>CM057450.1:1418968026-1421810526 GCA_016271365.2 Neoceratodus forsteri
TATACAAGAAGAGAGCAGTTGAGGCGATTTCCTTGCCTTAGGCCTCAAGCAGTGGAAGAATCCCTGCAATGTCTGCCATGGGGGATTTTCTTCCCTCTTTGTTTTGTCTCCCATGTTTAGGTTATGCTCTGTCTTTCTCACCTTCCATGTTTTTCACTCTCCCTCCCACCTCCTTCTTTTCTCACTGTCTGTTTCTCTCTCCTATCTTACCTTTTTCTCTCAACCCCTTCTGACATATCCAGTGGTTGGGGTCCCCCTCCCACAATTTTAGGGCCTATCCCCTTCGTCTAGTCAGCTTAAACCTCCTTTAAGAGTACATCCTTTCCTTTTTTTCTGTCCCTTGGGCTCCCTTGCCTCACCCTCCACCTTTTCTCTGTCTCTATTTTCCTCTCCGATGAGCAGAACTGAGGTAGTGGAGGGGCTGGCGTCCGTTACTGGCCAACCCGCGAGCCCAATATAGTACGTCGGCCTTGAGGGCGGCACTGTCCCCGATGTCAGCCCCTCCTCTAGATAGGAAGAAAGCTTTTAGCAAAAAAGCTTCCTGCAGGGTCCTAGTCTCTTCAGCTGGTACCCCACCAGTGTTGAGTGGTAAAGATATACAGGAAGATCAAGAATTATGGTGTATATGTAATTTTCATTTATGTCATGACAGTATGTTCTGTGAGACAAAAAGGGGGTGGGAAAATCATTTCCTGCTCTAGTACCACCCTGGGTTTGCTGGTTTGTTACATTCTACCTTTTCTTGAGATTCTCCAGATGTTTAATGGAGAACAGCCATGTATGCAACCTTTCACCTAATGTGTGGGGCAGCTCTCAATTTTCACAATTAGCTCTATGCACTTTTGGGCCCAGTAAACACCAGAATAGGCACATACCAGAATGGCACACCCAGGCTGTAATTGGCCTGGACACTGGACTTCTAATAAGAAGTCTGGCTCCAAAGTGGAGCCTCTGCTCCCAGGATGTGGCAGTCTGCAGCTAATACAGCTGTATCCCTTTCTAGGAAGTGATGTATGTTTAAAAAGTAATAGCCACTGAACACCAGCGCAATGTACCCAGCCCTCCATGGCAAGAAGGTAGGGTCACGGGCTGGCTTCCGGGGCAAGAGGTTCCAATGGTGATGGTACCAGGGTCCACCAGAGTGAATACAGCAGCCTGTTGGTTGGCATAACTGTCATAACAGGCTTCATACTTACATGTATCAGGGTGGCTTGTGTAGCCAGACCTTTGTTCTGCCATCACCTCTTACTGGACATGCATATGTGCAGTATCCAGCTTGGTCAGGAGAGATTAGGCATGCATGGCTATATGTCTGTGTTAGTGCATCCATGGCCTGGGATGCATGCAACTCTGGGTGACATGCTGTGTATCACAGTACATAGGGCCAATTCTGCTCTGTGCATAGAATCTTGTCAAGTCCCACTGTATAATTTTTAGTCATTTGCCCGGCTTGGATATTCAGTTTATCTGGCTGATCCTGCAACATCCTAAAAGTTGTCATAATCGTCTTCTTGTGATATCAACATCATTTCTGTAAAACAAGTTTTAATATCATAAGCAGAGGATTACGACATTAGAGCAGACACAACCAACATGAACAGATTAATTCTACAGGAGAAAGATCTTGTTTTAATTAAACTGTCTGCAGTAATGAAAAATGGTAGGTCATGAAATTCAAATGGTTGGGGAATTTAGTGAAACTGAGTTCTGCTGATGTGAGCTGGGAATCCTTCTGCTGAAAATGGAAAAAATATATTTAAAAGCACCGAATACTTTTTCTCATTTGTTTCCTAGGCCAGTGGAGCTCTGTAATAATTATATGGTTGGTTCATTATTCACACCGTGTGTGGTCTTTGCTTTCATTCTGTGACCGATGCATTATGCTATTGAATATTCACGTCTAATTCCTAAAAAAACACTGCTGGAAATATGTCTATGGAACCTGTTTAACATTATCATTCATGTCAACATGGAGGTATGTTAGAAAATAAGCAGGGAAGAGGGAGGGTCACCAGAAACCAGTTGGGGTCTGCTGAGACGGATTAGGCAGGGAATATCTGGGCAAACAGGGTGGGTCAACCTGTTCTTTTTTGCTGACAAATTCTATGTTTCTATGTCCCTTCCACTCCTTTCAGTTTCTCTGCAGCATTCACTTGCAGACAGAGATGGGATGTGAGTGGTTGTATTGGTCAGTTTCTGCTCTTTTTTTTCATTATTTGTTTATGCCCCCTAGTCTCTAACCTGCCCCTTTCTACCTTATTCCTCCAGTTCAGTCACCCGCCATCTCTAGGGCGTACCTTTCCACAGGATCCCCCATACATTCCCCCCATGTTGGGGGGCCAGGCAAGGTGGCCAAGTCCCTCCAGAGCATAATCCATATGCGGAATTGCCATAGTCATTGGAGCAGGACTTGTAAGGTACCGGGGTGTCCAGCATGCAGTTGTGCATCACTTGTGCATTCAGAGGCTTGCACGCACATATCAGCACCGAGAGTTGGTCCTCCTCGAGTGTATCCTGATTGCAATGCCGTACAGCTTCTGCCAAGTACTAGATGAAAAGGAACACAGGATCCCTCCTCCCAGTGGGTGAAGAACCATCTTTGGGATGCTCAATCCTTCCTCCCCCGGCCAGCCCCTAAGTGTACAGAATCCATCCCCAAACCCGGATCAGTGATGTAGCAAACATTAGTGCTACCACTGCATTGCCAGGTTGTCTCTTTAGTGCTTTTTTTTTAACTCATCTACAGTACATATGGGCACCCTTTTCATAATCCCCTGTTCTCTTTTTGTGCATTTCTCTCTTTTTGATTTTCAGTCTCCCTGGCCTCTAAAACTAGCTCTGTCCAAGCACCATATTGTGCCATTATTGGTGCACCATGCAGTGACATCATTAGTAATAATTAGTAAGTGGCTCCTGCTGTGGATACCGCTGTTTGTCTGGGCTTGATGAAAATGGAGCAGCTCCTCAATGTACAACACTCTGTTTTCATTGAAGTAGCAACCTATGCAACTAGTGGTATCAGTATCAAGAGCCACTGACCAGTTGCGATGAATGATGTCGCTGGTTGGAGCACTTACGAAGATGCCCTGGAGGTGGGGTCATTACATACAGAGCTTGTTTTAAAGAGCAGGGAGACAGAAAACAAATAGAGGGATATGTACAAAAAGAAAACATGGTGCTTCTGCTGTAGATATCTAACAGGGTATATGCAGATATGAACTGGGAAGGTTGCAATTCTTTTCTTTCCATTTAAATTAGTCAATTAGTCAATTGGTTATTTACAATAAAATACAATCTTTTTATAGTGCCTTTCATACAAAATGTACTTTAAGATGCTTCACAGTAGGCCAGCCCAGAGGCGTGGAGGGCTGAGGCAGCGATGCCTTACCTCCTGCCATGCCAGCAACCCGTGTTCCTGGTGTGAGCGGGTCATCAGGGGTCAGCCGGGGAGGGAGAGGACTGAGCATCCGGATTGCCTTAAAAACGAGAACTATAGTAGCCATCCAACAGATAGAATAAAGAAAGCGGAGCTAGGAATACAGAACAAATAAGATTCAGAACTAAAAGTGATGGGGCCATAAAGGAAGTTATTGGGGAGGAGGTTGAAGGGAACAATATGAAAAATAAAAGAAAGAGGGAATAGGGTAGAAAATGGAAAATAGTTACAGATACAGTAAGAAATAAAGCAGAAAATAGGAAGAAATAAAGGCCAATCAGAAAAATATTCTTTCATCCATCCAGGGGAGGCATAGAGAGCTGAAAAATAGAAACACAAAAAGAAAAACTAGTTAATGGACAGTACAAATATTAAATTGATGTGAAACATGTATATGCAAATTACAGTACAAATCGGGGAAAGGGGTGGGGGGGGTAACCCGTCAATAGAGCGACTTATTTTGAGTGAGTCAATATGGGCGAAGTCAAAACAGCGAAAGAGAATTGAGCGATGTGTACTTAATAGCGATAGCCATTAAGAGCACACTGTAATTTGAGCAAGTACGTACATTAGCCATGTAGATGAGTATTTGTATGTTTGGTGATTGGGCCAATGTCGAGCTGGCGTCTGGTGTGCTGGGTAAAGTCACCACCTTCCATTTGGGCGACCCAGGTTCAGGACTGGTTGTGGACAAGGTATTTTGGTTTTGTTTGTGTTTAATAATAGTTTTTTTTTTTATTTGTTTTGCAGTACTGTACCCCCCGTCTTGACTTAGTCACCCCCCTTCCTGTAGGTTGCCTCCAACGTTAACCACCTCAAACTGTCTGTTCCCCGATGTAGCCCCCTCTGAGTTTTCAGCTCTCCCCAATAAGCCCCGGAGTTGATTAATTATAGTTTGGTGGGGTGGGGGTGAGGGTGTGGAGGCATATGCCCCTGCATAAACCGTAGTGATTATTTGCACTTTTTGGTGACATCGAGCTATTGTAGCTCTTGTGTTAAAAGCACAGCACATTGTCATTTTGCTGTTCGGAGATGTGCAGTAGCAGTTTTAGTTGGTGCTGATATGCTGGCACTGTTGTCACATGGTACCAGGGAGGAGAAACGTTGGGGGAGCAAGCAAATCTTTATTTCACTGACCTACGCAGCCAGTATAGTGTTATGCTTGTGCAACTGTGTTAGTTTGGTTTTGGCCGTTTGCACTCTCTATTCCAGAGGAATTACCACCCTGTAGGGGTACGATGGCAAGGAACTCTTGGAAAGGGTTCCACCCCTATAGGTGCCATGGGACAATTCCCGTGGCTAAAGGTACCTTAGGAATCCCCCTAAAGAGAGAGTACTGCTGCTGGAGGAGGAGGAGGAGGGGAGGATGGTGGGGCAAAGAAAAAATGCTTCACCGTGAGGCTGCAAGGAACTGCTTATATAGCTTAGGAAGTGGGAGTGGCTGGCTGCTTGGCCACCGAACTCCAGGCATAGCCTTACATTTCACTGACCTACGCAGCCAGTATAGTGTTATGCTTGTGCAACTGGGTTAGTTTTGTTTTGGCCGTTCGCACTCTCTGTTCCAGAGGAATTACCACCCTGTACGGGTACGACGGCAAGGAACTCTCAGAGAGGGTTCCACCCCTAGAGGTGCCACAGGACGATTCCCATGGCTAAAGGTACCTTAGGAATCCCCAAAAGAAATGTAATATCATCCCCAAAAAGGAGGCAACACGAAGCATAGGAGCAAGCAGTAATTGCGACATAGGAGCAGTAACTGTAATGTAGTAGTAGAGAAGCATAGGCAGTTTGATAATGTAATGTAATGAGGTGCTCATTTGGATAATGTAATGAATACACAGGCTTGCGTAGCATGGTACTGAAGGTTTGCATTGAGATTAGAGGATCCCCTAAGGAGAGAGGGAAAGGCAGGACATCCTCCACCTCCATCCAACAACGGAACCTACCTAAAGAAACTAGGAGAGAGAAACAACCATGCTAAGTGTTATGACCTGAGGCAATGGAGGAGAGAAAAACCCCCTAGGAGGAGGAAATCTCTGGGGATCCAAGGCCTAGGTTGCTTTCCCTCCAGGCTTGGGATAGTTTATTTCATGATGGCTCTGCAGCTGCAATTTGGAAAACCCAATTAAAGGAAGGTGGAAAATATTCCAATTTGGAAGAATGCTCTCACTCAAACCCTCTAGCGGGAACGCCGTGGAAGGTTGCGAGAAAACTCTGCAACAATATGCACGTCCAAGGCGCAGAGGAGAGCAACAACTGCTGAGGCACTTACCTGGCCTACCCGCCCTAAATCAAACCAGGTGAACCAGAGGCAGTCATAGGGAGAATGTGGTGAAGGTGCCTTGCTAGGGAAACCACTAAAGTCAATGGTTAACCGTTATAGTGGAACACTAGAGCCAAAGGAGATTGTCATAACCACCCTTCACCGCTGGTCTTAAATTCTACACCAGGAGCTGCTGTCGCATAGCAGGCAGCTAAAGTCAAGCCCGGGGTGAGGACTTTTCCAGCTCTGGGCCAGGTGAGAAGGATCCCACCCCAAGTTGGACACGCTCTAGATGCGGACTAATGCAGAGTGAGACCATCAGCTGCAGGAACCCTGCGCCAGAATAGAATGGCTGGCATGTCCCAGAGATTGATTGATTGAGAGCTGAAAGCTGGTGAGCTGAATGAGCACGGCGTGCTGAGATTGTAATGAGCATGATTGCTGAGACCTTGCAAGGTCGAGTGCAGATTGAGTGCAGCAGAATCCCAGGCTGAAGCCGAGGGGATGGTAGTAGGCATGAAGCAATGGTTTGTGTAAGCAAGGAGCAACGGTTGCGTAAGCAAGTGTGGACCGGAAAGGTCAGTAAGCAGTAGTAGTGATAGGTGGATCTGCATAACATACTGTATAGCAAATAAACAGCACTGAATTGGGGGCAAGCCAGCCAGACATAAATAGCCTAATCAAGGTGACAAACACTCTGAGGATTTCGGCAGCGAGGCAAGATTTAATAACAAAACTATATTAACAGCCTCAGCAGGAGCTTAGTTGGCTAACCTCAGAGTTGTACTGTAAGTGCAATAAGACAGGAGACAATGCTTGAAAGCAGGTGTAGCCAGGCAGTAATGAGCAGCACAGCTAGGGTCAGAGTAAACTGTGTCAGGTGAAAAGGATTGAGTATGCAACATGGAGCAGCTATGGCTAAGCTGAAACACACAGATAATGATTGCAGTTGCATTGCAGTAGTTTGAGCTTGGTGAGCACAGTGTAAAACACAGGCACTGGGCACAATAGTAATTAAAGTAAACAGTCAGCAGCAGTGGCTACAGTTGTAGGTAACAGAAAGCAGGAGCTCTGAGTAGCAGTATGCTAGGAGCTGAGAAGCAAAGGCCCCCCCCAAAAAAAAGGGAGGAAGCACATACAGCCAAAGGCAAAATACAAACCAGAAGCAGGAAAATAAACACAGAAGCCCAGCAGAGACAAGGAATAGCAAAGGGGGAGGGGGGCAGGCCCCAGCCAGCCAGAGAGGCCTAAGCTGCGCAGAGGACAAACCGACAGAGTCTTCGGCTGCAAAAAAAAAATGGTTCACCGTGAGGCTGCAAGGAACTGCTTATATAGCTCAGGAAGTGGGAGTGACTGGCTGCTTGGCCACTGAACTCCAGGCATATAGTGCCTTTCAATGTCAAGGTGCTGTACAAAGTATAAACCATAAATATACAAACAAACAGCAGTATTAATTTAAAATCAGTCTGGGAAAGCCAGTGAAAATAAATAAGTTTTTAACAAAGATTTAAAACTACTGACGGTCAGGCATTCTCTTAATTGACGAGGTAGAGAATTCCACAGGGTTGGTGCAGCAAATGAAAAAAGCACGAGCTCCAGATGCTTTAAGACGAACCCTGGGAATCTCTAGCAATTCCTCGTCGGCAGATCGGGGGGGACAATTGGGGGAGTAGGGAGTCAGGACATCTTTCAGGTAGTCGGGTCCCTGTCTGGGTAGGGCTTTAAAGGTAAGCAAGCCTATCTTATAGGTGATCCACCACTGAGCCGGCAGCCAGTGCAGTCCACGCAGCACAAGCATTATGTGACCGGACCTAGAGGTACCAGTCAACAGCCTGGCTGCAACGTTCTGCACCAGCTGCAAGCGGCAGATATCAACCCCAGACAGCCCTAGGTAGAGGGCATTACAGTAGTCAAGACGGGTAGTAATGAAGGCATGGACCAATGCTGGACGGTCTCCCAGAGGAACCAGGTGTTTCACTTGGGCGATATTCCTCAAATGGTAAAATGAGGATTTAACCACAGCTGACACCTGAGATTTCATGGTCAAGCCACTGTTAAAGATAACGCCCAGGTTCTGCACCCGATCTGAGGTAGTGAGCTGGACACCATCAAGCCACAGGCATGACATGTGCCCAGCTCCGGAACCCGCCCCCAGGCGACCCGGGTCCACAGCCAACACCTCAGTCTTATCTGGATTCAGTGTCAGCCAACTGGAGCTCATCCAGTCTTTGATCTCAGAAAGGCAATTATTTAGCACAGAGACCGCATCAACCTGTCTTTGCACAAAGGACATATACAGCTGAGTGTCATCTGCATAGCAGTGAAAACTCAAGCCGTATTGCTTAATGATATCTCCCAATGGCAGCATATACACTGTGAACAACATGGGCGCCAGTATGGAGCCCTGTGGCACCCCGCCACCCCTGGAGGCAGTATAGCGCAGTGGTCTAAGGCTCTGAGCTGCAAATCTGGTGACATCCAGCAGATCAGACCTGGGTTTGAATCCCACAGCTTCCACTTGCATACTGTGTGACCCTGAGCAAGTCACTTAACCTCCTTGTGCTCCCAGGTTGCTCCTGTAAAAAAGCTTTCAGCTTAGTGTGCTATACCTGGTCAAACAACAACTAAAAAAAAAAAAAAAAAAATTCCAGTGACCACCCTCTGAGCCCTGCCTACGAGGAACGATCGAAACCATTCGAGGACTGTACCCAACAGTCCACAGAGAAACCACAGGGTCTCCAAAAGCACCCCATGGTCCACAGTGTCAAAGGCTGCTGAGAGATCAAGAAGGACCAAGATGGTACGAGCCTTTCGATCTCTCACCATTAGAAGATCATTTAGTTCCCGAACAAGGGCAGTCTCCGTGCCATGCCTCTTCCTGAAACCAGACTGAAGAGCTTCATAGACATTGTGGGTTACAAGGTGATCACCCAGTTGCAACACAACTACCTTCTCAATAACCTTCCCCACAAAGAGAAGATTAGAGACAGGTCGTTAGTTAGCTGGATCGTCAGGAACCAAGGAGGATTTTTTAAGGAGTGGTTGAATGTCCGCCTCCTTTAGGGGGTCTGGAAAGACCACCCTCTCTAAGGATCTCCATACAGTTTCAGCTAGGATTGGGCAGATAACATCTACACACACCAATAAAAGGGGGTAGGGCCTGGATCCAAACTACAACAGGTTGGGTGCAAAGTCTAGACAATCTTTACAATGTCCATGAATTCCGGTCGGCTGAAATCTATCCAGACAGACCGGGTGCTCACCACCTCCCATCGACCTTCGTAACCCCTCGTAGAGAGATGGGCTGATTCCGAGCCTGATGCTGGCAACCTTATCTGCGAAGAACCGAGCTAGCTCATCACACTTAATTTGTGAAAAAACTCTTCCGAACTGGAGATAGATTGGATTGCACAATCTGTCAACAGTTTGGAAAAGTTGAGCCGGTCGATTCTGTGCAGTAGAAATCTCCCTGGATAGGAACTCTGCCTTCTTACTGGTGATTTCTGATTGATAACCCTTATAATGTTCTATCAATCTAAGCCTGTCAG
The DNA here is from genome assembly GCA_016271365.2 of Neoceratodus forsteri. Taxonomy (NCBI): domain Eukaryota; kingdom Metazoa; phylum Chordata; order Ceratodontiformes; family Ceratodontidae; genus Neoceratodus; species Neoceratodus forsteri. The sequence continues at coordinate 1,418,977,274 of CM057450.1, forward strand.
CATCCATGCTGGACTTCTGTCATGCTCTCTCCAGCCTTCAACCAACTCGCCTCAACTCCTTCAAGGACCCATCATACCAAGGAGACCTTGGGCGAAGAGTGAGTGGTCAAATGCGAACAGGAGCAATCAAATCCAGGGCATCTCCCACTGCCTTATTATTGGCTAGTGCAAGGTCCCCTGGACTTGTGCTTTCACCCAGCAATCCCGATAGGTCCAGGACCACCGATAGACCATCCGGGGTAACTCCCCTTAAAGGGCAGTACCAGACCATCTCCGAAGGGGTAGGTCCATTTGGAGGAGCCCCGCAACTGAACGCTATGGTGTGATGGTCAGACCTACTGTCTGGTTCCACCCCCAAGTCAGAGATTTCCATCCCCAGGAGGAAAAGCAGATCCAATGAGTGAACCCCTATATGGGTAGAGGAGGTAACCACCTGTGTAACGCCCAACATTGTCATTAGTTGGAGGAGATTTTGACCAAATGGAGAGAGTTCATCGTCGACCCATGCATTGAAGTCCCCCAGAATTATCCATCTGGGAGACTTCAATACCATGTCAATGATGAAGTCCGTAATCTCCTGCAGGAATAAACCCCCATCACCTGGTGGACGGTAAATGAGGAGTATCCTGCAATTAGGGTGCTTATTGATTCAAGGGGATGAAAAACAATCATTCAATAGCAATACTTTTAAAAATAAAGTTTTAAGTCCCAAAAATCATTGAGTCCATCAGGTATACTGTCTTTAAAATGAAGATCTAAAAGCTTTCTCTCCTTAAGAGGAGATTTTTGTGCATCTCCTCCATTTTTAGGATGTAGCACATGTTCAAGTCCTATGAATTTAAGATTCCCTGCATCCAATTGATGAAATTCTGAAAAGTGGACTTCTACAGGTGTATCAGACCGATAATTAATAACAGATCTGACATGTTCCTGCGCCCTTTGCTTCAGTGGTCTCACTGTATATCCTACATACACTAAATTACATGGGCACCAAAGTCCATAAACCGTAAAGGGGGTGTCACAGGTTATGCATTCTCTTCACTGTAGAAAATGTGTCTGTCCCCCGCACCCCCTGCACTACAGATAACCAGCTCCGAGTCAGAGTTGGTTTGGGGAGGGGGCAAACTCCCCAGAGACAGCAGCATTGGTAACCCAGCAGACCATTGCAGTGAACTGCCAATTTTGTCACTGTGATGGTCTTCGCTGTTTTCCCATCGCTCCGGCGATGTGATACCTGTCCACAGATATATTTTAATTCCGTGGATGCTGAACTTTCTTTCCAGTAATACCTGCATTACAAATGTTGCATTTAGTGTATTTAAAGAATCCTTTTGGTTTACCGGAACCAACTCCCCACCCTGTTTTAGGTTCACTCTTCAGTCTGCTGTGTACCAGGGAGTCCTTCAGATTATTTGCCCTTCTAAAAGATACTCTGGGTTTAGGACCCACTGCCATTTCCATGGTAGTGTCCAAATGTAGAATAGGCTAATTCCTAAGTAAAATATTGCCTGTTCTTCCTGCTACATCAATATATTCTGTAGAAAATGTGACATTTACGTTAGAATTGGTAGCAGTCCTATCATCATCCTTATACAATAGCCTCTTCCTTTCTTTCTGCTTGGCTTTCTCTATTGCTTCATCAAACAAATCTTCTTCATAGCCTCTGTATGAACTTACTCTTGAGATCTTCTACTTGTGTATCAAAATCTACTTGATTACTACAATTACGATATAGTCTCAAGAATTGGCCATAGGGTATGGAATTCTTTAAGGATGAGGGATAGGCAATGTCTGCTCTTAGCAAAGCACTAGTAGCTGTGATTTTCCTATGGCATTTAGGTTGAACCAAATCATTAGGTACTGAATACTGTGTCAAATTTAAAAGGGTAACCTCTTCCTAACTTATGTAGTGTGTAAAAGTGAGACTGCAATCATTGTTATGAAGCCACTGTAGAAAATCTGATGCATTAGACAGATCCCCCTTCCACACACAAACAATATCATCCACAAAATGGTACCAGTATTTGATATTTGAAAAAAGGGATTATTCAGTTCTTAAAGATCAAAATACACTCCCACCATCCCAAAAATAAATTTGCACAGCTGGGTACCATGGCTACTAATGCTTTGCTAAGAGCAGACAATGCCCATCCATCATCCTTAAAGAATTCTATACCCTATGGCCAATTCTTGAGGCTAAATTGTAATTGTAGTAATCAGGTAGATTTTGATACACAAGTAGAAGATCTCAATAGTAAGTTCACACAGAGAGGCTATGAAGAAGATTTGGCTGTTGTATAACGGTAATGATAGAACTGCTACTAATTCTAATGTAAATGTTACTTTTTCTACAGAATATAATGATGTAGCAGGAAGAATAGGCAATATCTTATTTAGGAATTGGACTATTCTATATTCTGACACCACTGTGGGAATGGCAGTTGGTCCTAAACCTAGAGTATCCTTCAGAAGGGCACATGATCTTGAGGGACTCCCTGGTACACAGCAGACTGAAGAGTGAACCTAAATCAAGGCGGGTTGGTTCCCTGATAAACCAAAAGGATTCTTGAAATGCACTAAAAGCAACATTCGTAAATTTGGTATTACTGGAAAGAAATTTCAACATTCACAGAATGAAAATATATCTGTAGACATAAGGGAAAGGGGAGAAGGGAAAATTGTTTAACCAAGAAAGGTATACTAAGCCAGAGCTTGTTTCCAGGTGTGACCTGGAAGCACAAGGGTGTTAAGTGACTTGCTCAGGGTCACACAGTATGCAAGTGTGGGCTGAGAGAATGCATAACCTGTGACACCCCTTTACGGTTTATGGTCTTTGGTGCCCAAGTAATTCATTGTATGCAGGATGTACAATGAGACCACTGAAGCAAAGGGTGCAGAAACATGTCAGATCCGTTATTAATTATCGATCTGACTCATCCATAGGAGTCCACTTTGAAGAATTTCATCAATCAGATGCAGGCAATCTTAAATTCACAGGACTTGAACATGTGCTACATCCTAAAAATGGAGGAGATGGACAAAATCTCCTTTTAAGGAGAGACAGCTTGAGAATCTTCACTATGAAGACAGTGAAACCTGATGGACTCAGTGATTCTTGAGACTTAAAACCTTATTTATGAATGTATTGCTACTGAATGATTGTTTTTCATCCCTTAAATAAGTAAGTACCCTAATTCATTTTTCCTCCTTCCAGAGCTTGTTTAGTTCTGTGTAATGTAACCTTATCCTAAAATGGAATACTCTGCTGCTTTAATGCTCCCTGGGACCCCCTTGTAAAATAGATCTTCCAGGAATCAGTCTTCACCATTGAGTCACACCAGTGGGTTTTAAGCTAGAGTTGCTAAGACCCTGCAGGAGCCAGAAGTTCAAGGTAAGTTGTACATATATGCAGCACTGCAAGATTGGCTCTCACAGTACGGCTTACCTTGGTACCAGCCCTCATCTTCCTCAGTTGCTTTTTTCCGATGTCAAGTGTGCTTCAGTGATGATGATGCTCCCACGTCAGGAGTCAGAACTTCTTGTCTATATAACAACAGCATTCAGTTCTTCTCAGTTTTTAATGTTTAAAAGAGAACTGCACTGAACCTGAAGGTAATTTTTCTCAGTAAAAGAATTTTTCAGCAACTGGTTCAAATTCTGTTATTGTTCCTGCTATACTTGCCTGTTAGTGACCTTGGTAGTTGTTCCTGATTGACAGTCTAGTGTTGAGTGCCATTTTATAATTGTATGATGTAGTTTATGTCCCTCTCCAACCACAGAGTTCTATAGTAGAACATGAATGCATTGTTTCAGCAATGGAAGAGCTGAGCAAGGGACATAAACTACATCATACTGTTCTAAAATGGCACTTACTATATGTGTGTAAATCAGAAACACCCAATAGGATAACTAAAAAGCCTGTGGAGAGAGAAAAGTAGCAAAATTTGAACTAGTACGTAGAAATCATCTTCTGCAGAGAAAAATGACTTAAAGATTCAGTGCAGTTCTCCTTTAAAGTTAGAGTTTGTTATTTTTTGTGTCAGTTTATTGAATTTGCAAAAATACTTTTGAGTCTTTCATAGCCCAACCGAGTCAACAGTCAATGGCCATGGATGGTGACGGTAGGGAGCCTCCTCAGGCAAGCTGCTCTGGTACCAGGGCCATGTCCTGTCCATTTCCCCCTTCAGCGGAGGATTCTGGCAACAGTTGGTCTTATGCCTGGGAGGAAGTACAGTCCTCCCGGAAGCACAAAAAGAAGTGGGTCCATTCCTGATCCCGGTTGGGGTCACGGTGCCGCTCAGCCTGGTTCTTCCTCTTCCCGTAGGAAGGGGAAGAAACAGTACCGCTCAATGTTGTTCTGTGAGATCTGCCACAAGGTCCTTACTGTCCCAGAGCAGAAGTCCCTCGCCGGCATGGTTGGCATCACCAGAGGCTTCAGTTCGCAGAAGGCGGAGGTCTCTGGTCCAGAGTCCTTTGTCATCTATTAGTGGGGACACCAGTGGGCAGTTGCACCACTGGGCAGCTCCTGTGGAGCAGTGGGTGCACCATCTGGCGCATTTGCCTTTGTGGAACCAGTCCCTGGCCCTTCGGAGATAGTGGCACTGGAGCCACAGGTGGATCTTCAAGCCAGGTAGAGCATTTGGCTCTGACAAACAGCCCCAGGGTCCTTGATGGTGACTGCGCCGCTGACTTCTGTCCCACTGGCCACACCCCCAATACATGTCACTGCAATGCGACCGACCATGGTGCCTTTACTAGTCATTCCAGTGCTGGCTAGATCATCAGCACTGGGGTTGGTGCAGGTCTAGGCCTCTTGGGGACTTTTCCAGTGCTGGCCAAGTGCTGGGAAGACCTCCTGGTGCCAGATTTGGTTCTGGCTGTGGCACCACCTCTGATGTGAGCTCTTCATAAATTCGGGCCAGTATTGTGGGGACATTGTTCTGGATTGGAGAACTTACAGTCCACTGCCCTACCTGATCCTTCTTCTGTCGGGGGGAGATGGAAAGGAATGAGTCTGAACCTGAACTAATTTCTGACAGTGGTGATGATGACACTTTCTATAGCCTGGACTCTTCAGACCCAGGCCCTCCTCATATTCTTCAGGAGGATTTGTCTTTCCAGGTTTTGCTAAAAAATATGCATTCTGCACTGATTTTGTGCCTTTAACTATTGACCCAGGTAAGCATCTCCGCCTTCAGTGGTTAAACGTCTCTACTGTGCAAGTCAGTTTGGGTCCCTCTATTCCTCCAGCATTTAAGACCCTATTGGATGCAGTTTGGAATAGACCTCTTTCTATTCCATCTGTCTGTAGGCGGGTGGATAGAAAGTACAGTGCCCCTAAGGACAGACCAGTGTATGTCTCTCTGCATATAGCTGATGCTATTGTTATTCTTGCTGAGAATGCAAAGCCTTCCTGCCCCAGGAGGTTACTACATATCCCATTAACAAGAAGTCATGCAAGATAGACACTATGGGTAAGTGAGCTTTTGAACTGCTACCCTTGGTGTGAGAATTGCAAGCTACCAAGGGCATTTCTCCAAATATGAATGTACCCTTTGGACCTCACTTAAGTGTCTCACAAAGTCCTTACCTGACTCTGAGACTAAATGAAAGATCCTGCAAACTAACAATCATCAGCTTAAAGCAGGTATGGATGCCTTTGACACTGCTTCTTGCTCTGTTGCTGTGGGCATTTGTATTAGAAAGCACTCCTGGCTTCATAGTTTGGGATTTTTCAAAAGATGTCCAACAGCAATTTTTGAATGTTCCGTTCAATAGCATTTATCTGTTTGGATAGCAGGTGGAGACGTCTCTTGAAGCATCTCAGAAAACTAGAATGGCTCTAAAGACTTCTGGGCCAGTCCCTACTAATTCTTAGAGAGGAAAAGGACAAGGTTTCTTTCAGAACAGGTAGTCTTTTCACTGGAAAGGTAAGAGAGCTCGGAACAAATCTGAGCCTCCACAGCTGCAAAAGAAGGTGCCGCCAAATGGCTAGGTGCCGAAAGCACCAAGTACCGCCCTCTGAAGTTCCGGCCCTGGTCTAACCTCAGCTGCCTGAGGCGGACTTCTCCCCTTCAGTAAGAGGGCATCTGGCCCAGTTTTACCATCAGTGGGAATCCATCATGATGAACAAATGGGTTCTCGAGATCATCCGAGAGGGATACTCTCTAAGCTTTACAGAAATCCCTCTGGACAATTCACCCATAAGACAACCCCTCTTATCAGCTCTCATGTCAGACCTTTTAGTATGGGAGATTGTGGACCTTCTGTGCAACAGGGCAGTGAAGGTAGTGTCTGAGTCAGAATGCAACACAGGCTTTTACTCCCACTACTTCTTCATACCAAAGAAATTAGGTGTCATGCGCCCCATTCTCGACCTCAGAAGTTTGAACAAATTCATGGACTGAGAGAAATTCAAGATGGTTTCTCTGAGAGCTCTGTTTCCCTTCCTGAAACCTCAGGACTGGTCAGCCTCCCTAGATATGCAGGATGTTTATCAGCATATTCTAGTGCACCCCAGCCATGACTGATAACTCTGATTTGTTGTGCTGGGTCAGCATTATCAGTTCAGAGTCCTGCCCTTTGGGCTATCCTCAGCACCTCGAGTCTTTACAAAGTGCTTTGCTGCACTTACAGCACACCTGAGAAAGCCGGGACACCAAGTTTACCCTTATCTGGACAACTGGCTGATAGTCAGTTTGTCCAAGCAAGAGGCAGACTTAGCAGCGGCCACTGCCTCTCACTTCCTTACCACCATGGGAGTTCTATTAAACCTAGAGAAGTCCTAACTTCAGCCTTCTCAGCAACCTCTGTTCATAGGAGTTTTGCTTGACACTACCAAGGCCTGGGCATTTCTTCTAGAGAGCAGTAGGCAGGCCATCCTTCAGAAGGCATGCTACATAATGGAGCACAAATTGTTCAAGCACACTCAGTGCAGTGAGTGCATGCTGGGTCTGATAGCCTCCTCCATGTTCCCAGTGCCACTGGCATGGTTACACATGAGAACGACTCAGTGGATGCTCAGTGCACAGTGGTCATAAACATCCCATCCTCAAACTCAACCCATTCTAGTGACCAAATCACTGGTTTCGTCCCTTGCATGGTGGACAGAGGAGGACAACCTCCACCAGGACTTTTCCTTCTTGCCACTGGACCTCAGGTGACTGTCACCACAGATGCCTCCCTAATGGGATGTGGAGTCCACTGTCAGAGTCTTCAAACACAGGATGTCTGGGACCTGTCCAAGACTCATCTCCACACCAGTGTGTTGGAGATGCAAGTTGTTTTGTATGGTCTGAGTGCTTTAGTGGACGTAGTCAGTCACAGAACAGTCCTTTTTCAGACAGACAACAAGTCAAGTCAGTCATGTACAACATCAACAAATGAGGAGGACCACAGTCTTAGCCTCTCTGCAGGGAGGTGATGAGAGTGTGGAAATGGTGCTTGGAACAGGGGATCCTCCAAGCAGTTTACCTGGCAGGAGTACAAAACGCTGTGATGGATGAACTCAGCCAAACTGAAGCTGATTCTCATGAGTGATCATTTGCTCCAGGCATTGTGAGATCGCTGTTTGATGAGAAGGTAATACCAGATGTAGGCCTTTTTGCATCCCCACTCAAAGCCAAACTGCCACGATTCTGCTCCAGAAATGTGGGACGTGGTGTTTTCTGTCAGGATGCAGACTGCAATGGCAAAATCTATTTCTGTATGCATTTCCTCTAATCCCTCTGGTGCAGAAGGTTCTGCTGGAACTGGAGCTGAACAGAGGCAAGATGATTCTAATTGCCCTCTGCTGGCCTCAACAGATATGGTTTCCTCTGTTGAACAGATTATTGTCAGTCAGCACACCAAGGATCCTCCCACTTAGAACAAATTTACTGACACAGGGTCACCTGGTCCCTCCCAACCTGTGCTCTGTTCACCTTCAGGCCTGTCTCCTGAAGAAATAGAAGTGAACAGGTAAAAGTATCTCAGAGGGTCTCTGAAATACTTTTGGCTGCCTGTAAACCCTCCACCAGGAAAATTTAGACAGCCAAGTAGAAAAGATTTTCCATCTGGTTCTCCAAAACCCGCATGAACTCCTTTCAGTGCCCACCTGACAAGGTTCTGGAGTACTTGCTGGACTTTTCTGATGCTGACCTGCAGTATTGCACAGTCAAGGTCCACTCGTGTGATACATCTGCATATCATGAGTCCATCGGTACCCTCTACCTAGCTCAAGTGTCACTTTTTAAAAGGTTCTTTAAGGGCATTTTACACACAAGGCCCCCCATCCTGGAACTGGTAACTGCCTGGGATATCAGCCTTGTGTTGCACATGTTCACCCACAAGCCCTTGCAGCCTCTTGCGACATGTGAGCTAAAGTTCTTATTAACTTGGAAAGCAGCCTTTCTAGTAGCCATCACTTTGGCTTGCAGTGTGTCTGAAACCACATGCCCTGATCACAGACCCTCCATGTACTGTTTTCCACAAGGATAAGGTAGTTCTCTGAATGCACCCTAGGTTTCTACCAAAAGTGGAGTTGGAGTTCCATCTGAATCAGTCTCTAGCGTTGTCTAACTACTTTCCCAATTTCCAGAATGAAGAAGAATGCATTCTCCATTCTCTGGATGTTAAGAGAGTCCTGAAGTTTTTTTACCTGAACAGAACTGAGGACTTCAGACAAGCCAAATAGCTCTTTGTCTCTTCCGATCCCAGTCGAAAGGGTCAGCCTATTACAATCAAGTGCATTTCTGCCTGGATTGTGAGCTGTCTATACCACTGCTTTACCATGGTGCAGGGCAAGCTGGAAGGACAGGTACATGTCCACTCCACCAGAGCAGTTGCCATATCACTGGCAGAGATTTGCGCTGTACATATCAGTTATGTATTGCAGCGCTACAACCTGGGGCACAGTGCACACTTTTGTTAAGCAGTATGCCTTGTATTTCCATGCCAGGCAACATGCCTCCTTTGGCAGGACTATCCCTTTTTTTCTCATTGCATATTTTATCTCCCCGGGCCACCTGAGCTCCGTCTCCTTCGGGAGTCGCCAAAGCATCCCCGCAGCTGGTGTCCCTCTGTGTTGAGAACCAGAGCTGCCGGCCCTTCCCCATGGAGTTTTGCTTCACCCCACAGGTGGCTGAGGGAGCTCCCTCCCTTGACCTGCTGTCACTTCGTCGGGAGGCCGGGTCAGGCAGGGGAGATCCAGTGTGGTGCCGGGTGCTGTGTCATCCAGGAGCTCATGGGCCATTTTTCTCGTTCTGCTCCTGGAGGCGTGATATATGCCTGATGTTAAGGCGCGTGCACCAACATCCATCATGCCTCCCCCCTTGGTCTGAGCTCGGATGTATCGGGCCTCTGGCTTCTGCCTGGGACCAGTCACATACCAGACTCCCCCCCAGAGGAGGTGAGCTGTCCCACAGATGCTCAAACCACCTCCCCGGCCAGCCCTCTGATGCCTTGGGCTTGTTCCCGAACCGAGGTCGCTGGTATCTGAGCGGTAGTGCTACTGCTGCGCCAGTGGGCCCGATCTGGCAGGACTATGCTGAATGGATTCTTGTCCTGAGTGAACCTCGGCTCCTAGTGCCCTAGTCTGGGGCACTTTGTCTAAGCTTGGTACTGTGACCCATTGGTGTGAATCAATGGTGAAGATTGATTCCTGGAAGATATGAAAATTATGTACTCACCGTAATTCTTGATCTTCTAGGGATATCTTCACCAGTGAGTAGCACACCCATGCACATCCCCTGGGCTTGTTCCAGTCTGTTTGTTGGTCTTCACCCCTTGTTCTTGGTTTGAGTTGTGAAGACATGTTACTGGTTTGCTGACCCTTCTTCATGGGTCATCAGGGCTATCTTTTGCCCTTAGGTTAAGTGCATAAATGCTAGTTAGGTTATGCTGCACCTCCTCGGTAAAAAAGGAACTGAGGCATTGAGGGCTGCTGCTGAGGTAAGCTATGTATCTCAAGCCAGTCTTGTGGTGCCACACGTGCACACAACATACCTTGTTGCCAGCCCTCCTGAAAAGTTCTGGCTCCCGCAGAGTCCTAGTACCTCCAGCTCAGAACCCACTGTTATGAATCAACGGTGAAGATATGCCTAGAAGATCGAGAATCTATTGTGGTGTGCAAAATTCAAATAAATAAATAAAATAAGTGGAAGCAAGTCCATAATAGATCTTGAAATCGAAGAAAGTATTTTTAAACAGAATCCAGAAAGGAGCCTGTTCAGGTCACAGAGAACAGAGACAGTGTAGTGATATTTCTTGGTGCCAGTAAGGAAGTGGGTGGTTGTAATTTGGACTTAGAAAATGGGTTTGAAAAATACTGCATGCTGATTGGCTGAAAGGCCTTCCAGGAATGCAGTTATGTTTCAGCAATGCCTGCTAAAAAGCAAGTGCCATTCTGAGGTGCCCCATTACTTAGGGTATCCTTGTGCTACCCCGAATTTTCAAACTGGCAAGCCGCCATTTTTTCCCCGCTTGCTTACCGAGAGGAAAGAGCGAGTCAGGTATGAGTGATAGCGGCCAGCCCCCCCCTCCCCCGACACACACAACATCTGCCTTTACATAGATCTGGCACCCACTGTACCAATTTTTCTACATTTTCTCCCTCATTAACAAAAAATACAAAAATAAAAGTTGTTCTGTTCTGACTGAAAGCACTAGCACGTCGCATGCTCAGCGCTACTGATACAGTTTTCCAGCACCATCCTCACTCACTCGACCTGTGTCCAACCTTTTTTTTTGCTCAGCTGCGCCGAACACCTTTGACGCAACTGCACTCAATTTTATCAGGTCTGGCACAGTCGCGACAGTTTACATGATTTATGGCAGCTTGCACCAAATATTTGGCACAAGCCCCATAAAGAGGGTACCTGGGATTGATGCAAGTGAGGCCAGCAAACAGCTGGTCTAACTTTCAGCACTCTGTGCATGGAATAGAAAATCCTGATCGCTGGTCGGGAGAATGACACAAGCTCCATGTTCTACATGGTCGGCACACCTGGAGCTTGCGGCATTCGGGGAGCTTTGAAAATCTGGCCCAAGGTCTCTCGTCAGGAAGCTGGTGGCTGCCTGGAATACCAACCTTGTGCTGCATATGCTTCCTCGCAGGCCCTTTGAACTCCACCTTCAGCTCCACAGCATTCCCGTACAAATCCAATTAAACCTGCAGGCGAAGGTGAAAGATGGAGGGAGTTTGGACCCAGGAGGGTAGGATCTGGCAGTGGACGTGGGGGCTGAGGAGTGGCATCTTCCTTCCAGTCAATGGGGTTTTTCCATCTTTCTGACATTGTCCCCTCAGAGGTGTGGATGTGCAATGACGTCCAGCGTGGGACAGACGCATTTCCGCACCTGATCTATGGATGTCCACTGTTGCCTCCTCCCCTCTCTAAAATGGCCCCGGCTATTGCACACCCAGCCTCCACTGGGTATCGCTGATAGCCAGGGAAACCATGACCCACCCACCTCCAGAGAAGGAGAGCTGTCTGGCAGACGCTCATCCTACCTCCCCCTGGCCAACCATCTGACGACCCTCCTCATTTCCGAACAAGGATCATCAGTGCTGCAAGTGGACACATTGCCACTGCACCAACAGGCCAGCGATGTAGTGAAGATTGATTCCTGGAAGATAGAAACATAGAAACATAGACTTTGACGGCAGATAAGGACCGCTTGGCCCATCTAGTCTGCCCATTTCCCTACCTACAGGATAGGCCGCAGATTCTAGTTAACCAACAGCCTATTTCTTCCTACCCCCCACAAGAATTGCCTTATGTCTGTCCCATGCATTCTTGAATTCTTCCACAGTTTTAGACCCCACAACCTCCTCAGAAAGGCTGTTCCATGCATCCACTACCCTCTCTGTGAAATAATACTTCCTCACATTGCCCCTGAACCACCCCCCCATCTTTAAATTGTGTCCCCTTGTTCTTGCATGTCTCTTTTTCTGAAAGATGCTACCCTCTTGGACTTTGTTGATTCCACTGAGGTACTTAAAAGTTTCTATCATGTCCCCCCTCTCCCTTCTTTCCTCAAGGGTATACATATTAAGCTCCTTTAGTCTCTCCTCATACGGCTTCTCTTGCAGACCCTGCACCATTTTAGTTGCCCTCCTCTGGACTGCCTCTATCCTGTCTATGTCCTTGCGGAGATGGGGTCTCCAGAACTGGCCGCAGTACTCCAGATGGGGTCTCACCAACTGTCTGTACAGAGGGATAACAACTTCCTGTTTTCTGCTGGTGATGCCTCTCCCTATACATCCCAGTATACCCCCAGCCCTCCCTACTGCCTTCTCACATTGCTTGCTAACCTTAAGGTCATCTGATATGATTACCCCAGGTCCTTTCCTTTTTGTTGTTGTTACTACCTCCCCACCCATTGTGTATTCTTCCCCTGGGTTCTTGTTTCCCAGGTGCATTATTTTGCACTTCTTTGCATTAAATCCTAGCTGCCATACTTCTGACCATTCCTCCAACCTTGCCAAGTCCATTTCACCCTTTCCACGCCTTCTTGTATATCAACCCTGTTGCAGATCTTTGTGTCATCTTCAAAAAGGCATACTTTTCCTTCCAGTCCCTCTGCAATGTCACTGATGAAGACATTAAAAAGGACTGGACCCAATACTGAACCCTGCGGTACCCCACTAGTAACCCCTCTTTCTTCAGAGTGGACTCCATTTACAATTACCTTCTGTGTCCTGTTGTGCAGCCAGTGTTTTACCCAGGCTACCACCCTGGGACCCACTCCCAGGCTGGTTAATTTGACTATTAATCTTTTGTGTGGGACTGTGTCAAATGCCTTGCTAAAGTCTAGGTAGGCCATGTCCACAGCCCCTCCCTGTTCTACTACTTTGGTCACCCAGATTCGTCTGACATGACCTTCCTGCTGTGAACCCATGCTTCCTTGGGTCTTGTGCCCCACTGGCCTCTAGGTACTCAACTATTCTTTCCTTCAGAAGTGACTCCATCACTTTCCCTACCACAGAGGTCAGACTGACTGGTCTGTAGTTTCCTGCCTCTGTCTTGGTCCCACTTTTGTGAAGGGGAATCACATCCGCATTCCTCCAGTCCTCGGGTACCACACCATCCTCCCATGATTCATTAAAAAGAGTAGCCAGTAGTTTCACTAGTTCCTCCCTTAATTCTTTTAGAATTCTGGCGTGAATTCCATCAGGACCCATTGCTTTGTCCACCTTCAGTTTTAGGAGTTCTTGCAGAACCCTTTCTTCTGTGAAAGGACTAGGATCGACTCCCTATCAAGAGTGCTTCTGTTAACTGGATTGGGCACTTCCCCTCCTTTTTGAATACTGAGCAGAAATATTCATTCAGTATCCCTGCTTTTCACTGTCCCCTCTGCCCACCCACCGCTTCATTCTATTCAGCCTCACTATTCCTCCCTTTGTCTTCCTACACTCACTGATGTACCTATAAAGGTTTTATCCCTTCTAACTGAGTTGGCTATCTTTTCCTCAGTTTGGACCTTTGCTATTCTGACTTCCTCCCTGCTTCTTCTGCCTTAACTGGTACAGCTGTCTGTCCTGCTCCTTCTGTGTTTCTATACTTCCATAATGCTATCTTTTCTTCCTGACTTTCACAGCCACCTCTTTGAGAACCATAGTGGCTTTTTCTTTCGTTTGATTTGTTTATTTGCTTCACACAAAGGCTTGTTGCCTCTGTGATGGCAGTTTGATGATTCCCCATTGTTGCTCCACACCTCCTTCTAGCCTGTTTGCTAGTGCTTTTCTGAGGCACTCTCCCATCTTGCCAAAGTCAGCCCTCCTAAAGTCCAGTACCCTCACTTTTGTATGGCTTGACTCTGTAGCTGAGTTTAACGTGAACCACACTGTTTGATGGTCATTTGTCCCCAGATGGCAACCCACTTCTAGATCTGAGATCCTTTCACTGCCCCCGTTTGAGATTACAAGGTCTAAGATTGCTCCCTCATGAGTGGGTTCTGAAACTAGCTATCTGAGGCCTGCCACCTGTAGGGCATTGAGAATGGCCCTGCTCTTGGATGTGGCTGCAGCAAATGTGCTCCAGTTAACATCTGGCATATTCAGGTCTCCCATCAACAGTATCTCCCTTTCTCTGCCATTCTAAGAATGCCTTCTATCATATCCTTGTCCATTCCCTTCCCTGACATGGGGGTCTGTACACAACCCCTGTGCGGATTGTGGTGCCTTTCCAGTCTCAAGGTGACCCACAGTGCCTCCTCTCCTCCTGTTTACTCTTTTGTTCAGTTGCTTTTATCCCTTCCTTTACATAAAGAGCTACTCCTCCCCTCTTCTTCCTGCCTGTCTCTCCTGTAGGTTATGTACTGGTATGTTAACTTCCCAGTCATGGTTCTCTGTGTACCATGTTTCTATGACTGCTACGATATCCAGGCATCCCTCTTCCATCAAGGCCACCAGCTCAGGGAACTTGTTGCCCAGACTACGGGCATTGGTACTCATCACCCTCCATTTCCTGATGGCCTTACTCCCTTTTGCCCCATCCCTGTCCTTCTTACCTTTGTCACTTTCTCCATTTACCCCTGCCCTTCTCCCTATCAACACCTCTATGTTGGTGTTTGCCGCACTTACTACCGTGATTGTTTTGGGGGCTAGGATTTCCTTGCTCCTTTCAGTGCCTCCCCTTGGCTGAGTTTAAATGTTACGCCAGCCATTCAAACCTATCACCTAGGATCCTGGTTCCCTCCCGGACAGATGCAGCCCATCATGCCAGTATAGGCTTGCATCACCCAGGTGGACCCCTAGTCCCCAATGAAGCCAAATCCCTGAGCTCCACACCAGTTTTTCAACCACTGATTGAATCCCATGGTGCAGAACACCCTAGCCTCTCCTATGCCATAGATGGGCAGCACCTCCGAGAAGGTTACCGTGCGTGCTACTTGACTAAGGCCCCTTCCCAATTTCACAAATTCTTCCTGCACTTCTTTTTTTTTTTTGTTATTTTGTTTTTTATTATTATACATGTATACATACACATAATAAATCCATATCCAGGACAGACCATAGTACTATAATAATTCTCCATTTAGGGAAGTAGCCATATTTCCCCTTAATATTTAGGAATAAATGCATCCTAGATATATTGATACCACATGGGGGGGTAACTAAACAATATTACATCATTATGTATCAATAGCAAATTAAGCTGTGATATGGGCCCATGAGCAGTATGACTAAATCCTGTGAACTTAAGTCCGTAAACGTCCCGAAAAATCCATACCCAACCTGTGGGTTATTGGTGTCATACTATATAAACTGAAAGTTTAGAACTAGATTTGTATCAACCTGAGGCAGCAACGCCTTAAAACCACCACCCAACCCCTTACTTTAAATATATGGTTCAAGCTTAGCTCCTCCAAACAACTTATATTTCCCTTCAAGGAGCAAAACTCAGCATTTGTTAAACTTTCCCATACAACAGGTCTCCTTGCTTCAACATGCGGGGTTGTTAATATTACAATACTTGAAAGTCAAAAATTATATATGAGATCAGGACTTCCTCTCATCAAAGCGGCATTACTTCAGGTTAAAATTAAAACTGTAACTTGAGGAAATCTACTGTAGTACATTACAGTGTGTTGGAATTCAGTCCTCTATATCGGAATCAGTCTCTCCAGGTTCTCTACGACGGTCTTGACTTGAAGCAAATCTCTAGGCCCATTTCCCAGCTTCAATGTGATCGGAGTAGGCCCATACCTTCCCTTCATGCACGATTCGCAGTCTGGCGGGGAAAATCATCGAATGAATTATTGAGGCCTCCCGCAGCATTTTCCTAACTCCGTTGAATTTCTTTCTTCTAGTACATGTAGCATAGCTTAGGTCAGGGAACAGGAAAATATTCCGATCGTCTTGTATTATAGGACTGGCTTGTCTTGCGAGGCGCAGGATTCTGTCACGAGAGCCGACTCCATCCGTGACTAGCAGCAAAGTCCTGGGTTTCTCTGCATTTTCTCGGGATCCTCTTGGCGTGATGCGATAAGCCTTCTGCAGTGGGATATTTAAACTCTGGCCCTCTGGCAATAATTTAGAGTCCAGCCATTCACTCAGGAACATAAGAGGGTGGTCTCCCTCTATCCCCTCGGGAAGCCCCAGTATTCGGACATGCGAGGAGTGGGCTTGATTTTCTAGGGTTTCGAGCCTGGCTCTCAGATGCTGGTTCTCCTTCACCAGGAGTGTGGTTGCAGCCGCTGCAGATTCTGCTTGCTGCCTCGCATCTCCTATCTCCGTCTGCATACCTGTCATTGAATTCTCCACCAGAGTGATCCGAGTTGTAAAAGTGTCCATTTTGGTGCTTAAATCCCCCACAGATGTTATTAATTTTTGCAGCTTGAAACCAATAGAGGACATGGTCTCCTCCGGTTCCATGTGGGATGCGGCCTGCTTCTCCGACCCATGCCCTGTTGCATGCGAAGTTCCAGTCGATTTAATGCTTGTACCGCCACCTCTGTCTTTTCTGGGATTCCCTATATTAACTTTTGGGGTTCCCTGTTGTGTCTGTTGGGTTTGGTTCTTAGTTGAGTAAACAAAATAGTAAATTTTGAACTATTTAAAAGCCTTTAATGCGGAGCTAATTAAAGTTGCTGCTTGTTAGCTCGGGCTCCACAGCACCCCCTTCCTGCACTTCTTTAATCCCTTTCTTAGCCAGGTCATTTGTCCCTAGGTGGACAATGACATCCAGCTCCCTCCCCTGTGCAGCTGCTCTGGTAATCCTGAGGATTCGCTCCCTGTCCCTCCAAGCCATGGCGCCAGCCAGGCATCTTACCTCCCTCTCCCCTTCCTCCCCCAGTTCTACCTTCCTAACAATGGAGTCCCCCACCAGGAGTTGTTTCCTTCCCCTGCAGGGTCCCCTGCCACCCTCCTGTGGGTCTCCTTTGTGGAGGTTCCCAGCATCCTCCTTGGTTTCCACTGCGGGTGCCTCCATAGAGGAACCACACTTTGCCAGAATGGCATAGAAATTGTGGAGAGGTACAACTGGAGGGATGCACCTCTGTTCCACCACCCTCACCCTACCTGAGCCCACTGTGGTCCAACCGCTCCTCTTTCTTGGCGACCTCTGAGGCAACGACAGTGGCACTGGTGGTCCCTGGATGGAAGACGAGGTCCCACAAATCCTGGCCAACTCAGCCTGGAGATGAGTAACCTCCTCCCTCAGCCCAAAGAGGTGCCTGCAGATGGGACAACACCGCATCCTCCAGAACATCTCCCGGAAGACTGCTGCTCCACAGCCACTGTACTGCACCACTCCAATCATGTCTTATTTCTGGCCCTAACTGTTTGCAATCCTTACTCTTTCCTCTGTTTTTTTCTCTCTCCTTACTTTCTGCCTTTGTGCCCTTTAAGCTCCTGATTGTGCTGTTCTGAGACAAGAATATCCTGTATTTCTCAGTAGACCCCTTACTTGTTCAGAGGCATACCTCCAGCAGCTAGAGGGGGCCGGAGAGCTACTCTTGCCCTTCTAGGATGGTGGGTCTTTGGTGGCTCTGTGATCACTCACTTCCTGCTCCCAAACAGGAATTTCCTGTTGTCAGTCAAATCCTGTGCCTATAAAAATAGAACTAGCTTGGGGAGGGAAGGAGGGCAAGATATGAAAATTATGTGAACATCAAGCAAGTCACGGCACTCACTAAGAACCAAAGTAAAGCACAGAGACAGCAATAAGGTGCATAAATAAATGCCTTTACTAAAGCAGCAAATCAATAAAGTATTACAAACTCAGCAAAAGATTTTCTGTTTCACCCAAGCGTGGGCTTTATCAAAGCCCATGATTGGGTGAAACATAAGATCTTTAGCTGAGTTTATACTGCTTTCTTTATTTGCTGCTTTAGTAAAGGCATTTATTTATGCACCTTATTGCTGTCTCCGCCCTTTACTTTGGTTCTGAGTGAGTGCCGTGACTTGCTGGATGTTTCAATTTTTGAGAGTCACTGAGCACCTATTACCCTTGTGCGTCTCTCTCCCTCATATAAAAATTATGTACTCACTGTAATTCTTGATCTTTTGGGAATATTTTCACCATAGATTCACACACCTGCCTTCCATCTCCCTGGCTCACACCAGTATGTTTTATTGGTCTTCACCCCTTTATGCTGGGTTTGGGCTGTGAAGACGCTGTGTTACTGGTTTGTTGACCCTTCCTTCACAGGTCACCAGGCCTATCTTTTGCCCTTAGGTTAAGTGCATAAGTACTTGTTTGGTTGTGCTGCACCTCCTCGGTAAAAAATGTACAGTTGAGGACCTGTGCCAAGGTAAACCTGCACCCACCATCTCAGTCTCGCGGAGCCTCACACGCATGCAGCTTACCGTAGCACCAGCCGTCCTGAAATGTTTTGGCTCCTGCTGGGTCCTAGTGCCTCTGACTCAAACCCTGTAGTGTGACTCAGTGGTGAAGATATTCCTAGATGATCAAGAATTATGGTATGTCATTTTCATTTCTGGGAACATTTCAGGTTACTGTTTATCATTATGCCCAGATCTCTTTCCTCATGTTCCTGATTTTCGAGCAGACTCGATAGACCATTAGGCCTACTCTGCTGGCATCTTAGTATGTTAGTATGTGAGGATTCCAACTCATCTCCATCTGTGCTATATGTTACGTGTGGATTTCTCTTGCCAATATGCATCACTTTGCATGGTTTGGATATTATAGTTTAGCTACCAGGCACCAGACTACTATTTGAGGCTCTCGTATCCTGTTGCATGCTTGTTATTACTTCTTCTGTGTCCACCCACACAACTTTGTGTAATCTGCAAACGCACATACCTTCCTGTCAAGCCCTTCTGTATATCAAGATTGGTCCCAGCACTGACCCCTGTGGGAGCCCTGGTGTCAACATTTTTATGTCTCAGAGTTTACAGTTCAGTACCACTCTCTGTGTCTTGCCTGATAGTCAGTTACAGTACTTATAAATCTTGTAAGGTTCTTCCCTAGGAGCATTTGTTCTGCTTTCTAGATAAGCCTCCTGTGTAGCACTGACTAGTAGGAAAAAAGTTGAGGTACAAGATGTCTGCTGCCTGATTTTTGTCTACTATCTGCATCTCCATGTTGAAGAAGCTAATTTGACATGTTCTTCATCTTGTCAAAATCAAATTAAACTTTATTTAACCAGGCAGCTACATCATTGAGCAAGCTCATTTTCAAAATGGTCCTGGACACAGAGGACACTTTTGCTTACAATAGACAACATCTCATAAAATAATAGACATCAGCACAGGTACAGTAGTTACAATATCGGACAGTCAATATCACCAAACAGTAACTGGAGGAATCAGAACAAGAACAAACAAAAAAAAGTGCAAATATAATGCATTTAAATTGCAGCATATACAGGTTGTAGACTATAGAATACAAATGAGGGGAGGAAGGAGGGACATAGAGAAGGGCAGTAGGAAGAAGGGGGTATCAGCCACGTAGTAGCTAGTTGGGGGGAGTAAGGGGGGGAGGTGATTGTCCTAAAAGGATGCTGGCTGACATGGGAGATAGGCGGCCCAGGATTTCAGAGGTTAAGGGATTCAGTTTAGTGGGGCATGGCTTTACCTAAAACACTTGCACACTGTTTTCAGGCCTCTGTAGAGCAGCCCCCTAAATATAAAAAGGCGGGGCAGCAGGGAGATTTTAAGTGATTTTTGCAGGCTGTTCCAAAGCGCTGGTAAGAATGAGCTAATAGCAGTTAAGCCAAGACAAGTCCTTGTTCGTGGTAGCTTAAGGAGGATAAAGGAGGAGTTCCTCAGTCCGTAGGCACCCTTTGAGCATTCAAACAGGTCACAGATATAGGGTGGTAATTTGTTGGACAAAGCCCAGAAAAGCCACATGAGGGTGTTTATTTGCCTCCTCGTGGAGAGGGACGTCCAGTCTAATGCTTGGTACAACAGGCAGTGATGAGTCTGCAAGGGCAGGTCAAGAACAAATCTCAAAGCGCGATGATAGAGTGTATCCAGCTTTTGGAGCACATACTGGGGGTAATGGCTATCTAAGAAATCAGCGTAGTCAGTCAGGGGACTAAAGGTTGTTTGAACCAGCCGTTTCCTAGCTTCCAGGGTGAGTAGATGCATTATGCGGTAGAAAATACCGAAGCGCTGCTTTAGCTTTTTTGTTAACTCAGATGTGCACCGAAGGAGAGTTTGTTATCCAGCCAGACTCCCAGATATTTAAATTTATCCACTAGCTCTAGTGGTTCATTAAGGTGGATAATGATTTGTGGGGTTCCAGGTATCCTCATGTTGTGGGATGTAGAGATAATCATAGCTTTTTTTTTTTTGCATTGAACAAGAGTTTTAGATTCAGCAGGTTGTGCTGAAGGATAATGAAATCCTGTTGTAGCTCCTTGTACACAATGTCCAAGGAGGGGTTGGTCATGTAGATGACTGTGTCATCTGCGAATAGATTAACTTTTCCAGCAACCAGGCCAGAGTCGATGCTGTTGATGTAAAGGGCGAAGAGGATAGGTTCCAAAATGGAACCTTGCTGAACGCCTCGGGGCAGTAGTTTTAATGGGGAGAATGCCCCTTGAGCCTTAACTTGCGGTTTACGATTTGTGAGGTAGCAGCAGTACCACTTTACTGCAGCAGAGGATAGACTGATGCTACTCAGTGAATCAAGGAGTATGGAATGGTGAACCGTATCAAATGCTTTGCTGAGGTCAAGGAAGAGTGCATAGATGTGCTGTTTGCTGTCCAGGGCATTTAGCCAGTCATTTGATACATTGGCAAGAGCAGACACGGTACTGTGCTTAGGCCTGAAGCCTGATTGGACTGGATTGAGGATTTTCTCATGATCCAAATACTCCCTTAATTGAGAGTTTACAATTTTTTCCAGTAGCTTGGATAGAACAGGCAGCAATGAAATAGGCCTATAGTAATTCAAGTCAGTGGAGTCACCTGACTTGAACAGAGGGATAATGTGAGCAGTTTTCCAACTAGGCGGCAGTTACCCTTGGGATAATGAACTGTTGAAGAGATGGGCAATTGGAGTTGCCAGATAATAAGAACCTGCTTTTAAGAGGAAGGGTTCAAGCGATACGGCTCCAGCGTTCTTTTTGGTGTCCAGCAAGAGGAGCAGGTCCTTCACCTGTTTAAAGGAGACTGGCTGGAACTTGAAGAGGGGGTAGTCGGTAAGGGGGGGCTATGATTCGTCTAGAAGCTATGTTGCCGGTGTTTGTGGTGCTCAGTTTACTAACAGGTGACGTATTGAATGCGAGGCCTGCAGTTATTTGAGCTGCTCGAGGATCTCAGATCTTGTAAATCTGATCTGATTCTTTTTTTTTTCTTGTAGATTCTGTTTATGTTCCTCTCACTTACTGGAGCCCCAGACTCTCTCCAGTGGATGCACCTGACAGACCTGATCCTGCCCGCCTGAAATCCCCAGACTACCTACCAGATGGTGGGAATTCCCCCCGCTCGTCCCAATCCACCGACCCCCTGGCTCTAAGCCTCCCAGGGTGGGACCACCAACACCTACCTGGCAACCTTTCTGTAATCTAGTGGGTGGCCAGGATTCTCATTTAGAGAGCATCCGAAGGCAGGCCGGAGGATCTGGCATTGGGCATGGTGGTCTCGTCCCTTAACCCACCTTCGCCTACCAAGGCTCCAGAGTATTTCCTTGTTCCCCGTGGTTCCCATGAGCATGGATGTGCAATGATGTCATGCACGCAATGGGTGCGCTCCTGTGCCCATGCGTAAGATGTCCACCACTGGTCAACCCCTGAAAGTATGCCACCAGAAACAGCGCCCCCCCCAGCCACCGCCTCAAACTGCGACAAGTGAACCAGCTCTCCCCCAGGAAAGGAGAGCAGTCCTCCGGACGCTCAGTCCTTTCCTGCCCCTGCTGACCTTCGATGACCTGAGTCTGTTCTCGAACCCGGGTTCCTGGCATAGCACGAGGTGTCGCCTCCAGCGCTTCAACCCTCAGTGCCACTGGGACGGCCTGTCTGATCCATGTCTGCAAATCCATTCTCTTCCCTTTAAATGAAAGGCTTGCCTGTAGTTCGGTGACCTAGCAGCCAGCCACTCCCACTTCTTGAGCTATATAAGCAGTTCCTCTAAGCCTCACTGTGAAGCATTTTTTTCTTTGCAGCCGAAGGCTCTGTTGGTTTGTCCTCTGAGCTGGTTAGGCCTTCCTGCCTTGGCCCTCCAGGCTTGTCTGTGCTGGGCTTCTGTGTTTATTTTTCTACTTCTGGTTTGTATTTTGGCTTCGGCTGTGTGTGCTTCCTTCTTTTTTTGGAGGGGGGGGCCTTGATTCTAAGCTCCTAGCATACTGCTACTCCGAAGCTCATACTGCTTGCTTTACTTACTCACAACTCTCAAATTACTTGCATAGCAACTTCTAGCATTCTGCTACGCAGAGCTCATGCTACTGCTTTCAGTTACCTACAACTACAGCCACTGCTGCTGACTGTTTACTTTAATTACTATTGTACCCAGTGCTTGTGTTTTACGCTGTGGTCACCATGCTCAAACTACTGCAATGCAACTACAATTATTATTTGTGTGTTTCAGCTAAGCCATAGCTGCACCATGTTGCATACTCAATTCTTTTACCTGACACAGTTTACTGACCTTAGCTGTGCTGCTCATTGCTGCTCTCATTCTACTTGCAGCTTCATTACACTGCCTGGCTACACCTGCTTTCAAGCATTGTCTCCTGTTTTATTGCACTTACAGTACAACTCTGAGGTCAGCCAACTAAGCTCCTGCTGAGTCTGTTAATATAGTTTTGTTATTAAAATTGTCTCACTGCCGAAAATCCTCAGAGTGTTTGTCACCTTGATTTGGCTATTCCTGTTTGGTTGGCTTGCCCCCAAATCAGTGCTGTTTAATTGCTATACCATATGTTATGCAGGTCCTCCTATCACTACTACTGCTTATTGACCTACGTGCAGGTCTGCTCTGCTTACGCAACCATTGCTCCTTGCTTATGCAAACCATTGTTTCATGCCTACTACCATTCCCTCGGCTTCAGCCTGGGATTCTGCTGCACTCAATCTGCATTCGACCGTGCAAGGTCTCAGCACTCAATGCTCATTATGATCTCAGCATGCCGTGCTCATTCAGCTCACCAGCTTTTCAGCTCTCAATCACTTTCTGGGGTATACCAGCCATTCTATTCTGGAGCAGGGTTCCTGCAGCCGACGGTCTCGCTCTGCTTTAGTCCACATCTCGAGCGTGTCCAACTTGGGGCGGGATCCTTCTCACCTGGCCCATAGCTGGGAATGTCCTCACCCCGGGCTTGGCTTTAGCTGCCTGCTATGCAACAGCAGCTCCTGGTGTAGAATTTAAGACTAGCGGTGAAGGGTGGTTACGATGATCTCCTTTGGCTCTAGTGTTCCACTATAATGGTTAGCCATTGTCTTTAGTGGTTTCCCTAGCGAGGCACCTTCACCGCATCCTCCCTATGACTGCCTCTGGTTCACCTGGCTTGATTTAAGGTGGGTAGGCCAGGTGAGTGCTCAGCAGTTGTTGCCTCCTCCCGCGCCTTGGATGCACGATTGTTGCAGCGTCAAGAGTCTTCTCACCTATGCCCAGAGGGTTTGAGGAGAGCCCAAATTGGAATATTTTCCACCTCCCTTTAATTGGCTTTTCCAAATTGTAGCTGCAGAGCCATCACTAAATAAACTATCCCAAGCCTGGAGGAAGGCGACTAGGCCTTGGATCCCCAGAGATTTCCTCCTCATAGGGTTTTTTTATTTCTCCTCCGTTGCCTCAGGTCATAACACTTAGTTAGCTTAGTTGTTTCCCCTAGTTTCTTTAGGTACGTCCCGTTGTTGGATGGAGGTGGAGGATGTCCTGCCATTCCCTCTCTCCTTAGGGGATCCCCTACTCTCAAAGCAAACCATAAGTATCATGCTACGCAGACCTGGGCAGTCATTACGACAACTGAGAATCTCATTGCATTATCAAACTGCCTAAACTTCTCTACTACTACGTTACAGGTACTACTCCTATGTCACAGTTACTGCTTGCTCATATGCTTCTTGTTGGCTCCCTTTTGGGGATGATGCTACATTTTTTGGGGGGGATTCCTAAGGTACCTTTAGCCACAGGAACCGTCCCATTGCACCTCTAGGGGTGGAACCCTCTCTTGTCTTCGTAGCCCTATAGGGTGGTAATTCCTCTGGAATAGAGTGCGAATGGCCAAAACCAAACTAACACAGTTGCATAAGCATAACACTACACTGGCTGCGTAGGCTAGTTAATTGATGTTAGACTAACTAGTCATTCGTTTCCAGGGTTGTCCTTCTCCCCACTGTTGTGCTGGGGGACCACATTTGCAGTCCTCAAGTCTGCTGGTACTTCTTCTGTATTTATTGACTCCATAAAAGTGTTTTTCAGAGTCCTGCTCAACTCTTTCAGTACCCTTGGATATATTTAATCTGGTTGTAGGGATTTGTTCATGTTTAGTTCCTGCAGCCCATTCAATGACTCTGACCTCAGTAAAGTTCTGGGTAACCAGTACTTCCCCCTAATTTCCCTGGTACCTAGTTGTACTTTCAGGTAATGGCCCAGCTCATTCAACTGTGAATACTGAACTAAAATAGTCATTCAGCATGTTAGCCATGTCTCCTGCCTCACTGAAGCATACCACATCTTTTTGAGTCTCTTTATGCCATCCTTAGTATTTCTTTTCTGTGTTGTGTATCTGAAAAAAAACATAGAAACAGAGAATTTGACAGCAGATAATGACTGCTTTGCCCACCTAGTCTTCCCGTTTTCCCTACCTAATGCAATACAATAGACCTTAACAGATATGTGGCCTACCCTCTCTTCCCTATAGCTAGGGCACCCTTGTATCTATCCCATGCATTCTTGAATTCCCTTACCGTTTTTGCCTCCACCACCTCTGCAGGGAGGTTGTTCCAAGCATCCACTACTCTTTCTGTGAAAAAGTACCTCCTCATGTTGCCCGTGGGCTTACCACCTCTAGCCTCATGTCATTCCCCCTTGATCTTCCTGGACATAAGTCTCCACCACTCATTCACACTATTGGGATCTGCGCCGGAGGCACAAGGACCCATCGGGAGCAAACTTTTTGCTGGAGGGTCGGCGCCAGAGATGGAGCCACGAGGAACGGCACCGCGAGCCTCAGCTCGCGTGGTAATGACTATCTCGGCATCCACCCTCCAACTGCCTCAGTTCCTTTTTTCCCACCGTCGAGTGCGCTTCAGTGACGATGTCGCTCGCCCGCCGGGAGTCAAACTTCAAACTAGCAGCATAGTTTTCAGTTTTTCTCATTTTGTAGTAATATCTCGATAAGTATCGCTTAAGTCTATTCTTATTTTAAAAATAAAGAAGTCTCAGCCTACTTTGACGGAGTCGATCATGAGCAGGTCAGGTGACGGTAGGGAGAATTCGTATGAAAGCTGTTCAGTCAATCGGGCTGGGTCCGGTCCGCCGCCTTCTCCGGAAGGAGGGTCTGACAACGGTCAGTCCAATGCCCGGGGGATGATGTCCTCATGAGCTATTAAAATAAACGGTCACATTCTCGGCACCGCTCAGCCTCGAGCCTCTTCTTCGCCCACAGGTCAAAAAGAGAAGGCATCACTCGAGGTCACCCTCTGATCGTCTGCGTGAGCGTTCAGATTTCGGGCTAGTTGCGGGTCTCCTTTGGAGTCGCCAACCTCTGCTTCTGGTAGCCAGACGGCGACATCGGAGCCCTACCTCGCCCGCAGGTAGGTCTTCAGATGAGCAGTTTCATCAGTGGGCCGCTCTTTATGGAGCAATGGGCTCGGAGGTTGGTTCAGCTACCTGGCTCAGTCACTCGTGGGCCTTCGGGCTTATTGGGAGACTGGGTAGGGCGGTTGGACTTCCCTAGTCACGCAGCACCTTCTTCGGTGCCGTCGACTCCGTGCTTAGATGTTCCCCCCCTCACATGGCTACGTCACAGGGGGCTACACCAATGCCCTTATCTCCTGTTCTTCGTCCTTCAAAGCCTGTTTTTTGGAGTCTTGGAGTGTTTTCGGTGCCCTCGGCATCAATGGCACGCTCAGCGCCATCCTCGGCGCTGTGCGGCTCTTCGGTGCCGTTTTTGGTGCCGTGCGGCCTCTCGGCGGCATGCGGCTCCACGGCGCCGTGCAGCTCCTCGATGCCATTTTCGGTGCCGTCGACTCCACGCTTAAGGTATTTCCCCCCTCACATGGCTACAGGGCAGGGGCCACACCGATGCCCTTATCTCCTGCTCTTCTTCCTTCAAAGCCTGTTTTTCGGAGTCTTGGAGTGTTTTCGGTGCCCTCGGCATCGATGGCATGCTCGGCACCATGCTCGGCGCTGTGCGGCTCTTTGGTGCCGTTTTCAGCACGGCGCTGTTTTCAGCGCCGTGCAGCCTCCTGTGCCGTTTTTGGCACCGCGTGGTCCTCAGTCCATTTTTGGTGCCGTAGCGGTCCTCGGTGCTGTTTTCAGTGCCGCGTGGTCGGTGTGTCGCTCGGGCTGTGCACCTCGTCATGTCTCCACTTTTCAGGACCTCTTTTCACTCTTTTCCTTCTTCGCTTTCCTCTGACTTTCATTCCTTTCCTGTCCATGCAGTCCCTCCTGGACTGTCAGGAGATGACATTGAGCCTGACCCAGACCTTCGGCTGGGTGATGAAGCTACAGAGCCTGTGGTCGAGGACCTGTCCTTTAAGTCTCTGCTGAAAAATTTGATCTCCACTCTTTCTCTCCAGACTACAGACATCGATCCTGGGAAATTGTTAAGACTCCAATACCTTCATGCCCCGGAGATCTCTACGGATTTGACTCCACCGGTTCAGCCTTCCTTCGAGACGCTGTCTCAAATGGTATGGAATAATCCTGCTCTCACCCCTTCGGTGGCTAAATCCATAGATAGGAAATATTCAGCCCCAAGGATCGCCCCATTTTGGCATCTCAAGCCTTTGCGGATCCTATTGTAGTCCTGGCAGAGAATGATAAGGTCGTTCTTCCCCAAACTACTACAGCTCGACCTATTAACAAAGAATCTCGTAAGACAGACACCTTAGATAAGAGAGTCTTTGCTGCTTGTACCCTAAGTATGCGTATTGCCAGCTACCAGGACTATTTCTCCCAGTATGAGTATATCCTATGGCACTCTATCAAGCAGATGATTGAAGCTCTACCGGAATCGGATACGAAGCCAGAGCTTCTTCAAACCATTACCAGAGGTATCGAATCTAATAACCAGCAGGTTAAAGCAGCTATGGATGCTTTTGACACTGCTTCCTGTTCGGCGGTTGCTGGTATTTGTACCCGCCATCATTCCTGGCTGCGCACTTCCGGCTTCACGAATGATGCGCAGCAGCAGGTAATGGCATTACCCTTTGATGGTGCATATCTTTTCAGTCCTCAGGTAGAACAAGCTCTAGAAGCTACACAAAAGACTAGGTCAACCATTAAATTGGCTAGGCCCCCTCCTGTCCCCTCTCGAGGGAGTGTCAATAAACATCAGTTTCATAACCGTCAGTCCTTTCGAGGCAGAGGCAGAGGAGGTTTCCATAAAAAACAACCTGCCCAACCTCAAAAGAAGACACAACAGAAGGCGCAAGGGACCAAAGTGCCCAGCGCCACCTTATGAGTTTCTGGCCCAAGTCCCATCTCAGCCGCCTGAGGTGGACTTTTCCTCTCCGGTTGGAGGTCGTCTGATGCACTTCTACAACCAATGGAAGTCCATAACCTCAGACAAATGGGTCCTTCGGATAATTTGCGAGGGGTATTCACTCAATCTTGTGGAGACCCCTCCGGATCGTCCTCCCAAATGACAGCCCAGGCTGTCAACCCTTCAGTCAGACCTTCTCGCCGCCGAGATTCAGGGCCTTCTGAACAACAGGGCAGTAGAAGTAGTGCCGCTGCATCAACGGAACACGGGGTTCTACTCCCATTACTTTCTGGTTCCAAAGAAGTCGGGGCATGTGCCCCATTCTAGATCTCAGAAAGCTAAACAAATTTCTCCCCAAGGAGAAATTCAAAATGATTTCTCTGGGAACCCTGTTACCTTTGTTTTATCAACACGACTGGCTAGCCTCCCTAGACGTGCAGGATGCTTACCAGCACATTTCTGTTCACCCGAGGCATCACAAATTCCTGAGGTTTGTGGCTCTGGGACAACATTATCAGTTCAGAGTCCTGTCCTTTGGGCTATCCTCGGTGCCGCGGGTTTTTACAAAGTGTTGTGCAGTTCTCGCAGTGCACCTCAGAAAGGTCGGAATACAGGCGTTCCCTTATCTGGATGATTGGCTTCTGGCAAGCCCTTCCAGGCAAGGACTTCTGGACGCCGTGAGAGACGGCCTCTCGCCTTACGTCCATGGGAGTTCTGCTGAACCTCAAGAAATCGCAACTGCAGCCCTCCCAGAGGCTCCTTTTTATAGGGACTCTTCTGGACACCTCCTGTGCGAAGGCTTTTCTTCCAGAAGACAGAAGGAACGATATCCTTCAAATGGCCTGTCACATCAGGGAAAACAGCTCAGTTTCAGCTCTCTCGATGCAACGGATGCTAGGTCTCATGGCGTCCTCGGTGTTCACTGTACCCCTAGCACATGGATGCTCAGCACTCAATGGTCCACAACCACTCACCCGCAGTCCTATCTCATCAAGGTGACAGAACCTTTAAAGAGGTCACTCACCTGGTGGTCTCAAGAGAGCAATCTCCTGGAAGGATATCCCTTTGCTTCTCTGGACCATCAAATCTCCATTACCACGGACGCGTCCCTAATGGGGTGGGGAGCTCACTGTCAGGCTCTCCACACTCAAGGTGCGTGGACTCAAGTCGAGTCCCAGCTTCACATAAACGTCCTAGAAATGAGAGCCGTCCTTTATGTGGTCCGAGCGTTAGGACATTCTCTGTCACAAGAACATTCTCCTTCAAACGGACAACAAAGCAGTGATGTATTACATCAACAAGCAGGGCGGTGCTCATTCTTACCCCTTATGCAGGGAAGCGATGAGGGTATGGGAATGGTGCTTGGAGCACAAGGCTCTAATTCAAGCGGTCTACCTACCAGGAATACAGAACGAACTGGCAGACCGTCTCAGCAGAACAGAGACAGATCCTCACGAGTGGTCTCTCGACTCAACCATAGTTCAGTCACTATTCAAATAGTGGGGAACTCCAGACCTGGACCTTTTTGCATCCCCACTCAATGCAAAAGTGCCTCTCTTCTGCTCCAGAAATCCAGGGCCTGGCATTTTCTGTTAGGATGCGTTCAGGCTGCGGTGGACAAAACGCTTTCTTTACGCCTTTCCACCTCTTCCTCTAATTCAGAGGGTACTCCTCAAGTTCGAATCCCAGGGGGACAAGATGATTCTCTTTGCTCCCTTTTGGCCTCAGCAACTGTGGTTTCCACTGCTCAACAATATGTTGGCAGTTCCTCTGAGACCACTTCCCCTACAGATGAACTTTTTGACTCAGGGACCGGTGGTCCATCCCAACCTGAGATCACTTCACCTTCACGCTTGGCTCCTGAAGAGGTAGAAGTAAACTGGTTCAATGTCTCTCGTAGGGTTTCGGATATTCTTCTGGCTGCACGTAAGCCAGCCACTAGGAAAACTTACACAGCTAAGTGGAAGCGTTTTTCGCTCTGGTGTGCAAAGTCCTCTTTGAATCCCTTTTCCTGCCCACCAGGTAAGGTTCTGGAGTACCTCTTGGACCTCTCAAATTCAGGTCTGCAGTTCTCTACAGTCAAAGTTCACCTTAGTGTCATTTCAGCATATCATGAGCCGTTTGTTTCCTTAACACTGGCTCAATTACCTGTGGTTAAGAGATTTCTTAAAGGAATTCTGCATACCAGACCTCCTACAAAATGTCCAGTTGCAGCCTGGGATATTAATCTTGTGCTAGACATGCTCACTCGGAAACCTTTCGAACCTCTGGCTACCTGTGAGCTAAAATTTCTCACCTGGAAGACTGCCTTCCTAGTGTCCATTACCTCAGCTCGCAGGGTCTCTGAGATACATGTCCTGGTCACAGATCCTCCATATACTGTGTTCCATAAGGACAAAGTAGTCCTTCGGACTCATCCTAAATTTCTTCCCAAGGTTGTGTCAGAATTTCATCTAAACCAACCTTTGGTCCTTCCCTCTTACTTTGCGGACTTCCAAAATGAAGAAGAACGTTCTCTTCATTCTTTGGATGTTAAGAGAGCTTTGCGTTTCTATCTAGATAGAACCAAGGATTTTCGCAAAGCCCAGCAACTGTTTGTCTCCTTCAGCGAGACCCGGCTGGGTCAACCTGTCGCTATCAGATGTATCTCAGCATGGTTAGTGGCATGACTTCGCCACTGCTATTTCATGGCGCAGGTTAAGTTGGAGGGCAGGGTTTACGCTCACTCTACTAGAGCGGTCGCCGCATCCCTAGCGGAAATTCGCAATGTGCCCATTGCAGATATTTGCAATGCGGCCACCTGGAGCTCAGTGCATACTTTCGTTAAACATTATGCACTGGATGTCCATGCCAGACGACATTCTTCCTTTGGCAGAGCCATCCTTAATGGACTTCTGTCCTAGAAACATGAGCTCTTGGTCTCTCCTGCCGCCCTCTCGGGGATTATTAGCGGTACTCTCCCAATAGTGTGAATGAGTGAGTGGAGACTTATGTCCAGGAAGTATGAAAATTACGAACCTACGTAATTCTTGATCTTCTTGGACGAGTCCTCACCACTCATTCCACCCCACCTCCGTCCCCGAGCTCACCTCTGTTGTTGGTCTTCACTCCCTCAAATCTTTAGGCTGTGAAGACTTCTTTGTTGACCCTTTTTTACTGGTCGCCCGGACTACTTATGTCCGTTTTTTTTTTAGGTTAGGCTATCCCTCTAGGTTAGTTACGCTGCATTTCCTTGGTAAAAAAGGTACTGAGGCGGTTGGAGGGTCGACGCCGAGATAGGCTTTACCGCGCGAGCTGAGGCTTGCGGTGCCATTCCTCGCGGCTCCATCTCTGGCGCTGACCCTCCAGCAAAAAGTTTGCTCCCGATGGGTCCTAGTGCCTCCGGCGCAGATCCCAATAGTGTGAATGAGGGGTGGGGACTCGTCCAAGAAGATCAAGAATTACGGTAGGTACGTAATTTTTATTTCTTGTACATCTTCTTTTCTGCAAGATGCTACCCTCTTGTACCTTGTTTATATCCCTGAGGTACTTGAAAGTCTCAATCATATCCCCCTTCTGTCTCCTTACCTCCAGGGAATACATATTGAGGTTCTCTAGTCTTTCCTCATATGACTTCTGGTGCAGTCCCTGCACCATTTTTGTTGCCCTTTTCTGAACTGCCTCTACTTTGTCTATGTCTTTCCTGAGGTGCGGCCTCCAGATGAAGTCTCACCAGTGACCTGTACAGTGGCATAACCACCTCCCTTTGTCTGCTGGTGGTACCTCTCCCTGTGCATCCCACTGGCTCTCCCCACAGCATTTTCACATTGTTTGGTTACCCTTAGGTCATCAGATATGATTACCCCCAGGTCCCTTTCTTGATTGGTGGCCACTAGCACACACCCCCATCATGTACTTCTCCTTTGGATTTCTGTGCCCCAAATGCATGATTTTGCACTTCTTTGCACTGAATCTTAGCTGCCACACTCTCAACCACTCCTCAAGCATGCTTAGATCCCTTTTCATTTTCTCCACCTCCCCCAGAGTGTGGACCCTGTTGCAGATCTTAGTGTCATCTGCAAAGAGGCTTACCTTCCCTTCCAGACCCTCTCCAATGTTGCTTATGAAGACATTAAAGAGGACTGGCCCCAGAACTGATCCCTATGGTACCCCGCTGGTCACCTCCCTCTCTTCAGATTGAACTCCATTTACTACCACCCTCTGTGTCCTATAGCTCAGACAATTCCTGACCCAGTTTACCACCTTGGAACCCACTGCCAGGCTGCCCAATTTGTTTATCAACCTCCTATGTGAGATGGGGTTGAAGACCTTGCTGAAATCTAGGTATGCCACATCTATTGCCCCTCCCTGATTTACTGCCCTTGTCACCCAGTCAAAGAAATCTGTCAGATCTGTTTGACAAGACCTTCCTGCTGTGAATCCATACTGCCTTGGGTCCTGTGCTGCACTGGATACAAGATATATTACAATCCTTTCCTTTAGCAGTGACTCCATTCATTTCCCCACCACCAAGGTCAGGCTGACTGGCCTGTAATTGCCAGTCTCCTCCCTGCTCCCACTTTTGTGGAGAGGGACTACATTTGCCCTCCTCCAGTCCTCTGGAACCACCACTGTCCCTAGCGATTTGTTGAATAGGGCTGTTAGTGGTGTTTCCAGCACCTCTTTAAGTTATTTCAATATTCTGGGATGTATCCCATCTGGCCCTATATTCTTATCCACTTTCAGATTCTCGAGTTCCTTTAGGACTCTATCCTCCGTAAATGGACTGGTGTCCACCTCCCTTCCATTGGTGAGTTTGCCACCTACTGTGGTCCTTCTCCTTTCCCTTCTTCTGTGAATACTGAACAAAAGTATTTGTTCAGGATTGTTGCTTTTTCAAGATCCCCCTATACATACGCTCCTTCTTCCCTTTTTAACCTCACAATCTTACCCCTGGTCTTTTTTTCTTTCACTAACGTACCTGAAAAAGGTATTTTCTCTTTTTCTAATTGCCTGGGCTATTTTTTTTTCTCAGTTTGCACCTTTGCACTCCTGACTGCTTTTCCCACCTCCCTCTGCTTTTCCAGATTCTGTTCCCTGTCCCCCCAACCCTTGTGTTTCCATGTACCTACTGAAAGCCAGCCTTTTCCCTCTTACCTTCCAGGCCACATCCTTTGAGAACCATAGAGGTTTTTTCTTTATCTTTGTTTTGCTTAGTTGTCTAACACAAATGCTTGTTGCCTCTGTTATGTCTCCCTTAAGGTTAGCCCACAGTTTCTCTACATCCCCCCTTCTTCCTCCCCTGCCATGGCTTTCTTGAGACATTCCCACATTTTTGCAAAGTCAATCAGTCTGAAATCCAGAACGCTTGCTTTCATATGGTTTGACTCCTCCACTGTTCTCACACTGAACCACACCATACGGTGATCTCTGGACCCCAGGTGGCTACCTACTACTACATCTGTGACAATTAGTAAGTGACAGGTCCAATATTTTTCCCCCATGGGTGGGCTCAGCCACAAGCTGTCTGAGGCACGCCCCCCACAGGGCATCCAGAATGTCTCTGCTCCGGTTGTGGCTGTAGCCGGTGTACTCCAATCCACATCCAGCAAATTGAAGTCTCCCACCAGGAGCACCTCACCTTTGGCTGCCATTTTGTGAATGTCTTCCAATAGTGCCCTGTCCATCTCATCACTTTGTGCTGGTGGTCTGTACATCGTCCCAGTGTGAATGGCGGTGGCATTTCCTGTCTACAGGGTGACCCACAGTGCCTCTGCTCCCTCCTGCATTCCCTGAACCTCAGTTACTTTAATTCCCTCCCTAACATAGATATCCACTCCTCCTCCTCCCTTTTTGCCACCCTGTCCTTCCTGAAAAGAGTGTAACCTGGTATTGCTATATCCCAGTCATGGTTCTCCATGTACCATGTCCCGGTAACCGCAACAATGACCAGATTTGCCTCTGCCATCAAGGCCACTAGGTCCAGAATTTTGTTTCTCAGGCTGCAGGCATTTAAACACATGGCCTTCCAAGTTTTGTTTTACTCTAAACTCCCTCTACATTCCTCTGTTGTGTGTCTGGTTTAACCATTTTTATGGTGCCCTTGCTAATGGCCAGCTTCTCCTTGTATGTGGCCCTGTTTTTATCATTTTTGTCCTTATACCTGACTGCCTTCTTTTCATTTCACTGTCAGATTTACCTTAGTATGGAACCATAATGGTTTCCTATACCTTTTGGCCATTTTGACATACCTCACACAAAGTTGAGTGGCCTCCTGTGTTTTGTTTTCTTCCCCTTTTGTTTTCTGCCCCTTTCCTCTTTGTGTAAGTCCACTAACTGTGTATCTACTATGCTCAAAAAACAATTAAGTAACCATGATAACTGTTTTAATTGATGTTGTGTTTATGCTTTTTATCTTTTTACTTTGCACTTATTAGCTTTGTTGTACCTTGCTGCTAGGACGTTCTTGTAAGCAAGTCTTTCATGGCTCAATGAACCTATCCAGTTAGCGACTTTTAATCAATCAATAAAAAACAAATAAACTTTATCTGGTACAGTCAACCCTTCCTAAAGTCTGTCACCATGGTACTGGTTTTGTTTTGTTCCTCTTCAAATACTATCACAAAATAAATGGAGTTAAGATCACTTAAAACTATAGGTGCTTCATCTTTAATTTAATGTTCTGACTACTTAAAACTACAGTATGTCCAGTATTGTTTCCCCTCGAAATGGATTGTAGAACCGTTGTGTGAAGAAACCATACTGTATCATTTCAATAAATCTCTGGCATTTTTGGCTGCTTGCTGTATTCTTTTGCTAGTTTATGTCTGGGAGATTGTAGTCTCTCATGGTCACTGTTCTTGTCTGATCATCACTAGTCTTTTCTTGATTGGGTGGCCTGTAGATCACCCTGATAGTGTACTCCCTTCCCCCCCATCTGTGAGTTGTAACCATAGTCATTCCTCTCCCTCCCCTTCCCTCTTTAACACACATAGTCCTCCCCCCCTTGGTCGTCTCTGTATCCCTTCTAACTTGTGGTAGCCTTGGATATTTAGGTCCCAGCTGCTGAGTGGAGAATCTCTTGTTAAATGCAAAGAAAGCTGCTGCTATTGCCTGGAGTTCATCCATTTTCTTATAGATGCTCTGAACGTTAGTGTACAGTACCTTCCATGAGGGTTTTTTCCTTATTTGATGTAACTCTCATGTGGGATGCTAGATCCTTATCTTTAGTATTGTAGGAATGTTAGGGATTATCAGAACCTGATTCTTGGAATTGTATCTGCTCAGATTCAAGTTTTTTAGTACGGTTTTAGACTTTTCGGAGTTTGAGGACAAAAATCCTAAATCTGAAAAAGCCGTAATCTAAATCAGAATCCGAGTCTACATCCTACTGTAGAAGCAGTCCCCTGCACAAAAGGACTGCCAATCTCTCCCTTTTCCCACCCTTGTGCCTCCTTAACCTGCATCACTCTGTTGCTGCTTACTGCACTGGGAGAATTCATTAAGTATGAGGGACTGGCAGGGATACCAGTTCTGCCTTGGGTCCTCCAAAAGACTACAAATTCCATTTAGGCCAGAGCATGATCCCAAAGTGAGGTTTGCTCTGCCCGTTAGACAGACTATCCCGTTTGCAGAAACTGAGCTCAACCACCAGTGGCTGTGGTGTAAGTTATGTTGATTATTGTATGTATATTGTATAACACAGGACATTGTTGTAAATGGGGGTAACACCCTAATCAATTTGTATCCTATATAAAAATAAATTTTAAACAAACAAACAAACACTTGACCACACTACCTGCCACCACTGAGTTGTCCATTCCTTTCCCATTCAAATAACCTGCACCAACTCCCCTAATCTTTAAGTTTCCACTCAGACACTAGCAAACTCCTCCGTCAGCTAACACATTACACAACCCCCGGACTGGTCAGCGCTTTCCCAGTGTGACCTGGGAAAAAACAAATGAGGAGGGTGTCTGACATTAACAAAACCCTGGGTCAACCAACTTGCCAGATGCTCTAAGTAAGGCACCTGATGGTTGTGTTTAACTAGAGGTTTGTTTCAGTTGGCCAGTCTACCTCACTTTTTTCACCTAGGAGGATACAGTACAAGAACAGTGATGGCCAGACTGGGGGTTGCATTGTACTGTATGTTTAAAGGTCTGGCAGACCAGTGAATTTGACACTGTCAGAATGTGCAGTGTAAGAGTGCACTCATGCCCGAGCTACTAGAGTCTCGAATGGCAAGCTGGACATGAGTGGGCAACTCAGCGGTGGCGGGCTGGTATGTGTGGTCAGGGGCACGGCACATTTATTAGCAGTCAGGTCTGGTTTTGAGAAGGGGGAGGGTCTCAAGTTTTCTTTACCAGATGCCCGAGCTACCCTGGATGGACCTGAAGCTGCTGGAAATGGTACCAGTCCACTACCTGGGAGTCCTGACTCGGATTCACACTTTATGCTTCCAGTGAGTCCCCACAATGTACCAGGCAGCAGCAGTCTCAGGTAAGGGAGGGGAAACAAGGTTGAGAAAGGTTTTTTGTTGTTGTTGCTTTTTGTTACTGAATACATCGGGTGATGGAGGTTTCTCTAGGGGTTGGATGTGGAATCAGAAATTCCAGTTTTGATTCCTAGTCTGATGATTCAGATGCATTCACTTGAATCAGAATCAGAGTCAGAGTTTCTGATAATCTAACAGATACACACAGAGCAGACTCCACCAAATCCGATCACCCTTATGGTACATGTTGCTAACTACAGTACGTGCTTCCATCTCTACTGTGGGCAGATTGAAAGAATAGGGATAACAGGAAGATGAGATAGGTCTACAGTTTTGAGAGATTTTTGTGTGGAAGAATGATGCAAAGTCCTTATTTTTATGTTTGCTTGCATGCATGTGCAAGAAACATAGTGCCACCATACGAGAATTCGAAAGTGT
This sequence comes from Neoceratodus forsteri, assembly GCA_016271365.2. Lineage (NCBI taxonomy): Eukaryota > Metazoa > Chordata > Ceratodontiformes > Ceratodontidae > Neoceratodus > Neoceratodus forsteri. Next base: position 1,419,013,736 of record CM057450.1, read on the forward strand.
GCCTCCCTACTTCCAGTGCCCTGCTGCCTTTTGCAGGCATGGCCCCACCGCACCAGTGAATGTAAGAGCTGTCTATGTCAGCCTTTGCAAATGCAGAGGCGTACAGTTGAAAGGAAATCACTGCGTGGCAAGAGGCAGGTACCTAAATGGCCGGCAGTATGCAGTGCCTACACGCCGGCACGCAGTGAAAGCTGTCATAGACAGCCCCCAAACAAGTAACACACTGGGAGCCCACCCTAGCATGCTCACGCCGCCCACACACATACAGTATGGCCAACGGGGTGACCAGTCCTGTCAGCTGCTGGCGCTTCCCCCAAACAGAGTTTTTGGTGCCCAGCTGCAGCAAAATCTATAAGGCTGATGGGGTGCTCAATCCCTGTTAGCTCTGCTGCCCCTCCTCCCAAAAACTCCTTCCAGCTGCCATGCTAGGAGCCCACCCCAGCATGGCAAACGTCCTACGTCGTCTTCCTAAAAGAAAAAAAGAAACCTACAAAGGAAAAACATTCCCTCGCTGACAGTCTTGACCCCCTTCCCCACCTGTGCCCACCCTCAGCGCACCCTGCCTCCTTCACCCCATATTTACCTCCAGAGTCTAGCGCGACGATCTTCGGTGGACCGGGAACACGTCTGCACTCTTCAAAGCTGACTGCGAACTGAGGAAATGCCAGTAAGCTGTATAATGGAATAAATAAGTTTTTTTCAACTTTAATGTATATCTCAGGCATTTTTTGGAATTTTTTCACCAAATTTTCAATGTGGGGTTTTTGGGACCCCACCTCATGAATTCTTGCACTGTCATTTTGTTATTTGGTCCCGAAAGGTGATTTTGCAGTCACTGCACGAAACCACCTTTTGGAACCGATGTATGAAACAACAGTGTCACAGTTCATGAGGTAAGCCCCCAAAAATCCTATGTTAAAAATTTGGGGAAAAAATTCCCAAAATGACTTGTTTTATGGTGCGTTCTGCAGTGTTCCCACAAGACTGAAGTTCGCAAATTTTAATATTTTCCTCCAGATTTTAAACATTGCCATTTTACCACACCTCCTTATGAGCAGTACAGCTGTCATTTTTCACATCTCGCCTAAAATGTGTTTCCGCGCATGTAGTGCACAATGGCGCAGTCGGTGAGCGAAATCAATGTTTGGGACAGATTAAGAAAATCACAGTGACACTATTCATGAGCAGAGGTCTTAAATGGCTATGTTCAATTGGCAAAAATTCCAAAATGATTGTTTGTTTTAGCGCATGGCTATGCAGTTCCTACGCACGTCAGAAGTTTGTGAATTTTAATATTTGCACTAGATTTATAACATTGCTATTTTACCACACCTCCTTATAAGCAGTACAGCTGTCATTTTTCACATCTCCTCCAAAATATGTTTCCGCACATGTAGCACACAATGGTGCAGTTGGTGTGCGAAATCAATGTTAGGGACAGAGTAAGAAAATCACAGTGACACTGTTCATGAGCAGAGGTCTTAAAATGGCTATGTTGAAAATTTGGTGACAAAAGTCCATAAAATGACTGTGTTATGAGCGAGCATTGCGCTGTTTCCACGCACCCTTGTAAGTTCATGAATTTGTAATATTTTCAGTCCAGATTTTCACCACTGGCATTTTTCCACACTTCCTTATGAACAGTACAGCTGATTTTTTACAACATGGCCGAAATGTGTTTTCAATCTTTCTGCGTAGAAATGCATGGTCGCTGTGTGAAATCACTGTTTGGAACAGATTAAGAAAATGACAGTGACACTGATCGAGCGGAGGTCCAAAATGCCTGTGTTGACAATCTGCTGTAAAAAATCCCCAAAGTAATTACATTAAGGTTTTATGCTTGAGTTTCTACGCATCACTGACTTTACCAGTTTTTACTATTTTACTGCAGATTTTCAACATTGCCATTTTTTGTACCTCCCCATAAACAGTACAGCTGTCATTTTTCACATCCTGTTCGAAATGTGTTTTCACACCTGTGGTGCCAAATGCTGTAGTCTCTGTGCAAAATTAGCTTTCAGCTAACAAACTGATATTACCACTGTTCATGAGGTGGGGGTCACAAAAAACCCATGTTGAAAATTTGGAATGAAAATACCAGCAAATGCCTGAGGCGTTAGGGTTTCTGACCATAACGCCCCACCCTGTAGAGACTGACAGACATCATGGGAGTGACTTGGGATTGTCACCTGTAATGCTCATACCATTCCACCCCCACCCACACCTTGCAGCTAGTGAGAGGCATTGAGGTGTGCCTTGGACTCTTCGGCCCCAAAGTTCACCCCATTCTCCTATACTGCACCCATCTCACCATATTTCCTGATGGAATGGGGTAAGCATAAGGGCCAAAGACCCAAGGCACACCGTGACACTTGTCAGTCTCTGCAGGGTAGGGTGTGGTGAAATGGCATGGCCGTTATGCCTGACAACCCAAAGGCACACCCCACCAGTGCCAGCAAGCAAACATTTGGCATTGACAAATGCTTGTTAAGATTAGAGAAGGTAAGCAATGAGGTGGAATTAGAGGAGTGAAGGAGAGGGTTGATAATCTGCAAGTGAGTACAGTATTTGTCCTCCATATGATTATCTGTAAAGTGATCTTAATTGGAAGCTGCTTGATTGCTGTTAAATACTGCTTTGGCGTGTTAGAGCTCTCTAATGTCTTGCATACCTCTTATAGGATTCAATAGGCTGTTAATCTTCGTGTTTCGTCAGCTGCCATTGTGTTCTTATATATAGACCTGTGTTTCACTGTTTACTGAATGGCCCTCTACATGTTATGGATTTTTTCAGAGTAATTATTGTAGAAAAAAATTAAAAGCTCAGGGCAGGATTTTTAAAGGGGAAGTCAGAGGTGCAGCACCTGAGTTTGAGACGCGACTGCATCCTCCTAAATGAGTCAAAAATGTATTTTTCTTTTTTGAATATTTTTACACATTTGTGAAAGTTTCACTGCTTTATATCTGATTGTATCAAAAAAGTGACCCATGCTTCCCTTTTTTGATGATGCAAGTGGAACCTAAAGTGCTGCAAATTGTGCCCAAACATTAGATTGCCTTTTGTTGTGGTTTTCTGAGATGTGGCAGAAATAGGGGTTTGAAAATCCTACCCTCAGGCTTTATTCCCTTGATAAGCTGAAGATAATATAGCTGTGCTCCAAATAAAAAACGTATAGAATTGGCTTGATAGCCAGATAGCTGTCTCTTGTGTGCTGTGCCCTGCAGATCCTAGCTCAGGGTTTGACCTGGGTCCCCCAGCTCAACTGTGGCCACCAGAAGTCTTGGGATGTTGGAGAGGTGATGCATTATATTTCTGAGAAAGGCATACTGAATGCTCATTACATTGACACCCTCTGCTAGTTGATTCATAGCAGGGAATTACCATCAAATCCCAGTTGGAGGAACAAGTCATGGAACTGGTCAGCCTAGAGAATGAGTGTCAGATGTACCTTTGTGGAGACCACAGGCCATTGGTGCTGCTGGGCTCACAGATATGGTCTGGTGTGACTCATCTGTGACTATGCATTGCCACTCTGATTTCCAGGATAGGTGACTGGCAAGACTCAAACGAGGGCATGCCTAATGTGAATGTGATGATATGAAGCAAAAAGTGTGAAAAAAGAACTGCCCTCCCCCAAAAAACAATTATACAATGGGGTATGAAAATCCTGTAACCTCATTGGTAAAAACACATCACATGACTGTGATAAATCCTCCAGTATACCCACTGTAAAAGTTTTATATCACTATAAAAACAAAAACAGGTTGAACATTGTATAATAGCAATATACCATGAGAGGGAGTGGGCATATGGGTGGATTTACCACTTCTGGTGTGGTTAAGTCACTCTGCTGCGCCTCATGACCAAACCACACCAGGCATGGTAAATCCACCAATATACTCACTCTCTTTCTCTCATGTTATATTGCTTAAATACGACACAAACATCTTTATATTGATCTGTAATGTTAATTTGTAATATAGGAGCCAGAATTGCCAGTAAAGGAGGTCCGAATGAGAGGATATTTGTCGCTGAGTTCCGTCCTGATTCAGACTCTCAGTTTGTGTCAGTTGGAGTAAAACACATCAAGTTTTGGACTCTGGCTGGTGGTGCTCTGTTGTACAAGAAAGGAGTCATCTGTTCCATAGAAGATGCAAAGATGCAAACCATGCTTTCCGTTGCCTTCGGTGCTGTAAGTGAAAACAGCTTGTTTTACAAAGTTCATAGTTTATTTGTTTATTGATAGCATCAGGATACGAAATCCTTGTGTAAAGAGATGTCTTGAAAATTATGTTTGCAGTCGTACATTCCAACATAATTTGAACTGCCCTGCCAAACGTCTGTATCTTCTCCTGCCATCACATGATGTCCTAGGACTTTGAATGTTTGTTTTTCCAGACATGCTCTCTTACTGTGCAGACCTCCTAGCATTCTACGGGCAGATCTTTTGTTGCCGCTGAAAAGAATGATTGCTCCCGACTGTGCCACTGCTGTTCGATGGCTAAGATCTAAGGATTTTATTGTTTTGTAACAGTTTAAAGTAATAATAGTTGATTTACTATTGCTTTCAGTTCTGAACTGTGTTTTAGCACTAAAGTTAATTTTTTTGTCTTTTTACACTGTTCTCAAATGGTTTCAGGAACCTTGGCCTAAACTGCAAGTTACACTCTACTCACAATGGCTGTGGTGGAGTTTCCAGTTTAGTTTTAACAGCCTAGTGGTTCCATTTTAATGGCATCACTTTGCAAAAAAGTGCAAAGTGCTTCTACATTTTTTTTATAGTTCTTTTGACGTTTTATCTTGGCTCATGACTGTGATGGAAAAAAAGAGACATACTGGTCGACTCACAATGACTGTGGTTGATGTTTCAAACTGTCTCTCAATGACTGAGGCTGGTGTTTACTATAGTGTCAATTTCTGGTCTTATGTTAGAGTAAGAACAGAAACAAAAGCCCAAAAAGAAAACTGGGCCTACAGGTTTCAAAAAGTGAAAACAAGTATGGCCACTGTTTTCCTAAGGCAGATACATATACAGAGTGTTACAAAGTTTTGGGACCGGATCCTAAGTTGAATAACTGATCTATACAAAACATTTTGTTCAAAAACACAGAAAAAGAGACAAACAGAAAGGCAGTCTTTATCATCTTCAACCTCTCTGTCTAACCCTGAAGAGTGTTCCTCTGTTAAACAGATTGAGGACATCTTTGCAAAACTGCCTGCAGAAACCGCGTCCCCTATAAACAGCCTAAAGCAGAGTCCGCAGAGAAGCATAGTAGGAGCATAATTCCTTGGTTAGTTGGGGTATGTTATATTAGATGTAACTGTGGGGTCTACTGCTTGGTGGCCTTTGTCATAGGCTTAGCCATTAGTCTGAGAAGGCTCTCCTACGAGCGCAGTGGTCAGTGACTAATAAAACAGTGCTGGAAAGTTTATGCTGGAGTCTGGTTGCAGAAGTAAAGAGTTTTATCCAACTGAGAAATGGAGCAGCTCAGACCTTCTCCAGTCCTGTGTTTAGAAGGTAATCGGGCCGAGTACTGGAGAACCTGTCTACAAAGTTTTGAACTCTTTCTTATAGCCAGGGGAACAGGACAAAAGGGCTCCAAACACAAAGGCTCTGGAAAGAACGTTGCCAAAATAAATGGCACTAGGACAATATGGCAGCAGGACAGCACAGGGATGAAACAACTGCAGGTGTCAGCAGATTTATGGGTGTTGCAATTTGTGGGTTTTTGGGGAACGTTTATATATATATTTCAGGGGGTGCAGGGGGCAGAGCACCCTGCAAACATTTTAGCACAAATTCTTGTTGTTGAACTTTATTTTTATGGGAAGGTGATGTGTTTACTGATATTAAGTAGTGCAGGTACCTTTTTCTAATGTGCCTTTTTGTCTGGCTGACATTTTCTCCTTGTGCCTTTTGGTCTGGGACTGTTTTGTCTGGAGCCTTTCTGTCTGGAGTCATTTTATCCTAGAACCTATAGCCAGTGGGACACCTGAAAAGTCATAGATGGTTCATTCTGTCATACATAGATACACAGATACATGGAAGGTAACATCAGGAGACAGCCCGATGGTCCTGAGGGTTGAGGTGCTGGACACCACACCTCATGCCACACCGGTGACCCAGGTTCAAGAACAGTCTTGGGTCATCGGGGGTTGGCAGGGGAGGGAAAGGATCGAGTGCCCAGAGGACTGCTCTCCCTTCCCAGGGAGGGTTCCAGGGTTTGCTCCGCTCCTTGGCAGCCCCTGATAGAAGTCAAAGGCAGCACAGGGAATTAGCTGCAGCCACAATGTGGGGTGGAGCTGCGGCGGACGTTGGCATGTTGTGCCATGGACATCATTGCATGTCCGAGCTCCGAGGGCAAACAACATGGCCCCCCCCAGTTGCTAGGGAGGCGACAAGGACATCAGGGACACATGCCCACATTCCCAATGCCGGACCTCTCCCCCCCGACAGCTTCTCTGGACTCCCCACAGGACGGATCCTCTAATCACAATAGGCTGCCATGTAGGTGAGGTGGGGGGGTGATCCGGGGGGCTGAGAAGTCAGGGTGGGGAGAGCTAGAAGAGGAAGGGAGGGTCTTAGGCAGGGAGTAGTGGTAGTGGAGTTGAGAGTGCATCTCTGAGAGATGCCCTGGTGTGGGTGAATAAATAGAACATTAAAAAGAAAAGAAGGTGACAGCAGAAGGGGACCATGAGGTCCATCTAGTCTGCCCATGATTTGTAGTTGCTACCTTACTCCTAGTTATTCATGCTGGTGTGTTATGCCTTTCATGCTCCTTGAAGGCCCCAATGGTTTTGGCCCCAACAGCCTCCGGGCAGGCTGTTCCAGGCATCGATCACTCTCTCGTGAAAAAACTTCCTGATGATTGTCCCGAACTTGCCCCCATAGCTTCAGAGCATGCCCTCACATTCTGTTTCCTTCTTTGAAGTGAAACAGTTCTTGCGCCTGGTCCTTGTTTACACCCTTGTTGTATTTAAATGTCTCCATCATGTCGCCCCTCTCCCTTCTCTGTTTCAGGGAGTACATGTTTAAATCCTGTAACCTTTCCTTGTACGATAGTAGCCAGAGACATGGTCAGATATTTCCAGATATTTTGTGAAATTTCTAAAGAATTTCTCTCTGCTGCCCCCCTACTGTGGAACTGCAGAAAGCAGGAGATTTCTCTAGAACTATCACAGAAATTTCAGGAATTATCTAATCAATGTCTTTGGCTGTCACTATATATCTTCCGGTGCAATCTGTGAATCATTTTTGTTGCCCTGTTTTGTACTGTCTCCAACCTGTCTATGTCCTTTCTGAGGTGCGGTCTCCAAAACTGTACACCATACTCCAGGTGGGGCCTGATCAATACCCTGTACAGTGGCAAAACCACCTCCCTCCTCCTACTTGTGGAACCCCCTCCTGATGCACTCCAGCATGCCACCAGCTCTTAGAGCTGCCTTTATGCACTGTCTTCCCACCTTCAGGTTGTTTGTTATTATGATCCCCAGGTCCCGTTCCTCACTAGTTTTTGCTAGTCCGCCCCACCCCAGGTAGTAGTCAGTTCTGGGGTTGCTCTTTCCTAGGTACATAACCTTGCGCTTTTTTGTGTTATATTTCAGGTGCAATTTTGTGGACCATTTTTCTAGTTTCTCTAAGTCCGAATTCATCCTTGTCACTCCCTCTGTGGAGTCCACTCTGTTGCATATTTTGGTGTCATCCACAAACAGACACACTTTACCCTCAAGCCCCTCTGCAATGTCAGCTATGAATATGTTGAAAAGTAGAGGTCCCTGAACAGAACCCTGGGGCACTCCGCTGGTTACCTCATATTCCGCAGATAATGCACCGTTTACCTGCACCCTTTGCGTCCTATCATATAGCCAGCCTTCTATCCATCTTACTACCTCTTGTTCCACCCCCATGCACTCTAACGTTTTAACCAGCCTTCTATATGAGACCGAGTTGAAGGCCTTGCCAGAGTCAAGGCAGACCACATTGATGGCTCCTCCCTTATCTATAGCCCTGGTCACCCAGTCGAAGAACTTAATTAGGTTTGTTTGGCATGATCTCCCTGATGTGAACCCACATTGTCTATGGTCCTGTTGTCCACTGGACTCCAGATATGTTATTATCCTCTAATTTAGTAATGCTTCCATCACTTTCCCAACCACAGGTGTAAGGCTCACTGGCAGTAGTTTCCTGCCTCCTCCCAGCTTCCAGATTTGTGCAGTGGAAGCACTGTTGCCCTTCTCCAGTCCTTGGGAACTTCTCCATTCACCAGTGATTTGGTGATGAGTTCTGCTAGGGGTTGTGCTAGTTCCTTTCCCACTTCCTTCAGGATTCTTGGGTGCATGTTATCTGGCCCCATTGCCTTGTCCACCTTCAGATTGTTTAGTGCTATCAGGACTTCCTCCACTGTGAAGGGGCATGTATCAACCCCTGTACCTGGAGGGTTGTTCCTTTGTATTGCTGGACCATTTCCCTCTTTTTCCTCAGTAAATACCGAACGGAAGTACCTGTTTAGGACTTCTGCTTTTTCGCAGTCCCCCTCAACTTTAGTCCCCTATTCTGCTGCTAGCCTTACTATACCCCTTAGTTTTTCTTCTATTTTTTATGTACCTAAAGAAAGTCTTGTCACCTTTCTTTACCCCCTTCCGCACTCCTCTCTTTGTTCTGGGCTTTGGCCTTCCTTATCACTTTTCCTGTTTCCTTCATTTTCTATTTGTATGTTTCTTTATCTTCTTCCTTATTTGTTGCTTTGCACATCTTGTGGGCTGCCATTTTCACCTTCACAATGTTTGCCACCTCCTTGGTGTACCACAGTGGATTTCTTTTCCTCTTTGCCTTACTTATTTTTCTGGTGTATTTGTTCGTGACTGTCTCAATAGCTCCTTTGATGCTCTCCCGCATTTCTCCTTCGTATTTGCTCTGAAATCCAGTACCTTAATGTTGGAGTGCGTCTTTTCTTTTGTAGTGCTAATTTGGAATCCGATCAAACAGTGATCACTATTTCCCAGATGGCTCCCTGCTTGTTATATTTTTAACCCTCTCACTGTGAGGACCAGATTGAGGATGGCTTCTCCCCTTGTTGGGACCTCCACAAGTTGCCTTAGATCTGCTCCCTGCAGGGCCATCAAGAGGTCCCTACTTTTTGTTGTTGCTGCTGTTTTAGATGACCAGTGAATGTCAGGTAAGTTAAAATCCCCCATAATTATTACCTCACCTTTATTTATTTATTTATTGTTATTTATTGAATACAATCGGAATTAATACCTTTGAATCAGAGACTCCTTTACAAAGGCTCCACGTCATAGAAAACAATACAGAGCATAAGTGTACAGACATCACAGTATAGATAGCAGTGTGCGAAATATCACACCTTACCAATGATACATGGTAAAGTACAACAGGTGGATGTGGTACAGGATAATTACAACAGTCATAGACAATGTAGTACAGTGGCAAAATATAATAAATACAGTAACTACAGGGGCAATCATACAGTACAGTAGTTGTAGAGAAGTATTTATGACTGGATTGTGCAAGCAGCACAATCCCAGTGGGTGTCAGCTAGCCTGAGGCTCGGGTAAGACCAAGACCAGGGACAGGCACTCTAGAAGCAGGACCAAGTGGGTCCATTGTCATGGGGGGGGGGGGTACTAGCAACAACAAAAATGGAAAGTGACCTGGGGGTGGTCATATCAGATGGCCTAAAGGTAGGCAAGCAGTGTGAGAAGGCAGGAAGGAGTGCTGGGGGATACTGGGATGCATATGGAGAAGCATCACCAGTAGAAAACAAGAAGTTGTTATCCCTCTGTACAAGCAGTTGGTGAGACCCCATTTGGAATACTGCATGCAGTTTTGGAGACCCCATCTCCACAAGGACATAGACAGGATGGAAGTGGTCCAGAGGAGGCCAACCAGAATGGTACAAGGTCTGCACCAGAAGCCATACGAAGAGAGACTAAAGGAGCTTAATATATATACACCCTCGAGGAAAGAAGCGAGAGGGGGGACATGATAGAAACTTTCAAGTACCTCAGGGGAATCAACAGAGTCCAAGAGGATAGCATCTTTCAGAAAAAGTGGCATGCAAGAACAAGGGGGCACAATTTGAAGATAATGGGGGGGATGGCTCAGGGGCAACGTTAGGAAGTATTTTTTCACAGAGAGGGTGGTGGATGTATGGAACGGCCTTCCTGAGGAGGTCGGGGGGTGAAAAACAGTGGGGGAATTCAAGAATGCATGAGACAGACATAAAGCAATTCCAGTGGGGGGGGGTAGGAGGAAGTAGGCTGTTGGTTAACTAGGATCTGCAGCTTATCTAACAGTTAGGGAAATGAGCAGGTGGGCCAAGCGGTCCTTATCTGCTGTCAAAGTTTATGTTTCTGTGTTTCTATGTGACAGAACACCAACAGCACATGCCCTTCTCAACAATAGCATTCTTTTTGTTTTTATTGGGGGCTTTGCACACCCCCAGACTTAAGGGATGGGGAGAAACTCTGAAGTTTTTTTTGAGAGTAAAAAAAAAACAACCGTAAAAGTTGTAGCACGGGGAGACCTGGGGTGAACTGAACCATGGTCCCAGGTCTACCGATTCCGCCATGTGCTGGTGCCATAGCCACTCCACCACGGGAGTGGCTTGACCAGGCACCCAGCAGACGGCAACTTAAGCACTGCATTTAAATAGCATATAGTGACAGGGTAGCGGTAATTCTGTACCGCTGTTATACCCCTGTCGCTGTAAAGTCAGTCGCATGCTACACAGTGCAGTTAATACCGCGATGTCTTACATGTGCGGTATTGACCCAGCACCTGTAGATACACAGTGAACATCACTCGCATGCACAGCAGCCAGTCAGTAAACTTGATTTTTATAAATGCCTGCTCAGAAGCAGGTTTATACCTCCCTCCTGCTCCCCTCAGGGATTAAAACTACTTGTTGTATGTGTCATCCACACAAGAATAAGGAAATCAAACGTGACCAATACCTCTAGTGGAATATAATATGTTATCCTACCCTGTGTGGGTTATTATAGAATCTCAGCACACCCTTTCGTGTATTATTCCATGTGTGCATGTGTGCCTTTTTTGTGGCATTGTGGTAAGCACCTGGAACATATAATTAGCAAGTCTGGTCTCTGCATTGCTGCCATGAAAAGCAAAATTGTCAAGTTTTAGTTTGAAACAGTTTCCTTTCAAACCTATATCTTTATTAAATACTGCGATAAAACAGTAACGGCCCATGTTCACAAAAGGATTTCTCCCATATTGTACCTATCTTACCTGTACTGCTGGAGCTCCACTGGCTTCCAATTAGGTGGTGTACCACCTTCAAGATTGCCTTAACATAGAAAGCCCTGCGCAGCTCTGGCCCTGCAAGTCTTAAAGGCCACTTGGCATGGTATACTGTTGGCCATCCCGAGGTCGTGTGTGATGTAGTCTGGGGACAATGTTCTCTGTGGCAGCCCCAGCAGTATGGAACTCCTTGCCCTTCCATTGGAGGAGTTCCCTCTAGGTGGAGACATTTAAAAGGGGCCTGAAAAGTTATTAGCTTGACCAAGCCTTTGGTGTTAATCTATTACCTCCTTTAGCTGTATATATTATGCCTGTATTTATTTTGTGATTTTAATGTTTGTTTGAGTTATTTGATCTGCTGTGTGATATATTTATGTAAAGCGCCCTAAGCCTTTGGGATAGGGCGCTCTATAAATAAAATTGCCTTCCCTTATTTATAGGACAGGGTGTGTCATCCTGTTCTATAAATAAGAGGCGCTATGTGCATTTTATTTTATTTATTTATTCAGTTTTTCTTGACCGGGTAAGTGCACTAGACAAATCCTGCCTATTTTCAGGCACGACCCGGCGGAGGGGGATACAGATGAATGCCAGCTGACCTTGAACCAGATTAAGCTGTTGGTGGTATTTTTAGTGAATGTACGATGATTTTAGTGCATATACGGCAGCCGACTGAGGAGGTGTGAGGAGGGCTGTGCTTGTCGCCATATGCACCCGTGGCACCACCAATGAAGATACAGTGAGTGAGGGAGTAGCTGGTGGTGTGTGTGTGTGTGGGGGGGGACTGCTGGATGCCAGGGAGTGGTTGTTTGTACGTCCAGGCTGGTAATCCAAGGGGGAAGGGCTACTAACAGGGAATGTCACTCCATGTACAGGGCTGGGATCAGAGGAAGAACACCACTACCACCAGGGAATGTTATTCTACCTATGGGGCTGGGATAGGAGGGAGGGAGGGTACCACTACAACCAGGGCATTTAATTCTACAGTACATATGAGGCTGGGGATTGTGGGGGCACCACTAGCACCAGGGAATATACCTCTGTTTACGAGGTTGGGGATCAAGGGGGGGGGACACCACTAGCACCAGGGAAAATACCTCTACTTAACTGGCCTGAGATCGGAGGGGGTGGGCACCACTACCACCAGGGCATTTAGTTCTACAGATGACTGGGTATCAGAGGGGGGAGACCACTAGCACCAGGGTTATATTCACATCTGGGACCTGGCAATTGAGGGGGAGGGGTGGCGCTGCACTTACCTGCATCGCTAACCATGCAAATTAGCCCATAACTGGCATATTAGTGCATTTCATGCCCAATGGGCTCTTTTGCATGGGTCCCTTTGAATATTGCAAATAGCGCTGCGGCACTATCCATTCTGGCAGCATACTTTGGGAGCTGTGTCAGGGCAGTACTACGTGGCTTAGCACTGGGTCGACATTGTCCTATATTCAGTCAAATAGTGCCGGTGTGCTATTTTGGGTACCCGGGCAAGCCCAAAGTGCAGCACAAATCTTTGTGCTCTACTTTGCGCATGTTTGAATATATGGCCCCCAGTCTTTTGTATGCTAACCTATTGACACGTGCTGTACCACCAAGTTGCACTGAAGTGGGTGTAAGTTTCCGCATTGTAGAGATGACGTCATACACCTAGGAAGCTGGCGTCCCGAGCCACTTGAACTTGAATCAAGGGCAGTTCCTTTTATTGAGCAAACATATCAAATGCATTTAATTCAGCACCATAGTGGGGGGGGGGCATAACTTCACTACATGTATAACAGACATAATATAGACATCATTGACCCCAGCAAACTCTTGTTTTAGAACATAAGCTGTATTCCTAGAATTAAGATGTGTACTGTATGTTACAAAGTGAGAAACATATTTTAATAATATAAATGTTCATGAAAATTCTACTTAGTGTAGGAACTGAACACTGACCTTCTTTTCCAAAGCCTAGATTTTTTAAGTATCAGTCTTCTCTGTAGAGTTCTACTGTTTGGTCTTAGAGCTGGAGGGAACAAGACCCTACTGAAACTAGAATTTTAGGAGCTGGCAATGCCAGTGCCTAGCACCGATGCACAGTGTCATCTACTCCCCCCGGAGGGTATAAAGTGGCACTGGCCCCAGCCACCTCAGTTCCTTTTTCCCACCATCGAAACACAGTGCTTTCCTCACTGGGGACAAGAACTTCAGTTTGCAAACAGATAGCGTTCTAATCTAGCTTGTTGCAGCTTTATCTCTATCTCTATTTTTATGCACAGTTCAGCAGATCTTCCTGACTGAAAGTCTTCACCGTTTATTCATACTTCTGGGTTCAAGACAGAGGCACTAGAACCCTGTGGGAGCCAAAAATCTTCAGGAGGGCTGGCTGCGTGGTAGGACCACACACGTGTGGCACCATGAGATTAGCTCAAGCCTGTGTAGGCTATCTCAGTGTTGACCCTCCAATCCCCTCAGTTCCTTTATTTCTGCCATCGAGTATGCATCAGTGGGGACGTCACTTACCCGCCGGGAGTCAAAACTTCACATCTGTATGACAGCAGCTTAGTCATTCAGTTTGTTTTAGTATTATCATTGTCTTTTCTCTTTGTTGTTTAAAAAAAAAAGAAGAAGAAAGAAGAAACTTTTCTGTCAGCCCTGCCTATCGACGGAGTTGACCATGGACGGTCTCAGTGACAGTAGGAATTCTTCATTGGAGAGCAGCTCTAGCAGTGGGGCTGTGTCCAGTCTGCTGCCCTCTCAGGAGGGGAAGGGGTTCAACCATGGACAGTCCGGTGTTTGGGTGGAAGGACAGTCCTCCCGTAGACACGAAAAGAAGTGGTCCCATTCCTGATCCAGGTTGGGGACCCGGCGCCACTTGGCCTCAAGTTCTTCCTCTTCCTGGTGGAAGAAGAAGAAGCGGTACCACTCTAGGTCATTGTGCCAAGTTATCTGTCTCCCTTTCGTATGAGAGTTTAGTGTCCTCCCCTTCTTTGTCATCAACAAGGGATGATACCACACCAGACTTCCTCTTGCCCTCTGAACCAGCTCCTCGGTCTCTGACACCTCCTATGCCTATGGAGGATGTTTTGGATGAGCAGTTTGGTTGATGGACAGTTCTTATGGAGCACTTACTCTTCTGCACCTCATCAGCCCCATCTGTTTTGCCTTTTGTGGTGTTGTGAACATCTCTGAGTTTGTATCCCTTGGGTTTGGTGCTGTTTGTGGCACCAAAGCCATCATTAGTATCAGCATCGCTAGTGGTGCCAGTACCATCCCTGGTGCTGGTTCCCCTTGGGTTTGGCACTGTTTGTGGCACCAGTGCCGTCATTAGTGTCAGCACTGCTAGTGGTGCCAGTATCATCCCTGGTGCCAGGTTGATGGTGCTAGTGCTACTGTCTCTGCCAGTGCCGCCTGTGGTGCAGGGGCCCTCTTCAGTGAAAATGTAATTTTCTTCTCAGATATCACTGTCAGCACTGGCTGCAGGTCTCAGCTCATGGTTATAGATTTGCAAAGTTGGCAAACTGTTTCGCGAACTAAGTTGTGAAGTCTGACAAATTTGTGAAGTGCCAACATTGTGAAGTTTTTGGTAGGCAAAGTGGTACTTTTTCAAGTGAAGTCACGTCAACTTATTGCAAAGTGGCAAAGGCGAATTTTTGCAACTTCACTGGCAAAGTAAAGCTTTGCAACATCTCTGGTAATGGTGGGGAGTGTCCCACAATCTGACCTTGTTATCATTGTAGGATATGTAAGCAATAAGACATGAGGGAGTGTGCATTAGACATTTCTAATGCACGGCCAGGGGCGTAGTTTCAGCCACTGGCCATGCATTCGAAATTACTAATGCTCGCACCTGGAGTGTCTTATTGCACTTATAAAATGGGGTCCTGTATTTTATATGACTGGAAAAATAAAAATCAACTGGTTTAAATGTTTAAAATCTTGAAAGTTTGAGTCAGTTTTCCTAAAACAGTTCTTCTGCCTGTTTGTACTGCATTTTTTTATTTTTTTATTTATTTGCTTTAGAACGTCTGTCCTGATTAGGCTTCTGTAGCTGTAGTATTTGAAGTATTGTCACTTTGAAGAATTTTGAGGTTTATTAGATCTGCTTATCTGTTAGTACTACACATTTTACTAGATCGCGTTTGTATGTCCTGTGCCCTCTGTTAGGCAGTTTTCTGATTCCTCTTCCACCTGTTGGGAGTGTTCGCGGCTCAGTAGCTTCGGGAATGGGTGAGGAAAATTATTGTAATGCAAAAATCTGTTCTGTAGTGAGTTAATTTTGACATGTAAGGTATGTAGTGCCATCAAAAATTATTATAATGTTTACAGGTTTGGGGCAAGTTGGTGGCTAGCGGCTAAAGAAATGGTGATTATTCAAAAAATGGACATTCTATTTGCCATCTTAGTATGTTTTTTTTTATGCGACTGTGGTTACCTGAACTTGTTGCTAGCCATGCATCAGATACTTCTAATGCACTGCTAGCAACCAATCAAAATACAGCATTTTCCCTACCCAATTTTTAACCTAGCTTTATCTTCCTTACCAAATGATGAATGGGAGTATAATCTAGATCTTATTAATACTGAGAAAGAGGATTATAAAGAGAAATCTTCTGGTCAAGAGGTAACCCTGCCTACCTAGACTGTGTAGTCTCCTCAGGAGGATCTCTTTCCAGTCATGGCTGAAGAATATGCACAAGGCTCTGAA
Organism: Neoceratodus forsteri; assembly: GCA_016271365.2. Taxonomy (NCBI): domain Eukaryota; kingdom Metazoa; phylum Chordata; order Ceratodontiformes; family Ceratodontidae; genus Neoceratodus; species Neoceratodus forsteri. The sequence continues at coordinate 1,419,029,713 of CM057450.1, forward strand.
CTTTGAAAAAGTGGCTGTAGATGATGCTAAGAAGATACAGATGGAGTATCTTAATACACCCTCACTTCATGTATCTTTGGTTCCATGTCTTCAGTCTGCCCTGGAGACCCTTACAGAGGCAGCATAGAGTAAACCATCTTCTATTCCAGCAGTCCACTAGATAAAAAGTATATGGCACCCCAGACCAAACAAATGTACTATACCAAACCTATAGCAGACACCATTGTAGTAATGGCTACCAATGATAAGTCAACTACTCTGAATATGACAAGGAGTCTCACAAGACTGACATCATTGAAAACTGATGTTCATCTCAGCCATTCTTGGCCTCAGAGCTGTGAGCTACCAATCCCATATTTTGAGATATAAATACCCCCATAGTACAGACACAGAGATCTCACAGAGAGCCTTTGAGTCTTCCTGAAAGCTGGGCCTTTTGGTGGTTATTAGAAAGGAGCTTGAATCCAATAATCACCAACTTAGATCTGCTCTGAATATCTCTGTGATGCAGCAGCCCATTCAGCCATTGCTAGGATTTGTGTCCGGAGGCACTAATGGCTGTGAATTGCCTGTGATATCCAGCAGAAGATCATGAATGTTCCATTTAAAGGAAATTCTCTGTTTGACCAACACTTAAGGAGTCCAATGAGAAGACAATGACCCTTAACTATATGAAGAACATTTACACCCCTTCTCACAGAGGTAGAGGATGTGGCCTCTTCCATCTGCAACAACGATTTCATGGCACATCTACCCAGCAAGGCTTCCACCAACAGTTCACGCCTAAGTCCTTCTAGTAGAATACCCAGCAGAATGTGCAAACAGCAAAGGCTCCAAGTGCTGCCCCCGGACAGGGTACTAGCCCCATGTCCACCTCAGCTGCCTGAGGAAGATTACTATTCCCAGGTTGGGAGACAATTAGCCCTGTTGTATCAGCAGTGGGAGACCATTAGCATGGACAAGTGGGTCTTGAAAGTTATCGGAGATGGTTTCACCCTGGAGCTAATAGAGCAACCTCTGGATCACCCGTCATGAAAACTGCATCATTTGTCAGGTCCTACAGTGGACTTGCTCTCTCTGGAAGTTTTGGGGCTTCTACAGAACAGGACAGTAGAGAAAGTACCAGCAGAGGTTTCTATTCCAGCTATTTTCTTGTTCCCAAGAAGACTGGTGGCATGTTCTCAATCTTAGATTTCAGACCATTGAGTAAGTACATAAGGCACAAAAAATTCAGAATGGCGTCCCTGAGATTCTTTTCTTCCATATGTGGAATTCCAGGACTGGCTGGCATCTCTTGACATGCAGGATGCATGCCAGCACATTCTTGTCAGGACCAGGCACTGCAAATATCTCTGATTTTGTGTAGGACTCGAACATTATCAGTTCAGAATCCTGCCATTTGGGCTTGTAACAGTGCTGTGTGTCTTCACCAATGCTTTGCAGTACTTGCAGCACACCTCAGAAACATAGGAATGCAAGTGTTCCCTTATCTGGACGATTGGCATATAAAAAGTCTATTCAAGCTTTAGACAGAACTGACAGTGTCCTCGGCATGCCAGTTTGTCACATCTATTGGAGGTACTTCTCAACCTCCAAAATTCACAGTTGATTTCGTCCCAGTAGCTGCCATTCATAGGAGTAGGCCTGGTGTCCACACAAGCAGTATCTTTTCTACAAAAGGACAGAGCAGACCCAGTTATGCACATGGCCTGTTATGTCAGGGAATACACTATGGTAATAGCCCACTCCATGCAGAGGATGCTAGGGCTCATGGCAGCCACAGTCTATACTGTACCCCCAAGGCTGCATATGAGAATATCTCAGTGTGCTCAGCACACAGTGGTCACAGGCATTTCCACCTCTGAATCATCCAGTATAGGTGACAGAGTCTCTGGTTTGCCTCCTCCTGTTGTGGTCCTTGACAGAGAACCTCCTGCGTGAGTTTCCCTTCTCCTCTCCAGAGCTGCATGTGACAATGACAATGGATGCCTCTTCAATGGGATGGGGCTGCCAAGGTCTTTAGACTCAAGGGACTTGGTTGGACTCAGAACAGCATCCTTACATAACTGTATTAGAGATGAGAGCTGAAGTATATTCCCTGGTGCTAGTGGAGATGAGAGCTGTTCTGTATAGGCTGCACACCATGTCAGACCTGGTTCAGGACAAGGTATGGTAGCAGGCACAGACATGGTCAAATATTTCCAGATATTTCGCAACATTTCCAAAGAGTTTCTCTCTGCTGCCCCTACTGTGAAAATGTAGAAAGCAGGAGATTTCTCTAGAAATATCACAGAAATTTCAGGAAATATCCCGACCATGTCTCTGGCTGTGACTGTAGTACCTCTCCAGACAAGCAAAAAGTGTGTCATGTTCTGTGTCAAACAGCAAGGAGGGACACACTCCTACCTTCTGTACAGAGGCGATGAGAGTTTGGCAGTGATGCTTAGAGCATAAGATCCTTCTTCAGGGTACCCATTTTCTGGGGTGGAAAATGTCCTGACAACCCGAGTCGAACTGTGGCAGACTCTCAGAGATGGTTCCTCATGGATTATGTAGACTGGTTTCTGTTCAACAATTGGGGCAAGCTGTAAGTGGACCTTTTGCATTATGCCACAGTGCAAAAGTGCTGTGCTTTTGCACCAGAAATCAAGAGCTTGGTTCTTTTGTCAGGAAGCATTCAGGCTGTAATGAACAAGTGGTTTTCATTATGCTCTACTCCTGCTTCTCCTCATCCAGTGGGGACTCCTCAACCTGGAGAGCCACTGGGGTATTGTGATCCTGGTAGCTCCATGCTTGTCGAGGCAGATCAGGAAGTAAGCAGGTTTCAAGTGTACCAACATGTCTCCCAAGTCCCATTGTCAGTTCAAAAACCTTCTACCAGAAAAGCCTATGCTACAAAGTAAAAGGGCTTTTCTATTTGGCGTTCCAAGGGCTCCAAAGATCTCATTTGTTGTTCTCTGCAGCAAGTTCTTGATTGTCTTCTAGACCTTTCAAAGTCTGGCCTACAATACTCCTCCATAGAGGTCCACTTGTTGGACATCTTGACATATAACGAGTTAGTGGGGACTCTTCGCATATCCCACCTTTCTCTCTTTGGAAGATTTCTTAGAGGTCTCCTACACCTGAGACCCCCAATAAGGATGCAAGTCACCAACTGGGATCTAAATCTAGTATTAGACATGCTCATTTGAAAGCCCTTTGAACCAACAGCTACTTTTGATCTGAAGTATCTGACCCGGAAAACTTCTTCGTGGTCGTTACTTCTGCACAGAGTTTCTGTTACAGGCCCTAGTGACAGATTCTCCATAAATACATATACAAATAGTTTTACATAAGAGTAGGGTGGTACTCTGAACACATCCTGAATTTTCTGCGAATGATGGTGTTGGAGTGCCACCTCAGTCAGTCACTGGTGCTTCCAACCTTCTTCTCCAGGCCAGAAAACTTGTGGGAAGTACTGCTGTGTTCTCCGAATGTTAGAAGAATCCTTCTATTTTGGTAACACTAAGAATTACAAGCATGCCTCTCAGATTTTTGTCTTTTTCAACCGCAGTCAAAAGGGGTTTCCTACTTTCAGACAGTGACTTTAAAATTGGATTGTCAATTGCATTCAGCGCTGCTGCAAGTTAGCAGGGAATTAGTTGGAGGGCTCCGTTAGAGTGCATTCCACCCAAACAATGACTACCTCAGTGGCTTTGCTCCATTTGGTCCCTATTTCAGATCTATGTAGGGCCACTACCTGGAGTAGTGTTCACACTATCACAAAACACTACACTTTGGACAGTCACTCCAGGAAACATGTACATTTTGGGTTGGCTGTGTTACAAGACCTACTCTTCTTGTGAGTCCTAGGTCAAAGCTTCCCTAGTCTTTTTGTTTTTTACAACTTGCTAATCAACCAAAGAGTGTGACTTCATGGAGAAGACTGGTGAAGTTAGGAAAGTTACTTACAGTAACTCTAGATCTTGAAAAAAATCTACAAGGGGTACAGCTTTCTCACCCTCCATCCCCTGGAATCACATCAGTCTAATGTATCATGTCTTCCTCCTCCTCAAATAGGTACAGGATGCGTGAAGACACTTGTTCTGCTTCCTGACAGGGACTGATGGGCTACCTTATGCCCTGTTTATTTTCACTAATAGCATTTTTAGCTACTGTAGACAATATTTTTGCTCTTCTCCATTGCAAAAAATGTTTTAAGGCAGTTGGTCTGGTGCTTCTTTGTACCCTGTGAGTGTGCGGAGGACACCGTGCATCGGTGCTAAGTACTGGCGCTACCATCCCCTGAACTGTTTTTTGTGCAGGGTCCTGTCACCTCCAGCTGTAAGACCAAATAGCAGTACTCTATGAAGAAGACATTCTTGAAGATCTAGAGTTAACTTTCCTTTCTTTCCCCACTATACTACAGAAGGGTCGCTGATTTAAACTTGAACTTTTACAGGGTTACAAACACCATGAAGCATCCCTGTCTGTAATATTTAATGGAAATGCCCAGTCTTCCCAGATGATCCCTGTGACAGAAATGGGAAGGAAAGAGTTAACGGTTTGGATTCTGTAGGTGCCTCATTTTTTTAGCAGTTTGGAAAAAATACACTCAGGCTAAAATCCTCTGTCCAGCAGCATCCAACTTGTGGAATTCCTAGCTGCTAGATAAGAGCTGGGTTATAAATCTTGAGTGGACATCTCCACACACACAGACCTGCAGACACATACACAGGGCAGTTTGAATGGATTGGATCATTCAAATATAAACTTAAGGTGAAAAGGGAATATAATTGGTCACTAATAGTTGTTCACTCTGATTGGGACAATTAAATACATACATGTTAGTTGGTTGGTGCAATCAAAGGGAGAATAGGAATAACCTATTCTCCAGAGAGTATATAACCTTCTGAAAGTCAGAGAAGGCTCTCTTTTTGTTTTGGAAGCTGTGAGGGGAAACATAAGTTTGGAGCCTACCCTTGTAGCTATGTCCATGGGAGCTGGCAGTTAGAATAGGGGACTTGGAGTCCTCTGGAGGTCAGTCGCTGGACGACAGCCCTTCGTCCTTCCTGGGTTTGCTCAGGCTCATCTCAGAGTCCACCGGGATGCAGCTCGAGCCCGTATCCAAGCAGGCCAAGTATCCCCTCACGGAGATATTGGACCAAGGGGATTCCCCTACGGAGGCCTTTCCTGTGGCTGAGGCCATTGTGGGCCCGGCCTTGGAGCTCTGGCAGCACCCTGCTTCCTGCCCCTAAGCAACGCAATGGATGACCAGGAAGTATGCGGTCCTACCGGTTCCCTGTCTGGTTTTTCATGACATCCTCAGCCGAGGGGTTACCGACAGCGCTTTCCAGCGCGCCGGAAATGCTAGGGACGTGGACAAACCTCCCGACAAGGAGTCCAAGAAATTGGACTATGCCGGGCGAAAAGTCTACTCTGCGTCCTCCCTTGGCCTTCGTCAAGCAAGCTCGGCCGTGCTTATGGCACATTTCTCCCATGCCCTGTTGGGCTCCCTGGACGAGGTAGTCCCTCATCTCCCGGCTGACCTGCAGACCACGGTTAGGCAGATCGGGACCAGGGCAGGAGCAGTGGCCAAGCAGCAACTTCAGACTGCTCTGGACATTGGAGACTCATCGCCAGGTCAGTCATTGGCGCGGTGGCTATCGCCGTTGGGCAGGCTGAGGATATCCACCTTCATGGCGGATACCCAACACAAATTGGCGGATGTCCCCTTCCTGGGGACCGACCTCTTTGGCCCTGGAGTGGAAGGCCACCTCCAGAGGATCGAAAAGTCCAATGCCACCTTGGACTCGGTCTCATCCGCTCAGAGGGACAAGGGCCGCAGACCGCAACCCAAGCCCTTTCGTCCATCTGAGCCCCCGACCTACATGACCTAAACAAGTTCCTAAGGTCTCGAACCTTCAGGATGGTCACTCTGGCTCAGATAATACCATCCTTGGAACACGGCATGTGGTTCTGCTCTCTGGACCTACAGGACACGTTCTTTCACGTCCCTATCCATCCGTCCCATCAAAGGTTCCTTCGCTTTCGAGCGGAGGGATCCCTTCGAGTTCAAGCCATGCACTTCGCTTATCTCCAGCTCCCAGGGTCTTCACCAAATGCATGGCAGTGGTGACAGCATTCCCTGCGGCGCCTAGAAGGTCCGGTCTACCTTACCTGGCGATTGGCTGATAGCAGCCCTCCAGACAGGAGGTGGAGCGGTCCAGAGATCTGGCCCTCCAGGTTTGCTCTCAGGTCGGCCTCCTCATCAACAAGGCCAAGTCGGAACTCGAGCCGAAGCAGGTGATTCTTTTCATCGGGGCAGAGCTCGACTCTCTTCAAGCCAGGGCATGGCTCCCGGCGGACAGGGTCGAGGTTCTTTCCTCCTTTCCCAATCATTTCTGGTTGGGCAATTGCGCCCTGCCCGGGACTTCCTGCGCCTCCTGGGTCTCATGGTGGCCTGTACCAGCGTGGTCCGTTGGGCCCACTGGAACATGCCCCCCCTTCAGTGGGGGCTGGCCAGCCAGTGGTCCCAACGCTGCAATCCATTGGACCAGCTAGTGACGGTGACCCAGGGGATGTGGAACGCTCTCCAGTGGTGGACCGTTCCAGTTCATCTGCAGGAGGGCATCCCGTTTGTCCGCCCCGAGCCGACGGTCTCTCTATCGACCGATGCCTCTCTGATGGGTTGGGGTGCCCATCTGGGGAACACGAGCGCCGCGGCCTCTGGTCCCAGCGGGAGTCGATGCCACATCAACCTGCTGGAGCTCAGTGGTCCATACTAGCTCTCCCGCCTTTGCTCCATTTCTTGAGGGTCAAGTGGTCGGGTCCAGATGGACAACACCACGACCATGTACTATCTAAACCGCCAGGGCGGGACACGCTCCATGCTTCTATGCAAGGAAGCTCTCCGCATCTGGTCACTCGTGCGCAGCCTGGAGGCGGATCTCCTAGCCATTCATGTGGCAGGAGCCTCCAACACCCTGGCCGATGCCCTAAGCCGGATAGGGGCTGCGTCCCATGAGTGGTCTCTCTTGCCGGAGGTAGTACAAGATCTATTCTCCCATTGGGATGCGGCTCAGGTGGACCTGTTTGCCTCCAGGGAGAATGCGAAGCTGAGGCTGTTCCATGCCCGCCCCCCTCAGCAGGGATCACTGCAGGGGGATGCCTTCTCGAGGCCGTGGACCCCGGGCCTCTTCTACGCCTTTCCCCCATTCCCCTTGATGCACAAGGTGCTGCTCAAAGCAAGGAGGGACAAGGCACAGGTGATTCTGATAGCCCCAGACTGGCCCTGCCAGTACTGGTACCCAGATCTCCTCAGCCTCAGCTCCAGGCTCCCGAGGCAGCTTCCAGCTCTGCATCGAGTCTCCTTACCTGGTCTTCCACAGGGACAAGGTTGTCCTGCACCCCCACCCGAAATTCCTTCCGAAGGTGTTGTCGGAGTTTCACCTTAATCAGGTGTTGACTCTGCCGGTGTTCTACCTCAATCACACCTTGGAGGCCGAATATAGGCTCCATACTCTGGACTCTAGAAGGGCGCTCACTTACTATAAGGAGCGCACAGCTGAAATTCAGGGAGAGGTTCGCCAGCTGTTTGTCACCTATGCTGAAGCCAAGACTTGGCAGACCTGCAGCCAAGCGGACGATAGGCAGGTGGGTCACCTCCTGCATAGATCTCTGCTATAAGTTGGCGGGCATGGAGCCTCCCAGAGGGATAAGAGCTCATTCTACCCGCCATACTGCTGCATCGGTGGCTGCTTCCAGGGACGTCCCTTTCCAGGAAATCTGCAGGGCTGCTACCTGGAAGTCAGCACACACCTTCATCACCCATTACCACATCGACCTTGAGTCACGCCGGGATGCTGGTTTTGGGGCCTCGGTTCTCCAGTCTTTATTCCCTAAGTAGGGGGTGTGCGCCTTGCCTCCCTCCTCCCGGAGAACTGCTAGGAGTCTGCCAGACAGTGTGGATGAACAACATATCTATGTCCCTAGAAATACAGGTTACTCACCTGTAACAGGAGTTCTAGGAATGGTATGTTGTTCATCCACGACCCATCCGACCTCCCCAGCTTCGACGCACAACCTGAACTTCCAGCGGGCCAGATCTGGCGTCATGGGGCGGAGCCAAGAGTTTTACCACCCAGGTGGGTGGGAGGAGCCAGCTTGAAGACCTTCCGGCAAGATTTAAAGCGGCAAGGATACCTGCCAGACAGTGTGGATGAACAACATATACCATTCCTAGAACTCCTGTTACGGGTGAGTAACCTGTATTTATTTGCTCAACAGTTGTGACTGTGATGTCATTTTTCTAAGGTAATATTTGGGTTCTACTGGCTGAGGTAAACTCTGTGTAGCATCCGCCACCTGAGAAAGACACACTTCCAGACTTTAACTTGTGCAATTGCATGTTTAATTATTCAAGTTTGCACACTTGAAAGAGGTGCCGGAAGGAAAATCCAGCTGGTGGCAGCAAATACCTGAGGACAGACACCTCTCTAAAAGCTGTGTCAGCGCAGAGGGAGAGGTGGGTTGTCACAATCCCTGCCTTGTTTGCCTCCACAGACCATAACTGCCCTGCAGTGACCCTCCCTCTCTATTTACTGATATTCCCATATGTCTATCCTATGCATACTTGAGTCCCCGTGCTGTTTTTGTCTCCACCACTTCCGCTGACACTGTTCCAGGTGTCTACCACGCTTTCGTTGCAGTAATATTTCTTCACATCCCTCATAAACTACCCCTCTCCAGCCTCATCACATGCCCTCTGGCTCTAGTGCTGTTTCTTATTTGAAAGAGACTACCCTCTGGCATCTTTTTCTCCTATGTGAGGTACTTGTAGTTCTCTATTACGTCCCCTTTTTCTGTCTTCTCTTCCAGGTGTACATGTTGAGATCCCTCAATCTCACCTAGCAGGGATTTTGGACCCTGCACCATTTCAGTTGCCCTCCTCTGAACTGCCTCTGTCCTAATTATGGTATTTTTTTTCTGAGGTGTGGCCTCCAGAAGTGGACACAATATTCCAGGTAGGGTCTCATCAGCGAGTGTTACAGTGGTGACACCACCTCCATCCTCCTGCTGGAGACACCCCTTCCTATGCAACCCAGCATCCCACTAGCCCTACCCACTACTTTGTCACACTGCCCTGCCACTTCAAGGTCATCAGATATGATAACCCTAAGCTTCTGTTCCTGTTTAGTGACTGTCAGTACCACCCCATCCTATACTCAGTGCTTGGGTTCCTATGTCCTAGGTGCATGATTTTGCAATTGGAATCGAACCCCAGGTGACATGCTATTGACCACTCCTGGAGTTTTCCGTGATCCCTATGCATTCTTTCCACCCCGCTGGGTATTCCATAGTGCACTATCCAAAGAAGGATTGCAAGGGTGATGAGGGAGTGGCCATCTGTTTTACATCCAGCCTGGGCTTCAAGGTGCATCCAGTTGAAACTGCCAGATTTTTTGAGTGTGTGGCTGTGTGTGGGAGTCCAGCTGCAGGCTGCAGGATTCTCCTTATTTACCAACCCCCTTGGTTGGTGGGGATTCCTGCAGGAGGTGACGGACTTCATCGTTGACCAGGTGTTGGAGTCCCCTAGGTGTTTAATCCTGGGGACTTCAATGCCTGGGTCAACTATGAATCCTCGCATTTCGATTATAACCTCCTCCAGTTGATGTCATCACTGGGCCTAGCACAAGTAATTACTTCTGTGACCCATCAACATGGTCACATGCTTGATGTGGTGTTCCAGCTGGGTCTTGAGGTGGGAAGCCTCAAGACTGATCAGGTCTTTTGGTCTGATCACTGCACGGTGAAGTTCATGCTTGGAAACCCCCCTGAAAGTCCCTTCTCTGTCAAGATGGTCAGCTACTGCCCTTTAAGGGGTTTGTCCCCAGAAGCTGCTAGCATTAGCTGACATATCTAGGTGGACACTGCATGTGCGATTGGCACCAATGAGGCGGTGGCCACCTATAATAGAGTGGTATCCGAAGCACTGGACATCATCATTCCAGTTTGTATATGACCCAGATCCTCTCACTTGAGATGCCCCTGGTTTGATGGGATCTCAAAGCAATGAAGATCAAGGGTCGAAAGTTGGAGCATTGCTGGCAGAAGACATGCATGGTGAATGGCAAACTGTCCCTGCATACTCATTATGATGAGTACCGGGAGGCAATTTCCTGTAAGAAGGTAGAATTCCTGTCCAGGGAAATTGCTACAGGGAAAAACAGGCTTTCTCAGCTTTTCCAGCCCGTGGATAGGCTACTTCATCCAGCCTGTCTGCAGCTGAGAAAGACTTTTTCAACCACTGTATGTGAAGAGTTTGCTCTGTTTTTCTCTGACATAGTGTCCTCTATTCAGTTGAGGATTCCATCAGTAAGGCAATTGTTGCCTCCAGTGGTTGGACTGGGAGGAACAGAGTCACTCCATCAATCTGGGAGGAGTTTAGTCCAGTGGAGGTGGTGGAGGTCATTGAGGTGATCTCAGAGCTGAAGCACACTTATTGTGAGCTGGACCTAGCCCCGATGCATTTCTTAATGAGACGTGCCTGGACTGTTAGCCGGTGTTACTAGGATTTCCGGTGCTTTCGGCGGTGGAGGATGTCTTCCTGGCAGTCTTGAAAGAGGCCCTGGTGAGACCCCTCCTGAAGAAATAATCTCTCGACCCGGACATCCTGGCGAATTAGCGTCCCATCTCCAACCTGCCATTTCCGAGCAAGGTTGTTGAGAAACTTGTGGCACAACAGCTCGAGGATCACCTTGTGTCAGTTGACATCTATGAGCCATTCCAGTCAGGTTTTAGGGCCAGACGCAGCACTGAAACAGCATTAGTTAGGGTGCATAATGATCTGCTCAGGGCTAGAGATAGAGGAGACAAGTCAATTCTGGTTCTCCTCGATCTCTCTCTTCAGCTTTCGACACTGTGGATCACTTCGGGCTTTTTAATCGGCTCTGTGAGTACTGTGGACTTGCCGGTGTTGTCATCAAACGGTTTGAGTCCTATCTTTCTGACAGGGTGCAATGATTAGTGATGGGGAATTTCTCCTCCCCCCCAATGCTCCTGTCATATGGAGTACCCCAGAACTCGATCTTGTCGCCGATGTTGTTCGCAGTGTATATGCTACCCCTGGGCGAGATCTTTCGGCAGTGCAGCGTGGAGTTTCACTGCTATGTAGTAGCAGTAGTAGTAAAAGCCTTTATTTTTCAACAGGATTTGATGTCACAAATACACCATAAGGACCGAGGTCCCATTTTCAAGGTGTTTCTGAATTTATATAATTTCTTAGTACAAAAGTTACTTAAACCATACAATACACAAATATTGCCTTGAAAATTAATACAAATACTTGCAGAAAATGCAGATGACACTCAGCTGTATTTGCCATTTGCTCCTAGAACATCCAAAGCTATAGACGCACCTAACAACTGTCTGGCAAAGATCAGTGACTGGATGTCCTCCAGCTGGTTGTGACTGAACCCAGATAAGACGGAGGTGCTGGTGATCGAGTTGGGTCTCGGGCATGATAGGAGGGAACCTGGAGTGGGCACAGAACTTTTTCTGGGTTCTGCTTTGCTGGTGGCCTCCCTAAGGGTGTGCAATCTTGGTGTGATCCTGGACAGCAGATTGACATTTGAGGATCAGATGTCTTCTGTTGGTAAAAGTGGTTTTAACCACTTGAGGAACATCGCCAGGATGAAGCCCCTTGTTCCACCTGAAGACCTGTCGACACTAGTGCATGCCTTTACCTCTAGGCTCTACTACTGTAACTCTCTTTACTTCAGGATCATGGGAGGGACCCTCCGCTGGTTGCAGCTGGTGCAGAATGCAGCGGCTGGGTTACTGATGGGTCTGTCTAGGTCCAGTCATGTGACCCCAGTCATACATGCTCTACACTGGCTGTCTATCAGGTGGAAGGTCCTTTTCAGGGTAGGCTTGCTCACCTTTAAGGCCCTTTATTGACTGGGTCCTGGCTACCTGACTGAGCTCCTGTCACCTGCAACCTCTGTCTGCTCCCTCTCCTCCTTGTCTAGGGGCCTCCTGGATGTTCCCAGGATTCGTCTCAAGACATCGGGCAACCGTGCCTTCAGCGTCACTGGGCTGAGTGGAACTCGCTACCACCTGCAATCCGGGAGGCCCCCTTGACTGAAGTGTTCAAACAGAGGCTAAAAGCCCACCTCTTCCACCTGGCTTATCTGGAATAAATCTTTTCTGCCTGATTGTTTGAGTAAACATGAATTTTTAGTATTATATATTTATTTATGAATGTTTTGTGTTTTGCATTATTTGTATTGTTTTACTGTTAGGCACCCAGAGCCTCTGGGAATGGGCGCCATAGAAATAAAATTTGCCTTGCCTTGCCCTGCCCTCCTGAGTGTTCACCATATTACAGATTTTGCTGTCATCTTCAAAAAGGCATAATTCGCCTTCCCTTCCAGTTCTTCTGCAGTGTCATTTGTGAAGACATCGAAGAAGACTGGTCTGCAATGTCACTTATGAAAACATTGAAGAGGACCAATCCCATTACTGAGCCTTGTAGCACCCCGCTGGTCAGTCTCCCATCATTAGTGTGAGTGCCTTTAACCACCACCCTCTGTCTACTATCTTGTAACCAGTTTCTAACCCAGTTCACCACTTTGGATCCCACCCTTCCCCCATCCTGGCTGCTCACTTTCTTTATTAATCTTCTGTGCAGCACAATGTTGAAGGCCTTACTAAAGAGATACCACATCCACCACCCTCCCCTGATCTATTTCTGTGGTCACCCAGTCAAAGAAATCAATCAGATTTGTCTGGCATTACATCCCCCTGTTAATCCATGCTGCCTGTGGCCTTACAGCCCATTGGATTCAAGATACTCTACTGACCTTTCCTTTAAGATGGTTTCCATTAAGTTCCCCACCACTGGGGTGAGACTGATTGGCCTATAGTTGCCAGCTTTCTCCTTGCTGCTGCTCTTATGTAGAGGAACCATGACTGCTATCCTCCACTCCTCTGGAGCCACAACTGTTTCCAGTGAGCTGTTGAATAAGGATGTCAGTGGGGCAGCTGTCACCTCCCTGAGTTCCTTTATTATATTTTGGTATATCCGGTTCTGTCCCATTGCCTTGTCCACTTTCAGAGCTGCAGTCTTCAGGACTGTTACCTCTGAAAATAGGCTTGTGTCCATCCCCCCCTTTGTTCCTGCTGCTCCCTGGTTGTCTATCTCCCCCCCCCACACTGTGAAGACTCAGCAGAAGTACCTGTTCAGGATGTCTGCTTTTTCTCGGTCCTCTTCTGTGCAGTCTCCCTCTGTCCCAACCTCCATCCTTATCCTCACTGTCCCTCATCTTGCTTTCATCTCCTGACTTATGTACCTAAAGTAAGTGCTGTCCTCTTCAGCTGCCCCTTAGCTATCCTTTCCTCTGTCTGCACCTTTGCTCCCATCACTGCCTTCCCTGCTTCCCTCTGTTTTACTTGGTACATCTCTTTGTCTTCCTCCTTCTGTGTTTCCTTATATCCATTTTCCTTCACCGCTTTGGCCATTTCCCTAGAGAACCATAATGGTTTCCGTTTCCATCTGCTTTAACTCAATTATGTCCTCCCTTATTTTTCCTCACTGTTCCTCTACCACTTCCTGGCAGCCCCTTGAGCCACCACCCCACGAGGCAGTTTCAGAGACAATCTACCATTTCTTTAAAATCTGCCCTTATAAAGTCCAGGACCATCATCCTCATTAGGTTTGCCTCTATTCCTGTCTTAATGTTAACCCACACTGTACAGTGATTACTGGCACCTAGTGGGCTGCCCAATGTGATATTTGCAATGCCATGCCTGTTTGCAAGTAGATCCAGCAGTGCCTCATCTCTAGTGGGTTATTTGACTAGTTGCCTGAGAAAACCTCATTGTAGGGAGTCAATTATGGCCCTGCCCATTGCCAAAGCTGCAGTTAGAAGGCTCCAATTCTCATCCAGCAGATTTAAGTCACCAACTAACAGCACCTCCCCTTGTTTGCCATCCTGATGCAGGCTCCTCCCCATGCCTTATACAACTCCTCTTCCTGTGCTGAAGGTCCATATACCTCCCCTTTACAAATTACATCCCCAGCGACTGCCTTGAGGATGACCCACAGCACCTCAAGCCCTACCTCTTCCCTGGGCACCCCGGTACTTCCAAGGCCTTGATTCTCTCCCTTACTTACAGTACAACCTCTACTCCCCTTCTTCCTTCCCTGTCTGTCTCCTAAACAAAGGGTAGCCTGGTATGGCCATGTCCCAGTCATGGCTGTCGGTGCACAATGACTCTGCTATGGCCACCAAATCTAGCTAGCCTCCGCCATGATGACCCCTAGGTCCGGAATTTTATTTCCCATGCTCCTTGCATTGGTGCACATGGCTTTCCATACCTTACTCCCACCCTGCCTGCTTCCCTGCTCCCCCCGCCTGTGCTGTTCTGTGATGCTCTCCTTTCCCACCTCTTCCTTTGCTACCCTCTCTGTTACTAGTTTCCTTTACTCCTTTCCTGCCTGATTTACTCCTTTTTTCTCGATTCCCTGATTTGTACCCCCTTTTCGTCTGCCTTGTCCCCACCCTGTCTTCTTGTGCCCCTGCCCTGGTGGAAGCTTACTCCGCTCGGGCCCTCCCTGCAGCTTCATCATCTGGGGGTGGGGGCAATTGTAGCCTCCCTTAGTTCTACAGCCTCCCCCAGCTAGTTTAAAGTGATTTATGGAAGTTCCGCAAATGCCTGTTTCACACAGTATGCCATTTCCACCCATGCTTCAGATGTTGAAGCTACAATTTGTTTCGTAAAATAATCTGTCATAATCATTTTTTTAATGTTTTATCAGCACTTTGTTTCTGCCCGCTGTCCTGTTTTCTGTGTGAGCCACACCCTCAGAATGATGTCATGCAAAGGATCTGTCAATGTTTTACATACAGCAACAAGAAATTCTGGGTAAATTATACAGACAGTTGACTTAAATATTTGTTACTCAGAGGTTGCAGTCCCTTATTTTGGTAATGGTGATTGCTGTACAGCACCTAATATATAGATGTGCATAGCATGGCATTGTGGGTACAGTAAGAAGCTGTTTTCCAATTTCCTTAACATGAGGTGCAGTCTCATATTTCTGTAGTGGCTTCAACAATAAAAGTTCTCATATGTTTATTTTCAAAACAAGGCATTGTGCATATAGTATCTAGCTGACAAGATTTCTTTACTGAGAAGTGTAGTCTCCTATTTCTGTAGTAACCACAGAAATATAATAGCCTGTATACTAATTTACATAATGAGGCATTGTGGGTACAGTAAATAGCTGATTTTTCTCTCTTCCTAATCAAAGTGCAGTCTCCTATTTCAGCAGCATTTACAGCAGTACAGGCTATAGAAAAGTTTCGAGAAAAGTGTTTTGTGATGCAGGTAGGTCAAAAGGATCATATGCCATTCTGTGTAGATGCTGTTTCACTTTTACTACCTGCTGGTGAAGTGACAGATCTGAAGTGACAGCACCTGTCAGAATGTGGGAGTGTGAAGATACTTTTCTGTTTTTATGTTATAGGGTCTGAATGATTATAAGTAGTTCAGGAGTGTAATTACGGGTCAATGATTACAAGGCTCAGAGCTGCTTTCAGCCAATCAAATCACAAGAATTTTTCTACACGTGTTATAATGCTAGATACAGCTACTTGCAAACAATGTAAAGAGTCAGCTAAAAACTGACAGTGTCCCTTTAAAAACTTTGTTTCCCCTTGCATGATGTCACGATTGGGGGTTGCAGCACTGAGAAAAAAAAAGGGTCAGGGTTATGCAAGTGAAGCAGAGCACAGAAATATAAGCATTTTTCTTTCATGGAAAACAGCACTTCTTTGGCTGTTTGAATGGTAGGAGATTGATTCACAACTCCTGCAAGGTACTACTACCATGTGCTATGGCAAACCTTTAAAAAAATCACTTTAAATATCATAGAAGTGCATTCAATGTGGCAAAATATAGCTGTTAATTTTTTACTTAAGGGCTACAGAGTTCAAACACAGCATGTTCTCCAGTTCATGACAAGCTCTACCAGCTGAAAATAGCTGTGAAAATTGGACTTCACATATGTGTTTCGCTTCTTCAACAAGGAGAAGGGGAAAGAGATTTTTTCCATGTTTGACTATTTCATTCTCAGGAAGTAGAACACTTAAGTGAATGGTTGTTAGTATCTAATGCTAGAAACATAGAAACATAGAATTTGATGGCAGATAAGGACCGCTTGGCCCACCCAGTCTGCCCATTTCCCTACCTAATGGATAAGCTGCAGATCCTAGTTAACCAGCAGCCTACTTCTTCCTACCCCCACCCCCTAGAATTGCCTTATGACTGTCTCGTGTATGCTTGAATTCCACCACTGTTTTTGACTCCACAACCTCCTCCGGAAGGCCATTCCATGCATCCACAACCCTCTCTGTGAAAAAATACTTTGTAATTACCTCTGAGCCACCCCCATCTTCAATTGTACCCCTTGTTCTTCCACACCTCTTTCTTTGAAAGATGCTACCCTCTTGGACTTTGTTGATTCCTTGGGGTGCTTGAAAGTTTCTATCATGTCCCTCCTCTCCCTCCTTTCTCGAGGCTATACATATTAAGCTCCTTAAGTCTGTCTTCATATGTCTTCCAGTGCAGACCCTGCACCATTTTAGTGCCCTCCTCTGGACAGCTTCCATCCTGTCTATGTCTTTATGGAGATTGGGTCTCCAGAACTGCACACAGTACTCCAGATGGGGTCTCACCAGCTGTCTGTACAGAGGATAATAACTTCCTGTTTTCTACTGGCGATGCCTCTCCCTATGCATCCCAGTATCCCCCCAGCCCTCTTTGCTGCCCTCTCACATTGCTTGCCCACCTTTAGGTGATCTGATATGACTACCCCCTGGGTCCCTTTCCATTTTTGTTGTTGTTGTTAGTATCTCACCCCCCATTGTGTATGCTTCCCCTGGGTTTTTGTTTCCCAGGTGCATTACCTTGCACTTCTTAGCATTGAATATAAGCTGCCATATATTTTGACCATTCCTCTAACCTTGCCAAGTCCCTTCTCATCCTTTCCACCCCACCTTGTGCATCAACTCCGTTGCAGTTCTTTGTGTCATGTGCAAAGAGACATACTTTATCTTCCAGTCCCTCTGCAATGTCACTTATAAAGACATTGAAGAGGACCGGTCCTAATATTGAACCCTGCGGTACTCCACTAGTAACTCCCCTTTCTTCAGAGTGGACTCCATTTACTATTACTCTCTGTGTCCTATTCTCCAGCCAATTCTTTACCCAGGCTGTCATCTTGGGACCCACTCCCAGGCTGGCTAACTTGTATATTAATCTTTTGTGTGGGACTGTGTCAAATGCCTTGCTAAAGTCTAGGTAGGCCATGTCCACAGCCCCTCCCTGATCTACTACTTTGGTCACCCAGTCAAAGAAATCTATCGGATTTGTCTGGCATGACCTTCCCGCTGTGAATCCATGCTGCCTTGGGTCCGCGCCCTCTGGCCTCTAGATACTGGACAGTTCTTTCCTTCAGAAGTGATTCCATCATTTTCCTACCACTGAGGTTAAACTAACAGGTCTGTAGTTTCCTGCTTCTGCCTTGCTCCCACTTTTTGTGAAGGAATCACATCTGCCCTCCTCCAGTCCTCGGGTACCACCCCATCCTCCCATGATTTGTTAAAGAGGGTAGTCAATGGTGTCACTAGTTCTACCCTTAGTTCTTTTAAATTCTGGGATGAATCCATCATGCCCATTGCTTTGTCCACCTTCAGTTTTAAGAGTTCTTTCAGAACCCTTTCTTCTGTAAATGGGCTGGTATCAACTTCTGTATCCAGAGTGTTTCTATTGTTTGTTTTAAGTACCTCCCCCTCTTCCTTTGTAAATACTGAGCAAAAATATTTGTTTAGTATCTCTGCCTTTTCACAGTCACCCTCTGCCTACCCTCCCTCCCCTTTATTAAGCCTTACTATCCCTCCCTTGGTCTTCCTTTGCACCCTGATGTACCTATAAAAGGTTTTACCCCGCTTCTTAACTGAGTTGGCTTTCTTTTCCTCGGTTTGGGCCTTTGCTGTTCTGACTGCCTTCCCAGCTTCCTTTTGCTTTAACTGATACAGTTTTTTGTCCTGCTCCTTCTGTGATTCCTTGTACTTCCTGAATGCTTTTTTCTCTTGAACCTTCACTGCCACTTCCTTTGAGAACCATAGTGGTTTCTTACATCATTTCGTTTTGTTTATTTGCTTCACAAGGCTTGTTACCTCTGTGATGGCAGTTTTATTATTCCCCATTGTTCTTCCACCCTCCTTCCTGCCCATTTGCTAGTGCATTCCTTAGGCACTCACCCATTTTGGCAAAGTCAGCCCTCCTAAAGTCCAGTACTTTTGCCTTTGTATGGCTTGACTCTATTGCTGTGTTTATTGTGAACCATACTGTTCGATGGTCGCTAGTTCCCAGTTGGCTACCCACTTCTACATCTGTGATCCTCTCTTCATCTCCATTTGAGAGAACCAGGTCTAAGATTGCTCCCTCTCGAGTGGGCTCCAATACTAGCTGTCTAAGGCATGCCCCCTGTAGGGCATCTAGAATAACCCCACTCTTCGGAGTGGCTGCTGCAACTGCACTCCAGTTAACATCTGGCATATTCAGATCACATATTCAGAATAACTAAACTTATACAGAAACATTAAAAGAGCAAAGTCAGAGTATGCAGATTGTTTTGGCAGTAATCTAAAGTTCTCAACAGGTTCAGTCCTGTATAGATAGTCACAATGTTAGTGCCTCCAGCATTTTTTTCTAACATGACATGACAGGAGTCACTAAGGCAAGGAAAGAATCCTGGGATCTGACTGGTCGGTGTGTGCCTAGGACAGTGATGTTGTCCCAGTATAACATCACTGTATGAAGTCCAGGCACACACATGACCAAATGTCATCAGTAGAAAAATAAAATCACTCCACATGCAGATTAGGAAGATAGAAAAATTAGCTATTTACTGTACCCACAATTCCTCATTATGTACACTAGTATACAGGCTATTATATTTCTGTATCACTACAGAAATAGGAGAGTACATCTCTCAGTAAAGAAATCTTGTCAGCTATCAGTGTGTATACAATGCTTCATTATAAAAACAAATATATGAGATCTTATATTGTTGTAACTACTACCAAAAAATGACACTGCACATCCAAGTAAGGAAAAATGGAAAACAGCTTCACATTGTACCCATAATGCCATGTTATATATTTACATATTAGGTGCTATACTGTAGTCACCACTACCAAAACATGAGACTGCACTGCTGAGTAAGGAAAATTTAAGTTAACTTTATAATCTACCCAGAATTGTTTGTTGTTGTATGTAAATCAGTATATTTATTTTGTTTATTTAAAACTGGTGACCAGGAAAGGCACTATGAGCTGAGGCTCGTTTCCAGGTGCGACCCAGGTGCACAGTATGCACAGGAGTTTAACAATGTAACAGTAAAAGGATATGACAAACATTTACAGAGTACAATGTGGTATAGCCACAATATGTACTGTACATATGACAAAAAATTTACAAAGTGGTATGTACAAAGATAAAGCACAAATAAAATTAGTCAAAGAAATACCTAAATGTAACTAACAGCTAAATCCTAGGACACTAAGAGGCCCCTTGAAGGGAACTGGAGCAGGTGGAGGCTGAGTTTGTGTACAGGAGAGTAAACCAAATCAGGGCCAGCAGAGACCAAGTAACACAAAATGGGAGGCTCATGAAGGAGAATACAGATTGAAATTTGAGGGGGAGAACATATTGCAATTCACCAGGGGATAGAGGGGAAAGCCCACAGGGGTAGGAATGGAGATGGCAGGGGGTTAAGAGCATTTGGGGCACTGAGGAGAGGGTAGGAGTTGGAGGAGACTTTTGAGGGATGAGAAAGGGGAGGCATGACGAAGGTCTGAGGGTGGGTTATTCCAGAGAAGAGGGAGATGGTATGAGAAGGCAGACTGGCCTGCAGAGGAGTGAGGATGAAGGATCGAGAACATATGGGAGTCTCTGTGATGAAGAGTGTAGGAAGTGGATTTGGCTGTTGTAGGGCAGGATGAAAGATTGGGTGGAGGGGAACCAAACCAATATTTGGCAATTAGGGAGGCACTGTGGACAGTTCTCCTGTTAAATAGCAGAGCGAGACAGAGTGGAGCATAAAGGAGACAGTGATGGGTAAGAGGAGAGGAGGCAGTGACAAAGCAGCAGAAGGAGTTGAGAAGAGTGTCTGATTGGGAGAAGGAGGAGGCAGGGGCAGTGTCATAGACTACATCAGTGTAGTCTAGCACTGGCAAAATTGTTTTGAGTACTAATTCACATCGAATGGGAAGAGGGAGGTTGGCTTTGTAGTGTAGAGGACTGCAAGTTTGGGCTGGAGTTTGGTGCAGATGGCATCGATATGTGTTGTGAAATTGAGGTGGCTATCCAGCCAGACACCCAGATATTTGAAGACAGAGCCCCTTGCTGGGGTGAACCTCCCAGAGTGGGAACACTGGGAGGGTGGGCAGGGACGGAGGCCAGCTTCTGTCTGGAACCAAAATCACAGAAACTGTCTTTTTGGCATTGAGTTTTAATTGGTTTAATTGGAACCAAGGCTGAACCCTATTGAAATCGTTTTGGAGAGTGCGGAGAACGCTGTTATGGGAAGGGCCAGAGGCATAGATGACAGTGTCTTCCATGTATATTTGCATATTAGAGGAGTAACAGACTGAGGGAAGATCATTAATAAAAAGAGAGAAGAGGATGGGGCCAAGGATGGAGCCTTGAGGGACCCCGGAGAGGATAGAGAGGGGAGGAGAGAGAGAGCATCACCTATTAGGACTTACTGCTGTCTATTGTGGAGATATGAGTGGAACCAGTCTACTGCGGGTTTTGCAAGGCCGAGGAAATTCTGTTTTTGAAGGAGGAGTGAGTGGGAAAAAGAGTCAAAATCTTTTGCCAAATCAATGAAGATAGTAGCAGTATATTAGCTGTTATACTGCTGTAACCATTCTATTAAGGCACTATACTGCAGTCGTCACTACCAAAAAAGACTGCACTGTTGAATAAGGAACCTTTAAGTTAACTTTATAATCTAACCAGAATTCCTTGTTGCTTTAAAGGATGAGACATTAAACCGAGGTCCCATTTGCCTGTTCTGGTGGTAGTTCAGGTGGAACAGCTTAATTTGGTTCAATGTCAGTTAGCATCCATCTGTATCCCTCTGCCCCAAGATGAGGCTGAAACTAGGCAGAATTGTCTAGTCCTCCTTTCCCGGTCAACAAAAACTAAACATAAATATATCAGCATATTACTTGTTATACTGCTGTAACCACTGCCAAAATAAGACTTAACTGATTTAAGAGAATGGGACTGCTTTATGTCTAAATGTTAAAATGCAAGGGACGCAGAGGAGCCATTGTATAATAGCAATAATGCACTCCAGGGTGTGTATCATGCTGGGATAACAACACTTCTCAGGTGTTGGATGCACTTGGCCTATGGCCTCATGCCCAACCCCCCGAGGCGTGACGTTATCCCAGCAAAACACACACACCTTGTCGTGCATTATTGCTTACGTAACACCCACACACGCCTCCTGGGTAGTTAAACCACCAAGGGTGGGGGTAGTAATGTAGCTTAGTTCATGCTCTGTTGTTGTTCATTGCAAACAGTATACACATGATATGATATGTTAATGTTATTCCAATGAAGCCATCCAGTTATATTACGCTGACATATAAAGGGTGTGCCTACTTTACAGAAATAGGGACATTTACCTGATCTTCCAAGAATCAGTCTTTTCTGTAGAGTCCCACTCTTTGATTTTGGGACCTGAGGTGCTAGGACCCCACTGTGCAGGTGTGAAGTACTGTACGCCACAGCATAGACAGGAGGTGCCAAGGACCCAACACCTCAGTTCCTTTTTTTCTGCCATCTACTATGCACCTCATCTGGGGAGGGTGACCACACTGCAGAGTTTGAACTTTGACATTCTAAAGTTATATCTCCTGAGCAACACATTGGAGCTAACATGCAGAAATTAGTATGACTCAGACATACACCCTCTGGAAGAAGGTTCTGGGATAATATTAAACAGTTAAATGGTAAGTCACGTTCCCTTCCCCCATCCCAGCTCACTAGTGATGGTACTACCTCCACTGATCCTGCCTTCATAGCAAACTGCCTCAACACTGCTTTCACTGACCTTAGCTCAGTCCTCCCCAGTAATTTCTTTGATCCTCCCCAGACCTCATAGTCTTCAGGTGAAGCTACCTCTGGCTGCAAGCTGCAACACTGGACTTAAGATTTGCAAGAAAGTGAGTAGTGCTCACAACAGAGGGGAGATGAACTTTACAATTTACAATTGTGTTTGGTTTGAAGCAGATTCCTTAGGAAAGTTAATATTCTTCAGGTGGAGGATACTTCTAACTGAAGGGTGAAATAAGCAACTTAGAATTATCAGAAAAGGCAGTCTTTCAATCAACAGAGGGAGGTGGAGTTTGCTTTACTTGTTACAAGTGTTAAGATTTTACTGTTTTCTGTGTTTCTGCCCTTCTGACTTGATTGGAGTTAGTGATTGACTGTTTGCATTGCAATATTTGTAATACTGTGAGTATTCACTGGGCTAAGAATTTGTCATAAGCCCTGAATTGAGAGCAGGTTACAGGCTGTGTATTGGACCCAGACAGTCCCTAGGGGGTGGAAACTGATTTTTCTTTGTTTACCTCAGTGCCTTATAAGGCCAAGCCAGACTGTGTCAGGAAGTGCTTATATCACAGCTACTTAACAGCCAGTAGCTCTGGAAGAATCTTACAGACCTTGATAAAAGTACTAATTTTAGCAGGCTCATCAGATAACCTCATAGTCTTCAGGTGAAGCTACCTCTGGCTGCAAGCTGCAACACTGGACTTAAGATTTGCAAGAAAGTGAGTAGTGCTCACAACAGAGGGAGGTGAACTTTACAATTTACAATTGTGTTTGGTTTGAAGCAGATTCCTTAGGAAAGTTAATATTCTTCAGGTGGAGGATACTTCTAACTGAAGGGTGAAATAAGCCACTTAGAATTATCAGAAAAGGCAGTCTTTCAATCAACAGAGGGAAGTGGAGTTTGCTTTACTTGTGTTACAAATGTTAAGGTTTTCAGTGCAGGAAGAGTTTAAACCCACATAGGCTAAATACTGTTTTCTGTGTCTGCCCTTCTGCACAGCTGACGTGTTTTGGGGCTGACTGTTTTCAGAGCACAAGTCACCAGGCTCTTTTGGGGCTGGGGAGGTTTACCTGTGTCTGACTTGGATGTTTGGATTTTTCTCTGAATGATTAGCAGGGTATTTTCTCTGTCAAATTGGTTTGAAGCAGTATTACAAATTGTCGTGTATGGCATCTTGCTGACAGGAAGGCACTCATCGCATCGGTAGGTCAGAGCGTTTAGTTGATTATTTCGTGAGGGCACAATTTAGGCCCAACCCCTTCCCACCCCTCACCCCACCCACCCCTGGAAATAGTTCATTTATACCTGGGGTTCTGACATCATTTCCTCAAGGCAAGGTACACATCACTGTCATATCCTGTCTAGCACACTGCACTGACAATATAAGCGTACACATTATATAAATACATATATTTTATATAACGCACCAATCACACACACACACAAAAAAAAAATTTAAACAAGGTAGACAGGTATGTGGGGGTAATTACAGTACAATGGCTGTGGGGCAGCAGTCTTCGGGAGTCTTTCTGGAGGCTGAGATGCTGCCCTGTTTGCAGACAACTATCTGCCCTGAGGGAGGAAGTTGCCCATCTTCAGGCTGCACTGGACAGTGGCAAGGGAACCTCCCCCATCCAGGGAGCACCACAGCCACCACCACTACCTCAGAGGTTGCGAAGAAAGCACAGCAGTTGGACCACAGTGGGCTCAGGGAGGGTAAGGATGATAGAACAGAGGCACACCCAGTCAGTTGTTACACTCCACAATCCATACACCATTCTGGGGGAGCATAATTCCCCTATGGATGCACCTGCAGAGGAGACTAAGGAGGGTGCAGACAACTGTCACAAGGGAGGCCCTCAGGAAGGAGGCAGAGGGCACCACAGGGAAAGAAAGCAGCTCCTGGTGGGGGACTCAATTATTAGGGGGATAGAACTGGGGGGAGCAGGGAAAACTGAAGTAAGGTGCCTGCCTGGTGCCATGGCTTGGAGGGACAGGAAGCGCATCCTTAGGATCGCGAGAACAGTTGCATGGGAGTCTGAGCTGGACATCATTGTCCATCTAGGGACAAATGACTTGGCTCATCATGAGATTAGAGCAGTGCAAAAGGACTTTGTAGAGTTGGGGAAGGGCTTAAGACAAGTAGCACACACAGTATCCTTCTCGGAGTGCTGCCTGTCAGTGGCATGAGTGAGGCGAGGGTACTTTGCACCATGCAGTTTAACAAATGGTTAAAAAAATGGTGTGGAGCACAGGGGTTTGGCTTCATTGGGGACTGGGGTTCCACCAGGAGGACACCAGCCTATACTGGCAGGATGGTCTGCATCTGTCCAGGAAGGAACAAGTCTTTTAGCAATCGGTTTAAATGCTTCATTTGCAAGCCTTTAAACTAGTCGGGGCACTGATAAGCAGAAGGAAAATCCCAGCCTCCCCCTACAAAACAGGGTACTAAATGAGAAAAAGACCAAGGTAGAAAGGTCAGTGGGGATTGCCGCTACAGAAGGTAAAGCCATCAAAAAATGGAGAGCAATGAGTACCAATGCCCGTAGTCTGGGTAACAAGCTTCCTGAATTAGTGGCCTTGATGGAGGAGGAAGATCTGGATATTGTGGCAGTCACAGAAACATGGTACACACAGAACCATGACTGGGACGTAAACATACCAGGATACACTATCTACAGGAGGGACAGGGAGGGTAAAAGAGGAGGAGGAGTAGCTCTCTACATAAGAGAAGAAATCAAAGCAACAGGACAAAAGGGTAAACAGGGAGGAGGAGAAGAAGCACTGTGGGTCAATTTGGAGGCAGGCAATGGCACCACAATCCGCACAGGGGTTGTATACAGACCCCCCCTCTCAAGGGGAGGAAATGGACAAGGAAATGATAGAAAGTATACTTAGAATGGCAGATAAAGGGGAGATATTGCTGATGGGTGATCTGAATATGCCAGATGTTAACTGGAGTGCAGTTGCAGCAGCCACTTCTAAGAGTGGGGTTATTCTGGATGCCCTACAGGGCATGCTTTAGACAACTAGTATTGGAGCCCACTCGAGAGGGAGCAATCTTAGACCTGGTTCTCTCAACGGAGATGAAGAGGATCACAGATGTAGAAGTGGTAGCCATCTGGGAACTAGCGACCATCGAACAGTATGGTTCACAATAAACACAGCAATAGAAGTCAAATCATACAAAGACAAAGGTACTGGATTTTAGGAGGCTGACTTTGCCAAAATGGGTGAGTGCCTAAGGAATGCACTAGCAAATGGGCAGGAAGGAGGGGTGGAAGAACAATGGGGAATAACAAAAACTGCCATCACAGAGGTAACAAGCCTTTGTGTAAAGCAAATAAACAAAACGAAACAATATAAGAAACCACTATGGTTCTCAAAGGAAGTGGCAGTGAAGGTTCAAGAGAAAAAGAAAGCATTCAGGAAGTACAAGGAATCACAGAAGGAACAGGACAGAGAACTGTATCAGTTAAAGCAAAGGGAAGCTGGAAAGGCAGCCAGAACAGCAAAGGCCCAAACCGAGGAAAAGATAGCCAACTCAGTTAAGAAGTGGGATAAAACCTTTTATAGGTACATCAGGGAGCAAAGGAAGACCAAGGGAGGGATAGTGAGGCTTAATAAAGGGAGGAGGGGAGGGCAGAGGGTGACTGTGAAAAGGCAGAGATACTAAACAAATATTTTTGCTCAGTATTTACAAAGGAAGAGGGGGAGGTACCTAAAACAAACAGTAGAAACACTCTGGATACAGAAGTTGATACCAGCCCATTTACAGAAGAAAGAGTTCTGAAAGAGCTTTTAAAACTGAAGGTGGACAAAGCAATGGGGCCTGATGGAAGTATGTCTCTTTGCAGATGACACAAAGATCTGCAACAGAGTTGATGCACAAGGTGGGGTGGAAAGGATGAGAAGGGACTTGGCAAGGTTAGAGGAATGGTCAAATGTATGGCAGCTTAGATTCAATGCTAAGAAGTGCAAGGTAATGCACCTGGGAA
The DNA here is from genome assembly GCA_016271365.2 of Neoceratodus forsteri. Taxonomy (NCBI): domain Eukaryota; kingdom Metazoa; phylum Chordata; order Ceratodontiformes; family Ceratodontidae; genus Neoceratodus; species Neoceratodus forsteri. The sequence continues at coordinate 1,419,055,897 of CM057450.1, forward strand.
ACAAAACCCAGGGAAGAGTACACAATGGGGTGAGATACTAACAAGAACAAAATGGAAAGGAACCTGGGGGTAGTCATATCCGATGACCTAAAGGTGGGCAAGCAATGTGAGAGGGCAGCAAGGAGGGCTGGGGGATACTGGGATGCATGGAGAGGCATCACCAGCAGAAAACAAAGTTATTATCCTCTGTACAGACAGCTGGTGAGACCCCATCTGAGTACTGTATGCAGTTCTGGAGACCCAATCTCCGCAAAGACATAGACAGGATGGAAGCTGTCCAGAGGAGGGCAACTAAAATGGTGCAGGGTCTGCACCGGAAGACATATGAAGTGAGACTTAGGAGCTTAATATGTATAGCCCTCGAGGAAAGAAGGGAGAGGGGGACATGATAGAAACTTTCAAGTACCTCAAAGGGAATCAACAAAGTCCAAGAGGGTAGCATCTTTAAAAAAGAGGTGTGCAAGAACAAGGGGCACAATTTGAAGATAGAAGGGGCGGCTCAGAGGTAATTTAAGGAAGTATTTTTTCACAGAGAGGGTTGAGATGGAACAGCCTTCCAGAGGAGGTTGTGAGTCAAAACAGTGGTGGAATTCAAGCATGCATGGGACAGTCATAAGGCAATTCTAGGGGGTTGGGGTAGGAAGAAGTAGGCTGCTGGTTAACTAGGATCTGCAGCTTATCCATCAGGTAGGGAAATGGGCAGACTGGGTGGGCCAAGTGGTCCTTATCTGCCGTCAAATTCTATGTTTCTAAACCATCCTCCCTCTGTCCGCCACCACCCCAGCTTCCACCTACACAAGGTATCTGCCCAGGAGACCAGACCCATCCTAATCAAAGCATTAAATGGCAGCAGTCCCGGCAGCGACTCACTGGACCCCAGTATCCTCAGGCTGGTGCTAGATGAAGTCCTTGCCCCACTCAGCTACCTACTAAACCGATCGCTCTGCCTGGGACAATTTCCCACTGCTTGGAAAACATCCATAATCACACCCATTCATGAAGGAGGTAACAGGTCCTTGGCCAACAACTACCGACCAATCTCCATCCCCCCCCCCCAAAAGCTCTGGAAAAAGTGGTGGCCATTCAAATCACTGAATATCTGTCCAAGCATAACACCTTATGCCCGGAGCAGCATGACTTCCATGCTGGCCACAGTACCAGCACTGCGCTAATTGAATTCTCCAACTTCCTTCACTCCTCCCTGGACACCAGCTCCCTAGCTGGTGCAGTGTTTATCGACCTATCGAAGGCTTTTGACACTGTCTCCCACCCTCTCGTGCTGAACGCCCTCTGCCACACTGGCCTCTCAGCTGGCCCTCTAGCATGGTGCTCGAGCTACCTAGACACTCGGTCACAGTGTGTAAAAATCAATGGGACACTCTCCAATACCCGTCCCATATCATACCTGCCTCCTCACTAAAAAGACCCTACTTGGGCTCTCCCCTCCGGGGTGACTGCATCCATCCACCGGATCCCACCTACTACTGCACACAGTCCTCCAACAAGACCGCTCTTCTGCTCCCCAGGTCAAGAACCACTCATGGTCAGAGGTCCTTCTGCTACAGAGCCCCTTTCTGGTTTAACTCTCTCCCTGCTCCCATCACCAATGCCACCACTATCTCCAAATTCAAAACCATCCTTCGAAGCCAACTCCTCAACACTCGCAGCTGCTTCTGTCTCTGAATGAGGCCCGACCTGGAACCTCTCCACTGGTGACAATGATGCCACGGGCAGCTCTCCACCTAGCCCACCCCTCCACCCCTTCCCAGCACACCATACCTAAGTATAACCTGGCCAGTGCCTGCTGTCTTATGGTAATAGACTGCTCAACATATGTAACCAACTTGTATAAGAACTATCTCAAATACCTGTACCCCGTAACTCAAATGTATTTCTGTTTGAGCACAGTGTGACGTGGTGCCTCTGATGAACGCCTATTTGAGAAAAACCTGTACTGTGTAATCTAAAATGCTTTGTATGTCCTCAATGTGACAAGGTACCTTTGGAAACGAGCCCCTGGCTCAAAGGTTGTAAACTGATTTCTCACAAAATAAATAAATGTAGAGTAATTTTTAAGGCTACCTGATGTAGTCAGAACTGACTTCTTGGGATCAGTATAATGACACTACTGGAACTTGAAGATGTACTATTGCTGTAGGAAAAGGGGAAGGAAATTATGAGACATAGCCATTGTTACCCACCTGAGATCCACTGCTTGACCAAATGCCAGTCTGCCCACCTACCTATTTAACTGGCTACTTGCCTGCCTACTCTCTTGCCTACCCACCTACATACTAACCTGCCTACCTGCTTGCCTGATTTGCTGACACACCATCCATGAACATACACTTCTGCTGGAGAGAGAGTGCATTCTCAAGTTGTGGCTACCACTTCCAAACAGGGGCCCTTTGCTCACACCCCTGTATGCCTCACTTGCTGTCACAGTGCCAAGCTGCCACCAGATCTGGATGGCAACAGTTAAAGTAAGTTCTCTGTGCTTGTCCACCATCACTCCCCCTCAGTACTTTACAAACTTGTTCCATGGTTTCCACCTGCACCCCAGTCTGTACCGTTACACCCAGCTAGAATCTCTGGTCATTTTTAAGGAGGGTAGAAACAAAAGGGTGTACCTCCATGGCAACAGGCACAAACAAGCTATGCTTAAGCCAGGTGAAGACCCTTCTCCCCACTGCACATGGGGGTGAGGAGGAACTACACAGGGCCAGGGTCAAGCTGCCGCAGTGCTCAAGGGGTGTGAGGAGATAGGAGTAGGCATCATTCCCAGTACGATTCCTGAATGCACCTGCATTCAGGACTGGAGAAGCTTGGGAATCATGATAGTCACAGAGCTCTCTCTTCTGTAATCAGTGTCTAAGTAAGCGATAACACCTGACAGCGTGTGGGGTATTGGTGGATACCCACACACCCAGGGGCGTGATGAGGCCCAACACCACAAAGCACACATCTCAACTCTCTGCCCTGATTTTCATGGATCTCTGATTTTGCATGACAAAAACAGCCTCAGTTCCTCCTAAACCTCATGGCATTTATGTCACTGAAGAGGAAGGATTCATTTGAATATAAAATAATGCCAGCATTTCAGCTTCGTTCTTTTCAGAAAATGCATATCACACTAAACCACATATTATAATGTGGGGAGTAGGGATTACGCACTCAAACTGTGGGATACCTTACCTCCTAAATCAGGGACAAGGCTTAAAAAAATCAAAGTATGAAAATCTGGGACACGTCTTAAATGTTGGTGGCATCCACTCAGAAAGCTGGTAGTAGAAGGGGCTTACTGTAAAAACCATTGTGTAGAACAAGTCTATAATTTTATGGGACCCTGTAAGGTGTGCCATGCCCCCTACCCCCCACTGGGTCTAGTCTGGGGATCCGCTCCTGTCCACTGCCACCCCTCCGCACATTCAAAATAGTATCTCCCTATCACTTCCCCAGTGCCCCAGTCCACATTCAAAATGTCTCTAACCCAAAATAACAAAGAACACCACTGTCATCCTACCGCAGTACAGGGTTGCCCTATCCATAGCAGACAGAGCTCTGAGCAACAGCTTCCCCAAAAATGTTGGATCTGTCCTCCAGGGAAGAGGACTCAGACAAGATAGTGGATTAAGAAACATGCAATGTTATAGTGGTGGGGACCTCTCCAAATGCTCTGCCTGCTCAGGGTAGAGAGTCTTTGGAAGCAGGATGGTTGAGCAGTGAAAGACCCATTAGCTTGAGTTCCTCGATCTTCAGCAAGAAAAGAGAAAGAGAGACTGCAGAAAGAACAAGAGAGAGAGAAAAACCTGACTGGGCCCTTTAGTGGGTGACTGTGGTATGAACAGTGACCTGATCCATGTGGTTGATTTTTGATAGACATCTGTGACAGCCAACCTGGTAAGGGTAAAGAGACTGGCTGACATGCTGCCACTCCAGTGAACGCAATGGTATGACATAGACAATCACACTGCTGTGCTGGGGACAATCACTGTTGTTCCTGTACTTCACATTTTCCTTAATTAAATAATCTACTGGAGAGTCTAGTATTACTGGCGTAGCTACTGTACTTCAACAAATTAGCTGCAGCTGCTCTGTTGTGAATGAGGGGCTGGGGCTGCTGTGGGGTTAAAGAAAAAGTATATTTTGGGCAGTTAAGGAAGGGGAAAGAACTGGGATTTCTATGTTTTCCCATCACAGCAGGGTTTTTTTTCTGTGAGGCAGTTTTAATTTTGACACTCTCTCAATTATCTGAAAGTATCTGCTGCATGATTAATCAATTCTTTATTGTGATGTAAGTGTGAAGTAAGTTGTAAGGAAAAAAATAAGTTATATGAAACTGGTGGTAGGTAGTATGAGCAAAGGTTATAAAACTCCTACTACCTCTCAGTTCCCTACAACGTATCACATGCTAATCCCACACTGTGTGTGTGTATGTATGTGTGTGTGCGCGTGTGTGTGATACCTCTCTACCTCCTGTGTCATAAATCAGGGACAAAGCTTAAAAAAATCCGGGACAAAGGACCAAAATCAGGGACACATCTTCACAATTGGTGATATCCACTCAGGACGCTGGTAGAATAATGGGCTTAATTTAAAGTGCATTTTCTAAGGAAGAACAAGTCTGTAACTTTAATGTTTTACATTATTTTGTGCTTACAACCTCCACTGTTTGGTCACGGAAACACAATTTTTAGGAGGGACAGAGTAAAAGTTTGAGAAAAATTAGGGACGTCCCTGAAAATCAGGGACAGTTGAGAGGTGTGAGTGTGTGTATATGTGAAGAGCCAGCTACTCTGCTTTTTTTGCGGTACTTTGATATGTATGTCTATTTTATTTCTTGTATTACTATTATGTAAGCATGGTGTTATTTACGAGTGTGGGGTATAACAATTATACTGCCTCTCATTGCCCTTCACATTAGCATACACTTACATCACAATAATACAACAAATAAAACAAAAAGTACACATCAGGCTGTAGCTAACTCTCATTTCAAACAACATGAAGTCTTGCTATATTATGACATATGCAGTGAGTCCCAACCTTCGAACTTCTCCGGAGGTGAAAGAGTTAACTTTCCATGCCAGGCATGGAACCTTGAGCGCGAGCTTGGTTGAAAACTCTGTCTGTTGTTGCTCAAACTCAAACTGTCAGATTCTTTACTCCGCCTCACTGAACAGTCGCTCCGGAGATTTCTCCTTCTGCTCAGTTCGTTTGTCGGTTAAAAAGTCTTATTTTTTCGGTTTCTTGACCGAAATTAAACCGCAATCGGTCGGTTCAAGCTCTGTCTGTGGTACTGGAAGTAATAGATAGGCTTACATTTATTTTTCTTCTGTGTGGAACTTGTAAACGTCTTTTTCGGTTCGGTTTGAACCGATCAGATTGTTTTAAAAAACACTTTCTAGTCCTTTAGAGTGCGGTTCCCGGTTCTTATCGGTTCTAAAAAATATGTTTTTTTTCACGACCCGTGACACGGTTGGGAACTGATAAGAGAGTCTTGCTTGGCGGATTGCCATTAACGAAAGCAAGTTTGGTTAGGCTGGCACTATGTCGTAGAAACCCAAAAGAAAAACTGGCCACTGGGTTTCAGCACTGTGGTCTCTGTGGGAAGCCTTTGCTAAAGCTGACCCACACACCACCTGTATATATTGTCTGGGGGTTTGACCACCTCAATGCAGACTGCCAGATTTGTAAGAATTTTCCTGCTGCCACCGTGGAAAAGAGAGTTGGTAGCTCAGGAAAAGGAGAGCCAAGAATCACGCTGACCGGATGGCCAGCAGGGCCGGCTTTAGGGTTTTGGGGGCCCCCAGCAGAATTAGTGAAGTCATGGGGCCTCTCTACTTGGCCCACCTTTAGCCCATGTGTTTTACTGTAGCCCATAGGTGCAAGATTTTATTTGTGATTATACTATAGGCAGGGATAAATGGGCAGGCTAGGTGGGCTAAGCAGTAGTTATCTGCCAGCAAATTTTATATTTCTTTTGTTTCTATGTATAGCTTTAGTATAACCAGTAGTATTTAAAACATTTTTTAGGAGGACACAGCAGTGTAATTTCTTGGGGCTGTTCTTCTCATCCCATCCATTGCTGCCTATTCACCTCATATTGACTGGATCATAGCTTGTTGAGGTATTTCATGACATAACCAGAAGGCTCTGCATAGTCCTTTACTGAAGTTTTAAAAATATATTAAGATAAAAAAAATGTTTAAAAATGAATAAGGTAAACTTCTCTGCTTGGGGGCCCCCATGAGCAGGGGCTCCCAGCAGCCCAAAACCGGCTATGATGGCCAGCCCGGTTCGGGTCCAACCGAACCGGAGGGAGTGCCCTCTGACCAGGGTGATACATCCTCGGGCAAACGAAGAGCCAGCTCTGAGGAGCCAGTTCCAACTAAAAGGACTAGAAAGTCTGCTAGTGTGGAGCCAAAAGGTTTTTCTCCTACCACTGAGGAAATAGCTAAAGCAATTCAAATTGTCCAGTCTCTTTCCCCGGTTCCGCCCAAACCGACACCATCAGGGAAGTGCTTGGTTCGGCTGGTTCCACCGGTTCAAGATTATGATTTTGAGAATTTTTATGAACCGGAGGAAGGGGAGGAGGAGTACGCGGAGAGTGAATGTGATTTTGAAGGTCTGGGTGTGCCCATTGAACCGGACATCTCTCCAGACAGACTGTCAGTTCCCCAGGCTGTCTGAGTCCCTCTCATTTATGTTCTATAAGAAAGTCGCTGAACTCTCCAACTCCCTGTTGAGGAAGCTGTTGACCAAAAGAGACTGATTATGTAGAAATGATGGATATTCAGAGTCTAGGAGACTGTCTATTCCTTGCACAAATCCTTTAGGAAACAGACAGTAAAATTCTAAAACTCTCACTCTATCCTTCCTGTTGATAAAAGGATGGACAAGAGGTATACATTATCAGGCTCTGATACGGAGTTCCTCTCAGCAACAATGCAGCCATGTGGGGTAGTGCAGGCTGCAGCCTGTGACAAGGCAAATATTCCTCTAGCCTCTCACCCTCCTGAAAAGGATTCCAGGAGGATGGATGCCACGACAAAGAAACAGTACATGGCAGCATCTTTAGGACTCAGACAGGCAAATTATATGGCTTATGCTGCTAGGTACCAGAAATCCAGATGGGATACTGCGCTGGCCCTAGCAAAACAGGCCCCTGACCAGCTTGCCAGAGAGCTGGAGCAGGTGGCTGCGGATGGTATTGAGGCATCCAAGGTGCAATTTCATGCAGCAGTAGACTCTAATGATGTGTCATCAAGGGTCATGGCTACATCTGTGGCACTTCGCAGAATGGCTTGGCTCAGATGTACTACCCTGTCACAGGATACCCAGACTAAGGCCATGGATTTTCCTGTTGTGGGCAATTCTCTGTTTGGGGAGCAGACAGAGAATTATATGAAGAAAATGGATGAATATAGGACCACCTATAGGACTGCACAGGCCAAAGAAAGGCAAGCCACTCCTCAAAGGCAGCATGTCAGGGGCAGGGGCAGGCCTTTTCATAGGCCTTTTTAACAAGCCCAGGCCTCCTCTTCTGCTTATGCCCAGAGGGGGTTCTTTAGAGGAAGAGGCAGACGGGGTACAAGTAAGCCTGCTTCTACCCCTGCTTCTACCCCTCAGCCCAAAACCCCTGCCAAGCAGGCTCCCTGATGGGGTGGCCAGGGCCGATTCTCCACTACCGGTAGGGGGCAGGCTGGCTTACTTTGTCCAGGACTGGAAGTCTTTAACATCAGACAAGTGGGTCCTGGAAGTAGTAAGCCAGGGACTGGTTCTCAGCTTCAAAAAATTTCCAAAGATGAGAGCCAGGTCCTTTCCACCTGCAAATCCATCAGAGGCACTTGCCCTAGAAACAGAAGTTTCTACCCTCCTGGCTCTCAGAGCTGTGGAAAGGGTTCTACCTCTACACCAGGGCAAAGGGTTGTACTCCAGGTACTTCCTTACCCTAAAAAGACAGGAGAATGGCAGCCCATCCTGGATCTCAGATATCTAAACAAGCACCTTTTAAAACCAAAATTCAAAATGGTGACTCTGGGAATTATTTTAACCTCTCTAAGGCCAGGGGACTGGCTAGCCTCCCTGGACCTCAAGGATGCCTACTTCCATGTTCTTATCAGAAGCTCCCATCAAAAGTACCTCAGATTCGAACTGCCCTCAGGCCATTACCAGTTCAGAGCAATGCCCTTCCGCCTCACCTCGGCCCCAAGGGTATTCACAAAATGCTTGGCAGTAGCAGTTGCCCACTTAAGAAGGCAAAAGATTGCCATCTTTCCTTATCTGGATGACTGGCTCATGGTAGGCCAATCTCCAGACCAGGTCAAACTTCACCTTCAGGTGACTCAGCAACTGCTCACATCTCTAGGTTTCCTCCTCAGTCTTCCAAAGTCAGTTCTAGAGCCTGTCCAGCTTCTCACCTTCATAGGCGCAGAACTGAACACAAAAGAGGCCAGAGCCTTCCTTCCTCTGGAAAGAGCAAGGACCCTGGTCTCTCTGGCCTCCTCTATCACCCTGCAGGTCTCTCGACCTGTAAGGCATTTTCTACAGCTCCTGGGGCACATGACTGCTTCTACAGCAGTAGTGCAGGGAGCAAGATTTCAGATGAGGGATGTCCAGTTCCATTTGAGAGCCTTTTGGTCTCAAAGGAGAGACCCTCTAACCAAATTGATCCCAGTGACTCGAACCCTGATCCAGGCCCTTCAGTGGTGGCAGGACTAGAGCAATCTGAGACAGGGGTCCTTCACCCCAGTCTCACTCCTTAATCCTTACTACAGATGCATCCCTCTTGGGGTGGGGAGCTCACATGGGCGACCTCACTACTCAGGGATTGTGGTCCCCACAGGAATCTCTGCTCCACATCAACCTGTTGGAACTCAGAGCAGTTTTTCTAGCACTTCAAGTTTTTTCCACATCTGTTCAGAACAAGGTTGTTCAGGTCAGAACAGACAACACCATTACAATGTGGTACATCAACAAGCAAGGGGGCACTCGGTCTACGGCCTTGTGCACTGAAGCAATGAAGTTGTGGTCTCTGGCTTATTCCCTGAACGCCTCCCTTACGACAGTTCACCTCCCGGGCAAGGACAATGTCCTGGCAGATGCTCTCAGCAGGATTTCCCACGGCCATCACGAATGGGCGCTGGATCCCCTAGTACTGGAGGTAGTATTTGCCAGATGGGGCACCCCGCAGATAGATCTTTTTGCAGCCCCAGACAATCACCAACTTCCCTTTTTTGCTGCAGGCCCCAGTGTTGGGCTCCAGTCCCTCTGGATGCCTTCCTTCTCAGTTGGGAAGGGAAGTTTCTATGCTTTTCCCCTTCCCTCTTCTGTTCAAGGTGCTAGTCAAAATCAGATCTCAACCCTGCAAGATGATCCTGATTGCTCCAGATTGGGCCAGACAGCCCTGGTACCCACTCCTCATGTCCTTAGCAGTCCACCTTCCCCTGTGTCTTCCCAGGAATCACAACCTGTTAACCTGTGCCCAGGGGAGAGTTTGGTATCCGAACCTCAAATCTCTCAGTCTCAAGGCCTGGCTCTTGAAGAGTTAGAGTTGCTGACCTACACCTCTCCCAAGGTGTATTGGATATCTTGAAGGCCTCTAGGAAGCCTTCTACCAGGGCTACTTATAATTCCAAATGGAAGAGATTTTCCATATGGTGCTCTGGCAACATATTCCCCAGAATCTGCTGACTTGCCCACAATCCTAGATTATTTGGTGCATTTGAATTCTTTGGGGCTGAGACCAGCTACCCTAAAAGTGACCTGGCAGCCGTGTCTGTTTTCTTATCAGCAGGTAAACCTTCTTCTTTTCAGCTCACCCTGTATTCTCCAGTTTTCAAGGGTTGCTTCACACCAACCTCCATTCAGGGACCCTGCCCTGCTTGGGATCTTAATATTTGCATTGCCCAGCTTATGCAACCCCCTTTTGAGCCTCTGTCTTCAGCAGAGCTTAAGTACTTGACTTGGAAAACTGTGTTTTTGGTAGCCATCACTTCTGCCAGGTGCATAAGTGAATTGCAAGCATTGTCAGTGGAGCCTGATTTTATCTCCTTTCACAGAGATAAGGTGGTCCTCAGGACTATCAGAAAGTTTTTGCCTAAGGTGGTTTCAGACTTCCACCTTAATCATTCCATGTCCCTTCCTTTGTACTTCACTGACCATTCCTCCTCTGGCGAGAGGAGATTGCACAGTTTAGATGTCAAAAGAGCCCTTAGTTACTACATAGAACGTACCAAGGGTCACAGGTTTGACTCCCTTCAATTGTTCCTCACTTATGGTGAGGTTGGTAAAGGAAAACCTGCCACTAAAAGATCCATTGCCAGGTGGATTGTCTCTTGTATCCAGTTTTGCTATGAAAAACTGGGTAAGGTTCCTCCCTCAGGCCTGAGGGCTCACTCTACCAGCAGTACAGCTGCATCTCTGGCTGCTGCCAGGGACATCCCTATCCTAGAGATATGTCAAACAGCTACCTGGAAAACAGTTCACACTTTTACTAAGCATTACTCCCTGGACATCCAGGCCAGGAGTGATGCTCGATTTGGCACAGCTGTACTTCAGAGCCTATTTCCTAAGTAGGTTCTGTCCCTCCTCCATGGAGGTACTGCTGTGTAATCTGGATATGTCATAATATAGCAAGACTTCATGTTGTTTGAAGAAAAAATTACTCACCTTAGTAATGTTGTTTCTTCTAATGGAGTCTTGCTATATTATGACCTCCCCCCCAGCCTGCCCCTCTCAGAACCTCTACTTTTGGGATGTGGGTGGGCAGTGCAATGTTGGCACTTCGTAGATGCCCACTTTATTTTTCACCCTTTCTTTTAGGGTGCTTGGGTGTTATGTTTTAATTTTTCTTTCTTGATCCCCTGACTTGAGTCTTTGTTTTGGGATCAAGGAAAAAATGTGTTCTTGTAGTTAGTAGCCAGTGGGCTAGTGTAGGTTTACGGCTTCCACACAGAACCTTAGTGAGTTTTGCTCGAAAGATCTGACAGTTTGAGTTTGAGCAACAACAGACAGAGTTTTCAACTGAGCTCGCACTCAAGGTTCCATGCCTGGCATGGAAAGTTAACTCTTTCACCTCTGGAGCGGTTCGAAGGTTGGGACTCACTGCATATGTCATAATATAGCAAGACTCCATTAGAAGAAACAACATTACTAAGGTGAGTAATTTTTTCTTTCTGTTGTGCCATTGCCTCTTTTGGCAAAAAAGAAAGTGAAGAGGTGGCTGCTTTGTGCCACCTATCTGCGCCTTTGCGTGCTATGTGCCTGCGCAGATGGACAGCTCCAATGATCCAGATGTTTTGCTCCTGCAGGGATTTAGCACCTCCAGTTCTTAGACCAAAGAGTGATACTCCACGGAGAAGATACTCTTGATGGTAGACTTCTGTTGAGTAACTTTTGTTTACTTCAAGTTGTATTGCAATTGACAAATGGCCATACTTTTTCTGCAGAATAACCTTACTTTCACTGGTGCCATAAATGGAGATGTGTATGTCTGGAAGGATCATTTTCTGATGAGAACAGTGGCAAAGGCTCACACAGGTCCCGTTTTCACAATGTATACAACGCTTCGAGATGGTCTGATTGTCACTGGAGGAAAGGAGCGACCGTAAGGATCCCTCTGTCTTTACTAAACAAAAATTAAGAAAAATTGACTAATGCATGCCATTGTTTTTATTGTGTCATTCTTTGTTTGTAGTAATGAAACATGTTTTGGGTGAGAACACAAGTACCCTTGTCTTTACTGCTGATACAGAGACTCCAGTGAGCAGACTTGGTGCTACTTCAGTAAGACTGAAATTAAAACTAACGCTGTTATAAGGAACATACCACGGTTCCTGCACTATGTAAAAGGGGATCCGTACTACTTCCCAACATATACCTTCCCAAAAATTATTTTACCAGCAACGAAATCTCGACTCACACATTGCCCGTAACCCCATACTCCCGACATAACATTTCCCGACATTTAGTGTGCAGATTGGCCGATTACTGTTCCCAGGAGACAAACTATGAGCAGCATTTATACCACATTCACTGCACTTTAAATCAGCATTTGTTTGATACCTAGAGATGAGGGAAAAATGCAGCATTGGGTGCGTTGGGTCAGTAATCCACACTAGACAGAACTGCATCGTGTCAGCATCAGTAATCCACAAAATTAAAATCCATCAGTTGTCTTTATTTAAAAAAATAAAATTAAAACAATATTTCTCTTAAATGAAGAGGTTGTGAGCAATTCCACGAAGGAAGTCTACGCTTGACATCTGTTCCCTCTTGCTCACCGCAATGTTAAGCTTTTCCTCTCGCAAGGCATATTTACGTTTCAGAGGAGATTTTGGCAGTCCTCTAGTTACTTTTTCAATTCCGTTCTTTAACAAGCAGGTAACCGCCAACACAGAGCTTATTATTACCTCGCTGAGACGGGACAATACTGCACACTTCTGCCATGATTGCACAAGGGGTGTGAGGCTAATAGGTGCGGACTATAAATGAGCTACCAAGTAAACAATTAAACGATTAAACACACTGCGATTCCCTTGTTTGAAATTAAACACAGCTGATTTGTTACATGTGAGCGCTCTTGATTCTTGATTACTGATTGATTACTGACACTTGCTCATGTGGAAACAGTGAGTGCTCTTGATTCATGAAACAATTTTTTGTATGCTATGTCAGTGATTTGATAATCGGGAAAAAGTACTGTCAGGAGAAAGCACAGTCTGGAGAACAAGTATGGGAAGTTTTTGTTCTGGAAGATATAAGTCGGGAAACGGTACCTATTCCTGTAAAAGGGTTATGCTGCTTTCTGAAGGGAGAGGAAGAAAGATTGTGGGTCTTTACAATTAACCTAGGTACTTCTGGGCCTGTGCATGGCACAGTACGTGACAATTGGTTATGATATTACAGTCTGCTGTGAACAGTTGATATCCTTTTTTACTACCTGTAAGGAGATACTATAGATATGAGGATGTAGCGAATGAGTAGTAGAAAATAAATTACAATGTGTATAAAAGATGTGATTGCGCTCAGTTTAAGTTGCATTTTAGAAAACATAAAATGCAAGCCGGCCCCAGTGACCCAGGGGGCTGAGGCGCCGGATGCTTTACCTCAGGTTACGCCATCAACCTGGATTAGGGAACAACCTTGGGTCATCTGGGAGCCTGCATGGGGGAGGGAGTGAACAGGATTAAGCAGCCGAAAAGCAGCTCTCCTCTCCCAGGGAGGTTGTCCCCACCCCCCGTAGTTCCGCTCCCATTGGGTGGAGGTCCAATGGGTAGTGTAGGCAGGAGGGGCAGCGGTGATTGCCAGGGGTGGGTGGAAGGTGCTATGCTGGTGCCTGGAGTGCATGTGCACCTTCACGTGCACGCACTGCTGTGATTGCCAGGGTCATGGATCAGGGAGAAAATGGGGCAAAAATACCAAAAATTGTATATTAAAAAAAAGCATAAAATGCTGCAGAGGAGGTCACAGGTTGTACATGCAAAATTTAAACTGAGGTAAAACTGAGGTAGAAAGCAACCAGCTGTCACTCAATGCCAAGAAAATGGTCTCCATGACCTTTGGCTCCCAGCGGAGGCTCGCCCTCTTCCCCCCATTCCATACCCTTGATGGCACTGCAACTGAGGATGTCTCCCCCTTTAAGTATCTCAGGGTCTGGCTGGACCATCACTTTGACTTCTTGGTTCACACTGATGCTGTCTACCACAAACGTCACCCCAAACTGGTTGTGCTGTACAGAAACAAAGCCAGTATTCCCCTTCCTGCATAATGAGAGTTACCTGAAAGATGATCCTCCCTATCTTCAACTATGGTGACATAGTCTACAGCACGGCTCCCAAGTCTACCCTTGGCTGACTGGACCCCCTCTTTCACTCATTCCAGTGTGCTTTGCCTTTGACTCCCTCCCCGTACTCACCACTGCTCCTTTTAGTCCTTCCTCTGTCTTACCTTCCTTGATGCCAGGCACATCACCCACTGTGTCTCTTTTGCCTCGAAAGTCTGGCTTGGTTCTCTCCTCTCCCTACCTTTTCACCCTCCCACCTCCCACTCCTACCCTCTCCCGATCACTGCATCACATTCTTTTTCTTTCCACTCCAGGAAAACTACTGTGGGACAAGCCACCTTCTGGTATAATTTCCCCAAGCTCTGGTCCCCTCTTCCCTTGTCTGTCCACTCAGCTTCTTCTTTCACTTCCCTCAAGTCTCTTCTGTGTGACTCCACAGCCCCCTCCTGCAACTGTACCTGACCTTAGCATCTTTCATCTCCCATCCTTCCACTCTGTTATGCTGGGTCCCCCCTCCCATTGCTCAGAGCAGTTGTTCACCAAAGGCCGCCAGTCTGCATGTGCAGTCATCTGCTCCTAACATATGTGTTCCCATCTGGAAATGTATTGCACTTGTTTCTTTTGTATTGTACTGCATTGCTACTCCTGTACCTTGTACAGTCTTGGTAGTATCAATCTACTATTAGTCTTGTGTTCACACCCGGTAATGTTTTTCCATTTGTACCTTATTTTACTGTCCTTTTCATTTTTATTTTGGGCTATGTTGGTCTACCTGCCTGAATATAGTGACTGTTCATTTGTAATGTTTTTCTATTCCTCTTGCACCTTATTTGTATTATAACAACTGGGGAATGATTTTTTCCCCTAAGGGAAACACATTGCCATTATAACCAGCCAGTTATAACTGCAAACACGTACCTGGTTGCCCATGCTCCATGCATGCACCAGCCTCTGGTCTCCCCTTCCTCAGTCGCCAGCCGCCACAACTTACCGCCAGACACTTCACCGCAACTTGCACTCAGCGGTGAGTTTAATTAAACAAAACAATAATAAAAAACAACAGAACTCCAAAGGAGGTACAAGGGAAGGTGGGACATGGAAACACGAGCTGCAGATCATGGACAGACAGCCGCAGGGGAGCTGCCAGACAGCTGCGTGGGAGCAGCTGAAATGGGAGGGAGCAGAGGAGAAAACAAGCAATAGTAACTGGAGGGAGGTAGGAAATACAAAGGCAGCCCCAGGCTGGGCTTCTGTGTCTGAATTTCAAAAAAATTGGGTAAAAAAGGGAACGTTTACAGCTGCTTCCAACCTCGGACCGTGCTTCATCCCGATCGGACCGTGGCTGGCAACAGATGTACCTCTTTTATATAATTGTTGTGGTGAAAAAAACACTTCTCAGCAATTATTTATTTATGCATTTGTTTAAAATAAATAATTGCTGGGGAGCGTTTTACAGCAATTACATATGTTGCCCGCCATGTCCGATCGGGTTGAAGCATGGGTCCAAGGTCAGAAGCGCGGCTGTAAATGTTCCCTTTTTTTTTATATAAGATAAAGGCTGGGTAGGTGTGTGAAACTCAAATTTTACACACACTCAGTGTGAGATGCCTTTATAAACCCCTTGAGCTTTGCTCTCAGGGTTTATGTGGCATTCCACACCTTGGGTGTGTGTAAAATTCTCGTTATAATCACCTACCCAGCCATTATTCTATATATATTTTATATACTGTTGCACCTCTTGTATTACCTGCTCCCTCTACCTGGACGCATCTGGAAGTACGCAATTACCACTCTGTCTTTCCTGGTAAAACATTTGAAGTTAATAAATAAGAAGCACAAGCAAGAAGAGGTAGGCGCATCTTAGTTGTGTATCGCACCTTTGTTCACTACAGTTTAAAACACTTGAAAAGGGCAAAAACCAGTGTAAGCACAGTAGTTGCACAACTTTCTCCTTAACAGTAATAAGAAACCATTTTCTGTACTATTGTTTTCAAATGGTTTCTTGTTTCTGTCAGTTGTATTAAGACATCTGATATATTTTTGCTGTTTTACTTTCAGAAACAGGATTTTTCGTTACATTATTTACTGCTATGGACACTGCTTTATAATTTGCCTCTTCAGTATTCACATGGTCTATTTCTAGGTTTCTGGAAATTATATGCCATAGGAGTGCTTAGGCAATATAATTGGAATGATTTCTAGGATGAATGATGTTAGTTACCGAGTACATTGCACTGTGTTTCATTAAAGAGTGCAGTTGTATGGCAGTGAAGTTTCAATGTGTGTGCTATGTATATTTGGTATATGCTCACTGTGTCCCTGGTAGGGGACTACCACCTTTTCCAGGTGCCTTGAAAATACAGGAACTCTCTTGATAAGGGATCTTCCCCTAGAGTAGCTGCTGGGACATCCTCCCCTTAGAACAAAGGTACCTGAGGAAAGAAAGCCCATAGATCCTTGAGGAAAGAGAGGAACTACTGAAGGAAGTGGGGAGGATTGGGGAAGCAACAAAATGAGCTTCTGAAGTATGCTTACACATTCATGGTTAAATACTGCCTATGAGGGTCGTAGCATGCTTCACCCGCTGCCCCACTTAACCACAAGCATACCTCTTCAATTCACTGATATGTCAGGGGACTTGCTGTATTTAGGAATGCTTAGGCAATGTAGTAGGAATAAATGTTAGGATGAATGATGTTAGGTGCTGAACACATATTGAGTTGGGGAAAAGAGTGCATTTGTACAGAAGTGAAGTTTTTTACAATGTATATTTGGCATTATTCTCTCTGTGCCTGCTAAAGGGCTACTATGCTTTCAGGGTATCATGAAGGCACGGGAACCCTCCTGAGGAGGGTTCCACACCCCTAGAGGTTCTTCAGGGATGATGTGCCCTTAGACTACAGGTATCTTAGGGAAGAAAACAAATGACCAGAACATTCAGAAATACTGATTTGATTTAAAAAAATTTTTTTTACTTTGATGAAGGCTCTTGCAGCAGGCCACACTGGTAGGACTAAACCGCCAGGCGTTAGGACCACATGGAAAACTTCTAGCTAGCAGTCTGCCGTGGGGGAACAAACCTGATAGACTTTTTTGACTGGGCGACAAAGGAGGTGGTTCAGGGGGTGAGCGGTGGACATCACCTACCTCGATTTTAGCAAGGCCTTCAACACTGTTCCACACAGAAGACTGGTTAAGTTGGGTAGCCTGTGGGTGGGCCACAAAGTGGAGCACTGGGTTAGAAACTGGTTGAGGGACAGAAAGCAGAGGGTGGTAGTAAATGGGATCAAATCTGAGGAAAGGGGAGTGTCCTGTGGGGTGCCTCAAGGATCAGTTCTGGGGCCAGTCCTTTTTAATGTCTTCATCAGTGACATTGCTGAAGGGCTGTAGGGGAAGGTTTGCCTATTTGCAGATGACTTTAAGATCTGCCACAGGGTAGACTCTCCGGAGGGGGTTGAAATAATGAAGAGGGACCTAGAAAAACTAAAAAAATGGTCCAAAAAGTGTGGCAACTAAAATTTAATGTAAAAAAAGTGCAAAATCATGCATCTGGGGTGCAGAAACTCTGCAGAGAGTTACAGGATGGGTGGAGTTGCTGACAGTCACCAGGGAAGAAAGGGATTTGGGTATAATCATCTCAGATGACCTAAAGGTGGCCAAACAATGTAACAAGGCTGTGGGCAGGGCCAGTGGGATATTGGGGTGCATAGGAAGGGGTATCACTAGTAGAAGAAGGGAGGTGGTGATGCCACTGTACAGAACATTAGTGAGGCCTCATCTGGAGTACAGTGAACAGTTCTGGAGGCCGTATCTTTGCAAGGATATAGACAGGGTGGAGGCTGTCCAGAGAAGGGCAACTAAGATGGTGCAGGGCTTGCACCAGAAGACATATGAGGAGATATTAAAAGACCTCAATATGTATACCCTGGAAGAGAGGCAGGAACAAGGGAATATGATTGAAACCTTCACGTACCTTAAGGGCTTGAACAAAGTGAAGGTGGGTGACATCTTTCAGTTTAGGAGTTGCACAAGGACGAGGGGGCATGATATGGTGTTGGAAGGGAGCAGGATAAAGGGAAATGTGAGGGAAGGTTTTCTTCACAGAAAGGGTGGTGGATGCATGGAATAACCTGCCTCAGGAAGTAGTGGGAGCTAGCACAGTGGGGGGGGGGGATTCAATGCATGGGATAGGCATAGGGGAACTCTAGAGGGGAAAGAAAGGCGAAACCCAGTGACCAAGTAGGGTAAGCGGCCGCTGATGCAGGCAGGGAATATAGGCAGACTAGGTAGGCCTAGCAGTCCTTATCTGATTACAGTTACTATGCTGTGCCCATCCTCAGCAGACTCTACCAGCCTGGCCAGTTTTAGTGTCACCTGCAAATTTATCAGTTTGCTGGAGATCCCACCTTGCAGATCACTGATAAAAATGTTGAACAAAACTCGTGCTAACACTGATTCCTGAGGGATTCTACTGAGTACACCTCTCAACTCAGAATAGTTCCACTATACCATGTCCCTTTGCTTCCTGCCTCCAAGCCAGTTAGCAGTCACTCTTGTGTGTACTGCACAGATGTACCTTGCTCAAAACTTCTCACGTACCATAGTGTCAAGAGCCTTCCCAAAGTGCAGATACACTGTGTCTATGCCCTGCCCTGCCCTGTGCACCTCCCTAGTGACTCTCTTAAAGAAGGGGATACGGTTGGTTTGGCATGATCTGCCCCCCTAAAGCCATCCCGAAAGGGGGCAAGAACCTTGGCCTCATTCAAGTGGTCAGTTATTCTGATCTTCCTGAACTAAGTCTCAATCACGCATTCACACTAGTGGGGATAGCACCGGAGGTGCTAGGACCAAGTGGGAGCCTAAAATTTTCTGAAGGGTCGGCGCCGAGGCAGGACCACACATGCGCGGCACTGTGAGACTAGCTCATGCCTGTGTAGGCTATCTCAGCATCAACCCTCCAACCGCCTCAGTTCCTTTTCTCCCGCCATCAAGTGTGCTTGGATGTCTACATCGCTCGTCTGCCGCAGTCTAGGTTTTCATCTGTATGACAGCAACTTTTAGCATTTAATATTTTAAGTAGTACTTTCTTATTTTACGAACAAGAAGATTATGAAGAAGAAGAAAAATAAATTATTTCCTGCCATCAACGGAGTCGTCCTTAGACGGTAGCGGTCTTAAAGTTTTTATGGCAGAGGGGCTGTGTCCGGTCCGCTGCCTTTAATTAACGGGGAGGTCCGACTACGGACAGTCCTGTGCTCGGGGGGTGGGGACAGTCCTCCGAAGCACAAATCTAGCGGTTCTGGGGATCCGACTCTGCTTAACCTCGAGCTGTTCTTCCTCGTTGGGGGAAGAAGAATCGGTGCTGCTGGAGGTTGCCTGTAGGTACGTCTGCACGAGGATTGTTTGTCGGGAGGGGCAATGGGCCTGAACTGACTTTGGTGGGTTCTCCTTGGCCCCACTCCTAACAGCTGCATTCTTGACTCCAAACTCCATCTCTGTCCTCGTTGGATCTCTGGTGGGCAGTTTCACCTCTGGGCCACTCCTGTGGAGCAGGGGGATTGACTTTTCCAGTTCTCCTGGCTCTGTTCCTGATTTCGGGGCCTCTGGGCCTCAAAGCCGTTGGACCAGAGCCGGGTCGATTGGATCATGATGGGTGAGGTGCCCTCTTGGTGCCTTTGCCATCATGTCGACCCCTCGTGCCTACCCCCTCTCCCTTTTCCATGCAGGGGCTGACACGGGCACCACCTTTTCCTTCTCCCCTTCTTTTCGGGATTCCATTGGCATTTTCCTTTGGTGCTGTGGTTTGGTTCCATGGCATCAGTGCCTTGGTCAGCACTGTGCCTCCGAGCTGTGGCTCAGTGCCTTGGTTGGTGCCAGGCCTCAGTGCCTTGGTCAGCGCTGTGCCTCGGTGTCTTGGTCAGTGACGTGTCTTAGTCTGCACCATGGGTCGGCGCCATCGTCGGCACCATGGGTCAGTGCCATTGCTCTGTGTGGCACTGTGGGTGCTGTTGTTGCTGCCGTTGATTGTTGGCACTGCCAGTGGTGCTGCGGGTGTCTGGATGGCACTGAGCACCCATGGGTGGGGCTGTGGGTGGCACCCGCAGGTGCCGTGGGTGGTGCTGGGGCACCCATGGGTGCTGTGGGTGGCATAGTGGGTGCCCATGGATGCCTCTGGTGCCTTCGGGTGCCATGGGAGCCACTGGTGCCCTCAGGTGCCTTTCTTGTCATGGGTGTCATTGGTGCCATGGGTACCATGGGTGTCGGAGTGCCCTTGGGTGCCATTGCTACATGGGTGCCAGGGGTGCCTGCGGGTATCGCCCAGGTTGGCATAGTCACTGCTTGGTGCCCTCCTGTGCCACGAGTGATGCTGGTGCCATGGGGGTGCTAGTGGGTGCTGTCGGGCAGAACTAGTGGCACATTTTGCTTTTTCTGACTTCTTTTCCACAGAGCTTGTGGCAGGATATTTTCCGCAGAATGAAGTCCTGTTCTGCAGATTATTTTTCCACGCATCTTAGTGAGTGGCGGTCCATGTGGGATCTTGTGTCATTTAGCGGTTTTCTGCTGATGGAACTCTGCTGTACTGCTTTGCCTGTGGAATCTCTCATTCTGCTCAGCACTTTCTCAGCTCTCTACATGGTAACAAGCTCCTCGACATCCTTCCTGATGGCGGAGTCTCTAGTGGCTCTGACCTAGACCTCTCTTAGAGGTCCTTGTGGGGTAGAAGTGCATCTAGATGGGTCTTTCCCTGTCCTTCTGGTCAGTAATACAGCGGACGACTCATTTTATATACTGAAGGGCATGTCCTCTCTATCATCAGAGTCCGTGATGGAAGATCTTTTCAGTAGTTCCTCAGTAATGGGGTCCTCTATAGTATTTCAGACTGCATCCGTGGACCATACGCTTCTGCGTCTAGACTTTTCCAGTCATCAAGACAACTATACTCTGTGGAACATTCTAATTTAATGGTTGGGAGCCGCTCAGGCTCTTCCACCCCTTTGATAGGGGTATATGGCCCCCTTGTGACATTGCCCCATCGGTGGCTTCTTTGGCACAGGTGGTTAACATCTCTCCAGCTGTGATTATTAGTCCGGTCATGATTTCAGTATGGACGCTCGGGCTCCTTCTGCACTCAGATAGAGAACATCTTCATCATTTTGTATCAAGACAATCCTTGCGAAATATCACAGCACAGGGCCTAGCCGAAATTACCCGATACCCCCATTTTTTGCATCTGGTCAGGTTCCGCCTCAGCCCCTGAGGCGCTCTTCTCCAGAGTACGGTAAAGAGTAGCTGACTTCTTCTTCCTCTAGGGGAAGTCCGATCCAGCGGTGGTATGGGTCATCTCTTTCTCCAAGAGAGATTTCTCTCATTCAGAGACATTTCCTAAACCTAGGCGACTGCCCAGTCTGTTAATTACCCATTCTTTTTATCAGGCTTTTTTCTCTTGACCAGAGCCTTGCAGCAATAGAAGCGACTCTCCACTGAGTCAGAACTCAGGTTCCTACTTCCTTGCTTGCTTTAACTTAACAGGCAAAATTCTCCTTCTTGACCAAAGGTCAAGTAGGTCTTTTTTCTGAGGTAGCTTCTCAAATATTCACACCTTCGGTTCCAGCGCACTGGTTCCATACCAGTCACTCATGAAGCTATCCTTTCCAAGTGCATGACGGAGTTGTGTTGTTTGTTTTTCTGCAAACAAACTAGAATCCTTTCCTACTCCCTTCAGGGAGGCCAGAGCGGGTAGTGTCTCACCGCATTGAGTCACTGCCACTTCCAGTCACTTTCAACAAATGGGTTAGCCCTAACTTGGTCCTGCTGTGACCCTCCTCGATGCACATCTGCCTCTATTTGCCTTAGAAATCCAGCCCCTGTTTTTTTCTGTCGGACTGTTTTTTTCCGCAGTGGACATGTCCTCCTGTACACTTTTCCTTTCTTCCCTGAGTTCAGAGACTGCTACTACAGTTGTACATACAGGGGCAGGATGGTTCCTTTTTGGAATATGTAGTGGATAGGATCTGGTCCTACTAGACCACCTCAAGAGGCTTCTAAGTCATGCTTGGCCTTCCATCAGGAGGTTCCAGTGACTAAATAGAGACTATTCTCCTTGATGGGCTAACCCCACCTGGACCCCCTTTGCTCACCAAGTAAGGGGTCAAGTGCTTCTGGACCTGCTGTTCGCAGGTCAGCCATACTTGATAGTGGGGGTTTCCATCTGCACTTTGCGGTCTACCCTAAACCAGTAGACTTTACCTCCGACTCTTTCAGTTCCTGAGGCCACTTTACATTACATTAGTACATGTCTTTGACACTGTTACTTTTGGTCCTAGACCAAATTGTGAGGCCAGGTTCTTATTACTCTCCTAAAGTGGTTGCAGCTTCCTGGCAAACTTTCATTTTGTGCCCTTTGTAGTCATCTGCAAAGTGGTGAGTTACAACTTGAGCGCTTATCTTGTAAGCAATATGTTCTAGATACTCTTTACAAGACAGCTCTTTTTATTAGCAGGACAGTCCTTGGCCGTCCTTTCTGAGTGAACCCTATCTCCTACCACTTTACTCAGGGTTGTTGGTTTTAGCTTGGTACTCTCCCACTAGTGTGAATGAGTGATGGAGACTTAGTCCAGGAAGATATGGAAATTACGTACTTACTGTAATTATTGATCTTCTTGGACAGTCTCCATCACTCATTCATTCATTCACATGCCCACCCACCTTCCCCTGGGTTCACTCGTTTTCTTTCCTGGTCTTCATGGTCCTGTGGTTCAGACTATGAACTCATTGTTCTTTGACCTTTCTTGCAAAGGTCATCTGGACCCTCTCAAGCCCATAAACTCAGGATGAGTTGTTCTCATTAATTACGCTGCACCTCCTCGGTCGAAAAGGTATTGAGGCGGTTGGAGGGTCGACGCCGAGATAGCCTACACAGGCGCGAGCTAGTCTTGTGGTGCCACACATGTATGGTCCTGTCTCGGCCCCGACCCTTTTGAAAATTTTGGGCTCCCACTTGGTCCTAGCGCCTCCGGCGCTATCCCACTAGTGTGAATGAGTGATGGAGACTGTCCAAGAAGAGCAATAATTACGGTAAGTATGTAATTTCCATTTTTTGTTAATGGATTCCAGGACCATATCTAGCACTAGGCTGACTGGCCTGTAGTTACCCAGGTCTTATCTTGCCCCCATCTTGAACATGTAGACAACATTGGCCACCTTCCAGTCCTCTGAACCACACATGTATGGACAGACACATAAAAGATTATTGTATGCAGCCCTGCCATTCTTCCTTTAGCTCCACTGTGATCCTGTTCAGAGGAGGGCAACTAAAATGGTGCAAGAGTTGCATTATAAGTCCTATGAGGAGAGACTGAGAGATCTCAATATGTACACCTTGGAAGACAGGAGAAAGGGGGAAGGGACATGATAGAGACCAATAAATACCTTACGGAGATGAACAAGGTGCAGGAGGGAGTATTTTTCAAAAGAGAAGGTGCCCGAGAACAAGAGGGTATGCAATGAAGCTGAAAGGGGGAAATTTAGGAGGGATATGAGAAACTACTTCTTCACTGAAAGAGTGAAGGACACCTGGAACAGTTTTCCAGTGGAGGTAATGGGAAAAAAAAACAGTAGAGTGCTTCAAGCAAGCATGGGATAGGCACAGTTGGAAATCGGGTAGGGTCTGCAGGGACACATTGGACAGACTTGGGGAGCTAAGTAGTCTCTGTCTGCTAACAGATTCTATGTTTCTATCCTGGGGATTATCGAGTCTGCCCCTTGAGAATTGCCTGGCTTGATATTCCCATTGTAGTCTGCTTCCAAGGCAGGGGTGATGTCCACAGACTGTACCATGGCTACCAATGATGCCAAGGGCCCTCCCAGTGAGCACACTCCCCCACCTGGGGCCCTTTAATGAACACTAAAGTATTCATTCTGCATCTCAGTCATCACCCCTGGCTCCCTCACAGGTTGATCTCCTCCTCCCCTGTTTTCAGGGGCCCAGTCCTCTCCTTCACCTTCCTCCTTCCATTTCTTAGAAGCTAGCTGAGACAGCAAAATGGGAGGATACTATGACCTATGAAAGCAGAGTCAGGTTTGCCCCAGATCATTTTTTTTTTTTTTTTAAGAATAGTACATTAAGAAGAATAGAAGGGTAGACCCAGCTAAAGCTCCCCCTCTTTCACTTAGCAGCTAACTGAGATAGCTAAATGAGGAGGGGGACCTGTGACCTGTAAGAGCAGAGTCAGGTTTGCCCCAGATCCATTTTAATCCTCTCTCTGTTAGCGGACCTCCACGCTAAAGACCACAGCGAAAAGGACAACGAACAAGTGGAGACTGCTGGAGTCCACCGTGGGGCAGCCAACAGCCAGGAACTGTGCCAGTTTCATCCATGATAAAATTGTATATTTATTTTATTTTATTTATTTTTTGATGACTGGACAGGTGCACTAGACACAAAAGTGACTATTTTAGGCATGACCTGGGAGGTCAACAACACAGAGAGATACAGGTACATGGAAATACAGTGTAAAGAAATATACAATACATCACAAATCGGAAGTGAACAAGATTAAGACAATAGTGGTACCAAGGCACATAAGGTATATTATACAAATAGAAGGTAAATTCCTGTGAGTAAACAGTTATAGTATATGACCAAGGCTGGCCCGGTTGAGACGCTGGATGCCACACCTCGACCCACGTCGGTGACCTGGGTTTGGGTGTGAGCCCAGGTTGTCAGGGGTTGGCGGGGGGGGAAGGTGAGGAGTAGGATTGAGCTGCCATGAGGCAGCTCTCCTCTCCTAGGGAGGGATGAGGGGGTTTCCCCTGGCTCTTGGACAGATGACAGTTCGGGATACGGGAGAGCCTGGCAATTGTCAGGGGTGGGGTGGAAGGGGCTGAGCCAGCACCCGGAGTGCATGTGTGCCTCCACGTGCATGCATTGCCATGTCTTCCAGGGTCCTGGGAATTATGGGGAGAAAAATGGGGAAAACTGTAAAAACTACATATATAAAACACCATTATCTACACTGTTGTGTGTGTGTGTACTACTGCTGAGTCCTAGCTGCAGCCTATCTGGGTGTGCATTGGGTAATTTATTTATTTAGTTTTTGTTTACCAGGTAGGTGCACTAGCCATACTATGAGTATTTTCAGGCGCAACTCAGGAGAGTACAGACAGTACAGTACAGTGACACAACTATATAAGGATAGAAAATCATAAAAACATAGGTATGTACAGTATGATAAAGGTAGTTACACAGCAGGTCTGGTACAGTAACAACCACACAGTATACATGGGAAGGGAACATATAAGTATTAGAGCAACAGAGAACTGTGACGGGCATGGAGCAAGAAACAGTAAATATCTAACATGCAAATAAGTACAGTTTCAAGTGCCAGTCAAGCAGAGGTTGACAGGGTGAAACATATCTAGGTGGGGGGGAGACTTCAGGAAGTTAAGGAGGATCAAAACATGAACAGGGGTCAGATAAGAGAAGGTGTTGTCGAAGTTCCTTCTTGAAACTGAAATGGGAGCTGGACTGAAGTAGCAGCAGTGGAAGGGAGTTCCAGAGCTGTGGGGCATAGTGCGAGAAAGTGGACATGCCTTTAGAGGTTCTGCACGTAGGCACATTGAGGAGGGATTTGTCTGCTGAGCAAAACCTGTAAGAGGAGGCGGATTGAGGGAGAAACAGTGCAGCAAGAGCAGGTGGGGTTTGGGACCTAATAATATTATCCACCAAAGAGCCAGAGAAGTAGCACCTTGCAGCAGATGGGGAGAGCCAGTTGAGATCACTATATAAATGCCAATGATGTTTGAGCCATGGAACAGAAAAGGCATACCAACAAATGTTGTTGTAAGTGACATCCCACTTATGAAGGATGGACTTCTGGGTGGCTACATAGGTGGGAACACCATATATAAGTGCAGGGTAAAGTATACTATGTGCAATAGCTAACTTTTCAGAAGGGGTCAGTGTGAAGCTGGTCTTGTAAGCTATGCCAAGTTTGGAATTAACTACCTTGCAAGTGGTCTGTACATGCAGATTGAAGTCAAGTGTTTGATCTAGGAGAACTCCCAGGTATTTAAAAGATGAGACCTTTTTAAGAGGAGGGGCACCAGACCCACACACCGAGAAGTCATCTTGGCATGCGCAAAGCTCAGGGGCAGAGCCAAATAGCATAGATTGGGTTTTATTTACATTGAGTACTAGCTTATGGGTGGCTAGCCAATTTTGAACAGTAGTGAAGCCAGAGGAAAGATTCTGATTAATGGTCATCAAATTCAAGGAACTAGAGTAGAGAACAAGGTCATCAGCATAGAGGAGGGATGAGCATGTTGTGAGGTCAGCAGCAATGTTGTTAATAAATAGGGAGAACAGAAGGGGACCCAGGATAGAACCCTGGGGAACCCCAATGTTGATGGTAGTATGATCAGATAACACAGAGTTAAATTTAACAATTTGAGAACGATTAGTTAGATAGCTACTAAACCAAGCAACTACAGGGGGTGAGGAACCAGGATGCTGAAGAGTTAGAAGAAGGAGAGAATGATCAACCTGGTCGAAAGCCTTCGTCAGGTCGATAAAAACAGCACCAGTGCACTGACCTGAGTCCATGGCAGTGAGAGTGTCCGTGGTGAGTTTAAGCAGGGCAGTGGTGGTACTGTGACCTTTCTGAAAGCCATGCTGAGTGTCGGAGAGAAGATTATACCTAGTTAGGTATTCAGTTGTTTGAGTGGCAACTAATTTTTCAAGTATTTTGCTTAGTACTGAGAGAATTACAGTTGTCCTGTACTTTGCGATATTCTTGGGGTTCCCTTTTTTAAAGCACTGGAGTAACCCGAGCAATTTTCCAAATACTTGGTACATGACCAGAAAAGAGAGACATTTTTAAAGATTTTAGCCAGTGGGGTAGCAATATATTGAGCAGCTATTTTGAAGAGTTTGGGTTCAATCCTATCAGATGCAAAGCTAATAATGTCAGAGATAATGTTCAGGAGCTTTATGACTTCTTGACATTTTATCGCTCTGAAGAAGAAAGGAGGAACTGACATCGATCGGATAGAGGGAGAGCAGGGTATGATAGGTTGAGCTGAGGGAAAGGAGGAGTTGCAGAGTGATAGGTCCGAGAAAAGTTGGTTGAAAGAATTAGTAATGGTTAGAAGATCATTACATGGACGCCATTAAGTATCATGTCATTGGGAGTAGTAGGCTGAGTAGTTCCAAGGAAATTTTTAACATGTGACCAGAATTTCCTGGGGTCACCTGCATAGCTGTGCAGTAGGCCTTTGCAATAGGAACTTTTTGCAGGCCTGACTTCCTTTCTGCAAATATTCCAATGAGCTTGGTATTGATTGTAGTCAGCAGGGAAATCTGACTGTTTGAATTTCTTCCAGCTCTTATCCCCATACCGTAGAAGTGCAATCAAATCTTTGTGTAGCCACCTAGTTTGTTTTTCTCTTATCCAACAAGTAACTTGAGGAGCGTGCCTGTCCTGGAGGGCTTGAAATTCCTTGAGAAAAATGTTTAGGGCAGTCTCAATGTCCTGGGCTTGGTAAAGAGGAGCCCAATTTATGGTTGAGACATCAAGCAAAAAGTTATCAGGATCGCGATTAGAAAAGTTGGAGAAAGTAGCATAACATGGAGGTGACAAGGGGCCAGACCTAGGGCTCCAAACACAGAAAATAGGAGAGTGGTCTGTTATTGCATCCACTAGAGTTCCTGCAATATGGATGTGATCAAGGTGGTTGGATAAGAGCCAGTTGATAAGGGTGGCCAAAATCAAGTCGGTAGTGACCCTAGTAGGTTCAGTCAGGATCTGGTGAAGATTATGATTTTGTATTTGAGAGAGCAGGGTACTATTGGACTTCCCAAGCCAGTTTAGGTTCAGGTTGCCACATGATAAGCCTAGATCCATTTATTTGGGTTCCTATTGTATATGCTGTAATGTACTTTAGAATTAAGACACTGTCCCTTTAACAGGTAACTACAAAATAACTGTTTTTCAATAAAGGCTAGTGTGGACCTGTTATATTTCAAGATAAGGGAGACAGGTATATGGCCCCAGGAAGGCATAAAACATCCCACTGTGGCTTTCCATGACAGGGAAAGGTAATATAATGACCTAAGGGTCAGGGGTTTAAGCCAAATGCATGGACCAGATGTCACTGGGATTGAGATGGAACCACAATGACACCTTCGGGGAAAGGTACACTGTTACACCCATCACACTGGGGGTGTGGCTTGAAGATGACCAGCATGTATATAATCAGACACATTCTGAATTCAATGCAGTTGAAAAACAGTAGTTGAAAGGCAGATAGTCTGTCCAACTGACATTTACTTTTACACCAGAAAATATATGTGTAGGTCTGGAAATAAAAATCTCTAAAACCAGACCTGTGTGTGTGGGAATTAGACTCTTCACATACTGAACAGAAAATTCTGATTTTAAGTCAGAATTTTGGAAACCAAGACTATTCAACAAGGACAGAGCCTAGAGGCTTTTTTTTCATGTATACTTTATCACCTGCTGTGGAACACCCGGCTTGGGGCATCCAGCCGCCGGCTCCAGCTGTCCAGAGAGCTGGATAGCTCAAACTGCACCCAGGAGGATCCGGGACCGCCATCTTGCCATCCCGCTGGAGGGTGCCCCTCTGCCTCAGCCAGCCAGGACAGCTCTGGACCCTCCCCAACTGGACTCCTCCAAAGTCCTCCAGGCGGCTCGGAGTGTGGCCATCAAGCTGCACGGTTGCGCCCAGCCATTTTCTTCCGATTGGTCCTCTTTGGAACGCGGACGTGCAATGATGTCCGGACACAGCATGCCGATGTCCGACCATTCCCTCTCCAGTTTCACTAGCATTTGTAGTGCCCCCGAGCATCCCCAGGGGCCGCTACAGCATGGTTAGATTCCCTGACCCACCCCAGGACCAGGAGAGCAGTCTGCAGATACTCAATCCCAGTCCTTCCCTGCCGACCCCTGAAGTCCTGGGCTCATTCCCGAACCTGGATCGCCGGTGTGGCGCAAGGTGTGGCATCCAGCACCTCAGTCCTCAGCATCACCTGGCTGGCTACCTGGAGACTTTTAAAAGGACATCCAGAGACTTGGATCAAGGACTTGCTACAAATTCTATTGCCTAATGAACTGTCATCTCTATGAGAACATTTGAAATCTTGTCTGAACTTTAACATCAACATAAGGTATAGTTTAGAATACAGTATCTAGTGCTCTTCCTGGACATGAAGTCTCCACCACTCATTCACACTGATAGGAGTTCACCAGAGGTGCCAGGACCCAGCGGGAGCAAACTTTTCAAGAGGGCCGGTGCCGAGATAGAGCTGCGAAGAGCCCCAGTGCATGCGGTAATTACTATCTTAGCGTCAACTCGAGTGCGCTTCAGTGACGACATCACTTGGCTGCCAGGAGTTCAAACTTCACTAGCAGCAATAGTTCAGTCTGTTGTTTTGTAGAATTATTTCGAATCAGTAATGATTATATATTTTAAATTGTACAGCAGAAGTCTTCAGCCCTCCATTGACGGAGTCGACCATGAGCGGGTCAGGTGGCGGTAGGGAGACTTCATATGAAAGCTGTTCAGTCAGCCGGGCTGGGTCTGGTATGCTGCCATTCCCAGAGGGATGGGTCTGACAATGGATGGTCCAATGCTCAGGGGATGGGCGGTCCCTCCGAAAGCATAAAAGGAAATGGTCCCATTCTTGGCACCATTCAGCCACAAGTTCTTCTTCAACACATAGGTCGAAGAAGAAAAGGCATCACTCGAGGTCACCCTCTGGTATGTCTGTGCGTAGACGGTCGGTTATTAGGGCCAGGCACCAGTCTCCGCCACTTTCGGAGTTGCCGGTTTCTGTCTCTGGTAGCCGACTTCCTCAACACCGGAGCTTCTCCCCGCCTATTTGAGAAGCCTCTGATGAGCAGTTTCATCAGTGGGCCGCTCTTAAGGACCAATGGGCTTGGAGGTTGGTCCAGTTGCCCGAGCCGTCCACCTGATCGCCGGGGCCTTCAGCTTCGGAGGGGCAGGTAGGGCTGTTTGGCCTCCCTAGTCATGCAGCTCCCTCTTCAGAGCCATCAACTCTGCTCTCTAGTGCTTATCCCTCTCACATGGCTACTGCACAGGAGTCCACACCGATGCCTTTATCTCCTGCCATTTTCCCCTCTTTCTCCTAAAAATTGCAGTTTTTCAACTTAAGGGACTCTCTCAGTGCCATCGGCGTCGACTGCAGTGCCAGGGGCTCTATTGGCGCTGTCTATGACACCGCTGGGTCTTTCGGCACCGTGTGTGGTGCCACAGGGTCTTTCAGCACTGGGGGCTCTGTTGGTCCTGTGCGCGGTGCCGGGGGTTGTGTTGGCACTGTGCGCGCTGTCAGTGCCGCTTCTAGTGGAGACTAGAAAGCCATCCACCAGGTCCACTTATGCCATGAAGTGGAAGAGATTCTCTATTTGGGCAGTCTCCAAGAACGTGGAGACTTTCTCCTGTTCAGTGGCTTTTTTGCTGGAGTACTTACGTCATCTGTTCAACCTGGATCTCAGCCATTCCTCCTTGAAGGTTCACATGGCAGCTATCACAGCCTACCATGTTCCCTTCGCAGATAAAGCTTTCGCTCAACTGGAGGTCTCTAAGACCTTTCTCAGAGGGGTTCTCCATCTAAGGCCTCCCATCCGTACTCCTGCCACCCCTTGGGACTTGAATTTTGTTCTTGAGAAACTTACTCTTCCTCCCTTCGAACCTGCAGCTTCTGCAGATTTAAAATTTCTTTCATGGAAGACGCTCTTCTTGGTGGCCATTACTTTGGCTCGAAGAATCTCCGAGCTTCAGGTCCTGATGTGCAAAATCCCATACTTGATTTTTCACAAAGAACGAGTTGCTCTTCGCACGAATCCTAAGTTTCTACCTAAAGTAGTAGCAGAGTCTACTTTAAATCAGTCCATAGAGCTACCTGCCTTTTTTATGCAGTACTCTAACCAAGGGGAATATTTACTCCATACTATGGATGTTCACCGGATTCTGATATACTACACCAACAGGACGAAGGATCTCAGAAAGACTGATCAGTTGTTCATCTCTTTTGCTCACAAAAGGGAAGGCAATGCTGTTTCCAAGCAGTGCCTGTCTAAGTGGTTGGCTCATTGCATCACTTTCTGTTATAAGTACAAGACCCTCCCGGGTCAAGTCAGAGGCCACTCCACAAGAGGAGTAGCTGCCTCTGCGGCTTGTTTCAAGAATGTGTCTGCGGCAGACATATGCGCTGCCGCCACCTGGACTTCCGTCCATACCTTTACAAAACATTACAGTTTGGACATTGCCTCTCACCGTAGAGCAGGCTTCAGGCTAGCTGTTTTGCAAGGCCTTCTGTCTTGAGGCTTGCACGGCTAGGGTTACTTTTTAGAGTAGTTCCCTCCTCACGGTGCCTTTTTTCTTTGTTCCAGACTGCTTGGGATTCAGTCCTATATGTAATTACCTACTGCAAGAGCCCTCTCGAAGTAAGATAGTACAGTTATGTAAGAACTTACCGTAACGGCAGATCTTCGAGAGAGGCTCTTGCAGTAGGTAATACCTTCCCGCCCTCCATCCCCCTAGGCTTTTTCAGCTCCTTTTCCAGGAATGGAAACATCCGCTTCTCTCTCGTCCAGACCTTCCTGGCCTGTGGCGGGAAAGAACTGGAAGGTGGGCATCCGGGACTGCCCCTCTATACTGACGTCGTATGACGCCTGTTACCTGATGTGGGGGGTGGTCCCTCGCCAGGGACTGCTAGCTAGAAATTTTTCTGTGGGGTCCTACCGCTGGCCGGCGTCAGTCCTATATGTAATTATCTACTGCAAGAGCCTCTCTCGAAGATCTAATGTTACGGTAAGTTCTTACGTAACTGTACTTTTCTACTCCCATTACTTTCTGGTCCCGAAGAAAACCCGTAGCATGCACCCCATTCTGGATCTCAGAAGGTTAAACAAATTCCTTCACAAGGAGAAGTTCAAGATGATATCGCTAGGTACCCTGCTACCTTTGCTCCATCAGCATGATTGGTTAGCCTCCCTGGACATGCAGGACGCCTACCAACACATTCTCATACACCCAAACCACCACAAATACCTAAGGTTCGTGGCATTGGGCCAGCACTATACGTTCAGAGTCCTGCCCTTTGGGCTATCCTTGGTGCCTCGAGTTTTTACAAAGTGTTGTGCAGTTCTCATGGTGCACCCCAGGAAAATTGGAATCAGGTGTTCCCATACCTGGACGACTGGATCCTAGGAAGTCCGTCCAGGCAAGAGACTCTGGAGGCCATGATCACGGCTTCAAAATTCCTCACGTCCATGGGAGTCCTGCTGAATCTCAAAAAGTCACAGTTGCAGCCCTCCAAGAAGCTCCTCTTCAAAGGAACCCTTCTGGACACCCCCAATGTGAAAGCTTTCTTCCAGAGGACAGAAGGAGTGATATCTTACAGATGGCACATTACATCAGAGAACACAGCTTGGTTCAGGCTATCTTGATGCACTGGATGCTGGGCTTCATGGCATCTTCAGTGTTCACTATACCCTTAGCTCATCTCCACATGAGAACCTTTCAGTGGATGCTCAGCACTCGGTGGTCTCCAACCACTCACCCTCAGTCCTTTCTCATCAAAGTGACGGAACCTCTAAAGGGGTCACTCGCCTGGTGGTCACAGGAGGACAGTCTTATAGAAGGATATCCCTTTTCCCCTCTGGATCATCAGATCTCCATTACCATGGACGCATCCCTGTTGGGGAGCCCACTGCCAGGATCTCCACACCAAGGGTACGTGGACTCAGGATGAGTCCCTGCTTCACATAAATGTCCTGGAGATGAGAGCCGTCCTCTACTCAGTCAGAGCCTTGAAGGACATACTCTGTCACAGGAACATTCTCCTTCAAATGGACAACAAAGCAGTGATGTATTACATCAACAAACAGGGCTGCGCACACTCTTACCCATTATGCAGGGAAGCGATTAGAGTGTGGGAGAGGCGCCTGGAACACAAGGCTCTAATTTAGGCAATTTATCTACCAGGAGTACAAAACAAACTGGCAGACCTTCTCAGCAGAATGGAGACAGATCCTGATGAGTGGTCTGTTGACTTTACTACCGTCGTTCAGTCAGTCTTCAAACAGTGGGGAACTCCAGACCTGGACCCTTTTGCGTCCCCACTCAATGCAAAACTGCCTCTCTTCAGCTCCAGAAATCCAGCGTTCAGGCTGCGGTGGACAAAACGCTTTTTATATGCCTTTCCTCCTCTTCCCCTAATTCTGAGAGTACTTCTCAAATTGGAGTCTCAGAGGGGCAGAATGATTCTCATTGCCCCCTTTTGGCCCCAGCAGATATGGTTTCCGCTACTCAACAGTCTATAGGAAACCCCTCCGAAGATGCTTCCTCTTCAGACAAGCCTTCTGACCCAGGGTCCATCCCAACCTTCACCATCACACCTGGCTCCTGTGGAGATAGAGGTGAATAGGTTCAGTGTTTCTCTTAGAGTTTCAGATTTTCTTTTGGCTGTGCATAGGCCAGCCACTAGAAAAACCTACACAGCCAAATGAAAGTGTTTCCCTATCTGGTGTGCAAAATCCTCTTGGAGCCCCTTTTTCTGCCCACCAAATAAAGTCTTGGAGTATCTCTTAGAAATCTCGAATATAGGTCTGCAGTACTCCACAGTCAAAGTTAATCTTTGTTCCATTTCGGCATATCATGAGCTAGTATTTTCCATGTCGTTGGCTCAGTTGCCTGTAGTTAAGCGGTTTCTTAGGGGTATTCTGCATACTAGACCCCCTATCAGATGTCCAGTCACAGCCTGGGACATTAACTTTGTACTAGACATGCTCATTCGTAAACCTTTTGAGCCTCTGGCTACTTGCGACTTGAAGTTCCTCACTTGGAAAACAGCCTTCCTGATGGCCATTACTTCGGCCTGTTGAGTTTCAGAAATACATGCACTGGTCACAGACCCCCCCTTACACTGTATTTCACAAGGACAAATTATTTCTTAGGAATCATCCCAAGTTCCTCCCTAAGGTTGTTTCAGAATTCCATCTAAACCAACCTTTGATCCTTCCTACCTACTTTCGAAACTTCCAGAATGAAGGAGAGTGTACCCTTCATTCTCTGGATGTTAAAAGAGCATTGCGGTTTAACCTAGATAGAACAAAAGAAATTCGCAAGGCTCAATAACTATTTGTCTCCTTCAGCGAGACCCAGCTGGGTCAACCCGTCGCCATCAGATGTATTTCAGCGTGGCTGGTGGCTTGCCTTCACCACTGCTATTCTATGGCACAAGTCAAGCTAGAAGGCAGAGTGTACGCTCACTCTACCAGAGCAGTTGCAGCATCTCTGGTGGAAATCCACAACACTCCCATTGCAGATATTTGCAATGCGGCCACTTGGAGCTCCGTGCATACTTTTGTTAAGCACTATGCCTTGGACATCCATGCCAGACGACATCTGTCATTCGGCAGGACTGTTCTTAATGGACTTCTGTCCTAAGTATGTGATCGCTTATCTCCTGCCGCCCGCCTCGGGGGATTATCTCGGTACTCTCCCATCAGTGTGAATGAGTGGTGGAGACTTTATGTCCAGGAAGATATGGAAATTAAGTACCTACCATAATTTTTGATCTTCTTGGACAAAGTCTCCACCATTATTTCACACGCCCACCCACCATCCCCAGAGCTCACTCTCTGGTTTTGGTCTTCGCTCCCTCAATGGATGGGCTGTGAAGACTTTATTGTTGACCCTTCTTACATGTGTCATTCGGACTATCTTATGTCCGATTTTTAGGTTACTCCTTCTAGGTTAAGTTATGCTGCAGCTCCTCGGAAAAAAGGTACTGAGGCGGTTGCATGGTCGATGCCAAGATAGTTATTACCGCATGTGCTGGGCTCATGGTGCCACTCCTCACAGCTCCATCTCGGCGCCGGCCCTCTTGAAAAGTTTGTTCCCGCTGGGTCCTGGCGCCTCCCAGCAGACTCCCATTTGTGTGAATGAGTGGTGGAGACTTCATCCAAGAAGATCAAGAATTACGATAGGTACATAATTTCTATTTTTCTATGAACCATCCAGTTTTACTTTTGCTATTGTCTGCGTTTCAGAGTTCTTCCAAACTGTAGACTTTTCTGTATTGCTCTTATGTTAAGTAAACTTTTTTGATTTTCTTATCAACTCTGCCTGGAGTCTGGTTGTGTGATTTAACATTTTACACACAAGGGTTTTGAAAAGACTGTGTGCCTAAGAAGATAGAACCACTCAGCTATCATATAAAACTACTTAGGCAAGACGTAGCCAGTGGCCATGGTGGGATTCAAATATTGAAAGTAGTGCAGAGTCAAGGGAACTCAAAACTACAGAATCGACCCTCCCTATGAGAAATAGAAGGCTGGGAAGTCTTCCTGAACCTTTGCTCCTGCTCATGAGTTCTTAAAAAGGGGGATCCTCTCTGCTAACAGGAGGTCCTGCCAGGCTGCTTAGTTTTTGGGGCCAGGGGCACGTGACACAGGTCACCCAACATGAGCACCTCATTATGTTTAGTGTACTGGGAGTTTTGGCCTAGGAGGTCATCCAGACAAGCAGGGCCATTATTAAGAGGATTATAAACACAAATTATGTAAAGTGTTTTCACGCCTAGCATGAGGGTAACATGAAGGGATTCACAGATGGAGGTGGCAGGAGTTGGGAGAGCAGAGATATTGTGATGCGCTTTGTGATAAAGGGTGACCCCCCATGTTTAGGTAGGGGCCTGTCTTTGCCAACTAAGTTATAGATGGCTAAAAAACATACAGAGTCAGGAACATTGGGGTTCAACCAGGTCTCAGTCAAGCATAGAATGTCCGATTTGTACAGCGCCACCCAGGCTTCAAAGTCCACAATGTTATGGATGAGTCTTCTAATACTGTGATGAGCAGTTATTAATCCTTTGACAGTGATCTTGGAGAGGTCAGAAGAGAAGAAATGAGTTGTCAGGCCAGGATTTAGTTCCACATCACCAGAGAGTAATAAGGCTAGGAGTAAAAGGAACCAAGGTTTTCTGCAGAAAAAAGGAGGGGTAGGTCCACTAAGCAGGGGACATTTCCTGAGTGGGGTTGCCAAGATAAGATGTAGTATTTCAGGTATAATAAGTTGATAAGGTCATAGGATGATGTAGGTGCGACAATCAAATTTGAGTACTAGAAATCATTGGAAGAGCAGGAAGATGGGGGGGGGGTAGATGGCGGGGGATAGTGGTGACAACCCAATTGATAGTGCAGAGTAGCAGAATGGTACCGGCGACCATTGGCAAGTTCAGGGAGACCATTCTGTAGCAATCAGGTAGAGCCAAGCAGGAACGAAAGGTGAAGGAGAAAATACGTAATAGGAGTATTGAAGGAGAGGAGATCAAGTGAGCACAAGCAAAGATTTAAAGTTATGACAGTAAGCAGAGGTCAGTGTCAGTGGCTCAGCAGGTAGTACTCTCTCCTCTGAGG
This sequence comes from Neoceratodus forsteri, assembly GCA_016271365.2. Taxonomy (NCBI): domain Eukaryota; kingdom Metazoa; phylum Chordata; order Ceratodontiformes; family Ceratodontidae; genus Neoceratodus; species Neoceratodus forsteri. The sequence goes on from CM057450.1 coordinate 1,419,092,152, forward strand.
CCAGGAGATCAGAGGGCTGTGGGTTCAGTTCCCACATCTGGCACTTGGGTTAATATCCCAGTACTGACACTGTAGTGCAGCATGAGAGGGGTGCTGCACTTCTGAGGTGCCATCTTTCGATGAGACGTTAAACCGAGGTCCCATCTGCCTGGATTGGTGGTAGTTCAGGTGGATGTTAAAGATCCCATGGCACTTATCGAAAAGAGTAGGGGAATTTCCCCGGTGTCCTGGCCAAATTTCCCTCATTCACTAAAAATACCACCAACAGCTTAATCTGGTTCAAGGTCAGTTGGCATTCATCTGTATCCCCCTCCCCCGGGTTGTGCCTGAAAATAGGCAGGATTTGTCTAGTGCGCTTACCTGATGAACAGAAACTGAAAAAAAAAAAAATGGGCAAGAGGGATAGTTAGAGCAAAGAGTCGAGCCTGGAGATGAGATGTAAACAAGGTGCTACAATGAGACAAAGCGTGGGCAGGACTAAAGACTCGCTTTGAGGACGTAAACACAGTATAACAGTTACAGCCAGACAAATGAAATAGGGTTACTGTAAAATTAGTTAACGCCTTATAGTCAGCTAGTGTAAAGAGGGTTAAGAAAAGTCAGAGCCAGGAAAAGGAGTGTAACTGAAGGCTGCAACCCATAGTGGTTGGTCAGTAAAAAGAACTAATGATAAAGCAGACATTTAGTCATATGACTGAATTAGTCTATATAAGAAAACATCCACCTTTGGTGGGAGGTAGGGGGAAGGTGGGGAGCCAGCGCAAAGTGCCAGCAGGAAGCAACTGCTAGAGAAATGTACATGTAGTGGCAGCTGAGGAGCACCAGCGAGCCAGCAAAAGCATGGTTCGAGCCGGGGAGTGAGTGGCTTTCAAGCTTGGTGGTTTTCATCTCTGCCCTACTACAAACCAGCGGGGCAGTTCGGAGTGTCCTTGGGCTGGTTTCGAGGGGGTTAGTGTGGGGGCATTTCTGGGCCGTGAGTCCCATAATCAAAGCAGGCGGCCATCAGCGAAGGGAGGTCTGAGCCCTAGGCGGGCTACAGAAGACCTGTAGCGGCAGCTGAGGAGCACCGGCGAGCTACCAAAAGCCTGGTTTGAGCCGGGGAGTGAGCGGCTTTCAAGCTTGGCGGTTTTTGTCTCTGCCCTACTATGAACCAGCAGGGAGGTTCGGAGTGTCTTTGGGCTGGTTTTGAAGGGATGAGTGCGGTGGCAGTAATGGAGTGGTCTGTTCTTTCTACAGTTGATACTCATTGATTAGATAGGTTAAATTACATACCCATTTTTTGTGCTACTGTTAGCGTAGGTTTAATTTGCCAGGCTGATACTGTGCTATAATTAAATCGCACAGCTACACCCTATCTGGGTGAGCACCTCAAGATAGATTTCACACCTGTTTCCTATGATACAGCTAGTCTAGGTTTAATTTGCTAAGCTGTTTCTGTTCTATAATTATATCTCACAGCTACACCCTATCTAGTTTATAGAGACGTCCAAAGCACCCGTAGCACCAGACAAAGCACTCTGACCAGGTAGATACCAATCGGGTCATAATTTGAATATAGTGCAATAACCGGCTAAATGGTGGCTCGATAGCAAATAAAAAACTGACGTTTCTCCCAGCATGCTACCAGGCTTCTTCAGAGTTTGGTTCACCATTCAGCACAGTAGCTGTATTTCCTGGTGCTTGGTTCATTCGTTCCTACCCTATCTAGTTGAGCATTACAAGGTAGTTTTGATTCTGTGTTATAATTAAATCTCACAGCTGCACCCTATCTAGGTGAGCACTACAAAGTAGATCTTACCTGTATCTGTATCAGTCTTCACCATTCATCGCTGGTGGGTAAAGGTCAGAGGCACAGGACCCACAGGAGCAATTTATTTTCTAAAAAGGAGAGGAGCCGGTGCCAGGGTCAGCGCTACCCTCGAGGCCGACACACTGCATGGCACTCGAGGATTGGCCAGTAACTGATGCCGACTCCTCCTCCAGCTCAGTTCTGCTTCTTCTGCCGTTGAGTGTGCATTGACCTCGCGAGTGAGCGCTGAAAAAAACTACACCATCTTGGCCTACACTTTCGCTTGATGCCTCAAAGTTCTGCCGCCGTTGCCACCGTTCACTTGGCTCTGAATTTGACTCTGATTCTTCTGATTCTCCAGACTTCAGTAAGATCTTTCCATTTTCTTTCGGAGCTGAGTCTTTTGCTGTAGGTTTGTGTTTATTTAACCATAAGTCAAGCCAGGTTCGGGGGACAAAATGAAGAAATCATCTAAAGTGGGCCGGCCCTCCATTCGTCAGCATCACAGTGGTCTGCAGATTTCCGTGAGGGACCAGCATGACCGTTGCCTGGCCTGCCTGGATCCGAACCATGAGATGGACTGTTGTGATGCCTGCTTCTCTATAGACTGTAAAGTGCTTGAATACTGTGCACTTAAGGTTGGCTGTGCTCCGCCAACCTTCAGGGGGTGTCATCGTACTTGGTATGCCAGATGCAGGTCTCTTGACCCTTCCTCTGGGTCTCCTCCTGGTTGTATATGGGCCATGGAGAAGGGAGGCCTTTGCCCCTTTGATCCTCGCCAGGGTGGAGGTCTCTTCCATGGTGCTGGAGAGATGGTCAGGCCCCTCTGGGGGCACTGTTTTGGCAATCACCTCCTTGGAGGTGCATGCTTCCTCGGTGTCGTGGCTTTTGCATGCTAGGCCCAGTCTGGTGGTTTCCTCTGTGCCTCCCATTGGCACCGTTGCTTATCCTGGAGCTGTTCATGGCTCCAGTGAGCAGGACGACACTGCGTTCAGTGTCAGGTCTCCCTGCAGCGCCATTTGCTGCGCTGACGGAGGGAGGGCCTTGGTGTGGCCTTTCTGCCGATCTCCTCTTCAGAGGAGGATGATCAGGATGCAGATCTGGATTGGTTTCCCGACTCATTGGATCCCGGGGCTCTCCCGCTCCAAGCAATATGGTGCTTTCCCAATCCGCTCTTTCTTCTGGGCTGGTAATTACAATCTGCACAGGCCCCAGCACCAACCCTGGCACCGGGACCCTCTCTTGAGCCGCTAGCAGTACTGTGGCGGCACCTCGTATTGAGAGTGGTTCCACCCCAGTCGAAATTGTCTTTCAGATCCATAGCATGCACTGTTACCAACACCGCTCTGTCCCCTGGAGCCAGAAGGGGAGCTCTCACTTCAGCGGCTTCCCCTGTGGGTGCAGCAGGAGTGGTGGAGCCTCTGCAATTGATGATGAGGAAGAGGTCCCTTTCGGAGTCAGTAGGGGTGAGGGGATGAGGTGAGATGTGGTGGCCTTCCCTTGGAGCCCTGCTGGACTCAGGGAGGAGCTGCAGCACTAAACCTGCCTTCTCCCCTTCATCGTCTTCAGGTGAGACCTCTGATAATGGGGCTAGGGGGCCACCTTCCTGGACCTATGTGGCCCCGGTCACCTCACAGGGGGGATTCTCCTTCTCAGCTCAGTCCTGACTGCTTCAGTCTGGTTGAGCGGCCATTGATGGAGGAGATCAGCAGGTTATTCCCTGGCATTGGATTACCTGCAGGATCTCATAGCCCTGGCAGAGTGTGCTCTCACCCTGTGAGAGTGCTTTCTCCCCTCCCTCTGCCTCCCTCTTTCCCGGGCTATGTGGGTCCCTCGGGGCACTTGACCTAGGAGGAGTTCAAGGCCACAGCTGCTGAATTCTCCCACTGTGTGAGAGCCATGGACGAGCAGATCTTCCATCAGTCTTCCCAGGAGCTGCCAGGCTCTGGCTGTTCAGACTCGTTGGCCTCCTCGTCTTCCTCCCCTGAGAAAGAGGATCCATCCATCCGCCAGTCCTCTGACGCTGACCAGACCTCCTATCAGCATTTCCTATCAAGGCTTGTTGATGAGTTCCACATTTCCAGGGTGGCAAGACACAATCATGAGCAGGCGATGCACATGTTTCTAAGTGAATACAGTGCAGAGCACCTGGTGGTGCCTGCCTGGCCAGTTCCTTTTTAGGAGGTGTCGTACCACACCTGGCAGTGTCCATCATCCCCTTCTCCAGCTCCAGTAAACGGCCAGCGCACGTATTGCACATCCCATGGGTCTCCAGGAACTTTGCCCACCTTGGGACTGAGTCTCCTGGACACCCCTACCGGGCATAGATGCCCAAGGCATGACCGACCTCCAGAGGCTGACTCTGCGGAGTTTGACCTGTGGAGGAGGAGAGCCTTCCTTCGGCATGCCTTATGCTCTGTGTCACATTGCATCAGGCCCATCATGCTGCCTACAACAGGCATTTATGGTCAATGCTAGGCCAATTGCTAGCATCAGTGCCTGATTCAGAGGCAATCAGGCAAGCCATCGCCCTCTCCACACATGGCCTGGAGTTTGCCAGGCACCAAGCAAGGGCATCGTATGACACTAATGAGGTGGCATCCAGGCTGGCGGGGACAGCGATCTGCATTAGGTGGATGGCATGGCTTTGCCTATCTAGGTTGACACCCCTGGCCCAGTGAAGGGTACTTGCTTCTTCTTTCTGGGAGACCAACCTCTTCTCCTGCAGTGTGAGGCGGCAACATGAGGAGTGACTTCCTTCTCCCAGGCAAAGGGAGACCTCGTCTCACCCTGACCAGTCATGGGCTTTGCCTGGCCTGTGAGGGTCACCTCGCCATGTGTTTTCCCACACAGGGGTGGGGGCTGAGGGAAAACTTTTCCTTCAGGGAGGTACCAGGTCCCCTTCGGAGGGCTTGGTAATCACCCAACAGTGATGAATGGTAAAGACTGATACAGATAAGATATGAAAATTACCTACTATAATTATTGATCTTTCTGTATATCTTCACCATTCATCATTGCTTCCCCCCCACCTGGGCCTCAGACTCTGGGCAGTGCCTCCCCCGTACTTGCCTCCCCCCAACTGAGGCCACCTGTGGGCCTAGACCTGCTGGTACCTCCAGGCCCTCTGCTCCTTCTGATGAAGTGACAGAGGCTCAGCATTTGTGGGAGGGCAAGCAAGGGCGCCTGCCCTCTCATGGTAGGAGCTCTCCTGGGCCCTCTTCTCACGATCCTGATGGGGACTCCCTTTCCTCCAGCTGATTGTCTGGACCCCTCCTAGAGGGTACGGGTTGCCAGCTCTGGTCGTCTCGACCTGTGGGGTCCTCATCAGGATTAAGGGGAAATTGGGAGGGCCCCGGGGACTTCCAGTACCTTTCCTTTCTGGAGCTGTGACTCCTTTTCCTGCTGGTTTTTCCAACTGAGTCATTCCTGGGCAGGGTCCCCCTCTAAAACAATATAATATATATCTGTGAAGAAAGGGACAACCTCTTGGCATCCTCTTCCCCTCCTGCTGCCTGACTCGGGGGGGGGGTGCGATATCTATTCCTTAAGACCCTCTGTGGGAGGAGTCTTTACTGCAGGTGGACCCTGCCCTGGGGTGGGTACTGTCCCCACCCTAGGGAATTTTAAAGACAGGAGTGGGAGACTCTTGCCACCCCCCCTCCATCTCCTCTGGACTGGGGGAGAGGACACCTTCAAGACTGGCACCCTGGCTTGCTTGCTGTCCTACTGGACCAATGTCCAGTTAGCCCTTCCTTAGCCTTCTATCAAACTTTTTTTTTTGCAAGCCACCCCCACCGCCCAAACTACTGATCCCCAACTCGCTCCCCCAGACTTACCTTGCCCCACAGATACCCCCTGGCTTACCACCCACCGTGGGGCCACGGTGCCAGGCGGACCTGTCAGAGACGGGACAGGGTGTCGGCGGTGGGCACCCACCAATAGTGCCTGCCTGGCTTCCCCCCAGGGTGGGATTCGAGGCTGGCTGGAGCCGCAGACACCGCAATTGGTAGGCAGAGGGAGAGCTGGAGGTAGCAATCGGGACCAGGGGTGGGTATCATTATGGGTGGCCTGCAGTTTTTTTTTTATTCCTCTTGGGGTGGGGATGTCAATGATGTCCCTCATCTGCCCCACCCATACAGGTAAACAGTGCTGGCGCGGTACCCCAGCCTCCGCCCAGGGAGTCACGTTGTGCGGACCTCTACCCCCTCCCCCGGAGAAGGAGAGCAATCCCTGGGACACTCAGTCCTTCTCCCTGGCTGGTCCTCCAATGTTCTGTATCTGTTCCCGAACCCGGGTCGTCGGCATTGCAGGTGGGCGCCCTGCCCTTATGCCGGTGGGCCAGCTTAACCTTCTGTCAAACCTGAGGGTCTTGTGTTTCTCGCTCCTACCTTCGTGGAGAAAAAAAAAACTTTTAGAAGTTGGAAGTGTGGCACTGGACAGTAGTGCCCCTCTTCCCTTGACCCCAGAGAGTCCTCTGGACCTCTGCTGGGATGGCGTGAGGTCTCCCATCTCCTCTCCTCTTTATCACTCTGTTTTTTCCTATCCTCTCTTACTCTCTCTCCCTTACTCTGTCCCTCCCTTGCCTGCCCAGAGGTTGGGGCCCCCTGTCCCAGACCCCTAGGTTCTTCCTTCTGTCCTCTTTGCTGGCATTATTTCTTTTTCTGTTTGTATCCTTTCCTTTTCCTATCTCTTGGGCTCCCTTGTCCTGCCCTCTTTCTTTTCTCTGTTTCTGTCTTCACTTTCCGGCATGCAGAATTGAGGTGGAGGAGGAGTCGGCTTTGGTTACTGGTCAACCCTCAAGCGCCATGCAGTGCATCGACCTCAAGGGCAGTGCCGCCCCTGGCACCAGCTCCTCCACTTTTTAGAAAAAAATTGCTCCTGTGGGATCCTGTGCCTCTGGCTCGTACCCACCAGTGATGAATGAAGATATACAGAAAGATCAATAATTAAAGTAGGTATATAATTTTCACTTTCGATTCCTGTATTTTGTGCTATAGATGAGCCTTGCAGCTACACCCAGTCTGGGTGAACACTGCAAGTTAATCATCTGTTTGCACTTTTAGTCTCATTCATAGGCCTCTATTCTGGTGGGCTTCAGAGGAGAGGCAGCCAGTTGTGTCGTCTGAGGGGTGCTTTTCTCTAGGGATATGCTCTTGCGGAAGGAACACTGCCCCATCTGCAGGACCATGGCAGAGCTTCAGGTTCAGCTGGTGGAAGCAAGGCTAAAAATATCCCAGCTGTGTCACCAGATGAACTGGATCCCACCCCTCCATATCCCCACTCCCCAGAGAACCACTGGCCTAGAGGGTTGAAGAGTGGTGGGCAATGGGAGGGGGAAGGGGCAGGGGTAGCCAGAAGGAGGTTGTTCAGCCCAGCACCATCCAGACAGTGAACCAGTTTGCATCTCTGAAGGAGGCTAAGGCACCTGACTTCACTGGGGGCTATTCTGAGTCAGTCGATGGGAAAGAGAAGGACAATATGATGGCACCCAGGGGGAGCATGTCTACTAGGAGAGTCCTAGTTGTTGGGGACTGCAAGGTTAGAAGGGTAGAGAAAGTGGTGGAGGGGGCATCGGACAGGAGGTGGATGGCACCGTGCCTTCCGGGTGCATCGGCTGTCCTGGATTTAGACAAGATAGGAAGGATGGCAGAGATGGAGTGGGGGAACTGGGGATTCTGGTACACCTGGGTACCACTGATCTAGTGAAGACCTAGTCAGTCAAATCAGTGAAACAGAACTTCTGTAGACTGAGGGACAGATTGGTGGCACACTCTGGCTCCCTGGCCATTTCCAAAGTCCTACCTGTGTGGGGTAGGGAGGGGAAGTAGGACAGGATAAGGAGTGAAGTAATGAAGATGTTTAAGGGGTGGCTTAAGTAATTGTGTCAGGATAAGGTGTACCACTCTGTGGGGGATTAGGGGGACTTCTGGGACAGGAGACTCCTCAAGGGTGATGGACTTCATCTGACAAGAGAGGGAGCCTGTGCATTGGGGCAGAAGTTTGACATCTTCATCAGATGTTTAAACTGACTGCGTTGGAGACTGGGTCAAGGGAACCATGGTGGCAGGTGAAAGAAAGGGGATCCTAGTTAGTACTCCCCCACATCTTGGGGCTTGTAGCAGCACAGGGGGTACAAGGAAAGCTGTGGCCCAAGACGGACTAAGTGAGGGGACATTAGAGAAGGGGAACACAAAGTGTACAATCATTGTAAAAACATGAGGAAGAAAGGGCAAGGAAAGCAAAAGGGTAGTAGCAAAGTAGGATCAGAAGTCAGATGGAAGGGGGAATGCCTTAATGCCAGGAGCCTAGGTAACAAAATCAGTGAGCTCCAGGTGCTGATGGCAGACACTGAGGTGGACCTTGCAACCATCACAGAAATGTGGGCTTCAGAAAATAATGACTGGGAACTGACGGCCCCTGGAACCATTGTTCAGAAGGGATAGAGGAACAGGTAGAGGCCGAGGAGTAGCCATTTTTGTCAAGGATGACCTAGAGGTGGCACAAAATGGGTACATCAGGGTTAGTAAGGGGAAGACAGAGTTACTGTGGGTGCAACTCACAGCAGCCTCAGCCAAGAAACTGCGCTTTGGTGTGATCTGTAGACCTCCGAGGCAAGAGGAAGGAAGGGACAGAGAGTTCAGGGAAGAACTTGGAAGAGGAGTGGCAAAGGGAGAAGTAATAGTGGCGGATGATCTGAACCTGCCAGATGTCAATTGGGATATTCCAGTATCCAGGAGCACCAGAAGTCAGGTCTTACTGGATATCTTCCAGAACTGTCTACTGGTACACCTAGTTAAGGAACCCATGAGGTAGACTGCAGTTCTAGATGTGGGGCTTACCAGTGTGGTGGCAATAGGAGCTGTGACAATAGGGAAGCCACTGGGGAATGCACTCCCTTCAATTGTATTGGGAGGCCCACTACACCTGGTCCCCCATGTGCAGCATGGGTGCAGATCTCCTTGAGGTTCATATTGCAGGAGCAGACAATCAGCTGGCAGATGCTGTCAGCTGGCTGGGTGAGACATCACACGAGTGGTGCCTGCATAAGGAAGTGGCAAGCCACCTGTTCTTCCAGTGGGGTACACCTCTGGCAGACTGATTTTCTTCCTGGGAGAACTCAAAACTGAGGCTGTTCATACCCACCCCCACAGTTCGGGACACTGGTGAGGGAAGCCTTCACAAGACCCTGGACCCCAGGCCTCCTGTATGCCTTCTGTCCCTTTCCCCTGATCCACAAGGTGGTTGGCAAGGTACAGAGAGACAAGGCGTTGATGACCTTCACAGCTCCGGACTAACTTCACTAGTTCTGGTACCTGGATCTGCTTGGCCTCAGCAACAGACCCCGTGGCAGTTGCCTTTTTGCCTGGATCTACTGACCCGGCAACAGGGGAAGGTCCTGCACCCAGACCTTCAATTCCTGCACCTTACAGCCTGGTTCCTAAGCAGCTAGAGTACCAGGCTCTGGGTCTCTCGGAGATTGTTCTCCACATTGTGGAGGTTTCTGGGAAAGAGTCAATTCACTAGTGTTATGCCTTCAAATGGAAGTGGTTTTCCATTTGATATCAGAGCCAAGAGCTTGATCCACTGGCCTGCCCTGTGGCTAGCATCTAGGAATACCTCTGGCACTTGTCCCAGCTGGAACTGTGATTGATGATCCTTAATATGCACCTGTGGCTATGTCTGCATACTGGGCATGGGCTGTTATGCTGACGGTAGTGCAGGAGAAGGTGGTTGGGTGCTTCTTTAAAGACCTTTACCACTTGTTCCCCTTTGGGACTTACTCCTAGTATTGGCCATGCTCGTGGGCAAGCCTTTTGAGCCTATGCACTGGTGTGAGATGTCACACCTGTCATGGAAGACTGCCTTCGTGGTGGCCATCATGTCAGCCAGCATTAATGAACTCCAAGCACTCTCAGTGGAGCCTCCTTATCTGGTCTTTCACAGAGATAAGTTAGTCCTTTGCACCCACCCGAAGTTTCTCTCGAAGTTTGTCTCAGAGTTCCACCTTAACCAGATGATGAGCCTTCCAATATGTTTTACCAACCCATCTTCGGAGGACAAACGCAGCTCCATTCTGTGGACCTGCGGAAGGCGCTGTCTTAATATGTGGAGTGCACAGCTGCAATTCAGGGTGAGGGTTGCCAGCTCTTTGTAATGTACACTGAAGCTGTGCCTGACAGACAGCAGCTAAGAGTATGATTAGTAGGTGGATCACTTCTTACATTGACCTCTGTTATAGGCTGGCTGGTAGGGAGCCTCCCGCTGGGCTCAGAGCTCAGTCCACCAGACATACCACTGCCTTGTTGGCTACTTTCAGGGATATCCCTATTCAGGAGATCTACAGGGCCACCACCTGGAAGTCATCACACGCCTTCATCTCTCATTACAATATCGACCCTGAAGTCTCGCCGGGATCTTGCATTTATTCTCCAATCTGTTTGCCAAGTAAGGGTGTGCGCCTTGCCCCCTCCTTCCAGAGAACTGCTGAAAGTCTGCCATCATGTGGATAAGTGAACCATATCCAGGCCCCTAGAAAAATATGTTCCTCACCTATGTTTACCAAATGTTACAGTCTGGACATAGCTTCAAGAAAGAGGACTGGCTTCGGGCTAGCTGTGCTCCAAGGCCTGTTTTCGTAGACCTGTCAGCTCCTGCCACCCAGACTGTTTATGGTCAGTACTGCTTGGTACTCGTTCCATAGGTGGGGCCAGATGGAATTCACCCCAGAATTCTAAAAGAATTAAGCAGAGAACTAGTGACACCACTAACTACCCTTTTTAACAAATCATGGGAGGATGATGTGGTACCTGAGGACTGGAAGAAGGCTGATGTGATTCCCCTTCACAAAAGTGGAACCAAGACAGAGGCAGGAAACTACAGACCTGTCAGTTTGACCTCTGTGGTAGGGAAAGTGATGGAATCACTTCTGAAGGAAAGAATTGTTGAGTACCTGGAGGCCAGTGGGGCACAGGACCGAAGGCAGCATGGGTTTACAGTGGGAAGGTCATGTCAGACGAATCTAATTGATTTCTTTGACTGGTTGACCAAAGTAGTAGACCAGGAGGGCTGTGGACATGGCCTACCTAGACTTTAGCAAGGCATTTGACACAGTCCCACACAAAAGATTAGTAGTCAAATTAACCAGCATGGGAGTGGGTCCCAGGGTGGTAGCCTAGGTAAAACATTGGCTGAACAACAGGACACAGAAGGTAATTGTAAATGGAGTCCACTCTGAAGAAAGAGGGGTTACTAGTGGGGTACCGCAGGGTTCAGTACTGGGTCCAGTCCTTTTTAATATCTTTATAAGTGACATTGCAGAGTTACTGGAAGGAAAAGTATGCCTCTTTGCAGATGACACAAAGATCTGCAACAGGGTTGATACACAAGGAGGCGTGGAAAGGATGAGAAGGGACTTGGCAAGGTTGGAGGAATGGTCAGAAGTATGGCAGCTTGGATTCAATGCAAAGAAGTACAAAGTAGTGCAGCTGGGAAACAAAAACCCTGGGGAAGATTACACAGTGGGGGGGAGGTAGTAACAACAACAAAAATGGAAAGGGACCTGGGGGTAATCATATCAGATGACCTTAAGGTTGGCAAGCAATGTGAGAAGGCGGTAGGGAGGGCTGGGGGGATACTGGGATGTATAGGGAGAGGTATCACCAACAGAAAACAGGAAGTTGTTATCCCCCTGTACAGACAGTTGGTGAGACCCCATCTGGAGTACTTCGGACAGTTCTGGAGACCCCATCTCCGCAAGGATATAGACAGGATGGAGGCAGTTCAGAGGAGGGCAACTAAAACGGTGCAGGGTCTGCAAGAGAAGCCATACGAGGAGAGACTAAAGGAGCTCAATATGTATATCCTTGAGGAAAGGAGGGAGAGGGGCAACATGATAGAAACGTTTAAGTACTTCAGTGGAATCAACAAAGTCCAAGAGGGTAGCATCTTTCAGAAAAAGAGATGTGCAAGAACAAGGGGACACAATTTGAAGATAGAGAGGGGATGGCTCAGGGGCAATGTGAGGAAATATTTTTTTCACAGAGAGGGTGGTGGACGCATGGAACAGCCTTCCTGAGGAGGTTGTGAGGTCTAAAACGGTGGGAGAACTCAAGAATGCATGGGACAGATATAAGGCAATTTTTGTGGGGGTAGGAAAAAATAGGCTGTTGGTTAAATAGGATCTGCAGCTTATCCTCTAGGTAGGGAAATGGGCAGACTATGTGAGCCAAGTGGTCCTTATCTGCCGTCAAAGTCTATGTTTCTTTGTTTCTATATTCTTGAAGAAGATAGGACAGTTAGGTACTTACTGTAACAGTAGATCTTCGAGAGAATCTCTTTCATCAAGCCATGCTGTCCCACCCTCCAACTCCCTATTGGATCTTGACAATCTGGGGGAATGCTGTCTCCTCCATGAGGTTTAATCTGCTGCTCTGTGCCTCACCTGGTCAGCAGAATCCTGGGTTCTCTCCTAGTTCCCTACAGGGATGTCCTCCGAGCATGATCTCCAGTGGGGGAACTGAGGAGGGATGGGGCCGCCCATGTTTATATGGGAGAACCGACATCTGACGTTGTCATGGGTGACCCCTGGTGGACTGCTTGCAGAAAGCTCCTCTGTGATCCTAGCATCTGGTGACTTAGGGTTCCATAGGTGTGGCCAGATGAAAAAGATTCTCTGGCAGATCTACTGTTATGGTAGGTACATAACTGTTCCTTTTTTAACACAATGAATTAATGAAATACATCATGACCTATATTATGATAATTTGTCTCTTAATGTGAATGTATGATCTTTATGACATGCTTATGACATCTTCCATTGTGAGATTTAGGTCTTACCTTCACAGGAAGAATATATTATCAAACTGCAAGGCAACCCATTATGTGTTCTGTGTGTTTGTGTGTGTTTTGTGTTTGAGAGATATATATTAACACAAATATGTGTAGACTTATATAAGCAGACATGAAGAGAGATGTTCAACACCAAGTCTTTATATTTAGAACAAAAGAAGGAGGTGCTGTGAAACTGTGGGACCAGGAAATGAAACGCTGTCGGGCATTCCAGCTAGAGACAGGACAGCTTCTGGATTGCGTACGGTCTGTATGCAGGTGCAAGGTAAGGAGGCATAAATAAAATATTTTTGTTTTCTTCCAGTTTTCCAGTTTTATGCATTGTATCTAAAGTTACAGAAATGGCTTGTTATTTAAAAAAAAAAAAGGCATGTTTACACTTACATTTATTTACTGCTATGAGTGATGCGCAACAGCTCCTCTATTGCACGCAGGGAGGTGCAGATGGGTCGGGAGCTTAACCAGTTCAGCAGTGCAGCTGGCCTGGGTTGTGGAAATGTTATAGATGTTTTCTCTCCCTGTGAGCACACTGCTCACCTCCTGCAGATCTGGGTTTGAGGAGGGAGCAAACAGAGGGAGGGTGTAGGAAGGATATATTTTTATTTATTTATTTATTTAATTACACCAGGATCAGGGTTGTGGAAGTGATCTAGTAGAGCAAGAGGGATTATTTTTTGTAATTTTAAAATTAGACTGGGACCAGGACTGCTATTGGGTGGGAGCTGGAGGGATTCTATTTTTAATTATAGCGGTGCTCGCCAGGATCAGATGCTGTGTCACAGTGTAGAACAGTTTCCTGCATAACAGCTGCCATTGAATTGCATGGTTTCCTGCAAAATTCTGCTGAATTCTACCAGATCAGGTGTTCGATCCTGGCAGGTGTCACTGTACATCAGGATCAGGGGAGAAAGCCAGGCAATCCATAGTCTGCACAGCTCCCATGTGTGCATATGCCTAAAATGACTGCAACACTGTGCCCCCACCTTAGAGCTTGCTTGCAACATGTGTTTAAATACACCTTAATGGGACCCATTAGGGGGCAGACGTTAAAGAGGGTGGTATAAATCAATACACAATCTTTTAAAATCCAAATCTCTTTACAACTTCCTCATGTGTCCATTTAACTTGCATCTCTTTTCAGTCTGGTCCACCTGAAATACATCACGTGAGGTCCTAGAAATGTTAGTTATTAGCCCAAAATATATAAAATGGAAAAGGTTTCAAAAATATCTAATTGACGAGGAATTAAAACAAATATACATCAGTTGCGGTGGGTGCCCATGCAGAAGTGATGGTTTTGCATCAGCACAGCTGGATTCAACTAGTTTGCCTGTTTGTACCAGAGAGAAGAGATGACTTGTGCAAGTTGCTTTAAATGTGGCACAAGATGTCCATGTGACAGATCAGGAGAGTGAGCACCAGATTTACTGCTGCAAAACTTGAACTTCAGTATCAGAAACTAAATATCTGACCAACACCAACTGCGTAAGTTCATACTCCCAAGACTGTAGTTCATATTGGTGTCTCACACAGAAGCTTGACTCTTTACAGTTGCCTTAGTCACACAGTTATATTTATTTATTTATTTACTTACTTATTGGTACATATTGGATTTACAGACCTTTGAGTCAAAGACTCGTTTACAAAGGCACCTCATGAAACAGAACAGAGACAAAACAAAACATAATTTCATAAGTCAAGAAACATTAGAGTTACAGGGTTTCGGCATGCGTTATAGGTGAGTAATTGCTGCAGTGATACATGGGCAGCTATACAGATAAGCAGAATACATAGCATACATTGTAAAATAGTAACAGTGCAGGAAGATTGATCATACAGATTGAGCTGACAAACTGTACATGTACAGAGGTCTAAGCAAATACCCTGTGTGGAGCCAGAACTATTAGTTTGAGAGATATGAGTGGCAAAATAGGGGGATGTGGAGGGATTAGCAGTCCCAGGGACATTGACAGAATCAAAGTAGTCTGGCAGTTAGACCCCTCAGTAAAAGGTCAGAGGGGATGGACAGCAAAACAGATTAGACACACCTACAGCAGCGGGGGGTGAATAAGTGGTTCCTGAGTGCAGCCTTGAAGGGACCAATTTTAGGGAGGGTAGTGATATTGGCGGGGAGGGAGTTGAACCAGGAAGGGGCTCTGTAGCAGAACGACAGCTGGGCTAGAGAGGTCCTGGTTCTAGGTACCAGAAGGATATCCTTACAGGCACTGCAGGTGGAGACAGTATGGTTAGCACGGTGAAGGGAGGCAGACACTCCAGGGTGAGAGAGTCTGAGGAGTGTTTTTTTGGTTAGCAGACACGTCTGGTAGCGGATTCTCTCCTCTAAGTTGAACACGTGGGCAGTGGAGTAAAGTAAACAGGTGTGTGTGCGTCTGTTGGCTCCAGTCAGGAGCCTGCAGGCCTTGTTGATGGATAGTTGAATTTTAGTGAATGCAGTATTGGAGTGAGTGAAGGTGTATTGTCTGCAGCTGCGTAGATTGGCAGGCCATAGTCCACTAAGGACAGGACTGAGGAGGTGATGGCCAGCCGGAGAGCATTAGGGGGTTGACAGTCCCTGTGTCGGCATGGTAGACCGATCTGGGAGTTAATGGAGGCAGAGAGGGTGCTGATGTTGGAGTGGAAAGTGAGGGCAGAGTTGAAGGTGATACCTAGATATTTGTAGGCGCACACTTGCTCTGGGGGGGTGCTGAGTGCTGGGAAGTATCAGGAAGGGGGCATTTCTGGCCTTTCTTTGGTAATGTATGAAGAGCATAGTCTTAGTTTTTTTAGGTTAATTACCAACCTGTGATCAATGAACCATTGTTCAACTTTGTTGAAGGAGTGCTGGAGAGAAGTCTGTAGGGTGGCAGGGTCAGGGTGTGAGGCAAATAGTACTGCATCGTCTGCATTAAGGAGTACTCTTCCAGCACAGGAGCTAGGGAAGCACATTAAGATTGAGACTGAAAATAAGGGGTCCCAGAATGAAGCCCTGGGGGACTCCCGAGTGGACAGGCTGGGTGTTGGACAGGGAGCTGTGGATTTTTACGCACTGGGATCTAGAGATAGGTAGCTATTAAACCAGGAGAGAGGACCTGTGGAAAAAACAAGTTGGAGGAGGGAGTCTACCAAGAGGGGATGGCAGACAGTGTCAAAGGCCTTGGAGAGGTCAATGAACATTGCTCCAGCAAGGTTGCCAGAGTCAAGGGCAGTGTGCAGGAAGTTAGAGAATTCCAGGAGGGCGGTACTGGCGCTGTGGCCTGAGCCGAAACCATGCTGCTCAGGGCACATAATTTCGTATTTGGTGAGGTATTCTGTGAGTTGATCTGCTACAACTTTTTCTAATGCTTTCAAGAGTGGGGGGAAGATAAGATTGGTCGATAGTTACTGGGGGAGGACCGATCACCGCTTTTGTGTATGGGTGTGATGACAGCTGTTTTCCAGGCAAGGGGGAACTGACCCAGACACAGTGAGCTGTTGAGTAGGTTGATAAGAGGAACAAGTACCACATCCAGAACCTGACAGAGAAGCCTGGTGTCCAATTGATCATTGCTGGGACAATTGCCACTAAGGGCTTTGAGTAGGTCTGGCCTGGCTTCTAGAGGGGATATCGTGCATAGGTAGAATGGTGGGCAATGGAGGGTGGGGGGCCGCGAGGGGGGATGGGGTCAAAGGAGCTGCTGAGAAGGACTGAGCTAAGGTCGGAGAATGCGGCATTAAGGCAGTCTGCAATGCCATGAGGGTCTCTGATGTCAACGCCGTTAGTGGTGAGTTGGGATGGGGCTGGAGCACAACTTCTTATTCAGTTCTTTCATGTTATCCCAGAAATTCCAGGCAGACCCCCAGGTGGAGGGAAGGTTGGAATGGTAATGCTCAGCTTTGGCCTGACGAATAGCCCATGTACACTTATTGCGCTCGGTGCTGTATGCTTGCCTGTCTGCTGGTTTACCAGATTCAGCAGCTATGTGCCAATGGTTGTCCCTTTGTTTAAGTTTTTGAATGAGGGATGCGGTGACCCGTGGTGCATTTTGTTTCTTGGTGCGTGTCCTGGTGAAAGGTGCGAAGAGGTCACAGGCCCTGTTTAATGAGCATGTGAAGAGGTCGAGAGCCATGTCAATGTCTGGGGCATGGTTGATGGGGGACCAGTCCAGGTGGGCAAGATATAGCTTGAGTTTATTGAGGCCGCCTGGACACCTGTAGTTATAAAACTATAGGTGTCCAAAAGTCATTTCTGGAGGAGAGGAATTTGAATTTATATAGGCCTTTCATGTATACAGTATCCCAAAGCACCATGCAAGCCATGAACAGATGCATGAGCCATTACTGTGCACCATACAGTTATGCAAGATTGAGGCAAGGTAAGAAAAACTCAGGGGAGTTCAGCACAGAGGAAGGAGGAGAGAGAAAAAGTGGAAGCACATAGAGGTTAAAGGACAAATAAACAGGAAATTGTGGGGTGAATCAAATCAGAAACATTTTGTGTATGTTTACAATAAGGATGCCGATTCATGTTGTTATTATTTACCTGTAACATATCGATCGGCTTCCGATTTTCGGCAGTAATTAAAGTTCCCTAAGTATTAAACACAACAGCCAATTCTCACCAATTCCAGGGCCACAGCTACGTCACAAAAAACAGTGAAGGCAGCGCATACGTGATGATGTCAGCAGGCGACTCCGGCTCCTTCTTCCACTGAAACCCTATGGGCACTGTTTTTTAAATGTTGTAGATTGGCACTATATGTGGATATCCAGCATGAGCCGACACTTAGCTTGTGCAACCAGAGGTGCACAAGCTAAGTATCGATACATATGCTGATATCCACATATAGTGCCAATATACAACATTTAAAAACAGTGCCCATAGGTTTCAGTGGAGGAAGTGGAGCGGAGTCGCTCTGATGACATCATCACGTATGCACGTCGTCACCGTTTTGTGAGCCGAGCTGTGGCTCGGAATCGGCGAGAATCGGTGATTGTGTTTACATTTGAGGGAACTTTTAATTACTGCTTAAACCAGGCTTAATCATTGTTTTACAGGTAAATAATAGCAGCATGAAATTCCCTGATTGTAAACATACACGGGAGTGTTTCCAGTTTGATTCACCTCCCCCCCCCCAATTCTCTGTTTGGACACTGTCAACCTTTTTTGCATCATAGTAGTTGTAATTGTTTAATTTATTTTATTTCAGTCTAGGATTAGAAAATACCTTTGAGCAAATAAGTTAAAAGACATTTTATGATTGCTTCCCTTTTTTAAAATTGGTTGTTTTATCTGCATCCCTGCTTAGTAGAACTGAAGTGCATGCCAATGTATAAGCGAAAGAATACAGAGAAACACAAAAAAATTTACAAGAGGGTGTGAAAACATGGCATATGAAGAAAGGTTAGCTAAAATGGGTCTATATTCCTTACACAGAAGGAGAATTTGTGGAGACTTAATGTTATTTTTTATTATTTATTTATTTTTATTTATTGAATACTAGGATTACAAATACCTTTGACCCAGACGTTCTTTTTGTTATGCGATATATATATGGATAAAGAACTTATGCAATGTATGAACTTGAATTATAAATCAAATACTAGTACTAGAAGACACAGAAGACAAATTCAACTGCAACCCTTCAAAACCACTAAAAGGAAAGTGTTTTACACCCAACTTGTGGGTATTTGGAACTAATTACCAGGAAAGGTAATGAATAGTACCTCATTTAGTATTTTTTAAGAACAGACTCTATGCTTATATGAGCAGTAATGTTATAATTGATTAATGTCTCTTTTAGTGGGGGGGGGGGGCAGCTTTTTGTGGGCCAGTTGTGTCCTCTGCAATCTCTGATATCCTAGTAAATCTTGATATAGGATAGGATAGGAGGCAGTATAGAGCTGTGGTTTAGGGCACTGAGCTGCAAACCTGGAGACCTAGGTTTGAATCGTATAGCCCCCACTTGCATACTGTGTGATCCTGAGCAAGTCATTTAACTTCCTTATGCTTCCAGGTTGCACCTGGATACAAGCTTTGTTCTGTGTGTCTTTCCTGGTTAAACAATTTCCTCTTCTCCTTCCCCCTATGGTTATAACCAGCTTGTTTCAAATCCTGGATATATTCTTACTGCATACTTCCTGAACATTAGAAACGCCCCCCACACAGTGCAGCCACTCTTTATGCAGTAGTCTCCTCTACTCCCACTGCATAATGAGTGTCTAGACTGTGCTGGGGGTGTTCCTATGTCCAGGAAAAATGCAGTGGAAATTGATCAAGGAATGTAAACGAACATGGTTTTGGGTGGTGACACCAGCATGGTGGTCTGTGTGTTTTTCTCTTAAAAGAAAAAAACAGAATCAAACAACCAGCTACATCAGCAGTCTCTACAGAATGTGAACAATCGTAATATGTTTTTCGACTAGGAACACTCTGAGGCTTAAGGAGGTTGACAGTACCCCTTTAAGTTATCTGCTTGAGGTCCCACAATGAGTGTTAGGGATACAAACCTAGGTCCCAAGGTCCACAGCTCTGTGCTCTAACCACTTGACTGCACTGCATCCCAGTGGATTCAGACTGAACCAAATAGTGAAGGCCAGCACTCTTGTCAAAGTGAATCCAGCAGCTGAGCCCAAACACCCTAGGCCTGAGACACATGAACACAAATAGAAGTCCATAGATCTATTCAGAAAATGTTTATCATAACAACAATCTGGGAAACTCTTTGGATAATTTTGCCTAATTACTGTTCATATAGGGGCTCCTAACTTGCATCCATATGTGAACAGTTCCAAAATGGCTGCCTAGAATGCCATTGAAAGACAATAGGATATGCTCATCCCATTCAGTGCTATCATTTTATCTTCAGAAACGATCCTCCCAGATGTCCTAAAGGGAGTCAAAATTAAATATTGTATACTGAAATTATAATCAAGTATGTCTGATTTAATAGTATTGTAACCCCCCTACAAATGGAGGTTCCCAAAAAGTCTTCCTTGAGCTTGCCTAAATGCTCACTGTCAGGCTGGTGTCCTGCGTTTTAGCAGTTTAAATGTGATTACCAGAGCCTGTATAGCTTCTGTGTACTGTCTCTTTAAGAGCTGCCTGATTGCAGCCTAAGTAATCTGAGAGGAGGCTCTGTTGAAAGATGTAACTATTTGCTGAAAATCATTTAGAGTGATAATGATAATGTAGTTTGTCTAACCTGCCTTCTTATAGCAAGGACTGTTTTGTTTGTCTCCACTATCTTTGTCCTGGACTGCAAATTGGCCCAATCAGTTCTGGTGGGACCTAAAATGTAGCCGGACTACAGGAGCTGTCTGAAGTCAAAATCTGTAGGAATTGTAGTTTTGAACTTTTTGAGCCTTTTTTGCAACTGAAGGGGGAGCTCTTGCCTTGACTGACAGCCAAATCAGTCAACCAAACCTTTTGGATCTTGGGGAAGTCCCGGGCTGCTTGCAGTTTTCAGTTAGTTCTGAGCAGGGAAGTGAAATGAGAGGAGCTGAAGTGATTCTGAGCAGCAATCCTGAGTGGATTCAAATGGGAAAACTGTGAAAGGGCTGAGTTTTTGGCTTGCATGTCTGCTGCTGCTCCTAAGAAGGAGAGAAGAGAATTATTTTGGACAAAATCCAAGTTTGTGTGACTAAAGTAAGCTACTGAAGTGGGCCAGGCTCAACCTGAAGAAGACCGAAGATTTTGCTGAATGTGATCGGTCTGTCAGGAGTTCCAGCTACCCCTAAGCTCCTGGTGTGTGCAGACTTTGCGATTGTAACCGGGGAGCGCTTTGCCTGGTACGGTAGAATTCCAGTACATGTAAATGTGCTATGAGCTGCTAGTGGTTGTGAGTTAGTTCCCCACTGTGTGAACTGTGTTCTGCTTGCTGGAAGCTGTATCCAGCCCAAAATGGACTGCATCCGAATTTGTCTCCATGCGGTCTGGGCCTTGCCAGACTGGCCCAGCCATACTACCCACTGCACAGAGAAGCCGTCGATGAGAGACCTGCCTGGGGATCAGCCCCCTGCTCCACACTTGAACAAGAACGACGCCTCTGCGACTCGTGTGGGCCTTGCTTCTCCTGGCATTCCAGATCAACCACCTGCAGTCTTGATTTTCATCCAGCCTGTGTCCTGTTTTGGGTATCGTAAGTAAATACCAGGGTAGCTCCCTACAACAACAGCTTAATCTGATTATGTCATCTGATTGTCTTGCTGTTTCGTTTCCTACGAACTGAGCCCTCTGGCTCCGGATTACAAATATTGTGTACTGTGCATGTTGTGTTTTCCATCACAGGGCCCCAACCAGCTGCAACCCCGGCAACAGTCCTGGCTAGCCCATCTCTTCTCCACCTGGGTACCCAGAGGTGTGACTGTGTGGAGGGGGGACTCAAAGTGCATGCATAACTGCTTGATTGATATAACATTTAAGCTAATTAACCTGATTTTGCTCCTTCCTTGTTCAAGTCCCCTGAATAAATCAGATCTAACTTTTTCTGCATGTAATCTGACTGTGGTTCCAGTTTGTGCTCAAAGCACTGTACTGTTGCTATTTGCTGTGCATAACCTTGTTTTACAGGGGGTCCCCAGTATCGAGCCAGAGGAACCAGCCCCGGTGGTTTGATAGAAATGAACAAATGTCTGTGGACACAGCGGACTGCTTAGTAGATTGCTTGAGCCCCTCTGACACCTGCATACCGGCTGCGTAGTGCCATTTCTCTGCTCTAGATATTAGTGCACTACCTCAGTTTGACAATGACAGCATTCAGTGGGCTCAATCCCGAGATCCTATGATTCAGCCAGCACTTGATGCCCTTCGTGCAGGAAAAGATGTGTCCAAGTTGTGTTCCTCTGATCTACGGACCGCTTTATTGTTTAAAGAAGGCCCCAGGTTGAAGCTGCTTAATCAGTTGTTGTATAGAGAGACTGTAGATCGGGGTGGCCAAATAGAGAAGCAACAATTGGTCCTGCCCACAGCCTTCAAAGATTTGGTACTGAGGTTCCTCTACAATCATATGGGCCACCTCGGTATTGACTGGACCCTTGACCTAGTACGATCTCGATTCTACTGGCCCAAGATGGGGGCCGATGTTGAGCACCATGTAAGGACTTATAGTCACTGCCTGCAGAAAAAAGCCCTGTCTCAGAGGGCTACCCCCTTGTCAACATTACTACCAGCACCCCAATGGAACTAGTCTGCATAGACTTCTTGAGTTTAGAGCCTGATCAGCGAAACATTGGCAATGTGTTAGTGGTTACGGACCATTTCACACGGTATGCACAAGCTTTTCCCACCAAAGATCAAAAAGCATCTACCGTGGCCAAGGTGCTAATGGAAAATTTCTTCGTCCACTGTGGTGCCCCCCCACAGCAAATTCACTCTGATCAGGGCCAGGACTTTGAGAGTTGGCTAATCAAAGAAATGCTCTCTCTATGAGGGGTGCGAAAGTCAAGAACCACCTCTTATCACTCACAGGGGGATCCTCAACCAGAATGCTTTAACCGCACTCTACTAGACATGCTAGGCACCCTCCACCTAAAAGATAAGCATAAGTGGAGCCAGCAGATTAGCACCTTGGTACACGCATACAGTTGCACAAAGAATGATGCTACTGGGTTCTCTCCCTACCGCCTCATGTTTTGGAGAGAAGCCCGGTTTCCTGTTGATGTCTGTTTTAAGGTTTCCCCCAATGGGGTTCGAGTCGAAGATTACATGCAATATGTACAAAAACTGAAAGCTCAATTGACCCATGCCTATCAACTGGCCCAGACAGTGGCCGACAAAAGAAATCTAGCCAACAAAGAGAGACATGATAGAAAAGTAAAGGCTCAAGAGCTTAGGCCTGGAGACCATGTGCTGTTGCAAAATTTAGGACTGCATGGTAAGCACAAAATTGCTGATCAATGGCACCATCTTCCCCATGTCATAGTTGGAAAGTTGGATGATTTGCCAGTGTACAAAGTGCGCCCAGAGAATAACTCCAAAGCTGTCAAGACCATGCACCGTAACCACTTGCTACCTATTGGTCAAGTTATAATTGAGGCTGAACCCATCGAGAGTGATTCCCGTGGACCAGTGACTCGTGCTGTTGCAAGAAAGAAACAGAGTCAGCCTGGCCCCGTGGTTGCCGATTTAAGACTTCCCCCGCAGCAGGCCCAGAATGATAGTGACTGCCAGTCTAACTCGGATGACAGTGAGTGTGATAATGCCTATTACCCCTCATATGAACTGAGTCGGTTGTTTTGTGGAAATCCTATGCTGAATTATGGGGATGAAGCTGGGCCTTCTGGACAGCCTAACGCCCCGGCATCATCCTTGGAGCCAATGTTCCCTGAACGTGAAGTGCAAAGTATCACATCTGAGGATGCTGAGTCTTTGTGTATCATGAAACTGTATGATTTGCCTGAAGGAGAGGCTGATGGTATGAGTCTTTCTGGTGACATGCCAGAACTTGAGGAACACTATGAGAGTGCTGACAACCTCCCTTCAGTGCCAGAGTGTCTTCAAAATGAGCCAGGTGTTGTAGAAACAGAGACTACAGAGCAAGGGGCTGACAGTGCTCCCAGCTTGGACATTCCCCTTCATGCAGAGGCACCCCTCACAAGTGATGAAAGCTCCAAGACCATTGCTGAAAGTACAGAGACTGTGGTTGTTCACCCCAGAAAGACTGGCTGAGCTGTCAAGCCAGTGGTGTGCTTCAGTTACGATTCCCCCGGGAGGCCAGTGGATTTGCCTCTCAGTGTAGTCCACAAAGGTGTTTATGTGTCAGAGCTCACTGCCCAAATTGAGCTTGACAGCCCATTCCAGGTTACTTGTTTTGCCCTCTCACCATGGTGCCCCTGCCCCATCCAGCCCCAAGTTAGCTGATAGGAAAGGGCCCCCTCTTGTATTGTTTAAAGTACAAGAAGTTATTACATTATTCTGTATAGTAATGTTCAATTTACCTGTGTGAAATATGCATAATGTATTGTCAGAATGGAAATGTTATAGTGAAGTACATTGAAATGTATAGTAAAGTGACAGTTATGCCAATTGATGAATCAGATAGTACTTGTATAGCATGCTAATGGTATAAATGTCTTGTATGTATTGCATTTTCAATGTTATGATGGTACAGACTTGATGCGGATACCAAATTTTCCCAGACAGGGAAGGGTGTAAACCCCCCAACAAATGGGGGTTCCCAAAAAGTCTTCCTTGAGCTTGCCTAAATGCTCACTGCCAGGCTGGTGTCCTGCATTTTAGCAGTTTAAATGTGATTACCAGAGCCTATATAGCCTCTGTGTACTGTCTCTTTAAGAGCTGCCTGATTGCAGCCTAAGTAATCTGAGAGGAAGCTCTGTGGAATGATGTAACTATTTGCAGAAAATCATTTAGAGTAATAATGATAATGTAGTTTGTCTAACCTGCCTTCTTATAACAAGGACGGTTTTGTTTGTCTCCACTATCTTTGTCCTGGACTGCAAATTGGCCCAATCAGTGCTGGTGGGACCTAAAATGTAGCCGGACTACAGGAGCTGTCTGAAGTCAAAATCTGTAGGAATTATAGTTTTGAACTTTTTGCGCCTTTTTTGCAACTGAAGGGGGAGTTCTTGCCTTGACTGACAGCCAAATCAGCCAACCAAACCTTTTGAATCTTGGGGAAGTCCCGGGCTGCTTGCAGTTTTCAGTTAGTTCTGAGCTGGGAAGTGAAATGAGAGGAGCTGAAGTGATTCTGAGCAGCAATCCTGAGTGGATTTGCTTGGGAAAACTGTGAAAGTGCTGAGTTTTTGGCTTGCATGTCTGCTGCTGCTCCTGTGAGGAAGAGAAGAGAATTATTTTGGACTAAATCCAAGTTTGTGTGACTAAAGTAAGCTACTGAAGTGGGCCAGGCTCAACCTGAAGAAGACCGAAGATTTTGCTGAATGCAATCAGCCTGTCAGGAATTCCAGCTACCCCTGAGCTCCCGGTGTGTGCAGAGGCTTTGTGATTGTGACCGGGGAGCGTTTTGCCTGGTACAGTAGAATTCCAGTACATGTAAATGTGCTATGAGTTGCTAGTGGGTTGTGAGTTAGTTCCCCACTGTGTGAACTGTGTTCTGTTTGCTGGAAGCTGTATCCAGCCCAAAACGGACTGCATCCGAATTTGTCTCCATGCGGTCTAGGCCTTGCCAGACTGGCCCAGCCAGACTACCCACTGCACTGAGAAGTCATAGATGAGAGACCTGCCTGGGGATCAGCCCCCTGCTCCACGCTTGAACAGGAACGACGCCTCTGCGACTCGTGTGGGCCCTGCTTCTCCTGGCATTCCAGATCAGCCACCTGCAGTCTCGATTTTCGTCCAGCCTGTGTCCAGTCTTAGGTATTGTGAGTAAATACCAGGTTAGCTCCCTGCAACAGCAGCTTAATCTGAGTGTGTCATCTGATTGTCTTGTTGTTTCGTTTCCTTTACGAACCGAGCCCTCTAGCTCTGGATTACAAATATTACGTACTGTGCATGTTGTGTTTTTCATCACAGGGCCCCAACCAGCTGCAACCCTGGGCAACAGTCCTGGCTAGCCCATCTCTTCTCCACCTGGGTACCCAGAGATGTGACTGTGTGGGGGGACTCAAAGCGCATGCATAACTGCTTGACTGATATAACATTTAAGCTAATTAACCTGATTTTTGGCCCTTCCTTGTTCAAGTCCCCTGAATAAATCAGATCTAACTTTTTATGCATGTAATCTGACTGTGGTTCCAGTTTGTGCTCAAAGTACTGTACTGTTGCTATTTGCTGTGCATAACCTTGTTTTACAGGGGTCCCAGGAGTCGATCAGAGGAATCAGCCCTGGTGGTAAGTGCAAACAGTGTGGGTAATTGTGTGGTGTACCAGGGGTATTGTGAAAGTGATTATTGTACAGTGTTCAGGCCACTAGAGGGGAAAGAGGGGGATTACAGTGTCCTGGAGGGCTGTGCCCTGGTTAGCTTGATCACTACCAACCCTGACCTCCGGGTGGAGGCACCCATTTCAGAACTCAAGCCCCTTAACCTGCTACTAGCCAAGCAGGCAGGGGTAGTAGGCCTTGGGATAGCGCCACCTAGGGGTTACAGTATGACTAATGTAACGTGTTGCCATAGGTGTCGGTACACAACCCCTGCCTTATGGACAAAAAATATTGACGGGTCTGAGTCGATAACTCCTGTGGGGATTCATTACCCAAAGATTTTAAGTTAAGTTCAGGTGTTACCTTTACATGGTGCCTTCACCCAGGGAAATTATGAAAGGCTAGATTTTAAACTAGTACTAGCCCCTGGGAAACAGTACCTACCGATTAGGTCTCCACTGGCACAGCCTTCCAGCCTCCAATTCAATGCAATCAGCAGTTCGTCGACATGGTAATCTAGCAAATTACAAATATTGATGCTGATACTAAAGTAATATACTAGGAGTCAGAAATTGCAAACACCAAACAAGGGGTTTTATTAGGGGATCGGGAACCAGACTCTAGAGAAGGACAGGTTTAAAGCAGATATACTGTACACACCAAAAAAGGAACTTGTCACTGGCCATCTAGCCGCCTCCCTTTGCCTGCATCAACCATTGCCCCTCCTCACTGTACTTTCAGGGCACTATCCCACTTCTCTCAGGTACCAGTAAAGAACCCCTAGTCTCTGGGAGCTCCTGGGGAATCCTGGGTATGCAGATGATGAAGCGTGACAGGCCCGATGGTCATTTCTTTAAAATCTGCCCTCCTGAAGTCCACGACCCTCGTTCTAGTGTGGTTTCTGTCTCAGATCAGCTGGTTTTCACTATGTTGGTATTTCAGGGTGTTCAGGCCAATCTCTATCTGGTTAACTGTCCTTCTTCAGTGTTTCCCCAAGGCAGCCCCCACTGTGGTCAATCACCTGATGGTACTGGCTGAAGCAGTGGCTTCTGGGACTCTGGCTCCATTGTAATAGAGGACCCCTCAGGTGTGATCTATAAAATTAGCCTCTCGGTGTATGCATTGAAGCTCAGTTGCAGGGAGGCTTATCCTAGCAATGGGATGCCTTCAACTGCAGATTACTGTGTCTCGGTCTTGCTCACATAACTAGTGCTCTCCTGTACTGTGGGCTGGTAGCAGCAAGTGAGTAGAAATAAGGCTGTGGTTCAAAAAGTAGTAGTGGAAGAGGCAAAGGGAAGAAAGCTTTTAGGACTGCGAGCAGTAGGAAAAATAAGAAGCTAAGGAGAATGGGAAGAAATGCAGGTGTAGGATCACAAAATGGCAAAAGGATCTGGAGTTAGTTGGAAATGGGCCTGCTTTGATGATAGGAGTCTGAGTCATAAAATCAGTGAGCTCCAGGCATTGGTGGCTGACACTGAGACAGACCTCATAGCCATCACAGAAACCTGAGCCACAGAGAATAATGACTGGGACTTGTCAGTCCCAGGTTACACAATGTTTAGACAGGATAGAGGGAAAGGCAAGGGGGGGGTAGCCCTATATGTCAGGGAGGGCATGGAGGCTGTGGAGGATGGAAAAATCAGGAGAAGCAAAGGGAAACAGAGTCTCTGTGGGTTCACCTCATGGTGCCTTCAGGCAAGAAAATGTGGGTGGGGTAATCTATAGACCACCAGGACTAGGAAAAAAGAGTGGGTAGGAAGCTCAGAGAAGGGCTGGCAAGGGAAGTGATGGAGGGGGAAGTGGTGGTGATGGGTGATCTGAACCTGCCAGATATCTACTGGGACATTCCAGTGGCCAGGTGCACCAGAAGTCAGGTCCTGTTGGATATATTGCTGGACTGCTTGCTGGTGCAGCTGGTTAAGGAACCTATTAGGCAGATAGCAATTCTTGAGTTGGTGCTCACCAACTCAGAGATGGTGGGTAGAGTTAGGGTAGTGGAGCCACTTGGTTCCAGCTACCATAATTCCATTTGGTTTGAGCTGGCCCTCAGAAAATGAATACCCCTATCAAAAAACTGAAGTCCTACATTTCAGAAGAGCAGACTTCAAGCAGATGAGGGAGCTGGTTCAAGACAAATTGACCAGGGTGGACAGCACTGGAGGTTTAGAGGAAAGATGGGGAGCAATCAAGGGGACCATTCTCAAGGCAACAAACTCATGCACAGGAATTGTTACAAAAAGAAACAGGTACATGAGATTAACATGTTTCTTTATAAAGGGTCAAAGAAGCAGTGAGAGCCAAAGGCAGACTGCTGTGAGTGACAGTGGTGGGGAAAACAATTCTTCAGATATATTAAGGAAAAAAGGAAGCAGGGAAGGGGTATTGTTAGGCTGCAAGAGGGAGGGAGGGTACTAGAGGAAGAACAAAAAGCAGCCATCCTTAATGATTATTTCTGCTCTGTCTTCACAAGGGAAGACAGTGGGCCCCTGCATGAAAGTGGCATCAAGGCAGCTGTCAGGATCATGACTGGAATGAGGTAGCCAGCATTTACCAGAGAATGAGTCCAGAAGGGGCTTAAATCCCTAAAGGTAGATAAAGCCCCAGGGCAGATGAGGTGCACCCAAGAGCACTCAAGGAGTTGGCTGAACCTCTAGTAGGCTATTCAGTAGCTCAGTTTCAGGCAGGGGTAGTTCCAAAAGACTGTAGGGTAGTGGAAGTAGTCCCAGTACTCAAGAGAGGAGAGACAAGGAGCAACCGGGGAATTACAGACCTGTCAGCTTTACCTCTATAGTTGGTAATCAAAGAGGATCCTGTGTACTACCTAGAGAGCAACGGTCTACAGGATAGTAAACAGCATGAGTTTGTGGCAGGGAGGTCTTGTGAGACAAAACTTAATGGTTTTGACTGGATAACAAAGGTAGTAGATAAGGGCCATGCTGTGGATGTAGTTTACTTCAGTTTCAGCAAGGCGTTCGACTTAATGCCACACAGAAGATTGCTAAGAAGCTGGAGGAACTTGGGGTGGCAAGGGACAAAGATGGGTAGGAAACTGATTGAAAAAGACAACAGAGGATGGCGGTAGACGGGTTCAAATCGGAAAAGAGCAAGGACACTGGTTTATCGGGATTGAGCAAGGACAAATTCTGTTTTGCACATTGTTAAAAACAGTATTGTCACCGGTGCCAAAATCCGGTTTTACCAGTGTTTGGTTTTGTGTACTTTATTTAACAATTTTAACTCTGCTAACGTGCATTTTAGCAGTTTTGACCTTCACTACTGCACATCTTTGTACCAATTTAAAGTTATTTTAGATGCAAGGTGTGATGGCAGCAGCAGCAGCACTACAGCCCCCATCCCTAAGATGTGATGGAAGCAGCACTACGGCCCCCATCCCTCAGGTGCGATGGCAGCACCAACAGCACTACGGCCCTCATCCCTCTGGTGTGATGGCAGCAACAATAGCACTATGGCCCCCCTACCTCAGGTGTGACAGAAGCAGCAGCACTGCGGCCCCCATCCCTTAGGTGTGATGGCAGCAGTACTATGTTCCCCATTCCTCAGGTGTGATGGCAGTATCAGCACTATGGTCTCCATCGCTCAGGTGTGATGGCAGCAGTAGTACATTCCCCATCCCTCAGGTGTGATGGCAGTATCAGTACTATGGACCCCATCCTCAAGTGGGATAACAGCAGTACGACATTCCCCATCCACCAGTGGTGATGGCAGAAGCATTATGGCCCCTGCCCCTCAGGTGTGATGGCAGTAGCAACAATGCAATCCACATCCCTCGGGGTGATGGCAGTAGTGACAGCACTATGATCCCCTACCTTCAACACCCACACCCCACATGCACACGTTACAAATTATTTGGTCTCTTTGCTTGTTAGAACTCAGATGTAAATTAATCTGAACCACCACCACTAAGGTGGACCACCTTTGTTTTTTCCTGTCTAGCATTTAACTGCCTGAATTGGATTTCTGCCTGTGATGCCATTGACCAGGGCTCAGGAACAGACCTGGGTGTTGGGGGGCCGGCCGGGGGGGGTGAAGGCTTAAGTGTCCAGTGACCACTCGCCTTCTCCTGTGAGGGAGGGTGGGTTCATGGCTCAGCATTTGCTGGCCCCTGGTAGAGGCCAGAGGCAAGTCAACACGTTGGTGAGGGAGCGTGATGGACATCAGCTTGTGCCTTGACATCATGTAGCTCCCAAGAAAATGGGAAAAGACCCACTGGTCAACTGGAAGACGGCTGCTGGTCCCTCCATAAGCCCGAAGCCCGAGACACATGTGTCCGTTCTGACCCTTGCCATGCCAGGTATATACAGGAAGCTCTTTGGGACGATTCTTCTCGCCTGGTAGCCTCCCACAGGGGTAGGGGTCCACCCGATGAAGGGTTACTTTGGGTTACCTGGTAGCACAGTCGTAAGGAGCAGTGGATGGTGGTCGGGACTCCACAGCGGTGGTAGGGGGTCTTGGCAGGCCTGAAGGAGTTGATAGCCAGGGGGTAGGAGGAGCCAAAAAAAACAAAACTTCCTGAATTTGCTTCTTTGAAGTAAAGTGTCTTCACCTAAAAATGCACAAGTGACTAGTAGAGGACCTTCAAGTGGAAAATTATGCATCTCCCAAACATATGGATGCTTTTTTTACTTGGTCTCCATGAAAAGGGTGTCTCTCAGTTTTCATGTCTGAGCTCAGCTGTGAATTGAGCACCACTCTGCCCACCATCATCATACAGCCCCTGGGGTCTTACCTTCTGTGTGTCACTGAATGTGCTTTCCATTCCACTGGCCAAGCATAAGTACACTTAAAGGGACACTGTCAGCCTTCCCTCAATGTTTTCAAACAAATCTCCGCTGTCTGCCTCTTGGCACATTCCTGTCCCACAATGAATCTAGAGTGCCACTATGCATCTAAAAACTGATATTTTTTAACTGGTTTTCCATTTTATAAAAAAAGTAGTAGCCAGAGCGGTCCACATTTAAATCATCTGCCGACCAGAAGTAAAGTAACGCCGGGAAAGTGCATCTGCCTGAGAGCACAATCACAAAGTGCCACTGTTACCATACACATTGTAAAAAAAAATTTACTTCAGTAGATCCTCTTATTCACAATCCTCGTTACTGTTTTTCATTGAAAACCGAGCATTCAGAGTGCTGCTCCATACATTTTAAAATCAACCCGAAATCCCACACATGCACATAATAGTTGTTGAGGTAGATCCCACGCATTCGCAAGAGTGGTGCCGGTCTTGCACATGTGTGGGATTTCAGGTTGATTTTAAAACATATGGAGCAGCATATGGTACCGAGGTCCGCAACGGCGCCAACCGACGGCGTTGAGGACGGCGCCGACTCAGGCCTTTGCGAACCGCAGGTCTGACACCGGGAGTCTTCACCTCGGCGGGTGATTGCCATGGCAGCGCCCCACCCACCCCTGAAGGAGCGAGACGGCCTCCTGCGCCGTGAAGGAGCCTTGGCAATGGCTAGGCTACTAGTAGCCAAAGCTCCCTCCTCCTTGGTCTGTGTAGAACCGGGAGGGGACCTGGAGGAAAGGTCAACAGAGCGTGGCTTGGCCTGACGAGTGCACGCCCGACCCCCGAAAGTTGGCGGAACTCGCCCCACTTTCCATGCGCGTTGCTCGATGACCCGGCAGTCCATGGAGAAACAGGCATCGCACGAATCCATGTCGTGAAGCGGGCCAAGACACGAAAGACAACGGTCGTGCTGGTCAGTGACGGAATATTTTCGGCCGCAAGGGCAACGTCGCATGGGGGGCCGACTCGGCCTGGAAGTTTTCTTGCCCTCCGACCGAGACATGACCTACGGGGAAAAAAACACAAAATACAAACTCGATGTTGCAGAAATATAGAAAAATGGAAAGATCTTACCGGGCGACGTCGAGTATGGCAAAAACAGAACCGGCAGGAGCAACGACGGACTTCGGCACCAAAGGATTGAATTGCAGTCGAGAAACTGCAGAGCAGGCCTCAGGATTTTTCTTCTCAGCATCCCACGAGGTGACCTCTATGGCAGGTGACGAAGAACTGGCAGGCAGGTGGAGTCGACACAGCCTAACAGCAAACCCGTGAGCGCCACAAAGTGCGTCGGCCTCGGCGCTGACGATGGTGCATCGGCTCCACCTACCTAAAAAAAAAAAAAAAGCTCCTGGGGGGTCCTGACCTCCGGCCGAGCACCTAACAGTGATGAATGGTGAAGATTGACACTGATAAGATGTGCCTGTTTTCAGGGGTGACCCAGGAGCACTAGGGAGGTTAAATGACTTCCTTAGAGTCACACAGTATGCAAGTGGAGGTTGTGGAAATCAAACCCAAGTCTGCTGGATATACCCAGTTCAATCACTGTTTGTTACTCTAACCACTAGGCTATACTGCCAGCCATAGTAACACCCATGTATAATGTTTTAATATATAATTTTAACAATAGTGCACAGTACCTACAGTACAAATTATGAACATTAAACACTTTACAACATTTTACTAAAACTGAATTACTTGCTACTCCATCTGCTTATTTTTTCTTACATCAAAGTGGGTGATTGTTGAGAGAGCACTGTAAATAGCTTTTGATCAGGCTTCATTATTCTACATCCAGAAACAGAAAACATTTATATTCTGGTTTTATTTAGTATTGATTTTCTGTGGCTCACTAAATAGAATCTATTTAGCACTGTATGAGGCAGATGTGTTTACATTTTGGAAGAGAGGCAACACATCTTATCTGTTTAGGATTCATGTTAGGAACATAAGTTTTTCTTCATACTTAAAACATATTCAAGTGTCAGTGTATTCATTTAGTAGTTTATGCTGACTACTATATGCTGCAGAAAACAGTAAAGGATTTATTGTGAAGCACTCAGGGTCTGTAGTAGAACTCCCGCAGTTTCCCAGCAAGTTTTGCAAAAAATCTCTGCAATTTCAGGTTACTTTTCCTGCAATTTTCCAGTGGCCCTGCCCATGTGTGCTGATACTTGTATTTTTTTTTGTATCATCTAGTGTAATATAAATAGTAAAAGATGTTTAGGCACATACTAAATGAAAACTGTGGTTTCTGGAAGGAAAGCAGCCCTCAGCTGATAGAGAGGTTGGTGGGAAGCATGGGTGGTTAAACTGAATGGCTGGTTACAGCAAAGCAGTGTGGGTGGTTTCCTTACTGATTCTATATGCAGCAAAGCAGAAAGAACGCAAAGCACAGCAGCATTCATTTTATGATGCGAACTTGGGTAGCTGGAGGTCTGGCCAGGGGAGTAGGATTGAACACCTGGGGGGGCTGCTCTCCTCTTCCAGGGAGGGGGGGCTGCAGGTCCCGCTGCTTTACCACCACCTGGGTGACCATGGGTGGTGGTGCAGTAGGGCTGCAGAGTGATCAGGAGAGGAGGACGCTAGCTGGGATCTGGAGCAGTGGTATGTCTCTATGTGCCCTAGCTTCTTGGATCCCCTCGTTTGCTGGAGCCCTCAGAACAGAGACCAGAAAAGCAGGAACAATCACCCTGCATCGGCCACTGGTAGAAGGGACCCAGCTGCCCCAGACTTCATAACCAGGCTCCATGAGGGACCCACTGGGCTGCCCAACACACACTAAGGGACTGTGGAGAGGTGACCTGGTGTTCCTTCCCTTCCTACTTGGGGCGTACAACCCAGGCAGGATGGGGGCAGTCCCACAGGAGCTCCCGAGCATTACCTGGGGTGAAGTTAGGGGATACCCAGCCTAGGGACGTCTGAAAAGTGGAGACTGATGCTGAGAGAAGGGGACATAGAAAGAGAAAATTAAAAATATTAAAAAGATGCTGAAATCTTAGGGATTCTGTGCAGTGACATGCAATTTCCATGAGGCACTGGTACAAGAATTCAAAAACCGCAAACCAAGCAGGATTCCATGATTTTTACTGGTAAAAATTGAAAACCAGGGTCCTTGGAAAAGAGGGAAGTCACAAGTTGGGTACCACAGTGATCTGTCCTGGGTTCTGTCCTTACTAATATGTTCATCAGAGACACTGGAGAGGGCAACCTGGGGAAGTTGTGTCTCTTCACAGATGACAAGAAGCTCTGCAGTAGGGTAGGTAGTGACAGAGGTATCAGGGAGATGCAGAGGGATCCATAAAGGGTAGAGAGGTGGTCTAAGGTTTGGTAGTTGAAGTTCAACACTAATAAATGCAAAGTTATGCACCTAGGGGAACAAAATCCTAGGACAGATTACTGGATGGGAGGGGTTAAATTGAGCACTATGGCAGAGGAAAGGGACCTTGAAGTCATCATTAATGACTCCCTCAACCAATTAAGCCAGTGTAATAAGGCCCATAGTAAGGCTAATAGGATGCTGGGGTATATCGGAAGAGGTATTGACAGCAGGAAAAAGGAGGTACTACTACCTCTATATAGGTCACTAGTGAGGCCACACCTGGAATACTGTGCTCTTTTCTATAGTCCTCACCTAAGGAAGGAGAGGGACAGGCTGGAGACAGTGCAACACAGGGTGACCAAGATAATTCTGGGCCAACAAGGCAGGTCTTATGAAGATTGTTTCAGGACACTGCACATGTACTCGCTGGAGACCAGGTGAGAGAGGGGGAATATGATAGAGACCTTCAAGTTTCTGAAGGGAATAAACAAGGTGAACTGCGGGGAGTTATTTATCAGGAGCACAGAGTCGAAAAACTGAGGTCATGAGTGCAACCTGGTAGGGGGAAGTTTTAAGAGGGATGTGAGGAAGTTCTGTTTTATGGAAAGAGTGGTACAGTCATGGAACTGTCTGCCAGCAGAATGCTGGCTGTCAGGACCGTAAACACTTTCAAGCATGGCTGGGACAGAATGCAGAGTTTAGTGGTTGCTCAGGTCAATAGCAGTAGGGAGGGGAGCGGGGGGTGGACCGGGAATGATAAAGCCCTTTATGGACAGTAGGTTCTGGAGCAAATAGGGAACAGTTGGCAGACTGGATGGACCTTTGGTCTTTCTGCCATCATTTATGTTTCTGTGTTTCTCCTGTGATTTTCAGTCTCCTCCTTCATGGCTGCATAAGCAGTCTTCCTTCTAACACACTTCACAGAGCTTGTGTACTGTAACAGACGGTGAGTTTGCTGTCCTGTTCTGTACCTGGCAGACTCAAGAAAATGGATGCTTTACTGGAAAATTCTTTACACATACCATGTGTTGGCAACCCCCTGTTTGGCTGAATCCCACTGGCTCTACAATACTTATCTGTAGATCTGCAGTGAGAGTACATAAGAGAGAGAACAACACTGTAATCTGTATACCAATCTTCACTGGCTTTATCTTCAAGAGGATGGGGCTTATTGAGTATGGGGCTTTTAATCTATAAAGTAATTGCCCTAGGCTCAAATGTTTTAAAGGCTCAAAAAATGTAAAGGAATTTGAGAGCCTGAGACAACAAGGTTGTTCCTGCCTTGAAATAAGTGTGTTTTTAATGTTTTTATGTAATGGTTTTGTTATATTTTGAATCTGTGTAAACTTGTTTATTGTTTAGCAGTGTAATGTCTTATGTGTACCTAGGTCTTGCCTTTAAATGGGCCATATGACCCAGTGAACTCACCCGATAATCAAATATTAAAAAAATAAATCAATAAATAAATATCTGGGGTAAGTCTGTCTAACTGTGTTTTGACACTGGATTGGTCACCTTACTCCTGGGTGAATTAATAAATTCCTGTAGTGTCCCTGGAGCCCATTTGACTCCTTGGCATGCTTCTAGAGCCTGACTGAGCTACCACCTTCTGACTCTAGTTGCCATATCCTTTGCGGTTAGAGGTGGTGAAGATGCTGCCTCTCTGTAGTCTACAGGGGACTGTTCCAGAAGTACATTTTTCTGTAATGGGCTTGTGCCCTAATACATTTATTTGGCTCCCAGTCTTGTGCATTGTTACATGAGTATTATAGTTGGGTCTTCTGTTAGGGGGAATCCCCGATCATTAGTGGCAGGGAAAAGGCTGTACATCAGTGGCACAGGAGTTGTTGAAGAAATCCTCCTTCATTATACTCTGTCTGGCCCTCACTGTAGCAGTCCCCACAGTCCAAGGGTCAGAAATGAGCATCCTGGTGGCAGGCTGAAATTGGGCTTGGCTCCATGGAGCTCAGGCAAGCCACAGTAAATGGGAGGAGGTTACACTCTCCCCTAGTTAAATGCTTGATGTCAACATCAATGTAAAGCACAGAGCCTTTATCCATTCTGTTACCCACACTCCCTCACTCTGGGTTGCCATGTCTATTGGGGTTAGAGGGGGTTAAAGTGGCTGCCTCCCTGTAGTCCACAGGGGACTGTTCCACAAAGTACTTTTTCCTAATGGACTTCTGTCCAAATACTTTAGTTTGCCCCGGTTTTGTTTTGTGTGGTCACACAAGTGTTCTGGTTGGGTCTTTTAAGGGAATCCCTGATCGTTGGTGGCAGATAAAAGGCTGTACATCATCTGTGCAGGAGGTGCTGAAGAAATCCTACTCCATTTCAGTCCCTCTGGTCCCCACTGTAGCAGTCCACAGTACGAGGGCCAGAAATGAGCATCCTGGTGGCAGGCTGAAATTGAGCTAGGCTTCATGGTGTCAAGGAAGCCCCGGTAAATGGGCAGGGGTTACACTTTCTTCTGGCTGAATGCTTGATGCCAACATCAAGGCGAAGCAGAGCCTTTATCCATTCTGTTACCCACACTCCCTCACCCTTGGGCAGTACTAAAGGTGATACTGGGCAGTAACCTTAGGGTTATATAAATATCTCTATATACCACATGCATGGACATGTCAGTGGAGACAACAGGAGAGTCATATATCAAGCAAATGAATGGCATAATGGCTCTGTAACATTGATGGAGTGTTACATTCACTTCTTCCTCTGAATTAAGGTGGATCCTTCCCATCTCCCTTTCCAGCAATGGAGCATCCTTAGTCAAAATGGGCTGCACTGTACCCTATGTATCCAAGGTGTCTCTATCTTCCTCCTTGATGGCAAAGGTTTTATGTGCCAGACGCATATTTGAAAGTACAAACAGTGTTGCATCAGGGTCCAGTTGATGGTCTACTGAGTTGAACTCCTCTGGAGGTATATCATTGGGAATTAACGTTGTCAGCCAGCAAACTGAGTAGATCAACTGTAAAACAGAATTCACCATCTCTGGTTCCTCTTCAAGTCTGTCCTGATCTTCCAAGAATCAGTCTTCTCCACAGAGTCCCACTCTTTGGTCTTAGTGCCAGAGACAACAGGACCATGCAGAAACCAGAATATTTAGGGCCAGTGGTGTCAGTGCATAGCACCAGTGCATGGCGTCATTCATGCATCCACTGTGTATATAGCAGTGCCAGCCACAACCACATCAGTTCCTTTTCTCCTGCCATCAAAGTGCAGTGCTTTCTTCATTAGGGGCCAGAACACCAGTTTACATACCAATAGTGCTCTAATCTAGTCTGTTGAATTTTATCAAAATGCTTACCTACTTTTATTATTTTTCTGTCACTTTAGGTAGTTTAAATGTTCAAGTTTTCTCACTGCCCTACCTCATTCAGAGACATTTGTAAACCATTAAGGCAGGTAGGGCACCTAAAAAGGCCAGTTGCTCCAGCACCTCCTTCCTTCTGCTAGCAAAATTTTAACCTATGCACCCCAATATCCATTTTGCTTTCCCTAAACTTTCTGGCATTGGGCATGGGAGTTTAGATTGTCACTGATAATGATCCCTGGTTCCTTTCTTCCTATGTCTTCTGCTCTACCCTCACTCCCCCAACCAGTACTCTCTTTTTGGATTTCTTTTGCCAGTGAGCATGGCTTTACACTTTTTGGCATTAAATTTGAGATGCCTTATCTTGGACCACTATTCCAATTCGTCCAGGTCCCCTCTGCTGTACCCACCCTACCATCGAATTTGGTATCATCTGCAAAGAGATTGCTTTGATCCTGGATTCCCTCACCTATATCACAGATGAATATATTGAAAAGGACTTGCCTCAGGACCAACCCCTGTTGTACTCCACCAGTGACCTCTCTAACCTCTGAGTGTTCCCCATTGACATATACCTTCTGACCACCACCCCCAGCCAGTTACTAATCCACGTAGTTAATTAGTCTCCCATTCCTAGATCCCACAGCATTTTCTCAAGTCTCCTGTGATGTATAGAGTCGAGGTCCTTGTTGAAGTCCAGATATAGTGTGTCTACTGCTTGACCCTTATGGACTATCTTCATGACCCAATCAAAGTCTGTCAGATTTGTCTGGCATGATCTGCCTGACACAGACCCATACTGTCTCTTGTCCTGTAGCCCTTCAGCCTCCAGCCATTCCACTAAATGCTCTGTTAAAATGGTTTGTAGCAGTTTCCCCAGGATTGAGATCAGTCTGACTGGCTGTAGTTCCCTGGGGCTTCTCCATGCCTTCACCCTTCTGGAGTGCCTCCTCCAATGCACTGGAACCGCACGTGTCTCTATGGAGCAGTTAAAAGGGTCAGTTAATGGTTAACCCCCCCCCCCAGCACCCTTGAGTGCAGGCAATCTGGATCTTTTGATTTATCTACCTTCAGAGTCCCAAGGCACTTGAGTACCCTCTCCACTGCTGTACCTTCCATCTGTGATCCATCCCACCACCCTGCTAGATAGAATCTCATACTCTCTGTGTGCAGTGCCTCCTCCTCCTTAATGGAAACTGAGCAGAAGCATTTTGCCACTTGGCCTCGTTCCCTTCACTTCCCTCACATCCACAAGTTTCTTCTGAATTAACTGCTATACCTTTTCCAAAATCTGCCCTTCTGAGATCCAGGACCACTGTCCTTCAGTTTGAGCATTAGGTTTCCAGCATAATGTTAAACCACACTGTTGTGGTCACTGGTCTCGAGGGGCATCTCTTCTCTGACCTCTCCTATGCTGCCCCCACTCGAGAGCACTAAGTCCAGTATAGTCCATTCTCTGGTGGGCTTACTAATCCACTGAGTCAATAGGCAGTCTTGGATTACATCTACCAGTGCCTGGCTCTTTGCGCTTTAGGCCAATGAAATTTCCCAGTCTGTATCTGGTAGGTTGTAGTCTCCCATTAGTACACCTGTCCCCTTTGTGACTGCCCTCCTCATTTCCTCCCCCAGTGCTCTATCCATATTGTTTCTCTAGTTTGGTGATCTGTACATCACCCCTACCCCATGACCTTCCCCTTAACTTGTGCTAACTGTACCCATATTGATTCTACCCCACCCCGCCCACTCTCCCCCTTTAGGGTGCAGTCTTCTGTGGCCTCTATACTGTCTTTTCCATACAGAGCAACCCTCCCTCCTCTGTTCTGCATCCAGTTTCTCCTGAAAAAGAGGTTACCCAGGAATAGCTAGATGCCAGTCATGGTATTGTGTCATACATGTTTTTGTTATTGCCATCAAATCTAATTTTGCATCTGCTACTACCGCCTACAGCTCCTCCATTTTATTTCCCAGTCTCCATGCATTCATACTGCCTACCATCCAAATTCCTACTTCTAGGGGTATGGATGTGGTTCACTTATCCACACATTGGCAGTTCTTCCTTATGAGCTGATTCGCCGGAACATCTTGATGCAAAGGTCCTCCTACCACCTGGTGGTATATCCTTCGTCTCCACCCTGTGATGTCAGATCTTCTTTTCTGCTGGAAGAGTTTGATCTCCTCCTTCACAGCTCTGCACGTTGTAGGGCCTGTTAAGTGTACCATTGGCAAACTTGGTGACTTTTCTCAAACTTTTGACTTCTGAGTGTATTCCTTGGTACCACTATCATTGCTTGATCAAACGATGCAACAAGAAGAAGTGAAGCCTGTTCCTGGCTTTAAACAATGCGTCACATGCCGGCAGAAGATGTCATGAATGTATCCACATGTATAGTTCCTGTACTACCTAGGGATGGCACACAGTGTCGTGGGTT
The DNA here is from genome assembly GCA_016271365.2 of Neoceratodus forsteri. NCBI lineage: Eukaryota > Metazoa > Chordata > Ceratodontiformes > Ceratodontidae > Neoceratodus > Neoceratodus forsteri. The sequence continues at coordinate 1,419,131,484 of CM057450.1, forward strand.
TTGGCCTTTGCCAGACGATGCTACCATCATTTTATTATTTATTTTTATTTATTTTTTATTCTTTGGTAACCAGATAAGGCCCACTAGCATAGGTGCCTGTTTTCAGGGGTAACCTGGGAGCACTAGGGAGGTTAAGTGACTTGCTCAGTCACACAGTTTGCAAGTGGAGGTTGTGGGAATCAAACTCAGGTCTGTCTGCTGGATGTACCAAGTTCATTCCCAGCTCGTTACTCTGACCTGTAGGCTACACTGCCATCATCACTTGAAGACCGTAAGGCTTGTCTTCTCCTCAGCTGGCCGGCCTGCCAAGACCCAAAATTGTGGCCTAAGGGTGGTTGCAAGGCAGCCTCTGCTGTGGTGGGTCAGTAGCCCAGCTTGTGGCTGTGGAAGAGGTGGATGCTGACTGGCCTTGGCAGACACCTCGTAAGCCTCAGCGCTGCTCCCTGCTGGGGTCAGCATCAGGGTGTCCTTCACCAGGGAATTTCACGACATGTATTAGGCCCTCCAGACCTTTTGAGGGAGCCCTGCCTGTCATAGAAAGAAGCATAAAAAATAAAACACCACCTTCGGTCATGGGACTGGGAGAGATCATGCTTCTCCCCCTCCCTTGACTCCCCCGACCACTTGAAGACTCTCGAGTGCTTAGGTTCGGCTGAGTCAAATTTGGTTGAGGGGCCAGTAGCTCCATGGTACCCTCGTTGGGCTTGACGATCTCAAGACTGGTCAGTCAAGCTGTTGAGATTTTTCTCAAACCTGTTGACCAGTTGTTGGAGGGGGTCAACAACGAGTCCATCTCCAAGACTCCGGTCTTCCCGGTCGTCACTCAAGAGGATGTAGAGCGGTCAGTATCCCCAGCTGTTACTACTCAGGATCAGCCTCCACTGGAGGTCAAGCAGTCGAAACCGGTGTCTGTCATGTATACAGCACTTCTGGCTGCACTTCCTCGACATCGGCCTCTGGGTCAACAATCAAGGTTGAGACACAGGTTGAGGTCACAGTGCTCCTCGAGTTCTCAATCCTGCTCAATTGGGAGGCATCAACATTGATGATCCTTGTCCTCTTCATCCTCTGATGACAAGAGGCTTCACCAGCAGATATGGCAGTGCTACGGAGAGCTTATCTGGCAGCATTGAGCCTTGGCGGAGTGGGGGTGGGGCTCTACCTCTGACTCTGTGGTCAGCTGGCTAGTGCTGATCAAGCCCACGCCAGTCCTTCCAAGACAGCTGTCACCAGCACGCATCTTTCCACACTTGCTGGTGAAACCACCTCCATAGCAACACATGTGGGGGGCATCTACTAAGGACTGCTGTCTGGGGACCGACTTACAAGGCCAGTTCTCTGTGGATATCACACACTCGGATGACTTAAAAGTGGTTTATGGTGGGAAAAGGTGGCAAGCCCATCTTCAATGAGTCCTCTGACTCCGATGGGTCCTTTACGCAGTCCTCAAAGATGCATATGTTCGACCAGGAATCGGTTGAGGAACTGACCAGCGACCATGGGACGGTGTTTTTGGGGCTCTCCTCCAGCTCATGTCAGAGTCGATGAATGTTCCTTTGGAGTCAGTTCAAAAAAAGGTAAATACCCTTTTATTGACATCCTGGATAAGGACAAATCCCGGGGGGTCGCCTTTCACATAGCTGAGGCCATTATGGTACCGGCTGTCGAACTTTGGCAGCATCCAGCATCTTGCCCAGCACCCTCAGCCTGTATGGTCCATATATATATGGCCCCAACTGGTTCTCTGTCCGGATTCTCTGACCACCCCTTAGTCAGAGTCTTGGTTCTGACTCTGTTTTCCAGAAATCAGGAAATACCAGGGATGTGAACAAACCCTCCGACAAGGAGTCAAAAAAGCTTGACCATACAGCTAAGAAGGTCTGTGCCGTGTCCTCGCCTGGTCTCTGTCAGGCAAGTTATGCCCCGATAATGGCTTATGTTGGTTACTCCCTGCTGGGAGTGTTCAGCAGTGTCCTCCCTTACCTGCCTGCTGATAAGCAGCTTCCTGTACATGTTATCAGAAACCAAGGTCAAGTACTGGTTAAACACCAGCTCTAGATGGCTTTGGACACTGGCGATTCCTTTGCCCATGTCATGGCTGCAGCCGTTGTAATGCATTGCAAGGTCTGGCTAAGGATCTCCACCTTCACAGCGGATACTCAGCGTAAGTTGGCCAATGTCCCTTTCCTAGGCACCAGTCTTTTTGTCCCAGGGGTGGATGGGTATCTCACTAGGACTGAGAAATCCACTGCCACCCTAGATTCTGTGGCTTCATCCCAGAAGTACCTACAAGAGCAGAAGCTAATGAAAAAGGCCTTTCAGCTTCAGCCCTTTCAGCCACAGCAGTCTCGGCAGCAACAGCCCCAGCAGGGGCTGTTTCAAGCCAGGTGCACCAAGGCCAAGTTCTCTGGATAGGGGCCTAAAAAAGGTGGGGGTAGGGGAAGTGGTGCCCCTCTGGCCTCAGTGGCTGGTACCCCCTCCAAAGTTGCCCAGTGATGTGTCGGGGATGTTCACCTCCAGCCTATCTAGTCCCTGATCCAGGTCCCTGTGGGGGGTTGGCTTCACCACTTCTGGCCTCACTGGTCCATCATTATTACAGACAAGTGGGTTCTTGAGGTGGTCAGTAGAGGTTTGCCTCTTGACTTCGAGGCTCTCCAGCCTTACCAATCCCATGCTCTGAGAGAGTCCTCGGTGTCGCAGGACACGCTGTCCACCCTCAGGGAGGACGTTGCTCAGCTCCTCGCAAAAGGAGCCATAGCCTGTGTTCAAGATGCCCTGGCAAGTCAGTTGTACATGTCCAAGTACTTCCTGGTCCTGAAATGAATGGGGGAAGGGCTGGCACCCCCTACTGGATGTTCATGATCTAAATCAGTTTCTTAGGAAGCATAACTTCAGGATGGTCACTCTGAGCCAGACCATCTCTAGAGCAGGGCATGTTTTTCTGCTCCCATTCTTCCACATCACAGTCTGTCCTTCCCACTGGCGGTACCTCCGGTTCCACACAGGTGTGCTCTGTCAGTGCCAGGTCATGCCATTCAGCCACTCCTCTGCACCCAGGGGCTTCACTAGGTGCATGGTAGTGGTGGTAGCCTTCCTGTGGCACCAGGGCATCCAGGTTTATCTCTGTCTGGATGACTATCTGATAGCTGGGCTGTCCAGTGAGGCAGTGGAACCATCCAGGGACCTGGCTGTCCAGATCTGCAGAGACTTGGGTCTCTTGGTCAACCTGGCCAAGTCTGAACTGATTCCCTCACAAGTGATTTACTTCGTTGGGGCAGAGTGAGACTCTCTACGGGCCAAGGCTCTCCTCTCTGCAGACCGGGCATTGGATCTTACCTCCTTTGCCCAATCATTTCAGGTTGGGCACTCTCACCTGCCCAGGACTTCCAGAGGCTTTTAGGGTACATGGCATCTTGCACCAGCACAGTCCAGTGGACTCGCTGGTGGATGCGGCACCTGCAAGGGGGAGTTGGGCCATCAGTGTTCCTAATGCCTAGGACAGCTGGACCAGCTGGTAACAGTGACCCAGGCAATGTGGGATGCCATCCAGTGGTGACTGATCCTAGAACATCTGGAGGAAGTAGTCCCATTTATCTTCCCAGAACCAACTGTCACTCTCATGACAGATGTGTCTCTGGTGGGGTGGAGAGCGCACCTGTGGACCGTGGGACCCATGGGTTCTGATCACCCAGGGAGTCCCATCACCACATCAACCTGCTGGAGCTCCATGCAGTGTGGCTAGCTCTGATGAAATGTGCTCCTTTAGTCAGGGATCAGGTTGTGCAAGTCCAGATGGACAACACTGCAACCATGTTCTACCTGAACAGGCAGGGTGGCACGTACTCCCTTCCTTTGTGTCGGGAGGCCCTCTGCACCTGAACCGTCATTCGCAGCCTGGGTGCAGATCTCCTGCTGATCCACGTTGCAGGAGCAGACAGCTGGCAGGTGTCTCAGCTAGTGAGCAAGATGTTGCATGAGTGGTCCCTGCATCAGGAGGTGGTGAGCCACCTGTTCTTCCTGCGGGGCACACCTCTAGTGGACCTATTTGTTTACTGGAAGAACACAAAACTGAGACTGATCTTCCTGGACATAAGTCTCCACCCCTCATTCACACTATTGGGATCTGTGCCGGAGGCACTAGGACCCATCGGGAGCAAACTTTTTGCTGGAGGGTTGGCGCCATCTCGCGAGGAGCGGTGCCGCGAGCCCTAGCTCGTGTGGTAACGACTATCTTGGCATCGACCCTCCAACCGCCTCAGTTCCTTTTTTCCCACCGTCGAGTGCACTTCAGTGACAATGTCACTCGCCTGTCGGGAGTCAAACTTCAAACTAGCAGCATAGTTTTCAGTTTGTATTATTTTGTAGTATTATCTCGATACAGTATCACTTAAATTTATTCTTATTTTTAAAATAAATACAATAAAGAAGTCTCAGCCTACCTTGACGGAGTCGACCATGAGCAGGTCAGGTGAAGGTAGGGAGACTTCGTATGAAAGCTGTTCAGTCAGTCGGGCTGGTCCGTCCGCCGATTTCTGGAGGCATGGTCTGACAATGGTCAGTCCAATGCCCGGGGATGGGCGGTCCCCGAAGGATAAAATAAACGGTCGCACTCGGCACCTTTCGCCTCGAGCTCTTTCTTCGCCCGCAGGTCTAAAAAGAGAAGGCATCACCGAGGTCGCCCTCTGATATGTTCGCGCCAGACGCCGGTTATTGGGGTTAGTTGTCGGTCTCCTCTTCCTGGAGTCGCCAACCTCTGCTCCTGGTAGCCAACGGCTTCGACATCGGAGCCCTACCCCTCCCGCAGGTAGGTCTTCAGATGAGCAGTTTCATCAGTGGGCCACTCTTATGGAGCAATGGGATCGGAGGTTGGTTTGGCTACCTGGCTCGGTCGCTCGTGGGCCTTTGGGCTCTCTGGATGACCAGGTAGGGCGGTTGGACCTTCCTGGTCATGGCACCTCTTGGGTGCCGTCGACTGCAACAGGTGTTTGCCCCTCACATGGCTTGCGCGCAGGGGCCACACCGATGCCCTTATCTCCTGTTCTTCTTCCTTCAAAACCTGTTTTGAGTCTGGGAGTGTTTTCGGCATCCTCGGCGTGTGGCCTCGGCACCGTCTCAGTGTCCGGTGCTGCGCTGGCGTCCCCCGGCGCCCGTCGGGCTTCTCGGCACCATCCTTGGCACCATACGGCTTTCGCGCGTTTTCGGCGCGTGGCTCTCACGGCATCGTCTCGGCGCCGCGGCAGCTCGGGACTCCTCTTCACTTGTTTCCTTCTTCCTCCTTTTCTGAATTTCATTCCTTTCCTGTCCATACAGTCCCTCCTGGACTGTCAGGAGATGACGTTGAGCCTGACCCAGACCTTCGGTTGGGTGACGAAGTGAACAAAGCAGGATCTATTACTGCTACAGAGCCTGTGGTCGAGGACCTATCTTTTAAGTCTCTGTTGAAAAATCTGAGTTCCACACTTTCTCTCCAGACTACAGACATCGATCCTGGGAAACTGTTGAGACTCCAATATCTTCATGCCTTGGAGATCCCTACGGATTTGACTCCTCTGATTCAGCCTTCATTCGAGACGCTGTCTCAAATGGTATGGAATAATCCTGCTCTTACCCCTTCGGTGGCTAAATCCATTGATAGGAAATATTCAGCCCCCAAGGATCGTCCCATTTTGGCATCTCAAGCCTTTGCGGATCCTATTGTAGTCCTGGCAGAGAATGATAAGGTCGTTCTTCCTCAAGCTACTACAGCTCGACCTATTAACAAAGAATGTTGTAAGATAGACACCTTAGGTAAGAGAGTCTTTGCTGCTTCTACTCTAAGTATCGTGTGCCAGTTACCAAGGCTATTTTTCTCAGTATGAGTATATCCTGTGGCATTCTATTAAACAGATGGTTGAAGCCCTACCGGAGTCGGATTCAAAGCCAGAGCTTCTTCAAACCATTACCAGAGGTATTGAATGTAATAACCAGCAGGTTAAAGCAGCCATGGATGCTTTTGACACTGCTTCCCGTTCAGTGGCTGCTGGTATTTGTACCCGGCGTCATTCCTGGCTGCGCACTTCGGGCTTCACAGAATGACGCCAGCAGCGAGGTGATAAGCTTGCCATTTGACAGCGATATCTTTTGTCCTCAGGTAGAGCAAGCTCTGAAGCTACACAAAAGACTAGGTCAGCCATTAAGTTGGCTCGGCCCCCTCCTGCCCCCTCTCGAGGGCATGCAAGTAAACGACAGTTTCATAATCACCAGTCCTTTCGAGGCAGAGGCAGAGGAAGTTTCCATAAGAACCAACCTGCCCAACCTCAAAAGAAGGCGCAACAGAAAGCACAAGGGCCCAAAGCGCCCAGCGCTACTTTATGAATTGCCGGCCCAAGTTCCATCTCAGCTGCCCGAGGTGGACTTTTCCTCTCCGGTTGGAGGTCATCTGATGCACTTCTACAACCAGTGGAAGTCCATAACCTCAGACAAATGGGTCCTCGGATAATTCACGAGGTATTCACTCAATCTTGTGGAGACCCTCGGATCATCCCAAACGACAGCCCAGGCTGTCAGCCCTTCAGTCAGACCTTCTCTACCACGAGATTCAGGGCCTTCAACAACAGGGCAGTAGAGTGGTGCCACTGCACCAACGAAACACGGGGTTCTACTCCCATTACTTTCTGGTTCCAAAGAAGTCCGGCAGAATGTGCCCCATTCTAGATTTCAGAAAGCTAAACAAATTTCTCCCCAAGGAGAAATTCAAAATGATTTCTCTGGGAACCCTGTTACCTCTGCTCCACCAACATGACTGGTTAGCCTCCCTAGATATGCAGGATACTTACCAGCACATTCCTGTTCACCTGAGGCATCACAAATTCCTGAGGTTTGTGGCTCTGGGACAGCACTATCAGTTCAGAGTTCTGCCCTTTGGGCTATCCTCGGCGCCGCAAGTTTTTACAAAATGTGCAGTTCTCACAGCGCACCTCAGAAAGGTCGGAATTCAGGTGTTTCCTTATCTGGATAATTGGCTTCTAGCAAGTCCTTCCAGGCAAGAGACTCTGGACGCCGTGGAGACAGCCTCGCGCTTCCTTACGTCCATGGGAGTTCTGCTCAACCTCAAGAAATCACAACTGCAGCCCTCCCAGAGGCTCCTTTTTATAGGGACTCTTCTGGACACCCCCTGTGCGAAGGCTTTTCTTCCAGAAGACAGGAGGAACGATATCCTTCAGATGGCCCGTCACATCGGGGAAAACAGCTCAGTCACAGCTCTCTCGAAACAACGGATGCTAGGCCTCATGGCATCCTCAGTGTTCACTGTACCCCTAGACGCCTGCACATGAGAACCACCCAGTGGGTGCTCAGTACTCAGTGGTCCCCAACCCACCTGCAGTCCTATCTCATCAAGGTGACAGAACCTTTAAGGAGGTCACTCACCTGGTGGTCTCAGGAGAGCAATCTCCTGGAGGGGTATCCCTTTGCTCCTCTGGACCATCAGATCTCCATTACCACGGACGCATCCCTAATGGGGTGGGGAGCTCGCTGTCAGGCTCTCCACACTCAAGGTGCGTGGACTCAAGTCGAGTCCCAGCTCCACATAAACGTCCTAGAAATGAGAGCCGTCCTTTATGTGGTCCGAGCTTTGAAGGACATTCTGTGTTACAAGAACATTCTCCTTCAAACGGACAACAAAGCAGTGATGTATTACATCAACAAGCAGGGCCGGGCTCACTCTTACCCCTTGTGCAGAGAAGCAATGAGAGTATGGGAATGGTGCTTGGAGCACGAGGCTCTAATTCAAGCGGTGTATCTGCCAGGTGTTCAGAACGAACTGGCAGACCGTCTCAACAGAACAGAGACAGACCCTCACAAGTGGTCTCTCGACTCAACCATAGTTCAGTCACTATTCAAGAGTGGGAACTCCAGACCTGGACCTTTTGCATCCCCACTCAGCATAAAACTGCCTCTCTTCTGCTCCAGAAATCCAGGGCCTGGCATTTTCTGTCAGGATCGTTCAGGCTGCAGTGGACAAACGCTTTTTACACCTTTCCGCCTCTTCCTCTAATTCAGAGGGTACTCCTCAAGTTCTAATCCCAGGGGGACAAAATGATTCTCATTACTCCCTTTTGGCCTCGGCAGCTGTGGTTTCCACTACTCAACAATATGTTGGCAGTTCCTCCGAGACCACTTCCCCTGCAGATGAACCTTTTGACTCAGGGACCGGTGGTCCATCCCAACCTGAGATCACTTCACCTTCATGCTTGGTTTCTGAAGAGGTCGAAGTAAACTGGTTCAATGTCTCTCGAAGAGTTTCAGATATTCTTCTGGCTGCACGGAAGCCAGCCACTCGGAAAACTTACACAGCCAAGTGGAAGTGTTTTTCGCTCTGGTGTGCAAAGTCCTCTCTGAATCCCTTTTCTTGTCCACCAGATAAGGTTTTGGAGTACCTTTTGGACCTCTCAAATTCGGGTCTACAGTACTCTACAGTCAAAGTTCATCTTAGTGCCATTTCAGCGTATCATGAACCCATTATTTCCTTAACTCTGGCTCAGTTACCTATGGTTAAGAGATTTCTTAAGGGGATTCTGCATACCAGACCTCCTACAAGACGTCCAGTTGCAGCCTGGGACATTAATCTTGTGCTAGACATGCTCACTCGGAAACCTTTCGAACCTCTGGCTACCTGTGAGCTAAAATTTCTCACCTGGAAGACTGCCTTCCTAGTGGCCATTACCTCAGCCCGCAGGGTCTCTGAGATACATGCCCTGGTCACAGACCCTCAGTATACTGTGTTCCATAAGGACAAAGTAGTTCTTCAGTACTCATCCTAAATTTCTTCCTAAGGTTGTGTCAGAATTTCATCCAAACCAACCTTTGGTCCTTCCTCTTATTTTATGGACTTCCAAAATGAAGGGCATTCTCTTCATTCTTTGGATGTTAAGAGGGCCTTGTGTTTCTATCTAGATAGAACCAAGATTTTCGCAAAGCTCAGCAACTGTTCATTTCCTTCAGTGAGACCCGCTGGGTCAACCTGTCGCATATCAGATGTATCTCATCATGGCTAGTGGCGTGCCTTCGTCACTGCTATTCCATGGCGCCAGGTTAAGTTGGAGGGTAGAGTTTACGCTCACTCTACCAGAGCGGTCGCGGCATCCCTAGCGGAAATCCGCAACGTGCCCATTGCAGACATCTGCAATGCGGCCACCTGGAGCTCAGTGCATACTTTCGTTAAACATTATGCACTAGATGTCCATGCCAGACGACTTTTCTTTGGCAGAGCCATCCTCAATGGACTTCTGTCCTAGAAACATGAGCTCTTGGTCTCTCCTGCCACCCTCTCGGGGTTATTAGCTGGTACTCTCCCGTAGGTGTGAATGAGTGGTGGAGACTTATGTCAGGAAGATATGAAATTACGTACCTACCGTAATTCTTGATCTTCTTGGGCCAGTCTCCACCACTCATTCACACGCCTCATCCCCCCTCCATCCCCCGAGCTCACCTTTCTTGTAGGTCTTCACTTCCTCAAATCTTTAGGCTGTGAAGGCTTCTTTATTGACCCTTCTTACACGGGTCATCCGGACTATCTTATGTCCGGTTTTTAGGTTAGGCTACCCTTCTAGGTTAGTTACGCTGCACCTCCTTGGTAAAAAAGGTACTGAGGCGGTTGGAGGGTCGATGCCGAGATAGTCGTTACCGCACGAGCTAGGGCTCACGGCACTGCTCCTCGTGGCGCCATCTCTGGCGCGACCCTCCAGCAAAAAGTTTGCTCCTGATGGGTCCTAGTGCCTCCGGCGCAGATCCCAATAGTGTGAATGAGTGGTGGAGACTCATCCAAGAAGATCAAGAATTATGGTAGGTACGTAATTTTCATTTCTGTCCCTGCTCCCCACAGTCTGGCACACTGGTGGGGGATGCTTTTGTGAGGCCCTGGACCCCAGGCCTCCTGTATGCCTTTCCCCTGATCCACAAGGTGGATGTCAAGGTATGGAAATACAAGGTGCAGATGATCTTGCTAGCTCCTGACTGTCCTTGTTAGTTCTGGTACCCGGATCTCCTTAGCCTCAGCAGTAGACCCCTGTGGCAGTTGCCTCTTCACCTGGATCTGCTGACCCAACAACAAGGGACGATCCTGCACCTGGACCTTCACTCCCTGTACCTCACAGCCTCGCTTCTGAGCAGCTAGAGTTGCAGGATTTGGGTCCTTTGAAGAATGTGTTCCACATTGTGGAGGCCTCTTGGAAAGAGCTGACTTGTCAGTGCTATGCCTTTAAATGGAAATGGTTTTCCATTTGGTATCAGGGCATGGAGCTCAATCCCCTTGCCTGCCTTGTGGCTAGTATATTGAAGTATCTCTGGTCCCTCTCCCAGCTGGGAATGCGATCATCAACCCTTAAGGTGCACCTGGCAGCCATCTCTGCATACTGAGTGTGGGCTGGTATGCCGACAGTGGCACAGGAGAAGGTGGTCAGACTCTTTTTTTAAAGGCCTTGACCAGTTGTCCCCACCGCTGCATGAACCTCCACCACCTTGAGACTAGTTGCTGTTTCTGGCTATGCTCTTGGGAAAGCCTTTTGAGCCTATGCACAGGAGTGAAATGTCACACCTCACATGGAATGTGACTGTCCTGCTGGGTATCATGTCAGCCAGGAGGATCAGTGAGCTTCAGGCACTCTCGATGGAGCCTCCATACCTGGTCTTCCACAGGGACAAAGTCATCTCCCCTCCACCCAACATTCCTCCCAAAGGTTGTCTCAGAGTTCCACCTTAACTCCACAGCAGCGCTCTGAGAGTTCCATCCCTTGTGGACTGCATCTTGGGCCTTTCTAAGCAAAATGAAGCCATAATCACCATACCACAAACAAATGTGACTACCTCATGAACCATAAGTGCTACGCACAAAGTACGAGTGGCAAAGTTGTTCACTATAAAATTACCTTTCCAATGGTGCTATGCAATGAATTATAAGCAATTCCTTTTTTTGCTATAGTAGCCAATATAGCAAAAAAAGTTTGTTTTTTTTTAATTAAAAAAACAACGTAAGCCATTTTTGGGAGGAAATATGTAACATATCAACACCAAATTAAGTATCCATACATTAGAAGCAGGTACAAAAGTAATTTTGTGCCAAAAAGCTATTTTTCTAATATAAAACACATAATTCCGATGCTCACCGGATTAGATGCGCTTGGTGCTGTGTATTGTATCTTTACTACACTACTGTATGATCTGCCTGCTCGTTGTATTGCCTGTTATTTATCTTTTAACTATTTATTTGTACAGAATGTGTGTTTACTACCCTTTGTATTTGCCAGTTCCTGGCTCGGGCCGTGTCTGAAAAAGGTATTCGGATCAGTGTACCAACCTGGTTAACAAATTAATAAATAAATAAATAAAACATGTATTTTTTTTCCATTTTATTCAAGGTGCTTTGGTGAGGCTTGATGGACAAATGTCAACCATACACACAATACCACAACCAAATGCGAAAAACTCCTAAAGTATATGTGATGCACACAAAGTATGAGTGACAAAGTTGTTTAACACAAAATTACCTTTCTAACAGTGCTATGCAATCAATTCGGTTTGTTTTTCATACAAGCCGAAATACCAAAAAAAGGGTGATCTTCCCTTGTCAGTCTTCACCATTCATTACTGCTTGGGTGTAAGCCAGATGCGCACACCCGCTACAAGAGTTTTTGTTTTGAGGGGAGGAGTCACGCCCAACGCGCTGCCCACAGAATGATGTACTGCGTGGTGCACGAGGGGCGGCCGTTTAGACGCTGCAGACTCCTCCTCCATCCCAGTTCTGTTTCTCCCACCATCGAGGCTGCACCTGCTGTGCAAGTGACAGTGTGAATTTCCAAATATGCCATTTGGCCTACCCTTCGACGCCGTTCTTTCTATGCCATTCTTTGACTCCTCATCCCGGTTCTCATCCTGATGCCGTTAGTAGCCGGTAAGTCCATTCCATTATTTTTTAATGGCGCCGGGATCTTTTGCTGTGTTTTGTTTAATTTTGCATCATGTCTGATTCGGGAGCCAAGCATAAATCGAAAGCGGGCTGCGCTCCTATGCGTCGGTGCTCCTGTGGCCGGCATTTTTCCGTTTCGGACCAGCATGATGTCTGTTTGCAGTGCCTGGAACCTAATCATGATATAGATAGATGCGACACCTGTTTTTCCATGGATCACCGTGTTTGGAAATCCGCACGTTTAAAGTCGGTAGGGCCCCGCTGACTTTTGGAGAATGACGTCGCTCTCGGGCCTCCCAGGCCAGATCTTTAGACCCTTCCTCTGGGTCCCCTCCCAGGCCTATATGGTCTGGTGAGGAAAACCTCCCTCTTCAAGCTTTGCCGGGAGAGCTTCTTTGTGATGTCAGAAAGTGGTGTGGCTCCACCCGGAGTCAAGTAAGTCAACACTGCCTCGGCAGTCACCTCTCCTGAGGTGCAGGCTTCCCCAGTGTCGCTTCCCACGGTTGCTGTGTCCGGCGCTGGAGGACCCTCGATGCCACCTCGCGGCACTGTTTTGGATTCTGGTGCTGTTTGCGGCACCGGTGATTGAGGCTGGTTCAGTTCTTGGCGCCAGCGCCCTGTGTGACTCTGCCGGCGGTGCCGTTTCAGGTCCTGGCACCATGCGCAGCGCTAGAGACTGGGCTGGAGTGGTGGGTGGGTCGGCATTGGGTTCTGGGGCCGCAGGTGGTGTGGTGGGAACAACTGGCACCGCTGGGGACACCGGCACTGTTCGCGGCGTCGTCTCTCAAGATGCTCCCAGGGTGGCCAGTGTGGAGGTCCTTCTGATCGACTCCTCTTCGGAGGGTGACGATTCAGATGTGGACCCGGATTGGCTACCCAATTCCTAGGAATCAGAGATCTCGGTGGGATGCGTCAGGCAGCCCAGTGCCCCCATTCCCGAGTCTCCGGAGCAGTCTGCCTCTGAGGACCCCTCGGTCGGGGGTGGCTTGGGGTCCATCGGGGATGACAGCTCTGGGGTTGGGGAAGGGGTTGTCTCCTCTGGAGGGGCTGTGGCAGCTGCCAACCTTGGTGCTGCTGCGCCCTTCCAAGGGGTACTGGAGACCCTAGCTTCCGTGGCCTCCCTTGAAAGCCTCTGGATCAGGGGACTCCTACGCTGGAGTCGAGGAGAAGGGCATCCTCGGAGTCTGAGGGGTTGAGGGGCTGGGGTGAGGGGCAGATGCACCCCTCTGCCACCCTGTGGGGTGGAGGGAGGAGCCGCAGCACTGAGCCCCGCCTCTCCTTCTTGGGCTCCAGGGTCCCCTCCAGTGGTGCCACTAAGGGTTGCCCTTCTGGACTCATGCAACCCCAGGCACGTCACAGGGGAGATTCCCCATCTGGACTCTTCTGGAGTTCGCATCCCCAGGATTCCACCCTGCGACCCAGTTTGATCTCAGGGATCCCTCTAGCTCAGGCACCATTCCCTGGATTCCAGAGCCCTGGCAGAGGACAGGCACCTTCCTGCAAGTGCCCTTCTCTCATCCCTCTGCAACTACCCCCCCTCTCCCAGGCCACGTGGGTCCTTATCCTGGGAGATGTTCAAAGGCACTGCGGCGACCTTCCCGTCATATGTTGGACACATGAATGAACGGGTCTTTCGCCTGTCCCCACCGCCGCAGGAGTTTTCTGGACATTCGAGTTCCCCATCCTCTTCGACTCCCTCCTCGGAGGGAGAGGAACCTACCATTCTCCTGTCATCCGATACTGATTTCACTGAATATCAGTGCTTCTTATCGAGGATGGTTTGGGATCTCTGTATATGCTATGTCAGATGGGACAATACCAAGTGGCAGACACGAGAATTCCTCTGTGAATTCAGTGCCCAACACTTGGTGGTGCCATCCTGGCCTGTCCCCTTCTAGGAAACATCTATCCGCACCTGGCAGTCTCCAGCCGACCCTTTCCCAGCCCCGACAGACTGCAGGAGGAGGAGGTATTGTGCTCCACAGGTGTCTCTAGGCTCTCTTCCTCACCCTCCTTCGGGCTTGGCATTCCTGGAGACCCCTTCTGGGCATCGGCTCCTGACGCACGACTGACCACCGGACTCGGATTCCCTACAATTCGACCAGTGGGGGCAAAGAGTTTTCTCTTCTTCTCGAGCGATGTTGTGCATTACATCACATCAGACACACCATGCTGCCTACAATAGGCACTTGTGGTCAATGCTGGCTCAGGTGCTAGCACTGATGCTTGATTCAGAGCAATCTCGACAAGATATTGCCCTCTCCATTATAGATCTAGAACTGGCAAGGCACCAAGCATGGGCATCTTATGACGCCAGTGAGGTGGCATCCAGGCTTGCGGGGACAGCGATCTGCATTAGGTGGATGGCGTGGCTTCGTCTATCGAGGTTGTCACCCCTGGCCCGGCGTAGGTTGATCCACTCCACTTTTTGAGGGACTCACCTTTTCTCCAGCAGGGCTAGAAAGCTTTTGCAGGGGCTTCCTCCATCCCCTTGTTTTCAGGGGACACCTTCTAGCTCTCCTCGGCCTTAGACTTCCTAGTCTGGTATGGCTAGGGTCTCTTCCTCCTGTTTTCCACCAACAGGAGGCTGAGGGTCTTGTTCTCTCAGGGCTGTGCTAGGCCCCCTTCGGGGGGGGGGGCTTGGTACTCACCCAAGCAGTAATGAATGGTGAAGATTGACAAGGGAAGATATGAAAATTACGTACCTACCGTAATTCTTGATCTTCTCTTGTATCTTCACCATTCATTACTGAATCCCGCCACCTTCCCTCATGGGCCTCATTTCTTGGGTGTCCTCCCGCCTCCCAGCTCACCCCCGAGGCCATGGAGGGCTAAACCCCTGGTTCCTTGAGACCTTCTGTTTTTCCCTAAAAAGCAGCAAAGGATTTGAAGAAGGAGGACAGCGAGTGGAGCTTCATCCTTTCCATCTGAGGGAACTATTTCTGATATTCCTGGCAGGCGTTCCTTCGAGGACTTTTCCTTCAGGCCAGATTAGTTTGATCACCAGCCAGCAGGGCTAGTTTCTGAGATAGTCCTCTAACCCTCAGTCTTCAGACCTAGCTGGTGTCCCTGAATCTTGCCTTGTATATACCAGACCTGGGCTAATTACCTCCTCTCTAACCTGATTCGACAAATTAACAACTCTTGAACAAGTGGTCTGGTATCTTTCATCCTTGCCTTCTCCAGGGAGTCAGAAGGAGTTTTTTTTTTTCCTCTATCCATCTTCCAAAAGAGGGTGCCCTTCCTTGGGGCTTCCCCTCTCCCCTCTAGTACTATCATACGGCCATGTACTAGTGGGACCTCTTTCCTCTCACCTAGTTGGGGGCTCTCTACTCCAGAACAGATTATTTGCCTTTGGCATTCTGTGAGCTCTCAACCTGAGTGATGGGTAACAGGATAGCGGGATGTGTAGGAAAATCTGTCTCTCTCGTACAAAGCTGTGCAGAGGGTTCGGTTGAACCATCTAACAAGTTTTTGTCTAAAGGGATCCTTGCTCCCTTGCTTTTAAACTCCAAGTAGATAAGCTTCAAGCCAATTTCCCCAAAATTTATGGCAGAATTGTTTCCCTCCTCCAAATATCCTTTTCTTCTTCCTTTTCCTTCTCTCTTCCTCTCCTTTTATCTGTTCCTCCCTCAGAGATGCCCAAGGAGTGAGGTCCTGCGGTCCCTTAGGGTAGTAGGGTTCTCCTCTTTCCTGTCCTCTTTTCGGCTTATTCCTTTTTCAGTTTGTTTCCTTTCCTTTATCTATCCCTTGGCTCTCTTGCCTCTCTCTTATCTTTCTAAGTTTTTTATTTTGCCTCTCCGGCTTACAGAACTGGGATGGAGGAGGAGTCTGCGGTGCCTAATGTCCGCCCCTCACACACCACACAGTGTGTCACTCTCGTGGGCAGTGGCATTGGCACTGACCCCTCCTCAAAAAAAAAAAAACTCCCGTAGCGGGTGCACACTTCCGGCTTACACCCAAGCAGTAATGAATGGTGAAGATACAAGAGAAGATCAAGAATTAGGGTAGGTACGTCATTTTCATTTTTTGCAGTTATAAAAAAGCAACGTAAACCATTTCTTGGTGGAAAATATGTAACTTATTGACACCAAATTAGGTATCTGGTACCCATAATATTTGTTATATTTGTTCAGTAAGCCCTATCTCAATTGGCTGGCAAGTAATACAGAGACATAGTGGCGATGACCACAGAAGTGCCCAGAGCAAATGGGAAGTCTTTTGCTGCTGACTGAAGTCACTGTGAGAGACAAAGGGAATGATTTTGGATGCTACCTACAGGCATTTCATGGAAGTAAACACCAGGGGCCCCATATTCAAAAGTGTCAGGCTGCATCACACAAGTGCTTGTGCCGCACAACTCAACTGCACCAGCACAAAACAGTGGTATATTCAGGAGACGCACTGTAATATGCGATTGCGCATGTGCGGTTGAATATCCCGAACATGCGCAATCGCATAGTGGGAGATGCACTGCGCGGCAGGTGCCCAGAGTCCAGTGCGGAGCATACAGAAGTGTGCAATGTAAAGCCAGTTGTGCGGAGCGCAGATTTGCAATATTTAGCCAGGATATGCAAATGGCCTCATTGCATAGAGCCCAAACAGCACATTTGCATCTCATTACTGGAATATATTCAGGCCATTTGTATGCCATTGGCATGCGCAGTTCCAGCATTGCAAGGCAACACCACCACTCCACAAAGGTGATCAGGAGGTACTGCAGCCTATCAGGCAGGTGAGATGCATGGTTGTGTGTGGGTGGACTGCATTGGCCCGAGTACAGTGCTACATAACCCCCAACCCTTTAGCACCCAACTGTGTGCCAAGGTGTGTAACAACTGGACAGAATGTGTGAAACAGCAGCACACATGACAGTGCAGCTTGGTAGACTGAGGAAATAGGTGCTCCAATCTTGCTACTGTTTGCTGCTACCTAGCATCTCATATTGTCATACAATTCTGCAGAACAGTCCCAGTGGTCTGTGTTTAATGTCACCCACACAATGTGGGTCAGAGGGTGTTTGAGTGATGACATGAGTGCCGTACCCTGTACTGTGTGACAGTTGAGAGGTTTGCAGTGCTACTACCCATGGACATGTCCATGCCCTACGTGACCACATGCACAACACTGGAAGGATCCGGTGTCCTTGGGGCATGCGCCTCTAGGCCGCAGGTGGTGCTACCCCTGCCCCACACTGCTCACAGTTGTGCATTGTCCACCACCAGTACATCTCAGTGACCTGAACCCAGGGCCCCTGCAGCATTGTCACACTGCAGGGTTGGCATCGGTGACATGTATGTGGTTCCAGGTGGCGTGGATCTGGCACAGGCATGCTGTGTGCACCTTCAGAGTTCTACAGTGGGTGTGTGCCACTGGGCTGTCCCTGACCCATACCATGCTGCCACCATTACTGCCATGCATCCTGCTCACTGTTGCCCCTGACACCACCATGGGCACATGCCTCTACCAAGTGACACTCTGATGGCCACATGGGTGCATGCCATGGCACCTGGCACATCTGCCATAGTGTAGCTGTCTGCTCTGCTGGTGTGCTAGGGAGGTGCCTGACTAGTATGTGGCAGCTGGGTGTCACTGACCTGGGTGTGGTAAGGGGGATTACTGCCTGGGTGGCGCCAGCGGTGTCACCCAGTGGCACCTGGCAGGTGCCCAATGAGCAAGCTCAGCACAGCTGTGGCTTTGGGTACTACCGTCCTGGCATGAATGCTGTGTGTGGGTGCCTGGAGCACATCCTGGTGCACCTCTGACGGCTGTATCAAGGTCACCTGTCTGCAGTTCTGGAGCCTGCCTGTGGGTGGCTAGCCAATTTAGGCCATCCCCTTACATACGTAACTTTGCGTGGCACAGTTTTGTGTTGTGCGAGACTTGTACCATACATTTCGACTGAATGTACACTTCTGCGGCATATTCAAGTGCCCGCACCCTATTTTTGCACCGCATACATTATGTCTGTGCAATCGAGCATTCGGACCTGTGCGATGCATCGCTCTCCCTTTTGTATATTGTGCTTCCTCGCATTTTCTGGGATGCACAGCCATCTCCATTTTGGGCTGCACATCTCCTTTGAATATATGGGTCCAGGTGATAAGCCTTCCAGTCTGCTTCATGAATCCATCTACGGGGGCTGACCGCAGGCTTCATACTTTGGACTTGAGGCAGGCGCTCTCCTGTTATGTAGAGCACATGGCAAGAGTTCAGAATGAGGCTCGCCAGCTCTGTGTGACATCTTTTGAAGCTGCACCTGGCAGACTGGCAACTAAGAGGACTGTTGGCAGGTGGTTTACATGTGCATCGACCTCTGTTAATAGGTTAGCTGGTAGGGAGCCTCCTGTACAGTTTAGGGCTCATTCTACCAGACATACCACTGCCTCGGTGACTGCTTTCAGGGTCATCTATATCCAGGAGATCTGCAGGACTGGCATCTGGAAGTCCACACACACCTTCATTTCCCATTACAGCACTGACCCTGAGTCTTGCTGGGATGGGCCTTTGGGACCTCAATTCTCCAGTCTCTGTTTGCCAAATACAGGTGCGTGCCTTGCCCCTCCTGCCAGAAAACTTCTGGACCCTGCCATTGTGTGGATAAGTGAACTATATACCTCTAGAAAAATAGGTTACTCACCTGTAGCTGTAGTTTTGGGAGTGGTATATGGTTCACATCCACACCACCCACCTAGCCTCCATGCCCCTAGAGAGTAGGTTACTCATCTGTAACTGTAGTTCTAGGAGTGATACATGATTCACATCCACACCACCCACCAGACCTCCCCTGCAAATGCCACATGGATCCCTGCTTCCAGCATGCGAAGCTCTGACATCATGGGGTGGAGTTGAGGGATATACCACCCAGGTGGTGGGAGGAGTTTTGCTTAAAGACATTGTAGTGAATAACTCATAAGGAAGACCAGCCAGTGTGTGGATGTAGAGCCAGGGTTCATCCGAGAACAGAACCCGAACTATTTGATTTTTTCCCAATCCAAACCGAACTTGAACCCTAAAAAATAAAAAACAGATCGAACCGAACCTGAACCCAGACCATGTGAAATGAGGGGAACCCACATGGATGCTGTAGGGTGAATTTATTAGAACTCAAACTGATAAATTACACAAAAAAAACCTTGACCCGAACTGAACTCGAACCCAAATGTGTATTTATCAGATCAAACTGAACCAAACTTAGACTATACTCTGCCAAACCCGAACCGAACTAGAACCCTAAAAACATGTTGAACCCTAGCTCTATGTGGATGTGAACCATATACCACTTCTAAAACTGCAGTTACAGGTGAGTAACCAATTTTTTTCCATCCTCCCCTGCCTTTCCCATCTCTGGCACCTCATCCCTCTTGTTTAACTCTTCCTTTCCCCCTCTGCATTTTCCATCATTTACTCTGTTTTGGACCCCTTTTCTAGTCCCCTTACTATTCCTAGAGACTGGGCCTACTTATTCTTTCTTCTTACTCCCTTGGATCCAGTACATTCCCTCTCCCCAATGCTGTTGGTATCACACTGCCATGTCCCCCCACATTTACAACATGTTGAGGGTCAACCCTTATGACTTCCTATGGTGTGCTGGTGTTGTGTATTCTAACACAGCCCTTTCCATTACTAGTTTAAATTCTTACTAATTCCCATGTCAGTCTTCTGCCTTTACACAATGGTGCTGTCCTTCCCTGGCAAACAACCAGTGCACCTCCCAAAATGTTACCTAGTCCAAAAAGAAAAAAACTCTCTTTGCTACACCAGCTCCTTAGTCATGTGTTGAAATCCTTTACTGTATTTTAAAGTGTCTGTTCTTACCATTGCATGGGCACCACACGGACCTCAGAGAAGATTGCCATCTCTGCATGACCTGGCTGAGAATGGGATCAGAGCAGTGCAACAGGAGTTTGTGGAGTTGGGGAGGGGCTTTAGACAAGTGGCACACAGAGTAACTTTCTCGGAAGTGCTACCTGTCTATGGCATGGATGAGGCTAGGGTACTCCATACCATAGGATTCAATCAGAGGTTGAAAAACTGGTGCAGAGCTCAGGGATTTGGCTTCACTGGGGACTTGGGGTCCACCTGGAGTGATGCAGGCCTATACTGGTGCGATGGTCTGCATCTGTCCAGGAGGGGAGCCAGAATCCTAGGTGATAGGTTTAAATGCTTCATTGGCAAGCATTTAAACTAGCCAAGGGGGAGGCACTGAAAAGGAGAAGGGAAATCCTAGCCCCTCCCCAAAAAAAAGCAGGGTAGTTAGTGAGGTAAACATCAAGATAGGGCAGTTGATAGGGAGAAGGGCAGGGGTAAATGGAGAAAAGACAAAGGCAGTAAGGACAGGGATGGGGCAAAAAGAAATAAGGCCATAAAAAAATGGAGGGTAATGAGTACCAATGCCCGTAGTCTAGGTAAAAAGCTCCCTGAAAGGATGGCCTTGATGGAAGAGGGATGCCTGGATATCGTGGCAGTCACAGAAACATGGTACACAGAGAACCATGACTGGGATGTCAACATACCAGGGTACACAATCTACAGGAGGGACAGGGAGGGTAGAAGAGGAGGAGGAGTAGCTCTCTATGTAAGGGAAGGGATCAAAGCAACGGAACTAAAAGGGTAAACAGGGAGGAGAGGAGGCACTGTGGGTCATCCTGGAGACTGGAAATAGCACCACAATCCGCACAGGGGTTGTATACAGACCCCGTCTCAGGGGGAGGAAATGGACAAGGAAATGATGGAAGGCATCCTTAGGATGGCAGAGAAAGGGGAGATATTGCTGATGGAGGACCTGAATATGCCAGATGTTAACTGGGGTACCTTTGCTGCAGCCACATCCAAGAGCAGGGCCATTCTCGATTCCCTACAGGGGGCATGCTTCAGCTAGTTTTTGGAACCCACTCGGGAGAGAGCAGTCTTAGACCTGCTACTCTCAAATGGGGACAGAGAGAGGCTCTCAGATCTAGAAGTGGGTAGCCATCTGGGAACAAGCGACCATCAAACAGTGTGGTTCACAATAAACTTAGCTGTAGAGTCAAGCCATACAAAAGTGAAGGTACTAGACTTCAGGAGGGCTGATTTGGTCAAAATGGGAGAGTGCCTCAAAAAAGCACAAGCAAACAGGCAAGAAGGTGGGGTGGAGCAACAATGGGGAAACATCAAAACCGCCATCACAGAGGCAACAAGCCTTTGATGCAAATAAACAAATCAAAATGAAAGAAAAAAACACCATGGTTCTCAAAAGAAGTGGCGGGTAAGGTTAGGGAGAAAAAGATAGCATTCAGGAAGTATAAGGAAACACAGAAGAAGCAGGACAGAGAACTGTACCAGTTAAAGCAGAAGGCAGTCAGAATAGCAAAGGCCCAAACTGAGGAAAAGATAGCCTACTCGGTTAAGAAGGGGGGATAAAACCTTTTATAGGTACATTAGGGAGCAAAGAAAGATGAAGGCAGGGATACTGAGACTGAATAAAGGGGAAGGTGGTTGGGCAGAGAGCAACAGTGAAAAAGCAGGTATACTGAACGAATACTTCAGCTCAGTAGTCACAAAGGAAGAGCAGGGGAGATACCTAATCCAGTCAGTAGAAGCACTCTGGACAGGGGGGTTGATATTAGTCATTTCACAGAAGAAAGGGTTCTGAAAGAACTCCTAAAACTGAAGTGGATAAAGCAATGGGGCCTGATGGGATTCACCCCCAGAATTCTGAAAGAACTAAGGGAAGAACAAGTAACACCACTGACTACCCTTCTGAATAAATCATGGGAGGATGGTGTGGTACCTGAGGACTGGAGGAGGGCAGATGTGATTCCCCTTCACAAAAGTGTGAGCAAGACAGAGGCAAGAAACTACAGACCTGTCAGTTTGACCTCAGTGGTAGGGAAAATGATGCAATCACTTCTGAAGGAAAGAATTGTTGAGTACCTAGAGGCCAGTGGGGCACAGGACCCAAGGCAGCATGGATTCACAGCAGGAAGGTCATGTCCGACAAATCTAATTGATGTCTTTGACTGGTTGACCAAAGTAGTAGACCAGGGAGGGGCTATGGACATGGCCTACCTAGACTTTAGCAAGCCATTTGACACAGTCCTGCACAAAAGATTAATAAACAAATTAGCCAGCCTGGGAGTGGGTCCCAGGGTGGTAGCCTGGGTAAAACACTGGCTGAACAACAGGAAACAGAGGGTAATAGTAAATGAAGTCCACAGTGAAGAAACGGGGGGAGGGGGTTACTAGTGGGGTACTGCAGTGGAGGGTTCAGTACTGGGGCCGGTACTTTTTAATATCTTTATAAGTGACATTGCAAAAGGTCTAGAAGGAAAAGTATGTCTCTTTGTAGATGACACAAAGATCTGCAACAGGGTCGATATGCAAGGTGGGGTGAAAAGGATGAAAAGGGACTTGACAAGGTTGGAGGAATGGTCAAATGTATGGCAGCTTAGAGTCAACGCAAAGAAGTGCAAAATAATGTACCTGGGAAACAAAAACCTGGGGGAAGAGTGCACAATGGGGGGTGAGATACTGTCAACAACAGAAATGGAAAGGGACCTGGGGGTAGTCATATCAGATGACCCAAAGGTGGACCAGTAATGTGAGAAGGCAGTAAGGAGAGCTGGGGGGATACTGGGATGCATAGGGAGAGGCATCACCAGTAGAAAACAGAAAGTTGTTGTCTCTCTGTACAGACAGTTGGTAAGACCACATCTGGAGTACTGTTTACAGTTCTGGAGACCCCATCTCCACAAAGACATTGACAGGGTGGAGGCTGTCCAGAGGAGAGCAACCCAAATGGTGCAGGGTCTGCACCAGAAGACATATGAAGAAAGACTAAAGGAGCTTAAGATGTATAGCCTCAAGGAAAGGAGGGATGGGGGGACATGATTGAAACTTTCAAATACCTCAAGGGAATCAACAAAGTCCAAGAGGGTAGCATCTTTCAGAAAAAGAGATGTGCAAGAACAAGGGGCACAATTTGAAGATGGGGACGCCTCAGAGGTAATGTGAGAAGTATTTCACAGAGGGGTTGTAGATGCATGGAACAGCCTTCATGAGGAGGTCGAGAGTCAAAAACAGTGGGAGAATTCAAGAATGCATGGGACAGATATAAGGCAGTCCTAGTGGGGGGTAGGAGAAAGTAGGCTGTTGGTTAACTAGGATCTGCAACTTATCTGTTAGGTAGGGAAATGGGCAGATTAGGTGGGCCAAGCGGTCTTTATCTGCCATCAGAGTCTATGTTTCTATGTTGCTGCTGCCTTCAGCTTCTTGCCAAGTTCTTTAAAGTTGTCCTTGACTCTCTCTACACTGTGCCCCACCAGATCATTGGTTCCTAGATGAATCACCCCGTGTGGCTTCTGCTCCCTTGCTTTGATGAGCTTCTCCAGCCAGGGCAGGACCCTGTTCACTGTTCCTCCCAGAATACAGCATATAGATCTCTCTTCCCAGTCGGAGGTATACACCAACCTCCGTGTCCCTCTTACTACTGAGTCCCCTAGCACTATTATCTTCCTCCTACTACTGTGCCCCACCACAGTTGGTTTTCTCTTAGCAAGTGTAGCCACCTCAGACTGGGTTCCTAGTGCCCCTTCTCCTTAGGATCAACAAGCTGAATCCATTCTGTAAGAGGCACAAACTGGGTACACAGAAACATAAAATTTGGTGGCAGATAAGGACCGCTTGACCCATCCAGTCTGCCCATTCCTCCCTACCTACTCGAGTACTGCAGTCCGTGCCTGATCTACAGCTCTTTCTCCCTTCCCACCTTCCTTTACACTATGATTCCCTTCTGCTTATCCCATGCATTCTTGAACCTCACCACTGTTTTCACCCCCGCCACCTCTGCTGGAAGGCTGTTCCAGGAATCCACCAGTATTTCTGTGAAGAAGTGCTTCCTCACATCTCTCCTGAATCTACCCCCTCCAGCTTTATAACATATCCCATTGTTCTTGAGCACCTTTTCTTCTGCAAACTACTTACCTCCTGTACCTTATTTAATATAGAAACATAGAATTTGATGGCAGATAAGGACCAGTAGGCCCATCCAGTCTGCCCCTTTTACCTACAACCTCAAAAGCCAAAGATGCTACTTGATCTCCGGCTTTACCTCCGCTTTTGAATCATTAGGGTTCCCCTGTGTCTCTCCCATGCAATTTTGAATTCCTCCACTGGCTTTGCCCCCACCACCTCTGCTGGGAGGCTGTTCCATGCCTCCACCACCCTTTCCATGAAGAAGTACTTTTTCACGTTCCCCCTTAGTCTGCCCCCTTCCAGTCTCATGTCATGTCCTCTTGTTCTAGAACATTTCCTTTTCTGAAATATGCTACCCCCCCAGTACCTTATTTATTCCCTTTAGGTATCTGGAGGTCTATATTATATCTCCCCTCTCCTCTCCTTCTCCTCCAGGGACTACATATTGAGTGCTTCAAGTCTTTCCTCATGACCTTTGGTGCAGGCTCTGTACTATTATTGCTGCCCTTCTTTAAACTGTCTTTACCCTGTCTATGTCCTTTTGGAGATGCAGCCTCCAGAACTGGACACAGTACTCTAAATGAGGTCTCACCAATGATTTGTACATCGGCATCTCAACCTCCTTTTTTCTTCTACTGGTGATACCTCTCCCTACGCACCCCAGCATCCCACTGGCTCTCTCCACAGCCTTGTTACATTGTTTGATCACCTTCAGGTTATCAAATATGATCACCCCCAGATCTCTTTCCTGTTTTGTGGCTGTTAGCAACTCCCCACCCATCATGTAATCCTTCCCTGGTTTCCTGCTTCCCAAGTGCATGATTTTGCACTTCTTCCCATTGAATCTTAGCTGCCACACTCTGAACCATTCCTCCAGTTTAGCTAGGTCCTTCCTCATTTTCTCCACCCCACCTGGAGTGTCTACCCTATTGTAGGTTTTGTTGTCATCTGTAAAGAGGCATACCTTTCCTTCCAGCCCTTTCACAATGTCACTAATGAAGATGTTAAACAGTACTGGGCCCAGAACTGATCCCTGTGGCACCCAACTGGACACCCTCCCTTCCTTGGATTTAGCTGTTTAGCACCACTCTCTGTGTTCTAGCCCTCAACCAATTCCTGACCCAGTTCACCACCTTGTGACCCAATACCAGGCTGCCCAGCTTGTTTACAAGTCTCCTTTGTGGAACAGTGTTGAATGCCTTGCTAAAATCCAAGTAGGCCAAATCCACAGTTCCCCTGATCCACTTCCCTGGTCACCCAAAGAAATCTATCATATTTGTTTGACATGACCTTCCTGATGTGAACCCATGCTGCCTTGGATCTTGTGCTCCACTGGATTCAAGGTACTCCACTATCCTTTCGTTTAGCAGTGATTCCATTGTTTTCTCCACCACCGAGGTCAAGCTAACAGATCTGTACAGTAGTTTCCAGCCTCCTGCCTACTCCCACTTCTGTGGAGAGGGACTACATCTGTCCTTCTCTAGTCCTCTGGAACCACTCCCGTACCTAGTGATTTGTTGAACAGGCCAGCCAGTGGTGCTGCCAGCACCTCCCTTAACTCCTTCAGTATTCTAGGATGTATCCCGTCTGGTCCCATTGCCTTGTCCACCTTCAGCTTTGTGAGTTCTTTAAGGACTGTCTCCTCTGTAAATGGATTGGTGTCCACCTCCCTTCCAACTCCGTTTCTTACCTGGGTCCCTCCCCTTCCCCTTTTTCTGTGACTACTGAACAGAAATATTTGTTCAGTATTGATGCTTTGTCCTGGTCTCATTCCACGCCATCTCCTTCCTCCCTTTTTAGTCTTTAACCCCCCTCCCGGTCTTTTGCCTTTCACTAATGTACCTATAGAAAATCATGTCCCCCTTCTTCACTTCTTTAGCTGTTTTTTCCTGTGGGCCTTTGCACTCCTGACTGCTTTTCTTACCTCCCTTTGTTTCTCTAGGTACACTGCCCTGTCCTTCTCCTTCTGCATTTTCTTGTATTTCCTGAAAGCCACCTTTTTTGTCCTTACTTTCCTGGCCACTTCCTTTTAGAACCATAGTGGTTTTCTCTTCTTCTTGCCTTTGTTTATTTGTCGAACGCAGAAGTTTGTCACCCACTAGCCCTTGCTACTGCCTTGTTGCACTGCCTAGCCACCTTTAGGTCATCCAATATAATCCCCCCAGTCTCTTTCCTGCTTGGTGGTCGTTTTGACGTAGACAGCCCGTTCTGAGTGCTGCATAGTATTTTTTTTTATAAAATGTATTAATGACTGGCTCTGCTGAAAAAAATCAAATGCTCTAGGAATGACCTAACTCCCCCCCCCGCCAGATTTCGTCTCACAGCTGTAGGCCAAGAGAACTGCTGACAGCATGTATCACTCACACTCAGTTTTTTGAGACAATGTGTTACCTGGAAGACTTTAATCAAGGATCCTGTTCCTCTGAGTTAATTACAGAGTTGTTTTGGGTTAACTTTGCTAAGAGGGAAAATCATAAAAAAGGTTTATGACATTGAAGAGAAAACATAAGTTATTACACAGAGGTGAGAAGTCATAAATGCTCACATGAAGCCTGTGTGAGGAGGGTACAGCTTGAGATCAAAGAAAGTGTCATTTGAAACTTGAGTTATGCTAAGGTTGCAGAATTAATACTTGAAATTACATCCTGTGGTTGTATAGAAATATATATGTTTTAGATATTTTGACAGAGGAGGAGCTGGATGACCTCATCCTAAAGGGGGTTGGCAACTACAGCTTGTAAAGATTGTTCTATTTCACTACAGGGGACACTTTTAGACGACTCTGACCAAGATAACATCTGAGCACTGAAAACAGGTGTTTAGAAAGCTAGACAAAATCTAAATATTGTTGTAGGAATTGCACTGTTTAAACCTTGTTTTGTTTAAAGATTTGTATGTCTTTTGATATAAGAGTTCTGTATTGTTTGTTTGACGTATTATTATATATTTTAATAAAAACTCTAATTTTAGAGCAAACCTGGTCTGTCTTTGAATTGCTTTCTTCTACTGAGAAATATTCATGGTTATAGCAGACGACAGACATAGCTTGTATGCTGGTACCAAACTGGAAAGAGAAACGTTTTAAATCTGAGGTCTTTATTAAAGTTTTAAAGGGTTCATTTCTGCACACCTGGTTAGGTGCCCGTAGGCAAAGATATCTAGCCCTCCGAAGACAGATATATCTGAGCCTGTGCATTGGGTATGCTAGCAAGAAGTTAACAGTTTGAATTCCTCCAGAACTGGAGACCAAAGGTTGATCCGAACTCACAAAAACAGACAAGAGGGTTACCTTGTCTGTTATACTGTTCACAAGACTGCGCTCAGAGGTTGGCACTTTTGGAGTAGAGGGCCTGACCTGCTGAGTGAGTCTGTGACAGATTGGTTGGCAGCGGTGGCATTAATTTTGGTATCACAAGCTTATTGTTCTGTGTCAGCTGAGACCATAGGCTCTCTTACAAAGAAAGAAAAAGACAGAGTTTTATTTTAAAAAGGAAACAACTATATATCACTTGGCTTACAGTCGCTTTCCTACCCATTTAATTTTTTTTCTAAAGTGCAAAGTCAGAGTAGCAGTAGTTAGGAAAGATGGCGTCCTACTACAGCAGGCACACTGTAGAACAGTTAAAACAGTTGTGTGAGGACAGAGGAGTCCTGCTCGAGGTGAAAGCCAGTAAGCAGAACCTCATAGAGGCCCTGATGGTAGCAGATACCCAGAGCTGGCAGTCACCAACCATGACTGAAAGGGACCAGACATCGAGTGTGGCCGAACTAGTGGCCAGTGAGGGGTCCCAAGCCGATGAGGCGGACAGCAGGGCCACTGTCAGTGAAGGGCCACAGCAGCAGGGGAAGGTCACTAGTATCCTGAATCCAGAGGTATTCAAGCTGCAAACTGAGTTGCGGAGGATAGAACTGGAGGCAGAGCCACAATAGAGGGAAGCGGACTGTGAGGCAGAGCAACAACAGAGAGAGGCAGATCATGAAGCAGAGCGACAACAGAGGGACGTGGACCGTGAGGAATGTGAGTGCCAGTGAGAGGCAGAGGAGAAGAGAGAGCGAGAATGCAGAGAGGCAGAGGAGAGGAGAGAGGAGTGCCAGTGGCAACACAAACTGGAGAAGCTACGACTCCAACCAGCGGCACCAGGGCAGGTAAGTGGCTTGGGTTTAACTGGGACTGCAGGACTGGGTTACAAACTGAACTCTAAATTAATAGCTGAGTTTAAGGATGGAGAAGATATGGACGCTTTTTTAAATTCTTTTGAAAAAGTTTGTATTCAGGCTAAAATTCCTAGAGAGTCCTGGAGCTTCCAGCTATCCCCGCTACTTACCGGAAAAGCTCGGGATGCATTGGGTCAAGTGAACAATGAAAACAGTGATGATTACAGCAAGTTAAAAGCTGCACTACTAAAAAAGTTTGAATTAACTGCTGAATCATACAGAGCTAAATTCCGTAAGCTCAGGAGAAGCCCTGATATGAGCTATGAGGAGCTAGCCACGAAACAACGTCAGTTTTTAAAACGTTGGTAGGAAGGAATAGAGGCAAACACTGTTGATAAAATTGAAAATGTGATTTTATTAGAACAGTTTTATTGGGCATGCCCAGCTGAGCTAAAAACCTGGCTAGAGGACTGAGATCCAAAAAGAGTGCAAGAGGCTGCTGAACTCTCTGATTGCTATGCCAAGAGCAGACCTGCTCTGAGAATGAATGGGGTGGGTGTGGCAGCGCAGAAAGGGAAAAGCGCACCTTCAGGGCAGCTAAAACCCTCACTGCCTCCACCGAAACCAGATCGCCCCAGGTTTCCAAGAAAAGATTTCTCTGAAGTAAGAAATGCTTGTTGGTTATGTAAAGAAACTGGGCACATTGCCAGACAGTGTCCAAGAAGGGCAAGCAATAATACGCAAAGTAGTACCAGAAAGGAAGTGGGTTGTTTGTGTGTCCCTGGAAGCATGCCAGTGAACATGAGGGAGCACATGCACCCAGTAATAGTAAATGGTGTACAGACGCAGGGGTTAAGGGACACAGGGGCATCTCTTACATTGGTAAAGGGGGATCTGATACAGCCTGGTCAGCTTATACCCAATAAATACGTGACTGTACAGGACTTTGCAGGTGAAGAGAAAACATTGCCACTGGCAGGTGTTCTCCTGGACTGGGGTGAAACACGGGGGACTGTGCAACAGGTGGCTGTAGCTAACACATTAGCAGTGGATGTGATCCTGAGTAACAATCTCCAGCAGGGGGTGGTATGTGCAGGTACCCGTAGCCAAGCGGCAAGGAAAAATAATAGTTCCCTGAACCCCACAGAAACCAGTGTGAAAACCACGGAGAGGCTGGTTCCCCAGCCTGTGTCTCCAGATGGGGAGACTGATAAAAAGGGTGTAGAAATTTCCCCAGTAGCAAGTAACCACCCTGCTACAGAGGGTTACTCCAAAGAGGGAGGGGTGACTCCTTGTCAGGGGGGAGGGATTGACAGTGATACTGAGGGCCCTGATGCTAATGCTAGGGACCCTAGTTTAGCCACTGACGGGGACTTGTCCCATGCTTTGGGAAGGTGTGAGGGGTTCGCAGCTGCTCCGAGAAGTGACCCTAGTTTAGAGAAGCTGAGGGCTTGGGCAGACTCGGATGGTGCACAGGGAGGTGACGGCAGACATAGGGTTTATTGGGAAAATGGACTTATGTATACTCAGGCAGTACAGACAGAGGAAGGGATGCTAGGCAGGCAGCTTGTCGTTCCCCAGGGATATCGTGAGCAGTTGCTCAAGATTGCACATGATATTCCCTTGTCTGGTCATCTGGGAATCACGCGCACAATGCAGCGGTTGGCCCAGAATTTCTATTGGCCTAACTTCACCCAGCAGGTGAAGGAGTATTGCAGGTCTTGTCACCGGTGCCAAGAAATAGGGAAGGCGGGCAAGAAAACCCAAGCCACCCTGATCCCCTTGCCCATAGTGGAGGAGCCATTCCAGATGGTGGGAATGGATATTGTGGGGCCTTTAAATACCCCCAGCTCCTCAGGGAAGAGATTCATCCTGACTGTGGTGAATTATGCCACCCGGTACCCAGAGGCAGTCGCCCTTTCCTCACTGAGGACAGACAAAGTGGCAGATGCCTTACTTGGGATTTTTCTCCCATGTTGGGTTTCCGCAGGAGGTAATCACTGATCGAGGGGGTTTCTTCATGTCGGACCTAATGAAATGTCTATGGAAGAAGTGTGGGGTGGTGCAGAGATGCACGACACCGTATCACCCACAAGCCAAAGGACGTTTCAATGGTACCCTAAAGTCAATGCTCCAGGCGTTTGCTGAACAGCATGGGAGGGACTGTGAGAAATACCTTCCCCACCTGTTGTTCGCTTAGAGGGAGGTGCCCCAAGAGTCAACAGGATTTTCCCCCTTTGAACTCTTGTTTGGACGCCGGGTACGTGGGCCCCTAGACTTGATCCGGGAGGACTGGGAAGGCAAGCATGCCACCCAGGGAACTCCCATTGTGGATTATGTCCTAAGGTTTAGGGAAAGGCTGAGGGAGCTTATGGGGACAGCCCAGAGCAACCTGGCAGCTGTCCAACAGAAACAAAAGGTATGGTATGACTGCAGAGCAAGAGCTCGCTCGAACATGGTGGGTCAGGAAGTCATGGTCCTTATTCCGGTCCAGAAAGACAAGCTGCAAGCTGAGTGGGCGGCACCGTGCAAAGTGGTTAGGAAGGTAAATGACGTAAACTATATTGTGGAGTTACCTGACTGTAGACAGACAGCAAGGATGTACCATGTCAACATGATGAAACCATATGCAAATAGGGCTGACATGGTGTTTGCAGTGTGTAGTCATGGGGAGGGGATGGACGAAGGAGACCCCCTTCTGTACTTGCTGAAAGAGAGTAAGCGGGAGTCCTCTGTGGATGCAGTAAAATTGTCTCCCCAGTTGACCCCAGACCAAGTCCAGAAAGTAAGGGAGGTTTTAGCAGACTTTGCCCCCTTGTTTAGCGCCAAGCCTGGACTAACACCCTTAGCAACACACGATGTGGAGACAGGGACACAGACGCCCATATGGCGGACAGCATATCGGTGTCAGAGGCTGTCCAAAAGGACATTAGGAGGGAAGGGGAGGAGTTGCTGGATTTAGGGGTAATCCAGAGATGCCACAGCCCCTGGGCCTCACCTGTAGTCCTTGTGCCTAAGCCAGATAGCTCTACTTATTTCTGTGTGGACTATCATGGACTGAATGCAGTCACGAAGTCAGACGCCCACCCGATGCCTCGGGCGGATGAACTCCTGGACAATTTGGGGGGGGCGACCTACCTTATGACTACTGACTTGATCAAGGAGTATTGACAGGTAGAGTTGACAGACAGAGCTAGGGAGAGGTTGGCCTTCATCACTCCAGTAGGCTTATTTGAGTTTAAAGTAATGCCTTTCGGAATGAAGAATGCCCCAGCCACTTTCCAAAGGTTGGTGAACCAGGTGTTAAATGGTGCTGAGGAGTATGCTGTGGCATACCTGGATGACATTGCCATCTTTAGTGCCAGCTGGGAGGAACACCTGTCCCACCTTAGGGAAGTGCTGGGCAAGGATACAGAGGGCCGGGCTCACTGTCAAAGCTGAGAAGTGCCAGGTGGCCATGGGAGAAGTGGCATACCTCGGGTATGTGGTAGGCCAGGGACAGCTCCGTCCTAACCAAATAAAGATATAGGTGATTCAGACATGGCCCAGACCAGAAACCCAGAAGGAGGTCAGGAGCTTTCTAGGGACAGCAGGGTACTACAGGAAATTTGTACCCAATTACAGTGCCCTGGCTGCTCCCCTATCTGACCTGACAAAGAAAAAAATGCCAAAGAAAATTACCTGGGGCCCAGCCTGTGAGGAAGCCTTTACCAGACTGAAGGAGGCACTGTGCAGTGCTCCTGTTTTGACATGTCCGGACTATAGCAAAACCTTTATAGTTCAGACAGATGCGTCAGACGTGGGTATTGTAGCAGTACTTAGCCAGGCATCTAGCCAAGGGACAGACCAACCGGTAGCATTCCTAAGTCGGAAGCTGCTTCCCAGGGAGCAAGGGTACTCCACGGTGGAAAAGGAGTGTCTTGTCATTATGTGGGCCCTGAAGAAATTAGAGCCATACTTGTATGGGTAGCATTTTTTGGTGCAGACTGACCACAACCCCCTGGTTTGGCTGATGCAGATGGGAAAGAGCAATGGCAGACTACTAAGATGAAGTCTTGCTTTACAAGGGTATGATCTAAAAATCGTACATAGGGCTGGAGCGAAGAATAAGAACTCCGATGGGCTGTCTGGGGTCTATGAGGAGTGAACTGATTTGGGAAGCTCATCCCATGTAGGGGATTCAGTCTAGGTGGGGAGGAGTGTGACATAGACAGCCCATTCTGAGTGCTGCATATTTTTTTTATATAAAATGTATTAATGACTGGCTCTGCTGAAAAAAATCAAATGCTCTAGGAATGACCTAACTCATCTCCCCCGCCAGATTTCGGCTCACAGCTGCAGGCCAAGAGAACTGCTGACAGCATGTATCACTCACACTCAGTTTTTGAGACAATGTGTTACCTGGAAGACTTTAATCAAGGATCCTGTTCCTCTGAGTTAATTGCAGAGTTGTTTTGGGTTAACTTTGTGAAGAAGGAAAATCATAAAAAAGGTTTATGACGTTGAAGAGAAAACACAGGATATTACACAGAGGTGAGAGGTCATAAATGCTCACATGAAGCCTGTGTGAGGAGGGTACAGCATGAGATCAAAGAAAGTGTCATTTGAAACTTGAGTTATGCTAAGGTTGCAGAATTAATACTTGAAATTACATCCTGTGGTTGTATAGAACTATATATGTTTTAGATATTTTGACAGAGGAGGAGCTGGATGACCTCATCCAAAAAGGGTTGGCAGATACAGCTTGTAAAGATTATTCTTTTTCACTACAGAGGTCACGTTTAGCTGACTCTGACCAAGATAACATCTGAGCACTGAAAACAGGTATTTAGAAAGCTAGACAAAATCTAAATATTGTTGTAGGAATTGCACTGTTTAAACCTTGTTTTGTTTAAAGATTTGTATGTCTTTTGATATAAGAGTTCTGTATTGTTTGTTTGACGTAATATTATATATTTTAGTAAAAACTCTAATTTTAGAGCAAACCTGGTCTGTCTTTGAATTGCTTTCTTTTGCTGAGAAATATTTATGGTTATAGCAGACAACAGACATAGTTTGTATGGTGGTACCAAACTGGAAAGAGAAACGTTTTAAATCTGAGGTCTTTATTAAAGTTTTAAAGGGTTCATTTCTGCACGCCTGGTTAAGGTGCCCGTAAGCAAAGATATCTGGCCCCCCCGAAGACAGATATATCTGAGCCTGTGCATTGGGTATGCTAGCAAGAGGTTAACAGTCTGAATCCCTCCAGAACTGGAGACCAAAGGTTGATCCGAACTCACAAAAACAGACAAGAGGGTTACCTTGTCTGTTACACTGTTCACAAGACTGCACTCAGAGGTTGGCACTTTGGGAGTAGAGGGCCTGACCTGCTGAGTGAGTGTGTGACTGTCATCAATACCACTGCACCCATTTTGTACTCTGCCCTGGGGTTTCTGTGTCCTAAATGCATTATTTTGCAGTGTTTGCATTAAAACCCAGCTGCCCATACCCTTGACCACTCCTCTAGTTTTCTCAGGTTTCTTCTCATCCTTTCCACCCCCCAACCCCTGGAGTGTCCACACTATTGCAGATTTCGATGTCATCCGCAAAGAGGCAGACCTTCCCTTCCAGCTCTTCTGTAATGTCACTTATAAAGGCATTAAAGAGGACCATTCCCAGCACTGATCCCTGAGGCACCCCTCTGGTCATCCTCCCTTCCTCAGAATGAACTCCATTTACCACCACCCTCTGTCGCCTATCCCCTAACCAATTTCCTATCCAGTTTATCACCTTTGGACCCACTCCTAAGCTGCCTAGCGTGCTTACTAGTCTTCTGTGTGGAACGGTGTTGAAAGCCTTACTGAAATCTGTGAACACATGATGCCTTGGGTCTTGTAACTCACTGGATTCAAGATATTCCGCAATCTTTTCTTTCAGCAGTGATTCTAGTAACTTGCCACCACCAATGTCAGGTTGACAGGCCTACAATTGCCAGCCTTCTCCCCCTTATGAAAATGAAATATATTTTAAAATATATTAACAATATATTTACATATAGTGAAATATATTCCTAACTCCTTGTTTTATAATATATTGTAATGTAGTAGAAAATCAATATATTTCAATATATTTTAAAATTTGCAAATATATTGCAGTGTACTGTAAATATATACATTATGGCCTCTTTGGTGTATTCCGTATATTGCAAAATATGTTGATAAAATTCTAAATATATTGAAATAAGGATGGTAAATATACGTTATTGGTATATTGCCAATATATGTATAAATGTTATTTATTTATTTATTATTTATTTGCTTTTGTTTACCGGGTAAGTCACACTAGACAGCCAAGTGCCTATTTTCAGGTGTGACCCGGGAGAGTTGCAGACTTGAATTTACAGGTACAGTGACGAATACAACTTTTACATACAGTGAGATATCAGGATACATAGAAGAATGACAACCAGTAAAAAACACAGGAGCCCGGGGTGGGGTTACAGACGACCCGGGAGAGTTAAGAGCTAGAGCATACATAAACAGTGAGTGAGTCAAATTTACATACAATGGGAGAGCAGATGATACCAGTTATGGTAATCCATTTAGTCATTGCTTGACCAGTTGTCAGGAGAGTTAGTGCAGTGGGCTCTGAGGGCGCAGAGGCCCCCCATGCACGCATAGTGTGGGGGGGCTACGAGGTGCATGGACAGGTGGAGAGGCCTTCAGGAAGTTCCAAAGGAAGTTTAAATCTAGGATGGGAGGGTGGACCATGAGGCTGGAGATGAATTCCTACTTCGAAGGGGCATGGTTGGCGATCCCGCAAGGGTGCGTGTCCTAGGAACCGGGCGATTGAATGCCGCCCTTGACCTAAGGTGGTAGGTAGTGGTGTCAGGGTTGAGGGGAAGGGCAAGGGCAGCAGGGGTGGCTGATCTAACGATGTTGTCAATGAAGTTCCCTACTACGAAGATGCGGTGCTTCTCTGGAGGGAGCCACTCAAAGCGAGTGTAGCGGTCACAGAGGTGTGTCAGGGGAGGGGCAGAAAGCGCAAAGTGGCAAATGCTGTTGTAGGCCGTATCCCATTTTGAGAGGCTGGATTTTGGCACGGGGGCAAAGGTCACCAGCCCGTAGCAGAGGGAGGGGAGGGGAGGAGAACACCCCTGGCTAGAGCCATCCGAGCAGCTGGGGTGAGGCAGTTTTTGGCTCTGTAGGCGAGACCAAGTTTAGCATTCGTGGCCTTGCAGATGTTTCGGATGTGTAGGGAGAGGTCCAGCTGGGGGTTCAGAGTGACGCCAAGGTACTTGACAGCGGCAACCATCTGCAGGGGCAAGCCGTCGGCCCCGTGAATTAGAAGGGGGGCAGAGCAGGATTTTGTCCTGCTTAGGGAGCCAAAGAGCATAGCCTGGGTTTTCTTAAGGTTGGTGGTGAGCTTGTGTTCAGCCAGCCAGGATTGGATCCGCTTGAAGTTGGAGTTTAGTTGGGAATTGATGGTGCCAATGTCGCGAGCACTATCTAGGATGACAAAGTCGTCAGTGTACAGGGTGGTTAGCCCATGGGTGGAGACAGA
This sequence comes from Neoceratodus forsteri, assembly GCA_016271365.2. NCBI lineage: Eukaryota > Metazoa > Chordata > Ceratodontiformes > Ceratodontidae > Neoceratodus > Neoceratodus forsteri. The sequence continues at coordinate 1,419,167,077 of CM057450.1, forward strand.
CGGTAGTTCATTGATGAAAAGGGAGAAGAGCGTTGGACTGAGGACGGACCCTTGGGGGAACCCGCATTGGACAGTGGTGAGGTGGGAGAGGGTCCGGTTAAAGTTGGTGTATTGCTTCCTACCAGAAAGGTAATTGAGGAACCAAGCATGGGCAGGGTTTGAGAGTCCGAGGGATAGAAGAATGGAGCTGAGGAGGGAGTGATCTACCCTGTCGAAGATCTTGGAGAGATCCATGAAGATCGCGCCTGTGAGGTTGCCCTGGTCGGTAGCTGTTCTGATCTGCGAGGTGACTACAGCGAGGGCAGTAGCTGTGCTGTGCCCCTTCCTAAACCTGTGCTGGGCTGGAGAGAGGAGGTTGTGTTCCTGTAGGTACTCGGTTAACTGAGAGGCCACAACATTCTCTAGAAGTTTGGAGGCGGCCGACAGAATAGCAATAGGTCGGTAGTTTAAGGGGTCTTTGGGGTTTCCTTGTTTAAGAACAGGGATAACCTTGGCTACTTTCCAGATATCTGGGATGACACCAGTGGTTAGAGAGGAGTTGAAGATATGCATATAGGCCAGGCTAGGAGGTGGGCACCTAGCCTGAGCAGTTTCGACTCCAGGTTGTCGTGCCCTGCACCAGTATGAGGGGAGAGGCTGGCAAGCAGCCTCTGGGTCTCTGTGATGGATACTTGTTGTAGGAAGAAGGAGGGTCAGTTCTCAGGCCTGGGTCGAGAGGTGCTAGGGGAGTGGGGTTCAAGCGGTTGACCGTTTGGGGACGTGGGGGCATTGGGGGCAGAGAGTAAAACTGGAAGGTAGGAGAAGCTGGACTTGGAAGAAGTGGGGGAATGGGTACATGTATGGGAAGCAGAAGAGTAGTAAACTGCAATAGCTGAGGGGCAGTAGTCTTTCTGGGGGTGATGTAGAGTAAAGGGGGATGTCCTGTGTGTAAGAGCCTGGAGCTGCTAAGGGCTAAAATAAGGCTGCTCAGATGGGAGCTGGGGAGGATGGTGTGGGAAGTCAGAGTAGCAGAGCAGTGGAGGGAAAGACAGAGGGGGTGATGCCCAGGGGAGTGATGGCATCAGGCAGGGGATGGGAGTGGGGATGAGCACCCAGTATACAGGAGTAGCTCTTCCTCAGAGGAATAGGGAGCCCAGGGTGGAGGAATGGCAAGAGGTGAGGGGAAGGGGTGGAAATGTGAGAGTAGCATCAGGGGTGGGAAATTCTAAAGGGGTGCCTTTATTGAACAGATTTGCACCACTGTCTGGAAGGAGGGAGGGCCAGCAGGAGGTGAGGTAGAGGTCTGGTTGAGCCAGGGTTGAGAGTAGGAGTGCAGGGGAGGGGGAGGAAACTAATCAGGGTGGGCAGGGAAGAGGAGGCAGGCAAAACAGAGTGGAGGAAGGGGGGGAGAAGAAAGGAAGAGGGGAGGGAAAACTGAAAGCAGATACAGATAGTTAAAAGGGGAGGGACAGATTGGGAGAAGGAAAAACAGTTAAGGGGATAAATTGTAGATATGGAGATAAGTTTACCAGGGTGCAGAGGGAGCAGTTAGGTAGGGAAGTAGCTAGTACCCGAAGGTAAGAAAGGAAAGTTGGGGAGCATGGATGCAGGGAATGGAAGAGTGACAATCATAGGGGACTCCATAATTAGGGGTATTCACTGGGGAAGGAAAGGGGACCCAAATGCAAGCAGGAGGGTGGTTTGTATACAAAAAAAAAAAGACTGCACTCAGCAAGAAACTCTTTCAGTTTCAACACATTTGTTGAATGTGACCACTGCTGTGGAAGCCCCTAGCGCCTCAACAAAAGTGCCTTCAAAGGGGCGTGTTACAATCCAGCTGACATAAGTGAATGTATTTAAAGACCCAATATAGTGACATCATTTCTCACTTAACCAGTAACAAACATTTTTTCAAGATTTCTTAACTTGTGCTTTAAAAAAATATCACAACTTGAAAGTTTTGCTGCTACTTAGAATATGCTTACATACAGTCCAGTGCAGAAAGTGGAAAGCAAAAACTACATACAAATTACTAGTTCATCTACCTAATACACATTTCAGTGAGCAACTAAGTTTATATTCTATACCTAGTCTGGGTCGTATATTTGCTTCAGGGACCTCCTATTATTCTATATCGGGATACACCAGTGTACACTAACCATAGACCTGTATGCACATCATGGATTACCCACATACATTATTTAAAAAAATAACACTTTTAAACTCACTATACTTGTATATTTTGGAGCTGCGAAGAGAAAGAAAGACACACAGAAGATAGGAGGTGGAGGCCAACCATACCGGAAACATAGAGTCCACAGCTTAGTCCTATAAAACATAATAAAAAGCCGGCCCATCAGCGCAGCAGTTGGATTTCCGTCTGCGACACCGGCAACCTGGGTTCGGGAATGGACTCAGGTCGCTGGAGGGCCGGACAGGGGAGAAGGAAAGGAGTGTCCTAGGACAGCTTTCCTTCTCTGGGGGGAGGGCGGGGGATGTATCTCGGTACTTGCTGGCCCCTGGCGGAGGCTGGGAGCACAGCACGGCTGCATGAGTTGGAATTGCTGGGGGCGTGGTGGACGTCGGTGTACGCCTTGACGTCAGTGGCACACCACTCCCCGGAGAAAACCCAGGAAACTTCCCTGGTTGACCGAATGATGATCCCTTCGGTCTCCCACTGCAGCCGGTCCTCAATAGCCGGTCCTACCTCAATGGCATCCGGGCCAAATGGAATAGTGTGATGGCTGCCCCACCAGTGCCTTCCCTCTCAGAGGAGGGGGAACCCGTTCAGCGAAGGGATACGCTGCATTACGCAGGGGGTCACTATGTGAGGTAAGTGGCTGGTGAGAGGATGAGCAGGCAGACGGGGAAGACCTTGAGGGACCTGAAGGAGTGGCTGACCAGGGGTGAGGAGGAGGGGATAAACAAATAATACAAAAAAAAACCATAATAAAAAAAGAATATTTGTTAGTATTCCATCTTTTCTTGCTGTTTTGTTCAGATCAAACAATCCTTATAAATATCTAACTACCCATCAAAATACAGAGCTTATAAAGAGAGGGAAATAAAGTAAAGGATGGGAAGGAGAAGGGAGGGTGGGGGTTGGGAAGTCAAGGCAACAGGGGGACCCAATTTGCTATTGCAAAGAGAGAGTGCATGGATTTTTAAAGCCAATACAGTACAACCTTTATGTTTGAATGAAAGATGGGATCTCAAACCCTTTTTAAGGCCAAAATAGATGGCTGAGTAATATGATGAATATGAAAATATGAAAAACCCTGTTTGCCTTGACTTCCAACAACCCCCCCCATCCTCCCTTCTCCTTCCCATCCTTTACTTTATTCTCCCCTTCTTTATAAGCTCTGTATTTTGATGGGTAGTTAGATATTTATAAGGATTGTTTAATCTGAACAAAAACAGCAGAAAAAGATGGAATACTAACAAATATTATTTTTGTTGTTATATTTTTATAGGACTAAGCTGTGGACTCCGTTTCCGGTATGGTTGGCCTCCACCTCCTATCTTCTGTGTGTCTTTCTTTCTCTTTGCAGCTCCAAAATATACAAGTATAGTGAGTTTAAAAGTGTTATTTTTTTTAAATAATGTATGTAGGTAATCCATGATGTGCATACAGGTCTATGGTTAGTGTACATTGGTGTATCCCGATATAGAATAATAGGAGGTCCCTGAAGCAAATATACGACCCAGACTAGGTATAGAATATAAACTTAGTTGCTCACTGAAATGTGTATTAGGTAGATGAACTAGTAATTTGTATGTAGTTTTTGCTTTCCGCTTTCTGAACTGGACTGTATGTAAGCATATTCTAAGTAACAGCAAAACTTTCAAGTTGTGATATTTTTTTAAAGCACAAGTTAAGAAATCTTGAAAAAATTTTTGTGATTGGTTAAATGAGAAATGATGTCACTATATTGGGTCTGTATTTAGATGCATTCATGTATGTCAGCTGTATTGTAACACGCCCTCTTGAAGGCACTTTTTGACGAGGCGCGAGGAGCTTCCACAGCGGTGGTCAAATAAATTCAACAAATGTGTTGAAATTGAAAGAGTTCCTTACTGAGCACAGTCTTTTCTGTTTTTTTCTGTTTATTTACAAGGGCTTATCACTCTGTAGACTGCGAACCCCTCCGAGCTTGAGCGCGGATATTTTGTTTTGTAACTGGGTGGTTTGTATGCCAGGGATGACAGGGAAAGTGGGCCCAAGAATAAGGGAAATAGTAAGGGAGGATGGAGGAAAACCTAATTTAGTTATACATTTGGGAACCACGACCTAGATGGGGAGGAGGTGGTGGTAGTGCAAAGTAGGTTCAGGGAGTTAGGGAAGATCTGCAGGGAGGAAGGAAGTTCACTGGCCTTCTCAGAGGTGATACCAGTACCAAGGGCCAGCACAGCCAGGAAAAGAAGAATAGAGGATTTCCATGACTGGCTGAGGAAATGGTGCAGGGAGGAGATGTTCATCTGTATTGGGGACTGGGAGGAGACCTGGTTAAACAAAGTACTCTTTTCACTAGACAGGCTACACCTCAGTAGGGAGGTTTTTGAGGGTACTGGGGGGACAAACTGGGGATACATAACCACTACACTTAATTTAAACTACTCGGGGGCAGTGGGCATGTAGGCCCACAGACTCCAAGAGAAGGAGGAGGTCAGTGACCCCCCCCCCACAGTGATGGAAGATATCTGGAGGGAGGAGGTGGAAGGGGCAAAAACACAATTAGAAAAAGGGGGGTGGGGGTGAGGAACACATAACAAGGGTACGTGGAGGGGTGCACACAGAGGGGGATAAATGTAAATAGAAGAATTAGAGGGAAGAGAAGGAAGGTCAGATTCTAGGTGGAAGGTGGTGTCTCTGAATGCACGGAATCTTGGAAACAAGATGGAAGACCTGCAGGCACTATTAGCGGACAGGAGGGTGGACATAGCTGCAGTAACAGAGACTTGGGCAACATCACACCATGACTGGGACTTTGCGATCCCTGGATATAAACTATACAGGAGGGACAGGGTAGTCAGGATGGGGTGGCAGTTTATATCAGGGAAGGAATAACTTGCATGAGGGTGGAGTCGGAGGAAGGGGAGATGGAGGCATTATGGGCTCCGTTAATGTCCAATAGAGGGAAAAATGTGAGGTTGGGGGTGGTTTATAGACCACCCAGTCAGGATGAGGAGAGGGACAGGGAACTGAGCTCACAAATATTGGAAGTTGCAGGGAAAGGAGAGGTGGTAATTGTGGGGGACTTCTACCTGCCCAAGATGGACTGGAGCATACCCTCTATGACATGTGCCAGGAATCAGGTGATCCTGGAAGGACTGCAGAGTGGGTTCCTGATTCAGGGTGTCACTGAACCAACAAGAACTGAGGCAGTTTTTGATCTGGTGCTCACAAATGGGGAGCAGGTACAGGAAATAATGGTGAGGGAACCACTGGGAGGAACTGACCATTGTACAGTGTGGTTCCAATTGGATATGGGCAGAGAAGGTATCCCAACTAAGACCACAATCTTGGATTTCAGGAGGGCAGACTTCAGGAAAATGGGCGAAGTGCTGAGGAGCCATGTGGTGGGCATCAGAGCAGATATGGGGGTGGACCAAAGGTGATCCATCATTAAGGAAGGAATACTGGTTACCACAGATGAGTGCGTTAGGCTCAGGGGTAAGAACACAAGGGCCAAAGCGCCCAGCTTGTTCAGTTCTGGGGTTGCCCAGGCATTAAGGGCAAAGAGGTTGGCCTATAGAAAATTCAGGAAGACCAAGAGAGAGGCGGATAGGGAAAATTACCTAAGGTTGGCTAGTGAGACAAGTAAGAAAGTCAGGCAAGCAAAGGCACAGAAGGAGCTGCAGATAGCTGAAGGAATTAAGAAGGGGAGTAGGCTTTCTTTCGCTATATAAGTGAGAGGAAAAGAAGGAAGGGATTGTTAGGCTTAAGAAAGGGTGGAGTGGGTAGAGGATAATGGGGAAAAGCAGAGATACTAAATGAATACTTCTGTTCCGTCTTCACCAGGGAGAAGGATGGATCAGTGCCTTCAGGAGGGAGATGAGGAGTGGGGGTGGGAAACACAGATGTAGTGATAGAGGAGGATAGAGTGAGGGAGGGGCTGCTGGCATTGAAGATGGACAAATCACCAGGCCCGGACAGAGTACATCCAAGGATACTAAAGGAACTTGCTGAGGATCTGGCAGGGCCACTGGCAGACCTATTTAATAGTTCACTAGAGACGGGCGTAGTACTGCAGGACTGGAGAACAGCACATGTAGTGCTGCTCCACAAAAGCGGTCCCAAGGATGACCCAGGGAATTACAGACCAGTCAGTCTGACCTCCATTGTGGGCAAGCTCATTGAGATCATACTAAAGGAAAGGTTGGTGGAATATCTAGAGGAGCATGGTCTCCAGGATGTGAGGCAGCATGAGTTCACGGGGAGGAGACTGTGTCAAACAAATCTGATTGACTTCTTTGACTGTGTCACTAAGACAGCAGACAGGGGCCAAGCAGTAGACATCCTCTATCTTGATTTCAGTAAGGCCTTTGACTCTGTGCCCCACAAAAGGTTGATCAGGAAGTTGGTGGATCTTGGGGTTGGGGAAAAGATGGCCAGATGGGTGGAAAACTGGCTGAAGGACAGAACCCAGAGGGTGGTTGTGGGGGGAGAGTTATCTGGCACAAGACAGGTAACCAGAGGGGTCCCGCAGGGCTTGGTGCTGGGGTCGGTGTTGTTCAATGTCTTCATCAATGACACTGGAGATGGCATTAAGGGCAAAATGTGCCTATTAGCGGATGACACCAAGCTCTATGGGAGAGTGGACACAGCTGAAGGGATACAGGACCAACAGGAAGATCTGGAAAAGCTAGGGAGGTGGTCCAGGATTTGGCAGCTTGGCTTCAATGCCAAGAAATGCAAAGTTATGCATACTAGAGCCAAGAATCATAGGACAGAGTATTACCTGGGTGGAGTCTGTGTATCTGCATCAGAGGAGGAGAAGGACCTGGGAGTGATGATCAGTAGTGACCTGAAGCACTCCATGCAGTGCAAGAAAGCAGCAGTAAAGGCAAACAAGATGATGGGATGCATATCTAGGGGGATCAGTAGTAGGAGATAGGAGGATATACTGCTCTTGTACAGGTCACTGGCAAGGCCACATCTAGAGTACAGAGTTCAGTACTGGTGCCCACACCTCAAAAAGGACATTAACCTGCTGGAGAAGATTCAGAGGAGGGCTACAAAGATGATAGCTGGTCAGCAGGGTAAGGCATATGAGGAGAGGTTGAGGGCACTGAACATGTACTCCCTGGAAGACAGGAGAGAGAGAGAGAGAGAGAGAGAGAACATGATTGGGACCTTCAAGTACTTGAAAGGGATACATAAGGTTGATAAGGAGAGTCTCTTTAAGTTGAGTGGCAACCATAACACGAGGGGGCACAGTCTTAAGCTGGAGGGTGGGAGATTTAGGAGGAGGTCAGGAAGCACTTCTTCACAGAGAGGGTGGTGGATACTTGGAATGCGCTGCCAGAAGAGGTAATCTCATTGAAGACAGTGGGCAGCTTTAAGAGAGGCTGGGATAGGTATAGGGGAAGGGGAAGGGTTATGGGTAGGGAGGATGGGAGGAGTGGGGGGGGCAGGGACAGTAGCTCAAGCTGTGGACCTTGCAACATGAGCAGACTTGATAGATCAAATGGTCTTCTTCTGCTGGCTTCTTCGTATGTTCGTATGTAAATGTATTTTGTTTTACATTTCAATCGTTGCTTCCTATATTTATAAATATATATAATATATATGTGTAATAGATATTAATATAACTAGTAACTTACTCAGACAAAAACCAAATAAATTAATTATTGTTTACAAATACCTCTGTCTGTACAACTGGGGTTCATTCTGTTATTAATGATGGAGATATTTACATTGAATTATCATTTTACAGTGCAGCTTTAACTTAGACATACATTTTATACATTTATACTGACACATATGACTTACCTCACAAGCTCATGCTTGTTAAAGGCTCAGATTGGTATTTATATCACCCCTTTTTTTTACTTTTAAGTCAGGATGAGATCCTACATATACTTGCTTTATAACTTGCACCTTTCTTTTCAGTCTGTAAGCCAGTGTTGTAAATTCGAAAGTATTGTAAAGCTAGAAATTATCATGATTTTGGTTAATAAACTATGTTTTTGAAATATGCAAATTAGTTATGCAAATGTATACATGGGACGAAACTAAGCATTTACAAAAATGTAAAATATACAGTATATAAAAATATATGTAACATATATAAAAATATCCATAATATACAACGAATACAGTATATATTTTGAAATATACTAATATGTTTCAGACAATGTATTACTAAATAGATTGACATGCTTTCTGGCAATGTATGAGGCAGAATATGTTGTTTCATTATATGCTAAAATACGCTGTGTATTATATTTCATTGAGTCAATGTATTTCTCAGAATGGTGACATATATTTTTGCATACTATGTGTTAGACATATATTATGTCAGTATATTTAAAAATACATTTGATAATATATTACATTGGGACAATGTATTTCTCATTATATTTGTTTGCAATTGTTTAACCAGGTGAGACACTAAGCTGAAAGCTTGTTTACAGGTGCAACTTGGGAGCACAGGGAAGTTAAGTGACTTGCTGAGGATCACACAGTACGCAAGTGGGGACTGTGGGATTCAAACCCAGGTCTCCAGATTTACAGCTCAGAGCCTTAAACCACTATGCCATACTGCCTCCCTATTGACATACATTAATGCATGTTCTGCAATATATTGCAATATATTCCATTTTTGTAAGGGCCCTGTTACCACATTTCTGTAGTGGGACTGCATCATCCCTCCCCCCAGTCCTCCAGAGCCACACTTGTTTCCAGTGAGCTGATAAATAGAACTGTCAAAGGTGCAGGCAGCATTTCCCTGAACTCCCTTGAATGCATCCTATCTGGCCCCATTGCTTTGCCCACCTTGAGATTAGCAAGTCCCTGCTTCCCTCCATTTCTCCTGATACACCTCCCTATACTCCTCTCTCTGCGTCTCCTTGTACTTTCTGAATGCTACCTTTTTTGCCTTTACCTTTTCAGCCTCCTCATTCAAGAACCACAGCAGTCTCTTTTTCTTCTTGCTTTTGCTCACTTGTTTGATGCAGAGGTTTGTTGCCTTTACTGTGCTCCCTTTTATCCTCGCCCACTGTTCCTCCACCCCACCAAGGCCACCCCCTTGCCCTGCCATCCCCTGAGGCATTCACCCATCTTTATAAAATCTGCCCTGCTAAAATCCAGGACCCTCGCCCATGTGTGGTTTAGTTCCTGGTTTCCACCCTGGGAGTTGCCCTCCCACCTCAGTACACCTCCAACCCCTTTACCTACTCTTTCTACCACAGTCCAGCCACTCGCACTGACCCTGAGGGTTCTCTGGGGTAGTGGAGCTGTAGCCCCCTTAGAGCACTGCCCTGGGGTGCTTCTCATGAACCTTATTTAAGCCCTGAGGGCAGCAACCTAATTGGCAAGGGCCTCAGTCTTCCTACACACTGGGCACCCTCCCTGCATCCAGAGTAGATTCTGGAACACAGCAACACCACATCCCTAGCCCATCTGCCAGTCTGTCTGAAAATGGCTGTGGTGTGGTGTGTATGCCTGCTATGAGCCGATAGAATGAAAACAGACTTAAAGTACAGTATACACAAATCTAGTTACCACAGTTCCTGATTATCCTGCATCCCCTTCATTGTGCAAAGTGGCCTGCACCCTGCTACATAGCAGAGAAGGGACAGGGCGCAGAATGGCCTGCACCTTACTCCTTTTCTGCTAAGTCTTTCTGTGATATTCCCTTTGGCACCTAACTTTGTGGAAAGATCAATACGCATGATCCACTACGTTCATGGGAATTCAAGTGCCCTTATACTTCCTAGAGACTCACATCCTGGAAGTACTCCTCTTCGCTTCCTGCCTCTGCGCATCTACATAAGACCCTCCCACTGGGCCTCCGTTTGTTCCCTCCACTACAAGGTAAGCATAGGTACATGAGTATTCGGTAATGTCATTATGTATTTTGATAAGGCATTTTAGAATAAAATAATAAAACACAGTGTACTAACACCAACTAATAAAAATTAAATATTTTTCTATTTCACCTAATCTGTTCCTACTTTGAGATGCTTCTGGCTTTGAGAAAAGTGTCACCGAGAATCACTTATTGACTGCACTGGAAGAGTTTCAGTATCTGGTGTGAGTATAGGGACCTGAACCCATTTGTGTTCTTCATACAGAATGTCCTGGCCTGCCTATCTACTCATTCTCTGTCTTGATCTGGGTTTTAGAACTCATCCATCAGGTTTCGTCTTTCAGCAGTCTCATCATTCTGTGTCCAAAGCAATAGCAAGGCTGCAGCTCAGCTGCATGTTTCTCACCAATTCCTTCAAGGAATTCTTTACATTAACTCACCAGTTCACAAACCAGTCCTGGTATGGGATTTTAACCTTGTCCTTCAGTGCGTTGACTGAGGCCCTTTTGAGCCTACAGTGACCTATGATTTGAAGTTCGTGTCTTGGGAAACTTGTTTTCTGGTGGTCAGTACATCAGCCTACAGAGTATTCAAGTTGCAGGCTCTGATAATAGACACACAATACTTGGTTGTATTTATAAGAACAGAGCAGTGCTCAGAATGCTCCCTAAATCTTTGTCTAAACTGCCGTCAAAATGCATTCTGAATCAGTCAGTCTCCCAGTGTTTTTTCCTTAAATCATGGGGAGCTGCTCGTACATACCCTAGATAGGAGTAGTGCAATAAATTTCCTTCTGAAGTGAACCAAATCACTTAGAAAGGCAGCATCTGTTTGTGTCCTTTACCTCTCGGACACTAAGGAAGCCAATAACCAAATAGTGCCTATCACAATACCTACTGTCCTGTGTAGGGCTCTGTTATTCAAAGTATGGTAATCAGTTACATGGAAAAGATGTACAGCATGCTACCAGGGGAATGGTAGCCTCCATTGTTTGTTTTTTAGTCTGTGTCTAGATCTGAAATGTAATGGTTGCTGTGCCGTGGACTGGTATATCAATCCAGAATTACTATGCGTTCTATTTCTGTTGGCAGCCTAAGGTTTAATTAAAATGCAACTACATTGCATTGGGTAAGATCCATATTATCACAAAACACTACAGTCTGGACCTTGCACCCAGGAAGAAGGCTCTTTTGGGCCTGGTGATGCCTCAAGACCTAATTTTATGAGAGTCTCAACTCCCCCTGTTGGTTTAACCTCCATAGAGAAAAAGTAACTCTACATCTTCGAGAAAACCTCCTCCATAGAATTGCATTCTCCCATCCTTCATCGCAATTTAGGAAATGTGGTTTTGTTTGGCTTAGGATGTGCCTCTTACAAGTATCTGATTGACCTTTCTATGTTCTACACCTCACAGGGTGTTAAGGAAGCCGTCTACTGTTACAAGTAACGCAGTCCTCTTTAACTAGGTCGTACTGGTTATGTAAATCAGAGTGGTCATTGCTAGAAAACTGTTGTTGAAAATGTGTTCATTTTTCCTAATTAGTTTAAACTGTTTCCTTTAGTAGATTCTAGTTTGGCTGGAGACCTCAAGTCTCTGTGGCAAGAAATGGAAATTACGTAATTACCATAATTGTTGTTCTTCCAGAATATCTTCGCCATTGATAACCACTTAAGGGTTTGGGGCTGGTGGCACTAAGACCCTGCAGGAGCACATTTTTGGCTGGGAGGGAGCCGGCCAGAGCTACTGAGCATGGCATCTTCACACCCCGATGCGGTGTCATGCACTAGCCAATAAGCATTGCCAGCTTCCTTATTCATCTCAGTTCTGTTCACCAGGATAGAAACAAACTGGGGGATAAAAGTGGGCTAAGAAGTTTCCTACCCCAAAGGAATAGGGATAGGATATAGGAATATAAATAAACAGAAACCTGACTACCAGCATTTAGATAGAGAAACAGGGCCCAGTATGTGACACAAAGGGGTAGCTGGGTGTGGAGCCAGCTCCTCATACCATTGGCCAAACAGGAGGTGCATAGTGATCTTAAAGGCAGCAGCTGTGAAGCATGTGGCTGTGGCACAAAGGCCAGAGGGAGATGCCCAGAATTAGAACCCCCTTGTAACTGAGATGGCATAATGTGCCAAAATAGGAATGAAGCACAGGGACTCATGGAAAAAACAACCCCATGCTACCAGATAGAGGATTGACTGGATGGTCCCTTAATACGTCCCTGATCTTCCTGGACATAAGTCTCCACCACTCATTCACACTAGTGGGATTGGCGCCGGAGGCACTAAGACCCATCGGGAGCAAACTTTTTGCTGGAGGGTCGGCGCGAGACACGGCGCCGCGAGACGCGGCTCGAGCGGTAATGACCATCTCGGCGACGACCCTCCAACCGCTTCAGTTCCTTTTTCCCGCCGCCGAAGTGCGCTTCAGTGACGACGTCGCTCGCCTGTCGGGAGTCAAACTTCAAACTAGCGCATAGTTTTCAGTTTGTTTTTTTGTAACATTATCACGATAGTAGTATCGCTTAGTTTTATTCTATTTTTCGTAAAATTTTTCTAATATTTAAATTTAACTTACTTGAAGAAGTCTCAGCCTACTGGACGGAGTCGACCATGAGCAGGTCAGGTGACGGTAGGGAGACTTCGTATGAAAGCTGTTCAGTCAGCCGGGCTGGGTCCGGTCAGCCTCCTTCTCCTCAGCGGGGTTCCGACTACGGTCAGTCCGATGCCCGGGGGGATGGGCGGTCCCCCCGCCGGCATAAAAATAAACGGTCGCATTCTCGGCGCCGTTCGGCCTCGAGCTCTTCTTCGGCCCACAGGTCAAAAAAGAGAAGGCATCACTCGAGGTCGCCTTCTGGTATGTCCGCCGACGGTCGGGTTATCGCTAAGCAGTTGCCTGTCTCTTCTGGAGCCGCCAACTTCCGATAATCGCTGCCTCGACATCGGAGCCCTCCCGCCTATAGGTAGGGCTCCAGATGAGCAGTTTCATCAGTGGGCGCTCTTATGGGCGATGGGCTCGGAGGTTGGTTCTTCTGCCTGGCTCGGTTACCTCGGGCCCTCGGGCTCCTCCGGCGATCAGGTGAGGCGTTGACCTTCCTAGTCGCGGCGCCTTCTTCGTGCTAGCGACTCCGCGCTTAGTGTTTCCTCACATGGCTGCGGCGCAGGGGCCTCACCGATGCCCTTATCTCCTGTTTTTTCCTTCTCTTGCTTTCCAGGTTCCCGGGGCTTTTCCGGCGCCTTCTGCAGGGTCTGTGGCCTTGTCGGCGCCGTTTTCGGGGCCGCCGGAGCTTGCGGCGCCGTTGGCAGCGCCGCGTGGTCTCTCGGCGCCGTTGGCGACGCCATGTGGTCTCGCGGCGCCGCCGGTGGTGCCATTTGATCGGGCGGCGCCGTTCGTGGCGCCGTCTGCGGCGCTGTTCGTGGCGTCGGCCGCGTCGTCATCTGCGGCGCCATTGTGCGCGCGCCGTCGCGCGTGACTAGCGCCACGGGCGTTGCGGGGTCGCGTGCCTCTTCGGGCGCCGTCGCCTCCTCGGTGCCGTCTTCAGCCCGTTTGCGTCTCGGCGCCGCAGCCCTTGGGACTCCTCCTTGTTTTCTGCCATTTCCTCCTCTCCTAATTTTCACTCCTTTCCTGTCCAAACAGTCCTTTCTGGACCATCAGGAGATGATGTTGAGCCTGACCCAGACCTTCGGTTGGGTGATGAAGTGGAGGAAACAGGATCTTTCTTTGCTACAGAGCCTGTGGTCGAGGACCTGTCCTTTAAGTCTCTGTTGAAGAACCTGGCATCCACTCTTTCTCTCCAGACTACAGACATCGATCCTGGGAAGATATTAAGACTCCAGTATCTTCATGCTTCGGAGATCCCTACGGATTTGACTCCTCCGATTCAGCCTTCCTTCGAGATGCTGTCTCAAATGGTATGGAATAACCCTGCTCTTATTCCCTCAGTGGCTAAATCCATTGATAAGAAGTATTCAGCTCCCAAGGATCGTCCCATTTTGGCATCCCAAGCCTTTGGATCCTATTGTAGTCCTGGCAGAGAATGACAAGGTCGTTCTTCCTCAAACTACTACAGCGACCTATTATAACAAAGAGTCTCGTGAAGATTGATACATTAGGTAAGAGAGTCTTTGCTGCCTCCACTCTAAGTATGTATTGCCAGTTATCAAGGCTATTTTTCTCAGTATGAGTATATCCTGTGGCACTCTATGAAAAGAATGGTTGAAGCCTTCCAGATTCGGATTCCAAGTCAGAGCTTCTTCTGACCGTTATTAGAGGTATTGAGTCCAATAACCAACAGGTCAAAGCCGCCATGGACGCTTGCGACTGCTTCTCGCTCAGCAGCCGCGGGATTTGTACTCGGCGCCATTCCTGGCTGCGCATTTCTGGCTTCACGAATGATGCTCAGCAGCAGGTGATGGCGCTGCCTTTGATGGCTCCTTTCTTTGGCCCTCAGGTGAGCAAGCCTTAGAGGCCACTCAGAAGACTAGATCGGCCATTAGGTTGGCCAGACTCCGCCTGCCCCTCTCGGGGCATGTGAACAGACGTCAGTTCTATAGTCGTCAGTCCTTTCGAGGCAGAGGCAGGAAGCTTCCATAAAAGCCAACCTGCCCAACCTCAAAAGAAGACGGAGAAAGCGAGGGACCTAAAGCTCCCAGCGCCACCTTATGAGTCGTTGGCCCAAGTTCCATCCACTCTGCCCGAGGTGGAATCTTCTCCTCCGTGGGAGGTCGTCTGATGTACTTCTACAACCAGTGGAAGTCCATAACCTCAGACAATGGGTCCTTCGGATAATTCGCGAGGGTTATTCTCTCAATTTCTTGGAAACCCCGAATTGTCTCCTCCCATCACGATAACCCAGGTTGTCGGCCCTCAGTCAGACCTCCTCACCGCTGAGATCCAGGGCCTCTCTGAACAACAGGGCAATAGAACTGGTGCCCCGCATCTGCGAAACACAGGGTTCTACTCCCATTACTTTCTGGTTCCAAAGAAATCTGGGGGGATGCGTCCCATTCTAGACCTCAGAAAGTTAAACAAATTCCTCCCCAGGGAGAAATTCAAGATGATTTCCCTAGGTACCCTGTTACCCTTGCTGCATCAGCACGACTGGCTGGCCTCTCTGGATATGCAGGATGCTTACCAGCATATCCCCGTCCACCGACCCACCGCAAATCCTCAGGTTTTGTAGCTTTGGGTCAGCATTATCAGTTCAGAGTCCTGCCCTTTGGGCTATCCTCGGTACCGTGAGTTTTTACAAAGTGTTGTGCAGTTCTTGTAGCATCTCAGGAAAGTCGGACTCGAGTGTTTCCCTACCTGGACGATTGGCTTCAGCAAGCCTTTCCGGCCAAGGGACTTTGAAGCCGTAAACGACTTCTCGCCTTCACGCCCATGGGAGTTCTGCTGAATTTGAAAAATCTCAACTGCAACCCTCCCAGAGGCTCCTTTTTCATAGGGACGCTCTAGACACCTCTTCAGCGAAGGCTTTCCTTCCAGAGGACAGAAGACTCAACATCCTTCGATGGCCCGTTACATCAGGGAGAACCAATCGGTTACAGCTCTCTCGGATGCAACGCATGTTGGTCTCATGGCTCCTCGGTCTTCACTGTCCCTCTGGCCCGACTGCACATGAGAACCACCCAATGGATGCTCTCCAATCAGTGGTCCCGACCTCTCACCCCCAGTCTTATCCCATCAAGGTGACGGAGCCCTTCAAGGTCTCTCACCTGGTGGTCTCAAGAGAGCAATCTCCTGGAAGGATTCCCTTTGCTCCCCGGATCATCAGATCTCCATCACCACAGATGCATCGACTAATGGGATGGGAGCTCACTGTCTCTCCTCCACACTCAAGGTGTATGGACTCAGTTCGAAACTCATCTCCACATAAATGTCCTGGAGATGAGAGCGTCCTCTATGCAATCCGAGCTCTGAAGGATGTCCTTTGTCACAAGAACATTCTCCTTCAAACGGACAACAAAGCAGTGATGTATTACATCAACAAGCAAGGCGGTGCTCATTCTTATCCCCTTGCAGGGAAGCAATGAGGGTGTGGGAGTGGTGCTTGAGCACAAGTCTCTGATTCAAGCGGTTTATCTGCCAGGTATACAAAACGACCTAGCAGATCACCCTCAGCAGAACGGAGGCAGACCCTCACGAGTGGTCTCTCGATCCAGCCGTAGCTCGGTCCCTGTTCAAAGAGTGGGGACTCCAGACCTGGACCTTTTGCATCCCCACCAACGAAAACTGCCTCTCTTCTGCTCCAGAAATCAGGGCCTGGCATTTTCTGTCAGGATGTTCTCAGGCTGTGTGGACAAAACGCTTTTACGCCTTTCCACCACTTCCTCTAATCCAGAGAGTACCTCAAGTTCGAGTCTCAGGGGACCAAGATGATTCTCATTGCTCCTTCCTGGCCTCGCAACTATGGTTTCTACTCAACAGTATGTTGGCAGCCTCCGAGACCACTCCTTTGCAAATCAGTCTTTGACTCAGGGTTCGCTGGTCCATCCTAACCTGAAATCACTTCACCTTCATGCTTGGCTCCTGAAGAGATAGAAGTGAATCGGTTCAACGCTCCTCAGAGAGTCTCAGACATCCTTCTGGCTGCTCGAAGCCAGCCACCCAAAACGTACGCTCCAAATGGAAACGTTTTTCTCTCTGGTGTGCAAAATCCTCTGGAATCCCTTTTCCTGTCCTCCTGGCAAGGTTCTGGAGTATCTTTTGACCTATCAAACTTAGGTCTTCAGTACTCCACAGTTAAAGTTCACCTTAGTGCCATCTCAGCGCTCCATGAGCCGGTTTCTTCCTTAACTCTGGCTCAGTTACCTATGGTGAAGAGATTTTAAGGATTCTCCATACCAGACCCTCTGTTAAGCGTCCAGTTGCAGCCTGGGACATTAACCTGGTGCTGGACATGCTCACTGGAAGCCTTTCAACCCTTAGCTACCTGTGAGCTAAAATTTCTTACCTGAAGACTGCTTTCCTGGTGGCCATTACCTCAGCCCGCAGGGTCTCTGAGATACATGCCCTGGTTACGGACCCTCCGTGATACTGTATTCCATAAGGACAAGGTAGTTCTCCGACTATCCTAATTTCTTCCCACGGTTGTGTCAGAATTCCATCTGAACCAACCTCTGGTACTTCCCGCTTACTTCGCTAATTTCCAAAATGAAGGGAACGAGCTCTTCATTCCTTGGATGTTAAGAGAGCCTTATGGTTCTATTTAGATAGAACCAAGGATGTTCGCAAGACTCAGCAACTGTTCGCTTTTCAGCACACCCGGCTGGGTCAACCTGTCGCTATTAGATGCATCTCTTCATGGTTAGTGGCATGCCTTCGTCATTGCTATTCCATGGCTCAAGTTAAATTAGAAGGTAGAGTGTACGCCACTCTACTAGGGTGGTCATGTATCCTAAAGGAAATTGCAATGTTCCAACTTGCAGATATATGCAACGCCGCCACCTGGAGCTCAGTGCATACTTTCAAGCACTATGCACTGGATGTTCATGCCAGGCGACATTCCGCATTGACAGAACTATCCTTAATGGGCTTCTATCTTAGACGCGTGAGCTCTGGCTCTCCTGCCGCCCTTTTGGGGGATTATCAGCTTGGTACTCTCCCACTAGTGTGAATGAGTGGTGGAGACTTATGTCCAGGAAGATAGGAAAATTACGTACCTAACGTAATTCTTGATCTTCTTGGACGAGTCTCCACCACTCATTCACACGCCCACCCTCCATCCTCCGAGCTCACCGCTGGCTTGGTCTTCACTCCCTCAAATCTTTAGGCCGTGAGGGACTTCTTTGCTGACCCTTCTTACATCGGCCAATGGACTATCTAGATGTCTGCTTTTTAATGTTGGGTTTACTTTTTACGTTAGTTGCGCCTGCACCTCCTTGGTAAAAAGGTACTGAGGCCGGTTTGGAGGTGCGTCGCCGAGATGGTCATTACCGCTCGAGCAGCTGCTGTGGCGCCATGTCATGGCGCCGTCTCTCGCTGCCGACCCTCCAGCAAAAGTTTGCTCCCGATGGGTCTTAGTGCCTCCGGCGCCAATCCCACTAGTGTGAATGAGTGGTGGAGACTCGTCCAAGAAGATCAAGAATTACGGTAGGTACGTAATTTTCCTTTTTCCCCCATCAGGGAAGCAAGAAGGGGATCCCAGATGCATATGTAGTTGTAGGACTGGACAGCCCAAAGAAGGTCAAGATGTATTTATCCCCCAGGCACCCATAAGGGTAGTGGGCAAACAGCCAGCTGGCATAAAGGAAGTAAAAGGGGCATACCAACTAAAGAGAGTCTGACATAGTTGGAAAAATAAAACAATAAAGAAAGGTAGTAGAAGTAGGGGGAGTAGGAAGGGTGGACCAGGTAAAAGTAGATCTAGAAACAGGAGGGGTGGAGGGAAGGGAAGGGAAGGGTAGAGGTAGAGTCATATTGATTGTGGATTCAGTATTGAAGGGGATTAGATGGACTAGGAGGGAGGGAGGACTGGACAGACTGTAAGGGCCTTGCGGTCCTTATCTGCCATCAACTTCTATGTTTCTACAGATGGTAAGAGAATGGTATGTCTCCCAGGAGTGACAGCAGAGCGCATAGGACTGATGGTAGGCCCACTAACACAGAGGATAAGGGGAAAGCCACATGTGGTCATTCACCTAGGTGCTAATAACCTAGCTGCATGCAAGGTAGGGACAGTTCTGGTGAGTTTTAGAGCAGTGGGGCAGGTCCATAGGAGGGGAGGCCAGGTCCGTAGCTTTCTCGGAAGTGCTGCCAGTGCCTAGAACCAGCACAGCTAGGAAACAAAGACATAGGATTTTTTTTTTTTTTATTTCTTTATCTTCTCCTCCCTACTCTCGGAGCCCTCTCCTTCCTTCCTCTCAACCCCCATTCCACCTCCGGTGGGATCTGCCCCTAGAGTGCCTCCTTCTCTCCTCCTTGCACAGTGGGTTCTGTCCCTCTTTGGTGGTCCGGATGGTACCGAGAGGCTATCATCTAGGGCTGCCGAGAGGGTTTTTTCCGTTTTCTTCCCTGGTTTCCCCTACCCTCTGAGACGTCGAGCGCTAGGACGTACGTCCCGAGTGGTGGCGTGCTGACGCACGCCAGGCCCTGCGCGCCATCAACGCTTCTCCTCGCCCGACGAACAGAGCCGCCTCCATTCCTTCAACTGTCGGTGCTTCCACCGCCACGAAGGTGATGTAGAATGCAGATGCATTCTTGGTTCCCACCCCTGAGGGAGGAGAGCATCCATTGGGACGCTCAATTCTCCCTCTCCCCTGCCGACCCCCGGCCACCCGAGTCCATTCCCGAACCCGCGTCACCGGCGTAGCGCGAGGTGTGGCGTCCAGCGCCTCAACCCTCAGCGCCACTGGGCCGGCCACAGACATAGAATTTTAACAGCTAGCTGAGGGAATGGTGTAAGGAGGAGGGATTTGGATACATAAGGAGCTGAGGGGGGCCTGGAATGGTAAAACTCTCTTTGCACCTGATAGGCTGCACCTAAAGAAGAGGGGAACCAGGCTGCTAGGGGACTGGTTAGGGGAATATTTAAACAAGAGCTTACATTTAAACTGAATGGGGGGGCAGTAAGGGTTATATCACCCAGAGGATGTGGCTAACAGCCCCTTCCTCGTACAGAACAGAGCAGTCAGAAAGGAGAGGGCACAGGTGGGAGTAGGAGGGGGCTTGGAGGGATTCAGGGAGAAGGGGGACCGACTTCCCTCGGGTAATCAGCACAGCGGGATCTGTAAAGGGAAGAGTGGTAGGAAGAGGATGGGGCTGGAGGTAACTGAAAGCAAGGGGGAGGACCAGGGGCAGATGAGGTGGAGAGGCAGGAGGCCAAGCAGAGGAGGAGGAGGAGGGAGGCACTTGGTCAGAAAGGAGGGGACAGAGTCAGGAGTGGTGGAGAGTAGTGTCCCTTAATGAGATCTGGGCTACCCTGAATCATAACTGGGACCTCTCCATGCCAGGCACTATACCTCAGGGAGGGCATTATAGCCTCTAGAGAGGAAATAGGGGATAGGAAAATAGAGGTGCTGTGTGTACAAATCCAAATGACAGCAGGATGTAAATTAAGGCTGGGGGTAGATTACAGGCCACCTAATCAGGTTGAGGACAAGGATAGGGAGTTGGATGCCATGATCAGGATGGCAGCTGAAAGGGTCAAAGTGGGGGTGATGAGAGACTTAAGTTTGCCTAAAGCAGATAGGAGTGTCCCATCTATCACCTGTGCCAGGAGCGAGTTGACATCGGATGCTGTCCAGGACAGGTTCTTGGTTCTGTGGGTGACCGAACTGACACTGGAGGGGGCAATCCTGGACCTGGTATTAACCAATGGGGATCACGTCTGGCACATCATGGTGGAGGAGCTCTTGGGAAGTAGTGACCACTGGACAGTGTGGTTCTGAGTTGACATGGTGAAGGAAACACCATGCATGGAGACAAAAGTGCAAGACTTCAAGAAGGCTAACTATGGTAAGATGGGAGAGATTTTGAGGGGGCACCTAGCTAGCACAGAAACAGAGAAATATAGAAGTTGACGGCAGATAAGGACCGCAAGGCCCATTCTGTCTGCCCATTTTTTCTACCTTAGGAATGTGCCATAGGCCTTTACTCTGTCAATGGTCTATTTATTCATACTCATCTGTATTGCTCCCTTGTGCCTATCCCATGCCTGTCTGAAGCTCTGCACTGTGTTTATATCCACTACTTCCTGAAGTAGGCCATTCCATACATCCACCACCCTTTCTGTGAAAAAGAACTTCCTCACATTACCCCTTAATTTACCTTCCTCTAATCTCATGCTGTGTCCTTTTGCCCTGCTATTTTTCTTATATTGAAACATGTTAGACTCTTTCACCTTGTTAATGCCCTTAAGATGTCTGAATGTTTCGATCATATCACCTCTCTCCCTCCTTTGCTCTAGCATATACATATTGAGCTCCGTTAGTCCGTCCTCATATGTTTTCTGATGCAGTCCCTGCACCATTTTGGTTGCCCTTCTCTGGACTGCCTCCATTTTGTTAATGTCCTTGTGCAGGTGCGGCCTCCAGCAGTGCATGCAGTAGTCCAGATGGGGCCTAACCAGTGTCTTGTAAAGAGGGATTATTACCTACCTCTTATGACTTGTGATACCCCTATTAATACACCCCAACATCCCTCTAGCCTTACCTACTGCTTCAGTGGTCTGCTTGGATGATTCCAGGTCATCTGTGATGATGATGCCCAAGTCTCTTTCTTCTCTTGTGATTGCCAGCAACTCCCTTACCAACCTATAGGTGGCTTCAGGATTTCTCTTCCCTATGTGCATGATCTTGCACTTATTTGCATTAAACTCCAGTTGCCACTCTTCCGACCATTTTGCCAGTTTTTCCCAGATCTCTTCTCATTCTGCCCATCCCATCTGGATCATCTACTCTTTTGCAGATCTTGGTGTCATCTGCAAACAGACAAACCTTACCCTCCAGTCTATCTGCAATGTCACTGATGAAGATATTGAAGAGGACTGGCCCCAGGACTGATCCCTGAGGTACCCCACTTGTGACTTGTATCTCTTCTGACAGTATACCATTTACCACCACTCTGTTTTCTGCCCGTCAACTAGTTTGCCACCCAGTTGACCAACTTCTGATCCACCCCAAGCCTACCCAGCTCATTAATGAATCTTCTGTGTGAAACAGTATCGAAAACTTTACTGAAGTCAAGGTAGACAACATCAACTGCACTCCCTTGGTCCACCACTGTAGTTACCCAGTCAAAAAAATCTATGAGATTAGTTTGACAGGACCTTCCTGTTGTAAACCGTTGCTGTTTTGGATCCTGTGCTCCTATGGATATTGTAATTCATGAATATTCTCGATAAGATGGCAGATACGATCTTCCCTTGTCAGTCTTCACCATTCATTACTGCTGGGTGTAAGGCGGAGGTGCGCACCCGCCATGGGAGTTGTTGTTTTTTCCAGAGGAGACGGCACCGCCCCCGAGAGTGATGCACCACGTGATGTGCGAGGGGCGGCCGTTAGGCGCCGCAGACTCCTCCACCATCCCAGTTCTCTTTCTCCCGCCATTGAGGTTGCACCTGCTACGTGTAGCTGAATTAAGTACTGCGTCATAGGCCGCATTTTTCTCGAAGCTGTCAAGCTCCTTCATCCCGTTTTCTTGACGTCGTTGACCGGTAAGACCATTCTGTTTTTCTATATTATTTAGACAATGCCGAGAGCTTTTCTGTGTTTTCCTTAAATGTTTCGCATCATGTCTGGTTTGGGGGCCAAACGCAAGTCTAAAGCGGGCCATGATCCTATGCGTCAGTGCCCTTGTGGCCGGCAGTTTTCCATCACGGACCATCATGATGTTTGTCTCTGGTGCCTGGAATTGTACCATGATATGGATCATTGCAATGCCTGCTTCTCCATGGATCACCGTGTGTTGGAAGTCCGCGTGTTTAAAGTCGGACGAGCTCCACCGACTTTCGGAGGACACCATCGCCCGAGGGCTTCCCAGGCCAGATCTCTCGACCCTTCCTCTGGGTCCCCTCCTGGGTCTATACAGCCCAGCAAGGAGGAAGCCTCCTCCACTTCCAGCCTTGCCAAGGAGGAGGTTTCTTCTTCAGTGCCGGAGAAACGGTGTGATCCCTCCTGGGGTCACGCCGTTGGCGCCGTCTCTGCAGTCAGCTCCGTGGAGGTGCAGGCTCCCCCGGTGTTGCGGCCCCCTGTTGTGGGGCCCGGCTCTGGTGGAACCTCGTTCCCATCTGCCCTTATCATCGTAGAGTGTGGCGCAGCTCGCAGTGCTGGTGACTTGGGTGGGGCAGTCGGCAGTGCCGATCTTCCTGGACGTAAAGTCTCCTGCACTCATTCACACTAATGGGAACTGTGCTGGAGGCACTAGGACCCAGCGGGAGCAAACTTTTTGCTAGAGGGTCGGTGCCGGAGATGGCGCCGCGAGGAGCGGCACCACGAGCCTCCGCTCGTGCAGTAATGACTATCCCAGCATTGACCCTCCAACCGCCTCAGTTCCTTTTTTCCCGCCGTCGAGTGCACTTCAGTGACGACGTCAGTCGCCCGCTGGGAGTCAAACTTCAAACTAGCAGCTTAGTTTTTCAGTTTTATTGTTTTGTAGTAATATCTCGAATACGTATCGCTTAGTTTATTTATTCTTATTTAAAGAAGAAGTCTCAGCCTACATTGACGGAGTCAACCATGGGTGGGTCAGGTGACGGGAGGGAGACTTCGTATGAAAGCTGTTCAGTCAGCCGGGCTGGGTGCTGTCCGCCGCCTTCTCCAGAGGGGGGGTCTGACAACGGACAGTCCAATGCCCGTGGGGGTGGGCGGTCCCCTCGAAAGCATAAAAGTAAATGGTCGCACTCTCGGCACCGTTCGGCCTTGAGCTCTTCTTCGGCCCACAGGTCAAAAAAGAGAAGGCATCACTCGAGGTCGCCCTCTGATATGTCTGCGTGTAGACGGTCAGTTGTTGGGGGCTAGTTGCCGGTCTCCTCCTTTGGAGTCGCTGGTTTCTGTTTCTGATAGCCGACGTCTTCGACATCGGAGCTCTATCCTGCCCTCTGGTAGATCTTCAGATGAGCAGTTTCATCAGTGGGCCGCTCTTATGGAGTAATGGGCTCAGAGGTTGGTCCAGCTGCCTGGCCCAGTCACTCAGGGGCCTTCGGGCCTTTTGGGAGATCAGGTAGGGTGATTGAGCCTCCCTAGTCGCGCAGCGCCGTCTTTGGTGCCGTCGACCGGCGCTTAGGTGTTTCTCCCTCGCACACGGCTGCGGCGCAGGGGGCCACACCAATACCTCTATCTCCTGGTATTCATCCTTCTCTCTCAAATCTTGTTTTTTGGAGTCTTGGGATGTTTTCAACGCCCTTGGCATCGATGGCAATCTCGGCACCATCTTCGGCGCTGATGCATCTGTCGGTGCTGTCCTCGGCGCAGTGCGCTTCATCGGCACCGTCCTCGGTGCCATGTGGCTTCTCGGCACCGTCCTCAGTGCCATCTGGCCTTTCGGCACCATGTGGCCTCTTGGCACTGTCTTCGGCACCGTGTGGCTCCTCGGTGCCGTGCGTGTTTTTGGCGTTGTGCCCTTCTTCAGCGCCGAGACCTGTTAGGACGTCATCCAG
Organism: Neoceratodus forsteri; assembly: GCA_016271365.2. Classification (NCBI taxonomy): domain Eukaryota; kingdom Metazoa; phylum Chordata; order Ceratodontiformes; family Ceratodontidae; genus Neoceratodus; species Neoceratodus forsteri. Next base: position 1,419,191,198 of record CM057450.1, read on the forward strand.
TCTTCAGGACTCCTCCTCTTTTAAGCCTTTTCCTTCCTCATTTCCTTCTGATTTTCACTCCTTTCCTGTTCATACAGTCCCTCCTGGACTGTCAGGAGATGACATTGAGCCTGACCCAGACCTTAGGCTGGTTGATGGTGTGGAAGGAACAGGAGCTATTCCTGCTGCACAGCCGGTGGTCGAGGACCTCTCTTTTAAGTCTGTGCTGAAAAACTTGAATTCCACTCTTTCTTTCTAAACTGCAGTTATCGATCCTGTTAAGACTCCAATATCTCCATGTTCCAGAGATCCCTATGGATTTGACTCTCTGGTACAGCCCTCCTTCGAGACGCTGTCTCAAATGGTATGGAATAATCCTGCTCTCATTCCTTTGGTGGCTAAGTCCATAGATAGGAAATATGCTGCTCCCAAGGATCGATCCATTTTGGCATCCCAAGCCTTTGCGGATCCTGTCGTAGTCTTGGCAGAGAATGATAAGGTTGTTCTTCCCCAGACTACTACAGCTCAACCTATAAACAAGGAATCTCATAAGACAGACACTTTAGGTAAGAGAGTCTTTGCTGCTTCCACCCTAGGTATGCGTATTGCCTGCTACTAAGGCTGTTTCTCTCAATATGAGTATATTCTTTGGCATTCGCTCAAACAAATGGTTGAAGCTCTACCGGAGTCAGACACTAATTCAGAGCTTCTTCAAACCATAACCAGGGGTATCGAGTCCAACAACCAGAAGGTTAAAGCAGCTATGGACACCTTCGATACTGTCTCCCGGGCGGTGGCGGGGGACATTTGTACCCGCTGTCATTCCTGGCTGCGCACTTCAGATTTCACGAATGACACCCAGCAACAGGTCATGGCGTTGCCTTTCGATGGTGTGTATCTCTTTGGTCCTCAAGTGGAACAGCCTCTAGAGGCCACACAAAAGACTAGGTCAGCCATTAAATTGGCTCAACCTCCTCCCGCTCCCTCTCGAGGGGGTGTTAACAAACGCCAGTTTCATAACCGTCAGCCCTTTCACGGCAAAGACAGGGGAGGTTTTAATAAAAACCAAGCCCCTCAGCCTCAAAAGAAAACGCAACAGAAGGCGCAAGGACCCAAAGCGCCCAGTGCCGCCTTCTGAGTTGTTGGCCCAAGTCCCTCCTCAGCTGCCCGAGGGGGGCCCTTCCTCAGCGGTGGGAGGTCGTCTGACTCACTTCTACAATCAATGGAAGTCCATAACCTCGGACAAATGGGTCCTCTGGATAATCCGCGAGGGGTATTCCCTCAATTTTTTAGAGACCCCTCCGGATCATCCCCCCAGACAACAGCCCAGGCTGACAGTACTTCAGTCAGAACTTCTCGCCTCCGAGATACAAGGCCTTCTGAACAATAGGACAGTGGAAGTAGTTCCACTGGATCAACAGAACACAGGGTTCTACTCCCATTACTTTCTGGTTCCAAAGAAAACCGGGGGCATGCGCCCCATCTTGGACCTCAGAAAACTAAACAAATTCCTTCCCAAAGAGAAATTCAAAATGATATTGCTAGGAACCCTGTTACCTTTGCTTCATCAACATGACTGGTTAGCCTCCCTGGACATGCAGAATGCTTACCAGCACATTCCTATTCACCCAAAGCATCGCAGATACCTAAGGTTCGTGGCTTTGGGACAGCATTATCAGTTCAGAGTCCTGCCCTTTGGGCTATCCTCGGCGCCGTGAGTTTTTACAAAGTATTGTGCAATTCTCACAGTGCATCTCAGGAAAACCAGAATGCAAGTGTTCCCATATCTGGATGATTGGCTTCTAGCAAGTCCTTCCAGGCAGGGAACTCTAGATGCCGTACTCACGGCTTCACACTTCCTCACGTCCAAGGGAGTCCTGCTAAACCTCAAAAAATTGCAGCTGCAGCCCTCCCAGAGGCTCCTTTTCATAGGAACTCTCCTGGACACCACCTGTGTGAAAGCTTTTCTTCCAGAGGACAGGAGGAGCGATATCCTTCAGATGGCCAGATACATCGGGGAGAGCAGCTCGGTGACAGCTCTCTCGATGCAACGGATGCTGAGTCTCATGGCATCCTCGGTGTTCATTGTACCCCTAGCTCACCTCCACATGAGAACCTCTCAATGGATGCTCAGTACTCAGTGGTCCCCGACCACTCACCCTCAGTCCTTTCTCATCAAGGCGACAGAGCCTCTGAAGAGATCACTCACCTGGTGGTCGCAAGAGGACAATCTTCTGGAAGGATACCCCTTTGCTCCTCTGGATCATCAGATTTCCATTACCACGGACGTGTCCCTGATGGGGTGGGGAGCCCACTGTCAGACTCTCCACACCCAAGGTATGTGGACTCAAGACGAGTCCCAGCTTCACATGAATGTCCTAGAAATGAGAGCCGTCCTTTATGCAGTCTGGGCTTTGAGGGACATTCTCTGTCACAAGAACATTCTCCTTCAAACGGACAACAAAGCAGTGATGTATTACATCCACATGCAAGTCGGGGCTCACTCTTACCCCTTATGCAGGGAAGTGATGAGAGTGTGGGAATGGTGCTTGGAACACAAGTTTCTAATTCATGCGATCTATCTGCCGAGTGTGCAGAACGAACTGGCAGACCGTCTCAGCAGAACAGAGACAGATCCTCACGAATGGTCTCTCAACTCAGCCATAGCTCAGCCACTATTCGCAGAGTGGGGAACTCCAGACCTGGACCTTTTTGCATCCCCACTCAACACAAAACTGCCTCTCTTCTGCTCCAGAAATCCAGGGCCTGGCATTTTCTGTCAGGATGCGTTCAGGCTGCGGTGGACAAAACTCTTTCTATACGCCTTTCCGCCTCTTCCTCTAATTCAGAGGGTACTTCTCAAGTTCGAGTACCAGGGGGACAAAATGATCCTCATTGCTCCCTTCTGGCCTTGACAGATATGGTTACAATTCTCAACAGTTGTCGGAAACTCCTCTGAAACCGCTTCCCCTTCAGACTAACCTTCTTACTCAAGGGCCTGTGGTCCATCCCAATCTGAGGTCACTTCACCTTCACGCTTGACTCCTGAAGAGATAGAAGTGAACAGGTTCAATGTCTCTCGCAGGGTTTCAGATATTCTTCTGGCTACACGCAAGCCAGCCACTAGGAAAACTTACACAGCCAAATGGAAGCGTTTTTCGCTCTGGTGTGCAAAATCCTCTTTGAATCCTTTTTCCTGCCCACCAGATAAAGTTCTAGAGTACCTTTTAGACCTCTCAAATTCAGGTTTGCAATACCCTACAGTTAAGGTTCACCTTTGTGCCATTTCAGCTTATCATGAGCCAGTATTTTCCTTGTCACTGGCCCAGTTACCTGTGGTTAAGAGGTTTCTTAAGGGAATTCTGCATACCAGACCTCCTATAAGACATCCAGTCACAGCCTGGGACATTAATCTGGTGCTAGACATGCTCAATCAAAAACCTTTCGAGCCTCTAGCTACCAGTGAGTTAAAATTCCTCACTTGGAAGACGGCCTTCCTATTGGCCATTACCTCAGCCCACAGGGTCTCTGAGATACATGCCTTGGTCACAGACCCTCTGTATACTGTGTTTCATAAAGACAAAGTAGTTCTTAGGACCCATCCTAAGTTTCTCCTTAAGGTTGTTTCAGAATTCCATCTAAACCAAACTTTGGTCCTTCCATCTTACTTTGCGAACTTCCAAAATGAAGGAGAGCATTCTCTTCATTCCTTGGATGTCAAAAGAGCTTTGCTTTTCTATCTGGATAGAACTAAAGACTTTCTTAAAACTCAACAACTGTTTGTTTCCTTCAGCGAGACCTGGCTGGGTCAACCTGTCGCTATCAGATGTATTTCTGCATGGCTGGTGGCATGCCTTTTTCCACTGTTATTCCATGGCACAGGTTAAGCTGGAGGACAGAGTGCACGCTCACTCTACTAGAGCGGTCGCGGCATCCCTAGCAGAAATCTGCACCGTGCCCATTGCAGATATTTGCAATGCGGCCACCTGGAGCTCAGTGCATACTTTTGTCAAACACTGTGCCCTGGATGTCCATGCCAGACAACATCTTTCTTTTGGCAGAACCATCCTTAATGGACTGCATTCCTAAGACTGTGAGCTCTTGGTCTCTCCTGCCACCCTCTCAGGGGATTATTAGCCTCGGTATTCTCCCGTTAGTGTAAATGAGTGGTGGAGACTTTATGTCCAGGAAGATATGGAAATTACGTACCTACCGTAATTCTTGATCTTCTTGGATGAGTCTCCGCCACTCATTCACACGCCCACCCACCATCCCCCGAGCTCACCTCTGTTACTGGTCTTCACTTCCTCAATCTTTAGGATGTGAGGACTTCTTTGTTGACCCCTCTTATACGGGTCATCCAGACTATCTTATGTCCGTTTTTTGGTTAGGCTATCCTTCTAGGTTAGTTATGCTGCACCTCCTCAGAAAAAAAAGGTACTGAGGCTGTTGGAGGGTCGACGCCAAGATAGTCATTACCGCATGAGCTGGGGCTCATGGTGCCACTCCTCGCGGCTCCATCTTCGGTGCTGACTCTCCAGCAAAAAAGTTTGCTCTCGCTGGGTCCTAGTGCCTCCGGCGCAGTTCCCATTAGTGTGAATGAGTGGTGGAGACTCGTCCAAGAAGATCCAGAATTACGGTAGGTACGTAATTTCCATTTCTCTTGATTTGGTCTTTCTCCTGGGGATCAAGGTTTCTGATGTGGGGGTTGAACCAGTCGGCTGGTCCGATCACTACACTGTGAGATTCAATTTTGGCACCCCCCCACTTGTAGGCCGACCCCTGTGGAGATGGTCAAGTACCGCCCTTTACGGAATATTACTTCCGATGGCCTTGTTGAGGTCCTTGACCTATCACAATTTCCTGTGCATTGCAATGATCCAGAGGCGTTGATTCTGGCTTATAACAATGCCTTTACCTCCGCCCTGGATTCTATTGCTCCAGTACATGTGTGCCCTCTCTCCCTTCAACCTCGGGCTCCGTGGTCTGATGAAGCCTTGAGGGAGTTGCGGCGACTAGAACGCAGGTTAGAATGTTGTTGGCAGAAATCTGGCTTGCATGCCGACCATCTTAGATTGTTAGAACATTACAGGTTCTATCAGTCAGAAATCTCTCATAAGAAGGCAGAGTTCCTGTCCGGGGAAATTTCTGCCACTCAGAATCGACCAGCTCAGTTTTTCAGAACTGTGGATAGGTTGTGCAACCCAACCTGTCTACAGCTCCGAAGAGCGTTTTCACAATTACAGTGTGATGAGCTTGCTCGGTTCTTTGCTGATAAGGTGGCTGTCATTAGGTCGGAGATTCACTTGACACATACTATGCGAGTTGGTAGAGATCAGGGCTTGGTCACCATCCCTCCGTTTTCCTGGAGTACCTTCGACCACCTGGAAATCGTGGATGTTATGCGGATTGTCCAAGGGATGCGCCCTACACGCTGTAGCTTAGATCCGGGCCCTACATCCCTGATTATGGGGTGTTTTGATTCTATCGCCCCGGTTCTGGCACAGATAGTCTGGTGTTCCCTCAACTCGGGTGAATATCCCTGTTCCTTAAAAGAGGCGGTGATTACACCCTTGTTGAAGAAAGCTTCTCTGGACCCAGACTCTGTTGCAAACTACAGGCCTGTCTCAAATCTCCCCTTTGTGGGGAAGGTGATCGAGAAAGTAGTGGCGGCTCAATTGGAGAACCACCTGACCATCCATAGCATCTATGAACCTCTCCAATCAGGTTTTCGAAAGAGGCGTAGTACCGAGACTGCACTGGTTCGGGTGCTCAGTGATCTCTTGATGGTGAGAGACCACAGAAAACGATCCATTTTGGTACTATTAGATCTGTCATCAGTGTTTGACACCATTGACCATGGGATTCTGCTTGAGCGCCTGAGATGTATTTGTGGGCTTTCTGGGGTGGTCCTCAGATGGTTCACGTCATACCTCACCAGAAGAAGTCAGATGGTGGTTTCAGGTTTTTTTCCCTCTGATCCCATCTCTCTGTTTTGTGGGGTTCCTCAGGGCTCAATATTGTCCCCCATGTTGTTTGTGGTGTACATGCTTCCCCTCGGAGACATTGTGAGACGGTATGGGCTGAGGTTTCATTGCTATGCCGATGATACCCAGCTATACCTGTCTTTTGGCCCTGACCAGGAAGGAGCAGTCTCAGTATTTAATAAATGCCTCCATGAAATCCAGGATTGGATGAGGTCCAGTTGGCTGAAGTTGAATTCTGGGAAGACGGAGGTGTTGGTTTTGGATCCTGATCGTCGGATAGGGGGACCTGGGGCTGGCTCCCCATCGGGATTGTTTCTTGGGGATGCCGAGCTACAGGTCTCTGAACAGGTGCAAGACCTAGGGGTGATGTTGGATGTGGGGCTGACACTTCAGATTCAGGTGTCAGCTGTGGTTAAGTCATCTTTCTATCACCTAAGAAACATCGCTAGGATCAAGCACCTTGTTCCGTCCGGTGATCTGCCAACATTAATGCATGCCTTTGTGACCTCGCGTCTAGCTTACTGCAACTCACTATACTTCGGGCTTCTGGGGGTTGATATCCACCACTTGCAGCTGATGCAGAATTCTGCAGCCCGGTTATTGGTGGGAACTTCTAGATCTTCCCATATCACACCGGTGCTGCGGGAACTGCCCTGGCTGCCAGTTCAGTGGCGGATCACCTTCAAAATCAGATTACTAACTTACAAAGCCCTGCACGAACTGAGCCCTGATTACCTGAAAGAGCTCCTGATCCCTTACCACCCTGTGAGACCATTCCGCTCAGCCGACGAGGGGTTGCTGGAGATTCCGAGGGTGACTTTAAAATCTGCTGGGGCCTGTACTTTTATGTTCGCGGCCCCTTCCCTCTGGAATTCTCTACCCCGACAGATTAGGGAGTGCACAACCGTGGGGAGTTTTAAACAGGCCCTAAAATCATTTCTTTGGGTCAAAGCATATGGTTGCGTTGATTGCTGATCTGTATTGTTATTTTTGATGATGATTCTGTTTTTATGGTATTTTATTGTCTTATTGTATTGCGCCTTGATATTTGAAAGGCGCATAACAAATAAAACATTATTATTATTATATATTATTATATGTACTATTCTTCTCTGCGCTCTTTATTCCAATATTGTGAATATATCTAATATGTACTGTATACATTTATGAATGCCATTGAAACTTGTGATAATTTACAGCCTGTAAACTGTGATGAATGTCTTTCTCTGCATATCTTACTATATAATGTAATCCCGGATCGTCCCTGAAAAAGGGACCTCTGGGGCTCAGTGGGCCTACCCGGTCACCAAAATTTAATAAATAAATATATACTTACATGAAGTGCATGAGTGTGATATGGAAAATATTTTCACTCCTTTAGAGTGACTTCTGAATATTTGCCACTTGTGACTATCCAGAGGTCACTGTGCAGGAGTGAAAATATTTTCCATATCACACGAGTGCATATCATGTATCCGAATTATACAATGGGGGCCCCTATTGGTGCAAAATTTACTGTTTGTGTGGGTTTGTACGGTTTGCATGGGTTTTGCGCTGGTGTGATAAATATCAGTTCTTATATTTATCACACGCCGGTGAAAATAAAATGATTTATCAAACTCATTTATCACTCACCCCCATTGTATAAAGCCACCGCCCCGACTCCACGGACCAAACCTGACCACCCTTGCGGTCCTCTCAATCGGATTCCACCCCCAGGATCAGCGCCAGAAGTGGTGGTTCCAGATTGAGAGGCGGGCCACCTGCCGCCTTTGGCTGCTATCACCCTGACTTCACGAACCAAACCTGACCACCCTTGTGGTCCTCTCAATCAGATTCCACCCCAGGATCAGCGCCAGAAGCAGCGCTTCCAGATTTAGAGGCGGGCCACCTGCCACCTTCAGCCGCCGCCGCCCCGACTCCACGGACCAAACCTGACTGCCCTTGCGGTCCTCTCAATCAGATTCCACCACCAGGATCAGCGCCAGAAGCGGCGCTTCCAGATTGAGAGGCAGGCCATCTGCTGCCTCCGGCCGCCGCCGCCCTGACTCCACGGACCAAACCTGACCACCCTTGTGGTCTTCTCAATCGGATTCCACCCCCAGGATCAGCTCCAGAAGTGGTGCTTCCAGATTGAGAGGTGGGCCACCTGCCAGCTTTGGCTGCCGCCGCCCTGACTCCACGGACCAAACCTGACCGCCCTAGCGGTCCTCTCAATTGAATTCCACCCCCAGGATCAGCACCAGAAGTGGCACTTCCAGATTGAGAGGCGGGCCATCTGCTGCCTCCGGCTGCCGCCGCCCTGACTCCACGGACCAAACCTGACCACCCTTGCGGTCCTCTCAATCGGATTCCACCCCCAGGATCAGCGCCAGAAGTGGCGCTTCCAGATTGAGAGGTGGGCCACCTGCCGCCTTTGGCTGCCGCCGCCCTGACTCCATGGACCAAACCTGACCGTCCTTGCGGTCCTCTCAATCAGATTCCACCCCCATGTATGGCCGTTAGCTGAATTCAGGCACCAAAGCCACTGATTGGTGTGCCTTTCTTACAGGTGGGTCTTCATTGGTCCGCTTCTGCCTCCCAGACCTTCAGATTGCTGCGCCATTTCTATGGGCTTTTGCACTGTTCCCTGGATCTGAGGAGGGGCGCAGCTTGAATCTCTTTCCTTTTGTTAAACCCTGTGTAATTTTTAAACCAGTACTTTGCTTGTTTAAATACATTGCCTGTTTTTTACTTTATACAGCAGTTTGAAATTGTCCAAACGTTTCTCTTTAAGCCCTACCAAACTGGCTAGAGTTCGTGATATCCTGCCAAACTGCCTAGAATTTTCGTGATATCTTAGACTGCTATGCAGTTCTAAAACTACCACAACTACTTAGAGTTTATTGTGATATCTTTACTGTTTTGTGCTGATTAATCTCCCTCAACGACTGTGCTAGTCCTGTGTTTTCCAACCTAATCCCCCCCCCATCTCTACACTTAAACCTCTCTACTCTCATACTGCTAATCCCTCCCCCACTTGGCTATCTCATCCCCTCTGCTCGTGGTTTTTCTCCACCCTTCTGCTAGCCTTTGTCCCACCTTAATCACTGTCCTTTTGTTTTGTAATCTGCTCCTCTGTGCCTGTCTGTCGCCAGCCACCTGCCCACCTCTCTCCAATCCCCTACTTATTGCTGTTTTCTCCCTTTTCCTTCCCAGGATCAGCGCCAGAAGTGATGCTTCCAGATTGAGAGGTGGGCCACCTGCCACCTCTGGCCGCCACCACCCTGACTCCATGGACCAAACCTGACCACCCTTGCTGTCCTCTCAGTTGGATTCCACCCCTAGGTATGGCCACTAGCTGAATTCAGGTGCCAAAGCCACTGATTGGTGCACCTTTCTTACATGCGGGTCCTCATTGGTCCACTTCTGCCTCCGCCTCCCAGCCCTTCGGATTGGTGCACCTTTTCTATGGGCTTTTGCACTGTTCCCTGGGTCTGAGGAGGGCCACTGCTTGAATCTCTTCTTCTTGTTAAACCCTGCAATTTTTCTCCCTCCCCCACCCCTCCCAGGCCCCCATTAAATATGCAATTGCTCCACCTACCCTGTCTATCTCTCCTCTCCCATTGCTCAGGCATCTGAATCTCCTCCTTCCTTCTACTGTCAATCTCTTATTGCTCCCTCTTATCACTCTCACAAAACCTCAATTGTAGCTCACTTTTCTGCACCACTATCTTTCCCTGATCTCTCACTTCATTTTTTCCCCTCTCTCAGTCCTGACCTGGCATTCTTTCTTATCCAGTACCTAAAACTCTCTAATACCATGAAACGAACCATGCTACTGTCTCTTCTTATACCCTCTATTGCTCTGCTTCACTTATCCTTACCCACTGTTCCTACTGCCCCCATGGCTACCATACTTTTCCAGCCCCACGATTACACTTTCTCCAACCTTCTCCTGCTGCGCTCTCTCCATTGTGACCCAACTGCACTTCAATTAAATAGGCTCTGGTTCCAGATGGTTGCCTATGGTTGCAGTGTCCCCTAAACACAAGGACCCTATGTCCCCTCCTGCGACATAAACTTTGGTATCTCATCATACTAGCCCTGCTGTTTTCTGGAGATATACATTCAAACCGTGATCCAAGCACCAACATACATAATCCCCTCTCCTGTGCCAAGGGCGTAACTATTGTGCACCTTAACATCAGAAACTTACTGCATAACTTTGCTGAACTACAAGCCTGGGTCACCCTATACAAGCCAGATATCATCTGCCTTACGGAAACCTGGCTAAAACCTCATGTCCAGGACTCTCAATGCTCACTCCCCTCCTACAATTTCCTGAGATCTGACAGACCTGCTCCCAAAAGAGGGAGTAGCACAGCCATTTATTTTAAAGATCATCTACAGCTCTCCACTATCCCCTCATCTCCCCTAATCCACTGCGAAGCGCCTCATGTCCTCCTTACACTTGGCTCCAAAAAGCTATATATTGTCTGTGCCTGCAGTCCCCCATCCAGTGGCCAAAAAGGACTTGAAGAACTGCTTGATCAGACCTCACTTCTATCAGGGATAATTGAGGTACTTTTACTTGGCGATCTCAATTTAAACTGGCTTGGAAACTCTCTTCATGTACTACAGGCCAAGATTCAAAGTTTCAGTTTTAACCAGGTGATCAGTGCACCCACTAGAACTGCCCTACACTCAAACTCTAGTACTCTGTTGGACTGGATAATGACCAGTCACCCAGAAAATATTATCTCCTCTGGCATACTAGCAGATGCCATCACAGACCACTCCCCCACATTTTGTATATGGGGCAAAACCAGACACTCCCCTTCTAAGCCTCGCTTTATCACTTTTCATAACTATTCAAATCTTGACCCACAATCCTTCCTGCTGGACATTGCTGCTATTGATTGGACCCCCCTTTTTAACTCAAAGGACCCGCAGACTGCTCTAAATACTTTCCTGACTCTCTTCCTGGAGGTCCAGGACAAGCATTGCCCCCTTATTACCCATCAGGTAAAAAATAAACATACTTGGTAGCGAAAATCCGACCTTCTCTCTAAACTGAGACAGTGGAACAAATCCTGGCTCCACTACAAAAGCACGGGACTCCCAGCTGATTTCCTACAGAGCGCTAAGAAAGTCATGCAAAAAGGAAATCAAAAAAGGCCAAAAGTGCTTACTGCAAAGATCTTTTAACCAAATCATATGGTGACCCCAACAAATTCTGGTCCCATATAAAATGCTTTCTAGGATCAACTCCTGCCCCCACTCCAACTGATATGTCCCTCAGTGGGTTCCACTGCAATAATCCCTCCACCATTGCTAACTTTCTCAGTATCCAGTTCTCTGACCTCACTAACTATACCTCAACTTTCCCAACCAGACCATACTCTTATGACCTGACTGATGTTGCTGGGCCAAAATTTCTTTTCAAATCTGTCACCTGCCTCGAAGTTCTAAGACTGCTCAATACTATCTCTGATTTCACTGCTGCTGGGTCGGATAACCTTGAGCCTAAACTCCTAAAGCTAGCAGCCCCTCATGTAGCAGCACCTCTTGCGAAAAATGTTTCCCCCTTCCTCTGTCATAGCTATGTCCCTGTTATCTGGAAGACTGCCAGGATTACCCGTTTTCAAAAAAGGGACCATAAAAATCCCTCAAACTATAGACCAATTGCCATATTACCTGTTCTTAGCAAAATCCTTGAAAAGCTCCTAGCCAATCACACTATTGATTTTCTACAGAAACTAAACCTTCTCACGTCAGTGCAGTATGGCTTCCACAAGGGTCACAGCACCACCGCTGCCTTACTCAAACTTACCTCTGATACCATAGTAGCCATGGACTCAGGTCTCCTAACGGGAGCAATTTTTATAGACATGACCAAAGCATTTGATCTTGTGGATCATCCTGTTCTTCTTGCAACTCTAAGATCCCTAGGTTTCTCTCAGGGTGTGACTACCTGGTTTGACAGCTACCTGACAGATCACAAGCAACTTGTTAAATTTAACTCCACCTTGTCAGATTATGCTACCATAAATATTGGTGTGCCACAAGGATCTAGCCTCGGACCCCTGCTCTTCTCCCTATTTATAAATGATATTACATCAATCATCCCTAATACTGCTTCCCTGCTATATGCTAACGACATCGTTTTGTATACAAGTTCAAAGAATATCTCTCAAATCAATCAACGACTCTTCAAAGACTTTATACAAATTGAACAATGGTTGGTAAGAAAAAGGCTTGTCCTAAATGTCTCAAAGATTCAAGCCATGCTGTTTGGCTGCAATGCTAAACGTAAACTCGCCCAGCCCACCTTTAATGTCTCCACTAAGAATGGTTCAGCTGTCATGGTGATTCCCTTATTTAAGTATCTGGGTATCACACTTGATCCTGCTCTCACTTTTGATCTTCATATCCAGCAGACATGCAAGCTGACAAACATGAAACTCGGTATGGCCTACCACTCTAGCTACGTACTCACTCCATCAGCTAGGCTTGCCATAGCTTGTGGCATACTACTTCCTTCACTCATGTATGGGGTGGCAGCATATGCCTCATCATGTAAGACCAGCTTTCAGAAGTGGGATATTGCATACAACAATATCTGTAGATATGCGTCCGCCTCGAATCGACTAAAACACCACTACCTCCTCTACACTGAGCTAGGATGGCTTTCTCCGGGCAGCCTCCCGTGATTATGCACTCTGCTCCATCACAGATAATATCATCCAAAATCAAACGCCTAAGCCTCTAGCAGAACTATTCCTTAACCAGATGTCCAGCTATGAACTACACTCAGCTGCCAAAGCCCATGTCGTCATCCTTAGACATCACTCCTCCAAAGGTGCTAGCGCCTTCTCCTGCTATTCCGTGAAATAATGGAACTCCCTCTCCCTAACTATTCGTCAAGCATCATCCCATGCCTCTTTCAAACTATTGCTGCTTGATCATCTTACTGTCTCATGCTCTTGCTCCCACTTCAAACCCCCATAAAACAGCACTTCAATCTAACAGCCTTTCAGTGTTCCTTACCTCAGCCAACTAGTTCAGTACTGTCTTGTCTCTTAGCTTGTTACAATGTAACCTTATTATAATCCCTTACCTCGCCCCTTTTTCCTTCTTTTCATCCCCATACACTTCCTCCCTACCTCAATTACTCTTCATTTTTTCTTTTGCATTCCATCATCCTTGGCTACCAGTTTGACACTCTCGCTTGTTCTAGCTTAAATTGATGGCTACCTCAGTGTTGCTCATGATTTTTAATTTTTGCCCTCCCCTACTTTTTCTATTGTTAGAGTTGTCTTGCAGAATCAATTGTATCTACGTGTTCTATTTGTTCCCATTACGGTACTGTATTGATATTTTATATGCACCTTCTGTTTATATGATTGTTATGACATTTGTTAAATGCTTTTTTTCATTTTTGTCAAAATGTTTTGTTTCTGTATCCTCCTGAGTCGTGTCTGAAAATAGTCATTGCTATGGCTAGTGCACCCTACCCAGTCAACAAAACTAAATAAAATAAATAAATATATATATAATTAGTTGTTCAAAGTGCAAAACTAATATTTAAGGCCACTAGCAGTGTCAAAATATACTGCTAAAGGAAGGAATTAAATTGACAAGGATTTTCCTAAGGGATAGAAAAGGCATGAGTAAAGAACAGAAGCATAATTAAAATATGTCTAAAGGGGGCAAGTGAAGGCAGTGATGCATAGAGGCACAGAGAATAGGAGAAATGCAGGAAAGGCAATTAGGTTAGAGAAAAGCTGGGGGCGGACATAGTAACTCAAAAATCTTTCTCTTTTCTTCTACACTGAAAATTGAGTACAGGGACATTAAATTAGAATCTCTATTTTGTCTTTAAATCAGTGTTCTTTATTTATTTATATATAGTGTACACTTAGTTTAGCTTTGAATTATAAGTAGAGTATATAGATACCATACTATATAGATACTGTTTTTTTCTTTTGATATTTGATTTAGTGCTATTATTTTGAAATTGTATTTCTTTGATGTCATTGCAATGTGATTTGTTGAAGAATTCTTTTTTTACTATTTAATAACATTTTATTGTTAAAAAAAGCAAAGAATGGGGGTACTACACAAGAGAAAAATGTGAAAACATAAGATCAAATAGAAAAGGTGAGGAAGACAATAGAACACACGTAGAGAAGTTCCCTCCTCGGTCCAGTGTAGGTACTGGGCTAGTATCTGTGACTGAATGCGATGCAAGTGAGGTGCTCCATTTGGAAAACTGAAGATGTGTAGGGGGCCCAGGGTATTTCTCATCGATGATTCCCAGTCCAAAGTTATAATGAGGTCCAAAGCTTCTGTAAAAAGAGGTAGAAATTATAGTGAGATCCAAAGGTTCCGTAAAAAGAGGTAGAAAATATAATGAGGTCCAAAGGTTCTGTAAAAAGAAGTAGAAAATATGAGGTCTGATGGTTCTGTAAAAGGAGGTAGAAAATAAAGTAACATCAAAACAGATCAATTCCAAATGTCAAGCAACATAACATAAAGATACGGTATTCACAAAACTGGAGTAAAGACCATTTCTTCATTTAATCCAGGAAGGAAGGCTGTTTTTAAGTTCATAATCCACTTTGTTTCCTTCTGTAACAAATTGCATATTCTACCCTCTCCCCTGCGATGTCTGAGGATATGCTCAAGGACCATAAAATGTATACAGTCTGGCTTTGATATATGGGCTTCTAGAAAATGGGCACCTAGTGCATTGTTCAAATTGCCATCAGTGATTGCCCTGACATGTTCCTGTATGCAGACATTTGCAGGTCTGATTGCTCTTCCAGTGTAATGTAGGCCACAAAACCAGCAACAGACATACACCACAAGGGTTGTGGTGCATGTCATGAACTTTTTAACTTCAAATACCTGGTTCTTAATGGTAAATTTGTCCCCCGTACTGGCATGTTAGCAGACACATCATCTGCCACATTTAAAGAACCCCTTTGGTTTTCTCCTAAGCCAATTAAGCCCTTCCCTTAGTTTTCCCTTTGCCATGAAGTAACCGTGTACTGTTCAGTCTGCTATGCTCCTGCCTTTACTAGAAGTGACCCTGGCCTTTGAAGCTGTGTTTTCCTTCAGCATGGGATCTGGGAGGAGAACAGGCCACAGTGTGTGTGCTATCCTGCCCACTCTGCCTGCCATATATGGTTTTGCTCAGTCACAAAAGTTACCACAGGAGGAGAATTACATTGTTCATAATCAGCAGTCCCCCTTTTACTTTTAGTGGTCAACAGGCCATCTTTATCTAATGTAAGTACCTTCTGGAATGCCTCCTCTAGTATAGACTGGCTGTAGCCCCTGCTGGAAAATATTTTCTTCAGTTCTAGTTAGATCTAAGAATACCCTGTCATCAGAGCAATTGCATCTGAGGAGTATCATTTCTCTATAAGGTATGGATGAAATCAGCCTTGTGGGGTGAACACTGTTTGCACGGAGAACAAAGCTGGCTGTAGTTTCTTTTGGAAATCCAGCAGAAGAAACCACCTGATCTGGAGTGCCTGTAAGTTCCAAATCTAGGAACTTAATTGAGTTTTTCTCTGTTTCATAGGTAAAGGTTAGATTTAAATGATTGTTATTCAGGTATTCCAGGAAATGTTATATTAGGGATTTCATCCCCAGACCAGACCATAATAATGTCATCAATAAACCTGAACCAGAACTGAATATTGCCCAGGTACTGATTGCTGGAGGCACTGTAAATTAAATTCTCTTCCCAAAAGCCCATGAATAAATTGTCAATGGAGAAGGTGTAGGCCCTATATGTCAGATAATGAACTGTGTTTAGTTTTTGAGTGTCCATCGCTTTAAGGCTGGATCTGTATATATTTGGTGTACTTCTCTTCCCCCTAGACCCACCACCTGATGAAGACCCTGTGTGGGTTGAAGTGCCAGGACTGGGGGTTCTAGCCAGGATTCCATATGTTGCCGGAATAAATATTTCACCTTAGATTGCTGTGTAAGCCTGATTTTGACTGACTCCACAACTGCGGACCTCCACTTTTGCTACTTAGGTTATCGTTGGTTGATATACCCTTTTGCTCTCCTAGGCAAACTGGGCTGTTAGCACAACCCTAGGGGTAACTGAGGAGAGGGCACATCTTGACTCCCTTGGGCTGTTTACTTCACAGCTGCACATGCAGCAGAAATTTTTTCTATTCTTCCTCTATAGAAATAGAGGACATAAATTAACTGATTGTTTTCATCAGTCCTCTATCTGGTGGCATGAGTTGATTTTTCCAGGCATCTCTGTGGTTCATTTTTATTTCAATCAATCATTCAATCAAATCTTTATTTATCCAGGCGGATTATTTCAGCACATTTGTGCTATCTCAATTGCAAGGGGAGTTGGACATACCCCTTCTAGTTTACCTACTAGAGCTATGTGCTTTAGTACTGTTTCCTTAACATCACTACCCATGTGCGCTTGGTCGGAAACTCAATGTGCACATCAGTAGTTTAAACTAGGGAATGGGGAGCAAGTGTCCAAACAATCCATCTCACCCACTCCATCAGATGACTCTTGATCACAGCTCCCCGAAAAGAAAACATACTGCATATCATATTATCCACAGATGGAACTCCAGGACCTGTCTGTACCAGAACACCTATGGCTAAGAAATCATTTCCACAATCCCCAAAGAGCACAAGGGATGCATGGATGGTGCTTAGCCTTAACGCCAGAAATTTGGGAAACAACATCAGTGAGCTCCAGACACTGTTGGCCGAGTCCAGTCTGGACATTGTGGCAATAACAGAAACTTGGACCTTTGACTCCAATACATGGACCTCAACATGCCTGGTTATTCACTCTTTAGAGTGGCCAGAAAGGGCTCAAGGCAGGGAAGGGGGTGTTGCACTTTACATAAAAGAAGATTTAAGGGCAACATCATCAATAGTATAGAGAAAGAAGGTATTGAATCCCTATGGGTTCATACTGGCATACCCTTGGGAAAGAAAATCTATACAGGAGTAATATATAGACCACCCAATCACTCTGAAGCCCTGGACAACCAACTGATTGAAGAAATCAAGGGGGTCACTTCCAAGGGAGACACTATTAATAGTAGAGGACCTAAATATGCCAGACGTTGATTGGTCTGTCCCTGCTGCCAAATCCTCCAGGAACCAAAACGTAGTAGATGCTATACAGGACTGCCAACTTGCGCAGTTAGTAGGTGAGCCCACTAGGGTTAACACAATACTAGATGTGGTCCCCACTAATTCTAACCTAGTGGACACTACATCTGTGAGGGAACCCCTTGCAAACAGTGACCACAACACTGTATGGTTCACTGTATGCCTTGGAGTTTCTTATTCCCAATCTCAGACTCAATAATCAGTTTCAAAGAGGCAAACTTCGCGAAGATGACAGAATTCACTGACAAGAGACTAAAGGCTATTATGCAATTTTCCAATGTCAACGACTTCTAGATGGTAATCAAACAAGCTATCATGGATGTGACAACCACCTTTACAAAGACAACAACAAAAAGAACAAGCATAAAACCCTATATGGTTCAACACGGACATCAAGGCAGCTATCAGAGACAAACACAGAGCCTTCTCAACCAAAAACAAACCTACCGATACCTCCTGGGAAGCATATCTGGAATTAAGCAAAAAAGCCAAAAGCACCATAAGAGAAGCTAAGGCAAGCGAGAGCTTAGCATAGCTGACAATGTTAGTAATGGAGCAAAGTTTTTTAGATGCATCGGAAAAAGGAAGACTTCTCAAGGGTGGTGAGACAATAGTAGAAGATGATACGTAAAGGCGGAAATTCTCAACAAATTCTTTTTGCTCAGTCTTTACCAGGAACGGATGGGCCCATGCCAGTAAGAGGCATTTCAAGCAAACCAGAAGTTATGGAAACTCAAGCTTTTACCATCAAAGGAGTCATGAAAGCTCTCGAAAGTCTAAATCAAGATAAATCATCCAGCCCAGATGGCATTCACCCTAGGGTCCTAAAAGAATTAGCCAAGGAACTAGCAGAACCATTGCCAAGACTATTCAACATCTCCCTCCAGACTGAGGTAGTGCCAGAGGATTGGAAAAATGCCAACGTGATCCCCCTGCCTGAGTGGGAGCAAAGAGGAGCCTGGAAACTACAGGCCTGTTAGTCTGACCTCAGTGGTGTGCAAACTGATGGAAACACTGATTGAACAAGACATAGTTGATTACCTGGACAAGAACAACCTCCAAGACCCCAAGCAACATGGATTCACAGTGGGAAGATCATGCCTGACAAAACTCATATCATTCTTCGATTGGGTAACTGCCGAATTAGACATAGGGCACCCAGTGTACCTGCTTTATTTCAACTTCAGTAAAGCCTTCCACTCTGTTCCACACAAGCGTCTGCTAGCTAAACTCACAGACACTGGTATTTCAGACCAGTTTATCAACTGGATAAAAGCAGCATTGCTCCAAGATAGAAGCCAAAGGGTGATAATCAATAGAGTGAGTTCAAGGAAGGGAGATGTTATAAGTGGGGTTCCCAAGGTTCTGTCCTCGGTCCTGTGGTTTTCAACATCTTCATTAGCGACATAGGTAAGAACATAAATGCAGATTAGCTGTTTGCTAATGACACTAAATTGGGAGGAAGGTGGACACTGCAGAATCCATCAGCAAACTTCAATCTGACCTAGGAAAACTTGAGGCATGGTCCAACCAATGGCAACTCAGCTTTAATGCAAAGAAATGTAAAGTGACGCATTTTGGCAAAAACAACCCTAGAACGGAATATTGGTTGAACGGGGTGCAACTTAATACCTCATCAGAGGAATGGGACCTAGGAGTGTTAATTCATGAGTCCTTAAGGCAACCAATCAGTGTAACTCTGCATGTAGCAAAGCCAACAAAATATTGGGGTGCATCAGCAGAAGCTTTGACAGCAGGAACAGAAACGTTTTACTGCCTCTTTACAGATCCCTGGTGAGATCTCAGCTGGAGTACTGCATCCAGATCTTCCTGGACATAAGTCTCCACCACTCGCTCACACTATTGGGATCTGCGCCGGAGGCACTAGGACCCATCGGGAGGAAACTTTTGCTGGAGGGTCGGTGCCAGAGATGGCGCCACGAGAACAGCGCCATGAGCCCTAGCTTGTACGGTAACGACTATCTCGGTGTCGATCCTCCAACCGCCTCATGTTCCTTTTTTCCCGCCGTCGAGTGCACTTCAGTGACGACGTCGCTCGCCTGTCGGGAGTCAAACTTCAAACTAGCAGCATAGTTTTCAGTTTTTATTATTTTGTAATATTATCTCGATAAAGTATTGCTTAAATTTATTCTTATTTTTAAAATAAATACAATAAAGAAGTCTCAGCCTACCTTGACGGAGTCAACCATGAGCAGGTCAGGTGACGGTAGGGAGACTTCGTATGAAAGCTGTTCAGTCAGTCAGGCTGGGTCCGGTCTGCCACCTTCTCCGGAGGGAGGGTCTGACAATGGTCGTCCAATGCCTGGGGGATGGGCGGTCCCCCGAAGCATAAAATAAACGGTTGCACTTTGGCACCGCTCCGCCTCGAGCTCTTCTTCGCCCACAGGTCTAAAAAGAGAAGGCATCACCGAGGTCGCCTCTGATATGTGTGCACGACGCCGGTTATCGGGCTAGTTGCCAGTCCTCCTTCGGAGTCGCCAACCTCTGCTTCTGGTAGCCGACGGCTTCGTCATTGGACCCCTACCCCGCCCGCAGGTAGGTCTTCAGATGAGCAGTTTCATCAGTGGGCCGCTTTTATGGAGCAGTGGGCTCGGAGGTTAGTTCGGCTACCTGGCTCGGTCGCTCATGGGCCTTCGGGCTCTCTGGGTGACCAGGTAGGGCGGTTGGACCTTTCTGGTTGCGCGGCACCTTCTTCGGTGCTGTCGACTCCGCGTTTAGGTGTTCCCCCCCTCACATGGCTGCGGCGCAGGGGGCCCCACCGATGCCCTTCTCTCCTGCTCTTCTTCCTTCAAAACCTGTTTTTCAGAGTCTGGGAGTGTTTTCGGCGCCTCGTGTCATGTGGCCTCTTGGCGCCGCCCTCAGCGCTGACGCGCGCCTGGCGCTGTCCTCAGCACGTGCAGCTTCTCGGCATCGTCCTTGGCGCCATCCTCAGCACTGTGCAGCTTCTCGGCGTTGTTTTCGGCGCCATGGCCTCGCGGCGCATTCTCGGGTTCCGCGCCTCCTCGGTGCCGCAGCTCGGGACTCCTCTTTCACTTGTTTCCTTCTTCCTCCTCTTCTGAATTTCATTCCTTTCCTGTCCATACAGTCCCTCCTGGACTGTCAGGAGATGACGTTAAGCCTGACCCAGACCTTCGGTTGGGCGATGAAGTGGACGAAGCAGGATCTATTACTGCTACAGAGCCTGTGGTCGAGGACCTATCCTTTAAGTCTCTGTTGAAAAATCTGAGTTCCACACTTTCTCTCCAGACTACAGACATCGATCCTGGGAAATTGTTGAGACTCCAATATCTTCATGCCTCGGAGATCCCTACGGATTTGACTCCTCCGATTTAGCCTTCATTCGAGACGCTGTCTCAAATGGTATGGAATAATCCTGCTCTTACCCTTCGGTGGCAATCCATTGATAGGAAATATTCAGCCCCTAGGATCATCCCATTTGGCATCTCAAGCCTTTGCGGATCCTATTGTAGTCCTGGCAGAGAATGATAAGGTCGTTCTTCCTCAAGCTACTACAGCTCTATTAACAAAGAATCTCGTAAGATAGACACCTTAGGTAAGAGAGTCTTTGCTGCTTCTACTCTAAGTATGCTGATGCCAGTTACCAAGGCTATTTTTCTCAGTATGAGTATATCCTGTGGCATTCTATTAAACAGATGGTTGAAGCCCTACCAGAGTCGGACTCAAAGCCAGAGCTTCTTCAAACCATTACCAGAGGTATTGAATCTAATAACCAGCAAGTTAAAGCAGCCATGGATGCTTTTGACACTGCTTCCGCTCAGCGGCTGCTGGTATTTGCACCGGCGTCATTCCTGGCTGCACACTTCGGCTTTACAAATGACGCGCAGCAGGTGATGGCATTGTCTTTGACGGTGCATATCTTTTTGTCCTCAGGTAGAGCAAGCTCTAGAAGCTACACAAAGACTAGGTCAGCCATTGGTTGGCTCGGCCCCTCCTGCCCCCTCTCGAGGGCATGCCAGTAAACGACAGTTTCATATCGCTAGTCCTTTTCGAGGCAGAGGCAGAGGAAGTTTCCATAAGAACTAACCTGCCCAACCTCAAAAGAAGAAGGTGCAACAGAAAGCTTAGGGGCCCAAAGCGCCCAGCGCTACTTTATGAATTGTTGCCCAAGTTCCATCTCAGCTGCCCGAGATGGACTTTTCCTCTCCGGTGGAGGTCGTCTGATGCACTTCTACAACCAGTGGAAGTCCATAACCTCAGACAAATGGGTCCTCCGGATAATTCGCGAGGGTATTCACTCAATCTTGTGGAGACCCTCCAGATCATCCTCTCAAACGACAGCCCAGGCTGTCAACCCTTCAGTCAGACCTTCTGTCGCGAGATTCAGGGCCTTCTGAACAACAGTGGTAGAAGTGGTGCCACTGCACCAACTAAACACGGGGTTCTACTACCATTACTTTCTAGTTCCAAAGAAGTCCGGCGGAATGTGCCCCATTCTAGATCTCAGAATGCTAAACAAATTTCTCCCCAAGGAGAAATTCAAAATGATTTCTCTGGGAACCCTGTTACCTCTGCTCCACCAACATGACTGGTTAGCCTCCCTAGATATGCAGGACGCTTACCAGCACATTCCTGTTCACCCGAGACATCACAAATTCCTGAAGTTTGTGGCTCTGGGACAGCACTATCAGTTCAGAGTCCTGCCCTTTGGGCTATCCTCGGCGCCGCGAGTTTTTACAAAATGTTGTGCAGTTCTTGCAGCGCACTCAGAAAGGTCGGAATTCAGGTGTTTCCTTATCTGGACGATTGGCTTCTAGTAAGCCCTTCCAGGCAAGGGACTCTGACGGCGGGACGGCCTCCGCGCTCCTTACGCTCCATGGGAGTTCTGCTCAACCTCAAGAAATCGCAACTGCAGCCCTCCCAGAGGCTCCTTTTATAGGGACTCTTCTGGACACCTCCTGTGCGAGGCTTTTCTTCCAGAAGACAGAAGGAACGATATCCTTCAGATGGCCCGTCCACATCGGGGAAAACAGCTCAGTCACAGCTCTCTCGATGCAACGGATGCCTAGGCCTCATGGCATCCTCAGTGTTCACTGTACCCTAGCACGTCCGCAACATGAGAACCACCCAGTGGATGCTCAGTACTCAGTGGTCCCCAACCACTCATCCGCAGTCCTATGTCATCAAGGTGACAGAACCTTTAAGGAGGTCACTCAAGTGGTGGTCTCAAGAGAGCAATCTCCTGGAAGGGTATCCCTTTGCTCCTCTGGACCATCAGATCTCCATTACCATGGACGCATCCCTAATGGGGTGGGGAGCTCACTGTCATGCTCTCCACACTCAAGGTGCGTGGACTCAAGTCGAGTCCCAGCTCCACGTAAACGTCCTAGAAATGAGAGCCGTCCTTTATGCGGTCCGAGCTTTGAAGGACATTCTGTGTCACAAGAACATTCTCCTTCAAACGGACAACAAAGCAGTGATGTATTACATCAACAAGCAGGGCGGGGCTCACTCTTACCCCTTATGCAGAGAAGCAATGAGGGTATGGGAATGGTGCTTGGAGCACGAGGCTCTAATTCAGTGGTGTACCTGCCAGGTGTTCAGAACGAACTGGCAGACCGCCTCAGCAGAACAGAGACAGACCCTCACGAGTGGTCTCGACTCAACCATAGTTCAGTCACTATTCAAGGGTGGGGAACTCAGACCTGGACCTTTTGCATCCCCACTCAGCACGAAACTGCCTCTCTTCTGCTCCAGAAATCCAGGGCCTGACATTTTCTGTCAGGATGTGTTCAGGCTGCGTGGACAAAACGCTTTCTTTACGCCTTTACGCCTCTTCCTCTAATTCAGAGGGTACGCCTCAAGTTCGAATCCCAGGGGGACAAAATTATTCTCATTGCTCCCTTTTGGCCTCGGCAGCTGTGGTTTCCACTGCTCAACAATATGTTGGCAGTTCCTCCGAGACCATTTCCTCTGCAGATGAACCTTTTGACTCAGGGACTGGTGGTCCATCCCAACCTGAGATCACTTCACCTTCATGCTTGGCTCCTTAAGAGGTCGAAGTAAACCGGTTCAATGTCTCTCGAAGAGTTTCAGATATTCTTCTGGCTGCACGGAAGCCAGCCACTCAGAAAACTTACACAGCCAAGTGGAAGCTGCCTCCGTGCAAAGTCCTTTGAATCTCTTTCCTGTCCACCAGATAAGGTTTTGGAGTACCTTTGGACCTCTCAAATTCGGGTCTGCAGTACTCTACAGTCAAAGTTCATCTTAGTGCCATTTCAGCATATCATGAGCCCGTTATTTCCTTAACTCTGGCTCAGTTACCTATGGTTAAGAGATTTCTTAAGGGGATTCTGCATACCAGACCTCCTACAAGACGTCCAGTCACAGCCTGGGACATTAATCTTGTGCTAGACATGCTCACTCGGAAACCTTTCGAACCTCTGGTTACCTGTGAGCTAAAATTTCTCACCTGGAAGACTGCCTTCCTAGTGGCCATTACCTCAGCCCGCAGGGTCTCTGAGATACATGCCCTGGTCACAGACCCTCCGTATACTGTGTTCCATAAGGACAAAGTAGTTCTTCGTACTCATCCTAAATTTCTTCCTAAGGTTGTGTCAGAATTTCATCTAAACCAACCTTTGGTCCTTCCCTCTTATTTCGAGGACTTCCAAAATGAAGGGGAACATTCTCTTCACTCTTTGGATGTTAAGAGGGCCTTGCGTTTCTATCTAGATAGAACCAAGGATTTTCGCAAAGCTCAGCAACTGTTCGTTTCCTTCAGTGAGACCCGGCTGGGTCAACCTGTCGCTATCAGATGTATCTCATCATGGTTAGTGGCGTGCCTTCGTCACTGCTATTCCATGGCGCAGGTTAAGTTGGAGGGTAGAGTTTACGCTCACTCTACCAGAGCGGTCGCGGCATCCCTAGCGGAACTCAACGTGCCCATTGCAGACATCTGTACTGCGCCACCTGAGCTCAGTGCATACTGCAAACATTATGCACTAGATGTCCATGCCAGACTTATTATTCTTCCTTTGGCAGAGCCGTCCTCAATGGACTTCTGTCCGAGAAACATGAGCTCTTGGTCTCTCCTGCCGTCCTCTCGGGGGATTATTAGCTGGGTACTCTCCCAATAGTGTGAATGAGTGGTGGAGACTTATGTCCAGGAAGATATGAAAATGACATACCTACCGTAATTCTTGATCTTCTTGGACGAGTCTCCACCACTCATTCACACGCCCACCCTCCATCCCCCGAGCTCACCTTTCTTGTGGGTCTTCACTCCCTCAAATCTTTAGGCCGTGAAGATCTTTGTTGACCCTTCTACACGGGTCGCCCGACTATCTTATGTCCGGTTTTTAGGTTAGGCTACCCTTCTAGGTTAGTTACGCTGCACCTCCTTGGTAAAAAGGGTACTGAGGCGGTTGAGGTCGACGCCGAGATAGTCGCGCACTCCACGAGCCAGGGCTTGTGGTGCCGCGGTTCTCGTGGCGCCATCTCTGGCGCCGACCTCCAGCAAAAGTTTGCTCCCGATGGTCCTAGTGCTCCGCATATCCCAATAGTGTGAATGAGTGGTGGAGATCGTCCAAGAAGATCAAGAATTACGGTAGGTAATGTAATTTTCATTTTGGAGCCCACACCTAAAGAAGGACATAGACTGGAGATGATCCAGAGAAGGGCAACAAAGATGATAACAAGACCACATGACCTGCCATACGAGGAACGCCATAAAGAGCTGAAGTTATGCTTGCTGGAGGCCAGACAAGAGAGGGGGGAACATGATCAAGACGTTTAAGTACCTGAAAGGCATCAACAAAGTGCCATACTCAGAACTGTTTACTAGGTCCCACAACTCTAATACTAGAGGGCGCAACTGGAAACTCAAAGAGGGGAGGTTCAGATGTGATGTCAGGAAGTTCTTTTTCTCCGAGAGGGTGGTGGCACCTTGAAATAGTTTACCAGCGAGGTGGTGGAGGCCAAACAATCACCTCCTTCAAACTTGGTTGGGACAGGACATACATGCAACACAGGGTAGAGGGTGGGGATTCATCCTGAGTAAGAGTTCATGTAAGCAGGCATGGCCCAACAGGGTCCATGCAAACAAATGGGCAGACTAGATGGACCCTTGGTCTCCTTCTGCCATCACCTTTCTATGTTTCTATTTGTTGTTCGCTAGTGGTGTGAAGTTCTGGTTCCATACCCAGCTACCCCTTTGTGCCACCTAGCGTGCCCTTATCACTATGTAAAGTTTGGTAGTCAGGTTTTATTTTGTTGTTATTTTCCTATATTCTTTCCCTCTCCCTTTGGGCTAGATAAATTCTTAGCCCTCTCTTGTTTCTCCATTTTGTTTCTCTCCTGGGGAATAGAACTGAGGTTGGTGAGGGAGCCGGCAACAGTTATTAGCTAGAATCCAGCACTATATGGGAGTGTGCAGGCACTGTGCCCAGTAGTCATTGCCAGCCCCCTGGCCAAAAGCTTTGCCCCCACAGGGTCCTAGTACCTCCAGCCCAGACCCATAAGTGTAGCTCAGTGCTGAAGATATTCTGAGGATCATCAGTTACGTGGCACGTAACTTTCATTTTTCTGATTTGGGAGCCTCCTTGCTATCTCAGTGGAAGACTAGATCTTTCAGTGTGTCTTTTTCTCAGCTTCAAACCCTCCTGGTAGTAGGTACTGCAGGCAGTGGCATTTACAATGCTGAGTACTCCTCCAGGTTTCCTTTAGTGCCTTTCATGCCAGTCTCACTGCTTTTAGTGCAGTGTCTATTGCCAAGGTAGGTGCCAAGCTTGGTGCCATTCACAGTGCTGAATGCAGTGCTTATGTCTCTCAGTGTAACTAATACCACTTTTGGAAGCTTCTGTGGGTGCCAGAATCACTGCAGCAGACATTACTGTGTAACTGAGCCTCTCAGGACTTTGTTCTTGGAGCAAGGTATGGCTTGAAATACAACTTCAGCAGAAGCCCATAGAGTATCGTCTGTACTCACTGTAGCCCATTTCTTGACCAAATTGGGTTCCCTAATGCAACCCCACATATCCTTCAGCCTATACACCGCTACTGCAAGCTTTTTGCAGGTACCAAAATTGCTGTATTGTGCATCACTGTGTAATTGAGACTATTTCACTCTGCTGAAGACTTCATCCTCAGAACAAGATCTGGCTGCACATGCAACTTCTGCAAAAGCCCCAAAGAGTATCCTCTACGGTCACTATAGCTGAGCCCCTGACCCCACTGTCTTTCCTAAGGGGCCCCAGTGCACTCAACTATTGCTCTGGAGTAGCTGCCTCTATGCAACCTACAGTGAATTCTAGTCCTTCCTGTAGCACCCCAGAACTATCTTGTTGACCTCTGTGAGGTTTAAAGCTATTCCAAGCTTGGTCATGTCGGATATAGTTACCCAGTCTAGTTTCCTACAATGGTCTGAGACTTCAAAGCCACATTGACACCCAGTTATCAGTCTGGCTATCCTCAGTAGGAAATTGGTTGGAGATAGACCCTACAGTAGCTCTGTTCCACTACCACAGTTCCTCTTGCTATTCCTCCTGTAGTTCACAATCTCCAGGATTGCCTTCCCCACATTGTTTCTTCAGGAGGCCCTGAGGCTACAGCATATATTCCCCTCTTTCAAACTCTGGATTTCAGACATTTTTTGCTGAAATGGGGTGGGTACTTGGGTGTCTTCTTTGCACAGTGTGGCGACCCCAAGAAATTTTTTCTGAGCTACTTTGGTTTTCTGGCTCCTGATTCATTCTTTGTCCTCTCAGTATAGTAGATATTTAGGTCCTCTGCACTGACAATCTGGCATCAACCAAGTTAAAAGACAAAGAACCCCAGTGTGGAAGCACTGAGGCCAGTGCTTGTGCACTGGGGTTCTTTGTCTTTTAGCTTGTTTTTTGTTTTTATTGGGCTCACCACAACCCAACCCAGATAGACCAACTTAGGGTAGCTAGTTCATTCCACTGGAGAGATCATACAGAGAGACACACTGATGAGTCCTGGTAGGATCGAAACACGTGTCTCTGTCTTGTGTTGGCACCCTTGCAGACTGTGTGAGAGGGCCTTCGCACCATGCATTTCTGCTTAAAGTTGAACCAGCATAATACTTTGTGGTGATTTGGAGGTACAGACCATGATACATTGCATTGTGGGGGTATGTGTGATTTTGTATCACCCAAGTTGTCCACCTACATCTGCATAGTTCGGGGGCAACAAGGGCATTAAGTTCAAACAGATGTGTTTATGACCCTGGTCTCTCCCAGTGACCCTCAGCCTTCAGCTATTCAGAGTCATTCACTAGAATCGACTAAAATTAGGTAGAAGGTCATATACATTTGTAGCTTCTTCAGCTTGTGTTTCATTAACATTCATCAACATTACTATGGACTTTGTGGTAAAACCACATCCACTGTTCTTTTCTGTTGTTTGTGGTTGTTCCACCCTCTTGGAGCATTCCTCTGGTGGTTTCGTAGTGGAAGTCATTGCAGCCAGTTGAAGTTTTTCCAAAGTGTGAAGCTCCTACCTCGTACATGGGTTTAGTGGGGAATGGAATTTCTTCCAGCTGGAGAAGGTATTTTGCTTGGTTGGTCATCAGATCTAGATGTGAGGCAGGCCACCTGATCTGATTGTGAGCTTTCCTAGTGCTGCTGTGGGAGAGTAGTTGCTTGTTTGAAATTTGGACTGGAGTCCATCTCGTGTAATGGAACTTGTGTTTCTTTCAGCTGCTGTGAGGGAGCAGCACTGCATTGATTTATTTAATTTATTTATTTATTTTATGGAATTTGTTGGCTGATCAGTATGCTGGCCATTCCTAGATCAAGACTGAGGCAGTCTGGAGAAAGTGTCTTTTCAGTAGCTGCACTGCAAATTTAGAATGACCTTCCCATTGGCCTTCATGCTGCTCCCATGTGGAGGCATTTATAAAAGGACTAAAGATTCCTCTTTGTAGCTGATAGTTGAGTAACACCTTAGGATTTTTAACTGGAATTATTTTTATATATGCTAATTGTATGTTCTTAATTGACTATCTTCATAGTATGTATTTATGTATTTACACATTATGAATTTCTTTGTTTTTGCTGTATTCTGTTTTATGTATTGCTAAGTGCCTTGAGCCCATTGAGATACTATAGGGTGCTAATGAAAAAATTGCCTTGCCTCTCTCTACGTATTGCCAGTGTCCAGTCCTATACTGCCAAATATTTATTTATTGATGGCTAGGATTACAAGTACCTTTGAACCAAGGGTTCTTTTACAAAGGTTCCCTGTCATACAAAAAATAGAGACTAACAGTACTGTGAGATAAAGAATAAAACAGTAAATAACAATTTAACAGTACAAAAATTGTAGAAGCTAACAACAATTGGTATAACGTAGATGGAGAAGCAAATAACAGCCAAGACAATGTAGGTAGAGGTCAGAGTAGGGAACATGGTAACAATAGAATCCATGTAAGAAGTAGGGCACATGAGGGGGAGAAACAGTCCAGGAAGACTTTGTCTGGGGATGAGAGAGATGGAGACGGTCAGGGAAAACTAGGGAGGAGAGAAGGGAAGAAAAAACCATGGGGTAGGGGACAACGGGGAATATAAGGAGTGCAGAGGAGAGAGAGGAGTTGCGAGCAAGTCAGGGGAGAGTATCTGGGAGGGGAAGGCAGGCAAGGGAGCCATGGGGGAGGAGAAGGGGGAGGCAGAGGAATAGTGGAAAGGAGGAGATTGAAGGATGCAGGGAGTGTAAAATACTTAGCGTGCACAGTCACAGCTACTGCGGGCAGTAAGGTGCTTAAAAAGCGTGAGCTTGAAGGGGCCTGACTTTGGCTCGTTCAAAATTATAGGGGGAAGCGCATTGAGCCAGGTAGGTGCCCTATAGCCGAAGGTTCGCTGGGCTTGTGAGGTTCTGCAAAAAGGGATAATGAATGTTTGTTTCAGTGCACTGCGGGTTGCTCAAGGGTTACGGGAAGGTCTGATAAGTGACCAGGTAGCAGCTGGGGTTAAACTCTGCTGAATATTTTTTGCAGACAGGTTTGGTAGGTATTCCTGCTGTTAAGGTGGAGCCAGCTTGTTGGTTCATATAGATCACAGGTATGCATTCGACTGCCAGCGCCTGTGACCAGTCTGCAAGCTTTATTTCGTGCAATGGAGATTCTTTTAAAAGTAGTATCTATAGCAGCCCATATATAACTACCTCGTAGTCCAGCATGGACATGATGGAGCTGACAACAGCTAGCTGAAGAGCCTCGGGAGTCATACAATGTCTGTGATGATACAGGACACCTATTCTGGAGTTAACCTCCTTAGATATCTTGTTAACTTGCAGTACATAGGTTAGAGGGCTATCCAGGGTAACGCCCAGCTATTTAAACTCTTGGACCTGTTCGAGGGGTTGGTCAAGATTGTTTCCAATGATTAGGCAGGCGGATTTGTGAGTGTTACATGGGTTTGAAAAGAGCATTACTTTTGTTTTTTTTTGTAATTCATAAGTAGTTTGTGTTGAGCAAACCGAGTTTCTACAGATTGGAAGTTGTCTTATAGGGTCTCAGAGAGAGGAGGGATGTGAGTGGCTGTCGAAGAGTACGACGTCATCGGCATACAGGACCATGTTGGTTTTACAGGCTGAGGGAAGGTTGTTTAGCAATAGACTAAATAGTAAGGGTCCCAGGATTGATCCTTGGGGGACACCAGAGCTTACAGGGAGGCTACAAGAGAGGGTTTCACCAATTTTTACTTGCTGAGTACGATTACTGAGATAGCTCTTGAACCAGTTATTAACCGGAGTAGATAGGCCTTGGGCTTGTAATGAGGAGAGAAGAAGAGGATGGTTAACTGTATCAAATGCTTTCGTGAGGCCAATGTAAATTGACCCCACTATTTGGAAATGGTCAAGAGCCTTATGAGTGTAATTGGTAAATTCAAGTAGGGCAGTAGTCATGCTGTGCGTTTTCCTAAAACCATGCTTTTGGGGACACTGTATATCGTATTTGTCTAGGTATTCCGTCAGTTGATCAGCAACGATCCATTCAAGTGTTTTTTGAGACGGTGGGGATGGATATTGTATGGTAATTAGAGTGTGCTGTCCTGTCTCCACTGTTGTGTACAGGTGTCATGATAGCAGCTTTCCATAGAGAGGGGGACTATCTTAGTGAAAGAGAGATATTTAGCAGCATGGTTAGAGGACTCAGGACAGCTTCAAGGGAGAGGTTATGAACATACGAAAGTTGCCAGCAGCAAAAGGCCATCCTGGTCTATCTAGGCTGCTCAAGATTACAGCTAGCTTCCTATTCAGCAGCTGCCCCACCCCCTCCCTTTCCCTCCCTTTACCCTGTCCCACCCCTTCTTGAAGCATTCCACTGTGTTACATGCCATCACCTCAGCCAGTAGTGCATTCCACTTTTCCACCACCCTCTCCAGAAGAAATACCTCCTCACCTCCTCTGAATCTAAGCCCCAATCTCATGTCATGGCCCCTAGTGTCTCTCCCCACCCTCCTCCTGAATAGACCCTCTGTGTCTGTTTTGATTATCCCCTTCATGTATTGAAAGGTCTCAAATCATGTCCCCCCTTTACCCCCTCTACTCTCTCCAGTGTGTACATGTTTAACTCTCTTAGTCTGACCTCATATGGCAATTCCCCCAGGCCCTGAATCATCTTCATTGCCCTATGCTGCACCCCCTCCAGCAACCTAATGTCCTTTTGTAGGTATGGGCACCAGTACTGCATGCAGTATTCCAGGCGGGGTCTAACCAACAATCTGTATTACGGTAGAATAACCTCCCTTCTTCTCGAGGTAATGCCCCTTGCAATGCACCCCAGCATTTTGTTGGCCAGTGCTGCTGCCTTTCTGCATTGCATGGAATTGTTCATTGCTCCGATGACGAGCACCCCCAGATCCTTCTCCTCTTCTGTTACCTCCAGCCGCAACCCCCCCCCCATCTAGTAGCTTCTCCTTGGATTTGTTGTTCCGAAGTGCAGTACCTTGCATTTCTTTGCATTGAATCCCAGCTGCCATCTGTCAGACCATGCCTCTAGCCTTGCCAGATCCTCCTGTAGCCCCGCCACCCAACCTGGTCATCCACCACTGCTCCCATATTGGTGTCATCCACAAATAGGCTGATTTTGCTGCTGATGCTCTCCAAGATGTCTGCAGTACATATACCAAATAGCACTGGGCCCAACACATGACCCCTGTGGAATACCACTTGTCACAGGCTTAGGGGAGGAGTATTCCCCACCTACCACCACCCTCTGCTGCCTATCTTTTAGCCAGTTCTCCACCTACCCCACCAGTTTTGCTCCTGCCCCTGTGCCCTGTAGCTTGCTTCCAAGTCTCCCATGCGGTACTGAATCAAAGGCCTTACTGAAGTGTAGGTACAGGAAATCCACCACATGGCCCCATCAATTTGCCTAGTCACCCAGTCATAGTATTCCACCAGGTTGGTCTGGCATGAACTGCCCTTGACAAAGCCATGCTGCCTCCCGTCCTGCACCCCATTCACCTCCAGTAGTGCCACTAGCTCTCTTTTAGGATGGTGTCCATTAGCTTCCCCACTACGGATGTTAGACTTACTGGCCTATAGTTCCCCGGTTCATCCTTGGGTCCACTCTTGTGGAGGGGAACCATGTGAGCCAGTCTCCAGTCATGGAGTATGCATCCTGTGTCTAGAGATGTATTAAATAATTCTGCCAAGGTCCTACCAGGACCTCTGCCAGCTCCTTCAGCACTCTTGGCTGTACTCCATCCGGTCCTGGTGCCTTGTCCGCCCTCAATGCCCTTAACCCCTCCAGCACCCTCCCCACTGTGATTTCTCCGCCTGTCATCCCGCCCCATCTGTTTCTATCCTCCACCCTACTATGGGTAGCACCCCCTCCTTTTCTTTCGTAAACACTGAACAGAAGTAGTTGTTGAGCACTGGACTGCACAGAAGTAGTCGTTGAGCACTTCTGCCTTTTCACCCTCCTCTTCCACCCATTCCGCCTCCCTAATTATTACAATTTGGTCCTTACAGCTTCTTTTCTCACTGATGTACCTATAGAAGTCTTCTTCCCTTTTTTTTATGCCCTGCACCAGCCTGAGTTCTCTTGCCACCTTGGCTGCCCTTACTCCCCTGGTCACTTCCTTTGCTTTGTGCAGATATTCCTCCCTATCCTCCTCCCTCCCCAATTTTCTGTATCTCCTGTAAACTGTTCTTTTCCTCCTCACCCTGTCTAACACCCCTTTGCTTATCCAGTTGGATTTCTTTCCCCTAGCCTTCTTAGTCTGGGCCCTACAGCAAGTTGCTGTTGCCTCCATTATCCCCTGTCTTATCAGTTCCCACCTTTGTTGTATGTCCATACTCGGTTGAATTTTGCACAGGAACCTCTGTATCACTTCTGTCATCATCTTAAAGTTGGCGTTCCTGAAATGCAGCACCCTTGTGCCAGATGCCCCCTCTCTTTAGCCCTCTATAACTGGAACCGTACTGTCTGGTGGTCACTCCCCCTCCAGTGGTTCTTCCACCCTCACATCCCTCACCCACTCCCCCTTTGTAAGTACGAGGTCAATGGTGTTCCTTTCCCTAGCTGGGTCCTTGACCAACTGTACTAGAAAGCTTTCCTGGGAGGCTGTGACAGAGTGAACTCTGTCAGGGATAAGGTGCCCTGATGTTTCTAACCCCCCCCCCCCGAAGAAGTAATTAGATGGCTAGAAAGGAGCGGCTGTTTAAAAATAAACTCATCATAAACCTGGGTTATTATCAGGGATTAAGTAATTAGTAGTGCCGGCTACCTTAACATAGGATGAAATAAAATATGCCCCAGCTATAGCGTTGTATGAAGAAAAGGATATGAGTGGGAGCAAGAATAAGAAATGCAGGTTGTGTTAGAGAGGGTATGGATACTGGTGCTCCAAAAGTAGAAATGCGCTTAGAAAAGGAAAAGAGAGCAAATGGTTTTAAAATAGGAGCATGTTTGCTCCATGTGCTGGTGTAGTTACAGTGGCTTGTTTAGCTGAAAGGCCCCAAAATGAGCACATGAAAGTAAAGAGAAGGACTAGGTATTCTTAAGTATAAAAGGGTTATGTGCCCTGTGAGTAGTTGGGTAGCCGTGGGGAAATAAGAGAATAGTGAGAAGGTGTAGTGAGATTTGAGATAGAAAAGCGCTTTAATCTGAAACTCCGGGTGCCCTGTTGAATTAAAGCTGGTTCCCTGGCAGGCGATGCACGCTTAAACGTAGTATGCTGCAAAAGCAGCTGCTTTATGTGCAATGGCCCTGTTGACTCCAACAAATGAGTAAATTCTGCAAATAAATGCAGCTTTGAGGGAAGAATGTCCTGCTTTCTCCTGGTCGCAAGGTGCGACTCAGGAATGTAACTCTGATCGGAGCAGGATGCTCCAGCTGCTTGCAAAAGCGCCTCCCAGTTTGGAGCATGAAGTAAGAAACGCATCGGCGCATAAAGGGCATGCTCTGAAGCAATACAGACTGCCGCATAGTGCGTCAAGAATGAAGTGTAAGCTGGTGGGACACTACGAGCAGGAGAACAGGAGCCTCAGTGAAGTCCCAGAAACAAAATGAATGGGTTTTAAAAGGTTTGGCAGCCCTAGAGAAGTGTTGAATAGGCTGCCTGAATAAATAAGTAAAGAGAAAGAGAAGGCCAAAAGAAATAGAAAAGAGGCCCAAATGAAAGAAATAGCCGACGGGCTGAAATTTCAGCTGTTGGGAGAATGAAGAAAAGCGCTCCTTAGAGATAGGAGTCTCCTAATAAAATAATATGAATGCCTGAAGGGATAATTTCCTAATGTGGGGCGTAGTGTGCTGACTGCACATAAAGAAAGATAAAGGAGAAACAAAACATTATTGGGGAAAATAAAAGGAAGAAGAATAGCACAGTTAAAGGAAGGGAGCTTTAGGAATGGCTTGTGTTCTGACAGGTGTGTCCCTTAGTAGAATTTTTTTTAAATAAGTTTTAGTAGTAATTTGTTTTTAATTAGATGTCAGTTATGAATTATACTTGCTGTTAAAGTTTATGTTGCTATTCTAGATATTATTTAAAGGTGTTAGCGTTTTTCTTGTTTCAAGGGCTAATGGAATTTTCTTAATTATTGCCAAGTATCATTCTATGTTTTTCTAAATTGTTGTTGCTTGATTATCTTACTGTCTCATGCTCTTGCTCCTACTAAACCCCATAAAACAGTACTTCAATCTAACAGCCTTCAGTGTTTCTTACCTCAGCCAACTAGTTCAGTACTGTCTTGTCTCTTAGCTTGTTACAATGTAACCTTATTATAATCCCTTACCTCGCTCTTTTTCCTTCTTTCATCCCCATACACTTCCTCCCTACCTCAATTACTCTTCATTTTTTCTTTTGCATTCCATCATCCTTGGCTACCAGTTTGACACTCTCGCTTGTTCTAGCTTAAATTGATGGCTACCTCAGTGTTGCTCATGATTTTTAATTTTTGCCCTCCCCTACTTTTTCTATTGTTAGAGTTGTCTTGCAGAATCAATTGTATCTACGTGTTCTATTTGTTCCCATTACGTGTACTGTATTGATATTTTATATGCACCTTCTGTTTATATGATTGTTATGACATTTTGTTAAAATGCTTTTGTTTCATTTTTGTCAAAAATGTTTTGTTTCTGTATCCTCCTGAGTCGTGCCTGAAAATAGTCATTGCTATGGCTAGTGCACCCTACCCAGTCAACAAAAACTAAATAAAATAAATAAATATATATATAATTAGTTGTTCAAAGTGCAAAACTAATATTTAAGGCCACTAGCAGTGTCAAAATATACTGCTAAAGGAAGGAATTAAATTGACAAGGATTTTCCTAAGGGATAGAAAAGGCATGAGTAAAGAACAGAAGCATAATTAAAATATGTCTAAAGGGGGCAAGTGAAGGCAGTGATGCATAGAGGCACAGAGAATAGGAGAAATGCAGGAAAGGCAATTAGGTTAGGAGAAAGCTGGGGGCGGGACATAGTAACCCAAAAATCTTTTCTCTTTTCTTCTACACTGAAAATTGAGTACAGGGGACATTAAATTAGAATCTCTATTTTGTCTTTAAATCAGTGTTCTTTTATTTATTTATATATAGTGTACACTTAGTTTAGCTTGGAATTATAAGTAGAGTATATAGATACCATACTATATAGATACTGTTTTTTTTCTTTTGATATTTGATTTAGTGCTATTATTTTGAAATTGTATTTCTTTGATGTCATTGCAATGTGATTTGTTGAAGAATTCTTTTTTTACTATTTAATAACATTTTATTGTTAAAAAAAGCAAAGAATGGGGGTACTACACAAGAGAAAAATGTGAAAACATAAGATCAAATAGAAAAGGTGAGGAAGACAATAGAACACACGAGAGAAGTTCCTCCTCGTCCAGTGTAGGTACTGGGCTAGTATCTGTGACTGAATGCGATGCAAGTGAGGTGCTCCATTTGGAAAACTGAAGATGTAGGGGCCCAGGGTATTTCTCATCGATGATTCCCAGTCCAAAGTTATAATGAGGTCCAAAGCTTCTGTAAAAAGAGGTAGAAATTATAGTGAGATCCAAAGGTTCCGTAAAAAGAGGTAGAAAATATAATGAGGTCCAAAGGTTCTGTAAAAAGAAGTAGAAAATATGAGGTCTGATGGTTCTGTAAAAGGAGGTAGAAAATAAAGTAACATCAAAACAGATCAATTCCAAATGTCAAGCAACATAACATAAAGATACGGTATTCACAAAACTGGAGTAAAGACCATTTCTTCATTTAATCCAGGAAGGAAGGCTGTTTTTAAGTTCATAATCCACTTTGTTTCCTTCTGTAACAAATTGCATATTCTACCTCTCCCCGATGTCTGAGGATATGCTCAAGGACCATAAAATGTATACAGTCTGGCTTTGATATATGGGCTTCTAGAAAATGGGCACCTAGTGCATTGTTCAAATTGCCATCAGTGATTGCCCTGACATGTTCCTGTATGCAGACATTTGCAGGTCTGATTGCTCTTCCAGTGTAATGTAGGCCACAAAACCAGCAACAGACATACACCACAAGGGTTGTGGTGCATGTCATGAACTTTTTAACTTCAAATACCTGGTTCTTAATGGTAAATTTGTCCCCCGTACTGGCATGTTAGCAGACACATCATCTGCCACATTTAAAGAACCCCTTTGGTTTTCTCCTAAGCCAATTAAGCCCTTCCCTTAGTTTTCCCTTTGCCATGAAGTAACCGTGTACTGTTCAGTCTGCTATGCTCCTGCCTTTACTAGAAGTGACCCTGGCCTTTGAAGCTGTGTTTTCCTTCAGCATGGGATCTGGGAGGAGAACAGGCCACAGTGTGTGTGCTATCCTGCCCACTCTGCCTGCCATATATGGTTTTGCTCAGTCACAAAAGTTACCACAGGAGGAGAATTACATTGTTCATAATCAGCAGTCCCCCTTTTACTTTTAGTGGTCAACAGGCCATCTTTATCTAATGTAAGTACCTTCTGGAATGCCTCCTCTAGTATAGACTGGCTGTAGCCCCTGCTGGAAAATATTTTCTTCAGTTCTAGTTAGATCTAAGAATACCCTGTCATCAGAGCAATTGCATCTGAGGAGTATCATTTCATAAGGTATGGATGAAATCAGCCTTGTGGGTGAACACTGTTTGCACGGAGAACAAAGCTGGCTGTAGTTTCTTTTGGAAATCCAGCAGAAGAAACCACCTGATCTGGAGTGCCTGTAAGTTCCAAATCTAGGAACTTAATTGAGTTTTTCTCTGTTTCATAGGTAAAGGTTAGATTTAAATGATTGTTATTCAGGTATTCCAGGAAATGTTATATTAGGGATTTCATCCCCAGACCAGACCATAATAATGTCATCAATAAACCTGAACCGTAACTGAATATTGCCCAGGTACTGATTGCTGGAGGCACTGTAAATTAAATTCTCTTCCCAAAAGCCCATGAATAAATTGTCAATGGAGAAGGTGTAGGCCCTATATGTCAGATAATGAACTGTGTTTAGTTTTTGAGTGTCCATCGCTTTAAGGCTGGATCTGTATATATTTGGTGTACTTCTCTTCCCCCTAGACCCACCACCTGATGAAGACCCTGTGTGGGTTGAAGTGCCAGGACTGGGGGTTCTAGCCAGGATTCCATATGTTGCCGGAATAAATATTTCACCTTAGATTGCTGTGTAAGCCTGATTTTTGACTGACTCCACAACTGCGGACCTCCACTTTTGCTACTTAGGTTATCGTTGGTTGATATACCCTTTTGCTCTCCTAGGCAAACTGGGCTGTTAGCGCACAACCCTTAGGGGTAACTGAGGAGAGGGGCACATCTTGACTCCCTTGGGCTGTTTAGCCCTACAGCTGCACATGCAGCAGAAATTCTTTTTCTATTCTTCCTCTATAGAAATAGAGGACATAAATTAACTGATTGTTTTCATCAGTCCTCTATCTGGTGGCATGAAGTTGATTTTTCCAGGCATCTCTGTGGTTCATTTTTATTTCAATCAATCATTCAATCAAATCTTTATTTATCCAGGCGGATTATTTCAGCACATTTGTGCTATCTCAATTGCAAGGGGAGTTGGACATACCCCTTCTAGTTTACCTACTAGAGCTATGTGCTTTAGTACTGTTTCCTTAACATCACTACCCATGTGCGCTTGGTCGGAAACTCAATGTGCACATCAGTAGTTTAAACTAGGGAATGGGGAGCAAGTGTCCAAACAATCCATCTCACCCACTCCATCAGATGACTCCTTGATCACAGCTCCCCTAGAAAAGAAAAACATACTGCATATCATATTATCCACAGATGGAACTCCAGGACCTGTCTGTACCAGAACACCTATGGCTAAGAAATCATTTCCACAATCCCCAAAGAGCACAAGGGATGCATGGATGGTGCTTAGCCTTAACGCCAGAAATTTGGGAAACAACATCAGTGAGCTCCAGACACTGTTGGCCGAGTCCAGTCTGGACATTGTGGCAATAACAGAAACTTGGACCTTTGACTCCAATACATGGGACCTCAACATGCCTGGTTATTCACTCTTTAGAGTGGCCAGAAAGGGCTCAAAGGGCAGGGGCGGGGGTGTTGCACTTTACATAAAAGAAGATTTAAGGGCAACATCACGCAATAGTATAGAGAAAGAAGGTATTGAATCCCTATGGGTTCATACTGGCATACCCTTGGGAAAGAAAATCTATACAGGAGTAATATATAGACCACCCAATCACTCTGAAGCCCTGGACAACCAACTGATTGAAGAAATCAAGGGGGTCACTTCCAAGGGAGACACTATTAATAGTAGAGGACCTAAATATGCCAGACGTTGATTGGTCTGTCCCTGCTGCCAAATCCTCCAGGAACCAAAACGTAGTAGATGCTATACAGGACTGCCAACTCATGCAGTTAGTAGGTGAGCCCACTAGGTTAACACAATACTAGATGTGGTCCCCACTAATTCTAACCTAGTGGACACTACATCTGTGAGGGAACCCCTTGCAAACAGTGACCACAACACTGTATGGTTCACTGTATGCCTTGGAGTTTCTTATTCCCAATCTCAGACTCAATAATCAGTTTCAAAGAGGCAAACTTCGCGAAGATGACAGAATTCACTGACAAGAGACTAAAGGCTATTATGCAATTTTCCAATGTCAACGACTTCTAGATGGTAATCAAACAAGCTATCATGGATGTGACAACCACCTTTACAAAGACAACAACAAAAAAGAACAAGCATAAAAACCCTATATGGTTCAACACGGACATCAAGGCAGCTATCAGAGACAAACACAGAGCCTTTCTCAACCAAAAAAACAAAACCTACCGATACCTCCTGGGAAGCATATCTGGAATTAAGCAAAAAAGCCAAAAGCACCATAAGAGAAGCCAAGGCAAGCGCAGAGCTTAGCATAGCTGACAATGTTAGTAATGGGAGCAAGCAGTTTTTTAGATGCATCGGGAAAAAAGGAAGACTTCTCAAGGGGTGGTGAGACAATAGTAGAAGATGATACGCAAAAGGCGGAAATTCTCAACAAATTCTTTTGCTCAGTCTTTACCAGGGGAACGGATGGGCCCATGCCAGTAAGAGGCATTTCAAGCAAACCAGAAGTTATGGAAACTCAAGCTTTTACCATCAAAGGAGTCATGAAAGCTCTCGAAAGTCTAAATCAAGATAAATCATCCAGCCCAGATGGCATTCACCCTAGGGTCCTAAAAGAATTAGCCAAGGAACTAGCAGAACCATTGCCAAGACTATTCAACATCTCCTCCAGACTGAGGTAGCCAGAGGATTGGAAAAATGCCAACGTGATCCCCTGCCTGAGTGGGAGCAAAGAGGAGCCTGGAAACTACAGGCCTGTTAGTCTGACCTCAGTGGTGTGCAAACTGATGGAAACACTGATTGAACAAGACATAGTTGATTACCTGGACAAGAACAACCTCCAAGACCCCAAGCAACATGGATTCACAGTGGGAAGATCATGCCTGACAAACTCATATCATTCTTCATTGGGTAATTAGACATAGGGCACCCAGTGTACCTGCTTTATTTCAACTTCAGTAAAGCCTTCCACTCTGTTCCACACAAGCGTCTGCTAGCTAAACTCACAGACACTGGTATTTCAGACCAGTTTATCAACTGGATAAAAGCAGCATTGCTCCAAGATAGAAGCCAAAGGGTGATAATCAATAGAGTGAGTTCAAGGAAGGGAGATGTTATAAGTGGGGTTCCCCAAGGTTCTGTCCTCGGTCCTGTGGTTTTCAACATCTTCATTAGCGACATAGGTAAGAACATAAATGCAGATTAGCGCTGTTTGCTAATGACACTAAATTGGGAGGAAGGGTGGACACTGCAGAATCCATCAGCAAACTTCAATCTGACCTAGGAAAACTTGAGGCATGGTCCAACCAATGGCAACTCAGCTTTAATGCAAAGAAATGTAAAGTGACGCATTTTGGCAAAAACAACCCTAGAACGGAATATTGGTTGAACGGGGTGCAACTTAATACCTCATCAGAGGAATGGGACCTAGGAGTGTTAATTCATGAGTCCTTAAGGCAACCAATCAGTGTAACTCTGCATGTAGCAAAGCCAACAAAATATTGGGGTGCATCAGCAGAAGCTTTGACAGCAGGAACAGAAACGTTTACTGCCTCTTTACAGATCCCTGGTGAGATCTCAGCTGGAGTACTGCATCCAGATCTTCCTGGACATAAGTCTCCACCACTCACTCACACTATTGGGATCTGCGCCGGAGGCACTAGGACCCATCGGGAGGAAACTTTTTGCTGGAGGGTCGGTGCCAGAGATGGCGCCGCGAGGAACAGCGCCGCGAGCCCTAGCTTGTACGGTAACGACTATCTCGGTGTCGATCCTCCAACCGCCTCAGTTCCTTTTTTCCCGCCGTCGAGTGCACTTCAGTGACGACGACGCTCGCCTGTCGGGAGTCAAACTTCAAACTAGCAGCATAGTTTTCAGTTTTTATTATTTTGTAATATTATCTCGATAAAGTATTGCTTAAATTTATTCTTATTTTTAAAATAAATACAATAAAGAAGTCTCAGCCTACCTTGACGGAGTCAACCATGAGCAGGTCAGGTGACGGTAGGGAGACTTCGTATGAAAGCTGTTCAGTCAGTCAGGCTGGGTCCGGTCTGCCACCTTCTCCGGAGGGAGGGTCTGACAATGGTCAGTCCAATGCCTGGGGGGATAGGCGGTCCCCCCGGAAGCATAAAAATAAACGGTTGCACTCTTGGCACCGTTCGGCCTCGAGCTCTTCTTCGGCCCACAGGTCTAAAAAGAGAAGGCATCACTCGAGGTCGCCCTCTGATATGTGTGCGTAGACGCTCGGTTATCGGGGCTAGTTGCCAGTCTCCTCCTTCGGAGTCGCCAACCTCTGCTTCTGGTAGCCGACGGCTTCGACATTGGACCCCTACCCCGCCCGCAGGTAGGTCCTCAGATGAGCAGTTTCATCAGTGGGCCGCTTTTATGAGCAGTGGGCTCGGAGGTTAGTTCGGCTACCTGGCTCGGATCGCTCATGGGCCCGGGCTCTCTGGGTGACCAGGTAGAGGCGGTTGGACCTTTCCGGTTCGCTGGCACCTTCTTCGGTGCTGTCGACTCCGCGCTTAGGTGTTCCCCCCCTCACATGGCTGCGGCGCAGGGGGCCCCACCGATGCCCTTCTCTCCTGCTCTTCTTCCTTCAAAACCTGTTTTTCAGAGTCTGGGAGTGTTTTCGGCGCCCTCGGTGTCATGTGGCCTCTTGGCGCCGTCCTCAGCGTCGATGCTGCGCTCTGCGCCGTCCTCGGCACCGTGCAGCTTCTCGGCATCGTCCTTGGCGCCATCCTCAGCACTGTGCAGCTTCTCGGCGTTGTTTTCGGCGCCGCATGGCCTCGCGGCGTCATTCTCGGTTCCGTGCGCCTCCTCGGTGCCGGCAGCTCTCGGGGACTCCTCTTTTCACTTGTTTCCTTCTTCCTCCTCTTCTGAATTTCATTCCTTTCCTGTCCATACAGTCCCTCCTGGACTGTCAGGAGATGACGTTAAGCCTGACCCAGACCTTCGGTTGGGCGATGAAGTGGACGAAGCAGGATCTATTACTGCTACAGAGCCTGTGGTCGAGGACCTATCCTTTAAGTCTCTGTTGAAAAATCTGAGTTCCACACTTTCTCTCCAGACTACAGACATCGATCCTGGGAAATTGTTGAGACTCCAATATCTTCATGCCTCGGAGATCCCTACGGATTTGACTCCTCCGATTTAGCCTTCATTCGAGACGCTGTCTCAAATGGTATGGAATAATCCTGCTCTTACCCCTTCGGTGGCTAAATCCATTGATAGGAAATATTCAGCCCCCAAGGATCATCCCATTTTGGCATCTCAAGCCTTTGCGGATCCTATTGTAGTCCTGGCAGAGAATGATAAGGTCGTTCTTCCTCAAGCTACTACAGCTCTATTAACAAAGAATCTCGTAAGATAGACACCTTAGGTAAGAGAGTCTTTGCTGCTTCTACTCTAAGTATGCGTATTGCCAGTTACCAAGGCTATTTTTCTCAGTATGAGTATATCCTGTGGCATTCTATTAAACAGATGGTTGAAGCCCTACCAGAGTCGGACTCAAAGCCAGAGCTTCTTCAAACCATTACCAGAGGTATTGAATCTAATAACCAGCAAGTTAAAGCAGCCATGGATGCTTTTGACACTGCTTCCCGTTCAGCGGCTGCTGGTATTTGCACCCGGCGTCATTCCTGGCTGCACACTTCGGGCTTTACAAATGACGCGCAGCAGCAGGTGATGGCATTGCCCTTTGACGGTGCATATCTTTTTGGTCCTCAGGTAGAGCAAGCTCTAGAAGCTACACAAAAGACTAGGTCAGCCATTAAGTTGGCTCGGCCCCCTCCTGCCCCCTCTCGAGGGCATGCCAGTAAACGACAGTTTCATAATCGCCAGTCCTTTCGAGGCAGAGGCAGAGGAAGTTTCCATAAGAACTAACCTGCCCAACCTCAAAAGAAGGTGCAACAGAAAGCGCAAGGGCCCAAAGCGCCCAGCGCTACTTTATGAATTGCCGGCCCAAGTTCCATCTCAGCTGCCCGAGATGGACTTTTCCTCTCCGGTGGGAGGTCGTCTGATGCACTTCTACAACCAGTGGAAGTCCATAACCTCAGACAAATGGGTCCTCCGGATAATTCGCGAGGGGTATTCACTCAATCTTGTGGAGACCCCTCCAGATCATCCCCCCAAACGACAGCCCAGGCTGTCAACCCTTCAGTCAGACCTTCTCGTCGCCGAGATTCAGGGCCTTCTGAACAACAGGGCAGTAGAAGTGGTGCCACTGCACCAACTAAACACGGGGTTCTACTACCATTACTTTCTAGTTCCAAAGAAGTCCGGCGGAATGTGCCCCATTCTAGATCTCAGAATGCTAAACAAATTTCTCCCCAAGGAGAAATTCAAAATGATTTCTCTGGGAACCCTGTTACCTCTGCTCCACCAACATGACTGGTTAGCCTCCCTAGATATGCAGGACGCTTACCAGCACATTCCTGTTCACCCGAGACATCACAAATTCCTGAAGTTTGTGGCTCTGGGACAGCACTATCAGTTCAGAGTCCTGCCCTTTGGGCTATCCTCGGCGCCGTGAGTTTTTACAAAATGTTGTGCAGTTCTTGCAGCGCTACTCCAGAAAGGTCGAATTCAGGTGTTTCCTTATCTGGACGATTGGCTTCTAGTAAGCCCTTCCAGGCAAGGGACTCTGACGGTGGAGACGGCCTCGCGCTCCTTACGTCCATGGGAGTTCTGCTCAACCTCAAGAAATCGCAACTGCAGCCCTCCCAGAGGCTCCTTTTTATAGGGACTCTTCTGGACACCTCCTGTGCGAAGGCTTTTCTTCCAGAAGACAGAAGGAACGATATCCTTCAGATGGCCCGTCACATCGGGGAAAACAGCTCAGTCACAGCTCTCTCGATGCAACGGATGCTAGGCCTCATGGCATCCTCAGTGTTCACTGTACCCCTAGCACGTCCGCACATGAGAACCACCCAGTGGATGCTCAGTACTCAGTGGTCCCCAACCACTCATCCGCAGTCCTATGTCATCAAGGTGACAGAACCTTTAAGGAGGTCACTCAAGTGGTGGTCTCAAGAGAGCAATCTCCTGGAGGGGTATCCCTTTGCTCCTCTGGACCATCAGATCTCCATTACCATGGACGCATCCCTAATGGGGTGGGGAGCTCACTGTCATGCTCTCCACACTCAAGGTGCGTGGACTCAAGTCAGTCCCAGCTCCACGTAAACGTCCTAGAAATGAGCCGTCCTTTATGCGGTCCGAGCTTTGAAGGACATTCTGTGTCACAAGAACATTCTCCTTCAAGCGGACAACAAAGCAGTGATGTATTACATCAACAAGCAGGGCAGGGCTCACTCTTACCCTTATGCAGAGAAGCAATGAGGGTATGGGAATGGTGCTTGGAGCACGAGGCTCTAATTCAAGTGGTGTACCTGCCAGGTGTTCAGAACGAACTGGCAGACCGTCTCAGCAGAACAGAGACAGACCCTCACGAGTGGTCTCTCGACTCAACCATAGTTCAGTCACTATTCGAAGGGTGGGGAACTCCAGACCTGGACCTTTTTGCATCCCCACTCAACGCAAAACTGCCTCTCTTCTGCTCCAGAAATCCAGGGCCTGACATTTTCT
The DNA here is from genome assembly GCA_016271365.2 of Neoceratodus forsteri. Classification (NCBI taxonomy): domain Eukaryota; kingdom Metazoa; phylum Chordata; order Ceratodontiformes; family Ceratodontidae; genus Neoceratodus; species Neoceratodus forsteri. The sequence goes on from CM057450.1 coordinate 1,419,235,463, forward strand.
GTCAGGATGTGTTCAGGCTGCGGTGGACAAAACGCTTTCTTTACGCCTTTACGCCTCTTCCTCTAATTCAGAGGGTACGCCTCAAGTTCGAATCCCAGGGGGACAAAATTATTCTCATTGCTCCCTTTTGGCCTCGGCAGCTGTGGTTCCACTGCTCAACAATATGTTGGCAGTTCCTCGAGACCATTTCCTCTGCAGATGAACCTTTTGACTCAGGGACTGGTGGTCCATCCCAACCTGAGATCACTTCACCTTCATGCTTGGCTCCTTAAGAGGTCGAGTAAACCGGTTCAATGTCTCTCGAAGAGTTTCAGATATTCTTCTGGCTGCAGGGCCAGCCACTCAGAAAACTTACACAGCCAAGTGGGCGTTTTTAGCTCGGTGTGCAAAGTCTCTTTGAATCCCTTTTCCTGTCCACCAGATAAGGTTTTGGAGTACCTTTTGGACCTCTCAAATTCGGGTCTGCAGTACTCTACAGTCAAAGTTCATCTTAGTGCCATTTCAGCATATCATGAGCCCGTTATTTCCTTAACTCTGGCTCAGTTACCTATGGTTAAGAGATTTCTTAAGGGGATTCTGCATACCAGACCTCCTACAAGACGTCCAGTCACAGCCTGGGACATTAATCTTGTGCTAGACATGCTCACTCGGAAACCTTTCGAACCTCTGGTTACCTGTGAGCTAAAATTTCTCACCTGGAAGACTGCCTTCCTAGTGGCCATTACCTCAGCCCGCAGGGTCTCTGAGATACATGCCCTGGTCACAGACCCTCCGTATACTGTGTTCCATAAGGACAAAGTAGTTCTTCGTACTCATCCTAAATTTCTTCCTAAGGTTGTGTCAGAATTTCATCTAAACCAACCTTTGGTCCTTCCCTCTTATTTCGAGGACTTCCAAAATGAAGGGGAACATTCTCTTCACTCTTTGGATGTTAAGAGGGCCTTGCGTTTCTATCTAGATAGAACCAAGGATTTTCGCAAAGCTCAGCAACTGTTCGTTTCCTTCAGTGAGACCCGGCTGGGTCAACCTGTCGCTATCAGATGTATCTCATCATGGTTAGTGGCGTGCCTTGCGTCCTGCTATTCCATGGGCGCAGGTTAAGTTGGAGGTAGAGTTCGCTCACTCTGCAGGACGGTCGCGGCATCCTAGCGGAAATCCATAGCGTGCCCATTGCAGACATCTGTAACGCGCCACCTGAGCTCAGTGCATACTTTCGTTAAACATTATGCACTAGATGTCCATGCCAGACGACATTCTTCCTTTGGCAGAGCCGTCCTCAATGGACTTCTGTCCGAGAAACATGAGCTCTTGGTCTCTCCTGCCGTCCTCTCGGGGGATTATTAGCTGGGTACTCTCCCAATAGTGTGAATGAGTGGTGGAGACTTATGTCCAGGAAGATATGAAAATGACATACCTACCGTAATTCTTGATCTTCTTGGGCCGAGTCTCCACCACTCATTCCTACCCCCTCCATCCCCCGAGCTCACCTTTCTTGTGGGTCTTCACTCCCTCAAATCTTTAGGCCGTGAAGACTTCTTTGTTGACCCTTCTTACACGGGTCGCCCGGACTATCTTATGTCCGGTTTTTAGGTTAGGCTACCCTTCTAGGTTAGTTACGCTGCACCTCCTTGGTAAAAAGGTACTGGCGGTTTGGAGGTCGGCCTTGGCGAGATATGGATTAACGCTGCGAGCTGGGGCTTGTGGTGCCGTTCCTCGTGGCGCCATCTCTGGCGCCGACCCTCCAGCAAAAAGTTTGCTCCCGATGGGTCCTAGTGCCTCCGGCGCATATCCCAATAGTGTGAATGAGTGGTGGAGACTCGTCCAAGAAGATCAAGAATTACGGTAGGTACGTAATTTTCATTTTTGGAGCCCACACCTAAAGAAGGACATAGACTGGAGATGATCCAGAGAAGGGCAACAAAGATGATAACAAGACCACATGACCTGCCATACGAGGAACGCCATAAAGAGCTGAAGTTATGCTTGCTGGAGGCCAGACAAGAGAGGGGGGAACATGATCAAGACGTTTAAGTACCTGAAAGGCATCAACAAAGTGCCATACTCAGAACTGTTTACTAGGTCCCACAACTCTAATACTAGAGGGCGTAACTGGAAACTCAAAGGGGGGAGGTTCAGATGTGATGTCAGGAAGTTCTTTTTCTCCGAGAGGGTGGTGGCACCTTGAAATAGTTTACCCGCCGAGGTGGTGGAGGCCAAAACAATCACCTCCTTCAAACTTGGTTGGGACAGGACATACATGCAACACAGGGTAGAGGGTGGGGATTCATCCTGAGTAAGAGTTCAATGCAAGCAGGCATGGCCCAACAGGGGTCCATGCAAACAAATGGGCAGACTAGATGGACCTTTGGTCTCCTTCTGCCATCACCTTTCTATGTTTCTATTTGTTGTTCGGCTAGTGGTGTGAAGTTCTGGTTCCATACCCAGCTACCCCTTTGTGCCACCTAGCGTGCCCTTATCACTATGTAAAGTTTGGTAGTCAGGTTTTATTTTGTTGTTATTTTCCTATATTCTTTCCCTCTCCCTTTGGGCTAGATAAATTCTTAGCCCTCTCTTGTTTCTCCATTTTGTTTCTCTCCTGGGGAATAGAACTGAGGTTGGTGAGGGAGCCGGCAACAGTTATTAGCTAGAATCCAGCACTATATGGGAGTGTGCAGGCACTGTGCCCAGTAGTCATTGCCAGCCCCCTGGCCAAAAGCTTTGCCCCCACAGGGTCCTAGTACCTCCAGCCCAGACCCATAAGTGTAGCTCAGTGCTGAAGATATTCTGGAGGATCATCAGTTACGGTAAGTACGTAACTTTCATTTTTCTGATTTGGGAGCCTCTCCTTGCTATCTCAGTGGAAGACTAGATCTTTCAGTGTGTCTTTTTTCTCAGCTTCAAACCCCTCCTGGTAGTAGGTACTGCAGGCAGTGGCATTTACAATGCTGAGTACTCCCTCCAGGTTTCCTTTAGTGCCTTTCATGCCAGTCTCACTGCTTTTAGTGCAGTGTCTATTGCCAAGGTAGGTGCCAAGCTTGGTGCCATTCACAGTGCTGAATGCAGTGCTTATGTCTCTCAGTGTAACTAATACCACTTTTGGAAGCTTCTGTGGGTGCCAGAATCACTGCAGCAGACATTACTGTGTAACTGAGCCTCTCAGGACTTTGTTCTTGGAGCAAGGTATGGCTTGAAATACAACTTCAGCAGAAGCCCATAGAGTATCGTCTGTACTCACTGTAGCCCATTTCTTGACCAAATTGGGTTCCCTAATGCAACCCCATACATCCTTCAGCCTAATACCGCTACTGCAAGCTTTTTGCAGGTACCAAAATTGCTGTATTGTGCATCACTGTGTAATTGAGACTATTTCACTCTGCTGAAGACTTCATCCTCAGAACAAGATCTGGCTGCACATGCAACTTCTGCAAAAGCCCCAAAGAGTATCCTCTACGGTCACTATAGCTGAGCCCCTGACCCCACTGTCTTTCCTAAGGGGCCCCAGTGCACTCAACTATTGCTCTGGAGTAGCTGCCTCTATGCAACCTACAGTGAATTCTAGTCCTTCCTGTAGCACCCCAGAACTATCTTGTTGACCTCTGTGAGGTTTAAAGCTATTCCAAGCTTGGTCATGTCGGATATAGTTACCCAGTCTAGTTTCCTACAATGGTCTGAGACTTCAAAGCCACATTGACACCCAGTTATCAGTCTGGCTATCCTCAGTAGGAAATTGGTTGGAGATAGACCCTACAGTAGCTCTGTTCCACTACCACAGTTCCTCTTGCTATTCCTCCTGTAGTTCACAACTCTCAGGATTGCCTTCCCCACATTGTTTCTTCAGGAGGCCCTGAGGCTACAGCATATATTCCCCTCTTTCAAACTCTGGATTTCAGACATTTTTTGCTGAAATGGGGTGGGTACTTGGGTGTCTTCTTTGCACAGTGTGGCGACCCCAAGAAATTTTTTCTGAGCTACTTTGGTTTTCTGGCTCCTGATTCATTCTTTGTCCTCTCAGTATAGTAGATATTTAGGTCCTCTGCACTGACAATCTGGCATCAACCAAGTTAAAAGACAAAGAACCCCAGTGTGGAAGCACTGAGGCCAGTGCTTGTGCACTGGGGTTCTTTGTCTTTTAGCTTGTTTTTTGGTTTTATTGGGCTCACCACAACCCAACCCAGATAGACCAACTTAGGGTAGCTAGTTCATTCCACTGGGGTATCATACAGACGAGACACACTGATGAGTCCTGGTAGGACGAAACACGTGTCTCTGTCTTGTGTTGGCACCCTTTGCAGACTGTGTGAGAGGCCTTTCGGCACCATGCATTTCTGCTTAAAGTTGAACCAGCATAATACTTTGTGGTGATTTGGAGGTACAGACCATGATACATTGCATTGTGGGGGTATGTGTGATTTTGTATCACCCAAGTTGTCCACCTACATCTGCATAGTTCGGGGGGGGGGCAACAAGGGCATTAAGTTCAAACAGATGTGTTTATGACCCTGGTCTCTCCCAGTGACCCTCAGCCTTCAGCTATTCAGAGTCATTCACTAGAATCGACTAAAATTAGGTAGAAGGTCATATACATTTGTAGCTTCTTCAGCTTGTGTTTTCATTAACATTCATCAACATTACTATGGACTTTTGTGGTAAAACCACATCCACTGTTCTTTTTCTGTTGTTTGTGGTTGTTCCACCCCCCTCTTGGAGCATTCCTCTGGTGGTTTCGGTAGTGGAAGTCATTGCTAGCCAGTTGAAGTTTTTCCAAAGTGTGAAGCTCCTACCTCGTACATGGGTTTAGTGGGGAATGGAATTTCTTCCAGCTGGAGAAGGTATTTTGCCTGGTTGGTCATCAGATCTAGATGTGAGGCAGGCCACCTGATCTGATTGTGAGCTTTCCTAGTGCTGCTGTGGGAGAGTAGTTGCTTGTTTGAAATTTGGACTGGAGTCCATCTCGGTGTAATGGAACTTGTGTTTCCCTTTCAGCGCTGCTGTGAGGGAGCAGCACTGCATTGATTTATTTAATTTATTTATTTATTTTATGGAATTTGTTGGCTGATCAGTATGCTGGCCATTCCTAGATCAAGACTGAGGCAGTCTGGAGAAAGTGTCTTTTCAGTAGCTGCACTGCAAATTTAGAATGACCTTCCCATTGGCCTTCATGCTGCTCCCATGTGGAGGCATTTATAAAAGGACTAAAGATTCCTCTTTGTAGCTGATAGTTGAGTAACACCTTAGGATTTTTAACTGGAATTATTTTTATATATGCTAATTGTATGTTCTTAATTGACTATCTTCATAGTATGTATTTATGTATTTACACATTATGAATTTCTTTGTTTTTGCTGTATTCTGTTTTATGTATTGCTAAGTGCCTTGAGCCCATTGAGATACTATAAGGTGCTAATGAAAAATTGCCTTTGCCTCTCTACGTATTGCCAGTGTCCAGTCCTATACTGCCAAATATTTATTTATTGATGGCTAGATTACAAGTACCTTTGAACCAAGGGTTCTTTTACAAAGGTCTCTGTCATACAAAAATAGAGACTAACAGTACTGTGAGATAAAGAATAAAACAGTAAATAACAATTTAACAGTACAAAATTGTAGAAGCTAACAACAATTGGTATAACGTAGATGGAGAAGCAAATAACAGCCAAGACAATGTAGGTAGGTCAGAGTAGGGAACATGGTAACAATAGAATCCATGTAAGTAGAGCACATGAGGGGAGAAACAGTCCAGGAAGACTTTGTCAGGGGATGAGAGAGTGGAGCGGTCAGGAAAACTAGGGAGGAGAGAAGGAAGAAAAACCATGGGGTAGGGACAGCAGGGGAATATAAGGAGTGCAGAGGAGAGAGAGGAGTTGCGAGCAAGTCAGGAGAGTATCTGGGAGGGAGGGCAGGCAAGGGAGCCATGGGGAGGAGAAGGGGAGGCAGAGGAATAGTGGAAAGGAGGAGATTGAAGGATGCAGGGGTGTAAAATACTTAGCAGTGCAGAGTCACAGCTACTCTTGAAGTAGTGCTTAAAAGCGTGAGCTTGAAGGGGCCTGACTTTGGCCTCGTTCAAAATTATAGGGGGAAGCGCATTGAGCCAGGTAGGTGCCCTATAGCCGAAGGTTCGCTGGGCTTGTGAGGTTCTGCAAAAAGGGATAATGAATGTTTGTTTCAGTGCACTGCGGGTTGCTCAAGGGTTACGGGAAGGTCTGATAAGTGACCAGGTAGCAGCTGGGGTTAAACTCTGCTGAATATTTTTTGCAGACAGGTTTGGTAGGTATTCCTGCTGTTAAGGTGGAGCCAGCTTGTTGGTTCATATAGATCACAGGTATGCATTCGACTGCCAGCGCCTGTGACCAGTCTGCAAGCTTTATTTCGTGCAATGGAGATTCTTTTTAAAAGTAGTATCTATAGCAGCCCATATATAACTACCTCGTAGTCCAGCATGGACATGATGGAGCTGACAACAGCTAGCTGAAGAGCCTCGGAGTCATACAATGTCTGTGATGATACAGGACACCTATTCTGGAGTTAACCTCCTTAGATATCTTGTTAACTTGCAGTACATAGGTTAGAGGGCTATCCAGGGTAACGCCAGCTATTTAAACTCTTGGACCTGTTCGGGGTTGGTCAAGATTGTTTCCAATGATTAGGCAGGCGGATTTGTGAGTGTTACATGGGTTTGAAAGAGCATTACTTTTGTTTTTTTGTAATTCATAAGTAGTTTGTGTTGAGCAAACCGAGTTTCTACAGATTGGAAGTTGTCTTATAGGGTCTCAGAGAGGAGGGATGTAGTGGCTGTCGAAGATCGACGTCATCGGCATACAGGACCATGTTGGTTTTACAGGCTGAGGGAAGGTTGTTTAGCAATAGACTAAATAGTAAGGGTCCCAGGATTGATCCTTGGGGGACACCAGAGCTTACAGGGAGGCTACAAGAGAGGGTTTCACCAATTTTTACTTGCTGAGTACGATTACTGAGATAGCTCTTGAACCAGTTATTAACCGGAGTAGATAGGCCTTGGGCTTGTAATGAGGAGAGAAGAAGAGGATGGTTAACTGTATCAAATGCTTTCGTGAGGCCAATGTAAATTGACCCCACTATTTGGAAATGGTCAAGAGCCTTATGAGTGTAATTGGTAAATTCAAGTAGGGCAGTAGTCATGCTGTGCGTTTTCCTAAAACCATGCTTTTGGGGACACTGTATATCGTATTTGTCTAGGTATTCCGTCAGTTGATCAGCAACGATCCATTCAAGTGTTTTTTGAGACGGTGGGGATGGATATTGTATGGTAATTAGAGTGTGCTGTCCTGTCTCCACTGTTGTGTACAGGTGTCATGATAGCAGCTTTCCATAGAGAGGGGGACTATCTTAGTGAAAGAGAGATATTTAGCAGCATGGTTAGAGGACTCAGGACAGCTTCAAGGAGAGGTTATGAACATACGAAAGTTGCCAGCAGCAAAAGGCCATCCTGGTCTATCTAGGCTGCTCAAGATTACAGCTAGCTTCCTATTCAGCAGCTGCCCCACCCCTCCCTTTCCCTCCCTTTACCCTGTCCCACCCCTTCTTGAAGCATTCCACTGTGTTACATGCCATCACCTCAGCCAGTAGTGCATTCCACTTTTCCACCACCCTCTCCGAAAAGAAATACCTCCTCACCTCCCTCTGAATCTAAGCCCCCCCAATCTCATGTCATGGCCCCTAGTGTCTCTCCCCAACCTCCTCCTGAATAGACCCTCTGTGTCTGTTTTGATTATCCCCTTCATGTATTGAAAGGTCTCAAATCATGTCCCCCCTTTACCCCCTCTACTCTCTCCAGTGTGTACATGTTTAACTCTCTTAGTCTGACCTCATATGGCAATTCCCCCAGGCCCTGAATCATCTTCATTGCCCTATGCTGCACCCCCTCCAGCAACCTAATGTCCTTTTGTAGGTATGGGCACCAGTACTGCATGCAGTATTCCAGGCGGGGTCTAACCAACAATCTGTATTACGGTAGAATAACCTCCCTTCTTCTCGAGGTAATGCCCCTTGCAATGCACCCCAGCATTTTGTTGGCCAGTGCTGCTGCCTTTCTGCATTGCATGGAATTGTTCATTGCTCCGATGACGAGCACCCCCAGATCCTTCTCTCTTCTGTTACCTCCAGCACAGCCCCCATCTAGTAGCTTCTCCTTGGATTTGTTGTTCGAAGTGCAGTACCTTGCATTTCTTTGCATTGAATCCCAGCTGCCATCTGTCAGACCATGCCTCTAGCCTTGCCAGATCCTCCTGTAGCCCGCCACCCAACCTGGTCATCCACCACTGCTCCCATATTGGTGTCATCCACAAATAGGCTGATTTTGCTGCTGATGCTCTCCAAGATGTCTGCAGTACATATACCAAATAGCACTGGGCCCAACACATGACCCCTGTGGAATACCACTTGTCACAGGCTTAGGGGAGGAGTATTCCCCACCTACCACCACCCTCTGCTGCCTATTTTAGCCAGTTCTCCACCTACCCCACCAGTTTTGCTCCTGCCCCTGTGCCCTGTAGCTTGCTTCCAAGTCTCCCATGCGGTACTGAATCAAAGGCCTTACTGAAGTGTAGGTACAGGAAATCCACCACATGGCCCCATCAATTTGCCTAGTCACCCAGTCATAGTATTCCACCAGGTTGGTCTGGCATGAACTGCCCTTGACAAAGCCATGCTGCCTCCCGTCCTGCACCCCATTCACCTCCAGTAGTGCCACTAGCCTCTCTTTTAGGATGGTGTCCATTAGCTTCCCCACTACGGATGTTAGACTTACTGGCCTATAGTTCCCCGGTTCATCCTTGGGTCCACTCTTGTGGAGGGGAACCATGTGAGCCAGTCTCCAGTCATGGAGTATGCATCCTGTGTCTAGAGATGTATTAAATAATTCTGCCAAGGTCCTACCAGGACCTCTGCCAGCTCCTTCAGCACTCTTGGCTGTACTCCATCCGGTCCTGGTGCCTTGTCCGCCCTCAATGCCCTTAACCCCTCCAGCACCCTCCCCACTGTGATTTCTCCGTCTGTCATCCCGCCCCATCTGTTTCTATCCTCCACCCTACTATGGGTAGCACCCCCTCCTTTTCTTTCGTAAACACTGAACAGAAGTAGTTGTTGAGCACTGGACTGCACAGAAGTAGTCGTTGAGCACTTCTGCCTTTTCACCCTCCTCTTCCACCCATTCCGCCTCCCTAATTATTACAATTTGGTCCTTACAGCTTCTTTTCTCACTGATGTACCTATAGAAGTCTTCTTCCCTTTTTTTTATGCCCTGCACCAGCCTGAGTTCTCTTGCCACCTTGGCTGCCCTTACTCCCCTGGTCACTTCCTTTGCTTTGTGCAGATATTCCTCCCTATCCTCCTCCCTCCCCAATTTTCTGTATCTCCTGTAAACTGTTCTTTTCCTCCTCACCCTGTCTAACACCCCTTTGCTTATCCAGTTGGATTTCTTTCCCCTAGCCTTCTTAGTCTGGGCCCTACAGCAAGTTGCTGTTGCCTCCATTATCCCCTGTCTTATCAGTTCCCACCTTTGTTGTATGTCCATACTCGGTTGAATTTTGCACAGGAACCTCTGTATCACTTCTGTCATCATCTTAAAGTTGGCGTTCCTGAAATGCAGCACCCTTGTGCCAGATGCCCCCTCTCTTTAGCCCTCTATAACTGGAACCGTACTGTCTGGTGGTCACTCCCCTCAGTGGTTCTTCCACCCTCATCCCTCACCCACTCCCCTTTGTAAGCACGGGTCAATGGTGTTCCTTTCCCTAGCTGGGTCCTTGACCAACTGTACTAGAAAGCTTTCCTGGGAGGCTGTGACAGAGTGAACTCTGTCAGGGATAAGGTGCCCTGATGTTTCTAACCTCAAGAAGTAATTAGATGGCTAGAAAGGAGGCGGCTGTTTAAAAATAAACTCATCATAAACCTGGGTTATTATCAGGGATTAAGTAATTAGTAGTGCGGGCTACCTTAACATAGGATGAAATAAAATATGCCCCAGCTATAGCGTTGTATGAAGAAAAGGATATGAGTGGGAGCAAGAATAAGGAAAATGCAGGTTGTGTTAGAGAGGGTATGGATACTGGTGCTCCAAAAGTAGAAATGCGTTTAGAAAAGGAAAAGAGAGCAAATGGTTTTAAAATAGGAGCATGTTTGCTCCATGTGCTGGTGTAGTTACAGTGGCTTGTTTAGCTGAAAGGCCCCCAAAATGAGCACATGAAAGTAAAGAGAAGGACTAGGGTATTCTTAAGTATAAAAGGGTTGCGGTGCCCTGTGAGTAGTTGGGTAGCCGTGGGGAAATAGAGAGAATAGTGAGAAGGTGTAGTGAGATTTGAGATAGAAAAAGCGCTTTAATTCTGAAACTCCCGGGTGCCCTGTTGAATTAAAGCTGGTTCCCCTGGCAGGCGCATGTACGCGCCAAACGTATGCTGCAAAAGCAGCTGCTTTTATGTGCAATGGCCCCGTTGACTCCAACAAATGAGTAAATTCTGCAAATAAATGCAGCTTTGAGGGAAGAATGTCCCGTTTCTCCTGGTCGCAAGGTGCGACTCAGGAATGTAACTCTGATCGGAGCAGGATGCTCCAGCTGCTGCAAAAGCGCTCCTAGTTTGGAGCATGAAGTAAGAAACGTGCATCGGCGCATAAAGGGCATGCTCTGAAGCAATACAGACTGCCGCATAGTGCGTCAAGAATGAAGTGTAAGCTGGTGGGACACTACGAGCAGGAGAACAGGAGCCTCAGTGAAGTCCCAGAAACAAAATGAATGGGTTTTAAAAGGTTTGGCAGCCCTAGAGAAGTGTTGAATAGGCTGCCTGAATAAATAAGTAAAGAGAAAGAGAAGGCCAAAAGAAATAGAAAAGAGGCCCAAATGAAAGAAATAGCCGACGGGCTGAAATTTCAGCTGTTGGGAGAATGAAGAAAAGCGCTCCTTAGAGATAGGAGTCTCCTAATAAAATAATATGAATGCCTGAAGGGATAATTTCCTAATGTGGGGCGTAGTGTGCTGACTGCACATAAAGAAAGATAAAGGAGAAACAAAACATTATTGGGGAAAATAAAAGGAAGAAGAATAGCACAGTTAAAGGAAGGAGCTTTAGGAATGGCTTGTGTTCTGAAGGTGTGTCCCTTAGTAGAGATTTTTTTTTTTTTAAACCAAGGATGGAAATGAGAAAGGAAAATGTGGGCACCGGGATTTGAACTCCGTACCTCTGGTATGCCGTTCCAGCGCTCTAACCATTAAGCTACAGGCCCACTGGTTACAGCGTCCGAAGAACTTCCTATTTCACAGTCACACATTCCTTTCTCTGTAGTGTTGCTTAATCTGCAACCAGAAACCAATTTAGAATTCCACTACTTCTCGGTGCAGTTTAACCCCTGCAAGGTATATAGTTTTTAAACCAGGATGAAACCAAGAAAGGAAAATGTGGGCACGGGTTTGAACTCCGTGCCTCTGGTATGCCGTTCCAGCGGCGGCATGGCGGCGCCGCTCCAGCGCAGCTGCATACCAGAGGCACGGAGTTCAAACCTGTGCGCCCACATTTTCCCTTTCTCATTTAATCCTTGGTGTTAAAAAACTATATACCTTGCAGTGGTTAAACTGCACTGAGAAGTAGTGGAATTTCTAAATTGGTTTCTGTTGCAGATTACAACACTACAGAGAAAGGAATGTGTGACTGTGAAATAGGAAGTCTCATGCCTGCTGTAACCAGTGTGGGCCTGTAGCTTAATGGTTAGAGCGCTGGAACGGCATACCAGAGGTAATGGAGTTCAAATCCCGGTGCGCCCACATTTTCCTTTCTCATTTCCATCCTTGGTTTAAAAAAACTATATACCTTGCAGGGGTTAAACTGCACTGAGAAGTAGTGGAATTTCTAAATTGGTTTCTGGTTGCAGATTAAGCAACACTACAGAGAAAGGAATGTGTGACTGTGAAATAGGAAGTTCTTCGGACGCTGTAACCAGTGGGCCTGTAGCTTAATGGTTAGAGCGCTGGAACGGCATACCAGAGGTACGGAGTTCAAATCCCGTTGCGCCCACATTTTCCTTTCTCATTTCCATCCTTGGTTTAAAAAAACTATATACCTTGCAGGGGTTAAACTGCACTGAGAAGTAGTGGAATTCCTTAGTAGAGATAGAAACTCAGTGAGAGATAAATTGCAGGGTTTTGCAGAGTTCAAAAATGCATGTAAAAAGATGGCAGATAGTTTACTTCAGACTGACCTGTTCCTAGGAGAGCTCATGGAAAAATGAAGATTCCTATAGGAAGATAGTGGCCCCTAGTGTTCTGTATAAATACTGAACTGGATCATAGAGCAAGCTGATCAGTGGGAGGAGTTCAGACTAATAAGGGTTGTTAAGTTATTAAAATGAATAAAACTGTTCAGGGCTGGGATATTTAAGAGATATGTCAGAAAAGTAAATTCTTGTTACGGGCTTAGAAATATTCCTTTCTTAATTCTGTATAGGCTGGGATATGAGCCTTAGAAAGTGATGCATTTAGTTAATTGACCTAAGTGGGTGGATCCCTATGCTGTGAGGTCATCATGAGATATGCTAGGTGTAACCCCCCTACAAATAGGGGTTCCCAAAAAGTCTTCCTTGAGCTTGCCTAAATGCTCACTGCCAGGCTGGTGTCCTGCGTTTTAGCAGTTTAAATGTGATTACCAGAGCTTGTATAGCCTCTGTGTACTGTCTCTTTAAGAGCTGCTTGATTGCAGCATAAGTAATCTGAGATGGAACTCTGTTGAAAGATGTAACTATTTCCTGAAAACCATTTAGAATGATAATGATAATGTGGTTTATCTAACCTGCTTTCTTTGTAGCAAGGGCTGTTTTGTTTGTCTCCACTATCTTGGTCCTGGACTGTAAATTGGACCAATCAGTTCTGGTGGGACCTAAAATGTAGCCGGACTACAGGAGCTGTCTGAATTCAAAATCTATAGGAACTGTGGTTTGAGTTTTTGCACCTTTTTTGCAACTAAGGGGGAGCTCTTGCTTTGACTGACAGCCAAATCAGCCAACGAAATCTTTTGGATCTTGGGGAAGTCCCAGGCTGCTTGCAGTTTTCAGTTTAGTTCTGGGCTGGGAGGTAAAAACTGAGGAGCTGAAGTGATTCTGAGAGCAATCCTGAGTGGATTCGCTTGGGAGAATGATGAAAAGGCTGAGAGTTTGGCCTCCATGTCTGCCTGCTGCTCCTGAGAGGGAGAGAAGAGAATTATTTTGGACTAAATCCAAGTTTGTGTGACTAAAGTAAGCTACTGAAGTGGGCCAGGCTCAACCTGAAGAAGACCGAAGATTTTGCTGAATGCGATCGGCTTGTCAGGAGTTCCAACTACCCCTAAGCTGCTGGTGTCTGCAGAGACTTTGCCATTGTGCCTGGGGAGCGCTTTGCCTGGTACAGTAGAATTCCCATACATGTAAATGTGCTATGAGCTGCTAGTGGGTTGTGAGTTAGTTCCCCACTGTGTGAACTGTGTTCTGCTTGCTGGAAGCTGTATCCAGCCCAAAACGGACTGCTTCCGAACTTGTCTCCATGTGGTCTGGCCTTTGCCAGACTGGCCCAGCCAGACTACCCACTGCACAGAGAAGCCATCGATGAGAGACCTGCCTGGGGATCAGCCCCCTGCTCCACGCTTGAACAGGAACGACGCCTCTGCAACTTGTGTGGGCCCTGCTTCTCCTGGCATTCCTGATCAACCACCTGCAGTCTCGATTTTCGTCCAGCCTGTGTCCAGTCTTGGGTATCGTGAGTAAATACCAGGGTAGCTCCCGCAACAACAGCTTAGTCTGAGTGTGTCATCTGATTGTCTTGTTATTTCGTTTCCCTTACCAACTGAGCCCTCTGGCTCCAGATTACAAATATTGTATACTGTGCATGTTGCGTTTTCCATCACAGGGCCCCAATCAGCTGCAACCCCGAGCAACTGTCCTGGCTAGCCCATCTCTTCTCTACCTGGGTACCCAGAGGTGGACTGTGTGGGGGGACTCAAAGCGCATGCATAACTGCTTGATTGATATAACCTTTAAGCTAATTAACCTGATTTTGCCCCTCCCTTGTTCAAGTCCCCTGAATAAATCAGATCTAACTTTTTCTGCATGTAATCTGACTGTGGTTCCAGTTTGTGCTCAAAGTACTGTACTGTTGCTATTTGCTGTGCTTAACCTTGTTTTACAGGGGGTTTCCAGGGTCGAGCCAGAGGAACCAGCGCTGGTGATAAGTGCAAACAGTGTGGGTACTTGTGTGGTGTACCAGGGGTATTATGAAAGTGATTATTGTACAGTGTTCAGGCCACTAGAGGGGAAAGAGGGGGGTTACAGTGTCCCAGAGGGCTGTGCCCAGGTTAGCTTGACCACTACCAACCCTGTCCTCCGGGTGGAGGCACCCGTTTCAGAACTCAGGCCCCTTAACCTGCTACTAGCCAAGCAGGCAGGGGTAGTAGCCCTTGGGATAGCGCCACCTAGGGGTTACATATAAAAGCTACCACTCGAGTAGAGTAGCTAGATAGATGCTTAGAGAAGCTGAGTGAAAGAGCTGTGTGAAGCAACTAAAACATGCCACTATTGGGCATAATGATGGACTTGCTGAGATGAAATGCTGTTGGCTGATCCTGAGTAAGCAAATGAACTAATACCTGACTTTTATTTTCTGTGCAGAAAGTCTCTGAAAAGAAGAAAATAGAATAATAAGTGTCTGTAAGGCGCTTTGTTTGCACTAAAGTTGGTTGTCAGCCCATTATTTGTATCCTGTTATCCCAACCCCGCTACAAAGGCATCCAGCATTACCTGCTCCCTTCTGTTCTTTGTGGTAGGTGTGTCCCACTCCACCCTCAGCAGGTTGAAGTCCCCTACTGTCACCATCTCCCCCCCCTGCAGTTACTCCTGATGTGTTCTGCCAGTACCCTGTCCATCCCTTCAGATTGAGAGGGTGGCCTGTGCACCACCTCCAGTTTTAGTGATCTATTTTTGGGATCCTGTAGTTGCACTCACAGTGCTTCTGTATCTCCCTCATCTCGCCTCCTCCCTTACACATTTTAATCCCTCCTTTACCTTCAGCGCAACCCCCCTCCCCCTTCCCCTATCCTTCTGGTGTAATATGTACCCCGGAACCTTCATGTCCCAGTTGTGGATTTTTGTGGATTTGGGTGTCCCATGTCTCGGTTATAGCTGCCAAGTCCACTCCTCCAGGAGAGCCTGTAGTTCCGCCCCCTTATTACCCAGACTCCTAGCATTTAGTGTTACCACTCTCCAACCCTTGTCTCTCCCCCCCCTTGTGTCCGCTCCCTTAGTAGTTACTTTCCTCCTTACCTTGCTTTCACGGGGGTAAGCACATTTGATTTCACATCACTAGGCCTCTGAACTCCTCAATCCATCCTGCTAACCCCCCCCCCCCAGTTTAAGAAGTTTAAGGTCCAGAGTATCACTTCTAAACTGGAATTTTCCTAAAACCTTGCCAAGGTATTTTCTAACCTTGTATAGTGAAGCCTTCTGAAGTAGAAGGGGGCTACAGGGGGAGGAATGGAGCCACTGGGGCGGCAGTTGCTAACAGGTTCTTTGAGAAAGTCAGGAGGAAGGATACCACTGAGGTCGCTGAATGCCCTGTTGAGGGAATCAGCAGTCTGTTGTGGTTCCAGCACAGTGACTACATTTATTTCAAGCATTGAAGGGGGGATCTATTGGGCTTGCCAGTGAGCTTCTTAATACTGTCCCAGAATCTCCAGCTATCACTACGAAAGTTAGTGCACTCACTTTTAAAGTGTTCACTTTTTGCCCGCCGCACTTCCCGGGTACAGGTGTTCCTGGCTGCTCTATAGTTTTGCATGTCTGAGGGCTTACCTGTGGTTTGAGCACAGTACTAGAGGTTATCTCTGTCTTTCATTAATTTGAGGAGGGAAGGGGTAATCCATGGGTTAGTGTCACCCTTATGTTTGCAAAACAGGACAAATTTATCACACGCCATGTTAAATTGTGATATGCAGTAATTTGGGGCATGATCAATGTTATTAACCCTGGTAATGGGTGATCAATCACACTGCGCAGGGTGGTCGCGGAAACATTTAATAAGCCCTTTTTTAAGGACACGATGGTAAGAGAGTTTGGCAGAGGGGTTTGGGGCTTTGTTAGACCATGAGCAAATAATTGGGGAGTGGTCACTTAGAGAGTCTGGTATCACTGTGGTGTCGGAGATTCTTTTACTATTACCAGCCCTAAGATTGAGTCTCGTGGGGGTAGTCACCATTTGGGTGATGCCAATTGATGCAAAGGCATCTTTATAGGGGTTGGCTTCAGCAGATAACCAGTTAATGTTTAGGTCACTGAGTATTATTGTCTCAGTCCGATTGGGAAGACCCTCAATATAATCTAGTAACATTTTAAGGCCAGAGGTCAGGTCACGAGGGGGGTGTAGGCTGACAGTAGGGTCAGTGTTTTGCCCTGTTTGCCAATGAGTAGTTTAACTGCCAGTGTCTGAGAGTTGTTTGGACTGGATGCTGGAGGGAAGGTTTGGCACTTGATGGAGTCTCTTAGGTAAATTGCACACCCACCACCCCTTTTGCCAACCCTATCCAGTCGATATAGGGAGTAGCTGATCAGGGAGATGGTAGAATCTGGTATTCTGGGGGAGAGTATATCAGGAGTATGCTGAGTTACCCAGACTCTAAGGTCATCAAGCTTAGGGAGGAGACTTTGAATGTTAATTGTGGCTAATTTCTGGTGACTGTTCTTGTTCATCTGTAGAGGTGTCACAGGTGGGCCAGGGTTGGGGTGGACATTTCCAGACAGGAGGAGGAGAGTAAAGGCTAATCGAAATAGATACAGCTTAAAGGACTTAGGTGTGAGGGATAGTTTCTTCTTGGTGGAGTCTTTTGGTGTGATGTTAATGCATGGGGAGAAGAGGGAGAGGAGATGTGGGTAAGTCGCTAGCGGGAGGTATGTGATAGGGCTGTTGACAGCGGGAGAGGGGCTAGGAGTTATCATGGTTGCTGGTGTGAAGGGCACTGTACCCCGGGGTATGACTGAAAGGAGAGGACAAGGTTTGAGGGCAGAGATGGAAGGGATGATATAGCCAGCTGACTGAAGGCCAGTAGGTTGAGATGACTCATCTTAGTAAGGGGGCTAAAAGTGTGTCTGGTACCTCTGGGAGATGAGATGCAGAGCTGAGGTGATAGAGTGTGGTGGAAATATGGTGGGGGGGTAGGTTACCACCCTATGTGAGGCAATGAAATAGGGGTTAAAGGATTTCAATAACCAACCTTCATAACCAGAGCCAGAATAGCGTAGTGGTAGGATATCCGACTCTGGAGTAGAAGGTCAAAGATTTGAGGTCAGGGAGGGAGGGAAAAGCTGAGAAGGGTAAAGATGGTAAAATTCAGGAGCATTACGACCCAGCAGAGGAGGAAGGAGTGACTCTGAGGATGGGCTGGGGAGCATTAGAGAGGAGAGAAAGTAGGAGCGCTAAAGTAAATGTTTGTACCCAGGCTAGTTCTGTCGCAGTCATCCTTCCAGATGAACCTCATAAATTGATTTCTCTTAAGTTGATAGGGACAAGGTTGGACTAGTCATGGCAGCAGCTCCATCTGTCATATGATTCCTGAGATGCAAGGTCTAGAGCCATGGTCTCTGCCATCTACAACTGCAGGCCTGCTTGGCTGCATACCACAATACTTGACTCAGGATGAATCCCTGAAAGTTCTATCTAGCATGGCGTGTTCCTCGCACATCTACTGAATGGATCCCTTTATAGCTCAGCCTACTGGTCTCTAGGAGGACTTCAAAACAAGCTGCTCCCACAGCTACCCAAATCATACAGCTTCTCCTTCCTCAGTGGTGCATTCCTCCCAACAGACTACTTTATCCCAGGCAGCCCCTTTTATGGGTGACTTCACCATTTCATCCCTGATCAGGACCCCTAAGCATCCTAATTGTAGGCATATCATCAGTTGTTTGACTTGGGAGGAATAAAGTCTGCATCACTACGCAGTATGGGAGACCCTCTCTACAGAGTCTGCTACTCTGAGATTCCCCAGGGCTTTGCCTGTGGGTCAGATCACTTTTCATTTGAGATTAGATGCTGTTGCATTATTTCTTCATTCATACAGGTAGACTGAAGAAGTTCAGAACATAACATGCTGTGTTAACTTCCATGGTGGTTCTACAGTATTTCTGTTGTGTTTCCAGGGCAGGATGAATAGGTTCCCGTAGATCTTCTAAGAATCTGTCTGCTTTGTGCAGCACCACTCTTTGGTCTTTGAGCCAGAGGCCCTATCACCCCATGGGAGCCTTTATGGCTGGTGATGTCAGTGCACAGCACTGATGTACATTGCCATGCATATGCCATCAGCATATGAAGCAGCATTGGCCCTAACTGCCTGAGCTCCTTTTTTCCTCAGTGCGTAAAGCTACAATCTTGTTGTGGACTAGACTTCTCATTGCTCCAGCTAGCTTTGCTGTCTAGTTTGTTCTAATTTCATTGTTTTCTTCTTGTATTTAGCTGTACTTAGTAGTTTGGCAAAATTTCTAGCTAATTTAAATCAATTTACTTGGTGCCGGATGTCAGCTGGTTTCCATCGCTGCAGTCATTATGTCTCAGTTTTTCCTTTCACTCAGCGTCATTGTTGCCTTTTTAGCAGCTTTTCAATGTTGTTTTACTTTTTGACATAGACCTTCTCTATGCCCCAAAACTCAAGTTATGATTGCTTTGGGTCGACTGTATTTTGACAACTGTCAGTACTTTGGCTGTTAGCAATGGCAGGAGGACAGGATAGAGCAGGGTCTAAGAAGGGCCCTTTTTAGAACTGTCCAAGTGTAGAGAGGAGTGATCGTCAAGGTCCCGTTATGGCCTACCGAGTACAGAGACCCTTTTACATTTGTCTCCCTTGCCACACGATGACAAGAACCATGTCATGACAGGACATCTGCGATGATGATGGTACTGATAGCCCTACCGCAGTGCTGAGCTGGTACCAATTTTAGAGATCTTAGATATCTGTGATTCATCATTGCCGGTGTCAGCACCAGGTATGGTACTGTCATTGGTGCCGATCTTGGTACCGTCATCAGTGCCTAGATTGCTACCATTGTTTGTCATTGGCAGTGCCAAGTACTGTATAGTGCACTTATTAGTGCAGAGCCATAATGACACCTGTGCCAAGGGCTATTTTTGTTTTTGTTTTATTATTTAGTAACTGTGTAAGGCCCGCTAGACACAAGGCCTGTTTTCAAGGGAGACCCATGAGCACTGAGGAGGTTAAGTAAGTTGCTCAGAGTCACACAGTATGCAAGTGGAGGTTCTGGGAATCAGACCCAGGTCTGCTGGATGTAACAAGCTCACTCACAGCTTGTTACTGTAACCTCTAGGCTATACTGCGAGCCCTTTCACACGCTGCATTATTTTCAAACACCAGGAAATATTACTGTATTCTGACTTATGCAGTATGATCTCACCATAGGACTGCCCCAGAACCGAAAAAGTTAATAGAACCTATGTGAATTATGGAATGCTAGGCTCGAGCTCGGTTTTCAAATCACTGTACCTGGTAAACAACTCTAAACTGTCAGATTCTTTACCCCACTTGCCTCAGTAAGACGTCTCCAGAGAGCTCTCCTTCATTGCTTGAAAAATCTTTATTTTCTCGGTTATTTTATTAGTAAAATTATTTTATTTGGTATTCTTTTCACTGTCCTTGGTTTTCAGGTAGTATTTGTTTAGATTTTTAGTGTTTGGGGTAAGTAGTCGTTTTTTCTCCTCGGTTCCTTAACCGGGAGAAAATCGACACATCCCTTCATTAGTTTGTCTTTTATTTGTAATGTTAGTTAAATTCCCCTCAGACTCGGTATAGTCGGTTAGATAGTGAAATTCTACCAGGGTAACTCCTGGTTTAGTGGGCCAATTTCAACTGGGGTAACTCCTGGTCTTGTTACTATTAAAAAACCCAGGGTAACTCCTGGTTTTCCTGTGTTAGGTTTAACAACCAAAAAAAAAAAGGATGAATCTTTATTTTTTCTTCTGGTAACTGGGTTATGTCACAGAAACTAAAAAAGAGAAAAGGACCCACTGGTTTCCAGCACTGTACCGAGTGTGGGGAACTGTTTGCTAAAGCAGATCCTCATTTAGTGTGTTTATTCTGTCTGGGGTCTGACCACTTGCAGACAGATTGTGAAATCTGCTCTAATTTTCCTCAGTCTACTCTTGATAGGAGATTGAAAAGACTGAAGGAAAAAATGGCTGAAAAGGCTGCTAACCCAGCCGCCGAGCAACCAGATGAACTGGAGGGGCTGCCCTGTGACAGGGGTGATAGCTCTGCGAAAAAACATATCGCTGAAAAGGCTGCTGAACCAGCTGTTGTGGTAAAAAAGAAGAGGAAGGAAAAGCACCAGGAACCGCAACCAAAGCAAACCACGGTTCCTTCTGCTGAAGAGATCGCTATCACGATTAAAATAATTTAGTCTCTACAGTCACCCGGTTCCGGTTGGGAAGCAACCGGTTACCCAAACTCCCGGTTCACATTCAACCCACGGTTTAACCAACCAAGGTGGGGATCTTCTTGGGGATGATGATTTTGGGATGGAACCAGATGAAGATGAGGATTATGGGGAACCTATTGATCCTGACATTTCCTTTGATCCTCATAGGCCAGAATCCCCTGATAAGGGAACTGAGGATTTTACCTCATATTTTGCTTTTATGAAGCAAGTGGCTCAGTCCCTCGACCTCCCATCCCAGGGAGATGAGGAGGAGGAAGAGGACTATAAAGAAATGATGGATGTCCCACCATCAAAGAGGTTGCTCCTCCCTCGTCACAAATCATTAAGAAAGCAGACCATGAAGGTGCTGCAAAACCCTACTTCTGTCCCTCCCACAGACAGAAAGGCTGACAGAAAGTATTGGGTAGCCAAAACTGGGGCTGATTTTCTTTTTGGGCATCCCAGTCATGAAGGAGTGGTACAGGCTGCAGCTTGTGACAAAGCTGGCATCCCTCTGGCCTCCCACCCCCCAGAAAAAGACTCTAGGAGGGTGGATTCCATCACAAAGAAAATTTATTTAGGATCTTCCCTGGCTATAAGACAAGCTACTTGTATGGCATATGTAGCCAGGTACCAAAAGAACATGTGGTCCATAGTCCCGGAAATTGCCAAGGCAGCCCCTCCTCCCATGGCTGCTGACCTGGAAGAAGCTGCAAAAAGGGGCATTGAAGTCTCTAAAATGCAATTCAGGATGGCAGTGGATGTTAAAGACACTGCATCCAGACAAATGGCATCTTCTGTATCTTTGAGTAGGTTTGCCTGGCTCAGGACTACAAACCTGACTCAAGATACTCAGAACAAGGCAATGGATTTCCCTTGTGACCTGGTGTCTCTGTTTGGGGAACAAACAGAGGCATATATGAAAAAAATGGACGAATACAAGGCTGCCTACAAAAGTGCATCAGTTAAGGAGAGGGCTGCCAACCCCCAAAAGCACCATGCTAGGGGTGGCAGAGGTAGAACTCCTTACTGGTCTTTCTTCCATCCTCAAGTTTTTTCCCAGTACCAGTCCAGGGGATACTTCAGGGGTAGTGGTAGGAGGGGTAATGGCCGCACTAGCCCCTCTGTTCGGCCTGTAGCTCAGTCCAAGCAGACTCCCTGAGGGGACTGCTCGGTTTGCCTCCCCAATTCTGGTAGGGGGCAGGCTGGCCCATTACTTCCAGGAGTGGAAAACATCACCACAGACAAATAGGTCCTGGAAGTGGTGGGCCAGGGACTTGTTCTCAGCTTCAAGGCCTTGTCAAAGCTGAGGTCAAGAGCCTTCAAATCCTCCTCAACCTGAGAAACAGCCCTGCTGGAGAAGGAATTTTCAAGTCTACTACTGCTAAATGCAGTGGAATCTGTCCCTCTTTCCCAAAGAGGGAAGGGATTGTATTCCAGGTACTTCCTCACAACAAAGAAAACAGGGGAGTGGCGACCCATCCTGGAGCTCGGATACCTAAACAAGCATCTGACAAAACCAAAATTCAAGATAGTCACCCTGGCTACCATACTCCCTACACTAAGGCAGGGGGATTGGTTAGCATCCTTGGATCTCAAAGACGCCTATTTTCACATTCCAATCAGAGGGTCACACAGAAAGTACCCCAGATTCAGGCTGCAATCCGGTCATTACCAATTCAGGGCAATGCCTTTCGGACTGACATCTGCTCCAAGGGTGTTCTTAAAGTGTCTGGCTGTGGTAGTGGCACACTTGAGGCGTCAAGGGGTGGCAGTGTTCCCCTATCTAGATGACTGGCTCATAGTAGGCCATTCACACCAGCAAATGAGAGAGGCTCTGTCAATAACACAAAACACTCTCTCCTCTCTCGGGTTCTTAGTGAACCACAAAAAGTCTGTACCAGGACCAGTTCAGCTACTAAAGTTCATAGGGTCAGAACTGGACACAAAGAAGGGAATGGCTTACCTACCCCAAGACAGGGTCGACAACCTTATCCAGATAGCCATTTCCTTCACACTTCATGTTTCCAGGCCAGCAAGGCACTTCTTACAGTTGTTAGGCCACATGACAGCTTCCACAGCTACTGTGTTAGGCTCAAGGTTCCAGATGAGAGACATCCAATTTTACCTAAGGGAACACTGGTTCCAGAAGAGGGACCCTCTTTTAAAATTAGTCCCAGTGAGAGCCACTCTTCTTCAAGCCCTCCAGTGGTTGCAAGAAAGGAGCAACCTCAGACAAGGAGTACCCTTTCTGCAACAGGTCCCTTTTCTGGTGCTAATCACAGATGCATCCCTGCTGGGGTGGGGAGCACATCTGGGGGACCACACTGCTCACAGTTTATGGACAAAGCAGGAATCTCTTCTGCATATCAACCTGTTGGAACTCAGGGCAGTTCTTTTGGCTCTTCAGTCATTTGCCATTCAAATCAGAGGGAAGGTAGTAATACAGGTCAGAACGGACAACACAACCACCATGTACTACATAAATAAACAAGGGGCACAAGGTCACCCTTCTGTGCACAGAGGTAATGAAAATTTGGACCTTGGCATACTCCTTAAACGTATCCCTCTCGGCTGTCCACCTGCCGGGAAAGGACAGTGTCTTGGTAGATGCTCTCAGCAGAATGAACCAGAACCATCATGAGTGGTCACTGAACAAACAGGTCTTACAGACCATTTTCAGGAGATGGGGCACCCCAGAGGTGGATCTGTTTGCAGCCCCAGACAAGCAGCTCCCTCAGTATTCCTGCAGGCCCCCTTTCAGGGGTACAGTTCCTCTGGATGCACTCTTCCTGGATTGGACAGGGAGGTTCCTGTATGCTTTTCCTCCTTTTACTCTGTTACTGAAAGTACTTATCAAACTCAGGCTTCAACCAGCTTCAATGATCCTCATTGCCCCAGATTTATTTATTTATTTATTTGCTTTTGGTGACCGGGTGGCTGCACTAGGCATAGAGATGCCTATTTTCAGGCATGACCCAGGAGAGTACATGTGAAATACAATAACAAACAGCAGCCATGTGACGCAGCACATTGAATATGAGGATACAAAGATAGTCAGAAGAATACAAATAATTTGCTAGACTGTAAACAAAAAATACAGGGTTGAAAACAAAGTGCATAATATCAGCTAGTGTACAGAGATATAGAAGATGACATAAGTGCGGTACAAGTACAGTATTTGGTACTAATGGGTATTATAGACTGAAAACAGAAGTGCCGCAACAAAACAAAATAAACATAGATGAGAAAGTAGAGGGAGGGGATAGAGAAAGGGGAGAGGGGTAAGAGTGTGTAAATAGGAAGGAATGGAGCTAGAGTAAGGTAAAGGACAGGTAAGAGATGAGCTTAAGGTGGATTGAAACAGATACAAGGACTAGATGCAAGTAGATATTCACGGTGAAGCTTCTTAAAGCCGACATTTGTAGGGGCAAGACGAATTTCTTGAGGGATAGAATTCCAGTACTTAGGAGCAGCATAGGAGAAGGCTCGTGCACCCATGGAGGTCTTATGCCTGGGGATGTGCAGAGGGGTTTGAGCGCTTGAGCAAAGTCCATAGGAGGGGGGTTGCAAGTGAAGTAAAGAGGCAAGGGATTGAGGAAGGCCAGATCTTGTTATACTGTCAATTAGAGCACCATAGGATAGGAGATGGTGAGCCGAAGGACTAGGCCATTTTAAATCAGCATAGCGCTGACAGTGATGTGTATACTGAGGAGAGGCAGAAGCATAATGGCAAATATTATTATAAGTGGTATTCCAAGAATGGAGGGAGGTCTTAGTTGCACCTAGGAAGGCAACGGAGTCATAGGCCAAAGATGGGAGCAGAAAACCTTGTGCGACAGCGAGTCTGGCCGATGGAGTGAGGGCGTATCTGGTACGGTAGGCTCCCCCAATTTTAGCATTAACAGATTTACAAATAGCAGTGATGTGGAGATCGAACTCAAGAGATTCATCAAGGAGAATGCCCAGGTATTTGAAGGAAGTAGTGTTGACTAAGAGGGAATTATCAGCACAGGTGATTTTGAAGGAGTCTCGATTTCCTTTTAGTTTAGCAGGGGAGCCAAGTAGCATAGAATGAGTTTTACTCATATTAAGAACAAGGTGATTTGCCGACAGCCAGGATTTTATGTTTATGAAGTCAGAGGCAAGGGAGTGGTTTATGTCCAATACATTTCTGGCACTGTAGTAGAGGATCAGGTCATCCGCGTAGAGCAAAGAAGAACATGTAGGTGCCTGAGTTGGGAGGTTATTAATGAAAATAGTGAAAAGTAAGGGGCCAAGTATTGAGCCCTGAGGAACACCTACCTGTATGGATGACAGATCGGACATGGCCGAGTTGAAAACGACAGCCTGCTGCCAATTGGACAGATAGCGATGGAACGAGTTCACCGATTCTACTGAGAAACCAAGGGAGATGAGTTTTGAGAGGAGAAAGGTATGATTAACCAAGTCAAATGCCTTGGTTAGATCAATGAAAATGGCACCTGTCAGGAGACCAGAGTCCATGGCAGAATAGATGTCATTGGTAAGTTTTAGGAGGACTGTGGAAGTACTATGGCCTTTACGGAAACCATGCTGTGAACCAGTGAGGAGGTTGTGTTGCCTTAGATACTCAATGATCTGGGTTGCCACTAATTTTTCTAAGATTTTACTAAGAACAGAAAGGATAGCAATGGGTAGGTAGTTATCCATATCTTTAGGATCCCCTTTTTTTAAGATAGGGGTTATTTTGGCTATCTTCCATAAGTTGGGGACGACACCGTGGGATAGTGACAAGTTAAAGATTTTAGTCAAAGGAGAGGCTATAAGAGGGACTGCAGCTTTCAGGAGCCTAGGTTCCAAACCGTCAGCACCAGAGCTAGTGGTGTCTGAGATAGAGAGTAGCATCTTTAGGACTTCGACTCTTTTAACGGTCCGAAACCTGAATAATGGATGAGAGAGTGTAAGTTGAAGGGTGAACAGTGGGAAAGGAGGCAGAGTAGCATGTTAGGTCCGAGAAATGACAGTTGAAAGAGTTAGCAATAGTCACTGGATTGTTACAATGTACGCCATTTAGTAGCATATAATTTGAAGTGATCGGCTTATTTGTGCCAAGAAGAGCTTTGAGGACTGACCAGAATTTTTTTCACGTCACCTCCAGCTTTTATTAGTAGATCTTTACAGATAGTGCTTTTGGCTTGTCGAGTGTTCCTTTTGCAAGAGCTTCTCAGGGCCCATAGTGATTATAATCATGTTGCTGTCCAGAGGCCTTGAAAAGCCGCCAACTTTTGTCCCTAGCCCGGAGTTGGGTAAGAAGGTCTTTAGTGAGCCACTTAGTTTGTGTGCCACGAATGCGGCACGTGACACGAGGAGCATGAAGGTCCTGGAGACACCCAAACTTTTCGAGGAAGTAGTCAAGGGCAGTTTGAACTCCAGAGGAGGTTAAGACGGGTGACCAGTCAATCACAGTTAAGTCCTGCAGAAATTGTGCCTGATGAAAATTAGCCAGATTTCAGAAGGTGATTAATTTAGGGGGGAGGAGAAGGATGTCTAGCAGCACGCCAAATGCAAAAAATTGGGGACTGGTCACTTATCGAGTCAGCAAGGGTACCAGCAGAGACGATACAGTCAAGACGGTTCATAAGGACCCAATCAAATTAGAGTGCTGGATCGGGAGGGGGGGCATGGCCCTAGTAGGGTCAGCGATCAGTTGGTGTAGGGCATGGCCTTGCACTAAGGTGCGGAGGGACTGACAGGACTTACCGGACCAGTTAAGGTTTAAGTCACCTAGGATGATGACTTCATTACGTCCAACAGCTGAGTCCACCATGGAAAGGAGTTCGACTAGGCCAGAGACACCACCCGTAGGGAGGGTTATAGGCACACACTATGTGTAACCTTTTAGAACCAAGTTGAAGAGTCGCATGAATAAATTCACAGTGTGAGAGTGGGAGAGATGTTACGATGTAAAGAGAGGTGAAGTTTATAGAAGATAGCAACACCTCCACCACGCTTAGAAGAGGACCTATCTTGCCTCATAATTTTGTAGTTAGGAAGAAAGCTTAGGTGATCAGGGGTAGAGAGTTGCAGCTAGGTCTCAGACAAGCAGAGAACGTCAGGATCATATAGAGTAGTCCACGCCTCTAGTTCTGTTAGATTATGGGGAAGACTCCTTATGTTCATGTGAACAATATGCAGACCCTTAGTATCGTTCCAAGAGGTGTTTGTATGGGAGATGTTGTTTCCTGGCCCTGGGTTTGGTTCAATATCCCCAGATAAAATAAGAGCCAGGAGGAGCAAGTACCACAACTTCCGATGGGTGAAAGTGGTCAGTAGGGTGGAAAACTGAAGAGAGAGGTTTTGTAATAAGTAGGCAGCATGGTAAGCAATCCTATTAGGGACAAAGAACGGAGGAATGGCTAGTGGCATATGGGATCTAATAAGCATGTTGAAGAAAGTGAAATCTTGGGCCAGACAACCTTGGTACTCCATGCTCCTGTCATTGTCAGTAACCAAGCCAGTCGGTCTCCGCAGGAGGTACAACCTACTGTCGTCCTCACAGGGTAGGACCATGTACCACAACCTGTTGCCCCTCAGACTCAAAGCATGGCTCTTGAGGACTTAGAGTATGCAAACTTGCATCTCTCTGAGGGAGTCATACATATACTGAGAGTCTTCAGAAAGCCTTTAACCAAGAAAACCTATGCTTCTAAATGGAAAAGATTTTCTTTTTGGTGTCAGGGCAAGGGCTTGGACCATACCCAGGCTAGTCTCTCTATAGTCCTGGATTATGTGGCCCATTTGCATTCCACTGGTTTAATTATTTCCACCCTGAGAGTGCACCTGACAGCTGTCTCAGCTTATTTATCAGCAGGTAAGGCATCTTTCTTGGCTTCAAAACCAGTGTTCAAGACATTTTTTAAGGGGTTACTACATTTGCATCCACCACATAGGGAACCTACCCCCTTGTGGGATCTGAATATTTGCACTGCGCAGCTTATGCAGCCCCCTTTTGAGCCCATGTCCACAGCAGACCTTAAATATGTGACTTGGAAAACAGTCTTTCTGGTAGCCATTACTTCTGCCAGAAGGATCAGTGAGTTCCAGGCACTATCTACAGAGCTTGGTTACATTGCAGTCCTTAGGACTAACAGAAAATTTCTGCCCAAGGTGGTATCAGAGTTCCACCTCAACCAGTCTATTACTTTGTCAGTCTTCTTTACAGACCATGCCATCTCAGGTGAGCGCAGGCTGCACAGCCTAGATGTAAAGAGGGCACTCAGCTATTATCTTGACCACACAAAGAGTCACAGACAGGATCAGATCCAACTCTTCCTTACTTATGGAGAGGTGGGAAAAGGGAAGCCTGCCACAAAATGATCTATTGCAAGGTGGATTGTGGCCTGTATTCAGTTTTTCTATAGCAAGGTGGGTAAGCAACCACCTGCAGGCCACAGGGGCCATTCAACCAGGGATACTGCAGCTTCTGTGGCAGCTGCTAGAGATATCCCCCTAGTGGACATTTGCAAAGCTGCAACCTGGAAGACAGTTTACACATTCACCAAACATTATTGTTTGGATAGCCAAGCTAGAGGAGATGCCAGGTTTGGCACAGCAGTCCTGCAGATCCTGTTTCCTAAATAGGTTATAGGTCCACCTCCAAAGGCACTGCTTGGTAATCTGCATAAATCAGAATACAGTAAGATTTCTTGGGGTTTGAAGAAAAAAAATTACTCACCTTAGTAATCTTGTTTCTTCTAAGGGAATGTTACTGTATTCTGAGATCCTTCCCTTCCTTCCCTGCTAGAAACCTATGGTCACTGCACTACAGCTGTGGTAGAGTTGTTGCAAACCTCGGGGTATGGATGGTCTTGTTTCTGGGCATCTGTGACTTGAATCTTGGTGATGCCATTTGGCAAGTTTTCAGAAGGAAGAATAATTCCTTAAGTGTTTTTCCTTTTAAATTATTAGGGAGGGTTGTTGTTTCTATTCTTATTACTATTATTATTATTATTATTATATTATCCAGAAATTGCTTAGTGTATGCTTCGTAAGAATCTGACGGTTTATAGTTGTTTACCAGGGACAGTGACTTGAAAACCGAGCTCGAGCCTAACATTCCATAATTTGCATAAGTTCTATTAACCATTTTGGCTCCGGTGCAGTCCTATGGTGAGACCATACTGCATAAGTCAGAATACAGTAAGATTCCCTTAGAAGAAACAAGATTACTAAGGTGAGTAATTTTTTCTTCATGGAAGCTTCTGCTATTTTTATAATATTTTGCATTAGTTTTTATGCATGGCACAGCAAAACTGCCCCTTGTTGCCAGTGTAATGGAGGGTAACAGGAGAAGGGCTATCTGATTACCCCATTTGGCCATCTTTGTCAGACACACTGTCAGCAGTACATCTATTTCTACTGTCTGGATTGGATGCAGCCATTTCTGAAATAGAATAGTTGGTGCCTTTTGCCCTCATGTCAACGTATTGCCGTGGCCACGTACTGCAGTATCTCTGGGCTGAAGTACTCTCCTTGCAGGCAACCACTAGCTATGTGCATTGATGTGACAGTCATTACAACCATTATTCTATGGGCCCTTCAAGGTGGGTTCCCCTCCCTGCGTGATCAGAGCATGTCTAGTCAGGGACCTTCCCTCTCGTCTCAGCATGGAATACTTTCCAATGCAGACATCTTCTTTACAAGGCAATGTTGCAGTACTTCTCTTGCCCAGATAATTTGCCCCAGGCAACAGCTCATTTAACAAGATCTGGCAAGTTTACACATGTGCACTTCATAATAACTTTTCAACCACCAGTGCATTGAGATGTGTAGCCTTGGTTCAGCCTGCTAAAATCTTCCAAGAATGTCTTCTCTGTAGTTTTCACACTCATTGGTCTTAGAGTCAGAGGCAAAAGGACCCCATGGGAACCAGAACTTTCAAGCTGGCAGTGCCGGTGTCCATTACTGATGCAGGACACGTTGTGTAAGTGCTCGAAGGGGGTAAAGTGGCACCAGTCCGAACCACCTCAATTCCTTTTCTCCCACCATCGAAGCACAGTGCTTTCCTCATCAGGAACCAGAACAGTAGTTTGTGTACAAATAGCATTCTAGTCTAGGTCATCTATCAGAGCGATGCACTGATGTTGCCAAGCCCAAATGTTCTAGTTCCAACATGGGCTTACTGCCTCTGGCTGTAAGGTAAAAGAGTGTGGCTCTATGGAGGAGATACTCAAGAAAATCAAAAGTTACAGTAAGTAACTTTCCTATGTTGCATATCAGGCAAATAGAAAAAAGAAGAGGGAGTGAAGAGGGGACTCAGAGATGGAGTCAGGAGCTGAAGGAAGACCAGGTAGGAGTCAGTCAGCATTGTGGGGACAGGTAGCCACTAGCCAGATTGACAGGGAATAGCATTTAATGTCACTGACACCAGGGAGTAAGTGTAAATAAAACAAATCTGAACTATTTGACTTACTGTGCAAATTGGACCCCTCCCACCCCGCCAGATCAGTTTTTGATATATCTTCCTGGACTAAGTCTCCATCACTCATTCACACTAGTGGGATAGTGCTGGAGGCGCTAGGACCAAGCGGGAGCCTAAAATTTTCTGAAGGGTCGGCGCTGAGACAGGACCACGCATGCACGGCACCACAAGACTAGCTCGCACCTGTGTAGGCTATCTCAGTGTTGACCCTTCAACCGCCTCAGTTCCTTTTCTCCCGCCGTCAAGTGTGCTTGGATGCCGACGTCGCTCATCTGCCGGAGTCTAAGTTTTCGTCTATACGATAGCAGCTTTTAGCGTTTAATATTTTAAGTAGTACTTTCTTATTTTATGAACAAGAAAAGAAGATTATGAAGAAGAAGAAAAATAAATTATTTTCTGCCATCAAAGGAGTCGTCCTTAGATGGTAGCGGTGATGGTAGGAGGACTTCATTTGAAAGTGTTTATGGCAGAGGGGCTGTGTACTGTCCGCCGCCCTTAATTAACGAGGGGAGGTCCAACTACGGACAGTCCTGTGCTGGGGGGCAGTCCACCGAAGCACAAAATCTAGTGGTTCCGGGGATCCAGCTCCACTTAACCTCAAGCTCTTCTATCCTCATTGGGGGAAGAAGAATCGGTGCCACTCGAGGTTGCCCTTTGGTACATCTGCACGAGGATTGTTCATCGGGAGGGGCGATAGGCCTGAACCGACTTTGGTGGGTTCCTCTTGGCTCCACTCCTAACGGCCGCATTCTCGACTCCGGACTCCATCTCTATCCTCGTTGGAGCTCCGGTGAGCAGTTTCACCTCTGGGCCACTCCTGTGGAGCGGGGGTTTGACTTCCTCCTTTCTTCCTGGCTTTGTTCCTGATTTCGGGGCCTCGGAGCCACTGGACTGGGGCTGGGTCGATTGGATCAGGATGGGCGTGCTGCCCTCTTGGTGCCCTCGCCATCATGTTGACCCCTTGTGCCTACCCCCCTCTTCCTTTTCCATGCAGTGGCCAGCATGGGCACCACCTTTTACCTTCTCCCCTCCTTCTCAGGAATTCCTTTGGCTTTTTCCATCGGTGCCGTGGCTCGGTGCCATGTTGGGCACTGTGGTCGGTGCCGTGCTGGGTGCCGTGGTCGGTGCCTTACTGGCCGCCATAGTCGGCGCCATGCTGGGTGCCGTGCTGGGCACCATGGTTGGTGCCATGATCAGTGCCGTGCTGGGCACCAAGGTTGGCGCCATGCTGGGTGCCATGGTCAGCGCCATGCTGGGCGCCGTGGTCAGTGCCATGCTGGGTGCCGCTGGGCTGGGCACCGTGGTCAGCGCCATGCCTTGGTCGGTGCTGTGCCTCGGTGCCTTGGTCGGTGCCATGGTTGGCACTTTTGGTTGGCGCCGTTGGTCAGTGCCATCACTCTGTGCGGTGCCACGGATGCTGTTGTTGCCATTAGTTGTCAGTGCCGCTGGGCTGTGGATGTCTCATGGAGCCACAGATGGCACCAAGCACCAGCGGGTGGTGCTGAGTATCCACGGGCGATGCAAGCACCCATAAGTGTTGTAGGTGGTGCCGAGCACCCATGGGTGCCATGGGTAGCACTGCAGGCACCCCCGGATGCCATAGGCATCCATGGGTGCCACGGATTTATGGGTGCCGCTGGTGCCCTCAAGTGCTATTCTTGCCTTGAGTTCCATGGGTGCCATGGTACCATGGGTGTCGGGGTGCCCTAGGATGCCATTGCTACATGGGTGCCGGGGGTGCCTGTGGGTACCGCTGCAGGTGCCCTCAGGTGTCGCCCAGGTTGGCATAGGCACTACTTGGTGCCCTCCTGTGCCACTAGTGATGCTGATGCTGCAGGGGTGCTAGTGGGTGCTGCCTGGCAGAACAAGTAACAAACCTTCCTTCTCAGACATCTTCTCCACAGAACTTGTGCCGGGATGTTTTCTGCAGAATGAAGTCTTGCTCTGTGGATTATTTTTCCGCACTTCTTAGTGAGTGGCGGTCCATGTGGGATCTTGTGTCATTCAGCGGTTTTCTGCTGCTGGAACTCTGCTGTACTGCTCTGCCTGCGGAATCTCTCATTCTGCTCAGCACTTTCTCGGCTCCCTACGTGGTACCAAGCTCCTTGACATCCTTCCTGATGGCGGAGTCTCTAGTGGCTCTGATCTAGACCTCCTTTAGAGGTCCTTCTAGGGTAGAAGTGCATCTAGATGGGTCTTTTCCTGTCCTTCTGGTCAGTAATACAGCGGACAACTCATTTTATATACTGAAGGGCTCGTCCTCTCTATCATCAGAGTCCATGATGGAAGATCTCTTCGGTAGTTCCTCAGTAGTGGGGTCCACTATAGTATTTCAGACTGTGTCCATGGACCATACGCTTCTGCGTCTAGACTTTTTCAGTCGTCAAGACAGTTACACTCTGTGGAATATTCTAATTTAATGGTTGGGAGCTGCTCATGCTCTTCCTCCTCTTTGATAGGGGTATATGGCCCCCTTGTGATATTGCACTTCAGTGGCTCCTTCGGCACAGGTGATTAACATCTCTCCAGCTGTGATTATTAGTCATGATTTCAGTATGGACGCTCAGGCTCCTTCTGCACTCAGATGGAGAACATCTTCGTCATTTTGTATCAAGGCAATCCTTGCGAAATAGCAGCCTGAAAGCCTTGTTAGGCTCAGAATATTAAAAAAAAAAAAAAAAAAATGTTATTACAGCTCAGGGCCTAGCCGAAATTACCCGATACCCCTTTTTGGATCCGGTCAGGTTCCACCTCAGCCCTGAGGCGCTGGTCTCCAGAGTACGGTAAAGAGTACCTGACTCCTCCTTCCCCTAGGGGGAGTCTGATCCAGTGGTGGTACGGGTCATCTCTTTCTCCAAGAGAGATTGCTCTCATTCAGAGACATTTCCTAGACCTAGGTGGCTGCCCAGTCTGTTAATTACCCTTTCTTTTTATCAGGCTTTCTTCTCTTGAGCAGAGCCTCACAGCAACTCTCAGCCGAGTCAGAACTCAGGTTCCTACTTCCTTGCTTGCTTTAACTTAACAGGCGATATACTCCTTCTTGACCGAAGGTCAAGTAGGTCTTTTTTCTGAGGTAGCTTCTCAAATATTCACACCTTCGGTTCTGGCGCACTGGTTCCATGCCAGTCGCTCATGAAGCTGTCCTCTCCAAGTGCGTGATGGAGTTGTGATGTTTGTTTTTCAGCAAACTAGAATCCTTTCCTACTCCCTTCAGGGAGGCCAGAGTGAGTAGTGCCTCACTGCATTGAGTCACTGCCACTTCTAGTCATTTTCAACGAATGGGTTAGCCCTAACTTGGTCCTGCCGTTCCCCTCCTCGATGCACATCTGCCTCTATTTGCCTTAGAAATCCAGCTCCTGTTTTTTTCTGTCGGACTGTTTTTTTCCGCAGTGGACATGTCCTCCTGTACATTTTTCCTTTCTTCACTGAGTTCAGAGACTGCTACTACAGTTGTATATACAGGGGCAGGATGGTTCCTTTTTGGACTATGCAGTGGGTAGGATCTGGTTATACTAGACCACTACAAGAGGCTTCTAAGTCGTGCTTGGCCTTCCATTAGGAGGGTTCCAGTGACTAAGTGGAGACTATTCTCCTTGATGGGCTAATCCCACCTGGACCCCCTTTGCTCACCAAGTAAGGGGTTCAAGTGCTCCTGGACCTGTTATTTACAGGTCAGCCATACTTGATAGTGGGGGTTTCCATCTGCACTTTGCGGTCTACCCTGAACCAGTAGACTTTACCTCCGACTCTTTCAGTTCCTGAGGTCCCTTTACATTACATTAGTACATGTCTTTGACACTATTACTTTTGGTCCTAGACCAAATTGTGAGGCCAGGTTCTTGCCACTCTCCTAGAGTGGTTGCGGCTTCCTGGCAGACTTTCATTTTGTGCCCAGTGCAGTCGTCTGCAAAGTGGTGAGTTACAACTTGAGCGCTTATCTTGTAAGCACTATGTTCTAGATGCTCTTTACAAGACAACTCTTTTTATTAGCAGGACAGTCCTCAGCCATCCTTTCTGAGTGAACCCTATCTCCTAACGCCCTACTCAGGGTTGTTGGTTTTAGCTCGGTACTCTACCACTATTGTGAATGAGTGATGGAGACTTAGTCCAGGAAGATATGGAAATTACATACTTACCGTAATTATTGATCTTCTTGGATAGTCTCCATCACTCATTCACACGCCCACCCACCATTCCCCGCGTTCACTCATTTTCTTTCCTGATCTTCATGGTCCTATGGTTCAGACTGTGAAGACATTGTTCTTTGACCTTTCTTGCAAAGGCCATCTGGGCCCCTCTCACGCCCAGAAACTCAGGATGAGTTATTCTCATTAGTTATGCTGCACCTCCTCGGTCGAAAAGGTACTGAGGCGGTTGGAGGGTCGATGCTGAGATAGCCTACACAGGCACGAGCTAGTCTTGCGGTGCCACACATGCGTGGTCCTGTCTCAGCGCCGACCCTTCTGAAGATTTTAGGCTCCCACTTGGTCCTAGCACCTCCAGCGCTATCCCACTAGTGTGAATGAGTGATGGAGACTGTCCAAGAAGATCAATAATTACAGTAAGTACGTAATTTCCATTTGTGAACAGTAGATCAGTTGTCAGTGGGTGAGGTTTGGAACCTCCTTCTCAGACCCTGACCCTACCCTGCTATGAGTGCCACAATGATCCATTCTCAGGCCTCTTCTTTTTTCTCTTCACATAGACGACATTCACCTCACTCTAGCCCATAATACCCCTATCCTATATGCAGATGACCTGGTGCTATACCTTAGATCGTACCCAAATTAATCTTAACTATTCATTACTAAATGAGTCCTTCAATGCCCATATTGACAGCCTCACTGCCAAACTCAAGGCAAGGGTAGGCTTCTTTTTTAGAAACAGAACTCTCTTCCCCACCGAGATCAGACTCAGACTCTTACAGACTACATTCCTCCCGCTCTTGGACTACGGGGTTATCATATACAACTGCACCTCCACTACCAACCTCCGCAGACTAGATGTCCTCTTCCACCGTGCCCTCCGTTTCATTACCAAGGCACCTGCCAGGACTCATCATTGTGACCTGTACTCTTTTGTTGAGTGGATGTCCCTAACCTCTAGAAGACTGCTCTACTTGGCACATGGACGCTCAAAGCTCTTCACAACAAACTCTCGGCGTACATTTCCTCTCTCATCCGTATCTCACAGTGCACGTACTCCCTAAGGAAATCAGCCTTCCTCCTCCTGTATATCCCCAGAACTCGTACCAGCCTTGCTAAGGGTGCCATCTCGCATGCCCTTCCTGTGACTTGGAACCGCATCCAGGGTGCACTCAAGCTCACCAGTCTGGTCCCGATCAACTTCTTTAAATTAATAGCCTCAAAGTACTTTACAGTTCTGTGTAGATGTCAGAGAACTTAGCTCTACTAAAATCCCCTTTTTATTATTTTTCCGCACAATGGTAATGTCGAGGTTGGGGCATAGATCCAAGTTGAGGAGCTGCCTCTGTGTGTTGATGTCCCTGTGTCTACTCCATAACCGTTACTGACCCTCACGACCATTGCTTCACCTGTCAGGGTCTGCGCCTCATGATGGATGAGTGCGACAGCTGTTTTTCCATGGACTACCGTACGCTTGTTATCCACGTGGCAAGGATGGGAGGAGAGACCCCTCCAACTTTCCGAGGGTGTCAGCACACTCGGGATGCCAAGACCAGGTCTGTGGGCTACACTCCTGAGCCCCCCCCAGCTCTGTATGTGCCAGCGGGGACGGGACCCCCTCTGCTCCACAGTTTGCTGGTGCAAGGGGTCCCAGTGAGGGGCTGGTGGGGCAGCCCCATGGGGGCAGCTGGTCACCCCTCGTGGTCCAGAGTCTCCTTGGAGATGCAGACAACCCTCGGTGTGGTGCCTGAGCTATACATGGGCTCTACTCCGGTGGACTCCTCGGTGCCGTGAGGTTACCCTGCTCCTGGCACCATGTCCGGTGCCAGTGAGCAGGGTGGTGTTGGCTGTGCACTCAGTCTCCCCCCCAATGCCGCTTAGTGCTGGGGGGATGAAAATCCAGGGGGGTTGCCAGATTGGAGATCTCTCTGATCTCATCTTCTACCTTGGGAGATGAGGATTGGGATGGTCCTGATTGGGTACTGGGCTCTGAGCAGCCCTCAGATTCTGCCCGGGCCTCTCCAAGGCCTTCAGGAGATATTAGGACAGCGCCATTGCTCCAGAGCCTTCCAGTGCCGACTCTGGTGCCAGGGACTCTGTTAGGGTTCTTCCTAGGACTCCTGGGAGTGGCCATTTCAAGAGGTGGCACCGCAGCTGACACCGTTTTGGGGGGGTGGTACCACAGTTGGCGCCCCCTCAGTCTTTGGTGCCACAGCCGGTGCTGACTTGGGCACTGGCACTGTCTTTAAGGCTGGACCCAGGCCTATCACAGTATGGATCCTGGCTGATAAGAAGGATACTCAGGAGGGCTCCACTGTCTCCCCTGCAGGGGCTGGGGTTTTCCCTTCCAAGTTGGTCAGTCCAGATTCTTCGAACAGGCCTCTTCTGATGGGGCTGGTCCCTCTCCTTGAAGTTGGGGGTTGGCAGACCCTGGTCTGAGCAGCGACCCCATCAGGGAGACCCTCTGGGCCCCAGCAGGAGTGAACGTATCTCAGAGGTCTCAGTGCTCCCGGACACTATAAGTGATCACTCACCTATCTTCTGCTTCTGGGCTAAAAAATTCACCAAGACCTCCCCTAAGGTAATCCACACGAGGGTTCTAAAACAGGGGCACCTCCAACTGCTAAAATGCCACCGTAACAGGTTGGACTGGGCTATTATTGATGCATTTAATGACATTAACAAAGCCTTGGATCTCTTCATCAACCGCTTTACTGCTGCTTGTGATGTACATGCCCCACACAAACAGATGAAGGTCAAAGTCAGACCCAACTCATGGATCACCTCAGAACTCATAACACAGCTCAAACAATGGGACCACCTCTGGCACTGTGCTCGAGCCTCATCCACACAATCGGGACCTACAAAGATACAAAACTGCATGAAATAACTGCACTCAAGCAATACGGAATGCCAAAAGCAAATATTTCAGGGAGTCACTGACAAACTCCTGGGGTGACTGGAAAAAATTCTGGAAGAATATGAAAGACCTCACAGGCAAGGATCCTAAAACTCCTCCCACTATGCTCAACATTGATGGAACACCTACGCAAGACCTGGGCATCATCACCAACACCTTCAATAATGCATTCTCAAACCTCAGCAGTGTCCTCCCACCTGACTTCTTCAATGCACCTTCCTCTAGCACCCCCTATGGCATGACATCCCATGTACACACAGTTCCACAGTTTTTCTTCAAAGAGGTCCCTATGCACATAACCAGATCCTATATTCTCAAGGCCATCTGCAAACCTGGGCACAGTGGCAATGCTCTCGACCTGAAGCTGATGGTGCTAGTCCTAGATGATATCCTTGAACCTCTGACAAAGATCTTTAACCTCTCACTAAGGTTAAGCCAATTCCCAACACTCTGGAAACAGGCGTCCATTGCACCAGTCTACAAAAGTGGCGACAAATCACTGCACATCAGCTACAGGACTATCTCCACCCCCCTCTTATCCAAAGCACTCGAACGTATAGTCTCGGACCAGCTAATCGAGTACCTAGACAAGAATGACATCCAATGCCTGGAACAGCACAACTTCAGAAAAGGACATAGCACCACCACCGCACTGCTGGAATTTACAGGGCTCATAAATGCCACCCCCGACCAAGGTAACTGTGGGGGGGGCAGTATTCATTGACTTTACTAAGTGCTTTGATACCGTTCACCACCCACTTCTACTTAGGCAACTGTCAACCATCGGGCTCTCTAATGATGCACTGCCCTGGTTCACTAGCTATCTCAGGGGAAGGGTCCAGCATGTTAGGATTGCCGGTGTCACCTCTGATGAAAAAACAGTCCTTTCAGGTGTACCGCAGGGGTCCATACTTGGCCCTCTAATCTTCTCTTTTCCTGAACAACCTCCCCAGGGTTTGCCACCAGAAAATACTACTCTACGCAGACGATGCAGTCCTATTTATTAGTCATCATGACATCAAACACCAGGAGTGTCAGCTACAGTGTGACTTTAGGCATGTAGAAGAGTGGTTCACAGATCACAAGCTCATCTTAAATTATACCAAAACCAAGGTCATGACCTTCTGCAACGCACAGAGCAAGTACAAATCTCAGTTCCCCACCATTAAGAACCAGTGTGGGACTTCACTTGAACATGTGCCCGAGTTTAAATATCTTGGCATCACACTGGACAGCTCCCTCACCTATGTATGGCACATCAACAATGTAGCAAAGGCCGCCAACATATGAATTGGTCTACTCCACAGGCACAAACACTGCATGACTGTGGATGTCCTTAGACTGGCTATCTACAGCTCTGTCACCTCCATCATTGACTGTGGTCTAGTTATCTATGGCTCTGCTTCTCTTACTGCTCTCCACAGGATATCAGCGACAATCAACAAAACCTGCAGGCTCCTAAGTGGCACTGCCCGCCGAACTCACACCTGTGACCTGTACACACAGGCTGGTTGGCTTCCACTTCATAGTAGAATTCAGTATCAGACATGCCTCATCTCCAAGAAGATTCTCCTTGGGCTCATGCCGCCTGGTGTTCAAAAGGCTCCTCACGGCATACAACAGTACCCAGCATACACATAGTGCTCAACATCAAACCTTCCAGGTCCCCAGATGCAGGACCACAATGGGTCAAAGGTCATTCACCTACAGAGCTCTTCAGTAGTACAATGCCCTTAACAATGAAGTACTTACTCCTGCAACACTTGGACCCTTTAAAAGGCAGCTCTGTCTATGCTTAGCATCAACCACGCAATGTGACTGCTTCCCTTAGGGGCAGCCTTCTCCCTCACCTCAGTCTAAGGTGGTCTGTTTACCCCCCCCCCAGCTTCTCCCCTGTCACCTGCTTCCTCCTCCCACCCCTACCCTTCCCCACATACACCCTGCCCTACTATCCACCTCCCCTCTCATAGGCACTTACAGATCTTGGGTCCCCCAACCCGTACCTACTCTGCACTCTTGCTACCTGTCCATCACCTTCTGACAATGGCCCCTCAGCCTGCCCACCCTCTCTTTAACCCTGCTATCCCATATTCACTATCTGTTCTATATAATGTACTGTCTGTTATGAAACATTTTTTTTCATTAACTGGCTCATTATGTACTGTAAATTTATAGCCTTGCTTCACTGTGTTAATCCTGTAACCTTGATCTACCTCTGTATGTATGTTCTCCTCCATCCTTTGACATGGAACCTTTGTAAATGAGAAGTAATTGCTCAAAGGTATTTGTTATCCTAGAGTTTAATAAAATAAAAAAAATAAAATAGTGCGGACCCATCCCTGCCTTCTCTTGTTTTGTGGAGGTGTCTTGCAGTTGTTGAGGACAGGGGCCTTCTGGTGGACTCTGCACAACTCCAGTCTCCTCACCTCAGGTTTTCCTCTCAAGGACAACACCCAGTCTGCCCCTGGCCAGTTGGGTGCACTGTGGTGGGCAGGATAGGCAGGCCCACCTCCGGGAGGGGTCCCCTGCATGATCCCACAGTCCTTGCAGAGGACATTCCCTGCTTCGCCAGGCTTTCCCTCCTTCTGTTCCTCTGCCATCCCTCCCCTCTCTCCCGTCTCTTGGGCCTGGGGCCCCAAGACCTGGGAACACCTTAGGAGTTCGGCGACTGCATTTCCCTGTTACCTCAGGGCCATCTCCTAGGCCATTTTTAGACCTCAAACCCCTGCGCCACCTACCTCTGATTGAAGCTCCTCTGCGTCTTCAACTTCCTTCACTGAGGAAGAGGATGCTTCTCTCCTCTATTCAGATGACATGGACTTTATGTCCTACCAGTGCTTCCTGGTGGAGATGATGGAGGCGCACCATATTTCCCACTTTGCCGGACACAACCCAGGCCATGCGATACTGTAATTCCTGGGGGAATACCGTGCTGACAACGTGGTCATACCTCCCTGGCTGCGGTCATTTGTGGAGGCCTTGCATGTCGTCTGGTCTGTCCCGCCGCCCCATCTTCTGCCACTAAGGACTGCAAGTGCAGGTACTGCACTGCAGTGGGGTCTTCAGGTGCCATGCCCCATCCTATTTCAGGAGTGGAGCTCCTGGACACTCCAACTTGGCATCATCGCCCTCATCACGACTGCTCCCCGGACGCTGACTCAGCTGAATTTGACCAGTGGGGAGAACGGTGTTCTCTTCGGCACACCTTCTGTTGCAGATCGCTGCTCATCAGGCTCACCCGGTGGCCTATGCTAGGCATATCTGGATGCTGCTGGGCCAACTTCTTGCGGTGATGCCTGATGGTGAGGGAACCTGCAAGTCATTTGCCATACTGTGCAGAGCCTGGAGCTAGCACGACACTGCTCAAGGGCAGTATATGATGCCAACCAGGTGACTTCCAGGCTGGTGGGAACTTCAGTTTGCATCGGGTGGACAGCATGGCTTTGCCTGTCAAGGCTGTCACCCTTGGCCCGGCGTAGGGTGCTGTCCTCACCATTCTGGTAGGCCCACTTCTTCTCATGTAGGGCTTGGCAAGAGTTACAGGGGCACCTTCCATCTCCTGGGTCTTGGGAGCCTCCGCCAGCCCACAGCCATCCACAGGCCTCACCAGGCCAGCAAACAGGGCCCTTCCCTACTGTGATCCTCCCCCACAGGGGGCTGGGGGAAACCAGGCTTCCCTCAGGGTTTGCCATCTTGGAATTCGGACCCATTTAGTAATGAATGGTGAAGATTAATTTGGGTAAGATATGGAAATTACATACTTACCATAATTATTGATCTTCCCAAGTATCTTCACCATTCATTATGGTCACCCTCCCTCCCTGTAACCAGGTGCTGGGCAGCACTGTTCACCCTCTTTTTTTTTTTTCCTCTTTTCTCCTTACTCCTTGAGTTGGGAGCAAGGATCAAGGGGGGGATAGCTCTTCCTAGGGGCAAACCCTGCTCTTTATGCCTTTGGGCGTCCTGCCTTTTCTCTGGATGAGCCTTTTCGGAAAGACTGTCCTCCTCTTCTTTGGTCAGGGGGGAAGTTTTCCTCTGGAATCTTCTCTCCTACCTCCTCCAAAGTCTCCTGCAAGGGTTAAGGTTGGCTATGGCCTGTTTTGTGGTTGGATTCAATAGGGGCTGGTAGATTCTCTCCTGACCCTGTAAGCTACTGCTGGAAAAGTAACTTTTCAGTAGGTTTCCTGACTAAGCCAGTGTAAAAGCTTGTAGGGCCACTGGGATTTTTTCCAGCCTCTGGCCCTGCTGGCTGATTGCTCCATCCCTTCGACCCTGGATTCCACAATCTCAGCAGGAGTCCACTTCCTAGTGGATTCCCCTCTACTAGCCTCTGGTTCTCTTTTGGAGACTGTCTCAGAGCTCTTGTTGAAAAGAGAGAAAGAGAGACCCTGGAGATCTTCTCTGTTCCTCCTGAATAGAGCAGTGCAACTTGGTCCCTTCTTGTTTTCTCCTCCTTCCTTCCCTGATCAAGCAGGAAAAGTTTTTAGCTGACCAGAGACCTTCGTGTTTCTCCTGAGGCCTTTTCTTGGCCCAGCAGGACCTAAATCACCCCTTTTTTTTTTTTTACAGATGCCTGTCCGTCAGTGGATGGTTGGAAAACCTGGTGAACCTCTTCGTTGGAGGTCAAGAAAAAAGGGAGGAGGAAGGTGAATGGAGAGGAGACAAGCCTCCTCAGGAAGAGGGACTGCGCTTTCTCTCTCTCCCTTTCTCTCTCTCCTTCTTTTCCTGTTCTATTGCTTCTTCAGGTTCTTAGGGCTTCCCAGCGTGCTGCCCTCCCCACCCTCCTAGCCTATCCCTCTCTTCTAAACCCTTTTCTGTCAGCTTTATATTTATTTCTCCCCTCCCTGCCTCCTCTATCATTCGGGCACCCTTGCCCTCCGTCTATCCCTATCCTTATCTTCTCTTCCTCGTCTGGCGGACAGAACTGAGGGCTGGGAGGAGTTGGTGTCAGTTCCTGGCCAACCTGCGAGTGCCACGTAAAACACTGGCCTTGTGGGCGGTGCCGTCCCAACATCGGCTCCTCCAGCTCAGAAAAAATGTAAAGAGGCAGTGCTCTTTTATTCCCAAGCAGGGTCCTGATCTCTGGTAAGACCCATTTAGCAATGAATGGTGAAGATATTTAGGAAGAGCAATAAAACGGTAAGTACGTATTTTTCATCTCTCGTAGCATGACTGATGTTAATATAAGGCTGTCCACTGACCTCCAGAGAGTGCAACAATGGCTCCTAGCAAACAAACTGCTTTTAAACACAGCAAAATCCCAGGCAATGCTGTTTGACTCGCCACCCACACTTAAAAGTTGTCAGAACCCCTTAACTGTTGTGTACTGTAATTGAACTCTTCTTGCATTCGTGTCTTCATTCAATTACCTAGGTGTGACACTAGACCAATCCATGGACTTCTCACTGCATGCCGTGGACATCTGTAAATCGGTTAACACCAAACTGGGGCTGTTGTACAAGGTCAACATTAATCTCATTCCTTCTGCCCACTTAGCCATAAAGCCCATGGAGTCCTCCTCTCTAAACTTATAGTGGGTTGTCTGTATGCTGTGCTTCAGCCAAATCTGCCTTGCAAAAGTGGGAAGTAATGTATAACAACATGTGTCACTTTGCCTTGTCATTGAACTGCCATACCCATCACTGTACATTATATGCTGGACTGGAATGTCTTCCCCCTGCAGCCCTGCGTACTCTAACCTTAAGTGGGGTAATTTTTTACATATTGCACAATCCGTAATCAGTCCCCATCATCTGTCTCAAGGCTTCTTCAGCCCCCAGTGGCATCTATCCACTAAGGTCCGCTAATCTGGACCAGCTATCCAAACCTAGAACTAGAATGATACTGGGGGATATTGCCTTCTCCATTGTTGCTCTGTATGGAATTCCTTACTGGCTGCTCTCCATCAATGTCAGACTGTATCCACCTTCACAAAGAGATACCGCAGCCATATCCCCATGTAAATCAGTAAGCTCCTGTGCCTAGCTCATTGTGTTAGATTCTAGTTGCATGTAATTTCGAGGCTAGTTGTATGCTCCCAACTTATGTTCGCTTGTCTGCAATACATAGGGTTGAAATGTTAGTGCCTTGCTAATTGAGCTATTAATGTCATGTTTTCTGTTCATTTGTTTGCCATGAACTATAATGTCATATACTCTGTATATTTTCTGCCTACCCTCATCTGTTTTTATATGCCTTTTGTATTGTAATTGCTCTTTGTTGACTTTAATCTGTTGTAACCTCCAGAGTCATGCTTGAAAACAGGCATTTATCTAATGCACTTACATGGTTAACAAAAACTAAATAAATCTGGCCCGTAATATGTAATGCAACCAAAAATCAAAGTACC
This sequence comes from Neoceratodus forsteri, assembly GCA_016271365.2. NCBI lineage: Eukaryota > Metazoa > Chordata > Ceratodontiformes > Ceratodontidae > Neoceratodus > Neoceratodus forsteri. Next base: position 1,419,278,794 of record CM057450.1, read on the forward strand.
AACTGTACTGAGTGGCGCCAAGATATGGAACTGTCAATTTTGTATAGTAAAAGGCACATATTCTGAATATGCTAAAAATGTACATACAGATGCTGCACATAACAGACACATAAATGCATGTAAGTATGCATGTACACCTCAAAAAATAAACAAGCATATCCCACACAATACACAGACTCAGAACTTTTAACCTAACCAGTTCCAGCACTAGGGCTTCTGGAGTTGGCATGATCGTTTCTCAGTTTGAAGTAATGTTTCCAAGTTGCATTCAAACCTCAAAGTCTCATCTAGAACTTTTCAAGTTATGAACAATACAGCACTTCAGACCTTGCTGAAACTATTACTAACATCAGCAATGACATCAAACAATTTCTATCATACTACGGCAATTCTTTTTTTGTATTATCTTTTTGTTCGGTTTCATTTTATCAGACAGTTACAGTCTATGATACATTGATCAACTTGTACATCATATCATAAACATAGCCTAGCAAGGCTAACTTTTATATATCTTTAAACATACCAGCCTATATTGTTACAATGATTATATTCTTCTCCACATGTTACTTGAATAAGCATCATCCTTTGCCTTTTGACTCCTAGTTAGTTCAACTCTTTAATAGCACAGTATCATATAGAAGTTATAAGAGCTATTACACAACACAAGCTGGTGTTATATTATACTTGTTATTCCACATCATCCTATGAGTTGTGTGTTGTAGTTAAAGCTATATACAGAAAGTACAGAAATGGATAGTAAGAAGAAGAAAATAATATGAATCACACTTTCTTTCATAACGTCCTTTTCAAACACCATGAAGTCTTGCTATATTCTGACATATGCAGTGAGTCCCAACCTTCGAACTGCCCCAGAGATGAAAGAGTTAACTTTCCATGCCAGGCATGGAATGCTGAGCTCGAGCTCGGTTGAGACTCTGTCTGTTGTTCTTCAAACTCAAACCGTCAGATTCTTTACTCTGCCTCACTGAACAGTCGCTCCCGGAGATTTCTCCTGCTGCTCGGTTCAATTTGTTGGTTAAAGTACCGCTTTTCTCGGTTTTCGACCGAATTTAAACCGTAACCTGTCGGTTCAGTCTCTGTCTGTGGTATTGTGAGTACTAGATAGGTTTTATTTTATTCTATTCTGTGTGGAACTTGTAAACGGTTTATCAGTTCGGCTTGAACCGATCAAGTTGTTTAAAATCTTAAATTGTGTATTTTAGAGTGTGGTTACCGGTTCTTATCGGTTCTAAAAAAAACGGATTTTATTACTTTTTCCACGACCCGTGACACGGTTGGGAACCGATAAGAGGTTCTTGCCTGGCGGATTGCCATAAAAGGGTAAGTTTGGTTAGGACTGGCACTATGTCTGAGAAACCCAAAAGAAAAACCGGACCCACTGGGTTTCAACACTGTAGTGTGTGTGGGGAAGCCTTGCCAAGGCTGACCCCGCACCACCTGTGTTTATTGTCTGGGGTTTGACCACCTCAATGCAGACTGCCAGATTTGCAAAAATTTCCCTGCAGCTACCCTAGAAAAGAGAGTTGGTAGGCTCAGGGAAAGGGAGGCCAAAAAGTCCGCTGTACCGGATGGCCAGCCCGGTTCGGTTCCAACTGAACCAGAAGGAGTGCCCTCTGACCAGGGCGAGACTTCTTCGGGCAAAAGGAGAGCCGATTCTGAGGAATCGGTTCTGGCTAAAAGAACTAGAAAAGAAAATCAGCTGGTGGGGCCAAAACTTTCCTCTCCAACCGCTGAAGAGATAGCCAAAGCGATCAAAATTGTCCAGTTCTTTTCTTTGAGTCTCCGACCGAACCGCACCATCAGGCAGGCGCCGTCTGGCTGTTCCACCGTTCAAGAGTATGAGTTAGGAGGAGTTTTTATGAACCGGAGGAGGAGGAAGAGGAGTATGAGGAAAGTGAATGGATTTGAAAGTCTGGATGTGCCCATTGACCCAGACATCTCCCCAGACAGACCTTCAGGGGTTTCTCCTCCTAGGCTTTCTGAGTCCCCCTTCCATTTCATGTTTTATAAAAAAGTTGCTGAAACCCTCCAGCTTCCTATGGAAGAAGCTGTGGATGACCAGGAGGAGCCTGACTATGTGGAAATGATGGATATCCCAGAGTCTAGGAGGCTGTCTATTCCCTTGCACAAATCTTTTGGGAAACAGACATCTAAGATTTTAAAGACTCCTAACACTATACCTCCTGTGGATAAGAGAATGGACAAGAGGTATACATTGTCAGGCTCTGACACGGAGTTCCTTACACAACAATGCAGCTATGTTGGGGTAGCCTGTGATAAGGCAAACATTCCCTTGGCTTCACACCCCCCGGACAAGGACTCCAGGAGGATTGATGCCATGGCAAAGAAACAGTACATGGTAGCATCCTTGGGACTCAGACAGGCCAATTATATGGCCTATACTGCTAGGTATCAAAAATCCAGATGGGACACTGTTATGGCCCTAGCAAAACAGGTCCCTGGCCAGCTTGCCAAGGAGCTGGAGCAGGTGGCTGCTGATGGCATTGAGGCATCCAAGGTGCAATTCCATGCTGCAGTGGACTCCAATGATGTGTCTTCTAGAGTCATGGCTACATCTGTGGCACTTTGAAGAATGGCTTGCCTCAGATGTACTAGGCTGTCACAGGATACCCAGACTAAGGCCATGGATTTTCCTGTTGTGGGTAATTCTCTGTTCGAGGAGCAAACAGAGAATTACATGAAGAAAATGGATGAGTATAGGACCACTTATAGGAGTGCACAGGCCAAGGAAAGGCAGGCCACTCCTCAAAGGCAGCTTCCCAGGGGCAGGGGCAGACCCTTTCATAGGCCTTTTTACCAAGCCCAAGCCTCCTCTTCTGCTTATGCCCAGAGGGGGTTCTTTAGAGGGAGAGGCAGACGGGCTACAAGCAGACCTGCTTCCACCCCTCAGCCCAAAGCCCCTGCCAAACAGGCACCCTGATGGGGTTGCCAGGGCCGATTCTCAGCTACCTGTAGGAGGCAGGCTGGCTTACTTTGTCCAGGACTGGGAGTCTCTGACATCAGACAAATGGGTCCTGGAAGTAATAAGCCAGGGGCTGGTTCTCAGCTTCAAAAAGTTTCCAAAGATGAGAACCAGATCCTTTCCACCTGCAAATCCATCAGAGGCACTTGCCTTAGAGGCAGAGGTCTCTTCCCTCCTAGCTCTCAGAGCTGTGGAAAGGGTACCACCCCTACACCAGGGCAAAGGGTTGTATTCCAGGTACTTCCTTACCCCAAAAAAGACAGGAGAATGGCGGCCCATCCTGGATCTCAGATACTTAAACAAGCACCTTTTAAAACCAAAATTCAAAATGGTGACTCTGGGAATTATTCTACCCTCTCTAAGGCCAGGGGACTGGCTAGTGTCCCTGGACCTCAAGGATGCCTACTTCCATGTTCTCGTCAGAAGCTCCCATCGAAAGTACCTCAGGTTCAAGCTGCCCTCAGGCCATTATCAGTTCAGAGCAATGCCCTTTGTCCTCACTTCTGCTCCAAGGGTATTCACAAAATGCCTGGCAGTAGTAGTTGCTTTTCTAAGAAGGCAGAAGATTGCCATTTTCCCTTACCTGGACGACTGGCTCATAGTAGGCCAGTCCCCAGACCAAGTCAGGTTACACTTGCAGATAACTCAGCAACTGCTCACTTCTTTGGGTTTCCTTCTAAATCTTCCAAAGTCAGTTCTAGAGCCTGTCCAGCTCCTCACCTTCATAGGTGCAGAACTAGACACTGTAAAGGCCAGAGCCTTCTTTCCCCTGGACAGGGCAAGGACACTGGTCTCTCTGGCCTCCTCATTCACCCTGCAGGTGTCTCGACTAGCAAGGCATTTTCTACGGCTCCTGGGGCACATGGCTTCTTCTACAGCAGTAGTGCAGGGAGCAAGATTTCAGATGAGGGACATTCAGTTCCATTTGAGAGCCTTTTGGTCTCAAAGGAAGGACCCTCTGACCAAATTGATCCCAGTAACTCGAACCCTGATCCAGGCCCTGAAGTGGTGGCAGGATCAGAACAATCTGAGACAAGGGGTTCCCTTTGTCACTCAGTCTCACTCTTTAATCCTTACTACAGATGCCTCCCTCTTGGGGTGGGGGGCTCACATGGGCAATCTCACCACCCAGGGGTTGTGGTCCCCTCAGGAATCTCTGCTCCATATCAATTTGTTGGAACTCAGAGCAGTATTTCTAGCACTTCAAGCTTTTTCCAAATCTGTTCAGAACAAAGTTGTACAGGTCAGAACAGACAACACCACCACAATGTGGTACATCAACAAGCAAAGAGGCACTCGGTCTACGGCCTTGTGCACCAAAGCAATGAAGTTGTGGTCTCTGGCTTACTCCGTGAACACCTCCCTCATGGCAGTTCACCTCCCAGGCAAGGACAATGTCCTGGCAGATGCTCTCAGCAGGATTTCCCAGGGCCATCACGAATGGTCACTGGACCCCCTGGTCTTGGAGGTGATATTTTCCAGATGGGGCACCCCGCAGATAAATCTTTTTGCAGCCCCAGACAATCACCAACTTCCCCTTTTTTGCTGCAGGCCCCCAGTGTTGGGCTCAGTCCCCCTGGATGCCTTAGTTCTCAATTGGGAAGGGAAGTTTCTCTATGCTTCCCCCCCTTCCCTCTCCTGTTCAAAGTGCTAGTCAAAATCAGATCTCAGCCCTGCAAAATGATCCTGATTGCTCGAGACTGGGCCAGACAGCCCTGGTATCCACTCCTACTGTCCTTAGCAGTCCATCTTCCCCTGTGCCTTCCCAGGAATTACAACCTGTTAACCTGTGCTCAGGGGAGGGTTTGGTACCCGGATCTCAAATCTCTCAGTCTCAAGGCCTGGTTCTTGAAGAGTTAGAGTTTGCTAATTTACACCTCTCCCAAGGTGTAATGGATATCCTGAAGGCTTCTAGAAAACCTTCCACCAGGGCTACTTATAATTCAAAATGGAAAATATTTTCCATATGGTGCTCTGGGAAGCATATTTCCCCAAAATCTGCTGATCTGCCCACAGTCCTTGATTATATGGTCCACTTAAATAGTTTGGGGCTCAGACCAGCTACACTGAAAGTGCATCTGGCAGCTGTCTGCTTTTATCTCAGCAGGTAAGCCCTCTTCTCTTTCAGCTCACCCTGTATTCTCCAAGTTTTTCAAGGGATTGCTTCACACCAACCCTCCATTCAGGGACCCTGCCCCTGCTTGGGACCTCAATGTTTGCATTGCTCAGCTTATGCAACCCCCTTTTGAGCCTTTATCTTCAGCAGAGCTTAAATACTTGACTTGGAAGACTGTGTTTCTGGTAGCCATCACTTCTGCCAGGCGCATAAGTGAATTACAAGCTTTGTCAGTGGAGCCTGATTTTATCTCCTTTCATAGAGATAAGGTGGTCCTCAGGACTAACAGGAAGTTCTTGCCTAAGGTGGTTTCAGATTTCCACCTTAATCAATCTATGTCTCTTCCAGTGTACTTCACTGACCATTCCTCCTCTGGCGAGAGGAGGCTGCACAGTTTGGATGTCAAAAGAGCCCTTAGCTACTACATAGAGCGTACCAAGAGTCATAGGTTTGACTCCCTCCAACTATTCCTCACTTATGGTGAGGTTGGTAAAAGAAACCTGCCACTAAAAGATCCATTGCCAGGTGGATTGTCTCTTGTATCCAATTTTGCTATGAGAAACTGGGTAAGGTTCCTCCCTCAGGCCTGAGGGCTCACTCTACCAGAGGTACAGCTGCTTCCCTGGCTGCTGCCAGGGACATCCTATTCTAGAGATATGTCAAGCAGCTACCTGGAAAACAGTTCACACTTTTACCAAGCATTACTCCCTGGACATCCAGGCTAGGAGTGATGCTCGGTTTGGCACAGCTGTGCTTCAGAGCCTATTTCCTAAGTAGGTTCTGTCCCTCCTCCATGGAGGTACTGCTTGGTAGTCTGCATATGTCAGGATATAGCAAGACGTCATGGTGTTTGAAGAAAAAATTACTCACCTTAGTAATGTTGTTTCTTCTCATGGAGTCTTGCTATATTCTGACCTCCCCCCCGCCTGCCCCTCTCAGAACCTCTGTTTTTGGGATGTGGGTGGGCAGTGCAGTGTTGGCACTTAGTAGGTGCCCACCTTTTTGTTTTCACCCCTTCTTTCTTGGGGTGAGTTGGTGTGTTTTTCATTTTTGGGTCTCCTGACTTGAGTCTTTGTTTTGAGACCAAAATATGTTTTTATGTTTAGTAGCCAGTTGGCTAGTGTAGGTATACAGTCAAGACAGGACCTTAGTGAGTTTTAGCTCAGAAGATCTGACGGTTTGAGTTTGAAGAACAACAGACAGAGTCTCAACCGAGCTCGAGCTCAGCATTCCATGCCTGGCATGGAAAGTTAACTCTTTCATCTCCGGGGCAGTTCGAAGGTTGGGACTCACTGCATATGTCAGAATATAACAAGACTCCATGAGAAGAAACAACATTACTAAGGTGAGTAATTTTTTCTTCTCTACCATTCACCAAGTATCCTGTTTCAATTCAGTTGTTTAGTATTTTCTTTTTTGTCTCCTATCTTAGACTGCCTTTCGTTAACCAGACTACCTACTTAAACTTCTACCGAATGACAGGTCTCTGTCTGGATTTCTATCCCACCCCTTCCCTAAGCAGCAAAGCCTCTGATGGAGTAATGATGTGAGGTGCCCTCCCCACTCTGTTAGGAAGCGTTCTTCTCTTCCCCTAAGTGCATAAGTTAGTCTATCCATGGAAAGGGTAGCTAGCAGTAAATGTTTCTACGTGCTCTTTGTAGGCACCACACAGGAAACCCATGTGTTTAAAATAATTTGTCTGGCTATTACCAACATAACCCAAACCCACCGTGGCTATATTACCCATTCTTCTCTCTCATCTACTTCCACCCCAAATAACAAGGAAAGAGGTGACATCTTCACTGCTCTTCCCCAGATACTGGAGATTTCCCTTGCCACTTCTCTCCAATATTGACTACAGCAATTCTAATGCTAACAAAAAAAAGGTATCACACTGGGGATCAAACCCAAGCCCCCTGCCAACTACTGCTTGGTAGCCTGCAGCTCTGCTTTTGTACAAAGGCTTCTTAACAGGAAATGCATGCTGTGGCAAAGGACATTCAGCACTGAGTGCATACAACCCCCTCTCCCCCCACACACAGCTGCAGTGGATTTAGTAATGGACCAGTCTGTCAATTTGAAGTAATGTTTCCCAAGTTTCATTTAAACTTGAAAAACTCAGCTGGGGTTTTTCAATTTATTAGCAGTATAGAACTTCAGACTTTTCTGAATCTGTATCACACATCAACAAGAGCATCTAACATTATACAACAGTACTGAAAATCCTTGTTTCTGATTCGCTGGCTGGCACGATTTACAACATGTAAATCGTGCCATCATCACACTGTAAAAAGTGCCAGCCAGCCAATCACCAACTCGAACCCAAAATCAATCCGATGCCCACACCTCCCTCGTACATCAAAGTCGCCAACCGCCATGTTGGAAACCCTTGCAAAGCAGTAATGCGGTAAATTTAAAACCCCAAAAATGACCTCCTCATTTCAAATGTTCGATTCGCCGACATTCTGGACACACAAATAGAACAGGGCACTGTAGAAAATGCCCCAGAAAATGTACCTCTACCTCAGCTTGACATGTCACGTGACCAAGCAGAACACTACCGGCAACACATCTGAACCGGAGCCTGCTTCCTCCACCAGCCTGAACATAGCCTAATGTAAGAACTACTTTCCTGTGCAGAAGTGCACAATCCTACTATGCATTTGAAAAAAACAAAAAATACTTTAAAAGAAAAAGTTCTCACAATGTGACTTGGTTAGACACATTAATATACTGGTAGGGATGCCAGGATGTATCTACACCCGTGTGGTTTCTTCACTCAACCTATGGCCCCATGACTAAACCACACCGGTGTGAGTAAATCCCTGGCATCACCCACACCCCCTCGTGGTATATTGCTTAAATATCTCTCATACTGCATAAAATGTAGTGAGAAAAGAATTTTCCTCACTAGGGCTTGAACCTAGGCTTATGTAGGTCTGAAATCCAACACCAGGACCTAAAAACTCTATCACTGACATCATCAGTCACATCATGCAAGCCAAATCACTCACACTGAATGTACATTTGAACTTGACTAAATGCAAAACACAGTATAAAGGACCACAACCGGTGCTTACAGCTACACTGTTGGCACCTAAAAACAGAATGTTCTGGGAAAAATTATATGATAATAAGAAAAGTGTATTCTATAACCGCTTAGATTACAGCTATTGTATGGTGATTCACCTACTAGTCACTGTCTTTTTATTTTCACACTAATAAGAAATCAGCAAAAATAAAAAGACATTTAAAATTTAATATTTCCTGTATACAGTATTTATTCAGTTTTCTTGTGCTTGTGTATGACAGGGCAAAATACTAGCAGGAACAAAGGATGGCGAAATAATTGAGGTTGGTGAAAAGAATGCAGCTTCCAACATCCTGATAAATGCTCATATGGAAGGCGAAATCTGGGGTCTAGCTACACATCCATCCAAAGAGATTTTTATTTCTGCAAGTGATGATGGGACAGTAAGAATATGGGACCTCTCTGATAAAGTAAGTGTTTGAGTACCTGAATCAATATTTGAACTGTCAACTGTGACTGGTTTTTCAACTAGTTATCAATACTCTCATTCATTTAAAAAAATGATGAACATGAAAAGCTGTTTTATAAAAAGAATGCATGCTTGGATAGCATGGCTAGGTTTGTATCAGCTCACAGTGGTAAGGCTTTATTTTTTGTTTGCTGAAAGTAAGCAAGCATATATAGCAAATACATAGAGGATAATGGTCGGGCATCAGTTAACAACAATGTTGTATCCACTTGGAGAGGTTGCCATGACGACCTAGTAAACCTCCAGAGTGAAGCTCGAGAGGTTTACAGTTGTTATGGAACCTCGAGAAGTGAATGCAGCATTGTTGTTTAACTGATGCCCATCCACTGTCTTATATAGTGTATGGGCATCAGCTGAACATTTCTTGATGGTGGTTGTAATTCCCTCACAGTCTTAGTGAGCATTGTGCTGTTGCTCATGCCTCCCCCCCCCAACACCACAAGAAGAAGCCCGCTTGGTCCACGTTCTCCCGCTGTCACAGACTAACGTTTTTAAATTAAATATGATGCTACCCACCTATGCTGAACATCAGGACTGTGTCCTTTCATCAGCGCTGCTGTCTTTTTTTTCGAAAAGATCTCACCGCTGCATCGTTTCCCCATGATCAAAATAGCTCTCTCCTCGTCGTGGCTGTTTACACAGGAGCCGAGCATTGCCTAATGCACATGTACAAGGACGTTCCATATTGTTGTACCATCAATGTGATGTACTCAGGATGGTACAACAGCAATATTATGTCACATCAATGGTACATCAACCCTGTCTTTACATTGAATTCAGCGAATAAAGCTCCTCCATGCACTATGAAAGGCTAGTAGGGAAACATGAAGGAGAAATAATTGAGGTTGGAGAAAAGAATGCAGCTTCCAAAATCAACTTGCTTATTTTAACTTTGTACTATCTGGAAAATTCATCACCTTCTCCTGTCTTCAAATCTTACTACAAACCTTCATCACATTAAGTTTGAATCACAGAAACATAAATTTTGCAAACAGAAAAAGACTTGGGAGTCCATCAAGACTGTGTTGTTTCTTCATACTTAAATGTTAAGAGAGTGTAGCACAACAAGCAGTGCATCCACATAAACAAGCAGTACTCCCCTGAGGGAGGGCACCAGCTATAAGGTGCATGGAATAAAATAGAAGACATACAGAGATAAACGTACAGAACACAAAGATCTCTTAATACTTTTTTTATTTTAGAAGCAATAGTCAACATATTTAATAAAACCAAATCCAAAGGGGTACAACTGGCTAATGGCCATCCTACAGTGTACTCAATAGTCTTCTTTTTAGGAGCAGGGGGTATATAGCTGGTGGAAGTGAGAATAGGACCACTCACTGTAATTGCATTGGAGGGCTTACAAGGAGGGAGCCCTGAGGACCCCTTCATTTTATGAGATGAATTCTGCGTATGTGTCAAGCATGTATAGTGTCCATCCAGTCCAAATGTTTCCAAAGTTCTGCAGACTTCCAAGACTCAGTCTTCTCCATAGATGCCCATGAATGGGTCTGAGCTGGAGAAGATAGGTCCCCACAGGAGCCAGAAGTTTTCTGGTAGGGCCTGGTGGTGTGAGTAGGCCCAGCACCTGTCACCCCATGTGCCCGCTGGTATACAGTGGCACCAGTCCCCAACTACCTTAGTTGCTTTTTTCCCCCCAATGTCGAGTGCACAGCACCTCCTTCACTGTCCTTGTCAGGGCCAGAACTTCATTGACTATATGACGACGGTGTTCAGTTTGTTGCTTTTTATATTAGACTACACTTCAGTTTGTTATTTTTGTGTCAGTTTAGTTAATTCACTTGCAAAGAGAAAACAAGTTTTCTCACAGTTCTACGTCCCTAAAATAGTCAACACCATGGAGGTAGGGAGCCTGAAGGGACTAGTTGCTCTGGCAGTGGGGCTGTGTCTTGCCAACTCTTATCTCTGGGTGTGTGCTGTGGCAATAGAAAGTCCAGCAGCTGAGGAGAATGGCAGTCTTCCCGGAGTCACAAAAAGAATGTTCCAGATCCCGCATATGCTGGTGTCATGGTTAGTGCACTGGGTTCCACATCAAAACAGCACAGATAAATCCATGAAGACAAAAACAGCGACTCAAAAATAGTTCATCCACAAACAGTAACTGCAAATAACAGCGATCGCTGTCAATGGCGAAAACAGTGTCGCAGTGACTTTCTGCGGGGCCTCTGCCCCACGCATCCCCCCAAGTGACTTTGCGAGCTATCGCAGATGCCGTTTTCGCATAGTATGCCATTGCCACCCATACTTCAGATGTTGAAGCTGCAGTTTGTTTTGTAAAAAAAATCTGTCATAGTCATTTTTATTTATGTTTTATCAGCACTGTGTCCTCCAGTTTTCTGTGTACAGCCACACCCCCAGAATGTTGTCGTGCAAGGGATCTGTCAATGTTTTACATACAGCACCAAGGAATTCTGGGTAAATTACAATGTTGATGTAAATGTTAGTTACTCAGAGGAGCAGTCCCTTATTTTGGTGGTGGTGACTGCACCTAATATGTAGATATACTGTACATAGCAAGACATTGTGGATACAACAAAAAGTTGTTTTCCAATTCCCTTACTGTGAGATGCAATCTCATATTTCTGTAGTGGCTTCAACAATAAAAGCCCTCATATGTTTGTTTGCAAAACAAGGCATTGTGCATATAGTATCTAGCTAACAAGATTTCTTTACTGAGAGATGTAGTCTCCTATGTCGGTAGTGTAGATGTTTGCAATACTAAGACTGACCAACAGGACTTCCAACGCAGCTTCCGGTTAGATGGCAGCTTGATCCACGAGCTCTGCACCAGCTCCCCCATTTTAAAACATAAAAGCCTGCAAAACCTATAACTGCATCCTTTTTTAACATTGGATATTTCATGGCAACAGGCAAACACCGAGGGGGGTGCCAACAGATTTGCGGTATTGCCTCTAGATCCTGAGCTTTCTGAGGGGGACGCGACTGACTCGGAGGCCTCCGGACTCTTCTCCCGATCCGCCCGGGCTACAGTTCGGGGGAAAAGCAGATCTAAAGTACGACAATCATCTATGATGGACAACAAACTAGATAAAATACTTTTGGAGCTACAAGAGTTTAAATCGGATTTCCACCAATTCAGACAAAACCAGGAATCTTTCCAAAAAGACCTCACGGTTTTACATACCACAGTTTCCTCCTTGGAGCAAAATGTGCAGGAGCAGGCCTTGACTATTTCGCAACTCCAGACCACACTTAACCAGGTAGCCCACCTTTGTCAGCTTATGGTGGATCACTAGGAGGATGCGGAGAATTGCAGTCGCCGCAACAACCTACGGCTCTATGGAGTTCCTGAAAATACTGAGGGCACTGATCTTCAGCAGTTTGCGGAGACATTCCTCCGAGAAACACTGGAACTGCCTACGGATTTAAGTTTGAGACAGAAAGGATCCACAGGGCCTTAGGCCCAAAACCTATGCAGCCCTCAGCACGACCCAGATCCATAATTGTTAGATTCCTCCAATTTCAGACGAAGGAACATATTTTAAGGTAAGCCTGGGCCAAATCCCAAATGTGTTTCGGGGACATACGTGTGTTTGTTGATAATGATTATGCCCCAGCTACGATGCAAAGGAGACGGGCATACATCCCCCTTTTTTCTACCCTGAGGCAGCAAAAACTCAAGTTTCGGACTCCCTATCCTAGCAAGCTGGTGATACAGTTTTCTTCTGGACAGCAAACATACAACACCGCAGAGGATGCTTGTGCAGATCTGAAGAAGCGGGGCATATCCCTCCCGACTTTGACTCTTCCACCCCAGAGATCATCACTAGATTGTGGCTCTATTAGACAGGCTCCCCCCGGAGCAAGAGTCGACCAACAGGCCACAGTCGACTCAATCAAGTGGATTTTGGCCCAATTCTCCAGGATGCCCAGCTGAGGCCCTTTTCTTATTTTGAACTCTGATTCAGGACACGCAGTGAGTACAGCGGCTGGGGGCAGAAGGGGATCCGGAGAATGCACTGACTAACACTGTGATGTGGGAGGGATATGAGTGAGATGCCTGGGGGTCAATGGGCTGGTTGAGGTTGGCGGGCTGGCGAGACGGGACTCCTAGGTTGAACTAAGGTGCCTGCATGGGGTGGGGGGATGACGTGATCCAGCTGTTATAATAGGCCCATCTTGGTCGCCGGGGCCCGGGAATGAGACGGGGGAGGTGTTCCATTCGATCCCCACAATATGAAGCAGACAAGGGGCCATACATGACAGCAGTAAACCGCCGGGCCGTCAGTGGCAGGAAGATATGGGCTCTGATTTAAATAAGCCTTGCCTAGATACAAAATTTGTTCTGGTATATACAAATTTACATTAAATAGGGTCTTTTTGGGGAACCCTTGCTTGGATGCTGGCTGGTAGGCCCTGGCTGGTTGTCTTACATCTGGCCGGACTCAGATGCCATCTCTGGACAAGGGATTCCACCCCTCCAGACCATATCATGGCAGGCTGTGCTGTATTAACCCATTAAATAGGGTGCAGTTTTGGGGTCTCCTCGGCCGCAGATGGTCTGGTGGTATGGATACGTGCTTGAGAATAAGAGACCCTCATGCAAGTAATGCTTAGTTAATATTGAGGATTGCTTGAAACACTCTCAGTGGGGATGTTAATTTACCCTGTCGCTGCTCGGCTTGGCGACAATTGACTAACAGTATATGTGGCCTAGTTGCCGTTTTCTCCCCCCCCCCACCCCCCGGCTAGGGTGCCTTTACAGGGCACTTCAGATTTAAGAAGATACACCCCAGATGACGGGATGTGAGTATGGGTGCCACTGGTTTTTGTAGGAATGAGTCCCGTCCCTCCTTGTCCCTCCCTCCCTTGCCCTTCCCCACATGAGCATCTCCTCCTTCCCGCTGCAGGTTGTAGATGGCCTGGGTATCTCCGGAACCCTCACCCCCCTCGGCTGGTTCTCAATTGCCTCCCAGAACTATTCTTATAGTCTTTGTGACTTTTGGTCAGGAGTATATATTGGTATTGAATGTGCCTATAAATCCATGAACAGACTTTGAAAGTATCTGTACAAATAGTACTCTGTCTTTCCCCGGCATCCCTGGGTGGGTTGGGGGCGGCCTGGTGGACTCCCGGGGAGGACCAATGTTCCCCCACACCAGACACTTTAATAGCTCCCTGTTAATTCTCTTGGGTCAATGGCAATATATTATCTTTCTCCCCCCCATGCATAATGGGGAGCGGGCTAAGGATGGAGCGACTCATATGCCATACATGGACAAGCCCCCACTAGAGCAGCACCTTTTTCTTTTCCCCATGCCATACCCTTTCCCCAATATTTCCTCACTTTTTTTTATATACAGATTCCCAAAATATAATTTTTCCTAATTTCCATCCTTCCCCATCCTGAATTTAGGGATAAGAATTTCCCAGGGTCCTTCCTTCACTCAATTGAGGGAATACCCACCTTCAGACAGTGAGCTGACCTGTCTCCAATGCGTATGCTAAATGAGTGCACAATGATGGAAGTCACAGCTTACCCTCCTTACAGAGGTTTGTATATAGTTATCCATATCCTTATGGTGAAGTTTCTTAATATAAATATAGTAGTAGTAAAGCCCGGTTGGCTTCTTAGCCTCCTTTCTGCCCTCGCAGTCATGTCCTCCCTAAATATTGTATGGGATCAAGTTATTGCATACTTTTCACTTGGAAAATATTTTCACTACAGGAAATTAATGTTGATCATGTTCTTGGTCTCTTAGGGCCGGGGGACCTGGGGACCTAGGGAGCTGAGATATATACTTAATCAACCTCAGACATGCAAGGTCCTTTTAAAATAATCTCACACAATGTAAATGGGCTGGCCGGACCCATAAAATGATATCGGACAATTCAAGCACTTAAAAAAATGAATCCTGATGTTCTCCTGCTACAGGAGACCCACCTCTCTTCAGCTGAACACCAGAAACTGCTTAAATTTGGATTTTCTGGTTTGGTGGAGTCCTCCTAGCAAAGGGGCAGAAGGAGAGGGGCAGTGATCTTGATCCTGAGATGCTCCCAACTACAGATACTCTATCAATACTCTATCAATACTCTGACAGGGACGGTAGCTTAGCACTGGTGGTGGTTAAATTGAATCAACAGATTTTGACATTATGTAGCATTTATATCCCTCCGGGGTCAGACGCCTCCACCATTCAACAATTGATGGACACTATCCTAATGAGACAACAGGGCACTCTGATACTAGGTGGGAACCTTAATTGTCTTCTTAATCACTCACTTGATTCATCGACTGCACGCCCCCCCTCCCCAGTCCTTGGGTCAGAAACATTTGCGACGTCTGCTCAGGGATATGGGCCTGGTAGATGTGTGGCGATGAATCCATCCCTCACAACGAAAATTCACTTACTACTCCAATGCCTTTAAACATTACTCCAGACTGGATTACTTTTGCATTGGCAAAGAATGTATAGATCAGTTATGGACAGCAGATATTCTTAATCTGCCTGTCTGATCATGCCCCCATTATTTTAGAACTTAACATCCGAAAGGAAAGGAAAAATGGACAGTGGAGATTTAATCCATCTCTATTGAGGGATAGAGATTTCATGGATCTTCTGGAATCACAAATTCCAGAAATTATTAGAGATAATGCCTCCCCTCAGGTGACACCCCAAACCCTATGGGACACGATTAAAGTAGTTCTCAGAGGCCATATTATAGCTTACACCACACAAAAGAAGAAACGGACTGAGTCCACTTTACAGGCCCTACAAGAAAAACTTGACTTCCTCCAGGAGGCACACATGCAAGGGGATGCAGACCTCCTTCCCTTAGTCTCCCAGACACAGGCTGAGATTCAGCGGCTGCTAACAGCCAAAACTGAACAAGCTTTGGCCTGGTTAAGACAGAGGTATTATGAAGGTGGGGCCTGGGCTTCCAGGCTCCTGGCATACCATCTTAGAAATCAAATATAACAATTTACCATTTCTAAAATTAAGGATCCCACATCTGGTCAGACACACTACTCCACTCAGCATATTCTTGAGGCATTCAAAAAATATTATCATTCCCTTTACTCCTCCCCAACGGAACCTGATCCTAAAAAAATATCGGACTTCCTCTCCCAGATTCGCCTTCCGGCTTTCTCTGTTTCACGACAAGCACAGATCGCAGCACCGATTTTGGAATTGGAATTTCAAAAGGTCGTCAAAGGACTTACAAATGGAAAAGCACCGGGCCCAGATGGCTTTGGTGCTGAATTTTACAAAGGCATTTGGAGCTCTGTACAAACCCCCCTTTTGTAGGCCTTACAAGCCAGCCATCTAACATCCTCCTTTCCAATATCTTGGAGACAGGCCACAATCTCCATAATCCTGAAACCCCAGAAACCCTCACATTTGTGTGAATCTTATCATCCCATATCAGTACCTAACCAGGCTTGTAAGATCTACACAAGTATTCTATCCTACAGGCTTGACCACATTCTCCCCTCTTTGATACACCCTGATCAGTTGGGATTTATTAAAGGCAGACAGACAACAGATAATATTAAGCGAACACTGTATCTTATTGATCATGCCCACTCCACGGGGTCTCCCCTTTTAATACTCAGCCTTGACACCCAAAAAGCATTTGATATGGTTTCTTGGGGGGTTTTACAAGCCACTTTACAAAATTTTGAATCTTATCTGTGTCAGTCTTCACCATTCATCACAGATGGGTACTGGCCGGAGGTCAGGACCCAGAAGGCTTTTTTTTTTTTATTGTATAAAGCGAGAGCACGACGCAGCATCAGCGCCGCCCTCGAGCCGATGTACTAAGTGGCGCTGAGGATTAGCCGTTAAGCTGTGTCAACTCCGCCTGACTACCAGTTCTTTGTCTCCGGCCGTCGAGGTCGCCTCGTGGGACGCCTGAAGAAGTTTTCTCAGTTTTTAGGCCTTAAGCTGCGATATTTCCGTCGCCAGTCCGCAGTCTACTAGTTCTGGGTACTGCCTCCACTCGACGTCGCCGGTAAGATCTTTCCTTTTTATTAACATTTAAGCGACGTCAAGTCTTTTTTGGTGTTGTTTTTTCCGTAGGTCATGCCGCGGTCGGAGGGCAAGAAGTTTCTCTAAGGCGGGGCGACCCCCTATGCGTCGGTGCCTGTGCGGCTGCAATTTCTCCGTGACCGACCAGCATGACCGGTGTCTCGCGTGTCTTGGCCCGCTTCACAACATGGATTCGTGCGACGCCTGCTTCTCCAGGGACCGCCGCGTCCTCGAACAGTGCGCGTGGAAAGTTGGACGAGCTCCACTGACTTTCAGGGGACGGATTCGCACTCGTCGGGCCAAGCCGCACTCTCTCGGCCTTTCCTCCGGGTCCCCTCCCGGTTCTATACGGACCGTGGAGGAGGGAGCCTCGACCTCCCGTAGCCTAGCCTTGGTCGAGGCTCCTCCCGCAGCGCAGGAGGCCCGTCCACTTCCCCCCGGGAGCGGGCGGGAGGCGCCGCCATAGCAATCACCCCTTCGGGATGAAGGCCCCGGTGTCGCTCCAGCGGTCCGGAAGGCCAGGTCGGCGCCGTCCCTCGGCGCCGTCGGTCGGTGTGCCGTCGAGGCCTTTGGCACCGTTCAGAGTGCCGAGGGGCTAGCGGTGCCGACTCGTCTCTCTCAGTGCTGTGGGCCCTGTCAGGCGCCCGCTTGCGGCGTCGGCTCTACTCAGCGGCGCGCACCGCGACCCTGGATCCAGCGTCGCCTTTTGCTATTCTACGCCTTGGCGCCCTCGGCTTTTACCGGTTGAGCTGGCCTCGCCAGGTCCCTCAAGTCGCTGGTCGGCATCCCTTGAATTACCGCCTCTGCTCTCGGCGCGCGGGGCAGGCGGGTACTTCTGTCGGCCGCTGGTCTGTTTTCTGGGCTGTCGGCGCCGCCTTGGTTCTCGGTGCTGCTCGTGGCGCCATGCAGCCTAAGCGGTGGCGCCCGGCACGAGCCTGCTCTTGGGGACGCTTGCGCCGCTTGACTCGGTGCCGCTCCGCAGGCTAGAAGTCTGGCGGTGTTTGCGTCTCGGGGCTGCTGTTGGGGTTGCCGCGGCACCATCTCTGTTGCGCCGCTTCCGGCGCCGGTGGGCTTGACGGCGCCACAGCTGGCCCTATCTCCGGACCTTTGGTCTCGGCTGCCCTGCCGCCTTCTGCCAGCTCCGTCCGCGGGGCCGTGGAGGGCGCGGGGGCAGTTTTGACCACTGCCACGATTTCTGGGCCCTCCGCAAAGGTTGCGTTTCCTTGTCCTCCTACTGTCTGGCTTAGGGCCTCGGATTTCACCTCTTCGGAGTCGGAGTCCAGCTCAGAGTCAGACGGGCAGTCACACCCTTCGGGGTTGCCTGCACAGGAGAGTGAGCCAGTGGTCTCTTCGACGAGTCGGAGTCAGCCCCTGCTGAGGAGCATCGGGTTCCCTCCAGACCGGGTCAGTGACACTGACCAGCAGGCTGTGGTGCGTGCCACCATAGCCATGCAACCTGGTCTGGGGGGGTTCCTTGACCCTGCAGCGGAGGTACCCCCTCCTGTGGTGTGTCTCGATTGCCCAACTTTGGGGCCCATCGGGAAGCCTACGGCTGGGGAGGGTGCTGCGCCCTGGATTTCCCCCTCAGGGGCATCCCAGAGCTGTCAGCTACCTAGGCTGACCCTTCCGAGGACCAGGACCTTCTCGGACTCTGAGGGGTCGAGGGGTGTGGGATCGGCGCGTCGGCCTTTCTCTGGGGTCCACCCGGGCCCTGGACGGAGCTGAAGTGTGGACTTCTGCCCTTCCCCTTCGGGTTCCTTGAGAGGGTCCTGTTCTTTGGAGGCAGGGGACCGTCCTTCTGGACCTATACGGCCCCGGTCGCCTCACTGGGGAGATTCTTCTGGGCGCAGCCTAGGCAGTACCAACATGGTTGTACAGCTGTCGGCTGCGGAGTCTTCCGGGACGCCTTCCCCGGGTGTCCATGGTCCGCTCCCTAGCCCTGGCAGAGGCCAGCCGATTCCTTCCCTCGGCTCTGCCCCTACCCCTCTGCCGCATTCTCCAGCGCTCCCGGGCATTCTTGGTCCTACTGGGCCTCTCTCCTGGGAGCAGTTCAGAGCGGTGGCTTCTCGGTTCCCTGCTTACGTTAGGGCCTTGGACAGTCAGGTTTTTCAACCTCCCCGAGAGCAGCCACCCTCGGAGCATATGGTGACCTCCAGCTCCTCATCCCTCTCTTCTGGGGGTGAGGAACCATCTGTCCACATCTCTCCTGCCACTGATCTCGCGGAGTATCAGCGTTTCCTCGCAAGGATGTTGGAGGACCTTCACCTATCCCCCCTATCCGCGAGCAATCCAGAGCATGCGGTGCCACTTTGCGCCTTTCGGAGCGGGGCAGCCACCTTAGGTGCCCCTGGCCTCTCCTTTCGGGAGGCATCCATGTGTTTCTGGCAGAGGCCCTTCTCCGGAGTTCCTGCCCCTAGGGACCTCAGCCAGAGGTATTGTGCACCCCCGGAGTCTCCAGGCTCCATGCCTCATCCGCAGTCCGGATTGACGCACCTGAACACTCCCGAAGGGCTTCGTGCCCTCCACCGTGACCGGCCCCCAGATCAGGACTCTTCGGATTTTGATTTCTGGGGGAGGAGGACTTTCTACTCGGCACGGTTGCTTCTCTCCATCTCCGCTCATCAGGCCCACTATGCAGCCTACAACAGGTTCTTGTGGTCAGCGCTGGGTCAGTTCCTAGCTGCTTTGCCTGATTCAGAGGAGACCAGGCAAGCCATCGCTCTCTCTGCACGTGGAGCTAGCAAGGCACCAAGCAAGGGCGTCTTATGACGCCAACGAGGTGGCTACCAGAGTGGTAGGGACAGCGATCTGCACCAGAAGATCGGCGTGTAGCCGCCTTTCCCGGTTGTCACCCTTGGCCCGGCGTGGGGTGATTTGCTCCTCACCAGGGAACCTATCTGTTTTCCCGTAGGAGGCGGGCCGTTTGTTGGGGCAACTTCCTTCCCCTCCGGGGGACCCGTCTCGCTCTCCCACTCTCGGCCTCCCCAGGCCCAGAAGGTTCCCACAGGTGTGTCACCCACTGAGGGCTAAGGGGCACTGTCCCTTAGGGTGTAATTAGTCAACCCCCTTCGGGGGGCATGGTACTCACCCATCTGTGATGAATGGTGAAGATTGACACAGATAAGATATAGAAATTACGTACTTACCGTAATTATGATCTTTCTGTGTATCTTCACCATTCATCACAATCCCGCCCATCGTCCCTCTGGGGCCTCAGTTTCTGGGTCCCCCTCCCTCTGTGCCTCTCCCTCTCTTTGGAGCAGGGTAAAGTGGGGACACAAAGGGGGGTGTAATTTCTTCCCCTTTAAAGGGTACAGATCGAGTGGCATTCCTTCTCTACTGCATATCTCCACGCTATCAGGGTGGGAGTTTTTGGTTGCCCTCCTCCTGTCATCCAACTGTTTCAAAAAAAAAAAAAGAAAACCCCTTTTTTCACCAAATCTCGTTACAGAGAGTACTAATCCCTGTACCCTGTCCTTCTCCAGTATAGCCGACTCTGCTTTTGGGGTATTGCCACATATTCTGTGCCTTGAATTCTGGCAAGTAAGCTTTGCTACTCCTTGCAGTTCCTATACAGTCTGGTGATGGACAAGGGTCCTGGATCCTTGTTACCTCTCACTGTCTCTAATTTTCTCCTCCCTTCCTCCCTTCTTCACTTCCAGAGATTGGGGCCCCTACCCAACCCCTTAGTCTCATCTCTCCTCTGCTGTCCTCTCAGTCATTATTTCTCCTTTGGTTCAGTTCTTCCCTCCTTTTCTGTCCCTTGGACTCTCTTGTCCCACCCTCCATCCCTTCCTCTTACCTCTCCGACTCAGAACTGGTAGTCAGCGGGTCATTTGCTGTCAACAGCTAATCTCGGCGCCACGTGATACGTTGGCCTCAAAGTGGCAGCTCGATGTTTCGTCGGCTCCTCCTATCCTTTTTAAAAAAAAAAAAAAAAAAGGCTCCCGCGTGGTCCTGACCTCCGGCCAGTACCCATCTGTGATGAATGGTGAAGATACACAGAAAGATCATAATTACGGTAAGTACGTAATTTCTATTTTTCTAGGGTTATTTTTGTCTGCGGTAAGAGGTATTTACTCTTCTCCAGAGGCAGTTGTGAGACTGAATGGATCGCATTCTGACCATTTCCCCTTGTTTCGGGGCACCCGACAAGGCTGTCCCCTTTCCCCATATTTATTCGCCCTTTTTGTGTAACCCATAGCCCAACTATTTCGACAGACCCCTACCCTGCATGGATAAAGAGTCTCAGAATCTTCCTATCACAGACTAGCTTACTATGCAGATGACCTTCTCCTTTATATTACTAAACCCGAAGAATCATTACAAACCCTCACCATACTATTGAAGGAAATAGAGATTCTTACGGGCTATACCATTAATCAAAATAAATCAGAGGCACTACTAATACAATCCTCTTTACCACAGGATCTTCTGGAAAAATACCCTTATAAATGGGATAAATCCCACATCACTTATCTGGGTACTCCCCCAGAACTTCTCGGACCTATACTCATTGAATGACACCGCCACGCTTACAAAGATAAAATCAGATCTGACTAGGTGGACCCCTCTCCCCTTTTCCCTAATGGCTAGGGTTCAAGCAGTTCAGATGAACTCCTTCCCGAAGATGTTATATCTCATGCAAAATATCCCGCTTCCCCATAATGTAGGAGATGTTCGGGACTGGGATAGATCGGTTAGTAAGTTTCTATGGCCAAATTCAATGCCCAGATTATCTCTTATTAAGATCCAATGCCTCGAGGAGAGGGGGACACTCTCTCTTCCCAGCGGAGGACCCATCATGGCCCCCAACGAGACTGGGTGTTACTTTTCGGAATTGGGCACACAAAGGATTAAAACATTCATTCCAATTTTATGACAAAGAAATCTTTAAGTCATTTGACCAACTTAAACAGGAATTTATTTTAAATAAAAGTGATTTCTTCAGATTGCTACAGATCCGGCACCTTCTAGACTCTAGAATAGGTTTAGATGTCACCACTCAGATTGTCCCCCCTATTTGCCCTTTTCTACTTCAGCTCGCGGAGGGAGGTGAATGAGCCCATTTAGTTTCCTGAATCTATAGGTCCTTACAGGGGGCCCCCACCCAGACTGTGGACCTGGTACAATTCCATTGGGAGGCTGAGTTACAGATAGCATTATCCCGGGAGGATTGGACCCGAATTTAGCGGAGACAACATAAAACCACCAGTTCTTATATTTGGAGAGAATTCTCCTGGAAGGTGGTGTCCAGATTTTTTTGTACCCCCCAGATTACTGCCAGGTTCATGGTTGGGGGGACTCCTTCTGTTGGAGACAATGTGGTTGTGAGGTGGCCACACTTGCGCATATCCTATGGCTTTGCCCGATACTGGCCTCCTACTGGTCTTCAATAGAAGATAGGGTTTGCACCTTTTCCCCATCCTAGGAAATCTTCCCCCGGAGACGGGGATTCTTCTTCATTACCCACGCCATTTTAGCAACTCACACCAAGTTTATTTGCTCAACATTTTTCTGGGAGCGGCCAAAAAATGTATTACACACCTTTGGCTTTGCCCCGAACCCCCCACAATCTCAGTCTGGGAAGATACAGTTTCCGACATCTACAAATTAGAATATATGACAGCTAGATTACAAAATAAACTCCCAGAATTAATGAATCGCTGGAATGTCTGGTGTCTTACTATTTCACAGACCAAATCAGATCAACCACCCTGAGGGGGGCTGTCTTATTGGAATATTCTCATTCAGTGATCTGATGGATAACTGGCTGGCCCTATGTCCTCCCCCAGGACATCCCTGGGAATGGGAGAGACCTAAGTTTATTTAAACAAGTATATCAGCTAATGAGAACAGCTCCCTGGGCTCTCCGAGGTTCCCCCAACTGCTCTTATAGAGACATAAATAGACTGTATTTGAAGAATATATATGTAGTACATGTTACTTTATCTAATCCACTTTATGATTGCCATTCTAGATAACTAGATATTTGTTATCCGAAGAGTTGTTGGTCTAAATTTAGGAGGCAGTATAGCACAGTGGTCTAAGGCTGTGAGCAGACCAGACCTGGGTTTGAATCCCACAGCTTCCACTTGCATACTGTGTGACGCTGAGCAAGTCACTTAACTTCCTTGTGTTCCCAGGCCGCACCTGGAAACAAGCTCCGGCTTAGCGTGCCTTTCCTGGTTAAACAATTTCACCTTCCCCTATATCTGTCTATGTACTACAAGATAAGCAGTGCATAATGTATTACACACATCGTTAATCTCCTGTAACATCACTCTGTGTTACCATGTAACAAAAAACTGAAATAAAAAAGTTAAAAAAAAAAAAGACTGACCAACAGAGGTCTCTGTTTCAAAACAGTGCTTAAAAACGTTGCTTTCCTTGCATGATGTCATGCTTGGAGGTTGCAGCACTGAGGAAAAAAAAAAGGGTCAGGGTTACGCAAATGAAGCAGGGCTCGGAAATAAAAGTATTTATTTAATAGAAAACAGCACTTTTTGACAGTTTTGAATGATAGAGATTGAATCACAACTCCTACAGGTTACTAAACCCATTTGCAATGGCAAAGCTCACAAAATCACTTTAAAATAAATAACCATCACTGGTGAGTATGCAGCTCGGAGACAGGGAGAAACTCGGAAGGGGGGGCGCATTCTCCAGGCGGACGCAACTTGGGGAGGAGGAGAAAGTCGGGAGGGGAACAGATAAATTATTCCCACTCCAGGAGGGGGGGACGCAACTCTGGGAGGGGGACAAAGTTAGGACACGGGGGCACAACGGCAACCACAAAAAAAAAAAACATGCAACAGTGAGACTCGAACCTGGGTCAGCTACATGTACCAACGCCATTCAGACTGTCATTCTAACCTCTAAACCACACTGCCAGGACAATGAAGCAGCGCACATTTGTGAACTTTACAGTACCTGGCTTCACTGAAGACTACTACCTACATCGCCCACGTAACCATTCACTGACATCGCTTCGCTCACATAACCATTTGCTTTCATTACCACTTCGGCAATATCACATTCGCTGTAATTCACTCACTATTATTGATTCGTTCTTTTAATGGGATACCAGTGCACTGTTCAGCCTCAAGTTGTTCTTGCAAAAAGCATAAAGACATGAAAAGGCATCGGTCAAGGTCACCATCTGGTCTCTGGTCTTTCTTCTACAAGGCATTCGGTGTCTGTAGGCCAAGGGTCCCCACTGTCATCTCCAACAACAACGGGGCCCCCCAACACCTACAGACTCGTCTACATTTTGGAGTCTCTCCCTGACTCACAGGGAGGCTTCTTTTGAGCAGTTTAGTTTTGGCAGCTCTTATGGAGCACTGGTTTCAGTGTATGCATACTATGGCACAGTTGATGGTGCCAGCACCAGTATCCCCAGGGCTGTTGGCACTGTCTTTTTTCATCACCAGACATAGGTACACTGACTTGGACTCTAACACTGAGACCTGCCTTGGTGTCAGAGTCATTGTCAGTGCCTGTGCCAATTCTACCTGTAGTGTAGAAACATAGAAACATAAATTGTCAGCAGATAAGGACTGCCTGGCACATCCAGTCTGCTTGAAAGCCTTACACTAGTTTGTGGCCTCTAACCTTACGTGGTCAAAGGCTTTTCATCCCTTCTTCCCACCTCTAAGGTACCCTTAGGCCTGTCCCATGCATGTTTTAAATCCTCCACTGTGCTTGCCCCCACCACTTCCTGTGGTAGTCTATTCCACGTGTCTACCACTCTCTCTGTGAAGAAAAACTTCCTCACATTTCCCCTCAGCCTACCACCTTCCAATTTCATATAATGCCCCCTCGTTCTTGTACATATCTTATATTGGAAAATGTCTCCTCCCTGCACCTGGTTGAATGTTTCTATCATGTCCCCCGATCCCTTTTCTCCTCCAACAAGTACATATTGAGGTCCTTTAGTCTCTCTTCGTATATTTTCTGGTGCAAGCCCTGTACCATCTTAGTCGCCCTTCGCTGGACTGCCTCCACCCTGTCAGTGTCCTTACAAAGGTGCAGTCTCCAGAATTGCACACAGTACTCCATGTGAGGCCTCGCTAGTGTTTTGTACAATGGCATCACCACCTCCTGCCTTCTGCTAGTTATAGCACTGCCTGTGCATCCCAGCAGGCTTCTGACCCTCCCTGCAGCCTTTGTACTCTGCTTAGACACCTTTAGGTCATCAGAAATGATAACCCCCAGGTCCCTTTCTTCCTTGGTGATAGTCAGCAGCTGCCCCCTCCCCATGCTGTAGCACTCCCCAGGGTTCCCTCTTCCCAGGTGCATTATTTTGCACTTCTTGGAATTGAACCTTAGTTGCCACACTTCAGACCATTTTTCAAGCTTCTCCAGGTCCTTTCTCATTCTCTCCACCCCATCTGGTGTATCCACCCTGTTGCAGGTCTTGGTGTAATCTACAAACAGGCAGACCTTTCCCTCCAGTCCTACCACAATGTCACTAATGAAGACATTAAACAGGACTGGTACAAGGACTGATCCCCGAGGTACCCTTCTGGTCATCCCCCCCTCCCCTGATTGGATCTCATTTACCATCACTCTCTGTTTCCTGCCCGATAGCCAGTTCCTAACCCAGTTTACCACCTTGTGCCCCATACCCAGACTACTCATTTTGTTGACCAGCTTTTTACGTGGGACAGTGTCGAAGGCTTTACTAAAATCAAGGCAGGCGATGTCTACGCCCCCGCCCCCCGATTTGCTTACCTTGTCACCCAGTCAAAAAAGTTTATCCGATTCATCTGACACGACCTTCCTGCTGTGAATCCATGTTGCCTCAGATCCTGGGCATCACTGGATTCCAAGTGTGCCACTATTCTTTCTTTAAGCAGTGCCTCCATGATCTTACCCACTACTGAGGTGAGGCTGACCGGCCTATAGTTCCCTGCCTCCTCCCTACTACCACTTTTGTGTGGAGGGACTACATGTGCCCTCTTCCAGTCCTCTGGAACCACTCCTGTGTTGAGTGACTCCGTGAACAGTGCTGCCAGAGGCTCCGCTCGCTCTCATCGCAACTCTCTTACTATCCTCAGGTGAATGCCATCTGGCCCCATTGCTTTGTCCACCTTCAGTTTTGTGAGCTCTCCGGGACTCTGTCCACTGTGAATGGACTTGTTGTTACCCCCCCTCATGTCTGTTACCCCGCTGTGGTGTAGTTGCCAACTCCCTCCAAGGATGGACAGCCACATTGCGGATGCCAAGTCCTACGTGGTCAGAAGGAACCACAACGCTGACATCGGTGCCATTATCAGGCTATTGGACCAGGCCCTTCTCCATAATAGTTGATAGAGTCAAATGCAGCTTTAAAATCAATTAAGCTATTATAAAGCTTTAGACCTCTTTTAAGGAAAAATTTTTCTGTAAGATATTATAGGACAAAGGTTTGATCTTTGGTGCATTGTCCTACTCTGAAACCTGCTTGAAGAATAGAAAAAATTCCCTTCTTTTTAACCCATTTTTCTAAACTTTACAAAATGATCGTAGCAAAAAGCTTTCCACTAGAGTCCAACAGGCTTATAGTCCTGTTCACAGTTAATCCCCTTTTAAAAGTTGAGCAAATAATGAAGCCCCTCCATGACTGGGGAATAAAATTATTTTCAAACAGTCATTGTAAATATCAAGATGATAAGCCACCACATTGTAAATATCAAGATGATAAGCCACCATATTGTAAATATCAAGACTAGTAAGCCACCAAGCTACAAAAACCTTGTATTTATTTATTTATTAATTTATTTGAACTTTGGTAACTGGGAGAGTACACTGGCAGCAGATGCCTTTTTCAGGCACGGCCCAGGAGCAAAGGTACAGATATAATAGGTAGCAGCATATTCACAGTGAATGACTACAGAGTGTACAAGTAACAGTAAATTGATACAGACATAATAGCTAGCAGAATGTTTACAGTGAATAAATACAGAGCGTACAAGTAACAATTGACACAGAAATACAGTCAGTGTAGGTGCGGTGTGATGCAGGCGGTGCAGTATACAATAATTTGATACATAAAGTGCAGTAAGTGCTTATACAGAGAGAATAGGTGAGAGAAATTAGCCATAACAGTCACAGACATTACATGTAAAGTAGTAGTGTTTCAGCTTTTATGTAAAGGCAGAGACTGTTGGGGCTATTTTGATGGGGCGGGGGATTGAGTTCAAGAGTGAAGCAGCTCAGTAAGTAAATGTGCGTTGTCCCATGTATGTACAAAGCAGGGAGATTTTGAGGTTGAGAGGGAGGATGGCAAAGCAATGAACGTTATCTGTTCAGTTACATAAGTAGGGGTACTTGTGTGCAAGGTATATTTTGATAAATCTGGAAAGTGTTAGACTGGCTTTGAGCTCTGGTAGTATCCAATTTAGAATGTGTAGTGAGAGACAGTGATGCAGTTATCATTCGAAGACATGAATTTGGCAATTTTGTAGTAAAGGTTATGCTTTTTTTGTAGCACTGTTTTGTTGGCAGCATCGAAGATCAGCGTGCTGTAGTCTAGAGTGGGGAGCAAATTTGTCTGGGCTATCCTGGTTCTGGTTTCGAGCATTAAATACTTGCGGATTCTGTAAAGAGCCTAGCTTTTGGTTAAGCAGTTTAGAGGTGTTTTTGAAGGTTGGTATCGAAGGACAGTGTAGGGTCTAAGTGTACCCCCAGATATCTGAAGCAGCTTTTTGATGGCAGGTGCCATTTTCTGCCTTAATGTAGAATGTAGTGGGCAGTTTTGTTAGGTTATGACTGGTGCCAAATAGCATTGATTAGGTTTTTGGGAAGTTCGGGACCATTTTTTTCTTGTACGAACCAATCCTGTAAACGTTTGGAGCTGTTACCCAATGTGTAATTGATTATGTTAATATCGTTGCTATGGATGTATAAAACAGTTTAGTCTGCATACAGAATGTGCACAGGTTTAGACTGTAGACAAATTGTTAATGAAAATGGAGAACAAAAGAGGTAAAATATGGAGCCTTGAGGGACCCCGCTTGTAATTTCATTGACACCAGAAACCACATTGTCTAAACTGCATTATATAAATCTAACAGAACTGTATCAGACCCAGGTGCCTTGTTTGCTCTACTCAGATACAGAGCCTGTCAAAGCTCATTAGCAGTAAACAGTATTGTAGATGAAGATTGAAGAAAATAATGAAAACACTGAGGCTGTGCTTAATATTTGACCCAGGAACCTTGCTCAATATATGAATCAGAATTACGACTGAAATTTTTAATAATTTTGGCTACTAACCTCCAGAAGGAAGAGGTATAATTTGACCCTGTAGACGCATATATTTAGTGCCAGAGATCTGCCTGATGCAGATGTCTACATGACTGTAGGAACAACCAATATTCTTTCCTTTTTCAATTTAAAAATGATAAACTAGCATGCGTGGGATGAGTTTTAACTTTCCTAACTAGTGAATTCAACTTATGTTTAGCTTACTTACAGGCACTATCAAATCAAGTAGTTATCCCTAGGGGCAGTTTCTTTGTACAAAAATGGGATTAAAGCCTTATTTAATTCCTCAGATTGAATATATTTATAACTGTTTTCTTGAAACAAATTGCATTTTTAATTTCAGTCAAGTTTTTTGACTGCAAGACTACAGCAATTTTCTCCTTATGGAGTGGATTCCTTTTTATTCCTCAGAGCATCCTGACGGTACTGGACATCTCAAGTATGAAGACAGCTTGCACAGTGGGAGACGAGGCAGCTGTGAAGGGTTATAACTTAGCCCTCCCGTCTGCTGTTGACTCCTTACCTCCCACCCTCTGTAGTATGAGCGGGCACCCTGTTCCTCAGCCTACCCTCAAGTTCTCTCCTCCCTCCTCCCCTCCCCCCATCCTTTCCCTTCTTCCTCCTCTCTCGTTGAGGTCTTCTCTCAGCTCTACCTCTCCCTGCCTCCTCCCATTAACAGTTTCTCTCAGTTTCAGCTGGACGTAAAGATACCCTATGGCACTTTTGCACCTTCAAAGTGATATTACTATTATTGTTTATATATGGGCACTTACCTTCCATTGTATAATTTACTCCTTATGTGCCTTAATTACCATTAGTGTCTTAATTTTGTTTTTGCATCTGATTGTGATGTATTGTACATTTATTGACACTGTATTCTATGTACCTGTTTATCTCTGTCTTGTTGACCTCTCGGGTCGTGCCTGAAAATAGTCACGTTTGTGTTTAGTGCACCTACCCGGTCATCAAAAGATAAATAAATAAAAAATAAATTTTGTGTATGCCCCTTAACCTCCTGCCTCAGGTTGCCCTGGTATGATGTGGACCTGAGGAGGCTGAAAACTAAGGGGCATAGGTTGGAGCACCGTTGGCGGAGATCCCACTTGGAGGACAAATAGGCACTGAGGGATCACTACGATGAGTATCAGCAGCCAATCACCCTGAAAAAGTCAGCGTTCCTGTCATGGGTGATTGGTGCTGGAAAGAACTGGCTGGCTTAGCTCTTCAACACTGTGGACAGACTAATAACCTCAGTCTGTCTACAGTCCTGTAGATCTTTGTCCTTGAAAAGTGTGAGGAGTTTAATCGGTTCTTCTTAGACAAGGTGTCTGCCATCTGGGCTGGGATTTCCCCGAGCAGCCTGTCTCAACTGACAGTGTCCATTCTTTGTGGGATGTAGGCTCTCCGTTTTCATAGGCTGAGTCTGAGCCAGATTCTGTGGATGATGTCTCCCAGGTGGTTTCTTGCTTTCGTCCCACCTTCTATGTGTTGGACCCTGGGCTGGTCAGATTTCTCTTAGAATGCTAGGAGTTGCTCTGTCCAATTGTGGTGGAGATCATAAGGAGCTCCCTTTAAGAGGGTGTCTTTCCATCTGCCCTTAAAAAGGCAGTGGTGAGGCCTCTCCTTAAGAAGGCTTCCCTGGACCCTGATGATCTCTCCAATTACAGATCTGTCTCAAACCTTCCTTTTCTTGGGAAGTTGATTGAGAAGGTGGTGGCGTTGCAGCTAGAACAACACCTGGAAAGATAAGACATCTACGAGCCTTTCCAATCTGGTTTCCAGCCTCGCCATAGTACAGAAACTGCCTTAATCCAGGTGCACCATGATCTCCTCCTAGCGAGAGATGGTGTACATCTTCCATTCTTGTCCTACTTGACCTCTCTTCGACATTTGACACGGTGGATCATGGGGTGCTGTTGGATCACCTTAGGCATTATGTGGGACTCTCAGTAACAGTGTTGTGGTGGTTTGAGTCCTACTTGTCCAGCAACACACAGCACGTGGTGCTTAGCTCTTTCACATTGAGCAGTGCTGCACTCTGCTGTGGTATGCCTCAGGGTGCGAGTCTGGTTCCCATGTTATTCGCCAAGTACATGTTGCCGCTGGGGGAGATCATTAGAAACTATGGCCTGGTGTTTCATTCCTATGCTGATAACACCGAACTGTATGTGTCCTGTTCCCCTGATTATAGGGCAGCTGTCCTGGAACTGAGCAAGTGCCTCAGAGAAATCCAAGACTGGATGGCGACTAGTTGGCTTAGGCTCAGTCCATTTAAGATGGAGGTGTTACTGGTGGAGCCGGGCCAGTCAGGTTCCACAGCAACAAATGGTAGTGCAGCCCTTCCCCTGTTGGATGGCGTGGCCCTTCGTGCTGCGGATAGGGTGAAGAAATCTGGGGGTCATTGTGGACTCCAAGCTGACTCTGGAGTTCCAGGTGTCAGCTATTGTCTGCAGTGGCTTTTAGCATCCTGGTAACATTTTTCAGATCAAGTCCTATCTTGAACGAACTGATCTGGCAACACTAGTGCATGCCATAGTTTCATCTAGGTTGGATTACTGTAATGCTGTCTACCTTGGGTTATCTGTGAGGCTGATGCGTCACCTGCATCTAGTTCAGAATGTGGCATCTCTGCTTGTGGCTGGGACCTCCCAATCCAAGCATATCACGCCGGTTCTCCATGCTTTCCACTGGCTCACGGTCCTGTGCCGCATTAGCTTCAAGATTTGAATGTTGACATACAAGGCCCTGCATGGTGTGGGTCTGGGCTACCTGCCAGACCTCCTGGTGCCATATACTCCTGGTCACATCCTCCAGTCAGTGGAGGCAGGCCTTCTGTCCATACCCAGATCTCAGTTAAAAATCCTCAGATGACAAGGCGTTCGGTGTAGTAGCCCTGATTCTTTGGAATGCCCTTCCCTGGGAAGTGAGAGGTGCTCATCTACTGGCTGTTTTTAAAAGATCCTTGAAAACCCACTTTTTGACTTATGTTTTGGCCTGGGCTCTTGATTTTTTTTTTTTTACTTTCTGTTTATCAGCCCCCTGTCACCACATCCAGCCCCTCTCATGGGGCTCCCAATGCACTACCCAGGCTATCACCGAGAGGATCGAGGATCACTCTGATAAGGGCCCCGCTCCATGGCATCTAGAGACCCGGATGACCCCCACCCGGGCAGGGGCGGAGGGGGCTGTCCCCCTTTTACCCCCCTCCGAACTTCAGAGGAGCATGCACCTGGAGTCCTTCCCAGGATCCTCTTTGTTCGCTTCGTCGGTGTGGGAGCCCATTGCCTGGCCTGGACGTGGGGTCTTTTTCTATTTCTGGTCCCCGCACCCTGCAGACATCAGCGCAAATGGAGGACCAATGAGTCAGAGGCACGCAGAGACGCAGCTCTGCTCTAGTCCTCGGCCAACGCCCGCCCCTCCCTACTGTTCTGCCTCCTCTGCTGCACCAGCACCACCTGTGGTCACCCAGGTGGTGGTGGTATTGCAGCAAGGAGAGCTGCCCACCCCTCCTGGAGAAGGAGAGCGGCCCATTGGGCACTCGATTCTTCTCCCCCCCGGCCGGCCCTCCGACGACCCTGGCTCACTACCGAACCTGGGTCGCCGGTGTTGCGAGTGGTAGCACTACCGCTACACCGACAGATCGGCCTGGACTCTTGATTTTAGATTTATAGTTCTGTTATTTATTATTTTTGTTTTATTTATTGTAAGGCCTTCAGAGCCTCAGGGATTGGGTGCCATATAAATAAAATTGTCATTGCATTACCATTATTTTTGGTTTATTGTCTACTGAAATTGTTATTGCTGCTTCTTGCTTTGTATCGGTAACAATTGTGGTAGATGGGAACAGCTTTTTAAGAATCAAAAGAGAAGTAATCGCTCTTTGATTGGGCATAAATAATAAGGAAAGCGTGTCTATATTATTCCAGTCTGATGGTATAACGTAATCGATTACAGAGTCTTCTGTGCTTGCTGTGTGAGTTAGTGCTGCTTGGTATGACTATTGAACATGCATGAATTACATTTTGCTATAGAATAATGGGATGTAGGGTATATTTATTGTATTCTGGAATATGAAAGTGGAATTTGCAACTACAGTAATACTATAAGAATCCTTTATGTACTTTGCCACATTCTTGGAAGCCATTTATTAGCCTCACTCAATGGCTTCTCCAGTTGCACAAACATACTCTGAACTGAACACAGTATACAAATACATTTTGCTCAGTTGAGTACCAACATAGTTGTTAGTTTGACTGCTTTTTGAAAAACACTTATCTTCTTCCAGAAACTGCTCAACAAAGTAAGCCTGGGCAACGCTGCAAAATGTGCTACATACAGCCCTGATGGAGAGATGGTGACAATTGGCATGAAGAATGGAGAATTTATCATCCTGCTTGTAAACTCCTTGAAAGTTTGGGGGAAGAAGCGTGACCGCAGTTCAGCTATTCAGGATGTCAGGCAAGCAAAGAAATAGTGTTTTCAAAATATATGTCAGCAGGTAGGGTTATTTAAAACAGATAAGCAGTATTCCAGTTTTTCCTAGCAAATTGACAAGCTAATCCAGACAGATCTTATCTGTGTCAGTCTTCACCATTCATCACCTTTGGGTACTTGGCAGGAGGTCATGATCCTGCAGGAGCTTTTTTTTTTTTTTGGATGGGCAGAGTCGACACACCATCGGCACCGCCCTCAAGGCCGATGCACTGTGTGGCGCTCACAGGTTGGCTGTTAGGTGTTGTCAACTCCGCCCTCCTGCCAGTTCTTCGTCTCCTGCCATCGAGGTCATCTCGTGGGACGCTTGCAGCGAAGAAGTTTAAGGCCTACCTTGTGCACAGTTGTTTTCTCGACTCCATCTAGATTGTTATGACTCCATAATGCAGTCAGTAGGCTCCCTATCTCCTAGCGGTTTTGTTCGCCTACTCGGCCGTCGCCCGTAGATTGTTCCATTATTTTATTTTGTCTTTGCGACATCGATTCTTGTTTGGTGTTTCTTTTTGTAGGTCCTGTCTGATCGGAGCAAGAAGACTTCCAGGCAGAATGACCCCCTCTGACGGTGCCCTTGTGGCGTGAAGTACTCCGTTACCGACCAGCACAACTGTTGCCTCGCGTGTCTTGGCCGCTTCACGACGTGGTTTGTGTGACACCTGTTTCTCCATGGACCACGGGTTATCGATAGCAGCGCTTGGAAAGTGGGCAAACTCCGCTGCGACTTTGGGGTCGGAGCACACACTTCGTTGGGCCAAACGGCGGTCTCGGCCTTTCCTCCAGGTCCTCTCCTGGTTCTATACAGACTGAGGAGGAGGGCTTCTGCCTCTTCTAGCCTAGCCGTGGTAGAGGCCCCTCCTGCGGTGCAGGAGGCCCGCTGTGTCCCCCCCCGGGGACAGACGGGAGGTGCCACTTTGGCAATCGCCCCTTCGGGGGCAAGGCTCCCCTTGTGTCGCACCCGTGGCTTGGAAGGTCTGGGTCGACGCCATCCTCAACGCCGTCTTGGGCCTCAGTGCCGTTTGCGGCACCATGGGCCCTGATGGTGCCGTCATCAGTGCCGGTCCATTGCTTGGCACCATTGCTACTGTTAGCGCCATTCGCGGTGCCAATGGCACTGTTGGCACCGTGGAAGGCTCTATGGCGCCGTCCCTATCTGTTTCTCACCCCAGCACCATTCACGGCGCCGTGGTTGAGCCCGGCGCCATGTCCAGTTCTGGAGCCATTTGCGGCTCCGAACATGGACACGGCGCTGTGGGGGTTTCGGGCCTCAACACCAAGAGCAGCACCGAGAGTGCTGTCGGGGCCTTTGTCGGCGCCGTCTCTGTTCTCAGCACTGCTCGCAACACCGTGGGATGGGTTGGCGCCCAGGGGGGTCTCCGGCCTCGGTGCCGAGAGCGCAGTCAGAGCCATCGTCGGTGCCATTGCTGGTCACGATGGTGCCATGACAGACTCCGGCTGCAAGGCTGCCGCCCTTGTTGGGGTCATGTCCTCTTCTGGCACCTTTCATGGTGTGGAGAGGGGCACCGGCGTTGACTCTGTTGCAGTCTCTGGTCCTGGCACCTTGTTCACTAGGGATGGCAGCAGGCATCCGTGCACTGTTTGGCACAGGACTTCGATCTCCACCTCTTCGGAGGAGGAGTCGGACTCTGAGTCAGATGGGCAGTCTGGCTCCCTGGAGTTGGCTGCTGGTGTGGACACCTTGGTAGTGTCCTCGACAGTCCGGAGTCAGCTCCCCTCTGAGGAGCGGACAATGACTGCCAGGGCCAGGATCAGTGGTTCTGACCAGCAGGCAGTGGTGCAGGCCACCATTGCCCTGCAGCCTGGCCTCGGAGGGTTCTCTGACCCCTCAGCGGTGGTACCTCCTCATGTGGTATGCCTGGATCACCCATCTTTGGGGCCGATCATAGCACCCACGGGAGGGAAGGGTGCTGCTCCCTAGATAGCTCCTTCGGGGGCTGACCAGGGCTGTCAGTTGCCTAGGCTGGCTGTCTAGAGGAGGAGGGTGCTCTCAGATTCTGAAGGATCGAGGGGCATGGGGTCTGTGCGGCGGCCTTTTTCTGGAACACACCCAGGCTCTGGGAGAAGCCATAGTGCGGATCTCCACTCTTCCCCCTCGGTTTCCTTGAGAGGGCCCCGTTCTTTGGAGGTAGGGGACCATCTTTCTGGACCTACACAGCCCTGGTCACCTCACAGGGGGGATTCTTCAGGGCTTAGCCTAGGCAGTACCAGTTTGGTTGTTCAGCTGTCGGTTGTGGAGTCTTCCAGAGCGCCTTCTTCACCTAGGGCTCCTGGTGCGCTCCCTAGCCCAGGCGGAGGTCAACCGATCCCCATTGTCGGTTCTGCCCCTATTCCTCTGCCACCTTCTCCTGCACTCCCGGCATTCATGGTCCTAGAGGGCCTCTCTCCTGGGAGCAGTTCAGAGCTCAGGCTGCTCAGTTTCCCTCTTATGTTAGGGCAATGGACAGATAGGTTTTTCAACCTCCCCCTGAGCAGACAGCTTTTGAACCTTTGAGGTCCTCTGACTCTTCACCCCCCTCTTCTGGGGGAGAGGAGCCGTCTGTCCACATCTCTCCAGCTGCTGATCTCGCTGAGTATCAGTGATTCGTCATGAGGATGTTAGAGGACCTGCACATTACCCCTACCACTCTACACAATCCAGAGCACTCGGCGCACGCCTTTCTAGGCGATTTCAGTGAGGACACCCTCGTGGTGCCCCCCCTGGCTTGCTCACTTTCGGGAGATGTCGTTGCGTTCCTGGCAGAGACCCTTTTCCAGAGTTCCTGCCCTAAGGGATCTCTGCCAACAGTGTGTACCCCAGGTCTCAGGTTCCATGCCTCATCCTCAATCAGGATTGCGCAACTGGACACTCCTGATGGGCTTTGCGCCCTGCACCCTGACCGACCCTCAGATCAAGATTCCTCGGATTTTGACTTCTGGGAGAGGAGGACCTTCTACTCGGCATGGTTGCTGCTCTCTATTCAAACAACATGAAGTCTTGCTATATTATAGACATTAGCAGTTTGTTCCAGCTCTAGAACTGCCCCGGAGTGAAATGGTTAAAACCATTCCAAAATAGAATTTTGGCACGAGAGCAGCTCTATCTGTGTCATTTCAAACCTGAACTGTCAGATTCTTTACTCCGCCTCAGTGAACAGTCGCTCCGGAGATTTCTCCTTCTGCTCGGTTCATTTCTCGGTTTAAAAAGTGTTTTCTCGGTTGGATTTAACCGAGAATAGTTTTATTTTAACCGCAAAAACCGTTCAGTTCAAGCTCTATCTGTGGTAACGTAAGTAAATGAAGGTTTTGTCTGTGTGGAACTTGTAAGTTATCGGTTCGGTTTTGAACCGATCAGTGGGTTAAAACTCATTTAAAACTAAAGTTACTATTTTTGATGCGGTTCGGTTCTTATCGGTTCTAAAAAGTTTATTCGTTTTCCAATACCGATGACACGGTTAGGAACCGATAAGGGTGTCTTACCTGGCACTGCCGTTAAAGGGCAAGTTTTCTGGTTAGGCTGGCATTATGTCTCAGAAACCCAAAAGAAAAACTGGGCCCACTGGGTTTCAACACTGTGATGTTTGTGGGGAAGTCTTTGCCAAGGCTGACCCACACACATGTGTTTATTGTCTGGGGTTTGACCACCTCCAGTCAGACTGCCAGATATGTAAGAATTTCCCTGCAGCCACCCTGGAAAAAAGATCAGGCAGGCTCAGGGAGCGAGAGACCAAAAGTCCGCTGACCGGATGGCCAGCCCGGTTCGGTGCCAACCGAACCGGAGGGAGTGCCCTCTGACCAGGGCGAGATTTCCTCGGGCAAAGAAAAGCTGGTTCTGAGGAACCAATTCCAGTAAAGAAAACAAGAAAATCAGCAGGTCTGGAGTCCAAAACCCCTTTCCAACTGCTGCAGAGATAGCAAAAGCCATACAAATTGTCCAGTCACTGTCTCAGGGTCCGTCGAACCGCCACTATCTGGTAAAGGTCGGTTCGTCGGTCCCAGTGGTTCAGGATTATGATATTGAAGAATTTTATGAACCAGAGAGGAGGGAGGATTATGAACAGTATGAATGTGGCTGGGAAGGTCTGGGTGTGTCCATTGAACGGACATCTCCCCAGACAGACCTTTAGAATCTCCCCTATGCTGTCTGAGTCCCCATCTCATTTTATGTTTTATAAAAAGTTGCTGAAACCCTCCAGCTTCCTTTAGAAGAGGCTGTGGATGAGCAAGAGGAGCCTGATTTTGTAGAAATGATGGATATTCCAGAGTCTAGGAGATTGTCTATTCCTTTACATAAGTCTTTTAGGAAACAAACAATTAAAATTTTAAAAGCTCTAATTCTGTGCCTCCTGTAGATAAAAGATGGACAGAAGGTATACATTGTCAGGCCCTGATACAGAATTCCTTTCTCAGCAATGCAGTCATGTTGAGTAGTTCAGGCTGCTGCCTGTGATAAAGCTAATATTCCTTGGCTTCACATCCTCCTGACAAGGATTCCAGGAAGATTGATGCCATGGCAAAAAAAAAAACAGTATATGGCAGCCTCTCTGGGACTCAGGCAAGCAAATTATATGGCTTATGTAGCTAGGTATCAGAAATCTAGATGGGATACTGTTATGCAATTGGCCAAGCAGGCCCATGGCCAGCTGGCTAGTGAACTAGAACAGGTGGCTGCTGATGGCATTGAAGCCTCTAAGGTTCAGTTTCATGCTGCTGTGGATGTTAATGATGTTTCCTCTTGGGTCATGGCCACATCTGTAGCTTTTCGTAGGTTGGCCTGGCTCAGGTGTACTAGTTTGTCACAGGATACCCAGACTAAGGCTATGGATTTTCCTGTGGTGGGAAATTCTCTGTTTGGAGAGCAGACAGAGAACTACATGAAGAAGATGGATGAATATAGGACTACTTACAAGAGTGCCCAGTCTAAGGGCGGCAAGCCACTCCTCAAGGCATGCCCCCAGGGGTAGGGGTAGGCCTTTTCACAGCCTTTCTACCAGACTCAGGCCCCTCTGCCTATGCTCAGAGGGGCTTCTTCAGAGGCAGGGGCAGGCAGGGGTGGGCAGACCTGCTCCCACCCCCAGCCTAAAGCTCCTGCGAAACAGGCACCCTGATGGGGTGCCCAGGGCCGATCTCTGTATACCAGTGGGGGCAGGCTGGCTTACTTCAGTCAGAGTGGGCTTCTTTAACCTCAGACAAGTGGGTTCTGGAAAGTAGTAAGCCAGGGTCTGGTTCTCAGCTTCAAAAAGTTTCCCAAGTTGAGAAGCAGACTTTTCTACCTGCAAGTGCTCAGAGACCTCGCTCTGGAAACAGAGGTCTCATCCCTGTTAGCTCTCAGAGCAGTAGAAAGGGTTCTCCCTGCATCAGGGCAGGGGTCTGTATTCAGATACTTCCTTACCCCAAAAGACAGGAGAATGGCGGCCCATTTTAGATCTCAGATATCTGAACAAGCATCTTTTGAAACAAAGTTCAAAATGGTAACTCTGGCAATGATTTTACCTTCCCTAAGGCCAGGGACTGGCTAGCCTCCCTGGACCTCAAGGATGCCTATTTCCATGTCCTAATCAGAAGATCCCATCGAAAGTACCTCAGATTAGAACTGCCCTCAGGTCATTACCAGTTCAAACAATGCCCTTGACCTTACCTCTGCTCAAAGGTATTCACAAAGTGTCTAGCAGTGGCAGTGGCCCACTTAAGAAGGCAGAGGTTGCTGTTTTTCCCTATCTAGACGACTGGCTCATTGTAGGCCAGTCCCCAGAACAGGTAAAATCTCACCTGCAGGTCACCCAGCAGCTTCTCACCTCCCTGGGTTTTCTGCTAAACCTACCAAAGTCGGTTCTGGAACCAGTCCAGGTACTCACCTTTATAGGGGCAGAATTGGACACAAAGCTAGCCAGAGCCTTTCTTCCCCAGAAGGGTAAGGAATTTAATAGCTCTGGCCTCTTCCTTCACTTGCAGTCTCTCGACCAGCAAGACACTTTCTGCAGCTCCTGGGGCACATGGCTGCATCCACAGCTGTTGTGCAGGGGCCAGATTTCAGATGGGAGACATTCAGTTTCACTTGAGAACCTTTTGGTCTCAGAGAAGAGCCCCCTTTCCAAGTTGGTCCCAGTGACTGAACTTGATCCTAGCTCTCAGTGGTGGCAGGATCAGAGCAATTAAGAGTGGGGTCCCTTCATTTCCCCTTCTCACGACTTGACTCTCACTACAGATGCTTCCCTTCTGGGTTGGGGAGCCCACATGGGCGACCTTTCCACTCAGGAGTCTGGTCCCCAGGAATCTCTGCTCCACATCAGTTTGCTGGAACTCAGAGCTGTCTTTTAGCTCTTCAAGCTTTTCTGCATCTGTCCACGACAAGGTGATACAAGCCAGAACAGACAACACCACAACAATGTGGTACATCAACAAACAGGGGCACTCGGTCTTGGCCTTGTGCACGAGGCAATGAAGTTGTGGTCTCTGGCCTATTCCTGAACACTTCCCTCATAGCAGTTCATCTTCCAGGGAAGGACAACGTCCTAGCAGATGCCCTCAGCAGGATTTCCCAGGGCCATCACGAATGGTCCCTGGATCCTCAAGTGCTGGGGATAGTTTTTGCCAGGTGGGGCATCCCTCAGATAGATCTTTTTGCAGCCCCAGACAATCACAAACTTCCTCTGTTCTGTTGCAGGCCTCCGGTGCTGGGCTCAGTTCCCCTGGATGCCCTTCTTCTGGATTGGGAGGGGAAGTTCCTCTATGCTTCCCGCCCTTTCCTCTCCTATTCAAAGTACTAGTCAAAATCAGATCTCAGCCTTGCAGGGTGATTCTGATTGCCCCGGATTGGGCCAGGCAGCCCTGGTACCCACTCCTTCTGTCTCTGACAGTCCATCTTCCCTGTGCCTCCCCAGGAATCACAATCTGTTGACTTGTGCCCAGGAAGGGTTTGGTATCCGACCTCAAATCCCTCAACCTCAAGGCCTGGCTCTTGAGGAGTTAGAGTTGCTGATTTACACCTCTCTCAGGGTGTTCTTGAGATCCTAAAGGCTTCCAGAAAGCCTTCCACTAGGAGCTACTTATAGTTCTAAATGGAAAAGGTTTTCCATTTGGTGTGCTGGGAAAATATTTCCCAGAATCTGCTGAATTGCCCATTTTGTTAGATTACATGGTACATCTTAATTCCTTGGGTCTCAGACCAGCTACC
Source organism: Neoceratodus forsteri (assembly GCA_016271365.2). Taxonomy (NCBI): domain Eukaryota; kingdom Metazoa; phylum Chordata; order Ceratodontiformes; family Ceratodontidae; genus Neoceratodus; species Neoceratodus forsteri. The sequence continues at coordinate 1,419,318,398 of CM057450.1, forward strand.
CTGAGAGTTCATTTGGCAGCTGTGCCTGCTTTTGTGTCACAGGAAAGTCATCCCTCTTTCCTCTCATCCTGTGTTTTCCAAGTTTTTAAGGATTACTCCATACTAATCCTCTCTTTCGGGAACCGGCCCCTGCTTGGGACCTTAATGTTTGCATTGCCCAGTTAATGCAACCCCCTTTTGAACCTCTGTCTTCTGCAGAGCTTAAGTTCCTAACTTGGAAAACTGTTTTTCTACTGGCTATCACTTCTGCCAGACGCATAAGTGAATTGCAAGCCTTGTCAGTGGAGACTGACTTTATTTCTTTCCACAGGGATAAGGTAGTCCTTAGGATGAATAGGAAGTTTTTGCCTAAGGTGGTTTCAGATTTCCATCTTAATCAATCTATCTCCCTTCCAGTATTTTTCACTGATCACTCCTCTTCGGGTGAGAGGAGGTTGCACAGCCTGGATGTTAAGAGAGCTCTTAGTTATTTTATAGAGCGTACCAAAGGTCTGAGTTGAATCCCTCCAACTTTTCCTTACCTATGGTGAAGTTGGGAAAGGCAAACCTGCCACTAAGAGATCAATAGCCAGGTGGATTGTCTCTTGTATCCAATTTTGTTATCAGAAAGTGGGCAGAGCCCCCGGTTTGAGGGCTCATTCTACCAGGGGTACAGCTGCGTGTCTAGCTGCTGCCAGAGATATCCCTTTATTAGAGATTTACCAGGCTGCTACTTGGAAAACGGTACACACTTTTACCAAGCATTACTCCCTGGATGTCCAGGCCAGGAGAGATGCTCGGTTTGGCACAGCTGTTCTTCAGAGCCTATTCCCTAAGTAGGTTATGTCCCTCCTCCATGGAGGTACTGCTGTGTATTCTGCTAATGTCTATAATATAGCAAGACTTCATGTTGTTTGAAGAAAAAATTACTCACCTTAGTAATGTTGTTTCTTCTAATGGAGTCTTGCTATATATGAACCTCCCCAACCTGCCCCTCTCAGAACCTCTACTTGGTGGGGTGCGGGCAACTAGTGTGGGCACTACTTATGTCCTGTTAGCATTTTGTCCCCTTTGGGACTTTGGGGTGTGTATGTGTTGCACGTGTGTGTGTTTTATTATACTTATGTTCCATTTTCATATTATTAGAATGGTGTTAGTATTTCTGGTCCCCTGACTTGAGTCTTGGGTGTTGGGACCATCAATGGTTGTTATTATTTAGGTAGCCATTTGGCTAGTGTAGGTTACAGCTTCCACACAGACCTTAGTGAGTTTGGCTCGTAAATATCTGACAGTTCAGGTTTGAAATGACACAGATAGAGCTGCTCTCGTGCCAAAATTCTATTTTGGAATGGTTTTAACCATTTCACTCTGGGGCAGTTCTAGAGCTGGAACAAACTGCTAATGTCTATAATATAGCAAGACTCCATTAGAAGAAACAACATTACTAAGGTGAGTAATTTTTTCTTGCAGCACATCAGGCCCACTATGCAATCTATGACAGGTTCTTGTGGTTCAGGCTGGGTCAGCTCCTAGCCTCCATGCCAGACATGAAGCAAACTAGACAAGCCATTGCACTCTCTGCACTTGGCCTGGAGCTAGCAAGGCACCAAGCAAGAGCATCGTATGATGCCAATGAGGTAGCTACCAGGGTCGTAGGGACAGTGATCTGCACTAGGCGGACGGCATGGCTGCATCTTTCTCGGTTGTCACCCTTGGCCCAGCGTAGGTTGATTAACTCCGCCCACCAGAGAACCTATCTTTTCTCCCTTAGAGTGAGGTGGCGTCTGTCGGGGCAACTTCCTGCCCCCTCTGGGGGGGTCCTAATCTTACTCTCCCCACACTCTGGCCTCCCCAGGCCCTGAAGGTTCTCCCTCTTAGTGTGTCACCCACTGAGAGCTAAGGGACCCAGTCCTTAGGGTTTAAAACCCCTTCAGAGGCACTCACTCAGAGGTGATGAATGGTGAAGATTGACACAGATGAGATATGGAAATACGTGCACTATCACAATTCTGATCTTTCTGTGTATATTCACCATTCATCACAATCCCATCCTCCATCCCCTGGGGTCTCAGTCTCTGGATCCCCCTCCCTCTCTGTGCCCCCTCTCTTGCCCCTCTCCTTTCTCTGAGTCAGGAGCGGGGTAAACTGGGGCACATAGGGGGATAATTTTCCTTCAGGGATAGAGTGGTCAGGAGTGGGGGCACTCCTTCTTCAGTGCTTCGGCTCCACCCCTGTGGGGTGGGGGTTGGCTGTTGCCCCCCTTTTCTTTCCTTCTCCCCTACTCCCTGTCAATCCTTGATTTTCTCTGATTTCCTTGCCCTGTGGACATAACCTCAATTAATTTAAGAAACTAGATTTCTTGCACCAAATCTCCTTTGGGGATATCCCTGTTTTCCTGTCTTTTCTTCCAGAATAGCCGATCCTGCTTTTAGGAGCTCTGCCAGTAATTCTGTGCCTGCAATTCTGGCAGTTACCCTCTTGGCTACTCCTTCGCAGTTCCTATATACACCTGAGATGGGTAAGGGTTACAGGGTATGTTTCTCCTGTCCCCCCTATAAATTTCTCCTCACTTCTAAAAAATGTTAACCCTCCCTCCCTCCTCCTTTCTACTTCCAGAGATTGGGGCCCCTACCCAATCCCCCTTTAGCCTTCAAACTTCTTCTGTCCTCTCAGTTGTTTATTTCTCCTTTTAGTTTTATATCTCTTCCTTTGTCTGTCCCTTGGACTTCCTTGTCCCACCCTCCCAACCCTTTTCTAACCTCTACAGCGACTCAGAACTGGTGGGGAGGAGTCAACAACAACTAACGGCCAACCCGCGAGCGCCATGCAGTGCGTTGGCCTCGAGGGTGGCACAGATGGTGTGTCGACTCCGCCCACCCAAAAACAAAAAAGCTCCCGCGGGGTCATGACCTCAGCCAAGTACCCAAAGGTGAAGAATGGTGAAGATACACAGAAAGATCAGAATTACGGTAGGTATGTAATTTCCATTTCTTTCCTTTAACTGGAAAGACTACAGTTCAGTAGAAATTCAGTATAACTAAATACAGTATATTCAAGTTTGTCAAATGTATCACTGTGTTTAATGCTGCTTGAAGGGGCCTGTATATTGACATCTGAACAAAAAGAAATTTACAGTGTACAAAAACAGCCACGTTAGAAAAAGATGAGTCTTACAACAATAGATAACATGATTCATAAAAGTGTGCACTCCTCCCCTTTATATCGATGCACTGACCGACCTGCATCTGAGCCCTGATGGGTGTGAGAATGGCCCAGGAGGGTACTCTCATCTCTTAGGATAGTGATGTTGAGCTCACCAGAAGGCACTTGCAAAAAAATGCCATAACCCTCACCTTTGCCTCCCTCAGGAGCTCCTGGGAGATGAGCAGTTTTGTCTGTGGTAGAAATAATTACTCGGACTGCAGAGTTCCAGATGCTTGACTGTCACTTTACTGGGCATAATGGGTGTAACTGCATTCTAAGTAGAAAACATCAATTCATATGTGGGTTCATGTATCCAGCGGGGATTAGAGTAAACACTTCATCTGTTACCACCAAACTGTCTGAAGCTGCTATGGTGACCACAGAGCAACCTGTACTGTCATCACAGACTCTTACTGTCCCTGGTCTCATCAAGCCCCCTAGACTTTGTAGGGTTCCTTCTACACCTAATACCTTGTGCTAAGCAGGCCCATTTACCAAAGCTGTCACACAGGAGTCTGCTGTATTGTTCACTACACCCATCAGATAAACTCATGCCTGCTGAATCGCTTCCCATCTCCATATTACCAATCCCTGTTCTGAGAAAATTGTGTAACCCCTAGATGGCGTTATCCCAGGGGCTACTACCCCTGCCTGATTTGCCACTAACAGGTTGAGGGGCCTGGATCCAATGGCGGATGCCTCCACCCAGAGGTCAGGGTTTGCAATAGTTAAACTAACTTGGTCACAGCCCTCTGGGATACTGCAACCCCCCTTTCTTCCCACTAGTGGCCCACACAATATATCAGAATTACCTTCACAGTATACACTTACCCCAGGTCTGGTTTCAGGCACTGGGACCTCCTGTGAAATGAGATACAGTGCAACAATCACAGTACAGTACTTTAACATAGACAAATACCTCAGGCAGTATAACTTTGCTGAAACAAGCAGCTCTGATTTATTTAGGGGATATAACAAGGACAGGAAATCAGGTTAATTAGCTTATCACTCTAATAATCTACCTATGGCTCTGTGCAGAGCCTATCCCTATCAGTTACTGTCCCTGGTACCCAAGCCCTAGTGGCTAGTCAAACCGTGGCAGCTGGTAGGGGCCCTTTCACCAGAGAAAAGGAGAATTAAACAGTCAGCAGTACAATAATTCCATTTGGATTTAATGTGGCAATTCAACAGGGCGACCCTGAATTAGTACTCACGACCTCCAAATAAGGTAGGGTCCTTCAATGTCAGCAGGGCTCACTTGAGGTACACAAACCTCTTCACATCCATATAAAAAAGCACTATACCAGGCAGGCTGCATCTGATCCCGATCGCAATTACTGCACAATACCGGAGAACACACAGCAGATTCGGTTCCTGACAGACCGAATGCAATTTTCAGCAATTCCTCCAGTCTTCTACAGGGTGAGCCTGGTTTCTACTCTTCAGAGATCCTTTGATTCTTTTCACAGGACAGATTCAGTCCTAACAAGCTGTTACACAAGCTGCAGACCGGAACTCTGGGCCTTACACGTTTTTGACTAAAACTGCACACTGAAAAGCACAGGGCTCCTTCCTTCTTCACTGCCAAAGCTCAACTGAAACTCCAACCGACAAAACGGGCACTTCCTTTGAGTTCCTCCCAGTTCTTGACTGGATTGGCTGTCACTCACAATAGACTGCTGCTGTTGGTCCAAAAGGCACTGAAGTCTAAACTACATCTCCCAAGTCACTGCCATACAATCCTCTTGTGGCTGGCTCAGATTATGAGTCCAAGTTCTGATTCGTCCAAGGCACCATTTAGAGCTAGCTTACCCCACATTGATTGGTCCAGTTCAGCAGTTCAAAACTAGAATGGGGAACTAGCAGACACAGTTCTGACTGCAAAAAAGCAGGTTAGACAAACTGTAATTTCATTATTACTCTAAATAATTTCCGGCAAACAGTTACATCTTTCAGATAGGTTCCCTTTGCACTCTAGTGACTGCAAAATGAAGTGAATTGGCAGCAGCTCGAGTGGTACTCAGAGAAGCACACAGTCCCCCCCATATAAACTAATTATGTCTGCAAGCAGACAGCTCTTAAAGAGACAGTACCAGAGGCTCTAAAGACACTCACTGATAAATGGCTTAAATGCCAAACACCATTCAGGCTTGGAGCATTCAAGCAAGCTCCTGGAAGTCTTTTGGGAACCCCCATTTGCAGGGGGGTTACACCCTTCCTGGCCTGGGAAAGCTTGACGTCCGCGTCAAGCAAGTACCCCCATAAGTTTCAACTGCAACCATATACATTTGCATTAGGCTCTAGCACATGTAATCATCAGTCAATATATCTTTACCAAGAACACATTTCTGAAACATTGCAGTAGTCCTCTTTACACAGTATTACATACACATTGTACCATAACTCAAGTTATTACCTCTTGTACATGAAACCTGAAGAGAGGGGCCCTTCCTATCAGTTACCTTGGGGCTGGATGGGGCAAGGGCACCAATATGAAAGGAGCAACACAAGTAACTTGGAGTTAGCACTGAGTACTCAGTTTGGGCAATGAGCTCGGGGACACATACACTCCTTTATGGACAACATTGAGAGGCAAGTCCACAGGCCTCCCAAGTGAATCATAACTGAGGTGCACCACAGGCTTTACAGCTCGACCAGTCTTTCTAGGGGAACTGTTATAGTCTCTGCACTCTGAGCCTCATTTTCAGCATTGTCCTCACTTGTCAGGAGTCTCCATGGGGGAGAGGCTAGAACTTGGGGCACTTTCAGCTCCAGGAGTTACAGTTTCTGAGTCCACAACATTTGGCTGCATGGAAGCTTTCGGACACTGGCAGTGGACTGTCAGGGCACTCAAAATACTCTTCTTGTTCGGGTGTATCACCAGTCTGCCCCAATCTATCATTTCCTCCCTGAAAGCTCAAACAGTTCAACCATGCACAATGATTCATTTCATCTGATCTGATGCTTTGCACTTCACTTTAATGGAGCATTGGCTCCAGGGACGAAGCTGGGGGCTTGGACAGTCCAGAAGGCCCAGCTTCATCTCCAGTATTGACTAGAGGATTGCCCGAAAACAATTGACTCAGTTCGTAAGAAGGATAGTATTCAAAGTCACTCTCACTTTCTTCTGATATGGACTGACAGTCATGCTCAACTGGGACTTGTGCAGGGAACACTTTAACTCTGCTTCTGTAGGTGCAGACTTCCTTGGTCTTTTCTTAGCAGCAGCTCTAGTCACTGGTCCAGAGGTGGCATCTTGGGGCTCAGACTCAATCAGGATTTATCCAATGGGCAGTAAATGATTTCTATGCATTATTTTACATCTTTTGAATTATTCTCAGGCCTTACTTTTGTACACTGGCAGATCATCTAGTTTGCCCACTACAATGTGAGGGAGATGGTGCCATCTGTCAGCAATCTTGTGCTTGCCATAGCAGTCCCAGATTTCTTAGCAATACCGATCTCCTCCTGGAGTTCCTAGCTTTCACCTTTTATCATACCTTTCTTTGTTGGCCAGATTTCTTGGCAGCCATGGTTTGAGCTTAGTTGGTACGCATGAGTTAGCTGGGCCTTTAACTTTGCACATACTTCGTAAATAGTTGTCAGCTTGAACCCCATCAGGAGAGCCCCAAAACACATCTACTGGTAGTCAGCTTCTCTTCCAAACATCAGGCGGTGGGGGAGAATCAGTGGCATCACTTTTGGTGCAGTTATAAGCATGTACCAGGGTGCTAATTTGTTGGCTCCATCTAGGCTTGTCCTTTGGGTGCAGGTGCCTAGCATATCTAGCAAAGTGCGGTTGAAACGTTCAGGCTGTGGGTCCCCTGGGGTGGTAAGGAGTGGTTCTGGACTGTCGACTCCCACAGAGAAAGCATCTCTTTGATAAGGCGACTCTCAAAGTCTCTCCCTTGATCAGAATGGATTCTTTGTGGAGCCCCATAGTGAACAAAAGTTTTCTACAAGTACTTTGGCTACAGTGGATGCTTTCTGGTCTTTGGTGGGAAAGCTTGGGCATATCTCGTCAGAATGGTCAGTGACCTCCAGCACATTACTGATATTTCTTTGATCTGACTCCAAACTTAGAAAATCAATACAGACCAGCTCCATGGGTGCACTGGTGGTTATGTTAACAAGGGGCAAGCCTCTGGGGCAAAGCTTTCCTCTGTAACTCAGCGACTACAGGATTCGAATGTGTTGCCCACATCAGCCCCATCTTAGGCCAATAGAATCTGGATCTCACCAAGTCAAGTGTTCTGTCTATACCAAGGTGCCCCATGTGGTTGTGCAAGGACCTCAGTACTGAGTCTCTAAAGGCAGTGGGCAGCACTAGTTGTTGTTTGTCTACTTGTCCCCTCTTCTACTGTTTCTCTGTATAACAGTTTATTGATCAGTTTCAACAGGACCTTCTTTGTATAACAGTGCAGTTCTCAAATCAGTGGGCGTAATTTGGACACATCTTTTCCTGCATAGAGGGCTTCTAAAGCTGCTTTGATCATGGGATCGCGGGATTGAGCCCGTCGAATACTGTCATTGTCCAGCTGAGGCAGTGCACCAATGTCTATTGCAGAAAAGTGGCAATAAGAGCAGGTATGCAATTCTCAGAGGCTCCCAAGCAATCCATCATGCAGTCCATCGCGTCCGTGGACATTTGTTCCTCCCTGTCAAACTTCGGCAGAGTGCCGAATGTCAGGTTCTGCCAATCGGACCCAATCATTCTGGGGAACAGGCCTCCGGGAGAGACATCAACATCTGTGGTTCAGACCTGCTCGGTATTAGAGCATAGTCATATGTAGATAATGCAGAAAGCCACCTATGGCCAGTGGCATCCAACTTAGCTGAGGTCTGCACATAGGTCAAAGGATTATTGTCAGTTTTACTAGTATTTTAGCCCCATACAAGTACTCATGGAATTGGTCAACAATAGCCCACTTCAAAGCTAGGAACTCTAACTTATGTACAGGATAGTTCTTTTTCGGATGGGGTCAGGCTTCTACTGGCAAAGGCCACTGGTCTCAAGCCATTCTGTGCTCTTGGTACAACACAGCCTCAACCCTTGCAAGCTAGCATCAGTGTGCAGGGACGTAAGGTTTTCTTGGATCGGCATAGGCCAGCACTGGAGCATGGGTAGATTGATATATGATCTCATGAAAAGCAGTCTCACAGTCAGGAGTGGGGCCCCAAATACTTCACTCGGATGAAAATACACTCTTTCAGTCTTGAGGACGCTGACACTTGGTATTTTTGTGGGTTGGGGATACCCTTGAGTAAGGTTAAGTAAAGGGTGGATCACTCTTGAATAGTCCTTGATGAGCGCCGATAATAACCACAGAATCCCAGGAATCTTTGCAGTTCTTTAGATTTTTGGGCTGTGGCCAGGTGGTCAAGGCCTCAACTTACTTGTCAGTCTCTATTCCTCGGTGGATACTATGTGTCCCACATACTTTACTGATGTTTGAAAGAATTGACACTTATCAATGGACAGTTTAAGGCCAAAGTCCCTCCAGTCTGGTCCAATACCTTAAATAATCTGTCTTCATGTTCCTCCAGTGAGCCAAATACAATAACATCATCTAGGTATACCAGGCACTCTAGTAAGTTCATGTCCCCACTGCACGCTCCATCAATCGTTGAAAAGTGGCTGGGCACCTGAAATCCCTTGAGGCATCCTCATGAATTCATAGAAGCCAAGCGGACAGATAAAGGCCGTCTTCTCACGGTCCTCTGGGGCCATCGATCTGGCGGTACCCTGCGGAGATCCGCTATAGAACTCACTTGCTCCGTTTAGGCAGTCCAAAGCATCCTGAATCGGGGCATTGTGTACTGATCAGGGATAGTCCGCGGTTTAAGGTGCGATAATCCACACACATCCTTACTGTTCCATTCTTTTCCTCACTACCACAATGGGGAAGCATAAGGCTTCTGGATTCTTGTATTACACCAGCAGCTAACATCTCTTGCAGATGCCGTCTCACATCATCTATGTCAGCAGGTGCCAGGCGTCGAGACCTCTCACGAAATGGTCTTTCGTCATGCAGCCGGATATTGTGCTCAACTCCTTGTACGCATCCTACATCCCATTCCTTTAAAGAAAACACCTGGTCTCTCTGGGCAAGCTTCTACTGATCCTCACTTTCCATTCAGCTGGCATGGGAGTCGCGAAATCAAACAAGTCAGGCGTTACTCTGTCATTCTTCCTGAACTCTTGCTGCTGGGTAGCACTGCAGTGTCTGCACAATGCACATTAGCCAGGATGCAACCTCTGTTTACTCGAATGTCTCTTCAGACACATTATGAACTTGGACCATTACCCTTCTGGCATAAGCATGGGCTCTAGCGGGCAAAATACTAGGCTTGACCAGCAGTCCCTCTGGCAATTTTCCATCGCCTGGTGCATCCAACATTAATATTTTATTCTTAACATCCTTTCTGATGCGGACCTCTCCCTGTAAGGTACACTGGGCATTTGGCGCAGGATCAGAGACTCAGGATCCTTCTTCCATACAATTCCGACCGGTTCCTCTGGTTCTGTTTTTCAGCATCTCTCTGGCCTCATAGGCCTTCTTAATTAAAGCCGGAACTCTTAAAGCTCTACTAGTCTTTGACCCTGTTTTTCATAACACAACTGTGCCAGCCTTCGAACATATGAGCATTTGTTCCAATCAACAAGGACACCATCATACAGTCAGTGGGGGACACACTAAGGCTAGGGTCTCTACTTGTTAAGCCACTCCAGCCAGGAGGTGGGAAAGACAACCAAATTCGGATATACCGGAATGAGGGTGGGCCTTCTCACTTAACCCCCATACATGCAGTCCTTCTAATGGTTGTAAGGTCGTCTGACAAATGCTTCTGATACCAATCCTGGAACATAATTGTCACGTGGGAGCCACTGTCTAATACAGCTCTTGTAGACACTCCATTCACCTTTACAGTGGTCTCCATGGAGGGACCCACTATTCTGGACCAGTCTGGAGAGGCGGTAGTGGGGGCCTGGGCAACTGACCTTGCCACAAAGGGCGTGAATTAGCATTTTGGTGCCCTCACTGGGATCATGTCGCACCTCTTAACCACTGATTTCTTCTCCGAAGCTCTCCTTGTAGCTAATATGCAACTTTGTCAGTGTCTTGGGGACTGGCATTCCTTTCATGTGCCCATCTTTCCCACAATTATAGCAAAACATACTTTCTGGGTTTGAGCTGGCGCGCCACACTGGGAGCCAGGGACGGGGTATTACTAACTGGAAACCTTGGTGCCATCTTTGTCTGCGGCATGATAAGCATTTGGAGACATCTCGTCAGTTTCTCCACTTCCATGGTCAGGAATCGAGTTCGGAGCTGTTATCAGCAGGAGATACATGGGTGGGTACCCCACCCCATAGCAGATGCAGTCAGATATAGGTCAGGGCCCGTACTTGCAGGCGTGGCTTCATAAAGGACTGTTTTTGAATTCCGGATCTCTCTCAACAGTTCACCCCATTGTGGCATATCTTTTCCTTGTCAGAGCACTCATTGACTGCCAACCTCTGCCCTGAACTTCACTTGATGGGTCACCCTCAGTCACTCGGGTCGTAGCCGCAGCTATTGGTGCAGGTCCCTCCCGAGGTCGTCTTTCTCAACTCCTCGAATTTCTCTCATTAACTCATCATAGGAGGGTGGGGATTCCAGTCGATCTGCCAGGCGAACTGGAAGCAACAGCAGTTCTGAGAAGGGGCAGACTTAAGGATCCTGTCCAGCCTGGTTCGGTCCAGTTCAATCGCTGGCAAACTACCTTTTCTGAGGCATTCTTGCAACAATTTTTCAGCCGAGATACATACACAGACAACAACTCCCTTGGTACTGTTGTGCATCTCTTACTCTCCACCATAGGTCCTCATCAGAATCTGGGCTCCCTTACACATTCTCCAAGGCCTCAAGATAGGCCTGTGCAGTCGCTTCAGGGTTACTGGCCCGTTTGCTTGCGGATGGTAGCCAGGGCAGGACCTGGAGGCTCTCACTAACCCTCTTTGGCTTTTAGCCTTCCGAGCATTGCCATTCTCAGCACTTGGGGGCAACATAGTCTATCCAGGTCTCCAGTCATCCTCCCTTGGGGGTGGGGAGGGTGCCAGAGAAGATCCTCAACCTTCGGTAAGAGTGTTGACTAATGGCAGGTGCAGAAATAGGAGTCTGCATTGGTTCAGCCACCATTACGGGCACTGGAGCAGGAGAGGGTGTTGGGGGAGGAACACCCCCAGGTGGCAAGAATAGTTTCTTCAAGTCCTCCACAGTTTTCCCCTCTCCCAGCAACCATTCAGCGAATTTCTCCTCAAAAGTTTCAGATAGTGGTGGGGGCTGATTCCCCCCCGGGTCTTTACTGTCCTTAGTTATCACTCTCCAAGCAGTGAGGGCTCCCTCTGGGGTAATGGTCTGTGGCACTTTGGAGCTATCTATGGGATCCTTAAACTCTACTAGGGCCAGGAAAGTGTGGGAGAGCAGATTAGCATGCCGACCCACCACCACAGGGTTTGTAAACCTTCCACCTTGGAAAGTACTCCCTGCACAGTGTCCGTATTGATACCAGGGATGTCCAGGATAAGCATAGCATTTTGGGGTCGATCTCCTCCCAGTACACCACTCCACCAGCCGGTGCACAGCCACTTCTGTCAGGGTACCCATTTTTTCTTAACAGTGGTTGTAAATATGGCCACTAGAGGACACACAATCCCAGCGTGAGCTCCAAGATGTAACCCTAGATGGCGCTATCCCAGGGCTACTACCCCTGCCTGATTTGCCACTAACAGGTTGAGGGCCTGGATCAATGGCGGATGCCTCCACCCAGAGGTCAGGGTTTGCAATAGTTAAACTAGCAGTCACAGCCCTCTGGGACACTGCAACCCCCTTTCTTCCCACTAGTGGCCCACACAATATATCAGAATTACCTTCACAGTATACACTTACCCCAGGTCTGGTTTCGGCACTGGGACCTCCTGGGAAATGAGATACAGTGCAACAATCACAGTACAGTACTTTAACATAGACAAATACCTCAGGCAGTATAACTTTGCTGAAACAAGCAGCTCTGATTTATTTAGGGGATATAACAAGGACAGGGGAAATCAGGTTAATTAGCTTATCACTCTAATAATCTACCTATGGCTCTGTGCACAGGCCTATCCCTATCAGTTACTGTCCCTGGGTACCCAAGCCCTAGTGGCTAGTCCAAACCGTGGCAGCTGGTAGGCCCTTTCACACAGAGAAAAGGAGAATTAAACAGTCAGCAGTACAATAATTCCATTTGGATTTAATGTGGCAATTCAACAGGGAGCGACCCTGAATTAGTACTCACGACCTCCAAATAAGATAGGGTCCTTCAATGTCAGCAGGGCTCACTTGAGGTACACAAACCTCTTCACATCCATATAAAAAAGCACTATACCAGGCAGGCTGCATCTGTATCCCGATCGCAATTACTGCACAATACCGGGAGAACACACAGCAGATTCAGTTCCTGACAGACCCGAATGCAATTTTCAGCAATTCCTCCAGTCTTCTACAGGGTGAGCCTGGTTTCTACTCTTCAGAGATCCTTTGATTCTTTTTCACAGGGCGGATTCAGTCCTAACAAGCTGTTACACAAGCTGCAGACGGAACTCTGGGCCTTACACGTTTTTGACTAAAACTGCACACTGAAAAAGCACAGGGCTCCTTCCTTCTTCACTGCCAAAGCTCAACTGAAACTCCAACCGACAAAACCGGGCACTTCCTTTGAGTTCCTCCCAGTTCTTGACTGGATTGGCTGTCACTCACAATAGACTGCTGCTGTTGGTCCAAAAGGCACTGAAGTCTAAACTACATCTCCCAGAGTCACTGCCCATACAATCCTCTTGTGGCTGGCTCAGATTATGAGTCCAAGTTCTGATTCGTCCAAGGCACCATTTTAGAGCTAGCTTACCCCACACTGATTGGTCCAGTTCAGCAGTTCAAAACTAGAATGGGAACTAGAGACACAGTTCTGACTGCAAAGAAAGCAGGTTAGACTAACTGTAATTTCATTATTACTCTAAATAATTTCTGGCAAACAGTTACATCTTTCAGATAGGTTCCTTTGCACTCCTAGTGACTGCAAAATGAAGTGAATTGGCAGCAGCTCGAGTGGTACTCAGAGAAGCACACAGTCCCCCCATATAAACTAATTATGTCTGCAAGCAGACAGCTCTTAAAGAGACAGTACCAGAGGCTCTAAAGACACTCACTGATAAATGGCTTAAATGCCAAACACCATTCAGGCTTGGAGCATTCAAGCAAGCTCCTGGAAGTCTTTTGGGAACCCCCATTTGCAGGGGGGTTACAATTGCATTACGCTTGAAGGCCACCAAGTGGCACTCCTTGAGGGAGTTTCACAGGAAAACAAAATGGAACACTGCGCTCTGGAACAGAGGTGGTGCAGATAAGGGTTAGCAGCCCCAACAACACATGCCATAAGAATCACACACAGCAGCCCATAAGATTCAGAAGGCAATGCTTAATGAGTTCAAAAGTTCAAGATTTATTGCTGGCAATTGTCAGCCCATTCAGGTCAGCAAACACAATGTAGAGCAAAATGAAACAGCACGCCAACACAAAGGTGCAATACTCCAGCGCTTTTCTCACTGGAGCTTCCTCAGGGAGTAATAACATGCTCAATCCAGGCTCCTAATGTACCTCTTTGAACAGGTGTGCTTAATTAAATCATTCAAAATGTGATTTTAGTCACTCCCATGATGCATTGCCATAAATGACATCACAATGGTTCCGACCAAATTCATAGCCAATTGCAAGAGGACCATGGCATTAAGGAGGTTATTCAGAGGAGTCAACACTCAGAGGAATGGTGCTGCAATCGAATTACCCCACATTTTAGTGACTGGTGCAGTGAAACAGGGGTGGCCTGTCTCAAACAAATGAATAGCATACAAGGAAAATCATTGCACTTGGACCAGTAAACACCTGGCACACATGGCCATGGCAATAAGTGTACAACTTAGCTGCCCAGCGCTTCGATTCTAAACGAAACTGTTTCATGTACCTTAAATTATGACCATAGAAGAGCATACTTCTTATTTATGCATTACTTCTATTCTCTTTAATATATGTGTGTGTGTGTGTGTGTGATATGTATGTGTATATATATATATATATATATATATATATATATACACACACACACTATTAAAGTAAACGTCTTTACTTTTGTAAGACCCCCAAAACCAAGGTAATTTAATGGCAAATCCAAACATTAAAAAATTTACTTTTTATTATTTCATTGTATTAGTAAATGTGTATAGAGTATGGGGTAATGGGGGGAGGGGGGATCAGGGCAAAAATAAGAACCACAAAGTACTGTCATTTTAATCTAATAAATTGATGTAATTCATTATTATGATTTTAGTTTTTAATTAAAAGAATTTACAAAACAAAGAAGAAAGAGAGAAGCCAAATGCCAATAGCTGGGTTGGTAAACAAGCCAAAAATTTGCCAGTGCCTTAAAGTATAAAGGCAAGCTAGGCTGCTGCTGGAGATAGAACGGGTGAAGTCGGGAGCAGGCAAAAGGCGTTCGTGCAGAGTCCTGCGCTCAGCCACCATCACTGCTGTAAAAAAGAAAAACATAAGGCTGAAAAGTCTACTTACACTTGACACAAGTGTTAGATTAAGTCCATTCACAAAGTGTCAGTTTGGTATAAGATTCATTTTAAATTTAAATTACATTGAATTGAATCAGAAATGGGGGGTGGGGGGTTGTTTTAGGTATAATCTACCAGGGACAGGGGGAGGCAAAGACAATTAGTTTATGATTTCTTAAGTTACCAAACAACCACAAATTTCTCATGTTCCTGTCTATATTACTTAAAGATAGGGTTTAAAATCAATTTCTTGGTTCAAACCATCAGGTGTGAGTGCCTTCAGTGTGAAAATCCAGTAGGTTTCACGCTGCAGTAAACGCTGTAGTCTGTCCCCACCTCTAC
This sequence comes from Neoceratodus forsteri, assembly GCA_016271365.2. Classification (NCBI taxonomy): domain Eukaryota; kingdom Metazoa; phylum Chordata; order Ceratodontiformes; family Ceratodontidae; genus Neoceratodus; species Neoceratodus forsteri. The sequence goes on from CM057450.1 coordinate 1,419,333,558, forward strand.
TGCTCACTTTAACCTGCTCCATACCTGTTTCATTTTGGTTTACATTGTGTTTGCTGACCTGAATGGGCTGACAATTGCCAATAATCTTCATTTTTTGAATTCACTAAGCATTGTCTTTTGAGTCTTATGGGCTGCTGTGTACGATTCTTATGGTATGTGTGTCCTTGAGGGAGTTCCCCCGGGACTCCCTTTCCCTCCTAGGAAACCCCTAAACTGCCCTGAAGTCTATGGGTCCAGACGGATTCAGCTCCTACCATGTCAGAGAAAGGGCATGTCTGAAGCACCGAGGCCTGTATGGTGGAGCAGCACAGACTCCCTTGCATGCATCGTGTTAGGCGTTATGTTGCACCAAGAATCCAACACCCTGGTCCAAGTCCTAAGCCAGCCTCCTGCCCAACACCTCGTGGGCCTGGAATTAAGGGATATGTGTAATTTTGTGTTTCATATAAAGTAAATGTGTGATATTTTTATGTGAACGTAGAATGCATTTGGAATGAGAAATACATGGACAGCCTATCAATGCCTGCCCCTCCTCTTAATCCAAAGCCAGTGTCCTTTTTCCCTGTATGAGTAAGAGAAGTGGCATGTTTTAATTGTGTTAAACAAAGCAAAGTGTAGTGCACTCAGTCCAGAACAGAGAGTTTGTGGTAAATCAAATTCAATTTATTAGGCTTGAAAATAGCTCAGCAGAACTCATTACAAACTGTGGTCAAAACACTAAGGAGTTCCGGCACTTTACCAAGTAAGGCTTTATCAGGGGCCGGGGTCTGAGCAGGTAAGAGTTTGTTTAAAAGTTCTGTAGCCGCCCGTCGGGCGCAGTGGTGGGATTTCCGCTATGGCGCCGGAGACCCGGTTCGAGGACGGATCCGGTCGTCGGAGGGTCGGGCCGGGGAGTAGATCGAGTCCCACCGACAGCCTCCTACTCCGGGAGGGCGCTGGCAGCACTCGTGCGCTGGGACCCTGGTGGAGATCGAGTTCACGCAACCGACGCCGACGGGGGGTGGAGAGGAGGCTGGGTGGACGCTGGCGTCATTGCACGTCCCCCTCCTCTGGGGAGAAAAATCAGGTGGAAAAAGATGGCGGGGCAGGACCACCCGATCTGAAGCCCTCCTGGAGAGCCTCACATTGCCGCCGCCGCTGGGACCCGACCAGTCACAGTTCCGGGGTCACGAAGGTGGCCCACGGCCCCACCCTCCGGGGGGCAAGCCGGGGGTGACCAAGGGTCCTCAGCAGCAATTGACGGCGGTAGAGGTCTCCAGGAGCCGTGACCAGGGCGGATGGCTGCCGGTGGTCCGGCCAGAAAAAGGGCAAAATAAAAAAAATAAATAAAAGGTCTGCGGTCCCTACATCATTCAATCACCTGGTGATGACATTTACAAGACTTAGTTTATAGTTGCCATGGAGACCTGGCTCCGTAATCCCCTGCACCAAAACAATCCAAATCAATAGAAAGCTAATACATATTTAAATCCGGTGCAGAAGATCAGTAAGCAAAAGCTACCTCAAATGGCTAGACATATTTAGTAAACAATACATGTCCGTTTTTCATCTAATACAAACAATAACTCTGTAAAACCACACTGTTCCAAACACAGAAAAAAAATTCATTACTGATTCATGTTTTCCAAAAAGTTTCTAAGGCAATACCACAAAAAATGGGAGACGTACAGCCTCCAATAACATTTATATAGATAGCTAAGTAGAGTAAAGTACAGGTTAGCACTGCTTTTAATTGTGTTACCTCAGCAGTGAGCTCACACCGATATTCCAAGCCATCCCCTATCGAGTTATGTGAAACCTCTCATTTCAAACAACATGAAGTCTTGCTATATTATAGACATTAGCAGTTTGTTCCAGCTCTAGAACTGCCCCGGAGTGAAATGGTTAAAACCATTCCAAAATAGAATTTTGGCACGAGAGCAGCTCTATCTGTGTCATTTCAAACTTGAACTGTCAGATTCTTTACTCCGCCTCAGTGAACAGTCGCTCCGGAATTTCTCCTTCTGCTCGGTTCATTCTCGGTTTAAAGTGTTTTCGGTTGGATTTAACGAGAATAGTTTTATTTAACCGCAAAACCGTCAGTTCAAGCTCTATCTGTGGTAAACGTAAGTAAATGAAGGTTTTGTCTGTGTGGAACTTGTAAGTTATCGATTCAGTTTTGAACCGATCAGTGGGTTTAAAACTCATTTAAAACTAAAAGTTACTATTTTAGAGTGCGGTTCCGATTCTTATCGGTTCTAAAAGCAGTTTATTACGTTTTTTCCATACCTGTGATACAGTTAGAGGACGATAAGGGTGTCTTGCCTGGCACTGTCTTTAAAGAGCAAGTTTTCTGGTTAGGCTGGCATTATGTCTGAGAAACCCAAAAGAAAAACCGGCCCATTGGTTTCAACACTGTGATGTTTGTGGGGAAGTCTTTGCCAAGGCTGACCCACACACCACATGTGTTTATTGTCTGGGGTTTGACCACCTCAGTCAGACTGCCAGATATGTAAGAATTTCCTGCAGCCACCCTGGAAAAAGATTGGGCAGGCCAGGGCGAGAGAGGTCAAAAGTCCGCTGACCCGATGGCTAGCCTGTTCGGTGCCAACCGAATCGGAGGGGAGTGCCCTCTGACCAGGGCTAGACTTCCTCGGCAAAGAAAAGCTGGTTCTGAGGAACCAATTCCAGTAAAGAAAACAAGAAAATCAGCAGGTCTGGAGTCCAAAACCCTTCTCCAACTGCTGCAGAGATAGCAAAGCCATACAAATTGTCCAGTCACTGTCTCAGGGTCCGAACCGCCACTATCTGGTAAAAGGTCGGTTTGTCCGTCCCAGTGGTTCAGGATTATGATATTGAGGAATTTTATGAACCAGAGGAGGGGAGGATTATGAACAGTATGAATGTGGCTGGGAAGGTCTGGGTGTGCCCATTGAACCGGACATCTCCCCAGACAGACCTTTAGAATCTCCCTATGCTGTCTAAGTCCCCATCTCATTTATGTTTTATAAAAGTTGCTGAAACCCTCCAGCTTCCTTTAGAAGAGGCTGTGGATGAGCAAGAGGAGCCTGATTTTGTAGAAATGATGGATATTCCAGAGTCTAGGAGATTGTCTATTCCTTTACATAAGTCTTTTAGAAACAAACAATTAAAATTTTAAAGCTCCTAATTCTGTGCCTCCTGTAGATAAAAGATGGACAGGTATACATTGTCAGGCCCTGATACAGAATTCCTTTCTCAGCAATGCAGTCATGTTAGTAGTTCAGGCTGCTGCCTGTGATAAAGCTAATATTCCTTGGCTTCACATCCTCCTGACAAGGATTCCAGGAAGATTGATGCCATGGCAAAAAAACAGTATATGGCAGCCTCTCTGGAACTCAGGCAAGCAAATTATGTAGCTAGGTATCAGAAATCTAGATGGGATACTGTTATGCAATTGGCCAAGCAGGCCCATGGCCAGCTGGCTAGTGAACTAGAACAGGTGGCTGCTGATGGCATTGAAGCCTCTAAGGTTCAGTTTCATGCTGCTGTGGATGTTAATGATGTTTCCTCTAGGGTCATGGCCACATCTGTAGCTTTTCATAGGTTGGCCTGGCTCAGGTGTACTAGTTTGTCACAGGATACCCAGACTAAGGCTATGGATTTTCCTGTGGTGGGAAATTTCTGTTTGGCGAGCAGACAGAGAATTACATGAAGAAGATGGATGAATATAGGACTACTTACAAGAGTGCCCAGGCTGGGAGGCGGCAAGCCACTCCTCAAGGCATGCCCCAGGGGCTGGGGGGTGAGCCTTTTCACAGGCCTTTCTACAGACTCCAGGCCTCCTCTGCCTTTGCTCAGAGGGCTTCTTCAGAGCAGGGGCAGACGAGAGGTGGGCAGACCTGCTCCCACCCCCAGCCTAAAGCTCCTGCAGAAACAGGCAACCTGATGGGGTGCCCAGGGCAGATTCTCGTGTACCAGTGGGGGCAGGCTGGCTTACTTCAGTCAGATTGGGCTTCTTTAACCTCAGACAAGTGGGTTCTGGAAGTAGTAAGCCAGGGTCTGGTTCTCAGCTTCAAAAGTTTCCCAAGTTGAGAAGCAGACTTTTCTACCTGCAAGTGCTTCAGAGACCTCGCTCTGGAAACAGAGGTCTCATCCCTGTTAGCTCTCAGAGCAATAGAAAGGGTTCCTCCCCTGCATCAGGGCAGGGGTCTGTATTCCAGATACTTCCTTACCCCAAAAAAGACAGGAGAATGGCGGCCCATTTTAGATCTCAGATATCTGAACAAGCATCTTTTGAAACCAAAGTTCAAAATGGTAACTCTGGCAATGATTTTACCTTCCCTAAGGCCAGGGGACTGGCTAGCCTCCCTGGACCTCAAGGATGCCTATTTCCATGTCCTAATCAGAAGATCCCATCGAAAGTACCTCAGATTCGAACTGCCTTCAGGTCATTACCAGTTCAGAGCAATGCCCTTCGGCCTTACCTCTGCTCCAAGGGTATTCACAAAGTGTCTAGCAGTGGCAGTGGCCCACTTAAGGAGGCAGAGGATTGCTGTTTTCCTATCTAGACGACTGGCTCATTGTAGGCCAGTCCCCAGAACAGGTAAATCTCACCTGCAGGTCACCCAGCAGCTTCTCACCTCCCTGGGTTTTCTGCTAAACCTACTAAAGTCGGTTCTGGAACCAGTCCAGGTACTCACCTTTATAGGGGCAGAATTGGACACAAAGCTAGCCAGAGCCTTTCTTCCCCAGAAAGGGTAAGGAATTTAGTGGCTCTGGCCTTCCTTCACTCTGCAGGTCTCTCGACCAGCAAGACACTTTCTGCAGCTCCTGGGGCACATGGCTGCATCCACAGCTGTTGTGCAGGGGCCAGATTTCAGATGAGACATTCAGTTTCACTTGAGAACCTTTTGTCTCAGAGAAGAGACCCCTTTCCAAGTTGGTCCCAGTGACTCGAACCTTGATCCTAGCTCTCCAGTGGTGGCAGGATCAGAGCAATTTAAGAGCGGGGTCCCTTCATTTCCCTTCTCACGACTTGACTCTCACTACAGATGCTTCCTTCTGGGTTGGGAGAACCACATGGGCGACCTTTCCACTCAGGGAGTTTGGTCCCCCAGGAATCTCTGCTCCACATCAATTTGCTGGAACTCAGAGCTGTCTTTTAGCTCTTCAAGCTTTTCTGTATCTGTCCACGACAAGGTGATACAAGTCAGAACAGACAACACCACAACAATGTGGTACATCAACAAACGGGGCACTCGGTCTTCGGCCTTGTGCACCGAGGCAATGAAGTTGTGGTCTCTGGCTCATTCCCTGAACACTCCCTCATAGCAGTTCATCTTCCAGGGAAGGACAACGTCCTAGCGGATGCCCTCAGCAGGATTTCCAGGGCCATCACGAATGATCCCTGGATCCTCAAGTGCTGGGGATAGTTTTGCCAGGTGGGGCATCCCTCAGATAGATCTTTTGCAGCCCCAGACAATCACAAACTTCCTCTGTTCTGTTGCTGGCCTCCAGTGCTGGGCTCAGTTCCCCTGGATGCCATTCTTCTGGATTGGGAGGAAGTTCCTCTATGCTTTCCCCTTTCTCTCCTATTCAAAGTACTAGTCAAAATCAGATCTCAGCCTTGCAGGGTGATTCTGATTGCCCTGGATGAGCCAGGGCAGCCCTGGTACCACCTTCTGTCTCTGACAGTCCATCTTCCCTGTGCCTCCCCAGGAATCACAATCTGTTGACTTGTGCCCAGGGAAGGGTTTGGTATCCGACCTCAATCCTCTCAACCTCAAGGCCTGGCTCTTGAGGAGTTAGAGTTTGCTGATTTACACCTCTCTCAGGGTGTTCTTGAGATCCTAAAGGCTTCCAGAAAGCCTTCCACTAGGGCTACTTATAGTTCTAAATGGAAAAGGTTTTCCATTTGGTGTGCTGGGAAAATATTTCCCAGAATCTGCTGAATTGCCCATTTTGTTAGATTACATGGTACATCTTAATTCCTTGGGTCTCAGACCAGCTACCCTGAGAGTTCATTTGGCAGCTGTGTCTGCTTTTGTGTCAGCAGGAAAGTCATCCTCTTTCCTCATCCTGTGTTTTCCAAGTTTTTTGAGGTTACTCCTTACTAATCCTCCCTTGGGAACCGGCCCTGCTTGGGACCTTAATGTTTGCATTGCCCAGTTAATGACCCCTTTGAACCTCTGTCTTCTGCAGAGCTTAAGTACCTAACTTGGAAAACTGTTTTTCTAGTGGCTATCACTTCTGCCAGACGATAAGTGAATTGAAGCCTTGTCAGTGGAGACTGACTTTATTTCTTTCCACTAGGGATAAGGTAGTCCTCAGGACTAATAGGAAGTTTTTGCCTAAGGTGGTTTCAGATTTCCATCTTAATCAATCTATCTCCTTCCAGTATTTTTCACTGATCACTCCTCTTCGGTGAGAGGAGGTTGCACAGCCTGGATGTTAAGAGAGCTCTTAGTTATTTTATAGAGTGCACAAAGGTCACAGGTTCGAATCCTCCAACTTTTCCTTACCTATGGTGAAGTTGGGAAAGGCAAACCTGCCACTAAGAGATCAATAGCCAGGTGGATTGTCTCTTGTATCAATTTGTTATCAGAAAGTGGGCAAGCCCCGGTTTGAGGGCTCATTCTACCAAGGGTACAGCTGCGTGTCTAGCTGCTGCCAGAGATATCCCTTTATTAGAGATTTGCCAGGCTGCTACTTGGAAAACGGTACACACTTTTACCAAGCATTACTCCCTGGATGTCCAGGCCAGGAGAGATGCTCGGTTTAGGCACAGCTGTTCTTCAGAGCCTATTCCTAAGTAGGTTCTGCCCCTCCTCCATGGAGGTACTGCTGTGTATTCTGCTAATGTCTATAATATAGCAAGACTTCATGTTGTTTGAAGAAAAATTACTCACCTTAGTAATGTTGTTTCTTCTAATGGAGTCTTGCTATATTATAGACCTCCCCAACCTGCCCCTCTCAGAACCTCTACTTGGTGGGGTGCGGCAACTTAGTGTGGGCACTACTTATGTCCTGTTAGCATTTTGTCCCTTTGGGACTTTGGGGTGTGTATGTGTACGCTGGGGTGTGTGTTTTATTATACTTATGTTCCATTTTCATATTATTAGAATGGTGTTAGTATTTCTGGTCCCCTGACTTGAGTCTTGGGTGTTTGGACCATCAATGGTTGTTATTATTTAGGTAGCCATTTGGCTAGTGTAGGTTACAGCTTCCACACAGACCTTAGTGAGTTTGGCTCGTAAAGATCTGACAGTTCAAGTTTGAAATGACACAGATAGAGCTGCTCTCATGCCAAAATTCTATTTTGGAATGTTTTTAACCATTTCACTCCGGGGCAGTTCTAGAGTTGGAACAAACTGCTAATGACTATAATATAGCAAGACTCCATTAGAAGAAACAACATTACTAAGGTGAGTAATTTTTTCTTCTATACCCCTTTGGTTTAACTGAGCCACCCAAGCACTGCATTGCTACTTTAAGTCTGTTAATTCTCCCACTGGGAGACACAACCTTGCTAATCCCACCCACTGGGTGGTGTAACGCTTAACTGCTGCCTACTGCAGTTAGTGCTTAACCAGTGCGTAATTTTGTTTTGTGCCTAACCACTGCTTAACATCGTTCTGCACCTAACTGTTGCTTAATTTTGTTCTGCTGTGCCCATTATTCGGGCCGTCAACCAGGGAAATTTGAGGTTGACTTGAGCATACCTGGTCTGCACAAATTTGTGCCCCTGCACTCCTGTTCCTCTGCCTTTGCATTACCCTTGCTGGTGTCCCCCCTCCAGAACACAGGCACCCCCATACACCATAAGCCCTTCTCCCACTCTTATCCCCCCAAGGTAGAGGCACCAGTCATATCTTATCTCCCCAGCCTATGAGGAGGGCAAACCTCCCATCTTTCACTCTGGACCCTGTCCACCTGACACAATTCTGCTTCTAGTGTCCCGGGATGCCTGCTACAACCTGGTCTGTACTAATTTCATGTGTAACAGGACAACTGCCTCCCTGAAGCAAAACAAGAGGCTATGGTGGGATAGGGGGCTCGATACCAGTCCTTTCACAGAAGAAAGGGTTCTGTAAGAACTCCTAAAACTGAAGGTGGACAAAGCAGTGGGGCCTGACAGGATTCACCCCAGAATTCTAAAAGAACAAAGGGGAGAACTAGTGACACCACTGACTACCCTTTTTAACAAATCATGGGAGGATGGTGTGGTACCTAAGGATTGGAGGAGGGTGGATGTGATTCCCCTTCACAAAAGTGGGAGCAAAGCAGAGGCAGGAAACTACAGACCTGTTAGCTTGACCTCAGTGGCAGGGAAAATGATGGAGTCACTTCTGAAAGAAAGAATTGTTGAGTACCTAGAGGCCAGCAGGGCACAGGACCCAAGGCAGCATGGATTCACAGTGGGAAGGTCATGTCAGATGAATCTAATAGATTTCTTTGACTGGGTGACCAAAGTAGTAGACCAGGGAGGGGCTGTGGACATGGCCTGCCTAGACTTTAGCAAGGCATTTGACAGTCCCACAAAGATTAATAAACAAATTAGCCAGCCTGGGAGTGGGTCCCAGGGTGGTAGTCTGGTAAACAATTGGCTGGACAACAGGACACAGAGGGTAATAGTAAACTCAAGAAAGGGGGTTAATAGTGGAAACTTTAGGGTTCAGTACTGGGTCCGGTCCTTTTAATGTCTTTATAAGTGACATTGCAGAGGGACTGGAAGGAAAAGTATGCCTCTTTGCAGATGACACAAAGATCTGCAACAGGGTTGATACACAAGTGGGGGGTGGAAAGGATGAGAAGGGACTTGGCAAGGTTGGAGGAATGGTCAAAAGTATGGCAGCTTAGATTCAATGCAAAGAAGTGCAAAGTAATGCACCTGGGGAAACAAAACCCAGGGAAGAGTACACAATGGGGAGGTATTAACAACAGCAAAAATGGAAAGGGACCTGGGGGTAATCATATCAGATCACCTGAAGGTAAACAAGCAATGTGAGAAGGCAGTAAGGATGGCTGGGGGGATACTGGGATGCATGGGGAGAGGCATCACCAGTAGAAAACAGGAAGTTGTTATCCCTCTGTACAGACAGTTGGTGAGACCCCATCTGGAGTACAGTGTGCAGTTCTGGAGACCCGTCTCTGCAAGGACATAGACAGGATAGAGGCAGTCCAGAGAAGGGCAACTAAAATGGTGCAGGGTCTGCAACAGAAGCCATACGAAGAAAGACTAAATGAGCTTAACATGTATACCCTTGAGGAAAGGAGGGAGAGGGGGGACATGATAGAAACTTTCAGGTACTTCAAGGGAATCAACAAAGTCCAAGAGGGTAGCATCTTTCAGAAAAAGAGATGTGCAAGAACAAGGGGACACAATCTGAAGATAGAGGGGGGACAGCTCAGGGGCAATGTGAGGAAGTATTTTTTCACAGAGAGGGTGGTAGACACATGGAATGGCCTTCCTGAGGAAGCCGTGGGGTCAAAAACAGTGGGAGAATTCAAGAATGCATGGATGGGACAGACATAAGGCAATTCTGGTGGGGTAGAAAGAAGTAGGATGTTGGTTAACTAGGATCTGCAGCTTATCCAATAGGTAGGGGAAATGGGCAGACTAGGTGGGCCAAGCAGTCCTTATCTGCCGTCAAAGTCTATGTTTCTATGGTGCCGCCCCAGATATAGTCATCTAGTGTTTCTTCCGCTACTAATGTCCGGCTTGGTCCACCCTCACCTGGGCCCCCCACACCCTACCAGCAACCATCCCTCTAAATCTGCCCTGAGTTTGGTGCACCTGAACATTCAGAGCCTCTCTGCTAAATTCAATCAACTGGAAGCCTAATTATATGGCTTCTAAGTCTGACATCATTGCCCTTTCTGAGACCTGGCTAACCTGCAAAATCACTAATGAAATTAAATTAGCTGGCTTCACTATCTTTAGGACAGATAGGATTAACAAAAGAGATGCCTCTTTTACATCTCCAGACACCTCAAGGACACTAAGTCCACCACCCAGCTCTCCTCAGACCATTGCGAGATACTCTCTCATGAAATCCTGTTCGACCAGGACAAGACCCTGAGAGTCTCCACCATTTACATGGCTCCTAACCATGGAGATGGGGGCCTGTCTGTCATCTCAGACTTTGGACAGTATCTGTCCAAAAGTAGAGACTGGATACGTCTTGGTAACTTTAACATGAATTGACCCATGAAGCAGGCAGACAAAGACAGAGATCTCTTTTTGAACCTTAGTCTGAATCAGATCATCTCCGGCCCCACCAGAGTAAACTACAAGTCTGGGTACGACTGCCATGGACTGGATTACTGTTTCCAACCCCTCCATCATCCATGACTCCTCGGTACTCCCTGACTCATTAAGCGACCATATCCCAATTTTCTGTGACTGGTCCGCTAGGCTCCCTCATTCCCCCCAATCTGTATCAATTCCAGACAGATCCAGGATCTAAGCCTTCATGCCTTCATGTCCGCACTGTTCTCAGCTGACTGGTCCTTCCTTGATAATATTGTGGACATTAATCAAGCCTGTGACAACTTCTGTAAGTTATTCACTGGGATTTGCGATAGCCACTGACCTCCGAAGTGATTTATGAGTATGTGGCAACAAGCAGGAGTTGGTCTCTAGGGATCTCCTGAGATTTTTCAAAACCAGGGACACACTGTGGGCCCAATATAAAACAAAACTATAGACATTGCTCCCCTGCAGGATTACAACACATTGTGTAACTCCTGTACATCAGCTGTTCGCAAGGCCAAAATAAACCATAAAAAAACTCAGCATGTCCTCCAACCTTGGGAATCCTAAAAAACTGTGGAACAACATAAACAATATTATTGTAAGATCTAAGGGTACCCAGTCATGGACCATAGAGGACAAGGATGGGGTCACCTGTGACCCCAAGACTATTGCCTTCCTCTTTAATAATTTCTTGGTGACCTGGATAAATACTGAAATCCATCCCAAGCCCCCACCCACCCACCCCCACCCACCTTGCCATGCTAACCTGTCACATCACATGGATTCTCCCCACCTAAATTTTACTTCAAACACCTGTCTGTGTGGTAGGTTTCCAAATACCTTAGATGTTCCAATCCCAAACTCACCTCTGGCCCTGATAGAGTTGACTACTGGCTGGGTAAACAGGCATGCGAAGAACTGGCATACCCTGTTTCTCGCATTTTTAACCACTCACTGTGCTCTGGTGCCTACCCCAAATCGTGGAAGATGGCCACCATTATTCTCATTCACAAATCTGGGCCTAAACACCTCACCTCCAACTATCGCCCTATCTCCCTCCTCAGCCCCCTTTTGAAAGTTTTTGAGAGGATAGTCTTTGGCCGGACAACTGCCTACATCCAGCAGTACAACTTGCAGACCAACACCCAACATGGATTCCACCCCATGAACAATACTGAAACTGCCTTGATGAGACTCATTGATTACATATATCGTTCCACAGACTCCAGGAAATTTGATGCTGCAGTTTTCGTGGATGTCACCAAGGCCTTCAACCTTGTAGAATGTGTTTTACTGTTCTGAACCCTTTCTACATTCAGTTTCTCCCCTGATGCCACCATTTGGTTCAGTAACTACCTATTGGGCAGGATGCACAGGACCGCAATTGATATCGTCCACTCGGACTTTCGTCCCGTCAGTTGCAGGGTCCCTTGGAGCTCCATCCTTGGTCCTCTACTTTTCTCACTTTTCCCCAACTCACTCTCAAGTGCCTTGCCTTCTACCAAAACCCTATAGTATGCTGATGATGCTGTCATCTTCAGCTCAGGCAGGGAGCTAGCTACCATAAACAGTCATTCAGTAGGACTTCAGTTACTTCCAGTCTTGGTTCGTGGACAATAAGGTTGTCCTCAACATTAAACACAAATCTGTGATCTTCTTGGAGACCCATAGGAAAGTTGCCCTGACCCCTTTTCTTTTCCTCAACTGGGAAGGCACTGTGGTGGAGCTTGTCACATGGTTTAAATATCTAGGTGTCTTCCTTGATAGTGCACTGTCCTTTGACACCCACATCAGTCACCTGACAAAAACTGTATACCAGAGAATTGGCGCTCTTCACAGGGTCAAAAGTTTACTGACTCGGGAGACAAAGAAGTTACCCACATTTAGCCTATTGTCCCCCTCATCAGCTATGGCTCCCTAATATATAGTACATTGCTGCTACTTCAGGGACCCTCGCCAAGGTATGCAGTCTGCGATAGTATCTACCACATCCTGACTGACCTGCCAAATAGGGCCCATCACTGCCAACCATATAATTCCACTTCCTGCTGCTCCCTGGAGGGCCAACTCGCCCGTAGATTGGCAGTGTTCCTATACAAAATTGCCCTAGGCAAAGTTCACCCTGTATTTTCACACTCTTCTCCCCACTCCACCAACAAGCTGGGGACCCGCTCTCAATCCAAATTCACCTTCCAGCTCCCTCTCGGATGCTTTCCTGCAGTACAGAGAGCCCTGTCCTTCAAGGCTATTGGTCCCCATCACCTCAGGTGTTAGCATCTCTTCCTTCAGCACTACCCTTCGTCAGCGTATGTTGGACAAAATGCAATGTAACTACATAATTTACTTCTCCTAATTTATACAATGCACTGCCTTCTTGTGTACTTTGCCTATTCCTGTGTCATATCATAAATGTGTCACTAATGTTCTCCTCAACTGGTCGCTTGTGGAAACGGGCAATCTTAGCTCATCTTGCCATCCAGTATAATAATAAAATTAAATGACAATGAAGTAGCTAAAAACAGTTACCTCTAGTTCTGGGAAGCTACTAAATAAAATATTAATTGGTGCAATATAGATTACTACAGTTGGCAGTAAGTGTCCCGACCATTCTTAAACCCCTTGTAGGACCACCAACATTGGTGCACAGCACTAACATACAGTGCCATGTTTATTTATTTATTTAGATTTGTTGACTGGGTAAGTGCACTAGACAAATCCTGCCTATTTTCAGGCACGACCCGGGGGAGGGGGGATACAGATGAATGCCAGCTGACCTTGAACCAGATTAAGCTGTTGGTGGTATTTTTAGTGAATGAGGGAAATTTGGCCAGGACACCGGGGAAATTCCCCTACTCTTTTCGATAAGCGCCATGGGATCTTTAACATCCACCTGAACTACCACCAATCCAGGCAGATGGGACCTCGGTTTAACGTCTCACCTGAAAGACGGCACCTCAGAAATGCAGCACCCCTCTCATGCTGCATTACAGTGTCAGTACTGGGATATTAACCCAAGTGCCAGATGTAGGAACTGAACCCACAGCCCTCTGATCTCCCAGCCTCAGAGGCGAGTGTGCTACCTACTGAGCCACTGACACTGCTATGTGCATGACTGTAACGTATAAAATGGTGCTGGCCCCAGCCACCTCAGTTCATGTTTTCCCACTGTCTGAGCACACAGCTTTTCTAAACAGGGACCAGAACTTCTTTATTCTTCAAATAGTGTTTCTGTCTAGTTTGTCAGGTATTTCTAATTTTCCTTTATTATTTTACTCCATATTCAGTGTCATTTTTCAATAGATTTTACAGATTTTCTGTCAGTGTCTTTTTGTGCTATGGCAGCTTGTCCTTTGTTCATTCAATGATCATAATGTCAGATAAGGCCCCTTTTAAATCTTGTCACTGTGGCAAACAGATTTGAGCTCAGGACCTCCCCTCTTGCCTGGATTATCTTGGTGCTGGGCATGACATCTGACATTGTCCTAGCTGCCAATCTATGTCTGTGTCTGAAAGGGCTTGTAAAGATAAACTTGCTCATATGGGGTCATCCGAGCGAAACTTAAAGAAAAAGAAGTTTCACTCCCAGTCATGCTTAGCATCGACTTCTCAAAGGGACTCTTTGACCTCCTTGTCTTCTCATCAGAACAAAAACCAACATAGATCCCATTCTAGCTACCACCACTTTATTTCCAGTTCTCCGGATATTGACATGGTAGCAGAGGTCCAGCACAGAAACAGCCACACCAGGGTATGGGGTGCTCTGTAACAAAGAAGCACTATATGTAAGCCCACGACTGGGTGAAATGTAAGAAGAAGATGATTTGTGCTGTGTCCATGCTGTTGACTAAGCTGCTGCTTCTTCCCTAAAGGCAATACTTTTTGCATAAGCTTATGTCTTTGGTCTCTTTATTGATGGTGTGTAGGTGAGTGCCGTGACTGTGCTTACATATGGTAGCAGAGGTGCTGTCATCATTGTTAACACCGCCCCCATGCACATCTATACAGAGACAGGGCTGACTTTGCTGCCCACTACTTTGTATAGTCTGGCTCCTCCATCTTGGGCTCCCTCACTTCCTGGTGATGAGATTTCAAATGAAGAGTTTGGCCAGTGGACAGCCCTTATGGAACAATTGCTTCTGCACACCATGCCATTTCAGCAACCTGCACCAGTCAGAGTTCCATCAATGGTACTATCAGTGGTATCATCCTTGATGCCAGTATCAGTACTGCCTTCGGTGCCAGTGCTCATGCTAATAGTTCCGCAAGTTTTGATTTTGCCCTCTGCATTACTGGACAAGAATTTTTAAGATAATCCTTTTTTAACTTTGTTAATTGATTTTCAAAAGTGAACATACAATTAATAACCTAACATTGCATCATAGCAAATACACTGCACAATACATAATCGTGCCAGAAATCTTAAACTAGGATATGTCACTTAAAGCAGCAGTGCAATGAAAATGGGTTAACATTTGACCCCACCTTTTTCTTCCTAATTGATGCCAGCTGTCTTCCAGTTTACTTTGGTGGTAACATTTTCAGTTTTCATTATCATTTAAGAATTTTATGAAAGTTTTAAAGTAATTATTTCTCAAAAAAAAGATGTCCGCCTCATTTTTGCATAGAAATAATATAGAGGACCCAAGGAAGGTAAGAAACCAGACAAAAATTAAAATGTACAGTACACAGCATAGGAAGGATTCAGAAAACTAAAATCAACAGTTCTGCCAATATTTTTCAGAACCACAGCGGAAAATTACCTTTTTGGATTAACTTTTTTCGTTGCACTACTGCTTTAGAGTCTATTTGTTACTCATACGGGAGGCAGTCCAAAAATATAAAAAAGTCCAACAAGAAATCTCTTCAAAGAGCTGTAGAGCAGCAAGACGGTGGATTATACTATACGGCATTCAAAAATATCCACATTATGAATTGAAAACCACTTTAAAGTGGTTGTAACTGTCACAACCCCACTCAGCAGGTCAGGCCCTCTGCTCCCACAGTGCCAACCTCCGAGCGCAGTATTGTGAACAGTTAACAGAACAGGGTAACTCTCCTGTCTGTTTTGTGGGTTCGAATCAACCTTTGGTCTCAGATTCTTGAAGTGGTTCAAACTTTGAACCTCTTGCTAGCGTACCCAATGTACAGGCTCAGATAATTCTGCTCTTTGGGGGGGCCAGATATCTTTCGCCTACGGGCACCTAACCAGGTGTACAAAATGAACCCTTAAAAACTCTGTGAAAGACCTTGGAATAAACTCTTACCTTTTCCCAGTTTGGTAAAACCAGTAACCTTTGCACAGTGTCAGCTTTAACCATATATGCTTCACTTGTCAAAGAAAGAATTTCAAAGGCACACCAAGTAGTCTCTTAAAATGAGATGTTTACTTAAAAATAGATAAAAATGTAAAACACTGAACAATATATCACAAAACATGCACTCACTTTAAAAGAATAAGGTTTAAAAGTGCAGTTTCCTACCAACCATACATTTAGACTTGCCTAGCTAATGTATTCTTATATTTTTACAGTGCTGAAAGATGTTGTAGCTTCAGAGTCCAAACATGTGTATGTGTCTAAAGGACAGTCACAGCATAATTAAAACAACTGTCTTGAGCATGTCTTCTCCATGATGTCACCCAGCTCCTCCTCTATTTGTTAAAAATTATACAAACAGGATGTCTTATCATTCAGAAGGTGACATCAGCAAAAACGCGTTTCCTCATGACCCCTTTGATCTACTGTGTCTTTTCTAGTATCTTCTTTCATCCATGAGCAGTTTCATCTCTCAAGGACATCAAATGACCTTTTATGACTTCGCACCACAGTGACATAACCTGTATTCTTTCTCTAAACATCATAAAAATTAATGATTTTCCAGCCTAGCAGCTGGCAGCTACAATTAAGCCAGATAAACAGGAGATCCTTAATTTAGGTCTCTTCTAGCCTTTAATTATTTCCTGGCTTTTATCTTTTAGCTGAAACAGCATGTCTCATGAGAGACACTCAATAACACATTTTTATATTACAAAAAGCATAGATTAATCAGAACCAGCTGACCAAGCGTCTTAGTATTATCCACAGCAAACGAAGACTTTTATTAAAAACAGTTGTTACACAGCTCTGTTTTATATAATTAACCAGAAAATGAAGAAATAGGACTAAAATTAATTTTAATATAATCCTAATATCATTGATGTAGGGGTAAGTGAAGAACAAGAGGGTTATCTTCCAAGAATCAATCTTCTCTGCAGAGTCCCACTTACGGGTCTTTACTAGAATGTGCTAGAACCCTGCAAGAGCAAGAACTTTTGGGAGCTAATGGAGCAGGTATCCCTAGATGCACGCAACCTGCATGTGCCCACTGTAATGCAGTGGCACCCGCCCCAAACTGCCTCAGTCCCTTTTTTCCTGCTGTCGAAGTGCAGTGTTGTCCTGTTTCTTTATCAGTGCCAGAACTTCCAGTTTGTATGCAAATAATATAATCTAATTTAGTCTGTCTAGTTTATCATGTTCATACTTCAAGAACTCTTAGTAGAGTTTGTTATTTTTAAATACCTGGTGAGCATTTTTTTCTTAGGGTTAGTGAGTTGATATTTGCCGTAATAAACTGCAGGTTATTATGGTGAACACAAGCTCTGTTCATCAAAATTAAGTGCTCCCTTATTGGCTGTCATCCTGTGTGTGGGCGGGCAGAACACTTCCTCAGACATGGTGGCTCCAAATCTCTTGTCAGCGAGGAGCTGCCACAACAACACTCCTCACCATCTGAAATCATTTTCTTTATCTATCTGGTTGATCATGCCTTTAAATTCAAACAAAAATCCCTTATCTGGTTGATCCTGCCATTCGGTAACTTCAGGCTATGCAGACTGCGATCGGGAATGGGTCAGTGCAGTAAACGTGATCGCGAGCCCCCTGTCAAGTATAACTTAATAAATAAATAGAAAGCAAAATTCTAACAGTGGTGTGTGTGTGTATATGTGTGACACAGGGCAGGACTGGGGCTGGAAAAAAATGCTCACCAGATATTGTATATAATAAAAGATGCGGAAATGTGTGAAACTTGAATTTAATGCACACCCTCAGTGTGGGATGCTTTAATAAACCCCCTGAGCTTTGCATCCTTAAAAAATAAGTTTCCTTTTAGAGCTATCTCTTTTGACAGTCGGTGCTGACATGGCACGTAGGGAGCCTGAACAGGCAGGTTGTTCCAGCAACAAGATTGTGTATGACTAGCACTCTTCTCTGGACGAGCATCCTGGCTCATAGCAATATTGCGCTCAGGAGAAGGGGGAGTCTCCACAGAGTTGCGAAAGAAACAGTCCCAGACCTACTCATTCTCAGTGTTGGGTTCCAGGGGCCGTTCGGCCTCAAACCCTTCTCAATAAAAACCAAAAAGAAGAAAAGGCACTATTCAAAGTTGAGCTCACTGTGTCTCTGTCCCCTGATACAGATTAGGATGAGTGCACTCCAGATCTCATTCTGCATACCAGTTTTGGTGACGAGGAGTCCCTGGTGCCTATGGCACCTGAGCCAGTTTCTGTCAAGGCTCCCAGGAGTTTCTCTCATTTCAAGCACTGCTCCAAAACTTACACAGTACTTTGCAGTTTGAGACAGCAGCTGTTAACAAAGCTAGGTGACAACAGTTAGAATTTTTGAATGTACCTAACATGCCAGTGTCCCTGATTCCACCAGTCCAGCCTACTCTGGAGACCTTCATGGAGGTGGCGTGGAGCAGGCTGGCTTTTAATCCGGGTGTCTCTAGATAGTCAGATAAGAAGTACTTGTCTCCCAGGACACAACTGCTGCAGTATTACTACACCAGGCTTCTAGTGGATGCTATTGTGATTACGACTAACAAGGATAGGGCTGTAGCCCCAAAAGAAGTCACTGCAGAACCCACAAACAAGTAGTGGCATAAAGTGGGCATTATGGAGATGCTAGTATTTGCTTCAGCCCCCTTAGATTTAAGAATATCAAGTTACCAAGCCTACGTTTCACAGTATGAGTTCCAGTTATGGTCAAAGCTTAAATCCATTGTGGAGAGCTTGCTGGACAGGAGCTCCTGGTGACTATCACATTTTTTGTCAAGATGTGCCTTTTTTAGTGTACTGTATGTCATAACTGTTTTTACTTTCTGTCATTATATGTATTGTTGTTCTGTATCTCTGGGTCACTCCTTGAAATAGGCCCCAGCCCTAGTATGCTTACCTGGTTAACAAAAAGTAAAAAAAAAAAAACTACTCAAGGAATCAAGTCTAATAGTCACCAATTAAAAGCTTCCATGGATTCATACAATGCAGTAGCTCGCTCTGCAGCTGTGGAGATTTGCATCCAGAGACACTCCCGGTTACATACTGCTACTTGTGCTTCCGATGTCCAATAGCAGATAATAAATACACTATTTGTTGGAAGTCATCTCTTTGGGCAGCATGTGGAACAAGCTCTTAAGGATTCAAGCAAACTACCCAGAAAGGCACCAGAATAAATCGGTCCACTCCCCCTGTGGGGGAGAGGCCATGGTTTTTATCACAACAAGCAATCCTTTCAGTGTAAGGACTGAGGAGCTACTAGCATCAGCAGTACGAAGCTCAACCTGCTCAGTAGCAAAAGAAAGTTCAACCGAAGGTACAACAACCCAAGGCACCCAACACAGCCCTCTGAGCTGCCTGCCCCACGTCTACCTCAGCTCTCCAAGGTAGAGCACTCCTCTCCAGTGGGGACATCTGACTGATTTCTATCTTCAGCGGAAATCCATCACAACAGACAAATGGATTGTAAGGATTAATCTGAGAAGGAAAGCTCCCTGGAATTGCTGGAGTGCCCTCTTGACAACCCTGTGGGGAAGCAGTTCCCTCTTTCAGCCCTCATGTCAAAGCTGCTGACTCAGGAGATTGGGGGCTTCTTACTCAGCAGGGCAGTGGAGGCGGTACCGAGTCAGAGTGCAACAAGAGGTACTACTCCCAGCACTTCTTTATACAGAGAGAAATCCGGGGACATGCACCCCATTCTTGACCTCAAAAAACTGAATACATGGGCCAAGAAAAATTCAAGATGAATTCCCTGGGGTCCCTGCTTCCATACCTGAAACCACAGGATTAGCTAGCATCTTTGGATATGCAGGATGCATACCAACACATACCGGTAAACCCAAGACACACAAGTACCTTCAGCTCTACGTGGGCAGGGAAGATTACCAGTTCTTCTGTTTGGGCCTTCCTTGGTGCTGCGTGTTTTTACAAAGTGCATTGCAGTTCTCACAGCATATCTCAGACAGCTAGGATTTTAAGTCTTCCCTTATCTGGACAACTGGCTACTAAAATGTTCATTCAGTGCGGGAACGGAGCAGGCAGTGGCTGCTGCCTCACCGTTCCTTGTTGTGTTGAGAGTACTACTGAACCATCTCAAGTGTTAGTCAGTGCCTCTCAAAGCTCCTATTCGTAGGTGCTGTCCTGGACACAAATCAGGCCCAACCTTTTCTCCTAGACCACAGAGTGAACTCTATAGTTCAGACTACATGCTTTGTCATGGTTCGTCCCTTAGTGCTGACACATTCCATGCAGCACACGCTTGGTTTCATGGCATCCTCAGTGTTCATTGTACCCCTGGCAAGGCATGCACCTGAAGATCTTCAAAACACTACTGTTTCAGCACCTTACCAATTTATCCACCTTCAACTGCCTCACGTAAGCGACTTCCATTTGGTGGATCCATTTCCCGCACTTACGAGCAGCACTAGCCTCCTACCTCTGACACCCCTTTCCCAATTTATTACCTTCATCCACCACACCTGACATGGAGGACTCTGTCCCCCCACATCCTTACTAGTGCATGAGGGCCCATCTCATTCTAGACAAAGGCCCACAAAATATGCTGGTTAGACTGCTCCTCTCTTCACCTCCTTTCTCCCACACACACACCCCTCACTATTTCCTTGTCTTCTCCCCTCCCAACTCTCTAAAGACTCAATCCCCCTCCCCCTTCCCACCTAGCTATCTAATCTACTTATACCTGAAAAAGCCTACATCTGGCAGCACTGCGCTCTCTTACCTTCTCTGTAAGCCATTCTCTTCTTTCACAGTCTCACTAGTTAGCACTTTTAGTATGCCATACTCTTACCCTTCAATGTCCCTGCTCATTATACTACATGTCTATAACAAAGTTTTTAATTCTCTAACCGTGTAACTATAGTATGTATTGTGAACCTTGATGCAATTTTGCAATTTGATTAATTGTGACCTTACTATGTGCTGTACTGTATGCTCCACTGTGATGTGGAACCTTTGTAAACAAGCTTCTAGCTCAAAGGTTGTTTCCAAATCAATGAACATGAAACATGAGGACGAGTCAGTGGATGCTTTGCACCCAGTGGTCACAGTAATCACACCCTTGAAAAACTACCTCAGCTGGCACATGTCTCAATTGCCCAGAAGGACAAGGACTAAGAGGAGGGGGGTAGGTATTCAGGCAGACTAGATGGATCAAGAGGTCCCCTTCTGCTGGCAAATTCTTATGTTCTTATGTTCTAACACACATGGAAAATGTATCAGCCTATGATATCACTACTAAGTGCATAAAGCATGGTTGGTACAGCCATGGGTGCCTCCCTTCAACACTACACTGACAGCCCTAGTGGCCCAAAACAACAGACTCCCATGTCTAGCCCCTCACATGGGGACTTACCAACCCCATCCCTTATCAGGCCCTTCCACCTGATGACCATTCATTCAGTTACACTGCCGAGGGAACATACTATGGTACCCAGGCTTTTAGATTTCCATGGGCATTTCTTTTGCAAGCAAAACAAAATGGTAATATTAAATTCATCTGAAAAATCAACATTTTGACCATAATGCTTCTTCAGGAATTATCTAAAAGAGAAAAGAAGCAAAGTTAGTGGAGAGGTAAGGGGAAATAAGTGATATATATGTTGGGAAAGAAAAACGGGAGAGGCTCTAGGAGAACAAGTGGTAATAGGCAAGGTAAGAAAAGAATCTGGAAAACAAAAAGCGATGATGGGTATGACAAGGCATAGTAGAGGTGAATGAGCTGAGGAGTCCTCAAGTGGAGACTAATGAAATTAACAAGGCCTAGTAAGAAAGCTGAAAGGTGACACACATTTGTGTCAATTTGAGGACTCCTCAGTTCATTAACCCTTACTATGCCTTGTCACAACCATTATCACCTTTTTGTTTTCCAGATTCTTTTCTTACCTTGCCTATTATCACTTTTTCTCCTACAGCCTCCCCTTTTTTCTTTCTCCATATATATATCTATATATATATATAGATATATATATATATGTATATATATCCCTTATTTCCCTTTACCCCTTCACTAACTTTGCTTTTTTCTGTTTTAAATAATTCCTGAAGAAGACCTAAGGTGGAAACGTCAATTTAAACTCTATTTTTTATTTCCAGAATGAATTTAATATTACCATTTATTTTTTTTGTTTTCATGCCACACGCTGACATAGCACCTTGTTTTCTTGTTCTTCTATTTCTTCTGTAAGGCTTACTTACAGTTACCCCGCACAAACTGGTGCTCCATTCACAGAGCCTCTACGATTAACGCCTGGTGGGAATGGATCCACAAGGATCCTGGCAACCACTCATGAGGAGCGGCCCTCCACTCTCCCTGATATGCCGTCTGGTCCTTGATCTTCCAAGAGTCACTCTTTACCATTGATTCCCACTTACGGATCTGGGCTGGAGGCACTAGGACCCTATGGGTGTAAAGCTTTTGGCCAGGGAACTGGCAATATCTACTGGGTATGGTACCTGTGCACCCCCCATGTGGTGTCTCATGTTAGCCAAAATCTGTTGCTGGCTCCCAAGCATCAATTTTGTTCTTCCCACCATTGTGTGCACACTGCTAATGTAGGCTTGTCATTGCACAATTCTTGCTTTGTCACCATATTTTTTCTTGTCCACAGTGCTGTTCGTGTTTTTTTATTTGTTATTTGTATGGAAAACCAATGGTTTTGATGGACCGGCATCAGTCCTATGTGGTCCGTCTTGGACCGAAGGATGACATAGATGTGTGCAGTGCCTGCTTCTCCAAGGACCACCCTACCCTAGAGAACCTCATGTTAAGGTGGGGTCACCCAATCCCCACCTTCAGAGGCAGGCCTTACATGTGTGCATCCAAGACCAGGTCTTTAGGCCATTCCCCTGGGCCTCTTCCCAGGATCTCTAGTTCCATAGAAGCATGGAATTCTCCTTGACCTCACTGCGCTGAAGTGCTGGAGACTTCAGTGGATGGGTCTGGTTGACAGTCGACTCCTTCTGGGTGGTTTACTGTGAAGCCTCCACAATCTGCCTGCCTTGAACGGCAGACATCCCCGATGACTAGGCCGCAGCTATACTCTCAGTCTACACCAGTGAAGATTTCAAGGTCATCACCTGTAGTTGCCCATGCTGTTGTCACCGTTTGTGGTGATGACACAGCATGTGGCACAGAGGATGATGCCGGATCTCCTGCTGACACTGATCATAGTGTTGGGAGAGGGGACCTTCACCAAGGCTGTTACCCAGTTTTGTTGCCAGTTTGGACATTGGCATTATCTGTGGTGTTGCTAGCAACACTGAAGAGGGTGACAGTGCCAGACGTGATGATAGAGGCAGCGACAGCAGTGATGCTGATCCTAGGCCTGGGTCTGAGTGAGGTGTCAATGACAATATCATCTTTGAGGTTGTCCCAAACTCTGGTGTTGCCCTTGACTCTGAGGTGGGGGGATGGCACCAAGTATGATGTTGAAGTTAACACTAAGCAAGGAGTTGAGGACAGTGCCAGACACAACAACAGGGTGAACCCTATCTCTGAGAACATCACTGATCCTGAGCCCAGTCCTGGGGGCAGCAACAACTCAGGGTCTGATGTTGGCCTTGACATGGAGTTTTCTCCAGAGCTGTTGGATGTCAATGTCACTGGTGAGGACTGGTGTTATCCTTCGGGACCTGTACGGCTCCGTTCTTCTCACCTTGGGGTTTCCCCACATAGGCACCAATCGGGTCACTCCTTGGATGTGGGTGGACACCCTTTGGACTTTTTTGCTAGGCCTTCCCCTCAGGCTAGTGCCCCATGGAGCTCTGCAGCCCTGACCAACAGTTCTGCAGCACTGACCTAGACCCTCAAGACCAGAAGTCTCAATCTTCCCTAGAGGGGTCTTGCTGTTTCCTCAAAAGGATGCCCTTGTTCATAGGCACCAAGGGCCCATTAATGTGGGAGCAACACCAGGCCTTTGTTGGTGCCTTAGAGAACTGGCATAGGAAGGCTGACAGGGCCCAGTACAGGCCCTTCTCCCTGGCACTGACAATACCCAGAGGCGGTGCCTTGTCTCCATCAATGTCCTCCTCAGACAACAATGAATCATCTGTCCACTTCCTTTCTGCTGCTAGGTATGCCCTGTACTAGCTATTTGTGGTGGAGATGCTGCAGGTGCTCAACCTACATGCTTTTACAAGCCACAGTCCAGCAGCCCTGCTGTTGGGACTCCTCAGGGTTCATAATATCAGCACTGGTGTCATTCCTTCATGGCCTAGAGGCAGGCAAGGAGGCAGTATGGAGGAGCTCCCTCTCCAACCTAGCTATCCCCAGGGACTTCCTCATATGGTTCTGTGCACCCACAGGATCTGCAGACGATGTACCTCACCCCTCCTCTGGACTAGAAGTTCTGCAGACTCAATTGGGGTCATGGAGACTCATGCATAACTGCCTTCCAGAAGCAGATTTCACTCTCTTGGAAGGAAGGCTTTTGCCTCAGCATACACCTTAGTGTAAATTTCTGCACATCAGGCACATATGGTGGCAGTATAGTGTAGTGGTTAAGGGCACTGAGCTGCAAACCTGGAGACCTGGGTTTGAATCCCATCAGCCCCCCACTTACATACTGTGTGACTGACCCTGAGCAAGTTACTTAACTTCTTTGTGCTCCCTGGTCACACCTGGAAACAAACTCTGGCTTAGTGTGCCTTTCCTGGTTAAATAATTTTCCCTTTCCCTAACAGATTGTAACAATAGAATTTGTAATTAAACACAGATATGCAGCAAGGCTTGAGATTCAAACGCCAGTAGGCTATCGAGAGGCTCTTCTCCCACTCTTCTGATCCTAAATCTAAACCTTCTCACCCCATTAGATTTATTGATGTAGTCCAAAATGTTGCTTGTTTATTCAATATATTTGAAAAGTTTTTAAGCAGATATTCATATTCACTGCTTTTAAGTTTAGATTAATATTACAAGAATTTTGACTTTCATATCACAGAGCGAGCAATATTTATTAAAAAAAAAAATGCTTTGGTTAAGTTTATAACTGCTCCAAGATTCAAACTTAGGTCCCCAGCATAGTAAGCTCTAGGCTATGAGGTGGATTAATTTAAAATGTTGTCACAGGAAGTTTTCTTATAGAAGGCTGAGTGGAGCGAATGATTGAGTCTGTGTGTGTGTGTGTGTGTGTGTGTGTGTGTGTGTGTGTGTGTTATGTACCAATACAGACATTGTTGGTTCCAGACAACTCTTGTTTGTGTCTATAAAAATAAGTTGCTAGAATTAAGACTTCTGTATGGCATCATCATTTTATTATTATTATATTCCTGAAATGTTTATTTTATGAATTTTTTACATTTTCCTCAGGTGCTATTGGTGCGTACTATTGCGAAATAATATCTACCCAAGCGTGTACAGGTTATCCTTCTAAGCAGCAGTCTAAAAATCTCTTTTTCATTTGGTTTTCTAGGTTTAGCCCCGATAATAGGTACCTGGCAGTGGGGTCAGCGGAGAACACTGTTGACTTCTATATCTTACTCAAGGTCCTGCCTTAAATCGGAGAGGTTACTGTAAAGACATTCCTAGCTTTGTGCTCCAGATGGATTTCTCAGCTGATAGCAAATATATTCAGGTATGTTTCAAGTCACTGGCTATAGTTTGAGCTGTTTGAGAATCACTGGCTAAACCTGAATGGACTATTTTCCAGAATTCAGTTGGATAATTAAAGTTATTCTTGAGGCTGGAAGTAAAATATTATCCAGCCTGGTAAGTTTCGTACAAGTGTTACAAAACTTTTTGTAGCTTGCTAGATCATCAGAAGAGTCAGAGGCCTTGTTAAAGAGGACCTTCACTAGTCCTTTTGACTTTCATGCATAAATTACCCCTTCTTGCATTGATTCTGGAATTGTATTTCATTACTGCCTGCTGCAGTTAGTGATTGCATTCTGAGCTGCTAAAAACTGCAGGGTGTACCAGAGCTTCTATAGCAAGCCTGGTGTTGCTGGGGACCCAGGGTTGTACTGCTGACATCACTGTAGGGCAGAGTCAATTTCACAAAAAAAAAAAAAACATACTGGCAAGGCATTTGGATTTTGACATAATGCATTGCTAACAGGGTGTCTCAGGGAAGGAGGAACACAGTATATACGCTGAGTACTGGTAGGTTTCCCTTGCAACATTGTTGCAATGGCATGGTCAGTGGTATAGATGGTATCAGAAACTGGGAGTATGTCAATCAATAGACTGAGACAAAACATCTATTCTAACATATGTCCTACTATTTTGCCTTACTCTAAAAGATTTGACTTTATGCTGTTGGCGTGGCCATTAAAGCCATGCGATAATTTTTTTATCTGGAGCTACTATGTGCATAAATGTGCTCCTTTACATGTAAATAGTAGATTATCAGCTGTTTATTGGTGTAGTAAACACTTCCATCACTCACTCCACACACACACACACACACACACACACACACACACTGGCTCTATGTCCCTAATTTTGTTTAGTTTTGAAACGCAGTACATGCTTTCATCTTCACCCCATGCTTGGTCATGCTCATCAGTGCAAAATCTCCCCCCAACAACAACACTCTTCTTATTTCCATCTTTTGATCCTTGGCTTTTTTTTTTTTTTTAGTTTTTAACTCACATACATCCATGTGTGCCTCTCTGCCACTCCATTTCTCTTCATGTCTCCCCAGCTCTGACTCAAATAACACACTGGGCCCGATTCTGAAATGCATGGCGCAACTCGCAGGCATATGTGAGTTGTGCCATGCGGCGCTACGCCGGGGACCCTGCACCATATTCCAGAACAAGCGGGGTCCCGGCACCATGCTCTGTGACTTGCGGCTGCAACCGCAAACTAACACTAAAGGCATGGCGCACGGACCTGGGTGCCGCAAGTTGTGCTACCATGCTACTGCCCCCGAGGCCTCTGCCCACCTGGGGGCATTGGGAGGGCTTCTGGGGTTGGCATATGCACTGGGGGCAGCTGACGGACGGACCCGGGGTCCCAAAGTTTGGGGGTGGGGGTATGACAGGGCATGGGGAGCACAGCAGTGTACTTTCTGTGGTGCTGCGGGGGGCATCCATCACTGTGCCAAGACAGATGCCCCTTAGACCACCTCCTAGCTGATCTAAGCCCTCTATGCCATTCCCTGTTCTGGAATGGCGTAAGTGGGTTACGGCGGTCGCCCTTTCGGAATAGGATGCAGTTGCTGCCATAACCCACCCCTGCGCCATGCCGCTGCGGGTTGTGGGCATAGTGGGTGGCACAACCCGCATAAGACATGGCGCAAGGCACCTTTTGGAATTGCAGCTGGCATTATGCATGGCATAAGGTGCGTTCTAGGGACGTGGATATGTTGTTCAATCCACACTGTCTGGCAGGTTCCTTGCCACTTTAAATGTTGACGGAAGGTCTTCAAGCTGGCTCCTCCCACCCACCCGGGTGGTAAAACCCTGGGCTCCGCCCCATGGCACATGAATCTTCCTTACCGCTTAGAAGCTCAGGTTCCCTCCTTAGTGCTCTGCATTTTAGGCCTGGATCCACACTCTTCGGAATTTCTGAAACTTATTTTAAAATTTACAAGACTTCGGTGTTCGTCTTCCCTCGTCGGCTGCGATGGATAGGGATCTAAGTTTGTCATGGCAGTCATACACATCACTGATTCTATGATGTTTGATCTTTATTCAGGACTTCCATGACTTTCACTAGTGTCATCAGAATGTAGCAATGATGACAGTGCCACAACATTTACTACTGTTTACTAATGATTTCATGAACAAACAATGAGTCATTAAAACCTCATCCATGACAAACTTACATCCCTAGCGATGGACAAATCGACTCCTGGCTTCCGTCGGTGCCCTTGTGGGCAGAAGATGTCCCAGACCAATCCGCACTCCACGTGCGTCTACTGCCTGGGGCTTGGCCACAACTCACAGGCTTGCGAATTGTGCAAGTCCTTTTCGACTTCGGTCTTGGAGGACCGCGCTGCCAGACTTCTTCTCGGGCGACCGGAAAAATGGTATCTGCTGGCCAAGTCGAAGAAGGCCCGTTGAGCGGTGTCCGCGGCGGCGGGCTCCGCAGAACAGTTGGAGCAGGTGATTGCCCTCGAGGAGGAGGAGGCCCAGGCCGCTTCTTCTTCCTCCTCGGCTGTGGCATTTATCCCGCTCTCTTTGGGCTCCTCCTACATGGCTTTGTTTAAGGAGCTTTGCCAGTCCCTCTCCACCAAGGGAGAAGGGTCATCAGGACATTCCAGTCAGTCCAAGAAGAAGGACTCTAAGGGTAAGTCCCACCGTCGACGTTCGTGGGAGCAGGAGAGATCCCCTTCACCGGACCGTCGACTCTCAACTTCGGTCGAGGTTGCGGCTGTGGCTGCTGGCTTCATGGTGTCCCCGTCAGGTCAGCCGTCCGAGACATCCGTCGACGCGAACGAGATTTTTCTCGACCTGTCGGACTGTTTGTCGACTGGAGAAGCCGACAACCCTACTTCACCGGTTCCCCAGTGGAAACTGAGGACTTGCCTATGCCTTCTGTGCCGGTGTCCCCGGTTAAGGTCCCTGCACCGAGGGAGGAGCGGGTTTCCCCCGTCCCCTCTCTGACCCACCCTCGGAACCCCCAAAGGTCTCAGTCTCGGTCCTCTTCCAGGTCCAGCCGGTCCTGCCGACGCCGGTGGTCTCGGCACCGCACCTTGAAAGCGGCGCCACTGCCCATCATCGCCGCCTCTTCGGAGGATAGGCTCCGTGCAAGTTGCATCAGCGCTACGAGGATTTAATGTGGCAGCAGCTCTTATTGTCTGGAAATAAGCCGACTCCGTCGCTTTCTCCGGACATTAAGTGGCTGTCACCGGAGCGGCCGAAACAACCCCTCGTAATGGTCGAGGAGCCAGCCCCAGCAACGGTTGTTCGGCGGAAGCCAGCTGCTCCACCCATTATGGTGAAACCTCCGCCTGCACAACCGAAGTCTGGGGCCTCGACCAAGGATTCTCGGTCGGGTCAGGGCATGCCCTACAGGTTGTCGGTCACCCTCACTCCCGATCATTCTTGGCAGGTGGAGGAGGGTGGCTCAGGCGCCCGCCAGCTGTTCGCAGACTCCTTGGAGTCTGACGATGACTCCTTCCTATTCTCCGGGCCACTTGACCTGGAATCTACAGGGGACCAGTCGGTGGATGAGAGCCCATCCTCGTTTGTAGGTTTGCTTCGGCTCATCTCAGAGTCCACTGGGATGCAGCTGGAACCCGTTTCAAAACAGGCCAAGTATCCTTTCACGGAGAAACCGGACCAAGGGGGTTCCCCTATGGAGGCCTTTCCGGTAGCCGAAGCCATTGTTGGTCCGGCCCTGGAGTTGTGGCAGTGGCCAGCATCTTGTCCTGTGCCTTCGGCCAGGATGGCTCGAAAATACGCGGTCCCCACCGGCTCACTCTCCGGTTTCTCGGAGCACCCCTCAGTGGAGGGGTTAGTGACCGATAGCGTTTTCCAGTGTTCCGGGAACACTCGAGACGTGGACAAACTGCCCGATAAGGAAACCAAAAAGCTGGATTACGCGGGTTGGAAGGTTTACGCTGCTTCCTCTCTAGGCCTTCGTCAGGCTAGCTCGGCCGTTCTGATGGCACATTTCTCACACGCCCTTATGGGTTCCCTGGATGAGGTGATTCCTCATCTCCCAGCTGACCTTCAGACGACGGTCAAGCAGGTGCGGGATCAGGGAAGGGTGGTGGCAAAACAGC
This sequence comes from Neoceratodus forsteri, assembly GCA_016271365.2. NCBI lineage: Eukaryota > Metazoa > Chordata > Ceratodontiformes > Ceratodontidae > Neoceratodus > Neoceratodus forsteri. Next base: position 1,419,362,785 of record CM057450.1, read on the forward strand.
AGCTCCAAACTGCGTTGGACATTGGTGATTCTTGTGCCCGATCAGTAGCGGCTGCAGTGGCCATGCGCCACAGAGCTTGGCTGCGGATCTCCACCTTCACAGTGGACACCCAGCATAAGCTGGCAGATGTTCCCTTCCTGGGCACTGACTTGTTCGGGCCTGGAGTGGAAGGCCATCTCCAGAGGATCGAGAAGTCCAACGCCACCTTGGACTCAGTCACGTCTGCCCAGAAGGACAAAGGCCACCAGCAGCAGCGTAGGCCCTTTCGCTCCTGCAGCACATCCGGCCCAGCAACACCAGCATCAGGGCCAGCAGGCTCACACTTGGCACCCAAATGCCAAGTCTGCCGCTTCCTCTAGTAGGAAGCCTGGAGGCAAGGGTCCAGGAGGTCCCTCAGTGGGCCCTTCCTCCAAGCCTGCCCAGTGATGAGTTGAGGGGTGTCACCCCCCAGCTTCGTTACTTCTCCCCAGGTTCCCCCCGTGGGGGGATGGCTCTGCCACTTCTTTTCCACCTGATCCGCTATCACTGGGTGCTAGAAGTGTTAGGCAGGGGTCAGCCTCTGGAATTCACGCAGTTCCCTCCCTATCGAGCCGTCGCCCCACGGGGGGCAACGGGTTACACAACCTCTCTGTCGGCTTGTCGAGCCAACATTGCCCCTGCTGCTCCAGAAGGAGGTGATCAAAGAGGTGGCAGACCCTCCTCCATACCCAGGGTTTGTGTCCAGGTACTTCCTGGTCCCAAAACGGATGGGGGGCTGGCGCCCCATTCTCGACCTGCATGACCTGAATAAGTTCCTAAGGCCGCGCACCTTCAGGATGGTTACTCTGGCTCAGATCATTCCATCTTTGGAACTAGGTGTGTGGTTCTGTTCTCTAGACCTTCAGGACACGTTCTTTCATGTCCCAATCCGTCCATCTCATCAGCGATTCCTCCGCTTCGAGCAGAGTGATCTCTTTACGAGTTCCGGGCCATGTCCTTCGGCCTCTCTCCAGCTCCCAGGGTCTTCACCAAATGCATGGCGGTGGTGACAGCATTTCTTCGGTGTCGAGGGGTCCGGGTGTACCCTTACCTGGACGACTGGCTGATTGCAGCCCCCTCCAGGTTGGAGGTGGATCGTGTGACGTAGACAGCCAGTTCTGAGTGCTGTAATATATATTTTTTTAATATAAAATATATTAATGTTTCTGCTGAAAATTCAAATGCTCTAGGAATGACCTCAGTCATTCCCCCCAGATTCCAGCTGACAGATGCAGGCCAAGAGAACTGCTGACAGTATGTATCACACACAGTTTTTAGAGACAATGTGTTACTGGAAGACTTTTATTAAGGATCCTGTTTCTCTGAGCTAATTACAGAGTTGTTAAGTTAATTTTGTTAAGAGAGAAATCATAAACTAGGTTTATGACGTGAAATTAAGGGAAGCTAGGATGTTACATAGAGGTGTAAGGTTGTAAATGACCCTATGAAGCCTGCGTGAAGAGGGTACAGCATGAGATCAAAAGAGGTGTAATTGAAACTTGAGTTATGCTAAGGTTGCAGAATTAATACATCCTGTATAGCTGTATAGTACAGATTAATAAAATTACATCCTGTGGTTGTGTAAAAATATATTTTGGTTAGATATTTGACCAGAGGAGGGGCTGGATGACATCATCCAAAAGGGGTTGGCCAATACTGCTTGAAAAGATTATTCTCTTTCACTATAGACATGCATTTGTATCTGACACTGACTAAGGAAACATCTGAGCACTGAAAACAGGTATTTAGAAAGCTAGACAAAATCTAAATATAGTTGTAGGAATTGCACTGTTTTAAACCTTGTTTTGTTTAAAAATATGTATGTCTTGTGTTATAAGAGTTCTGTATTGTTTGTTTGACGTATTATGATATATTTTAGTAAAGACTCTAATTTTAGAGCAAACCTGGTCTGTCTTTGAATTGCTTTCTTTTGCTAAGAAATATTTATGGTTCAGCAGACATATAGCTTGTATGGTGGTACCAAACTGGAAACAGAAGCATTTTAAATCTGAGGTCTTTATTAAGTTTTAAGGGTTCATTTCTGAATACCTGGTTAGGTGCCCGTAGGCAAAAATATCTGCCCCCCCCCCCGAAGACAGATATATCTGAGCCTGTGCATTGGGTATGCTAGCAGTGGTTAACAGTTTGAATCCCTCCAGAACTGAGACCAAAGGTTGATCTGAACTCACAAAAACAGACAAGAGGGTTACCTTGTCTGTTACACTGTTCACAAGACTGCGCTCAGAGGTTGGCACTTTGGGAGTAGAGGGCCTGACCTGCTGAGTGAATCTGTGACAGATTGGTTGGCAGCGGTGGCATAATTTTGGTATCACAAGCTTTATTGTTCTGTCAGCTGAGAACCGTAAGCTCTCTTGCAAAGAAAGAAAAAGACAGAGTTTTATTTTAAAAAGAAAACAGAACTATATATCACTTGGTGTACAATCAAGTTCCTAACTATTTTATTTTTTTTCTAAAGTGCAAAGTCAGAGTAGCAGTAGTTAGGAAAGATGGCGTCCTACTACAGCAGGCACACTGTAGAACAGTTAAAACAGTTGTGTGAGGACAGAGGAGTCCTGTACAAGGTGACAGCCGAAAAGCAGAACCTCATAGAGGCCCTGACGGTAGCAGATACCCAGAGCAGGGAGTCACAGACCGTGACTGAAAGGGACCAGACCTCGAGTGTGGCAGAACTAGCGGCCAGTGAGGGGTCCCAAGCCAATGAGGATGACAGCAGGACCACTGTCAATGAAGGGCCACAGCAGCAGGGGAAGGTCACCAGTATCCTGAATCCGGAAGTTCTCAGGTTGCAACTTGAGTTGCGCAGGATGGAGCTGGGGTCCCAGGAGAGGAGAGAGCGAGAGAAGTGAGAGGCGGACCGTGAGGCAGAGCGAGAACAGAGGGAGGCAGACTGTGAGGAGCGCGAGCATCAGCGAGATGCAGAGGGGAAGAGAGAATGAGATGCCAAGATGCAGACCGCGAGGAGCAGGAGCGCCAGAGGCAACACGAGCTGGAGAAGATGCGACTCCAACCAGTGGCACCAGAGCAGGTAAGTGGCTTGGGTTTAACTGGGACTGCAGGACTGGGTTACAAATTGAATTCCAAATTAATAGCTGAGCTTAAGGACAGGGAGGATATAGACGCCTTTTTAAATTCTTTTGAAAAAGTTTGTATTCAGGCTAAAATTCCTAGAGAGTCCTGGAGCTTTCAGCTAGCCTCGCTACCTACCGGAAAAGCTCAGGATGCATTGGGTCACATGGACAATAAAGACAGTGATGATTACAGCAAGTTAAAAGCTGCACTACTAAAAAAGTTTGAATTAACTGCTGAATCATACAGAGCTAAATTCCGTAAGCTCAGGAGAAGCCCTGATATGAGCTATGAGGAGCTAGCCACGAAACAACGTCAGTTTTTAAAATGTTGGTGGGAAGGAACTGAGGCAAACACTGTTGATAAAATTGAAAATGTGATTTTATTAGAACAGTTTTATTGGGCATGCCCAGCAGAGTTAAAACCTGACTAGAGGACCGAGATCCAAAACAGTGCAAGAGGGTTGCTGAACCTCAGACCACTATGCCAAGAGCAGACCTGCTCTGAGAGCTTAATGGGCGGGTGTGGCAGCGCAGAAAGGAAAAAGGCCTTCAGGGCAGCTAAACCCTCACTGCCTCCATCAAACCAGTTAGTCCCAGGTTTCCAAGAAAAGATTTCTCTGAAGTAAGAAATACTTGTTGGTTATGTAAAGAAACTGGGCACATTGCCAGACAGTGTCCAAGAAGGGCAAGTAATGAGACACAAAGTGGTACCAGAAAAGAAGTGGGTTGTTTGTGTGTTCCTGATAGCATGCCAGTGAACATGAGAGAACACATGCACCCAGTCATGGTAAATGGCGTACAGACGCAGGGGTTAAGGGACACAGGGGCATCCCTGACATTGGTGAAAGGGGATCTAGTACAGCCTGGTCAGCTTATCCCAAACAAATACGTGACTGTACGGGACTTTGCGGGTGAAGCAAAAACATTGCCACTGGCAAGTGTTCTCCTGGACTGGGGTGAAACAGGGGGAACTGTGCAACAGGTGGCTGTAGGTAAAACGTTAGCAGTAGATGTGATCCTGGGTAACAGTCTCCAACAGGGGATGGTATGTGCTGTTACCCATAGACAAGCGGCAAGGGAAAATAGTAGTTTCCTGAACCCCACAGAAACCAGTGTGAAAACCACGGAGAGACTGGTTCCCCAGCCTGTGTCTCCAGATGGGGAGACTGATAAAAATGGGGGTAGAAAGTTCCCTGGTAGCGAGTGGCCACACAGCTATGGAAGGTTACTCCGAAGAGGGAGAGGTGACCAATTGTCAGAGGGTTAGGATTGACAGTGATCCTGAGGGCCCTGACGCTAGTGCTAGGGACCCTAGTTTAGCGACTGAAGGGGACTTGTCCCATGCCTTGGGACTGTGTGAGGGGTTTGCAGCTGCTCAGAGGATTGACCCTAGTTTAGAGAAGCTGAGGGCTTGGGCAAACTCTGAGGGCACACAGGGAGGTGACGGCAGACATAAGGTTTATTGGGAAAATGAACTTATGTATACACAGGCAGTACAGACAGAGGGAGGGATGCTAGGCAGGCAGCTTATCGTTCCCAAGGGGTATCGTGAGTAGTTGCTCAAAATTGCACATGATATTCCCTTGTCTGGTCATCTGGGAATCGCACAAACTACACAGTGGTTGGCCCAGAATTTCTACTGGCCTAACTTCACCCAGCAGGTGAAGGAGTATTGTAGGTCTTGTCACCAGTGCAAAGAAATAGGGAAGGCGGGCAAGAAAACCCAAGCTGCCCTGATCCCCTTGCCCATAGTGGAGGAGCCATTCCAGAGGGTGGGAATGGATATGGCGGGCCTTTAAATACTCCCAGCTCCTCAGGGAAGAGATTCATCCTGACTGTGGTGGATTATGCCACCCGGTACCCAGAGGCAGTCGCCCTATCCTCACTGAGGACAGACAAAGTGGCAGATGCTTTACTTGGGATTTTCTCCCGTGTTGGGTTTCCGCAGGAGGTAATCACCGATCGAGGGGGTTCATTCATGTCGGACCTGATGAAGTGTTTATGGGAGAAGTGTGGGGTGGTGCAGAGAGGCACGACACCGTATCACCCACAAGCCAATGGGCTTGTGGAATGTTTCAGTGGCACCCTAAAGTCAATGCTCCGGGCGTTTGCTGAACAGCATGGGAGGGACTGGGAGAAATACCTTCCCCACCTGTTGTTTGCATACAGGGAGGTGCCCCAAGAGTCGACAGGATTTCCCCCTTTGAACTCTTATATGGACACCGGGCACGTGGGCCCCTAGACTTAATCCGGGAGGACTGGAAAGGCAAGCACGCCACCCAGGGAACTCCCATTGTGGATTATGTCCTTAGGTTTAGGGAAAGGCTGAAGGAGCTTATGGGGATAGCCCAGAGCAACCTGGCAGCTGCCCAACAGAGACAAAAGGTGTGGTACGACTGCAGAGCCAGAGCTCGCTCGTACATTGTGGGTCAGGAAGTCATGGTCCTTCTTCCGGTCTGGAAAGACAAGCTGCAGGCTGAGTGGGCAGGACCGTACAAAGTGGTTAGGAAGGTAAATGACATAAACTACATTGTGGAGTTACCTGACCGTAGACAGACAGAAAGGATGTTCCATGTCAACATGATGAAGCCATATGCAAATAGGGCTGACATGGTGTTCGCAGTGTGTAGTCATGGGGAGGGGACGGACGAAGGAGACCCCCTTCTGGACTTGCCGGAAGAAAGTAAGTGGGAATCCTCTGTGGAGGCAGTAAAATTGTCTCTCCAGCTGAACCCGGACCAGGTCCAGAAAGTGAGGGAGGTTTTAGCAGACTTTGCCCGCTTGTTTAGCGCCAAGCCTGGACTAACCCCCTTAGCAACACATGATGTGGGGACAGGGACACAGACGCCCATAAGGCGGACAGCATATCGGGTGTCAGAGGCCGTCCAAAAGGACATTAGGAGGGAAGCGGAGGAGATGCTGGATTTAGGGGTAATCCAGAGATCCCACAGCCCCTGGGCCTCACCCGTAGTCCTTATGCCCAAGTCAGATGGCTCAACTCGTTTCTGTGTGGACTGTCGTGGACTGAATGCAGTCACGAAGTCTGACGCCCACCCGATGCCCCGGACGGATAAACTCCTGGACAAGTTGGGAGGGGCATCCTACCTTACGACTATTGACCTGACCAAGGGGTATTGGCAGGTAGAATTGACAGACAGAGATAGGGAAAGGTCGGCCTTCATCATTCCGATATGCTTATTTGAGTTTAATGTAATGCCTTTCAGAATGAAGAACGCCCCAGCCACTTTCCAAAGGTTGGTGAACCAGGTGTTGAATGGTTCTGAGGAGTACACTGTAGAGTACCTGGATCACATTGTCATCTTCAGTACCAGCTGGGAGGAACACCTTTCACACCTTAGGGAAGTGCTGGGCAGGATACAGAGGACCGGGCTCACTGTCAAAGCCGAGAAGTGCCAAGTGGCCATGGGAGAAGTGGCATACTTCGGGAATGTGGTAGGCCGGGGACAGCTCCGTCCTAACCAAATGAAGATAGAGGTGATTCAGGCATGGCCCAGACCAGAAACCCAGAAACAGGTCAGGAGTTTTCTAGGGACAGCAGGGTACTACAGAAAGTTTGTGCCTAATTACAGTGCCCTGGTTGCTCCCCTATCTGACCTGACAAAGAAAAAGATGCCAAAGAAAATTACTTGAGGCCCAGCCTGTGAGGAAGCCTTTACCAGACTGAAGGAGGCACTGTGCAGTGCTCCTGTTTTGACAAGTCCGGACTATAGCAAAACATTTATAGTTCAGACGGATGCCTCAGACGTGGGTATTGGGGCAGTACTTAGCCAGACGTCTAGCCAAGGGACAGATCACACAGTTTTGTACCTGAGCAGAAAGCTGCTCCCAAGGGAGCAAGCTACTCCACTTGTGGAAAAGGAGTGTCTTGCCATAGTGTGGGCCCTGAAGAAATTAGAGCCATACTTGTATGGGCAGCATTTTGTGGTGCAGACTGACCACAACCCCCTGGTTTGGCTGGCGCAGATGGGAAAGAGCAATGGGAGACTGCTAAGATGGAGTCTTGCTTTGCAAGGATATGATCTGACAATCCATAGGGTAGGCATTATGAATCAGAACGCCGATGGGCTGTCTAGGGTCTATGAGGAGTGAACTGATTTGGGAAGCTCATCCCACGTAGGGGATAGATCCCCCAAATTCAATCTAGGTGGGGAGGAGTGTGACGTAGACAACCAGTTCTGAGTGCTGTAATATATATTTTTTAATATAAAATGTATTAATGTCTCTGCTGAAAATTCAAATGTTCTAGGAATGACCTCATTCACCCCCGATTCCAGCTGACAGATGCAGGCCAAGAGAACTACTGACAGTATGTATCACACACTCAGTTTTTAGAGACAGTGCGTTACTGGAAGACTTTTATTAAGGATCCTGTTTCTCTGAGCTAATTACAGAGTTGTTAAGTTCATTTTGTTAAGAGAGAAATCATAAACTAGGTTTATGACATTAAATTAAGGGAAGCTAGGATGTTACAGTAGCTTGTATGGTGGTACCAAACTGGAAACAGAAGCATTTTAAATCTGAGGTCTTTATTAAGTTTTAAGGGTTCATCTCTGAATACCTGGTTAGATGCCCGTAGGCAAAGCTGTCGGGCCTCCCGAAGACAGATATATCTGAGCCTGTGCATTGGGTATGCTAGCAAGAGGTTAACAGTTTGAATCCCTCCAGAACTGAGACCAAAGGTTGATCCGAACTCACAAAAACAGACAAGAGGGTTTCCTTGTCTGTTACACTGTTCACAAGACTGCGCTCAGAGGTTGTCACTTTGGGAGTAGAGGGCCTGACCTGCTGAGTGAATCTGTGACAGAGTGGTCCAGGGATCTAGCTCTCCAGGTCTGCTCTCAGATTGGCCTCCTCATCAATGAGGCCAAGTTGGAATTCGTGCCATTGCAGGTGATTCAGTTCATCGGGGCAGAGCTCGACTCTCTTCGAGCCAGAGCCCGGCTCCTGGCGGACAGGGCCAAGGTCCTTTCCTCTTTTGCCCAATCATTTCTGGTTGGGCAATTGCTCCTGCCGGGACTTCCTCGTCTCCTGAGCCTCATGGCGGCCTGCACCAGCTATGGGACTGGGCCCAGCTGGGCACAGGCCCCTGCAATGGGGCTGGCCAGCCAGTGGTCATAGCGCTCCGGTCCTCTGGACCAGCCGATCACAGTGACCCAGGAGATGTGGGATGACCTCCAGTGGTGGCTCATCCCAGCACATCTGCAGGAGGGCATCCCGTTCATCCACCCCGAGCCGACGGTCACTCTAACGACCGATGCCTCTCTGATGGGTTGGGGTGCCCATCTGGGGGAGTTCAGAGCCCACGGCCTCTGGTCCCCTCAGTGTTCTCGATGCCACATCAACCTGCTGGAGCTTTGAGCGGTCCGACTGGCCCTCACCACCTTCACTCCATTTGTACGGGGTCGAGTGGTTCCAGTCCAGACGGACAACAGCACGACCATGTACTACCTCAACCGTCAGGGCGGGATGCACTCCTTGCCCCTGTGCAAGGAGGCTCTCTGCATCTGGTCTCTTGTGATCAGCCTGGAGGTGGATCTCCTAGCCATCCATGTGGCAGGAGCCTCCAACAGTCTGGCCGATGCCCTCAGCCGGATAGGTGCTGCTTCTCACAAGTGGTCTCTCCTACCTGAGGTAGTACAAGATCTGTTCTCCCATTGGGGCTACCCTCAGGTGGACCTGTTCGCCTCTAGGGAGAATGCGAAGCTGAGGCTGTTTCATGCCCGCCCCCCTCAGCAGGGCTCGCTGCAGGGGGATGCCTTCTCGAGGCTGTGGACCCTGGGCTTCTTCAACGCCTTCCCTCCATTTTCCTTGATCCACAAGGTGGTTCTTAAAGCGAAGAGGGACAAGGCACAGGTGATTCTGGTAGCCCCTGACTGGCCCCGCCAGTTCTGGTATCCAGATCTCCTCAGCCTCAGCTCCAGGCTCCCGAGGCGGCCTTCCAGCCCGCCTCGGACCTGCTCTCAGTTGACAAGGGGAAGGTACTCCATCTGGACCTTCAATCCTGCACCTGACAGCCTGGTTCCTAAGCGGCTAGAGTTCCAGGCCTTGGGTCTTTCTGATGAGGTCCTCAACATCGTTGAGGCATCCCGTAAAGAGTCTACCAGAAAATGCTATGCCTTCAAATGGAAGAGATTCTCCATTTGGTGTCAGGACAAGGGGTTGGACCCTTCCTCCTGTCCCTTGGCTAGCATTCTGAACTACCTGTGGTCCCTTTCTCAGCTAGGGCTTCAGTCAACAACCCTTAAGGTGCACCTGACAGCTACCTCTGCTTACCGGGCGTGGGCCAGCAAGCAGTCGGTGGCGCAGGAGAAGGTGGTCGGGCGCTTTTTCAAAGGCCTTGATCACATATCCCCTCCGGTGTGAGAACCTCCACTTCCGTGGGATCTACTGCTGGTATTGGCTAACCTCATGGGCAAGCCATTCGAACCAATGCACAGGTGTGACATCTCTCACCTGTCGTGGAAGACCGCCTTCTTGGTGGCTATCACGTCAACCAGAAGGATGGGAGAGCTCCAGGCGTTTTCCATCAAGTCTCCTTATCTGGTCTTCCACAGGGACAAGGTTGTCCTGTGCCCCCACCCAAAATTCCTTCCGAAGGTGGTGTCAGAGTTTCACCTTAACCAGGTGTTGACTCTGCCGGTGTTCTACCCCAGTCACACCTCAGAGGCCGAATATAGGCTCCATACTTTGGACCCTAGAAGAGCACTCGCTTATTATAAGGAGTGGACGGCTGAAGTTCGGGGAGAGGTTCGCCAGCTGTTCATCACCTATGCTGAAGCCACACCTGGCAGACCTGCAGCCAAGCAGATGATTGGCAGGTGGGTCACCTCCTGTATAGATCTCTGCTATAGGTTGGCGGGCATGGAGCCTCCCAAAGGGATAAGAGCTCATTTTACCCGACATACCGCTGCTTCAGTGGCTGCTTCTAGGGACGTCCCTATCCAGGAAATCTGCAGGGCTGCTACCTGGAAGTCAGCACACACCTTTATTTCCCTTTACCACATTGACCTAGAGTCACGCCGGGATGCTGGTTTTGGGACCTCGGTTCTCCAGTCCTTATTCCCCAAGTAAGTATAGAGGGTGCGCGCCTTGCCTCCCTCCTCCCGGAGAACTGCTAGGAGTCTGCCAGACAGTGTGGATTGAACAGCATATCCACGTCCCTAGAAATACAGGTTACTCACCTGTAACAGAAGTTCTAGGAGTGGTATATGTTGTTCATCCACACGACCCACCCGACCTCCCCGGCTTCAATGCGCAACCTGGCTTCCAGCGGGCTAGATCCTTTTGGAATTGGGCCCACTGACTCCCCAAATGGCACAAACAATATATGATCACAACAGCAACAAAAAACTCCTAAACTGCAGCTCTCCAGTGCCAGCTGCCATTCTTACACAGACTAAGCTGACAGCAGCATTCAAACAGTCCTCCATCCCGCTCAGTAAAAACCGCTGCCATCATGACCGGAATAGTTTCTCATTACTACTCACTCTACCAAGGAGTTGCATTATTGCAGCATCAACTCGGCATCCAAATGGCAACGCCCATGGCAATGGAGAAAGCAGAAAATACAAACTTTCATAATTTTTAAAGAAAACAAGAAATAACCTTAAAAAAGAACCTCAGACACAAGGACTGAACCTATTGTGTAAACAGAATATGCAGTGGTGACCTGGTGGGATAAATGTTTTATCCACTCTTGAGCAGTTTGACCTCAGGCACATCACTCGTGACTTACACCACTTGTGAGGTTAACCAAAGTTAAACTGTTCTTGTATGGATAAAACAATTCTCACACAGGTCCCCATTGTGTATCTTTTGTGCACTGAATGTTCAGAAATACAATAAGCGTTGCCATACTAGGTGACATGACTACAATGCCATTCTGCAGCGCTGAGGGATTAGCGTAGGTCCACCCATCAGTTTTTGTACTGCTGCAGTGCTATAAATATGTTGTTCAGTATAACCTACCACACAGGCTTTGAGTAAGGACACTTTTGGCCACTAGAAATTAGCCTTGGTTATTACTACTTAGGTGTTATTTACCCTGGTTTTCTAAAAGCAGCAGTATCTGTTATTTGTCAAAACTGTCATCGTATATTTTTTTAATAGTAATGTATTCATGGTAAAAACATAAATGGTGCCAATTTCAGTGGCTAAACAGTGGAGTGTATACCTTGAACATATATAGGATAGTGCATGGGGAACAGTTGACAACAGGGCTATTCTTTGACCGAGTTGGCACTATGATGATGGATTACCTCGAGAGCACAGCTCGAGAGGTAATCCGTCGTCATAGTGCCAACTCAGTGAAAGATACCCTGTTGTCAACTGTTCCCCATGCACTTTTCTTTATAATGTATGGTGGAACGTCGTTTTTTTGGTGAAAAAAAAAATCACTACAGCATGTTTCTGCTTCAGAACATTTTTACTGGGTTACTAGAAGGAAAAAAGAACTTTACATTTTGAACGTTTTCACGCTTGACATTTTAACTGTTTAAGAACTTTACATTTTGAACGTTTTAACGCTAAACATTAGTACTGCCGCCGACATTGCTGCTTTCGCTATGTGTTCTGTCTATGGAGTGAGCCCTGTCAAATGCTGCTCGAGGACACAGTGTGTGACGTTTGCAGAGCAGTAGAAAAAATCGTTCTGCTGCACTTCGAATGTCACTAGTATAGGAGAACAACATTTCGACAGCGATGGATTTCGGTGGAGAATGCCATTCCACCATACACTATACTGTTACTGTATGTTATAGAAGTGGAGAGGGAGTCACTGAAGGAAATACAGGATCACACTCCTCAAGTTTGGTGCCCTGCATTAGCTATTGGCAGTCAGAAATGTCAGTGCACATTGCCTGTGATATACCAGTCTTCTAATATTCTATTAGAGCGGAACTTGGCAAGCACCACCACTGTATCTGTAGTGTTAACCATGAAGGTATGATGGAGCCTACTGTAGAGTGTTTCACTAAAATATAAAGCATTTGGCATAAATGAATTGCTTTGCTATCAGTTGCAATGCACGTCTGTAATAAAGCTTCTGGCAAAGTAGTTTGTAGTCATTCAAAAAAAATTACATGGTCCTGGCTGACAACATTTCTAATTGATCAGTAGTCCACATTGCTGGTTTCTGGGGATAAGGAAGAAGCACATTTGCACCCTGATACACAAACATGGTGTCCTTTTAGCTCTGAAGCATCCCAGTGGTATCTTTAATATCCCCCTGGCCCCCTTCACTCTCGCTCTGCCTCCTGCACCTATACACAGATCAGACTTATGTCAGTGACAGAACTTTTGCTTCTGTTGCCTCAACTCTGGGAAACAGCCGTCCTAGAGTTCTGAGTGAAACTCTTGCTCCACATGTAGAGAGCCTCTCTAAAAACCTACAGTTGTGCTTTTCTGTGGCCTTCAGGTGCTAGTCTGTTTTGCTTCCCTCTCAGGATATTGTATATTTCTGTCAGATTTAGTTTGTAAGAAATTTTGTGATACTTTACTTTGTATGAACAATACTATACAGAATTGTATTGTATGATTTATGCAACTGGTCTTTCAAACCTCAGGAATCCCTTACTTCTGTTTAAAAACAACAGCATCATTCCCCTGGAATGGACAGCCCTGGAGTGTTAGAATTTTATGCAAATTATTGGAATTTGAAATGAAATTCAAACTCAGCTGTGTGGTCATGCTCACTTCTACCCTCTAACGTCAGATTTATTTCTCTACCTGAATAGAGCAGTTGCCCCGAAGTCTTCTCTGTACTTCTGGCTAGTCCCATCCGTCTTCTGCAGTTCCTACTTGATCTGGGTCAGCAAGACTCAATGGCTGGGGTGTAACCTGCACTTTTATTGACCTTAAGCCTTATACCATTCCATGCCTATCCTTGCTGGGTTCACTGGGATGCTGATAGCACAGCCATTTTGAAACCACCTTGCAGGAGATTTGGGCCCAGGGCACCCCCCTGGTCAGATTTATTTCGCTCCTCCTTACTGATAGGGTCCCACCACCTTGACCCCATATACCCTGATGCCACTTTGGGGATGCTTTCTGCTTCTATGATGACAATGCCACCCTACACTATTATCCCTCTTACTGTACCCTTAGGCCTTTAAAGAGCAACTATCGAGGTCTCTGCTTGAAGAAGCAAGATAAACCCTCACCTGGCCCACAGTCAAATTCTTTATATATATTTTTTTCAGTAGCCCCTAGTTTGGAAGGGAAGGGATTGTAATTTGGCTCCATGGAGCTAAGCCACGATCATCCCTTCCACTTCCTGGTACTGCTTCAGTCTGCAATCTGCCCCCACACTACGTTGTTTTTTGACATCACTATTCGGAGAGCGTGGGGGCACGCTACATATACTTGAGTGGGACCGTTTTAAAAAAAAAAGGTTTTTCAAAGGTCTTACTCACCTATACTCTCATGTGAGGGACCCTGTCCCTCTCTGGGACTTTATTGTGTGCATTGCACAACTGATAGAGGCCCCCTTTCGAGCCCATGGCCACTGCTGGAGGTAAGTATGTCACCTGGAAAACAGTTTTCCTGGTGGCAGTGACATCTGCCAGAAGGGTGAGTGAGCTACAAGCCCTCTGCATAGATCCTAATTACATAGTCTTCCATAGAGAGAAGGTAGCCCTAAGGACAAACAGGAAATTCCTCCCAAAAGTGGTGTCTGAATTCCATCTGAATCTATCAGTTGCCCTTCCTGTTACTTTACAGAACAATCCAGCTCAGGAGAGCAAAAGCTCCACAGTCTGGATGTGAAAAGGGCACTGAGTTACAACTTGGACCACACAAAGTGTGTCAGATCTTCTACCACTCAGCTGTTTGTCTCTTACCTTGAAGTGGGGAAAAGCAAACCAGCATCCAGGAGAACCATTTCTCACTGGATAGTCTTGGATAGGCTCCTGCATACAGTTCTGTTATGACAAAGCTTGCAAATTCCCAGTCAGATGCCTCAGGGAACACCCTACAAGAGGCACCTCTGCCTCTGTGGGAGCATCAAGAGGTGTCTCCCTAAACAGTGAGGGATTCCTGGGGTTTGAGTTACAAATTACTCACCGTAGTAATGTTTCTTCCAAAGGGACCCTCACTATGTTCAACAATCTCTAATCCCTGCCTCCCCTTCCAAAACTTAGTAAAAGGTTCAGACAAGAATCTGTTCTTTTCTACTTGCTTGAGCATTACTTGTTACATTGCCTTAATAGTTGTTGCTCAGTGGTCTGAATTGTATTTTTTTTTCAAAACAAATACGTTTGATCTTATCTGTGTCAGTCTTCACCATTCATCACTGTTGGGGTATCTGCTGGAGGTCAGGACCCCACGGGAGCTTTTTTTAAAATTTTTTTTAAGGTAGGCAGAGCCGACACACCATCGGCGCTGCCCTCGAGGCCGACACGCTGCATGGTACTCGCGGGTTGGCCGTTAGGCTGTGTCGACTCCGCCTGCCTGCCAGTTCTTCATCTCCCGCCGTAGAGGTCACCTCGTGGGATGCTGAAAGAAGATTGAGGCCTGCTTCGCAGTTTTCTTCGTTACTATTTCCTCGGTGCTGAAGTCCGTCAGTTCCTCCTGCCGGTTCTGTGTTGCCATACTCGATGTCACCTGGTTAGATCTTTCCATTATTATATTTTTCTGCGACGTCGAGTCTGTTTTTGGTGTTTTTTTCCCCGTAGGTCATGTCTCGGTCGGAGGGCAAGAAATCTTCTAAGACGGGTCGGCCCCCAATGTGACGGTGCCCATGCGGCCGAAAGTATTCCATCACCGACCAGCACGATTGGTGTCTTTCGTGTCTTGGCCCGCTTCATGACATGGATTTGTGCGATGCCTGTTTCTCCATGGACCGCTGGGTCATCAAGCAACGCGCGTGGAAAGTGGAGCAAGCTCTGCCGACTTTCGGGAGTCGGGTGCGCACTCGTCAGGCTAAGCCACGCTCTCTCGGCCTTTCCTCCGGGTCCCCTCCCGGTTCTATACGGACCAAGGAGGAGGGAGCCTCGGCTACTAGTAGCCTAGCCGTTGCCGAGGCTTCTTCCACGGCGCAGGAGGCCCGTCCGGCTCCTACCGGAGGCGGGCGGGTGGCACCACCATGGCAGTCGCCTCTGGGGTGAAGGCTCCCGATGTTGGACCCACAGGTCCAGGCCTGGGTCGGCGCTGCCCTCGCGCGCCGTCACGTCAGTGCGTTGGCGCGACGCGCCGAGTCGCCATCGGCACTGACTTGTCGCCACGGTGCCGCGGGCCTCTGTCAGAGCCGCCTGTGGTGCCGACACCGCTAGCGACGCCGTGGGAGATGCCAGGCACCGCCTTTTCGATACCAGCCTCAGCGCCATCCCTCGCGCCGGTGGTTGAGCACCCAGCCGCGGTCCCTTGAGGCTTGGCGTGGGGCCTTCATATTCTCTTCTGTCAGCCATCGTCTGCACCACTTCTGCCCTCTGCACCGCTTACAGCGCCAGGGAGCCGGGCAGCGCCATCGTCGGCACTGATGGTGCTGTCAGGGCCATCGTCGGTGCCTTCTCTGCCCATGGGACTGGATGGCGCCATGACAGGTCCCGGCTCTGGACCTCTTGTTCGGGCTGGGGCTGTGCCTCCTGCAGATTCCACTCCGCAGAGCTGCGGGGGGCGCTGGCACCGGCTTGGACACAGCTTTGGTTTCTGGGCCTGTGGGCAAGGATGGCAGTGCCCACCCTCTGGCGGTTTGGCACAGGGCCTCGGACTCTACCTCCTCGGAGGTGGAGATGAGCTCTGAGTCAGATGCGCAGTCTGACCCTTTGGGGTTGGCTGTTGAGGTGGGTAGCCCAGTAGTCTCCTTGACAAGCCGGAGTCAGCCCCCTTCTGAGGTGGGGTGGGTGGCTACTGAGACTAGGGTCAGGGGTGCTGACCAACAGGCAGTGGTGCAGGCCACCATAGCACTGCAGCCTGGTCTTGGCGGTTTCACTGACCCCTCAGTAGTGGTACCCCCACCAGTGAGGTGCCTAGATCGCCCAACTTTGGGGCCGATCAGAGCACCTACAGGAGGGGGAGGGTACTGTGCCCTGGATAGCCCCTTCGGGAGCTGCCTAGAGATGCCAGCTACCTAGGCTGGCCCTCTCGAGGAGGAGGGCTCTTTCAGACTCCAAGGGGTCGAGGGGTGTGGGGTCGGCACGTCGGCCTTTATCCGGGGTCCACCCAGGCTCTGGGAGAAGCCGTAGTGCAGATCTCCGCTCTTCTTCCTCTGTCTCTTCGAGAGAGTCCCATTCTTTTGAGGTAGGGGACTGTTCTTCTGGACCTATATGGCCCCGGTCGCCTCACAGGGGGGATTCTTCTGGGCGCAGCCAAGGCAGTACCAATATGGTTGTTCAGCTGTTGGCTGTGGGGTCTTCCAGGGCACCTTCTTCCGTGGGTGCCCACAGTCTGCTCCTTAGCCCAGGCAGAGGTCAGCTGACATCTCTTCTCGGCTCTGTCCCCATCCCTCTGCCACACTCTCCTGCGCTCCTAGGCATCCTGGGTCCTAGCGGGCCTCTCACCTGGGAGCAGTTCAGAGCGGTGGCTGCTCGGTTCCCTGCTTACGTTAGGGCAATGGACCACCAGTTTTTTCAACCTCCCCCCGTGCAGCCACCCACTGAACAGCCGGTGACCTCCAGCTCCTCATCCCCCTCTTCTGGGGGAGAGGAAACTTCTGTCCACATCTCTCCAGCTGTTGATCTCGCTGAGTATCAGCGATTCCTCGTGAGGATGTTGGAGGACTTGCACCTTACTCCTTCCACTACCAGCAATCCTGGGCTTTCGGCGCATGCCTTTCTAGGCAATTTTGGCGGGGCACCCTTGAGGTGCCGCCTGGCCTGCTCCCTTTCAGGGAGGCGTCGCTATGCCTTGCAGAGGCCCCTTCCAGAGTTCCTGCCCCAAGGATCTCAGCCAGAGGTATTGCGCACCCCCGGAGTCTCCAGGTTCCATGCCTCATCCACAGTCTGGATTGACGCAGTTGGATACTCCTGATGGGCTTCGTGCCCTTCACCGTGACCAGCCCCAGATCAAGACTCCTCGGATTTTGACTTCTGGGGTAGGAAGACTTTCTACTTGGCATGGTTACTTCTTTCTATTTCTGCACATCAGGCCCATTATGCAGCCTATGACAGGTTCTTGTGGTCCAGGCTGGGTCAGCTCAGCCTCATTGCCTGACCCGGAGCAAACCAGACAAGCCATTGCACTCTCTGCGTGTGGCCTGGAGCTAGCAAGGCACCAAGCGAAGGCATCCTATGATGCCAACGAGGTAGCTACCAGGGTTGTAGGGACAGCGATCTGCACTAGGCGGACGGCATGGCTGTGTCTTTCCCGGTTGTCACCCTTGGCCCGGCGTAGGGTGATTAACTCTTCTCACCAGGGAACCTATCTCTTCTCCCGTAGAGTGAGACAACGCTTGTTGGGGCAACTTCCTTCCCCCTCCGGGGGGACTCTGTCTCACTCTCCCCACTCTCGGGCCTCTCCAGGCCCTGAAGGTTCCCCACTTAGTGTGTCACCACTGAAGGCTAAGGATTTTATCCCTTAGGGTGTAAGAAAACCCCCTTCGGGGGGGGGGGGAGGCTCGGTACTCACCCAACAGTGATGAATGGTGAAAATTGACACAGATAAGATATGAAAATCACATACCTACCATAATTATGATCGTTCTGTGTGTCTTCACCATTCGTCACAATCCTATCCTCCATCCTCCTGGGGCCTCAGTCTCTGGGTCCCCTTCCTCTCTGTGCCTCCCTCCCCCTCTCCTCCTTAGGAGTGGGGTAAAACAGGGGCACACAGGGGGATAATGTTCCAGGGAGAGTGGACAGCTCGAGGGGCACTCCTTGTCCAGTGCCTTGGCTCCACCCCTGTGGGGTGGGAGTTGACAGTTGCCCTCCTTTCTCTCCTCCTCCCTGTTTCCGTCCAACCTATTTCTCCTTGGAAAAAATTCCCTTTTTTTCACCAAAAATCTTTCCTTGAGAGGGTGTTGAATCTCTGTACCCTGTCCTTCTTCCAGAATAGCCGACTCTGCTTATCTGGAGTGTTTGCCAGCTATTCCATGCCTTGAATTCTGGCATAAAGCCTTTGCTACTCCTTGCAGTTCCTATACAATCTGGAGACGGACCAGGGTCTGGGATGTGTTAACCTTCTCCCCTCTCTTCCTAAATTCTTTACCCACCCTACCTCCCTCTTCCTTTTCCAGAGATTTTGGCTCCTCCCAATCCCCTTTAGTTTCCAACTCTTCTATTTTTCTGTCCTCTCAGTCATTATTTCTCCTTTTGGTTCATACATCTTTTCCTTTTTCTGTCCCTTGGACTTCCTTGTCCCACCCTCCACTCCCTTCCTCTTACCTCTCCGGTGACTCAGAACTGGCAGGCAGGCGGAGTCGACACAGCCTAATGGCCAACCCACGAGCGCCACACAGTGCGTCGGCCCCGAGGGTGGTGCCGATGGTGTGTCAGCTCCACCTACCTTAAAAAAAAAAAAAAAAAAGCCCCTGGGGTCCTGACCTCTGGCAGATACCCCAACAGTGATGAATGGTGAAGATACACAGAAAGATCATAATTACGGTAGGTACGTAATTTTCATTTCTGCCATGTTTCAGCCATTTTTCTAAATCTTTGTAAAACTATTAGAACATTTGTTAGTCATTTAGCTAGTTTCAGTGGTCACAGCTCACCTAGCTTTAGAAATAAATCTGACGTTAGAGTGCAGGGGTGAGCGTGACCACACTGGACAGTTTGAATTTCATTCAAAATTCCATAATTTTCATAAAATTCTGAAGCTCTGGGGCTGCCCCTTCCAGGGGAATGATGCTGTTGTTAAACATAGTGAGGGATCCCTTTGAAAGAAACAACATTACTACAGTGAGTAATGTTTTCTTCCTTAGCAGGCAAGACACCAAAGTGATCAAAGAAACAGCAGGATAAAATCCTGCAGCACCTTGTGTAATTACTAGATATTACTAGATGTGTGCTGTCAGTTGCTGATGATAACTATGGATAGTAAATTTTTCCTGTAAATGGCCCTCATGTTTCCATCAGTTCACATGACTTTTGTGTGTTAATGTCACCTTTTTCATTTGCAGGTATCAACTGGTGCCTATAAGCGTCAAGTACATGAAGTGCCATCAGGAAAGCAAGTAACTGACCAAGCACTGATAGAGAAAGTAACCTGGGCTACATGGACAAGGTAGTTGAACGCTGACAGTTGATCAGAACTGTTAATATTGTATTTTGATCATTCATGTACCTCTGTGATTCAGTCTTCCCTTGTAAAGACATGGTAAGGACATTTAAAGCTGCTGTAGTTTGGGAGATGTGTGGAAGAAAACAAAGTTGCCTAACTTAGCAGTAACAGTAGATCTTCGAGACACTTTCCCTCCATATAGCCACACACACTGAACTATAGGTCATTGACATCAGGCCCTAACAAGTGACTTTTGCAGCTGGTTGTGTCTACATTGTCATACATCAGCACAATCTATATAACATGGGTGGGCCCTGGCCACTTCAGTTCAGTAAATGAAGTTCCACACATTCAACAATCAAATAGGACAAATGCACCATACCATGCTGCACTAAGGCCAATCATAACAGAAGAAGAAACATGCTGGCTGCCAGAAACCAGACTGCGCAGTGACCCTGGAAGGAAACCTCAGCACTCCTCCTCCTCCTCCTCACAGTGGAAAGAGAGGGTATTATGTGACTCTATGGAGGAGATTCTTTTAAAGATCTGCTGTAGCTGGTAAGTAATCCAACTATCTAATTCAAGGATAGCACCTCCATAGAGACACACACATTGCACAAGTACAAAACAATGCCCAATGTAATGGGTGATATGGAACAGAGACAGAGAAAGACCCTGCAGCCAAACTAAATCCAGCTCTCTTATGGGAGAGCAAATCCAGACTGTAATGCTCAGCAAACATGAAGTTTACTTCAAGTAGCAGAATTACAGATTTCAGCTGCAGTTAGTAACCAAAAACAAGTCACAGAAGCAGCCATGGCCCTGGTAGCTTGCCTAGTGACCCTACCCAACTGCTTCTTGCCAGATGTCTGGTAGCAAAGACCAGTGAAAGAAGAGGTCCTCCTGGAAGTGCGCTTTTTGGAAACTGATTTTCTCAATGATTGGTGACCAAAGTAAACAAAAATCTGGGAGGACTGCCTAATAAACGTCTATCTAGGAAGAAACTAAGCACCTAGAACTCATCCAGAGAATGCAAACGCACTTCCTGCTCATTCTCAGCACTCTGAATGTACCTCAGAAGGTTGATGGACTAGTTTAAAGTAAATTCAAACACTACCTCCAGTATAAATGTAGGATAGGTCTTAATCAATACCCGGTCTTTGTGAAAGGAGAGGTAAGGTGGGTCAACCACCAAACATACTGTTTTACAAGTAAGGAATGAAAGGTTGTAGGTAGCCACTAGCTCAAAGGGACCTTTGTTCAGATCACTAAGGACCATGTTAAGGTCCCAAGCAACACCAGTTTGCAAACTGGAGGGCTTCTGTGATACCCTTCAGGTGTCTGTGGGAGATTTCCAGCTGAGCCTTTCTTCCCATAGGTGGTTGAATAAAAAGCTGAAATACCTGGCCAAATCCACCTTAATGGAGTAATATTGCAATCCCTAATTGGAAAGGTGGAGGAGGTATTCCAAGACCCTCTGGAATGGACAACAAATTGGGTTCAAGGAGCTGGAATGACACTTGACACTGAACTGCTTCCAAAGGGAGTGTGTGTCTAGTGGAAGGCTTATTGGCTGCCAGAAGAATGTGTGACATCTACTGAGGGATGCCAAAATGACCTCTAAACCCTCAGGAACCATGTATGGAGCTACAGCACTGGAAGGTCTGGGTGCAGCAGCTTGCCCAGAAACTAGGACAGCTGGAGACTTGCTCCCCCCACCATCACAGCCAGAGGGATCCACACACAGGAAGGCCTGAAGGTACTGATGACTGTCATATAGATGGCTCAGTACACATTGCTATTCCTGTTTTCTCTTCGAAGTCCCTGCCTCCATTCCATGGCATGAGTGGTACCTTTGTCAATTTTGGACATCACAGCATCCATGTGGCGAGAAGCAAGCTTCCTGGCCTGGCCACAGTGGGCACTATAGCACTGGAACTCACCGCCAACCCTCCCCAACTGGGGCACACTGCCAAGCGGTAATGACCTCGGCCTGACCCGACACCCAATGCTGCAACCCTAGTCCGCTTCCAAATCCGGATCAGCCGCACTGCAGTGCGTCCTGCCACAGGGCCATCAGGGTGGCTCCATCAGGTCATTCTTTGTTCAGCATCTTGCTTTATTTTCATAGTAGTGTCCAGCACCCCTCATGAAGCCTTCTTTATACCGAATGTGCACAGGGCTTTTATGGGCATCCAGTTTTTGCACTGCATTACAGATCGGATATGCAATTTTGCCCTTCCATAAAGCATTTTAAAAACATTTATCTGCTCCCAGCGTGCGCACTTCTTTCTGTTCATAGTGGTGTCCAGACCTGTGATACAGCCAAATGACTGTATTATGCTACATCTCGACTTGTTTTCACTGTGTAATAACCTGCATCAGAAGATGATTCCGCACTCTAACACTTGTGTTTAAATAGCTCTCCATACCATTACAAATTAATGAAAGTGGTTTAAAAACAAATACAGATAGTGATATATAAATGCAAAACCATTAACTCCACACATAGGCTTGTATTTCCTTAATTTATGACATTTCCAATTCCACATTATGTCAGTTAGTCTTAAGTACATTTATTACTTCATTAGCCTGTGAAAACTAGAACTCTTTCTCACAGGCTTTGTTGCTACTGGGAAGGCTTTAACCTGAGGTTCAATGGGCAGAGCAACAACATCACTCCCCCATCAGGCCATAAAAGGCCACTCCTCTTGGACTGCTCCAGGATTCGTTTCTCGTTGCGGCCGGAGGCGCCGCTGTTCCTCACTTCCTTCCCTTCCCCTCATTTAGGCTTTTGCCCATGTCTCCTCGGCGCCTCTGGCCGCCGGCTCATTCTCCTCCACCCCAACCCCCACTCCTTTTTCTTCCTTCCCTCTGCTCATCCCTCACGCCCTCTCCATCCTCGTTCTTCCCATTTGTCATCTTCCCTCCTCCCTTGTCCTCATGTTGGAGCTTCTGCTGGTTACTCCTTCCTCTCGTTATCGAGTCACGGTGCTCCAGGTGTGCTGTCACCTGCCCTGTTGCTCCCTCCCTGCCACGCTCGCGCTCTGGTGCTTCTTCTTCCGCTGTGTCCGGCTTCCATTGCCGGCGCTTGTGGGGTGTTCTTCCCTGATCTCGGCCTGTATGCTGTCTTGCCTGCTGTCCCAGTTGTCTCTCCCGTGCTGCCACTTTCTTGTGGGTTTTTCTGCTCGCCGGGAACCACCGCACTGTTTCCCTCTTTCCCTGCAGATGCAGCAGGCGAGCGGCTTCCGGATCCAGACATTCTTGCTTGTTTTTGCCGCTATTGATTGCTGTGTCTTTCAAGCTGCCAATGCTCTTTTCCCCAGGCGTCGCCCGTGCAGTGCACTTCCCCGTTGCTGATCCTCCCTGCTCTGCTTGAATTAATTTTAATCTTTCCGAATCAGGACTGCAGATCTGTCTTCTGTGCTATCCAGTATTAATGTGGTCTATCCGGAAACCATACTGGGATTTTCTTAGCAGTATAATGTTTCATGTGATCTGTATGTGGTCACTGAAGTACGAATGAGTCTGTTTTACTGTAGTAAAGCAGTTCTGCTGTATGCTGTTGTGCAACAAGACTATGAGGGTTTCTTCTCATTAAATGTAATCATCCTTGAGCAATATCAGTATACATTCTTATCATCATCATCCCTTCCAGAATGTGTGGAGTTGTGCCGTGCTTCTTAATGAGCTCCCTGTCAAACCGGTGTCATGATCACATAACACTTGCCCGGCCATTCTCATCTCTCCCCCTCATGCATTTGCCTCTATCTACATCAGCCTGCTCTTGTTCTGCTCATTTCCTCAATTCTTTCTCTCCCCACTTGCGGAGTTATTCCCTCCCTGTGCCAGTGGTCTTGCCTCTCCTGGGTGTGTGCTTCTGCCTGCCTTGGACCTTTTGGGGTTTGCTTCCTACCACCGCACATCTCTCCTGCCAATGCTTTGATTTTACTGCCATATCGTTAGGCTGTTTGGTCAGTTGGGACCCTACGGGGTCCTTCCCTTGGGTCTTTCGCCCTTCGCCATTCATTACTCTTGGTTACACCATGCTGCGCTTTATATATTTCATCTTGACTGTGCCCCCCTTCCCTCGTTCCTCCCTATGGTGGGTGCTCGCCTTCCTCCTCCCATTACCTCCTCCCTCCTTTCCTCTCCTTCTTTGACCTCTGCTTTCTTTTGGAGGCTTCCCTATCCTGCAATCCCGCAGTTCCCTCCTGCTACCACCATACCCTACCCATTCACATCACCTAATGTTCCCTCCTGCAAATTGCCCTGCCTACGCGTCTCCTCCTCTGACCCTATTCCCTCATTCTAGTCAAACCTATTCAGATGCCCTCCCGGTACTGCCTACCTCACCATTGGTTGCCAGCTACGCCCGGCTGCTCTCGCTCCTACCTTCATGCAATTTTATCCATTCTTAATTTGGCTATCAATGGACCCGGTTGGCATGCACTCCCATAGTTACCAATATTGGTAGCTTCCTCATGACATGAGTCTGGTTCTCCTTCGCTCAGTCCGACCTCAGGGTCTACTGATTCACATCGATTAATCGAGCATACCTCTCTGAGTCTTATGCTGCCTCATCGATCTGCTCTCCACTTGGAGACATGCCTTCCATGTCCATTGCTGTTTGGCTCGGGGCTAACCTGTAGCCAATGGTCTCGCTCTGCACCCATGAAGTCCACGTCTGGAGCGTGGGAAGCTCAGAGTGGGGTCCTTTTCCCTGGCCCATAGCGGGAATGTCTTTGCTCCGGGTGGACCTTCAGTCATCTCTCATCTCGGCGACACCTCTGGATGTAGAATTTATGACTTCCAGCTGCAAGGGGTGGGGCTCTCATTATCAGAGCCCCTTTGGCTGCCTGAGCGGGTCCGTAGGCACCCTCTATGCTATTCTCCACCAAGACCGCCTGTGGGTCACCTGGTCTGTTTCATAGGCTTGCATAAGCCAGCTGAGTGCCTCAGCAGTCATCTCTCTCCTCTCTTGCTTTTGAGTGTGTAGTTGCAGAGACATAGCTTGCAACCCTCAACAGCTGTCCATTTAGAAGGACAGAGCGAGAGCTTCCTCTGAATTGGAATATTTTCCTCCTCCCTCGATCTCGACTCTAAATTGCAGTAGCTGAGCTGTCACTAATCAAAACATCCTTCAGCCTGGAGGGAAGGTGACCTAGGCCTTGGATCCCCAGAGGTTTCCTCCTCAAAGGGGTTTTTTCCTCTCCTCCATGCCAATGGTCATAATATTAGTTAGGGTTAGTGCTTTCATAGGTTTCGTAGTTAGGTTCCGCTGTTGAGTGGAGTCAGATGGTGGCCCCGGCTATTCCCTCTCACCTAAGGAAGTCCGCCCTTCTGCAGTTTGTCTGTTTAATTTCATTCACTGTGCTAGCCTTATATCGTTCTTCTCCTGTCCTTCCTATCTATGTCTGTCACATTTATTTCCGGTCTAGATATCTTCTGATTTCTCGCCTCTTCGATACTTTTGGGTATTCTTTTTTGGGCTTCCTCTTAAGCTACCTTTAGCCAAG
Source organism: Neoceratodus forsteri (assembly GCA_016271365.2). NCBI lineage: Eukaryota > Metazoa > Chordata > Ceratodontiformes > Ceratodontidae > Neoceratodus > Neoceratodus forsteri. Next base: position 1,419,387,587 of record CM057450.1, read on the forward strand.
GGAATTATTCACGCGGCACCGATGGGGGGAGCCCTCCTCTAGGGTTCCTTGTGTCGTACCCCTACAGGGTGGTATATCCCACGGATAGAGAGGCGAACAGCCACAATGTATCAGTCACACAAGCATGCATCTCATCCAGTTGGATAAGCACAATTGAATGGGAAGACTTTAAGCCTGAGATTCAATGGGCAGAGCAACAATGTCACTCCCCATCAGGCCTTAAAAGGCCACTCCTCCTGGACTGTTCCAGGATTCATTTCTCGTTACCCCACCATCAACCCCTCCTTCTCCTCTAGCGGCTCGTCTCTCTTTCCCGTGGGCTTCTTCCTAAGCTACCTTTAGCCAAGGGAATTATTCCCGTGGCACCTAAAGGGGGGTAACCTTCCTCTAGGGTTCCTTGCATCATACCCCTACAGGGTGGTGTATCCCACGAATAGAGAGGCAAACAGCCACAATGTATCAGTCACACAAGCATTCATCTTATCCAGTTGTGTAAGCACAATTGGACTATAGTATACTAACCATTACTAAACATAATTTGTCAAAAAATACAATGATTTACTAAAAATCTCTTATACCACATATTTATTTTCTAAATCTGGTCCATAGTTATTGCTATGAGTATTTCATTTTCTACTTCAAACTGTGATGGTGTTTGCAAGTAAAGTCCTTTCTCAATGCATTCAGTAAATCCATAATCAGGCTTTTCATAGCAGTTTTAATAGGGTTTGAGCGCGATATCAATGTAAATTACATGTTTCTCATGATTATACATCCTAAAACATTTATTGTTCAAACAAAAATATGTAACCCCCAGGTGGCGCTATCCCAAGGTCTACTACTCCTGACTGCTTGACTACTGACAGGTTAAGGGGCCTAGGTTCTATGACGGGTGCCTCCACCCAGAGGTCAGGATTTGTAGTGGTTAGACTAGCTTGGTCACAGCCCTCTGGGACACTGAGACCCCCTTTTATTCCCTCTAGTGGCTCACGCAGTACACAGGAGTTACAGCCCCTATACCTAACATATACACACTGTTCACTCATAAAGTACCACTTACCCTCGAGACTGATTCTGCAGCATGTCTTTGAGGACCCCCTGTAAAACAAGGTTAATCAATATACACAACCCAATACAATGCTTGTTTTTTAGGTACTGGCACTTCAGAGAGTTTAAAGTTCAACAACATCGAATCTGGTTTATTTAGGGGGAATGGAACATGGGAGGGGGGAAATCAGGTTAATTGGCGATATTAAATCACAGTACTGTGCACACATACAGGGTCTGAAAAGTCTCACCTTGGGTACCCAGGTTGGGGGGGGGGGCTAGCCATGTCCGTTGCCCGGGGTTGGCCGGCAGGTGCAGATGGATGGGGCCCTGTAGAAGAAAATACATGCACAATACCCAATTGTAATCCGGAGCCGGATGACTCAGTCCATGAAGCAGTGAAACAACAAGAATTAGATGACACACTTGTGATTGAAAATAGGCTGCAGGGGAATACCCTGATTTGTACTCACAATACCCAAGCTGAGTGGATGTTCTTCTGGATTGCCAGAAACAACGAAGCATGGATGCAAGGCTCTTATGGCTGGACCCCTAAGCAGTTGATGCAAACGGATTTAGTCCGAAACATGCTGGGGTTCGCTTCCAGCTTCACTGCACAGCACACTGTACTGGGGACAAGAAATAGCGATTCCCCACAAGCTCTACACACATTCATATGTAAAAAGGAAAGTACTATACCAGGCAGGCTGCTCCTCGATCCCGATCGCAATTACTGCAAAATACCCGGGAGCACACACAGCAGTTCAGTTCCTGACAGGCCGAGCGCAATTCAGCAAAATCTCCAGTCTTCTACAGGGTGAGCCTGGCTTCCACTTTGCAGTCTTCCTTCTTCTCAGAAACTCGGATTCAGTCCGACTATCGCTAACCATGGCAGTAGGCCGACTTCAAGGCCTCTCACACGCTTCCCGCGCGAACTGTAAACCGCAGAGAAATACAGAGCTCCTACTCCTTTCACAGGCGACAACAATCTGACTCTCCAGCTTCAGTACAGGGCATTTCCCTTAGGTTCCACCCAGTCCAGGTGGTGGATTTGGCTGTCAATCACTCCAGAGCTCCCTCTGTTGGTGCAAAAAGGTGCCAAGGTCCAAACTACAATTCCCAGAACCACTAGCTATACATTCCCCTTGTAAACCGGCTCCAGAGAGAGTCCAAATTCTGGTTGGTCCAAGCAGTCTCCATTTTAGAGCTCCCCTAAACCCAATTGGCCCAGCATAGCAGTTTAGGTCCAAAATGGAGGGGCAACACACACACACACAGAGTCCCAGCTGCAATAAAGGCAGGTTAGACAAACTGCAATTTTACTAAGGCTATAAATGATTACAGGCAGACAGTTACATCTTTCAGATGGGCTCCCTTTGCGCATTTAGCGACTGCAAAATGGAGCGATTACATCGCAGCTCAGGCGGGATTCGAGCAGGGAAATGCCAGTCCCCCTCTATAAGCATTAATTATGTCCGCAAGCAGACAGCTCTTAAAGAGACAGTATGTGGAGGCTCTACAAGCACTCACAGTGCCATTCCAGCGGCTTAAACGCCGAACGCCAGCAGGCAGCAGGGAACACTTAGGCAACTCCTAGGAGGCTTTTTAGGAAGCCCCATTTGTAGAGGGGTTACAAATATATATAAGATGTGGATTATTTTCCATTCAGGGACAGTATTAATATTACATTTTATATACCAATATGTCCGTTCCCTTTTAGTCAACATATTATCATCTATACTGATAATTAAAAAATATCTAAACAGTGGCTGTGGCTGTTAGGATAGCAAGGGGATGAATTAGATGGACCTTTGTCTGACGCCTTCCCCAAATGTTAATGTTTCTAATGCCATTTCATATTAGTTAGCAGTGAGGCCACGGGACATCACACTGGACCTTTGTGAAACTGGGGTTTTTCTTGAATCTGGGAATGTCCAGAATAAACCCAATTCAGAGCATTGTTTTTCAACAAGGCAGAACCAGATTTCTTGCAGGCCAAAGCACTTCTACCCTGACCCAGCTTTATAGCTAGTGTCTTTGTGAGATGTTTTTAGATGGGATAAGCACACACTGTGAGGTAGTTTATGAGACCCCTATGTTTGTTGTGGGTTCTTGAACAAAGCTTCACACATGGCCTACATGGTGATACCTAACGGAATGTTGGGCTCACTCTCAGAGGTGGGGCCTGTACAGTATAAAATGCCAGTGATATACCACTTGGTGGACACTCTCAGAAGTGGGGCCTGTACAATATAAAGTGTCAATGATATACCAGTTTTTGGACACTCTCAGAGGTGGGGGCTGTACAATATAAAGTGCCAGTGATATACCACTTGGTGGACACTCTCAGAGGTGGGGCCTGTACAGTATAAAGTGCCAGTGATATACCACTTGGTGAACACTCTCAGAGGTGGGACCTGTACAGTATAAAGTGCCAGTGGTATACCACTTGGTGGACACTCTCAGAGGTGGGGCCTGTACAGTATAAAGTGCCGGTGATATACCACTTGGTGGACACTCTCAGAGGTGGGGCCTGCACAATATAAAGTGCCAATGATATACCACTTGGTGAACACTCTTAGAGGCGGGGCCTGTACAGTATAAAGTGACAGTGATATACCACTTGGTGGACACTCTCAGAGGTGGGGCCTGCACAATATAAATTGCCGGTGATATACCACTTGGTGAACACTCTCAGAGGTGGGGTCTGTACAGTATAAAGTGCCAGTGATATACCACTTGGTGAACACTCTCAGAGGTGGGGCCTGTACAGTATAAAGTGCCAGTGATATACCACTTGGTGGACAGTCTCAGAGGTGGGGCCTGTACAATATAAAGTGCCGGTGATATACCACTTGGTGAACACTCTCAAAGGTGGGGCCTGTACAGTATAACGTGCTGGTGATATACCACTTGGTGAACACTCTCAGAGGTGGGTCCTGTACAGTATAAAGTGCCAGTGATATAACACTTGGTGGATACACTCAGAGGTGGGGCCTGTACAATATAAAGTGCCAGTAATATACCACTTGGTGAACACTCTCAGAGGTGGGGCCTGTACAGTATAAAGTGCCGGTGATATACCAGTTGGTGGACTCGCTCCTCCAGTGGCAGAAGGAATGGAATCTCAGTTGGTGTACTATAAATTACATAAATCTGGAGATACCTAGAGATACCTCTCCTTATGCACCTCAGCGTCCCACTGCCTTACTCACTGCCGGCAGTGTTGCCTAGAAGTCAGAGTAACAAGCTGTGAATGAGCTTGGTACATCCAGCAGCCCTGGGTTTGTTTCCCACAATCTCTATTTGCATACTGTGTAACTCTGAGCAAGTCACTTAACCTCCCTAGTGCTTCCAGTTCACCCCTGAAACCAGGCACTTGTGTCTAGTGGGCCTTACTCAATTACCAAAGAATAAAGAAAAAGAAAGAATAAAATATAGAATAATGCATGGGGAAGTGTGTATAATGAGGATTTTATGCACACCCGAGGTGTGCGATGCCCCATAAACCCCGAGGAGGGAGCAGAGAGGGAGGAGGTGGTGTTGCCACTATATCACTCACTGGTGAGACCCCAGCTGGAGTACTGTGTCCAGTTTTGGAGGCCCAACCTCAGAAAGGACATAGACAGGGTGGAGGCAGTCCAGAGGAGAGCAGTTAAAGTGATGCAGGGGTTGCACGAGAAGCGCTACAAGAGGAGACTGAGGGATCTCAACATGTACACCCTGGAAGAGAGGAGAGCAAGAGGGTACATGATAGAGACTACCAGTACCTCATGGGAGTGAACAGGATGCAGGAATGGAGTCTTTTTCAAATGAGAAGGAGCACCAGGATGGGGGGCATGTGATGAAGCTGGGTGGAGAGTTTAAGAGGGATGTTAGGAAGTAGTACATCACCAATAGAGTAGTAGATGTGTGGAACACACTGCCAGTGGAAGCTGTGGGAACAAAAACAATGAGGGGCTTCAGGTGTGTATGGGATAGACATGGGATATATTAATCAATAGGCAGGGAGGAGGGAGGGTCGCCAGAGGCCAGTTAGCTTCTGCAGAGACAGCTTAGGCAGGAAACATCTAGGCAGACAGGGTGGGCCAAGTGGTCCTTTTCTGCTGATAAATTCTGTGTTTCTGTTTAATTGGCTAGCTAGCAAGAGGCCCTGTGCTGGAAGAATTACTAACACTTATAAATCTAATGGATATAATACGTTTGCCCGACACCCATAATTCCAACATACAAAATACCGAGTTTGATATAGCGACAAGCAGTATACAGACCACTATGATATCCCGACCCCAAAACCCCAACATAACTACTGGTGTGTAATACAGATGAGTGTGATTATCACATTGTTGTGTTTTTGAGGGGACTTCACCCCCGCACCACCCCTCATGGGGGGCTCTCCCCAAACCCCTGGTTTCTAAATATACATCCTCTGAGTCTGACATGACTTGGGATGGTAGGCATCAGTTACAAGTGCATAATGGAGGATACTGCACCTGTGAGGAGAGCACAGGTGCAACAATACCTAAGGCTTGAAAACACGGGGATTTCAATTAGTGGGCAGGACTCACATAGTAAAATACACAGTCCCAAACCATTCAGAGCTCCCAAAACTGCACAGAAATAAACCGAGAACTGAGGGTGTTAACATGATACGGCAACCATGGAACAACGCATAATTGCAAACAAGGAGCACTGCACATTAGCAGAGTATCTCCGCGCTGTTGCCCACAACACAACATTATAGACTGTCCCTCACAAGAAGTAATGCACAAAGCACACACATAGCACCTCCTTGTATACACTCTCAACACATGGGAAATAAAGAAAAACACATGGGAAATCAGTGAAAACCACAGGGGAAACATGTAAAATATTGGGAACACAACTGGTAATAAAGACAACAAACAGAAAAACCACACATCGTAGCACACGTCCCAATCAGATACTGTGTGAACCAGTGGCAGATGGTCCCAGTGAGAAATGGTAACAAGGCCAGCAGAGGTGACAGAGTGGGAGTTTGCTGCTCAGTGAAAGTGGTTAATACAGAAGTCTCCAGTTGTGAACCAAGCACTTGGCCATCACAGCAGGAGGCTTCTGCATTGACTTTTTCTGAACCTGAGGACTTTTACCAGGGAGCCGCCTACCCATAATTTTCAGTGGAAGTAGGCAGGGGTGCTAACAGTTGTTTCTAACAGCAGAAATGACTGGGGGGGAGCGAAGTGCACTTTGAGTGCTGCCAGAGCTGTGTTATATATGCCATCCAGCCTGCAGAGGGCAGGCAAGGGTACATTTGCTTCGACCTAGTGAAAACTGCACCTGGTAATGAGGTAGTGCAGGTCTGGGGTGTGCTACCCAAAGGTTAACAGACAGTACAAAACGACCGCACACTGGAGTTAGATGACTGAAAATGGCCCAAAAAAGAATAGGTCTGTAGTCCGTAAATTCAATGCCAAAATGCAATTTATTTGTAACAGTAAAGGCCAATTCAAACAAGCGATATGATGCAAATAGAGAGGCAACCACTACATGCTCAGTTACCCCAGCACTTCGCTCAGTGGAGCTTCACCAGGGGATTATGGGTACATTTGCAGCTGCTGTGAGTTGGTTGCTGTGCTGAGGCATGCTGTCAGTCTAGAGTAGTTGGCCGTGGCTTGAAGGCATAGGGAGAAGGACTGGCAGCTCAGGGGACTCTAGGGGAGATAGGGCAAGGTAAGTATGCTAGGGACCAGGACACTGGGAGGGAGCACATCTGGTGGTCTGCCAGGGCTGTGCAATGTACACCATTCTGCCTATGGAGGGAAGGGGACATGTATATGCAGCCACTCTGGAGTGGTCCATACACTCAAGAGGTATATTGCCAGTCTTCAGCAGCGATTAAAGGCATGACAGGGGCACAGGGAGGTGAGCAGGTAGCTAAGGAGGATGGGGAAGAGGAGGCTGGACACTTGAGCACTTGGCCTGGGGAAGGGGTGGATGACAGGAACATGAGGAGAGTGGCAAGAACAGTGATCTCTAGTTGTAGGAACGTGGGATGGATACAAGTGGAGAAACGAGATTGCAAGCATGTTCTTAAGGAAGCACCATCACCAGTAGACATTATCAACAAGTACTTGCACCTGGCTGGCCAGTTTGAGAGTTCTACAGGAGACCACAGATGACCCAGGCACCACGGCACTTGACTTGCAAAGGAAGGGATAGGAAATGGCTAAATGGAAGGGCAGAAACGTAGTAGTCATTGGAGACTCTATAATTATAGCAGTGGGTGAGGTGGAGGGGCATAGCTTCTTGGACTATATCTTCATCATTGATTCACACTGATGGGTTCTCGGCCAGAGGTGCTAGGACCCTGTGGAAGCCAAAAATCTTCAGGAGAGCCTGCGCCAAGGTAGGCTGTGTGCAGACGCAGAACCTCGAGAGCTAGTCTCGTGCTGCATAGCTCATGTCGGCAACGGCCCCCAACTGCCTCAGTTCCATCCATGGAGTACACTTCAGTGACAACATTGCTCACCTGCTAGGAGTCAGATCTCCACATCTATACAACACAGCATTCAGTTCATCTCTCTTTTAGTTTTAGTTTAGTGTTTGTTATTTTTATATAAAAAAAGAAGAAAAGTTTCTCTCATCCCTACCAAACAACGGCCCACGACCATGGACAGCGACAGTGATGGTAACAGTAGGGAGCCTCTTCAGGCAGGCTGCTCTGGCAGTGGGGCCATGTCTGGTCCATTCCCCCCCCGGGGGGGGTAGATGACTGGCGGTCCCATGTTCGGGGGAAAGACATTTCTTCTGTAAACACAAAAAGAAACGGTCCTGTTCCCAATTTCGGTTGGAGACCTGGCACCATTAAACCTCGAGTTCTTCCTCTACCCATCAGAAGGAGAAGAAATGGTACCACTTGAGGTTGCCCTCTGATATGTCTGCTACAAAATCTTCGAGGGCCGAGACCGGGAGGCCATATCCCATGCCGGCTTCTCCAGCCTCTCCTGCTCATGGGTACTTGAAGTCTCAGGCCCAGAGCCCATCACTGTCTTGCAGGGACACCGGTGGGCAGTTTCACCATCGGGCAGCTCTTATGGAGCATTGGGTAGAGCATCTGGCCCATTTGCCCCTTTCCACGGACTTGGTTCCTGGCCCTTCGAGGCTGGGAACCTCAAGGCCGCGGTCGGGGTTTTCAGGCCAGGTAGAGCGTTTGGCTCTGCCAACGGATCACGATCCCTTGGTGGCGACTGCGCCACCACCACCAGTTCTGTTGGCCGTTCCCCCTCAGTCTGTCTCTCCACATGGGCCAGCCCAGGTACCACTACTGGTCACTTCGGTGCCAGCTAGGCCTTGGTCAGGTGTGGCGCCGGGTTCGATATCAGGTTTGGGCCTTCTTGGGCCTGTGCCAGTGCCAACTCTAGCACTGCATTCGGCAACATGTTCAGTGCCGGGGATCTCCTTGGTGCCATATCCCCTTTCCTTGGATTTGGTGCTGATGCCGACACCTTTGGGGGCAGGGCCGGTGTCAGCTCCTCTGCTGCCGGTGCCAACACCGGTGACAGTTCCTCTGTGCGTTGGCCTGGTGCTGGCTCCCTTGGTACCGGTGCTGATCCCGGCGTCAGTGTTGCCCGTTTACCCGACTCCGGGAATCAGGTTAGGTGTCTCAATGTCTGCTCCTCTTCCAGTCCTTATTCTCTTAGAGGAGCTGGAGGAGGATGAGTCTGACCTCGACCTCTTTATCTTAGGGCCGTGACGAGGAATCCTTCTACATCCTGGATTCCTCTAATTCGGGTGCCCCTCCTGTCCCACAGGAGGACCTCTCTTTTCAGACTTTGCTTCATAACATACATGCTACCCTAGCACTCGAGACCTCTGCCTCAGATCCAGGTAAGCAGTTACATCTTGAGTGGCTTCATGTGCCTAACATTCCAATTAGCCTCACACCTCCTATTCCTCCAGCCTTTGAAATGCTCTCAGGGGCAGTGTGGGGTGGGACAAGCCTGCTACCATTCTATTTGTTAGACAGACCGAAAGTACATTGCCCCTAAGGGAAGACCTATTCTAGCTTCTCAACCTATTGCTGACAAACCTGTCATTTTAGCTGAGATCGATGAGCCCATCCTTCCTCGAGAGGTTACAGCTCACCCCATTAATAAAGAATCTCATAAGATTTATATACTAGGAGTCTATACTAGGAGTTATTAGATGAACAGAAGGCTTTAGCCCATAATGTCCACCTCCCACACAAGCGAGTTATTTGATGCCCAGTGGAGTTAATAAATAATCATCTAGCTTATGTTTAAAGGCGGAATGATTCAGCTTCAGCCACTTCCTTTGGTAGCATGTTCCAGATTCGAATAATTCTTTGGGTTAAAAAGAATCTTCTATTCCTCCTTTTTAGGATATGTCAACATTAACTGATAGATGTGGCTTCTCAGCACAAAGCCTCTCTGATTATAGATTAGGGCTAGATCTGCCATTAGTTCTTTATCCCTTGATATATGGTACATCTGTAAAAGATCCTCCCTAGTTTGCCAGAGTTCTAATGGCTATAACTTCAGTTCTGATAATCTTTGTCCATAACTCTTATCTTGTAGTCCGTCAATGAGTTTGGTTACTCTCCTCTGGACACCCTCCAAACTTGAGACATCTCTTCTGAGGTATGGGTTCCAGTGTGGCGCGAACAGTAATCTAAATGGGGTCTCACGTATGCTCTAAACAGTGGTAGAATACATCCATGATCTGTTTCTAGATGGAAAAGTCCTTTTAATACACCCTATGACCCTGTTTGTTTTTTTAATTACCTCGCTACACTGGTTACTGAATTTGAAGTCATCGGATATTATAATATCAAGGTCTTTTTTGTTATTCACTGCCTTGCGTAGATTTCCATTTATGGTATAACTACTACATCTGTTTGCCTTTCCCAGGTGCATAACAACGCACTTCTCCATGTTGAAGTTCATACCATTTGCCTTGGTCCAGTCTTCCAGCATTGTTAAATCTTTTCTTACAGACTCCACATGCTGTTTTGTGCAACTTCTGCTGATATTTTCATGTCATCAGCAAACTTTACAGAACGTTTTTTAATGTTCAAACCCCAGGAAGTCTTACTGTATTCTGACTTATGCAGTTACCCCTTCCAGTTGAACTGCCCCAGAGATGAAAGAGTTAAAAGCCTATATGCTAATAGTGGAATGTTCAATAGGCTCGAGCTCGGATTTCAAACCTCTGTCCCTGGTACATTCTATGTAACTGCCAGATTCTTTACTCCGCCTGCCTGTGAAGTCGCCCCAGAGATTTCTCCTCAGCCCCTTCGGTTTAAATACACGTTTTGTCGGTTTTTCAAACTACCGTTATTATTTTTTATTTCAAACCCCTGTCCTTCGGTTACAGGTTAGACTAGACTAGACTAGACTAGGTTTTATTCAGTTCGGTAAGTTTTTCGGTTTCTGATCGGTTTTTGCAACCGGGAAGAAACCGAAGACATTTATTTACTTTCTTGAGGTAAAATTTAAGTTTTTTTCTGTCAAAGTATTGTGTTCGGTTACATGTGATAACGGCGAAAGCCTAAAGGTGATCACCATTATCGAGAAGTCAAGAGTGCTGAAAAAGATTTTTCAGCACTCTGGCACCCCGGCGCACAGCAAAACGGCACCGGGGACTTACATTTTTAATGCTTCGCCCCCTGCACCACCCTACTTAAGGATTCTCAACTCCAGGGGGGTGCATGTCGAGGGGGGTTGAAAACATAAAAAAAGGTTTGGGCTGGGCGCAACAAAAATGCACCCCATGCCGGTGACCCGGGTTCAGGAGCGAACTCAGGCCATCGGGGGTTGGCCGGGGGGAGAAGGATTGAGTGCCCAATGGCTTGCTCTCCTTCTCCGGGGAGGGCTGGGGGGTTGGTCTCGCCGCTCCACCACCACCTTCTGGGGGAACTCAGAGGTGCCGGCTTGGATGGGACAACATAGGGGGCTCATGCTGGCAGAGAACAGGAGCATACGCACGTCTTGGCATGCATTGGCTCGATGGTCCTCATTGCACGCCAACGTCAAGGGGATTTGAACAGTGGAAAATACCCTCCCAGACGGTCCTGGCGACGATCTCCCGCTACACCCCATAGCGTGAGGGCAGACTCCGTTGTGTGCATGTGCGCTCCCCTGAGGTTCGAGGAAGGTAAGCCTGGGGCCTTCCTTGCCCCACCTGGGGGGGTTAACCGGGAAGGGAAAAAAAAATTGGGAGCACAGATGTGCACTTTAGGGGCAGACTTCTCTACGTTAGAGGTGGAGACCTGGGGATCCGAGAGAAAGGAGGGTCTGGGGGGGGAGGATAAGCGGATAAAAAGATAGTTAAAAAAAATGCACCAGCTCCTGGACCTGAACCCAATACCCTGCCGACCAGCACCGCCAACCCACCCACCAAGCCACGGGGTCAGCTCGGCAACCCACTGCGGCACCACCCCTCACATTCCCTCCCACTCCTCGCTGTGTGTGCTCGCTCCCCACCGCACATGTACATATAGCGACATCCTGTCACTATATTCGCCAACCCCCCCATCCGTCCGCTCTACCCTACGGTAGCCCTGGAGACATGCGCTGGTGATTGGGTCACCATTATTGTAGGCGCCCATTCCCCAGCACTGTTACCTCGTGCTATCTTGTGTTCTGGGACTGGTAAGGTTTTGGTTAAAAAAAACAAGTTTTCTCTTAGTTTTTCCCTCGGTTGCTAACCCGGCCGTTAACCAAAAAAGTACAGTTACGTAAGAACTTACCGTAACAGTAGATCTTTGAGAACAGCTCTTGCAGCAGGTTACACCATTAGGACTGAAGCCGGCAGGCGCCAGGACCCCATGGAAATTTTCTAGCTAGCAGTATCCAGCGGGGACCGCCCCCAACATCGGCCCCACCCCTGACGTCAGGCATCATATAAAAGGGGCGGTCCCCCCGAATCCCCAGTTCTCCTGCCGGAGACTCCCGGCCGTTAGATGACATCAGAAGTGGAGACTAAGGATCCACCATCAGAAGGTATTCAGAACGGTGTTAGAAACACCTAATCCTAGAAAAGAGATATCGGAACAACTCTACCTCCAGAGGGGATGGTGGGAGGGAAACTACCTGCCGCAAGAGCTGTTCTCAAAGATCTACTGTTACGGTAAGTTCTTACACAACTGTACTATCTTACTTTGAGAAACAGCTCTTGCAGCAGGTTACACCATTAGGACTGATTCCCAAGCAATACTGGAAATCCCTCGCAGGTGGGAGGCTAGGTAGAGATCGCGAGTTGGACCGAAGCCTAGGATAGAAGTCCCTGAAGGACTGCTAGACCAAAACCAGCTCTTCGCCATGATGCAGCATCCAGGCTATAATGCCTGATAAAGGTGTGCACGGTGCTCCAAGTAGCTGCTGCACAGATGGCTGTGGTGGACACGTTCTTCATGGCCGCAAAGGAGGTAGCCACCCCCTTGTGGAATGACCCTTAACTGCGCCCGGTAAAGGTTTGTTACGTTTCTGGTAACAGAACGTGATACAATGGATGAGCCATCTGGACAGTGATTGTTTAGAAACCGGAGCTCCATCATCCTGTGGGCAAAGGAGACGAAAAGCCGATCAGATTTACGGTGGTGCCTGGTTCTGGTCAGGTAGTATCTTAGACTCCTTTGCACATCTAGAGTGTGCAACAGGGCCTCTCCTCTATTAGAGTATTTAGGAAAGTACACTGGTAAGTCGATGTCCTGATTGAGGGTGAGAGCTGAGACCACCTTAAATAGAAACTTTGGATTTGTTCTTAGGGACACCCTGTCCTGGTGAAAAACCAAATAAGGTTCTTTGCCCATCAGTGCGTGAAGTTCAGAAATCCTTCTGGCTGAAGTAACGGCAACTAAAAATAACGTCTTTCATGTTAGGAGACGTAGCTCGCAATCCATGGCTGGTTCAAAAGGCGGCAGCGTGAGCTGCTCCAGGACAAAGGGTAAATCCCATGGAGGAATAGGATCCTTACTCGGAGATCTAAGGTGGAGAACACCTCTCAGGAAGGCTCTTGCTGTGTCCAACTGAGTTATGGGACGTCAGCCTATAGGTGTATGATAGGCTGAGATGGCACAAAGGTGTACTTTAATAGAGGAGTAGGCCAAGCCTGCCTGGAAGAGAGACAGGAGGTAGTCCAGGACCGACCTTTCCAGACAGTCCATTGGGGAAAATCCTCAAATCTGCGCCATTTCATGGCGTATGTGACGTGAGTGGCCGGTTTTCTAGCAGCCGCTAGAACATCTGCTACCTCTTGTGAGACCCCGTACCACGTGATAGCTATGTCTCTAGGAGCCAAGCGTGCAGGTTCAGAGAGCAAAGGTCCGGATGGACCAAGAACCTGCCTCCTGGGACAATAAGTGAGAGCTGATTGGCAGAGGCACCGGAGGTTCCTGGGACAGCTGGAGCAGCAGAGGGAACCGAGTCTGTCTGGATCAAAAAGGCGCGATAAATATCAGCGTCGCCTGCTCTCTGCAGAGTTTCAGTAGGACCATCTGGATCAATGGGAAGGGAGGAAATGCATAGAGGAATCTGCCGTCCAGGAGAGGGACAACGCGTCTCGCCAGAAAACATCAGGCCCTGGATCTAACGAGCAGAAATTGGGCAGTTTTCGTTGGATGGGGACACGAAAAGGTCTAACTCTGGTGTGCCCCATCTGTGAAACAGATCCTTTACTACCTCCTGGAGTAGTTCCCATTCGTGGACTCTGGCCTGAGAGTGGCTCAGGCTGTCTGCGATGACGTTGTCCATTCCTGGGACATGAACAGCAATGAGGTTTGTGCCGTGTTGTAGAACCCAATCCCACATCCTCATGGCCTCCCCTGCAAAGCGGGTAGGAATGGGTGCCTCCTTGTTTGTTGAGGTAATACATCACTGTGGTATTGTCTGTTTGTGACAGGAGAGTACCCGGTGGGATCTCCGACTGGAAGGCCTGCAGGGCATAAAGAACTGCTCTCATTTCCAAAATGTTTATGTGGAGATGAGCTTCCTGGGGTGTCCACAAGCCCTGAGACCTGACCCCGTCGAGGTGTGCTCCCCAACTGAAACCTGAGGCGTCCGTGGAGAGCGTCACAATTGGAGACGGCGCAATGAAGGGGACCCCCGCCAACAGGTTCTTTGAATCTAGCCACCATTGCCAATCCCAGATTACGGCATTCGTGATCCAAATTGGAAGCTGCAAATGGTCTTGCTTCTGATCCCATTGAACCCGTAACATCCACTGGGTCACCCGCATGTGGAGACGGGCTAGCGGACTGTTGCAATGGTCACAGCCATGTGTCTGAGCAGGCAAAGGACCAGTCTGGCTGGGACAGTCTTCTTTGCCAAGATGTCCCTGATGAGGGATCTGATGTGTTCCACTCAGTCCTGGGGCAGAAAAGCTGTCCCCTGGACGGTGTCCAGAACTGCGCCTATGAACTGCAGATTCTGTGACGGAACCAGGCGTGATTTTTCCTGATTGATAATGATGCCCAACGTCCCGAACAGGGACTAAGTACAGTGAATTGTGGACATCAGAGCCTCCCGAGAGGGTGCCATGAGGAGCCAGTTGTCCAGGTAGGGGAACACGTAGTGGCCTTGTCTCCTTAAAGCTGCCACTATGACTGCCATGCATTTCGTAAACACCCAAGGTGCTGATGACAGTCCGAAAGGGAGGGCTCGGAACTGATAATGGCAACCTAGAAATTCAAAGCGCAAGAACTTCCTGTGTTCTCGAGCAATGGGTATGTGCAGATAGGCATCCTGCATGTCCAAGGACGCTAGGAAGGCGCCCTTCTTGAGCATGGGTATCAGACCGGGAAGGGTCACCCTTCGGAAGCATTTGTAGGGGACTGAAGCATTGAGATCGCTGAGATCCAGTATTGGACGGAGGTCCCCTGTCATTTTGGGAACCAGAAAGAAGTGGGAATAGTAACCTGCACCTCTCTGGTTCCTCGGTACGTGCTTTATAGCTTCCTTTCCTAGAAGCACGAGCACCTCCTGCTGTAAGAGCAGTGCGTGCTGACCCAAATAACGGGAAAGCAGGGGAGGTCTTGATGGTGGATGGTCGAGGAATTCGATAAAGTGGCCTCTCTTGACCATTTGAAGTACCCGTAATCGACTGCCACCCTGAAAAGTGGTGAGTGATGCGACCCCCGACCTTTTCTGCCTGTTGATCCAGGGGAGGGAAGGGGGCCGGGAAGGAGTCATGCTGTGGCAGCGTTGGTTCCCGCAGGCTGGGCTGGTTTGGTATACCGCTGACCTCTGCCTGGGGTAGACTTAGGTTGGGCCCTACGGTGGAAGGTGCCTCTTTGTTGCTGGCCGCAACGTGGCTGCTGCCGTTGTTGCCGGCTGCGAAAATGGTTCTGGTTCCTACAAAAGGAACCAGATTTAGATCTGTACATGGCCTGTACAGACCTTACTGCCTTCCCGACGTCCTGAAGCTTGGTGATGACCTTTTCAGAGGGTTCACCAAACAGGACCTCTCCGTTATAAGAGACGTCGAGGATACTCTTCTGTACATCCGGGTTAAAACCGGAGACATGGAGCCAGTAGTGTCTCCAGAGACAGACGCCTGAAGCTGCGCCCCTGGCAGATGAGTCCACAGAATCATATGCAACTCGTAACACTTGGGTCCCCACGTCTGACCCTGTGTGGAGGAGGAGGTTCAAGAGCTCCATCTTTTGCTCACCATCTAGTAGTTTATCAACTAGGTCCGGCCTATTCCACAGGGCATTCAGAAACTAGTCTATGGGCCTGATGGTTCAGGGAGCCTGATGGAGCATGTCGCCGCCCAGGCATCCAACTGCTTGGATTCCTGGTCCGGTGGCTGTGTGCTCAGATGCTGTGGTCATTGGGACCTGTCATGAGAGGCCGAATGACCAGGGAATCAGCCAGAGGTTGTTGCGCCAAGTACTGGTCCTCTGTCGGGGCCCTGTACAGGCGGTCAGCTTTCTTCGGCACCGCGGGGGTGGAGTGCGGATGCTTCCATGCAGCCTTGGTGACGTCCGCAAAGGTGTCCACCAAGGATGGCACCACCACAGGCTTAGGGTCCTTCTGCCGAAGGTAACGAGCTAGGTGCTGTCTCTCGGGGTCGAGATCTTCCGAATCCCATCCCATGTTCTCCTGGATATGCCTCATGATCTCGGAAAAGGAGGGATCATCCGGAGGTGACCTGGGCAGGTCTTGTGGGTCAGGTGATGGAATGCTGATTGGAGAAGGAGACCTGGCGGTATCTGAAGTGTCAGGTCTAGAATCCTCCCCTGGCGGAGTGGACCGTCGACGTCTGGGTCGCTTAGGACTGGGAGACCCTAAGGGAGATCTAGAAGGGGGTCTTCTCCGTTCTTTGGATCTTCCCCTAGGAGGTGGAGTGTGCTTCTTGGGGGTCGGTGGTCTTCCTGCTGGACTCTGCAGTGGAGGAGGGGGAGTAGGAGGTGAAGGAGTAGGAGGAGGAGGTTTGACTGGGATCACATCCTTCTTTATTGTGTCCCACCAAAAGGTAAAGAGATCTTTGACCTCTTGAATATTCATACCGGACAACCGGTGGTCTGTTGCCGGTATCGGGCGTCGGGTCCGAGGGCGTCTCCAGGATTGGCGAAGGCTCCTGTGGAAGCCCGACGTCCTCATTGTCGCCTGCCTGGTTATCAGGCAATGTCAGGTCCTCCTCTGTAGAGTCCTGGCGACCGGTGTCCACCGGTGATGAGGAGGCAGTCTTCGGCTCTGGTGAACGTCTCACTGATGGGTGCTTAGCTGACGTCTGGTCCGACGGGCATTTGCCCGATGAAGGGTCGGAAGCCCGTTTCGGGTTGTCGTCCGTTTTAGGGACGTCAGGTCCTTAGTCTTCCTGAGAGGGGGGATCTGGACCCCTGGGAGGCTGGGAGACCGATCTGGTGTCGGGGTCCTGGCGTCTCTCTGAAGAAGCTTTGGAAGAAGACTTGGACTGATGATGGTCTGAAGACTTTGATGAGGCCCAGGAAGGTGTTGAGGAAGCCAAAGCCCTGGAAGTCTTGATAGGATGCAGAGAAGCCGAAGTGCTGCCTGAAGACTTGACCTTAACTGGAGGGGGCTGAGAGCAAGCCCTGGAGGGATAGTGGTCTGAGCGCGTGGAACCTGAGCTGGTGCATGAGCCCGAGGCCCAGTGAGGGGATCTGGACCTGGCCTTCTCCCGATGCTTGTCCCGGTGTTTATGGGACTTAGAGATAGATTCACCTCAGGATCAGGGTCTTTGTCCATGCTTCTTAACTTTTCTTCCAAAGAGGAACCCCTGAAGTGCCTTCTGGCGGCGGATCCATGTGCGACTATTGAACCCCTGACAAAAGGAGCAGGCCTTGGTGTCATGTTCCAGGCCTAAGCACCGCAGGCAGGATGAATGAGGATCCTTGAAAGGGATCTGTTTGCCGCAGGCACACTTGGAAGGATGTCCGTCTGAAGAAGGAGTTGGAGATGCCGACATTTAGTGATAAACTGTGAAAGTTCTAGTCGTCGTACGCTAGAGTTGGACCGTGAGGCCGATGCTGGCGAGTCGACGGCGGGAAAAGAACTAGGGATTCTGGGGGACCACACTCTTTTATATGATGTCTGACATCAGGGGTGGTCCCCGCTGGATACTGTTAGCTAGAAAATTTCCGTGGGGTCCTGGCGCCTGCCGGCTTCAGTCCTAATGGTGTAACCTGCTGCAAGAGCTGTTTCTCGAAGTAAGATCTTTTATTATACCTTATCCAGGCTTAACAGCCAACTGTGGATAAGTGCTAACTTTCTTCTGTTTGAGGTTATGTCACAGAAACCCAAGAAAAGAACCAGTCCCACTGGGTTTCAGCATTGCACACAGTGCGGTGAGCCGTTTGCTAAGGCTGACCCACATCTGATTTGTGTATTTTGCACAGGGTTTGACCACCTGAAGGCAGACTGTGAAATTTGCAAAAACGTCCCTCAGTCTATGCTTGATAGGTGACTTAATAGACTGCAGGAGAGAATGGCTGAAGAAGCTACTGACGCGGAAAGTCGATCCGGTTCTACATCCAAGGATAAACTGGTGGAACCGGAGGGGGTGCCCTCTGACCAGGGCGAGACCTCCGCCAACAAGAGAAACGCAGAAACAAGCTTTGAAATGCCTTCTGCTAAAAAGAAAAGAAAAACTGCCGGTTCAGAACTGCAGAATCATGCGGGCATGGTTCCAACTGCTGAAGAAATCGCAAATGCTATTTGCATTATTCAGTCTTTACAAACTGGTTCAGGGGAACCGGGTCAGCGTACCATGGTTCACACTGCAGTTCAAATGCCTGGTACTGCATTTCCCTGTGGTTCACATGACCTTGAGGCATTTTATGACCAGGAGTGGGATGGTGATGAGGAAGAAGAAGATGACTTTGGCGAATCTATTGAGCCTGAAGTCTTTCCTGAGCACCTGGAAGCTGAGTCCCCAACCCCCCACCTGTCCTTCTGGGGATCCCTCTCCCCATTATGCCTTCATGAAGAAGGTTGCAGAAGCTTTGGAGCTGCCTGCCCAGGAGGCTAATGAGGAGGAGGAGGAGCCTGATTACGTTAAAATGATGGATGTGCCTGCTACTAAGACTTATAATACCAATACATAAGTCCCTTAAGAGGCAAACCATGAAAATATTATAGACTCCTACTTCTGTACCCCCTGTGGACAAAAATATGGACAGGAGGTATTTGTTGGCTGGTAATGGCACTGCCTTTTTGTTTGGCCATTTCAGTCATGAAGGAGTGGTTCAGGCTGCAGCCTGAGAAAAAGCAGGCATCCCTCTTGCATCTCACCCTCCTAAGAAGGATTCCAGGAGAAATGACTCCATGGCAAAAAATGGGTACCTTGGTGCTTCCCTGGGCATTAGGCAAACCTCCTGTATGGCCTGTCTCCAGGTACCAGAAGTCACTCTGGGAATCTGTCCAGGAATTGGCTAGTAAGGCCTCTCCTCAGCTGGCAGCAGACTTGGAGGAGATTGCCAAGAATGGTGTGGAGACATCCAAGTACCAGTTTCACATGGCTATAGATGCCATTGATAGTGCCTCTAGGATGATGGCCACTGCTGTCTGTCAGAGAAGGTTTGCCTGGCTAAGGCGCACAAACCTTTCTCAGGACACCCAGACAAAATCCCTGGACTTTCCCCTGGTGCAGAATTCACTTTTTGGGGAACAGACAGAGGCCTATATGAAAAAGATGGATGAGTACAGGGTGGCATACAAGAGTGCTGCAGCCAAAGAGAAGGCTACAACCCCACAAAAACAGCAAAGTAGGGGAGGTAGGGTCAGACCTTATCAGAGGCCTTTCTACCAGGCCCAGTCCTTCCCTGCCTATCGGCAGCAAAGAGGCTACTTTAGGGGTAGGGGCAGAAGAGGTGCCAGTCGTGCTGGCTCTAGCCCTCAGCCCAAGACCCCTGCCAAGCAGACCCCCTGAGGTGATTGTCAGGGCTGCCTCCCCAAACCCAGTAGGGGGCAGGCTGGCTTATTACCTCCAGACATGGCAAGCCATTACCACAGACAAGTGGATCCTAGAAGTAATAAGCCAGGGCCTTGCTCTAAGCTTCAGATCATTCCCCAAAACAAGAGCAAGGTCATTCAAACCTGCCACCAATTCAGAAACAGCCCTGCTAGAGGCAGAGGTGTCCACTTTACTGCAAGACAAGGCAGTGGAGCCTGTTCTATTCCCCTGTAGGGGAAGAGGGCTGTATTCAAGGTACTTTCTAACCTTGAAGAAAACCGGGGAGTGGCAGCCCATTCTGGATCTAAGATACCTCAACAAGCATCTGACAAAACCAGAGTTCAAAATGGTCACTGGCTGTGATCCTTCCCACTCTGTGATCCTTCCCACTCCAAGGCAAGGGGACTGGTTGGCATCCTTGGATCTCAAGGACGTCTACTTTCACATACCCATCAGGCACAGAAAATATCTCAGGTTCAAGCTGCCATCAGGCCTCTCCTCAGCCCCAAGGACCTTCACAGAGTGCCTGGCAGTGGTCGTAGCACATCTGAGAAGGCAAGGAATCACTATCTTTCCTTACCTGGACAACTGGCTAGTCATGGGGCACTCCCCTCAACAGGTACAGGAATCTCTAACCATTACACAGGACACCCTGCAGTCCCTGGGGTTCCTGGTAAATCTCAAGAAGACAGTTCTAAAACCAGTCCAGCTCCTGGATTTCATAGGGGCAGAGCTGGACACAGTTCAGGCAAAGGCTGTCCTACCACCAGTAAGGGTGGACATCCTAGTGCAGTTGACAGGCTCTTTCTGTCTGAACGTCCCTCGACCAGCAAGGCATTTCCTCCAGCTCCTGGGTCACATAGCTGCAGCCACTGTAGTGGTCCCAGGGGCCAGGTTTCAGATGAGGGACATTCAGTTCCACCTCAGGCCCTTTTGGTCACAGAGATGGGATTCCCTGTCCAAAGTGGTCCCAATGACTTCCACCTTGCTGCAGGCCCTACAGTGGTGGCATGACAGGGACAACCTCAAAGTAGGGGTCCCTTTCCTGCAACAGTCTCCTACTGTGGTGCTGACCACAGATGCTTCCCTCCTTCGGTGGGGAGTCCCCCTAGGAAATCACACTACACATGGTACATGGACCAAGCAGGAGTCTGTGCTGCACATAAACCTGCTGAAACTCAGGGCAGTACTGCTGGCACTGCAGTCATTTGCCACAATGGTGATAGGAAAGGTGGTCCAGGTCAGAACAAACAGCATCACCACCATGTATTACATAAATAAACAGGGAGGGACCAGGTCCTCTGCACTGTGCACAGAGGCCATGAAGGTCTGGAGTCTGGCCTACTCCCTCAAGGTCTCCCTGACAGCAGTTCACCTGCCAGGGAAGGACAATGTCTTGGCAGATGCACTCAGTAGAATCAATCAGAGCCATCACGAACGGACTCTGAACAGGCACGTCCTGCTAGCAGTATTCAGGAGATGGGCACTCCAGAGATAGACCTCTTTGCAGCCCCATACAATCATCAGTTACCCCAGTTCTGCTGCAGGCCACCAGTTCTGGTCTTAGTACATCTGGACGCATTGCTGCTGGACTGGACAGGCGAGTTTCTGTATGCCTTCCCTCCATTTCCTCTGATCCTCAGAGTTCTAACCAAATTCAGATGTCAGTCAGCTGCAATGATCCTGATAGCTCCAGATTGGGCCAGAGAGCCATGGTACTCAATGTTGCTGACCCTGTTGACAATCAGTCCAATTTGCCTTCCCAGGAGGCACAATTTCCTGACCTTCTCCCAGGGGAGGATCCTGTACCCCAACCTCAAATCCCTCAGGCTCAAGGCCTGGCTCTTGAGGACCTAGAGTGTGCAGGCTTGCATCTCTTTCTGAAGGGTGACGGACATCTTAATTCATTTGCTCCCAGTGGCCATTTTAGGTCAGATCCAGCAATGGATGGTTCCGACACCATATGGCGTCTGTGGGAACAAATGAGTTTTAAGGTTCTCTAGAAAGCCTTCCACCAGGAAGACTTATACTTCAAAATAGAAAAGGTTCTCTATCTGGTGTTCCCAAATGAATACAGATCCACAGGAAGCCAGTTTGGCTGTCCTGCTGGACTATTTGGCTCACCTTCATTCTCTAGGCCTCTGACCTTCTACTCTCAAAGTGCATTTGGCAGCTGTTTCTGCCTACCTCTCAGCAGAGAAGGGCCCTTTCCTGGTTTCTAATGCTATTTTCAAGAAGTTCTTTAAGGGGTTGCTCCACTTGCATCCTCCTCATAGGGAAGCTTCTCCTTCCTGGGACCTGAACATCTGCATAGTATAGCTGATGCAGCCCCCTTTTGAACCCATGTCTTCAGCAGATTAAGTATCCGACATGGAAAACTGTCTTTTTGGTAGCTATCACTTCAGCAAGAAGGATCAGTAAGTTACAGGCCTTGTTTGTGGAGCCTAACTACATTGCACTCCACAGGGATAAGGTTGTTCTCAGAACAAATAGGAAATTCCTCCCCAAAGTGGTCTCGGACTTCCACTTGAACCAGTCCATTACATTGCCTGTTTTCTTTACTGACCATTCTAGTTCAGGAGAACACAGGCTGCATAGCCTAGATGTGAAGAGGGCTATCAGCTATTATCTGGATCAGACAAGGAGCCATAGGAATGAGTGTACCCAGCTGTTCCTCACTTATGGAGAAGTGGGAAAGGGCAAGCCAGCCACAAAGAGGACCCTTGCTAGCTGGATTGTGGCCTGCCTTCAGTTCTGCTATGGCAAACTGAGTAAGAAGCCACCAGTGGGCTTGAGGGCTCACTCCACTAGGGGGACAGCTGCTTCCATAGCAGCTGCTAGAGATGTCCCTCTGCTGAAAATCTGTAAAGCAGCTACCTGGAAAACTGTTCATACATTCACCAAGCACTACTGCCTGGATACTCAGGCCAGAAGTGATGCCAGGTTTGGCACAGCAGTATTGCAGAACCTATTTCCCAAGTAGGTTGTGTCCACCTCCAAGGGGCACTGCTTGGTAGTCTGCATAAGTCAGGATACATTAAGATTTCCTGGGGTTTGAAGAAAAAAATTACCATAGAAATATTGTTTCTTTCAAAGGAGTCTTGCTGTATTCTGACCTCCCACCCTGTCTGCCATACCAGAACCTGGGGTGCACTGCACTCCAGCTGTTATTTATAGAAGATACTGGGCCACTGAGGTGGTCATTCTCGGGCATCTGTGACTTGAGTCCTCTGTATGTCCCATTTTTGGGTTCTATAGTCAGTGGACTATCTTAGTTACACATATACATACTGTTAATTAACATGACTTAACTATTATTATTATTATTTTAGTTGCTCGTAAGAATCTGGCAGATACATGGAATGTACCTGGGACAGTGGTTTGAAAACCGAGCTCGAGACTATTGAACGTTCCATGATTAACATATAGGCTTTTAACTCTTTCATCTCTGGGACAGTTCAACTGGAAGGGCTAACTGCATAAGTCAGAATACAGTAAGACTCCCTTGGAAGAAACAAGATTACTATGGTAAGTAATTTTTTCTAATTTGTCATGTCCGAGATGAACATGGAGAATAAAACTGGACCCAGGACTGAGCCCTGTGGCACTCCACTGGTCACTGGTCCTTCACCTGACAGGTGACCTCTGATTCTTACACGTTGTGTTCTGTTAGTTAGCCATGACTCCACCCAATTTACTAGTGTGTTATTAATACCCATATGGTACATTTTTCTAATCAGTATTGAATGCGGGACTTTACTGAAGGCCTTGCAAAGGTCGAGATATATCACGTCGACTGGGATTCTCTTATCCAAACTAGCACTGACTTTCTCATAGAATATTAGGTTATTAGTGAGACAGGATCTATGTCCTTAAACCCGTGTTGTGTATTGTCCTCAAGTTTTTTCTTTAAAATTTCTTGTTCAATTCTGTCTTTAATCAGAGATTCTAGGATCTTTCCCAGTATGCTGGTTAGACTTATGTGTATGTAATTTGCCATATTTGCTCGGTCACCCTTTTTAAACATTGGTACGACAGCGGCAGATTTCCAGTCCTGTGGGATTTCACCTAAAGTAATGGACATATTAAATATATTAACTAATGGGTCTATCAACCATAGACTCAATTCTTTTAATAATCTGGGTGTAGTTTGTCTGGTCCTGCAGATTTTGTTGTTTTGATTTTCTTCAATTTGTCCCATATTTCTTCCTCTGTTATTTCTGGCAAACTGGTTGCTTGTCCACTAATGTTAATTGTCTTATTTACCGAATTTCCTTTTCCATAAACGGAGCAAAAGTATTCATTAAATTCTTAAACCATTACTATAGGTTCTGTGACCTCTCTGTTATTTTTAGGGGACCAATGGTTCTTTAAACACTTTTATTACTGATGTAGGCATAAAAGCTTTTGCCACCATCCTTGATATGAGCCAACCTGAATTCTAATTTATTTTTTTCGTTTGTAATGCTATGCTTATATTTTCTGAGAATTTGTTTGTACTTGCACTTATTGTAATCACTGTTCTCTCTTTTAAGTGCCCTGAATGCCCTTCTTTTCCTAGCCAGAAGTTGTTTGATCCTAGCTGTGAACCACATTGGTACCTTCCCTTTTTTATTATAAAGTACATTGTTTGGTACATATTTGTTTTCTAATTCAAGTAATTTATCTTTAATCCTGGTCCATATTTGTTCAAGTGAGTTTCAGTCATCGTCCCATCTCCACTGTTTTAGTTTCTGATTTATTTGACTGAAATTTGCTAGCTTGTAATTTTTAACTATTGTTATGCCGTCCAATCTTTTAATGACAGTATCCATTGTGAAGGTTATGATGTTATGTTCACTGTTTATCAGTGGCTCATGAATTTCCAAATTAACCACTGCCTCGGGTATATCTGCCAGTACTAAATCTAAAATATTAGTGTTCCTAGTTGGTTTGTTAACCATTTGATCTAGTCGATAATCCAAGCATAAGTTTAATAATACCTGATCTTCCTGGACATGAAGTGTCCACCACTCATTCACATGCCGGAGGCGCTAGGACCCAGTAGGAGCAAACTTTTCAGGAGGCCAGTGCCAAGATGGAGCCACAAGGAAGTGGCACCTTGACTCGGCATGTGCAATATAGATTATTCCTACCACCCTCCAACTTCAGTTCTTTTTTTCCTGCCATCGAAAGTGCGCTTTCAGTGACAATGTCGCTCACCTGTTAGGAGTCAAACTTCAAACTAGCAGCTTAGTTTTCAGTTTTATTATTTTGTATTTTATCTCGAAAAGTACAGATTACATTTTAGTAAACTACTTACTTATACAAGAAAGAAGTCTTCAGCCCTCCATTGACGAAGTCGACCATGAGTGGAGCAGATGATGGTAGGGAGACTTTGGATGAAAGCTGTTCAGTCAGCCGGGCCAGGTCTGGTCCGCCACCCTCTGCAAAAGGGGGGGGGGTCTGACAACGGATGGTCCAGTGCACGGGGGATGGGCGGTCCCCCTGAAAGCATAAAAAGAAACGTTCCCATTCTCAGCACCATTTAGCCTCGAGTCCTTCCTCGGTCCACTGGTCGAAGAAGAAAGGGCATCACTCAAGGTCACCCTCTGGTACATTTGCACATAGACAGTCGGTTATTAGGGTCAGGAGCCAGTCTCCGCTTCTTTCGGAGTTGCCGTTTTCTGTTTCTGGTAGCTGGTCTCTTCAACATCGGAATCCCTCTCCGCCCATTAGAGGGGCTTCCGATGAGCAGTTTCACCATTGGGCCGCTCTTATGGAGCAGTGGGCTCAGAGGTTGTCCTGACTGCCAGAACCAGCCAGTCCGTCGCCGGGGCATTCAGGTCTGTCGGTTTCTGATCAGCAGGCATGGCAGTTAGGATTTCACAGTCACGTGGCACCTTCTTCAGTGCCGTCAACTCCATGCTCTGCTGTCTATCCCCCCCTCCATGGCTGCGGCGCAGGGGTCCACACCGATGCCTTTATCTCCTGCCATTTTTCTTCCTTTGCCTTCCAGTCACAGTTTTCAGACTTCTGCGATGGTGCCGTCGCCAATGGTGCTGGCTTCCCAGATGCAGAGGTCCTTTTTGGCGCCATGGGGGGTGTTGGTGCCGTCTGACCTGTTGGCACCATTTTCACCGCTGCAGGGGGGTGTCTGTACCATGTGCAGCACTGTGCTACCCACCGGCGCCGTCCTTGGCACTGGAGTTGGCATCAGTGCCATGTGCAATGCCGCACTCCCTGTCGGCACCATGCACAGTGCCGTTTTCTGTGTTGGTGCCATCTCTGTTCTCGGCACCGTTTTCCTCTGCAACGCCAGGGACATGTACGGTGCCACATAGTTCCCTGCGGTTTTTTACTCCGATTCTTTCTCCTCCTCTTCTTCCTCCTCCTGGTTTTCATTCCATTCCTGTCCATACAGTCCCCTCTGGGCTGTCAGGAGATGATTTTGAGCCCAATCCAGATCTTCAGCTGGATGCTGATGTTGATGCTGATTCTGCCCTGGGGCAGGGATCAATCCTCCTGCAGAGCTTGTTGTTGAAGACCTTTCCTTTAAGTCTCTGCTTAAGAATTTAGATTCTACTCTTTTCTCTCCAGACCATGGAAATCGATCCTGGGAAGTTTCTGCGTCTTCAATATCTTCATGTTCCAGAGATCCCTATGGATTTAACCCCTCCAGTACAGCCCTCTTTCGAGACTCTTTCCCAGATGGTGTGCAAGAATCTGGCTCTTATTCCCTCTGTGACCAAGTCCATAGATAGGAAATATGCCCCTCCCAAGGATCGCCCCATCTTGGTCTCACAAGCCTTTGCGGATGCCATAGTGGTCCTGGCAGAGAATGATAAGGCTGTCCTTCCTCACGAATCTACAGCCCTTCCTATAAACAAGGAATCTCGCAAGATAGACACCTTGGGTAAGAGAGTTTTTGCTGCCTCAACCCTGGGTAAGCGTATTGCCAGCTACTAGGGTTATTTTTCTCAATATGAGTATGTTCTTTGGCATTCTCTCAAAGCAACAGTAGAAGCTCTGCCCGAATCGGAGGTCAACTCAGAGCTACTACAGACCATAACTAGAGGTATCGATTCCAATAATCAGCAAATTAAAGCTGCAATGGACGCTTTCGATACTGCTTCCTGAGCCCCCGCCACTGGCATTTGCACCCGTTGCCATTCCTGGCTGCGTACTTCAGGCTTTATGAATGACGCCCAACAAAAGGCCATGGCCTTACCTTTCAACAGTATGTATCTGTTTGGACCTCAAGTGGAACAAGCACTCCCCCTCCACCGTTGCTGCTGCCAGTGATCGTCTTCGGGGTCGAGGCACCGGCTTGGAAACTGGAGTCGGGCTGCCCGCCATAGCTGTGCTGCATGTTATGTCCTGTGCCCCTGCTGCATAGCAGGAGATTCCTGTATTGGGAGGGTGAACCGAAAAAAAGTTGCCTGGACTGGGTTTGGAGCCTGGAGCTGCATGCAGTTAGTGGTGGCTGAGGGGTTTAATTCAACTCTTGTGGGACTAATTTAAAAGGTTGATTCTCTGGACTTTGTTCCCGATCCTCTGAGCTGCTTTTATATTGGCGCCTTTTTTTTTCAAACTGGACTACCATTGCGCCTATTGGCCCCTGCTTGCCGTGATGCTGCTCTGCCTGTTATAAGGCAAGAGGAGCGCCCAGTGGTGGACTTGCTCAACCTCTGCTGCTGAGAGTGAGGGGTGGTGAGGGTGGCTCTGCTCTGTGGTTCCCCCCCTTCACCGTTGACACTGCCTGTGATCGTCTTCTCAGGTCGAGGTGCCAGCTTGGAAACTGGAGTCGGGCTGCCTGCCGTAGCCACACTGCATGTTATTTCCTGTGCCCCTGCTGCATAGCAGGAGATTCCTGGATTGGGAGGGTGAACTGAAGAAAAGTTGCCTGGACTGGGTTTGGAGCCTGGAGCTGCATGCAGTTAGTGGTGGCTGAGGGGTTTAATTTTCCCCCCACCACCCCGTTCCCTCCTCCCATTAAATGGGCTTTAGCCACTCCCAGTTGTGCGCTATCTTATATTTTAGTGTGTGGGATTGGCTGGTCCTTCTGCCTCTGTAGGGGCTGTCTCTTGCTATATCTGTACTAGAGTGGGACTAAACACTTCGTCATATCATTTGGTGGTTGCAGAACTTTCCCTGTACATCTACTGTGGACTTGAATGCTTGTGTCTATTGTGGATATTAGCCACTGGGCATTGTGTAGAGCTTACTGATGTTATGTCTGCCCATGTGTTCTTTGTCTTCCTACCCCTATAAAGGCCACTTTTAGTTTATTTTCAGGAACAGTTTTGCTGCATTTTGCTTGATAATTGCTGTGTTGGGGTAAACTATTGTGGGAATAAGTAGCCCGGTGGCTCTCTGTCCCTGGTGGGTGTGAAGGCAGCAGGTCTAGCCATCCTCCTACTTGCCTGCTCCTCTGTGCCCTGTGGGTGACCTAGCGGGGTCTGGATGGCCTTATCTCCTGCTGTTCTGCTGGGCTTTTGTAGTTGACTGATCTGACTCAGGAGAGGGTCTTCGTATCGTGGGGGCTCCTAAGCTTTGTATGGGTGGGGCAGGGCCCACCCCCTTCTCTAATGTCCACCCCTTATGGCTGCTCTCTGCAATGTTCCTCCATTTTCTTATTGTGGACTGTGCTCCCCCCGTGGGACACTCCGGGATCTCACTGGGTCTATCTAAAGAGATGGATTTTACCTTTTCCAGTTTAATAGCCTGTGACAGACAGTCTCCCTGGCCCATCTGTTGCCTTAATCTGCAGAGCTTCCTATACCCTGTCATTGTGGTTAGGCATCTTGGTCGCAGTATGTCCACTAGGGTGGGCTCTCCCCCTTTGAGGCATCTCCTCTAGCTCCTTTTGGTTATTCTAGTCCTTGCAGGGGATGTGGAGCTGAACCCTGGACCTCCATGCCGAACCGTCTTCTCTCCTGTGGGTTGGCTGTCTGGCAATGGGCTGAAAATAGCTCATCTTAATGTCCACAGCCTTCTGCCTAACCTGGATGAACTCCTTGCCTGGGTTACCCACTACAAACCTGACATCCTTGGGATAACTGAAACCTGTCTTAAACCCTCTATCCCTGACTGGGTTTGTGCTCCTGGGTTTGACTATGTCCGGCAGGACTGGCCTGGGAAGGGGGCATTCTGGTCTACTCGAGAAGTCACCTTAACCTGTCAGTGCTGGCCTGCTTACAGCCTGTGCAGCCCCCTTGTGAGCTGCTGCATACTGTGCTACTTCTGGGGAATGCAAAGAAGCTACACATTGTGTGCACCTACAATCCCCGGCAGAGGGTGTACTGGGCTTGTCTTCCCTTCTTGACTCTGTGGGTTCAAGGACTGGGAATAATGAGGTACTTATTCTAGGGGATCTTAACCTTAACTGGCTTGGAGGCAATATCAAGCATTATGAGACTCTGCTAGCAGGCTTCTTACTGTTCCAACTCATTAAGGATCCCACCAGGTGGTCGTCTACGGGTGGTACCAGCTCCCTCCTGGGCTGGGTCCTGTCAACGCCTGAGAGGATCAGCCATTCTGGTATGCTCTCTGACTCCATCTCTGACCATTCCCTTGTATACTGTATATGGAAGGTCTCTACCCCAAAGATCCCTCCCAAAATCCTCCAAGTCAGGGATTTCTCCAGGTTCGACCTGGGGACTTTCCATGAGGATCTTGGGCTCACGGACTGGTCTGCAGTGATGGATGCCCCGGATGCTTCCTCTGCAGTCTGTCATTTCCTTAGTACCTTCAGGGTGTTACAGGGCAAGCATGCCCCTCTTGTCAGATGGCGGGTAAGGGGGGCTGCTACGAAATGGTTGCATGGGGGCCTCCTAGCCCTCTTGAGGGCTAGAGACAAATGTTGGGCCAACTTCAAGGTCTCTATGGACCAGGCACTATTCCAGCAGTACAGGAGGCTAAGGAATGAGTGCAAAAAGGTGATCAGGGCTGCCAAAAGTGAATTTTGTAAAGCTGCCTTATGGTCTTCTGCTAAGGACCCTAGGAGCTTCTGGAAGAATATTAAGATTATAGTGAGTGGCTCCTCCACCTGTGAGGCCCCTGATATGCTTGTTTTTTTTTTTAATTCAAAAGTTTATTAACATCAGGCAGGTACATCACTTTTGTACATTCTATTAATATCCATACATATCTCATGTTATGAATTAATTCTTAGAGTATTATGTATAGTTTGTCTCTGTTATCTCAATACTTCAGTAGTTACTATGCTTTTGTTACTCGTAGCAGCATGAACTCCTTTATTTTTAAATTTCCAGGAAATTGATCACCATCTCCCTTTAACCTAGGTCAGATCACAGCCAGCCCCTCCAGTTTCAATTTCATTCTTTCCGCCCCTCTAACTTTTCCCCTTTTGGTAGTGAATCTCCCCTTTTCTGCCTTAGGACTAACTATTGGTCATTCAGGTGTTGTTTCATTGGCGAATCTCCAAATCTCCCATCTAGTCCACCTATTCAAGTAAGTGGAAGTTTGACTGTTAATTTTATAGGTGAGTTCTTCCAGTTCTGATATCGTGCCTACTATCCTTATCCACCCTGTGTAGTGGGGTAGGGGTCAGCCACCTTTTGTGATGGCCTTGTGTGCTGCTGTTATTAATATGGACCAGAGGTACATTGAGTCCATATCCTGTATCTCTTCGGGGTACCAAAATCATCATAGGCCACTCCAGTGGTGTCTGCGCTGGAAATATTTCTCTAAGTGCCCTAGTAATTTCAGCCCAAAAGGTCTGCAGAGCATCACAGGACCAGAAAATGTGTAAATGGCCCACCTCTAGTGACTCACAACCCCTCCAACATTGAGCTGTGACATTTGGATCTCTCTTACTTATTATATGAGGTGTCAGGAAGTAGCGGACCTTAATTCGCCACGAGAATTCCTGCCAATACGGTGATTGAGTCATTTTTTTTGTTAAGAAAAATATTCGGTCCCAATTAATTTCTCCTAAATCTTGGGGAGCTTCTTCCCTCCATTTTATTTTTATTTTGTTAAGTGGGTCCCCTTTCAGCGTCGGTAAAGCTTTATAGAGGAAGGCGATCATCCCTCTTTGCTTACTAGCTCCACTACTTTCCAGGATGGCCCTAAGGATCTGTTGGGCCCTAACTGAGTCCATGTCTTTTTTCTTTAGCGTGGAGATATAGTTTCTAGCCTGTAGGTTCCTAAAATGATCTGTATTTTGCAGACCGTACTTATTTTTAAGGGATTCGAAATCTAGAAAAATCTCTCCCTGCCAGAATTGTGACAGACATCTCAGGACTTTCCTCTCCCATATGTGAAACCCCTTATCTAGACGTCCAGGTTGAAAATCTGGGTCCCATGCTAGTCTTTTTAAGGGCCAGGTGGAGTTTTTAAGTTTATATTTCTGCCATATTCTGTGGACCAATCTTACTGTGTCCCTAACTGAGGTCAGACTCGGGTGTGGACATCTATTTATATTGGAGACCAGTAATCTGGTTTCCAGGGGTTGTAACCCTGTCCCTCTCTCTTCTTCTTTTTCCATGAGTTGCCATCCCACGGAGACATTGGGGTTAGACCACATTGTGGCATTTTTTAATTGAGCTGCCAGGAAATAATCTTCAAGATCCGGAAGGGATTGTCCACCTTTTTCTTGTTGTGTTTGTAGGATTCTTAAGTTTATTCTGGGCCTCTTGGAACTCCAGATGAATTTGGTGAGCATTTTGTTCCATGTTTGAAAGGTCGATTTATGTACATAGAGTGGGATGCATTGAAACAAATATAATAACCTAGGGAGCACATTCATTTGCAGGGTGTGTATCTTAGAGTATGTTGGGAAATTCAACAGAGACCATCTTTCAAAATCTTTTTGCAAGCTATTTACTAGGGGGCGTAGTTCGCAGCAAACAGTTGAGAATATTGTTTTGTGATGTATGTCCCCAGGTATTTCATTTTACACGCCTTCCAGTTTTAACGGGAAGAGATTGCACAGCTCTGTATTAGGTTTATAGAAAAAGGTGAGCACCTCAGTCTTATTTTTATTAAGGAAGTATCCTGAATGTCTGCCAAATTCCGTCAGGATTGCCCAGACTTGTTTTATGGACTGTTGAGGTTGTGTGAGACTCAGGAGAGCGTCATCTGCATAGAGCGATACTTTTTGCAGGTCTCCACTATCACACCTCTTACCTCCTCCGCTCTGCGCACAGCTTCCACCAACGGCTCGATATACAGAGCAAACAGCAGTGGGGCCAGGGGATACCCCTGATGTGTGCTTCTGCCCAGGCTGAGCCTCTCTGATATTCCGCCATTCACTCGGACGTAGGCCTGTGGTCTAGAATAAAGCGTCCGGATAACATTAATAAATGGTTGGGGAAAACCTCTATGTTCTAGTACAGCAAATAAGAAGTCCCAAGAGACTTTATCAAAGGCCTTTTCAGCATCTAGGCTCATTAAGCATGCCGATGCACCAGATCTCTGAATGGTATCTATTAGATTTATCGCTGATCTGACACTGTCAGGGGCCTGACGGCCGGTGATAAAGCCCGTTTGGTCCATATGTATTAACCTGGGTAATATAGGGTTTAACCTGGAAGCTATTATAGCTGTGAAGATTTTGTAGTCTGCGTTTAATAGGGATATGGGGCGATAAGAGTTACAGAGTGTTGGGTCTTTCCCTTCCTTATGAACGACCGAAATGGTGGCATATTGCCAAGAGGGACGTATAGGTTCGGTCTCAGTCCACACCGCCGTGAACACCTCTAAGAGGACAGGGGAGATCTCTGATTCAAAAGTTTTATAGAATTCTTCGCCAAATCCATCTGGTCCTGGACATTTTGCTGTTTTTAAATTTTTTATTATGTGTTTGATCTCTTGCTGGGTAATGGGTCTAGTAAGGGTTTTTTGCTTCGGCCCGGGATAGAGGAGGGAGGGAGGAAGTCTAGGTAATTCTTTTTCTCCTGAGGGCAGGTTTCCTCCTGGGGTGAATATAGTTTAGTGTAGTAGGCCACAAAAGCCCTGATATGCTTGTTGATGGTGCTAGCTGTAATAATCCGCTAACCACTGCTAATGCATTTAACTCACATTTCTCGGATCTGTCCGCCCTTACCTCGCTATTCTCCTCCAGTTGTCGTGATGGTCCTGTCCTGGTCCCTCTATCTCAGCTGGCCCCCTCCCCATGTCCTCTGTTCTACTTCAAGGCTGTGATTGCACAAGAGAAGCAGAGATTGCTGTCTGGTCTCTCCCCCTTTGCTAGTGCTGGCCATGATGGTATGGAACCAAAGCTTCTCCGCATTGCCGCTGCCTACATCGCCTCCCCTGTGGCCCATATTGTCAACCTGTCCTTAGCCTCTGGGGTTATCCCTTACATATGGAAGGTGGCGAGGGTTATCCCTGTACTCAAACAGGGCAATCCTAGGATTCGCGACAACTATCGGCCGATTGCCATCTTGTCTGCTATCAACAAGCTTCTTAAGAAAGTAGTGGCGGGGCAACTCACGGATTATATCCAGTCTCATTCGCTACTGTCTCCCTCGCAGCATGGCTTTCAAAAAGGGCACAGTACAACCTTTGCCCTGGTCACTGTTATGTCTGGGATAAGGGCTGCTATGGACCAGGGCAGACTCTCTGGGGCCGTCTTTATCGATCTCTCTAAGGCCTTTGACCTAGTTGATCATGCACTTCTACATGGTAAACTTAGGTCCTTGGGCCTGCCCCCCCCGCACTCAGGTGGTTCTCCAACTACCTTCAGGGCAGGCAGCAACTTACCAAATATAGTAAGGTGCTCTCGGACACCACTGCCGTTTCCTCGGGGGTTCCCCAGGGGTCAGTCCTTGGGTCCCTGCTCTTCTCTATATTTGTCAACAATCTTCCCTCCTCAGCTGCCTCCTGCAAGGCCATCCTGTATGCTGACGACCTAGTTATTCTCATCCATTCCAGGGATATTGGGGTCATTAACCACCAATTGAGTGAGGATTTTAGGAATATCCAATCCTGGATTACGTCCCACAAGCTGGTCCTAAATCTTAAAAAGACTGAGGCCATGCTGTTTGGTTCCCTCACTAAGTTAAAGGCCTCCCCTGCTCCTCTGTGCATCTTGGGTATTGGTGATGCTCCTGTTCTCATCCACCGACTCCATCAAATACCTTGGGGTGACAATTGACCCTCAGCTCGACCTTGGTCATCACATCCACAATGTGTATCAAGCTGTTAACTGGAAACTGGGGTTGGCTTACAGGGCGAAGAATAATCTTACTTCAGCTGCTCTCCTAGCACTGGCCAGAGGTGTGTTTCTACCATCCCTCTGTTATGGGCTCCTATTGTTTGCCTCTACTTCCAAGGTCCACCTTAGCAGGTGGAACGTAGCTTACAATAACATCTGTTGCTTTGCGCTAGAAGCTCCTCGTCTCACTCACCATTGTGATCTGTACAGTAAGCTTAACTGGCTCTCCCCACCCAACTACATTAATTTTGTTTTGGTTTGTTTCACTGGTAAGGTTCTAGGCACAGGCACACCCCCTGGACTGGCGGAGCTCCTTGTGCCTGCTGTCTCCACTACCTACTCCCTAAGGTCATCGGGCCCCGCTATCTTTAAGGTTCCTGCTACGCATACCCAAATGGGGGACAGGGATTTTGCATCATGTGCCCCTAGATTATGGAAGTCCCTTCTTGTTCAGGTCTGGTCCTCCCCTTCCCAGGCATGCCTATGAACCTCCCTGTGGAACCATTTGAAGCTCTCCTCAGCATGTGACTGTCTCAAACCTCCCTGATCTCCCTGGTCCTCAGCTCTGCCATTGAGCATAACATCTCCTGTATTTTGGCTCTGGTTCTGCTGTTGTTGCCTGCCCGCCTGGGTGTGGCCCAATGTAAAATGTGTAATTTTTGTATATAGCTGTACAAATTGATTGGAACATTGCTTTAGTGACTCTGTACTTTTCATATTTT
Source organism: Neoceratodus forsteri (assembly GCA_016271365.2). Taxonomy (NCBI): domain Eukaryota; kingdom Metazoa; phylum Chordata; order Ceratodontiformes; family Ceratodontidae; genus Neoceratodus; species Neoceratodus forsteri. The sequence goes on from CM057450.1 coordinate 1,419,421,940, forward strand.
GACTGTGTCATTGTTGTAACCTGAGTTATCTTACTATGTATGTTATGCCTCTCCTGGCCTCATTGTATCTGCCTTACTTGCCTCAATTTGTACCCTGTATGTTCTTTAATTTCCTGTACTCTCCTGGGTCATACCTGAAAACAGGCATATGTTTTTTCTAGTGTACTTACCTGGTTAACAAAAGCTAAATAAATAAATAGAGGCCACACAGAAGACTAGGTCTGCCATTAAGTCAGCTAGACCTCCGCCCGCTCCATCTCGAGGAGGTGGGAACAAGCGTTAGTTTCACAACCGTCAGTCCTTTCATGGTAAAGGCAGAGGAGGTTTTAACAGAAACCAAAACCCTCAGTTGCAAAAGAAAACGCAGCAGAAAGCACAAGGCTGCAAAGTTCCCAGTGCCACCTTCTGAGTACCCGGCCCAGGTCCCACCTCAACTGCCCAAGGGGGACCTTTCCTCAACAGTGGGAGGACGTCTGACTCAGTTCCACAATCAGTGGAAATCTATAACATCAGACAAATGGGTCCTCGGGATAATTCATGAAGGGTACTCTCAATTTGTCAGAACCTCCCCCCCCGATCATCCTCCCAAGCGACAGCCCAGACTGTCTGCGGCACAGTCAGACCTTCTTGCTTCAGAGGTACAAGGCCTTCTGAACAACAGGGCAGTAGAAGTAGTTCCACTGGGTCAACGAAACACAGGTTTCTGCTCCCATTACTTTCTGGTTCCAAAGAAAACTGGTGGCATGCGCCCTATTCTGGATCTCAGAAAGTTAAATTCCTTCACAAGGAAAAGTTCAGTGTAACCCCACTGCAAATGGGGGTTCCCAAAAGACTTCCAGGAGCTTGCTTGAATGCTCCAAGCCTGAATGGTGTTTGGCATTTAAGCCATTTATCAGTGAGTGTTTTAGAGCCTCTGGTACTGTCTCTTTAAGAGCTGTCTGCTTGCAGACATAATTAGTTTGTATGGGGACTGTGTGCTTCTCTGAGTACCACTCGAGCTGCTGCAATTCACTTCATTTTGCAGTCACTAGGAGTGCAAAGGAACCTATCTGAAAGATGTAACTGTTTGCCAGAAATTATTTAGAGTAATAATGAAATTACAGTTTGTCTAACCTGCTTTCTTTGCAGTCAGAACTGTGTCTGCTAGTTCCCCATTCTAGTTTTGAACTGCTGAACTGGACCAATCAGTGTGGAGTAAGCTAGCTCTAAAATGGTGCCTTGGACGAATCAGAACTTGGACTCATAATCTGAGCCAGCCACAAGAGGATTGTATGGGCAGTGACTCTGGGAGATGTAGTTTAGACTTCAGTGCCTTTTTGGACCAACAGCAGCAGTCTATTGTGAGTGACAGCCAATCCAGTCAAGAACTGGGAGGAACTCAAAGGAAGTGCCCGGTTTTGTCGGTTGGAGTTTCAGTTGAGCTTTGGCAGTGAAGAAGGAAGGAGCCCTATGCTTTTTCAGTGTGCAGTTTTAGTCAAAAAACGTGTGTAAGGCCCAGAGTTCCGGTCTGCAGCTTGTGTAACAGCTTGTTAGGACTGAATCTGTCCTGTGAAAAGAATCAAAGGATCTCTGAAGAGTAGAAACCAGGCTCACCCTGTAGAAGACTGGAGGAATTGCTGAAAATTGCACTCGGTCTGTCAGGAACTGAATCTGCTGTGTGTTCTCCCGGGTATTGTACAGTAATTGCGATCGGGATACAGATGCAGCCTGCCTGGTATAGTGCTTTCTTTTATATGGATGTGTGAAGAGGTTTGTGTACCTCAAGTGAGCCCTGCTGACATTGAAGGACCCTATCTTATTTGGAGGTCGTGAGTACTAATTCAGGGTCGCTCCCTGTTGAATTGCCACATTAAATCCAAATGGAATTACTGTACTGCTGACTGTTTAATTCTCCTTTTCTCTGTGTGAAAGGGCCCTACCAGCTGCCACGAGTTTGGACTAGCCACTAGGGCTTGGGTACCCAGGGACAGTAACTGATAGGGATAGGCCTGTGCACAGAGCCATAGATGGAGATTATTAGAGTGATAAGCTAATTAACCTGATTTCCCCTGTCCTTGTTATATCCCCTAAATAAATCAGAGCTGCTTGTTTCAGCAAAGTTATACTGCCTGAGGTATTTGTCTATGTTAAAGTACTGTACTGTGATTGTTGCACTGTATCTCATTTCACAGGAGGTCCCAGTGCGGAACCAGACCTGGGGTAAGTGTATACTGTGAAGGTAATTCTGATATATTGTGTGGGCCACTAGTGGGAAGAAAGGGGGTTGCAGTGTCCCAGAGGGCTGTGACCAAGTTAGTTTAACTATTGCAAACCCTGACCTCTGGGTGGAGGCACCTGCCATTGGATCCAGGCCCCTCAACCTGTTAGTGGCAAATCAGGCAGGGGTAGTAGCCCCTGGGATAGCGCCATCTAGGGGTTACATCAAGATGATATCACTCAGTACCCTGCTACCTTTGATTCATCAGCACAATTGGCTATCCTCCCTGGACATACAGGATGCCTATCAGCACATTCTCATACACCCAAATCACCACAAATACCTAAGGTTTGTGGCGTTGGGTCAGCACTATCAATTCAGAGTCCTGCCCTTTGGGCTATCCTCGGCGCCTCGAGCCTTTACAAAGTGCTGAGCAGTTCTCGCGGTGCACCTAAGGAAAATCAGAATCCAAGTATTCCCATATCTGGATGATTGGCTACTAGCAAGCCCTTCCAAGCAAGAGACTCTGGAGGCCACAGCCTCAGACTTCCTCACATCCATGGGAGTCCTGCTCAATCTCAAAAAGTCACAGTTCCAGCCCTCCCAGAAACTCCTTTTTATAGGAACCCTTCTGGACACTTCCCATGCAAAAGCCTTTCTTCCGGAGGACAGCAGGAACAATATCCTACAGATGGCCCGATTCATCAGAGAACACAGCTCGGTTTGAGCTCTCTCAATGCAACGGATGCTGGGTCTCATGACATCCTCTGTGTTCACTGTACCTTTGACTCGTCTCCACATGAGAACCTCTAAGTGGATGCTCAGTACTCAGTGGTCCCCAACCACTCACCCTCAGGTCTTTCTCATCAAGGTGATGGAACCTCTGAAGAGGTTACTCACCTGGTGGTCTCAGGAGGACAATCTTCTGGAGGGATATCCCCTCGCCCCTCTGGATCATCATATCACCATTACCACGGATACATCCCTAATGGGTTGGGGAGCTCACTGCCAGGATCGCCACACCCAGGGTACATGGACTCAAGACGAGTCCCAACTTCACATAAATGTCCTGGAGATGAGAGCCGTCCTCTATGCAGTCCGGGCTTTGAAGGACATACTCTGTCACAAGAACATTCTCCTTCAAACGGAAAACAAGGCAGTGATGTATTACATCAACAAACAGGGTGGCACTCATTCTTACCCATTATGCAGGGAAGCAATGAGAGTGTGGGAATGGTGCCTAGAGCACAAGGCTCTGATTCAGGCGGTTTACCTGCCAGGAGTACAAAACGAGCTGGCAGACCGTCTCAGCAGAACGGAGACAGATCCTCATGAGTAGTCTCTCAACTTAACTGTCGTTCAGCCACTTTTCAAAGAGTGGGGAACTCCAGACCTGGACCTTTTTACATCCCCACTCAATGCAAAACTGCCTCTCTTCTGCTCCAGAAATCCAGGACCTGGCATTTTTTGTCAGGAAGCATTCAGGCTGCAGAGAACAAAATGCTTTCTGTATGCATTTCCTCCTCTTCCCCTAAATTCAGAGGGTACTGCTCGAACTGAAGGGACGCACCACAGATAATTGACACCAAGGTGCCCGACGTCCCCCACAGTGACACCTGGATACCGTCACCAGTGAGCCCGGTGCAATGCATGCCAACAACTGGCAAACTGACGTGGCAGCAGCAGTGGACAACCCGATGCACAGAGGTGTGACTGGCCACTGAACGCCACAGCACCAGCACCGACAGACGCTGCGGGTAAGGACCCAATGGCACGCACCCCTTCCCCCCCAGCCACGGATGCCTGACAGCCAGCAGAATGACATGCGGGGTTGCAGGTGGGGGTCTCTGTAGGTACAGTGGAGATGCGCCAGGTAGGGATGCTGACAGTCACACACAAACACACACACACACAAGGGATGCCCCCGGCGCAGCTGGATGCAAAACCCAGGTACCAGACATGGCATCATGCACAGCACGGCGGTAGTAGCAGCACAGACACTGCGGGACTAGGTAGACCACCTAGCACTCTCAGCTTCCCAGGGACACCAATGCTGGGCTACGGGACCGGTGCATAGCGGCTACTGTCCACAGGGGATGACACAGGCACGGCACTCACTGCAGGTCCACTCCCACTCCCACTGTTCGGTGTGCCGAGTTCCAACAGCAACTTGTGCCCCTTGACACTGTCCTCGACTATGGCCGACATGTCCCATGTAGCTTTGGGAACGGGTCTGCAGGTGCGGCGGTCATCTGTGTGGTTGCTGCCGGCGCACCTGCTGCCGCTGTGGGGAGTGTCAGCTGCTGTGGCAGGTCAGCTTTGCTGCGGTTGAGATATCGGCTGCCGCTGTTCTTGTGTCGCTGTGGCGGTGTCAATCTGACACCATGCTTCCAACTGGAGGCACAGGGAGGCAGAATGATTCTCATTGCCCCGTTCTGGCTTCATCAGATCTGGTTTCCTCTAATCAACAGACTATTGGAAACCTCCCCCAAACCACTTCACCTTCAGGTGAACCTTCTGACCCAGGGCCCTGTAGTCCATCCCAACCTGAGGTCTCTTCACCTTCATGCTTGGCTGCTGAGGAGATAGAGGTGAATAGGTTTAATGTTTCTCGTAGAGTTTTAGATATTCTTTTGACTGCATGCAAGCCGGCCACCAGAAAAACCTGCACAGCTAAATGGAAGTGTTTCTCTATCTGGTGTGCAAAATCCTCTTGGAATCCCTTTTCCTGCCCACTGAATAAGGTCTTGGAGTATCTTTTTGACCTCTCAAACATGGGTCTGCAATACTCCACAGTCAAAGTTCATCTTTGTGCAATCTCTACATATCATGAGCCAGTACTCTGTCGCTGGCTCAACTTCCTGTGGTTAAAAGTTTCTTAAGGGCATTCTGCATACCAGACCTTCTATTAGACATCCAGTTGCAGCCTGGGACATTAACCTTGTGCTAGACATGCTCACTTGTAAATCTTTCAAGCCTCTAGCTACTTGTGAGTTGAAATTCCTCACTTGGAAGATGGCCTTCCTGCTGGTCATTACTTCTGCTTGTAGGGTATCAGAAATACACGCCTTGATCACAGACCCCCCCCCATATACTGTATTTCACATGGACAAAGTAGTTCTTAGGACTCATCCTAAGTTCCTTCCTAGGGTCATCTCAGAATTCCATCTGAATCAACCCTTAGTCCTTCCTACCTACTTTGCAGACTTCCAGAATGAAGGAGAGCATACCCTTCATTCCCTAGATGTGAAAAGAGCCTTGCTCTTTTATCTGGATAGAACAAAAGAAATTTGCAGGGCTCAACAACTGTTTGTTTCCTTCAGTACGACTCGGCTGGGTCAACCTGTTGCTATCACATGCATTTCAGCATGGTTGGTTGCATGCCTTTGCCACTGCTGTTCCATGGCACAGGTCAAGCTGGAAGGCAGAGTGTACACTCACTCTACCAGAGCAGTCACGGCATCTCTGGTGGAAATCCATAATGTCCCCATTGCAGATATCTGCAATGCAGCTACCTGGAGCTCTGTGAATACATTTGTAAAGCACTATGCCTTGGATGTCCATCTCAGACGACATCAGTCATTTAGCCGGACAATTCTTAATGGACTTCTGCCTAAAAAGTGAGCTCCTCTCTCTCCTGCCGCCTGTCTCGGGGGATTATTTAGCTCGGTACTCTCCCATCAGTGTGAATGAGTGGTGGAGACTTTATGTCCAGGAAGATATGGAAATTACGTACCTACCGTAATTCTTGATCTTCTTGGATGAAGTCTCCACCACTCATTCACACACCCACCCACCATCCCCTGAGCTCACTTCTCTGTTTCTGGGCTTCACTCCCTCAGTGGCTGGGCTGTGAAGACTTTGTTGTTGACCCTTCTTACACTGGTCATTTGGACTATCTTATGTCCATTTTAGAGTTAGTCCTCTCTAGGTTGAATTCGCTGCACCTCCTCGGGGAAAAAAAAAATTACTGAGGCCGGTTGGAGGGTCAACGCCGAGATAGTCTATACCGCACGCACTGGGCTCACGGTGCCACTTCCTTGTGGCTCCATCTCGGTGCCAGCCCTCCTGAAAAAGTTTGCTCCCGCTGGGTCGCCTCCGGTGTACTCCCCATCAGTGTGAATGAGTGGTGGAGACTTCGTCCAAGAAAATCAAGAATTACGGTAGGTACGTAATTTCCATTTTTTGATTGGTATTTGCAGCACCCATTTCCCAGTCGATTCCAGGTGTATTAAGGTCACCTACTACAATAACCTGCTTGCTATTTATTCTTGTTTCAATACCACTCATTAGGAGTCAATGTTCATTTATATTCAAGTCAGGTGCTCTATAACACAATCCTAGTGTTAGTTTTTTATGATTCTCCCTCAGGATTTCAATCCATATTAACTCGTTTTTATCATTGACTTCTTCATCACTAATCTGCCTACACTCTATATCTTCTCTTATATATATGGCCACACCCCCACCTTTCCATCCATGTCTGTCCTTGTGATATATCTTATATCCTGGTATTGTAATGTTCCACCCTGTGGTCTCTGACTACCAGGTTTCAGTGACTGCTGCAATATCAATATTTTTGTGACTCTTTAGTAGTTCGAGCTCATCTTTTTTGATTGTATTTAGGCTTCTAGCATTAGTCCATAGAAAGCTAAGGTCTTTTTTGTTCGATTTTGTTTTCTTCCTTCCTCCACTTTTCTGTTTTTCCATAATGATGCTCACCTCTAACCCCCTTTTTATTAGTTTTTTTTGTTTGTCTATGTTCGCATATAAGGCATCGTGGAACATGTTTCCCAAAAGCCTAGTTCCCCTTTTGCTTAAGTGCAAACCCTCTGGACAAAAGAGACTGTAATTTTCCATGAATATTTCCCAAGTTTTAATGCAGATGATTTCATTCATAAGGCACCACCTGGTAACCAATTATTGTAGTCTTTAATGTTTCTAGTTTTTCTCTTTCCTGTTCTGGGGACAGGTAGGATCTCAGATATAATAATCTTGGCGTTTAGCTCCCTCAGGCTTTTGAGAACATGTTTCATATCCTTTACAGTCTCCTCTACCCCCTGTTTACTAAGGTCATTTGTTCCATCATGCAAAAGGACAGTTTTGGGACCATTTACATTCTGCAAAATATTTAGTAACATCTGTGTTATGTCCTTAACGTTTGCTCCACTATAGCTACAACTTGCTATGTTCTCTTTAGTTCCCGGAGTTGAGAATTTATCAGTATATTTTGTGATAGAATCCCCCAGGATAAATATTTGTTCAGTTATTTCATCTGTTGTACAATCTCCTGCCTGGGTCGCCATAGTTTCATTGTCCCCTTCTGCAGTAGCCACATTTTCCCTTCCCTTTGTGATACTGGTTTCTAGGGGAGTCTCACTTGGGTACCCTTGGATATCAGTTTTCTGGGTACTACTATCTCTGTTAACCTCATTCTTTTTTGCCATTCCACTGCTAGCATCCTTGTGTGCAGTGCACTCGTTGGTGGGTGAACTAGTTTCCTTGTTAGGTGTAACCTGGGCTCAGGAACATATCTGGTTCCTCGTTTGCAGTACAGGGCTGATCTAACTGTTCAGTTTCATTTTCCATCAGGTTAACTAGTGGCAGATACCTATTTCCTAATTCTAGGGCATTTCCAATAGCCCTACGACTATATTTAACTTTCTTTCCATAATTTACTTCCGTCCAATCATTTAAGTGATTTTCTATCTCCTGGTCCTCCGTGGGACGTTTCCTTCTGTCATTTTTATAGGGGGGGTTCAGGGATTGAGTCAGTGTATGTGGAGCTAGGCTGACCTTTATCTGAGATATTACATTCGGCACTTATGAGGGAGGAAAAGTATTTCCTTCCTTTAGTTTCTTTGACATAATGGGTTGTTTTTCGAGTAGATCAAGTTTTCTGTGAAATGTGGCAATAACCTCTCTCAGAAACGCTATTATTTATACATTTATCGCACATATATGTTAGGCTAGAGGGTAGTTCATCAAACAATTTGTACATAAAGCAGTTGGAACATTGAAGTCCCCACTGCCCCATCAAGGGTCATAATGGTATCTCTCTTTGTCAGTACAGCAAGGGGGATGTAGCTTCCAAAATGCTGGATGACTCACCTAAGGTAATTAGGTCAGACATACCTTCAATACCAGGGACCCAGTACTAGCAGACACAAGGCAGATGTTATACAGGTTAGCTTTATAAAAGGAACTTGGTTGAAGATCTAATGTTAACTTATACAGTTATCCTCAAGTGCACTACTGAACAAAATGGTTCCTCCCCAACTTAACACTCCAGTTCCCTCATTACCTGGAAGGCCCTTTGCTTGATAGGAGCGAGTGTTCATTCCCCTTTCCCCTTTTCCACTTGTGACACGTGTGACACTACACGCGTCTCCGCATGTGCCAACGTGCACTTTCCCCACTTATGCTCACCCCCGCTCATGTGGACCACTAGCTTTATTCGTCCGAGGACCGGAGGTATCTCTGGGTCACTTCCAGTTCCTCACAGCCTCTATTGTCAGCACAAACAGTTTAAAACAATTAATCTACCGCCACCTTATTCAGTGGTCTTTCTAATGTATTTATTTTATTTATTTAGTTTTTGTTGATCGGGTAAGTGCACTAGACAAATCCTGCCTATTTTCAGGCACGGCCCGGGGGAGGGGGATACAGATGAATTCCAACTGACCTTGAACCAGATTAAGCTGTTGGTGGTATTTTTAGTGAATGAGGGAAATTTGGCCAGGACACCGGGGAAATTCCCTACTCTTTTCGATAAGTGCCATGGGATCTTTAACATCCATCTGAACTACCACCAATCCAGGCAGATGGGACCTCAGTTTAACGTCTCATCCGAAAGACGGCACCTCAGAAGTGCAGCACCCCTCTCATGCTACACTACAGTGTCAGTACTGGGATATTAACCCAAGTGCCAGATGTGGGAACTGAACCCACAGCCCTCTGATCTCCCTGCCTCAGAGGCGAGTGTGCTACCTACTGAGGCACTGACACTGCTACTGAGCCACTGACACTGCTTGATGATGACAGACTTCTGCTTGTACTGTCGAGCAGCAAAGGCACCACCTGTGATAGTCTGAACAAAGCAGAGGAGTGACACAGGGCGGCTGGAACTCGAAGTAGACCCCTCACCTCCTGCCCCTCTCAGCACCCTATCTACTATTAAATTTACAGTCCAAGTGTGGTCCCAGATTGCCAATTAATGGACGATGCACACACTTCGCATGCTTTGTAATGCACTGGTGTTGAGGGTCATGCTAAATGATATTAGTCACCTTACAGTAATAACTGGGGACCCACAGTTTCTGCAGCCAAGCCTGGACCACGGCTTTTGTAGATGGAATCGCTTCACTCTCACAAGGTAAAAACACTTGGTACGGGGGGGCCACTGTCTCCAGTTTATAGAATTCCAGCAAAAATATAGGCTCCTATGACAGGATTTCTTTTGGTATCTCCAACGACATTATCTGATGACGGGGAGCCTGCTGTCGAAGGTGACGTGAGACACAATCCCCCCAAAGGACTTTTTATATTGGACCAAAATGATTCAGCGAAGGGAAGGATTAGTAACATGGGCATATAGAGCCCTGCAAGGTACAAATCACCCAGAGCGCTCTCTAGTCAGTAAAAAGAGCTCTCACCTTGCTCCTGGCTCAGCTAAAAAACTGCAATTAAAAATAAGTGCTGCTCGAAATAACGCTGGGCTGTGGATCCAGAAGAGCTCCACAGTCCCACAGTTCCTTATAGCCAGCAAGACTATGGAGGGTTACAGGAAGTAACCTAAATGGTCTAGTTGCCAGGCAACGACCCAGACAACCTCCCTCTCACCAAAAGGATGCAGTATGCAGAAAGAGAAAGCACAGGAAACCACTCCTTAATGTAGTGGACACCCTCACCACAGTGTCCCAAACACAGCTTATGATATATGGGGTAAGATAGCCTTTGCTGCGGCTACTTTGGGTATGCATATACAGTAGCTAGCTACCAAGGGTATTTTTCTCAATATGATTATGCCCTCTGGACTTCCCTCAAGGCTTTTGCTGAGTCAGATGCTAAGAAGAAGATTCTGCAGACTGTTACCCACGATATAGAGTCTAACAGTCAGCAATTGAAGGTAGCCATGGATGCATATGATACTGCTTCCTGTGCTACTGCTGCTGGTATCTACATTAGGAGACATTTTTAGCTTTGGACGTCCGTTTTTTCCAATGACACCCAGTGGCAGGTCATGAATGTCCCTTTTGAAAGCTCTTACTTGTTTGGTCAGCAAATGGATCAATCCTGAGGCTTTTTAGAAGATCTGTACTGCCATCAAGACTGCTGGACCTGCCTCAGCTCATCCTCAAAGAGGGTGAGGTAGGGTTTTCTACCATAATAAATGGTCCTTTTCGTGGCAGGGTAAAGGACAAGTCAGCCCCCAGCCACCTCAACAGCAGAAGAAAATGCACCAGAAGGCACAGGCGCCGAAAGCACCTAGTGCCACTCTCTGAAGTTTCGGCCCCAGCTCTGCCCCAACTGTCTGGGGCACACCTCACCTCTCTGGTAGGAGGGCATCTAACCCAGTTTTACAGCCAGTGGAAGTCTGTCACTACCAACAAGTGGGTCCTGCAGATCATCCAGGAGGATTACTTGGTGAACTTTGTAGAACCCCCTTCCCCCAAGACAGTCCACCCAAAAGACAGTAGCCCTTATCCACTGCCAGGTTGGACCTCCTAGCTTACAAGATAGCAGGCCTTTTGAACAACAGGGCAGTGGAACTAGGCTAGTCCTGGAGTCAGCGCGAAACACAGGCTTCTACTCCCACTACTTCTTCATTCCGAAAAAGTCAGGGAACATGCGCCCCATACTAGATCTCAGACAGCTGAACAAATTCATCCTCTGAGAGAAATTCAGAATGGTCTCTCTGGGGACCTTACCACCATTTCTCATGTCTCAGAGCTGTTTGGCCTCCCTAGACATGCAGGACACCTACCAGCATATTCCAGTGCACCCCAGTCGGCACAGGTTTATCCACTTCATCGCCCTGTGTCAACATTACCAATTCCAAGTCCTGCCCTTTGGGCTGTCCTAGATGTCTCGAGTTTTTATTCCACCCCTTTGACTGTCCCCCATTACATGCCAATGTTTATAATCATTGTTGGGCACTGGGGATAGTAAGGAAGAGGCATGGGGGGGGCTCTGGACTGCGAGGAGGGGGTGAGTGGGATGGTCGGATTGGGGTTGTGGAGTCGAGGAAATGCCCTGGGGTGAAATGGAGACTGGACATGGGTTTTCCCTGTCTGGTTCCCATACCCAAGGGCTCCATTTTTAGTGGGTAGCTTACTCAATCAGTCTCGAGAGTATCATCTAACTCGGGCGGTGTTATGCAATGCCAGGTCCATTAAAAACAAAACAGCAATAATTGCTGATCTTGTTGAGTCATCGGACCTGGCGTGCATCACCGAGACCTGGCTGGATGGAAATGCTGGCCCAGTTTTAGAGTCAGCAATTCCAGCTGGTTTCTCGGTGATATACCACCTGAGATTGGATCGCAGAGCCGGGGGTGTGGCCATCTGTTTTAAAACGGAATTGGGCCTGATAGATGTGCCAGTGGGGGAAACCAGCTCCCTTGAATGTATCTTGGGTGCAGGTGTGGGGTGCAAGGTTCTTCTCATTTACCGTCCACCTGGTGATGGGAAGAGGTTTTTGCAGGAAGTTGCGGACTTCATTGTCGACGTGGTGTTGCAGTCACCCAGGTTGATGGTGCTAGGTGACTTCAACACCTGGGTCAATGAACTTTCTCAGTTTGGTTAAGACTTCCTCCAACTAATGACATCATTGAGCTTCACACAGGCAGTTTCCTCTGCAACCCATAGTTCCGGTCATTCACTGGATCTGGTCTTCCTCCTGGGTATGGAGACCTCTGATTTGGTGGTGCAGCCAGTTGGTTGGTCTGACCATTACACTATCAGGTTCAATTTCCAGGCCCCCATAGGCCTGCCCCTGTGGAGATGATCCGGTACCGCCCATTAAGGGGAGTAACCCCAGATGGTCTGATAGCGTTGCTGGATCTATTGGGACTTTGATTACTAGCTGGGGTCTGGATAGCTTGCTGCAAGCTTATAAAACGGCTGTGGCAGTGGCTCTGGACTCCATTGCTCCTGTTCGTGTTCACCCCCTCACCCTTTGCCCTTGGTCCCCTTGGTTTGATGGGGCCTTGAGGGAGATGAGGAAAGAGGGGCAAAGGATGGCGCGTCACTGGCAGAAATCTGGTCTTGATGCCGACAGGCTTAGATTGATGGCCCATTATTCAGACTATCAATTGGCGATCTCTCATAAGAAGGCAGAGTTCCTGTCAAGGGAGATCACTGCTGCGAGGAACCGACCAGCTCAGCTCTTTCGAACTGTAGACAGACTGTGCAATCCAGCCTGTCTGCAGGTTCGGAGAGCCTTATCATAAGGTAAGTGTGATGAGTTTGCTCATTTCTTCGCAGATAAGGTGGCCAACATTAGATCAGAGATCTGCTTAGCTCACTCCAGTGGGCGGGGCTGTGATCGGTCAGAGGTTGCAGAACCTCAGTTTGGTTGGTCGGCCTTCAGCCAGCTGGCAGTCGTGGATGTCATAAGGATCATCCAGGCTATGCGGCCGACCTACTGTAGTTTGGATCCGGACCCTACTCGCCTTCTTATGGGGTGCGTTGGTGTCATCGGCCTGATCCTGGCTGAGATAGTACGGAGCTCATTGGAGACAGGTGAGTTTCCTAACTTCCTGAAAGAGACAGTGGTTACACCTCTCTTGAAGAAATCTTCTCTTGACCCGGACTGTCTCGCCAACTATAGACCCATCTCTAACCTGTCCTTTGTGGGCAAGGTTATTTAGAAAGTGGTCACGCTGTAGCTGGATGACCACCTTAACATCCATGACATCTACGATCCCCTCCAGTCAGTTTTCAGGAAAAGGCATAACTTTGAGACCATCCGGTGTTCGATGATCTCCCGATAGCAAGAAATGGGAGGACTCGTTCCATCTTAGTCCTCCTTGATCTCTCAGCAGCTTTTGACACGGTAGATCATGGTGTATTGCTGGAGTGCTTGTGGGTTGTTTGTGGACTGTCAGGGACAGTCCTCAGTTGGTTTCATTCATTCCTCACTGGTAGATCTCAGAGAGTTGTGTCAGGAATTTATTCCTCTGACACATTTCCTGTGTTATGTGGGGTACCTTAAGGCTCCGTGCTTTTGCCTGTGTCATTCGCAGTGTACATGCTGCCGTTGGGAGACATTGTTAGGCAGTATGGCTTGAGTTTTCACTGCTATGCAGATGATACTCAGCTATACATGTCCTTTGTGCCCAGCCAGGATGATTCAGTCTCGGTGTTTAACAATTGCCTCACTGAGATTCAGGACTGGATGAGTGCCAACTGGCTGAAGTTGAACCCTGACAAAACTGAGGTTTTGGTGGTGGACCCTGGTCACCGGGTAGATGGGTCTTCGGTTTGGCAGGCCTCTGGGTTTCTGCTCGGTGGTCGCCAGCTGTTATCCTCTGAACGGGTGCAGAATCTGGGCTTTATTTTTGATGAGGGGTTGATGCTGAAGTCTCAGGTGTCATCCGTTGTCAAGATCTCATTTTACCATCTAAGAAATATCGCCCAGATAAAGCACCTGGTTCCACCCAGTGATCTTTCAACATTGGTCCACGCCTTTGTGACCTCCCGCCTTGATTATTGCAACACCCTGTACCTAGGGCTTCCGGTGGATGATATCCACCACCTACAGCTGGTGCAGAACACTGCAGCCAGGTTGTTGACTGGGCTTTCTTGATCTAGCCATATCACACCTGTGCTGCGCGGACTGCATTGGCTGCCAGTGTAGTGGTGCATCACCTTCAAGGTTGGTTTGCTAACCTATAAGGCCCTACATGGACAGGGACCGAGTCATCTGCAAGAACTCCTTTGTCCCTACTGTCCCCTTCAACCACTCCGCTCAGCTGAGGAGGGATTGCTGGAGATTCCCAGGGTCTGCTTGAAGACTTCTGGAGCTCATGCTTTTGTCTTTGTGGCTCCGACCCTGTGGAATTCTCTACCTCCCTGGATAAGGGGGTGCCTGACTGTGGAGAGCTTCAAATCTGCTCTTAAAGCATTTTTATTTTCCCTTGCATACCCTGACTATTAATCTGTGGATATTTGTTATTTTAATCTGTTTTAATTATTTCTTGTTGCGTGGTCTGTAAAAGCGCTTTGATAATTTTTTATTGTGCTTTAAACAAATAAAGCTTATTATTATTTACAAAGTGCTTTGCCGTTCTCACGGCACATCTTCGAAAACTTGGGCTTCAGGTCTTTCCCTGTCTGGATCACTGGCTCCTAGCAAGCCCATCCAGACAGGGCATGGAACAAGTCATTTCTACAGCATCTCAGTTCCTCACCTTCATGGGAGTTCTGCTGAATATGGTGATGTCGCAGATTCGACCCTCTCAGCGATTCCTCTTCATCAGAGCCCTATTGGACTCAACCAGACCAAGGGCTTTTCTCCCAGAGGACAGGAGAATGAACATCCTACAGATGGCATGCTTTGTCATGGAGAACAACTCCATCAGAGATTTCTCCATGCAGCGGATGCTAGGCCTCATGGCCTCCTCAGTCTTCATAGTCCCTCTAGTGCGGCTGCACATGAGGACAACTCAGCGGATGCTCAGAACTCGGTGATCTCCGAGAACGCATCCTCAGTCTTACTGTATCAAAGTGACGAAGCCTCTGCTCCAGTTGCTTACATAGTGGGCTCAGGAGGACAGTCTCCTTCAAGGTCTTCCCTTCTTACTCCAAATAACCCTCATCACGGATGCCTCTATGTTAGGGTGAGGAGCCCATTGTCTCGCCCACCACACTCAGGGAGTCTGGAGCCCTGTGGAATCTCATCTCCGCATCAATGACTCGGAGATGAGAGCAGTCCTGTATGCTCTCCAAGCCCTAGTAGACTATGTTCAAAACCAGGTAATCCTTTTGCAGATTGACAACAAAACAGTCATGTACTACATCAACAAGCAGGGTGGAGCACACTATTATCCCCCCTGCAGGGAAGCTATGAGAGTGTGGGAATGGTGTTTCAAACAACATGAAGTCTTGCTATATTATGACAATTGCAGTTTGTCCCACCATTAGAACTGCTCCGGAGGTGAAAGAGTTAACTCCCATTCTAAGAATGGAACTTAGAGCACGAGCTCGGTTAGAGAAGCTCTGTCTGGGTTATTTCAAACCCAAACTGTCAGATTCTTTACTCCGCCTCACTGAAGAGTCGCTCCGGAGATTTCTCCTACTGCTCGGTTCATTTCTCGGTTTAAACAGTGTTTTCTGGTTCAAATCAACCGAGAATATTATTATTTAACCACAAAACCGATCTGTTCAAACTCTGTCTGTGTATAGTAAGTAATTTCAGTTTAATTTCTGTGTGGAACTTGTAAATGTTATCGGTTCGGTTTGAACCGATCAGCTTCTTTAAAACTTGAAGTTACTAAAATTAGAGGTTTTAGAGTGCGGTTCCGGTTCTTATCGGTTCTAAAAAAGCGAATTCATTCGTTTTTCCAAGACCAATGACAGAGTTAGGAACCGATAAAGGTGTCATGCCTGGCACTGCCGTTAAAAGGCAAGTTTTTGGTTAGGCTGGCATTATGTCTGAGAACCCAAAGAAAAACCGAGCCTACTGGGTTTCAACACTGTGATGCTTGTGGAAGTCTTTGCCAAGGCTGACCCACACACATATGTATATTGTCTGGGGTTTGACCACCTCAATTCAGACTGCCAGATTTGTAAAAATTTCCCTGCAGCCACCCTGGATAAGAGGTTGGCAGGCTCAGAGAATGAGAGGCCAAAAAGTCCGTGACCGGATGGCCAGCCGGTTCGGTGCCAACCGAACGGGAGGATACTCCCTCTGACCAGAAGAGACTTCCTCAGGCAAGCATAAAGATGGCTCGGATGAGCCAGTTCCATAAGAAAACAAGAAAATCAGCAGGTGTGGAGCCCAAAATTCCTTCTCCAACTGCTGCAGAGATAACAAAGCTATTCAGATTGTCCAGTCACTTTCTCCGGTTCCGTCCGAACCGCCACTGTCTGGTAAAGGTCGGTTGGTTGGTTCCACCGATTCAGGAATATGATGTTGAGGAGTTTTATGAACCAGAGGAGGGGGAGGATGATTATGAACAGTATGAATGTGACTTGGAGGGTCTGGGTGTGCCCATTGAACCGGACATCTCCCCAGACACACCTTTAGAATCTCCCCCTATGCTTTCTGAGTCCCCCTCTCACTTTATGTTTTACAAAAAAGTTGCTGAAACCCTCCAGCTCCCATTGGAGGAAGCTGTGGATGAGCAAGAGGAACCTGATTTTGTAGAAATGATGGATATACCAGAGTCTAGGAGATTGTCTATTCCTTTGCATAAATCATTTAGAAACAAACAATAAAAATTTTAAAAACTCTAATTCTGTGCCTCCTGTGGATAAAAAGATGGACAGGAGGTACACACTATCAGGTCTGACACAGAATTCCTTTCACAGCAATGCAGTCATGTTGGGGTGGTTCAGGCTGCAGCCTGTGATAAAACTAATATTCCCCTGGCTTACATCCTCTGACAAGGATTCCAGGAAGATTGATGCCATGGCTAAAACAATACATGGCAGCGTCCTTGGGACTCAGGCAAGCAAATTACATGGCTTATGTGGCAAGGTATCAAAAATCTAGATGGGACACTTTCATGGCTTTGGCCAAACAGGCCTCTGGCCAGCTTGCTAATGAGCTGGAACAGGTGGCTGCTGATGGCATTGAGGCATCAGGTGCAGTTCATGCTGCTGTGGATTTTAATGATGTATCCTCTAGAGTCATGGCCTACGTCTGTAGCTTTTAGGTGGGTTGGCCTGGCTCAGGTGTACTAGCTTGTCACGGATACCCAGACTAAGGCTATGGATTTTTCTGTAGTGGGAAATTCTCTGTTTGGGGAGCAGACAGAGAATTATATGAAGAAAATGGATGAATATAGGACTACCTATAAGAGTGCCCAAGCCAAGGAGCGGCAAGCCACTCCTCAGAGGCAGACCCCCAGGGGTAGGGGTAGGCCTTTTCACAGGCCTTTTTACCAAACCCAGGCCTCCTCTGCTTATGCTCAGAGGGGCTTCTTCAGAGGCAGAGGCAGACGGGGTGTGGGCAGGCCTGCTCCCACCTCTCAACCTAAAGCACCTGCCAAACAGACACCCTGATGGGGTGCCCAGGGCCGATTCTCCTTTACCCGTAGAGGCAGGTTGGCTTACTTCATTCAGAACTGGGTGTCTCTAACTTCAGACAAGTGGGTCCTGGAAGTAGTAAGCCAGGGTCTGGTTCTCAGCTTAAAAAGTTCCCAAAGATGAGAATCAGATCTTTCCCACCTGCAAACTCTTTAGAGACCTTTACTCTAGAAACAGAAGTCTCAACCCTCCTGGCTCTCAGAGCTGTAGAAAGGGTTTCTCCCCTACACCAGGGCAAGGGTCTGTACTCCAGATATTTCCTTACCCCAAAAAAGACAGGAGAATGGCGGCCCATTTTAGACCTCAGATATCTGAACAAACACCTTTTGAAACCAAAGTTCAGAATGGTAACTCTGGCAATGATTTTACCCTCTCTAAGGCCAGGGGACTGGCTAGCCTCCCTGGACCTCAGGATGCCTATTTTCACGTCCTAATCAGAAGCTCCCACAAAGTACCTCAGATTCGAACTGCCCTCAGGTCACTACCAGTTCAGAGCAATGCCCTTCAGCCTCACCTCTGCCCCAAGGGTATTCACAAAATGTCTGGCAGTAGCAGTTGCTCATTTAAGGAGGCAAAGGATTGTTGTCTTTCCTATCTGGACGACTGGCTCATTGTAGGCCAGTCCCCAGAACAGGTAAAATCTCACCTGCAAGTTACCCAGCAGCTGCTCACCTCCCTGGGCTTCTTGCTAAATCTTCCAAAGTCAGTTCTGGAACCAGTTCAGGTACTCACCTTCATAGGTGCAATTGGACACAAAGCAGGCCAAGAGCCTTCCTACCCTTAAGAGGGTAAGGAACTTGAGTAGCTCTGGCCTCCTCTTTCACTCTGCAGGTCTCTCGACCAGCAAGACACTTTGCAGCTCCTGGGGCACATGGCTGCGTCCACAGCCGTAGTGCAAGGAGCAAGATTTCAGATGAGGGACATTCAGTTTCACTTGAGAGCCTTTTGGTCTCAGAAAGAGACCCCTTTCCAAGTTGGTCCCAGTGACCCGAACCCTGATCCAGGCCCTCCAGTGGTGGCAGAATCAGAGCAATTTAAGACTGGGGGTCCCCTTCATTCCTCTGTCTCACTCCTTGACCCTCACTACAGATGCTTCCCTCCTGGGGTGGGAGCCCACATGGGCGACCTCTCCACTCAGGGAGTGTGGTCCCCTCAGGAATCTCTGCTCCACATCAATTTGCTGGAACTCAGAGCTGTCTTTTTAGCACTTCAAGTGTTTTCTGCGTCTGTTCAGAACAAAGTGGTACAAGTCAGAACAGACAACACCACAACAATGTGGTACATCAACAAGCAGGGGGGCACTCGGTCTTCGGCCTTGTGCACCGAGGCAATGAAGTTGTGGTCTCTGGCCTATTCCCTGAACACTTCCCTCATAGCAGTTCATCTTCCAGGAAAGGACAATGTCCTAGCAGATGTTCTCAGCAGGATTTCTCAGGGCCATCACGAATGGTCTCTGGATCCTCAAGTACTGGGGATAGTTTTTGCCAGATGGGGCACCCCTCAGATAGATCTTTTTGCAGCCCCAGACAATCACCAACTTCCACTTTTCTGTTGCAGACCCCCAGTGTTGGGCTCAGTCCCCCTGGCTGCCTTTCTCCTAGATTGGGAAGGGAAGTTTCTTTATGCCTTTCCCCTTCCCTCTCTATTCAGGTGCTAGTCAAAATCAGATCCCAGCCTTGCAGGGTGATTCTGATTGCCCCAGATTGGGCCAGGCAGCCCTGGTACCCACTCCTTCTGTCCCTAACAGTCCATCTTCCCTGTGTCTCCCCAGGAATCACAACCTGTTAACCTGTGCCCAGGGGAGAGTTTGGTATCTGAACCTCAAATCCCTCAACCTCAAGGCCTGGCTCTTGAGGAGTTAGAATTTGCTGACCTACACCTTTCTCAGGGTGTTCTTGAAATCCTAAAGGCTTCTAGGAAGCCTTCCACTAGGGCTACTTATAATTCTAAGTGGAAAAGGTTTTCCATTTGGTGTGCTGGGAAACATATTTCCACGGAATCTGCTGATTTGCCCATTGTTTTGGACTATATGGTCCATCTTAATTCTTTGGGCCTGAGACCAGCTACCCTGAAAGTACATTTGGCAGCTGTCTCTGCTTTTGTTTCAGCAGGAAAGCCCTCCTCTCTTTCCGCTCACCCTGTATTTTCCAAGTTTTTTAAGGGATTACTTCATACTAATCCACCTTTTAGGGATCCGGCCCCTGCTTGGGACCTTAATGTTTGCATTGCCCAGTTAATGCAACCCCTTTTGAACCTCTGTCTTCTGCAGAGCTTAAGTACTTAACTTGGAAAACTGTTTTCCTGCGTGGCTATCACTTCTGCCAGGCATAAGTGAGTTGCAAGCCTTGTCAGTAGAAACTGACTTTATTTCTTTCCACAGGATAAGGTAGTCCTCAGGACTAACAGGAAGTTTTTGCCTAAGGTGGTTTCAGATTTCCATCTTAACCAATCTATCTCCCTTCCAGTGTTTTCACTGAACATTCTTCCTCTGGTGAGAGGAGATTGCACAGTTTAGATGTTAAGAGGCTCTAAGTTACTATATAGAGCGTACCAAGGGTCAGGTTGAATCCTCCAACTTTTCTCACTTACGGTGAGGTCGGAAGGGAGACCTGCCACTAAGGATCAGTTGCCAGGTGGATTGTCTCTTGTATCCAATTTTGTTATCAGAAACTGGGAGAGTTCCCCTCTGGCCTGAGGGCTCATTCTACCAGAGGTACAGCAGCGTCTCTAGCTGCTGCCAGAGACATCCCTATCTTAGAGATATGTCAAGCTGCTACCTGGAAAAGCGGTACACTTTCACAAGCAATACTCCCTGGATGTCCAGGCCAGGAGAGATGCTCAGTTTAACACAACTAGCCTCAGAGCCTATTCCTTAAGTAGGTTCTGTCCCTCCTGCATGGAGGTACTGCTGTGTAGTCTGCAATTGTCATAATATAGCAAGACTTCATGTTGTTTGAAGAAAAATTACTCACCTTAGTAATGTTGTTTCTTCTAATGGAGTCTTGCTGTATATAACCCCCACCTGCCCTCTCAGAACTTCTACTTGGGTATGGGGTGGGCAGCCTAGTGTGGCACTAGTTATGCCCATTATATGTTTTCCACCCCTTCTTGGGGTTTTTGGTGTGGTGTTTTATTTTTATATTATATTATTACTTCTGGTCCCTGACTTGAGTCTTTGTGTTGGGACCAGCAATAGTGTTAATATTTAGGTAGCCAGTTGGCTAGTGTAGGTTACAGCTTCCACACAGACCTTAGTGAGTTTTGCTTTCGTAAAAGATCTGACAGTTTGGGTTTGAAATAACCCAGACAGAGCTTCTCTAACCGAGCTCGTGCTCTAAGTTCCATTCTTAGAATGGGAGTTAACTCTTTCACCTCCGGAGCAGTTCTAATGGTGGGACAAACTGCAATTGTCATAATATAGCAAGACTCCATTAGAAGAAACAACATTACTAAGGTGAGTAATTTTTTCTTCGAGCACAGTGCTCTAATCCAGGCCATCTGTTTGCCAGGGGATCAGAACATTCTAGCAGACCAACTTAGTCAGACTGAGTCGAGTCCTCAAGAATGGTCACTAGCTCTAGACATTGCACAGGCTCTTTTTGACGAGTGGGGAACCCCACAAATAGACCTTTTTGCGTCTCTGCTCAATGCAAAACTGCCTCAGTTCTGCTCCAGAAATCCAGAATATGGCGTTTTCTGTCAGGATGCATTTGGACTACGGTGGACAAATCATTTTCTGTACGCATTTTCACCTCTGCCTCTAATTCAGAGACTACTGCTCAAACTGGAGGCCCACAGAGGTGAAATGATTCTCATTGCATCATATTGGCTTCGGCAGGTATGGTTTTCTCTGCTCAACAACTTGTCAGTTGCCCCCTCTGAGATCTTTCCCCTTGCAGACAGACCTTCTGACACAGGGATTCCTGGTTCATCCCAGCCTCCACTCCCTTTGCCTCCACGCCTGCCTCCTGAAGAAATAGAGGTGAACAGGTTCAAAGTCTTTCAGAGGGTCTCTGAGATTCTCCTGGCACCACATAATCTCTCTACCAGAAAGACTTACACTGCCAAGTGGAGGCAGTTTTCAGAATGGTGTGCCAAATCCCATTTAGACCCATTCTGATGTCCACCTGACAAGGTTTTAAAGTATTTACTGGACCTGTCGGATGCGGGTTTACAATACTCCTCAGTCAAGGTCCATTTGTGTGCTGTTTTGGCATATCATAAACCTGTCCTGAACCTTACTCTGGCTCAGATGCCTCTTTTCAAGAGATTTTTGAAAGGTGTGTTACATACCAGGCCCCCAGTATGAAAACCTGTTGTTGCCTGGGACATTAACTTTGTATTGGACATGCTCACTCGTAAGCCGTTTGAACCTCTGGCTACCTGTGATCTCAAGTTGGTGACCTGGAAAACTGCATTTTTAGTGACCATCTCCTCTGCACAAAGGGTCTCTGAGATACATGCTCTGATCACAGACACCCCTCCACCATACAGTTTTCCATAAAGACAAGGTGGTTCTTCATACACACCCCAAGTTTTTGCGTAAGGTGGTCTCAGAGTTCTATCTGAACCAACTCTGGTGCTACCTACTTACGTCTCTGACTTCCAGAATGAGGGAGAGTGTACTCTCCACTCTCTGGATGTCAAACAAGCACTCGGGTTCTGCATTGATAGTACTAGGGACACCCGACAGTCCAACCAGCTCTTTGTCTCTTTCACCTTTGAACTAGCTGCTGGGTCAGCCAGTTATAATCAAATGCATCTCCATATAGATAGTCGCTTGCCTTCAGCAGTGCTATTCCATGGCACAGGTCAAGCTGGAAGGGCAAATACGTGCCCATTCCACCAAAGTGGTCGCTACATCTCTGGCAGAGGCCCATTCTGTCCCCATTGTTGAGATTTGCAGAGCTGCCACCTGGCGCACAGTGCACACTTTGTTAAGCACTACACCCTGGATGTCCATGCCAGGCAGCATGCCTCTTTTGGCAGGACAGCCCTGAACAGACTCTTGTCCTGAGTGAGCTCAAGTTCCTAACACCCTGCCCAGGGGATTTTATTGTATTAGCTTGATATTAAACCCATCAGCATGACTCAATGGTGAAGATATAGTCCAGGAAGATGTAAAAATTACGTACTCACCGTAATCGTTGAGCTTCTTGAACATCTTCACCATTGATTCACACACCCACCCACTATCCCCCGAGCTCACTCTTCTCTGTTATTGGTCTTCACCTCCCTTGTTTGGTTGGGCTGTGAAGGCACTATTGTTGACCTTTATTTTATGGGTCCCAAGGGCTATCTTATGCCCTTGTTAGATTAGGTGTTTACTTGGTTACATTACACTGCACCTCCTCAGTAAAAAAGGTACTGAGGCAGTTGGAGACTGTTGCCGAGATAGGCTATGCAGCACAAGATTAGCTCTCAGGGTGCCATGCATGCATGCAGCCTACCTTGGTGCTGGCCCTCCTAAAGATTTTTGGCACCCGCGGGGTCCTAGTGTCTCCAGCTCAGAACCCATCAGTGTGAATCAATGGTGAAGATGTCCAAGAAGATCAACAATTACAGTGAGTGCAAAATGTTTATTTCTGAACCAGGATGGTAGCTCCACAGGGTGGTTTCCCTGTCTGCAGTGCAGGTCAAATAGGTGCTATCCTGGGTCAAGCAATGCAGCTGGGGGGAGGAGCAAACCATCATCCATGTTGGCATGAATAACATAGGCAGCACTAATCCAGAGAACATGAGAAGGTCATTCACAGAACTAGAGATGTCCCTAAATGGAAAGATATCCATTGGTCCAGTGGACAAATAAGTGTGTGGGATGCTTCAAACCCCAGGAATCCCTCACTGTGCTTAGACATGTGCAGATCAGCCTGCTGGTTTAAGTTGCCCTACATAGTAAAATTTTATACTAATTAAAGAATCTTAGAATTAAATTCAAATCTCTGCTGTGTGGTCACACGCCACTCTGCCCTCTAACTTCAGATTTATTTCTCCACCTGAGAAAGAAGTCGCTCCGAAGAGCTCTTCCATTTCTTCAGCCAGTTTGCAGTTTTATTTTTCACACTTTCTTTGTTTTCTCAGTATCCATTTAGTTTTCAAATCTCTGTATTAGTTAGGGTCTGTTTTAGTTTGGTTTGTTGTTGTTTATTGCTGTTCTCTGGTTCCCAATCAGTTCCCTGATACCAGAGAAAGGCCTTTGAATTGTATTTTTTTTTACTGCTCTGGGAACTGCTAAAAAAATTAAATAAAATATATTTAAACCTCACTTTTTTTACCGCTTTGCTGTTGCTGTTCATCCCGGTTCCCTCTTCTGTGAAAACCGAGACGTGATTGGAGTTTTCACTTTTAAATTTTAAACTCTGTTAGTCAGTAGTTTGTTTCATTTGGGAACCAAACTGCAGATTGTAGTTTTTTTTCTGTTTGGCACAGAAACTAATTTGGGTTTGCCTCAATTTACATGTGCGACAGACTCAAAAAGAAAATAGGAGCTACAGGCTTTAAAACCTGTAAAAATTGCTTCAACCTCCTGGCTAAGGCAGACTGCCACGAGTTGTGTTTGAGGTGCCTGGGTCCATATCACAACTTCTCTAATTGCGAGCTTTGCATCAAGTTTTGCCCTAAAACTATCAAAAAAGGGCCAAAAAAATTGGGAGACTTTATGCCTTCTCAGTCTCTCCATGTCACCGAAATGCTCAGAAGAGGGTCTAGACCCTCACAGTAAGCAGAAGGACAGGTCTGCTGAAGATGACTTGGAATTCAGGGTGTCTGAATAGGGGAACCCTGAAGCCAGCAAGCATAAAAGCCTCTGAGCAGATATCGGAGACAGTGCCTGCAAAGAAAAACGAAAAACATGTTGCTGCCCCTCCTCCTGAAGATTGAAAGGGGACATCAGTGGAGGGCATGACCAAGGTATGGCATTTTCTTCAGGCCTTCCAGGCTGTGGGTTCGCTTATGGGCATACCTGTCTCCCCTCTCCAGTTCCAGTACCTACCCCAGTTCCGGAGGAGGAAAGAAGGGACTGAGTTTTACTACGATGAAGAGAGGGAGGAGGAGGGAGAAACTATCGAGCCTGACAGTTCCCTGTAGCAGGAATTTGGCTCATCTTCTCGTGCCCAGGATGATTTCTGCTCACATTATTCCATTGTGAGGCAAATGGTTAGCACCCTCAACCTCTCTACCCAGGAAACAGCTGAGGATGAAGATGAAGTGAAATTCCTGGATATGATGAGGTTAATCCTGACCAAAAGGTTGCTTATGCCTGTCCACAAGTCCCTGAAGATGGCATTTTGCAAGCTCATGCAAGTGCCAACCTGTACCCCGGTATTGATAAGAAAATAGAAAAAAAAGAACCAGTAGGACAAACAGGGTGCTGAGCATCTATACTCTCACCCTGACCATGAGGGGGTGGTCCAGACTGCGACCTGTGGCAAGGCAAAAGTTCCTCTTTCTACCCAGCCTCTGAGCAAGGACTCCAGGAAACTGGATAGCATGTGGAAGAATGTTTATACCTCAGCTTTCCTGCTTTTAAGACAGGCAGTTTACATGGCATACATCACCCAGTACCAGAAGGCTCTATGGAGCTCCATTTGGGCAATGAGTGAGAAAGCATCTGATGACTTGGCACAAGATCTAGTAGGCAGTGCTAAGACTGTGGTGGATGCCACAAAATGCCAGTTCCATGTGGCAGTGGACACGAGTAACACTGCCTCCAGAGTTATGGCTCATGCAGTGTCCCTGAGGAGGTTTACTTGGCTCAAGACTACCAACCTCTCCCAGGACACTCAGGCAAAGGCAATAGATTTTACCTGTGAGGGAAATTCCCTGTTTGATGACAAGTCAGAGGCATACATGAAAAAGGTGGAGGAGTACAAAGCCACCTACAAGAGCAGTACCAAGAAGGAAAAAGCCTCCACTTCTAGCATACCTTATGGAAAAGTAGATAGAGGTAGGGGATAGGGGACTGAAAGAGGGCAGATGTAGTCCCACTTCATAAAAGCAGCAGCAGGAAGAAAAATTACTTACCATAGTAATCTTGTGTCTTTCAAGGGAATCTGAACCGTATTCTGACATATGCAGTTAGCCTTCACCATTCAACTGCCCTGGAGAAAATGAGTTAATAGAACCTATGCAAATAGTGGAATGTTGATAGGCTCAAGCTCGGTTTTCAAACCACTGTCCCTGGTGCATTCTATGCAACCGTCAGATTCTTACGAAGCATGCACAAAAAAATTCTATCTAAGCTATCCTAAAAAAGAACTAACTCACCCACCAATAAACAGTCCCCCTTTTTAATAAGGTGGCAATTTAAAGACTCAAGTCACAGATGCCCAAAGACAACCAACTCAAGCAAGTTTCAACAACAACAATATGGACAGCTGTAGTGCAGTGCCCATAGGTTCTAATAGGGGAGGTAGGGTGGGAGCTCAGAATGCAGTAAAGATTCCATTGGGAAGAAACAAAATTACTATGGTAAGTAATTTTTTCTTCAAACCCAAGGAAATCTTTGCTGTATTCTGACATACAGACTACCCAAGCAGTACCTTTAGAGGTAGGCATAGAACCTATTTAGAAAACAGGCTCTGCAGTACTGCTGTACCAAATCTGGCATCACTTCTAGCTTGAGTGTCCAGGCAATAGTGTTTGGCAAATGTGTGAACAGTTTTCCAGGTAGCTGCTTTGCAGATTTCTAACAACGAAATGTCTCTGGCAGCTGCTGTAGAAGCAGCTGTACCCCTGGTCGAATGGGCCCTGAGACCCGCAGGGGGTTCACTGCCCACCTTGCTGTAGCAAAACTGAATGCAGGCAACAATCCAGTGTGCAATAGTCCTTTTTTCCAGCTGGTTTCTCATTCCCCGCTTCTCCATAGGTCAATAAGAGCTGTGTATTCCCTTGCCTATGGTCCTTTGTGTGATCTAAATAATAGCTGATGGCCCTTTTGACATCAAGGCTATGTAGCCTATGTTCCCCTGAACTAGAATGGTCAGTCAGGAAAACAGGCAGGGTAATAGACTGGTTGAGGTAGAAGTCAGATACAACTTTGGGGAGAAACTTTCTATTGGTCCTGAGTACTACCTTGTCCCTATGGGCTGAAATGTAGTTAGGCTCTGTGGACAAGGCCTGGAGCTCACTGATCCTTCTGGCTGAAGTGACTGCTACCAGGAGCACTGTTTTCCAGGTCACATACTTGAGCTCTGTCAAGGACATGGGCTCAAAAGGGGTCTGCATTAGCTGGGCAATGCATATATTGAGATCCCATGAGGGAGTTGGTTCCCTGTGTGGGAGATGCAAATGCAGTAGTCCCTTGAAAAACTTCCAAGAACATCAGATTTAAGGCCAAGGAAGAGCCCATACCTGCCAAGAGGTAAGTAGAGACAGCTGCCATGTGTACCTTGAGGGTAGATGGTCTCGGACCAAGGGAATGGAGATGTGCCAAATTGTCCAACAGGACTGGCAGATGAGCCTAGTGCGGATCTATGTCCTTTTGCTGACACCAAATGGAGAACCTTTTCCACTTGAAAGTGTAAGTCTTCCTAGTAGAGGGTTTTCTAGAGACCCTAAGAATCTCCAAGACCCCTTCAGAGAGGTACAAGTTAGCATACTCTAGATCCTCAAGAGCTGGGACTTAAGGTTGGGGTAAAGGATCCTGCCCTGGGAGGATGACTGTAGTTTGTG
The DNA here is from genome assembly GCA_016271365.2 of Neoceratodus forsteri. Classification (NCBI taxonomy): domain Eukaryota; kingdom Metazoa; phylum Chordata; order Ceratodontiformes; family Ceratodontidae; genus Neoceratodus; species Neoceratodus forsteri. Next base: position 1,419,449,066 of record CM057450.1, read on the forward strand.
CCTCCTGGGAAGGCAGATCGGACTGGAGATTGACAGAGACATGAGCAGTGAGTATCAGGGCTGCCTGGCCAAGTCTGGAGCTGAGGATCATTTTTGCTGGCTGAGTCCTCAGTTTGTTCAACACTCTGGATAGCAGAGGGAATGGAGGGAAGGCATATAGGAACTTCCCTGTCCAATCCAGCAGTAGTGCATCCAGTGGCACTGTGCCCACTGCAGGAGGTCTGCAACAGAACTGTGGCAACTGGTAACTGTCTGGGGCTGCAAAGAGGTCCACCTCTGGAGTGCCCCATCTCCTGAAGACAGCTTGAAGGACTTGTCTGTTCAGAGACCACTTGTGGTGGTTTTGATTGATCCTGCTCAGGGTGTCTGCCAGGACATTGTACTTTCCTGGAAGATGGACTACTGAGAGGGAAATTCTGAGGGAGTAAGCCAGACTCCAGATTTTCATGGCCTCTGTGCACAGCAAGGTTGACCTTGTGCCCCCTTGCTTGTTTATGTAGTACATGGTGGTTTTATTGTCTGTTCTGACTTGAACCACTTTGCCCTGGAGCATTGTCGCAAAGGACTGGAGGCCCAGAAAAAAATGCCCTGGGTTCCAGCAGGTTTACGTGCAGTAATGACTCTTGCTGGAGCCAGGTACCATGTGCAGTGTACTCCTCCAGGTGGGCGCACCACCCTAGGAGGGAGGCATCTGTTGTCAACACTACTGTTAGGGACTGCTGCAGGAATGGTGCACCTTCCCTGAGGTTGCCCCTTTCCTGCCACCATTGGAGTGCTTGAAGGAGAGTTCCTGTGACTGGCACTAGCTTTGACAGGGAGTCTTTCTTTCTGGGACCAGTGAGACGTGAGGTGAAACTAAATGTCTCTCATTTGGAACTTGGCTCCTGGCACTGTTGCTGTTGAGGCTGCCATGTGATCCAACAATTGCAGGAAATGTCTTGCTGGCCTTGGGGTGTGCAGTTGGAAAGAGCTTGCTAGCTGCAGTAGACTGTCCACCCATCCATGAGGAAGGAAAGCCTTTCCCCTTCCACTTGGTGTGTCCAGCTGTGCTCCTGCAAACTCCAGGAGCTGAACCAGTATCAAGACTTACTTTTCCAGGTTTACTAGGAACCCCAGAGACTGCAGGGTATCCTGTGTGAGGGCTGGGGCATCTCTGACGTACTGAGGTGATTGTCCCATGACTAGCCAGTCATCTAGGTAAGGGAACACTGTCACCTCCTGTCTTCTCAAGCATGCCACTACCACTGCCAGGCACTTTGTGAACACTCTTAGGGCAGAGGTCAATCCGAAGGGCAAGGCTGTGAACTGGTAATGGCCTGATGGCAGTCTGAATCTGAGATACTTTCTGTAGGATTGCCTGATAGGGATGTGAAAGTATGCATCTTTGAGGTCTAGTGATGCCAGCCAGTTTCCCTGCCTGAGTGTGGGAAGAATAGTTGCCAGAGTGACCATCTTGAACTTTGGCTTTGTAAGATGTCTGTTCAAGTGTCTGAGATCTAGTATGGGTCACCACTCCCCAGTTTTCTTTAGTGTTAGGAAGTACCTTGAGTACAGACCTTTTCCCCTCTGAGCTAGGGGAACAGGTTCTACTGCCTTCTCAATCAGAAGGTTGGCTACTTCTGATTCTATCAGTACTCTTTCTGTTAGCGTGGCAGGTCTGAATAGCCTTGCCCTCAACCATGGTACGACCTTGAAGCTGAGGGCAAGGCTCTGGCTTACTGCCTCCAGGACCCACTTGTCTGTGGTGATGACTTGCCATGCCTGGAAGTGGTAAGCCAGCCTGCCCCCTACTGGGATGGGAGAGGCGACCCTGATAGGCATATCAGGGGTTCTGTTTTGCTTGTGCAGCAGGCTGGGGACTGGAGCAAGCCCGATTGCTGCCCCTTCTACCCCTGCCTCTAAAGTACCCTCTGCTGCTTGTACACTAGGAAAGCCTGGGTCTGGTAAAAAGGTCTAGACAAGGACCTTCTCCTACCTCCCCATCTGTGGTGCTTCTGGAGTGTGGATGCCTTCTTCTTGGCAGCAGCACTCTTGTAAGCCATCTTGTATTCATCCATCTTCATGTAGGCCTCTGTCTATTCACCAAGCAAAGAGGTCAGCTCAGACAGAAAGTCCAGGGCCTTAGTCTGTGTGTTCTGAGACAGGTTAGTAGCCCTGAGCCAGGCAAACCTCCTCAGGGACACTGAGGTTGCCATGACCCTGGCAACAGTGTCATTAGAATCCACTGCCATGTGGAAATGATACTTGGATGCTTCAATGCCACATTTTGCAGTTTCCAGAAGATCAGCAGCCAGTGGTGGAGGAGCTAACCTAGCCATCTCTATCACAGAGCCCCAGAGGCTTTTCTGATATCTGGAAACATAAGCCATATAAGAGGTTTGTCTGATAGCCAAGGAAGTTCCTAAACAGGCCTTCTTGGCCATGGAGTCCATCCTTTTGGAGTCTTTATCAGGAGAATGGGATGACAGGGGTATGCCTGCTTCATCACAAGCAGCTGCCTGTACTACCCCCTCATGGCTGGGGTGACTGAGGAGAAAGTCAGCTCCCCCTTTGGCCCCCAGGTATTTCCTTTCCATCTTCTTGTCCATGGGGGAAAGAAGTGGGGTTCTGTAAAATCCTCTCAGTCTTCAGAGACATGTGGATAAGGAGAAGCAGCCTTTTTGTTGCTGGCACTTCCATCATCTCCATGTAGTCTGGTTCCTCCTTCTCCTCAGTGATCTCTTGAGTGGGGAGGTCCAGGGTCTCTGCCACTTTTTTCAAAAAAGAAAAATGGGAGGAATAATCCTCAGGACATTTAGGAGGAGACTCAAACTCCTTTTTGTCTGGGAAAACCTTTGGTTCAGTGGGTTCCCCAAACTCCTTTTCTTCCTCCTCACTGTCATCCTCATAATAGGGATCCTGTTCAAACGAACTGGAAACTGCTGAAATATGCAGTGTTTAAACCAGGGGCAGTTGCTGCTGAGGAACTGGATCTGGAGCACTGGGCTGCAGCAACTGAATAACTCTACTCGCATTTGCGATTTCCTCAGTGGTCAGAACCGTCGGTACCTTCGATTACGGTTCCTGCAGTGTGTGCTTTTCCTTCTTTTTCCTCTTAGTGGCAGCGGACAATTCTGCACTCCTATTTGTCCCTGAGAAAGTTTTGCCCTTATCAGAGGGCTTTCCCTCCAGTTCCTTTGGTTTATCTTTGGTAGGGGGAGGAACCGTATGTCCAGAAGCCAGATTGCAGCTTTATTGAACGTTTTTTCTCTCAGTCAGTTTAATTGCCTATCAGGCTTGGACTGAAAGAAGTTTTTACAAATCTCACACTCTGTACTTGGTTACTTGGTTACTTGGTATTAGAGACAAAAGAAGGCCAAGGCCCATCGAGATTGTCCCCGACATTGTGGGATATTGTTACCCAAGATAGTTTTAGTCCAAAAACCAGTTATCCAATTGATTTATAAAGATGGTGATATTTGGGCATTCCACTAGATGTTGAGGTAGTTTATTCCACAGTTTAGACGCCCTAGTAAAGAAAAAATATTGTCTTTTATTTGTTCTTGCCTTTATAATATTTAACTGTTTGTTATGTAGTCTTGGTACTATCCTCCTTTCTGCGTAAGAGATGCCACACGAGTCCATTAAGGCTGGGGACTGCATAATCCTAAATAATTGAAGAAGGTCACCTCCTGCCCTTCTTTGTTCAAGTGAATATAGACCCGTTTTTTTAATCTCATTTCATAAGGTAGGTGAGATAAGTAAGGAATCATTTTTGTTGCTCTGTGTTGTATTTGTTCAATCCTATTAATATCAGTAGTTAAATAAGGGCTCCAAAATGGTGACCCATAATCCACGTATGGCCGAATATGAGATCTGTATAAGGAAATTATGCACTGCTCTGTTTTGGAAATAAAAGTGTGATTTATTCGTCTAAGCAAGGAATTTGCGATATTAGCAACTTTGTTACAGTGATCTTTAGATGACAGTTTGCAATTAACCAAAATTCCCAAGTCTTTTTCACTAATAACTGACTTAATGTTTATATTATTGAGTGTATACGTCTGTCTAGGATTATTATTTCCCATATGTAGTACCCAGCATTTATTTTCGTTAAAGTACATTTTATTTGTTATTGCCCAATGCTCAATGATGGTTAAATCTTGCTTGAGTATTTCTTGGTTTATATGGTTATCCACCCTTCCTCCTAGTTTTGTGTCGTCGGCAAATTTTGTAACAATGTTTGTTGATTTTATATTCATATCACTGATGAATAAATTGAACAGTGTGGGTCCCAGGACAGAGCCCTGTGGGACGCCACTGGTCACTTCTCCACTGTCAGACAACACGCCCCCCACTCTGACTCTACCAGTCAGCCAGCTGTGGACCCAACTGACAATCACTGGAGAAAAACCCAAGTGAGAGAGTTTGTTTACCAGAGTGGCATGAGATACCTTATCAAATGCCTTACTGAAGTCCAGTAGAATAACATCCATGGAAATATTATTGTCCATATGCTTGCTTACATATTCATAGAAAGTGAGTAAATTAGTAGTACAGGAGTGACCCTGTTTAAATCCATGCTGAGTTGTATCTATAATATTTAAGGAGACCATTTCATGTTCAATGATAGTTTTAATAATTTTCTCCATCACCTTGCAAGGGATGGATGAAAGACTTATAGGTCTATAATTTTCAATTTTTGAACGCGTCCTTTGTTTAAAGATAGGGGTGACAATAGCTGAAAGCCAATCTGTTGGAATTTTAGCTTCTTGTGAGATTTATTAAATATTATAGTAAGTGGTAAGGTAATGGTATCAAGTGTACCTAACAAAATTTGGCATTGATATTGTCAGGGCCAGGACTGGTAGTTTTGTTTATTGTTTTAAGTACAGTCATTACATTATGCGGGGAAATACTGTAGTCATGTGGACAAGTAGTAAAGTTTAAAGATTGAGTACAATTATCCAGTTGGGAAAAAAATGGAACAAAAATAATCATTAAATACTGTTGCCATTTCAAATTCAGAAACAATTGTTGAATCTTTAATAACTATTGGGCCTACTGATCTATTATTCCCTTTTTTTTCATTAAGGTATGAATACAATGATTTATAAGAGTCCTTTGTATGTACTATTCTAAATTCGAGATTTCGTTTTGCTGTAATTATAGAATTTTTTAAATCCTTAACTGATTTTCTGTATTTGTGTAATGCTTCCTCTCTAGCATTGATAGCACAGTTTTTTAAAATTTTAAAAAGTGATTGTTTAAGTTTAATTTATTTTTTAATGATGTTATTAAACCACAAGGGTATCTTTCTCTTTTTATTATATTTATTTTTTATTGGAACATACTGATGTTCAAGATCATAAATTTTTGTTTTGAGGTATGTCCACGCTTCCTCGGTGTTTAATGATGAAAGCGTTTTTGCCCAATCGATGTTGCTAAGATATTCATTAATTTTAGAAAAATTTGCCTTATCATATTGTTTCATCATAAGTTTATTGTTTGGAGTGTGAGAATCATAAGTTATGTCTTATGTCTTCAGGTGGTCAAATCCTAAACAGAGGACATAAATTAGATGTGGATCAGCCTTTGCAAATAGCTCTCCACACTCAGTGCAGTGTTGGAAATCAGTAGGGCCAGTTCTCTTTTTAGGCTTCTGTGACATAACCTAAAAAAAACTTAATATTGGGTTCTGAGAGCAAAGACACTTAAATCACAACAAAATAAAGTTCTCTGGTATTTTTTGCAGTCGGTTCAGCGACCGATAAAAAAACTGAGAAATTCCTGATTTAAAACCACAGAATTGTGAAGAGAAATCCGGCCAACAGAGAACTAATTTAAATTTAGTCAAAAGCAATAAATTTTACCTCAGAAAAACAACGAAAGTCCGGTTCCTTCCCGGTTGCGAGGAACCAACAGGGAACCGCAAAACTTGCCAAAATAACATTAAATCTAGACGCGTGTACGTGCAAACCAAGGACAGTGCTTCAAAAACTAAAAGAAATTAATCGGTGCTTCGAAAAACCAAGAAAAATAAATATCTTCAAGAAAGCTGAAGGAGAAGTCTCTGAGGAATCTTACTAGGCAGGCGGAGTAAAGAATCTGATGGTTACATAGAGTGCACCAGGGACAGTGGTTTGAAAACCGAGCTTGAGCCTATCAATGTTCCACTATGAGCATAGGTTCTGGTAACTCATTTTTCTCTGGGGCAGTTGAATGGTGAAGGCTAACTGCATATGTCAAAATACAGAAAAGATTTCCTGGGGTTTGAAGGAGGCTGGCAAAAAATTGTAGGCTGGTCAGTCTGATGTCAGTGGTGGGGAAATTAATGGAGATGCTGTTAAAGGAAAGGCTTATGAAGTATCTTGAATCCAGTGGGTTGCAAGACCTGAGGCAGCATGGATTTACCTGGGGAGGGGGATCATGTCAGACAAACCTGATTGATTTCTTCGACTAGGTGACCAGGGAAGTAGATTGGGTGTGATGGTGGCTGTGACCTACTTAGACTTCAGCAAATTCTTCAACACTGTACCACATAGGAGGCTCATAAGGAAACTGGACAGTTTGAGGATGGGGCTTAAGGTGGCAAACCGGGTATGAAATTTGTAGATATGATAGATGACAGAGGGTAGTGATAAATGGCATTGACTCGGGGGTGGAAGAATAACCAGCAGGTTACCGCAAGGCTCAGTACTGGGACCTGTCCTCTGTGCCCGGTTTTGTCTGCTGGAGTTTCAGTTGAGCTCTGGCAGTGAAGAGGGAAGGAGCCCTGTGCTTTTTACGGTGTGCAGTTTTAGTCGGGAAACGTGTGTAAGGCCCAGAGTTCGGTCTGCAGCTTGTGTAACTGCTTGTTAGGACTGAATCCGTCCTGTGAAGAGAATCAAAGGATATCTGAAGAGTAGAAACCAGGCTCACCCTGTAGAAGACTGGAGAAATTGCTGAATCGCGCTTGGTCTGTCAGAACTGAATCTGTGTGTGTTCTCGGGTATTGTAGTAATTGCAATCGGGATAGAGAAGCAGCCTGCCTGGTATAGTACTTTCTTTTTACCATATAAATGTGTGAGGAGGCTTGTGTAGCTCAAGTGAATCCTGCTGCCATTAAAGGACTTTTGCCTGTTGCAGTTTGCCATATAAATGTGTGAGGAGTCTCGTGGAGCTCAAGAGTAGCCCTGCTGACATTGAAGGACCCTATCTTGTTTGGAGGTCGTGAGTACTAATTCAGGGTCGCTCCCTGTTGAATTGCCACATTGAATCCAAATGGAATTACTGTACTGCTGACTGTTTAACTAATTTTATTTTCTCTGTGTGAAAGGGCCCCTACCAGCTGCCACGGTTTGGACTAGCCACTAGGGCTTGGGTACCCAGGGACAGTAACTGGTAGGATAGGCCTATGCACAGAGCCATAGGTAGATGAGTAAAGTGATAAGCTAATTAACCTGATTTCCCCCTGTCCTTGTTATATTCCCCCTAAATAAATCAGAGCTGCTTGTTTCAGCAAAGTTATACTGCCTGAGGTATTTTTCTATGTTAAAGTATTGTACCGTGATTGTTGCACTGTATCTTATTTTACAGGAGGTCCCAGTGCCTGAACCAGTCCTGGGGGTAAGTGTATACTGTGAAGGTAATTCTGATATATTGTGTGGGCCACTAGTGGGAAGAAAGGGGGGTTGCAGTGTCCCAGAGGGCTGTGACCAAGTTAGTTTAACTATTGCAAACCCTGACCTCTGGGTGGAGGCACCCGCCATCGGATCCAGGCCCCTCAACCTGTTAGTGGCAAATCAGGCAGGGGTAGTAGCCCCTGGGATAGCGCCATCTAGGGGTTACACACGTCTCAGGAAGGACATAGAAAGGGTGGAAGCTATCCAGAGGAGGACAGCTAAAATGGTGCAGGCGCTGTTTCGGAAGCCCTATGAGGAGAGACTGAGAAATCTCAATATGTACACCCTGGAAGAGAGTAGGAAGAGGGGGAACATGCTGGAGACCTATAAATACCTCATGAGGGTGAATAAGGCAAAGGAGGGGAGCTTTTTTCACAGGAGAAGGTGCATAAGAACAATGGTGCATGCAGTGAAGCTGGAAGAGGGAAATTTAGGAGGGATGTGAGGAAGTACTTCTTCACTGAAAGAGTGTTGAATGCCTGGAATAGTCTTCCAGAGGAGGTAATGGGGTGAAAACAGTGGTGGACTTCAAACATGCATGGGATAGGCACAAGAGAATTGTGGTAGTGAAGCAGGGGGAGAGGTAGCCAGAGAACACATGGGGTCTACAGTGACAGTATAGTCAGGGAAAATGGGCAGACTAGGTGGGCAAGTGGTCCTTATCTGCCGACAAGTTTTATGTTTCTGTTTAGGGTCCCTTGTTAAATCCACCTTTTTCCCCACCCAATATTAATTTTTAATTACTTATGAGTTCTGGACCCAGAGAGTCAGTTGAGCTGAAGCCTGCGATGATGTTTTCTAGGCAGGGCTCCCACACAGCCGATATTACTGGATCCTGGTACTACTAACTAATTAAACAAGCATGGGTCAATGCCAAATGTTTGCTTACTTGTATTTGTTATGCAGTTGTTGGGGAGTTACGCAGCAGTTAAAATGAACAAATTATTAACGTGAGTTTTAATAGTTAAGTTGTCATGACTGGGAAATGAAGAGGGTTCACTTGTGCCATTGTGATTGGGCAAGGACTTCAAAGGGTAAAGGAGCAGAAATGCAGAGAGTGGGCAAACTTGGGATAGGTTAAGAAGGGGCACACCCCCAAAAGCCCTCTCACAGTTTAGACTGATACAGTACAAATTTATTCATATGCTTTGCAAGTGAACATAACTCTTTTGATTCCAAGGATAAGGTGACCTGGTGTGTTTGTGCTGAGCCTTGTTTATTTATGTTGTAAGTACCAAAATATTGTAGTAGTAGTAGTAGTAGTAGTAATAGTTCTGCTGCTTAAAAGTGGTACACATAATGCCGCTGGCCTTACCAAGTTTTCCGAGTGTGTGACCTTGAAAGCTTGTGAACTACAACAGCTATGTAAAAATCTATTGTGGTCCAGTAAAAGGCATCACAGTATCCAATGAGCCTAGTTTTTCAAGGACCGATACAGACGTGCACATTTCTTTTCCTTGTGGAATGACAGAGGTACAGGATTACACACTGAAGTTGATGTCTGCAGTTTATGTGAGGATACAGTCTGCATTCTTACCTGGTACATTAAGATGTTTTTCATGCCATACTACCAGTTTAGCCCTACTGTTGTTTCTTTCTGTATGTCATGCCTTAACAGGGTTATACATTACTTTTAACATGGGATTTCCACTTTATCAAAATTTTACAGGCTACATTGTCATCTTAGAAAGTTTTATAGCAGGCAAGCCTTCTCAAAATGATTTTCTTTTTCTTGAACAGCATTTTGGGAGATGAAGTTATAGGAATCTGGCCACGCAACGCAGACAAAGCAGATGTCAACTGTGCCTGTGTGTCTCATGCTGGTTTAAATGTAGTAACCGGGGACGACTTTGGCCTAGTGAAGCTTTTTGATTTTCCATGCACTGACAAATTTGTAAGTGATTTCAACCTTGTTTCCATAGTGATATCTATTATCTGTACTGAATGCATTATCAGTAAGGCTGTATTTTGTTTCATGGTTATCATGGATTTCACAATTTCCGTGACATTTACCCAGTGCTGTGAAATATGTAGTTCTCCATGAAAATCCAGCATTTCTGAATGAATTGTGTAAAATTGTAGCAAAGAGATTGGTCTGCCATGCTCCCTGACTGACTTTGCCAGTGTAAATGTCCTCGCTGCTGCATGAGGAAAGCTCGATTCAAACAGTTCTTACAGGAGCACATCAGATCTACAGCATTGCCTCCATTGCCAGTCAGTACAAGGTGGAACACTTGGTTCTATGTTGTTTTCTACCACGTGGAACACTTGGATGACTATATTTCTTTTTTTAAAGACGAGAGTGCTGCATGCGAGGATGTTGTTACTCTGTCATCAACAGAAAAAGTGGTATGCAATGTTAAAGAGGTAGCTCAGAATGCACCCCCATTGGTTCAAATGCTTAAAAAGTATGAGGGGGATGAAGTTAAAGCACATCTTTTATATGACAAGCTGCTTGACTTAGTTGCCTTTATGGAAGTCAAAGGGGAAACTTCTGATCACCTGGCAACAAAACACACAATGGCAAGTTGTGCAAGAAAGATAAAAGAATACATGGTGCAAAACAGACGGTTCCATCAGTCAGCTGCAAAGTTCTTTGAAGCAGTGTGCATATTCAACCCAGCGAGGCTCTGTACACTTGCACTTTCTGAGGATGCAGTCTGCTCTAGCATACCAGCTTTTAAAGATAATGTCAGAGCAACGGCAGTTTTTTACCATGAATGTGCAGTGAAATAAGCAATTTTTTACCATGAAAAAAATACAGCCCTAATTACAGTATCAGACATCATCAGGTTCATAGTTGGACACCTCGGGCTAAGTTTCCAAAAGGATTTAGACCTTGCACACTATTTTCTAAGACTGCATCTAAATGTTAAGGTGTAATTTCTTGTAAACAGATGTATTCTGTCTCAAATAACATCACCCCAGTATAAGGAAGTTGCAGACATGATTGACATCTTCGTCAACCAAGAGGAAGAATTTATTTTCCTAAGAAAGTACTGTAGACTTCATATGCAGTCTTCAAAAATGGCATATAAGCTGGCCTTCAGAGCAGTGGTAGGACTGTTGCTTGTGACGCCACTTACCCAGGTTGGGGAACAAGCGTGGGTCATCGGTGGGCTGGCCAAGGAGAAGGATTGAGCATCCCAGAGGATGCATTCCCATGGGAAGGGAGAGTTGCTGCCTTTGCTACAGTGCTGCCTCCTGGGTGAGGATGGGTGGTAGCACAGTGTTAGGCAGAGTGGGAGGGAGGACATCAGTTGGGTGCACAGCTGAGGCACTATTGAATGCACTCCACCACTGTGCTCTCTAACACCAGCAACAACAGACCCCGGTATATCCGGGCCATGTACCACCACCAGTGTCACTGGCAAATGAAACCAGGGACAGGAAAATCCCTCCTACCCCACCCCTGCCTGGGTGGTAAGACATGACCACATGGAGGACGACACAAGATGGTTAGAATACGGGGGGTGTGCCTTGGGTGCTCCTGAGGGAAGTAGGTGCTAGGGACAGGGAGGGTGCATGAAGAGAATGTTAAAAAAAATAACATACAAGGTCAAAGTCCTTTTGAAAACCCAGGTCCAGTCAGAAATGAAGCATGCTAAAAAGTTCAAAAGCACTAGCAATAGACTATAAATTCAGATCTGATCTGAGGCTCAGCGAGGTTCAAGACCTGGTGAAAAGTTTAGCCAGTGCTCTTCACCCATTTTCAAAAAATTTCTAGCTGCTTTCTTGCTCACCTACTTCCACTCCACTCAACTCCACTCAAACAACCTCCATCTTCTGTTCCTGCACCAGTGACATTCTTTCCTCAAATGGTTCTGGTCGTACTGCATCCTGTTCATTAGAACAAAGAAATTGTAATTTTTTTTTTTGTTTTAATAGTTAATTATTTTTTCCCCTCGGAGTCCTCTGCTACCCCTCTGACGTCCCCTCATGGGCACGGGTGAGGGCTCCCTCCTGAACCCCATGACTTACCTTCATGGCGGGGGTGGGGCGCGACTCGACCCACCAGACCGGATGAGTATTCAGGGAGGTGTCTTCCTGGGCCGTTGCGGTGGGGGACCATCGTCATCCGGCAGAGAACTCCAATTTTTCCACTTTTCTTGGCTTCCCTCGAGGACTGTGCAATGGCACCAGCAGCAGTAGTGCGCATGCTCCCGTGCACACCCACACCAAGCGCCTACCACAGTCACTCGCCCTCACTCTCTAGCGCTGATGTGCCACCTCCAAGCCTCCGCTAGGGGGTAGGCAATCGCCCAGTGCTACTAACCCCCTTCCCCGGAGAAGGAGAGTAGTCCTGAGGATGCTCAATCCTTCTCCCCCCTGCCAACCTCCGGTGGCCCATGCTCGCTCCCGAACACGGGTCACGGCGTGACGCAAGGTAAGATGCCCAGCGCCTTGGCCATCAGCACCACTGGACCGGCAAGAAATGGTATTTTTAAGCAAAAGCCTACAAATTATTTGCAAAGTATTTCTGAATGTAATTTTTTTTTTAAATGAACTGGGATAGGTCATTTTTGTACTTGTAATTTCCCATGTCTTTCCCTTACTGTATGTACACTGCCCTCCACCCCATAGCATGGCTGAAAATGGGCCACTTTGTTCCAGTCCCCCTTCCTGGTAAAGGAAAATAAATAAATTGTCTGCCTGGGAGGAGGTAGCTCTGGCTTAAAGGATTAAGAATCGGGCCAAAGCATTAGATTATTGAAGTTAACTTGATTTTCCAAATATTAATCTTCTCCATAGAGCCCAACTCTTTGGTCTTAGGGTCAGAGGTACTAGGCTCTCATGGAAGCAAACTTTTTGTTAGAACTGTTAATGACAGTGTTGCCACTAGAGCATGCAGGTTACTGTGTGCTGGAGCCAGTAACTCTCATCGGCACCCTAACCACCTCAGTTCTGTTTTTCTCACTGTCATGTGCTTACTATGGAAGCGAACCTCTGAACTGCCTTAGTCCCACTTTCTTGCTTTTATTATTTCCATAGCAGTAATGTCAAGTAATTAGAAAGCCAAGTCCCTGAAGCCTTTGAGACCGCTTTTCCAGCAGCGCTGGTGCAGGAATAACAATCCCGCACCAACGACATACTTTGCTTTACCTGCATTGGACAGAACCACTTGATGGAGGCCTGTGATGACTGCTCTGCCTTCGATTTCCGGATGCTGTAGCTTTGAGGATGGGATGGCCCACCCAGACTTCAGGGACAGGCCTTGACACAGGCAGTCTCTAGGTAGGTCATCGCTGCTTGGCTTATGAGCTCTTCCTCCTCCACTGTGCTGGGGTCATGACGGAGTCTCAAGTGGTGGTGTCAGGAGGACCTTCAGCCCCTTCTGGGGAGTTGCTGGAGTTGCCACCATGGTCCAGTAACCTTTGTCTCTGGACTACCCCTTTGCCGGGGTTGATACCCTCTTCTTTGCCATCCCCTGTGTCAGGGACATAGGAGGCCGAGTGTCAGCACTGATCCTAGCTCTGTCACTGCATCAGGCACTGCTGTTAAAGTCAGTACAGCCATTAGCACCAGTGGTGGTGAAGATCTCAATGTTAAAATCTCAAGCAGTGTTGGCATGCAGTGCTGCAACCACAGCCAGCATCAGTGTCAATGCTGATTCCGTGACAGTCCCTGCAGCAGGGCCCTCCAAAGGCCAAATAACATTTGTACAGCCAGAGGCTCCCCATTTGGACAACCACTCACTAGCAGCCACCACTGTTGGTGCTGCTGGACTGGGAGATTTCATTTACTTGGACCCTCAAATGAGGATACCAAGTGGGCCACAGGATTCTCGACTAGACAGGGGTACACTGGAGTCACAGGCCACTAACATCCCCTTTAGGCTACCACCTCAAGTGCCACAATGAGGTTTTTAATAGGGTTGTGGAGATGCTCAGGCCCCGGGCCAGCTGTGTCAGCAACAGTTCCGCTGGTGGGTAGAGAATGTGAAGCGCTGGACTAACCGGACACTGTTTCCAGTGTTTCCTCCTCCTCAATCAACTGGTGGCATTCCAGCCTCCACTACTCCAACATCCTTCTCAGGGGACAATGAATTCTCTATCCATCTTTCTTGCATTGCTGGAAACATTTTGTTTCAGCGATTCATGAAGTAGATGCAGGAGGTGCTAGAATGGCACTGTCTCGTAGGCAAAAAAATCCATTGCCATGCCGTTAGACTTTCTAACATTGCCCAGTTAGGACACAGTTGTGATTCCTGCCTGGCATGCCACACTGGGAGAGGAAATCGTGGCAGTCTGGAGGCTTCAATGCCACTTCCCCTACTCTAAGGGGCATTCAGACATGATATTTGAGTACAATTGGGTCTCCTGGAGATCTCATTTACGCTGCTGTGGGGCAGACATTTCCCATGACTGCTGTGAGGAGGCAGACCCATCCCTGTGATGAGGTCATATCCCCATTGGTAGAGTTCAGGCAGATGGACTCCTTGGTATGTAATATGTGTACTGCAGCCAGCTCCTTCTTGACCATAGTGTCATATCAGGCTGGCCTTAGCATAGCTGCTACGTATGTTGAGGCAGCTGTGCACCATACAAGAGCACCTTATGATGCTTTTAAGGGGGCCTCTGGCCCAGCAGCATCTTCTATCTGTCTCAGAAGTTGTGGGAATGCTTGCTTCAGCTAGGTTCGGTCACTGGCTAGTAGGCCCTTAATGTTCCTTTGCCGGGTGCAGTCCATCTTTTCACCATGAGTGGAGTGGGAGCTATAGGACCCAACTACACCTCCAGTCTCTCGGGACTAGCTGCACATATCCACAAAGCCTGAGTGAAGGTGGCCCTGGCACCCCTTGTCCTTAGCTTTGCACTGCTGAGGACTGAGTGTCCTGGGCCTCTCACACTAAAGATGCACAGACCCCACTTTTAAGGGGACACTTACTACCTGACCAAAGAGTGGGACTCTGTGGAGAAAACTGATTCTTTGAAGATGTGAAAGTTGCTCACAGTAACTCTAGATCATTAAGAATGTCTTCTCCATAGAGCCATAGTCACCCTACCTATGTCCCCCTCTTATGTGTAGGAGTACTCCAGAACCCGAACTACTGTCCCTGTGTGGTCCAGACACTTGTTGGGCTGGGCATTCATGCTTTTCAGACTCATTTTTTGCTGGTACAAACCTTGGGCTGGTGTGCCTTTATGGGGCTTTCTTGACCAGGTGCGCTTGGTTCCTGTTTCATTTACCCTTTGGGTTTATAAAAAGAGACAATAGTGGATTTCCTCTCCCTTCCCCTCTCTTTTTCTCACATCTATCCTTTATTCTTGCAGGGTAAGTCCCCTATATTTCTCAAGTTTTGTCTTGTTAGCTGTATGCGACCTACAGCTTGGTACAGGCCCCCCCTTCCATTGTACCAAGTGTTAGCTATTGTTAGTGACAGTCACTAAGCAGGAAAGGGACCTTGGAGTTATCATATCTGATGACCTCAAAGTGGCAAGACAGTGAGACAAAGTAGTGGATAGGGCCAGTGGAGTGCTGGGATGCATAGGGAGAGCTTTCTTCAGCAGCAGGAGGAGGAGGTGGTGTTGCCACTGTATAGTTTGCTTGTGAGAACCCACCTGGAGTATTGTGTCTAGTTTTGGAGGTCGCACCTCTGAAAGGACATAGCCAGGGTGGAGGCAGTCCAGAGGAGGACAACTGAAATGGTGCAGGGGTTGTACCAAAAGCCCTATGAGGAGAGACTGAGGGATCTGAGCCTGTACACCATGGAAGAGAGGAGAGTGAGAGGGGTCATGATAGAGACCTACAGGTATCTCATGGGGGTAAGCAGAGTGCAGGAGGGGAACCTCTTTCAAATAAGAAAGAGAAACAGGACCACAGGGCATGCAGTGAAACGGGGGGGGGAGAGTTTAAGAGGGATGCGGGGAAGTGCTACACTAAAAGAGCGGTGGACACCTGGAATAGACTGCCAGCGGAAATGTTGGCTGCAAAAAAGTAGGAGGCATAAAGCATGCATGGAATACACATAGGGGAATATTAGTAAAGAAACATGGAGGAGGGAGGGTTACAGGAGACCAATTAGGGTCTGCAGAGACAGACTAGGCAGGGACCATCTGGGTAGACTGGGTGGGCAAGGGGGTCCTTTTTTGCCAACAAATTCTATGTTTCTGTGTTAACACGCTCAATGGGGTCTGCTCATGGTGGTGCCTGTTTTTGAAGTGCTTTTTCCTGGCCCAACATTTCTGTTTTCAGTCATTATGTCATGTCTTCTGAATAACATTTGCACAATGCTGTCAAAAGATCCCCATTCCTCTGGGAACATTTTCCATGCATCACTATATAGGCCTAATTCCTGATATTTTTTCCTTTTTTCTTTTTCTTTTTTTCTTTATGCCACATTTCATTTCTCTTTTTCATGATGGTTTCCACTTCTGTTGACCATCTGGCAGGCTATGAACTGTATGTAGGCGGCCACGTCGGTAGTCGTCACTCAATTCAGTTGCATCAATAAAGAACCCTTTTCAATTTACATGCAGTTCAATCGACTGTATGCCATGTTCTTGCAGTTTGACTTAAGCATTCAAACTGCACCTATATAACATCTTGTCAAGTTGATTAAATGTGCTTGATGCAGAATACATGTTAACAAGGCAGCTATCAACATATACCAACCAGAGCATGGGCTATCGAGGCAAAGTACCTTTGTTTCATATGTACTGTTGTTGTGAGCCAGCAATGTAATGTAATGGATGTTGATCAATAAATGAAAACTCAGACCATCGATAGCGTGCTGCCTTTTTCAGTTTACGTGACCACTCGGACCAGTTGAAAGTGCACATCAGCTGATCTTCCTTGAATCAGTCTTCTCCATCCTTTTTCACAAATTCCCACTCTTGGGTCTAAGCCAGAGGCACTAGAATGCCACTAGAGCAAATCTTTTGCCCATAGGGCCAGCAATAGCTGCAAGCTCAGTGTGCCTGTGTGACAACATGTGGTGATGCGTGCCTGCCAAAAACTGTTGCTGTTTTCCTCACCTACCTCAGTTCTGTTTTCCCCCGGCATTAAGTGCACATTGTGGGTCAAATTGTATTTACTGCAGTTCATCACTTCAGTATTCTTTGTTCTTATTTTCTCATTTTGTCGAGAATGTGTAAGTCATTGTAAAAGGGAAAAATCCTGCCCCTTTCCATCAGGGGTAATGACATTAGTAAGGAGAACAGGTATTCCATCTCTTTTTCTAACCCCAGGAATTCTTCAATACCCTTAACTCTTGCAGTCAACCTCCTGCATTGAACTGCCCGGAGAATGGTAATATGTAAATGATGGAAAACTCATTGCAGTTATTGGCTCGTGCCACCATTCAAATGCTGCCCTTACCAACTGCTACATTCTAAGACATTCAGATTTCATTCTCCGCCTGCCTAGTCAAGACACCTTGGAGATCTCTCCTCACAAGTCATGAAATGTATTGCTTTTTCACTAGAAAAAACAAGTTGTGTTTTAAATGTATTCATCTGCTGCCTTTACTTTCTTTTTTATTAGTTAGCGCTAAGATTGTTTGTAGTTTTAGAGTTAGTTTCGATGTTCCTCCCTGGTTGTGAAAACTGTCGAGGAACCGACAGTCAAGTTTTTTCCCTATTTTTATTTATTTATTATAATTATAGTCTACTGTTTTCAGTTGTTTGACGGTTCTTTCTTGACGCGGTCCAGTTTTCCTCTGGAAAATCAACCACTATAACTGGGGGTTTTAACCAGTTTCAAAAAAAATATATAATTATATCTACTCCACTTGACAACGGTTTATTTCTGAGTAGATTTCTCTTTAGTAAAATATGTCAGAGAAACCCAAAAAGAAAATGGATCCTACAGGTTTTAAAAATGGCACACAGTGTGGTGAATTATTTGCTAAGGCAGATGAGCACGATTTTTGTTTAGTCTGCTTTTGAGAACAAGATTTTTCTGCTGACTGTGACATTTGTAAGACTTTCCCACCTAAAACAGTGGAGAAAAGACTTGAAAGATATGAAAAGAAAATGTCAAATAAAATGGTTCCAGTGGACAGGGGCTCTGACCAGCCTACTCCCTCCAAAAATATTGATAAAATACTAAAGAACCATCTACTCTAAAAATTGGAGAACCACCTAAAACAAAAAGAACCGGTGAACCGCTGATAAACCGGAACCGTCGGGGCAAAGACTAAACATTCAGAACCTCCTGCTGGAAATGCAAAGGGGTCTTCTGTGGAAAAACAGTTATGCCAACAGCTGAAGCTATTTCCCAGGCTTTACAGGTACTTCAAGCTTTACAAGCAGCATCTAAGCAGGGATTGGTACTGGTACCAGTTCAGCAGGTACCAGCAAATCCACCGGTTCAGGTCTCGGTTCTGCAACCGACAGCTTCGGTTCTGGTTCCAGATCCTACAGCTCATCTTCAGTATGGAGATTATAAGGAGTATGATGAGGATGAAGAGGAGGAACCCATTGAATCAGAGGTCTCCCTTGATCAGGAATTTGATTCTCCTCCCAGTTTACCCGAGGATTTCTCATCACACTACACATTTTTAAAACAAATGATAGATGCGTTGGATCTAACTACAACTGAGTCAGTAGAGGATGAGGAGGAGGTGGAGTACATGGAATTGATGGGACTCGCTCCCACTGAAAACTCCTATTACCCATCAACAAATTCCTTAAGAAGCACATCCTCAAGGTGTTGGAAACTCTAAACTGTATTCCTCCACTGGACAAAAGAGCTGATAGAACATATCAGTTGGAACGGACAGGGGCAGAATTTTTATTCTCATACCCAGACCAAAAAGGGGTGGTTCAGGCTGCAGCCTGTGATAGGGCTAAATTACCTCTGGCTTTACACCAACCTGATAAGGACTCTCAAATAGACAGCATGGCCAAACATGGCTACCTGTCAGCATCTCTATTCATCAGACAATCTAACTACCTTGCTTATTCAGCGGAGTACCAGAAATCCCTGTGGCAGTCTGTCATGGCCATAGCAGACAGAGCACCAGCTGGCTTGGCAGCTGACCTAACGGAAACAGCCAAGTGTGATTTAGAGGCTTCCAAGTACCAATTCCAGATGGCAGCAGATGCTAATGACACTGCAGCCAGATGGATGGCCCTCACAGTAGCACTGAGAAGGTGTGCCTGGCTGAGAGCACTAATTTGTCTCAAGGCACACAGACAAAGCCCATGGATTTTCCCTGTGAGAATAATTATCTTTTTGGGGAAAAAAGCAGAGGCATACATAAAGAAGGTGGATGAATATAAGACCACCTACAAAAGTAACTCAGCAAAGGAAAAACCTCAACCTCTTACAGACCTTATGGAAGGGGGTGTCAGAGGCAGGTCTCCTTATGGCACTTTTCTTTCAGGCCCAGGCTTCACAGCAGTACCAGCAGTATCCTCAGCAGACAGGATACTTCAGAGGAAGGGACAGAAGGGGATCTAGGCTAGAGGGCCAAGCTAACCAGGCTCAACTCCAGCCTAAACAGAACCCCTGACATGGTTGCCTCCCCAGTGTCAGTAGGGGGCAGGCTGGCTCATTACTTCTAGACTTGGAAAAACATCACCAGAGACAGATGGGTCCTGGAAGTAGTGAGTCAAGGCTTGTCCCTCAGTTTCAAGTCCTTCCCAAATCTAAGATCAAGAATTTTCAAGTAAGCTTCCACTTCAGAAAGGAAACTGTTAGAGGCAGAAGTAGCAAACCTGTTGCTTTCAGGGGCAATAGAACCAGTACCTCTGAAACAAAAAAGGAAAGGATTTTACTCAAGGTACTTCTTGACCCAGAAGAAAAATGTGGAGTGGCGACCCAGTCTGGATCTAAGATTGCTGAACAGGCACTTGGCAAAGCCAAAGTTCAGGATGGTAACTCTGGCAATTATTTTGCCAACCCTCCATAAGGGAGACTGGTTGGTGTCCCTAGATTTAAAAGATGCAGATTTCCACATCCCCATAATGGAGTCATACAGAAAGTACTTCAGGTTCAGATTTCCCTTAGGTCACTACCAGTTCTCAGTACTGCCTTTCGGTCTCACTTCAGCTCCAAGAGCATTCACCAAGTGTCTGGCAATGGTGATCACATACCTAAGTGTAACCCCTAGATGGCGCTATCCCAGGGGCTACTACCCCTGCCTGATTTGCCACTAACAGGTTGAGGGGCCTAGATCCAATGGCGGGTGCCTCCACCCAGAGGTCAGGGTTTGCAATAGTTAAACTAACTTGGTCACAGCCCTCTGGGACACTGCAACCCCTTCTTCCCACTAGTGGCCCACACAATATATCAGAATTACCTTCACAGTATACACTTTACCCCCCAGGACTGGTTCCTGCACTGGGACCTCCTGTGAAATGAGATACAGTGCAACAATCACAGTACAGTACTTTAACATAGACAAATACCTCAGGCAGTATAACTTTGCTGAAACAAGCAGCTCTGATTTATTTAGGGGGATATAACAAGGATAGGGGGAAATCAGGTTAATTAGCTTATCACTCTAATAATCTACCTATGGCTCTGTGCACAGGCCTATCCCTATCAGTTACTGTCCCTGGGTACCCAAGCCTAGTGGCTGGTCAAACCCGTGGCAGCTGGTAGGGCCCTTTCACACCTGAGAGAAAGGAGAATTAAACAGTCAGCAGTACAGTAATACCATTTGGATTTAATGTGGCAATTCAACAGGGAGCGACCCTGAATTAGTACTCACGACCTCCAAATAAGATAGGGTCCTTCAATGTCAGCAGGGCTCACTTGAGGTACACAAACCTCTTCACACATCCATATAAAAGAAAGCACTATACCAGGCTGGCTGCATCTGTATCCCGATCGCAATTACTGCACAACACCTGGAGAACACACAGCAGATTCAGTTCTGACAGACCGAGTGCAATTTTCAGCAATTCTTCCAGTCTTCTACAGGGTGAGCCTGGTTTCTACTCTTCAGAGATCCTTTGATTCTTTTCACAGGACGGATTCAGTCCTAACAAGCTGCAGACCGGAACTCTGGGCTTTACACACGTTTTTGACTAAAACTGCACACTGAAAAGCACAGGGCTCCTTCCTTCTTCACTGCCAAAGCTCAACTGAAACTCCAACCGACAAAACCGGGCACTTCCTTTGAGTTCCTCCCAGTTCTTGACTGGATTGGCTGTCACTCACAATAGACTGCTGATGTTGGTCCAAAAAGGCACTGAAGTCTAAACTACATCTCCCAGAGTCACTGCCCATACAATCCTCTTGTGGCTGGCTCAGATTATGAGTCCAAGTTCTGATTCGTCCAAGGCACCATTTTAGAGCTAGCTACCCCACACTGATTGGTCCAGTTCAGCAGTTCAAAACTAGAATAGGAACTAGCAGACACAGTTCTGACTGCAAAGAAAGCAGGTTAGACAAACTGTAATTTCATTATTACTCTAAACAATTTCTGGCAAACAGTTACATCTTTCAGATAGGTTCCCTTTGCACTCCTAGTGACTGCAAAATGAAGTGAATTGGCAGCAGCTTGAGTGGTACTCAATCAAAGAAACACACAGTCCCCCATACAAACTAATTATGTCTGCAAGCAGACAGCTCTTAAAGAGACAGTACCAGAGGTTCTAAAAACACTCACTGATAAATGGCTTAAATGCCAAACACCATTCAGGCTTGGAGCATTCAAGCAAGCTCCTGGAAGTCTTTTGGGAACCCCCATTTGCAGGGGGTTTACATAAGAAAACAGAGGATCACCGTGTTTCCCTACCTAGACGACTGGTTGGTGGGAAAATCATAGCAGGTAAGGGATTACCTAAGGTAAACTCAGAATCTTCTAGAATCTCTGGGATTCCTAGTCAACATGAAAGTCTGTCCTGCAACCTGTGCAGGTACTAAACTTCATAGGAGCAGAGCTGGACACCCTCAGGGGAAGAGCATTCTTGTTTCAGGAAAGGGTGAGCAACATACTACAGATTGGTGGAACCTTCAGTCTCAACAAGCCAAGGCCAGCAAGGCATTTTCTACAGCTCCAAAGACATATGGCTGCAGCAACAGGCACAGTCACAGGTTCAAGGTTCCAGATGAGGGACATCCAGTTCCACCTCAGGGCGCATTGGTCCCAAAGAAGGGACCCTTTTTCAAAGTTGATTCCAGTAACAAAGACATTGTTACAGGCTGTGTACTGGTGGCAGGTCAGGGACAACCTTAGAGAAGGGGTCCCATTCCAACAGGAGGTTCCATCCATAGTCTTCATAACAGATGCCTCCCTCCCAGGCTGGGGAGCACACTTGGGGGATCACACCATGCGTGGCACCTGGTCGAGTGCAGTCTCTCTGCAGCATCTAAACCTGCTGGAACTCAGGGCTGTGTTCCTGGCACTAAAAGCCTTTGCATCCCTGATACAAGGCAAGGTGGTACAGGCCAGAACAGACAATACCACTACAATGGACGTCTGGTTCTGGTATGAGCGGGTAAACATCTATCCGCGCAAGCTCCTGATTTAAACTTAAAAAAAAACAGTCTCCACAAAATTATTAGCCAGTGAAATACAGTAAAAAGTGTACATACGCTCTCTGAGAGACCCCAGTAACTCTCGATCCAGCCTTGGATGGAACAACCATTCCGAAACAGATTTCAGCCACTGTTAGATCTGGAGGACGCAGAGGAACGGGGCTTGAAAGAAACTGAACAGGGCAGCAGTTCTTCATGTGGTCCTCGGCAACAGTATGGAGCTGATTGTGAGATACAGCCAAAGATGAGCGCCAAAAGCTATAAATAGAAAGGAACCGACTCTCAACTGGAGGAAAATATTTTATGTGTGATCGTGGACTTCTGCGAAGAAATGCGGGGTTCCATCAAAGAACTCAGATCTGATTTGGGCTCCCTGCAGCACCGAATGGACGAAGCTGATACTCAGATTTCTACCAACACAGAAAAGCTCGAGTCCTTGGAGGCAGCTATTTCCTCTTTAGCCTCCGCTGAGTTACAAAATTCCCTTAGACAGGAAGATGTCGAGAACCGAGGCTGAAGAAAAAATATCAGAATCTTCGGCCTCCTGGAAGGTGAGGAGGGGAACAATCCAGTGGCTTATGCAGATCATCTATTTCGCACCACTTTAGAATTGGGGCCTGAATTTCAGCTGGATTTCGAGAGGGCCCACTGTGCGCTGCCCAACAGCCAGTGATGCTAGACCATGCTCTTTTGTATTCCATTTTCTCAGTTTTCAAACCAAAGAGCTTATGCTGAAAAAAGCCTGGCAAAGGGGCAAAATAATTTCAGGTCCACATCGCCTAATCATGGATAATGATTATGCTCCCTACACCCAGGAAAGGAATAGGAAGTATGCTCCTTTATTACTACTCCTCAGAGCACAACAAATAAAATTCAAGACCCCATACCCATCTCGCCTCACAGTCCTGCTTCAATCTGGTCCCATTACATACAATGCAGCACAAGAAGCTAAGGAGGATCTATTTAAAAAAGGCATTATTAAAGATCGACTCTCTCATCAAAACACAGCAAAGACGCGGGGATGAGGCCGTGAATTTACTCTTAGGCTGGAAGAGATGCTGTCTCAAATTCACCAGCTGAAGAATCCTACATTACCTGCCACGATGCCACAGTAAGCTCTTGAAAGCCATTAGGATTGCCTCCCTTTTCTTGGGCTGTGGTCAGCTGGGGCTGGGAAGGGGCACCGGGGAGGTGTGTCTTGCGCTGGGGTTGGGGCTAGCATATGGGCCAAATAGTGGAATATATATATTGAGATACATTCATCATAGTGTGGTTTGGCTGTTATCTTGGGCTCCAGAGGCGCTTCGTTGGTGGACGTTCTGTCTGGCTGTGGCACCCTCACGGGGTTGCTACCTCGGTCCCCGGTATGGGTCGGCTCCTCCCTGCTGTGGGTCCTTCCTTGGGTCCTGCCTCTGCTCTTCTCTGCCCCCTTTCCCTCGGAGATCATTTGGCCCAGGGGGGGGAATGGGACAACGGCTGGAAGAAGGGTAGCGTTGGTTTAGACAGGGCTAGGGACTACTTGAGTCAATACAATGCACGACACCATGGCGAAGCAGCATGGACCTGGTGTATAGTAGCCTTTTGTAAGGAGTTTCTTGGACAGGACACCCTGGACAGTCGGGAGAGGAGTACTATAGCTAGAGATGGAGCAGATTACGTATGCTGTATGATCCACATGGCAAAGACTGCCTCTAAACTGCAAACTGGTGTAAAATGAAGCTGTGATCTACAGCCTGTACAGGACAAGAAGGAATTATATGACCCTTTCTCTTTCTCTTTCCCTCCTTTTCCTCCCTATCCTTCTTTAGCTTTCTGGGCCCCCTTTTGTTCCCCCCATCCTCTCCCCTCTCACCCCCCTCTTTTCCTCCCCCCTTTTTTTTCTCCTTTTCCCCTTCTCCTTTCCCTTCCAGGTGCCTATAAAGGATGTTGCCGAGTCATTACAGTGGGGAGGGAGTGGTGGTAGGTGGGGGCCAGATAAATGGAATTAAATCATCAAGCATTCAAAGTCCTTTTAATTGCCCCGAGCACCTTGAGAATGTGACTTTTGCAGGTGCTACTGTGGCAGATGCCCGCACTGAATCGTGGAGGGGTCTTACAGTGGGTGGTAACTGGGTGGAGATTTGGGGGTGTTCCCCCCGCCCTCTTCTAATCCTCATATTTTGGGAGGACGAGGATGGGGGAAGATGACAGGGGGGCGGTAGTTTTAGTTTTCTCCCTCATGTTCAGACCCATATGGGGTCTCCCAGCTGGAGGAGTGATTCCCACCAGCAGGTTTCCAGGGATCCCTCCCCCCATATGCTCCCCATTAGAACCAATGGGGCCATTAAAGGTGGAAGCTGTTCCTTTAATGCCAATGGCACTCTTAAACTCCCTTTGACTAGGGGTCTATTTATTAGGGGTCCTGAGGTTGGTGCCTCTGCTATGGCCTTTATGTAGTACACTACCAAAATTAACAAAGGGAGGCATATTAAGGATTTTCCTTCCCTCCCCCCCCCCCCCTTTTTTTTCTCTCGTCACCCAGGGGCTGGGTAGAGACACCCTCCAACCGCCATCTGATCCATTTAAGAGGGATTCCCTTTTCTGGGACTTTAACCTCTCAGGGAAAATGCCGAACCAGGGTTTGGGATTATAACCCACCTTGGAATATGGAATTCCCCGATCATATCTCATCCTCTTTGGAGGACTCGATTGAGAGAAAGTGGAGGTGGATAGGTAACACCACCTCAAAAGTGGAAGAAACTTTGTATATAGTTCTGGTACAGATATTCCTTGTTAGAGTTGTTACATTTATTCTTACTGTTGGTTATGATCTGGTGGGGTTAGAAAAGAGACACAGAAAAAGGTTTGTTTTGCAGATACTCAACTCTTCATTACACAGACTTCTGGTTCTACAAAGAAAGAATGTGGGGGATAGAAACTCTGAGCAGTACAATAACCTTTTTTATTGGTATGGCTTGACGTCATGGGGAATGGTCCAGGTAACATCAAGATGGATCGATCTGAAAAATAAACAGAAAACAAATGGGACATTTCGGCCATATGATCGTGATAGTAAAACCTTTATTAAAACAAAAATAACATGACTGTACAACCTGTACAAATGTATTCCCTACATGTCAATGGGCTGCATAACCCCATAAAACATTCTAGGATGATGCAGCATCTTAATAAACAGAGGGCTGATTTAATATTTTTGCAGGAGACCCACCTCTCAAGTATTGAACATATGAAGCTGGGATGGAGGGGTAGATATGCGTCCACTCCTCTTCCCACCCTGGTGGGCGGAGGAGGGGGGTCGCAATTTTGATACCAACAACTACCCAGCTTAAGATAAGCAAGGTCCATACAGATGGTCAGGGTAGATATGTAATAGTTCAGGGCTGCTTATACAACTAAGATGTTACCCTGGTGAATCTGTATCTGCCCCCCACAGACAAAAACAACAGTTCTTCAGTCTGTCTTAACCAAGGTTCTTGACCTCACTCAGGGGTAATTAATACTGGGGAAGGGGATTTAAATATGACCTTACAGCCTAAACTAGACTCCTCGAGCCCAAAAATTTACCGCCTATCCAGTGCAGTGCACTTTTTTAAAACTCAAATGGAACATTTGGGTTTAGTGGATATTTGGCAAAAACTCTTTACTACCTCTCCGGGCTATACATATTATTCTGGTAGGTATCACACATACTCTAGGTTGGATTACTTTCTAACCATCTGTGAACATTTGACTACAGTATTAGACATTTCCATATGCCCAAAAGTGTTATCTGATCACCACCCCTTCTCCTGAATCTAGACTTAGGCAGAAAACCTAAAAATACCTTATGGAGACTAAATTTACACTTGTTACAAGATAATGAATTTGTAGACCAGATTAAAGAATGAATTCCACAATTTTATTTCTGAAAACCTGTCTCCAATGATTCCAGAAGCAACTCTTTGGGATGCTATGAAGGTGGCCATAAGGGGAGAAGTGATTGCATATGCTTCTAGAAAACAAGAGGAGCGAGAAGCCAAATATCGGAATCTTACTAATGATCTCCATAACTATCCATTACTTTACCAGGATGGGGATAAGGAACTCCAACAGAAAATTAGAGACACAAAAGCCGCGCTACAGAAAATTATAGACACCAAGACCCAACTATCCTTAATCTACCTAAAACAAACGAACTGTGAAGGGGAGGCCAGAGGAACCCGTAGATTAGCCCAAAGGCTAAGAGCACATAAAAGGACTGTAACAATCCTCAAAATATGAAACCCAGTAACTGGCAGGATAACCCATAAAGAAGAGGAAATTAGGCAATCATTTGTAAAATACTACCAGCAATTATATACCCCATGTAACAACTCTTCCCCTGAACAAAGACAGGATTTCCTACATAAGTTAAACCTCCCAAAACTATCAGACATGCATATTCGACAACTGGAGGCACAAATCAGACCGGAAGAGATTCACACAGCCATCAAGCACCTATCAGCCAGACGATGTCTGTGCCCGGATGGATTTCCGGGAGAATGGTTTAAAACATTTCAGACGGAATTGTCCCCAATCCTTCTTCAGCTTTATAGAATAATTACTAAAGGGCAAAATCCAACTCCCTTTTGGAATTATGCCACAATAGCTGCTCTTCCAAAACCTATAAATACTGACTATAAATTATACATGGCCATTTGGTCGACCAAGCTGGAAAGGATTATACCTACCATAATACATACGGACCAAGCCGGCTTTATCAAACAGAGAAACACCACAGATAATATTAGAAAAACTTTTACCCTAATAGAATACATCCAAACTCGCCAAATTCCAGCAGCCTTGTTAAGCCTTGATGCAGAAAAGGCATTTGACCAGGTGTATTGGCCTTTTCTATGGGACACACTTCGAGCATTTAATTTTCCAGAGTCAACTCAGACCTGGCTTCAACAAATATATGCCTCCCCAAAAGCATACATAAGGATAAATGGGGGCCTGTTCTCACCATTCTGCCTACGTCAGGGCACCCGTCAGGGCTGCCCACTGTCCCCATTGCCATTTATCGTATACTTTGAACCCCTGGCAGAAGCAATAAGGCGTTCAAATAAAATAGAAGGAATCCCTCTGAATCAAATAGAATATAAAATAAGTTTGTTTGCTAATGACATTTTGCTCTCCCTTTTGTCTCCTTCCAAGTCAATACCAGAAACATGGGAAATAATTAAAAACTTCAAAATAATTGCGGACTTTAAAGTAAACACAACAAAACAAAAGCTCTTCTATATAATTATTCCTCTTAAAAAACCTAAAACAAGTCGGTCCTTAAAATGACGTTCTACCAAAATGCAATACTTGGGGATAAACATTCCTTATAACCTACAAGTTACAGAACTTATTAATTATCAACCCCTAACAACGACAATTCAAAAGGACCTGGACAAATGGCAAAAACTCCCACTGACATTCTTTCAAAGAATAGAGACAGTCCGAATGAATGTTTTACCACGCCTATTGTATTTATTCCAAAACATCCCCTATTTTCCATTCCCATTTTATTTTAAATCTTGGGACAATATGATATCAGCCTTCATATGTGACAAAAAACGCCCAAGAATCTGGTTGTCCATTTTAAAACTTTCACTATCCCAGGGTGGAACCAATCTCCCTGACCTTAGACGCTATGCAGAGGTGGCCTTCCTGCATATTCTTCTGCTTTGGCTCTCTGAAACATATACTGCACCCTGGAAGCAACTAGAATTCCATTTGAATGACCTCTATGATATTAAAAAAATTCTGTTTGCTTCCCATGGGAAATCACCTCCATTAAGAGATCTCACGGCTGTGTCCTCACAGATTCTGAAAGTGTGGTACAAACTACGTAAAAGAGACCCCCTTCGAACAATTTATGAATACTGCAAGATAATATCAGAGGATGAGCTTTTACCCCCTCACATATGGACTTGTCTTTCTCCAGGTGGAGACGACAAGGACTAGAACAGGTCTACCAGTTCTTGGGACCACAAGGGGTCTTAACATTTGATGAATTGATACGAAAATACAATCTACCAAAAACAGATCAATTTCGTTACCTACAAATCAGGAACCATGTCTTGCGGAACCGCACAATACCAATTGTGCTGACTCCCCCATACCCCCCGCTTTTAAAATTATTCATGGATCACTCCCGGGGATCTCATTGGAGCCACCTAATTGGAAATTTATATAAAATACTTCGAGATCTCACCACAGAATCCACAGAGATGGCCCTAGCAAGCTGGAATAAGAACCTAAATTTAGAAATCCCAAGGGAGCAATGGGCAGACACCGCTTTGAAGATGATAAAAATCACCCAATCATATATATGGAGAGAATACTCCTGGAAATGTAGATATAGGTATTTCTGATCCCCAGCTAGGTTGGTAAAGTATCTCCCAGATGAATATGGCTACTGCTGGAGACGGTGTGGTTGTAAATTAGCAGATTTAGCCCATATTTTATTTTATTTATTTATTGCATAAGATTGGAATTACAATCCTTTGAGTCACAGACTCTTTTGCAAAGGATCCAGGTCAGTTACAAGGGGGTAGAGGGAGAACAAAATACAAGGATACATACATAATCAAGCACTATTCAGGGAAACATACATTAACAGTCAGTATTCACAATCAGTACTGGTAGTGCAGTCCAGGCTTTAACTTAGTTTAAATTGGCAGTGCCCATATTTAATGCCTTACTGGATTACTCTGCAAATATGACTTGCAAAATACTTGGGGGAAACTATAGAATTGACGGCAGAAGTAGTACTACTGGCTATATATCCGGACCATTCCACCTCCTGGGCAGGAACTCTGCTCCCAATCTATCTATTGGCAGCCAAAAATTCCCTTACTAAAAAAATGGATGTTGACAGACATAACAACCATTCACGACTGGAGACAGATTATGGTCTCCATTTATCAAATGGAATATCTGACTGCAAAAATGAATAATCGGGTACCATCATTTTTAAGAAAATGGCAGCAGTGGATCCTACTCCAAACTGAAATGAATCCAGAGTTCTGCCCTTGACGAAGGCTGGGAACAAGTTTAAAACAAACGAGGGAGATGGATTGGTGGCAAGTCAATACACCTTGATTATACAACAACTCAGAGATTGTAACCATTATAGAATGACAAGCTCTAGATACTATACGACTGTATCACTACAAGCTGCTGATATACACTAATTCATTTATCCTGAAGTTTTGAACAGATTGTAAATGGCTTCCCATGTGTCTCTGTAAGAAAAAAAGGAAAAACTTTAATAAAAAAAAATAAAAAATACCACTACAATGTATTACATAAACAAGCAGGGAGGAACAAGGTCCAGCCCTCTGTGCACAGAGGCAATTAAAATGTAGAGTCTAGTCTACTCACTTCAAGCTTCACTGGTGGCCATCCACGTACCAGGGAAGGACAACACCCTGGTGGATGCTGTAAGCAGAGTCAATCAGGACCACCACAAATGGTTTCTGAACAGGCAGGTTCTGGAAGTGGTTTTCAGAAGGTGCGGCACTCCAGAAATAGACCCTTTTACCTCCCACAACAACCACCAGTTACAATTCTGCTGCAGACCACCAGCAGAGGGCACAGTACCCATGGACGCCCTAGTGCTGGATTGGTCAGGAAGGAAGGACGCCGTATGCATTTCCACCCTTCCAACTGTTGCTCAGAGTCCCGCTAAAAGCTCGGGTCCCAACCAGCCACAATGATTTTCATAGCTTCAGACTGGGCCAGGAAGCCTTGGTACTCTCTGCTGCTCTCCCTCTTGGTGGCTCCACCAATACACCTCCCTCAGAGGCACAATCTCCTAACCTCCTCATAAGGGAGAATCCTGTACCTGAACCTCAGGTACCTCAGGCTCAAATCCTGGCTCTTGAGGACTTGAGTATGCAGGCTTACATTTCTCAGAGAGTGTTCTTAATGTCCTGAGAGAATCTAGGAAGCACTTGACCAAGAGGACTTGTGCTTCCAAGTGGAAGAGATTTTCTGTGTGGTGCTCTGGGACTAATGTGGTGTCTTCACAGGCAGGATTACCAACATTGTTGGACTACCTTACACATCTACATTCCTTGGGTCTACAACCCACTACTCTCAGTCTATTTGGCTTCTGTTTCAGCTTACATTTCAGCAGGGACGGGTGTCTCTATAGCATCCAACCCTATTTTTAAGAAGTATTTCAAGGACCTGGGTCCTATGGCGGGTGCCTCCGCCCAGAGGTCAGGGTTTGTAGTGGTTGGACTAGCTTGGTCACAGCCCTCTGGGACACTGAGACCCCCCTTTTATTCCCTCTAGTGGCTCACACAGTGCACCGGAGTTACAGCCCCAGTACCCCACGTATACACACTGTTCACTCATATAGAAACCACTTACCCTCGAGACTGATTCTGCAGCACGTCTCTGAGGACCCCATGTAAAATAAGGTTAAACAACATACACAGCAAAACACAATACTGTTTCCATAAGTACCAATACCACAGACAGTATATAGTATAACAACAACAAATCTGATTTATTTAGGGGGCAGTAACACGGGAAGGGGAAATCAGGTTAATTGGTGGCATTAAAGCACAGTACTGTGCACACATACGGGGGCTGAAAAGTCACACTCTAGGTACCCAGGTTGGGGGGGTAGCCAGGTCCGTTGCCTGGGGGTTGGCTGGCAGGTGCAGATGGATAGGGCTCTGTAGAAGAAAATATATGCACAACACCCAATTGTAATCCGGGGCCGGATGGCTCAGTCCATGAAGCAGTGAAACAACAAGAATTAGATGACACACTTGTGAGTGAAAACAGGCTGCAGGGGAATACTCTGACTTGTACTCACAATACCCAAGCTGAAAACCGGATGGTGGATGTTCTTCTGGATTGCCAGAACAACAAGGCATGGAGACAAAGTCC
This sequence comes from Neoceratodus forsteri, assembly GCA_016271365.2. Classification (NCBI taxonomy): domain Eukaryota; kingdom Metazoa; phylum Chordata; order Ceratodontiformes; family Ceratodontidae; genus Neoceratodus; species Neoceratodus forsteri. Next base: position 1,419,480,067 of record CM057450.1, read on the forward strand.
TTGTGACTGGACCCCACTGCAGTTGATAGCAAACAGATTTAGTCTGAGACAAGCTGGGGTTTGCTTCCAGCTTCAACACACAGCACACAGCACTGGGGATTGGAAATAGCGATTCCCCACAAGCACTACGCACATTCATATGTAAAAGGAAAGTACTATACCAGGCAGACTGCTCCTTGATCCCGATCGCAATTACTGCAAAATACCCGGGAGCACACACAGCAGCTTCGGTTCCTGACAGACCGAGCGCGATTCAGCAATTTCTCCAGTCTTCTACAGGGTGAGCCTGGTTTCCACACTTCTAGTGCTTCGTTCTCCTCACAACTTGGATTCAGTCCAAACTGGCACTCACAAAGACTGATCAGGGATAGTCCACCGGTTCAAGGTGCGATAATCCATGCACATTCTTACTGTCCCATTCTTTTTTCTCACTATCACAATAGGTGAAGCATATGGGCTTCTGGATTCTTGTATTACACCAGCAGCAAGCATCTCTTGCAGATGCTCTCACATCATCTATGTCAGCAGGGGCCAGACGTCGAGACCTCTCACGAAATGGCCTTTCATCATGCAGACGGATGTGGTGCTCAACTCCTTGCACACATCCTATGTCCCATTCCTTTAAAGAAAACACCTGGTCTCTCTGGGCAAGTTTTCTACTAATTCTCATCTTCCATTCGGCTGGCAACTGGGAGTCCCCAAAATCAAACAAGTCGGGCATCACTCTGTCATTCTCCCCCGAACACTTGTTACTGGGCAGCACGGCAGTATCTGCACAATGTACATTAGCCAGGGTGCAACCTCTATTTACTCGAATCTCTCTATCAGACACATTATGAACTTGAACCATTACCCTTCTGGCATAAACATGGGCTCTGGCAGGCAAAATGCTTAGCTTGACCAGCAGTCCTTCTGGCAATTTCCCATCACCTGGTGCATCCAGCATGAGGATTTTATTCTTGACATCCTTTCTGATATGGACTTCCCCCTGTAAGGTACACTGGGCATTTGGCACCAGAATCAGAGACTCCAGATCCTTCTTCCAGACAATTCCAACCGGTTCCTCTGGGTCCATTTTTTCAGCATCTCTCTGTGCCTCATATGCCTTCTTGATCAAGGCTGGGATTCTCAAAGCTCTACCAGTCCTTGACCCTTGTTTCTCGTAACACAACTGCGCCAACCATCCAAACATATGCGCATTCGTCCCAATTAGTAGAGGAATTTATTTATTTGTGAAATCAGTTTACAACCTTTGAGCCAGTCATACAGTCCAGTAGGGGGACACACTAATGCCAGGGTCTCTACTTGCTCGGCCACTCCAGCCACGGAAATGGGAAAAGACCACCAAATTTGGATATACCCCGGAATAGGGGTAGGTCTTCTCACTTAACCCCCAGACATGCAGTCCTTCCAACGGTTATAAGGGTACATCAGACAGGTGCGTCTGATACCAGTCCTGAAACATAATTGTCACTTGGGAGCCACTGTCCAATATAGCTCTTGTAGACACTCCATTCACCTTCACAGTGGTCTCCATGGAGGGACCCACTATTCTGGACTAGTGTGGAGAGGCGGTAGCAAGGGCCTAGGCAAATGACCTTGCCACAGAGGGACGCGAGTTAGCATTTTTGGGACCCTCACTGGAACCATTTTGTGCACCTCTTAACTACTGTTTTGTGCTCCAAAGCTCTCCTTGTAGCTGGCTCACCACTCTCTCTAAGTCTTTCAGAGACCGGCATTCCCTCTTCATGTGCCCATCCTTCCCACAATTATGGCAAAATATGTCTGCTGAAGTTTGGGGGGACTGAGGCAACACATTGGGGGCTGCGGCATTGGTACTATCAATAGAAAACCTTGGTGCCACCTCAGCCGGCAGTGGTTTGTACATTTGGAGATACATCTTCAGTTCCCTCACCTCCATAGCCAAGACATCAAGTTTTGAGCTGTTGTCAGCAGGAGGTGCCTGGGTGGGCACCCCAACCCCCATAGCAGAAGCAATCAGGCAAGTGTCAGGGCTCGTACTCATAGGAGCGGCCTTCATGATGAGGCTATCTGTTGCTTTTCTAATCTCAATTAGCAGTTCATCCCATGGCAGAACACTGGTAGCCATCCCTCTCTGGCTGGGCCCCCCTTGGCTGACATTTGGGTCTCGGGTTCATGTGATTTTGGTGATTCCAGACCATCAGCGTCTGACCCCGCACCTGGGACAGGGCATGTAGCAGCTGCAACTGCACAGGGCTCTGAAAAACCTTCCTCCTCCTCAACTTCCTGTACCTCCTTCATCAACACATGGAAAGACAAGGGACCAGATTTCCTTTGATGCAGTTGCAATTTGAGCAACACCCAGCTAGAGTGCCGGGCAGAGCAGAGTATATGATCCAGTCTTACCTGGTCCACTTCACTATGGGTCCAACCCCCCTTTCGAAAAATGGCTTGCAAGATTCCCTCTAATCGATCTATATAGGCAGATAACAATTTCCCCGGCTGTTGTCTAACATCTTTAAGCTTCCATTTCAACGCCTCAACACTAGTGGTGCCCCCAAACACATTTTCAAGGGCAATTATGTACTCTTGGGCTTTTGCGTTGGGGTTAGAGACCCTCAGGGAGCAAAAAGTATGTTGGGCAGGTCCCTGGAGGCTCTCCGCCAGGTGAGAACTTTTTTCTGCCTCAGAGCATTGCCAATCTTGTACTGCAAGGGTAGCAGAGTCTATCTAGGTTTCCAGATCGACCTCCCCATTTGGAGTAGGGCGGATGCCAGAGAATACTTTGAGCTTGCGGTAAGAATCATGACTTATGGCAGGTACAAACATAGGGGCTAGCACTGGCACAGAAGGAGGGAGGGTCAATAATGGGTGTGGGAGGGGGAGAGGGTGTTAGGGGAGGCACGCCCCCAGGTGGCAATTATAGTTTTCTTTAAATCCTCCACAGTTTTCCCTTCCTCCAGCAACAATTTAGCAAATTTCTCCTCAAAAGTTTCAGATAGTGGGGGGGTCATTCCCCCCGGGGTCTTTACTGTCCTTGGTTATCACTCTCCAGGCAGTGAGGGCTCCCTCTGGGGTAATAGTCTGTGGCACTTTGGAGCTATCTATGGGGTCCTTATACTCTGCTAGGGCCATGAAAGTGTGGGTGAGCAGATTAGCATGTCGACCCGCCACCACAGGGTTTTGTAAACCTTCCACCTTGGAAAGTACTCCCTCTACAGTGTCCGTACTGGTACCCAGTGGGATATCCAAGATAAGTATAGCATTTTGGGGGTCGATCTCCTGCCCAATACACCACCCCACCAACTGGTGCACAGCCACTTCTGTTGAAGTATCCATTTATTTTTAACAGTAATTCGTAAATGTGGCCACTAGAGGATGCTAATCCCAGCAGTGCCTCCAAAATGTAACCCCTAGGTGGTGCTATCCCAAGGGCTACTACCCCTGCGTGTTTGACTACAGACAGGTTGAGGGGCCTAGGTCCTATGGCGGGTGACTCCACCCAGAGGTCAGGGTTTGTAGTGGTTAGACTAGCTTGGTCACAGCCCTCTGGGACACTGAGACTCCCTTTTATTCCCTCTAGTGGCTCACACAGTACACTGGAGTTACAGCACCAATACCCCACCTATACACACTGTTCACTCATATAGATACCACTTACCCTCGAGACTGATTCTGCAGCACGTCTCTAAGGACCCCCTGTAAAATAAGGTTAAACAACATACACAGCAAAACACAATACTGTTTCCATAAGTACCAACACCACAGACAGTATACAGTATAACAACAACAAATCTGATTTATTTAGGGGGCAGTAACACAGGAGGGGGAATCAGGTTAATTGGTGGCATTAAATCACAGTACTGTGCACACATACAGGGTCTGAAAAGTCACACTCTGTGTACCCAGGTTGGGGGGGGGCTAGCCAGGTCCGTTGCCTGGGGTTGGCCGGCAGGTGCAGATGGATAGGGCCCTGTAGAAGAAAATATATGCACAACACCCAATTGTAATCCGGAGCCGGATGGCTCAGTCCATGAAGCAGTGAAACAACAAGAAATAGATGACACACTTGTGATTGAAAACAGGCTGCAGGGGAATACCCTGACTTGTACTCACAATACCCAAGCTGAAAACCGGATGGTGGATGTTCTTCTGGATTGCCAGAACAACAAGGAATGGAGACAAAGTCCTTGTGACTGGACCCAACTGCAGTTGATAGCAAACGGATTTAGTCCGAAACAAGCTGGAGTTTGCTTCCAGCTTCAACACACAGCACACAGCACTGGGGATTGGAAATAGCAATTCCCCACAAGCACTATGCACATTCATGTGTAAAAGGAAAGTACTATACCAGGCAGACTGCTCCTCGATCCCGATCGCAATTACTGCAAAATACCCGGGAGAGCACACAACAGCTTCAGTTCCTGACAGACCGAGCGCGATTCAGCAATTTTTCCAGTCTTTCTACAGGGTGAGCCTGGTTTCCACACTTCTAGTGCTTCTTTCTCCTCAGAACTTGGATTCAGTCCAAACTGGCACTCACAAAGGCTGCAGACCGAAACTCAGGGCCTCACACGCACTTCCCGTGTGAAACTATACACCACAGAAGCACAGAGCTCCTTCTCTCTTCACAGTCACAACTGATCTAATCTTTCCAGTCACAGAGCAGGGCATTTCCTTTAGCTCCACACCATTCTGTTGGCTGGTTCGGCCGTCACTCACAATAAGACTCCCTCTGTTGGTAGAAAAGACGCCAAGGTTAAAACTACATTTCCCAGAGTCACTGCCTATACAATCCCCTTGTGGCTGGCTCAAAACTGAGAGTCCAAGTTCTGATTCGCCCTCAGGCTCCATTTTAGGGTCTCCCTGTCATCCTGATTGGTCCAAGTCAGCTATTCAGGACTAAAATGAAAGAGTTACACTGAAACAGTTCATGCTGAAATGAAGACAGATTAGACAAACTACATTTTCTCAGTCACTCTGAATGATTTCTGGCAAACAGTTATATCTTTCAACAAGGCTCCCTCTGCACATGTAGCAATGACAGAAACGGGGCGAATTGACAGCAGCCCGGGCGGGATTCAAGCATTAAATACACAGTTTCCCCATACAAAGTAATTAAGTCTGCAAGCAGACAGCTCTTAAAGAGACAGTATGTGGAGGCTCAAATAGCACTCACTTGGAACCACATTTAAACAGCTCAGACGCTGAACACCGCCCAGACTTGGAGCATTCAGGCAAACTCCTGGAAGACTTTTGGGAACCCCCCATTTGTAGGGGGGTTACACATGGAAAACTGTCTTCCTGGTAGCCATCACTTCGGCCAGGAGGATCAGTGAGCTCCAGGCTCTGTGTATAGAGCAGGATTACATATCTTTCCACAGAGACAAGGTGGTTTAGAACTAACAGAAAATTCCTCCCAAAAGTAGTTTCTGACTTCCATCTGAATCAGTCAATTACTCTGCCAGTCTTTTTCACTGAACACACTAGTTCAGGTGAATGCAGGCTACATAGCATGGATGTCAAAAGATCACTAAGTTACTACATTACTCAGACAAAGTATCACAGACAGGACAGACAGCACTTGTTCCTGACCTATGGGGATATGGGAAAAGGAAAACCAGCCTCAAAAAGGACCATTTCACATTGGATAGTGCAGTGTATCCAGTTCTGTTATTCAAAAGCTGGTAAGGAGCCCCAGTAGGCCTGAGGGCACACTGTGCAAGAGGCACAGCTGCTACATTAGCAGCTGCTCGTGACATTCTACCACTAGAAATCTGTAAAGCAGCTACATGGAGAACAGTACATACCTTTACAAAGCACTACTGTTTGGATACCCAATCCAGAGGTGATGCCAGGTTTGGCACAACAGTGCTACAGATCCTGTTTCCTAGTTAAGGTTCTGTGCCCACCTCCAAAGGTACTACTTCGTAGCCTGCAGGAGTTAAAAATATTGAAGAATTCCTGGTGTTAGAAGAAAAAATTACTTACCTTAGTAATCTTGTTTCTTCTAGGGTATACTTCAGTATTATTAACTCACCCTCCCTACCTCCCCTTCCAGAACAAGAGGCCTCTGCATAAGGGCTTGAATACTGTAAAGAAAATGGTCTTACCACATTTGTGTTATAGGTTTTTTAAACCCAGTTGGATGTTGTTTCCTTGTTTGGGTCCTAATCTGGCAGTTTAAGGATTTTTTTGTTATGAGGGTTTTATTGTTGTTGTAGTTGTTGTTATTATTATTATTATTATTATTACTGTTAGTATGATAGTTAGTATAGGGGGCCTGTCCTTGCAGGCCCCAATTAATCTGAGCATGTTAGAATGCAACAGTTCGTAAGGGCAGCATTTGAATGGTGGCATGAGCCAATAACTGCAATGTGTGTTCCACCATATGCATATTACCATTTTCTGGGCAGTTCAATGCTGGAGGCTGACTGCAGGAGTTAATAATATTAAAGAATACCTTGGAAGAAACAAGAATACTAAGGTGAGTAATTTTTCCTTCCTGTCTAAGGCCTAGCCACAATATGGACCCTGCAACACCTACTTTTCTGTTGACTACTGGATGTTGCAGAATCATTGGCTGAAGCTGAGCGCTCTGGTTCCAACCAGAGGTAGGTGTCAGTTCAGAAGGTCACTGTACAGGAACTCGGACCATTCACTCAGGCCCCCTCACCATTTTTGGAGTTGGCTGAGGCACAGAGCTCTCCTCCCTTTACAGCATCCTGGGGCTATGCTGGAGTCCCCATTTGGTGGTGTTGGGTAGATCATCAGCTCCTTCTGGGTGGCCAATGGAGATTCCACCATGGCCTGTTTGCAGCTGGAAATTTGCCACCCGAGGGTTGGCATCAAGGCCTTTGGCCTTGTCCACCACCTTGGTGATGTCAACCCTGACTGTGGGTGTCTCTGTGGCTCTCATCACCTTTTGCAGTGATGATCCTGGGGAAGGGGGGTGCAGACGTCTGTGTCAGCCACAATGTCACCCTCTGACTCAGAGGAAGGACTCAGTGTTGGGCATGACACCAACATCAGTGCCATGGTCCATGCCATTGTCAGTGCCGGGGATGAGCTAACTGCAGGGGATATTGGTGCTTCTGGTGTTGATGTCACTAGCAGTGCCAGCTCAGAGAGCAGTGATGGTTTTCGTACCGAGTTCTCTCCTGGCTCCAGCACAGACATTGGCATTGGTCTGAACTTGGGCCTCTCCATGGGGCCCACCCATTCAGAAAGGCACACTGTCTGTATCAGGGCTCCCCCCACCGCTGGTCACAGCTCTGCCACCTCCTCCATTGTAGGAGTGTCAGCAGCAGGAGTATCTGCTCAGACTTCCCCTAGGACAAGGGTGTCGCCAAAGCCTCAGGACCCTACCCGAAACATAGGATCTTCCCTTGTCAATCTTCACCATTCATTACTGCTGGGTGTAAGCCAGAGGCGTGCACCCGCCACGGGAGTTTTTTTTTTTGTTTGTTTTTAAGGAGTCAGCACCGATTGCGCCGCCCCCGAGAGTGATGCACCACGTGATGCGCAGGGGGCAGCCGTTAGGCGCCGCAGACTCCTCCTCCATCCCAGTTCTGTTTTTCCCACTGTCGAGGTTGCACCTGCTGCATGGAGCCGAATTCAGTACTGCATCATAGGCCGTATCCTACTCGAAGCCGTCAAGCTCCTTCATCCTATGTTTCTCGAAGTCGTCGACCGGTAAGACAGTTCTGTTTTTCTATATTATTTGACGCCGCCGAGAGCTTTTCTGTGTTTTTCCTTAATTGTTTTGCATCATGTCTGGTTCGGGGGCAAAAGGCAAGTCTACGGTGGGCTGTGCCCCTATGCATCAGTGCCCTTGTGGCCGACACTTTTCCGTCTCGGACCATCATGATGTTTGTCTCTGGTGCCTCGGACCCTACCATGATATGGATCATTGCGACACCTGCTTCTCCATGGATCACCGTGTGTTGGAAGTCCACACGTTTAAAGTCGGACAAGCTCCACCGACTTTCAGAGGACGGCGTCGTCCGAGGGCTTCCCAGGCCAGATCTCTCGACCCTTCCTCCGGGTCCCCTCTCCCAGGTCTGTACGGCCCGGCGAGGAGGAAACCTCCTCCACTTCCAGCCTTGCCGAGGAGGAGGTTTCTTCTTCGGCACCGGAGGAACTGTGTAATCCCTCTTGGGGTCACGCCGTTGGCACCGTCCCGGCAGTCACCTCCATGGAGGTGCCAGGCTCCCCTGGTGTCGCGGCCCTCTGTTGAGGGGCCTGGCTCTGGTGGACCCTCGTTCCCATCTGCCCTTGTCGTCGTAGAGTCTGGTGCAGCTCGCGGTGCTGGTGACTCAGCCAGGGCCGTCAGCGGTGCCATTCTGGGTCTTGGCGCCGTTCGCAGCGTGGGGGACTCAGACAGCGCCATCAGCGGTGCTGTTCTGAGTCTCGGCGCCGTCCGCAGTGCCAGGGACTCAGGCGGCACCATCGGCGGTGCCATCTTGGGCCTCAGTGCCCTTTGCGGCACTGGGGACTTGGTCGGTGCCGTTCGCGGTATCGCGCTGGGCCTCGGCACTGTCCGCAGTGCCGGGGACACAGGCGGCACCATTGGCAGTGCCGCACTGGGTCCCGGCACTGTTCGTGGTGCTGGGGACTCGGGCAGTGCCGTTCATGGTGCAGCCCAGGTTCCTGGCGCTGCCGAACATATGGATAACTCTGCGGACATGGTTGGCATTGTGGCCTACGGCGGTACCAGGAATGGTGCCATCTCTGGGCAGGTTCATGCAGCTGTTGCGATGGAGCCTTCCCTTGTCGACCCCTCCTCGGAGGAGGATTATTCAGGTGAGGATCCAGACCAGCGGCTAGAGTCTTCGGGCTCGGAACCTCCTGTAGGCCGCAGGGTTAGACGTTCCAGTGTTCCTCTCCCACAGTCCCCGGAGCTGATTAACCTGGATGATTCCATGGTTAGGGGTGACCTGGAGTCTTCCGTGGTGGACCCTTTGGGTATTCCGGAGAGGATACTCTCTTCTCAGAGGTCCCGGGCAGCTGCCGTTCCTGGTGCTACTTGGGTCCTTCAACAGATGGGGGAGGACTCTGCCTCGGCAAGTTCCCTTCGGGGTCTTGCTCAGCAGGAACCTCCATCACTGGTTACGAGGAAGAGGGCTGCCTCAGAGTCTGAAGGATTGAGGGGTAGAGGTCTGGAGTGGCGACGAGCCCCCACTGCCCTGCGGGGTGTGGGGAGGAGTCGTAGCGCTGATCCTCACCTTTCTCTTAAGATCTCTAAAGCGCCTTCTGGTGGCGGTTCTGAGGGTTGCCCTTCTGGACTCATGTAATTCTCGACTACCTTTGGTCCCTCTCTGTCGGGTCTTCAGTCAGCAACCCTTAAGGTGCACCTGGCAGCCATCTCTGCCTACTGGGCATGGCCGGTATACAGTCGGTGGCACAGGAGAAGGTGATCTGGTGCTTTTTCAAAGCCCTTAACCACATTTCCCCTCTGCTGCATGAACCACCATCACCTTGGGACTTGTTGCTGGTGTTGGCAAAGCTCATGAGCAAGTCTTCTGAACCAATCCACAGGTGTGAAATGTCTCATCTGTCATGGAAAACCACCTCCCTGGTGTCTATCATGTCAGCCTTAAGGATCAGTGCGCTCCAGGCACTTTCGGTGGAGTCTCCTTACCAAGTCTTCCACAAGGACAAGATTGTCCTTCGCCCCAACCTGAAGTTCCTCCCAAAGGTTGTGTCTGAGTTTCACCATAACCAGGTGATGCATCTCCCAGTGCTCTTCATCAGTTACACCTCGGAGGCTGAACACAGGCTCCATACCTTGGATCTGCGGCAAGCGCTTGCCTATTATAAGAAGCGCATGGCTTGAGTTCAGGGAGAGGTTCCCCAGCTCTTTGTCACCCATGCTGAAGCTGCGCCTGGCAGACCGGCAGCTAAGTGGATGATTGGCAGGTGGATTGTATCCTGCATCAACCTCTGCTATAGGTTGGTGGGTAGGGAGCCTTCCGCAGGGCTAAGGCCTCATTCAAGCCGCCATACCACTGCCTCAGTGGCTGCTTCCAGGGATGTCCCTATCCAGGAAATCTGCAGGGCTGCTACCAGAAAGCCAGCACACACCTTCATTATCCACCACCACATCAACCCTGAGTCATGCCAGGATGCTGGTTTTGGGTCCTCAGTTCTCAAATCTCTGTTCCCTAAATAGGGGGTGTGCGTCTGGCCCCCTCCTCCCGGAGAACTGCTAGGAGTCTGCTAGAAGTGTGGATAACTACACCATATCCATGTCCCTAGAAAAACAGGTTACTTACTTGTAACAGTAGTTCTAGAAGTGGTATATGGTGTACATCCACACTGACCCAACGGACCTCCCCTGGCAAGTGGCACACCGGTCTTGCCTCCAGCGGGCATGATCTGACATCACGGGGTGGTGCCAAGAGAGTTACCACCTGGGTGGTTGGGAGGAACCAGCTTGAAGACTTTCTGGCAAGCCTTGAAGGGGAAAGGACACTACCAAAAGTGTGGATGTACACCATATACCACTCCTAGAACTACTGTTACAGGTGAGTAACCTGTGTTTTCTTGCCTGAACAGTTTGGTTGTGTCAGGACACTTGGTGCAGGACACATGGTGCCCATATTCTTTGACGGGATAAATTCCCTTTTCTTACTGTTGCAGAGGGGCCACCTGGGGCCTGCCCCACTGTACTAACACCATCAGTGCGACTGGTAACAGGTTATTCAGGTTATTCAGTTTTTTGCTCTCATTCAGTCTTTGGCAGTTTTCCTCTCTACCTTTGTGCATTCTTCAACCAGGGAGAATGAGAACGGCTCTCTTTGATTACTTGTGTCACAGCTTGTCACAGACTTCTAACCCTTGTTGGTACAGGGAGTGTCCTAGTGGCAGGCATTCATCTCTCAAGTGGTCAATGTTAATGGATGCATTCCTTATTCCGTTGTATATCAAGTTCTAGTCATCTACCACTAGGGGCTATGTTGGGAGGACAACACATTTTTAAACACTACACAATTCTATCTGAATCTTTGCCTTTAGATCTGACACAGAGCTAAAGCTGGCACCACTCTTGGGACTGCTGCCCATGTTACCCTCCCTTCTCCCTGTTAGTCAGCAAGGTTGTCCCTGTTGGTCCAACAAAAGATATCAAATCACATAATCTTACCTGTGTCAATTTTCACCATTCATCACTGGTGGGTGTCATCCAGAGGCGCAGCACCCTGCGGGAGTTTTTTTTTTTTACCTGAAGGGGGAGGAGTCAGTACCACCTCAGTTCTGTTTCTCCCACCGTTGAGAGTGCAGCACCTCGCATCTAGCTCGTGCTGCCTGCACCACTGCAGCCTAGTCCAGCTCGTCGACACCGCTGCCTCAGTTCTGCAATCCACTTGGCACTGTTTGGGTTACGGTAAGATCTTTCATTTTTATTTGGTAACGGCACTGGGTCTTTTCTGTTTAGAGTTTAGTTGCTCTCGGTCATGCTGGGTCCATCCAGGGACAAGAAGAAGTGTTCCAAAGTGGGTCGGGCCCCTATGTGTCAGTATCCCTGCAGCTGACAAATGTCTGCTATGGATCGACATAACCAATGTTTATCCTGCCTGGGTCCACAGCATGATATGGATCAGTGTGATACGTGTTTTTCTATGGACCGAAGAGTTCTGGAACACCGCGCATTTAAAATCAGCCATCCGCCACCGACTTTTGGAGGATGCTATCGCACCAGGAATACCAAGTGCAGGTCCTCTCTCCCTTCCTCTGGGTCCCCTCCCAGTTCTATATGGGCCAAGGAGGAGGGGGCCTCCACCCTTTCTAGCCTTGCCACGGTGGGGGCTCCTTCCGTGGTGCCAGAGGTTCCATTCGGGGCCGAACTGAGAGCACTGCATCGGCAGTCGTCTCCTCCGAGAGGAAGGTTCCACCGGTGTCGTGGCCCACTGCTGCTGGTCCTGGCATGGGTAGCTCCTCAGTACTGCCCACCAGCATTGTCTTTGGTCCTGTCACCGGTAATTGAGGGGGCACCACATGCGGCACCGGACCTACCCGCGGCACCGTTCACGGCGCCGTGAGTGGGAAGGCCTCCAGGGTTGCTAGGGTGGAGATCTACTTCATCTCCAGCTCTCTGGAGCCAGATGATCCTGTAGCGAACCCTAACTGGCAGCCTGACTCTTCAGAGTCTGAGGAGCCTTCCAAGCTTGGTGCCTCCGCACCCTCCCAGGTTCCCTCCCCAGTGGCTCCAGTTGTTGCGCTTGGTTCCGGCCCAGCACAGGGGTAGGTGCCGGATCCTGGGGGGCCGACAGCGACTCTGGGACTGCAGGGGTGGTGGTCTCGGCCTTGGAGTCCAGGGTGGAGGCTGACCCTGGCATTGGTGCCACGCAGGATTCAGAGGTAGGGACAAGGGTGGGGGTCTCCTCTCCCTTGGTCCCCTTTGGTGGGCCTGAGGGGTTGGAAGTGCCTCCAGCTCTGGGAGTGAGGAAGAGGTCAGCCTTGGAGTTGATGGGGTTGAGGGAACGGGGTACAAAGTGATGGTTCCCGCGCTGGGCCTTCGGGGCTCAAGGCAGAGCCGAAGCCTTGAGTTCAGTTTCTCTCCCTATCGCCGGGAGACCTCATTGGGTGCTGGGCCCCTTTCTGGTCATATGCCCAGTCTCACAAGGAATATTCCTTTCAGGGCTCAGCCCCGACTGCTTTGAAATGGTTGAGTGGCTGCTGGCTGCGCAGACTTGTGGATCTCCATGAGGTAGGTGTGAGGTCACCTGTTAGGTCGCCTAGCCCTGTCAGAGGCCGCGTGCAGAGATGCCTTTCCCCCTTGCCACTGCATCCTCTCTTTCAGCTCCCAGGTCACGGTCCTACGGATCCAGGATTCCCCGCTGTCTGAAAATATAGGGCGGTGGCAGTGGTGATTGGGTCAAAAGGTGTGTTTCCTGGACCTCCTGCATGTACTGTACTTGTGTATAAGCATATTTTAAGTAAAATATTGTGTGCTGGTATCAAAACGGGTAGTAGTACAGTAGGGGATAACAATAAAAGACAGTTTTGGAGGATTTTATAAAAAACAGTCAATAATGAATAAAAATATAAAGTGGTGGCAAAAAAATATAGGGTGGTGGCCCACCACGCTAAAACAATGAATGGGGAACACTGGGGTCCTTTAACTAGGGAGCTGTTCAGGACCACTGCTGCTACCTTTCCCCATCAAGTGCATGCCATGGACGAGAGGGTCTTCTGCCTTTCTCCCCCGCAGCAGTCGGATTCTGAATCCTCTGGCTTGTCTGCCTCCTTGCCTTCCTCCCCCGAGGAAAGGAATTCTTCAGTCCATCTGTCCTCTGAAGCAGACCAGACAGGGTATCAGTGCTTCCTCACGTGGCTGGTAGATGAGCTTCACCTCCCCCATCTGGCAAGATGCAATCCTGAATGGGCGACTCGCACTTTTCTTAGTGAGTTCAGTGCAGATCACCTTGTGGTCCCCCCTTGGCTGGTGCCTTTCCAGGAAGAGTCATTCAAACAACATGAAGTCTTGCTATATTATAGACATTAGCAGTTTGATCCAGCTCTAGAACTGCCCCGGAGTGAAATGGTTAAAACCATTCCAAAATAGAATTTTGGCACGAGAGCAGCTCTATCTGTGTCATTTCAAACTTGAACTGTCAGATTCTTTACTCCACCTCAGTGAACAGTCGCTCCGGAGATTTCTCCTTCTGCTCGGTTCATTTCTCGGTTTAAAAAGTGTTTTCTCGGTTGGATTTAACTGAGAATAGTTTTATTTTAACCTCAAAACCGTTCGGTTCAAGCTCTATCTGTGGTAACCGTAAGTAAATGAAGGTTTTGTCTGTGTGGAACTTGTAAGTTATCGGTTCGGTTTTGAACCGATCAGTGGGTTTAAAACTCATTTAAAACTAAAAGTTACTATTTCAGAGGCGGTTCCCGGTTCTTATCGGTTCTAAAAAAACAGATTTATTACGGTTTTTTCCAATACCCGCGGACTAATGTTAGGAACCGACATAAGGGTGTCTTGCCTGGCACTGCCGTTAAAGAGGCGTTTTTGTTAGCTGGCATTATGTCTGAGAAACCAAAAGAAAACCGGCCCACTGGGTTTCAACACTGTGATGTTTGTGGGAAGTCTTTGCAAGGCTGACCCACACACCACATGTGTTTATTGTCTGGGGTTTGACCACCTCCAGTCAGACTGCCAGGTATGTAAGAATTTCCCTGCAGCCACCCTGGAAAAAAGATTGGGCAGGCTCAGGGAATGAGAGGCCAAAAAGTCCGCTGACCCAGATGGCCAGCCCGGTTCGGTGCCAACCGAACCAGAGGGAGTGCCCTCTGACCAGGGCCAGACTTCCTCGGGCAAAAGAAAAGCTGGTTCTGAGGAACCAATTCCAGTAAAGAAAACAAGAAAATCAGCAGGTCTGGAGTCCAAAATTCCTTCTCCAACTGCTGCAGAGATAGCAAAAGCCATACAAATTGTCCAGTCACTGTCTCAGGGTCCGTCCAACCACCACTATCTGGTAAAGGTCGGTTCGTCCGGTCCCAGTGGTTCAGGATTATGATATTGAGGAATTTTATGACCAGAGGAGGGGAGGAGGATTATGAACAGTATGAATGTGGCTGGAAGGTCTGGGTGCCCATTGAACCGACATCTCCCCAGACAGAACTTTAGAATCTCCTCATGCTGTCTGAGTCCCCATCTCATTTTATGTTTTATAAAAAGTTGCTGAAACCCTCCAGCTTCCTTTAGAAGAGGCTGTGGATGAGCAAGAGGAGCCTGATTTTGTAGAAATGATGGATATTCCAGAGTCTAGGAGGTTGTCTATTCCTTTACATAAGTCTTTTAGGAAAAACAATTAAAATTTTAAAAGCTCCTAATTCTGTGCCTCCTGTAGATAAAAGATGGACAGAAGGTATACATTGTCAGGCCCTGATACAGAATTCCTTTCTCAGCAATGCAGTCATGTTGAGTAGTTCAGGCTGCTGCCTGTGATAAAGCTAATATTCCCTTGGCTTCACATCCTCCTGACAAGGATTCCAGGAAGATTGATGCCATGGCAAAAACAGTATATGGCAGCCTCTCTGGGACTCAGGCAAGCAAATTATATGGCTTATGTAGCTAGGTATCAGAAATCTAGATGGGATACTGTTATGTAATTGGCCAAGCAGGCCCATGGCCAGCTGGCTAGTGAACTAGAACAGGTGGCTGCTGATGGCATTGAAGCCTCTAAGGTTCAGTTTCATGCTGCTGTGGATGTTAATGATGTTTCCCTAGGGTCATGGCCACATCTGTAGCTTTGTAGGTTGGCCTGGCTCAGGTGTACTAGTTTGTCACAGGATACCCAGACTAAGGCTATGGATTTTCCTGTGGTGGGAAATTATCTGTTTGGAGAGCAGACAGAGAATTACATGAAGAAGATGGATAAATATAGGACTACTTACAAGAGTGCCCAGGCTAAGGAGCGGCAAGCCACTCCTCAAAGGCATGCCTCCAGGGGTAGGGGTAGGCCTTTTCACAGGCCTTTCTACCAGACTCAGGCCTCCTCTGCCTATGCTCAGAGGGGCTTCTTCAGAGGCAGGGGCAGACGAGGGGTGGGCAGATCTGCTCCAACCCCCCAGCCTAAAGCTCCTGCGAAACAGGCACCCTGATGGGGTGCCCAGGGCCGATTCTCCTGTACCAGTGGGGGGCAGGCTGGCTTACTTCAGTCAGAATTGGGCTTCTTTAACCTCAGACAAGTGGGTTCTGGAAGTAGTAAGCCAGGGTCTGGTTCTCAGCTCCAAAAAGTTTCCCAAGTTGAGAAGCAGATTTTTTCTACCTGCAAGTGCTTCAGAGACCCTCGCTCTGGAAACAGAGGTCTCATCCCTGTTAGCTCTCAGAGCAGTAGCAAGGGTTCCTCCCCTGCATCAGGGCAGGGGTCTGTATTCCAGATACTTCCTTACCCCAAAAAAGACAGGAGAATGGCGGCCCATCTTAGATCTCGGATATCTGAACAAGCATCTTTTGAAACCAAAGTTCAAAATGGTAACTCTGGCAATGATTTTACCTTCCCTAAGGCCAGGGGACTGGCTAGCCTCCCTGGACCTCAAGGATGCCTATTTCCATGTCCTAATCAGAAGATCCCATCGAAAGTACCTCAGATTCGAACTGCCCTCAGGTCATTACCAGTTCAGAGCAATGCCCTTCGGCCTTACCTCTGCTCCAAGGGTATTCACAAAGTGTCTAGCAGTGGCAGTGGCCCACTTAAGGAGGCAGAGGATTGCTGTTTTTCCCTATCTAGACGACTGGCTCATTGTAGGCCAGTCCCCAGAACAGGTAAAATCTCACCTGCAGGTCACCCAGCAGCTTCTCACCTCCCTGGGTTTTCTGCTAAACCTACCAAAGTCGGTTCTGGAACCAGTCCAGGTACTCACCTTTATAGGGGCAGATTTGGACACAAAGCTAGCCAGAGCCTTTCTTCCCCCAGAAAGGGTAAGGAATTTAGTGGCTCTGGCCTCTTCCTTCACTCCCAGGTGTCTCGACCAGCAAGACACTTTCTGCAGCTCCTGGGGCACATGGCTGCATCCACAGCCGTTGTGCAGGGAGCCAGATTTCAGATGAGAGAGACATTCAGTTTCACTTGAGAACCTTTTGGTCTCAGAGAAGAGACCCCTTTCCAAGTTGGTCCCAGTGACTCAACCTTGATCCTAGCTCTCCAGTGGTGGCAGGATCAGAGCAATTAAGAGCGGGGTCCCTTCATTTCCCCTTCTCACGACTTGACTCTCACTACAGATGCTTTCCTTCTGGGTTTGGGAGCCCACATGGGCGACCTTTCCACTCAGGGAGTTTGGTCCCCAGGAATCTCTGCTCCACATCAATTTGCTGGAACTCAGAGCTGTCTTTTTAGCTCTTCAAGCTTTTTCTGCATCTGTCCACGACAAGGTGATACAAGTCAGAACAGACAACACCACAACAATGTGGTACATCAACAAACGGGGCACTTGGTCTTCGGCCTTGTGCACCGAGGCAATGAAGTTGTGGTCTCTGGCCTATTCCCTGAACACTTCCCTCATAGCAGTTCATCTTCCAGGGAAGGACAATGTCCTAGCGGATGCCCTCAGCAGGATTTCCCAGGGCCATCACGAATGGTCCCTGGATCCTCAAGTGCTGGGGATAGTTTTTGCCAGGTGGGGCATCCCTCAGATAGATCTTTTTGCAGCCCCAGACAATCACAAACTTCCTCTGTTCTGTTGCAGGCCTCCAGTGCTGGGCTCAGTTCCCTGTATGCCCTTCTTCTGGATTGGGAGGGAAGTTCTCTATGCTTTCCCCCTTTCCTCTCCTATTCAAAGTACTAGTCAAAATCAGATCTCAGCCTTGCAGGGTGATTCTGATTGCCCGGATTAGGCCAGGCAGCCTGGTACCCACTTCTTCTGTCTCTGACAGTCCATTTTCCCTGTGCCTCCCAGGAATCACAATCTGTTGACTTGCGCCCAGGAAGGGTTTGGTATCCAGACCTCAAATCCCTCAACCTCAAGGCCTGGCTCTTGAGGAGTTAGAGTTTGCTGATTTACACCTCTCTCAGGGTGTTCTTGAGATCCTAAAGGCTTCCAGAAAGCCTTCCACTAGGGCTACTTATAGTTCTAAATGGAAAAGGTTTTTCCATTTGGTGTGCTGGGAAAAATATTTCCCCAGAATCTGCTGAATTGCCCATTTTGTTAGATTACATGGTACATCTTAATTCCTTGGGTCTCAGACCAGCTACCCTGAGAGTTCATTTTGGCAGCTGTGTCTGCTTTTGTGTCAGCAGGAAAGTCATCCCCTCTTTCCTCTCATCCTGTGTTTTCCAAGTTTTTTAAGGGATTACTCCATACTAATCCTCCCTTTCGGGAACCGGCCCCTGCTTGGGACCTTAATGTTTGCATTGCCCAGTTAATGCAACCCCCTTTTGAACCTCTGTCTTCTGCAGAGCTTAAGTACCTAACTTGGAAAACTGTTTTTCTAGTGGCTATCACTTCTGCCAGACGCATAAGTGAATTGCAAGCCTTGTCGGTGGAGACTGACTTTATTTCTTTCCACAGGATAAGGTAGTCCTCAGGACTAATAGGAAGTTTTGCCTAAGGTGGTTTCAGATTTCCATCTTAATCAATCTATCTCCTTCCAGTATTTTTCACTGATCACTCCTCTTGGTGAGAGGAGGTTGCACAACCTGGATGTTAGAGAGCTCTTAGTTATTATATAGAGCGTACCAAAGGTCACAGGTTCGAATCCTCCAACTTTTCCTTCCCTATGGTGAAGTTGGGAAGGCAAACCTGCCACAAGAGATCAATAGCCAGGTGGATTGTTTCTTGTATCCAATTTTGTTATCAGAAAGTGGGCAGAGCCCCCGGTTTGAGGGCTCATTCTACCAGGGGTACAGCCTCTCTAGCTGCTGCCAGAGATATCCCTTTATTAGAGATTTGCCAGGCTGCTACTTGGAAAACGGTACACTTTTACCAAGCATTACTCCCTGGATGTCCAGGCCAGGAGAGATGCTCAGTTTGGCACAGCTGTTCTTCAGAGCCTATTCCTAAGTAGGTTCTGCCCTCCTCCATGGAGGTACTGCTGTGTATTCTGCTAATGTCTATAATATAGCAAGACTTCATGTTGTTTGAAGAAAAATTACTCACCTTAGTAATGTTGTTTCTTCTAATGGAGTCTTGCTATATTATAGACCTCCCCAACCTGCCCCCTCAGAACCTCTACTTGGTGAGGGTGCGGGCAACTTAGTGTGGGCACTACTTATGTTCTTTTAGCATTTTGTCCCTTTGGGACTTTGGGGTGTGTATGTGTACGCTGTGTGTGTTTTATTATACTTATGTTCCATTTTCATATTATTAGAATGGTGTTAGTATTTCTGGTCCCTGACTTGAGTCTTGGGTGTTGGGACCATCAATGGTTGTTATTATTTAGGTAGCCATTTGGCTAGTGTAGGTTACAGCTTCCACACAGACCTTAGTGAGTTTGACTCGTAAAGATCTGACAGTTCAAGTTTGAAATGACACAGATAGAGCTGCTCTCGTGCCAAAATTCTATTTTGGAATGGTTTTAACCATTTCACTCTGGGGCAGTTCTAGAGCTGGATCAAACTGCTAATGTCTATAATATAGCAAGACTCCATTAGAAGAAACAACATTACTAAGGTGAGTAATTTTTTCTTCCATACCTGGCAGTGTCCTTCCTCCTCAGGTTCTGCCCCCAAGGGCTGCCAGCGCAGGTATTGCGCACCCCAGGAATATCCAGGAGCTATGTCTCATCCTGTTTCTGGAATTGAGACCCTAGCTACTCCTTCTGGGCATAAACGCCCAATGCACGACTGACCTCTGGATGCGGACTCTGCGGAGTTCGACCGCTGGAGTCGGAGAGTTTTCTTCTCGTTGTGCATTATGTTGTGCATCTCCGCTCATCAAGCACACCACACTGCCTATAACAAACATTTGTGGTCTCTGCTCAGCCAGGTGCTAGTACATCTGCCTGATTCGGAGGCAACCAGACAAGCCATTGCCCTCTCTGCTCAGGGTCTGGAGCTTGCAAGGCACCAGGCAAGGGCGTCTTATGACACCAATGAGGTAGCCTCTAGACTTGCAGGGACAGTGATCTGCATCAGGCGGATGGCGTGGCTTCGTCTGTCATGGTTGTCAACCTTGGCCCAGCATAGGGTGCTTGCCTCTGCCTTCCGGGGGACCCGCCTGTTTTCCAGCAGGGCAAGGAGGGCACTTCAGTGGTGCCTTCCTTCTCCCAGTCATCAGGAGACCCCTCCTCACCCTGACCAGTCACAGGCCTGAATGGCCTGTGGGGGTCCTCTCCCTTCTGCAGTCTTCCCCTACGAAGGGCTGAGGGATTTCGTCCCTCAGGAAACTACTGAGCCCCCTTCAGGGGGGACTTGGTACTCACCCACCAGTGATAAATGGTGAAGACTGACACAGGGAAGATATGGAAATTACGTACCTACTGTAATTCTTGATCTTCCTGTGTATCTTCACCGTACATCACTGAATCCCACCCTCCTTTCCCTCAAGGCCTCAGTCCCTGGGCAGTCCGCCTCCCCGCTCGCCTTCCTCCCTCCGCTGAGTGGAATCTACCTTCTCGGTTTGCACCCTTCTAGAATTGCCAGGGGGCTCTTGCCGGGAGGAGGGCGAATGAGGTCTGCGCCCTGGCCATGGGTGGGGTCTCCCCTTGTACCCCTCTCCCCCCCCCCATTGCTCCTGCCTCATGGCAGGGTTTCCTCCCCACCCAGCTGGGCCCAGATCCACTGGGTTCGGGCCGACCCCTTGGGGGGTGACCCAGCTCAGTTGGTTGGTGGGGAGGGGTGCGTGAGAGTCCTCCCTTATTATCTATCCTTCTTTCTCTTTCTTATCTCCTCCCCCTAAGGGGGCAGAGATGTGGTCCATGGGTTGGGGTGCTCTCCCCCCCTTTTCTCTTCTCCCTTAAGTCAGGAGAGCCCTATCTGAGGATATCTTCTCCTTAAAATCAAGGGAGGAGGGGACCATAGCCATGCCTTAAATTGATGCAGTGGCAGCTGTTTTCCTGCCTGGAGCTGCAAGCCTCTCAAGCTTGCACCGCAGTTGTAGTGGGGCAAGGTTCTCTACCAAACAACTTAAACTTGGGTCTTTCCGGCATCCCTGTTTAGGGAGGCTAGTGCACCGGGCTGGGGTTCCCTCCTTTTGCTTCTCCCTTATCCCTTATTTCTTCTTCTTTTCTTATTCTTCTCCTTCTTTTCTCTATTTCAGTGCTCTGGCTGGTTGTCCAGGGGCTGAGGCCAATGCCATTCCCTCGGGTCCTTCTCTGTCTCTGTCCTCTGGCTAGCATATTTCTTTTTCATTTAATTCCTTTCCTTTTTCTGTCCCTTGAGCTGGCTTGCCCCAGCTTCTCTTTTCTCTATTACTCTATTTTTTCCTCTCTCCAACATGCAGAACTGAGGTGGAGAGGAGCCGGCGCCAGTTATGGCCAACCCGCGAGCATGACACCATGCATCTGCCTCATGGGCGGTACCATGGTGCTGACTCCTCCCCCTTTGGGCAAATGAAAAAGGAAAAAGCTCCCATGGGGTGCTGCGCCTCCGGCTGACATCCACCAGTGATGAATGGTAAAGATACACAGGAAGATCAAGAATTATGGTAGGTACGTAATTTTCATTTTTGTGCGTCTTGCTGTGAGGGTAATTTAGTGTAACAGTAGTGTAGCTGTGGCTCAGATTGTGTTTTCTTTTTTGGACTAGCACTAACTTCCACCTAGTAGTGTATCCCCTATTTCTTGCTTGCTTTCTTTCTTTTCTTTTTTTTCTTGGCAGTTGGATTATATTCAGTTGTTTCCTTTTTTCTTTATATATCCTTTTCCTAGTCTAGCTATAGTTTCGTCACATTTCTTACTCTCCTGGCTAACAGAACTGAGATTGGGTGGGAGCCAGCACCGGTTATTAGCAGGTACGCATTACCCCGCTGTGTCATGCAGGCATCATGAACCAGTAGCAATTGCTGACCACTAGGCCAAAAGATTTGCTCCAACAGGGGTCCTAGCACCTCTAGCTTAGACCCAAGAGTGAAACTTTATGGAGAAGATATGCATTAAGATCTTCAGTTATGGTAAGTACTGTAACTTTTCTTTCTTCAGTCATCTGGGGTGTCCGTACCAATTGAATGTCCTACAGTCTTGTGCTGTTAGGTGCATTCTCATGATATACTAGTCATCTTTTTGAGTGTTTTGGACCTGTGCCTTCGGGGTGTCAGGCAACAGAAGGGCAGGATTATTGCCTTACCTGAGCAGGAGGCAGAATAGCACAGTGGTTCAGGGCTCTGAGCTGAAAACCCTGGAGAGCTGGGTTTGAATCCCACGGTCCCCACCTGCATACTGTGTGATCGTGAGCAAGTCACTTAAATTCCTTGTGCTCCCAGGTTGCACCTAGAGACAAGCTTCAGTTTAGTGTGCTTTTCCTTGTTAAACAGTTCCCTCTTTCCCTTTCCCTAGGCCACATGGCGGACAGTCTTGGTCTGGGAATTTATTCTCTTTATGGTTATGTACACTGCCATACCTTTGGTGGGTGGTATCCTATGGGGAGGAAAGCTCTTTCCTCATCCCTCTTTCAGTATTTATTAGTCATTTATGTTTGTTTCATTTTTCCTGTCTATATCCTTTTTCTTTTGTTCATATGCCCAGAGTTTTTCCATTCTCCTTGCTAACAGGCATCTTCCATGGTTATTTGCTTTGTTAAGTGTTGACACACATGTACCAGTGTCAACACCGTCACTGACAGCACTGCCCAAAAAAGTTTTCTAACCCTAGGAATCCACTAATATTATTACTTTTTGCAGTGCTCCTTTAAGCAGCACTGCCCCAGTGCTAAATAGAATGTATGCTAATGATGGAATCTTTAGCATGTGCATTCAATTAAAAAGCTACCTAGCTCAACTGCCTAGGATCTATCCCTCAGATTTGTTCTCTCCGCTGCAAAGACTAGACACCCTGGAGAATTTCTCTATCATAAGTCATACATGAAGTGACATTTGATCAAAAAAAAAAAAACTTAAGTATTTTTGATTTTATTCATAGCTGCCTAGTTTTAGTGTTTATTTTATTTTACCTCAGGTGAATTTTAGTGTGTTTTGCAGTTCCTCTCAGTTTCTGTCAACCAGGGGGTAACCTACTGTTATTTACCTTAAACTGGAACTTTTAAGTTGCGTTATGATCATTTTTACTGTATTTTTATTTAAAACTGTTTAATTTGAACCGAAAGTGTAACCCTAGGTGGCGCTAACTATGGCTACTACCCCTGCCTGCTTGAGTAGTAGCAGGTTAAAGGGGCACTGTCAGTCTTGTCCCTCGTTTTATTGCCACAAAACAACAGTGTGCCTCTGTGGACACAGTGATCACATATGGTCCACAGAATACCCCCTATATATAACATAATCAAGAATTCTTACCAATTTTCTTAGTTTTCACAATATTTACTTTCCCTCGGGTTCCCCATAAGTACACTGTGCACCAGAAGCAGAAGCAAGATGAGAGTGCACATCGGACACTGTGCGCCGGCACATACATCGATTTTGCACATGGCCATGATAAAAAGTTAAACACAGCATGTATTTTCAAATGCTATATTACAGATGCCGTTTTTTAATTGAAACCGAGCGCTGGAAAAGCAACCAAATGCATTTGAAAGGAGCTGCGAAATCACACATGCGGCGTGGGGCAGCTACTGCGCATGCATGTGATTGTGCATCGTCCTGCTTCGGCGCATCCATAAGATTTCGGCGCTCCTTTCTAATGCACGAGGGACAAGTGACCAGTGCCCCTTTAAGGGGCCTGGTAATGAAACCAGTGCTCCACTCGAGGTCAAGGTTGTTAATGGTCAAGCAACTAACTGGGCACAGCCCTCGGGACACTGTAACCCCCCCTTTCTCTTCTAGTGGCCTGAACAATATACAATAATTACTTTACAATGACCCTTATTCACCATGCAATTACCACACTGTTTGCACTTACCACCAGGGCTGGTTCCTCTAGCTTGACCCTGGGGACCCCCTGTAAAACAAGGTTAAGCACAGCAAACAGCAACAGTACAATACTTTTGGCACAAACTGGAACCACAGTCAGGTTAAATGCAAACAAAGTTAAATCTGATTTATTCAGGGGACTTGAACAAGGGAGCGGTGTAATCAGGTTGATTTGCTATATTAATCAGACACTTATGCATGCAGTTCAGAGTCCCTACACAGTCACACACTCTGGGTACCCAGGTAGGGAAACAGTGGGCTAGCCAGGAACGTTGCAGCTGGTTGGGTCCCTGTGATGGAAGAAAGCAACATGCACAACACACACTATTTGTAATCTGGAGAAAGAAAAGGCAACAAGACAATCAGATGACAACACTTTTTGATTTAGCTGTTGTTGCTGGGAGCTACCCTGATTTTTACTCATGATACCCAATGCTGGACACAGGCAGGAAGAAACTGAGACTGCAGGCTGTTGAGCTGGAGTGCCCGGAGAAGCAGGGCCCACACGAATCACTGAGGCGTCGTTCCTGTTCAAGGCGAGCAGGGGGCTGATCCCCAGGCCGGTCTCTCGTTGATGACTTTCTCTGCGTAACAAGTATTCTGGCTGGGCCAGTGTAGCAGGGCCCAGGCAAACGGAAATGGATACGGATTCAGTCCATGGAGCTGGATACAGTCTCCAGCAAGCAAAACACAGTTCAGACACACAGTGGGGAACCAAATCACGACCCACTATAAGCACACAGCACATTCACATGTAATGAAATTCCACTGTACCAGGCAAATGGCTCTCCGGTCGCAGTTACAGAGTCTCTGCACAATCTGGGAGTTCAGAGGTAGCTAGAAGTCCTGACAGGCCGATCGCATTCAGCAAATCTTCAGTCTTCTTCAGGTTAAAGCCTGGTCACAAATCAGTGGCTTAATTTGCTCTCCAAATTCGGATTCAGTCCGAATAAAAGCATAAGTTCCCTCTCAGGAACAACGGCAGGCATGCAGGCCAAACTCAGGCCTTTCCACAGTTCTTCTGCGCAAGTTCACTATGGATTGCTGCTCAAACTATCTCGAGCTGTTACTTCTTCACTTCCTAACTCAGATCCAACTGAAACTGCAAGCAGTGTGGGACTTTCCCCAAGATCCCAAAGGTTCAGTTGGCTGATCTGTCTGTCAGTCACAACAAGGGCTCCACCTCCAGGTTATTTTAGGCGCCAAAAGCCAAAAACTACAATTCCTACAAGTTTTGGTCCCACCAAGCCCCTGTAGGCAGGCTCCATTTTAGAGTCCCAAATGTACTGATTGGCCCATTCTGACAGTCCAGGATCAAGATGATGGAAGCAAACAGAACTGTCCATGCTGCAAAGAAGGCAGGTTAGAACAAACTGCAATATTATTACTACTCTAACAAATGATCAGCAAACAAGTACATCTTCTAACAGAGCTCCCTCTCAGATTAATTATGACTGCAATCCAGGCAGCTCTTAAAGAAACAGTACACAGAGGCTATACAGGCACTCTCTGGCAATACATTTAAACTGCTAAAATACAGGACACCAGCCTGGCAGTGAGCATATAAGCAAGCTCAAGGAAGGCTTTTCGTGAACCCCCATTTGTGTGTGTGTGGGGGGGTCACATGAGTTTTTCAGTTCCCGCGGTCGGGTCCTCGGTTCCAGAACCGATTGTAACCAAGAAGTTTTAGCCTTTTCTTGCTTCCTGAACTGACCCCAAAAAACGATAACTTTTGTTTTTCTCTTTATCGGTTCATGGTTCCTGTTTTCTTCTATTTCTCCCAGAATTTACAGGACCATTCTATTTTAAAAATTATTTAAAAGTTGTTTAAAATGTTTAGAAGTGTTGCCAAGACAGACAAGCATGATTTATGCTTAGTCTGTCTTGAACAACAACACTTATCTGTTGTTTTGAAAACCAAAATGCAAGTCTTTCCCTCCTAGATGCCTGAAAAATGTCGGGAAAGACTGCAAAGAAAGTTTGAAGAGGGATCCATGGGCTCTCACCAGTTCACCCTCCCTGAATCTTTGGTTTAACCTTCCAGGACCACAAAACCACCCCTGATATGGGTGAGTGCCCTGGCAAGAGCGGCATTGAACCGGCTGACTCCCTGGTGCCTGCCAAGAAACTGTAAAAGACTAAGCACACTGAGACCCTGGCTGGAAGACCATAAGGGGCTCCTCAAGTGCCTGCTACTGTACCTGACCTGGCACAAGCTTTGAAAATCATGCAGATGCTTCAGGGCTTTATACTCCCTCAGCCACCTGCTCGAGCCCAAGTAGGGCTAACATCTGCCTCTGTTCCCCCTCTACTCCTGGAACAATTGGAGTATGAGGAACTAGAAGAGTATGAGGCAGAGCAGGGAATCGAACCTGTGGTCTCCTCTGAACAGGAGTTTGGTTCACCCCCCCCAACCTACTGAGGATCATTCCTTACAATTTTCCTTTGTAAAAAAAATGGTCTAAGGAAGAGGTGCAAGATGAGGAGGAAGCTGAGTATATGTAGCTAAGGAGGTTAACACCCACTAGACAGCTGTTGCTTCCTATTTACAAGTTCTTTAAAAACCAAAAAAAGGACATTGTAGAAACTCTCAAAGCACCCAACACTATCACAAAAACATGATAGGAAGTATCACGGTCAGCTCTCATCCTGACCTCAAGGGAATAATGCAGCAGGCTGCCTGTGAAAGGCTAAAGTGCCTCTGTTCTCTCATCCTCCTGAGAAGGATTCCAGAAAAACTTACAGATGCCTGCTTGCCTTTCTGACAGTCAGGCATGCCAGTTTCCATACCTATGGAGTCCTGTACCAAATGGCTCTGTGGCAGTCTGTGATCGAGACTGCAGAATTTAATCCTTCCACACCAGTAGCAGAATTATTAGATGCTGCTAGGTTAAGTATGGAAGCCTCTAAGTACCGGTCTCAAATGCCAGCAGACACCAATGATACAGCTGCCAGGTGTATGGGAGCTACTGTGGCTACAAGGAGGTTCGCCTGGTTTAGGATTATTAACCTCACTCAGGA
Organism: Neoceratodus forsteri; assembly: GCA_016271365.2. Taxonomy (NCBI): domain Eukaryota; kingdom Metazoa; phylum Chordata; order Ceratodontiformes; family Ceratodontidae; genus Neoceratodus; species Neoceratodus forsteri. The sequence goes on from CM057450.1 coordinate 1,419,506,530, forward strand.
TACCCAGAGCTAGGCATGGATTTTTTCCAGTCAAAAATAATTCACTTTTGGGTGAACAGACTGAAGCCTAACTGATAAAGGTGGATGAATACTAGGCCACCCATTGTAGTAATACTGCCCTCACCCTCTTCCTTGAGAAATGGAAGGGGTGACAGGGGTAGGGCTTCTTACATACATACTGACATACTAAGATACTAAAATGCCAGCAGAATAGGCCTAATGGTCTCTCGAGTCTGCTCGATTTTCAGCACCCACACTGAGGGCCGATTTTGGATTCCCCCCCTCCCCCTTGGGTTATACCGTCCCCAGTCCCAGATGTTCCACCTGTATTGGGCCTGGTCAGATTTACCCACCCCATGTACCTGTCCCATCCCCTCTTAAACCCGTCCACAGTCTCTGCCTCTACCAGCTCCCTGAGCAGTGCATTCCATGGCTTCACCACCCTTTCAGTGAAATAACATCTCCTCCTCTCCCCTCTGAGCATGCCCCCTTCCAGCTTACACCCGCGACCTCTCTTTGCCCCACCCTCCTTCCTTTGGAGCACCCTGACTGGGCCTCCCTTATTTATCCCTTTCATGTGCTTAAAGATCTCTATCATGTCCCCCCCTCCCCGTCCCTTCTCTTCTCCAGGGTGTATATGTCAGAGCTCCTTGAGCCTCTCCTCATAGGTCCTGTCCCTCAGGCACCAGATCATTTTGGTTGCCCTCCTTTGGACCCTCTCTAGGAGTGTAATGTCCCTCTTTAAATGTGGTCTCCAAAACTGCACACAATATGCGAGGTGTGGCCTTACCAAGAAGTTGTACAGTGGAAGGATCACTTCCGCCATTCTGGAGATAATCCCCCTGGCGATGCATCCCAGCATCCTATTTGACCTTGCCCTCCTAAAGGTCTCTGAGTTGTTCGTTTTGACATCTACCACTACCCCCATGTCCCTCTCACCCTCTGTGACTTGAATCGTGTCTCCTCCCAGGGAATACCCTGGCCTGGATTTCTGACTCCCAGGTGCAGAATCTTGCACTTCCCTGCATTGAATTTTAGTTTCCATTTTCCCGACAACCTTTCCAGAGCCTCCAGGTCCTCCTGCAAGGCCACCCTCCCCTCCTCCTCATCCACCACTGCACCCAGCTTTGAGTCATCTGCAAAGCGACTCATCTCACTCCTGATCCTCTTCTCAATGTCTGAGACATAGACGTTGAACAGGAGTGGCCCCAGCACTGACCCTTGGGAAATCCCACTAGTAACTTACCTTGGGGATGAGGCTAGCCCTTCAGCCACCACCTTCTGAGTATGCTCAGAGAGCCAATTTCCTATCCATCTTAACAACTGTCTCCCTAGTCCCATTTCCATCAGTTTAGCCAGCAGGCCACTGTGGGGTACAGAATCAAATGCCTTGCTGAAGTCCAGAAAGAGGACGTCCACTGGCCTACCCTGGTCCAAGGCCCTCGTCACTCAGTCATAGAACTCAACAAGATTTTTCTGGCACAGTCTTCCCGGGACAAAGCCATGCTGCCTATCATCCAAGTACCCAATTTGCTCTAGTAACCCCACTAGCCTTTCCTTGACAATACCCTCCATCACCTTGCTGACCACTGATGTCAGGATAATGGGCCTGTAATTTCCCGCCTCCTCTCTTGATCCCCACTTGTGGATCAGCATGACATGGGCCACCCTCCAGTCTTGGGGCACCCACCCAGTCCTCAGAGAGATGTTGAAAAGCTCTGCTAGAGGGACTGCCAAGACATCCGCCAGTTCTCTCAGCATCCTGGGATGTATCTCATCTGGCCCAGGTGCTTTCTCCGTCCAAAGGAACCCGAGGGCTTCCCTTACTCTCTCTACTGGGATTTCAGCCTCCACATCCTCCCCCTTTTCACCCTGTACTGCTGGCCCCCCCACCTGTCTGTGGTGGCCACTCCCTTTCCCCAGACCCGTCAGGGTCCCTGGTCTCTGCCGGTCCCACTCCTTCCTCCGGTGTGCTCCCGCTCCCCCCTGCAAGACATAGCTCCTCCATCCCCCCTGGTAAAAACTGAGGCAAAGTACTCATTTAGGACTTCTGCCTGTTCCCCTGCCTCCTGTGCCCAACCATCCCCTATCCTTATCTTGCTGATCTGCCCCCTTAATTTCCTTTTTCCCCTATGTATCTAAAGAACCCCTTGTACCCCCTCTGGATCCCACTGTCCAAGGAATGCTCCTTTTTTGCCTTAGCTGCTGTCACCACCCTGGTGACTCTCTTGGCTGTTAGCTCATATTCCTCCTGATCCCTTTCACTCCTTGAGCACTTGAAGCGTCTACAGGCCGCCTTCTTGTCCCTTACCACCTCCTGTACCTCCCGGGTCCACCAGCAGAGTTTTCTGGCCTTACCGAACTTACGTCTTTCCCTTGCGCAGGATCTGGTTCTCATAGAAGACCCTTCTACCAGGTACAAGCTGTGACACAGCAGCAGTACCAGTCACAGCAGGGTGGTTTCTTTAGAGGTAGAGGCAGAAGGGGATCCAGGTGTGGCTCCCAATCTGCCCAGCCTCAGCAACAGGCAGAACAAAATCCCAGACTTTTCTCTTCAGGCAGCCTCCCCAGTTCCTGTAGGGGCAGACTGACTCACTACTTCCAGGACTGGTTAAAGATTACCACAGACAAGTGTGTTCTGGAAGTGGTGAGTCAGGGTTTTTCCCTAAGTTTCAAATCCCTTCCTCCTTTAAGAACAAGACTGTTCAGGGCAGTTCCTTTCACAGAAAGAAAGCTGCTGGAACAGGAGGTTCAGACTCTGCTCTTATCAAGGGCAACAGAGCCTGTTCCTTCCAGACAAAAAGGACAAGGCTTTTATTCAAGGTATTGTCTAACAACAAAGAAAAATGGGGAGTGCCAGCCTATATTAGACCTCAGACTGCTGAACAAATACCTGGTAAGGCCCAGGTTCAGACGGTCACACTGGCCATGATTCTGCCAACACTACAGAAAAGAGACTGGCTAGCCTCCTTCGTCCTAAAGGACGCACACTTCCATATTCCTATAAGGGAGTCACATAGAAAATATCTAAGGTTCAGACTCCCTTCAGGCCACTACCAGTTCTGAACACTACCCTTTGGTCTCACTTCAGCACCAATAGTGTTTACTACGTGCCTGGCAGTGGTGGTGGCACACCTAAGAAGACTAGGTGTTTCAGTTTTTCCCTACCTGGATGAATGGTTCATCATGGGAAAGTCTCACCAGCAGGTAAGAGAGCACCTACAGGTAACCCAAGATCTGTTGTAGTCCTTGGGGTTCCTCGTCAACATCAAAAAGTCAGTCCTAACCCCTGTACAGGTATTACAGTTCATTGGTGCGGAACTGAACACCATTGTGGGAAGAGCTTTCCTCCCTCAAGAGAGGGCAGACAGCATTCTGCACTTGGCAAGCTCGTTTGTCCTGAACAAGCTGAAGCCAGCAAGACAGTTTTCTGCAATTGTTAGCCTGGGTGTCAGGTTTCAAATGAGAGATGTTCAATTCCACGTCAGCACACTGGTGCCAGAGGTGAGACTCTCTCTCTCAAACCCCATCCCAGTAACAAAGGAGTTATTGCAGGCACTCCAGTAGTGGATGGAACCGGACAACTTAAGGGAAGGGGTCCCCTTCCTGCAGGAATCCCCATCACTGATAGTCATGACAGATGCTTCCCTGCTACAGTGGGGTGCTTACTCAGGGGAGCACATCCCCCATGGCACATTGAAAAGTGCAGAATCACTCCAGCATATAAATCTGCTAGAGCTGAGAGCAGTTAATCTGGTCCTTCAAGCCTTCTCTCATTAACGCCAGAGAAGGGTGGTACAAGTCAGAACAGACAATACCACAACAATGTACTACATCAACAAGCAGGGAGGGACAAGGTCCACTCCCCTTTGCACAGAGGCAATGAAAATCTGGAGCTTAGCTTACTCTGTCAATGCCTCCTTACAAGCAATCCATCTGCCTGGTAAGGACAACATGTTGGCAGATGCCTTGAGTAGGATAAACCAAGCCCAGCAAGAATGAACACTGAACAAGCAGGTGGTGGACGTCCTGCTCAGGCGGTGGGGCACCCCAGAAATAGATATGTTTGCATCCCACCAGAACCACCACCTATCCCTGTATTGTTGCAGGGCCCCTGCCAAGGGAACCGTTCCCCTGGGTGCTCTGACCCTGGATTGGACAGGGAGACATCTTTATGCTTTCCCTCCTTTTCCCCTGCTACTCAGGGTGCTCATTAAGCTCAGATCGCAGCCAGCTTCAATGATCTTGGTTGCCCCAGACTGGGCCAGACAGCCTTGATACTCCCGCCTGCTCTCGATGTTGGTAACCAAATTGATTCCCCTACCACATAGGTACAACCTAGTGACCTCCTTCCAAAGGAGGGTCATGTACCCCAACCTCGGGTCCCTCAGACTCAAGGCATGGCTCTTGAGGACTTAGAGTATGCAGGCTTGCAACTCTCTGAAGGAGCCCTGGAGGGTCTTAGAGAGTATAGGAAACCTTCTACTAAGAAAACCTATTCCTCAAAATGGAAAAGGTTCTCTGTATGGTGTATGGGTAAGGATGGGGCTCCAGCTCAAGCTGGCATACAGCCTTGCTGGACTATCTAACATACCTGCATTCCCAGGGTCTGCAACCTTCAACCCTGAAAGTGCACTTGGCTTCGGTATCAGCATACATTTCAACTGGGAAGGATGCCTCCTTGGCATCAAATCCTACTTTCTGGAGATTTTTCAAAGGGTTGTCCCACTTGTACCCCCCTCACAGGGAACCAGTGCCAGCCTGGGATCTGAATATTTGCATTGCTCAGCTTATGCTTCCCCCCTTCAAATCCATGGTCTCTGCAGACCTCAGATTCATTACTTGGAAGGCAGTTTTCCTGGTGGCCATCACTTCTGCCAGAAGGATAAGTGAGCTCCAGGCCCTGTGTATTGAAAAGGATTATATCTCTTTTCATAGGGACAAGGTAGTGTTGAGAACTAATAGAAAGTTCCTTCCCAAAGTGGTCTCAGACTTGCACTTGAACCAGTCTATCACCTTGCCAGTCTTTTTCACTGAGCATTCTAGCTCAGGGAAATGTAGACTCTACAGCCTTGATGTAAAAAGAGCTTTGAGTTATTACATGACTCACACCAGAGACCATAGACAGGATAAGCAACAGCTTTTCCTCACCTATGGAGAGGTAAGTAAAGGGAAACCTGCCACTAAAAGAACTAACTCTCAATGGATAGTTCAGTGTATCCAGTTTTGCTATTAAAAAGCAGGCAAGGAAGCCCCAGCCAAGCTCAGAGCTCATTCCTCAAGGGGTGCAGCTGCCACCATTGCAGCTTCCAGGGAGGTTCCCCTGTTGGAGATCTGTAAAGCAGCTACCTGGAGGTCAGTTCACACCTTTACAAAGCATTACAGCCTGGACACCCAGTCCAGAAGTGATGCCAGGTTTGGCACAGCAGTCCTACAGAGCCTTTTTCCTAAGTAGGTTCTGTGCCTACCTCCAAAGTTACTACTTCATAGTCTGCAAGAAGTAATAATATTAGTGGATTCCTGGGGACAGAAGAAAAAATGACTCACCTGTAGTAATCTTGTTTCTTCCAACGGGATCCACTAATATTATTACTTCCCACCCTTACCTCCCCTGCTAGAACCAAAAAAGGCCTCTTCAGCACTGACTGACTAATCAGCTGGAGGGGTTGCCAGCTGTTGGCATCTTTTCTCATTTTAAATGTTTTAGCTCTATAGGATAGTTCCCCTTCTCAGGTGAATCTGACATTTAAAAAAAGGGGGGTTCTTTATCTATAGTTATTGGTTGCCCCAGTTGGGGCCATTCTTTTATGTTAATTCTAATTAGAATTGTAGTAAGGGCCTCTTTGCAGGCTCCAAAGAAATCTGAGGGATAGAACCTAGGCAGTTGAGCTGGGCAGCTTTTGAACTGAATGCACGCGCTAAAGATTCCATCATTAACATACATTCTATTTAGCTCCAGGGCAGTGCTGTCTTAAAGAAGCACAGCAAGAAGTAATAATGTTAGTGTATCCCATTGGAAGGAACAAGATTACTACAGGTAAGTAATTTTTTCTTCTCTCATGGGGTTCTAGCACCTTCAGCCTTAAGACCAAAGAGTGTGGCTCTATGGAGAAGATAATGTTGAACATCTAGAGTTACGGTAAGTAACTTTCCTATCTTCTGTAATTTGACCTTCTTCCTTTCATCTGTCTTGCTGTATTTCTTTAAGTATCAGTTTTAGATTAAAAACTATTGTAGTTTAAGTGGAAGTTTATTTCACCAGAATTCTTTTCAGTAAGGTCCTACTTTTAACTAGTTTTTACACCTGCGTATATTGGAGCACTGGGAGATTGTGACTTGCTTAAAGGGACACTGTCAACCCCCTTAGGCCTCAAAATGTGTCTAGTTTGAAAAACATGTTATGATTGCTCACATTCTGTAGAGATTGTTAATATAGTGGCTACTTTAATTCTGATTACTTTTTTCATTTTAAAAGTAAAAAAACTGACTGCCCACCATACTGGTGCTACCACACAAAAATGTGTTTGTTTACATTCCTTGATCAACTTCCACTGGATCTTTCCTGGACTTGGGAACACCCCTACCACAATCTAGTCACTCATGGTGCTGTGGGAAGAGAGGAGACTATTGTATCATGAGTGGCTGCACTGTTTGGGAGTGTCTAGCCACTCATGGTACTATGGGAGGAGCGGAGGCTATTGTATCATGAGTGGCTGCACTGTTAGGGAGTGTTCCTGATGTTCAGAATGCAATAAGAGAAGATTAAAGATTTGAAGCATAACAAAGTTGGGTATAATTGCACTATTCTCACGCATAAAAGTTCTACTAAGAAAGAAAGCAGAAAGCAGGACCAGTGGCGCTGACGGTTGAGGCACTGGACACCACACCTCGTGCCACGCTGGAGACCCAGGTCCAGGAACGGACTCAGGACACCGGGGGTCGGCAGGGGAGGGTGAGGATTGAGCATCCAGAGGACTGCTCTCCTCTCCTGGGGTGGGTTACAGGGGGTTCCATGCTCTGTAGCAACTCCCGGTGGAAACCGCGGGTAGCACATGAGCAGGGACATTAAACGTGGGCGAGGCAACGGCAGATGCTGGCGGAGGAGGAGGAGCTGTGCAGGGTCATTGCACTCTGCGTCTTGGGGAAACAGTATGGAAAAAACCTCGGAAGGTCCAGGAAAGCGACGGTGACCTCAGTGGATGAAGCCACATCCACAACACCGAACCACCTTCCCACTGGCTCTCCCGAGCTCCTCACCGACTGTCTAGGTTTCAGAATGGTCACCAGGTAAAGGAGTGGCGGTCCCATCCCAGGGGGCTTAGATGTGGGGGGCCAGCCGAGTCCATAGGCTTGAGAGGGGGGATGCTTAGCCCTTCTACTCCGAGTGGCAAGAGGGGGTTTCAGGAAGGGAGTAGAAGTGGAGGCTGTGAGGGTACACCAGAGAGAGATACCCTGGCCCTCCGGAGATAAAATAGATTGTAAAAGAAAAAAAAAAAATAAAGACAGCAGAGAAAACAACCAACAACTACAGCTTCTATGAGTTTTTAAGAACGCAAGCAATCATAAAATGTGGGGTTTTGACTAGAAATAATATGATGCAGAATGGGTTAACAGTGTCCCTTTAAAGATTACATAATGACTGAGACTTGGGTGGTATTTGATCCTGGATTTTCTGCTTCACAGGTCTGTAATCTGACTGCTGGATCACAGTGCCCATAAAGTTACCAGACAATAGTATAGTTAAAGAAATGTGCTCAATGTCTGAAGTGTCTGCTGCTCTTGCATTTCTTGGGACTTCTGTACCTTCCATTACTGTTCAGATTTCTAGGTATAAATATATATATATTTTTTTTTGGTTTATAACTTTTACTTTTTTTTCCCATCAGGCCAAACACAAGCGCTATTTTGGCCATTCTGCTCATGTGACCAACGAACGCTTTTCTCATGATGACATGTATGTCATCAGCACAGGAGGCGATGACTGTAGGTAAGACACTAAGTCCTCTTTAAAGAAAATAAAGACATTAAGTCCTCCACAAAGAAAATGTAATAAAAGTGAAACTTCTGGGTTTAATGGCAGGTTTGACTTAAATATACAGTATGAAGGTGAAAGCTGAGATACAGCTAGTATGCTATCTGTCACATAAAATTTAGAGTTTTTTTGTTTTTTTTTTACTTAGAATGCCTTATTGCCCCTTCACATCGGCTGACCCCCTTCTGCCAACAACCCCCCCAACCCCATTACCTGTTATCTCTGGGACTTACCTCTGACCTTGCTCATTTCTCCACAGTTTTCCCCCTGCTGCCCAGCCATCGAGGGTACCCCAAATCCCCTTTGGTTGCTATGCTTGGTCGAATAGGTCCTGAGCCCAGCAGGTGGTGTGGGGTCTGTGGGGAAGCGGGGGTGGCTGTCCGCTATATCCCACTGTAGCTGATGGGTCTTTTGTTTTCTCCCTGGATACTTCAAGTGATTGATGGCATGATGCGCTGCTCAGAGCGTGCCAACATTTTCCATCAGGGAGTGTCCCTCGCCCCTTACTGCTCCTTCCCGCACCTATACATTTTTCCTCATAAGTTGGAGCAGTGTCGGCATCCAAGGATGCTACATTAACTTCTAAGGAGAAGTCCTGAGGGTCCAGATTTTTTTAAATGTGATAGTTGTAAGGCCACCATGTTAAGCAGTGTCAGTGGCTCAGCAGGTAGCGCACTCTCCTCTGAGGCCGGGAGATCAGAAGGCTGTGAGTTCTATCCCCACACCAGGCACTTGGGTTAAATCCCAATGCTGACACTGTAGTGCAGCATGATGGGGGTGCTGCACTCCTGAGATGCCATCTTTTGGATGAAATGTTAAACCAGGGTCCCATCTGCCTGTTCTGGTGGTAGTTCAGGTGGATGTTAAAGATCCCATGGCACCTCTCGAAAAGAGTAGGGAAAAAAAAATCATACGATATCAGCAAATCACCAGTAATACAAGAAAAACCCACACAGCAAAAAACTCACCCTGACTCATCCCACCACCACCATAATGAATAGAAAAATAACAAAGGAATAAACAAAAGTAAATGGCACATGAATTATGAAGACTTTTGAAACCATCAGTATCACTCTACAGTGTACACATAAAATAACAAACCCTGCAAAAAGAGGGAAAAGAGGGGGGATAAGAAAGGGGAAAAGGGGGAAAATACTCACAAAAAACAGGGTGAAAGCTAACAAAAAAGAAAAATACACCAGGTCCAGGAAGCAACAAGTAGCCACAAGGCTCCCCAGGATACTCTGTTGCAAAAAAGTCATGTAATTAGTATATCAGTATCTCTAATCCAGGGAAGATTCCTCCATTTCACCTGTAAAGTCTGTGACATTCTGCATTTCAGTTCCTCATAATAAATTCTGTGCAAATCAGATTTAATTTTAGTAGCCAGTTCTGAAAAATCCATATCTTTCTGTTGAAACGTATACACACTTCTGGAAATCCAAATGTGCCACTTTACAATTGCAAAAATAACTTGTAAAGTACCTGTATCCCACCTACTCCATGCAGGCCCATAAATCAATTCATTATAACCTAGTGTGCAAATCACCGGCATCTGCCAAAAAAACCCCAAAAATTTGAGATATAGGAGCAGGGAAAAAAAAGGTGGTTCAGTGTCTCAGGTTGTTGTAAGCAGAGAGGTCTGCTACACAGTCTTTCTGACATCTGTCTGTGCTCTTGGTTAGCCCTGACATTCAATCTCTCATGACAACAGAGCCAGTGGACATCCCAAACATGAGTGGGGTTATGCGTATTAGTCAACAGAGTCAATACGTCTGGTGTGAAAGTCTGGGGGCACTGCAGACGGGTATTTTGATCCGAAAAATGAGTCACTATAACCTGCTGATAGAGAGAGTTCCTCTGACCAGTAGCAGTAGTCCAACTAGTAATCTGCCTTGCTTTAATCTTAAGAAACAAATGCCACACATAAAGTGGAGCTGAACCAGTCTTCCCCAGACCCCTGAGAGTTCCTAAGTCCCATCTTTTAAACCAGGGGCATACAGAGGTATAAAAAAGCTGAGTCCAGCACTGGCCTGTATGAAACAAAAGGGGCTTGAGGTTATTGAAAATACAGACGGAGAAAAAAAATACCACAGGCACCATCCCAAGGCCACCTGCCTTTAGTGACAAATACAAAATATTTCTTCTCAGCGGGTTTAAGCGGCTACCCCAGACAGCCTGAAAAAATACTACACGACGCAACTTCCAGAGTTTTGTGAGGGGGAAAAATAGAACTAATATATAAAAAAAGAGGAATCGGGTAAGTTTTAATTAAAAAAATCTGTTTTTTCTTAGCCATTTTATGGCCATTCCACTGAGATACCAAGATTTTCCATTGTTCCAGTTTAGGGGACCAGTTTAAGACTTCCACATTACCTGCCATAGACAAAATACCTAAGATCTTAACAGGTGTGGTGACCAGAGCAACTCCAGCAATGGAATCCGCCTCATCACCACATGCCTCCAAACGCATTCCCTGACATTTCCCAAGGTTCAGGGAAGCACCCGAAAAACGTCCAAAATCCTGACATGTCTGAACAGCAGTTTCTGCCAAAGCATCATCTGCAACTAGTAAACAGAGATCATCCGCATAAGCCGTTGCCGTAAAAGGTACCAGCCCTTCAGGGGGTACTATTAAGCTGTCATAATAAAGGATCTATACTAAAAACACAAAGGAACGGGCTTAATGGGCAGCCTTGCCTAACCCCTGCTCTAACCGCTATCACTGGCCCCACCTAACCGTTTGCCAGAGGTGTAACCGTAGCTGTACGGTATAGAGAACCAATCCAGGTGATAAAAGTCTGAGGAATTTCATATGATTTTAATACAAGCCAAAGGTATTCCCTATTGACTGAGTCAAATGCCCTACATTGGTCCAACGCCATAACAACCCCATCAACTTGATTTTTCCTCCCCTGTCAAAAATTTCACGGAGCAAAATCAAATTATCAGTCACTGACCTATCTTTGATGGAACTGAACTGAGCTTAGAAAATAAGATAAGGTGCTAATGTAGCCAGTCTGGACTGAAGAATTTTCACCAAAATCTTGAAATCACTATTCAATAAACAAATCTATCTCCAGTTCTCAATACATTGTTTGTCTCCTTTGTTAAATAAAAAATCAGACTCCCCTTGGACATTTCCAAAGGGATCTCCGAGGAGGTTAACATATTAGTGTAAACTAAAGCCAGTTACTTAGCAAGGTCCGGCAATAACAGCTTGTATATATCTCCCGGGAGGCCATCTGGTCCTGGAGCCTTTCTAGCTGACAATGACTCACCATGCCCTCGGAGGAGGAAACAGCACTCTCCAGAGATTGCAGACTATCAGGGGAACACTGTGGTGTGGCAAAATTGTTAAAAAATGGTCTTGGTCTGTGGAAGAAACCGACTGAGAGGCAAACAAGTGTAAGGAATGATTCGTTAAAATCTCCATTCTGTCAGAAGCTGAAGTACGAACTATCTGGTGCTCGTCTTTTAAGCTTAAAAAGGTTTTTTGAGCTATTTTTCAATAACATGTGGTGTATGGACACACTACTGCCACCTTCTCCTGTGTCCCATACTCTTGTTGCTTCCGAATTTTAGCAGCTTGTAAGGACTTGTACTGTATCACAGCCTGTTTAAAAGTGGAAATCTGAGTAGAATAGTCAAAGCCTGTACTATCACTCAGTGACATTAGTTTTTGCAGTTGTTTCCTATGCAGTAAGTATTCCCAATATTGTAAATCCCTCAGATGCTTGCCTTCTTTTTTCATTAGTGCAATCAGATCTAGTTTAGTATCCATCCACCATAAAATCTGGGAATCATACGAAACCAGAACAGATTTCCTGGCAATAACTAACTGTGTAATATGTGCCCTCAAAGCAACCTGCTCTAATTGTTCTAGAAAAAATCTCCACAAACCAGGGCCAAAAGGAGGAGAGCTGTGGGTAGTAATAGTCAGTTTTAACATTTCATGGTCAGAAAATTCCACTGGCCCTGTTATCATGGAGGCAATAACCATGCATTTTGGTAAAGAAAAGAACTCAATCCATGTGGCCAAAGGACCCTTATGAAAAGTGGGCCTAACCGTGTCATGCACCCAAACATAAGCATCCTTCAGATCAGCTTGCTGGATCACATTCTTTAAACAGGACATATCACAATAAACTTTCGTAGTCTTAGCAGAACAACCTCTATCAGCTAGACTGAGCCCACAGTTAAAATCACCTCCAAATATTAAATAATGTGGTGTAAATAAATATGGCTCGATCAGCTGCAATAAATCGGTACGTTCTGCCTTAGTTTGGGCAGCATAAATATTAATGAGTCAAAATAAACGTCCCTCAATATTAACATCCAAAATTAAAGTCCTGCCGGGAAATAAATCAATCAATTTTTTAAGTTAATACTGAGCATCATGAAATAAAATTCCCACTCCAGAACAAGCCACTGTACCTAATGACCAGTAGGATGGCCCCCCATACCACTCCTTCACCCCTTTAGAGATATCAGTCAGAGAATGCAATCTGGTATCTTGTAGAAAAAAATACCTGGACTCTCTGAAATCAGTTTAGAAAACGTGGCAGCCCTTTTCCTGAGGGACTTCATGCTATTTGCATTACAAGAAAAGAAAGAAAGGGATGACATTGCATGTGAAGGGGGGGGAGTGGAAAATCAAACAAAAAATACCCAAACCTACAACATGGAAATCATGGTGGATTTTTCTGCCTCCCTTTAACAATTCTAGACTTGGTCTTCTTTTTTGGGGAAGCTTTATCTTCCTCTGGCAGAGAAGACCGCACCCTATCAGAGGCAACCCTCTTCCGGATCCATCCCTTGATCTAAAGTATAAGAACCCAGGGAGGATTCATCAGAGTCCTCACCAGACCAGTAAATCTGGTGGGGAAGAGCTTCAAAACGATTGGCAAAAGGCAAATCAGAGGTTTTGGGTAGCTTCTGCGACGGTGGCTTCCTGCCATCCCTTTTATGCAGGATCATCCGCTCCCCACTCCCAGAATCAGACACTAGTGGAGGGGGCTGTGGTGGAGGGGGCATAGTCAATTCAGCAGGTTGCACCTTCCTGAGGACAAACTCTGGAGTCTCAATGGAAACAGAAAGGGTAAAAGGCACAGACTGCTCAGACAAGACTGACACACCCAGCACTATGGGGGCGGGGTATCAACCACACTCATCTCTTCCTGAGGGGAGTAAAGGGTCTACCCTGTGTGAGGGGAAGGGCAAAGGAGGAATACTTTGCCTATCCACCTGCTGAGACTTGTTAGTCATGTCTCTCTGAGCTACCATAATCAGTAGCCTGTGCCCATATCATCAGCCTGATTCTGTGGATTGTGGGCTGCCTGAGGGCATGCTGCATAGGTGTGACTGACCTCGGAGCACAGGCTGCACACCCGTATATTAAAACAATGTGCACTAGTGTGACCTATCACATTACATAAAGTATATTTCAACTGGTCACACATGCTACTAAGATGTGTGGACGAACCACACTGGTAACAGGCCTTGGTCTGGCCCGTATAGAAAAGAACACCTCTATCCCTACCCAGATAGAAGCCATTAGGAAGTGTTGCAGGCCAGAATCAGAGGAGTTCATAACAACCCTGACTGTCCAATCCCCTGTCCAGATATTCTCAGTATCAAATATTGCTTCCGGTGCTCCCTGGACAGTACAACATTGCTTCAGCCAGAACACCAGATCGGTCACACTGACCCCTTCATTCCAAAACAGGATAGTAACTGTTCGAAAAGTGGGTTTAGTTAGTGGTGTGGCATCAAAAGGAGCCCAAACGGGTGACGATTTAAGGTCATTAACTCTCTTCCAAAACGTTTCCAGACCTGAGCTTAATTTAAAGCTAATGTCAAAAGTTGTCTCACTCGAGACATGTATCAAGGCATATATTTCTGTGGCATGAAAGCCCATAGAGCCCTTTAACAAGGTACACGCCACATAGATCCAGTCTGGGTGAGAGTCCAAACTCCCTCTGTAATGCAGTCGCACAGCATTATGCCTCTTAGCAGGAAATGTTGGTGTATGAAACAGTGAAGCATAAGGTCGTATCGGTGTCTGCTGTAAGGCTTTGGGCACAGTGCTGGATGAAGTCGTAGATAAAAAAACAGCATTGTCAAGTGTAGAAGAGGCAATCTGTGCTGGCCGTATGGTTGTGTGACCCCCAGAAGTACTGGGAGTCACAGCCTCCTGATGTGAGAAAAGAGGTAAAGAAGGGGGATGAGTAAGGCTAGAGGAGACGTGAAACCAGAACTAATAGCTTCCATTTCTGAATCAGAGTTCATGGTCACCCCAGTTCCAATATGAGTAACGGTATGTGGTATAGAAGCAAGCGCAGAAGTAGGCATTGTAATGGGAGTCATACCTGAAATCCATTTTCCAGTCGACGAGTCCACCACCCAACCTGCGCTCTTAAGTCGCTTTTCAATAGGATCCTCTGTAGACACACCAGGTAGAGAAACCTCAGGAGCAACCACTCATTTCTGAGGGCCCCGACATAGGCCAACCCCGTCCGAAGCCGGCAACGCCTTTCCGGACAGAACCCTCTGATCTGGAGTAATGCCAAAAACAAATGAGGCAGGATTCCACACTGCCATGGAAAAATTGAACTTCGCCCCGTCTCCTGGGCCAGACCTGGAAGGAGTAGCCGAAATGTCCTCCTCTGGAACAGCCAGACCATCCCCCAGCCCCACAGCCTCATCTCCAATGTTCCTCCTCTCAGCCAAAGATGGATCTTCTGTTTCTGCCAGTGGCACAATACAGCTTGCTGATCTGGTGTGCAACTGATGGTACAGGTCAGCTTTCTTTTTTCCGAACTCCCGTTCAGCTTCTGCTATTAAATGGTGAATGTCAGCATCAGGCTGACTCACCATGTCTTCAATTCATTCCCCTTGCCCCGTAACACTTGATGGTGTCAGAACCATCTCCACTCGAACATCCACAGTATTCACATCAGTCACAATTTCTTCTGCATCAAGATGCCCCTCGGCATCGTAGTAAGTGTCTGCCTCTAGCACTCCAGAGGCAGGGGAGGAGACCCGCTCCCCAGCCTCTCGCACATCCAACTCCATCGGCAGCTCTCCTGAACTGGCCATCACATGGATGGTCAGCGGTTCCCCCTGCAGAGAGTTGGGGATTTTCCCAGTATTCTGGCCAAATTTCTCCCCATTCACTAAAAATACCACCAACAGCTTAATCCGGTTCAAGGTCAGTTGGCATTCATCTGTATTCCCCTCCCCCGGGTCGTGCCTGAAAATAGGCGGAATCTGTCTGTGCACTTACCCGGTCAACAAAAACTAAATAAATAAATAATATTGGACCCCTATGTCTCCTGCCTAAAATTTCTTTGCCTGATCAGCGCCCCAGTACCTGTGAGGATTGCAGGACCATGAGTCCTAATTCACTTCAGGCCAGGCAGTCTTCAGGTAGGCCGTCACAGCCACTTTCAAGGATTGCTAAAGGTGTCACTAACAGGGATTATACTTTCTTCAGGTGCATAAGTGAGATAAGGAAAGCGAGGGGAGAGATGGTAAGGATTTGAAGGGTGGGAGGGAAGACTGTGCAGAAGGGGACCAAGAAAAAGCTGACATCTTAAACAGGTACTGCTTCTCAGTCTTCACAGTGGAGGGAGGAGGGATGGACCACAAAGGAGAAGCAGGATGATTGGGGGGACATGTACATTTTAGAGGAAAGTGTCCTGAAGGACTTTGCAGCCCTGAAGGCAAACAAGGCTTTGATACCAGATGGTATTCCCCCAGGGTATTAAAAGAACTTGGGGAGGTGCTAACTGCCCCACTGACAGCCTTGTTCAACAGCTCACTGGAAACTGGCATCATTCCAGAGGACTGGAGAAGGGCTGATGTGGTCCCTCTACATAAGAGTGACAGCAGGGAGGAGGCTAGCAACTACAGGCAAGTCAGTCTCACTTAAGTGGTGGGTAAATTAATGGAAGCCCTACTGAAAGAAAGACTAGTAGAGTATCTTGAATCCAGTGGGCTGTAAAACCTCAGACAACATGGATTCAGGGGGAGGCGGTCATGTCAGACACTTTTTTTTTTCACAGTTTTAGCCCTGTAGGCGGCTTGTTTGGCACCATTTCCACCTTCCCCCAGCTGGCAACCACCTCTCCAGGACTTTAACTGGAGCTGTTCCCCCATGGTTTGCCCCACGTGGCAGCCAGGGCTGGTGGGGGGGGGCTGTCCTCCCACAAGAGTACACAAATCCAGAGGCTCTTAGGTGACTGGATGATGGTGCAGACTGGGGGAGATGTGCAGGGTGACATGTAGCCCACAGGTCTCTTTTTCCCCTTTCCCCTTTTCTCTTGAGCCCCTTTGCCACAGCAGCGTAAGTGCGTGCATGTGGAGGCACGCACACACTACAGATCGCAGCCCCTCCCTACTGAGTTGCTTGTACCTGCACTACCACTGGGACTCCACCTGGTAGCTGTCAGAGGCCAAGATAATTTGCCACCCATTCTCCGTGAGAGGAGAGCAGTCCTTGGAACACTCCATCCTCTCTCGCCCGGTCAACCCCAAGTGAGCCGAGTCTGTTCCTGGACCTGGATCGCTGGTGTGGGGGCAGGTAAGGCATCAGTGCCTCAGCCCTCCACGCCACTGGGCCAGCTATGTCAAACAGATTTGATCTATTTCTCTGACTGGGTGACTAGAGAAATTGATTGTGGGAGGATGGTAGACGTGGCCTGTCTAAACTCTTTGACACAGTGCCACACAAGAGGCTAATTAGGAAGTTGACCAGCCTAGGAGTGGGATCCAAAGTGGTAAACTGGGTTAGAAACTGGTTAATGGGGCCAGCCCATCGGCACAGTGGTAGGACTGCTGCTCACGATACCAGCAACCTGGGCTCAGGAATGAGCCTGAGTCATCATAGGCCAGCCTGGGAAGGATTAAGTACCCCAGAGGACACTCTCCTTTTCTGGTGTGGGAGGGTCTCATCTGCTGCTCTCACACTTCCCCCTGGATACAGGGGACTAAAGGGGTCAGCAAGAGCAGGGATGGGAGGAGCCGCGCTGGATTCATGCGACATCACACATTTGCATACATGCACACTTGCAGTCCTTGCATGTGTGGCTCCTGGGGGGTGGGACAGAAAAACCATGGGAAAAAAGGTGCCCTGTGCCTGATGATGGTTCCCCTGGCATCATCTGATCTCCCTGCCTGGACTTCCAAGCTTGCCACCCGATGTAGCTAGAAGTACTTGAGGGGATGGGACCTCACCTTGTCCCCACCTGGGGAGTAAGCCATGGCTTCATGGGGGACGGCACTTCACTTTGGTCAGGTGAGAAAGTCAGATAGCTAGCTTTGGGATCCTGAAGGAGATCAGGCACAGAGTGAAGGGGGCATAAACAGAAATTACAAAAAAATAAACTGGTTAATGGATAGGGGATAGAATGTGGTGGTTAACAGCACTTACTATTTTTACAGTGTATTAAATTTTCTCATCACAACTTAAGAGTACATTCCATCCTGGAAACATCACAAGGTCCATTCCCCAGTTAGCGACATTACAATTCCCTAATTAGACGGTGGTTGCTAACACTAGAGGGGCTAAGCTAAATGAATATAGTACCTATACCATACAGCGTCTACAGCATCTGAAATGTCCATGGAACTGTAGCCCAGGGGCATGTGGTAAGAAACTAGGTAAGAGTCCTCAATAAGTCCAGATCAAAACGCCTTGCCGTAAAAGGGCTTTAGGTACCACAAATATCAAATATATCTAAAGAGCAGTCCTTTGTGAGAAAAGAACTTAATCCCCATCAATTAATATAACGGCACACAGGATAAACAAGAACTGTATATCGAGGATTGCGGAAAACTTCTCTTAAGGGACTGAAGGAGTACAGATATCCTCCTCCATACAACTGGGCATTTAGAATTTTAATGCTAACAGCTGAAATCACCAACTGTAAAAGAGTAATGTTGAGAGGTGCACAGGATGTACTGAAATGTCAGCTGAGTCTGAAATGTCCAAAAATAGAAAATGGAAACAATATGCACATATTCATGCAACCCTCTAAGAAATGTATGACCCGTACTAGAAAAACAAGTAAATCACAGTTTCAGGAAGGCAATGAAACCTGTTGTAGACCATGCTGCGGTGTGCAGGGGAGTCCTCATGGTTAAGGATGGCTTCAGGTGTCCTCTATCTGGTCTTCTGCACTCTGCTGGGTCGGGTGTCATCCACGGTGGTCTTCAATATTGGCTGTCAACTTTCCAGCATCTACTGAATCACTAAAGGTATATATCTTGTCATTGTAGATGAGCCTAAGTTTCATTGAGAATAGTATGGTGCGGGAAATGTTGAGCTTTGCCCGGACCCCATCAAATTTTTTTCTACGTTGGTGGGTGGTGTATGACTCATCAGGGAGCTGATGAACTGAGTGTCCTTCAACACTGAGAGGTCCACAACTCCTGGCCATGTTAAGGATTTTGTTTCTAGTCCCCATGCTGTTGAGTACTACCATCAGGACTCAAGGGGCTTCCTTCGAAGTCCTGCCTTGAGGACGAATTTGATATGCCTTCACCACCTTGCTGCCTGTCCCATCTCCCTGCACAGCAACTTGCTCTGCCAGCCTGTCCTGCACAAACAATGGAGGGTGGTCTCCCTCCGACCCTTCCAGCAGCCCAAGTAACCGAATATTAGCAGTCCGAATTTGGTTTTCCAGTAACTCCAATCGACTGTGAACATGTTGAAGCTCTTTGGCTTGACCCACAGTTTCCACTCTACTTTCGTCTGCTAGCGATTTTAAATCCTCCACAACCACTCTTAGCTGGTCTCTACCTCTACCACACTGAGCAGTCACTAAGCCCTTCATTATGTCCCAGCTATGTTCGAAACTATTGATGGTTCTGGTGCACACCACGTCAGCTGGCAGATTGTTCCACAACTCCACCACCATTTCAGTAAAATAAAACTTTCTCACTTCCCTCTTGAACCTCCCCTCTGTCACTTTCCACTCATGGCCCCTGTTCTTCATCTTATGCTAACTAGCTCCTTGCAGTTTACCTTGTTCATTCCTTTCAGGAACTCGAAGATGTATATCATTTCTCTCCTCTCCTCTCGTTTGGCCTTCAGTGACTACATGGTCAGTGCCTTGAGCCGATCCCCATAAGATCTGCCCTGCTAGCGCTGAATCATTTTGGTCATCCTACATTGCACTGTCTCCAGCCTATCCTTATCTTTCCTTAGGTGAGGACTCCAGAACTGGGCACAGTACTCCAGGTGGGCCTCACCAGTGATTTATAGATAGGTAGTAATACCTCCTTCCTTATGCTGTGAGTACCCTTTCCTATACACCCCACCATCCTGTTTGCCTTACTGTAGTCCTTGTTACACTGGTTTGATTGTTTTAAGGAGTCATTGATGATGACCCCTAGGTCTCTTTCCTCAGAGGCTGTGCCCAGTTTTCCCCGTATTCTTTCCTGGGGTTCTTATTCCCTATGTGCATCACCTTGCACTTTTTGGCGTTGAATTTCAACTGCCAAACCTTTGACCTCCTCTCTTGCCTTTGCAAATCTCTCTGTACCTCCCTAACCCTCTTTTCACCATCTACCCTGCCCCAGAGCTTTGTGTCATCTGCAAAGAGACACATCTTGCCCTGGATTCCTTCTTGCATGTCACTGATAAACATATTGAAAAGGACAAGACCCAAGGACGATCCTTATGGCACCCCACTGGTGACTTCCCTTTCTTCTGATTTAACTCAGTTAACTACAACCCTCTGCTGCCTCCCCTCCAATCAATTTGTCACCCATCTGTGTCCTTCGCTGCACCCAGATCCTGTAGCTTCTTTAGCAGACTTCTATGAGGCACCAAGCTGAAAATCTTGCTGAAATCAAAGTAGAGTAAATCCACAGCATGGCTTTTATCCACTACCATCACTACCCAGTCAAAAAGTATTAGAATACAGAGCAGAAGTAGGCTGCTTTCTGCCCATTAACCCTAGATCTTACTTACCGGCAGGACACGGAAAATTTCTAGCTAGGTCCCAGGGACAAGCCTCAGTCAGGTGACTGGCGCCATGCGACGTCAGTATAAAGGGTCGGTCCCGGATGCCCACCTTCCAGTTCTTTCCCGCCGTCAGCACGTGCAGCGCCTCGCGGTTAAGTTCCTATCGCTCAGTCCTGTTACTTCTTCGTTTTTTTCCGAAAAGTTTCAGTATTTTGTATTTTATATTTTCTATCGTCAGGTGAATGTCGGTATATGTCGTCCACTTCAAAAAATAAGTGCGACTCGTGCGGTGCCCAACTGCCTCACAAAGACGGTCACTCCCTCTGCCTTTTCTGTTTAGGCCCCGACCACGTGGTCGACAAGTGTCCGCACTGCCTACATTTCAACGCGGGTACGCCAGCAGTCTCTCGAAGCCCATCTCCTCAAGAAGAAGAAGATGTCCGCGATGGAGAAGGAGTTGAAGAAACTTCGGCAGGCGTCGATCTCCCCTGAAGAGCACAAGAAGCGGGACAAGGAAAGGCACCGGGAGAAGGCATCCTCCTCCGCGACTCTGGCCGGAGTCGCGGGCAAGGTAACATCCCCTCCGGGGGATCGCCCGACGGCAGCCTCCAAGGCTTTGGAAGAGGCATCGGCCCGCCCATCGGGTTCGCATTCGAGCCCGCCGGGTGCCTCCAGGCAAAAGGAGGCTTCAGCCCCCAGTACCACCGCAGGCTTGCGGCCTACTGGTGCGGGCGCCTCCCATAAGCGACGTCGGCTCCTCCGGACGTCTCTGCCGGAGAAGAGCCGCTAAGACGCCCAACCCTCGGGGTGGCCTTGCAGCACTGTCCCCATCGGACGGGCCTCTTCCCATCCTCGGCCCGTCTCCGATGAGGACCCCGAGTCGGACGCCCGGCTCCTCTGGCATCCGCGGGAATTTGGCCTAAGTCACACGTCGGCTCCTCCGGCGGCGCCGGGCCTCAGAGCCTATGGCGAACCGTTTACGCCTGTTGTTCCAGGTTCCCTCAGCCTCGCTGCCGTCAGGGGAGCCCGAGTCACCCCTGCCCGACCCTGGGGATTTTTCTCCTCCATCCCCGGATGAGGCTCAGGATCCTGGGCTACCATCCGATCCTCTTCCTATAGAGCCGGATCTGATGTCGGCTCCCCTGAAGCCGGCTCCAGCGCCGGCTCCGACACCGGCCTCGCCGACGCCGGTTCTGACACCGGCCCCTCCGACACCGGCAGGGGATATTCCTCTTCCATCGGGCCCTCCACCCCACGGGCCTATCCCGGTTGATCCGCCCGTGGAGTATCCGGCTGGGCCGTCTGCTCTGGCAGCTCCTCCAGTGCCTGGGTATCTGGCGTCCTATCCGACGCCGGTTTTCCCAGGTCCACAGTATCCTGCGCCACAGTACCCGGCACCAACTCCTCTGACGCCGCAGTACCCGACGCCACAGTACCCTGCTCCGGTATTCCCGCAGCCGAGTTACAGATACTCTCCCTACGGATTTCATCCATACAACTATCCCCCTCCTCCTCCTCCACCGCCCCCTAGGCCACTGGTGGATCTTCAGGAGACTCTTGCCTCCTGGTGGGCTGGAGAGCCAAGGCTCAGCTCACCAAGGAAGTCGAGCAAATCTTACAGCCAGCAGTGCCACCACCCCGGCTCCCGTGCGCCCCAGATGGCACCCCTCTCCACCTCCGGTTCGGGCTTTACCCTCGGGATCCAGAGAGGGGTAGGACACGCGTCCTGGGATTCCCCCTAAGGAACCCGTTCCTCCCCCTAGACGAGCTAGGGAGTCTTACTCTGCTTCAAATTCCTTTTCTTCTTCTCTCTCGGACTCCTCGGAGACCTCCGATGGGTGTTCCGAGAAAGACGATGAGCCGCGCTCTCCATCCAAACCCCGGCCGAGGACTCCTCCGAAGTCTCCACCGGAGGATCCTTCCTTCACAGAGTTGCTCAGGAAGATCCAGGAAGTCCATCAGTGGCGTTCCTTAGAGCCAGATCCTCAATGGGTTAAACTCACCGAACATCTGGACTTGCCCTTTACGGCTCCTACTCTAGTGCCACCCTGGATCGAGCCTCACGCCCACCTTGTTTCCACTATTTGGAAACAACCGTCGGCTTTAGCCCCACTTCCTCGTAAGTCTAACAGGCTATACCAGGCTCCGGAGGGTGTAGACTTTTTAGACTCTCACCCCCGTGCAGACTCAGTTGTGATTAGCGCTGCTCACGGCCGGTCAGCACACCCGAAACATTTGAGCTCGTCTCCCCCGGATAGGGAATCGCGCCTTCTGGATCAGTATGGAAGGAAGATCTATGCTTCTTCCGCACTGGGAATCAGGGCCCTAAATTATGTAGCACATATGGGGGATTACCAGAAGGCTGTCCTTGCCCAGGCGGAATCCAAGACTGACTCCTTGCCTGACTCTCAAGTCAAGCAGGAGTTAGCCGACCTGGTCCGTTCTGCTCGTTCAGCCAGTCGTCATATTCTGAGGACGACCTATAATGCAGTGGACACCACAGGACGGAGCTCTGCATTCGCCGTAAGTCTTCGGCGTCATGCATGGCTCCGTGTGTCAGGTCTGGTCCCGGAGGTGCAGTCAGCAATTCAAGAAGCACCTTTCAGGGGTTCTGTGCTTTTCGGTGGTGATGTCAAGGACATCATCACTGACTTGCAGGAGAAGGGGACGGCACTTAAATCTGTTGATTCAGTGTACCGTCCCCATCCCCCACAGCACCATCCTTTTTGCCGACGCAGCCGGCCTCAAGCGAAACCTCGGGGAAGGAGGGCCACTAAACGTCGGGCCCCCACAGCTGCCAAGCCCCCGCCGCCCAAAAAAGCAACGGGTGCCTCAGCTGCGGCGCTGCCTCACACCACCTGACTCCTTCCTCTCCCACCACCTCCGGACGCCCCGGAGGAACCAGTAGGAGGGAGGTTCTCCCTCCACCTTCCGGGTTGGGAGAGGATAACATCGGATTCATGGGTGCTTCAGATCATAGCAGAGGGGCACTCCATAGAGTTTCTGCAGAAACCTCCACGTCACCCCCCTCTGAACTCCTCTTACTCAAGGGACCATCTTCCTTTGGTCAGGGAAGAAATCTGCTCTCCTTGTGAAGCAGGCTATAGACCCATCCCCTCCACCTCCACGGGAGGATACTATTCCCATTTCTTCCTCGTACCAAAGAAGGCAGAGATCTCAGACCCATTCTCAGTCTCAGCTCCTGAACCTATATGTGGAATACAAGAGGTTCAGGATGCTCTCCCTTCAAACCCTCTTGCCCCTGCTTGAGCCGGGCCAATGGCTTTGTGCATTGGATATGCAGGATGCGTACCTGCACATCCCCATTTGCCCTTTGCACGAAAGTACCTCAGGTTTGCATTCCAGGGGGACCACTACCAATTCCGGGCGCTCCCTTTTGGTCTTTCCTCAGCTCCCCGAGTTTTTGCCAAATGCCTGGCAGTGGTAGCGGCCCACCTGCGTACTTTGGGAGTTCAGGTTTTTCCCTACCTGGACGACTGGCTCCTGGCGGCCCTGTCCAGGGAGGAACTCCTGCATTTTCTCTCCCTCACCCAGCAGGTTTTCACTGGCCTGGGTATCACCATCAACCATTCCAAGTCTCACCTGGATCCTTCACAGAAGCTCCAGTTCATCGGGGCAATCCTCGACACGACAATGTGCAAGGCCTTCTTGCCTCCAGACAGGGGGGCCTCCCTCCAGTCCCAGATTTCCCTCCTATCGGAACACAGGAGGGTTCAGGCGAGTCGGTGCTCCGTCTACTGGGGCTTATGGCGTGACCATCCCAGCAGTTCATGGCCGCATACAGCAAAGAATCTTTCTCAGTGGACTCTCCGATCTCAGTGGGATCAACGGGTAGATGACCTAGATCTTCTGGTTCTGATCTCCTCACCGATGGTAAGAGACTTGCAATGGTGGATGGTTCGAGAGAACCTATTCCGGAGGTCCCCTTTTTTCATCCTCCCCCCGATCAGACTCTGACCACGGACGCATCAGGTGAAGGTTGGGGAGCCCATCTGGGTCCTCACCGAACCCAGGCCCTATGGTCAAAGTTGGAGTTAGTTCTCCACATCAACGTGCTCAAGCTTCGAGCAGTGCTGTATGCTCTCCAGGCCCTTCACCAATACATCCTTCCCGGTCACCTAGCTGTCCAAATGGACAACATGTGCGTGGTGTGGTACATCAACAAGCAGGGAGGGACTCGGTCCAACCCGCTGTGCAGGGAAGCGATGAAGGTTTGGGAATGGGCAACGCTTCACGACCTTCACCTCACGGCGATCCATGTTCCGGGAGTCGACAATGTCCTGGCAGACAGACTAAGTCGCCGTCGGCTCTTCCACATGAGTGGGAATTGAACGAAAAGTTCTAAGCATCTTCAGATTTGGGGACTCCTCAGATAGACCTGTTGCCTCCTCCCAAAGCATAAAGCTTCCAATCTTTTGCTCGCTTGCTGCAGAGCGAGGCGCTTTCTGGAGCGACGCTCTATCTCTAAGCTGGAAGGACAGATTCGTCTATGCTTTTCCCCCAATTCCTCTGGTCCCTCGTGTGCTGCAGAAGCTTGCTTCAGAAGAAGCAAGAATGATTCTGATCACTCCTTTCTGGCCCAGGCAAATTTGGTTCTCTCTTCTACAACAATACTCAGAGGTTCCTCCTCTTCCTCTTCCTTTATCTCCAGGATTGCTGACCCAGGATCAGGGGACCCTGGTTTATCCGGGACTCAAGTCCTTTCAACTTCATGCATGGCTCCTGCAGACCTAGCTCAATCTCATTTTGGTGTTTCCTCTAAGGTGGCCGAGATTCTCGTGGAGGCTAGAAAACCCTCCACTAGGTCCACCTACGCCATGAAATGGAAAAGATTTTCCATCTGGGCTGCGTCCAGGAATGTGGAGCCCTTTTCCTGTCCTGTGACCTTTCTACTTGAGTACATGCGTCATGTTTTTGACCTGGGTCTCAGTCACTCCTCTTTGAAAGTCCATATGGCGGCTATTTCAGCCTACCATGTCCCTTTCACTGATAAGGCATTTGCCCAGCTGGAGGCATCCAAAACTTTCCTCAGAGGAGTCCTTCATCTCAGGCCCCCTATCTGGACTCCAGCTCCCTCTTGGGACTTAAACTTTGTCCTCGAGAAACTTACCCTTCCTACCTTTGAGCCTACAGCTTCTGCAGACTTGAAGTTTTTATCGTGGAAGACGCTCTTCTTGGTGGCCATTACTTCTGCTCGTAGAATTTCCGAGCTCCAGGCCCTGATGTGCAAAATCCCTTATCTGATTTTTCACAAAGAACGAGTAGCTCTTCGCACGAATCCTAAGTCTCTCCCGAAGGTGGTAGCGGAATCTACCTTGAATCAGTCCATTGAATTACCTGCCTTCTTCACGCAGCACTCCAATCAAGGAGAATACCTGCTCCATACCATGGATGTTCACAGGATCCTGAGATACTACACCGATAGGATGAAGGATCTCAGAAAGACTGATCAGTTGTTCGTCTCTTTTGCTCACTAAAGAGAAGGCATTGCTGTCTCTAAGCAATGCCTATCAAAATGGTTGGCCCATTGCATCACTTTCTGTTATGACAAGTACAACAAGATCCTACCGGGTCAAGTCAGAGGTCACTCCACTCGTGGAGTAGCAGCCTCTGCGGCTTGTTTCAAGAACGTGTCTGCGGCAGACATCTGTGCTGCCGCCACTTGGACTTCCATCCATACCTTTACTAAACATTACAGTTTGGACATTGCCTCTCGCCGTAGAGCAGGCTTCGGGTTAGCTGTCTTGCAAGGCCTCCTTTCTTGAGGCTTGTAAGGTTTTCCTTTCTACTTCTTGGAGTAGTACCTCCTTCCGGTGCCTTTTCCTTTGTTCCAGACTGCTTGGGATTCTGTCCTATTGTAATTACCTACTGCAAGAGCCCTCTCGAAGTAAGATAGTACAGTTACGTAAGAACTTACTGTAACAGTAGATCTTCAAGAGAGGCTCTTGCAGTAAGTAACACTCTCCCGCCCTCCATCCCCCTAGGCTTTTTCAGCTCCTTTTCCATCGAGGAAATATCTGCTTCTCTCTCGTCCGGGCCTTCCAGGCCTGTGGCGAAGAACTGGGCGGACGTCCGGGACCTCCCTTATACCCGATGTCGCATGACGCGGTCACCCTGGCGTGGGGCGGTCCCTAGCGGGGACTGCCTAGCTAGAAATTTTTCCGTAGGGTCCTGCGGCCGGCCGGCATCAGTCCTATTTGTAATAACCTACTGCAAGAGCCTCTCTCGAAGATCTACTGTTACGGTAAGTTCTTACGTAACTGTACTTTCCCTCTGTTAGCCTAATAATTCCTCCTCCTTCCCTTCTTTCTTTTTTTCCTAATATATCTGAAGACCTGTTTTTCCCCTCCCTTGAGCCCTCTGGAATAAGAATTTCTGTGTCTGCCTTTGCTTCTCTGACTGCCCTCTTGGTTTCTCTTGTTCTCATTTGGTATTCTCATCATTCTTCCTTCCCTTGTTTTTCCTTGTACCTGCTTAAGGCCTTCTTTTTGGATCTCACTGCTTCCCTGACCTTCCCAGAGAACCATATTGGTTTCTTGTACCTGTTTCTTTTGATTACTGTTCTCATGCAAGACTTTGTTGTCTCAAGAATGGCCCCTTGGCTGGCCCGGTGGTGCAGAGTGTTGAGACGCTGGACACCACTCCTCACGCACTTTTTTGGGGGGGGGGCTGGGATTTCCCTGCTCCTTTTCAGTGCCTCCCCCTTGGCTAGTTTAAATGCTTGCCAATGAAGCATTTAAACCTATCACCTAGGATCCTGGTTCCCCCTCCTGGACAGATGCAGACCATCGAGCCAGTATAGGTCTTTATCCCTCCAGGTGGACCCCCAGCCCCCAATGAAGCCAAAACCCTGAGCTCTGCACAAGCTTTTCAACCATTGATTAAATCCCATGGTGCGGAGCACCCTAGACTCACCCATGCCATAGACAGGCAGCACCTCCGAGAAGGTTACCGTGCGTCCTGCTTGTCTAAGGCCCCTCCCCAACGCCACAGCTTCTCCTGCACTGCTCTGATCCCATTCCCAGCCAGGTCATTTGTGCCTAGGTGGACAGTGATGTCCAGCTCCTTCCCCTGTGCAGCTGCTCCTGCGATCCTGAGAATTTGCTCCTTGTCCCTCCAAGCTATGGCGCCGGGTAGGCACCTTACTTCCCTCTCCCCTCCCTCCTCCAGTTCTACCCCCTAACAATTGAGTCCCCCACCAGGAGTTGTTTCTTTCCCCTGTTGGGTCCCGTGCCACCCTCCTGTGGGTCTCCTTTGTGGAGGTTCCCAGCATCCTCCTTGGTCTCCACTGCAGGTGCCTCCATAGAAGAACCATACTGTGCCAGAACGGCGTACGAATTGTGGAGAGGTACAGCTGGAGGGATGCACCTCTGTTCCAGCACCCTCACCCTCCCTGAGACCACCGTGGTCCAACTGCTCCTCTTTCTTGGCAACCTCTGAGGCAGCGGTGGCGGCCCTGGTGATCCCTGGGTGGGAGAGGAGGTCCCCCAAATCCTGGCCAACTCAGCCTGGAGACGAGCAACCTCCTCCCTCGGTCCAGAGAGTTGCCTGCAGATGGGACAACACTGCATCCTCCAGAATGTCTCCCGTAAGACAGCCGCTCCACAGCCACTGCACTGCACCTCTCCCATCATGTCTTATTTGTGGCCCCTCGACTGTTGTTTTGTATGCTTACTCTTTCCTCTCTCTGGTTACCTTTTTTTTTTTCTTTCTCCCTACTTTCCTACTGCCTCCTTGTCCTTATAGTTCCTGCCCTTCCTGTTCTGGGACAGGAAGTTCCTGTATTCCTCAGTAGTCTTCTTCTTACTTGCTCAGAGACAGACCTCCAGCAGCTAGGGGGTGAGGGAGAGCTATTCTTTTCCTTCTAGGATGGTGAGTCTTTTTGTGCCTCTGTGATCACTCCCTTTCTGCTCCCAAACAGGATGTTCCAGTTGTCAGTCAAATCCAGTGCCTGTAAAAGTGGAACTGGCTAAGGGTTGGGGGATGGAGGGAGAGCTATATAGTCCCAGTAGTAGAGTTCTAGCAGCTGTCTCCTTCCCCTTGCTGCTTTCTGCCAAAAGCTAACTAGGGAAGTTTTTAAATGCAGACACCTGGCTTTCTACTGCCTAAACCACATCCCCTAATTTACAGCTCTACTCTTTACCTAGCTAACAGCACAGATAACAGTTCCCTTCTCCCCCAATTCAGACAAGCACATCTCTTGTTTTGTTTTTTACCCTAATTGAAGGTCCCAGTAGTAGAGTTCTAGTTCTTTAGTCCCAGTAGTATAGTTCTAGCAGCTGCCTCCTTCTTCTTGCTGCTCTCTGCCTAAAGCTAACTAGGGAAGTTTTAAATGCAGACACCTGGCTTTCTGCTGCCTAAACCACACACCCTAATTTACAGATCTTCCTGGTCATAAAGTCTCCACCACTCATTCACACTAATGGGAGTTCGCCAGAGGCGCTAGGACCCAGTGGGAGCAAACTTTTTCAGGAGGGCCGGCGTCTGAGATGGAGCCACGAGGAATGGGGGTGGTTGGGCCTTCCTAGTCACGCGGCGCCTTCTTCGGTGCCGTCGACTCTGCGCTCGGGTGTTTATCCCCCTCACATGGCTGCGGCACAGGGATCCACACTGATGCCTCTATCTCCTACCATTTTCCCCTCTTTTACTTCAAATCACAGTTTTCAGACCCCTGTGACACTTTCAGTGCCGGGCTCTGTCAGTGCCGTCCATGGTGCCATGGGCTCTGTCAGTGCTGTACGTAGCAGTGGGGGCTCTGTCAGTGACACCTGCAGCACCAGGGGGCTCTGTCGGCACTGTCCGTGGCATCCTGGGCTCTGTGAGCGCCATCCTTGGCACTGCGGGCTCTTTTGGTGTCATCTGCGGTGCCAGGGGGCTCCACACAGTGCCATTTCCCATAGCACCTCCCTCCTTGTTCTTGCTGCTATTTTCCTCTATGGCGCCAGGGATTGGAGTGGTGCCATCCGGTCTTCAGGGGTTCTCAACTGCGATTCTTTCTTCTTCTGTTCTTCCTCCTGATTTTCACTCCTTTCCTGTCTATACAGTCCCCCCTGGACTGTCAGGAGATGATTTTGAGCCTGATCCAGATCTTTGCCTGGGTGATGATATTGATGATGCTGACCTGGGAGCAGGGATCAATCCTCCTGCAGAGCCTGTGGTTGAAGACCTTTCCTTTAAGTCTCTGCTCAAAAATTTAAATTCTACTCTTTCTCTCCAGGCTACAGAAATCGATCCTGGGAAGCTTTTGTGACTCCAATATCTTCATGTCCCAGAGATCCCTATGGATTTAACCCCTCCGGTACAGTCCTCTTTTGAGACCCTTTCACAGATGGTGTGGAAGAATCCAACTCTCATTCCTTCCATGGCCAAGTCCATAGATAGGAAGTATGCCCCTTCCAAGAATCGCCCCATTTTGGCCTCACAAGCCTTTGCTGATGCCATTGTAGTCTTGGCAGAGAATTGTAAGGCTGTGCTTCCTCAGGGATCTACATCCCAGCCTATAAACAAAGCATCTCGCAAGATAGACACCTTAGGTAAGAGAGTCTTTGCTGCCTCAACCCTGGGTATGCGCATTGCCAGTTACCAGGGCTATTTTTCTCGGTATGAGTATGTCCTTTGGCTTTCGCTCAAAGCAATGGTAGAAGCTCTGCCCAAATTGGAGGTTAACTCAGAGCTACTTCAAACCATAACTAGGGGTATTGAGTCCAATATTCAACAGGTTAAAGCTGCAATGGACGCCCTCGATACCGCTTCCCGGGTGTCGGCTGGCATCTGCACCCGCCGCCACTCTTGGCTGCATACTTCAGGCTTCACGAATGATGCCCAGCAGCAGGTCATGGCCTTACCTTTCAACGGTATATATCTGTTCGGTCTTCAGGTGGAGCAAGCACCGGAGGCCACGCAGAAGACTAGGTCTGCCATTAAGAGGGCTAGACCTACACCCGCTCTCTCCCGAGGTGGTACGAACATGTGTCAGTTTCACAACCGTCAGTCCTTCCGGGGCAGAGACAGAGGAAGTTTTAACAAAAAACACAACCCTCAGCCACAAAAGAAAGTGCAGCAAAAGGCACAAGGGCCAAAAGTGCCCAGTGCCACCTTCTGAGTTTCTGGCCCAGGTCCCACCTCAGTTGTCCGAGGGGGACTCCTCCTCAGTGGTGGGAGGATATCTGACTCAGTTCTACAACCAGTGGAAATCTATAAATCAGACAAATGGGTCCTCTGGATAATCCGCAAGGGGTACTCTCCCAATCCTTCAGAAACTCCTCCGGATTATCCTCCCAAACAACAGCCCAGGCTGTCGGCAGTACAGTCAGACCTTCTTGCTTCCAAGGTAGAAGGCCTTCTGAACAACAGAGCAGTAGAAATAGTTCTGCTGGATCAACGAAACACAGGTTTCTACTCCCATTACTTTCTGGTCTCGAAGAAAACCGGCGGCATGCGCCCCATTCTGGATCTTATAAAGTTAAACAAGTTCCTTCACAAGGAGAAGTTCAAGATGATATCACTAGGTACCCTGCTACCTTTGATTCATCGACATGATTGGCTAGCCTCCCTGGACATGCAGGATGCCTACCAGCTCATTCTCATACACCCAAAGCATCACAAATACCTAAGGTTCGTAGCATTGGGTCAACACTATCAGTTCAGAGTCTTGCCATTTGGGCTATCCTCGGCACCTCGAGTTTTTACAAAGTGTTGTGCAATTCTCGCGGCACACCTCAGGAAAATCAGAATACAAGTGTTCCCATATCTGGACAACTGCCTCCTAGCAAGTCCCTCCAGGCAAGAGACTCTGGAGGCTGTGGCCACAGCCTCAGACTTCTTCACGTCCATGGGAGTCCTGCTGAATCTCAACAAGTCGCAGTTGTAGCCCTCCCAGAAGCTCCTCTTCATAGGAACTCTTCTAGACACCTCCAGTGTGAAAGCTTTTCTTCCAGAGGACAGAAGGAGTGCTATCTTACAGATAGCCCGATACATCAGAGAACACAGCTCGGTTCGAGCTGTTTCTTTTTTTTTTTTTTTTATATATGTTTATTATTTTACTGCATAAAACATACAGCATAATATCCATTTAGGTAGAAATACATTGATTTTCATCTCATTACAAGAATGTGACACAGCATTTTTACAGTAACTCAATCTTAAATCTCCTATGACTTGGTACAACAGTAGGGGGTTAGCTAAATTCAGTTTATCAAAACAGTTCCAAAGATTGGCTTAATGCTGCCATGAGCAGGGATAAATCAGCATCTTTTTAACTAACGAAACATCAGTTCCCTATCATTTAAGATAGTAGTATCCTCCTCTACAGGAATGATACAACAGCATTATATTTTATCAGCTCTTTACCAGTTTACTTAATCAAGCAGGCTTACGTTAATTCAACAAAATTACGTTTTCAGTATACCTATCTGAAACTGAGATCAGGTATTATTAAGTATACAGAAGTTCCGTTTAAATATAAACTGTGAACTGCTCCATTAATTTACCAACATCTTTATCTATTAGAAAAGTATTAGTTAAAGTTTTCATCTCTCTCTAGGCCCATCTCATCCCTAAAAAACAGATAATGAGTCCTGTTAGACCCTTTTACCAGTCTTTCAGTCAGTCCCTGTCTTCTTCCTCGCTACTAAGTTCGGCATCCTTTACTTTAAATTGTTTCTCCGCCCGTTTGGTAAATTTACCCACTTCCACAGATTCTGCAAACTGAAAAGTGTTTCCCCCGGTTCGAGCTGTTTCGATGCAGCGGATGCTGGACCTCATGGCATCCTCGGTGTTCACTGCACCATTGGCTCATCTTCACATGAGAACCTCTCAGTGGATGCTCAGTGGTCCCCAACCACTCACCCTCAGTCCTTTCCCATCAAGTTGACAGAACCTCTGAAGAGGTGGCTCACCTGGTGCTCACAGGAGGACGATCTTCTGGAAGGATATTCCTTTGCCCCCCTGGATCATCAGATCTCCTTACCACGGACACATCCCTGATGGGTTGGGGAGCCCACTGCCAGGATCTCCACACCCAGGGTACGTGGACTCAGGACGAGTTTCAACTTCACATAAACATTCTGGAAATGAGAGCCGTCCTCTGTGCAGTCCGAGCATTGAAGGACATACTCCGTCACAAGAACTTTCTCCTTCAAACAGACAACAAGGCAGTGATGTGCTACATCAACAAACAGGGTGGTGCACACTCTTACCCATTATGTAGAGAAGCAATGAGAGTGTGGGAGTGGTGTCTGGAATACAAGGCTCTGATTCAGACGGTTTACCTGCCAGGAGTACAAGACGAGCTGGCAGACCGTCTCCAACAGAATCGAGGATCCTCATCGGAGTGGTCTCTCGACTTAACTGTCATTCAGTCACTCTTCAAAGAGTGGGGAACTCCAGACCTGGACCTTTTTGCGTCCCACTCAATGCAAAACTGCCTCTCTCCTGTTCCAGAAATCCAGGACCTGGCATTTTTTGTCAGGATGCATTCAGGCTGCAGTGGACAAGATGCTTTCTATACACTTTTCCTCTTCTTCCCCTAATTCAGAGGGTACTTCTCAAATTGGAGTCTCGGGGGGCAGAATGATTCTCATTGCCCCCTTCTGGCCTTGGTAGATATGATTCCCGCTATTCAACAGTCTATCGGAAACCCTCCTGAAGACGCTTCCCCTTCAGACGAACCTTCTGACCCAGGGTGCCGTGGTCCATCCCAACCGAGATCACTTCACCTTCATGCTTGGCTCCTGAAGAGATAGAGATGAATAGGTTCAATGTTTCTCGTAGAGTTTCAGATATTCTTTTGGCTGCACGTAAGCCGGCCACTAGAAAAACCTACACAGCCAAATGGAAGTGTTTCTCTATCTGGTGTGTGAAATTCTCTTGGAACCCTTTTTCCTGCCCACTGAATAAAGTCTTAGAGTATCTTTTAGACCTCTCAAATATAGGTCTGCAGTACTACACAGTCAAAGTTCATCTTTGTGCCATTTCAGCATATTATGAGCCGGTACTTTCCATGCCACTGGCTCAGCTGCCTGTAGTTAAGAGGTTTCTTAGGGGTATTCTGCATACTAGACCTCCTATCAGACGTCTAGTCACAGCCTGAGACATTAACCTTGTGCTAGACATGCTCACTCGTAAACCTTTGGGGCCTCTAGCTACTTGCGAGTTGAAGTTCCTCACTTGGAAAACGGCCTTCTTGGTGGACATTACTTCGGCCCATAGAGTTTCTGAAATACATGCACTGTGTTTCACAAGGACAAAGTAGTTCTTAGGACTCATCCTAAGTTTCTCCCTAAGGTTATCTCAGAATTCCATCTAAACCAACCTTTAGTCCTTCCTACCTACTTTGCAAACTTCCAGAATGAAGGAGAGCATACCCTTTATTCACTGGATGTTAAGAGAGCGTTGCGGTTCTATCTAGATAGAATGAAAGAAATTTGCAAGGCTCAACAACTGTTTGTTTCCTTCAGTGACACCCGGCTGGGTCAACCTGTCGCTATCAGATGCATTTCACGGTGGCTAGTGACATGCCTTCGCCACTGCTATTCTATGGCACAGGTCAAGCTGGAAGGCAGAGTGTATGCTCACTCTACCAGAGCAGTCGCAGCATCTCTGACGGAAATCCGCAACGTGCCCATTGCAGATATTTGCAATGCAGCTACCTGGAGCTCCGTGCATACTTTCGTTAAGCACTATGCCTTGGATGTTCATGCCAGACAACATCTGTCGTTTGGCAGGACCATTCTTAACGGACTTCTGTCCTAAGCACGTGAGCTCTTCATCTCCTGCCACCCATCTCGGGTGATTATTAGCTCAGTACTCTCCCATTAGTGTGAATGAGTGGTGGAGACTTTATGTCCAGGAAGATATGGAAATGCATTACCTACCGTAATTCTTGATCTTCTTGAATGAAGTCTTCACACTCATCTACCCTTCCTACCATCTCGAGCTCACTTCTCTGTTTATGGTCTTACTCCCTCAGTGTCTGGGCTGTGAAGAATTTATTGTTGACCCTTCTTACGCAGGTCATTCAGACTATCTTATGTCTGATTCTTACGTTAGTCCTTCTAGGTTAGTTATGCTGCACCTCCTCGGAAAAAAGGTACTGAGGTGTTTGGAGGGTTGACGCCGATATAATCATTACTGCACAAGCCAGGGCTGACGGTGCCGCTTCCTCATGGCTCCATCTCAGGCGCCAGCCCTCCTGAAAAATTTTGCTCCCACTGGGTCCTAGCACCTCCGGTGAACTCCCATTAGTGTGAATGAGTGGTGGAGACTTCATCCAAGAAGATCAAGAATTAAGGTAGGTACATAATTTCCATTTCCACGCTTCACCTAGCTAACAGCACAGATAACAGTTCCCTTCCTCCAACTCAGACAACCACCCTAACTCTTGTTTTTTTTTTTGTTTCTTTCTTTTTTACCCTAATTTAAGGTCCCAGTAGTAGAGTTCTAGTTCTTTAGTCCCAGTAGTTGAGTTCTAGCAGCTGCCTCCTTCCTCTTACTGCTCTCTAGCAAAAGCTAACTGGGGAAGTTTTAAATGCAGAAACCTGGCTTTCTGCTTCTAAACCACCCCCCCTAATTTACAGATCTTACTTCGAGAGGATTCCTGCAGTAGGTCTTCACATATAGGACTGTGCCACCTGGCGTCAGGTCCGCATGGCAAACCTGTAGCTAGCAATCGTCAGTGGGGGCCGCCCCCATCGTCGGGTGATGCAGCGTCAGTCCGACTGTAAAAGGGGGTGGTTCTGCACCCCCTCTCCAGTTCTTTCCTGCCATCACACCAGTTCATCCAACAGATGTGGTAGAACAGTGATCAGCTGCCCACTTTATATTCAACGTTTTTTTTCTTTTTTCTAGCTTAAAATACTTTCCAAAACACCCACAGGTGCGTCGTCTCATTCTAAGAAAAAGTGCTCCAAGTGCGGTGCTCAAATTCTGCACAGGGACGACCACTTCCGCTGCCTCCTTTGCCTGGGGCCTAAGCACAACTTGGCTGAATATGCAGTTTGCCAAGGGTTCAACCAGGCCACCTGGACCCGACTCAAGTGGACCCTCGACACCCACCTTCTGTCCCAGCGGCTGGCTTAGATGGAAAAGGAGCTTTGGGAGCTTAGGGAGAGGTCATTGTCGCGGGTCCCTGAGAAGAGAAAAAAGGACGAGAAGCACCGGGAGAGAAGCCTGTCACCACAGGGGAAAACCAGCCAAGCTTTGGTCGACAACTAGGGTGGATCCTCCTCCAAAACCGTGAATACCACACCTGCTGGCACTTCGTCCACTCCAGCAGGCCGAACGCCTTCTCCCCCTCCTGTAGAGGTGAGCAGGCAGCTGGGGGTCGCCTCTCAAGAGATCTCTATTAGTTCTCCCACTCATAGCACTACCAATAAGCTGCCCTCTGGCTCTGCCGTCGGGTGCCCAGCCCTGATCGATAAGCCTGACCACGGCTCTTCTACTGCAGTCAGCCCAGTCGCAACTGATAAGTCGGCGGACGGATCCTCCATTGACTGTGCAGCCACATCTACTCTCTCATCAAGTTCCCTTGAAGACCCCGACACCAGGATGAGTGTGTCCCTGGGGGAACAATCATCCCTGCCGGTCTCTACCCCCAGGGATTCACCACCCATTCCCAACTTCTCCCTTCCGTCGGGCATGTTACAAGACCTGTCATTGGGATCCCTCCCAGAGCTCCCCTTCGCCAGGTTATTTTCCGCTGCCAGATCCTTCCCTCCCAGGGGTCCATCACCAGACTTGGATATCTAAGGCATGGACCCTCCTCCTATGGGAACTTCTGGCCCAACGCCTGATCCCCTGCCGCTGCCCAGCGGCCCTTCGGCGCCTCCCCCGGCCGGGCCTTTAGCACCTCCTGTGAGGCCCTCTGGCAGTTTTCTGGGGCCTGACCCTCATTTTCCGCTGCTGGGTGGCCCTCTGCCAGACCCTTCTTATCCAATGCCGGGCCTGGTGCCCCCGACGCTGGGTTACCCGCATGCTGTATGTTACCCACCGATGCCGGGTTACCCGGCCTTGACTATCTGCCATCTGGATACCCATCACCAGGATACCCTTTGGGTTTTTCAGGGTACCAGTACCCTTACTGGCATCACCCTCCTAGTTACCCATCATTTCCCGGGTATCCAGGGTACCAGCCTCCACTGCCTCCTCCTCCTCCTCCCCGCCACCGCTGCCTGGCCACGAAGCCATCCCAGCATGGTGGCAGGATGCTAGGACTCAACTCCTTACAGATCTTAAGCAGTCCCAGCCACTAGGAGGTATCCCTCTTTCTAGAACATCACCTCCTAATCCAGTTCCTTCTAGACACGCTTCTGGTTCTCTCCCTGTGGGTGACACTGGTGTGGATCCCTCCCTGTCTAGCAGGCCGGACTCTTCTGAATCAGATGAGGACTCAGATGTCGACCTTTCCGAACCTCGTTCGCCGGTTGAATCACAACCAAAAATCCCTAAACCCCTCCCTCCCCCCCCCCCGGAGAATCCTCCAGACAAGGACTCCAAAGCAGCTAGACCAGTACGGTAGGAAGATTTATTCATCCACCACATGTGCCATTAGGTCTCTGAACTACGTGTCACACATTGTGGTGTTTCAGCAGTCCTCTCTCTCAGAGTTAGAGAAGGACCTCCAGAACATCCCTGATGAGCAACTCAGGGCTAAATTACTGGATAAAGTGAGAATGAACAAATCTTCCTACCGTCACACACTTTGGGCCCCTTACGATTCAGTCGACTCTGTGGCTCGGGCTGCAGCCTCAGGAATCAGCCTTAGCCATCTAGCCTGACTACGCCTAGCAGGTCTGGCACAAGACATTCAGTCATTCCTGTTGGACGCACCATTCAGGGGCCCCGTTCTCTTTGGCGGTGATGCGAAGGATATTATTACAGGGTTGCAAGTGAGCGGTAGGTCCCTCAGATACGTACATGCCATGCACCGGATGGGCCAAAAGAAGCAGCCTTTTCATCACCAAAGAAGATGGAACAAGAACCAGGTCAAATGTCAGAACAAACGTTGTGCCACTGGCTCTGGAGCCCAAGCTCCTCAGGCCAAGTTCGCCAAAGCAGCCTCAGGAGCCAAAGCTCCCCTTCGCATCCTGATTTGCTCCCCCTCCTTATGCTCCCTCCGTCCCCCTCGGAGGAACCGATAGGAGGGAGGTTCAGCCTCCACCTGGAAGGGTAGAAGGCCATCACCGCAGATGTATGGGTCATTCAGCTCATACAAAGAGGTCACTCAATCGAGTTCCTGGAGATACCTCCAGCAAACCCTCTGGGAAGGTCTTTCTACTCGTTGGGTCAGATCCCCATCATCTGTCAAGAAATCCAGGCTCTGCTACAAAAAGCTGCCATAGAGCCCGTCCCTCCAGAACAAATAGGAAGGGGATTCTATTCCCATTTCTTCCTAGTTCCAAAACAGATGGGGGATCTAAGACCTATCCTGGATCTCAGCATGCTCAGCCTCTTCGTAGAATACAAGAGGTTCCACATGCTGACTCTCCAGGGACTCCTGCTCCTGATCCTGTCACACACATGACTGTGCTCCCTGGATATGCAGGATGCCTACCTTCATATCCCTATTCTCCCAGCCCACCACCGCTTTCTCTGATTCTCCTTCCTGGAGAACCATTTCCAATTCAAGGCACTTCCTATTGGCCTGTCATCAGCATCCCGGGTTTTCACCAAGTGCCTAGCAGTAGTAGCAGTGTTCCTCCACCGCTGGGGCATATACGTGTTCCCATCCCTGGACAGCCTGAAGGAGTCTGTCTCCTTCACTCTGGATCTGTTTACCCAACTGGGTATTTCAGTCAGCTACCCAAGTCCTAGTTAGTACCCTCCCAGCACCTCCAATTCATTGGAACAGTGCTGGATATGGTCCAAAGCAAGGCCTTCCTTCCATTGGACCGAGCGGAGACACTGGTTTCTCAGGCCACCTTGGTGGCCAAGTCTTGGTGGACCCCGGCACACTCTGTGCTTCATCAGCTGCCATCCCAACTGCCACCCTGGCCAGGCTGCACATGAGGGTTACCCAGTGGTCTCTTCGAGTCCAGTGGGATCAACGGTTGGACGACATGGACCAGCTGGTCATGATCTCCAACAGCCTTCAGAAAGATCTCCTCTGGTGGCTGGACCTGACCAACTTGTTGGTGGGAACCCCTTCCCACTTCCAGGCTCCTTCCCAAACCCTCACTTCAGATGCTTCCAATACAGGTTGGGGAGTCCACTTGGGGGATCACAGAATGCAAGGTTCTTGGTCTCCAATGGAACAGAACCTTCACATCGACATCCTGGAGACAAGAGCAGTTCTCTACGCTCTCCAGGCCTTCCAGTCATTACTCCTTCCAGGAACACTTCTCATCCAGACAGACAACGTGGCTACTGTCTGGTATCTGAACAAACAGGAAGGTACCCGATTGTATCCTCTGCAGGGAAGCAATGAGAGTATGGTATTGGCGATTCAGCATGGCCTGACCTTGACAGCAGTCCATGTGCCGGGTGTTCACGACGTCCTAGCGGACAGTCTCAGCCGATCAGTGGCCAGGGCTCACGAGTGGGAACTAAAGCATTAGGTAGTAGAAGACTTGTTTTTTCGGTGGGGCTGACCAGACCTAGATATGTTCGCAACCCCATCCAGTGCAAAACTACTCAACTTTTGCTCGCTCATTCCTGGGCATGGTGCTTTTTGGCGAGACGCACTATCTCTCTCTTGGACAGGGAGGTTTCTATACGCGTTTCCTCTCTTTCCTCTCATTCAGAAGGTTCTTTTGAAACTTCAGGCAGAAGGGGCTCACATGATCTCGATTGCTCCTCTGTGGCCTCGGCAGATTTGGATCTTACTTGGAGAAACAGCTCTTGCAGCAGGTTACACCATTAGGACTGAAGCCGGCAGGTGCCAGGACCCCACGGAAATTTTCTAGCTAGCAGTATCCAGTGGGGACCACCCCCAAAGTCGGCCCCGCCCCTGACGTCAGGCATCATACAAAAGGGGGCGGTCCCCCAGAATGCCCAGTTCTTTTCCCGCCGTCGACTCGCCAGCATCAGCCTCACAGTCCCGCTCCAGCGAATGACAACCAGAACTTCCAGCATTAACTCTAAATGTCAGCATCTCCTACTCCTTCCTCAGAAGGACACCCTTCCAAGTGTCCCTGCGGCAAACAGATTCCTTTTAAGTGTAACCCCCCTGCAAATGGGGGTTCTCAAAAGTCTTCCAGGAGCTTGCCTGAATGCTCCAAGTTTGGGCGGTGTTCGGCGTCTGAGCTGTTTAAATGTGTTTCCAAGTGAGTGCTATTTGAGCCTCCGCGTACTGTCTCTTTAAGAGCTGTCTGGTTGCAGACTTATTTAGTTTGTGTGGGGGTACTGTGTATTTAATGCTGGAATCCCGTCCGAGCTGCGGAGGAATCGCTCCATTTCTGCAGTCGCTAAGAGTGCAGAGGGAGCCTAAATGAAAGATGTAACTGTTTGCCTGAAACCAGTTAGAGTGTTAAGTAAAATGTAGTTCGTCTAACCTGCCTTTCTTGCAGCTGGGACTCTGTGTGTGTTACCCCTCCATTTTGGACCTAAACTGCTGTGCTGGGCCAATTGGGTTAAGGTTTCCCTAAAATGGAGCCTGTGGGCCGAATCAGAACTTGGACTCTTAATTTTGGGCCAGCCACAAAGGATTGTATGGGCAGTGGCTCTGGGAAATGTAGTTTTGACCTTGGCGCCTTTTTCTACCAACAGAGGGAGTCTTATTGCGAGTG
Source organism: Neoceratodus forsteri (assembly GCA_016271365.2). Classification (NCBI taxonomy): domain Eukaryota; kingdom Metazoa; phylum Chordata; order Ceratodontiformes; family Ceratodontidae; genus Neoceratodus; species Neoceratodus forsteri. Next base: position 1,419,546,284 of record CM057450.1, read on the forward strand.
ACAGCTAAATCAGCCAACAGAATAGTGTGGAGCTAAAGGAAATGCCCTGCTCTGTGACTGGAAAGATCAGATCAGTTGTGGCAGTGAAGAGAGAAGGAGCTGTGTGCTCCTGCAGTGTATAGTTTCATGCGGGAAGCGCGTGTGAGGCCCTGAGTTTCAGTCTGCAGCCTTTGTGAGTGCCAGTTTGGACTGAATCTGAGTCGTGAGGAGAAACTTAAATGGGCAGACTGGGTGGGCCATAGGCCCTTATCTGCCGACACTGTCTATGTATCTATGTGAGGAGAACAAAGCACTAGAAGTGTGGAAACCAGGCTCACCCTGTAGAAGACTGGAGAAATTGCTGAATCGCGCTCGGTCTGTCAGGAACTGAATCTGCTGTGTGTGCTCCCGGGTATTTTGCAGTAATTGTGATCGGGATCGAGGAGCAGCCTGCCTGGTATAGTACTTTCCTTTTACATATAAATGTGTGTAGTGCTTGTGGGGAATTGCTATTTCAAATCCCCTGTATAGCGAATTGTGTGCTGAAGCTGGAAGTAAACCCCCAGCTTAATTCGGACTACATCCATTTGCTATCAACTGCAGTGGGGTCCAGTCACAAGGACCTTGTCCTCATGCCCTGCTCTTCTGGCAATCCAGAGGGACATTCTCCATCTGATCCTCAGCTTGTGTGTTGTGAGTACAAATCAGGGTATTCCCCTGCAGCCTGTTTTCAATCACAAGTGTGTCATCTAATTCTTGTTGTTTCACTGCTTCATGGACTGAGCCATGCAGCTCCGGATTACAATTGGGTGTTGTGCATATATTTTCTTCTACAGGGCCCTATCCATCTGCACCTGCCAGCCAACCCCGGGCAACGGATCTGGCTAGCCCCCCCCCCAACATGGGAATCCAGAGTGTGACTTTTGAGCCCCTGTATGTGTGTGTAAGTCACACACAGAGTCCCAGCTGCAAGAAAGGCAGGTTAGACGAACTGCATTTTACTTAACACTCTAACTGGTTTCAGGCAAACAGTTACATCTTTCATTTAGGCTCCCTCTGCGCTCTTAGCGACTGCAGGAGCGGAGCGATTTCTCCCCAGCTCAGGCGGGATTCGAGCATTAAATACACAGTCCCCCCATACAAACTAATTAAGTCTGCAAGCAGACAGCTCTTAAAGAGACAGTATGCGGAGGCTCAAATAGCACTCACTTGGAACCACATTTAAACAGCTCAGACGCTGAACACCGCCCAGACTTGGAGCATTCAGGCAAACTCCTGGAAGACTTTTGGGAACCTCCATTTGCCGGGGGGTTACATAAGGATCTGCATTCATCCTGTCTGCGGTGCCTAGGCCCAGAACACGACACCAAGGACTGTCCATTTTGCCAGCGGTTCAACAGTCGCACCAGGATCCGCCGCCAGAAGGCACTTCAAGGGTTCCTCTTGGAAAAACAACTTAAACTTATGGAGAAAGACCCTGCCTCCAGAGGTGAGTCCACCTCTAAGACTCATAAGCACCGGGACAAGCATCGGGAGAAGGCCAGGTCCAGATCCCCGAACCGGGCCTCGGACTCGCTTACTAGCTCTGGCTCTACGTATTCACACCACTGTCCTTCCAGGGCTCGCTCTCAGCATCCTCCCATGAAGGTTAGGACTTCGGGCAGCTCTTCGGCTTCCTTGCATCCCATCAAGACTTCTAGGACCCCGGACCCTTCTCCAACGCCCTCCCAGGCCTACACGAAGTCTACTGACCATCACCGGTCCAAGTCCTCTTCCAAAATCACTCCTTCTTCCTCGGACAAACACCGGGAGCCCGACACTAGATCCGCATCCCAGCCTCCTAGGGGACCAGACCCCCCCCCCCAGGAAGACTAATGACCTGACGTCCCTCAAACGGATGACTGATACAAAAGGGGCCACCGACCCGTAACCAGTTAGGCACCCATCAGACCAGACATCGGGCAAACACCCGATGTCGGCCTCACGTTTCAAGGAGCCGACGACTGCCTCTCCGTCACCAGTGGACACCGGTTGCCAGGAGTCTACGGAGGAAGATACAACATTGCCTGATGACCAGGCAGGTGACAGCGAGGACGCCGGACTTCTGCAGGAGCCATCGAATGATCCAGCGATGCCCGGGAACCCGACACCCGATACCAGCGACAGGCCAACCCCGACGCCAGGACCGTCGTCCGATATGAATATTCAGGAGGTTAAAGACCTCTTCACCTTTTGGTAGGACACAATCAAGAGGGATGTTGTCCCAGTAAAAACTCCTCCATCTACTCCTCCTCCTCCTTCTCCACCACAGGGGCCAGTAGGAAGACCACTGACCCCCAAGGAGCCTACCCCGCCTCCTAAGGGCAGATCAAAAGAAAGGAGAGGGCCCCCTTCAAGATCTCCCTCAGGGTCTCGTAGCCCCAAGCGTCACAGACATTGATGGTCCACTCCGCAGGGGGATGACTCTAGACCTGACACCTCAAATACCTCCAGGTCTTCTTCTCCAATCAGCATCCCATCACCGGACCCACAAGACCTACCCAGGTCACCTCTGGATGATCCATCTTTCTCCAAAATCATGAGGCACATCCAGGAGAACATGGGATGGGAAACGGAAGATTTAGACCCCGAACGATAGCGCCTAGCCCGTTATCTTCGACAGAAGGATCCTAAGCCTGTGGTGGTCCCACCCTTGGTGGACACCTTTGCGGACATCACCAAGGCAGTGTGGAAACATCCGCACTCCACCCCCACGGTGCCAAAGAAGGCTGATCACCAGTACAGGGCCCCGGCAGTGGGCCTGTACTTAGCGCAACAACCCCTGGCTGATTCCCTGGTCATTACGGCCTCCCATGATAGGTCTCAACGACCACAACATCTGAGTACACAACCTCCGGACCAGGGTCAAGCAATTGGACTCACTGGGTAGTGCATGTATCGGCTGCTACATGCTCCATTAGGTCACTGAACTATCTGACACACATGGTTCAGTTTCAGAATGCCCTATGGGAACAGGGTCAAGACCTAGTTAAAATACTTCCGGATGAGGAACAGAAGGAGGAGCTTCTCAACCTCCTCCACACTGGGTCAGATGTGGGGGCCCAGCTTTTGAGAGCCGCCTACAATTCAGTGGACTCCATAGCAAGGGGAGCAGCCTCAGGCATCTGTCTCCAGAGACATTCATGGCTTCGTGTCTCCAGATTTACCCCGGACGTCCAGAAAAACATCCTGGACATTCCCTATAACGGCGAAGTTCTATTTGGTGAAGACTCCGAAAAGGTAATCACCAAATTACAGGATGCCGGGAAAGCAGTAAGGACTGTACAGGCCATGTACAGGCCAAAATCTAGTTCCTTTCGTAGGAAGCAGAACCGTTTTCACAGCCGACAACAACGACAGTAGCCACGTTCCGGCCAGCAGCAAAGGGGCACCTTCCGCCGTAAAGCCCAAGCTAAGTCTTCCCCAGGCCGAGGTCAGCGGTATACCAAACCGGCCCAGCCTGCAGGGGGTAATGATTCCACAGCATGACTCCTTCCCGGCCCCCGCCCCTCATCTGGATCAACGGGCAGAAAAGACCAGGGGTCGCATCGCTCGCCACTTTTCAGGATGGCAGTCGATTACCACCGACCGGTGGGTCCTTCAACTGGTCAAGAGAGGTCACTTTATAGAATTCCTCGACCACCCACCATCAAGACCTCCCCTGCTTTCCCGTTATTCCGGTCAGCATGCACTGCTCATACAGCAGGAGGTGCTCGTGCTTCTGGGAAAGGAAGCTATAGAACACGTACCGAGAAGCCAGAGAGGTGCAGGTTACTATTCCCACTTCTTTTTGGTTCCCAAAAAGACAGGGGACCTCTGTCCGATACTGGATCTCAGCGACCTCAACGCTTTGGTTCTTTACAAACGCTTCTGCGTGGTGACCCTTCGCGGTTTGATACCCATGCAGGGTGCCTTCCTAGCGTCCTGGGACATGCAGGATGCCTACCTGCACATACCCATTGCTCGAGTGCTCAGGAAGTTCTTGCGCTTTGAATTTCTAGGTCGCCATTATCAGTTCCGAGCCCTCCCCTTCTCGGACTGTCATCAGCACCTCAGGTGTTTACGAAGTGCATGGCAGTCATAGCGGCGGCTCTGAGGAGACAAAGCCACTACGTGTTCCCCTACCTGGACGACTGGCTCCTCATGGCACCCTCTCTGGAGGCTCTGATGTCCGCAATCCACTGTACTCAGTCCCTGTTCAGGGCATTGGGCATCATCATCAATCAGGAGAAGTTACACCTGGTTCTGTCACAGAATCTGCAGTTCATAGGCGCAGTTCTGGACACCATCCAGGGGAGAGCTTTTCTGCCCCAGGACCGAGCGGAACACATCACATCCCTCATCAGGGACGTCTTGGCAAAGAAGACAGTCCCAGCCAGACTGGTCCTTTGCCTGCTCGGACACATGGCTGCGGCCATTGCAACAGTCCCGCTAGCCCGTCTCCACATGCGGGTGACCCAGTGGGTGTTACAGGTACAATGGGATCAGAAGCAAGACCATTTGCAGCTTCCAATTCGGATCACGAATGCCGTCATCCAGGATTGGCAATGGTGGCTAGATTCAAAGAATCTGTCGGCGGGGGGTCCCCTTCATTGCGCCGTCTCCGATTGTGATGCTCTCCACGGACACCTCAGGGTTCGGTTGGGTAGCACACCTCGACAGGGTCAGGTCTCAGGGCTCATGGACACCCCAGGAAGCTCATCTCCACGTAAATATTTTGGAAATGAGAGCAGTTCTTTATGCCCTGTAGGCCTTCCAGTCGGAGATCCCACCAGGCACTCTGCTGTTACAAACAGACAATACCGTGGTGATGTATTACCTCAACAAACAAGGAGGCACCCATTCCTGCCCACTTTGCAGGGAGGCCATGAGGGTGTGGGATTGGGTTTTACAACACGGTGCAAACCTCATTGCTGTTCATGTCCCAGGAGTGGACAACGTCATCGCAGACAGTCTGAGCCGCTCTCAGGCCAGAGTCCACGAGTGGGAACTACTCCTGGAGGTGGTAGAGGATCTGTTTCACAGATGGGGCACACCAGAGTTAGACCTTTGCGCGTCCCCATCCAACGCAAAACTGCTCAATTTCTGCTCGCTAGATCCAGGGCCTGGTGTTTTATGGCGAGACGTGTTGTCCCTCTCCTGGACGGGCAGATTCCTCTATGCTTTTCGTCCCTTCCCGTTGTTCCAGAGGGTCCTTTTGAAACTCTGCAGAGAGCAGGCGATGCTAATATTTATTACGCCTTTTTGGCCCAGACAGATTTGGTTCCCTCTGCTACACCAGCTGTCCCAGGAACCTCCGGTGCCTCTGCCAATCAGCTCTCACTTATTGTCCCAGGAGGCAGGTTCTTTGGTCCATCCGGACCTTCGCTCTCCGAACCTGCATGCCTGGCTTCTAGAGACATAGCTGTCATGTGGTATGGGGTCTCGCAAGAGGTAGCAGATGTTCTAGCGGCTGCTAGAAAACTGGCCACTCATGCCACATACGCCATGAAATGGCGCAGATTTTGCCTCTGGGCTCAAGCACGAGGACTTTCCCCGATGGATTGTCTGGAAAGGTTGGTCCTAGACTACCTTCTGTCTCTCTTTCAGGCAGGCTTGGCCTACTCCTCTATTAAAATACACCTTTGTGCCATCTCAGCCTATCATACACCGATAGGCCTACATCCCATAACTCAGTTGGACACCACACGAGCCTTTCTGGGAGGTGTTCTCCACCTTAGACCTCCGATTAAGGATCCTATTCTTCCATGGGATTTACCCTTTGTCCTGGAGCAGCTCACGCTACCACCTTTTGAACCAGCCGCGGATTGCAAGCTCCGTCTCCTGACATGGAAGACGTTATTTTTAGTTGCTGTTACTTCGGCCAGAAGGATTTCTGAACTTCACGCACTGATCTGTAATTTTTTTTTTCTGGCTGTGCTAATGTACCTAAATCTCTGTTAGCCATCTACTAATACAGCTATGTAACTTATTGTGAATGTTATCTGTAATGTGCTGTAATCTGTATTTCAAGTCCCATCCCTGTACCATTTTATGTATGACGTGGAACCTTTGTAAATGAGTCCCTGACTCAAAGGTCTTTCTGAATATTACAATAAATAAATAAAATAAATAAATAAATAAATAAATGTGCAAAGAACCTTATTTGTTTTTTTCACCAGGACAGGGTGTCCCAAAGGACAAATCCAAAGTTTCCACCTAAGTTGGTCTCAGCTCTCACCCTCAATCAGGACATCGACTTACCAGTGTATTTTCCTAAATACTCTAATAGAGGAGAGGCCCTGCTGCACACTCTAGATCTGCATAGGTGTCTAAGATACTACCTGACCAGAACATGGCACCACCGTAAATCTGATCAGCTTTTCGTCTCCTTCGCCCATAGGATGATGGGAGCTCTGGTTTCCTAAACAATCACTGTCAGATGGCTCATCCATTGTATCACATTCTGTTACCAAGCGTAACAAACCTTTACGGTCTGGTCAAGGACATTCTAAGGGTGGCTACTTCCTTTGCGGCCATGAGAACATGTCCGCCTTCAGCCATCTGTGCAGCAGCTACCTGGAGCACCGTGCACACCTTTATCAGGCATTATAGCCTGGGCGTTGCATCACGGCGAAGAGCTGGTTTTGGTTTAGCAGTCCTTCAGGACCTATCCTAGGCTTCGGTCCAACTTGCAATCTCTACCTAGCCTCCTCCCACCTGCGAGAGATTTCCGCTATTGCTTGGGAATCAGTCCTAATGGTGTAACCTGCTGCAAGAGCTGTCTCTCGAAGTAAGATAGTACAGTTATGTAAGAACTTAACGTAACAGATCTTCGCGAACAGCTCTTGCAGCAGGTAGTTTCCCTCCCATCATCCCCTCTGGAGGTAGAGTTGTTCCGATATCTCTTTCCTAGGATTAGGTGTTTCTAACTCCACTCTGAATACCTTTTCATGGCAGATCCTCAGTCTCCACTTCTGATGTCATCTAGCGGCCGGGAGTCTCCGGCGGGAGAACTGGGGATTCTGGGGGACCGCCCCCTTTTGTATGATAAAAACAGGTGACTCAAATTACAACTTCCTGTTGCTAGCCTTGCTTGTAGAGCAGAAAGCAGCTAACTAAAAGAAGCAACATTTTCTTATTAATTTAACACTTATATCTCAGCAGGAGTCAGTGTCTGTTGAGATTAAGCAGACAGATACTTTATTAGAACTAGAAGGGGGTCTTATTTAGGGTTAAAAAAAGAAAGAAAAGAAAGAAAGAAAGTCAGTGTGTGTTCTGTGCTGGGAAGGGTACTGTATCAACTTACTTTGCTAAACCAGTAGGAGGAGAGAGAGCTTAATTGAGGGTGTGGCTTAGACACTATAAAAGCAGGTGACTCAAATTGCAACTTCCTGTTGCTAGCCTTTTTTCATACTAATTGCTCTCCATCCCACCAACCCTAAGCCAGTTCTACTTTTATAGCCACTGGATTTGACTGTCAACAGGAACTTCCTGTTTGGCAGTAGGAAGGGAAGGATCATAGAGAAACATTGGTTTTGTCAACCCTAAAGGAAAAAGTAGCTCACCCCCAGCTGCTGGTGGTCTGACACTGAGCAAGGAAGAAGCAGGTTACTGAAGAATATAGGAAGTTGCTGTCCCAGAACAGGAAGGGTGAGAGCTGTAAGGAGAGGAGAGAGTAAGCATACAGAGAAACAGGAGAGGAGACACAAAATAAGACATGATAAGATTGGTGCAGTGCAATGGCTGTGGGGCGGCAGTGTTCCAGGAGACATTCTGGAGGCTGCGATGCTGCCCTATTTGCAGGCACCTCTCTAGTCTGAGGGAGAAGGTTGCCTGTCTCCAGGCTGACCTGGCTAGGATTCGTGAAACCTCCTCCCCCACCCAGGGACCACCAGGGCCAATGCCACTACCTCCGAGGTTGCCAAGAAAGAGGAGAGGCTGGACCTGGGTGGGCTCAGGGAGGGAGAGGGTGGTGGAACAGAGTTGCATCCCTCCAGCTGTACCTGTACAATTCATTCGCTCTTCTAGTGGTTAGTGGTTCCTCCATGGAGGCACCTGCAGTGGAGACCAAGGAGGATGCTGGGAATCTTCACAAAGGAGACCCACAGGAGGGTGGCATGGGACCCCACAGGGGAAGGAAACAACTCCTGGTGGGGGACTCAATCATTAGGGGGGTAGAAATGGGGGAGGAAGGGGAGAGGGAGGTAAGGTGCCTGCCTGGCGCCACGGCTTAGAGGGACAGGAAGCTTATCCTCAGGATCGTTGGAGCAACTGCACGAGGAAGGGATCTGGATGCCGTTGTCCACCTAGGGACAAATAACCTGGCTAGGAATGGGATCAGAGCAGTACAAGAGGAGTTTGTAGAGTTGAGGAGGGGCCTTAGACAAAAGTAGCGCATACACGTGTACCTTCTCGGAGGTGCTGCCTGTCTAGCAAAAGTGATGCTAGGGTACTTCTCACCAGGGAATTCAATGAATGGTTGAAAAACTGGTGTAGCTCAGGGTTTTGGCTTTGTTGGGGACTGGGGAGCCACCTGGAGGGATGCAGACCTATACTGGTGCGATGGTCTGCATCTGTCAAGGGGGGAACCAGGATCTTAGGTGAGAGATTTAAATGCTTCATTGACGAACATTTAAACTACCAAGGGGGGAGGCACTGAAAAGGAGCAGGGAAATCCCAGCCTCCCCCCACAAAAACACGGTAATTAGTGAGGGAAACACCAAGGTGGAGAAGTCATTAGAGAGCAGGACAGAGGTAAATGTAAAAAAAGGCAAAGGCAGTAAGGACAAGAATGGGGCTAAAAGGGGTAAGGCCATCAAAAAGTGGAGGGTGATGAGTACCAATGCCCATAGTCTGTGTAACAAGCTCCCTGAACTAGTGGCCTTGATGGAAGAGAGTTGCCTGGATATTGTGGCAGTCACAGAAACATGGTACACAGAGAACCATGACTGGGATGTCAACATAACAGGATACACAATCTACAGGAGGGAGAGGGAGGGCAAAAGAGGAGGAGGAGGAGTAACTCTTTATGTAAAGGAAGGGATCAAAGCAACAGAACTAAAGAGTAAACAGGGCGCAGATGAGGCACTCTGGGTCACCCTGGAGACAGGAAATGGCACCACAATTCACGTGGGGTTTGTATACAGACTTCCATCTCAGGGGAAGGGAATGGACAAGGAAATGATAGACTTCCTTAGAATGGCAGAAAAAGGGGAGATATTGTTGATGGGTGACCTGAATATGCCAGATGTTAACTGGAGCACCTTTGCTGCAGGCACATCCAAGAGTAGGGTCATTCTTGATGCCCTACTGGGGGCATGCCTTAGACGGCTAGTATTGGAACCCACTCGGGAGGGAGCAATCTTACACCTGGTACTCTCAAATGGGAGGAGAAAGAATCTCAGGTTTAGAGTGGGTAGCCATCTGAGGACAAGCGACCACCAAACAGTGTGGCTCACGATAAACACAGCCATACAATCAAGCCATACAAAACCAAGAGTATTGGACTTTAGAAGGTGCTGACTTTGGGAAAATGAGAGAGTGCCTCAGAAAAGCACTAGCAAACAGGCAAGAAGGAGGGGTGGAGGAACAATGGGGAGTAATCAAAATAGCCATCACAGAGGCAACAAGCCTTTGTGTAAAGCAAATCAACAAAACACAATGAAGAAAAAAACGTTATGGTTCTCAAAAGAGGTGGCAGGGAAGGTTAAGGAGAAAAGGATAGCATTCAGGAAATATAAGGAAACACAGAAGGAGCAGGACAGAGAACTTCATCAGTTAAAGCAGAAAGAGGCTGGGAAGGCAGTCAGAATAGCAAAGGCCCAAACCGAGGAAAGGATAGCTAACTCTGTTAAGAAGGGGGATAAGACCTTTTATAGGTACATTAGTGAGCGAAGAAAGACCAAAGGAGGGATACTGAGGCTTAATAAAGGGAGGAATGTGGGTAGAGGGTGACAGTGAAAAAGCAGGGATACTGAATGAATATTTCTGCTCAGTATTCACAAAGGAAGAGGAGGGGGAGGTACCTAAATCAAACAAGAGAAACACTCTGAAGACGAGGGTTGATACCAGTCCATTTACAGAAGAAAGGGTTCTGAAAGAACTAATAAAATTAAAGGTGGACAAAGCAATGGGGCCTGATGGGATTCACCCAAGAATTCTAAAAGAACTAAGGGTAGAACTAGTGACACCGCTGACTACTTTCTTTAAAAAATCATGGGAGGATGAGGTGGTACCTGAGGACTGGAGGAGGGTGGATGTGATTCCTTTTCACAAAAGTGGGAGCAGGACAGAGGCAGGAAACTACAGACTAGTCAGTTTGACCTCAGTGGTAGGTAAAATGATGGAATCACTTCTGAAGGAAAGAATTGTTGAGTACCTAGAGGCCAGTGGGGCACAGGACCCAAGGCAGCATGGATTCACAATGGGAAGGTCATGTCAGACGAATCTAATAGATTTCTTTGACTGGGTGACCAAAGTAGCAGACCAGAGAGGGGCTGTGGACATGGCCTACCTAGATTTTAGCAAAGCATTTGATACAGTCCCCACACAAAAGATTAATACACAAGTTAGCCAGCCTTGGAGTGGGTCCCAAGGTGGTAGCCTGGATAAAAAATTGTCTAGACAACAGGACGCAAAAGGGTAGTAGTAAATGGAGTCCACAGTGAAGAAAGGAGGGTTACTTGCAGGGTACCACAGGGTTCAGTACTGGGACCGGTCCTTTTTAATGTCTTTATAAGTGACATTGCAGAGGAACTGGAAGGAAAAGCATGTCTCTTAGCAGACGACACAAAGATCTGCAATAGGGTTGATACACAAGATGGAGTGGAAAGGATGAGAAGGGACTTGGCAAGGTTGGAGAAATGGTCAAATGTATGGCAGCTCAGATTCAGTGCAAAGATGTGCAAGGTAACGCACATGGGAAACAAAAACCCAGGGGAAGAGTACACAATGGGGGGTGAGATACTGACAACAGTAAAAATGGAAAGGGACCTGGGGGTAGTTATATCAGATGACCTAAAAGTGGGCAAGCAATGTAAGAAGAGAGTAAGGAAGGCTGGGGGGATACTGGGAGGCATAGGGAGAGGCATCAGTATTAGAAAACAGGAAGTTGTTATTGCTCTGTACAGACAGTTGGTGAGACCCCATCTGGAGTACTGTGTGGAGATCTTCCTCGACATAAGTCTCCACCACTCATTCACACTAATGGGATCTGTGCCGGAGGCACTAGGACCCAGCGGGAGCAAACTTTTTTGCTAGAGGGTCGGCGCTGGAGATGGTGCTGTGAGGAGCGGCACAGCGAGCCTCCGCTCATGCGGTAATGACTATCCCGGCGTCGACCTTCCAGCCGCCTCAGTTCCTTTTTTCCCGCCGTCAAGTGCACTTTAGTAACGACATCGCTCGCCCTCCGGGAGTCAAACTTCCATCTAGCAGCATAGTTTTTCAGTTTTATTGTTTTGTAGTAATATCTCGAATAAAGCATCGCTTAGTTTATTTATTCTTATTTAAGAGAAGAAGCCTCAGCCTACATTGACGGAGTCAACCATGAGCGGGTCAGGTGACGGTAGGGAGACTTCGTATGAAAGCTGTTCAGTCAGCCAGGCTGGGTCCGGTCCACCACCTTCTCCCAAGGAAGGGGGGTCTGACAACGGACAGTCCAGTGCCCGAGGGGTGGGCAGTCCCCTCAGCATAAAAAGTAAATGGTGCACTCTGGCACCATTCGACCTCGAGCTCTTCTTAGCCCACAGGTCAAAGAAGGCATCACTCGAGTTGCCCACTGATATGTCTGTGCGTAGACGGTCAGTTATTGGGGCTAGTTGCCGGTCTCCTCCTTCGGAGTCACCAGTTTCTGTTTCTGGTAGCCGATGTCTTCGACATTGGAGCCCTACCCTGCCCTCTGGTAGGTCTTCAGATGAGCAGTTTCATCAGTGGGCTGCTCTTATGGAGCAGTGGGCTCGGAGGTTGGTCCAGCTACCTGGCCCGGTCACTCAGGAGCCTTCGGGATTTCTGGGAGATCAGGTAGGGCGGTTGAGCCTCCTAGTGTGGCGGCACTGTCTTGGTGCCGATCGACTCTGCATGAGTTCTCCTCACAGGTGCAGCACAGAGGGCCACACTGATGCCTCTATCTCCTGGTATTCATCCTTCTTTTTCCTCAAATCCTGTTTTTTGGAGTCTTGGGATGTTTTCGAAGCCCTCAGCGTCGATGGCACGCTCGGCGCCGTCTTTGGCACTGACGCTTCTGTCGGCGCCGTCCTTGGCGCCGTTGAGTTTCTCGGCCTCGTTGGTGCCATCCTCGGCACCGTGCACCTCGTCGGCTCCTCGGCACCATGTGTGTTTTCGGTGCTGTGCTCTTCGGCGCCGGGACCTGTTAGGGCTTCATCCAGTCTTCAGGGCTCCTCTTCTTTAAATCCTTTTCCTTCCTCATTTCCTTCTGATTTTCACTCCTTTCCTGTTCATACTGTCCCTCCTGGGCTGTCAGGAGATGACATTAAGCCTGACCCAGACCTTAGGCTGGGTGACGATGTGGAAGGAACAGGATCTATTCCTGCTGCAGAGCCTGTGGTCGAGGACCTGTCATTTAAGTCTCTGCTGAAAAACTTTAATTCCACTCTTTCTTTCCAAACTACAGATATCAATCCTGGGAAACTATTAAGACTCCAATACCTCCATGTTCCGGAGATCCCTATGGATTTGACTCCTCCGGTACAGCCCTCCTTTGAGACACTTTCTCAAATGGTATGGAATAATCCCACTCTCATTCCTTCTATGGCTAAGTCCATAGATAGGAAATATGCTGTCCCCAAGGATCGACCCATCTTGGCATCCCAAGCCTTTGCAGATCCTATTGTAGTCTTGGCAGAGAATGATAAGATTGTCCTTCTCCACACTACTACAGCTCGACCTATTAACAAAGAATCTCGTAAGATAGACACTTTAAGTAAGAGAGTCTTTGCTGCTTCCACCCTAGGTATGTGTATTGCCAGCTACCAAGGCTATTTCTCTCAATATGAGTATATCCTTTGGCATTCGCTCAAACAGATGGTTGAAGCTCTACTGGAATCGGACACTAATTCAGAGCTTCTTCAAACCATAACCAGGGGTATCGAGTCCAACAACCAGCAGGTTAAAGCAGCTATGGACACCTTCGATACTGCCTCCCGAGCGGCGGCGGCGGGCATTTGTACCCACCGTCATTCCTGGCTGAGTACTTCAGGTTTCACGAATGATGCCCAGCAAAGGTAATGGCGTTGCCTTTCAATGGTGTGTATCTCTTCGGCCCTCAAGTAGAACAGCCTCTAGAGGCCACACAAAAGACTAAGTCAGCCATTAAATTGACTCACCTTCCTCTCTTCCCCTCTCGAGGGAGTGTTAACAAACGCCAGTTTCATAACCATCAGTCCTTTTGAGGCAAAGGCAGGGGAAGTTTTAATAAAAACCAAGCCCTCCAGCCTCAGAAGAAAACGCAGCAGAAGGCACAAGGACCAAAAGTGCCTAGTGCCGCCTTCTGAGTTGTTGGCCCAAGTCCCACCTCAGCTGCCTGAGGGGGACTCTTCCTCAGCGGTGAAAGGTCATCTGACTCACTTCTACAATCAGTGGAAGTCCATAGCATCAGACAAATGGGTCCTCCGGATAATCCGCAAGGGGTATTCCCTGAATCTTTTGGAGACCCTTCCGGATCGTCCCCCCAGACAACAGCCCAGGCTGTCAGTTCTTCAGTCAGAACTTCTTGCCTCCGAGATGCAAGGCCTTTTGAACAACAGGGCAGTGGAAGTAGTTCCACTGGATCAACGGAACACAGGGTTCTACTCCCATTACTTTCTGGTTCCAAAGAAAACCAGAGGCATGCGCCCCATTTTGGACCTTAGAAAATTAAACAAATTCCTTCCCAAAGAAAAATTCAAAATTATATCTCTAGGAACCCTGTTACCTCTGCTTCATCAACACGACTGGTTAGCCTCCCTGGATATGCAGGATGCTTACCAGCACATTCCTATACACCCAAAGCATCACAAATACCTGAGGTTCGTGACTTTGGGACAACATTATCAGTTCAGAGTCCTGCCCTTTGGGCTATCCTCAGCGCCGCCAGTTTTTACAAAGTGTTGTGCAATTCTCGCAGCGCATCTCAGAAAAATCAGAATACAAGTGTTCCCATATCTGGATGATTGGCTTCTAGCAAGTCCTTCCAGGCAAGGAACTCTAGACGCCGTAGCCACAGCTTCACACTTTCTTATGTCCATGGGAGTCCTGCTAAATCTCAAATAATTGTAGCTGCAGCCCTCCCAGAGGCTCCTTTTCATAGGAACTCTCCTGGACACCACCTGTGCGAAAGCATTTCTTCCAGAGGACAGGAGGAGCGATATCCTTCGGATGGCCCGATACATCAGAGAAAGCAGCTCGGTGACAGCTCTCTCGATGCAACGGATGCTAGGTCTCATGGCATCCTCGGTGTTCACTGTACCCCTAGCACGCCTCCACATGAGAACCTATCAGTGGATGCTCATTACTCAGTGGTCCCCGACCGCTCACCCTCAGTCCTTTCTCATCAAGGTGACAGAACCTCTGAAGAGATTACTCACCTGGTGGTCGCAAGAGGACAATCTTCTGGAAGGATGCCCCTTTGCTCCTCTGGATCATCAGATTTCCATTACCATGGACGCATCCCCGATGGGGTGGGGAGCTCACTGTCAGACTCTCCACACTCAAGGTACGTGGACTCAGGATGAGTCCCAGCTTCACATATATGTCTTAGAAACGAGAGCTGTCCTTTATGCAGTCCGGGCTTTGAAGGACATTCTCTGTCACAAAAACATTCTCCTTCAAATGGACAACAAAGCTGTGATGTATTACATCAACAAGCAGGGCGGTGCTCACTCTTACCCCTTATGCAGGGAAACAATGAGGGTGTGGGAATAGTGCTTAGAGCACAAGGCTGTAATTCATGCGGTCTACCTGCCGGGGCTGCAGAACGAACTGGCAGACCGTCTCAGCAGAACAGAGACAAATCCTCACGAATGGTCTCTCGACTCAGCCATAGCTCAGTCACTATTTGCAGAGTGGGGAACTCCAGACCTGGACCTTTTTGCATCCCCACTCAACATAAAACTGCCTCTCTTCTGCTCCAGAAATCCAGGACCTGGCATTTTCTGTCAGGATGCGTTCAAACTGCGGTGGACAAAACTCTTTCTATACGCCTTTCCGCCTCTTCCTCTAATTCAGAGAGTACTTCTCAAGTTCGAGTCCCAGGGGGACAAAATGATCCTCATTGCTCCCTTCTGGCCTCGACAGATATGGTTTCCACTACTCAACAGTATGTCGGAAACTCCTCCGAAACTGCTTCCCCTTCAGACGAACCTTCTGACTCAGGGGCCTGTGGTCCATCCCAATCTGAAGTTGCTTCACCTTCACGCTTGGCTTCTGAAGAGAGAGAAGTGAACAGGTTCAATGTCTCTTGCAGGGTTTCAGATATTCTTCTGGCTGCACTCAAGCCAGCCACTAGGAAAACTTACACAGCCAAATGGAAGCGTTTCTCGCTCTGGTGTGCAAAATCCTCTTTGAATCCTTTTTCCTCCCTACCAGATAAAGTTCTAGAGTACCTTGTAGACCTCTTAAATTCAGGTCTGCAATACTCTACAGTTAAGGTTCACCTTTGTGCCATTTCAGCTTATCATGAGTCAGTACTTCCATTGTCACTGGCTCAGTTACCTGTGGCTAAGAGGTTTCTCAAGGGAATTCTGCATACCAGACCTCCTATAAGACGTCCAGTAGCAGCCTGGGACATTAATCTGGTGCTAGACATGCTCACTCGAAAACCTTTCGAGCCTCTAGCTACCTGTGAGTTAAAATTTCTCACTTGGAAGACGGCCTTCTCTGAGATACATGCCTTGGTCACAGACCCTCCGTATACTGTATTTCATAAAGACAAAGTAGTTCTTAGGACCCATCCTAAGTTTCTCCCTAAGGTTGTTTCAGAATTCCATCTAAACCAACCTCTGGTCCTTCCATCTTACTTTGCGAACTTCCAAAATGAAGGAGAGCGTTCTCTTCATTCCTTGGATGTCAAAAGAGCTTTACGTTTCTATCTAGACAGAACAAAAGACTTTCGTAAAGCTCAACAACTGTTTGTTTCCTTCAGTGAGACCCCGCCTGGGTCAACCTGTCACTATCAGATGTATTTCTGCATGGCTGGTTGCATGCCTTCGCCACTGTTATTCCATGGCGCAGGTTAAGCTGGAGGACAGAGTGTACGCTCACTCTGCTAAAGCGGTTGCAGCATCCCAAGCGGAAATCCGCAACGTGCCAATCGCAGATATTTGCAATGTGGCCACCTGGAGCTCAGTCCATACTTTTGTCAAACACTATGCCCTGGGTGTCCCTGCCAGACGACATCTGTTATTTGGTACGACCATCCTTAATGGACTTCTGTCCTAAAATTGTGAGCTCTTGGTCTCTCCTGCCGCCCTCTCGGGGGATTTTTAGCTCAGTACTCTCCCATTAGTGTGAATGAGTGGTGGAGACTTATGTCCAGGAAGATATGGAAATTACATACCTACCGTAATTCTTGATCTTCTTGGACGAGTCTCCACCACTCATTCACATGCCCACCCACCATCCCCCGAGCTCACCTCTGTTATTGGTCTTCACTCCCTCAATCTTTAGGTTGTGAAGACTTCTTTGTTGATCTTTCTTATACGGGTCGTCCGGACTATCTTATGTCCAGTTTTTGTTAGGCTATCCTTCTAGGTTAAGTTACATTGAACCTCCTTGGAAAAAAGGTACTGAGGTGGTTGGAGGGTCAACGCCGGGATAGTCATTACCTCACGAGCCGAGGCTCACAGTGCTGCTCCTCAGGGCACCATCTCCGGCGCCAACCCTCTAGTAAAAAAGTTTGCTCCCACTGGGTCCTAGTGCCTCCGATGCAGATCCCATTAGTGTGAATGAGTGGTGGAGACTTGTCCAAGAAGATCAAGAATTATGATAGGTACGTAATTTCCATTTCTGGAGACCCCATCTCAGCAAAGACATAGACAGAGTGAAGGCTGTCCAGAGGAGGGCAACCAAAATGGTGCATGGTCTGCACCAGAAGACATACGAAGAAAGACTAAAGGAGCTTAATATGTATACCCTTGAGCAAAGAAGGGAGAGAGGGGACATGATAGAAACTTTCAAGTACCTCAAGGGAATCAACAAAGTCCAAGAGGGTAGCATCTTTCAGAAAAAGATATTGCAAGAACAAGGGGGCACAATTTGAAGATAGAGGGGGGACGGTTTAGAGGTAATGTGAGGAAGTATTTTTTCACAGAGAGGGTTGTGGATGCATGGAACAGCCTCCCTGAGGAGGTTGTGGAATCAAGAACAGTGGGGGAATTCAAGAATACATGGGACAGACATAAGGCAGTCCTAGTGGGGGGCAGGAGGAAGTAAGCTGTTGGTTAACTAGGATCTGCAGCTTATCTGTTAGGTAGGAAAATGGGCAGACTAGGTGGGCCAAGCGGTGCTTATCTGCCGTCAAATTCTATGTTTCTATGATGCCCGATGTCAGGGGTGGTCCCCACTGGATACTGCTAGCTAGAAAATTTCCATGGGGTCCTGGCGCCTGCCGGCTTCAGTCCTAATGGTGTAACCTGCTGCAAGAGCTGTTCTTGAAGATCTACTGTTACGGTAAGTTCTTACGCAACTGTACTTTCCCGCTGTTGCAACAACTAGTCCTAGAACCACCGGTCCCTCTGCCGCTATCTCATGACCTTCTGTCTCAGGAGCAGGGCACCCTGGTATATCAGAGTCTTCAGTCTCTCCATCTTCATACGTGGCACCTCTGGACATAGCGATCTCTCGCTATGGAGTTTCCTCTCAGGTTGCTCAGGTCATGGTGGAGGCAAGAAAACCCTCTACCAGATCCACTTATGCCATGAAGTGGAAGAGATTTTCTATTTGGGCTACAGCTAAGAGCTTGGACCCTTTTTCTTGTTCGACCTCCCAGATATTAGAGTACCTCTTACAACTTTCAGAGTTGAGCCTTAATTACTCCTCACTTAAGGTCCATCTCTCTGCGGTGTCAGCCTACCACCATCCAGTGGAGGGCAAAACCCTAGCACAGCTAGAGGTTTCTAAGACTTTCTTGAAGGGGATCCTTCATATCAAACCTCTAGTCCAGAACCTGTGTCCTCCCTGGGATCTTAATTTTATGTTGGAAAAACTTACTTTGCCCCCTTTTGAACCAGCAGCAAGTTGCGATATGTGCTTCCTGGCTTGGAAGACACTGTTTTTGGTTGCAGTTACTTCAGCTTGAAGGGTTTCAGAGCTTCAGGCTCTGGTTTGTAGAGAGCCATATTTAATTTTCCACAAGGACCAGGTGGTCTTTCAGACTAATCCTTCTTTTCTTCCGAAAGTTGTTTTGGAGATGATTCTCAGAGTGTTGAACTGCCAGTTCAAACAACATGAAGTCTTGCTGTATTCAGACATAATGCAGTTAGCCCCAGCACTTGAACTGCCCTGGAGAGGAAAGAGTTAACTCTACGCAGAAGCATAGAACGTTGAGCTCGAGCTCGGTTTTCAAATCTCTGTCTGTGGCACATCCCAGTGTAACTGTCAGATTCTTTACTCCGCCTAACAGTGAAGTCGCTCCGGAGATTTCCTCTGCTCGGTTCGGTAAAAGTAAAAGCGTTTGGTTTAAACTGTATATTTTTTTGTTATTTTCAGATTTCCAGCCTCTGTCTACGGTACAGGTAGTGTGTAGATAGGTAGTGACTGTGTTTTATTTCTGTGAAAAAGTTGGAAATTGTTCTTTTCTTCGGTTTCTTTCCGGTCGGTCCGGTTTGGAACCGACCCATTCTGTTTAATTTTATTTCAGGGATTAGAGTGGTGTTCCTGTACCGGTTGGTTTCAAAGAACGGACCTTTTGCCAGTTCTTTTAAAAAGCCCGTGACACAGTTTGTAACCGATGGGTTATTGTATTACCTGGCTTGAAAGCTGCAATAGGGTAATTTGTTAGGTTGGCCATGTCTGAGAAACCCAGAAGAAAACTGGTCCCACTGGGTTTCAACACTGTACTGAGTGTGGGAGGCCTTTGCTAAGGTTGACCCCACCTCATCTGTGTTTATTGTCTGGGGTTTGACCACTCAAGTCAGACTGCCAAATCTGTAAAATCTTTCCTAAATCCACTCTAGACAAAAGACTGAGTAGGCCGAAGGAAAGGGAGGCCGAGAAGTCCATAGATCCGGATGGCCAGCCCGGTTCGGTTGCGGCCAAACCTGAGGAGGTGCCTACTGACCTAGGCGATACCTTTTTCGGGCAAAAGAAGAGCCGACCCCGAGGGGTTGGTTCCATCAAAAAAGAAGTGTAAGTCTGCCGGTTCGGATCCAGTATTGCACTCTCCAACCGCGGACAAAATAGCCAAAGCGATGAGCATTGTTCAGTTGCTTAGACAGGTTCCGTCCGAACTGGTACCGCCGGTTAGGCGGTCAGTTCGGTCGGATCTGTCTCCTCCAGATTATGATCCAGACACTTATTATGAGGAGTGGGAGGGAGACGAAGACTATCCCCATGATGATGATGATGATGACGATGACCAAGGGGGTCTGGATGTGTCCATTGAACCGGACATCTCCCCAGACAGGCCCTCAGGTGTCTCTCCTCCCAGGCTCTCTGAGTCCCCTTCACATTTTTTGTTCTACAAAAAGGTGGCAGAAACCCTGCAGCTTCCCTTGGTTGAAACTGCAGAGGAGGATGAAGAGCCTGATTTTGTGGAAATGATGGACATCCCAAAGTCCAAAAGACTGTCTAGCCCTCTTCATAAATCCTTGGGGAAACAGACACACAAAATTTTACAAACCTCTAATTCAATACCTCCTGTGGATAAGAGAATGGACAGAAGGTATTTGTTATCAGGCTCAGCTGCGGAGTTCCTTTATAGTCATTGCAGCCATGTTGGGGTAGTGCAGGCTACAGCCTGTGACAGGGCTAACATTCCTTTGGCTTCACACCCCCTGGATAAGGACTCCAGGAAAGTGGATGCCATGGCTAAAAAACAGTATTTGGCATCCTCTTTGGGACTCAGGCAGGCTACTTATATGGCCTACAGAGCCAGGTACCAGAAATCCAGATGGGATACAGTTCTGGAACTGGCTAAACATGCCTCTCCCCAGCTAGCCAAGGAACTGGAGGAGGTGGCTGCTGATGGAATTGAGGCATCCAAAATGAAAGTTCATGCTGCTGTGGACTCCAATGATGTGGCATCTAGAGTCATGGCTACATCTGTGTCTCTCAGAAGACATGCTTGGCTCAGATGTACTAGCCTTTCACAGGATACCCAGACTAAGGCTGTGGATTTTCCTATAGTAGGTAACTCTCTGTTTGGGGAGCAGACAAAGGCTTACATGAAAAAAATGGATGAATACAGGACCACGTACAGGAGTGCACAGGCCAAAGAAAGGCAAGCCACTGCGTGCAAGCAGCAGTCTAGGGGCAGGGGCAGGCCCTTTCAAAAGCCTTTTTACCAAGCCCAGCCCTCCTCTCCCTTCCCACAGAGGGGGTTTTTCAGAGGGAGGGACAGGAGGGGGATGAGCAGAGCTGCTGCCTCCTTCTCTCAGTCTAAGGCTTCTGCCAAGCAGACACCCTAATGTGTCAGCCCGGGTCGACTCCCCATTTCCAGTAGGAGGCAGGCTGGCTTACTACTTCCAGGCCTGGAAGTCTGTGACCTCAGACAAGTGGGTCCTGGAAGTAGTAAGCCAGGGACTAGCCCTCAGCTTCAAAAAATGTCCAAAAAATAGGGCCAAGTCTTTTCCACCTGCATCACTCTCAGAAACCATTGCCCTAGAGGCAGAGGTTTCCTCTCTTCTAGCTCTCAGAGCTATAGAGAAGGTTCCTACTCAGCACAAGGGAAAAGGACTGTACTCCAGGTGTAACCCCCAGGTGGCGCTATCCCAAGGGCTACTACCCCTGCCTGCATAACTGCTAACAGGTTAAGGGGCCAAGGTCCAATGGCGGGTGCCTCCACCCAGAGGTTGGGGTTAAGACAGTCTAGTATGACTTGGTCACAGCCCTCTGGATCACTGCAACCCCCCTTTCTTCCCACTAGTGGCCCACACAATATATCAGAAGTATCTTCACAGTATACACTTACCCCCAGGACAGGTTCGATCAGCTTGACTCTGGGGACCCCCTGTAAAACAAGATGATACAATGCAAAAGCCACAGTGCAACACTTTAACATAAATGAATACCTCAGACAGTGTAACTTTGCCGAAACAAACAGAGCCAATTTATTTAGGGGAATATAACAAGGACAGGGGGAAAATCAGATTAATTAGTTTAGACACCTTAATAATCACAGTACTGTGCGCATGTTCAGAGTCCCAAATTGTCACTTTCACTGGGTACCCAGGATGGGGGGCTAGCCAGGATCGGTGCAGCTGGATGGGGCCCTGTGATGGAAAAACACTTGCACAATACCCAATTGTAATCCGGAGCTGGATGGCTCAGTTCATGAAGAAATGAAACAGCAACAAATAGATGACACACTTGCAATTTGATAAACAGATGGCAGGGAGCTATCCTGCTTTGTACTCACAGACTCAATGCTGGGAACTGGATGGAAAGCAGATTGTTCTGGATTGCCAGGAGGAGCAGAACATGTGGAAAAGGTCCTTGTGACTGGACCCCACTGCAGTTTAGAGTAAATAGATGTAGTCTGGATTAAGCTGGGGTTTACTTCCAGCTTCATGCACTCAATTCACTGTACAGGGGATTTGAAATGCGATTCCCCACAAGCACTACACACATTTATATGTAAAAGGAAAGTACTATACCAGGCAGGCTGCTTCTCGATCCTGACCACAATTATTATACGATACCCGGGAGAACACACAGCAGCTTCAGTTCCTGACAGACCGAGCGCGATTCAGCAATTTCTCCAGTCTTCTACAGGGTGAGTCTGGTTTCTTCTCTTCAGATCTCCTTGATTCTCTTCACAGGTCGGATTCAGTCTGAACAGGTGCTTGCACAAGCTACAGACCGAGACTTAGGGCCTTACACGTGATTCCCGTGTTAAAACTACACACCGAAGAAGTACACAGTTCCCTGTCTCTTCACTGCCCAAACTGATCTGCTCTTTCCAGTACACAGAGCTGGGCATTTCTTTTGAGTTTCTCCCAGTTCAGTTGGCTGGTTTGGCTGTCACTCACAGTTAACTCCTCCTGTTGGTGGAAAAAAGGCGCCAAAGTCCAAACTACAATTTCCAGAAGCATTGGCCATACAGTACGTAGGTGGCTGGCTCCACAATGAGAGTCCAAGTTCTGATTTGCCAGCAGCAGGCTCCATTTCAAAGGTCCCCCGACACTGATTGGTCCAGTTCAGCAGTTCAACCAGAATGGAGGGCTAGGCAAACACAGTTCTGACTGCAAAGAAAAGCAGATTAGACAAACTGTATTTTCATTATTACTCTAAATGATTTCTGGCAAACAGTTACATCTTTGAAAAGTGCTCACTCTGCCCGCTTAGTGGCAGCAGAAACAGAGCGATTTGGCAGCAGCTCGAGTGGGACTCAAGCAGGGAAACACACTCCCCCCATAGAAACTAATTATGTCTGCAAGCAGACAGCTCTTAAAGAGACAGTACCAGAGGCTCTAAAAGCACTCACAGATAAACGGCTTAAACGCCAAACACCATTCAGGCTTGGGGCATTCAAGTAAGCTCCTGGAAGCTGGAAGACTCTTTGGGAATCCCCATTTGCAGGGGGGTTACACCCTTCCCGGCCTGGGAAAGCTTGGCGTCCGCATCAAGCAGATACCCCCATAAGTTTCAATACAACCATATACATTTTCATCAGTATCACATTAGGCTTATACATGTAATCATCAGTCAATATATCACTTTACCAGGAACATATTTCTGAAACTTTGCAGTACGTCACTCTTTACACAGTATTACACACACATTGTACCATAACTCAGATTATTACCTCTTGTACCTGAAACCTGAAGAGAGGGGGCCCTTACCTGTCAGCTACCTTGGGGCTGGATGGGGCAGGGGCACCATACCTAGAGGGCAACACAAGTAACTTGGAGTTAGCACTGATGTTCAGTTTGGGCAATGAGCTCGTGACAAATACACTCCTTTACGGACAACATTGAGAGGCAAGTCCACAGGCCTCCAAGGGGAATCATAACTGAGGTGCACCACAGGCTTTACAGCTCGACCTGTCTTCCTAGGGGGAACTGTTACGGTCTCTGCACTCTGAGCCTCATTTTCAGCATTGTTCTTACTTGTCAGAGGAGTCTCCATTGGGGTAGAGAGGCTAGAACTTGGGGCACTTTCAGCTCCAGGAGTTACAAACTCTGAGTCCACAATACTTGGCTCACATGAAGAGATTTCTGACACTGGCAGTGAATTATCAGTGCACTCAACACACTCTTCTTGTTCTGGTAAGTCACCAGTCTGTTCCAGTCCATCATTTTCCTCCTTTGAAAGCTCAAACAGTTCAACCATACACAATGATTCCATATCATCTGACTTAATGCTTTGCACTTCACTTTCTGGGAGCATTGGCTCCAGGGACAAAGCTGGGGGCTTAGACAGTCCAGAAGGCCCAGCTTCATCTCCAGGATTGATTAGGGGATTGCCCCGAAACAATTGACTCAGTTCATAAGAACGGTAGTATTCAAAACCACACTCACTTTCCTCTGACATGGACTGACAGTCATGTTCAAGTGGAGGGGAACACTTTAACTCGGCTTCTGTAGGTGCAGACTTTCTTGATTTTTTCTTAGCAGCAGCTCTAGTCACTGGTCCAGAGGGGGCATTTTCTGGGGGCTCAGACTCAATCAAGAGTTGTCCAATGGGCAGTAAATGATTTTTATGCGTTGTTTTAACATCTTTTGAATTATTCTCAGGCCTTACTTTGTACACTGGCAGATCATCTAGTTTGCCCACTACAATGTGAGGGAGATGGTGCCATCTGTCAGCAATCTTGTGTTTGCCATGCAGTCCCAGATTTCTTAGCAATACCTGATCTCCCTCATGGAGTTCCTGTGCGTTCACCTTTTTTTTTTTTTTTTTTGAAATTGTAATTTTATTATTTCATTTTTCAAACAGTAACAAATTACAGAAAAAGGGTACAAACAGAGAGGCAAAATTACATTCTTGCGAGAATTAAAAACCCAATTCCTACCCACGAGTAGATCCGAACATTCATTAAAAAAAAACAATTAGATGTACAGCCAAGAACATTTGATAAGGCATTTTTCTGGCTGGCATACAGTGCCTTCAGAAAGTATTCACCCCTTCTTGGATTTTGTCACGTTTTGTGATGTTGCAAACTCAAAATAAAATACATTTATATGGGATTTTTTGTCACGTAGCTACACATATTACTTTATAATGTCAAAGTGGAATGAAACTTGTGAAATTTTTTGTACATTTAATTTAAAATAAAAACCTGAAATGTCTTGATTTGATAAGTATTCACCCCCTTTGCTATGACACTCCAAATTGAGCTCAGGTGCATCCAACTTTCTTGTGAGATCACTCTAAAACTTGAATGGAGTCCACCTGTGGTCAGTTCAAATGGTTGACATGATTTCAGAGGAAATACACCTGTCTATATGAGGTCCCACTGTTGACAGTGCATGTCAGAGCAGAAACTCTACCATGAAGACCAAGGAGCTGTCCGTAGAACTCCGTGATAGACTTGTGAGGAGGCATAGATCTGGGGAGGGGTATAAAAACATTTCTAGGGACATGGATATGTTGTTCATCCACACTCATTGGCAGTATCCTTGCCGCTTTAAATCTTGCCGGAAGGTCTTCAAGCTTGCTCCTCCCACCCACCCGGGTGGTATAACTCTCGGCTCCGCCCCATGACGCCAGATCTTCCTTACCGCTTGGAAGCTCAGGTTCCCTCCTTAACGCTCTGCGTTTGCGACTGGTTCCTATTTCTCCGTTTGCGGATTTAAAAATAAAA
Organism: Neoceratodus forsteri; assembly: GCA_016271365.2. Taxonomy (NCBI): domain Eukaryota; kingdom Metazoa; phylum Chordata; order Ceratodontiformes; family Ceratodontidae; genus Neoceratodus; species Neoceratodus forsteri. Next base: position 1,419,571,242 of record CM057450.1, read on the forward strand.
ATTTGCAAAAAGACTTCAGTCTTCGATCCCTCGCGGCTGCGATGGACAAATCGACTCCCGGATTTCGGAGATGCCCATGCGGGCAGAAGATGTCTCGGACGGATCCACACTCCACGTGTGTCTACTGCCTAGGCCTTGAGCACGACCCGCAGGCTTGCGACCTGTGCTCATCTTTCTCGGCCTACGTCCTCGAAGACCGTGCTGCCCGATTGCAACTGGGCGCGTCCGAGCGTTCCCTCGGTGAAGGTCAAGGAGGCCCGGTTGGCGGTGTCCGCGGCGGCGGGCTCGTGACGGATCGCTCGAGCGGATGGTGCGTCCTCGAAGAGAGGCGGCGCTGGCGTATCTTCCTCGAGCGCGCATTTATCCCGCTCTCTCTGGGTTCTTCCTACACGGCTTCTTTAAGGAGCTTTGTCTGTCCTCTCCACTAAAGGAGAAGGGCCTCGTCTGCTGGACCTTATTCTCGGTCCAAAAGAGGACAAGGGTAGTCCCTCCGTCGGCGCTCTTGGGGCCGGGAAGGTCCCTCTCCCGGGCCGTCGTCCGTCGGCCCTGTGATCCCGCTCGGCTTCGCCACTGGCCTCACGGTGTCCCGTCCAGGTCAGTTGACCGAGACTCCCACTGATGAAGTCGAGATTTTTCTCGACCCATTGGACGGGCTGTCGCCTTTAGCAGCCGAGATTCCCCTCTCCCCGGTTCCCCCGGGAGGAGTTGAGGATCCCGTGGGCTCGTCTGTGCCTCCGGTTCCGGAGCCCTCGGATGGACCTTCCGAGCCGAAGGGAGTGCCGGTTCCGGCCGACACCTCCCCGCACCGACCCGGGAAATTCCGGGACTCTCGGTCTCGGTCTCGGACCTCTTCGCGGTCCAGCCGTTCCCACCGTCATAGGCGGTCTCGGTCTCGGCACCGGGGTAAGCGGCGTCGCCGCTCGTCCTCGTCCTCCTCCTCGGATGAGGGGAGGCTTCGGCGTAAGTCGTCGGCGATGCGAGACCTTATGTTACAACAGCTCCTCCTGGCGAGAATAAGCCGACTCAGCGCGCCTTCCCGACCATTAAGTGCTGTCACGGGCAGCCGACACAACCCCTCGACTTGTCCGAGGGCCTATACCCAGGCGGTTGTTCGGCCAACCAGCTGCTCCACCGATTCGGTGGAACCTCCGCCTCCACAGCCACCAATTGGGGCTCCGACCAAGGATTCTCGATGCGACTAAGGGTTTACCCCATCGTTGTCAGTTACCCTCACTCCCGACCGACCTCGGCAGGTGAAGGGTGGCTCAGGCCAGAGGCAGCTCTTGAGGACTCTTCCGGTCCGAAGATGATTCCTCCTTCTTCTCCAGCGACTGGACTTGGGTCTTCAGGAGGTCAGTCAATGGACGATAGCCCGTCGTCCTTCCTAGGACTTCGGCTCATCTCGGGTCTACGGGATGAGCTCGAACCCGTTCCAAGCGGACGGGTATCCCCTCACGGAGATTCTGGACCGAGGGATTCTCGACGGAGGCCTTTCCGTGGCGAGGCCATAGTGGGTCCGGCACTGGAACTTTGGCAGCGCCCTGCTTCCTGCCCTGCGCCTTGCCAGGATGGCCAGGAAGTATCGCGGTCCTACCGGTTCCTTGTCGGTTTTGAACACCTCTGCTGAGGGGTTGGTTACCGACAGCGTTTTCCGGCGCGCCGGCAACGCCAGGGATGTGGACAAACCTCCTGACAAGGAGTCCAAGAAATTGGACTACGTCGGGCGAAAAGTCTACGCTGCGTCCTCTCTCGGCCTTCGTCAGGCCAGTTCGGCCGTCCTCATGGCACATTTTTCTCATGCCCTGTTGGGCTCCCTGGATGAGGTCATCCCTCATCTTCCCGCCGATCTGCAGACTACGGTTAAGCAGGTGCGGGACCAGGGCAGGGCAGTGGCCAAACAGCAGCTCCAGACTGCTTTGGATATAGGGGACTCATGTGCCAGATCGGTGGCGGCCGAGTGGCTATGCGTCGGCTGAGGCTTGGCTGAGGATATCCACCTTTACTGGATACCCAGCACAAGTTGGCGGATGTTCCTTTTGGGACTGACCTCTTGACCCCTGGGGTGGAAGGTCACCTGCAGAGGATCGAGAGTCCAATGCCACCTTGGACTCGGTCTCTTCCGCTCAGAAGGACAAGGCCTTGAGCCACAGCCTAAGCCCTTCGTCCTTCTGTGCCCCAGGCGCCAAGCCCAGCAACGTCAGGGCCAGCAGGCTCGACCATCCCAAACCCAAGCGCGGCTTCCTCTAACAGGAGGCAGGAGGGAAGGGCCAGGAGGTCCCTCGGCGGTCCCTCCTCCAAGCCTGCCCAGTGACGGGCTGAGGGTGTGCGCCCCATCCCGTCACCTTACCCTGGGTCCCCCGTGGAGAGGCGGCTCCAGCACTTCGTTTCCACCTGGTCCGCTGTTACCACGGACAGGTGGGTCCTGAGGTGGTGGGAAGAGGCCTGCCTCTGGAATTCGAGCAGGCACCACCCTTCAGAGCCGTCGCCCCTCGGGGGGCTTCGGGATCCCCAGCCTCACTGGCGGCTCGTCGAGCCGACATCACTCTCCTCCTCCAGAAGGAGGTGGTAAGAGAGGTGGTGGACCCTCCTTCAGACCCAGGGTTTGTGTCCAGGTACTTCCTGGTTCCGAAACGGACGGGGGGCTGGCGCCCCATTCTCGACCTACACGACCTAAACAAGTTCCTAAGGTCTCGAACCTTCAGGATGGTCACTCTGGCTCAGATAATACCATCCTTGGAGCAGCGTGTGGTTCTGCTCTCTGGACTTGCAGGGCAGCGTTTTTCACGTCCCTATCCGTCCGTCTCACCAGAGATTCCTTCGCTTCCGACGGAAGGATCTCTCTTGATTCAAGCCATGCCCTTCGGCTTGTCTCCAGCTCCCAGGGTCTTCACCAAATGCATGGCAGTGGTGACAGCATTCCTGCGGCGCCGAGGGTCCGGTGTACCCTTACCTGGACGACTGGCTGATAGCAGCTCCCTCCAGGAAGGAGGCGGAGTGGTCCAGAGATCTGGCCTCAGGTCTGCTCTCAACTGGGCCTCCTTATCAGCGAGGCCAAGTCGGAACTTCGAGGCGAAGCAGGTGATTTTATTCATCGGGCGCACTCGACTCTCTTCGAGCCAGGCGCGGCTCCCGGCGGACAGGGCGAGTTCTTTCCTCCTTTGCCCGATCATTTCTGGTTGGGCAATTGCGCCCTGCCGGGACTTCCTCGCCTCCTGGGTCTCATGGCGGCCTGTACCAGCGTGGTCCGTTGGGCCCGCTGGAACATGCGTCCCTTCAGTGGGGACTGGCCAGCCAGTGGTCATGGCGCTGCGATCCCTTGGACCAGCTTGTGTCGGTGACACAGGGGATGTGGAGCAGCTCTCCAGTGGTGGACCGTTCCAGATCATTTGCAGGAGGGCATCCCGTTCGTCCGCCCGAGGCAGCGGTCTCTCTGTCGACCGATGCCTCTCTGATGGGTTGGGGTGCCCATCTGGGGAACACCGGCTCATGGCCTCTGGTCCCGCAGGAGTCCGATGCCACATCAACCTGCTGGAGCTCCGGCGGTCCGCCTAGCTCTCCGCCTTTGCTCCGTTCCTCCGGGGTCAAGTGGTCCGAGTCAGGCGGACAATACCACGACCATGTACTATCTAAACCGCCGAGGCGGGCAGCTCCATGCTTCTATGCAAGGAAGCTCTCCGCATTTGGTCACTATGCGCGAGCCTGGAGGCGGATCTCCTAGCCATTCACGTGGCAGGAGCCTCCAACACCCTGGCCGATGCCCTGAGCCGGATAGGGGCTGCATCCCACGAGTGGTCTCTCCTGCCGGAGGTAGTACAGCATCTGTTCTCCCTTTGGGGCACACCTCAGGTGGACCTGTTTGCCTCCATGGAGAAGCAGAGGCTGAGTCTGTTCCATGCCCGCCCCCTCAGCAGGGCTGGCTGCAGGGGATGCCTTCTGAGGCAGTGGACCCCGGGCCTCTTCTGCCTTCCCCATTTCCCTTGATCCACAAGGTGCTTCTCAAGGCGAGGAGGGACAAGGCGCAGGTGATTCTGATAGCCCCAGACTGGCCTCGCCAGTTCTGGTACCAGATCTCCTCAGTCTCAGCTCCAGGACTCCGAGGCAGCTTCCAGCTCGCCCGGACTGCTCTCAGTCAATCAGGGGAAGGTGTTCCATCCGGACCTTCAATCCCTGCACCTGACGGCCTGGTTCCTGAGCGGCTAGAGTTCCAGGCCTTGGGTCTTTCCGACGAGGTCCTCAATGTAGTTGAGGCGTCCCGTAAGGAGTCGACCAGAAAATGCATATGCCTTCAAATGGAAAAGTTTTCCATTTGGTGTCAGAACAAGGCTTGGACCCTTCCTCCTGTTCCTTGGCAAGCATCTTGGACTATTTATGGTCCCTTTCTAGTCAAGGGCTTAGGTCGCGACCCTAAGGGTGCACCTGGCAGCCATCTCTGCTTACCGGGCGGGCGGGAAGCAGTCGGTGGCGCAGGAGAGAGGTGGTCTGGCGCTTTTCAAAGGCCTTGATCACATTTCCCCTCGTGCGGAGAACCCCACCTCCGTGGGATCTACTGCTGGTACTGGCAAAGCTCATGGGCAAGCCATTCGAACCTATGCACAGGTGTGCTCTCTCTCACCTGTCGTGGAAGACCGCCTTCTTGGTGGCTATCCGTCAGCCAGAAGGATGGGAGGCTCAGGCGCTTTCCGTCGAGTCTCCTACCTGGTCTTCCACAGGGACAAGGTTGTCCTGCGCCCCACCGAAATTCCTTCCGAAGGTGGTGTCGGAGTTTCACCTTAACCAGGTGTTGACTCTGCGGTGTTCTACCCCAATCACACCGGAGGCGAATATAGGCTCCATACTCTGGACCCTAGAAGGGCGCTCGCTTATTATAAGGAGCGCACGGCTGAAATTCGGGGAGAGGTTCGCCAGCTGTTTGTCACCTACGCTGAAGCCGCATCTGGCAGACCTGCAGCCAAGCGGATGATAAGCAGGTGGGTAACCTCCTGCATAGATCTCTGTTATGTTGGCGGGCATGGAGCCTCCCAGAGGGATAAGAGCTCATTCTACCCGCCATACTGCTGCATCGGTGGCTGCTTCCAGGGACGTCCCTATCCAGGAAATCTGCAGGGCTGCTACCTGGAAGTCAGCAAACACCTTCATTACCCACTACCACATCGACCTTGAGTCACGCCGGGATGCTGGTTTTGGGGCCTCGGTTCTCCAGTCTCTCTTTCCCAAGTAAGTATATGGGGGTGTGCGTCTTGCCTCCCTCCTCCCGGAGAACTGCTAGGAGTCTGCCAATGAGTGTGGATGAACAACATATCCATGTCCCTAGAAATACAGGTTACTCACCTGTAACAGGAGTTCTAGGAATGGTATATGTTCATCCATCCACAGTACCATCCCGGCTTGACGCACAGACCTGAGCTTCCAGCAGGGCCAGATCTGACGCCATGGGGCGGAGCCGAGTTATACCACCCGGTGGGTGGGAGGAGCAAGCTTGAAGACCTTCCGGCAAGATTTAAAGCGGCAAGGATACTGCCAATGAGTGTGGATGAACAACATATACCATTCCTAGAACTCCTGTTACAGGTGAGTAACCTGTATTTCTAGGGTGTTGAAAGTTCCCAGGAGCACAGTCAAGTCCATCATTAGGAAATGGAAAGATTACGGAACCACCCAGACTCTTCCTAGAGCAGGCCGTCCTCCCAAACTGAGCAACCGGGCAAGAAGGACCTTGGTCAGGGAAGTGAACAAGAACCCAATGACCACCCTGACAGAACTACAGAGTTTCATGGCTAAGATGGGAGAACCTGTCCAGAGGACAACAATCTCTGCAGCACTTCACAGATGTAGCCTCTATGGGAGAGTGGCTAGACGGAAGCCACTCCTGAGAAAAGGCCACATAATAGCATGCCTGGAGTTTGCAAGGAGGCACGTGGCAGACTCTCAGACCATGTGGCAAAAGATTCTCTGGTCTGATGAAACAAAAATTGAACTCTTTGGCCTGAATGCAAAGCACTATGCCCGGCGCAAACCGAACACAGCTCAGCACCCGTGTAACACCATCCCTACCATAAAGCATGGTGGTGGCAGCATCATGTTATGGGCATGCTTTTCAGCAGCAGGGACTGGGGCACTTGTCAGGATAGAGGCAACAATGAATGGAGCCAAATACAGGCACATCCTTGAGGAGAACCTGCATCAGTCTGCAATGGACCTTGGACTGGGGCAAGATTTACGTTCCAACAGGACAACGACCCCAAGCATACAGCCAGAGCAACACTGGAGAGGCTTCAGAACAAGAAGGTGAATGTTCTTGAGTGGCCCAGCCAAAGCCCAGACTTGAATCCCATTGAGAATCTGTGGAAGGACTTAAAGATTGCGGTTCACCGATGCTCCCCATCCAACTTGACAGAGCTTGAGCAAATCTGCAAAAAAGAATGAGCGAAAATCCCCAAATCCAGATGTGCAAAGCTGATACAGACATACCCAAGAAGACTCAAAGCTGTAATTGCTGCCAAAGGCGCTTCTACAAAGTACTGACTCAGGGGGGTGAATACTTAAGTAAACAAGATATTTCAGTTTGTAATGTTTCATACATTTTTGTTACACAATAAAAATATTTTTGCCCCTTTAAATTGTTGAGTATGCTGTGTGAATCAAGGGGGAAACAAATCATTTCAATGCATTAAAAATTCTGGTAGTAACACAACAAAATGTGACAAAATCCAAGGGGGTGAATACTTTCTGAAGGCACTGTATTTATCTTAGACTGCATTATATCCTTCTTGCTCCAATTACCCTTTTTAGTTTAACCAATAGCCTCCAAAGTGAGAGCCACTAAAGAAAAAGAACCCCCCCCCACCTTCTGAAAGTATAGGAATAGAATAACACAGAAGAAGTAATTAAGCAATACACATACATAAAAAACAACAGTGCCCTCCCCCTCCCCAAGACCCGTGGTGAGTAAAGCCAGTCCCAGTATACCTAGGGTGCGCAAATGTTGTCTGGGAAACTTTGCCTTGCCCGGAGGCCTGAGCACCTACCATAACAGGCCCTTCAATCTAAGACTTCTCTCGCTAGAATCTCTAGAGTAGTAACCCCCTCTTTGGCCCCAAGATACTCAAAGAATGGAAACCAGCGAGATTTGTGCAGATCAGGTTTTAAATTCAGGTTGGCTGTAAGCCTCTCCATTACTTTAATTTGGTTACAACACGACAGCTACTACTCTTCAACTGGGGGAGTCTTGGAGAGCCACAACCTGGTAATGGCTTTCTGGGCCACGGCCAACAAGATTGGAAATAAGTAGTTGGCTTTAGGGCCTACCAGACCTTGAGGGGGTTCCCCCAATAGTAAACAACGAGGCTGATCCAAAATATCTGTCTGTAAAATCTCACTCAGCCCTTGACTAATACAATTCCAATAAGTTTTGATTCTAGGGCACCCCCAAAAAATATGTTCGTGTGTCCCTACCTGCCCGCAACCCCTCCAGCATTTATCTGAGGAGGTTTGTCCAAAGTGTTTGGTTATCACTGGTGTCCTGAAAAATCTTGTGAGTACCTTCCACCTAAACTCCCTTCATGAGGGCGAGGCTGAAGTTCTGTGTGCCATCCTCCAGATTACATCCCACCTTATAACCCCTTCCCCCAGGTCCAATTCCTTTTCCCAAAGAGTCTGGATTCGTAGTCTGGAGTCTGAACTCACTGGCTTACCTGCCGCATAAAGCTTGGAAATCAGATGAGTCACCCGCTGGGATTCCCTTAGTAACTCCATGAGGAGATCCAGAAGTGGACTGACGACCCTGGGCCTCTGTTCTGCTTCCCCCCCTTCTGCTTGTAAATAGTGTCTGATTTGCAAATAAGCAAAAAAATCAGAAGAAGGAATTTTAAACTCCTGCTGAATCTGGGTGAAGCTTTTCAAGGTGTCCCCATTAAATAGCTGTGAGAATCTACCTAGCCCCAGCTTCTGCCACCTCAAAAAGACTAGATTCTCATGCCCTGGTTTGAACTCCAGCCTTTCAAAGATCCTCCCCTGCCTTAATGCTAACGGTTGTGATCTTAACTCCTTTACAACATGTAGCCAAAGTGTAACTAATGTTTTGAGCCAAGGATTAGTTAGGCCCTGACTCACCCTGGGGTTCCTCTTATTAAAAAGTATTGATGAAAGGGTGTGTGGTTTTAAGAGCTGTAGGTCCATTTTAACCCAACTCTGCATTACAGCAGAGGATACATATACCGCCAGGTGCTGTAATTGAGCCACTCTGTAATACCTTTTGAAGTCTGGGACCCCAAGCCTCCCTTCCCCTTGGGCAATTTCAGCAGGGCCCAGCCCAGCCTGGGTTTCCTACCAGCCCAAATGAAATTACTTATCAACTTTTGAATATCTGCCCAAAACTTCCTTGGAGGACATAGGGGGATAGCATCAAACAGAAAAAGCATCCTCGGAAGGATATTCATTCTCACCGATTCCACCCTACCCGAGATAGTAAGCGGCAGAGTGGCCCTTCAAACAACATGAAGTCTTGCTATATTATGACAATTGCAGTGAGTCCCCATCTTTGAACTGCCCCGGAGGTGAAATAGTTAACTTTCCATGCAAGCATGGAACTCTGAGCGCGAGCTCGGTTAGAAGGCTCTGTCTGCTGATCTTCAAACATAAACTGTCAGATTCTTTACTCTGCCTCACTGTACAGTCGCTCCAGAGATTTCTCCTGCTGCTCGGTTCATTTTGTCAGTTTAAAAGTATTATTTTATCGGTTTTCAACGAAATTATACCATACCGGGTCGGTTCAAGCTCTGTCTGTGGTAATGTAAGTAATAGATAGGTTTTACATTCGTTTTCTCTGTGTGGAACTTGTAAACATTTATCGGTTCGGTTGAACCGATCAGATTGTGTTCTAAAATTGCTAGTCCTTTTTTAGAGTGCGGTTCCCGGTTCTTATCGGTTCTAAAAAAAACGGATTTCATTACGGTTTTTTCCACGACCCGTGACATGGTTGGGAACCGATAAGAGAGTCTTGCTTGGTGGATTGCCATAAATGGGCAAGTTTGGTTAGGCTGGCATTATGTCTGAGAAACCCAAAAGAAAAACCGGGCCCACTGGATTTCAACACTCTAGTGTCTGTGGAGAAGCCTTTGCTAAGACTGACCCTCACACCACCTGTGTCTATTGTGTAGGGTTTGACCACCTCAATGCAGACTGCCAGATTTGTAAGAATTTCCCTGCTGCCACCATAGAAAAGAGAGTTGGTAGGCTCAGGGAAAGGGAGGCCAAAAAGTCCGCTGACCCAGATGACTGGCCTGGTTCGGTTCCAACCGAACCAGAGGGAGTGCCCTCTGACCAGGGCGATACTTCCTCGGCCAAACGAAGAGCTGGCTCTGAGGAGCCAGTTCCTGCAAAATGGACTAGAAAGTCAGCTGGTGTGGAGCCAAAAGTTCTCTCTCCAACCGCTGAAGAAATAGCTAAAGCAATCCAAATTGTCCAGTCTCTTTCCCCGGTTCCGACTGAACCGGCACCATCAGGGAGGCGCTCGGTTCGGCCGGTTCCACCGGTTCAAGATTATGATTTTGAGGAATTTTATGAACCGTGGGAGGGGGAAGAGGATGGAGGAGAGTGAATATGGCTTTGAAGACCTGGATGTGCCCATTGAACCGGACACCTCTCCAGACAGACCCTTAGGGGTTTCTCCTCCAAGGCTCTCTGAGCCCCCTTCTCATTTTATGTTTTATAAGAAGGTTGCTGAAACTCTCCAGTTCCCTGTTGAGGAAGCTGTTGATGACCAAGAGGAGCCTGATTATGTAGAAATGATGGATATTCCAGAATCTAAGAGACTGTCTGTTCCTCTGCATAAATCTTTCCGGAAGCAGACAGTAAAAGTTTTAAAAACTCCTCACACTATACCTCCTGTAGATAAAAGGATGGACAAGAGGTATACTTTATCAGGCTCTGATACGGAGTTCCTCACACAGCAATGCAGCCATGTGGGAGTAGTGCAGGCTGCAGCCTGTGACAAGGCAAATATTCCCTAGCTTCACACCTCCTGAGAAGGACTCCAGGAAGATTGATGCTATGGCAAAGAAACAGTACATGGCAGCATCCTTGGGACTCAGACAGGCAAATTATATGGCTTATGCTGCTAGATACCAGAAATCCAGATGGGATACTGTGCTGGCTCTAGCAAAACAAGTCCCTGACCAGCTGGCCAGAAAGCTGGAACAGGTGGCTAGAGATGGTATTGAGGCATCTAAGGTGCAATTTCGTGCTGCAGTAGACTCTAATGATGTGTCATCAAGAGTCATGGCTACATCTGTGGCACTTCGCAGAATGGCTTGGTTCAGATGTACTACACTGTCACAGGATACCCAGTCTAAGGCCATGGATTTTCCTGTTGTGGGCAACTCTTTGTTTGGGGAGCAAACAGAGAATTACATGAAGAAAATGGATGAATACAGGACCACCTATAGGAGTGCACAGGCCAAGGAAAGGCAGGTCACTCCTCAGAAGCAGCTTCCCAAGGGTAGGGGCAGGCCTTTTCACCAATCCCAAGCCTCCTCTTCTGCTTATGCCCAGAGGGGGTTCTTTGGAGAGGCAGACGGGGTTCAAGCAGGCCTGCTTCCACCCTCAACCTAAAGCCCCTGCCAAGCAGGCACCCTGATGGGGTAGCCAGGGCGATTCTTCTCACCTGTAGGGGCAGGCTGGCTTACTTTGTCCAGGACTGGAAGTCTCAAGCGTCAGACAAGTGGGTCCTGGAAGTAGTAAGCCAGGGACTGGTTCTCAGCTTCAAAAATTTCCAAAGATGAGAACCAGATCTTTCCACCTGCATTTCCATCAGAGGCACTTGCCCTAGAGGCAGAGGTCTCAACCCTCCTCGCCTCAGAGCTGTGGAAGGGTTCCACCCCTACACCAGGGCAAAGGTTTGTACTCCAGGTACTTCCTTACCCCAAAAGACAGGAGAATGGCGCTCATCCTGGATCTCAGATACTTAAACAAGCACCTTTAAAACCAAAGTTCAAAATGGTGACCCTGGGAATTATTTTACCCTCTCTAAGGCCAGGGGACTGGCTAGTCCCTGGATCTCAAGGATGCCTACTTCATATTCTCATCAGAAGCTCCCATCGAAGTACCTCAGGTTCAAGCTGCCCTCAGGCCATTACCAGTTCAGAGCAATGCCCTTTGGCCTCACCTCTGCTCCAAGGGTATTCACCAAATGCCTGGCAGTAGCAGTTGCATGCCTAAGAGGGCAAAAAATTGCCATCTTTCCTTACCTGGACGATTGGCTCATAATAGGCCAGTCCCCAGAACAGGTCAGCTTACACCTTCAGGTAACTCAGCAACTGCTTACCTCCCTAGGTTTCCTTCTGAATCTCTCAAAGTCAGTTCTAGAGCCTGTCCAGCTCCTAACATTCATAGGGCAGAACTGAACACACAGGAAGCCAGGGCCTTCCTCCTCTGGACAGGGCAAGACCCTAGTCTCCTGGCCTCTCATTCACCCTGCAGGTCTCTCGACCAGCAAGGCATTTTCTGCAGCTCCTAGGACACATGGCTGCTTCCACAGCAGTAGTGCAAAGGAGCAAGATTTCGAGATGAGGACATTCAGTTCCATTTGAGAGCTTTTGGTCTCAAAGAAAGGATCCTCTTACCAAGTTGATCCCAGTAACTCAGAACCCTGATCCAAGCCTACGAGTGGTGGCAGGATCAGAGCAACCTGAGACAAGGGTTCCTTTTGTCACTCAGTCTCACTCCTTAATCCTTACTACGGATGCATCCCTTTTGGGGTGGGGGGCTCACATGGACGACCTCACTACCCAGGGACTGTGGTCCCCCCAAGAAACTCTGCTCCACATCAACCTGTTGGAGCTCAGAGCATTTTTTCTAGCACTTCAGGTTTTCTCCAAATCTGTTCAGAACAAAATTGTACAGGTCAGAACAGACAACACCACTACAATGTGGTACATCAACTAAGCAAGGGCACTCGGTCTGACCTTGTGCACTGAAGCCACATAAGTTGTGGTCTCTAGCTTACTCCCTGAACACCTCCCTTACAGCAGTTCACCTCCCAGGCAAGGACAATGTCCTGTGGATGCTCAGCAGAATTTCTCAGGGCCATCACGAGTGGTCCCTGGATCCTAGTTCTGGGAGTGGTATTTGCCAGATGGGGCACCTCAGATAGATCTTTTGCAGCCCCAGACAATCACCAACTCTCCTCTTTGCTGCAGGCCCCAGTCTTGGGCTCAGTCCCTCTGGATGCCTTAGTTCTCAGTTGGGAAGGAAGTTTTCATGCCTTCCTCCCTTCTCTCTCCTGTTCAAAATGTTAGTCAAAATCAGATCCCAATCCTGCACGGTCATTCTGATTGCCCCGGATTAGCCAGACAACCCTGGTATCCACTCCTACTGTCCTTAGCAGTCCATCCTCCCCTGTGCCTTCCCAGGAATCACAATCTGTTAACCTGTGCCCAGGGAAGGGTTTGGTACCAGAATCTCAAATCTCTCAATCTCAAGGTCTGGTTCTTGAAGAGTTAGAGTTTGCTGACTTACACCTCTCACAAGGCGTAATGGATATATTGAAGGCTTCTAGGAAGCCTTCCACCAGGGCTACTTACAACTCCAAATGGAAAAGGTTTTCCATATGGTGCTCAGAAAAGTATATTTCCCAGACTCTGCTGATTTACCCACAGTCCTGGATTATTTGGTCCATCTGAACACTTTGGGGCTGAGACCAACTACCTGAAAGTGCATTTGGCAGCTGTGTCTGTTTTATTTCGGCTGGTAAATCCTCTTCTTTTTCGACTCACCCTATATTTTCCAAGTTTTTAAGGATTGCTTCACACCAACCCTCCATTCAGGGATCCTGCCCCTGCCTGGGATCTTAATGTTTGTATTGCTCAGCTTATGCAACCCCGCTTGAGCCTTTGTCTTCAGCTGAGCTTAAATTATGACTTGGAAGACTGTGTTTCTAGTAGCCATCACCTCTGCCAGGCCTAAGTGAATTACAAGCTTTGTCAGTGGGCAGTTTTATCTCCTTTCATAGAGATAAGGTAGTCCTCCGGACTAATAGAAAGTTTCTACCTAAGGTGGTTTCAGATTTCCACCTTAATCAATCTATATCTCTTCCAGTGTACTTCACTGACCATTCTTCCTCTGGTGAGAGGAGGCTGCACAGCCTAGATGTGAAGAGCCCTTAGTTACTACATAGAGCGCACTAAGGGTCACAGGTTTGACTCCTCTCAACTGTTCCTCACTTATGGTGAGGTTGGTAAAGGAAGCCTGCCACTAAAGATCCATTGCCAGGTGGATTGTCTCTTGTATCCAATTCTGTTCGAAAAACTGGGTGAGTTCCTCCCTCAGGCCTGAGGGCTCACTCTACCAGAGGTACAGCTGCTTCTCTGGCTGCTGCCAGAGACATCCCTATTCTAGAGATATGTCAAGCAGCTACTTGGAAAACAGTTCACACTTTTACCATGCATTACTCCCTGGACATCCAGGCTCGGAGTGATGCCTGTTTAGCACAGCTGTCCTTCAGAGCCTATTCCTAAGTAGGTTCTGTCCCTCCTCCATGGGGTACTGCTGTAGTCTGCAGTTCATCCTAATATAGCAAGACTTCATGTTGTTTGAAGAAAAATTACTCACCTTAGTAATGTTGCTTCTTCTAATGGAGTCTTGCTATATTATACCTCCTCCTGCCTGCCCCTCTCAGAACCTCTGTTTTGGGATGTGGGTGGGCATTACAGTGTTGGCGTTTCTTTATGCCACTTTTGTTGTTTTACCCTTCGTTTGGGGTGAATTGGTGTTGTATTTTCATTTCTTTTGGGTCTCATAACTTGAGTCTTTGTGGGAGACCAAGTAGTGTGTGTTTATGTTAGTAGCCAGTCGGCTAGTGTAGGTTTACAGCTTCCACACAGAGCCTTAGTGAGTTTTTGCTCGTAAAGATCTGACAGTTTATGTTTGAAGATCAGCAGACAGAGCCTTCTAACCGAGCTCACGCTCAGAGTTCCATGCTTGCATGGAAAGTTAACTGTTTCACCTCCGGGGCAGTTCGAAGATGGGGACTCACTGCAATTGTCATAATATAGCAAGACTCAATTAGAAGAAACAACATTACTAAGGTGAGTAATTTTTTCATCTGGCACAATCCTCTCACACACTATCCAGCAATTTAAGATAATTAACCTGGAATAATTTACCCAGGTCCTTCGGGATGTATATTCCCAGGTACCTAAAACTAGTAGTATTCGACCTTAGGTCGGTCAAAATCCTTACCGAAGGTGGGACACCCACTCCTAAGGAAATTATCTCTGATTTGGTTTTGTTAATGTTAAACCCCGAGATGGAACCAAACTCCCTAAGAGTAATCATCGTGGCCGATATGAAAAACTGGGGGTCACTCAAATACAGGAGGGTGTCATCAGCGTATAGAGATATGCGGTTGTCTACCCCGCCCACTGAAATCCCCTTTATGCCCTTGTGCGATCAGAAAGCCTCTGCTAGAGGTTCCATACTTAGGGCAAAAAGAAGGGGCGAGAGGGGGCAGCCCTGTCTCGTTCCCCTTCTAATAGAGAGAGATTGGGAGAATACTCCATTCAATCGTACCTTTGCAGAGGGATTGGTATAAAGGGTACCTACCCAGGCTTGAAATTTAGGACCGAATCCAAACTTCTTAAGAACCTCACCTAGGTATCCCCACTCAAGGCGATCAAAGGCCTTTTCTACGTCAAGTGTAATCACTACCGCCTGTTCTCCCCTCCCCCTTGACTGAGCGTGGGTCATTACTGTCAGCAGCCTTCTGACGTTATCGTGGAGGTGCCTCCCTGGCATAAAGCCTGATTGATCCGGGTGTATCAATTGAGTCACCACTGCCTGAAGCCTGTTTGCTATCATCCTGGCTAAGATCTTAACATCTAAATTCAGTAACGAGATAGGGCGATAGCTGCCACACAAAGTGGCGTCCTTGTCCGGCTTCAGGATAACAGTTATTAGGGCTTGTGCCCAGGTATCAGGGGCTTCTGAGGGATTGTGGGCTTTATTGCAAACTTTGAGAAGCAGCGGGGCTATCTTGTCACTGAATCGTTGGTAGTACTCCGCTATATAGCCATCGGGGCCAGGTGCCTTATTATGTTTAAGCTTCTTAATTACCCCTGTCAACTCCAGCAGGGAGAATGGTCTGTCTAATTCCTTTTCGAGGCCAGTGGGAAGTTTGGGTAATTTTAAACCGTTGAGGAACTGTCTAATCAGCTCAGGTTGGGTAGCACTGGACTCTGACTTATACAAGTCCTCATAGAATTTTCTAAAACATTCTTCTATTTGGGGAGCTCCTGTTACCAGCCTCCCAGGTAATCTAGGGTTCTGCACTCTGGAAATGAACCTGTCAGCTTCTTGTTTCCTTAATCTAAATGCTAGCAGTCTACCCGCTCTATTACCACCCGTGTAGTATTTCTGTGCTATAAACCTAAGGGCATTCTCAGTTTTTATCAAGAGAAGGTGCTGCATTTGCTCCCTTGCTGATTGAAGTTCTCTTAGTATACTACGGGTGCCCACTTTTTCATGGATATCCTCCAATTCCTTGATTTTTTGTTCTAAACTGTCCTGCTGCAGTTGCCTAGCCTTCTTTTGCTGTACTGCGTACGAAATTGCTTCACCCCTTACCACCGCCTTTAACCCATCCCAGAGGAACTTCACCTTCGATACCGACCCAGTGTTTTCTCTGAGGTAATTATCGATCACGTCTTTTATCTTAGAGACAAAAACGTCGTCCCTGAGGAGCTCAGCATTTAGATGCCACAAGGAGTGCCTGTGCCACCCTCCAAGGGAGATCGTGAGGCTAACTTTCGCATGGTCTGACAGGTATATAGGATAAATCTGCTGGTCTACAATAGAACCAACCCGGGTTTTAGGCATATAGAATCTATCTAGTCGTGAATACGAGTCCTGCGGGTGAGAGCAGAAGGTGAAGTCCCTACTGGAAGGATAACTGTCTCTCCACGTATCCACTAGTCCCAACTCTGTACGCAAATGTGAAAGAGTTCTGGGTCCTGCACCCTTCTCCCGACCCCCCTTGCCCCCCGATCTGTCTAACCCTGCGTCTTCTACGCAGTTCCAGTCTCCACCGAGGATGAGTTGGCCCTCTGGGAGTGAGGCAACTACCCCAAGAGCATATCTGAAAAACTCAGGGTTGACAGGTGTGGGAGCGTAGATATTCACTATATGAATTACCTTGTCTGCAATCTTTCCCGAGAAAGCCACAGGTCTGCCCTCTTCATCCGAAAAGGAATCCAGTGGGATCAGACCTAGGCCCTTCTGTACTAGAATAGCCACCCCTGCCTTTTTTGAATTTTTATGGGACGAGGCAAAAATCTCCCCAACCCACAAACGACGAAGTTTCTTGTGCTCCACTGTGGAGAGGTGGGTTTCCTGCAAGAGGCCGATGTCACAATGAGCCTTCGCCAGATCTCTCAATATGCTGTGCCTCTTTGCAGGAGAACCCAGCCCCTTGACATTATATGCAATCATTTTTAGGGTCCCCATAATGAGCCCTTCGCTGGGTTTCTCAGTCTCTGCCTCGTCCCCTGTCTGTTGGCTAAACTCCAGTCCCCCTTGCCCTGGAGAACAGCACACAGAATACCATTTGCACCACCAAAGTCACCACGGGTCCCCTTCCCCCTTCTACCATCAAACCCCACCCGATTCCCTTTCCTGCCCCATCCCCCATATAACTATTTACATACAAACCCCAACAAGAAACCCACACTCTCCAAAGTGAACTATATACAGAGCGGTCCATTAGGACCTTGTTCGGAGGGAAGCTCCCTCCGCCCAGGAGCATGGGCTGCTGTGTAGCCCCAATCCCCCCTCCCCTTAGCTAAGGGTTTCCGGGAAGGTGGTCTCCCAGGGTGGACTTTCAGCGGGAAGGCACAAGTCCCTGACAGGTGGAGGCACGGTCTAAAAAGGGAAAGAAAAAACACGACCGTCTGGCCTCCGCTGGGCTGCCTATCCCCTGAACTGGCTTCCGGTATGGATGATGCTGTTGTTATTCGAGGCTGGTAGGATAATGGGAGTGTAGGAGAACCCTCCCATCCACCTCGCTGGAATACAGCTTAAACCAGTGCTTACCATAACATTTAAGAAGAAGGGGGATTAGGGTTCCTAGCCGGCTGCTCTAAAGGCTGTTCATTGGTTATACTCAGCCGAGCTTTAATGGCCTAAACATCCAGCTGGGCAGAACCCCCATCTGGCAGGACTCAAATCCCTTACCAAACAATAGCGGAATCAAGTAATATGTCTTTCAAGACTCATGACCTTCCAGCAAGGGTCGCACGGGCAAAAAGTGAGGTTTATCAGATCTGGAACCCATACTAGGCCCAGCCCGGCCTCCCCGCAAGGGAGAGCCCGCCGATAGCCTCGCGACTCCCGACCCCCGCTTCACTGTCTACAAAATCATCCCGAAGGCACTCTGGGGTACCCAGCCTTAAACCAGATCATGGCTGTTAGGCCTCTCCACTCGCCCCCCTCCGAAAATCACCACCCCAGTCTAGCAGACAGGGCAGGGTCCCCCTGAGGCAGCCGGAGAGAGGCCCCATGAGCAATTTACTTAACATTTAGGTAAACAGATACAGTAATAGGATCAGTCCCTAGGAAGAAAGAAGCAAAAGGACAAACCACCATGTCCGCACAGGTAGCTATCAGTTTACTTTTCTAGCCTTTAAGCCTTTTCCAAGTTGGCACAAGTCTTTACATAGCTGGTCATCTGGGCCTGCAATCTGAGCATCTCTCCTCTCCTGGAACCTCTACTTGTCATCAACCAGTTCAGCTGCAGCAAGGTCTGCTCCGATAGATCCGGCTGAAGATCCGGGAGAGCAATTCCAGCCTTTTGAAGCGGTTTTCTAGCTTGTAAAAGTGAATCATATAGCTTACTGCCTTTAGACCAGTGCACCAACAGTTTTGCCGGATACCGGAGGAAAGCTTTGATTTACTTCTCCCTCAGCTGTTTAATAACCACCATGACCCACTTCCTCTTCTGCATAGTGACAAGAGGAAAGTTGTGGTCAAGGTACACACGTTTCCCATCCAGATTTAAATCACGTTTGCTCCAAGCTTTGCACAGGAC
Organism: Neoceratodus forsteri; assembly: GCA_016271365.2. Classification (NCBI taxonomy): domain Eukaryota; kingdom Metazoa; phylum Chordata; order Ceratodontiformes; family Ceratodontidae; genus Neoceratodus; species Neoceratodus forsteri. Next base: position 1,419,589,318 of record CM057450.1, read on the forward strand.
CATCTCTTTTACTGGATACCGAGTGAATTTGGCCAATATTGAACGGGAAGGGGCATCCTTCTTTGGTTTTGGGCCTAGGGCTCGGTGCACTCTTTCGAGCTCTAAGGGTTCAGAACTAGGAATGTCTAATTTTTGGTGGAGCCCGGACTTGACAAACTCGACTGGGTCGTCCTGTTCTGCACCTTCTGGGAATCCAAAATCCTGATTGTCTTCCTTCTTCCCCTCGACTCTGCATCTTCAGTTCTCGCTGTCAGTTCCCTCTCCCTTCTAGCCAAGTATATCACTGCCCTGCTGAGCCACATGGAATCCTCGTGGAGCTCATCCAGGCCCGACTCACGCTCTTGTGTCCTTCGCTCGAGGTGTTTCAGGTCTTGTTTTATATCTTTTACATTATTGTCAATCCTCTGCAACATCTTAACAGTATGGGCCGTCGCCTGACCGTCGATGGAGCTCCCTCGCAAGATAGTCTCCTCCTCATCTTCTCCGCCAGAGCCCGCAGCTGATTCCGAGGCCCTGGATAGTGGGACACTCGGGCTGTGATCCGGTCTCAATCTGCGATCGGTTGTCGGTTTAATAGCACTTCTACCTTGTGGTTTTGATAGCTGGCTCATTGTTGAATCCACAGCCCTAGCCAGGAGTGAATTCAAACGTTTACTAGCACTAGATTACCGAAGATTATTGCACTACCACCGCGGAGCTTAAAGCTAAGCCTCCATTCGGTTAGATGACGTCACCGGAAGTCACTTTCACCTTTTTATCATACCTTTCTTTGTTGGCCAGATTTCTTTTGGCAGCCATGGTTTGAGCCAGTTGGTATGCATGATTTAGCTGGGCCTTTAACTTTTGTACATACTGTAAATAGTTGTCAGCTCGAACCCCATCAGGAGAGACCCCAAAACACACATCTATCGGCAATCGAGCTTCTCTTCCAAACATCAGGCGGTAGGGGGAGAACCCAGTGGCATCACTTTTGGTGCAGTTGTAAGCATGTACCAGGGTGCTAATTTGTTGGCTCCATCTAGGCTTGTCCTTTGGGTAGAGGGTGCCTAGCATATCAAGCAAGGTGCGGTTGAAACGTTCAGGCTGTGGGTCCCCCTGGAGGTGGTAAGGAGTGGTTCTGGACTTTCGCACTCCCCACAGAGAAAGCATCTCTTTGATCAGACAACTCTCAAAGTCTCTCCCTTAATCAGAATGGATTCTTTGTGGAGCTCCATAGTGAACAAAAAAGTACTTTTGCCACAGTGGATGCCTTCTGATCCTTGGTGGGGAAAGCTTGGCTATATCTCGTAAATGGTCAGTGACCACCAGCACATTACTAATATTTCTTTGATCTGACTCCAAACTCAGAAAATCAACAGACCAGCTCCATGGGTGCACTGGTGGTGATGTTAACAAGGGGCAGCCCTCTGAGCAAAGCTTTCCTCTGTAACAGCGACTACAAGTTCGAATGTGTTGCTCCATCAGCCCCATCTTAGGCCAGTAGAATCTGGATCTCACCAAGTCAAGTGTTCTGTCTATACCAAGGTGCCCATGTGGTTGTGTAAGGACCTCAGCACTGAGTCTCAAAAAGCAGTGGAGCACTAGTTGTTGTTGGTCTACTTGTCCCTTCTGTCTACGTTCTCTGTATAACAATCTATTGATCAGTTTCAACTTAGGACCTTCTTTGTATAACAATGCAGTTCTCAAATCAGTGGAACGTAATTTGGACACATCTTTCCCTGCATATAGGGCTTCTAAAGCTGATTTGATCGTGGGATCTCAGGATTGAGCCCGTCAAATATTGTCATTGTCCAGCTGAGGCAGTGCACCAATGTCTATTGCAAAAAAGTGGCAATAAGTAGCAGGTATGCTATTCTCAGAGGGTCCCAAACAATCCACCATACAGCCCACTGCGTCCGTGGACATTTGTTTCTCCCTGTCAAACTTCTGGCAGAGTGCTCGAATATCAGGTTCTGACAGTGTGACTCAGTCATTCTGGGGAAAAGGCCTCCGTGAGAGAGCATCAGCATCTATGTGGTTCAGGTCTGCTCTGTATTCAACTGCACAGTCGTAGGTAGATAAGGCAGAGAGCCACCTATGGCCAGTGGCTTCCAACTTAGCTGAAGTCTGCACATAGGTCAAAGGATTATTGTCAGTTTTTACTTGTATTTTAGCCCCATACAAGTACTCGCGGAATTGATCAACAATGGCCCACATCAAAGCTAGAAACTCTAACTTGTGTACAGGATAGTTCTTTTCGGAAGGGGTCAGGCTTCTGCTGGCAAAGGCCACTGGTCTCAGACCATTCTCGTGCTCCTGATACAACACAACCCCCAACCCTTGCAAGCTAGCATCAGTGTGCAGGACATAGGGTTTTGTTAGAGCGGCATAGGCCAACACTGGAGCGTGGGTAAGTTGACATATGATCTCGTGAAAAGCACTCTCACAATCAGGAGTCCAGCGGGCCCCAAATACTTCACTTGGACGAAAATACACTCTTTCAGTCTCGAGGGACGCTGACTTTTTGTATTTTTTGTGGGTTGGGGGATACCCTTGAGTAAGATTAAGTAAAGGGTGGATCACTCTTGAATAGTCCTTGATGAAGCAGATAATAACCACAGAATCCCAGGAATCTTTGCAGTTCTTTTAGATTTTTTGGCTGTGCCAGGTGGTCAAGGCCTCAACTTTACTTGGTCGGTCTCAGTCCTCAGTGGATACTATGTGTCCCACATACTTTACTGATGTTTGAAAGAATTGACACTTATCAATGGACAGTTTAAGGCCAAAGTTTTCCAGTCGGTCCAATACCTTGAATAATCTGCTCTCATGTTCCTCCAGTGAGCTGCCAACACAATAACATCATCTAGGTATACCAGGCACTCTAGTAAGTTCATGTCCCCACTGCACGCTCCATCAATCGTTGAAAAGTGGCTGGGGTGCCTGAAATCCCTTGAGGCATCCTCATGAATTCATAGAAGCCAAGCAGACAGATAAAGGCTGTCTTCTCACGGTCCTCTGGGGCCATCGGGATCTGGTAGTACCCACTGCGAAGATCCAGCACAGAGAACCACTTGCTACCGTTCAGGCAGTCCAAAGCATCCTGGATGCGGGGCATTGTACACTGATCAGGGATAGTCCTCCGGTTCAAGGTGCGATAATCCACGCACATTCTTACTGTCCCATTCTTTTTTTCACTACCACGATGGGGGAAGCATAGGGACTTCTGGATTCTTGTATTACACCAGCAGCTAGCATCTCTTGCAGATGCCGTCTCACATCATCTATGTCAGCAGGGGCCAGGCGTCGAGACCTCTCACAAAATGGCCTTTCATCATGCAGCCGGATGTGGTGCTCAGCTCCTTGCATGCATCCTACGTCCCATTCCTTTAAAGAAAACACCTGGTCTCTCTGGGCAAGCTTCTCACTGATCCTCACTTTCCATTCAGCTGGCAATGGGGAGTCACTGAAATCAAACAAGTCAGGCGTTACTCTGCCACTCTTCCCTGAACTCTTGCTACTGGGTAGCACTGCAGTATCCACACAATGTACATTAGCCAGGGTGCAACCTCTGTTTACTCGAATCTCTCTATCCGACATATTATGAACTTAAACCATTACCCTTCTAGCATAAGCATGGGCTCTGGCAGGCAAAATACTTGGTTTGACCAGCAGTCCTTCCGGCAATTTCCCATCGCCTGGTGCATCCAACATGAGGATTTTATTCTTGACATCCTTTCTGATACAGACTTCCCCCTGTAGGGTACACTGGGCATTTGGCACCAGGATCAGAGACTCAGGATCCTTTTTCCAGACAACTCCAACAGGTTCCTCTGGTTCCACTTTGTCAGCATCTCTCTGTGCCTCATAGGCCTTCTTGATCGAGGCCGGAATTCTTAAAGCTCTACTAGTCCTTGACCCCTGTTTTTCATAACACAACTGTGCCAGCCGTCCAAACATATGTGCATTAGTCCCAATTAGTAAAGGAACCCCATCATACAGTCCAGTAGGAGGACCCACTAAGGCCAGGGTCTCTACTTGATCTGCCATTCCAGCCACAGAGGTGGGGAAAGACAGCCAAATTCGGATATACCCAGAATAGGGGTAGACCATCTCACTTAACCCCCATACATGCAGTCCTTCTAATGGTTGTAAGAGTATGTCTGACAAATGCTTCTGATACCAATCCTGGAACATAATTGTCACTTGGGAGCCGCTGTCTAATACAGCTCTTGTAGACACTCCATTCACCTTTACAGTGGTCTCCATGGAGGGACCCACTATTCTGGACCAGTCTGGAGAGGCGGTAGCGGGGGCCTGGACAGCTGACCTTGCCACAGAGGAATGTGAGTTAGCATTTTTGGGACCCTCACTGGGACCATTTCGTGCACCTCTTAACCACTGACTTGTTCTCCGAAGCTCTCCTTGTAGCCTGCTCACCATTCTCTCTAAGCCTTTCTGAGACCGGCATTCCCTCTTCATGTGCCCATCCTTCCCACAGTTATGGCAAAATATGTCTGCTGAAGTTTGGGGTGACCGAGGCATCACTGTGGGGGCTGCGGCATTGGTACTATTGATAGAAAACCTTGGTGCCACCTCAGCCAGTGGTGGGTTGGACATTTGGAGACATCTCTTCAGTTCCCTCACTTCCATAGTCAATGCATCAAGTTTCGAACTGTTGTCAACATGAGGTGCCGGGGTGGGCACCCACACCCCCATAGCAGAAGCAGTCGGGTAAGTGTCAGTGCCCGTGCTCATAGGAGCGGCCTTCATGATGAGATTGTCTGTTACTTCCCTAATCTCCCTCAGCAACTTCTCCCAGTGCGGGGTATTTAAAGCCATCCCCATTTGGCAGGCACTTAATCCTTGACTTTCATCATGGATTTTCGGTGATCCCTGGCCGTCAGCAGCCGACCTCGCCCTTGGAGCAGAGGTTGTAGCAGCTACAACTACGCGAGGCTCTGAAAAATCCTCCTCCTCCTCAACTTCCCGGATTTCTTTCATCAAATCGCAATGATCCAGTGGGTTACCTCTCCTGTCTTGAAGCCTCAACTCAAGGAGCTGCAATTCTGAGTGCTTTGCATGTTGCAATATATTCCTAACCTCACAGTTTAAGTCACTGGTGGCCACCCCCCTTTCCGGTAGGCCCTCTGTAGCGCTACTTCCAGACGAGTAACATATGCAGATAAACTTTCCCCTGGCCATTGTTTTGTACCTTGAAACTTCCACATCAAGCTCTCCCCTGACTCAGTACCCCCAAAATTACATTCAAGTGCAGTTAGGTACTTTTGGGCAGATGCCTCAGGGTTTGTGGACCTCAAAGACTTAATGGCTTCCAGAATGGGATCTCTCAAGCTCTCTAGGATTCTTTTCCCGTTTCTCAGTCTCTGCACACTGCCATTCGGATACCAAAGGGGCAACACAGTCTATCCAGGTCTCCCAATCATCCTCCCCTTGTGGGGTGGGGAGGGTGCCGGAGAAAATTCTCAACCTGCAGTAAGAGTCATGACTATTGCAGGTACAGACAGAGGGCTTGCACTGGCACAGAAGGAGGGCAATAACGGTGCTGGAGGAAGAGGTGTTGGTGGAGGAACGTTCTCAGGTGGCAATAATAGTTTCTTTAAATCCTCCACAGTTTTCCCTTCTCCCAACAACAAATTAGCAAATTTCTCCTCAAAAGTTTCAGATAATGGGGGAGGCTCGTTCTCCCTGGGGTCTTTACTGTCCCTGGTTATCACTCTCCAGACAGTGAAGGTTTCCCCTGGGGTAACAGTCTGTGGCACTTTAGAACTGTCTACAGGGTCCTTACACTCTATTAGGGCCATGAAAGTTTGGCGAGCAGATCAGCCTGTCGCCCCTCTACCACGAGGGTCGTAAACATTTGACCTTGGCAAGTACTCCTCTACAGTGTCTGTACTGGTACCCAGCGGCATATCCAGGATAAGTATAGCATTTTGGGGGTCAATCTCCTCCCTGGTACACCACTTCACCAACTGGTGTACAGCCACTTCTGTTGGGGTACCCATTTATTTTTTAACAGTAATTCGTAAATGTGGCTACTAGAGGATGCTAATCCCAGCGGTGAGCCTCCAAAATGTAACCCCCAGGTGGCGCTATCCCAAGGGCTACTACCCCTGCCTGCGTAACTGCTAACAGGTTAACGGGCCTAGGTCCAATGGCAGGTGCCTCCACCCAGAGGTCGGGGTTAAGACAGTCTGGTATGACTTGGTTACAGCCCTCTGGGTCACTACAACCCCCCTTTCTTCCCACTAGTGGCCCACACAATATATCAGAAGTACCTTCACAGTAACTTACCCCCAGGACTGGTTCGATCAGCTTGACTCTGGGGACCCCCTGTAAAACAAGATGATATAATGCAAAAGCCACAGTGCAACGCTTTAACACAAATGAATACCTCAGACAGTGTAGCTTTGCTGAAACAAACAGATCTGATTTATTTAGGGGAATATAACAAGGACAGGGGAAAATCAGGTGAATTAGTTTAGACACCTTAATAATCACAGTACTGTGCGCATGTTCAGAGTCCCAAATTGTCACTTTCACTGGGTACCCAGGATGGGGGGGCTAGCCAGGATCGATGCAGGTGGATGGGGCCCTGTGATGGAAAAACACTTGCACAATACCCAATTGTGATCCAGAGACGGATGGCTCAGTTCGTGAAGAAATGAAACAGCAACAAATAGATGACACACTTGCAATTTGATAAACAGATGGCAGGAAGCTACCCTGCTTTGTACTCACAGACTCAATGCTGGGAACTGGATGGAAAGCAGATTGTTTGGGATTGTCAGGAGGAGCAGAACATGTGGAAAAGGTCCTTGTGACTGGACCCCACTGCAGTTTAGAGTAAATAGATGTAGTCTGGATTAAGCTGGGGTTTACTTCCAGCTTCATGCACTCAATTCACTGTACAGGGGATTTGAAACGCGATTCCCCACAAGCACTACCCACATTTATATGTAAAAGGAAAGTACTATACCAGGCAGGCTGCTTCTTGATCCCGACTGCAATTACTGCACGATACCCGGGAGAACACACAGCAGCTTCAGTTCCTGACAGACTGAGCGCGATTCAGCAATTTCTCCAGTCTTCTACAGGGTGAGCCTGGTTTCTACTCTTCAGATCTCCTTGATTCTCTTCACAGGCCGGATTCAGTCTGAACAGGTGCTTGCAAAAGCTGCAGACCGAAACTTAGGGCCTTACACGTGATTCCCGCGCTAAAACTACACACTGAAAAAGCACACAGTTCCCTGTCTCTTCACTGCCCAAACTTTTCTGATCTTTCCAGTAGACAGAGCTGGGCATTTCCTTTGAGTTCCTTCCAGTTCAGTTGGCTGGTTTTGCTGTCACTCACAGTACACTCCCCCTGTTGGTGGAAAAAAGGCGCCAAAGTCCAAACTTCTATTCCCAGAAGCATTGGCCATACAGTACGTAGGTGGCTGGCTCCACAATGAGAGTCCAAGTTCTGATTTGCCAGCAGCAGGCTCCATTTCAAAGGTCCCACCACACTGATTGGTCCAGTTCAGCAGTTCAAAACCAGATTGGGGGACTAGGCAAACACAGTTCTGACTGCAAAGAAAAGCAGGTTAGACAAACTGTATTTTCGTTATTACTCTAAATGATTTCTGGCAAACAGTTACATCTTTGAAAAGTGCTCACTCTGCCCACTTAGTGGCAGTAGAAATGGAGCGATTTGGCAGCAGCTCGAGTGGGACTCAAGCAGGGAAACACACAGTCCCCCCATAGAAACTAATTATGTCTGCAAGCAGACAGCTCTTAAAGAGACAGTACCAGAGGCTCTAAAAGCACTCACAGATAAACGGCTTAAACGCCAAACACCATTCAGGCTTGGAGCATTCAAGCAAGCTCCTGGAAGACTTTTTGGGAGCCCCCATTTGCAGGGGAGTTACACTCAGGAGGCAGGGCATCATTCTATTCCCATACCTTGACAACTGGCTAGTGGTAGGCCAATCCTCAGACCAAGTCAAGTCAGCTCTACAGGTCACCCGAAAGCTTCTAGACTCCTTGGGTTTCATTCTGAACCTAGAAAAGTCTGTCCTGGAACTGGCCCAGACTGTCACGTTCATAGGGGTGGAACTAGACATTATTCAGGCAAGAGCATTTCTCCCCCTCTCAAAGGTTCAGTCCCTTGCCACTATGGCTTCCTCTTTTCATCCTCTAGTTTCTCGTCCAGCCTGGCACTTTCTACAGTTGCTGGGTCACACGGCAGCTTCCACAGCAGTGGTCCAGGGAGCAAGGTTTCAGATGAAAGATATTCAGTTTCATCTCAGATCTTATTGGTCTCAGAAAAAGGACCCTCTCTCCAAATTGGTTTCTGTGTCTCAGACCCTAGTTCGGGCCCTCCAGTGGTGGCTGGAGGAGTACAATCTTCGACAAGGTGTCCACTTTATCAGTCAGGCTCCTTCAGTGATTCTCACAACAGATGCCTCTTTACTGGGGTGGGGGGGCTCACCTAGATCAGCTTACAGCTCAGGGAACCTGGTCTCAGCAGGAGTCCCTTCTTCACAAAAACCTTCTCAAATTAAGAGCTGTCTTTCTGGCACTTCAGACATTCTCAGCTGTTGTTCAGGGGAAAGTGGTGCAGATCAGGACAGGACAGACAATACCACAACCATGTGGTACCTCAACAAGCAGGGAGGCACTCGGTCCTTGGCCTTGTGCACAGAGACCATGAAAGTATGGTCTCTAGCTTATTCCCTTCAGGCTTCCCTGATGGCTGTGCATCTCCCAGGGAAGGACAACATTCTAGCAGATGCTCTCAGCAGGATTTCCCAGGGCCACCACCAAAGGACCCTGAACCCTCTAGTTCTTCAGGTCATTTTAAAGAGATGGGAAACTCCAGAGATGGATCTCTTTGCAGCCCCAGACAATCATCAACTTCCTCTTTTTTGTTGCAGACCACCTCTTCTGAGCCCTGTCCGTAAGGATGCTTTCTTGCTGAACTGGACAAGCAGGTTTCTGTATGCATTTCCTCCCTTTCCTCTGATATTCAGGGTCCTGATCAAGATCAGGTCTCAACCTTGCAAGGTGAGTCTGGTGGCTCCAGATTGGGCCAGACAGCCTTGGTACCCTCTACTGTTGCCACTGTCAGTAACAATGCATTTGTGTCTTCCCAGACAGTTCAGTCCCCTCACCTCCTCTCAGGGGAGATTTCTGTATCCCAGCCTTCAGACTGTCAGGCTCAAAGCCTGGCTCTTGAAGAGCTAGAATATGTAAGCTTGCATATTTCTCAGTCAGTCTTGGATAGTCTAAAGGTTAGCAGGAAACCTGCTACTAGAAGGAATTACAACTCCAAATGGAAAAGGTTTGGGTTTTGCTGTTCCCAAAAGCATGTCAAGCCAGAACTGGCTGATATTGCCACAGTATTGGACTATTTGGTGCATCTAAACAGTTTAGGCCTCTGGCCTACCACACTTAAGGTACATTTGGCAGCAGTGTCAGCCTTTCTTTCTGCTGGCAAGAGCTCTTCCCTAGCATCTCATCCAGTTTTCAGTAAATTTTTCAAGGGCCTAGTACATGTTAACCCTCCCTTTTGGGAGCCTACTCCTTCTTGGGACCTGAATATCTGTATTGCACAGCTTATGCAGCCCCATTTTGAGCCTCTATCCTCAGCTGAATTAAAGTACTTGACTTGGAAAACTGTATATCTGGTAACCATTACCTCTGCCAGGATAATCAGTGAATTACAGGCTTTATCAGTGGAACCTGACTTCATTTCATTTCACAGGGATAAGGTGGTCCTTCAAACCAACACAAAGTTTCTTCCCAAGGCGGTATCAGACTTTCATTTGAATCAATCTATGTCACTGCCTGTATTTTTTCACTGACCATTCTTCCTCTGGGGAGAGAAGATTACAAAGTCTTGATGTAAAGAGGGCTCTTAGTTACTATGTGGAGCATACTAAGGCCCATAGGAATGGCTGTTCTCAGTTGTTTCTCACCTATGGAGAAGTGGGAAAGGGCAAACCTGCCACCAAGAGAACTATTGGCAGGTGGCTTGTCTCCTGTATCCAGTTCTGCTATTTAAAGTTGGGGAAAGAGCCTCCCTCAGGCCTGAGGGCTCACTCCACCAGAGGTACAGCTGCTTCGGTCACAGCAGCTAGAGACATACCCATATTATTTGTTGTTGAGATGTTATGTTGATTATGTTGTTGTGACATTTTGTGATTATGTGATTTTAACTCTGTTAGGCGCCTTGGCTTTTGAAAGGTGCCATATAAATAACATTTATTATTATTATTAGTGGAACTCTGTAAAGCAGCCACCTGGAAAACTGTTCACACATTTACCAAGCATTACTCTCTCGACATTCAGTCAAGAAGTGATGCTAGGTTTGGCACAGCTATGCTGCAGAGCTTGTTCCCAAAATAGGTTATGTGACTCCCCTCTCCAAGGGGGTACTGCTTGGTAGTCTGCATATAGTCAGAATACAGCAAGACTTCATGTTGTTCGAAGAAAAAATTACTCACCATAGTAATGTTGTTTCTCCTAATGGAGTCTTGCTGTATTCTGGCCTGCCTCCCCTCTTGGAACCTAGTGTTTTGGGATGTGGCATGGCAGGCACAGTGCTGCACCCTAGAGGTGTACATGGCATGCCTTTATCTTATTAAGGGTTTTTTCTGGTTTTTATTATAAATGTTTTGGTTGTTTCACTACCTGCTTATATTCTTTTTTTGGGTTCTCGACTTGAGTCTTTTTGACCCTAAAAATCTGTTTAGTGCCTTTTGGCATAAAAATTTTAGAAACCATTTCTAACTATTGAGTTAGTTAGTTTAGTGCTCGTAAGAATCTGACATTCTATGCCTTGGCATAGAGTTAACCCTTTACTCTCCGGAGCAGTTCAAGTTCTGGGGCTAACTGCATATAGTCAGAATACAGCAAGACTCCATTAGAAGAAACAACATTACTATGGTGAGTAATTTTGGCATGTGCATGGTGTACTACATCAACAAAAAGGAGGCAGCCACTCATACCCCATTTTTTGGGAGAAGACGAGAGTCTGGTACTGGGCCATCGAGCATGGCCTGGAACTCTGGCGTCCAAAACATCCTGGCCAACAGTCTCAGCCAGTCTAGGTTGAGGGCTCATGAGTGGGATTTCTGTCCTCCATGGTCAAAGATCTCTTCGACAGGCGGGGTCGTCCAGAGTTGGACCTCCTTGCATCCCCACTCAAAGCAAACTTGCTTTTCTGCTCACTCAGTCTAAGGCCTGGAATTTTCTGGTGCAACGCATTGTCCCTCTCCTGGAAGGGGAGGTTCCTGTATGCCTTCCTTCCCTTGCCACTCCTGCAGAGAGTCCTACTCAAGCTTCGGTCGGAGGGGGCAGAGATTATCCTCATAGCCCCCTTTTGGCTGTGTCAGATTTGGTTCCCCTTGCTGCAGTAGCTGGCAGTGGAACCTCCAGTGCCCTTGCCCCTGTGCATCAGCTTCCTCTCTCAGGAGCAGGGCACCCTGGTCCATTTAGACCCCAAGTCCCTGCATTTATATGCATGGCTCCTGCAGACTTAGCTGTTGCCCTCTTTGGGGTCTCCTCTAGGGTTGCTGATGTCCTGGTGGCTAGAGCCAGCTACAGTAGTAGCCACAGACATTGCCAGTTATTTCCAGATATTTTGTGAAATTTCTGAAGAGTTTCTCTCTGCTGCCCCTACTGTGGAAATGCAGAAAGCAGGAGATATTTCTAGAAATATCACAGAAATTTCGGGAAATAGCTGGCAGTGTCTGTGGTTACTACTGTATACTTTAAAGTGGAAATGATTCTCTGTGGGCCACTACTCACCACCTGGATCCCTTCACCTGTCTGGTGAATCTGATTCTGGAGTACCTGCTCTTCCTTTCAGACTCAAGCTTGGGGTTCTCCTCCCTTAAGGTGCACTTTCCACCATCTGTGCGTACCATGCACCTGTTGAGGGCAATTCTGTTGCCCAGCTAGAGGTATCCCACACATTCTTGTGGGATATCCTGTCCCTCCATAGGACCATCCTTTCATGTTGGAAAAACTCACTTTGCCTCCCTCTGAACCAGCCACGAGTTGCGCTTTCTGTCAGGAAAGTGCTCTTTTTAGTTGCTATTACTTCTGCTTGGAGGATTTCCAAGCTTCAGACTCTGATGTGTAAAGAGCCTTATCTGGTTTTCCACAAAGACAGGGTATATTTGCATACAAACCCTACGTTTTTGCCCAAAGTGGTGTTGGAGTTTACTTCAAACTAGTCCATCCACCTACCAGTTTATTACCCTGAATATTTTAATCAGGGGGAGACTTTGCTCCATACTTTAGATGTTCATAGGGTGCTGAGGTATTACACCCACTGCACCAAGTGTGTTCGGAAATCTGACCAGTTTGTTTAGTTTTCGACAATCAGCAGCATTGCTAGCTCTTTCACGTTGATAATTTCTTTATTTCGGATATCAAGCATGATCTTAACAACATCAATTGAGCTGCAAAATTAAGGGACAAGTCTGCAGCACATTCCGCAGCCAAAGCCACTCCAGTAGAATGGAGTTTTTCGTCCGAAGATTCTACAATAAACTGGGGATTAACACAATGGAAGTCATACACAGTTTCTTTCAGGCTTTGGAACAATGGTCAAGCTATATTTTTATTATGTCAACACTTGTGTAAAAAACATTTTACTTTTAAATGAATTTCCAGACCTGTTAATCGCCAGTCAGCAGATAACTCATCAAAATGACGCTTGGCTTTTGGTTTAGTGCTCGCTTAGACTCAAACTTATCTCTCACTCATCATGTTTTTTTTATGTTTATTGTTTTCCAACTGATCCAGCAGAAACACACATACAGATTCGTACAAGACCAAGAGGATGTTACAGAAATACATTACCACAGTAAATATTGTCCCATAATCTTTAAACCAAGGAGTGGGGGATATACCTCTAATATTTTAAGTAATGTTTATGATGAAATGACAGCCATGACAAGAATGACTTTGGTGGCTAAGGGAACCGTTACAAAAGTATTGTGTACCGCAACTATATAGTTGCTATATAACCATATAATAGCACATTTAATATGAAAGTTAGGTACTAGCACAATAACTCTGCTAACTTCGGAAATACATTAAGTCAGGTGCAGCCTGAATTGAAGGTATCATTAAGTTGACTCAGCATTAAAGCAACTGAATTGCAGCTCTCCAACGCTGTCACCACAGAATCTGGAGATTAAAAAAAAAGTCCTAAATGTAATAGTCCCAAAGTCTCTTCAATAGCAGGACCTTGAGTGACAAGGATCAGAAGTAATTTGCAAAAGCAAATTTCTCACTTCGATACAGTAAAGGAAACATGCTCAGAACTGTAACAGCCAATGGGCCTCTCCACTCACTATGTAGATATGTCATGAGGTAGACGCCATCTTGTCTTCAACCACAGCATATCACAAACCAAAGGGCTTAAAACACAACCCCTCCCCCTTGTGGTGGAAACAAATTTTATAAAAAAAAAAAAAAAAAAAAAGCAATTTAAAGTCTATGATTAAGTCCTAGTTCTGGGGTAAGGGGTACTCTTGTGTATAAGGCACCTGTATTGTCCAAAGAGTAAAGTCGTCGTTCCTCAGTCTTCTTCATTGACATCTACCCTCGTGGCTTCAGTGCTCTCCTGGCAACAGCGAAACTCTGAGGCTGTCTTTTCTGTGCAGTGACTGGCATCCATAGCATCCAAAAACTGAAACTACTTGCCTCCATAAACTTTACAGAGTCGGGCAGGAAACAGCAGGGAGTTCACTATTCCCCTTAGGAAGACTCTGGTTAGGAGTCAAAGCGCTGGGTCTTTACTCCTCTCTGAACTGTTGTCATTGAGCTGCATCATTTACTTTATTCAAAGTTTGTAACTAGTGGTAGAAAAAGTTCATACCTACCATCACTTATATTGTGCTACTTGTGGTGTTTAAATTACATTGATAAAAAGTACTTGGAAAATCTGCAGCTTCTAGGGACATGGATATGTTGTTCATCCACACTCATTGGCAGTATCCTTGCCGCTTTAAATCTTGCCGGAAGGTCTTCAAGCTTGCTCCTCCCACCCACCCGGGTGGTATAACTCTCGGCTCCGCCCCATGACGCCAGATCTTCCTTACCGCTTGGAAGCTCAGGTTTCCCTCCTTAGCAGCTCTGCGTTTGTGACTGGTTCCTATTTCTCCGTTTGCGGATTTAAAAATAATATTTTGCAAAAGACTTCAGTCTTGATCCCTCGTTGACTCACGATGGATAATCGACTCCGGATTTCGGAGATGCCCATGCGGTAGAAGATGTCTGGACGGATCCACACTCCACGTGTGTCTACTGCTAGGCCTTGAGCACGACCCGCGGGAGGCTTGCGACCTGTGCTCATCTTTCTCGGCCCTCGTCCTCGAACCGTGCTGCCCGATTGCAACTGGGCCGTCCCGGCGTTTCCCTCGGTGAAGTCAGGAGGCCGGTTGGCGGTGTCCATGGCCGGCGGGCTCGGCGGATCAGCTTCGGCGGATGGTGGCCCTCGAAGAGGAGGCGGCGCGGCACGATTTTCCTCGGCCGCGGCATTTATCCCGCCTTCTGGGTTCTTCCTACCACGGCTTCCTTTTATGAGCTTTGTCTGTCCCTCTCCACTAAAGGAGAAGGGCTCGTCTGCTGGACCTTTTCTCGGTCCAAAAGAGGGACAAGGTAAGTCCTCCGTCGGCGCTCTTGGGAGCGGGAAGGTCCCTCTCCCGGGCCGTCGTGTCGGCCTGGTCGACCGCTCGGCAAGCCACGGCTCTCACTGTGTCCCTGGCAGGTCAGTTGACCGAGACTCCACTGATGAAGCCTAGGGATTTTTCGACTCCATTGGACGGGCTGTCGCCTTTAGCAGCCGAGATTCCCTCTCCCGGTTCCCCGGAGAGTTGAGGATCCGTGGGCTCGCCTGTGCCTCGGTTCCAGAGCCCTCGGATGGACCTTCGAGCCGAAGGAGTGTCGGTTCGCCGACACCTCCTCTGCACCGACTCCCCGAAATTCGGGACTCTGGTCTCGGTCTCGACCTCTTCGGGTCCAGCCGTTCCCACCGTCCATAGGCGGTCTCGGTCACGGGTAAGCGGGCCGCCGTCTGCCCTCCTCCTCGATGAGGGAGGCTTCGCGAAATTACGCCGACGTACGAGGACCTTATGGGTAAACAGTTCCCTGGTCAGAATGTCGATCCGCGCCTTCCTGCCATTAAGTGGTTGTCACTGAACGGCTGACACAACCCCTCGACTTGCTCGAGGAGCCTCATACCCAGGCCGGTTGTTCGGCCAAACCAGATGCTGCTCTTACTACCGCGGAACCTCCGCCTCCACAGCCACCAATTGGGGCTCACCAAGGATTCTCGGTCGCTAAGGGTTTACCTCATCGGTTGTCAGTTACCCTCACTCCCGACCGACCTCGGCAGGTGAAGGGTGGTTCAGGCCAGAGGCAGTTTTCGAGGACTCTTCCGAGTCCGAGATGATTCCTCCTTCTTCTCCAAGCGACTGGACTTGAGTCTTGCGAGGTCAGCCAATGGACGATAGCCCGTCGTCTTCCTAGGACTGCTTCGGCTCATCTCGGAGTCTACCGGATGGAGCTCAACCTGCTTCCAAACGGGCCAGGTATCCTCACGGAGATTCTGACCGAGGATTCTCCGACGGAGGTCTTTCCGTGGTCGAGGCCATAGGGTCCAGCACTGAACTTTGGCAGCGCCCTGCTCTGCTCCTGCGCCCGGGCCAGGATGGCCAGGAAGTATGCGGTCCCCACTGTTCCTTGTCCGTTTTTTTAACACCCTCCTGCTGAGGGGTTGAGTCATCGACAGCTTTCGAGGCCGGGCAACGCCAGGGATGTGGACAAACCTCCTGACAAGGAGTCCAAGAAATTGACTATGTCGGGCTAAAAGTTCACGCTTGCGTGCTCTCGCCTCGCCAGGCCAGTTCGGCCGTCCTCGCTGACATTTTTTCCCATGCCCTGTTGGGCTCCCTGGATGAGGTCATCCTCATCTTCCGCCGATCTGCAGACTACGGTTAAGCAGGTGCGGACCAGGCAGGGCAGTGGCCAAACAGCAGCTCCAGACTGCTTTGGATGTGGGGACTCATGTGCCAGATCGGTGGCGGCCGCAGTGGTTATGTCGGTCAGGCTTGGCTGAGGATATCCACCTTTACTTCGGATACCCTCCAGCAGTTGGCGGATGTTCCTTTTTGGGACTGACTCTTCGGCCCTGGGGTGGAAGGTCACCTGCAGAGGATCGAGAAGTCCAATGCCACCTTGGACTGGTCTCTTCCGCTCAGAAGGACAAAGGCCGAACCACAGCCTAAGCCTCTTTCGCCCTTCTGTGCCTCGCGCAGCCTGACCAGCATCGGCCAGGGCAGCAGGCTTCGGCCTTGGCATCCCAAACCCAAGCCGCCGCTTCCTCTAACAGGAGGCAGGGAGGAGGGGCCCAGGAGGTCCTCGACGGTCCCTCCTCCAAGCCTGCCCAGTGACGGGCTGAGGGTGTCGCCCCATCCCGTCACTCATTTCCCTGGGCCTCTGTGGGGACGGCTCCAGCACTCTGCTCCGCCTGGTCCGCTGTTACCACGGACAGGTGGGTCTTGGAGGTGGTGGGAAGAGGCTGCCTCTGGAATTCGAGCAGGCACCACCCTTCAGAGCCGTCGCCTCGGGGCTTCGATCCCCAGCTCACTGTGCCTGTCGAGCCGACATCGCCTCCTCCTCCAGAAGGAGGTGGTAAGAGAGGTGGACCTCTTTCAGACCCAGGGTTTGTGTCCAGGTACTTCCTGGTTCCAGCAGACGGGGCTGGCGCCCATTCTCGACCTACGCACCTAAACAAGTTCCTAAGGTCTCAACCTTCAGGATGGTCACTCTGGCTCTAGATACTAACTTGGACGCGTGCGGTGGTTCTGCTCTCTGGACTTGCAGGAGCGCTTTTCACGTCCCTATCCGTCTGCCTCACCAGATTCCTTGGCCTGTGCGGAAGGATCTCTTCAAGTTCCAAGCCATGCCCTTCGGCTTGTCTCCAGCTCCCAGGGTCTTCACCAAATGCATGGCAGTGGTGACAGCATTCCTCGCGGCACGAGGGGTCCGCCTTTACCTGACGACTGGCTGATAGCAGCTCCTCCAGGAAGGAGGCGGAGTGGTCAGAGATCTGGCCCTCAGGTCTGCTCTCAACTGGGCCTCCTTATCAACGAGGCCAAGTCGAACTCGAGCAAGCAGGTGATTTTATTCATCGGGCGCAGCTCGACTCTCTTCGGAGCCAGAGCTGCTGCCCGGCGGACAGGGCCGAGGTTCTTCCTCCCTTGCCCGATCATTTCTGGTTGGGCACCGCGCCCCTGCCGGGACTTCCTGCGCCTCCTGGGTCTCATGGCGGCCTGTACCAGCGTGGTCCGTTGGGTCTGCTGGAACATACGTCCCCTTCAGTGGGACTGGCCAGCCAGTGGTCACAACGCTCATCCTTGGACCAGCTTGTCAGTCGGTGACACTAGGGATGTGGAACGCTTCCAGTGGTGGACCTGCTCCAGATCATTTGCAGGAGGGCATCCCGTCGTCCCAGCCGACGGGTCTCTGTCGACCGATGCCTCTCTGATGGGTTGGGGTGCCCATCTGGGGAACACGGGCTCATGGCCTCTGGTCCCCGGGAGTCCCGATGCCACATCAACCTGCTGGAGCTCGAGCGGTCCGCCTAGCTCTCACCGCCTTTGCTCCGTTCCTCCGGGTCAGTGGTCCGAGTCAGGCGGACAATACCACGACCATGTACTATCTAAACCGCCAGGCGGGGCGGCGCTCCATGCTTCTATGCAAGAGCTCTCCGCATTTGGTCACTGTGCGACAGCCTGGAGGCGGATCTCTAGCCATTCACGTGGCGGGAGCCTGCACTCTCCTGGGCTGGTGCCCTGAGCCGGATAGGGGCTGCATCCCACGAGTGGTCTCTCCTGCCGGAGGTGGTACAGCATCTGTTCTCCTTTGGGGCACACCTCAGGTGGACCTGTTTCCTCCATGGAGAGCAGCGGCTGAGTCTGTTTCATGCCCGCCCCCTCAGGAGGGCTCGCTGCAGGGGATGCCTTCTCGAGCAATGGACCCCGGGCCTCTTTCGCCTTTCCCCATTTCCCTTGATCCACAAGGTGCTTCTCAAGGCGAGGGGACAAGGCGCAGGTGATTCTGATAGCCCCAGACTGGCCTCGCCAGTTCTGGTACCAGATCTCTCAGTCTCAGCTCCAGGACTCATGCAGCTTCCAGCTCGCCCCGGACCTGCTCTCAGTCAATCAGGGAAGTGTTCCATCCGACCTTCAATCCCTGCACCTGACGGCCTGGTTCCTGAGCTGCCAGAGTTCCAGGCTTTGGGTCTTTCCGACGAGGTCCTCAATGTAGTTGAGGCGTCCCGTAAGGAGTCGACCAGAAAATGCTATGCCTTCAAATGAAAAGGTTTTCCATTTGGTGTCAGGCAAGGGCTTGACCCTTCCTCCTGTTCCTTGGCAAGCATCTTGGACTGTTTATGGTCCCTTTCTAGTCAAGGGCTTAGATAGAGCGACCTAGGGTGCACCTGCAGCCATCTCTGCTTACAGGCGCGGGCCGAGAAGCAGTCGATGGCGCGCAGGAGAAGGTGGTCTGGCGCTTTTTCAAGGCGCTGATCACATTCCCCCTCCAGTCGGGAACCCCCACCTCCGTGGGATCTACTGCTGGTACTGGCAAGCTCATGGGCAAGCCATTCGAACCTATGCACAGGTGTGCTCTCTCTCACCTGTCGTGGAAGACCGCCTTCTTGGTGGCTATCCGTCAGCCAGAAGGATGGGAGAGCTCCAGGCGCTCCATCGAGTCTCCTTACCTGGTCTTCCACAGGGACAAGGTTGTCCTGCGCCCCCCCGAAATTCCTTCCGAGGTGGTGTCGGAGTTTCACCTTAACCAGGTGTTGACTCTGCCGGTGTTCTACCCCAATCACACCTCGGAGGCGAATATAGGCTCCATACTCTGGACTAGAGCGCAGCTTATTATAAAGGCGCCGGCTGAAATCGAGGAGAGGTTCGCCAGCTGTTTGTCACTACGCTGAAGCCGCATCTGGCAGACCTGCAGCCGGGACGATAAGCAGGTGGGTAACCTCCTGCATAGATCTCTGCTATAAGTTGGCGGGCATGGAGCCTCCAGAGGGATAGAGCTCATTCTACCGCCATACTGCTGCAACGGTGGCTGCTTCGGGGCGTCCCTGTCCAGAAATCTGCAGGGCGCTGCTACCTGGAAGTCGGCAAACACCTTCATTACCCACTACCACATCGACCTTGAGTCACGCCGGGATGCTGGTTTTGGGGCCTCGGTTCTCCAGTCTCTCTTTCCCAAGTAAGTATATAGGGGTGTCGTCTTGCCTCCTCCTCCCGGAGAACTGCTAGGAGTCTGCCAATGAGTGTGGATGAACAACATATCCATGTCCTAAAGTACAGGTTGCTCACCTGTAACAGGAGTTCAGGAATGGTATATGTTGTTCATCCAAGACCCTCCGACCTCCCGGCTTCGACGCGACAACCTGAGCTTTCCAGCGGCCAGATCTGGCGCCATGGGGCGGAGCCGAGAGTTATACCACCCGGGTGGGTGGGAGGAGCAAGCTTGAAGACCTTCCGGCAAGATTTAAAGCGGCAAGGATACTGCCAATGAGTGTGGATGAACAACATATACCATTCCTAGAACTCCTGTTACAGGTGAGTAACCTGTATTTGTGTGCCTTCACTTTCTTTGGTTTGAGTTCACTGTTCCCAGAGAGCACAGCCAAGTGCAAACAGCATCAGATTATTTACGGCTATTCCTGGTGGTGAAAGACATGTCAGGATACATCTTGGTGTCCTCCCCTTCAATGGTGAGTGGGTAAGACAATCTGGCAGCTGCTAGGGCCCTCTCCTTTACTTCTGCACGCGTAGTTTTGAGCAAACCCATGCAGGGAGTATCAGAACTTGTTTGTGCTCCCCTCATATTGATCCCGTAGGTGTTTCTAAATGAGCTCAGTTCAGTGCCTTATGGCAATCGCACTGCACTCCTCAGTCAGGTTGTGAGAAAATCCAGGACATTGTCACTCGTGATCCCCTCAGATGAAGATGAGAGGCCCATGCTTCATTCTCCAGGGTCTCCATTCTAGAGCTGAACTGCACATTTTCCATGGTGAGTTTATTTACAGCAGCCAGAGTCATAGGTGAGCAGGAATCGGAATTGGCCACTGTAGCTGTTAGGGATTTAAGCTGTGTATTTTGATTTTCCAGTTTCTGAAGTGTGCACTCGGTCTTTAAGTTCATTGCTCACATTGTCTTCAACACAGTGTACCATGGTGGTTCTGTACCCAGGGCCTCAGGTTTCCCTGCACTCAAGCTTGTCGAGGGCTCCATTGTTGGCTGCTGTTGCTTCAGTCCTTCACCGACCACTCCCTTTGGTCTCCCCATGTTGAGTTTAGGCTCAAAATGCGCCACAAACTGTCAATAATTTGTTAAATATGCTTTAAAAGTGCCAAAGTTACTATATTAAGAGTTTCTAGATGAAATGCTATCAAAATAGCAAGAGCTGGTGTGAAGCACATCCTGTCAAGTTATAGATTCCCTAGTGCCCCTGAAAATGACACTTTTAAAGAGGTCTCTCACTTCCCATGTTTGAGCAACTGTCTGCTGAATGTCTTGTATCTTTAAAACTATTCCTAAAGTCTTTCATCTCTTTGTATGCATTCTTCAACATCTCTACTGCTTTGCCTAGTTCTTGCATTTCAGATTACAGAAGTTTGGAAATACCATTTACCGTTTCAAGAACTTTCATCTGAAACACAGTCATCAAAACTACACTGAATCTTTCCAACTGTTTTAGGTGATGCTTCATCTCTCTTCAGGCTTATCGGTCTTGAGAATGATTTCAGACAAGGCTTTGAGTACATCCCTGGATCTGTATCTTAAAGCAATCAAAGAGTCATAGTGTGGATAACAACGAGTTGCACAAAGTCTTTTTAAAGTTAAGTCGGATTCGCTAACAAATGATTCTAGTAATGCCCATCAGCAAATGCTGTATCCAAAAAAAACATATATAACCTCTTAACAACATGGTAGAAGTTCCAAAGTTTGGTGATTTTGCATACGGAATCATTTAGCAATAGATTCAGATTATGAGCAGCACAGTGTACGTATCTAGCATTGGGTTGTTTCTCAGCAAGTCATGCTTGCGCTCCAGAATAGATTCCGCTCATATTCATAGAACCATCATATCCCTGTCTTCATAGTCCCAATACTTCTAGACCTTTATCTTTGATGTACTTAATAATGTCACTTTCTAGCTGAGCACCTGATTGACCTGTTACTTCATAAAAGCCCAGAAAACTCTCGTTGACATTAGTGTTGTCAGAACTAGTTCATCAAAGATTCGAACCCTCCTCAAACCCTGGTGTTCGAGTTCTAACTTAGAACTCGAACACTAAAAGGTTCGCAAAAGGGTTCGAATCTCCCAACTCCCGCGACGTCTTTTCCTGGCCTCAGCTAACTGATGTGTCTATATGTGGGGAGGAGGCACGTCCCAGCAGGCAGCCCCGATGTGGGTTGGGGGGGGGGTCAGCAGCAGCAGTGTTGTTGGAGCTGCCAGAATCCACCACGAGTTCTGTCTCAGACTTTGCGCTTAGCCTTGCGTACTTACGCTCAAGTGAAGTCATCCTCACCACCTGACCATTTACTGTGTGGTCAGGTGGGGGTCGAGTAAGCCAGCGCGAGCCGCTGGACCAGGAGGAGTATGGCGGTGGAGGCGCTGACGGATCCTGAGATTTTAGAAGGCAGCAGCAGCCTGAGCAATAATTGTGAGCATAAGCGTACCACAGCCAGCATTCTTGCTCAACTGGCCAGGGCCCAGGTCGGTGGCCATTAATCGACTGCAGCACTTGCTACTTGCTGCAGTGCTTACCTGAATTATTTAAAAAATTCCCAGTCCATCATCCATTTTCCTGCGAAAAAGGCTAAGCAAACGTGGAAAAGTTTGAGGGGAAGGGGAAAGGGGGCAGGGCCCAGGCCCGAGAGAACGAGAAAGGCTGAAAAGGCTCAATAAATTAACGGTCGGGTCAGGTTTGGGACTAGGGGAGGTTCAGGTGGAGGGACTAATCAGGAATTGGGAAGGGAAGGGAAGGGATCGATCAATATCAGGAGAGAGAATAAAAAAAATAGAAGAACCTTTGTGAATGCGATTGTGAAACTGCAGTGCAACTTAAGCACTGCACAGTGCACACTCAGCAGCTGCCAGCAACAAGCATATAACAAGGGGAAAAAAAGGCAAATAAATTTGTCAGGACAGAGTATATGTGCTCAAGCTCATTGTGCTGTGCTGCTAAGGGGGATCCTCTCTTGACTTTCACCCTCAAAAATTCCAGTCCCAGTTATTAGTCCTTATACAACAGCACAAGGCACTGGCAGTAAGGCACTGACTGAAGGCAGGCAGTTAATTTTTTTGGACACCACTCCTCTGTGTGTGTGTGAGACTTCTACTTATCCACTCCCGAGTCCCTGTGTTGTGTATGTGACTCCCTGATCCCATCTCCCGAGTTGTGTGCTATTATTACCCTTACATGACAGAAGCTTAGAAATATAATTCTCATTCCCTGTGTTGTGTTATGTATGTGACTCCATCTCCTGTGGTCAGCCCATCACCCTGCTGCTGTGTGCCCCTTGACTGCACTGTACCCTACCCAGTGTGTGTTACAGACAGAAGCGTAGAAATATAATTCTCATTCCCTGAGTTGTGTATGTGACTCCGTCTCCTGTGGTCAGCCCATCACCCTGCTGCTGTGCGCCCCTTGACTGCACTGTACCCTACCCAGTGTGTGTTACCGAGAGAAGCCCAGTGGCCAGTTGTGTGTTGGTATTACCCTTACATGACAGAAGTGCAGAAATATAATTCAAACAACATGAAGTCTTGCTATATTATAGACATTAGCAGTTTGTTCCAGCTCTAGAACTGCCCCAGAGTGAAATGGTTAAAACCATTCCAAAATAGAATTTTGGCAGGAGAGCAGCTCTATCTGTGTCATTTCAAACTTGAACTGTCAGATTCTTTACTCTCACTCAGTGAACAGTCGCTCCGAATTTCTCCTTCTGCTCGGTTCATTTCTCGGTTTAAAAGTGTTTTCTCGTTGGATTTAACCGAGAATAGTTTTATTTTAACCCAAAACCGCTCGTTCAAGCTTCCATCTGTAAACTGTAAGTAAATGAAGGTTTTGTCTGTGTGGAACTTGTAAGTTTATCGGTTCGGTTTTGAACCGATTAGTGGGTTTAAACTCATTTAAAACTAAAAGTTACTATTTTAGAGTGCGGTTCCCGGTTCTTATCGGTTCTAAAAAGCAGTTTATTCGTTTTTTCCAATACCTGACACGGTTAGGAACCGATAAGGGTGTCTTGCCTGGCACTGCCGTTAAAAGGGCAAGTTTTGGTTAGGCTGGCATTATGTCTGAGAAACCCAAAGAAAAACCAGGCCCACTGGTTTCAACACTGTGATGTTTGTGGGAAGTCTTTGCCAAGGCTGACCCACACACCACATGTTTTATTGTCTGGGGTTTGGCCACCTCCAGTCAGACTGCCAGGTATAAGAATTTCCTGCAGCCACCCTGGAAAAAGATTGGGCAGGCTCAGGGAACAAGAGGCCAAAAAGTCCGCTGACCCGGATGTCCAGCCCGGTTGGTGCCAACTGACCAGAGAGGGAGTGCCTCTGACCAGGGCCAGACTTCTCGGCAAAGAAAAGCTGGTTCTGAGGAACCAATTCCAGTAAAGAAAACAAGAAAATCAGCAGGTCTGGAGTCCAAAATTCCTTCTCCAACTGCTGCAGAGATAACAAAAGCCATACAAATTGTCCAGTCACTGTCTCAGGGTCCGTCGAACCACCACTATCTGGTAAAAGTTTGGTTCGTCCGGTCCCAGTGGTTCAGGATTATGATATTGAGAATTTTATGAACCAGAGGAGGGGAGGAGGATTATGAACAGTATGAATGTGGCTGGAAGGTCTGGTGTGCCCATTGAACCGGACATCTCCCCAGACAGACCTTTAGAATCTCCCCCTATGCTGTCTGAGTCCCCATCTCATTTTATGTTTTATAAAAAAGTTGCTGAAACCCTCCAGCTTCCCTTAGAAGAGGCTGTGGATGAGCAAGAGGAGCCTGATTTTGTAGAAATGATGGATATTCCAGAGTCTAGGAGATTGTCTATTCCTTTACATAAGTCTTTTAGGAAACAAACAATTAAAATTTTAAAAGCTCCTAATTCTGTGCCTCCTGTAGATGAAAAGATGGACAGAAGGTATACATTGTCAGGCCCTGGTACAGAATTCCTTTCTCAGCAATGCAGTCATGTTGGGGTAGTTCAGGCTGCTGCCTGTGATAAAGCTAATATTCCCTTGGCTTCACATCCTCCTGACAAGGATTCCAGGAAGATTGATGCCATGGCAAAAACAGTATATGGCAGCCTCTCTGGGACTCAGGCAAGCAAATTATATGGCTTATGTAGCTAGGTATCAGAAATCTAGATGGGATACTGTTATGCAATTGGCCAAACAGGCCCATGGCCAGCTGGCTAGTGAACTAGAACAGGTGGCTGCTGATGGCATTGAAGCCTCTAAGGTTCAGTTTCATGCTGCTGTGGATGTTAATGATGTTTCCTCTAGGGTCATGGCCACATCTGTAGCTTTTGTAGGTTGGCCTGGCTCAGGTGTACTAGTTTGTCACAGGATACCCAGACTAAGGCTATGGATTTTCCTGTGGGAAATTTCTGTTTGGAGAGCAGACAGAGAATTACATGAAGAAGATGGATGAATATAGGACTACTTACAAGAGTGCCCAGGCTAAGGAGCAGCAAGCCACTCCTCAAGGCATGCCCCCAGGGTAGGGTAGGCCTTTTCTGAGCCTTTCTACCCAGACTCAGGCCTCCTCTGCCTATGCTCAGAGGGGCTTCTTCAGAGGCAGGGGAAGACGAGGGGTGGGCAGACCTGCTCCCACCCCCCAGCCTAAAGCTCCTGCGAAACAGGCACCCTGATGGGGTGCCCAGGGCCGATTCTCCTGTACCAGTGGGGGGCAGGTTGGCTTGCTTCAGTCAGAATTGGACTTCTTTAACCTCAGACAAGTGGGTTCTGGAAGTAGTAAGCCAGGGTCTGGTTCTCAGCTTCAAAAAGTTTCCCAAGTTGAGAAGCAGACTTTTTCTACCTGCAAGTGCTTCAGAGACCCTCACTCTGGAAACAGAGGTCTCATCCCTGTTAGCCTCAGAGCAGTAGAAAGGGTTCCTCCCTGCATCAGGGCAGGGGTCTGTATTCAGATACTTCCTTACCCCAAAAGACAGGAGAATGGCGGCCCATTTTAGATCTCAGATATCTGAACAAGCATCTTTTGAAAACAAAGTTCAAAATGGTAACTCTGGCAATGGTTTTACCTTCCCTAAGGCCAGGGGACTGGCTAGCCTCCCTGGACCTCAGGGATGCCTATTTCCATGTCCTAATCAGAAGATCCCTCGAAAAGTACCTCAGATTTGAACTGCCCTCAGGTCATTACCAGTTCAGAGCAATGCCTTCGGCCTTACCTCTGCTCCAAGGGTATTCACAAAGTGTCTAGCAGTGGCAGTGGCCCACTTAAGGAGGCAGAGGATTGCTGTTTTCTCTATCTAGACGACTGGCTCATTGTAGGCCAGTCCCAGAACAGGTAAAATCTCACCTGCAGGTCACCCAGCAGCTTCTCACCTCCCTGGGTTTTCTGCTAAACCTACAAAGTCGGTTCTGGAACCAGTCCAGGTACTCACCTTTATAGGGGCAGAATTGGACACAAAGCTAGCCAGAGCCTTTCTTCCCCAGAAAGGGTAAGGAATTTAGTGGCTCTGGCCTCTTCCTTCACTCTGCAGTTCTCTCGACCAGCAAGACACTTTCTGCAGCTCCTGGGGCACATGGCTGCATCCACAGCTGTTGTGCAGGAGCCAGATTTCAGATGAGAGACATTCAGTTTCACTTGAGAACCTTTTGGTCTCAGAGAAGACCCCCTTTCCAAGTTGGTCCCAGTGACTCTAACCTTGATCCTAGCTCTCCAGTGGTGGCAGGATCAGAGCAATTTAAGAGCGGGGTCCCTTCATTTCCCTTCTCACGACTTGACTCTCACTACAGATGCTTCCTTCTGGGTTGGGGAGCCACATGGGCGACCTTTCCACTCAGGGAGGTTGGTCCCCAGGAATCTCTGCTCCACATCAATTTGCTGGAACTCAGAGCTGTCTTTTTAGCTCTTCAAGCTTTTTCTGCATCTGTCCACGACAAGGTGATACAAGTCAGAACAGACAACACCACAACAATGTGGTTCATCAACAAGCAGGGGCACTCGGCCTTGGCCTTGTGCACCGAGGCAATAAGTTGTGGTCTCTGGCCTATTCCTGAACACTTCCCTCATAGCAGTTCATCTTCCAGGGAAGGACAATGTCCTAGCGGATGCCCTCAGCAGGATTTCCCAGGGCCATCACGAATGGTCCCTGGATCCTCAAGTGCTGGGGATAGTTTTGCCAGGTGGGGCATCCCTCAGATAGATCTTTTGCAGCCCCAGACAATCACAAACTTCCTCTGTTCTGTTGCAGGCCTCCAGTGCTGGGCTCAGTTCCCTGGATGCCCTTCTTCTGGATTGGGAGGAAGTTCCTCTATGCTTTCCCTTTCCTCTCCTATTCAAGTACTAGTCAAAATCAGATCTCAGCCTTGCAGGGTGATTCTGATTGCCCCGGATTGGCCAGGCAGCCCTGGTACCCACTCCTTCTGTCTCTGACAGTCCATCTTCCCGTGCCTGCCCAGGAATCACAATCTGTTGACTTGTGCCCAGGGAAGGGTTTGGTATCCAGACCTCAATCCCTCAACCTCAAGGCCTGGCTCTTGAGGAGTTAGAGTTTGCTGATTTACACCTCTCTCAGGGTGTTCTTGAGATCCTAAAGGCTTCCAGAAAGCCTTCCACTAGGGCTACTTATAGTTCTAAATGGAAAAGGTTTTCCACTTGGTGTGCTGGGAAAAATATTTCCCCAGAATCTGCTGATTTGCCCATTTTGTTAGATTACATGGTACATCTTAATTCCTTGGGTCTCAGACCAGCTACCCTGAGAGTTCATTTGCAGCTGTGTGTCTGCTTTTGTGTCAGCAGGAAAGTCATCCCTCTTTCCTCTCATCCTGTGTTTTCCAAGTTTTTAAGGGATTACTCATACTAATCCTCCTTTTCGGGAACCGCCCTGCTTGGGACCTTAATGTTTGCATTGCCCAGTTAATTCAACCCTTTGAACCTCTGTCTTCTGCAGAGCTTAAGTACCTAACTTGGAAAACTGTTTTCTAGTGGCTATCACTTCTGCCAGATGCATAAGTGAATTGCAAGCCTTGTCAGTGGAGACTGACTTTATTTCTTTCCACAGGGATAAGGTAGTCCTTAGGACTAATAGGAAGTTTTGCCTAAGGTGGTTTCAGATTTCCATCTTAATCAATCTATCTCCTTCCAGTATTTTTCACTGATCACCTCTTCGGTGAGAGGAGGTTGCACAGCCTGGATGTTAAGAGAGCTCTTAGTTATTATATAGAGCGTACCAAAGGTCACAGGTTCGAATCCTCCAACTTTTCCTTACCTATGGTGAAGTTGGGAAAGGCAAACCTGCCACTAAGAGATCAATAGCCAGGTGGATTGTCTCTTGTATCCAATTTTGTTATCAGAAAGTGGGCAGAGCCCCCCGGTTTGAGGCTCATTCTACCAGGGTACAGCGCTGCTCTAGCTGCTGCCGAGATATCCCTTTATTAGAGATTTGCCAGGCTGCTACTTGGAAAACGGTACACACTTTTACCAAGCATTACTCCCAGGATGTCCAGGCCAGGAGAGACGCTCGGTTTGGCACAGCTGTTCTTCAGAGCCTATTCCCTAAGTAGGTTCTGCCCCTCCTCCATGGAGGTACTGCTGTGTATTCTGCTAATGTCTATAATAAAGCAAGACTTCATGTTGTTTGAAGAAAAATTACTCACCTTAGTAATGTTGTTTCTTCTAATGGAGTCTTGCTATTTATAGACCTCCCAACCTGCCCCTCTCAGAACTCTACTTGGTGGGTGTGGGCAACTTAGTGTGGGCACTACTTATATCCTGTTAGCATTTTGTCCCCTTTGGGACTTTGGGGGTGTGTATCTGTATGCGTGTGTGTGTTTTATTATACTTATGTTCCATTTTCATTTTATTAGAATGGTGTTAGTATTTCTGGTCCCCTGACTTGAGTCTTGGGTGTTGGGACCATCAATGGTTGTTATTATTTAGGTAGCCATTTGGCTAGTGTAGGTTACAGCCTCCACACAGACCTTAGTGAGTTTGGCTCGTAAAGATCTGACAGTTCAAGTTTGAAATGACACAGATAGAGCTGCTCTCCTGCCAAAATTCTATTTTGGAATGGTTTTAACCATTTACTCCGGGGCAGTTCTAGAGCTGGAATAAACTGCTAATGTCTATAATATAGCAAGACTCCATTAGAAGAAACAACATTACTAAGGTGAGTAATTTTTTCTTCTCATTCCCTGAGTTGTGTATGTGACTCCGTCTCCTGTGGTCAGCCCATCACCCTGCTGCTGTGTGCCCCTTGACTGCACTGTACCCTAGCCAGTGTGTGTTACAGAGAGAAGCCCAGTGGCCAGTTGTGTGTTGGTATTACCCTTACATGACAGAAGCGTAGAAATATAATTCTCATTCCCTGAGTTGTGTATGTGACTCTGTCTCCTGTGGTCAGCCCGTCACCCTGCTGCTGTGTGCCTCTTGACTGTACTGTACCCTACCCAGTGTGTGTTACAGAGAGAAGCCCAGTGGCCAGTTGTGTGGTGGCATTAACCTTACATGCAGAAGTGCAGAAATATAATTCTCATTCCCTGAGTTGTGTATGTGACTCCATCTCCTGTGGTCAGCCCATCACCCTGCTGCTGTGCGCCCCTTGACTGCTATGTGTATGCCTATGCCCAGCAGCCCAATCATTCTGTAAGCCTTGAACCTGGGATCCTTTAGTTGCAAACCGTCATATTCTTTAATTACTTTCAGTCCACTGCATCACAGTGTCACACAACCAAAATAAAGTTTTGGAGTTGTAGCCAGCAATCAGAGATCACATTGTTTTCTTACACAGGAATTGTGTGGGTGTGGGTGTGGGTGTGTTCACTGCAGTATACTGGTACTGTTATGGCTGACACCAACATAGATGAAGCATCTGGTGCTGGTGTTGGAGCAGGTGTTGGTGGTAGTGGTAATCCTGGTGCTAGCAGAAATAACCAAAATGTTTCACGTGATAAAAATTCAACAAACAGCAAAAGAGCAACAGCGAAGTGTGGTAAAGGGGGACCTTTTAAGAAAACCTATACAGCTGCTGGGGTCACACGGAGAGGCACCATAAGGTATGCCATTCATGCTGTTAAGATCCCTGTGACTAGCAGCAATAATGCAAGTGACAGTGAGTCCCTCTCTGACTCAGACAGTAGCTCTTTGTCTCAGTCCGACACTGTTGTGTCTTTAGCACGTATCATTACTTCCTCAACAAAGTGAAATGAGCAAGTCTGCTGACAATGAATCAGGTAGTGCACTTGCAAATACATCCAGCACTGTTGGCAATGAAAAGGACATATCCATTGAATCCACCACTTCTGTGTTGGCCAGCATTGAAAATCCAACAGTCTTCTGCCCACTCTTCTAGCACCAAGGAGCATGTCCCGGGTTCTGTTAGGACTGGTGAAAAGACACAAACAGTCTTTAGCTATCTTCCTAGCACTCGAACAAACTCTGTCACATCTGAGGTGTGGAATTATTTCTCTGTCAGTAAAACTGATCCATGCAGAGCAATTTGTTCCCTGTGTAAACAGAGTGTAAGCCGTGGTAAAGTTGTGTCATGCCTTAGCACTACAGCTCTTAAACGCCATCTGAAAAAGCATTCAGTTTTGCTTGATCGTCCAAAACCCATGTCCTCCATCTTCCAGACTGCACGTGAGAAGGGTGAGGAGGAATCTGAAATGGATACTGAATTGTCTGAACTTGATGCAGACAGAATTACTGCCAGCCCTAGGATCATTGTTACCACCAATGCAAGCACCATTAGTACCAGTTGCACATCCAGTGATGGCACTGAATGTATAAGTCCTAGTCCACCATCCCAGCGTCCATCTGCCCATCGAAGCATGGTGTATAATAAACCAGCAGGGACATGTTGTAAACAGCTAACACTGTCTCAAGCATTTGAAAGGAAGAATACCTTTATTAAAAATCATCCAAAGACCCTTCATCTTAATCACAGAATTGGTGAACTGTTTGCTGGAGCCCTTCTCCCATACTCTTTGGTAGATCATGAGGATTTTAGGGAGCTCTTGAAACTAGCAGGGCCTCGTTACAAAGTTTCTCATCAAAGGAACTTTTCCTATGTTGAAATACCAAACATTTATCAGGCTTTAAAAGCGACAATGATGCTTGCACTTAAAACTGCAGAGGGTGGGGTTATTCATGTCACAACAGATATGTGGACCAGCACTCAAAACATAGATTACATGTCCCTTACCGCTCATTGGGTCACGTTTTCTTGTGGTTCTTCAAAAACAAAGACAGCCCAGAAGATGGCGCTGCTGCATATAAAGAAATTTGGGCAAAGTCATACAGCTGCAAACATCTTGCAGGAACTAAATGACCTCTTTGACGAATGGGTTTATTCTCACGTTCTAAAATGCGGCTTCATAGTAAGTGACAATGGAGCCAACATCTTGAAAGCAGTACAGGATGGAGGATTTATGCATGCGTCTTGCTTTGCACATTGCTTACATTTAATTGTCACGGGATTTCTCAGCAATGAAACACAAGTGGATGGTATGATTGCTGTTTGCAAAAAAATTGTGACTCACTTTTCACATTCAACCAAGGCTATACGGACATTATCCAAACTGCAAAAAAAAACACAAGCTGCCCCAGCAAAAGTTGATTCAAAATGTTTCCACTCGTTGGAACTCAACGCTTTATGTGCTGCAGTGCCTCTTGGAGCAAAAGCAAGCTGTACATGAGTATTGCTCCAGTTACATTATTGGAGATGGCATTATGCTGTCTGTGCTGCAGTGGAAATTAATGGACACAGTGTGCTGCATCCTAGCTCCTTTTGAGACAGCTACAAGGGACATGTCTTCTGAAGGCGCATCTGTGAGTCAGGTTATCCCACTCATAATGCTGATTTCACATCATCTTAATGTTCTAAATCTACAAATAGAAAAAGACATAGCTGAAGCTCAGACAACATGTCGCCTGTATCATGGGAATCTCATAAAGAGAATGAGCGAGTGCTTGAAAACCAATGACAAATTAGTTGCAATGACGAAATCAAAACTCTACATCCTTGCAACTCTCTTAGATCCCAGGTTCAAGGCTATACATCTTCCAAAAACAGATGATATAGAGCAGTACAAATGTCTGTTGCTAGATGAGCTGCAGCACTCACAGGAGTCAAACACAGACGCGCACATTACCCTCAGGTTGTCATCACCACAACATGCAGGTTCATCTTCACAAAGGGATACAGAACCGGAAAAGTCACCAAACATTAACAGTAGTTGTTCCACAACTGCCACTTCTTCAACCCTTAGTAGCAACCTAAATCTGTGGCAAAACCTTTCCCAAATTGCTGCCATACCAGCTTATGCTGATTCCTCTTCTGAGCAGTCTCTGTCCATCATGGTAGACAGTTATCTGCAAGAACTGCCTATTCCTATTGATGCATGCCCTTTTGAATACTGGAGATCAAAAAAGTCGATTTGGACAGAGCTATATGATGAAGCCTGTAAATATCTTGGTTGTCCTGCAACAAGTGTCTCTTCAGAATGCATGTTTAGTACAGCTGGCAATATTGTGACAGACACCAGAAATAGGTTACTGCCAGAAAATGTATACACGTTATCTTTTATTAAAGTTAATAAGTCAAGATTTTCGTATCCCTACAAGAGAACACAAACTGATCCTGAAGTGATTGATGTTGTGGATGTTGATGGTGATGACAACTCAGATGGTGGTGGCTGGTAAATATTGTGTGGGACAGAGTCTCTCTGCACCAAAAAGGAAACTTTTACAGACTGTGATGACTTTGGTTGTCTCTCTCCTTTCTTGATCTACTACCTTGAACTATATACCCCCCAAAACCTTCACCATTTCATGGTAAACTGCTTTGTAGCTAGGCTCTAAAGTCAACAAGTTTTATATACAGGGCAATTTTAACATCAGTGGGAAAAGGCCCAAATTTGGCATAAAAGGGACACTGTCATGTCAATCATTTCTGTATCGTATTATTTATAGTTAAAGTGCAAACATATATTTTTAGATTTACCTTCTGTGACTTTGTGGTGCATCAGTATGTGCTGGGTCCGGGGGCGGTCTATTTTTCAGTTTTAAAGAGGACAAAACAATGAGTTCTAGTTGGTAGCTGTTTATTATTTTTTCAATTACAGAAATGTTAGCCATAAACCAAAATGATCCATATATAACTTATCTTACTGAATAAAAAATTATGGGAAAAACTGTATTTTGTATTGTTATGTTTCTGTGGCAGCATCCTGTTACAAGTCCCTTCCGGGAAACAGAGTCATCTGGAGTTTTACCTGTGTCACGGTTGAGCACATATTCTGTAAGCATAGGTCTCATACCACAATAGCTCATGTTTAACATTCTGTTGCACACAGACCATGGCACAATAGCAACAACTCTCAAATTACTGGTTCCATGAAGAGGACTGTACAGATTGTTGTCCATAAGAAGAAAGCAATTGAAAAGACAGTTTTTCACATAAGTGTTGTTTATTAAGGAACAGTTAAGTATGGCTAATTTGGAGGCAAGAGTTTCATTTTTCTTGAGTAAGCATGTGGTAGTTTTAGCATTTGAGAGGGGGAGGAGGGTAGAGTGGGTGCTGGAGGGTGGGAAAGGGCTGGAGGTTGGTTTAACATGGATGCAAGAGGGAGAAAGATGGCATGGATGCTAGTACATGGGTGATGGTTGGGGACTGGGTTTTAACATGGGTGAGGGACGGAGAAGGGTGACATGAATGGTAGTTCATGACTAAGTGTGGGGGTAGTTTAAACATTTGGAGGGGGAGGAGGGTGGAATACATGCTTGGGGGGGTGAGGGTTGTGGGTTGGTTTAACATGGGTGTAAGGGTGGTATGGGTGCTACTGCACAGATGAGGGTGGTGGAAGAAAAGTGGAATGGGTGATGGGGTGAAAGGTGGGTGTTGTTTTAGTCCTTTCATTTACAGATTCGTGATCGGCTGGGGATGGTGAGGAAAAAGACTATGACAGACCGAACCTACTATACATATAATATATATATATATTTTTTTATTATTAAATACATTGCAAACTGCTGCCACCTAGCACAATTGCCCTGTCCCCTTTAAAAAAAGAATAAAGGAATCAGAAATAAAAGAAAATCTGCATCAGCAGTTTTCACAGAATGTGATCTATCATAAAGTGTTTTTGCTTTACAAGTAGTGATAATTTGATACATAATGGGGTTGACAGACACTGTCCCTTAAACATCGCATGCCAACTGCTGCAGCTACATTAAATGTTCCTTAAGTTAGTGTGTGGTGAGGAAACCAATTTTTTTATTTATGTGACTGAAATACAGATTTTATTGACGTATCAGCTGCAAAAATGCATCATCTTAGAAAGTTGTATGTATTACTTCAATTTGCCAATAAGAATGTTGGTATATGTATGCATTATCTTAGAAAATTGCATGCATTTTTTTGCCAGCAAAATGACTGGCATATTTTTTTTATTCAAATGTCTTGACTGACTACGTTATGACATAATATGTTTTGCAACAGTTCCACGTGCTGCTGCTGCAGTACCTTGGCTTGACTTTGTTATAAAAGCTTTGTTTTAAACATAGCAACTTTTGATTTACTCATTTAAAACAGAAAGCAGTAAATAGCTGAGATTAGGTAATATCAGTTATTTTTTCTCATAATTCATGACGATGAGTATATTTAACTGAGTACATAAATGGCTAATGTGCCTCTTTCTTTCACTAAGGAACTATGATGCAGCTGCAGCAGGAAAACTTTAACATATGGGTGGGTGGGTGGGCCTGTTACGTAATAAGTTGCTGGCTTTAGCAAACAGAAGAAACCATAGATAAACCTAGTTGTATTCCTATCAATGTCACACATGATAATTTCTCTCCTCCTTATATTGAACAGTTTTTCCTTTACATGTATTTTATTACTATCTTCTTTACTGGCAGCACAAATAAAAAACAGGGTTCGAGTTCTAAAAAGTTCTAAAAAAGATTAGAACCTTAGAACTTTTTCAAAAGTTCTAGACTAGAACTAGAACCCAGAACTTCAGAGGGTTCTGACAACTCTAGTTGACATTTATTTTGGCAGGATTGCCTTTTTCGTCATTTTCTGTGCTGATACAGGGAAAAACTTGACTTAGTTGGTTGCCTTTGGGTAAGTCCTGGGTCATATCCATTATTACTGAATAAAATGTGGGTTCCACAGTTGCCCCCCCATCCCCGGCTAGACTTTGCAAGTGTTTATGGAGTGCGCTTTTTATTTTATTCACTTTTTGGTTGTACTAAACAGCTAATGTGATGGTTCCCAGTTTCTTAGGAGTTTTTTTTTTTTCTCAGGGGCCAGATAGGAGGCAGTATAGCACAGTGGTTTAAGGCTCTGAGCTGCAAACCAAGAGACCTGGGTTTGAATTCCACAGCCCCCACTTGTATACTGTGTGGCCCTGAGCAAGTCACTTAACTTCCTTGTGCTCTCAGGTTGCACCTGGAAACAAGCTTCGGCTTAGTGTGCCTCTCCTGGTTAAACAAGTTCCCCTTTCCTCCCCAAATGCTTTTCCCTGCTTATTTTTCTGACATAAATAAATGCTCTTTATTGAGTAAGTGCCCAGTAGCCCCTGTATTTTGCTGGAGACTCATTTTCCCCACTGCTTATCAAAACTGCTGAGAGATGAACAGTTGCACTTCAATCTTGTAAACTGTCCCAAAGGAATGATCTATATATCTATATATATAGCTATAGAATAAATGATAGGCAACTGTGATGTACACAAAAATATACAGTCGAGAGAAGCGTACTAGGAAATTAGCCACGAGCCCAAAGAGGAAGTCACATTTATCCTTGTACACCACAGTCACCTATCGTTTATTCTATATAATACATTCGGATGGCTACGGTTAGGTTTGATCACAGTTGCATATACAGGGAAAGGGTATACAGGGAAATAAATGCCAACCACGTCTATGGGGGAAGTTCCATCCATGTATTATTAAAC
Organism: Neoceratodus forsteri; assembly: GCA_016271365.2. Taxonomy (NCBI): domain Eukaryota; kingdom Metazoa; phylum Chordata; order Ceratodontiformes; family Ceratodontidae; genus Neoceratodus; species Neoceratodus forsteri. Next base: position 1,419,624,565 of record CM057450.1, read on the forward strand.
CTGTGGATGCACGCTGTCAGTTCTCAGCACAGTGTTTCCTGCTGTCACCTTCCGGTAGACCTCTGTTTGAATCAGGGCTGCTTCATCTACCATCATTTGTAGGTCCAAATAGTCAGGCTCATGTGGACTGAGTTTTAAAAGTGAATGACTGACGGCAGATTATCAGTTAGGCCATTCCACAGACCTGGCTGCCTGTTCGTCTGTACCTTTTCAAATCCAGACTATGTCGTCAGTAAAGCGGTGTCGTGACTGTCTTCTCTAGTACATGTTCTTTTCCCTATTAAACACTGTATACTTTTACCACAATCTCAGGAACAATTTATTTATTTGAATTTAGATAACTGGATAGGCCCACTGAAACACTATGCCCCCTTCTCAGTGATGACCCAAAATTAGTTACATTCAACAGTGTAAATGGCAGATAACATTGTACTTTGAAACGAGTGACTTATGCACATGGGCAAGAGATTGCACTAGTACACCCAGAAATAGTTACATATAATGCACAACAGTAGCGAACAATGCATAAAATCAGCAGTTTACATAACACATAAGTTGGGATATGATGGTGCCATAGCTGTACCCATCGCAGTGCCCCATAGCTGGTGGTAAATACCCTATCAAATAAAAAATAATGTTCAAAATGAAACTTGACAGCTGAAGAAGAAAGTCAGGTGGCATCACCAGACCCTCCCTAGGGCAACTGAGGAAGCTTGCACTGCTTGTAATCCCCAAAATTTGTGTCCTGTTTAGCATGGGCCTTATTACCAGACCAGACCAGATCATAGACAGTTTGTTTGGCACTAGCCATCCTTTGTCTAGTGCAATGTTGTTAACAGCCTGGGATCACAGAAGGGTAAAGTTGCATTCTGTAAGAATCTATTTTACTACTAACTTAAACCACTGTTTGTGTTTCTTTTTGGTTTAACAGTGTCTTTGTGTGGAAATGCCTTTGATGAAAAACAATCCAAATGGAATTCTGTGAATAAGTGCGTGCAGAAGACCAGAGCATTCCGTATGCCTCAACAGCTGCTAAAATCTGAACACTGAAATGCTGCATTTTGTTTTTAATTTTTAAATGTCTACATGAGTATGAAGTGCCACCGTATGCATAAAAAGGAGTTTGTCACTTAATAAGATAACCTTGAGAAACAAGAAAACATTTTGCTTATAGTTTATATTCTTTTTGCTTCTCTTCCCTTTGTTCTCAATAATGAGGTTAGTTTGCATGGAGGCAGTACCGCTGTCCCCTGGGGTTAGTTCATCAGCTTCTGTTGCTTAATCCTTTGCTGACTACATCATCCTGTTTGTTGCAACACAGTTTGTTGCTATGGAAATTATTATGATGTCACAAACAGAGGAGTAAGACATCAGCAAAGGATTAAACCGCAGCTGTAGATAAACAGTGGGAGACAAGTGTCCTGATTCCAAGCAAATTAACCTAGTAATGCGGAATAAAAGGGTTAGAGATACAGAACATCTATAAAATATAAGCTTTGAGTTGTGTCGATATATGTTTTTCAAAGTTTTCCTTAGTGGAAGAAACTCACTTACAGTAATCAGATAAATGAAGTAAACTTGTGATAGCTACAATAAGGATGCTGAAGTAAAACAGAAGCCTATACGTTGCAATATGCTTTATCATTGAAAATCATTTGCTTTAAACAGGGGTGGCTCAAGCACCAGCAAAAGACATCACCGCTGACATCCGCACAAAATTATTATTAGTAAGGTAATACTCTGCTTGTATTGACCAGTCCCTAGCTGAGGTCATATATATGACATTACAGCAATTTCCACAGCAACAGATTGTGTTACCACTCACAGGTTTATGACCTCAGCTAGAGAATAAACATCCACAGTGGACTGACTCTTAAGGGACAAACATTCTGCATTTGTGCAGATGTCCTTAGTACAAAAGGCTAGAATTGCATGAACTTCACATTTTTGGGCCTGTCGTGTGTTTGAGTTTTTTGGCTGCGGATTGTGATGTTTTTGCTGGGAGCTCATAGCCCCTTTCCGAGGAGTTTTGAGTCTCTGCCAGGAGGTGCTTTCCTTGGATGTTTGACCTTTCAGTGGGACATTGGCATACATTCAGCCACACACAAGAAAGAACAGTTAAAATGCATACTTTTCTTTCCCTTTGCAGTACATCGGAATGCACAGTTGCATTTCTGGTGACAACTGAATTTTTTTCAGAACTCAATGTTTAATAATTGCTGGATATTATACCCCAGGACCTCAATGGAAAATTCACTTTATGATATTCTGGATAAACGCCTCTGGAAATATGCTTTACAAAACACATAGAAATACCGTATGTAGCAAATGTAACACTACTGTAAACAACTAGCTGTTTAAAAGATAATTGCCTAAGGTACACAAGCCATTTCTGACCTTTAAACCCCTTCGGATGCTCTGGTCAGATAATGTAAGGTTGTGTCACTGATACGGAACCAGTTTACAACAATGCCAGGAGTCCAGGCATGTTTAGTGTGTGTGTCTGAGTGTGTTGTTAATTCACACTTCTTTTTTTAACAGTGTTTTGTTGCATTTATTCAGAACAATGAATGTGAGCTGCAGTTATCATTCTTGTACTGTCCATGCATTTTAGCATGTTTAGTAACCAAGAAAGCAGTCTCCGCACCTGACGTTACAACTGTATGATCAAGTCTGTGTCCTCATGGGCATTGGTTTAGAAAATTGTTCACACGTAAAGTGCCTTTACAAATTTTCTACATAATGTTACCTGCAACCTTACTTTCCATTATTAAATCTAAACATGGTGCTATAAGGTGTTAACTGAGGGCTATTAATAGTTTTTTTACAGCTCTTTAAATTGATCTGTTTTTTTGTGTGTGTATGTGTAACATATATTTAATTTTTTTTCTGAAATGTTTTACGAACAGTTACAAGCTGATTATCAAAACTGAGGAAAGCCTATACTTAAAGTATATTGCTGCTTGCAATGGCATTTTCCCATTTTGTTGCTTGATGTGTGTGGGGTGGCTGTCTGCAGAACAGAAGTTGCATTTAAGCAAGATTATTTATATTCTCTGTAAGTAAATTATTTACAGCACTGCTGCTATATTTCTGAAAGGATACATGATCCCTTTACATCTTGGTTCTGAAACAAAACAATATTGTTTGCCAAGGTTCATGCTAACATAGTAGCCAAACATTTGCATATTCTCAAATACTTCACTTGAAATTAAATACAAAAAAAAGTGCTTCAGCATCCTTGATGGATTATCACTTCTTCTTGGAGGATATCTCTAACGTAGAGCCCTACTTGTGGACTGGAGCCCACATACCAGGACCACGCAGGAACCTTAAAATGCTATGGATGGGCCATGTCGTTGGCACCTGCCTTGTATACAGACTCATTGATATATGTTGCGAGCATGCCCAGCCACCTCAGTTCTTTTTTCACCCATCGTCGAGTGCTCATTCGGTCTTCTGAGAGCCTTGACCACAAAGTTTTTACTGCTGTCATTTTAAAATCATCTTCAGGTTGTGTCTCTTCCTGAATCATGAAGATCCAAGAATCCTAGTGCAAGCATCTGTCACCTGGCAGCTCGATTACTGCAACTTTCTGCTGTCACCTTCTACATTAACTTAGTGTGACTAACAGGGGCCTGTCGGCAAATTAGATCGGTCACGTGCTGCTAGTCTAGAGTGCTGCAGCACATGTTCTGTACTGACTTCCTCCAGGAGGTCAGAATGCATCACAGTTGGTCCATCCTGAAATCTACATTGTTCAGCATACGGTATTTGTAAGTGATATGGAGGAGGGTACCCGCACTTGGATCAGATTTGCTGATGACACCAAGGGAACTAGCAAGTAAGGCAACAACAAGGGCTAGCTGTGCACTAAAAATGGTGCTGCACCCTGCAAAACTGAAGCTTATGTTAAAACAAGAAAGGCAGAGTGCACAACAAAAATGAGAAAGTGAGTACCAAGTGTTGTGCTGCACAAAGGGTTTATTGTGGATGGCAAAAAAGGTAGCACTGCACCCTGGTGCTTTGAACCTCTACATGTTCTTCCTCCGGGGTAGGGTTCACTTGGGATCATAGTTAAATATTAGTGCATTAAAGGCACTGTGGCCACAATACATACAATTAAGCGCAATACCAAGAAGCCTGCAGAGATTTGAAGCGTTTGGGTTCAGTGCTGCCTTTTTTGTCAGCCACAGTAAACCCTTTTTGCAGCAAAACACTTGGTACTCGTTCTCCTTTTTACTATGCACTCTGCCTTTCTTGTTTGGAGGAATCACAACATACCCTGTGTAGTAGAGTGGGTAGTGAATCCCTATAAATTGGTGCATGTTTGCACAGCATACTTCTTTCATCCCTGTTTATGAAGCACGTGGGGTGGACATGATGGCCATTTGGACCGGAAGTTACTAGGATTTGAAAAAAAGGAAGGGTAGGTTCCTTGCAACAGTAGACAAATGAAATGCAGAAGGACCTGGAAAGACTCAGGAAGTTGGGCAGAGAAATACATCAACTTTAATCATGTGACATGCAAAGTGATACATCTAGGAAATAAGAACACGAAGGCAAGGTGCTATGTAAATGGCCTAGAGATTGATCAGCAGCAACTTTCAGTCGGAGCAACAGTGTGGGGCAGCAGCTAGCAAGGCAAACAAAATCCTGACATGCATCAAACCAACTTTAGAAGTAGGTCCAGATGCATTAAAATGCTCCTTTACAGATCCATGGTCAGTACCAACCTTGAATGTGGTATGCACATACTGTAGCTGCTGTGGATTCTTCCAGTTGCATTTAAAATCTGCTAGGGACAAACATTCTGCATTTGTGCAGATGTCCTTAGTACAAAAGGCTAGTGTGCAACCTCTTCAGATGTAGGACATATTCCCAACTCAATTCAACAAGTCTATTCAGTACTGTTTTTGTTTTTTTTTAATTATCAAGCTGTTTCTGTGGCCCTCACTCTGGCAGGGCTATCAGCCCCTACCCCTACCCCCACCCTACCAGCAACTGCCTCCCCCAGGACCTACCTGAGTATCCTGGCAGATTTCCCCCACGGCAGAGCCAGAGGAGGCAGGTCCATCCTCCCCGCCCTGGAGCACAATCCAGTCTTTTGTGGTCCTGAGAGGCAGCGCGGATCAGACAGCAGGCCTGGCTTCATTACTCTGAGCCAGGACTTTTCCACATTTTCTGTTCCCTCACATCTACTGTGCAATGGCGCAGGTGTGCATGCATGTAGAGGCACGCGCATGCCATGTGCCAGCCACCAAATGTCCCCCTCTGAGATGTGCCAACTGCCCTGCCACCACGCTCCCTTGTGGTCACAGTCTTGGAGTAGTGCATCATGTCCCCCTCCGCTGGAGAGCAGTCCTCTGGATGCTCCATCCTCTCCGACCATGACCAACCCCCAGTGGCCTAAGCTTACTCTCAAACTCAGGTCGCTGGTTTGATGGGAGGTAAGGCATCCAGCACATCAGCCCACCACACTACCAGGCCAGCAATATTGTTTTTTTTAAATAAATGGAAGACTAAAGAGCTTTTCCTTTAAGTATTTATATATTCACATAATTTTTTTTTTTTTTTTTGCCTTGTTGGTATAGAGTCGGGTGCTTTTGCAAAAAGAAAACATTTCTCTTGTATATTTGGAATTTGGGATATGTAATAATTGGTGACATTCCATGGCTACCAAACTAGGAACATTCTGTTGTGGATATAAGATTTATTTTTACCTTTGAGCATTAGAACTTTGAGGCAGCAACAAACTCTCCCAACTAAGCAGTTATTTTCTTCCCAAACCCCAACAGACCCACAATTTTTTTTTAATAAATATCACTTCCTCCTCTAAGCTCAACAGTCCCTCAAAAAAACAACACAAATCCCTGATTCTTCTCATAAGTAGCCCTCCCCACCCAGCTACACAGTATCTCCAAAACAAACCACAGACACCTAGGGCCCAATTTTCAAAGCTGCCTGCGTCGGACACAACTTGCGGACACAAGAAGGGGGCTGTGTCCAACGCAGCTGTGGCAACCGCAAGTTGTGCTATTTTAGAAAGTTTACCACTTGCAGCAAATGATCTGAAATAGCTGCAACTTGCAGCCCTGTACCCAAAACAATGGTGCATACGGGGGCTTTGGCGCAAGTCCACCATGCAGCAGCGAACAAAGGGGCAGGCCAAGTGCCCCAAGGAGAATCAAGCAAAGAATCCAGGCAGGACTAGGGCAGCCCCCACAGGCTGTGACACCGGGCAGCAACCGGTACTGCAGGATTCCATTTCAGCTAGTGTACCCACCATGTGGCACCAGGACATACTCCCTGCCATGGGAGGCGACTGGCAACCCACACAAAGACCTAATAGAGACAGAGGCAAGTGGTAGTAAGTGGCCCCCAACTGTCACAGTTCCGAACTAAGGCGCGGTCCCATTCAGTCCCCGATCATCTATCTCCTGGGAACAGACATAACAGCACACCAATGAAGTCCGATTCTCCTGGTGGTTAGTGGCCTCCCCGTCCCGACCCACTTCTGCAAATGACACTCCTCCTCACTACCACGGACAGCCACAGAATTAGATTGTCGCCTACTTTATAATACTATACAATACTCGCATAACACATTCTGTGGCTGGCCACGGTGGTGTGAGAAGGGGAATGACAGCTGCAGAAGTGGGTCGGGGACATGGGGGACGGGGTGGTTAACCACTGTCTGTTGGGGTGGACAGGGTGGGGGGCCAGTAGACCACCAGGTGATTATGTAGTGTTTCTTTATGGCATGTGGGAGTGTGGGGGGCACAGTGTCTTCTGGACATGGGGATCAGGGCTAAATGACAGTTGGGGGGTACACTATAGCACGGGGGGACACGAGGGCTGCAGTGCCCTACTGTCTGAACACAGGGTTGCCCTGTGTGTTTAGTGCCAGTCTAAGCTGGCGCCATCTCTGTGCAGCATGCTGGGGATGAGTTACAACCTCCCCTCCATGATTCTACCACCACATATACTGCCCCATGTGCACCCCTACAGGACCCTGCCCCACCTCACCCCCATTGACGCACGCCAATTAGACCACCCCCTGTCTGGTCTAACAGGCAGCCCCCACTGTGTCCATAGTGGGGCTCTGAAAATACAAGAAACAGGGATGTGGCTGCCCTGCCATGGCGCAAGCCCCCTTGCGCCCTGCCGCACTGGGTTGTTGGACGTAACCCTGGTGCAAGGGGGCTTTGGTGCAGCTGTGTCTGGATTGGACACAGGCTGCCTTTGAAAATCCCATTTGATACAAGTTGTGGCGCAAATCACAACTTGCGTCAAACACTTTTGCCGCAAGACCCTGCGCTGCCGCATCTCTTTCTAAAATGGGGCTCCCTAATATGTAAATTAAATTAACTATTGTCTTTTAACTACAACACTCTGATTCTAAACCTTAAACAATACAACACCACAAATGTCACACATTTCAGTTATGACACTGTACTTTCTATTGGTGGTGTCAGCCTTCTTTTGTTTTCACTGTTGTTGATCTAAAAATCTTGCAAAAATCGATCTTCACCATATAGGTCTAAGTTGGAGGCACTAGGACCCAACAGGAGCAAAGTCTTCTGCAGCTTAGGAGGGGACTGACATTGGTGCCGGCATTGCCCTCAAAGCAGAGGTAGTGACGTCGTGCTTGTGGATTGGCCAGCAGCCAATGCTGGCCCCTTCGCTTCCTCAGTTCTGTTTTTCCCACCGTTGAGTGTGAGCTTCAATCGTCAAAACTGCTTCACAACTTTCCTCAGTTCACTGCCACCTCCGTTCAATGCCGAATTCGCTCTGGCACCATGTTTTCTACTGGTTCTTTCTCCATTTTCATTTTAGTGTGGCACCGTATCTTTTTCTGCTTTTTTTTTTTATTTTTCTCATCCTGCCAGGTCCTAAGGGAGCCTAAGAAGAAGTCGAAGAAGAAGGACAAGGGTAGCACCCCCCCCCCATGCGTCAGTGCTCCTATGGGGATCTGATTGCATTCCAGGACCAGCACAACGAGTGTTAGACCTGCCTTGGCCCTGACCATGATATGGATAGGTGTGATGCCTGCTTCTCCAGGGACTACCACACCTTTGAGAGATGGGTACCAGGTTAAAATGTTGAAGGTAAAATAGTGCAGGAGAAAACGCACATTGAAAACAACTAAAAGCAAAATGGCTACAGAGATAGTATAGTGAACGGTCAAAATAGCTAAAAGCGATATCTCTGAACCTATATTGCTGTCAGACAAACAAGTTAAAGCCTCTTCTTGGCAGTGTGCTGCCAAGCAGCTTCCATGGCTCATAGAGTAGGGCCACAGGCAGGGAGAGCAGTGGAGCGTATATGTTCCTGGGTTTGATTCCTTGTCTTGGGACAGCTAATACTTTTTTATTTTTTGTGTCTCCCTGGGACATCTTGTGTTTCCCCTTCCCCTCTTAAACAATCCCCCCCCCCGCCGAGGTTTCTCTGTGTCCCTGAGTTTCCTCTCCCCTGTAGTTAGTTATAATAAAGTAGGGGGGGTTCGGGGGCACAGCCCCCCCATAGCAGTGGGTGCGTGGGGGAAAGAGCCCCCCACAAACACACAATCTATTCATTGGTGGTTGAGTTAGCTAAAGTAGCACTCGTTGTTTTTGCTGAGCCATATCTTTGATTTTGGCTTCGCTCTTTTTGACCACGCTGTTAATGTTCTTGGCATTTTGACCCCATGCTTCTCCTCCTCCTTCAGGGAAGGGGGATGTGTAAGCCGCTGCTCAGTCGCCATCTAGTGGAGGCTGGGTGATGCAGCGGTAACAGCCTTCTAACTGCCTGGGCACATGGACTGAGTATGTGCAACGTCTTTACAACGCACACCTGCACCACCGCACGTGTGCTGGCCTGAGGGATGGGGAAAAGAAACAGGAGGAAGGTATGTACCCCTCTTGCCTTACAGAATGGTGGACTGGAGCCCTTGGACCTCTCCCCTTGAAGATCCCCCGCAGTTGAGACAGTGGAAGGAATGGCGGTTAGGGTTGGGGTCACCAGGGCATCCGAATGTTGGAGCTGGTGGCAACCGGATTCAAGACAGTTATATGGAAAAAAAATGTAAAATGCTGCCGATTATCATGATAATTAATATATTGTGGTCATTTTTTTACACAAATATCGTGATACTAAAGATTTGATATTGTGACATCCCTACCTCTGAGGTTAGTCAGCTCCACATGGACAAGTTTGCCAGACCTTCCCTCCGGGTGAGGTCCCCTGAGCATTCTCACAGGCCCAGCAGGGGACCTAGCCTGGGTCATCCATGATCTTCCTCCTCCTCCTCCCTCCTGCCCCCTCCCTTGCCAGGTATTTCAGGTTTCTGGGGCCCATGGCCTGGTAACAATTCAGGTCTACAGCTGGTGTGTTCCACCAATACCGCCTTAAGGCAGACCAGGCCCATTTCAAGCCTGAGGGCCCTGCACTGGCATTGCCTGACTCCAGCGCCTCCTCTCCTACTTTCTCCTCTGAGAAAGAGGATTTTTCAGTCCACCTCTCCTCTGATGCTGAGTACTCCCAACACCAGCAGTTCCTGATGAAGATGTTGCAGGAGCTGAATATGGGGTCATTTGCAAGTTGCAATACTGCTGCCCTGATGCTGAGATTCCTTGGAGATTTCAGCGATGACACTTTTGTCATCCCTCCTTGGCCATGGCTTTTTACGGAGGCATCCAGAAATGTCTGGCTCCATCCATTTGCCCCTTCTTCTGCCTCTAGGGACATGCTACACAGATATTGTGCTCCCACAGGATCTCCAAGTGTTATCCCTCACCCCACTTCAGGGATTCTGCTGCTGCAGACCTCCTCTGGACCTAAGCACCCTGTGCATGACTGCCCCCCTGACCCCGACTTTGCAGAGACTGATGCTTGGGGCAAAAAGCTTTCTGTGGCAGCATGCACTGTGATGTGCATTTCTGCACATTAGACAGCTTACAACAAGTGCCTGTAAGCAACGCTATGTCAGTTCTTAGCATCGATGCCAGATTGCAAGTCAGGCAGGCAGGCCATTAGCCATTCTACCCAGACACTGGAGCTGGCATGGCATCAAGTGAGGGCATCATACAATGCCAATGAGGTAGCATCCAGGCTGGCAGTTGGCATGGCTTCACCTTTCCCAGCTGACACCTCTGGCCCACCATTGGTTGCTTAACTTGCATTACAGGGACTAATTTTTTTCTCCTATAAGGTCAGGATTGAGTTTTCGGGGTGCCCTCCTGCTCCCAGGCCAAAGAAGCCTCCACCTGCCCCAACCAGTCTCGGGTCCTGTCGGACCTGTGAGGAGTCCCTGCCTTCCTGGGGTTATCCCCTACCAGAAGTCTGAGGGTTTATTTTTCCCTCTGGGTGAGTCAGCTCCTCCTCTTTTTTGGGGGGAAAACTTGGTATTCTGACCCGTAAGTGAGACTGAATGGTATGATTCTTGGAAGATATGAAATTATGTACTCATCATAATTCCTGATCTTCCAGAGTATCTTCACCATTCAGTTACACACCCACTCACAATCCTCCACTCAGGTAAGAGTCGGGGCCTCTGGGTAGCTCACCCTGTTTTGATAGTACGCTACACTTCTTGCCACTCCCCCCGAGCTGCTCCTTTCCCTAGAGGTTTAGCTCTCCTTCTTTCCCTTGAGATGGGTCTTTACCCCTTTTCTCTTAACCCTTTTATGGGGAAGCTTTAAAAAATGGAAGTGGGCCCCCCAAAAAGTGTTTTATCCCCTGTTTTTCTTTGAATGCTCTCCTTGGCCCTGTGGGGATATCTCCTAGACTTATCCCAACCTGTTTCCTTGCGTGTGCTCTGAGCCTCTGCCATGTGACAGTCTCGAGACCTCGCACAATGTGCAGCCTCAGTTTCCTAGCTAGGGAGAGACAGATGCGGTGGGGGGTGATTTTGTTTTCTCATCCTGTGGGCTGTATGTTTTTCCCAACACACTTCTTCTGAGTTATTTCTCTTTCAGTGCTTTTCAGCACTCCATGGAGTGTCACGAAGACTTCTATCTTGTGCTGTGTTTTTCTATTTTCTGTTGCCTTTGCTCCTCTGGAGCTCTTTGAGTTCATCTCCTAAATTCTTGTTTCTGCTGAGTACAAATACATAGGCTGTTGGCATTCTGCCTTTCTCACTTCACTGAGGTCCTCAGGCAGCAGCTCTGGCTGGTGCAAGAGCCCACTCTTCTCCACCTTCCTGTCCAGGTGGCTGATGTAGGCTCTGGCTCTTACACCTGCTACCCCAGTGCCACTAAGTCCCACCCGTTAGGTCTTCTAAGTTGGTAGTCGGGTTTTATTATTTTTATGTTTGCTTGCACGCATGTGCAAGAAACATAGTGCCATGATCCAAAAATGCAGTGCCATACAGTTGGAAGGGAGAGCTACGCTGCAGCGATAAGATATCGCATGCTCATACGTGCCTCCCACACACACACACATGCATATTTCATGCTCATGCACTCCCCCCCACGCACACACTGTATAGCCGATGGGGTGCCCAATCCCGTCGGCTGTGCTGTGCCCCCCCCCAACAGAGCACTTGACAGCAGGAAAGGTTTCTTTCCACCAGGCCTGTCACAGCGACTCTCTCCGAAACTAAGCATCCATTACCAGTGCAACACCCCCCTACTGTCATTACTGCATTCTGCCCCGCATCGTATGTGGCCCTAGCAATTCGGGGCAAAAAACACACAGCGATCCCGTAACTTCCGAGCCCTGGAAACAGGTGCAAGTGCCAAGGCTGGGAAAGGTTACAGTAAAACAGCCAGCCAGTTCTTTTAAAGCCACACCATATCTCTCCAAACCCCTCAGCACCTTGTCATTTTCACAAGCCACGGGATCCAGTCAAGCTGACTCTAGTTTTCTTGGGTCAAGCAAAATTCCCCCTCACCCCCTTAAATCAACGCCATCCCTAATTTTTGGTTGATGGGATGAAAATCTGACAAGGTTGCTCGGGGACACATGATGCAGGGTCAGAGCTGGCTAGAGCAAACGCCAGGTGCCTTGTGCATTTAGGTAGGAAAAGGGTTTCAGGTTACCTTGGCAGGTCAGAACGGGAGCTGGGTGGCAGGTGAGTCCTCGGGAATTAAAGCAGCAGACGCTGGTCTCACTCAGGCTACACACTCTACCCCATGCAGAACCATTGCAAGGCTGACACACGCCCCCTTTAACTCGGCGACTCCATCTCCGGAGTCAGAGGGGTGGACTGACGCAAAACACTACACTAAATCTGGCCCTTTCCCTCCCAAGGAGGTATGGAGACATGAAAGGTATCAAATAGTACTAAAATTAGTTATTACACAGGTTCTGTTTCCAGCACTGGAAGCCAAATCGCTTGGTGGCAGTACTGTGGTTCCGGCTGACCCCCATTTTTCAGTCGTTCTGTCGCATTCAGTGTGACCTAATACGTCATTCTGCCTGCTTGATTTCTCAATGATAACTTGGCAGCTCTGAGGCTGGAGCTGAGGAGGATATCAGAGGTGAGCCTTTTGCTTTTCATGCATCTTGCTTAATTGGGACAGAAAGCTTTCTTAAGCCCACTCGATTGTTTGATTTTAATCACCCACCACCACCTCTCTTTGCCTTTTTAGCCAATTGATGTTGCATATAATACTGTTGAGTGGACTAACCTTTTCGTTTCAAGTTCCACCTGGAATCTTGCCATCTTCAAACAGAAGTACCTAGTACTACAACTCCAGATGGTTCCAAATGAATTGGTCATGTTATTGGAACCTTTTTTTGTTTAAGATTTGTTTTCTGTGTGTGTGAATTTAGTACTCTGCAAGTTGCCAGACTGACCAGTGACACCCTCTATTTACCCACATGACAGATGCAGCAGCTTCCCCACCCTACCCCGCCAGTATTCCTCAATCCTGTCATTAGGGACTACTGCAGAGGTGAGAGATTAGTTCAGACAAGGGTTCCTCGGAATCTGACTGAGGCAGATACTTTAGATTTCAGGCTTTTTCTCAGAATTCGGATTTTCTGCACTAAAGGCAGAAAATCGGAATTCTATAAAGGGGTTGCAATGTGGATTCAGAATTTGATTCTAAATCTGCATCCAACTATAGTACTACAAACATGTTTGTAAGACCAGTACAATGACAGTCCTCCCTCTTCTACCACCCCCCCTTACCTGAGTACTGCACTGCTGCTGCTAGAGCTGTGTCTGCTGCTGCTAGAACTGTATCTGCTGCTGCCACTATGGGTCCCCTCCCTGTCCCAAGTCCACCTCACAGTCCATCTGACTCTGTCCACTTCACAAACAGGCAGTCATTTTCCTTGTGACCCAGCTGAACTAATGAGCAGTCCACCAGCACTGGCATGACTGCCGACTCAGTTCCACGACTCCAACCCCCACAGCACCAATACCAGGCCAGCCACCTCCTAGTCGTCATGCACCACTCATAAGGTGGGCCCACTATTTATAGGTAGGTGTTCTCTGGAGTGTCCCACCCCATGCCACCGTCACTGTCAAGCCACCACCGATTATGATGTATCCCCCACCTGCCTGGTCCCAGACTCCGCTGTGATGGTCAGCCACCTCAGCCCACCCACTACAGACTTTTTTCCCTCCAGTTTTCTTTGCAGTTCGTCCTCTGTCCCTCCCTCTCAGGCTGGCAGTTACATTTCATCTCGTGATTGTGTAATGGATGATAGGAGGTGGCCTACCAGCACCACCTCCTAGATTCCTCTTACAGTCTTAGAGTCAGAGACATGGCACTTGTACTGCTGGGAACCCAGGGTGTGATGTGGGTGAGGTTGGGCTGTGCTCAATCAATACTGCATGAGTGGACTGGAATGCAACCATGCTGGGTATCCGGTGTTCTCTTAATCTTATCACCCTCTCCGCTAGTTATCTTTGAGGGGGAATGCAGTGGGTTGGGTGAGATGGGTCAACTTGGACCAAACCAGGAGAGACTTGCTTGAGGACTTCTCGATCTTTTCATATTATCCCCATGCTGCGCGATCTGCACTGGCTGCCCATTTGGTGGTGGATCACCTTTAAAGTTGGATTATTGACTTATAAATTCCTACATGGACTTGGCTCTTACTACTTGAAAATGCTCCTTGTTCCTTACTGCCCTGAACGACAGCTCCATTCAGCTGATGAGGGGTTGCTGGAGACTCCAAGGGTGTCTTTAAGATCTTCTGGGGCCCATGCATTCATGTACGTGGCCCCTACCCTCTGGAATTCTCTACCCCATCAGCTGCGGGAGTGCGCAGCTGTGGGGGAATTTAAACAGGCACTGAAAACTTTTTATGGCATCAGGCCTTTTTATTATTAGTAACATCTAGCAGGGGAGGGGAGAAGGAGTGACTGTGTCAAGGAGGAGGAAAAAATAGAGCTGCTGGCTGCACTGAACCACTGCCCTCTTTGACCTAGTGAGTGACCACCAGCACCAACCAAATTACAATCCAAAGCCAGCCAGATGATCACAGCCACAGGTGCCCAGTGTGACTGCCCAGCAGGTCAAGGAAGGGAGGAGGGACCTCTTTTAGGCTAGGTATAGAAGGAGGAGGGAAGGGGACTTGGAGATAGAACTATTTTGTGTTTGGGAAGCTGTGGGGGGTGTGTTGGTTTACTTCATATTTTGCACTGTGTAGGGTTATCTGCTTGGTCAGATTCAGAATTGGAAATTCTGATTCCATTCCAATTCCATAAATGGAATCTAATCGGAATCGGATCTGGAAACAAAGTCACTGAAGTTCCGACTCTGTGCTAACGAAATGGATTCCAGAGAATCCTTGCACCCCTAGTCTGGACTCCTTGCCCATTCAGTACTTGGCTTCTCATGTGAGACTGCCAGTAATGATGCCAGTTAGTTCCAGTTGTGTTGTTAGTTGTGTAATGTGTATAACTGCCCACTGGGAACTGGACTGAGACCACCACAACGTATTTCTTATAGGCCACTAAATGGCGCTCAGGTGATGATGGTTTTCAGCCACTACTGACCTGGGCTGTATTTGAACCAGTGACCTAGAGGTGAAAGGCTCCATAATATGCTACCAATTCAGTGAGCTAACCACTTCCCCTGTTGGGAACTTCTTGGATACAAAACCAAAACAGCATACCTGGCAGTGACAGCTTTAAAAGTGCTCTAAAACAGGGTGTTGTTTGACTTCTACAGCCAAACCGGAGGGTGAAAGAAAGATAAGAGCCAGCAGCTGTACTTAAAGGGAAAGTCTCAAAAACCCATTTTTTCTTTAAAATCATGTGGACAGTTGACTTGAATGATGGCTGTCTTTATTGCACCCTCCTGTTTCATTCAGATTTAAAGTTAAATAAACTAGATTATGACCCTATTCTTGCAGTGCATCATGGGACTTATGATGTGTCAGTGCTGAAGCATCTGTATTCCTGCTTCCTCTCCGATCCCTTAATTAACTGCAGTGTCTTTGCTTTGTTCTTGCCTCGTGTATATGTTAATACCACCACTGAGACCACTGTCACGGTTGTAAGAGTGGTCTTGCATGCATTCGTAGGGTGTGAGAACTGAAAACCAAAGGTGAATGGTTCTGATACCCTGAGGATGTAAGTGAGACCACTCTTACAACTGCAGAAGTGGTATCAATATATTATTGATAGAAATTGATCAATAACATATTAAAATTTAAAAAAACCTTCCCTGAACATGCCCATTTCCAGGGCAGCTGTGCATGAGACACTCTTCAGGTAATAATAAGAGTAAATAAAAGTTTATTTGATTGAGCGCCCCATCCCAGAGGCTTTGAGCGCTGACAAGTAGGTAGGAAACATGTACAACAATAAATAAACAGGAAAACAAAAGTAATATAAAACGGTTAAAAATCCACTTTAAGATATTGCAGCAGGTTACCAGCATAACTCTAAATAATCTGAAAACGCTTTCCTAAAAAGATGCGCCTTCAGGCCTTGCTTAAAAGCCTCCACCAATGGGGCCTCACTCAAAGATTTTGGTAGCAAGTTCCACAATTCTGGGCCCACCACCTCAAACGAGCAGTCTCCAGGGGACTTAAGGCAGACCCTGGGAATCGCTAGGAGGCCCTCAGTAGAGGAGCAAAGCGAGCGCACCAGACGGGCAGGAGTCAGGAGGTCATTCAGGTAGCCAGGGTCCGATCCATGTAGGGCCTTATAGGTGAGCAAGCCCACCTTAAAGATGATTCTCCACTTAACCGGCAGCCAGTGCCATTTGTGCAGAACCGGATTCACATGGCAAAACCTCGGAAGGCCTGCCACTAACCTGGCTGCCAGGCTCTAAACTGGCTGCAGTCACCGGAGAACCCCTCCAGTGACCCTGAGGTACAGAGTGTTCCAGTAATCGAGCTGCGATGTCACAAATGCATGTACCAGTGAGGGCAGGTCATCAGGCAGAATCAAGGTTTAGATCTGGGCAACATTCCTTAAGTGGTAAAAACCACTCCTGATGACGGATGATACCTGGGTCTCAAGTGTCAATCCATCATCAAGGATTGCCTCACACACAGTGAAGAGGAGCGCTCCCTTGATCTATAAATTATATGGGCAAACTGGATGGACCAACTGTCTTTTTCTGCCATCATCTCCTATGTTGTTTTGTTTTATAATTGGCTTACAAACTTTGTGGAAGGTGCAATACTATTTTCTGAGGTTGAAGAGTGTCAGAGTTAAACACTACACTGAAGAACATTATCATTCTTTGCAGTAATACTGTAGGTAAAGTACAGTGTCATACAGTGTGTCTTGCTTTGCAGGGCATAATCCAATTATCCTGCCAAAGGACCATCAACATCTCATAGACAAGACTAATTTCAAAGCATTTTCTTTTTAGTCTGGCACACTTCTACCCTAGAAAACTGCAGTGCACGTTCAGTGAAGTTTATTAGCCGACATGTAACAAATTACAATATGTAGTCAGAGGGAAAGCAGAACTTCAGCAGCCTGAGCATCAACACATCATCAGGTCCCATGGTGCATTGCAAGAGTAGGGAGGGTCATGACCTCTGTAATGGAACCAAGCAGGTTTTTACAGGACAGAGCAGAGTTTATTTTACATTACTATCTGGATGAAATGATGAAAGTGTAATAGGTGCATCAATTTTTTAACCCTACAAACTGCACAGTTTCAAAGAAAAAATGGTCCACGTGACCTTCCCTGTAACTTCGCTGTTTATTGAAGCATGACACAGCTACACCTGCAGGCTACTCAGCCTGGCCCCAGAGGTCACAGTCGCTGACCCCCAAACTAGTACTTCCAGTTTGCTTTTCTGGAAGCAGCTCCCCACATCCAGTATGTATTTTGGTAACACACATGAACGGTGGCATCTTACTTTAAAACAGCAGTATTTGTACCTGTACTGTCCCATAGTGAGACTGCAGCTGGAGTACTGTACTCTGTTCTGGAGTACCCCACTTCTGAAATGACGGGGAATGGCAGGAGAGAGTTCCGAGAAGGCTATGAAAATGATATGGGGTAGCAGGGTAGAATGTATGAGAAGAGGCTGAAGAACTTGCACTCTCTCTCGAGTACAGAAGGGAGAGCGGGACATGACTGAGACCTACAAGTTATTGAGGGGTATCCACAGGATGGACTGCAGGATCTTCTTACGAGGAGCAAAAACACAGTAACCAGGGGACATGGGTGGAGGTTTGTGGAGGCAAGATTAAAAAGGGATGTTAGGAAGTACTTGTATCATGGAGAAGGTGGTGGATGGCTGGAATAGCTTCCTAAAGTCAGTGGCAGAAGCCAAATTAGTAAACAGTTTCAAACATGGATGGGAGAGGCACATGAGGATAGTAAGACCTGAGCGGGGTGCACATTCAGGCTTGGGGCAGTGTAAGGCCAAGAGGCCCAGTAACTGTCGTCCAGGGATAGAGCGGTCACAATGTTAGGTAGAAAAATAATCATATTGGATAGACAGATGAGTGTTTATCTGCCATCACAATCTATTTATCTTTGTATTTGATAGGTAGAAGTCAATATAAGCATGTCAGAAATACATTATTACTAAAAAAAAAAAAAAAAAAAATTATTATTTTCCTTCCACTGTGGAAGAAAAATAATCATATAGTTTTTTTGTTTGTTTTAGTAATGATGTATTTCTGACATCCTTTTTATTGCTCATCAGTCTGTTTTGGATTCCCAGGAGTGAAACCACACCAAGAAAAGATGGTGCAGAGATAAAGTACATACTGCTTGCAGGAATTTGTATCCACACCTGCCCATCCACATGACACCAGTGAATACTGCACCACTGCTCATTTTTTATTATGTTTGCTTGCACGCATGTGCAAGAAACATAGTGCCATGATCCGAAAATGCTGTGCCATACAGTTGAAAGGGAGAGCTACGCTTCAGTGAGCAGCGATAAGATATCGTGTGCTCATGTGCCCCTCCCACGCACACGCACGCATATTGCTGCTCATGTGCTCCCCCCCATGCACACACTGTATAGCCAACAGGGGTGCCCAATTCCCCGTCGGCTGTGCTGCGCCCCCCCCCAACAGAATTCCAGGTGCCATGCTGGGAGCCCGCCCCAGCATTGCAGCAGTCTGTATGGCCAAGACGGGGGTGCCCAATCCCCCGTCGGATCTACTGTTTCTCCCCCCAAGAGACTATTGGGTGCCACGCTGGGAGCCCACCCCAGCGTGGCAACAGTTCCTATGGCTGACGGGGGTTGCCATTTTTTGTATCTCCCCATGAACAGTACAGCTGTCATTTTTCACATCCTGTTCGAAACGTGTTTTCGCACCTGTGGTGCCAAATGGCATAGTCGCTGTGCAAAATCAGCTTTCGGCTAACAAACTGATATTGCCACTGTTAATAAAGTAGGGGGTCACAAAAAACCCATGTTGAAAATTTGGAGTGAAAATGCCAACGAATGCCTGAGGCATTAGGGTTTCCGACCATAAAGCCCTAGCCTGTAGGGATTGACAGACATCAGGCGTGTGACTTGGGATTCTCGCCTGTAATGCTCATTCCATTCCACACCCCTGCAGCCAATGAGAGGCATCGAGGTGTGCCTTGGACTCTAAGGCCCCAAAGTTCACCCTATTTTCCTATACAGGACCCATCTCACCATATTTCCTGATGGAATGGGGTGAGCATAAGGGCCAAAGACCCCAAGGCACACCATGATACTTGTCAGTGTCTGCAGGGTAGGGTGTGGTGAAATGGCCTGGCCGTTATGCCTGACGACCCAAAGGCACACTTTGGTGGGGTTGGCTTCAGTTCAATACTTCACGGCCATTCCTATTATGCAGCTCTCTAACTCCTACACTACCAATGCTAATGCCAGCAAGCAAACATCCGGCATTGACAAATGCTTGTTATTATTTTATATCCTATATCCTTTTCCCTTTGGGGCTGAAGTCTATAGCCGTCTTTCTTTCTTTTTCTCTCCCATTGGTTTTTGTCTTCTGGCAAACAAAACTAAGGAAGGGAAGGGGCCAGCATGGGTTGCTGGTGAGCCCACAAGCGTGATATCATTATGTGTCATGAGTGGCACCAGTACTGACATCTGTCCCCTCTTAGGCTGCAGAAAGCTTTGCTCCCAATGGGTCCTAGCGCTTCCAGCTTAGACCCAAAAGTGAGACTGAGTGGTGAAGATATTTCTGGAAGATCAGGAATTACATTGAGTGCATAATGTTCATTTCTGGATTTTTGTGAAGAACACTTTTTGGTCACAAATTGGATATACTGTTGTGCATTTCTTTTTGCAAGAGTCTCTCGGACATCCTTTCTCTTCCCTTCATGCTCTCTTTGGCTAGAAGTGAGGTAGCTGGGTGTGCCTGTGCCATATAATTGGCAGCAGTATGTACGAGATCATGCAGTGGCCACATGCCTATGATGTGGGCTGCCCAAAGTATACAAAGGTTCCCGTAAAGTCCTTGCGCCATCGGCTCCAGTCCAATGTGTGTGCCTACAGAGGAGATTCTCAAATATCTAGGGTTTCTGGTAAGCAACTTTCTGTTTTGATTAAGTTTTAAAATATTGTTTTCAGTAAGAGAAGGAAATTATTAATAACACTACATGCCTTATACTGCATTTTGTGCAGATAAAGGTATATTAAGGTGTCAAAGAAGTGGTACACCAAAGTTTCCTATGCAGTTCTGAACCACAAATAAGTGGTTCCAATATTTAATTATTAGTATCATCACAGTACCAGGTGATTGCGTTATTAAAATTGTCTTTGTAAACCAGTCTGTCCTTTGCCTTTCTTGTAATGTGAACAATTTCAAATTTATTCAGTCATGAATTTGAAGATTATACTGATATGAAAAATCTTTGTGAAATTAGGTGATGTTTTTTAATAGAGTTATTTAAGAAATCAACAGCAATAGTGTCAATATCTGTGACGACAAATAATTTCAAAATGTAATTTGTTGTAAATTTTATATGGTTTGAGCTTATGTATTGTAAATAATTGAAGAATTTAATCTCTGTATTATACTGTAAATGAAAAGTGTAATGCATGAATTTATTTTTCAAACATCTGCAAGTTAGCTGTATGAATTTGAAAGTAACTGTAAGGTATGCAGCTTTTAATACAAACTTTCATAATACAGATTATCACATTAGTGGGATGAAAAGTGGTGAAAGTAAAAGAATGTGTAATTGCTGACAAATATATAATAAAAATGTCCAAGAATTCAAACTGGCTTGACTCCTGTCATTTTCCTCAGCAGTTGAAGATCTGCTGAAGTACAGTTTCTTGTAAACTCAAAACAGGAAAAAAGGGAGCAGTCTGGGACAGCTGATGCTCACAGTAAAAATCCAAAGTCCACACAAGCAATAAACTGAGCACAAACAAAATGACCCTACCAGACATAATTTGCACACTGACCTCAAATGTTGTGGAGTGCAAACTTTATGTGTGCTTTCTCATGAAGTGCATATCCATAGCACAGCAACCAGAAACACTGGACCAGGTGAGAAACACTCAATGTTTCATGTATGTATGTGCACTTTGTCAAGAGTTGACAAAGTTGTCTGGTAAGGCTGTTTGGTTTGTGCCCAGTTTATTTCTTGTAAACTCCCCTGGAAAACCTGAGCCCCCACACAAGAGCCCTAGTCTCTAGACAAATCTTTCCACAGGGTTCCTGGCACAAAGCATCCCAACACATGTTTAACCCTTTCTGGCCCAGCAATATGGCCATGGAAGACCCTGTGCACATGAGGGAATTGTTTTTTTATTTCATCTATTTAAATTTGCAGGTGAGTACATTGGAATATACATTCCTTTTTCAGGTATGACCGGAAGTCATGGTTATAACAAATGTACCTACAAAAACATGATACAGCAATGACAACACATAACATAGAAACATAGAATTTGACGGCAGACAAGGACCGCATGGCCCACCCAGTCTGCCCATTTCCCTACCTAATGGATAAGCTGCAGATCCTAGTTAACCAGCAGCCTACTTCTTTCTACACCCACCCCCTAGAATTGCCTTATGGCTGTCCCATGCATGCTTGAATTCAACCACTGTTTTTGACTCCACAACCTCCTCCGGAAGGCCATTCCGTGCATCCATAAGTAATAGCAATAGGGTTGATGCATCAGAACATTCAAATTTCATGAGCATACACTTAAGCTTTTAAAATAGTGGAAGACAGATCTTCCCTTGTCAATCTTCACCATTCATTAGTTCCTGGGTGTAAGCCGGAGGCGCGCACCCGCCACGGAACTTTTTTTTTTTTTTAAAGTCTAGCTAACGGCACCGCCCTCAGAGTGGCGTCATCGTCATCTGTGAGTGACCGTTAGTAGCGACCGACTCCTCCTCCAACTCAGTTCTGTTTCTCCCGCCGTCGAGGCAGCACCTGTTCGCGGTAGCTTCAGTTTAACTGCGTCTTAGGCCGACTCCTTTTTTTCTACACTCGACGCCTACGGTAAGACTGTTCCTTTTCTTTTGTATGGCGCCGGGTGTATTTCCGACTGTGTTTAACCTTGTTTATTTCGCGTTATGTCCGGTTCTGGAGCGAAACGTTCTTCTAAGACGGGCCGTGCCCCTATGCGTCGGTGCTCCTGCGGCCGGCATTTCTCCGTCTCGGACCGGCATGACGTTTGCCTTCGTTGCCTGGGTCCCAACCATGACATGGATTCATGCGACGCCTGTTTTTCCATGGACCGCCGTGTCCTAGAAGTCCGCGCGTTCAAGCTCGGCAAGACCCCGCCGACCTTGAGAGGCGGCGTCGCTCAAGGGGCGCCCAGGTAGAGTCTCTTGGCCCTTCCCGGGTCCCCTCCCGGGCCTCTCACGGTCCGTGGAGGAGGTCCCTCGTCTTCTCTTGCGAGGGAGGCCCCTTCGCGGTGTCGAGGGCGTCGTGGTCCCTCCGGGATAGCGGCGCCGACACCGCCTCGGCAGTCACCTCTTGAGGTGCAGGCTCCCCGATGTCGAGGCCACCGACTGTTGGCCTGGCTGGGTGGACCCTCGCGCCCGCCTCGGCGCGTTTCGATCAGCGCCCGTTCGCGGTGCTGGTGATCGATCCGGCGCCGTTTGGATCGGCGCCGGTGATCGGCCGGCGCTATTGTCGGCGCGCTTTGGATCCGGTGCCATTCACGGTGCCGGTGATGGGAGGCGGCGCTGTTGGCGGTGCCGTTTTAGCCTCGGCGCCGTTCGGCGGTGCCGATGGGCATGCGGCGCCGCCGGCAGTGCCGCTTCACCTCGGCGCCCGCCCGGCCAGCGCCGTCGGCCTTACCCTCCCGGGCATCCTGGCACCCCATTCTTGAATCTGGGTCCTCGGTGGCTAGGGGTACCAATGACACAGTGGGCCCTCCCTCTGTCCCCTTGCCGTCATCTCCTGGGGTTCCTCGGCTGGGGGTGGCCGGGGTCCGGGGCAGGCGTGGGGGTGACGGAGGGCTCCCCTCTCTGGAGGCCGGTGACAGCTACCCCCCGGGGTGCTGTTGCCTCCTCTAGGGACAGGGGGACGTTGCAGTCGAGGAGGAGGGCCCTCTCGGAATCCGAGGGGTTGAGGGGCAGGTGGCCTGCTGCCCGGTCTTCTTTGGCCACCTCAGGGGGGGTGGCCAGGAGCCGTAGTGCAGAGCCCCACCCCTCCCCCCAGGGTTCTAGGGTGTCCTCTGGTGGCGTGTGTGCGGACTGCCCTTCTGGATCCATGCAGTCCCGGCGTCGTCACAGGGGAGTTTCTCCCCCAGGGCTCTTCCAGGCTCCGCTTCCCCAGAGTTCCGTTCTGCGGCCTGGTTTGATATCCGGAATCCCTCCTACTAGGGCTCCTTTCCCCGGATTCCAGAGCCCTCGCAGAGAGCAGTTGCCTCCTCGGAGGTGCCCCTCTCCCATCTCTCTGCCTTCACCACCCCCGCTCCCGGGCCATGTCGGTCCCTACGGGTCCGTTATCCTGGGAGCAGTTCAGAGATTCTAGGCGCCTTCCCTCATATGTTGAGATACATGCATGAGTGGGTCTTCGACTCTCCCCACGCCGCGAGGAATCCTCTGGACATTCCAATTCCCCATCATCCTCGTCTCCCTCCTCTGAGGAGAGGAACCCTCTGTTCTGTCCTCCGATGCTGATTTCACAGAATATCAGCGTTTCCTCTCGAGGATGGTGAGGGATCTCGGTTCTCGTTCGGAGGACAATACCCGAGCAGGGGCCAGCGTGAATTCCTTGGGGAATTCAGTGCCCAGCATCTGGTGGTACCTTCTGGCCTATCCCTTCCAGGAGGCGTCTATCCGGTCCTGGCAGTTCCTGCCGCTTCTTCCCCAGCCCGGCGGACTGCCAGCGTGAGTTTGTGCCCCTCTGAGTCTCTAGGTTCCCTTCCCAACCCCGTCCTCAGGTTTGGTATACCTGGATACTCCTTCTGGGCGCGTTGCCTGGCGCACGACCGCCACAGTTCGGACTCTCCAGTTCGGACCGGTGGGGCGAAGAGTGTTCTCTTCTTCTCATGCGAGTGCTTGTATTGCATCACATCAGGCTCACCACGCTGCCTACAACGGCATCTGTGGTCGATGATGTCAGCTGCTGGCATCTATGCCTGACACAGAACAAACCAGACAAGCCGTTGCCCTCTCATGATGAGCCTGGAGCTGGCAAGACACCAAGCAAGGGCATCTTATGGCGCCAATGAGGGTGGCTTCCAGGCTTCGCGAGGACAGCGATCTGCATCAGGCGGACGGCATGGCTGCGTCTTTCAGGTTGTCACCCTGGCCCGGCGTAGGGTGATGCGCTCCGCCTTCCGGGGGACCCGTCTTTTCATCCAGAGCTAGGAGACTTTTACAGGGGCTCCATCCGTCTCCTCGTCCTCGGGAGGCACCTCCTAGCTCTTCTCCCACTTAGGCTTTCTGAATAAGCCAGGGTCTTCTCCTCCTGTTTCTCACCAACAGAAGGCTGGGGGTCTTGTTCCCTCAGGGTATGGCGGGGAAGAGGAGCTTGGTACTCACCCAGGAAGTAATGAATGGTGAAGATTGACAAGGGAAGATAGGAAAATGCACTTACCTACGTAATTCTTGATCTTCTCTTGTATCTTCATTCATTACACCCTCCACCATCCCTCAGTGGCCTCTTCCTGTGGCTTCTCCACCTCCCGTCTCCTTCCTCTCTCTGCATATAAAACACAAAAAAAAAATTTTTTTAAAATATAGGGAAAGTTGCTTAATTTTTCCAAAAAAAAAAAAAAAAAAAATCTTTCTTTTGGGGGGGGGTTTCTAATTTTTCCAGAAAAATTACTTACTCTAAGATTCATGGGCCATCTCGTGGATTGCATTGGCGATCAGACTGCACAACTATCTCTTGCCATTCTTCTGGCAAGATACCTCTGGGGGTTTTTTGGCCTGGCTCAGGCTATTCAGATTTGATCCTGCAATTCCGTGTTCCAGATAGTTGCCCTGAAATCAAAATCCCCCTCTATTCTTGCCTTGCAGAGCAGAGAGCAGGCACGTCTAATCCTTTTCTTTTGCAAAAAAAAAATAAATAAATATTAAATGCTGAGGAACTCTCTTCGACTGTTATAGGCATCTTGGTATCGGGGTCATGCATCTAGTCTAAAAATTTTACCTAAAAAAAAAAAAGGAAAAATAAACAGGAAGGCAATGAGAAGGTAGGCTATCCTTCTCGCTAGTTGCTATTAGTTTTCCTTTTAAGTGTCCTCTGGACAATTTTGCAGAAGAGCAGTGCTGACCATATCCGATCCCAGCCTGCCTAAGCCTTGGCCTGCCTTGGCCAGTCAGTCTGAGTCCCATTTCTATCTTAAGCGCCTGAAAGGCTTACATTTTCCATTTCTAAACCCCTGAGCAGTGCTCTCATGCTGCCTGGGTTTATTCTCCCTCCTCGGGTTCCCTCCAGTTGAAGGCCTTCGCAGCCAGGGCCGAGGTAGGTATCAGAACAATGGCATGTTGAAGATGAGGACTATGCCCTCCTGGGTCTGTCTAAGCGGGTTGAGGGTGAACCTTCTCTTCAGCTCTATCTCAGTAGTTCTTGCTTCCCTTTAGTGAGCCTTCAGCTGTAAGCTATCTATGCTAGTTGGGCATTCTGGTCCCTTCAACATCCCATCTCTCTTCTCTTTCTTCTTCTTCTATTTTTCTCATTTCCTTTCTTATCTCTCCTCCCAGAGTCGCCCAGGTAATGAGGCCCTGCAGTCCCTAGGCTAGGGATACTCTTATCTCCTCTGTCCTTCCTCCATCTGCTTATTTCTTTTTCAGTTCATTCTTCCTTGCTTTGCTATCCTTGCTATCTTGCCTCGCTATCTATATTCTCTTTTCTCTTTTGCCTCTCCGGCTCACAGAACTGAGTTGGAGGAGGAGGAGTAATTAGCTACTATGGCCGCCCCTCGCGCATGACGCCACGTCACTCTCGAAGTGGTGCCGTTAGCTAGACACAAAAAAAAAAAAAAAGCTCCCGTGGCGGGCGCGCGCCTCGCTTACACCCAGTAAGTAATGAATGGTGAAGATACAAGAGAAGATCAAGAATTACGGTAGGTACGTAATTTTCCTTTGTTGAAAGTGATTTAGTGGAAGAAAGATGTTTGACGTGAATTGGCAATGAATTCCACACAGAAGTAGCACAGTAAGCGAAAGTTCTTTTTCCAGAATTAGTACACACAAATGGTAAGATCAATTGTATTTTATGGGAGGATTGTGACTTGTAAATAGGAGAATGATTGACTAAAAGATCACGTAATGAAGCTGCAACACCAGAATTCATCATTTTAAATGTAAATCGTGACAAGGATAATTTGTAATTGTTCTGAACAGATAACCAATCAAGTTTATTTAATATTTGGCAGTGATGAGTTCAATGTGGGTCCAAAAAGTGCACATTTACAATTTTTTGTAGCAGTACCTCTTTTCTGGAGATAGTACTAGCAGGTGCAGTGTCAATGATAATGGAGCCATAATTCAATATGGGAAGAATATTTTGTTGTGCTGTGGCAAGACAAGTTTCTTTGGTTAAGAAATTACGTAATCAATAAAGGGTTCCAATCTTTGAGTGAATCTTAGCCGTGATTTTATCTATGTGTGTATTACATTTCTTTTTTTTTCACCTCTTTATTTTTGCCTCCTTAAGTCGGCCACCTCATTCCGACTGACTCCCCCAGCCCCGTCCCCCGGAATAGCCGGTGCTTACCTTGTACCCAGCCCGGGAGTGGAGTCTGCGGGGAGTCGGTCCTCATCATGCTAACCGCCGGTGTTTTTCTTCTCCAGTTATCGCCCAGGAGTAGTAGCGCATGCATGTGGAGGCGTGCGTGTGCCCTACAGCCCCGGTGATGGTTCCTTTCTCCCACCCCGTGGCCTAGCGCCCTGGCTCCCTCTGGCCTGTGCTACTCCCAGCCTCTACTAGGGGTTGCCATTGGCCGAGGGATGCCGCTTCACCTCCCCGGAGAGGAGAGCCTGCCTGTCGGCAGCTCAATCCATCTTCGCCCTCCACCCCCACTGCCGACCTCCGGTGACCCAAGCTCGTTCCCGAACCCTGGTCGCCGGCGTGCTGCGAGGTAAAGGCGTCCAGCGCCTCGGCCCTCAGCGCCACTGGGCCAGCCATGTGTATTACATTTTAAAGATGAATCCACTATGACTCCAAGATATTTAGATGAGTCCACAATCTCAACTGGGCTTTTATCGTGAGCATGCACTATAAAATTTCTTGAGAATTGTTTTAGTTTTGGATCTGAGCCAAACAACATAGCTTTTGTTTTAGATATATTTAGAACAAGATTATTTTGGCAAAGCCAATTCTGAACTTTAATAATATTCACAACTGAAAGTGGAATAGATTTCTAGAACAATCCTGACAAGGATCTTGCCTGCTACCTTTATCCCTTGCCCTCTCTTCTTCTCCTCCTCCTCCCTATCCTCCCTCTCACAAATCCTTATTACCCTTTTAAGCAACTTGACAAAGCCCCGGCTGCTACCCTTCTCCCTTTATTCTAAAATCATACTGCTCCCTGCTTCTCCCTTCTATTGACCTCCACTTCTTCTCGTATTTTGTATCACTAATTATCGATGATGTATTATGCACGTTCAGTGTATGTTAGAAATTACACTTGTTAAGCTCCCCCTTTGTGTGTATGTATCCCTTCCCACTGACGTGGAGCCTTTGTAAATGAGCTGCTTTGTGCTCAAAGGTACGTTGTAATCCGAGAGTGAATAAATAAATAAATAAAATGAATTCTAGGGATGTAGAGATGTTGTTCAATCCAAACTTGTTGGCAGGTACCTTGCCGCTTTAAGATGTGCCAGAAAGTCTTCAAGCTGGCTCCTCCCACCCACCCAGCTGGTAAAACCCTCAGCTCCGCCCCATGACGCCAGATCTTCCTTACCACTTGGAAGCTCAGGATCTTATCTGTGTCAATCTTCACCATTCATCAAAGATGGGTACTGGCTGGAGGTCAGGACCCGCAGGAAACCTTTTTTTTTTTTTTAAAAAGGGCGGGCGGAGCCGAAGCGTGGCGCCACCACAAGGCCGGCGTACTACGATGGCTCGAGGATTATCCATAAGTTGTGTCGACTCCGCCTGACTACCAGTTCTTCGTCTCCACGCGTCGAGGTAAGCCTGCATTAGGAAGCCTGAAGTTTGAAGTCTGTCAGTTTTTCTAGGCCTTCGCCCTCGATATTTCTGTCGCCAGTCCGCGGTCTGCTAGTTCTGGGTTCTGCCTCCACTCAACGTCGCCGGTAAGATCTTTCCTTTTTATTAACATTAAGCGACGTCGAGTCTTTTTTGATGTTGTTTTTCCGTAGGTCATGCCGTGGTCAGAGGGCAAGAAGTTCTCTAAGGCGGGGCAGCCCCCTATGCGTCGGTGCCCGTGCGGCTGCAATTTCTCCGTGACCGACCAGCATGACCGGTGTCTCGAGTGTCTTGGCCTTCACGACATGGATTCGTGCAACGCCTGCTTCTCTATGGACTGCCGCATCCTCGAACAGCGCGCATGGAAAGTTGGATGAGCTCCGCCGACTTTCGGGGGATGGGTTAGCACTCGTCGGGCCAAGCCGCGCTCTCTCGGCATTTCCTCCGGGTCCCCTCCCAGTTCTATACGGACCATGGAGGAGGGAGCCTCAACCTCCATAGCTAACGCCCGGGTGAGACTCCTCCCGTGGCGCGGGAGGCCCATCCGGCTTCCCCTGGGAGCTGGCGGGCGCTGCCATGGCAATCACCCTTCGGGGTAAGGCCCCGGTGTCGCTCCCGCGGTTCGAAGGCCGGGTTGGCGCCCGTCTCGGCGCTGTCGGTCGGTGTCATTAGGGCGCTTCAGGCGCCCGTTTTGCGGTGCGAGGCGCCCAGCGGTGCCGACATCAGCGCCGACTTGTCTCTCAGTGCTGTGGGCCCTGTGGCGTCGACTCTGCTGTGGCGCCCGCAACCCTGGATCCGGTGTCACCTTTTGCTATGTCTCACCTCAGCGCGCTCTCGGCGCCGAGGTTGAAGCGCGGCGCTGCGGGACCCTCGAGTCGTTGAGTCGGCATCACCAGCGGCGTTGCCTCTGCTCAGCGCCGCTCGCGGTATCGGGGACGAGGCAACACCGGGTCGTTCAGGGACAGTCGATGCCGCCTTGGTTCTCGGTGCGCTGGTGGCGCGTGAGGCCTGCTGCGTCATTGGTTCGAGCCTGCACTCGAGGCGCGCGGCGCGCCGACTCGGTGCGCTTGCGGCGCCGAAACTGGCGGTGTCTGCGTCTCGAACGCTGTTGGGGCTGCGCGGCGCTGTCTTTGTCCCGGCACGCTCCGGTGCCGGTGGACTAGCGGGCGCTGCAGCTGGCCTCTTGGCTGCCTACCACCTTCTGCCAGCTCCGCCCCCAGGGCTGTGGAAGCGTAGTCGGCCTTGTCCACTGCCACGGTTTCTGGGCCGCCGTGAAGGTCGCTTTTCCTCGCCCTCCTACTGTCTGGCTCAGGGCCTTGGATTCCACCTCCTTGGATCCAGTCCGGCTCCAGGTCGGATGGGCAGTCACACCCTGGGTTGACTGCACAGGAAATGAGCGGTGGTCACTCGACAAGTCGGAGTCAGCCCCTGCTGAGGGCGTCGGGTTCCCCTCCAGATCGGGGTCAGTGGCACTGACCAGCAAGCTGTGGTGCGTGCCACCCATGGCCTTGCAGCCTGGTCTGGGAGGGTTCCTTGACCTTCAGCAGATGCCCCCTCCCGTGGTGTGTCTCGATCGCCCAACTTTGGGGCCCATCGGAAGCCTACGGCTGGGAGGTGCTGCACCCTGGTTTCCCCTCGGGGACATCCCAGAGCTGCCAGCTACCTAGGCTGACCCTTTCAGGGACCAGGACCTTCTCAGACTCTGAGGGGTCGGGGGTGTGGGGTGTGCATTCAGTCTCTGGGGTCACCCGGGCCTGGGCCAGGCAGTGGGACTCCGCCCTTCCCTTCTGGTTCCTTGAGAGGGTCCTATTCTTTGGAGGCAGGGACTGTCCTTCTGGACCTATCTGGCCCAGTCGCCTCACTGAGGGATTCTTCTGGGCGCAGCCTAGGCAGTACCAACGTGGTTGTACAACTGTCGGCTGCGGAGTCTTCCGGGACACCTTCCCCGGGTGTCCATGGTCCGCTCCCTAGCCCTGGCAGAGGCCAGCCGATTCCTTCCCTCGGCTCTGCCCCTACCCCTCTGCCACATTCTCCAGCGCTCCCGGGCATTCTTGGTCCTACCGAGCCTCTCACCTGGGAGCAGTTCAGAGCGGTGGCTTCTCGGTTCCCTGCTTACATTAGGGCCTTGGACAATCAGGTTTTTCAACCTCCCCCCAAGCAGCCACCCTCGGAGCAGATGGTGACCTCTAGCTCCTCATCCTCCTCTTCTGGGGGTGAGGAACCTTCTGTCCACATCTCTCCTGCCACTGATCTCTCGGAGTATCAGCGTTTCCTCGCGAGGATGTTGGAGGACCTTCACCTTTCCCCTCTATCCGCGAGCAATCCAGAGCTTGCGGCGCATGTCTTTCTAGGCGATTTCGGGGGGGCCACCCTTGTGGTGCCCCCTTGGCCTGCTCCTTTTCAGGAGGCATCCATGCGTTTCTGGCAGAGGCCCTTCTCCGGAGTTCCTGCCCCTAGGGACCTCAGCCAGAGGTATTGCACCCCAAGTCTCCAGGTTCCATGCCTCATCGCGGTCAGACTGGCGCACCTGGACACTCCTGGCAGACCCGCGCCCTCCACGTGACGGCCCCTCATCAAGACTCTTTGGATTTTGATTTCCGGGGGAGGAGGACTTTCTACTCGGCACGGTTGCTTCTCTCCATCTCCGCTCATCAGGCCCACTATGCAGCCTACAACAGGTTCTTGTGGTCAGCGCTGGGTCAGATCCTAGCTGCCTTGCCTGACTCGGAGCAAACCAGGCAAGCCATCGCTCTTTCTGCACGTGGCCTGGAGCTAGCAAGGCACCAAGCAAGGGCGTCTTATGACGCCAACAAGGTAGCTACCAGGGTGGTGGGGACAGCGATCTGCACCAGAAGATCGGCATGGCTTCGCCTTTCACGGTTGTCACCCTTGGCCTGGCGTAGGGTGATTTGCTCCACTCACCAGGGAACCTATCTCTTTTCTCGTAGGGCGAGACGGCGTTTGTCGGGGCAACTTCCTTCCCCCTCCGGAGACCCGTCTCACTCTCCCACTCTTGGGCCTCCCCAGGCCCAGAAGGTTCCCATAGTGTGTCACCCACTGAGGGCTAAGGGACACTGTCCTTAGGGTGCAATCAGTCAACCCCTTCGGGGCTTGGTACTCACCTATCTGTGATGAATGGTGAATGACACAGATAAGAGATATAAAGTACATGCTTACCGTAATTATGATCTTTCTGTGTATCTTCACCATTCATCTAATCCACCCACCATCCCCTGGGGCCTCAGTCTCTAGGTCACCCTCCCTCTGTGCCTCTCCCTCTCTTGAGTAGGGTAACGTAGGGACACACAGGGGGGTGTAATTTTCCCCCTTAAAAAGGGTACAGCCCGAGTGGCATTCCTTCTTTACAGCATATCTCCACCATAGCAGGGTGGGAGTTGTTGATTGCCCTCCTCCTGTCATCCAAATGTTAAACAAAAACCAAAAAAAAAAAAAAGAACTCTCTTTTTTTCACCAAATTTCTTTCAGAGAGAGTACTAATCCCTGTACCCTGTCCTTCTCCAGTATAGCCGACTCTGCTTTTGGGGTATTGCCATATATTCTGTGCCTTGAATACTGACAAGTAGCTTTGCTACTCCTTGCAGTTCCTATACAATCTGGTGAAGGACAAGGGTCCTGGATCCTGTCTTCTCTCCTCTCTCCTGAAATTCTCCCCCTTCCCTCCTTCTTCCGCTTCCAGATTGGGGCCCCTACCCAATCCCCTTAGTTTCATCTTGTCTCTGCTGTCCTCTCAGTTGTTATTTTTCCTTTTGGTTCAGCTTTTCCTTCCTTTTTCTGTCCCTTGGACTCTCTTGTCCCACCCTCCATCCCTTCCTCTTACCTCTCCAGCGACTCAGAACTGGTAGTCAGGCGGAGTCGACACAGCTTATCGGCTAATCCTCGAGCGCCACGTAGTACGTCGGCCTCGATGGCGGCGCCGATGCTGCGTCGGCTCTGCCTGCCCTTCTTAAAAAAAAAGGCTCCCGCCAGGTCCTGACCTCCGGCCAGTACCCGTCTGTGATGAATGGTGAAGATACACAGAAAGATCATAATTACAGTAAGTACGTAATTTCTATTTCCCTCCTTAGCGCTCTCACATCTCTAGGCCTGGATCCTAAACCTTCGGTTTTACCGAAAATCGTGTTGAAATTCATGAGACTTAAGTCTTCTCCTTCCTTCGCGGCTGCGATGGATTCCAAATCTACTCCCAGCTTCCATCAGTGCCCTTGCAGGCAGAAGATGTCTCGGACCGACCTGCATGCCATATGCATCTACTGCCTTGGGCTTGACCATGATCCGCAGGCCTGCGATCTTTGCAAGTCCTTTTCGGCTTCGGTTCAAACAACTTGAAGTCTTGCTGTATTCTGACTATTGCATTGATCTCCAACCTTTGAACTGCCCCAGAGAACAAAGAGTTAACTTTCCATGCAGGGCATGGAACGCTGAGCTCAAGCTCGGTTGAAGCCTCTGTCTGCTGTTGTTTGAACCCCAACTGTCAGATTCTTTACTCCGCCTCACTGAACAGTCGCTCTGGAGATTTCTCCTTCGCTCGGTTCAAAAAATCAGTTAAAGTGTCGTTTTTTTCACTCGGTTTCAACCGAATTTCTGCTTCTAACCTGTCAATTTAAGTCTCTGTCTGTGGTACCGTGAGTACTAGATAGGTTTTCTATATTAGTTTTTCTGTGTGGAACTTGTAAACATTGGATCGGTTTGGTTTGAACCGATCAGGTTTGTCTAAAAAAAAAAACAAAAAAAAAACTTTTGTTCTTATTAGAGTGTGGTAACCGGTCCGTATCGGTTCTAAAAAAAACGGATTTCATTACGGTTTTTTCCAAGACCCGTAACATGGTCAGGAACCGATAGGGGTGTCTTGCCTGGCGGATTGCCGAAAAAAGGGTAAGTTTTGGTTAGGATTGGCCATGTCCGAGAAACCCCAAAAAAACAAAAAAAAACAGGCCCACTGGGTTTCAACACTGTAGTGTGTGTGGGGAAGCCTTTGCTAAGGCTAATCCTCACACCACCTGTGTTTATTGTCTGGGGTTTGACCACCTCAATTCAGACTGCCAAATTTGTAAAAGTTTTCCCAAAGCTATCCTGGATAAGAGAGTAGGTAGACTGAGGGAAAGGGAGGCCGAGAAGTCCGCTGACCCAGATGGCCAGCCCAGTTCGGTTCCGACCGAACCAGAAGGAGTGCCCTCTGACCAGGCGAAACTTCTTGAGCAAAGGAGAACGATTCTGAGATCGGTTCGGTTAAAAGAAGAAGGGATAAATCATCCAGTTCAGATACACAAGTTCTTTCTCTGACCGCTGATGAGGTAGCCAAAGCGATAAGGATAGTTCAATTGCTAACCTCGGTTCCGGCCGAACCGGCACCATCGGTCAGGGGCTCGGTTCGGTCGGTTCCCACGGTTCCGGATTATACTTTAGAGGAATTTTATGAACCAGAGGAGGAGGGAGAGTATGAAGATAATGATGATGATGGTGATTATGAAAGTCTGGATGTGCCTATTGACACGGACATCTCCCCAGACAGACCTTCACGTGTTTCTCCTCCTAGGCTCTCTGAGTCCCCTTCCCACTTTATGTTTTACAAAAAAGTGGCTGAAACCCTCCAGCTTCCTATGGAAGAAGCAGTAGAGGATCAGGAGGAGCCTGATTTTGTTGAGATGATGGACATCCCACAGTCCAGGAGACTGTCTATTCCCCTTCATAAGTCTTTTGGGAAACAGACATTTAAAATTCTAAAAACTCCTAATTCTATACCTCCTGTGGACAGAAGAATGGACAAGAGGTATACTCTTTCAAACTCAGACATGGAGTTCCTTTCCCAGCAATGCAGCCATGTTGGGGTAGTGCAGGCTGCTGCCTGTGATAAGCAAATATTCCTTGGCTTCACACCCCAGATAAGGACTCCAGGAGGATTGATGCCATAGCAAAGAAACAGTACATGGCAGCATCTTTTGGGACTCAGGCAGGCTAACTATATGGCCTACACAGCTAGATACCAGAAGTCCAGGTGGGACACTGTGATGGCTGTAGCTAAACAGGCCCCTGACCAGCTTGAAGGAGCTGGAGGCGGGTGGCTGCGGATGGGATGAGGCATCCAAGGTGCAATTTCATGCTGCTGTGGACTCCAATGATGTTTCATCTAAGTCATGGCTACATCTGTGGCCCTTCGGAGGATGGCTTGGCTCAGATGTACTAGCCTGTCACAGGATACCCAGGCTAAGGCCATGGATTTTCCTGTCATTGGTAATTCTCTGTTTGGGGAGCAGACAGAGAACTACATGAAAGAAGATGGGCAGTGCAGAACCACCTACAGGAGTGCTCAGGCCAAAGAAAGGCAAGCCACTCCTCAGAGGCAGCATTCCAGGGGCAGGCAGGCCCTTTCATAGGCCTTTTGCAAGCCCAGGCCTCCTCTTCTGCTTTTGCTCAGAGGGGTCCTTTGAGGAGAGGCAGACTGGGTATGAGCAGGCCTGCTTCCACCCCTCAGCCTAAAGCCCCTGCCAAGCAGACACCCTGATGGGTCTGCCGGGCCAATCTCCACCACCTGTGAGGGCAGGCTGGCTTACTTTGTCCAGGACTGGAGGTCTTTAACATCAGACAAGTGGGTCCTGGAAGTAGTAAGCCAGGGACTGGTTCTCAGCTTCAAAAATTTCCCAAGATGAGAACCAGATCCTTTCCACCTGCAAATCCTTCAGAGACCCTTGCCCTAGAGGCAGAGGTTTCTTCCCTCTTGGCTCTCAGAGCCATAGAAAGGGTTCCTACCCTACACAGGGGCAAAGGATTGTACTCCAGGTACTTCCTAACCCCCCAAAAAACAAGAGAATGGCGGCCCATCCTGGATCTGAGATATCTAAACAAGCACCTTTTAAAGCCAAAATTCAGAATGGTGACTCTGGGAATAATTCTGCCATCTCTAAGGCCAGGGGACTAGCTAGCCTCCCTGGACCTCAAGGATGCCTATTTCCCCATTCCCATCAGGTGCTCCCACAGAAAGTACCTCAGGTTCAAGTTGCCCTCAGGCCACTACCAATTCAGAGCAATGCCCTTTGGTCTAACATCAGTGCCAAGGGTGTTCACAAAGTGCCTGGCAGTAGTGGTTGCTTTCCTAAGAAGAAAAAAGATCTCCATCTTTCCATACGTGGATGACTGGCTCATAGTGGGTCAGTCTGCAGACCAAGTCAAGTGACATCTTCAGTTAACTCAGCAACTGCTCACTTCCTTAGGATTCCTCCTAAACCTTCCAAAGTCAGTTCTAGAGCCAGTGCAGCTCCTCACCTTTATAGGGGCGGAGCTGGATACAATAAAAGCAAAGGCCTTCCTTCCCCTGGACAGGGCAAGGACACTAATAGAACTGGCCTCTTCTTTCACCCTTCAGGTGTCTCGACCAGCAAGGCACTTCTTGCAGCTCCTGGGCCACATGGCAGCCTCTACAGCAGTGGTCCGGGGACAAGATTTCAGATGAGGGACATTCAGTTCCACTTGAGAACCTTCTGGTCCCAGAGAAAGGATTCCCTGACCAAACTAGTCCCAGTGACTCGAACCCTGATCCAGGCTTTGCAATGGTGGCAGGATCAGGACAATTTAAGGCAAGGAGTTCCTTTTGTCACTCAGTCTCATTTTCTAGTCCTCACCACAGATGCCTCCCTCTTGGGCTGGGGAGCCCACTTGGGGGATCTTACCACCCAAGGGCTGTGGTCGCCTCAAGAATCTCTGCTTCACATCAATCTCTTGGAACTCAGAGCAGTGTTTCTGGCACTACAAGCTTTTTCCAAGTCTGTTCAGAACAAAGTGGTCCAGATCAGAACAGACAATACCACCACAATGTGGTACATCAACAAGCAAGGGGGCACTCGGTCTACGGCCTTGTGCACAGAAGCAATGAAGTTGTGGTCTCTGGCCTATTCCCTGCAAACTTCTCTGACAGCAGTTCACCTCCCAGGGAAGGACAATGTCCTGGCAGATGCCCTCAGCAGGATATATCAGGGCCACCACAAATGGTACCTAGATCCCCTAATCTTGAAGGTGATTTTCTCCAGATGGGGCACTCCACAGATAGATCTTTTTGCAGCCCCAGACAATCACCAACTTCCTCTTTTTTGCTGCAGACCCCCAGTATTGGGCTCAGTCCCCTTGGATGCTCTGGTTCTCAACTGGGAAGGGAAGTTCCTGTATGCTTCCCCCCCTTCCCTCTCCTGTTCAAGGTGCTAGTCAAGATCAGGTCTCAACCCTGCAAAGTGATTCTGATCGCTCCAGACTGGGCCAGACAACCCTGGTACCCACTGTTGCTGTCCTTAGCAGTCCACCTTCCCCTGTCTCTTCCCAGGAATTACAACCTGTTGACATCCTCTCAGGGGAGGGTTTGGTATCCGAATCTCAAATCTCTCAATCTGAAGGCCTGGCTCTTGAATAGTTAGAGTTTGCTGATCTGCACCTCGCTCAAGGTGTCCTGGATATTCTAAAGGCTTCTCAAAAGCCTTCCACCAGAAAGACTTACAACTCCAAATGGAAAAGATTCTCTATTTGGTGCTCTGGTAAGCATATTTCTCCAGAATCTGCTGGGTTGCCTACAGTCCTGGACTACATGGTTCATCTCAATGGCTTGGGACTCAGACCAGCTACTCTCAAAGTACATTTAGCAGCTGTTTCTGCTTTTTTTTGTCAGTAAGCAAGCCCTCTTCTCTTTCAGCCCATCCTGTATTTTGCAAATTCTTCAAGGGACTGTTGCATACCAATCCTCCTTCAGGGACCCTGCTCCTGCTTGGGACCTTAATGTTTGCATTGCTCAGCTTATGCAACCTCCTTTTGAGCCTTTGTCCTCTGCAGAGCTTAAGTACTTGACTTGGAAAACTGCATTTTTGGTAGCCATTACCTCTGCCAGGCGCATCAGTGAATTGCAAGCCCTGTCAGTGGAGCCTGATTTTATCTCTTTCCATAGAGATAAAGTGGTCCTCAGAACTAAGAGGAAGTTTTTGCCTAAGGTGGTTTCAGATTTCCACCTTAATCAGTCTGTGTCTCTCCCTGTTTTCTTCACTAACCATTCCTCCTCTGGAGAGGAGGCTGCACAGTCTGGATGTAAAAGGGCCTTAGCTACTACATAGAGCGCACCAAAGGGTCCAGGTTTGACTCCTCCAGTTGTTCCTCACTCATGGAGAGGTCGGTGAGGAAAACCTGCCACTAAAGATCTATTGCCAGGTGGATTGTCTCTGGTATACAATTCTGCTATGAAAAATTGGGTAGAATCCCACCCTCAGGCCTGAGGGCTTACTCTACTAAGAGGTAGCTGCTTCCCTGGCTGCTGCCAGGGATATTCCTGTCTTAGAGATTTGTCAAGCAGCCACCTGGAAAGACAGTCCATACTTTCACCAAGCATTACTCTCTGGATATCCAGGCTAGGAGTGATGCTCGGTTTACACAACAGTACTTCAGAGCCTATTCCCAAAGTAGGTTCTGTCCCTCCTCCATGGAGGTACTGCTTAGTAGTCTGCAATAGTCAAATTCAGCAAGACTTCATGTTGTTTGAAGAAAAATTACTCACCTTAGTAATGTTGTTTCTTCTAATGGAGCCTTGCTGTATTCTGACCTCCCCAGAACCTGGTTTTTGGGATGTGGGTGTGCAGGAGCAGTGTTGGCACCTAGAGGTGCCCCTTTTTCTCACCCTCCTTTATTTTGGGTGTGTGTTGTGTTTTTTTTTGGGGGGTTTCCTGACTTGAGTCTTTGCTTTGAAACTGAAAAAAACCTTTTTATTAAATTTAGTTGCCAGTTGGCTAGTGTGAGTTTACAGTTTCCACACAGAACGCCCAGTGAGTATAGCTCGTAAAGATCTGACAGTTGGGGTTCAAACAACAGCAGACAGAGGCTTCAACCGAGCTCGAGCTCAGCGTTCCATGCCCTGCATGGAAAGTTCACTCTTTGTTCTCCGGGGCAGTTCAAAGGTTGGAGATCACTGCAATAGTCAGAATACAGCAAGACTCCATTAGAAGAAACAACATTACTAAGGTGAGTAATTTTTTCTTCTTGAAGACCGCGCTGCCTGACTCCAACTGGGGCGCCCTGAAAATGGTTCCCACTGGTGAAATCGAAGGAGGCCCATTGGGCAGTGTCCGTGGCTGTGGGCTCTGAGGAGCAGCTGGAGCAGTTAATCGCCCTCGAGGAGGAGGCGGCCCAGGCCGCATCTTCATCTTCCTCTGTGTTTATCCTGCTCTCCTTGGACTCCTCCTATACTGCTTCCTTTCGGGAGCTTTGTCAGTCCCTCTCCACCAAGGGAGAGGGGCCCTCAGGGACTCACTTCAGTCGGTCAAAGAAAAAGGAACCAAAAGGTAAGTCCCACCGTCGATGTTCATGGGAGCGGGAGAGATCTCGCTCCCTGGACCATCCCCTATCGACCTCGGTCAAGGTTGCGGCCAAGGCCTCTGGCTTTTCGTTGTCCCCATCAGGTCAGCCAGCCGAGACTCCCGTCAATGCGGTTGAGATTTTTCTCAACCCGTTAGACGGGCTGTCGACTGGAGAGGCCAACAACCCTCTTTCACCGGTTCCCCTGGTGCCTACTGAGGACTTGCCTCGGCCTCCGGAGCCAAAGTCCCCGGTCAAGGACCCTAAACAGGAGGATGAGCGGGTTTCCCCCGCCCCTTCTTCAACCCATCATCGGCGACCCCGACGGTCTCGGTCTCTGTCCTCTTCCATGTTGGGTAAGTCCCGCCAACGTCGGCGGTCTTGGTCCCGACATGTGTTAGACAGAAAAGGAAGTGCAAAAGAAGAAGGAAACCACTTTGGTTCTCAAATACAGTAGCAGAAAAGGTCAGAGCCAAAAGGCTGGCCTTCAGGAAATATAAGGGAACACAGCGGGATGAAGATAGGGAGGCATACCAAACTGCCCTAAGGGAAGCAGGGAAGGCAGTAAGGCAGGCAAAGTCCCAAACTGAGGAAACACTATACAGAACAGTAAAGAAGGTGACAAGACTTTCTATAGATACATTAGTGAAAGGAGAAAGTCCAGAGGGGTATATGCTTTAATGGAGAAAGGGAGCATGTGAGGAGGAGGACCCTGTAAAGGCATCTATCCTAAATAGATACTTTTGCTCAGTATTTACTGAAGGAAGGTAGGGCAGGGCCCACAGCTCAGCATCATGGACACAGGGGAGGAGGTGAGCACTACTCCTTCACAAAGAAAGGGTCCTACAAGAGCTTGCTAAGCTCCAGGGTGGATAAGGCAATGGGACCTGATGGCATACATCCCAGGGTACTTAAGGAGCTAAAGGAGGAACTAGCAGAGCCATTAGCAGAATTGTTTAGTGAGTCTCTGAGCACAGGAGAGGTCCCAGAAGACTGGAGAAGGGCTCATGTGATCCCGCTCCACAAGTGGTAGCAGGGAGGAGGCGGGGAACTACAGACCAGTCAGTCTTACCTCAGTAGTGGGCAAGATTATGGAGGCACTCCTTAAGGAAAGGATAGTGCAACACCTGGAATCCATAGGGGCGCAGGATCCAAGACAGCATGGATTTACAAAAGGAAGGTCTTGTCAAACTAATCTCATAGATTTCTTTGACTGGGTAACCAGAGTGGTGGACCAAGGGGAGCAGTTGATGTCGCCTACCTTGACTTCAGCAAAGCTTTTGACACTGTTCCACATAGAGATTGATAAATAAGCTAGGTAGGCTGGGGTGGGTCAGAAGTTGGTCAACTGGGTGGCAAACTGGTTGACTGGCAGAAAACAGAGTGGTGGTAAATGGTATACAGTCAGAAGAGATGCAAGTCACAAGTGGGTACCTCAGGGGATCAGTCCTGGGGCCAGTCCTATTCAACATCTTCATTAGTGACCTACATGGATGGACTAGAGGGTAAGGTTTGTCTGTTTGCAGATGACACAAGATCTGCAACAGAGTAGATGATCCAGATGGGGTGGGCAGAATAAGAAGAGATCTGGATAAACTAGCAAAATGGTCAGAAGAGTAGCAACTGGGATTTAATGCAAAGTGCAAAATCATGCACATAGGGAAGAAACCCTGAAGCCACTTATAGGCTGGGAGGGGAGTTGCTAGCAGTCACAAAGGAAGAAAGAGACTTGGGCATCATCATCACTGATGACCTAAAATCATCCAAGCAGACCTCTAAAGCAGTAGGTGAGGCTAGGGGGGTGTTAGGGTGTATTAGTAGGGGTATCACAAGTCGTAAGAGGGAGGTAATAATCCCTCTGTACAAGACATTGGTTAGGCCCCATCTGGAGTACTGCGTGCAGTATTGGAGGCCACACCTTCACAAGGACATTAACCAAATTGAGGCAGTCCAGAAAGGGCAACCAAAATGGTGCAGGGACTGCATCAGAAGACATATGAGGACAGATTAGCTGAGCTCAATATGTATACCCTTGAGCAAAGGAGAGAGAGGTGATATGATCGAGACATTTAAACACCTTAAGGGCATAAACAAGGTGAAAGAGTCTAACATGTTTAAATATAAGAAAATATCAGGACAAGAGGACACAGTATGAGATTAGAGGAGGCCGATTAAGGGGAATGTGAGGAAATTCTTTTTCACAGAAAAGGTGGTAGATGCATGGAATGGCTTACCACAAGAAGTGGTGGCTATGAATACAGTGCAGGGCTTCAAACAGGCATGGGATAGGCATAAGGGAGCAATACAAATGACTAAGAATAGATAGGTCACTGACAGAGCAAAGGCCGATGGCACATTTATAAGGTAGAAAAAGAAATGGGCAGACTGGATGGGCCTTGCGGTCCTTATCTGCCGTCAACTTCTATGTTTCTATGTTTCTATGACATCACGGAAAGTGGTGTCGCCGTTCTTCCTCATCATCCTCTTCAGAGGACAGGCTCCGGCGCAAGTTGCGTCGGCGCTATGAGGATATGATGTGGCAACAGCTCTTATTGACCGGCAACAAGCCGACTTCATCGCCCTCCCCGTCAATTAAGTGGCTGTCACCGAACAGCTGAAACAACCTCTAGCCCTCGGCTCCTTGGTGAGGCCGACTCGGCACCGATTGCTTAGCCGAAACCGGCTACTCCAGCCATTGTGGTGGAACCACCACCCCAGCAACTGAAGACTGGGACCCCAACCAAGGATTCTTGGTTGGGTCAGGGCTTGCCACACAGGTTGTCGGTCACCCTCACCCCAAATCGGCCTCGGCGAGTGGAGGGTGGCTCAGGCACTCGGCAGCTGTTCGCGAACTCCTTGGAGTCCGAAGACTTCTCCCTGTATTCCAGGCAACTTGACCTGGAATCCTCCAGGGGTCTGTCAGTGGACGAGAGCCCACCCTCATTCTTTGGTATTCTCTGGCTCATCTCAGAGTCTACTGGGATGCAGCTTGAACCTGTGCAGAAATCCCCTCACTGAGATTTTGGACAGAGGGGATTCCCCCACAGAGGCCTTTCCTGTGGCCGAGGCCATTGTTGGTCCAGCCTTGGAGTTGTGGCAGCGGCCTGCCTCCTGTTCTGCGCCTTCAGCCAGGATGGCCCGCAAGTACACAGTCCTGACTGGTTCCCTCTCCGGTTTTTCAGAGCACCCCTCGGCTGAATGGCTGGTAACTGATAGCATTTTCCGGCGCTCCAGAAATGCCAGGGATGTAGAGAAGCCCCCGGACAAGGAGTCCAAAAAGCTGGACTACTCCGGGTGCAAAGTTTATGCTGCCGCCTCCTTAGGCCTTCAACAGGCTAGCTTGGCTCTGCTGATGGCACACTTTTCACATACCCTTTTGGGCTCCCTGGATGAGGTTCTTCCTCATCTCCCGGCTGACCTTCAAACGACAGTCAAGCAGGTGCGGGATCAGGGAAGGGCGGTGGCCAAGCAACAGCTCCAGACTGCTCTGGATATCAGATACTCTTGTGCCTGGTCAGTAGCAGCCGCAGTAGCCATGCACTGCACAGCCTAGCTGCGGATCTCGACCTTCACAGCAGATACCCAGAACAAGCTGGCAGACATCCCCTTCATGGGCACCGACTTGTTCGGGCCCGGGTTGGAGGGCCACCTCCAGAGGATCGAGAAGTCCAATGCCACCTTGGACTCAGTCACGTCTGCCC
Organism: Neoceratodus forsteri; assembly: GCA_016271365.2. Taxonomy (NCBI): domain Eukaryota; kingdom Metazoa; phylum Chordata; order Ceratodontiformes; family Ceratodontidae; genus Neoceratodus; species Neoceratodus forsteri. The sequence goes on from CM057450.1 coordinate 1,419,666,554, forward strand.
AGAAGAACAAGGCCACCAACAGCAGCATAAGCCCTTTCGCCCCTGCGGCTGGCGTAGCAGCACCAGCAGCAGGGGCCAGCAGGCCTCACGCTTGGTGCCCCAAGGCCAAGCCTGCTGCTTCCTCCAACAGGAAGCCTGGAGGAAAGGCCCAGGCAGCTCCTCGGCCGGCCTTCCTCCAAGCCTGCCCAGTGATGGGTTGAGGGTGCCACCCCAACCATCACTCCTTCCTAGGTCCCCATTGAAGCGGCTCAACCACTTCCTTGCCACTTGGTCCGCTATAACCACAGACCATTGGGTGTTGGAAGTGGTTGGCAGAGGTCTGCCTCTGGAATTCGAGCAGATCCCTCCCTTTCGAACCGTCGTCCCTCGGGGGCTACCAGTTCTGCGGCCTCTCTATCGGCTCGTCGAGCTGACATAGCTCTGCTCCTCCAAAAGGAGGTGATCAGCAAGGTGGCGGATCCTCCTCCAAGCCCAGGGTTTGTGTCCAGGTACTTCCTGGTCCCAAAACAGATGGGGGGCTGATGCCCCATTCTAGATCTGCATGACCTGAACAAGTTCCTAAGGCCGCACACCTTCAGGATGGTCACTCTGGCTCAGATCATACCATCCTTGGAACTAGGCATGTGGTTTTGTTCTCTGGATCTCCAGGATGCATTCTTTCACATCCCAATCCGTCCGTCACATCGGTGATTCCTCCGCTTCAGAGTGGAGGGATCCCTTTTCAACTTCCAGGCCATGCCCTTCAGCCTTTCTCCAGCTCCCAGGGTCTTCACCAAATGCATGGCAGTGGTGACAGCATTCCTGCAGCTCCAAGGGGTTCGGGTCTACCCTTACCTGGACGACTGGCTGATAGCAGCCCCCTCCAGGTTGGAGGTGGAGTGGTCCAGAGATCTGGCCCTCCAGGTCTGCTCTCAACTTGGTCTCCTGATCAACGAAGCCAAATCAGAACTCGTGCCATCGCAGGTGATTCAGTTCATTGGGGCAGAGCTCGACTCTCTTCGAGCCAGAGCCCGGCTCCCGGAAGACAGGGCCGAGGTCCTTTCCTTCTTTGCCCAATCATTTCAGGTTGGGCAATTGCACCCTGCCTGGGATTTCCTATGCCTCATGGCAGCTTGCACCAGCATGGTCCATTGGGCCAGCTGGCATATGCATCCCCTGCGATGGGGGCTGGCCCTACGGAGGTCTCAGCGCTCCGGTCCTCCGGACCAGCCAGTAACCGTGACCCAGAAGATGTGGGATGGCCTGCAGTGGTGGCTCATCCCAGTTCATCTGCAGGAGGGTATCCTGTTTGTCCGCCCCGAGCCGACGGTCATCCTTACAACTGACACCTCCTTGATGGGTTGGAGTGCCCATCTGTGGGAGCTCAGGGCCCATGGCCTCTGGTCCCCTCAGGAGTCCAGATGCCACATCAACCTGCTGGAGCTTCGAGCAGTACGGTTAGCCCTCACCGCCTTCGCTCCATTTGTATGGGGTCAAGTGGTTCAGATCCAGACAGACAACACCACGACCATGTACTATCTCAACCATCGGGGTGGGACGCACTCCTTGCCTCTGTGCAAGGAAACACTCCACATTTGGTCTCTTGTGATCAGCTTGGAGGTGGATCTCCTGGCCATCCATGTGGCAGGAGCCTCGAACAGTCTGGCCGATGCCCTCAGCTTGATAGGTGCTGCATCTCACGAGTGGTCTCTCCTGCCGGGAGGTAGTTAAAGACCTGTTCTCCCATTGGGGCACCCCTCAGGTGGATCTGTTCACCTCCAAGGAGGACGCAAAGCTGAGGCTGTTTCATGGCTGCCCCCCTCAGCAGGGCTCGCTGCAGGGGGATGCCTTCTCGAGGCCTTGGACCCTGGGCCTCTTCTATGCCTTCCCTCCATTTCCCTTGACCCACAAGGTGCTTCTCAAGGTGAAGAGGGACAAGACACAGGTAATTCTGGTAGCCCCAGACTGGCCTCGCCAGTTCTGGTATCCAGATCTCCTCAGCCTCAGCTCCAGGCTCCTGAGGCGGCTTCCGGCCCACCCAGACCTGATCTCAGTCAACAGGGGGAAGGTGCTCCATCCGAACCTTCAATCCCTGCACCTGAATGCCTGGTTCCTGAGTGGCTAGAGTTCCAGGCCTTGGGTTTTTCCGACAAGGTCCTCAATGTCATTGAGGCGTACCGTAAGGAGTTGACCAGAAAATGCTATGCCTTTAAATGGAAGAGATTCTCCATTTGGTGTCAGGGCAAGGGGTTGGACCATTCTTCCTGTCCATTGGCTAGCATTTTGGACTACTTGTGGTCCCTTTCTCAGCTAGGGCTTCGGTCGATGACCCTTAAGGTGCACCTGGCAGCCATCTCTGCTTACTGGGCGTGGGCCAGCAAGCAGTCGGTGGTGCAGGAGAAGGTGGCCTGGCGTTTTCTCAAAGGCTTAGATCACATATCTCCTCCAGTGTGAGAACCTCCACCTCCATGGGATCTACTGCTGGTACTGGCCAAGCTCATGGGCAAGCCATTCAAACCGATGCACAGGTGCGACATCTCCCACCGCTTTCATGGTGGCTATCATGTCAGCCAGAAGGATGGGAGAGCTCCAGGTGCTTTCCATCGAGTCTCCCTATCTGGTCTTCCATAGGGACAACGTTGTCCTTCGCCCCCACCCGAAATTCTTTCCGAAGGTGGTGTCGGAGTTTCACCTGAATCAGGTGTCTCTGCTGGTGTTCTACCCCAATCACACCTCCGAGGCCGAATATAGGCTCCATACTCTGGACCCTAGAAGAGTGCTCACTTATTATAAGGAGCGGCAGACGGCTGAAGTTCGGGGAGAGGTTTGCCAGCTGTTTTTTTTTCACCTACGCTGAAGCCGCACCTGGCAGACCTGCAGCCAAGCGGACGATAAGCAGGTGGGTCACCTCCTGCATAGATCTCTGCTATAGGTTGGCAGGCATGAAGCTACCCAAAGGGATAAGAGCTCATTCTACCCGCCATACCGCTGCTTCGGTGGCTGCTTCTAGGGACATCCCTATCCAGGAAATCAGGAGGGCTGCTACCTGGAAGTCAGCACACACCTTTATTTCCCATTACTGCATTGACCTAGAGTTATGCCGGGATGCTGGGTTTGGGACCTCTGTACTCCAGTCCTTATTCCCCAAGTAAGTATAGGGGGTGCGCGCCTTGCCTCCCTCCTCCCAGAGAACTGCTAGGAGTCTGCCAAGAAGTGTGAATTGAACAACATATCCACGTCCCTAGAAATACAGGTTACTCACCTGTAACAGGAGTTCTAGAAGTGGTATATGTTGTTCAGCCACACGACCCACCCGACCTCCCCGGCTTCGACGTGCAACCTGGCTTCCAGCGGGCTAGATCTGGTGTCATGGGGTGGAGCCGAGGGTTTTATCACCCGGGTGGGTGGGAGGAGCCAGCTTGAAGACTTTCTGGCACATCTTAAAGTGGCAAGGTACCTGCCAACAAGTGTGGATGAACAACATATACCACTCCTAGAACTCCTGTTACAGGTGAGTAACCTGTATTTATGGGTCAACAAAGCAGCAGTACCTACATATAATAACAAATCACAATTATAAGTAGTGTGTGAAATGGGGTCAATGAAAAGAGAAAAAAAAGGAAAGGGCCCAGTATGGAGCCCTGTGGGACTCCACACTGACCCCTCCTAAAAGAGGAAAAAGGCACCATTGAATTTAACCATCTGAAACCTGTTGGTGAGATAATCACTAAACCAGGCCAGTGCACAGTTTCCCAACCCCACATGCTTAAGGTGATTCAACAAAAGAGAATGGTTTACTAAGTCGAATGCCTTGGTTAGGTCCACGAACACTGCCCCTGTAAAGCAACCAGACTCGTAGCCCCGTGGACAGCATCCATGGACCTAACCAAGGCAGTCTCAGTGCCCTGTCCCCCCTAAAACCATGCTGATTAGTGGAAATCAAGTCATGTAACTTAATATATTCGTGAAGCTGTTGGTAAACAATTTTCTCTAGTACCTTTGACAGGGCAGATAAAATAGAAATGGGACAGCAATTACAATATTCAGCCTGAGATCTTGATTTATTTATTGGTATTATGTACAGTTTTTCCCATAAATTCGGTACTTGTCCAGTTTGAAAAGCTAAGTTAAATAATAAGCTAATAGGGTAAACAATTTTGGGAGCAGCAAGTACCAAAAGCTTAGGAGGCAACGTGTTGCAACCAGGAGATTTGTTGGGTTTTAATTTTTTGAGTAATTTTAATACTTCTACACGTTTAACAGTCTTTAGAAAAAAGCTTGACTTACTGTATTTAGCTTGATTTCCTGACTGGTACTTGTGTTACCATTTAGATCTTTCCGATAAGAATCCAAATTAGTAAACTGTAAATTAAATTCTACAGCAATTGAGGGAGAACTGGTCAATAGTTCTCCATCCTTAAGCATACTAGAACTGCTTTCAGTAGGAGATAAAATAAAGGATGTGACTGAACCCCAACATTTTGGGAGTTTGACAGATTTTCTGTTGCTTAAAATAATTGATTTTAGCTAATCTTAGTTCCCTTTTACAATTGTTTCTTCTATTCCTATATTCATTTAGAAATAGATTAACTTTTTATATTTTTGCCAAGCAGTATCCCTATCTTTCATAATCTTAAAAAGCCTCTTATTAAGCCATTAAGCACTCCTTCCACTAACTCTTCTTTTAATAACTGGTGCAGATGTATTCACTACTGCCATAAACGTTCTAATAAAATAATCAAGTGCACAGTCTACAACAGGTATCAGTTTTAAGCAGTACCAATCCCGTTCTGACAGCCTGCGTAAGAAACCACAAGAAGTGTTGTGGGCGGAGAATGTCTGAGCACTGGTTTTGAAACTGATCTGGTCACTACTTTGTAGGGGAAATGCACATCAGCATGTCCTTTGCACTGTGCAACAGTGTTTCGTAGAGCAGAGTACATGGGTTTGAAATGCCCTACATTAAACATCTCTGAGGTATTTTAGAGCTGAAGAAATGCAGGTAATTTTTAACTTCAATTGTGCAGCTCTAAAAAAAATACTGATTTGCCCACTAATATTTTCACAGCAGGCATTATGTTGGTGAAAAACAAGATCTTCCAAGAATCAGTCTTCACCATTGATTCATACTAGTGGGTCTGAGCCAGAGGGGCTAGAACCCAGCAGGAGTCAAAACTTTTCAGTGGGCTGGCAACACGGTAGGCACCATGTGCATGCTGTCATGCGACAATGCATGTGCCCCCTAGTATACAGTGGCACCAGCCCTAAATGTCTCAGTTCCTTTTTTCTCCCGGCACCAAATGCTCATCAGTGACAATGTCTTTCACCCACTGGGAGTAAGAACTTCACCATCTATAGGACAACATTGTTCAGTTCTTCAGTTTTAGTGTTTAACTTTTGAGTTTGTTATTTTTGTGTCAATTTAGTTTATTTACATAAATATAATAATTTTCAGTTTCTTTTAGCTCTACCGCTTATAAATGGTTGACAGCCATTGATGGTAGGGAGTCTAAAGATGCAGGCTGCTCCAGCAGCAGGCCCACGTCTGGTCCACCCTCTCATTTGGAAAGGGGTTCAGACAATGGATGGTCCAGTACTTAGGAAGGAAGACAGTCCTCTTGCAAGTACAAAATGAAGCCATACCAATCCCGTACATGCTCAGTGTCAGGGTCAAGCACTGCTCGACCTCTGCCTCTTCCTGTTCACATAAGAGGGAAAAAAATGACACCAGTTGAGGTCACACTCTGTGAGGTCCTCCATGAGGCAGCACTCAGTCACAGCACTCATTACTTTGGTTTAAAGATGCATAAGCAAAAAGACTTAATAGCTTGTGTTTTATTCACCACAAATTTGTCAAACTTCACAGACATAAGATAGCAATGGGAGCAGATAAATCCTCCTGACGTCATTTCGCCTTTGTCAAAGTTGGAAGGCAAAAAGCCGGAAGGCGAAATGACATCAGGAGGATTTATCTGCTGATGCTTTTGCATCTTTAAACTGAATCAGTGAGTGCTGTGACTGTGTGTACTGTCTGTCTGAATTGAACATTGTCATTGGCACCTGGTCTCTTGAGTGGCTCTGGCGCTTCCCTTTCCTCCATGAGGCATTTGACCTCCATAGGTCAGAGTTCCTCACTGTCATCACCGACAACACTGGGGACTTACAGGCCTGTGAGGTTGCTGTCTCAGGCCCGGAGCCCCCCCCCCGTCTTTTATTGAGGGCCTGGTGGGCAGTTCCACCATTCAGAAGCTTTTGTGGAGCAGTGGGTGCAGCGTCTGGTCTATGTGGCACTGCTAGTACTGCAAGCCCCGACCCCTTGGAGTCTGCTGAATTGGTGCCACGGGCAATGCTGCTGGGCCCGATAGTGTGTTCGCCTGCAGTAACCACCTCTGGGTCACTTGTGGTGTCACCCCTGTCACTTCTGGATGACTTCTATTATGGTCAGGTCTCAGACCTAGTTTCTGCGTCTGTTCCTCAGGAGGACCTATCTTTCCAGGCTGTGTTCAGAATTATGCACTGAGAATTGGATTTCGAGCCACCATCTATTGACCAGGCTAAGCACCTCCAGCTGGAGTTCCTAAATATACCTAATATTCTAGTCAGTTTCGTTCCTCCAATCTAACCCACTCTGGAGACCTTGTCTGATGTGGTTTGGCATGGGCCTGCTACTGTGGCAGTTGTGCCTAAGCAGGTGGAAAAGAAATACACTGCTCCTAAAAATAAGCCAGTGTATTTTACTCAGCCAGTAGTTGATGTTGTTATTCCCACTGAGAATGGCAAGACCATTGTACCCATGGAGGTCACTGCACACCCTACTAATAAGGAGTTGTGCAAGCTTGACACCATGGGCAAATGAGCTTATGCTTCAGCTACCGTGGGCATGAGGATAGCTAGCTATCAGGGGCACTTTTTCCAAGTACAAATATACCATCTGAAGCAAGCTAAAGTCTCTGGCAGAGACTCTGCCATATTCAGAGGCTAAACAAGATACACTGCTGACTGTTAAACAATGTTTGGCATCCAACAGTCACCGGCTCAGACCCTCTATGGATGCCTTTGATGCATTAACTCACTCTGTGGCTTCAGGCATCTGCATCAGGTGGCATTCCTGGCTGTAGACTACTGGCTTCACCCAGGATGTCCAGTAACAGGTAATAAATGTCACCTTCAGTTGCACTTACCTGTTTGGACACCAGGCGAAGCAGTTTCTTAAGGCGCCTAATGAAACTAGAATGACCCTTGAGACTTCCAGACCAGTTCCCTTTAACTACCAGAGAGGCAAGGAATGTGTGTCTTTTCACAGCAAGTGGTCATTTTGTAGCAGAGGCAGGAAGCGACCAAAATAATAAAGAACAGCCTCCCCAACCTCAAAAGAAACTGCAGCTGAAAAGCACAGGAGCCGAAAGCACATAGTGCCATTATCTGAAGCTGCAACCCCGGTCCTGCCTCAACTATCTGAGACAGACCTCTCCTTCCCAGTGGGAGGAGGGGGGGACCTGACTCAGTTTTACCATCAGTGGGACTCCATCACGAAGCACAAGTTAGTCCTCAGGATTATCCAAGAGGGACACACCCTGCATTTCACAGAAACCCCCCAAATACCCTCCTCCAGGAAGGCACCCCACCTTTGTCAGCTCACATGTCAGAGCTCCTGGTGCAGGAGATTGCTGGCCTTCTGAGCAACAGAGTAATAGAAACAGTGCCAGAGTCAGAACAGAACACAGGGTTCTAGTACCACTACATCCTAGTTCCAAAGAAATCGGGGGGGGGGGCATGCACTTATTCTTGACATCAGAAATCTGAACACTAGCATACCAGCACATACTGGTGCACCCCTGCCACCACAGATTCGTCTATTTTGTTGTGCTGGGACACCATTACCAATTCAGAGTCCTGCCCTTTGGGCTTTCCTCAGTACCACAAGTCTTTACTGGAGGAACTGATGGGGAAGGTATGTTAAGACCTTACCTAGAATACAGTGTACAGTTCTGGAGGTCACATCTCCAGAAGGATATAGATAGAGCAGAGACGGTCCAGAGGAGGGCTACTAAAGTGGTGCATGGTCTGCATCAAAAGCCCTATGAGGAGAGAGACCAAAGGAACTCAATATGTACACCCTGGAAGAGAGGAGGAAGGGGAGGATATGATATAGACTTTTAAATACCTCAAGGGGGTAAATAAAGTAAGGGCAGAAGTATTTTTCAGAAAAAAAGATGCTCAAGAACAAGGGAACATGCCGTGAGGCTGGGGAGAGTAGATTCAGGAGAGATGTATGAAAATACTTCACAGAAAGAGTGGTGGATTTGTGGAACAGCCTACCAGCCAAAGTGGTGGGGGTGAAAACAATGCTGGGGCTTAAAACGTGGGATAGGAATAAGGGAATCTCAGTGGAAAGGTATGGGGAGGGAGAACGAGCTGGATATCAAGTATGGTCTGCGGTGATACTGTAGGTAGGGAAAAATGGGCAGACTGGGTGGGTCAAGTGGTCCTTATCCACCGACAAATTCTATGTTTCTGTGTTTACTAAGTACTTTGCAGTGCTTGCAACACACCTGAGGAAACTGGGACTTTAAGTCTTCCATATTTGGATGACTGACTAATATCAAGCCCATCCAAACATGATATGGAATAGGCAGTAGTCACTGCCTCCCAGTTTCTAACTTCCGTGGAGTTTTACTGAACATCAACAAGTTTCGGCTCGAACCCTCCAAGCAACTGCCCTTCACAGGAGCTGATCTTCCTGGACTAAGTCTCCATCACTCATTCACACTAGTGGGATAGCGCCAGAGGCGCTAGGATCAAGCGGGAGCCTAAAATTTTCTGAAGGGTTGGCGCCGAGAGAGGACCTTGCATGCACGGCACTGTGAGACTAGCTTGCGCCTGTGTTGGTCGGCACCATCGCTTTGTGCGGTGCCATGGGTGCCCTTGTTGCTACCGCTGGTTGTCGGCGCAGTCAGTGGTGCCGTGGGTGTCTGGGTGGCCCCGTGCGCACGCGAGTGGTGCCATGCACCCGTGGACAGTGCTGTGCACCCGTGGGCAGTGCTGAGCACCCGCAGGTGCCAGGGATGCCATGGGTGGCACCGGGAGCACCCATGGGTGCTGCAGGTGGTGCCGTGAGTGCCCATGGGTACCATGGGTGCCACTGGTGCCATGGGTACCAGGGGTGGCACCAGGGGCACCTGTGGGTGCCGCAGGTGCCCATGGGTGCCACTGGTGCCCTCAGGTGCCATGGGTGCCACTGGTGCCCTCGGGTGCCATTCTTGCCATGGGTGTCATGGGTGCCATGGTGCCATGGGTGTCGGGGTTCCCTCGGGTGCCATTGCTACATGGGTGCCAGGGGTGCCTGTGGATACTGCCGCGACTGCCTTCGGGCATCGCCTAGGTTGGCATAGGCACTGCTTGGTGCCCTCCTGTGCCACGAGTGGTGCTGGTGCCACACGGGTGCCAGTGGGTGCTGTATGGCAGAATTAGTGACACATTTTCCCTTTTCGGACTTCTTTTCCACAGAACTTGTGGCAGGATGTTATCGCAGAATTAACTTCTGTTCTGCGGATTATTTTTTCCACACATCTTAGTGAGTGATGGTCTATGTGGGATCTAGTGTCATCCAACGGTTTTCTGCTGATGGAACTCTGCTGTACTGCTCTGCCAGTGGAATCTCATTCTGCTCAGCACTTTCTCTGCTCCCTACGTGGTACCAAGCTCCTCAACATCCTTCCTGATGGCGGAGTCTCTAGTGGCTCTGACCTAGACCTCTCTTGGATGTCCTTCTGGGGTAGAAGTGCATCTAGATGGGTCTTTCCCTGTCCTTCTGGTCAGTAATACAGCAGATGACTCATTTTATATACACTGAAGGGCATGTCCTCTCTATCATCAGAGTCTGTGAAGGAAAATCTTTTCAGTAGTTCCTCAGTAATGGGGTCCACTATAGTATTTCACACTGCGTCCGAGGACCATACACTTCTGCGTCTAGACTTATTCAATCATCAAGACAGTTACACTCTGTGGAACATTCTAATTTAATGGCCGGGAGCCGCTCTGACTCTTCCGCTCCTTTGGTAGGGGTATATAGCCCCCTAGTGATATTGCCTCTTCGGTGGCTTCTTCAGCAAAGGTGGTTAACATCTCTCCAGCTGTGATTATTAGTCATGATTTCAGTATGGACGCTCAGGCTGCTTCTGCACTCAGATGGAGAACATCTTCGTCTTTCTGTATCAAGACAATCCTTGCAAAATAGCAGCCTGAAAGCCTTGTTAGGCTCGGACTAAAAAAAACAAAATAAATAAATAAATATAATTTTTACAACAGCACAGGGCCTAGCCAAAATTACCCGATACCTCCCTTTTTGGATCTGGTCAGGTTCCGCCTCAGCCCCTGAGGCGCTCGTTTCCAGGGTACGGTAAAGCGTACCTGATTACTTCTTCCCCTAGGGGGAGTCTGATCCAGCGTCGGTATGGGTCATCTCTTTCTCTAAGAGAGATTTCTCTTATTCAGAGACATTTCCTAGACCTAGGCGACTGCCCAGTCTGTTAATTCCTCTTTCTTTTTATTAGGCTCTCTTCTCTTGAACAGAGCCTTTGCAGCAAGTGACTCTCGACCGAGTCGGAACTCAGGTTCCTACTTCCTTGCTTGCTTAATTTAACAGGCAATTTTCTCCTTGACGGAAGGTCAAGTAGGTTCTTTTTCTGAGGTAGCTTCTCAAACATTCACACCTTCGGTTCCTGCGCACTGGTCCATGCCAGTTGCTCATGAAGCTATCCTCTTCAAGTGCGGGATGGAGTTGTGATGTTTGTTTTTCAGCAAACAAACTAGAATCCTTTCCTACTCCCTTCAGGGAAGCCAGAGTGGGTAGTGCCTCACCGCATTGAGTCACTGCTTCTTTCAGTCACTTCAACAAATGGGTTAGCCCTAACTTGGTCCTGCTGTGTCCCTCCTCGACGTACATCTGCCTCTATTTGCCTTAGAAATCCAGCCCGTTTTTTTTTTTCTGTTGGAATGTTTTTTTCTGCAGTGGACACGTCCTCCTGTACACTTTTTCCTTTCTTCCCTGAGTTCAGAGATTGCTGCTACAGTTGTACACACAGGGGCAGGATGATTCCTTTTGGAATATGCAGTGGGTAGGATCTGGTTCTACTAGACCACCATGAGAAGCTCCTAAGTCGTGTTTGGCCTTCCACCAGGAAGATTCCTGTGACTAAGTGGAGACTATTCTCCTTGATGGGCTAACCCCATCTGGACCCCCTTGCTCACCAAGTAAGGGGTTCAAGTGCTCCTGGACCTGTTGTTTACAGGTCAGCCATACTTGATAGTGGGGGTTTCCATCTGCACTTTCCGTCTACCCTGAACCAGTAGACTTTACCTCCGACTCTTTCAGTTCCTGAGGTCCCTTTACGTTACATTAGTACATGTCTTTGACACTATTAATTTTGGTCCTAGACCAAACTGTGAGGCCAGGTTCTTGCCACTCTCCTAGAGTGGTTGCGGCTTCCTGGAAGACTTTCATTTTGTGCCCATTGCAGTCGTCTGCAAAGTGGCGAGTTACAACTCGAGCACTTATCTTGTAGGCACTATGTTCTAGATGTTCTTTACAAGACAGCTCTTTTTATTAGCAGGATAGTCCTTGGCTGTCCTCTCTGAGTGAACCCTATCTCCTACCACCCTACTCAGGGTTGTTGGTTTTAGCTCGGTACTCTCCCACTAGCGTGAATGAGTGATGGAGACTTAGTCCAGGAAGATATGGAAATTACGTACTTACCATAATTATTGATCTTCTTGGACAGTCTCCATCACTCATTCTCATGCCCACCCACCATCCCCTGGGTTCACTCATTTTCTTTCCTGGTCTTCACGGTCCTGTGGTTCAGACTGTGAGGACATTATTCTTTGACCTTTCTTGCAAAGGCCATCTGGGCCCTCTCAGGCCCAGAAACTCAGGATGAGTTATTCTCATTAGTTACGCTGCACCTCCTCAGTCAAAAAGGTACTGAGGCAGTTGGAGGGTCAACGCCGAGATCACCTACACAGGTGCAAGCTAGTCTCGCGGTGCTACGTATGCGTGGTCCTCTCTCGGCGCCGTCCCTTCAGAAAATTTTAGGTTCCCGCTTGGTCCTAGCACCTCCGGTGCTATCCCACTAGTGTGAATGAGTGATGGAGACTGTCCAAGAAGATCAGTAATTATGGTAAGTACGCAATTTCCATTTCTGGTACAATCTAGGCCTGGGCTTTTCTTCCAGAAAGCAGACTTCAAGCAATCCTGCAGATGGTATGCTACATCATGGAACATAAGACTGTGCAAACACATTCCATGCAGTGTTGGGGCTGATTGCCTCCTCAGTGCTCACAGTGCCCCTGGTGCATCTATACATGAGGACTACCCAGTGGATGCTCAGTGCTCAATGGTCACAAACATGTCACCCTCAGAATTACCCCATTCAGGAGACAAAACCCCTGTTAAGGTCCCTGACATGGTGGTCAGTGGAGGGAAATCTTTCTTCAGGGCTTTCCCTTCTCCCCACCAGAGCTGGACATGGTTCGTACCACAGATGCCTCCCTGTTGGGGTTGGGAGCTCACTGCCAGGACCTGCAGACACAAGGGTCTGGGACCCAGCAGATAATCATCTCCACATCATTGTGTTGGAGATGCAAGCAGTTTTACATGGTCTGAAAGCCTTAGTGGACTTATTCAGCCACAGAACAGTCCTCCTTCAGACAGACAATAAATCTTTCATGTGTTATGTCAACAAATAAGGTGGGGAGCACACGCATACCCTCTCTGCACAGAGGCAATGAAGGTGTGGGAATGGTGCCTGGAGCAGGGGCTCCTCCTTCAAGCAATCTATCTGCCATAAGCCCAGAACACTGTGGCATACAAACTCAGCCAAACAAAGGCCAATCCTCACAAGTGGTCACTAGCTCCAGACATCATGAGATCCCTATTCAATGAGTGGGGTACTCCAGATATGAACCTTTTTGCATCCCTACTCAACACCAAACTGCCTGAATTCTGCTCTAGAAATCCAAGACATGGCATTTTCTGTCAGAATGCATTCAGATTGCCATGGCAAACTTTGATCTTCCTGGACATAAAGTCTCCACTACTCATTCACACTGATGGGACTACGACGGAGGAGCTAGGACCCAGCGGGAGCCAACATTTTTCAGGAGGGCCGGTGCCGAGGTAGGGCCGCGAAGAAGCGGCACCGCGAGCCAGGCTTGCGCTGTATAGACTACCTCAGCGTCGACCCTCCAATCGCCTTAGTTCCTTTTCTCCCACCGTCGAGTGCGCTTCAGTGTCGACATCGCTCACCTGCCGGGAGTCAAAACTTCTCGTCTATGTGACAGCAGCTTCAGTTTTATTTAGTTTTTAGTAGTTTTATTATTTTCTAGAGAAAATAAATGATTACATTTTATAATTATATTTCATCAGAAGATGTCTTCTGCCCTTCTTTGATGGAGTCGACCATGAGTGGGGCAGGTGACGTTGGGAGAACTTCACATAAAAGCTGTTCAGTCAGCGGGCTGGGTCTGGTCGCCGCCCTCCACGGGGGGTCTGACTACAGACAGTCCGGTGCTCGAGGGGATGGGCAATCTCCTGAAAGCACAAAAGAAGCGGTCTCATTCAGACACTGCTTTCGACCTCGAGCTCTTCTTCAGCTTCCCAGTCAGAAAAGAAACAGCACACGGCAGTGCAGTGCGTCTGTAGTATATTGTCGGTTGCTGGGGGCAGGGACCAGTCTCACCCTCAGGTCCCCTTCAGTTTCTGTCCCTTGTGACCAACATCCTCGACTCCGGAGTCCCTTCCCGCCCGTTGGGGGGGTCCTCCGGTAAGCAGTTTCACCATTGGGCCGCTCTTATGGAGTAGTGGGTGCGGAGGTTGTCCCGACTGCATGATCCGGCTAGTTTGTCACTGGGAACTTCGGGCCTGTCCATTTTGGACCTGCAGGCAGGCAGTTGGGACTTCTGAGTTGCACGGCGCTCTCTCCAGTGCCATCGACTCCACGCCCTTGTGTTTATCTCCCTCACGTGGCTGCGGCGCAGGGGTCCACACTGATGCCTTTATCTCCTGCTGAATTTCTTCATTTCACGTCTTCAAATTGGAGTTTGCAGACTTCTGTTGTGGTGTTGCAGTCTGCGGCACCGACCTCCCCGGTGCCGCGATCAGTGCCGGCTTCTCCAGTGCCGGTGCTGAGTGCGGCACCATTTGCTGTGTCGGCACCGCACCTGGTGCTGCAATCCTTGCTGGCACCGTGCTCAGTGTCACTTCCTATGCCGGCGCTGCCTGTGTTCTCGGCACCACTTCCTGTGGCAGTGCTGGACGCGCTGGCAGCGCCACATGGGTTTCAGAGGTTTTTGACGCCAATTCTCTCTGCATCCTCCTTCCTCTTCTTTTCATCCCTTTCCTATCTATACAGTCCCTCCTGGACTGGCAGGGGATGACTTTGAACGTGATCCTGATCTTCGATTGGGGGACGACTTCAATGAGGATTCCACCGTGGGGCCGGGGAACAGACCTTCTACAAAGCCTTTGGTTGAGGACCTTTCATTTAAGTCTCTGCTCAGAAATTTAAATTCCACTCTCTCTCTCTCCAGACCTTGGATATTGATCCTGGGAAGCTGCTGCATCTGCAGTATCTGCACGTTCCGGATATCCCTACGGATTTAACCCCTCTGGTGCAGCCCTCTTTTGAGACTCTCTTTCAGATGGTGTGGGATAACCCGGCTCTTATTCCCCCTGTGGCCAAGTCCATAGATAGGAAATATGTCCCTCCCAAGGATCGTCCCATTCTGGGCTCTCAAGCCTTTGCTGATGCCATCGTGGTTCTGGCAGAGAATGACAATGCTTTTCTTCCTCAAGAATCTACAGCACGTCCAATAAACAAAGAATCTCACAAGATCGACACCTTGGGTAAGTGAGACTTTGCTACTTCAACTTTGGGCATGCGCATTGCTAGCTACCAGGGTTACTTTTCTCAGTATGAATATATACTCCGGCATTCACTCAAAGCTATGGCAGAAGCTCTACTACAGACCATTACTAGGGGTACTGAGTCCAATGATAAACAGCTTAAAGCTGCCATGCATGCTTTTGACACTGCCTCCAGAGTGGCAGTGGCTGGCATTAGCACCCATCACCACTCTTGGTTACACACCGGGTTTCACAAATGATGCCCAGCAAAGGGTTATGGCCTTACCTTTCAACGGTGTGTATCTGTTTGGACCTCAGGTAGAGCAAGTGCTGGAGGCCAATCAGAAAACTAGGTCAGTCATCAAGACAGCTAGACCCCCTTCCGCAGCCCCTCAAAGGGGTGGGAACAGGCATCGGTTTCATAACCGTCAGTCCTTTCGTGGTACAGGCAGAGGAGGTTTAAACAGAAACCAAACTCCTCAGCCACAAAAGAAAGTGCAGCAGAAGGCACAGGGCCCCAAAATGCTCAGTGCTACCCTCTGAGTTTCCGGCCCAGGTCCCACCTCAGCTGTCTGAGGGGGACCCTTCCTTGGCAGTAGGAGAGCGTCTGACTCAATTTTATAACCGGTGGAAGTCGATAACATCAGACAAATGGGTACTCAGGATAATCCACGAGGGGTACTCTCTCAATCTGTCGGAAATCCCTACGGATCATCCACCCAAACGACAGCCCAAGCTGTCTGTCTGTCTGTCAGTCAGACCTTCTTGCTTCCAAGATATAGGGCCTTCTGAACAACAGGGCAGTAAAGGTAGTTCCACTGGAGCAGTGGAACACATGTTTCTACTCCCATTACTTTCTAGTTCCAAAGAAGACAGGCAGTATGCACCCTGTTCTCAACCTCAGAAAGTTAAACGAGTTCCTCTACAAGGAAAAATTCAAGATGATATCACTCGGTACTCTCTTACCCGTTTCATCAACACAATTGGCTAGCCTTCCTGGACATGCAGGACGCCTATCAACACATTCTTATTCACCCAAACCACCACAAATGCCTAAGATTCGTGGCATTGGGTCAGCACTACCAATTCAGAGTCCTGCCCTTTGGGCTATCCTAAGCGCCTCAAGCTTTTACAAAGTGGTGTGCAGTTCTCGCTGCGCATCTGAGGAAAATCAGAATTCAAGTGTTCCCATAGCGGGATGATTGGCTTCTTGCAAGCTCCTCCAGACAAGAGACTCTAGAAGCCATGGCCACAGCCTCAAACTTCCTCACGTCCATGGGAGTTCTGCTGAACTCGAAAAAGTTGCAACTACAGCCCTCCCAGAAGCTCCTCTTCATAGGAGTCCTTCTGGACACCTTCTGTGCGAAAGCCTTCCTTCTTTCCTGAGGACAGAAGGAGTGATATCCTCCAGATGGCCTGCTTCATCAGAAAAAACAGCTCGGTCTGAGCTCTCTCAGTGCAGCGGATGCTGGGTCTCATGGCATCCTCAGTTTTCACTGCGCCTCTGGCTCATCTTCACATGAGAACTATTCAATGGATGCTCATCACTCAGTGGTCACCAGCCACACACCCTCAGTCCTTTCACATCAAGGTGACAGAACCACTGAAACGGTCACTCACCTAGTGGTATCAGGAGGACAACCTTCAGAAGGGTTATCCTTTCGCCCCTCTAAATCCCCAGATCTCCATCACCACAGGTGCATCCCTGCTGGGATGGGGAGCTCACTGCCAGGATCTCCACACCCAAGGCCGATGGAGTCAGGACGAGTCCCAACTTCACATAAATGTCCTGGAAATGAGAGCTGTCCTTTATGCGGTCCGAACCTTGAAGGACATACTCTGTCACAAGACCATTCTCCTTCAAACGGACAACAAAGCAGTGATGTACTACATCAACAAACAGGGCAGAGCACACTTGTAACGCTTATGCAGGGAAGCAATGAGAGTGTGGAAATGGTGTCTGGAGTACAAAGCTCTAATCCAGGCAGTTTACCTGCCAGGTGTACAGAACAATCTGGCGGACCATCTCAGCAGAACAGAGATAGATCCTCATGAGTGGTCTCTCGACACAACCGTCATGCAATCACTCTTCGAAGAATGGGGAACTCCAGACCTGGACCTTTTTGCGTCCCCACTCAATGCAAAACTGCCTCTCTTCTGCTCCAGAAATCCAGGACCTGGCATTTTTTGTCAGGATGCATTCAGACTGCTGTGGACAAAACACTTTCTATACGCATTTCCTCCTCTGCCCCTATTTCAGAGGGTACTGCTCAAACTGGAGATACGGGGAGCAAACTGATTCTAATTGCCCCATTCTGGCCTCGTCAAATCTGGTTTCTGTTAATCAACAGG
This sequence comes from Neoceratodus forsteri, assembly GCA_016271365.2. Taxonomy (NCBI): domain Eukaryota; kingdom Metazoa; phylum Chordata; order Ceratodontiformes; family Ceratodontidae; genus Neoceratodus; species Neoceratodus forsteri. Next base: position 1,419,683,790 of record CM057450.1, read on the forward strand.
CTATCGGAAACATCCCCGAAACCGCTTCCACTTCAGATGAACCTTCTGACTCAGGGCCCTGTAGTCCATCCCAACCTGAGGTCCCTTCACCTCCACGCCTGGCTCCTGAGGAAATAGAGGTCAACAGGTTAAATGTTTCACGTAGAGTTTCAGATATTCTATTAGCTGAAGCCAGTTACTCGAAAGACTTACACGGCTAAGTGGAAGCGTTTCTCTATCTGGTGTGTGAAATCCTCCTGGAAATTGCAGTTACATAAGAACTTACCATAACAGTAGATCTTTGAGAGAGGTTCCTGCAGTAGGTCTTCACATATAGGACTGTGCCTCCTGGCATCAGCTTCCAATGGCAAACTTGTAGATAGCAATCATCAGTGGGGACCGCCCCCGACGTCAGGGGACGTGACGTCAGCCTGGCTATAAAAGGGGTGATCCCGTGCCCGCTCTCCAGTTCTTTTCCACCGGAGACCTAGAGAAAGGTAAGTAGAAAAAATAGGAGTGAAAAACTCCTAGGACCATGCTTCCTCTCTAGACCCAAGGGCTAGAAAGGATGAAATTAAAGGAAACATTCCAGGAGTAGGGGGAAGGTGGGTGGGAAACTAGACCTACTGCAGGAACCTCTCTCGAAGATCTACTGTTACGGTAAGTTCTTGCGTAACTGCAATATCTTACTTCGAGAGGGTTCCTGCAGTATGTCTTCACATATAGGACTGAATACCAAGCAGTCCCAAAAGAAATAATATGGAGGTACATCCGGGAGGAGGAGAAGTCGCCAACAGGAAATTACAACAGGAGGCCTTGTAAAACTGCAAGGCCAAAGCCAGTTCTGCGCCTAGAGGCAATGTTCAGACTGTAATGCTTAGTGAAGGTGTGAACAGATGACCACATGGCCACTGCACAAATTCTGCAGTAGACACATTCCTGAAAAAGGCAGTAGAAGTTGCAACACTCCTAGTGGAGTGACCCTTAACTGCCCCCGGAAGGGACTTCCCGTGTTTTTGGTAAGTGAAGTGGATGCAGTTAGCTAACCATCTAGAAATAGTCTGTTTGGAAATAGCCTTGCCCTGGCACTGGGGGGGGGGGGCAAAGGCCACAAAAATTTGATTGGATTTACAAACTTCCTTAGTCCGGTTTGTGTAGTATCTCAGAATCCTGTGCACATCCAGAGTGTGCAACAGGTATTCCCCACCTGTTAGAATGCTGGGGATAGTAGACAGGCAGTTCTACACTCTGATTAAGAGTGGATTCTGAAACTACCTTGGGGAGAAATGAAGGGTTAGTCTGAAGGACTACTCTGTCCCTATGAAAAATTAAATTGGGTTCCTTAGGGTAAAAGAGGAGGAGGAGTAGCTCTCTATGTAAAGTAAGGGATCAAAGCAACATAACTAAAGAGTAAACAGGGAGCAGATTAGACACTCTGGGTCACCCTGGAGACAGGAAATGGCACCACAATCCACATGGGGGTTGTATACAGACCCCCATTTCAGGGGGAGGGAATGGACAAGGAAATGATAGAAGGCTTCCTTAGAATGGCAGAAAAAGGGGAGATATTGTTGATGGGGGACCTGAATATGCCAGTTGTTAACTGGAGCACCTTTGCTGCAGGCACATCAAAACAGGGTCATTCTTGATGCCCGACAGAGGCATGCCTCAGGCAGCTAGTATGGAACCCACTCGAGAAGCAATCTTAGACCTGGTACTCTCAAATGGGAGCGGAGAAAAGAATCTCAGATTTAGAAGTGGGTAGCCATCTGGGAACAGCGACCACCAAACAGTGTGGTTCACGATAAACACAGCCATACAATCAAGCCATACAAAGCAAGAGTATTGGACTTTAGGAGTGCTGACTTTGGGAAAATGAGAGAGTGCCTCAGAAAGCACTAGCAATCAGGCAAGAAGGAGGTGGAGGAACAATGGGAGCAATCAAAACAGCCATCACAGAGGCAACAAGCCTTTGTGTAAAGCAAATCAACAAAATACAAGGAAGGAAAAAAAAGCTATGGTTCTCAAAAGAGGTGGCAGGGAAGGTTAAGGAAAAAAGGATAGCATTCAGGAAATATAAGGAAACATATAAGGAGCAGGACAGAGAACTTTATCAGTTAAAGCAGAAAGAGGCTGGGAAGGCAGTCAGAATAGCAAAGGCCCAAACCGAGGAAAGGATAGCCAACTCTGTTAAGAAGGGGGATAAGACCTTTTATAGGTACATTAAGGAGTGAAGAAAGACCAAAGGAGGGATACTGAGGCTTAATAAAGGGGAGGGAATGTGGGTAGAGGGTGACAGTGAAAAAGCAGGGATACTGAACGAATATTTCTGCTCAGTATTCACAAAGAAAGAGGAGGGGGAGGTACCTAAACTGAACAAGAGAAATACTCTGAGAATGGGGGTTGATACCAGTCCATTTACAGAAGAAAGGGTTCTAAAAGAACTAATAAAATTGAAGGTGGACAAAGCAATGGGGCCTGATGGGATTCACCCAAGAATTCTAAAAGAACTAAGGGTAGAACTAATGACACTGCTGACTACTGTCTTTAACAAATCATGGGAGGATGGGGTGGTACCTGAGGACCGGAGGAGGGTGGATGTGATTCCTCTTCACAAAAATGGGAGCAGGACAGAGGCAGGAAACTACAGACCAGTTAGTTTGAGCTCAGTGGTAGGGAAAATGATGGAATCACTTCTCAAGGAAAGAATTGTTGAGTACCTAGAGGTCAGTGGGGCACAGGACCCAAGGCAGCGTGGATTCAAGATGGGAAGGTCGTGTCAGACGAATCTAATCGATTTCTTTGACTGGGTGACCAAAGTAGTAGACCAAGGAGGGGCTGTGGACATGGCTTACCTAGATTTTAGCAACTCATTTGATACAGTCCCACACAAAAGATTAATACACAAGTTAGCCAGCCTGGGAGTGGGTCCCAAGGTGGTAGCCTGGATAAAAAGTTGGCTAAACAACAGGACGCAAAGGGTAGTAGTAAATGGAGTCCACAGTGAAAGAAAGGAGGGTTACTAGTGGGGGTACACAGGAGTTCAGTACTGGGACGGTCCTTTTAATGTCTTTATAAGTGACATTGCAGAGGAACTGGAAGGAAAAGTATGTCTCTTTGCAGATGACACAAAGATCTGCAACAAGGTTGATATACCAGATGGAGTGGAAAGGATGAGAAGGGACTTGGCAAGGTTGAGGAATGGTCAAATGTGTGGCAGCTCAGATTCAATACAAGAGTGCAAGGTAATGCACCTGGGAAACAAAAACCCAGGGGAAGAGTACACAATGGGGGGTGAGATACTGACAACAGTAAAAATGGAAAGGGACCTGGAGGTAATTATATCAGATGACCTAAAGGTGGGCAAGCAATGTGAGAAGGCAGTAAGGAGGGCTGGGGGGATACTGGGATGCATGGGATGAGGCATCACCAGTAGAAAGCAGGAAGTTGTTATCCCTCTGTACAGACAGTTGGTGAGACCCCATCTGGGGTACTGTGTGCAGTTCTGGAGACCCCATCTCCGCAAAGACATAGACAGAGTGGAGGCTGTCCAGAGGAGGGAAACCAAAATGGTGCAGGGTCTGCACCAGAAGACATCTGAAGAAAGACTAAAGGGGCTTAATATGTATACCCTTGAGGAAAGGAGGAGAGAGGACATGATAGAAACTTTCCAAGTACCTCAAGGAATCAACAAAGTCAAGAGGATGGCATCTTTCAGAAAAAGATGTGCAAGAACAAGGGGGCACAATTTAAAGATAGAGGGGGGACGGCTCAGAGGTAATGTGAGGAAGTATTTTTTCACAGAGAGGGTTGTGGACGCATGGAACAGCCTCCCTGAGGAGGTCGTGGATCAAGAACAGTGGGGGAATTCAAGAATGCATGGGACAGACATAAGGCAGTCCTAGAGGGGGTAGGAGGAAGTAAGCTGTTGGTTAACTAGGATCTGCAGCTTATCTGTTAGGTAGGAAAATGGGCAGACTAGGTGGACCAAGCGGTCTTTATCTGCCGTCAAATTCTGTTTCTATGTTTTTATGTTACAGGCGACATACGAGCTCGGAAACCCTTCTGGCGGAGTGACTGCGATGAAACAAAGTCTTCCAGGAAAGGAGCGTATCGCAGCTGAAGCTGGTTCAAAGGAGGTAAGGTCAGCTTTTCCAGCATAAAATTCAGGTCCCAGGGGGGACAGGGATTCTGGATCGGAGGTTTCAGGTGGAGGATGCCTTTTAGAAAAGTTTTGGCAACCTCCAGCTGAGCCAAGGTTTTGCCCTCCACTGGGAGGTGGTAGGCCGACACCGCAGAGAGGTGAACCTTAATGGAAGAGTAGCTAAGGCCAGTCTCTGATAAATGTGTCAGGTACTCCAACACCTGGGCCGCTGAGCACGAAAAGGGATCCCAGCATCTTGCTGTGGCCCAGATCGAGAATCTTTTCCCATGGAAAAATGTGCCATGAGGGCGGCCGAACTGGCCTGGCGAAGGCGAGAGAGGGCGCAGCGTAGACTTTTCGCCGGACATAGTCCAATTTCTTGGACTCCTTGTCAGGAGGTTTGTCCACATCCCTGGCGTTGCCGTGGCGCCGGAAAACGCTGTCGGTAACCAACCCCTCAGCAGAGGGGTGTTCCGAAAAACCGGACAAGGAACCGGTAGGGACCGCATACCTCCTGGCCATCCTGGCCGAAGGCGCAGGGCAGGAAGCAGGGCGCTGCCAAAGCTCCAGTGCCGGACCCACTATGGCCTCGGCCACCGGAAAGGCCTCCGTCGGAGAATCCCCTCGGTCCAGAATCTCCGTGAGGGGATACCTGGCCCGTTTGGAAACGGGTTCGAGCTCCATCCCGGTGGACTCCGAGATGAGCCGAAGCAGTCCTAGGAAGGACGACGGGCTATCGTCCATTGACTGACCTCCTGAAGACTCCAAGTCCAGTCGCTTGGAGAAAAAGGAGGAATCATCTTCGGACTCGGAAGAGTCCTCGAAGAGCTGCCTCTGGCCTGAGCCACCCTTCACCTGCGAGGTCGGTCGGGAGTGAGGGTAACTGACAGCCGATGGGGTAGACCCTTAGCGACCGAGAATCCTTGGTCGGACCCCAATAGGTGGCTGTGGAGGCGGAGGTTCCACACGAATCGGTGGAGCAGCTGGTTTAGCCGAACAACCGGCCTGGGTATACTCCTCGGATAAGTCGGGGGTTGTGTCGGCGCTCGGTGACAGCCACTTAATGGCGGGAAAGGGGCGAGTCGGCTTACTCGGCCAGGAGGAGCTGTTGCAACATAAGGTCCTCGTACCGTCGGCGTAATTTACGCCGAAGCCTCCCCTCGTCCGAGGAGGAGGACGAGGACGAGCGGCGACGCCGCTTACCGCAGTGCCGAGACCGAGACCGCCTATGACGGTGGGATCGGCTGGACCACGAAGAGGTCCGAGACCGAGACCGAGAGTCCCGGAATTTCCGAGGTCGGTGCGGGGAGGTGTCGGCCGGAACCGGCACTCCCTTCGGCTCGGATGGTCCATCCGAGGGCTCCGGAACCGGAGGCACAGGCGAGCCCACGGGATCCTCAACTCCTCCCGGGGGAACCGGGGAGAGGGGAATCTCGGCTGCTAAAGGCGACAGCCCGTCCAATGGGTAGAAAAATCTCGACTTCATCGGTGGGAGTCTCGGTCAACTGACCTGGCCGGGACACCCGTGAGGCCAGTGGCGAAGCAGCGATCGACCGAAGCCGGCCGGTCGTCGGCGAGGAGAGGGACCTTTCCCGCTCCCAAAAGCGTCGACGGAGGGACTTACCTGTCCCTCTTTTTGGACCGAGAATAAGGTCCAGCAGACGTAGGCCCTTCTCCTTTAGTGGAGAGGGACAGACAAAGCTCCTTAAAAGAAGCCGTGTAGGAAGAACCCAGAGAGAGCGGGATAAATGCCGCGGCCGAGGAAGATACGGCCTGCGCCGCCTCCTCTTCGAGGGCGACCATCCGCTCGAGCTGATCCACCGAGCCCGCCGCCAAGGACACCGCCAACCGGGCCTCCTTGACTTCACCGAGGGAAACGCTTCGGGACGGCCCAGTTGCAATCGGGCAGCACGGTCTTCGAGGACGAGGCCGAGAAAAGATGAGCACAGGTCGCAAGCCTGCGGGTCGTGCTCAAGGCCTAAGCAAGACACCGTGGAGTGTGGATCCGCCGAGACATCTTCGCCCGCATGGGCATCTCGAACCGAGTCGATGTGTCCATCGAGTCGCTGAGGGATCGAAGACTGAAGTCTTTTTCGCAAAATTTATTTTTAAATCCGCAAAACGGAGAAATAGGAACCAGTCTCAAACGCAGAGCGTTAAGGAGGGAACCTGAGCTTCCAAGCGGTAAGGAAGATCTGGCGTCATGGGGCGGAGCCGAGAGTTATACCACCCGGGTGGGTGGGAGGAGCAAGCTTGAAGACCTTCCGGCAAGATTTAAAGCGGCAAGGATACCTGCCAATGAGTGTGGATGAACAACATATCCATGTCCCTAGAAGCAGACTTTTCTACCTGCAAGTGCTTCAGAGACCCTTGCTCTGGAAGCAGAGGTCTCATCCCTGTTAGCTCTCAGAGCAGTAGAAAGGGTTCCTCCCCTGCACCAGGGCAGGGGTCTGTATTCCAGATACTTCCTTACCCCAAAAAAGACAGGAGAATGGCGGCCCATATTAGATCTCAGATATCTGAACAAGCATCTTTTGAAACCAAAGTTCAAAATGGTAACTCTGGCAATGATTTTACCCTCCCTAAGGCCAGGGGACTGGCTAGCCTCCTGGACCTCAAGGATGCCTATTTCCATGTCCTAATCAGAAGCTCCCATCGAAGTACCTCAGATTCGAACTGCCCTCAGGTCATTACCAGTTCAGAGCAATGCCCTTACCATACCTCTGCCCCAAGGGTATTCACAAAGTGTCTAGCAGTGGCAGTGGCTCACTAAGGAGGCAAAGGATTGCTGTTTTCTCTATCTAGACGACTGGCTCATTGTAGGCCAGTCCCCAGAACAGGTAAAATCTCACCTGCAGGTCACCCAGCAGCTTCTCACCTCCTGGCTTTCTGCTAAATCTACAAAAGTCGGTTCTGGAACCAGTCCAGGTACTCACCTTTATAGGGGCAGAATTGGACAAAAGCTAGCCAGAGCCTTTCTTCCCTTAGAAAGGGTAAGGAATTTAGTGGCTCTGGCCTCCTCCTTCACTCTGCAGGTCTCTCGACCAGCAAGACACTTTCTGTAGCTCCTGGGCAGATGGCTGCATCCACAGCTGTTGTGCAGGGAGCAAGATTTCAGATGAGAGACATTCAGTTTCACTTGAGAACCTATTGGTTTCAGAGAAGAGACCCCCTTTCCAAGTTGGTCCCAGTGACTCGAACCTTGATCCTAGCCCTCCAGTGGTGGCAGGATCAGAGCAATTTAAGATTGGGGGTCCTCTTCCTTCCCCCTACTCACGACTTGACTCTCACTACAGATGCTTCCCTTCTGGGTTGGGAGCCCACATGGCGACCTTTCCTCAGGAGTGTGGTCCCCCAGGAATCTCTGCTCCACATCAATTTGCTGGAACTCAGAGGGTCTTTTTAGCTCTTCAAGCATTTTCTGCATCTGTCCACGACAAGGTGATACAAGTCAGAACAGACAACACCACAACAATGTGGTACATCAACAAACAGGGGGGGCACTCGGTCTTCGGCCTTGTGCACCGAGGCAATGAAGTTGTGGTCTCTGGCCTATTCCCTGAACACTTCCCTCATAGCAGTTCATCTTCCAGGGAAGGACAATGTCCTAGCGGATGCTCTCAGCAGGATTTCCCAGGGCCATCACGAATGGTCCCTGGATCCTCAAGTGCTAGGGATAGTCTTTGCCAGATGGGGCACCCCTCAGACAGATCTTTTTGCAGCCCCAGACAATCACAAACTTCCTCTGTTCTGTTGCAGGCCTCCAGTGCTGGGCTCAGTTCCCCTAGATGCCCTTCTTCTGGATTGGGAGGGGAAGTTTCTCTATGCTTTTCCCCCCTTCCCTCTCCTATTCAAAGTACTAGTCAAAATCAGATCTCAGCCTTGCAGGGTGATTCTGATTGCCCCGGATTGGGCCAGGCAGCCCTGGTACCCACTCCTTCTGTCACTGACAATCCATCTTCCCTTTGCCTCCCAGGAATCACAACCTGTTGACTTGTGCCCAGGGAAGGGTTTGGTATCCGGACCTCAAATCCCTCAACCTCAAGGCCTGGCTCTTGAGGAGTTAGAGTTGCTGATTTACACCTCTCTCAGGGTGTTCTTGAGATCCTAAAGGCTTCTAGAAGCCTTCCACTAGAAGCTACTTATAGTTCTAAATGGAAAAGGTTTTCCATTTGGTGTGCTGGGAAAAATATTTCCCCAGAATCTGCTGATTTGCCCATTGTGTTAGATTACATGGTACATCTTAATTCCTTGGGTCTCAGACCAGCTACTCTGAGAGTTCATTTGGCAGCTGTATCTGCTTTTGTGTCAGCAGGAAAGTCATCCCCTCTTTCCTCTCATCCTGTGTTTTCCAAGTTTTTTAAGGGATTACTCCATACTAATCCACCTTTGGGAACCGGCCTGCTTGGGACCAATGTTTGCATTGCCCAGTTAATGCAACCCCCTTTTGAACCTCTGTCTTCTGCAGAGCTTAAGTACCTAACTTGGAAAACTGTTTTTCTAGTGGCTATCACTTCTGCCAGACGCATAAGTGAGTTGGAAGCCTTTGTCAGTGGAAACTGACTTTATTTCTTTCCACAGGGATAAGGTAGTCCTTAGGACTAATAGGAAGTTTTTGCCTAAGGTGGTTTCAGATTTCCATCTTAATCAATCTATCTCCCTTCCAGTATTTTTCACTGATCCTCCTCTTCTGGTGAGAGGAGGTTGCACAACCTGGATGTTAAGAGGCTCTTAGTTACTATATAGGCGTACCAAAGGTCACAGGTTCGAATCCCTCCAACTTTTCCTTACCTATGGTGAAGTTGGGAAAGGCAAACCTGCCACTAAGAGATCAATTGCCAGGTGGATTGTCTCTTGTATCCAATTTGTTATCAGAAACTGGGCAGAGCCCCCGGTTTGAGGCTCATTCTACAGGGTATAGCTGCGTTTCTAGCTGCTGCCAGAGACATCCCTATATTAGAGATTTGCCAGGCTGCTACTTGGAAAACGGTACACACTTTTACCAAGCATTACTCCCTGGATGTCCAGGCCAGGAGAGATGCTCGGTTTGGCACAGCTGTTCTTCAGAGCCTATTCCCTAAGTAGGTTCTGCCCCTCCTCCATGGAGGTACTGCTGTGTATTCTGCTACAGTCATAATATAGCAAGACTTCATGTTGTTTGAAGAAAAAATTACTCACCTTAGTAATGTTGTTTCTTTTAATGGAGTCTTGCTATATTATGACCTCCCCCCCAACCTGCCCCTCTCAGAACCTTTACTTGGGTGGGGTGCGGGCAACTTGGTGTGGGCACCTTTTTATGCCCTGTTAGCATTTTTGTCCCCTTTTGGGGCTTTGGGGGTGTGTGTTTTATTATACTTATGTTTTATTCTATTATTATTAGAATTGTGTTAGTATTTCTGGTCCCCTGACTTGAGTCTTGGGTGTTGGGACCAGCAATGGTTGTTATTATTTAGGTAGCCATTTGGCTAGTGTAGGTTACAGCTTCCACACAGACCTTAGTGAGTTTGGCTCGTAAAGATCTGACAGTTCAGGTTTGAAATAACACAGATAGAGCTGCTTCTTAGAGCTCGTGGCAAAATTCTATTTTGGAATGGTTTTAACCATTTCACCTCCGGAGCAGTTCTAGAGCTGGATCAAACTGCTACTGTCATAATATAGCAAGACTCCATTAAAAGAAACAACATTACTAAGGTGAGTAATTTTTTCTTCTGGCATAAGTGGTGCCAGCCTAACTGTAAATAAATGAAATAAATAAATCTGACCTCTTGTTCAGTTGACCTCGGTCTTTGAGGGTTTTTGTTATACATGTAGCATGTAGAAAAATGGAAAAAAAAACCAAAGTGCCGCGATCTGTCTCCTAGCCCGCTCGCTCTCCATCCGAATCGAAAAGTGATTTCTCTCCCAGCCCGTTCGCTCTCTTCATCTAAATCAGAAGCTGATTGCAGAAGACAGCCGATGATACATTTAAACTAAATACTACCACGATCTCCGTCCCGGCCAGTCTGCTCAATGGCTGTTTAGATCAGTTGCTAACTTGCAGCGGGTCACAACTTCCACCGCATAGCGTTTAATTTCCGATTTGTGTAAAAATAATGTATTTACTCTATTAGCTACAGAATCCGCTTATTTGCTTGTGTGTGTGTGTGTGTGTGTGGGGGGATACTGCCATGACAACCATATGTAACTACAGAAACCTTTGTAGGACAAAATTCCTTAAAAAAAAAAAACAGTTGACGGAGGAACTATTTTATTAAAAATCAAGACAGACATTAAACTTTTTCACTTTTAAATACTATACATTTAAGCTATCACATACATCTGTATTTTTGATAGCCATTTCGTAAGTGCAATAAACCACTCCAGGGTCTGTGTGTTAGACACTTTAACACACGGCTAGGAGACTGGACGCACTCGGCCACTGGCCTCGTGCCTCACTACGCCTCCTAGCAGTATGTTAAAGTGTCTAACACACACCCTGTCATGTCTTCTTGCTTACGTGTCCTAGCATCCTGCCACCACGCCAGGACAGATTCGCTATCAGGCGGCGGTGGTGGAAGAGGAGGAGGAGGAGGAGTCTGGTACTCGGGATACCCAGGCAAGGGCTGGTAAGCAGGATGATGCCAGTAGGGGTACTGGTACCCTGCAAACCCCGAGGATGACCTAGCCGGATATCCAGGCATTGGAGGCGGAGGCACCAGGCCTGGTGTCGGATGAGAAGAGTCCGGGAGCTGCCTGGCAGCAGAACAGGGGTCAGGCCCGTGGAAACCGCCAGGGTCCTGCAGGAGGAACTGAAGGCCCGGCCGGGAGGTGCTGGAAAGGCCGCTGGGCAGCGCAAGGGATCTGGGCGGGGCCAGAGGGTCCCAAAGGGGAGCTCCATACCTAAAAGATCTCGGTTTGGCAACGGACCCCTAGGAGGAGGGGGATCCAGTGGCGGAAAAGATCCAGGCGAAGGGGGGAAACTCTAGAAGAGACCTCAATGATAGGTCTGGGAGTGATCCTGACGGAAGGGAAAGGTCGGGAATGGGTGGCGAATCCCTGGGGGTAGAGACCGGCAGGGATGAAGTGTCCCCCATGAGCACACTCGTTCCGGCGTCGGTGTCCACAAGGGAGCCCGACGGGAAAGTAGATGCGGCTGTGAGGTCGATGGAGGATCCGTTGTCCGGCTCATCAGTCGTGACCTGGCTGGCCGTGGAAGAAGGACCACAGTCAGGCTTATCGGTCTGGGCCGAGCGCCCAGTGGCAGGGCGACTTATCGGCAGTGCTACGAGTGGGAGAACTGACAGATACCTCGAGAGAGGCAACCCTCGGCTGCCCGAACACCTTGACAGGAGGGGGAGAAGGCGTCCAGCCCACAGAAGTGGACGGAGTGCCCGTAAGAGTGGTATTCACACTTTTGGAAGTGGAGGGTCTCCCTTGCGGCGACAGGCTTCTCTCCCGGTGCTTCTCCTTGTCCTTTTTCTTTTTTCTGGGGCCGGAGACGACGACCTCTCCCCAAACTTCTGGAGCTCCTTTTCCATAGAAGCCATCCATTGGGTCAGAAGGTGGGCCTCGAGGGTTCGCTTGCGTTGAGTCCATGTGGCCTGGTTGAACCCTTGGCAAATAGCATACTCAGCAGAGTTGTGCTTGGGCCCCAGGCAGAGGAGGCAGCAGAAGTGGTCATCCCCATGCGGGATTTGGGTGCCGCACTTGGAGCACTTCTTCTTAAGATGAGATGACATACACTCGTTTGAAAAATTCAGAGAAAAATATATAGAATAAGACGAAAACGGTCGAATACTAAGCGGGCGACTGATCGCTGTTCTACCATGTCTGTTGAATGAACTGAAACGGCGGTGGGAAAGAACTGATGAGTGGGTGCGGGACCGCCCCTTTTATAGTCGGGCTGACGCTGCGTCACCGGACGTCGGGGGGCGGTACCCGCTGATGACTGCTAGCTAAAAGTCTGCCATTTGAACTGGACACCAGAGGGCAGTCTATATGTGAAGACTTACTGCAGGAACCCTCTCAAGTAAGATCTACTGAATCAGCGCAGAGTTAGAGAAAAGAATGCATGATCGAGGGCCTGGTACAAGTGATCCGCCTCACGAGGAAGAGCCAGGACAGCGGAAGGCTGATCCCAAAGCACAAGCACCGCATTCTGGTATGTCTGGATGAGTGGGGTACCACAACCACCAGGTCCTCTGGCAGTTCAAGACAGTCTGCCATGTCTTTTCTCTGACTATCATGTTCAGTAGTAGAGAAACCCATAATTTTCTGTATCTGAACCATCATATCCTGAATGAGGGGTCGTCAGGCGGGGAAGCCGCTGCATGGCAGGTGGGTTCCTTGTGCAGAGATGATACAGTGGAGAGAGAGGACAGAGGACAAGAGTCCCATTCTTGAATGTCAATGTTCTCCAGATCCTCTGGTATGTCATCTGGGAATTCTAAGTCCTCGGAGTAGTATCTTTCCTCATAACCCAAAGGGTAACCAGGTGGGGAGGTGGGCCGATCACCAGAAAACGCTTTGGTGGAGGTGTGGGTGACCGGGATGGTGATCCCCAGTATCAGGAGCTGGAGGCTGTGAATGCCTTTATTACCTTCAGAACCTGCTATACTACAGTATCCATGTCCACAGAAATGGGGTGGAGTTGTGAAACCAAGGAATAATAGAGAAGACATGAAACAAAAGCAGGTCTGGAGTCCGATGAAACAACCGGGTTCCTGGTCTCAATCAGGCTGGCCACAATGAATAAAAGCCCTTTGGGGCTCGAAAAGTAAAATCCATGGTATTCCCAGAGTCCCAGGGCCTGTTTTCAACGGGCCAAAAGGAGGAAGATCTGACATGTTTAACAGCCATTGACATCAACGAGAGACGAGTCACTGTCGACGGGCAGTGATGGTATAAGGTTCCGCTGAAACTACCACAAAGCACTAGAAAGCGGGCCACTCTAGAGAGAATAAACTCATCGACGAGGGGACATGAAGTGGTTATTGTCGACAAGCGCTTGGAACAGGATGCAGTGGAGATCCTAGTCACATCTGTGCTTGTGTGAAGCACCAGATGTGGGGTCCTTGTGATGGGCCCCTTGCTTCTCTAAGAGAGCGTTTTTTTGTTCCATAAGGTCAGCCCGGATAACAAGCAATCATCGTAGACAAGTCGCTTGGCTGAATTCCTGACAAAGTTCACAGGAAAATGAGTCGTGTGTGGGTCCCAGACAGCGGGCACAGACTGGATGATTGTCGAAACGGTAGATTTTTCTACCGCAACGCACAGGAGCGAAAAAGTGATTAGTTTGAAGGTCCTTCTGACATTCGCCAATGAAGGAGAGGAAACGGGGGCGGGAATGTTCCTGTTTGCTCAGTGTCTCGTCGATGACTGCCTACACTTTGCACTAGCTACTGCGTGTGAGCTGAAGACGGCGGGAAAATGAACTGAGGATACCAGGAACTGCCCACTCTTATATAGGTAGAAGGATGACGATTTCACCGGTGGGCAGCTCCTGGTAAAACACTGCTATAAGAGCTGCTGTGCACCACAGCAACCTCTGGCGACTACTCAAAAGTATCACCTGCTGCAAGAGACCATCCCGTGGAAGATCTACTGTTACAGGTGAGTAAATACAGCTTACTCACCTGTAACAGGAGTTCTAGGAGTGGTAATATGTTGTTCATCCACACTTCTTGGCAGGTATGTTGCCGCTTTAAGATGTGCCGGAAAGTCTTCAAGCTGGCTCCTCCCACCCACCCGGGTGGTAAAACCCTCGGCTCCGCCCCATGACGCCAGATCCAGCCCGCTGGAAGCCAGGTTGCGGTCAAGCCGGGGAGGTCGTGGATGGGGCCGAGGATAGACCAAACGGGAGTGCCTTGAACTGGTGGTGGTCCTCTGAACGCAAACGGCGAGGTATGTATGTGAGAAGGCGAATGGAATGTGCAGATAAGCATCCTGAATATCCAGAGCACAAAGCCATTGACCCGGCCAGAGGAGGGGCAGAAGGCTCTACAGAGAGAGCATCCTGAACCTTTTGTATTCTACGAAAAGATTCAGGGAACTAAGATCCAAAATTGGTCTGAGATCTCCAGTCTTCTTTGGGACCAGGAAGAAATGGAAATAGCAACCTGTCCCTCGCAGATGAGGGGGGACGGGCTCTATAGCTTGCTTCAGCAGGACAGCCGAAATTTCCTCCTGGACCAAAAGATGATGATCCCGTGAATACGACGACTTCATAGGGGGGTGGCGGGGTGGTTTCTGAAGAAACTCTATCGAGTGCCCCTCTGCTATAAGCTGGAGCACCCAAGAATCTGTGGTTATCCTCTCCCATCCCGGAAGGTGGAGGGAAAACTTCCCTCCTACCGGTTCCTCCGGAGGTAGTGGGAGAGGAAAGGAGTCAGGTGGTGTGGGGCAGTGCCGCAGCTGAAGCACCCGCTGCTTTTTTGGGCGGGGGTTGGCTTAGCAGCTGTGGGGGCCCGGCGTTTTGTGGCCTGCCTTCCCTGTGGTTTCGCCTTTGTCCGATTCCGTCTGCGAAAGGGATGGCGCTGCTGCTGATGGGGACGGTACATGGAATCAACCGACTTCAGTGCCGTCCCCTTCTCTTGCAAATCAGTGATGATGTCCTTGAACATCACCCCCAAAAAGCACCGACACCCGTAAGGGTGCTTCCTGGATAGCAGATTGCACCTGGACCAACCCTGACACACGGAGCCAAACATGACGCCGTAGGCCTATGGCGAAAGCTGAGCTCCGTCCAGCGGTGTCCACTGCATCGTATGTCGCACGAAGCATGTGGTGACTGGCCGAACGAGCAGAGCGGACAAGATCAGACAACTCCTGCTTGACTTGGGAGTCAGGCAGGGAGTCCAGTTTGGCTTCCATCTGAGTCAGAATGGCTTTCTGGTAGTCCCCCATATGGCCGAATAGTTCAGGGCCCTGATCCCCAGCGTGGAGGAAGCATAAATCTTTCTCCCATACTGGTTCAGAAGGTGCGATTCCTTATCAGGTGGTGATGAGCTAAGATGTTTGGGGTTTGCCGATCGGCCGTGAGCGGTGCTAATCATGACTGAGTCGGCACGAGGGTGAGAATCCAGATAATCAACACTCTCTGGAGCCTGATATAGCCTGTTCAACTTCCTTGGAAGTGGGGCTAGAGCCAACGGCTGTTTCCATATTGTGGTAACGAGGTTGGCGTGAGGCTCTATCCAGAGTGGCACCAAGGTAGGAGCTGTAACGGGCAGATCCAGATGTTCAGCGAGTTTCAGACGCTGAGGATCTGGTTCCAGGGAGTGCCACTGATGAACCTCCTGGATTTTCCTAAGCAACTCCGTAAAAGAAGGATCCTCCGGAGGAGTCCTTGGCCTGGGCTTCGACGGAGAGCGTGGCTCGTTGTCTCTCTCGGAGCAACCGTCGGAAGAATCTGAGGAGTCCGAGGGTGAAGAGGAGGATGAAGAGGAAAGAGACTCCCTTTCCCAACCCTGGGGAGGACGTGTGGGAACCTAGGACGGCACTGTCGTCGGAAGGCGGCTCTTGACCTCTTTGGTGAGCTGAGCCTTGGCCTCAGCCCACCAGGAGGCCAGAGTCTCATGCAGGTCCACCGGCAGCCGCAAGGGCGGTGGAGGAGGAGGAGGCGGGGGATAAGGATACGGGTTGTAACCATATGGAGCGTATCCAAAACCCGGCTACGGGTACTGTGGCGCCGGATACTGCGGTCCCGGGTACGCCAGCGTCGGATAGGACGGAGGGTACCCAGGGGGGCTGCCGGAGCAGACGGCCCGGCCGGTGGCCTCACGGGCAGGTCCACAGTGGAGGGCCCGATGGGAGCAGGATGTCTTCCGGAGTCGGTAAGGCTGGTGTCAGGCCTGACGTTGAAGGTACCAATGTCGGAGGGGCGGGCGTCCGGGAGCCGACGCCAGGTCCACGCACCAGGAGGCGGAAGGACTGACGGAGGAGGAAGATCCCCAGCTTCGCCCGGGGATGGAGGGGAAAAATCCCCGGGTTCGAGTTGGGGAAACTCTGGTTCCCCAGATGGCAGTGAAGGCTGCAGGGAACCGGGTACTATGGATGTGGGAGGGTCCGTCGTTGGTTCCTTCGTCAGCCGGACGAGCCGACGTGAGGCTTAAGGGCGAGCGCCCGGCGGATGCCGGAGGAGCTGGCGTCCGACGAAGAGAGCCACCACCGGAGGCAGGTCGAGTAGAGGGATCGGAATGGTCCGGTGGAGTGGAGGCCGCGCGCTGCCCCGAAAGGTCGGACGTCTTACTGGCCCTCTCCGGGCAGATGTCAGAGGAGCCGATGCCCAGCTTACTGGAGTCACCCACAGTGGTAGGCCGCAAGCCTGCGGCCAAACCAGGGGTGGAGGCCTCCAACTGCCTGGAGGCGCCCGCAAGGCCTGATCGCGAGCCAGACGGGGGAGCTGACGCCGGAAACCCTCCGAGTTGCAGTCGAGGAGCGTGGTCCCTCGAGGGACGTTACTCAAGGGCCCCAGCCGACTCCCGAGGGAGACGCTGTGGAGGAGCCTCTTGTCCCGTGCCTCCCTTCTCCTTCCGATGGCCTTCGGGGGAAGTGGACACCTGTCTCAGTTTTTTGAGCTCCTTCTCCAATGAACTCATTTTCTTCTTCAGAATATGGGCTTCCAGGGATTGCTGCCGCCTTTTCTGGGTAGCCACGTTGAAACTGAGGCAGTGCTGGCACTTCTCGACCGGGAGATTGGGGCCTAGGCAGAACAGGCACAGGGAGTGGCCGTCATTGTGCAGTAGTTGTGCGCTGCACGAATCGCACATATTCTTGTGCTCGGAGGGTGTAGGGGACGACATACACCAGACGATTACTGACGTTAGATGAAAAAGCAATTATTTTCGCTAAAAACAACGAAGATAGGGCACAAACATTTCAGCTTGAGGCCGTAACGGTAGCCAACGGGCGGAAAGAACTGGAAGGCGGGCCAGGGACTACCCCTTTATACCGCCTCCTGACGCCGTCACCTGACATGGGGCGGTCCTCGCCAGGGACCGCTAACCAGAAATTTGTCCGTGGTCCTGCCGCCTGTCGGCGTCAGTCCTATATGTAATTACCTCATCAAGAGCCCTCAAGTAAGATCTACTGTTACGGTAAGTTCCTCACGAACTGCACTAGCTTGCTTCGAGAGGATTCCTTCAGTAGGTCATTACATATAGGATTGAATCCCAAGCAGTCCCTCATAAGAGAGACCCAGAGAAACAAGGAGGAGGAGAAAACAAACTCCCAACAAAACTGGGAACAGGAATGAACCCAGTCTAAGATAGAAGGCCCTGCAACACAGCTAGGCAGAAACCTGCCCTCCGCCTAGAAGCAATGTCCAGACTGTAGTGTTTGGTAAAGGTATGGACAGAACTCCAAGTTGCTGCTGCGCAGATATCTGCCATGGAAACGTTCTGCAAAAAAGCAGCGGAAGCAGCCATGCCCCTGGTAGAATGACCTCTGATGGGACCCGGCAGAGGTTTGTCATACTTTTGGTAACAGTAGTGAATACAGTTACCCAACCAATTGGAAAGGCACTGCTTAGAAACAGCTTTGCCCGCCGACCTGGGGGCAAAGGAAACAAAGAGCTGATAGCAGCTACGGATATCTTTTGTTTGGTGTGTGCAACACCGAAGGATCCGATGGACATCCATGGTGTGCAGGAGTGCCTCACCTCTGTTTGTAGGGGACGGGAAGTAAACTGGAAGCTCTGCTGATTGGTTCAGTGTGGCTTCTGACACCACCTTGGGTAAAAACTTGGGATTTGTCCTAAGGACCGCCTGGTACCTGTGGAAAATAAGATAAGGCTCTTTACAAACTAGAGCCTGAAGCTTCAAAATCCTTTGAGTTGAAGTAATGGCAACCAATAATAATGTCTTCCAAGAAAGAAAGCGAAATTGCAGCTCATCACTAATTCGATTGGGGAAGTAAGTTTCTCCAACACAAAGTTCAAATTCCAAGGGGTGTAGGGCTGCGGATTGGGGAGGTTCAGATGGCGGATCCCTTTCAGAAAGGTTTCGAGACTCCAACTGAGCCACAGTGGTTTACCATCCACCAGCTCGTGGTATCAAAATTGCCGAAGGTGGACCTTCAAGGAAGAATACGACAGACCTGAGTCTGAAAGGTGGAGGAGATATTCCATGGACTATGGGTCAAACAAGAAAACTGGTTCCAATCCTTGGAGGTCGTCCAAATAGAAAAAAGTTTCCACTTAATGGCATAAGTGGAACGAGTAGAGGGTTTTCGAGCCTCTACTAGTACTTGAGCGACTCGAGAAGAGACCCTCAAGCGGGAAACTTATGTCTGCAGGAGCCATGCATGAAGATGCAGTGTCCTGAACCCCGGATGAAGAAGACGACCTCAATCCTGGGTCAGGTGGTCGTGAGTCACTAAGTGGAACCGGTGGTTCTCTGGTTAGCTGTTGCAGTAGAGGGAACCAAATTTGTCTCGGCCAAAGAGGGGTGACAAGGATCATCCTTGCCTTCTCTGCCTGAAGCTTGATGAGAACCCTCTGGAGAATGGGAAACGGAGGGAAGACGTACAAAAATTTCCCTGTCTGAGAGACAGAGTGTGTTGCGCCAGAAAGCACCATGCCCTGGAATGAACAAGCAAAAAACTGGGAAGTTTTGCGATGGAGTGGGAGGCGAAGAGGTTGAGTTCCGGATGCACCCACTTTAGGAAGAGAGACTCTGCCACTTCCTGATTTAGTTACCATTCGTAAGTTAGGGTCAGAGACCTGCTGAGACTGTCTGCCAGGACATTTTGAATGCCTGGAACATGCATACCTACTAGGGCCAGATTGTGCTGGATCGCTCAGTTCCACACTGCATCGCCTCCTGCAAAGGGGCACGAGCGAGTTCCTCCTTGTCTGTTGAGGTACCAGACTACTGGACATATTGTCCGTCTGGACAAGCAGTGATCCCTTGGGAAGGAGGGCTGAAAGGCCTGTAAGGTGTGTACAAGACCGCCTCATCTCCAGAACATTGGTGTGTAATGATGCTTCCAACTGGACCACAGTCCTGTGTTTGATGCTCCCATCCCATGTTTGATGCATCTGTAGTCAGGGATGCAGAGAGAGCTGGGCTCCTGAAAGCAGACCCAAGGAGAGGTTGCGGGTTCCTCCAACACAGCAATTCTTCTGGACTGTTGAAGACACCAGGACCAGATGGTCCAGGTAGTCCAAGAGTTGATCCCACTGCACCCGCAAGGACCACCGAATGATTCTCATGTGTAGCCTCCAAGGGAAATGGTGGTGATGGAGGCTGCCATCAGGCCAAGAGTGAAGGACCTCCCGGCGGGATGGTCCTGGATGCAGCTACTAAAGAAGCCTGACGTACCAGTGTCTCCACCCTGTCTGGAGGAAGGCTCTGCATTGGATCATATCCAGAACCGCCCCAATGAATTGAAGTCTCTGGGATGGAATCATAGATGATTTGGGAATACTGATGGTAATTCCAAGTTTGACAAAGAGGTCCAGTGTAAAGGACACAGCCTCCAGTAAAGAATCCTTGGAAGGCACAGAGAACAGCCAATTGTCCTGTGTAGGGGAAAACCGCAGTACCCTGGTGGCGAGAAAAGCCTCCAACCACCAGGCACTTGTAACACCCGAGGTGCCGAGGACAGACCAAAGGGGAGGGCCTGAAACTGGAAGTGCTCCCCCTGGAATAAGAACCGCAGGAATCGGCAGTGGCTGGGGAAGATTGGGATGTGCAGGTAAGCATTCTGCATGTCCAGAGCGCACCGTCAATGATTCTCCAAAAGAAGTGGGAGAAGGCTCTGGAACATCAGCATCTAGAACTTCTTGTATTCGATGAACAGATTGAGACTGCTCAAGTCGAGGATGGGTTTCAAGTCTCCAGTCTTTTTTGGAACCAGGAAAAAGTGGGAGTAAAACCCCCATCCCCTTTGCCAGTGGGGAACGCGCTCTATTGCTTCCTTGAGCAAGAGGCTTTGAATTTCTTCTCGAATGAGAAAAGCCTGATCCCTGGAATAGGAAGACCTTTTTGGTGGAGTGTCTGGTGGGATCTCCAGAAACTCTGTGTGTGTCCGATGGACACCAGTTGCAGGACCCAAGCATCGGAGGTTACGTCCTGCGCATGGTGGGCGAACCTCCCCCCCAACGGCTCCTATGAGAGGCTGAGGAGGTGGCAGGATAGGGAGTCAGGAGGTGGCAGGACGCTCTGAGGAGGAGGGCCCTGAGTGTCTTTGGTTTTGGAAGTAGGAGAGGGCGGAACCGTGGTCTTGCTTTTCCTGGCATCGAGCCGGGCCTGCTTCCTCTGCCTCAGGTCCTCTTCGAAAGGGCTGCTGCTGAGTGCCCGATCTCGAGGCCTCTATCCTGGAGATCAGTGATGATGTCTTTGGTATCACCACCAAAAAGCACTGAGCCTCTGAAAGGGGCATCATGAATCGCAGACTGTACCTCTTTGGCGAGACCAGAAATGCGAAGCCATGCGTGCAGTCTTAAGGCAACGGCTGTCGCCGAGGTGTCTACAGTCGATGGAGTTGTATGTATCCTGCAGAGCATGCCTACAGGAAAAGCGTGAGAGGCGGAACTCCTTGGTGAGCTCCTCGAGGGTTTCATAGCCTGGACTCGGGCCTCCAGCCTGGACAGAGTGGCTTTTTGGTGACACACCATGTGGGCCACGTAATTTAGGGATCGGAGCGCACATGTGGTGAAGCATAAACCTTTCTACTTAACTGGTTCATCTGCCTCGACTCCTTGTCTGGAGAAGAGGTACTCATGTCTTGGGTGCAGACGAGCGATCATGAGCAGCCAAAATAACAACGGATTCTGCCTTTGGATGCACTCTAAGAAAAGGAGCTTCCTTTGGTGCCGGTACACTCAGTCCACCCTCTTGGGGACAGCTGAGGGAATGAGGCATCTGCCAGACCGCAGAGGTGAGGTCCAACCAGGAGATATCTCTACGGAGACAGAGACTCTAAGTCCAGGTGTTTGGTGAGCCTCTGTTGCATGGGGTCCTGATACTCCGACTCCCAGTCAAAAAGTCTTTCATGGACCTCAAGAGGTCTGAAAAGGTAGGGTCCGGGGGGGGGGACCGGACTTGGGGGAAACCTTGCCCTTCTGAACCTCTGGTTCTTCTGAGGGCTCCTCCTCTGCTGACTTGTCGGCATCCTCATCATCATCCACCCCCTCGTCCGGAAGAACAACGGTTTTACGGACTGTCCCCGAGACGTGGACCGTCGATGGAGTAGAAGAACTCCTCAGGGACAGAGATTTGGGAGAGCGCGGGTGTGGGAGCCTGTTTTCCAGATCTGAAACCAACTCAGAGCATGCCCCCTGTCACCAACACTGAATTAAGGTCTTGAAGTCCGCGTGAGCTGGAGCCGGTGGGGGCGAGGTTGAGGCTGGGGGAGGGAGGTGGAGGGAGGATTACCAGGGGAGGTGGTAGTGATACCCTGGTAACCCTGGAAATGGTAGCCCTGGTAGGATTGTACCCAGCATAGTACTGTCCTGAAGTACTCCAATCAGGAGAAGGACCAGCTGAGTAGTGGTCCGAGCCAGAATACCCGGGGCACTAATGAGAAACTGTCCAAGCCTACAGAATAAATCCCCGTCAGGGGGTCTGACGGAGGTGCCCACGCTGGACCTGCAGTTGTATAAATCGGTAGATCCGATGCTGGGATATTCAATGTCTGAGGTATTAACGTTGGGACTGGCACCACCTGATCCAGTGCCAGAAAGGGAGCCGGCGTAGGGGACCTGACGGAGGGACCTTGTCTGGCACCGGAGCCTAAGGCTGGGACAGACGACTGGGCCTGGGCTCTGAAGTTGTTGTCGGAGGTTCTGGCATCGGGTGAGGGTTTGCCAGATCCAACGGTGGGATCGGGACCGGGATATTCACCGGATCTGGAGGGATCCCACCCGATGGGAGAGGAAGAGCCTCCACCACTAGGCCGGACGGCTGAAGAGGGGCCTCCTTCACAGTGACCCCATCAGGGGAGAGCGGAACTGACCCCGAGGAATGGTCTTCGACGTCGAGGGGCTCCGCACTGTCCTCACCTTTAGTACCCACCAGAGATGGGGAGGGTACTGGTGGGGGAGAAGAGGGAAGAGGGGCAGTCTTCCCCTGGTTCGTCCGGACATCGGGAGAGGCGCTGTTAGGCCCAGATGGGCGAACCATGCCTGAGTGGCCATCGGAGACAGTTGTCTTATCAGACGGAGCCGGGAGGGCAGGGAAGGAGCCCCTGGCCGACTTATCAGCTGTAACCGTGCGGGTCCCCGAAGTCTGGGGAGCCGATGGACGACTTACCCACAGAAGTTTTGTCCGACTTACCGCCAGAAGTCACCTCAGGCGGGCGGCTTAGAAGAGGCCTTGCTCGTTGAGGGCCGAGAGGCCTCTGGCTGGCCTCAGCGGGCGCCCTAAGATTTCTCCTTGCGGTGCTCTTTCTTTTAGGGAACAGAGACTGAGAACCGAGGCCCCAAAACCAGCATCCCAGCGTGACTCTAGGTTGATGTTGTATTGGGAAATTAAGGTGTTTGCTGACTTCCAGGTAGCAGCCCTGCAGATTTCCTGGATAGGGTCGTCCCTAGAAGAAGCCACCGTCGCAGTAGTGTGGCGGGTGGAATGAGCCCTTAGCCCTATGGGAGGCTCCCTACCCGCCAACCTATAGCAGAGATCAATACAGGATGTAATCCATCTGCCAATCATACGCTTGACTGCAGGTGCACCTTCAGCATAGGTGACAAACCGCTGGTAAACCTCTCCCTGAATTTCAGCCATGCGCTCCTTACAGTAAGCGAGCCTCACCTCAGGTCAAGGTATGGAGCCTGTATTCGGCATCCAAGGTGTGACAGGGTAGAACACCGTGAGAGTCATCACCTGGTTCACGTGGAACTGCGACACAACTTTCGGAAGGAACTTTGGGTTGGGGCGCAGGACAACCTTGTCCCTATGGAAGACAAGATAATCCTTCTGGCTGACATGATAGCCACCAAGAAGGCGGTCTTCCACGGCAAATGTGACATCTCGCATTTGTGCATCGGTTCGAATGGCTTGCCTATGAGCTTTGCCAGTACCAGCAGCAGATCCCACGGTGATGGTGGTTCACGCACCAGAGGGGGAAATGTGACCGAGGCCTTGGAAAAAGCGCCAGACCTCCTTCTCCTGCGCCACCGACTGCTGACCGGCCCACGTCCGGTAAGCAGAGATGGCTGCCAGGTGCACCTTAAGGGTCATTGACCGAAGTCCCCCTTTCGAGAGGGACCATAGGTAATCTAGGATGCTAGCCACTGGACAGATCAAAGGGTCCAACCCCTTGCCCTGACACCAAATGGAGAATCTCTTCCATTTGAAGGCATAGCACTTCCTAGTCGATTCCTTCCTTCCTAGATGCCTCAACAACAGTGAGTACATCTTGAGAGACCCAAAGCCTGGAACTCTAGCAGCTCAGTAACCAGGCTGTCAGGTGCAGAGATCGAAGGTCCGGGTGGAGTACCTTCCCCTAATTGATGGAAAGCAGGTCCAGGTGTGCTGGAAGACGCCTCGGGAGCCTGATGCTGAGGCGGAGATCTGGGTACCAAAACTGGCGGGTCCAGTCCGGAGCCACCAGGATCACCTGTGCATTGTCCTTCCTGACCTTGAGCAGCACTCTGTGGATCAAGGGAAGTGGAGGGAAGGCACAGAAGAGGCCTGGGGTCCACGGCCTTGAGAAGGCATCCCCTGCAGATAGCCTTGCTGAGGGGGGCGGGCACAATACAGCCTCAGCTTTGCGTTCTCCCTGGAGGCAAACAGGTCCACCTGAGGGGTGCCCCACTGGGAAAACAGACTGTAAACTACCACCGGGTAGAGAGACCACTTGTGATACGCCTCGTCCATCCTGCTGAAAGCATCCGCCAACTGACTGGAGGCTCCTGCCACGTGGATGGCTAGGAGATCCGCCTCCAGGCTGCACACAAGGGTCCAAGTGCGGAGAGCTTCGTTGCACAGTGGCAGGGAATGCGTTGTTGTGGCATCAGGACTTCTTGGGGGTCCAAAGCCCATGGACTCTGTGTTCCCCTAGGTGGGCACCCCAGCCCATGAGAGGCGTTGGTCATCAAGGTGACCGTTGGCTGAGGCGGACAAACAGGATCCCTTCCTGCAGATGTTCCGAACAGTCCTCCACTGCAGAGCATCCTACATCCTCTGGGTCACAGTGAACAGCTGGTTGAAGTGACCTTTGCGCTGCGACCACTGACTGGCTAGCTCCCACTGCAGGGTGTGCATATGCCACAGGGCCCAACGGACCATGATGGTGCAGGCTGCCATGTAACCCAGGAGGCGCAAGAAGTCCTGGGGAGGGCGCAAGTGCCCAACCAGAAATGATTGGGCATAGGATAGAACCTCTACCCTGTCCACCGGAAGCCTGGCTCTGGCTCAGCAAGAGTCTAGCTCTGCCCCAATGAAACTGATCACCTGCATGGGTGCAGGTTCCAACTTGGCCTCGTTGATAAGGAGGCCCAGGTCGATGTAGGTCTGAAGGGCCAGATCCTGGGCCGATCTACCTGCTGCCTGGAGGGACCTGCTATCAACCAGTAGTCCAGGTAGGGGTACACCCAGACCCCTCGACACTTCAGATGTGCCGCCACCACTGCCATGCATTTGGTGAAGACCCTGGGGGCCAAGGAGAGGCCAAATGGCAGGGCTTGGAACTTGTATAGGATTCCCTCTGCCAGGAACCAGTGGAACCTTTGGTGGGACGGACGGATCGGGCGTGGAAGAACGCGCCTGAAGATCCAGACAGCAGAACCACATGTCCTGCTCGAGAGATAGCATGATCTGGGACAGAGTCACCATCCTCAAGGTGTGGAACCCGAGAAACCCGTTCAGGTCATGCAGATCTAGATTGGGGCGCCAGCCCCCCCGTCCGTTTTGCCTTCAGGAAGTACCTGGAGACAAACCCTGGGTGTGCAGGAGGATCCGCTACTCTGACCACCACCTCTTGGTGGAGGAATGTGGGCTATGTCGGCTGGAGGGCTGACAAGAGTGTCTGCAGACACCAAACCCTCCCGTGAGGCGGGCTCAGCTTGGAGGGTACTGCTCGATTCAGAAGCAGACCCTGACCGACCACCTCCAGGACCCACGTGTCCGTGGTAACAGCGGACCAGGTGGAAAGGAAGTGGCGGAGAGGTGTGATGGGTATGGGGTTGGCAACCCCATCCCATCACTGTGCAGGCTTGTAGGAGGGCCTGGCTGAGGAGCCACTGGGATCTTTGCCTCTGGACTTTCGGGGCACTGAAGCCACTGAACTGGGCTGGGGGTGCCACGACTGAGCCTGCTGCCCGGGCTGGTTTGGCTGCAGGGGTGGATGGCCGAAAGGGCTTGTGCTTCTGCTGCTTGGGGCCCTTAAGAGTCCTTCTGGACGGACTGGACAGAGTCCAAGGTGGCACTGGACTTTTCTAGATGCTGGAGGTGACAGTCAAACTCCAGGCCCAAACAAGTTGGTGCGCAGAAAGGGAACGTCCATCAACTTATGCTGGGTATCTGCCGTAAAGGTCCAGATCATCAGCCAGGCCCTACAGCGCATGGCGATGGCAGTCGCCACCGAGTGGGCAAAGAGTCCCTGATATCCAGGGCTGTCTGGAGCCGCTGTTTAGCTACACCACAACCCTGATCCTGGACCTGTTTGACCGTGGTCTGGAGGTCTGTGGGGAGATAAGGAAGCACCCCATCCAGGGACCCAAGAGGGCATGGGAGAAATGTGCCATGATGACAGCCCAGCTTCACCTGGCAGAGATCGGGAGAGGCAGCATAAACTGCTTTTTGCAGAGTAGTCCACTTCTTGGACTCCTTGAGGAGGCAGCATAAACCTTTTTGCAGAGTAGTCCAACTTCTTGGACTCCTTGTCCGGTGGTTTATCCACCTACGTATGACCCAAATGCTGGAACACAGAACTGGTCATTATCCCTAGGCCGAGGGTGTTCTGTGAACCTCGAAGGAACAGATGGGCACCGCATATTTACGGTCATATGGGCAGATGGCGCAGGGCAGGAAGCAGGGTGATGCCAAAGCTCCAGGGCGGGACCCACAATAGCCTTGGCCACTGGAAGACCTCCTTGGTGAATCCTCTTACCCAGGATATTGGTAAGGGTAAGGCCCGCTTCTGAACGGCTCCAACAGCATCCCGTAGATTTGGAGAGGAGACAGAGGATGCCCAAAAGGATGAAAGGCCCTCCTCCGTGGAGAAATCCCCAACCCGACGCATTGACCGGACAGAAGTGGAGTGAGGAGTTGTTGTCGGACTCAAAAGAGTCCCGTACAGCGCCGACCACCTGTGTCACCCTTAGACCCAAGGCGGATGGTCAGGCATGAGTGACCGACAGCTGATGGGAAGCCCCTTAGCTGGCTGAGATTCCTTGGACGGAGCCCGGACGGTGGCTGAAAAGGTGCCTCCACCACGATCTGTGGAGAGGCCAGTTTAGGCACAGCTGAAACGGCCTTCACTGGCTCCGCAGGTGGAGGGGTGGTGTTCACCTGCCCAGAAACTCTGGAGTCTTAGGCAACGGTCAGGATGGTGCCAGCCACATAACAGCCAAGGTATGAGCCAGTGTCGGCTTCTGACCGGCCAGAACCAACTGTGGCCACATAAGGTCCTCATAGCGCTGATGCAACTTGTGTCGAAGCCTCCCCTCAGCTGAGGAGGACAAGGAAGAAGAGGACTTGCATGACCCACAGGAGGAAGATGACCGAGACCGTTGGAGTTACTCGGAGGGAGCCGGGGAGTCCTGCGGCTCCTCCCGGTCAACTGGAGCCTTGGGATCCGGCCCAATGGGCAGGATTGGCTCGGTCGGTAGGACAGGAGTCCTAAGAGAGAAGTGTCGGCCTCATCACGAGAAGTGGGTCGGCTGGATTGAGAAAAATCTTAGCGGATCGTGAGCTCGTGTCTCGACAGACTGGCCTGACTGGGGAACGTGAAGCCAGCAGCTAAGGCGCAGTTTAGGCGTGGTTGAAACCGAAGAATGTTGACAAAGAGTCGACGACGACTCCTTGGAGCGTGAGCTGTGCAGGCCCGAAGGGCCCCCTCTCTTAGTCGGTAGAGACTGGTACAACTTCTTTAAGGAGCCTGAAAAGGTGCAGTCCAGTTTAAGAGGAATGAAAACAGCTGCTGAAGAGGACTGCTCACCAGCCCAAGCCATCTCCTCCTCCTCGAAAGCCTTCATCTGTTCCAACTGCTCAGTGTACCCTGTGGCTGCGGAGACCACCCAACGGGCTTCTTTTGATTTGACCGGCGGGTTCTGTTTTCCGGGTGGCTCAGCTGCAAACTGGTGAGGCAGTTGAACACGTTCGGGTGAAATGAGCGCGACAAATGAGCAGGCCTGGGTATCGTGATCATGCCCAGGCAATGGCATACGCGGGTGTGCGGGTCAGTGCGCACATCTTCTGCCCACAGGGGCACCGGCGGATCCAGGTGAGGACCTGTCCTCCATCGCGGTTGTGATCAAAGATCGTGCGAAAGAAACTGATGAGTTTAAGTTTGAGCTTAGGAAGTAAATTAGAAGATTTGAAAGCCAGAGCCTACTCAGAGTGGGAGCGGTAAGGAGGGAACCTGCTTCTTCCAGCGGAAAGGAAGATCTGGTGTCAGTAGGTGGAGTCGAGGGATATACCACCTGGGTGGGTGGGAGGAGCCAGCTTTGAGACTTTTTGGTGATTCATAAAGGGAAAGGCAACTGCCAGACAGTGTGGATAGAACATATCCACATGCCTAGAATGTATGCTCTTTGGTTAATAACCACACTATAAACACTTCAAGAGGGTTGCCATGACATTATTGTAAACCTCGAGAGTATAGCTCGAGGTTTCAGATGTCACGGCAACCTCTCTAAGTAGTTTCAATGCAGTTATTAACCAAAGACCATACACTATATTTTTTATAGTGTATGGGCTACCAAGATTGTGTAATCGCAAACTGAAATACCTTTCTGAATAATTCTTACCTTAAGCAGTCATAAATCATGCAGGAAGATTCCTCAACAATGTTTACTGTGTGTTCTTTGCAACACACTATTCTTCAGTACAGTCTGGCACAAATCAATTAATTTAAATACCAATATTTTAAACATTTTTCTCAAAGCGGAACACTGAATACTGTGAGCATTTCGTTTTGTTATACCACTGATATGACATACTCAAGAAGGGTCAACAACAGAGTGATGTCATAACAAGGTTGTAATCTGCTTGATTTCAGTTAGCAATAAGGGCCACCCATACATTATAAAAAATATTACATCATATAAAAACAGAACATGTGTGCAAATAAGCTACTGCTAGCAATGTGAAGGCCAAAAAGCAGCATAAACAGTGAAATACAGGCTCACCAGTCCAACAACAGATATGGCTACGTCTTTCAGAACTCCATACTCAGGGCACCTCTCCATGTCATCCATCACAGGCTGCTACTCAGAAGTACTGTAGTACCCCCTCCATAGAAGAGAAGCATGCCAAAACAACAAAATTGGAGAATCCAGAGGAAAGACGGCCATGTTCAGTATTGCACCTACAACTGAGCTCTGCTTACGCATTGATGTGGAACCACGTCATCGTAACAGCTCTGTAATTTTTATCATTTATAAATGCTTATTTACACACATGTCCTGTTTTTAAGTGATGTAATGTTTTTTATAATGGCAAGTGTTTAATAAAGGGGGGCTTTGCTTGAAGTTAGATCGCTTAAGGGGTGTCCTTCTGCTTACCACAACTGTTTTGCAGCATATATTCTGAACAACAGGGATACACATATGAGGTTCCCTGATGGGTTTATTTTGCTGCTGGCCCTACCTGCTTTTATGGAGGTCTTTGCACTGCTTGAATTTGCACCTTGGGGTAATGTGCACATAAACAAGGTGAGCCCCCACCCTCCTCTTTCCTGCATAGTGAGTGTCAGAATGTGAGCAGTTTGAAAAGAAGATCTAGCAGGAAGGAGTATGGCACGTGGGAAGATTTCTTTATTCCATTAAGCATGGAGTCAAAATGCACTTTTACATTCATCAAAAGTAAAGCAGAGCATCATGTTTGTCTATAAGCTTTATTGGTATTCGTTTTACATTTTACAATGCATTGCACAGACTCGGTTCAAGCATGAGATGTTAGTGCACCTGTAAAAATGGTCATTCTCAATTACTTGCAAACCAAACAATGCTTGAAATTTCCAAAGAACACATTCGCAGCATTAGCTATACAATCCACAGATATCAGAAGTACTAGCATTTAAGTGTCTGTAAACGTGTTTATACTTAGAACATACTATGCTTGTGCAATGACATGTAGGCCTGCATAAAATACATTGTTTTAATTAAACACAAACAAGGATGCGTATATTCTAGATTTTGTTTATTTAAAGCTTATGTGCTATGGAGAAACTTAAAACTCTTGTCACTTCTGTGAAATATCAAGCACTGTGGAGCAGCTGAATACAAGTCTAAGCGTTGTGAAACACTATGTTGGCATTTGATAAAACAGTAAAATCACAATACAGTTACATTTCATACCAAAAGCAAGGGTTGTTCTTTTTCTTGCTGTAATGATACTTTATTAAACACATCTCGCATAGAAAATTTGCAACAATCTCAACTCACAGACCATACGAACACAGTGCATATACTGTGGGGAAAAAAATAAAATGAAGGTTATCCCCAGTTCCACCTGCGCCATGATTTCCTGAAACACAGTTAAGACTAGCCCCCACCCCCAAACAAAGCACAATGTACAGCTTCCTCAAATCTTCCCTACTAACTAATCAGTGTTTCAAACAGCATAAATAAAAATAATTAGTTCTAAGATCTTACATCAGCAGCTTACAATACTTATGAAGGTGACAGGTAGACTGGTATGTGTCCTCCAAACACTGCATCACTACTAAACTGGTAATAGATTTATGAAATTACACTGCAATGTCAAGGTGTCTGTGTCTTGCCTAACCCTCCCCAAACAACCTGACGGGATTTCATGTTTATTTTTGCTAGACATAGGCTTTCTCTTGATGTGCGTCTTGAGCTTCTTACTCAGTTTTGCGCTTCAGATAAGGAATTTTAGCTTGAACCCTGTGAAAGGAAAGGCAAAAAAAAGGTGTCAGTATCTATTTCTTACCCAGTGGGTTAGGGCTCCTTTAGTCCATCCATAACCCCTAGATTAGAGCATTTATTGGAGCAGACACCACTGGCCTTAGATATACAGAAGTCTACATTTTCCCTCAGATGTGCCCAGTGGCAGTGCTGTCTCTGACTGGCCAACTAATCTTTCTTTCTCTTATTGGCCAGCCATCAAACTCGCGCCCACTGGGCACAACTGAAAGAAAAGTGTAAACTTCTGTCCTTAGATACCCGATGACAAGTAATATACTGTCCTGGACTTGCAACTCTGTGACACCGGCTAAAGCTTTCCTCTTGGGGAAGGGAGTGGAAATGGTGTCCTGCATCTTATATCAGTGGAAGTACTCCTGCTCCATGGGTCAGGAACTGCAGGGAGCCTACAAGGATGCTCAGTGCTGCCTGCTATGCAATGACATACAGGGCTGTGCCAACAACAATCACACACCCCACCCCAGCAAAACATTTTGTGGGGCCTACCTCTCCACCAATAAATGTAAAATAACCATGGGCACATATGATATTTTTATAGAGTATGTCCCCCCAAACTTTATTTCCTCCTGTCATGGCAAGGAGGACCTCTCTCAAGCATCTTCTCCCTGTAACTGCCCGCCTGAGATCAGCTGCAGGTCTATGCCCTTTCTCTCTCCACCCCTCGCTGCCAGCACCCTGGTTTAACCCGCCCAGGAGGGTAGCCCGACCACTTAGCTGGGCTCCTTGAAAGACAAACTCTGGCACGGGAGGGCGGGCTGAGAGCGGCGAGGCGGCCCCAGTCCAGATCGGCACTAGGCATGGAGGAGATGTGTACGTCGCCTATCCCCACTTGCCAGGTTTTTCTGTTTTCTTCCCCCACCTTCCCGCATGTGCACCTCCGGCAGCAGCCCTGCCTGCGTCGGGCCTTGCTATAACGTGCTTGCCGTGCTTCTGCTACACCCTGGTCTCCACCAGGTGATGTCAGAGATCGGACGAACCCAAGCCCTCCCCAGGACAGGAGAGCAGCCAGCCGGGCGCTCGATCCGATCCCTCCCCTGCTGACCCCCGGCACCCGAGCTCGCTCCCGAACTTGGGTCGCTGGCGTGGCACGAGGTGTAGCGTCCAGCGCCTCAACCCTCAGTGCTACGGGCCAGTCTAAGTTTTTTTGGTTTTATCCGTCCTGCTGAGAATACAGAGTTTGTCCATTCTGCCCCCACCCTTGCAGGCACCATGATCAAGGAATTGAACCATGTAATTTTTCCCTGCTCCACCTGGGGACACCAGCACCAAGATTAGATGTATTGAGTAATGGGCCCTATTGCTTCTTTGTTCTGTTCTCCCTACCCTGTGAAACTGGAGCTGGAATCTTCTGACACCACTGCTGACAGACCCAATTTCAAA
The DNA here is from genome assembly GCA_016271365.2 of Neoceratodus forsteri. Classification (NCBI taxonomy): domain Eukaryota; kingdom Metazoa; phylum Chordata; order Ceratodontiformes; family Ceratodontidae; genus Neoceratodus; species Neoceratodus forsteri. The sequence continues at coordinate 1,419,715,331 of CM057450.1, forward strand.
CGGATAAGCAATTTCCAAAAGAAAGTTGCAAGTTTGTCTGCTAGAAAAGGTTTTCTTAATGCTGACCTCTGGGGCAGTGGGTCCCTTAACAGCGTGAGCCCTACTGCAACCACAGCTCTTGCACCCCACTGGTCATGGCCCTCACAACAAGGACTCAGGACAAACATCCGTGTCATCAGTATGGTAAGCTACACTAGCAATTCCTGAGGGTTACTACTCAAATTTTGTGTTTCACAGTTGAGGGCTACACCAGTTATCTCCTGTTTTCAGAATCATAACTGGCGTGGGTAAGGTTACAGAATTTATAAAACAGAGTAGCATGTAATATACATATTCATCCTACGAAGCCCCTCCCGGTATACACTCTGAATTGCGCCAGATTCTGGCTCTGCGGCCACGTACCATTACTATGCTTCTTTTATACTGTTTCTGTTTACCTGCCTTATTGTAGAATCGTATGCAACGGATCTAGCCTATTTATTTGTACTTGTTCAGATTATACTTGTTTGACTTAATTCCCTGGAACTCGCTTCCTGTATTTGTTACTTTACCTTGTAAAAACAGGTTACTCACCTGTAATAGTAGTTCTAGGAGTGGTATATATTTGTTCATCCACTACTGACAGTTGCCTATCCTTTAAATCTTGCCAAACGCCTTCAAACTGACTCTTTCCACCCACCTGGGTGAAGTATCCCTCGGCTCAGTCCCATGATGCCAGATCTTGCCTGCTGGAAGCAGTGTTGTGCATCAAAGCCAGGGGAGATCGAGTGGCTCGTATGGATGAACAAAATATACCACTCCTAGAACTACTGTTACAAGTGAGTAACCTGTTTTTCTAGGGACGTGGATATGATGTTCTAGCCACACTCTGGCAGACTCTCTAGCAGTTCTCCGGGAGGAAGGAGGCAAGCACACCCCTACTTAGGGAACAGAGACTGGAGAACCGAGGCCCAAACCAGCATCCAGGTGTAACTCGAGCTCAATGTGGCAATAGGGAAAAGGTGTGTGCTGACTTCCAGGTAGCAGCCCTGCAGATTTCCTGGATAGGGACGTCCCTGGAAGCAGCCACCAAGGCAGCGGTATGGTGGGTGGAATGAACTCTTTGCTCTTCGGGAGGCTCCTTACCCACCAACCTTTGGCAGAGATCAATGCAGGATACAATCCACCTGCCAATCGTCCACTTGGCTATCGGTCTGCCAGGTGCGGCGTCAGCATAGGTGACAAACAGTTGGTGAACCTCTCCCCAAACTCTAGCCGTGCGCTCAGCCTCAGAGGTGTGGCTGGTAAAATACACCAGCAGCCTAATCACCTGGTTAAGGTGAAAATCCGACACAACCTTCAGAAGGAACTTCGGGTTGGGGCGCAGGACAGCCCTGTCCCTGTGGAAGACCAGGTAAGGAGGCTCCACCGAAAGCACCTAGAGTGCACTGATCCTTCTGGCTGACGTGATAGCCACCAAGAAGGCGGTCTTCAATGACAGGTGAGACATCTCACACCTGTGCACAGTTTCAAATGGCTTACCCATGAGCTTTGCCAAAACCAGCAGCAGATCCCAAGGTGGTGGTGGTTCACGCACTGAAGGGAAAATATGGTCAAGGCTTTAAAAAAGCACCAGACCACCTTCTCCTGCACCACCGACTGCTGACCGGTCTGTGCCCGGTAAGCAGAAATGTCTGCCAGGTACACCTTAAGGGTCATTCACCAAAGGTCCAATTTAGAGAGAGAGAACATAGGTAATCAAGGATGCTAGCCTCTGGACAAAGGGTCCAAACCCCTTGCCCCGACACCAAATGGAAAATCTCTTCCACTTGATGGCATAGCATTTCCTGACAGACTCCTTCCGAGATGCCTGCATGACAGTGAGAACATCTTCAGACACAAAGCCTGTAACTCTAGCCGCTCAGGAACCAGGCTGTCAGGTGCAGGAACTTAAGGTCCGGATGGAGAACCTTCCTTGATTAATGGAGAGCAGGTCTGGGCGTGAGGAAGACTCTCGGGAGCCTGTTGATGAGGCTGAAGAGATCGGGATACCAAAACTGGCATGACCAGTCCGGAGCCGCCAGAATCACCTGTGCCTTATCCCTCCTGGTCTTGAGGAGCACCTTGTGGATCAAAGGAAGTGGAAGGAAGGCATAGAAGAGGCCTGGGATCCAGGGCCTCGAAAAGGCATCCCACTGCAGAGTTCCCTGCTGGGGGGAGAGAAGCACAAAACAGCCTCTGCTTTGCATCCTCCCTGGAGGCTAACAGGTTCACCTGAGAGGTGCCCCACTGGGAGAACAGACTGTGTACTACCTCTGGGTGTAGAGACCACTCGCCCACACGGCTGAGGGTGTCTGCCAGCTGAATGGAGGCTCCTGCCACATGGATGGTAAGGAGATCCGCCTTCAGGCTGTGCACGAGGGTCCACACATGGAGAGCTTCCTTGCACACAGGCAGAGTGTGTGTCCCGCCCTCTTTGTTGAGGTAGTACATGGTCGTGGTGTTGTCCGTCCCCGGAACCATCTGATCCTGGATGTGAGGAGCAAATGCAGTCAGCGCCAGCCGAACTGCTTGGAGCTCCAGCAGGTATGTGGCATCGGGACTCCTTGGGGGTCCAGAGCCTGTGGACTCTGTGTTCCCCCAGGCTGGTACCCCAACCCATGAGAGGTGCATCGGTCATCAGGATAACTGTTGGCTCTGGGTGGATGAATGGGATCCCTTCCTGCAGATGCTCTGGGACTAACCACCACTGGAGGGCATCCCACATCCGCTGGGTCACAGTGCACAGCTGGTCGAAGTGACCCTTGCACTGAGGCCACTGGCTGGCCAGCTCCCACTGCACAGCGTGCATTCTCCAGCGAGGCCCATCGAACCACGATGGTGCAGGGCGCACTGATTGGGCAAAGGAGGAGAGAACCTCCGTCCTGTCCGCCAGGACCGGGCTCTAGGTCGGCAAGAGTGAGCTCTGCCCTGATGAAGTTGATCACCTGCGAAGGCACGAAAGTTATGACCTGGCCTCGTTCACCAGGAGGCTAAGGTCGACTCGGGTCTGGAGGGCCAGGTCCCTGGGCCGCTCCACCTACTGCCTGGAGGGACATGCGATTAGCCAGTCGTCCAGGTAGGAGTAAACCCGGATCTCTTGGTGCCTCAGGTAAGCTGCCACCACTGCCATGCACTTGGTGAAAACCCTGGGGGCCGAGGAAGGCAGAATGGCATGGCCTGGAACTCGAGAGGGTTCCTCGGCTCGGAAGCGGAGGAACTTTGGTGTGATGGATGGATCGGGATGTGGAAGAATGTCCTGAAGATCCAGGGAGCAAAACTACATGTTCTGCTCTAGAGATGGTATGATCTGAGACAGAGTTACCATCCTGAAGGTGTGCGACTTGAGAAACTTGTTCAGGTCATGCACATCAAGAATGGGACGCAGCTCCCCTGGCTGTTTGGCACCAAGAAGTACCTGAAACAAACCTTGGGTGTTTTGAGGATCCTACCTCCTTGTGAAGGAGCTGGGCTATGTCATGTCTAATACCTGACAGAATGTCTGCGGATACCAAGTCCTCCTGTGGGGCATGGGCTCAGAATGGAGGTACTGCTCGAATTCAGAGGCAGACCTGACACACCACTTCAGGAACCCACTTGTCTGTGGTAGCAGCAGACCAGGCAGAAAGGAAGTAGGCGGGCAGCCCCAGGGGAGGTGTGATGGGCATGAGGAGGCACCCATATCCATTCACAGGGCAGGCAAAGAGGAGAAGAAAGAGGCTGAGGAACTACCAGAGCTTCCGCTCCAAAACCTACGGACAACCGATGCCACTGAATTTGGCCAAGTTGCCAAGCCTGGCCTGCTGACCAGCCTGGGGCTGGGCTGGTTTAGCCACAGAGTGGATTGAAAGGGCTTCTATTTCTGCTGCTGCTTAGAGCCCTTGGGGTCCTTCTGCAGATGTTACAGAGTCCAACGTGGCACTGGACTTCTCGGACGAGTGAGGTGGCCCTCGACTCTGGGCCTGAACAAGTTGATGCTCAGGAAAGGAACATCTGCCAACTTGTGCAGAGTGTCTGTTGTAAAGGTGGATATTGTCAGCCAAGTCTTGTGGCGCATGGCCACTGAGGCCACCACAGAGTGTGCACAAGAGTCCCCAATGTCCACAGCAGTCTGGAGCAGTTGCTTTGATACAGCCCGGCCCTGGTACCAGACCTGTTTGACCATAGTCTGGAGGTCTGCTGGGAGATGAGGAAGCACCTCATCCAGGGTGCCCAGCAGGGCATGGGAGAAGTGGGCCATGAGAAGGGCCGAGCTCGCCTGGTGAAGACCAAGCAAGGAGACAGCATAGATCTTCTTAGCCGCATAGTCCAATTTTTTGGGACTCTGTTGGTTGGCATATCGATGTCCCCAGTATTGCCCGAGTGCCTGAACACTGAATCAGTCACCAGACCCTCAGCTGAGGGGTGTTCATTGACTCCTGAGGGAACCGGTAGGTACCACATACTTGCAGGCCATCCGGGAAGAGGGCGCAGGGCAGGAAGCTGGGCACTGCCAGACCTCCAGGGCAGGGCCAGGAATGGCCTCCACTACTGAGAAAGCCTCCATCAGAAAATCCTCAGTCGGGGATCATGGTCAGCAGGTAGCGGGCCAGTTTCTGGACAGGCTCCATTTTCATGCCCGTGGACTCAAGAGATCATTCGAAGGTGGCCCAGAAAGGAAGTAGGACCTTCTTGGTCAGAGATCCACCACCAACTCCTCGACAACGGACGGGAGCAGAGAGGAACTCTGACTCCGAAGAGTCATTGAAAAGTGGTCGACCACCAGAGTCCCCACTGACCCGCCAAGGATGGTCAGGGGTAACAGTGACTGACAGCTGATGGGGAAGCCCCTTGACCAGCAGAGACTCCTTAGTCGGAGCACCAGAGGCCGTCTGTTTAGGTGGTGGCTCCACCAGAATCGGTGAAGACGTTGGGGTTGGCTGACCCAGGACTGTCTTAGTCGGCTCCTTAGGTGGAGAAGGAATCAGCCAGTTGGGCGAAAGCCAGGTGATGGCTGGTGTAGGAGCTGGAGTCTGCTTTATACCAGTGAACGCCAGCTCTTACCAAGAGGTCCTCATAGAGTCAACGCAATTTGCGCTGAAGCCTCCTCACCCGAGGATGAAGAGTAGCATCATTGTCTCTTCCCATGGTGTAGAGAACGAGAGTGCTGATGTCGGCAGGAGCTGCTTGGCCCATGGGAATAGGACCGCGACCCGCCAAGGGGACTGGCACTGGGACTCAGAGGGAGTTGACGAATGCTGAGGCTTCTCCGGATGTTGGTCATTGACCAGAGGCAGAGGGTCAGCGGACTGATGCGTTCCTCCGATGGACGGAGCCAGGACTGGAGTCCTGGACAAGTAAGTGTCAGCCTCTTCAGTAGACAACTGGTTGGTTGGTTCGAGAAAAATCTCAGCCTGGATGACAATCAGCGTCTCGGCAAACTGGCTTGACAGGATTATCGTGGAACAGGTGGCCCTGCAGCCAAGGAGACCACCCAACAGGCATCCTTGGATTTGACCGGCGGGTTCAGTTGGCCCAGGCGGCCCAGCTTAAGTTGGACAAGACAGTCCTTGAGAATAGTTGGGTGGAACGAGTGACGGACATCGCAACCCTGGGGATCATGCTCGTGTTCCAGGCAGTAGACACACGTGGAGTGTGGGTCGGATCTGGGATGACATCTGCCTGCAAGGGCACCGCGGAACCGGGAGCACACTTGTCGTCCATCGTGGTCGAAAATGAAGATCAAGCTGAAGACAAAAACGTCTCTGTTTCATAAATTTGGAAGTAAATCTGAAGATTTAGCGCGAGGGCCTACTCAACACAGGCGTGGTGGGGAGGAACCCTGCTTCTCCCATGAAAGGAAGATCTGGCATCATGGGGGCGCAACCGAGGCAGTTACCACCTGGGTGGGTGGGAGGAGCCAGCTTGAAGAAGTTTCTGGCAAGATTTAAAGAAGAAATGCAACTGCCAGAAGTGTGGATAGATCACCATATCCACGTCCCTAGAATCTGTTACTGACATGGAACCTTTTAAAAAAAGTACCTGTGCTTAAAGGTATCCTACGAAATTTTCAATAAATAAGTAAATAAACACATAACACATAAAGCCCCAAAATACTCACTTAGCGAGTGCATCTTTGACTTGCTTGCTCACAAGCCCCACGTAGTGATCAATTTGAGTCTGAAAAAAATTAAAAAGGACAAGAATTAGAATTTAAAGACTCTAGCTTATACTAGAAGGCATCACTCTGCACTAAATACACATAAAATGCTCTCACTTTAAAGCAGGGGGACTAGCTCCTGAGATTCAGTTTCTAATTGCACTTCACATTTTACAGTGATTAAATATCTAATTTGGGCTCAAATCTTTAATTTGAAGACTGAAAGCTCACCGAAACTGGTTAAAAATCCAGAACACACTGATTTTGTGTCAGTAAAATGTATGTTTTTCTGCTCATTGATTTTGTTTTAATTTACAGCTTGTTCAGGTATTGCAGAGAAACAAGGTAAGTAAGTAAATGTTTATGGTTCAATTTTGCTGTTGTTAGCAGTCAAAGTTATGACAATTAAAATAATTCAAAACCACATTGGTATATACAGGGAAGTACATAAATAGAGAAGCAAGGTGTTCACATCACACATTTTAAAACTGTTGACTTTTGGAGCAGCTTCAATGAGCAAATAAAAATCGGTTACTTACCTGTAACTGTAGTTCTAGGAGTGGTATATGGTTCACCTCCACATGATGGCAGTTCCACCCGAAGTGCTGATTCGACAGAACATCTCGAAGCAAAGCTCTTCCCACCACCCGGGCAATATATTTTATTTATTTATTGAAATGTTTTACCAAGGAGGCATGCTGAGTAACAAGTTGCTCATCTCCCGGTGCGATCTGGGGAGTAGGAAACAATGGGATAGAATACAGAATACCTCCATGGATAGATATCCTTCTGCTCCGCCCTGTGACGTCAGATCTTGCACGCTGGAAACAGGGATCTATGTGCTACTTGCCAGGGGACATTGGGTGAGTGGTGTGGATGTGAACCATACATCACTTAAGCAATAAGGCATGACCAAGGGTTATGTTAATGGTCTGTTAATCACCTTCTAGGGGTGTACTGTGGCATGAGGTGTAGCCGAGTGCCAAATGCCCCTAGAGGGTAATTAACTGACCATTAACATAATCCCTTGGAGTGCCTTATTGCTATTATAATAATACATGTTTTTAAACAGTGTTAAACCTTGTTCAGCATTTGGTTAATGCTACATGTATGTTGGTAAAGATTAACATAAGGCTGTCAGAATGTTTAGCCAATCAAGCTCCATTTCTCAGACCCTTTTTATAATACAAGAAAAGTACAGTTACGCAAGAACTTGCCGTAACAGTAGACCTTGAGAAAAAGCTCTTTGCAACCAGGTGACACATATAGAACTGATACCACCTGGCGGCAGATCTCGGCAATTCTTTTCTCTAGCAGTGCCGATGTGGAGACGCTGCCAACCCGGCGTCAACTCCGCCCTGGCGATCACCCCATATAAAGGCAGTAGGTGGTCCCCACGTGCTCCAATTCTTGTCGCGTCAATGTTGAGGCCACAACAAACAGCTGTGGATAAAACTAGTCCAAAAGAACTCATGGCTAAACAAGGTCCGCAAATACAGGTTACTCACCTGTAACAGGAGTTCTAGGAATGGTATATGTTGTTCATCCACACTGTCTGGCAGGTATCCTTGCTGCTTTAAATCTTGCGGAAGGTCTTCAAGCTGGCTCCTCCCACCCACCGGGTGGTAAAACTCAACTCCGCCCATGGCGTAGATCTGGCCGCTGGAAGCCAGGTTGTGCGTCGGAAGCCTTGGTCGTTAGCTAAGTGTGGATGAACAACATATACCATTCCTAGAACTCCTGTTACAGGTGAGTAACTTGTATTTCTAGGGACATGGATGTGTTGTTCATCCACACTATCTAACAGACTCTAGCAGTTCTCCAGGAGAAGGGAGGCAAGCGCACACCCCTACTTGGGAATAGAGACTGAGAACCAAGGCCCCAAAACCAGCATCCCGGCGTGACTCAAGGTCGATGTGGTAATGGGTGATGAAGGTGTGTGCTGACTTCAGGTAGCAGCCATGCAGGTTTCCTGGATAGGGATGTCCTAGCCAACACGATGCAGCAGTATGGCGGGTAGAATGAGCTCTTATCCTCTGGGAGGCTCCATGCCCGCCAACTTATAGCAGAGATCTATGCAGGAGGTGACCCACCTGCCTCGTCCGCTTGGCTGCAGGTCTGCCAGGTGCGGCTTCAGCGTGGTGACAAACAGCTGGCGAACCTCTCCCCGAATTTCAGCCGTGCGCTCCTTATAATAAGCGAGCGCCCTTCTAGGGTCCAGAGTATGGAGCCTATATTCGGCCTCCGAGGTGTGATTGGGGTAGAACACCGGCAGAGTCAACACCTGGTTAAGGTGAAACTCCAACACCACCTTCGGAAGGAATTTCGGGTTGGGGCACAGGACAAACTTGTCCCTGTGGAAGACCAGGTAAGGAGACTCGATGCAGAGCGCCTGGAGCTCTCCCATCCTTCTGGCTGACGTGATAGCCACCAAGAAGGCGGTCTTCCACGACAGGTGAGAGAGTTCACACCTGTGCATTGGTTGAATGGCTTGCCCATGAGCTTTGCCAGTACCAGCAGTAGATCCCACGGAGGTGGAGGTTCTCGCACGGAAGGAAATGTGATCAAGGCCTTTGAAAGACCACCTTCTCCTGCGCCACCGACTGCTTCCCGGCCCGCGCCCGGTAAGCAGAGATGGCTGCCAGGTGCACCTTAAGGGTCGACGACCTATGCCCTTGCTGAGAAAGGGACCAAAGGTAGTCCAATATGCTCGCCAAGGAACAGGAGGAAGGGTCAAGGCCCTTGCCCTGGCACCAAATGGAAAATCTCTTCCATTTGAAGGCGTAGCATTTTCTGATCGACTCCTTACGGGACGCCTCAACTACGCTGAGGACCTCGTCGGAAAGACCCAAGGCCTGGAACTCTAGCCGCTCAGGAACCAGGCCGACAGGTGCAGGGATTGAAGGTCCGGATGGAACACCTTCCCCTGACTGACTGAGAGCAGGTCCGGGTGAACTGGAAGCTGCCTCGGGAGCCTGGAGCTGAGGCTGAGGAGATCTGGGTACCAGTACTGGCGGGGCCAGTCTGGGGCTATCAGAATCACCTGCGCCTTGTCCCTTCTTGCTTTGAGAAGCACCTTGTGCATCAAGGGGAACGGGGGAAAGGCGCAGAAGAGGCCCGGGGTCCACGGCCTCGAGAAGGCATCCCCCTGCAGCGAGCCCTGCTGAGCGGGGCGGGCATGGAACAGCCTAAGCTTCGCATTCTCCCTGGAGGCAAACAGATCCACCTGATGTGTGCCCCAATGGGAGAATAGATCTTGTACTACCTCCGGCAGGAGACCCCACTCGTGGGGCGCAGCCCCTATCCGACAGGGCATCGGCCAGGGTGTTGGGCTCCTGCCCATGAATCAGCTAGGAGATCCGCCTCCAGGCTGCCGCAGTGACCAGATGCGAGAGCTTCCTTGCATAGAAGCATGGGAGCGTGCCCGCCCTGGCGGTTTAGATAGTGCACGTCGTGGTATTGTCCGTCTGGACCCAGACCACTTGACCCGAAGAAACGGAGCAAGGCGGTGAGAGCTAGGCGGACCGCTCGGAGCTTCAGCAGGTTGATGTGGCATCGGGACTCATGAGGGACCAGAGGCCATGTGCTCGGTGTTCCCCAGATGGGCACCAACCCATCAGAGAGGCATCGGTTGATAGAGAGCCGTCGCTCGGGCGGACAAGCGGGATGCCCTCCTGCAGATGAACTGGAACGGTCCACCACTGGAGCGTTCCCACATCCCTGGGTCACCGCCACTAGCTGGTCCAATGGATCGCAGCGTTGGGACCACTGGCTGGCCACTGACGGGGGCGTATGTTCCAGCGGGCCCAACAGACCACGCTGGTACAGGCCGCCATGAGACCCAGGAAGTCCCAGGCAGGGCGCGATTGCCCAACTAGAAATGATTGGGCAAAGGAGGAAAGAACCTCGGCCCTGTCCGCCGGGAGCCGTGCTCTGGCTCGAAGAGAGTCGAGCTCTGCCCCGATGAAAAGAATCACCTGCTTTGGCTCGAGTTCTGACTTGGCCTCGTTGATGAGGAGGCCGACTTGAGAGCAAACCTGGAGGTCAGATCTCTGGACCGCTCCACCTCCTGTCTGGAGGGCTGCTATCAGCCAATCGCCCAGGTAAGGGTAAACCCGACCCCTCGGGCCAAGAGAATGCTGTCACCACTGCCATGCATTTGGTGAAGACCCTGGGAGCTGGAGATAAGTCAAGGGCATGGCTTGGATCCCTCTGCTTGAAAGAAGGAACCTCTGATGTGACGGACGGATAGGGACGTGAAAACGCTGCGTCCTGCAAGTCCAGAGAGCAGAACCACGCCGCGTTCCAAGGATGGTAATATCTGAGCCAGAGTGACCATCCTGAAGGTTCGAGACCTTAGGAACTTGTTTAGGTCGTGTAGGTCGAGAATGGGGCCAGCCCCGTCCGCTTCGAACCAGGAAGTACCTGGACACGAACCCTGGGTCTGAGGGAGGTCCGCTACCTCTGATCACCTCCTTCTTGAGGAGGAGCGATGTCGGCTCAGCGAGCCGACAGCGAGGCTTGGACCCGAGGCCCCCGAGTGCGACGGCTCTGAAGGGTGGGGCCTGCTCGAACTCCAGGGCAGGCCCTTTCCACCACCTCCAACACCCACCGTCTGTGGTGATAATGGACCAGGCGGAAGAAGTGGCAAACGCCCCCACGGAGGGCACCTGGGGTGAGGCGACGGGGTTGGGGGCGACACTCCTCAACCAGTCACTGGGCAGGCTTGGAGGAAGGACCGGCCGAGGGACCTCCAGGGCCTTTACCTCCCTGCTTCCTGGAGGAGGAAGCCGAGGGCTTGGGTTTGGGATGCCAAGCTCGTGCCTGCTGGCCCTGATGTGCTGCTGGCGCAGAGGGACGAAAAGGCTTAAGCTGTGGTCTGCGGCCTTTGTCCTTCTGTGTGAATGAGACAGAGTCCAAGGTAGCATTGGACATCTTGATCCTCTGCAGGTGACCTTCCACCCCAGGGCCGAAGAGGTCGGTCCCCAGGAAGGGGACATCCGCTGACTTGTGCTGGGTATCCGAAGTGAAGGTGGATATCCTCAGCCATGCCCGACGGCGCATAGCCACTGTGGCCGCTACTGACCTGGCGCATGAGTCTCCAATGTCCAGAGCAGTCTGAAGCTGCTGTTTGGCCACTGCCCTGCCCTGGTCCCGCACCTGCCTAACCGTGGTCTGCAGGTCCGCGAGGAAGATAAGGAACTACCTGCTCAGGGGCCCAACAGGGCATGAGAAATGTGCCATGATGCGGCGAACTGGCCTGGCGAAAGGAAGGGAGGACGTGGCGTAGACTTTGCTCCCGCATAGTCCAATTTCTTGGACTCCTTGTCGGGAGGTTTGTCCATGTCCTAGCGTCTCGGGCGCTACCGAAAACGCTGTCGCTGTAACTAGCCCTCGGCTGAGGGGTGTTCAAAACCGGACAAGGAACCAGTAGGACCGATACTTCCTGGTCATCCTGGCCGAGGGCGCGGACGGGAAGCAGGCGCTGCCAGAGCTCAAGGCCAGGCCACTATGGCCTCGGCCACGGAAAGGCCTCCGTGGGGAATCCCTCGTCCAGTATCTCCGTGAGGGATACCTGGCCCACTTAGACACAGGTTCGAGCTTCATCCCGGTGGACTCGAGATGAGCGAGCAATCCCAGATAGGACGAAGGGCTATCGCCCATCGACTGACCTCCAGAGGACTCAAGTCTACTCGCCTGGAGAAAAGGAGGAATCGCAGTCGGACTCGGAAGAGTCCGCAAAGAGCTGCCTGGACTGAGCCACCCTCCACCTGCCGAGGTCGATCGAGTGAGGGTAACAGACAGCCTACTGGGCAGTCCTCAGCCGACCGAGAATTCTTGGTCGGAGCCGCAATATCGCGGCTGTGGAGGCGGATGTTCCACGAGGTCGGTGGAGCAGCTGGTTTTGGCCGAACAACGACCTGGGAACAGGCCTCGGGTAAGTCTAGGGGTTGTTTCGCCGCCGGTGACAGCCACTTAATGGCCGGGAAGGCGCGGCGTCGCTTGTCTCGGTCAGAAGAACTGTTGCCACATGGCGTCCTGCATTATCGTCGATGTAACTTACGCCAGAAGCCTCCCTCGTCCGGGCGAGCAGCGGCAACACCGCGGTGCCGGGCCGCCTATGATGGCGGGATCGGCTGGACCGCGAAGAAGTCTGAGACCAGAACCTCGGCTTTTCCGAGACAGTGCGGGAGGGGACGGGGAACCGGCCTCCCTCGGCTCAGAGGGTTCACCCGACGTCCGGAACCGGAGGCACTGGCAAGCCCACGGGATCCTCAACTCCCACCGGGGAACCGGGAGAGAGTTTCGGCCGCCTGGCGACAACCCGTCCAACGGGTCGAGAAAATCTCGATCAAGGCTGACGGGAGTCTCGGTCAACTGACCTGATGGGGTCACCGTGGAGACCAGTGGCCGAAGCCGAACGATCGACCGAAGGCGAGGGCCGACAACTCGTGGAGAGGGACCTTTCCCGCTCCCAAGAGCGTCGACGGAGGGACTTACCCTTGTCTTTCTTTTTGGACCGAGAAGAAGGTCCAGCAGACGTTGGTCCCTCTCCCTTAGTGGAGAGGGACAGACAAAGCTCCTTAAAGGAAGCTGTATAAGAGGAACCCAGGGAGAGCGGGATAAATGCCGCGGCCGAGGAAGATGCGGCCCGCGCTGCCTCCTCTTCGAGGGCGATCATCTGCTCTAGCTGATCCACCGAGCCCCGCCGCAGAAACCGCCGGCCGGGCCTCTTTGACTTCACCGAGGAAAACATTTCGGGGCCCCAGTTAAACGGGCAGCACGGTCTTCGAGGACGAGGCTGAGAAGGAAGAGCACAGGCTGCGAAGCCCGCGGGTCGTGCTCAAGGCTCTAAACAGTAGACACACGTGGAGTGCGGATCCGTCCGAGACATCTTCTGCCCGCAAGGGCATCTCAGAAACAGGGAGTCGATTTGTCCATCGCGAGCCGAGGATAGAAGACGGAGGTCTAGAAATGCAAAAACTTTTAAATTAGAAACCGAAGAATTAGGAACTAGTCTTATACTTAGGACGCGTAGGAGGGAACCCTGAGCTCCAAGCGGTAAGGAAGATCTGGCGTCATGGGGCGGAGCTGAGAGTTTTACCACCCGGTTGGGTGGGAGGAGCCAGCTTGAAGACCTTCCGGCAAGATTTAAAGCGGCAAGGATACCTGCCAGACAGTGTGGATGAACAACATATCCATGTCCCTAGAACAGAAGGCTAAACTATGGTTCAGATCAGAGAGGCTTACTCCCGGGGGAAGGAGGGAGGGAAAATCATACCTGCTGCAAAAGCTTCTCTCGCAGATCTACTGTTCTGGTAAGTTCTTATGTAACTGTACTATCTTACTTCGAGAGGAAGCTCTTGCAGTAGGTAACACATGTAGGACCGATTCCCAAGCACTATAAAACTAAAGACAACCCTCAGGAAGGGATGGGGGTAAACATACAGAAACGCACCCAAGTGGTATGAAGCTTAAGACAACCATTGGGAAGGGGAAGTCAACATACAGACACGCTCCCAAACAGTATAAAACTTAGACAACCATTGGGAGAAAGAAAGGAGAGGCAAACACATATGCTGAGAGACACCTCTCAAGAAATGAGACCCTTAAGTACTACAAGGCCAAAACCTGCTACGTCTTTAAACAATACCCAGGCTGTAGTGCCTGATGAAAGTGTGAACAGAGTGCCAAGAGGTGGCAGCACAAATGTCAGACGCCGACACTCTCTTAAGTGCTGCAAAGGAAGTAGCAACCGCCCTGGTAGACTGTGCCCTGATCGCGCCTGGAAGCGTTTTCGAACCCTTTTCATAACAGTAGGATATTCAGTTGACCAACCAACGCCAGAGCGTTTATTTGGTGACCGGGCGCCCCAAGGTCCTGTCCGCAAAGGACACGAAAAGCTGATCTGATTGCCTGACCTCCTTAGTTCTGGACAGGTAACCACCAAGTGGGGCACATCTAGAGTGTACAAAAGCACCTTACCCTGTTGGAATGTACCAGGTAATAAACTGAAGTTGAACCACCTGATTAAGAGTGAGTTCCAAGAAAACCTTACGGAGGAATTTTGGATTGGTGTGTAGATCCACCCTATCCTTATGGAAAATAAGATAAGGCTCTCTACACATCAAAACACGAAGCTCAGAAATGCGTCCAGCAGAGGTGACTGCTACCAAGACCAATGTCTTCCAGGAGAGGTAACAGAGCGCACAACTCATGGCCAGTTCAAAAGGGGAAAGTGTAAGTCTTTCCAGAACAAACAAGTCCCAAGGAGGAGCAGGGTCCCGGACAGGCGGTCGGAGATGCAGGATCCCCTTAAGAAAGGTTTTAACTACCTCCAATTGAGCCACTGTCCTGGAGGCAGTGATGACAGGTGGAAACAGAGGCCAGGTGTACTTTGATGGAGGAGGAGCTGAGACCGGACTCCGAAAGCGATAACAGATATTGTAGAATGGAGTTGACCAAATAGACCAGAGGGTCCAATCTCCTGGCTGTGTCCCAAAGACGAAAGTGTTTCCATTTCATGGATTAAGTGGCCCTGGTAGTTGGATTCTGCACCACAACCAAGATTTGGGCTATTTTGTCAGATACTCCAAATCTAAGCTTAGCTAGGTCCGAGGGAGCCAAGCATGCAGGTGGAGGGAGCGTAAATTGGGATGGACCAGAGCTCCATTTTGCTGAGAGAGTCACTCACCCGAAAGTGGAAGGGGCCATGGAGGCTCCACTGTCAGACGCCTGAGAAGTGGGAACCAAATCTGTCTGGGCCACAGAGGGGCTATCAGGATCAAGATCACCCTCTCCAAATGGGCTTTGAGGAGGACCCTTTGTAAGAGGGGAAAAGGAGGAAATGCGTAAGGAACCTCCTTTCCAGGATAGGAACAATGCATCTGCCAAAAAGCTCCATGCTCAGGACCGAGCAAGCAGAAATTGGGCAGTTTGTGTTGCATTGAGCCCAAACAGATCCAACTCTGGAGTCCCCATCTGGTGAACAGTGCGCCTGTCACAGACTGTAGCAGGGACCACTCGTGAGAGAGCGGTTTTCCCGGCTGAGAGCGTCTGCAACCACGTTCAGGGAACCTGCGACGTGAATCACAGAAAGACCGAGTTGATGCTCCATTGCCCAGTCCCACACTCTCATAGCTTCCCGACAAAGGGGATAAGAACGCATGCCTCCTTGCTTGTTGATGCAGACCACCACCGAGGTATTGTCCATCTGAACACGAAGGTGACCGGGCAGAAGGAATGGAGCCAAGGCCTGTAGGGAGTACAGGACAGCTCTTAGCTCGAGCACACTGATGTGCAGGTTCTCCTCTAAGGGGGACCACAGCCCTTGAGCCCTGTGGGCCCCCAAATGAGCCCCCCATCTCGTCCCAGACGCGTCTGAAGTGAGAGTCTGGGTGGAAGTGTCTGGCTGGAATGGGAGACCTTTGCAGAGATTCTGAGGGGACCCACCAGCGGAGTTTCCGACAGATTGGCTCTTGATCTTAACAGTCAAATTCAAGTTGTCCCTGGTTTGGTCCCACTGGACGTGAAGTGTCCACTGAATACAGCGCATGCACAACCTGGCGAATGGGACCAAAACTATGGAGGCCGCCATGTGGCCCAAGATCCTGAGAATGGATCTAGCAGGGATGACAAATGCTGCACAGGTCTGGATTGCCAATGCCCTGAGGTGCTCTGCTCTGTCAGAAGGTAGGGAGGCCTTCCTAGGGAAGTATCCAAAAGAGCTCCTATGAATTGGAGATGTTGAGAAGGAAGGAGCTGCTATTTTGGGAGCTGAGATTTTTCTGGGTTCACTGTGATCCCCCGACGTTGACAGAGGGAGAGTGTGTCCAGTATGGTCTCCCAGAGATGCGGCCTGGAAGAGGCCAGAAGAAGCCAATTGTCTAAGCAGGGGAACAGAAAGTGCCTGTCTCTGCGTAGAGCAGCTAAGACGATGGCAAGACACTTTGTAAAGACCCTGGGGGCAGAGGAAAGGCCAAAAGGAAGGACCTTGAACTGGTAGGACGGACCTTCGAAACCAAACCTCAGTTATCTCCAATGGTTCTGGCATATGGGAATGTGAAGATATGTGTCCTGCATATACAATGACGCCAACCAATTCCCAACCATCAAGAAGGGGAGGAGACCTGGGAGCGACACCAGGCGGAATCCTATCAAGTCGCTGAGATCTAGGATAGGCCTTAGGTCCCTTGACTTCTTGGGAACAAAGAAGACACGGGAGTAGAAACCAGAGTCTACCTCTGCCTCCGGAACGCGCTCTATGGTGTCCTTGTCTAGGAGAGCCTGGATCTCCTGTATGATAGGAGCCCTGTGGTCTCTCGGATAATGAGACGGGGCAGTGGTATGTCCGGGGAAAAGGACTTGAATTCGATGGAGTGCCCGAACTCCACTAGTTCGAGGACCCACTGGTCGGAGGTCACTTCTCTCCAGGCTTGGACGTAAAGAGAAAAACTACTTCCCACAGGCTCTCCCGACGACAGATCTGAGAGAGGAGGGTCGCCTGAACAGTCAGACTGAAGGAGGGGGAGGGAGGGCAGCGGCAGGAGGTCTAGCCTGTCTAGGCAGGGTAAAAGCAGCACCTCTGGACCCCCCTCGTCGACCAAAGCCTCCCTGCTGTGTGTGAGACTGAACGCTGGGCTGCTGAGGCTGATGTCCCCCTCTGCCACGAAAAAGGAAAATTACGTACCTACCATAATTCTTGATCTTCTCTTGTATCTTCACCATTCATTACTTCCTGGGTGTAAGCCGGAGGCGCGCACCAGTCCACGAAGCTTTTTTTTTTTTTTTTTAAAGTTGTTTCAACGGCCCCGGCCGAGAGCGACGCATGCGAGGGGTGGCTGCTAGTAGCATCGATTCTCCCTCCAACTCAGTTCTGTGAGCCGGAGAGGCAAAATGAAAGCAGAAAATATAGATAGCGAGGCAAGATAGCCGAGGATAGCAAAGCAAGGAAGAATGAACTGAAAAGGAATAAGTCATGGAGGAAGGACAGAGGAGATAAGAACATCCCTAGCCTAGGGAGTGCAGGGCCTCCTTACCTGGGCGACTTAGGAGGAGAGATGAGTAAGGAAATGAGAAAATAGAAGAAGAAGAAGAAAGAGAAGAGAGAGATGGGATGTTGAAGGGACCAGAATGCCCAACGAGCATAGTTAGCTTGTAGCTGAAGGCTCGACTAAAGGGGAAGCAAGAATCCCCGAGATAGAGCTGAAGAGAAGGTTCACCGAACCCGCTAGACAGACTCAGGAGGGCATAGTCCTCATCTTCAACATGCCATTGTTCTTGACACCCACCTCGGGCTCCTGGCGGAAGGCCTTTAACTGGAGAGGACAGCCGAGGAGGGAAGAATAAAACCCCAGCAGCATGAGAGCTGCTCAGGGGTTTAGAAATGGAAATTAAGCCTTCAGGCATGCCCAAGATAGAAACGGACCGACTGACTGGCTAAGGCCGCCAAGGATTAGGCTGGCTAAGATTGATATGGTCAGCAGAGCTCTACTGTAAAAATTGTCCAGGAGGACACTTAAAGGGAGAAACCACTTAGCAAACCAGCGAGAAGGATAGCCTACCTTCTCATTTGCCTTCTTGTTTGATTTCTCCTATTCCTTTTTTTTTTTTTACAGATAGAAAAAAAATTTTTTTTTTTAACTAGATGCATGACCCAGATACCAAGATGCCTATAGCAGTCGGAGAGAGTTCCCTCAGCATTTATTTTTTTTTTTTTTTAGAAGAGAAAGGAACAGACGTACTCGTTCCTCTGCTCTGCAAGGCAAGAATAGAGGGGGGGGATTAGATTTCAGGGCAACTATCTGAACACGGGATTGCAGGATCAAAACTGAATAGCCTGAGCCAGGCCAAACAACCCCAGAGGTATCTTGCCATAAGAATAGCAAGAGATAGTTGTGCAGTCTGATCGCCAATGCAATCCGCGAGATGGCCCATGAATCTTAGAGTAAATAATTTTTCTGGATTTTAAACCCCCAAGAAGATTTTTTTTTTTTTTACTTTTGTTTTTTTTTTTTTGTTTTTTTTGGAAAATGAAGCAATTTTCCTATATTTATATAATGCAGAGAGAGGAAGGAGACGGGAGGTGAGAAGCCACAGGAAGAGGCCACTGAGGGATGGTGGGCGAGAGTAATGAATGGTGAAGATACAAGAGAAGATCAAGAATTACGTAGGTAATGCACTTTTCCTATCTTCCCTGTCAATCTTCACCATTCATTACTTCCTGGGTGAGTATTAGCTTCCTTCCCAGAGGGGGAAGAGGCCATACCCTGAGGGAACAAGACCCCAGCCTTCTGCTGGTGAGAAACAGAAGGAGAAGACCCTGGCTTATTCAGAAAGCCTAAGGGAGAAGAGCTAGAGGTGCCTCCCGAGGACGAGGAGACGGAGGGAGCCCCTGTAAAAGCCTCCTAGCTCTGGATGAGAAAAGACGGTCCTCTCGAAGGCGGAGCGCATCACCCTACGCCGGGCCAGGGGTGACAACCTGGAGAGACGGCCATGCCGCCCTCGATGCAGATCGCTGTCCCCGCAAGCCTGGAAGCCACCTCATTGGCGCCATAAGATGCCCTTGCTTGGTGTCTTGCAGCTCCAGGCCTACCGCGAGAGGCAACGCTTGTCTGGTTTGTCTCCGTGTCGGCATAGATGCCAGCAGCTGGGACATCATCGACCACAGATGCCGTTGTAGGCAGCGTGGTGAGCCTGATTGATGCAATACATGCATCGCGACGGAGAGGATATCTTCGCTCCAACGGCCTAACTGGAGAGAGTCCGAACTGTGATGGTCAGCGCCAGGCAACGGCGCCTCTAGAAGGAGTATCCAGGTATACCAAACCTGAGGACGGGTTGGGAAGAGAACTCTAGAGACTCAGAGGGGGCACAATACCACGCTGGCAGTCCGCCGGGTGGGGAAGAAACGGCAGGGAACTGCCAGGACCGGATAGACGCCTCCTGGAAGGGGATAGGCCAGGAAGGTACCACCAGATGCTGGGCACTGAATTACCAAGGAATTCACTGCCACCCATTCGGTATTGTTCTCCTAACGAGGAAATCCAAGATCCTCACCATCCTCGAGAGGAAACGCTGATATTCTGTGAAATCAGCATTGGAGGACAGATGAGTAGGGTCTTCTCCCTCAGAGGAGGGAGACGAGGATGATGGGGAACTGGAATGTCCAGAGGATTCCCAGCGTGGGAGAGTCGAAGACCCGCCATGCATGTAACTAACATATGAGGGAAGGCCAAGAGAACTCCTGAACTGCTCCCAGGATAACGGACCAGAGGGACCGACATGGCCTGGGAGCGGGGTGGTGGAAGGCAGAGAGATGGGAGAGGGCACCTCCGAGGAGGCAACTGTCCTTGAGGGCTCTGGAACCGGGAAGGGAGCTCTAGTAGGAGGGATCCCGGATATCAAACCAGGCCGCAGAACGGAACTCTGGGGAAGCGGAACCTGGAAGAGCCCTGGGGGAGAAACTCCCCTGTGACGACGCCGGGACTGCATGGATCCAGAAGGGCAGTCCACACAAACGCCGCCAGAGGACACCCTAGAACCCTGGGGGGAGGGGCGGGCTCTGCCTACGGCCCTGGCCACCCCCTGAGGTGGCCAAAGAAGACCGGCAGCAGGACGCCTGCCCTCAACCCTCGGATTCCAGGAGGCCCTCCTCCCGACTGCAACGCCCCCAACCTCAGAGGAGGTAACAGCACCCCGGGTAGCTGTCACCGACTCCAGAGAGGGAGCCTCCTCCGTCACCCCCACGCCTGCCCCCGGACCTCGGCCACCCCAGCCGAGGAACCCTCAGGAGACGACGGCAAGGGGACAGAGGGAGGGCCTGGCTGCGCCCTGGTACCCCTAGCCACCGAGGACCCAGATTCCGAAGAATGGGATGCCAGGATGGGTCCACATCTGAGTCATCATCCTCCGAGGAGGACGAGACCAGCAGGACCTCGATGCTGGCCACCCCAGGGGTCCTCGAGGCCACGGGCCGCGAACGCCCCGTACCGGTGGCGACACCGCTCGCCTCAGCACGCCGGGCAGCATGAAGGCTCAACCCCACACCCCAGCGGCCCGCAGACCCGCACCGCCCGAGGAGGGGAAGGCTGCCGACGCGCCGGAGGCGAGGCGCACCGCTGGCGGCGCGCCGCCCAGGCTCATCGGCACTGCTGAACGGTGCTAAGGCTAAAACGGTATCAGCTAACGGCGCCGCTTGATTACCGGCGCCAGCAACGGGCGCTGGATCCAAAGCGGCGCGCGACGGCGCCGCCTGATTACCGGTACCGCGAAAGGGCGCCGATCTGAAACGGCGCTGAACGGGCGCTGCTTATCACCGGCACCGCGAACGCGCCGATTCAAACGCGCCAGCGAGGCGACGCCGAGGGTCCACCGAGCCGGGCCCACAAGGGCCTCGACACTGGGGAGCCTGCACCTAAGAGGTGACTGCCAGGCGGTGTCAGCGCTATGCCCCGGAGGGGCTACGACGCCCCAACACCGCTGGAAGGGCCCCTCGGCAAGAAGGGAAGAGGAGCCCTCCTCCTCGGACCGTGATAGGCCCGGAGGGACCCGGGGAAAGGCCTATGATCTCGCCGCGAGATTCCCGCGATGCACGCCAGCCCCCGAAAGTCGGCGGGCCTTGCCGAGCTTGTACCGCTGACTTCGAGGACGCGACGGTCCATCGAGAAACAAGCGCCGATGAATCCATATTATGGTTGGGTCCCAGGCAACGGAGACAGACGCCATGCCGTCCGAGACGGAGAAATGCCGCCAGCGGAGCACCGACGCATAGGGGCACGCCCGTCTTAGAAGAACGCTTTCGCCCAGAACCGGACATAACGCCGAATAAACAAGATTAAACATAAGTGGAAATACACCCGCGCTGTACAAAGGAAAGAAAAGGAAACAGTCTTACCGTAGGGCGCCGAGTGTAGAAAAGGAGTCTGATACGCACTTTTTCGTTAGCTATCATCATGGCGGGTGCTGCCTCGACGGCGGGAGAAACAGAACTGAGTTGAGGAGGAGTTGTCACATTAACGTGCCACCCGCATGACGCATGACGCCGCCTCGAGGGCGGGCCTAGGCAACTTTAAAAAAAAAAAAAAAAAAGCCCTGATCGGGTGCGCCGCCCGCTTACACCCAGGAAGTAATGAATGGTGAAGATTGACAAGGGAAGATCGGGCTTGCAAAATGCTCCTGTTTCGAGTAGTACATGGACTGCACGGAACGGATGGCCTTTCCGAGTCCTGCAGTTTGACAATAACTTTCTGTGTCTTCCCCAAAGAGCAGAGAGCCTCTGAAAGGGGCCAGATGGGTCATTTGAACCTCTGGGTTGAACCCTGAGACCCGAGAGCCAGGAGTGGCCCAAAGGCAATTCCAGTTGCAGCCACCTCGCCGAGGTGTCCGCAGAGTCATCACGCTGGTCTGAGGACATGGGTACCCACATCCAAGCCTGTCTGTAACAGCTTTGCAGGATGTCCAGTCCTTGGTCCCAAAGGGCATTTTGGAACTGGACCATAAGAGTTAAAAAATTGAGGCTCCGTATGGTGCAAGTTGCCGAAGAGTACACTCTGCGACCTAAGGAATACAGCTGCTTAGACTCCCTGTCAGGCGGCTAGGTACTTAGATGTTTTGGCCTATGCAAACGATCATGCACAGCCGAAATAACCACAGAATCAGCTGTGAGATGTTCAGCTAGATAAGAGTGGTTCTTGGGGGCCCGGTACAAGCGAGTGGCCCTTTTGGGCACCGCAGAGAAAGCGTGAGGGTGCCTTCAAGTTGCCAAAGTGACGCTCGGAAGGTGTCTACTAATGGAGGGATAACCACCGCTTGGGGTCTTTCTATGAGGTATTTTGCCAGATGCAAGCTGCTCTGGGTCCAGGGCCTCTGTATCCCATCCCATATTCTCCTGTATATGTCGATAACCTCCATAAAGCTGTGGTCATCGGGAGGAGACTTAGGTTGTTCCTCTGTGTCGCCAGGAAGCGAGGCAAGGGTCGGAATCAGAAAGGAAGGTTCTGATTCCCCACAGGCATCCGAGGAAGAACGTCATCTCCTCTTCTTGTGTCTAGGCCTCCTGGGCAAAGGAGAGCGGGAAGAGGAAGGAGTTCTAGTCCTCTTGCGCTAGTCTTTGTGCTTCCTGAGGCTAGCAGGAGTCTTATCCCCCTCGTTCCCAGATGGGACAGGAGTAACCTGGGCATCTGGCTCAGGGACTGGAGGGGGCTGAAAAGTAGGAGGGGAGACCAGGTCTTGTTTGTTTCCCACCAATAAGTGAAGAGCTCCTTCACTTGAGACATACCCAACTTGGGGGACTCAGGCTTAGGAGGTGACTTTGGATGGCTGGATCCCGCACCGGTGTTGGTTGGGTCCGGCATTAGTGGAATGGACATCGGTAATTCCTCTGTAGCACCGTCGTCGGGTTCTGGTGTCAGGTGGACCGGCCAACAGTCCCGAGGAGAGACGTCAGCGGTGCAGCCAGGCGACGTCAGAGGGACCGACGATGGCTGAGGTGGTCTTAACCGGTGCCAGAAGAGGAGCCAAAGACTTGTCCGCGTCAGGCAGAAGCGCCGTCCGACGCAGCATCCCTATGGTTGGAGACAGTTGGAACGAGAAGAGGCCTTGAACGCCTGTCTGAAGACTTATGGGGTTTATCAGAGTGGCGCTCTGTCCGAGTCCGCAGACTGATGCCGTTGGGCTTGGCCTTGGGTGGCAGGAAGAAGCCCTGAAGCAAAGTGCCCCGAAGAGTGTTTGGCCTCCTAGGAATCGACCGAGGCTGATCGGGAGGACAACTTACTTTTCGCAACTGAGGAGCCGGTGCTGGAGGGTCTCTTGTGGGCCAAACAGCCGGGGTCCGAGGGACTATGAGCCGCTGCGGAGCCGGGGTCCGGATCTTGATAGGCTGTAAGGCGGGCGGCTTGAGAGAGGTATGCCAGGCCTCATGTCCGGAGGAGCCAGAGCGACCCGCGGACTGGAAGCTGGATGACCTGGGCCTGGAGGGCAAGCGATCCCGGTGATGGTGCTTCTCCTTTCGATGTTTCCTAGGTGGAGATGAGGAACGAGATTCCCGCCTGGAGGATGTCTCCTGCTGCATCTGGGCCAAACATTTTTCCACCAAAAAGGCCTGAAGAGACTTGTGAATGCGGATCCTGGTTCGGCTATTGAAGGCCTGGCAATAAGTACAGGCGCCAGTGTTGTGGTCTGGGCCCAGGCAAAAAAGGCAGGACGAATGTCCGTCCTTGGCAGGGATCTGCTTCCCGCAAGAGCACTTATTACGGTGCCCGTTCGACGTACAGGACATATGTCGCAACTTTCGCAGAGAAGAATAATAATAAAAAAAAAAAAATCACTGTCCTTAGCTGAGGAACCGATAAGAGAGCCGAGAGCTGATCTAATGTGTTGCCACGGTGGGAAAGAACTTGAACACGTGGGGACCGCCTACCGTCTTTATGCAGGGTGATTGGGGCGGAGACACCAGGTGGGCGGTCCCACATCGGCACTGCTAGAGAAAAGAACTGCCGAGATCTGCCGGCTGTGGTGGCGCTAGTCCATGTGTGTTACCTGCTGCAAGAGTCCTTCCAATAAGATGAACAGTTACGTAAGAACTTACCGTAATAGATCTTCAAGGGAACCTCTGTTATCAGGTCACACCTATCGAACTAAGCGTCACAATCATATGGAAGCTTTTTCTGCAGTAGTCTATTATGGGTCGCCCACGCCGACGTCAGGCTCCTACGTTACATGCCCTATGTAAGCATTGGCAGCTCCGCTAGTTCCTCAGTTCTTTCCCTAGCCGGTGGCCACTTGGGACAGGAGTCCCACCAGGGAACTGAGGAGAGAGAGAGAGGGAGGGAAGGTGCCCAGGTAGCAGAAAGGCTGGAGCAACTGGACAGCTGAGCTGTAAAATGAGAGGAAAAGGGGATAGAGGGAAGAATGACATGATCCGATGACAGAGATTCCTCGAAAGTCTGCTGTTATGGTAAGTTCTTATATAACTGTTCTGCCTCTTCGGGATCTCTCTGTCATCAGGTCACACCTATGGAATGAGTCCCAAGCAGTGCTGAGAGCAAGGACAATCTGGGTGGCAGGCAGTCAGAAGCCTAAGAAAGAAGGGCCGGAAGCACAGCTAGGGCCATAGCCTGCACTTCTTCTGGAGGCAATGTCCAAACTGCAGTGCTGGTGAAAGTGTAGACAGTGGTCAAGTGGCAGCAGCACAAATCTACGCTGCTGACACATCCCTAAAAACAGGCAACTGAAGTGGCCATACCCTGCTGGAATGGCCCTTTACAACCCCAGGAAGTTCCATACCACACTTCCTGTAACAAGAAACAATATATATGGCCAATCATTTGGACAAGCACTGTTTTGAAACTACAGCACCCTCTCTGCCAGGAGCGAAAGAAAAACAACTGAGAGGACTTCTTGCAGTCTGTTGTACAGTGTGTATAGTAACTCAGAATTCTATGCACATCCAAAATATGGAGCAATGCTACCCCTGGACTGGCATGCTCTGGAAAATAATCAGGCAGGTGGAAGAATTCATTCAGGGTAAATTCAGACACCACCTTAGGAAGAAACTTACGGTTAGTACGCAAAGAGACCCTGTCTTTGTGGAAAATCAAGTAAGGCTGCTCACACGAGAGCCTACAGCTCTGAAATTCTTCGAGTAGAAGTAATGCCAACTAAAAACAACGCTTTCCATGATAGAAAGTGTAGCTCGAAAGATGCGGCCGGTTCAAAAGGAGGCAGGGTCAGCTTCTCGAGCATGAAATTGAGTCCCAAGCCAGGACTGGATTACGGATAGGAGGCTTCCAGTGGAGAATGCCTCTCAGAAAAGTATGGGCCACATCCAATTGGGCCATCGTACGGCTATCACTAGGCACATGAAAGGCTGAAATAACCGACAGATGCACCTTGATGGAGGAATATTTGAGTCCTGCATCCAATAAGGACAGGAGGTACTCTAGAAAGCACAGTTACTTAAGAACTTACCGTAACAGTAGATCTTCGAAAGAAGCTCTTGCAGCAGGTAACACATATAGGACTGATACCACCTGGCAGCAGATCTCAGCAATTCTTTTCTCCAGCAGTACCGACGTGGGACTGCCCACCCAACGTCGCCTCCACCCCCGACGTCACCCAGTATAAAGGCAGGAGGCGGTCCCCACATGCTCCAGTTCTTGTACGCCAATGACAGGCCAAAAACTAACAGCTGTGGATCAAACAAACTCCACAAAACAAACAAGGGCAAACACAAAACCCACAACTGAAAGAATGAAAGTTGGATCAGAGCAGAGAGACTTACTCCCGGGGGAAGGAGGGAGGGGAAATCATACCTGCTGCAAGAGCTTCTCTTGAAGATCTACTGTTACGGTAGGTTCTTACGTAACTGTACTATCTTACTTCGAGAAGAAGCTCTTGAAACAGGTAACACATATAGGACTAATTCCTAAGCAGTATAAAACTAAAGACAACCCTTGGGAAGGGGCAGTAAACATACAGACACGCTCCCGAGCA
This sequence comes from Neoceratodus forsteri, assembly GCA_016271365.2. Taxonomy (NCBI): domain Eukaryota; kingdom Metazoa; phylum Chordata; order Ceratodontiformes; family Ceratodontidae; genus Neoceratodus; species Neoceratodus forsteri. The sequence continues at coordinate 1,419,740,982 of CM057450.1, forward strand.
GTATAAAGCTTAAGACAACTCTTGAGAGGGGGGAAAGGAGAGGCAGACACACATTGGTAGAGAAACCTCTCATGAGATAAGGCCCTGGAGAACCGCAAGGCCAAAACCTACTCGACGCCTGGAAGCTATATCCAGGCTATAGTACATGAAGAACGTGTGAACAGAGTGCCAAGTGGTGGCAATACAAATGTCAGCCACCAACACTCTCTTGAGTGCTGCAAAAGAAGTAGCAACCACTCTGGTGGAATGCGCCCTGACCGCACCCGGGTTTTCCTCACCCTTCTCATAACAGAAGGATATGCAGTTGACCAACCATGTGAAAGTGTTTATTTCGTAGCCGGGCGCCCGAAGGACCTGTCCACTAAGGACACAAAAAGCTGATCTGATTACCTGGCCTCCTTAGTTCTGGACAGGTAACAGCGAAAGCTCTATGCACATCTAAGGTGTGCAGAAGCCTCACCCTGTTGGGAGTGTTCTGGGTAACAAACCGAAACTGAACCGACTGATTAAGAGTAGCTCGAGGCTACCTTAGGAAGGAATTTTGGATTGGTGCGAGATCCACCCTATCTCTATGAAAATCAGATAAGGTTCTCTACACATCAAAGCATGAAGCTCAGAAATGCGCTAGCAGAGGTGACTGCTAAAAAAAGCACCGCTCTTCCAGGACAGGTAATGAAGCGTATAACTCATGGACGGTTCAAATGGGGAAGCGTAAGCTTCCAGAACAATCAATAAGTGCCAAGGAGGAACAGGATCCCGAACAGGGCATGGAGATGCAGGATCCCCTTAAGGAAGGTTTTAACTACCTCCAGTTGAGCCACTGTCCTGTCGTGGACGCAGTGATGACAGGCAGAAACAGGGGCCAGGTGTACTTTTGTGGAGGAGTAACTGAGACCTGACTCCGAAAGGGATAACAGGTATTGTAAGATATTGTTGACCGGATAGACCAGAGGGTCCAATCTCCTGGCTGTGGCCCATAGACAAAAGCGTTTCCATTTCATGGTGTAAGTGGCCCTGGTAGTGGGCTTCCATGCCTTAACCAAAATTTGAGCTACTTCATCCGACATCTCAACTGAGCTTCACTACGCCCTGAGGAGCCAACATGCAGGTGTAGTGAGCGTAAGTTGGGATGGACCAAAGCTCTCTGTTGCTGAAAGAGTAGCTCACCCGAAAGTGGAATGGGCCATGGAGGCTCCACTGTCAGACACCTGAGCAGTGGGAACCAAATCTGTCTGGGCCACAGAGGGGCTATCAGGATTATGACCCCATCTCTGACAGGGCTTTGAGTAGAACCCGTTGCAAGAGGGGAAGGAGGAAATGCATGAAGGAATCTCCTTTCAGGACAGGGATAATGTGTCTTGCCATAAAGCTCCAGGCTCAGGACCGAGCAAGCAGAAATTGGGCAGTTTTGCATTGCACTGAGATGCAAAAAGATCCAACTCTGGCATCCCCCATCTGACGAACAGGGTGTTCTCTACCGACTGCAGCAGGGACCACTCGTTGAGTTAATGGTTTGGCCTGGCTGAGCGCATCTGCAACCACGTTCAGAGAACCTGGAACGTAGACTGCTGATAGACTGAGCTGATGCTCCATCGCCCAGTCCCACACTCTCATGGCTTCCCGACAAAGGGGGTAAGAGTGTGTGCCTCCCTGCTTGTTGATGTAGAACACCACAGAGGTGTTGTCCGTCTGAACTCGAAGGTGACCGGGCAGTAGGAATGGAGTCAGTGCCTGTAGAGAGCAGGATAGCTCTTAGCTTGAGCACTTTGATATGCAGGTTCTCCTCTAATGGGGACCACAGCCCTGAGTCCAGTGACTCCCAGATGAGCCCTCCCATCCTACCCCAGACACATCTGTAGTGAGAGTCTGGGTAGGTGTATCTGACGGAAGGAGGCCTCTGCAGAGATTCTGAGAGGACCCCCACCAGCTAAGGCACCCGTGAATTGGTTCTGTGATCCGATGGGCAATCCAAGTCGCCCTTGTTTGGTCCCGCTGGACGCTAAGTGTCCACTGAATGGTGTGCATGTGCAGCCTGGCGAAGGGGACCGAAACTATGGCGGCTGCCATGTGTCCCAGAAGCCAAAGGATGGATCTGGCAGGGATGAAAGATGCTGAACAAGTTTGGATTGCTAGTGCCCTGAGGCGCTCTGCTCTGTCGGACGGTAGGAAGGCCTTCTCAAGGAGGTATCCAGTAGGGCTCCTATAAATAGTAAATGCTGGGAGGGAAGGAGCTGTGACTTTTTGGGTTCACTGTGATCCCCAGGCGTCGACAGAGGGAGAGTGTGTCCAGGATGGTCCCCCAGAGACAAGACCTGGACGAGGCCAGCAGAAGCCAATCGTCTAGATAGGAGAACAGGAAGAAACAAATTACTTACCATAGTAATGCTGTTTCTTCTAATGGAGTCTTGCTGTATTCGGACATAATGCAGTTAGCCCCAGCACTTGAACTGCCCCGGAGGGGAAAGAGTTAACTCTATGCAGAAGCATAGAACGTTGAGCCCGGTTTTCAAACCTCTGTCTGCGGTACTTCCCAGTGTAACTGTCAGATTCTTACAAGCTAACTAACTAGTAACTAAAGTATGGAAATTGTTCAAAATATAGCCAAAGGGCAAAATATATCTTCTTGGGCTCCAAAAGACTCGAGAACCCAAGAAGGAAAGGCAGTGACAATATTTAGTAAAACACCAGAAAAAATAATAACATTTACCCCACCCAAGAGGGAGGGTACAAGGTACACCCCTGAGGTGCAACACTGTACCCGCCAGCCCACTTCCCAAAACCAGGTTCTGAGAAGGGAGGTGGGGGTGGGTGGGAGGAGTCTGAATACAGCAAGACTCCATCAGAAGAAACATTACTATGGTGAGTATTTTTTCTTCAAACAACATGAAGTCTTGCTGTATTCAGACATAATGCAGACTACCAAGCAGTTCCCTATGAAGGAGGGAATGCAGAACCTACTTTGGGAATAGGATCTGCAGTACTGTTGCATAAACCTAGCATCACTCCTAGCCTGGATGTCCAGGGAGTAATGCTTGGTGAAAGTATGTACTGTTTTCCAGGTGGCTGCTTTACAGATCTCTAACAAGGGTATATCTCTGGCTGCAGCTAGAGAAGCAGCTGTACCCCTGGTCGAGTGAGCCCTCAGGCCTGAAGGGGGCGTCCTACCCAACTTGTCATAACAAAATTGTATACAAGAAACAATCCACCTGGCAATAGTTCTCTTAGTGGCAGGCTTACCCTTTCCCACTTCACCATAAGTGAGAAACAATTGAAGACAGTCATTTCTATGTGCCTTAGTATACTTAATGTAGTAGCTAAGGGCCCTCTTAACGTCCAGACTGTGTAACCTTTCACTTGAAGAAGAATGGTCAGTGAAAAACACAGGGAGAGATATAGACTGGTTCAGATGAAAATCTGAAACCACTTTGGGCAAGAACCTCCTATTAGTTCTGAGGACTTTGTCCCTATGGAAGGAGATGAAGTCAGGTTCCACTGACAGAGCCTGTAACTCACTAATCCGCCTGGCAGAAGTAATAGCTACCAGGAACAGTTTTCCAGGTCAAGTACTTCAATTCGGCCGAAGCCAGAGGTTCAAAGGGTGGCTGCATTAGCTGAGCTATGCAGACATTAAGATCCCAAGGCAGAGTGAGCTCCCTAAAGGGAGGGTTAATGTGAACCAGACCTTTGAAAAACTTTCTGAAAACAGGATGAGATGCCAGGGAAGAGCCCTTCCCTGCTGAAAGGAATGCAAAGACAGCTGCTAGATGAACCTTCAAAGTGGCAGGCCTAAGGCCTAAACCATTGAGATGAACTAGGTAGTCTAAGGTTGTGGAAATGTCTACAGAATCAGGCAGGATGCCTTTCTGAGAGCACCAAATACTGAACCTTTCCATTTGGAGTTGTACGTTTTCTAGTGGAAGGTTTCTAGAGACCTTCAGAATATCCAGAACTCCTGAGAAAGATGTAGGGCTGCATATTCTAACTCTTCAAAAGCCAGGCCTTGAGATGGAGAGACTAGAGACTGGGGTACCAGATCCGCCCCTGGGAGGAGGACAGGAGATTGTTGTCCTGGGCAGAGACAGGGATGAGACACTGACAAGGACAGCAGTAGAGGATACCAAGACTGTCTGGCCCAATCTGGAGCCACCAGTATCACTGGTAAGGTTGAGTCCTGATCTTGATCAGAACTCTGAACAGCAGAGGAAGAGAGAGAAGGCATAGAGAAACCTGCCCTTCCAGTCCAAAAACAGAGCATCCTGGGAACCGTCCCCAGGACTGGAGGCCTGCAACAAAACAAAGCAAGTTGATCATTGTCCGTGCTGCAAAGAGATCCATCTCTGAGTGCCCCACCTGGAGAAGATGACCTTCAGTATCTGGAGGATCCAGGGACCATTCTGTGTGTCCTGTGAAATTCTGCTCAGAGCATCTGCTAGTATGTTGTCCTTCCCTGGAAGGTGAACTGCTACCAGAGAAGTCTGAAGAGAACAGGCCAGAGACCACAGCTTCATGGCTTCTGTGCACAAGGCCGAGGACCGAGTGCCTCCTGTTTGTTGATGTACCACATTGTGGTGGTGTTGTCCGCTCTGACTTGGACCACCTTGTCCTTGACGGAATCTGAGAAGCTTTGCAGGGCTAGGAAAACTGCCCTGAGTTCCAGGAGATTGTTATGAAGGAGAGACTCCTGTGGAGACCAGAGCCCTTGAGCTGTCAGGGCTCCCAGGTGGGCTCCCCACCCTAGGGGAGAAGCATCCGTAGTTAAAATTGCTGATGGGACTTGAGGGAGAAATGGAACCCCTTGTCTGAGGTTGTCCTGGTCCAGCCACCACTGGAGAGCTTGGACCAGAATCTGAGTCACTGGATCAGTTTGGTAAGTGGATCCTTCTTTTGAGACCAGAAAGACCTCAGATGAAACTGAATGTCCCTCATCTGGAACCTTGCTCCCTGCACCACTGCAGTGGAAGCTGCCATGTGGCCCAGGAGCTGGAGGAACTGTCTTGCTGGGCGGGACCTGAGGTTAAAAGGAGGAGCAGATCCACTAGGGCCTTTACCCTTGCCAGGGAAGGAATGCTTTGCTTGTACAGTGTCCCAACTCTATGCCTATAAAGGTGATAAGCTGAACTGGTTAGAGTACAGACTTTGGAAGATTGAGAAGAAAACCCAAGGAGCTGAGTAGGTCCTGGGTAGCTTTAAGAGCTGACCTGACCTGTAAATGAGACTGACCCACTAACAGCCAGTCGTCCAGTTACGGAAAGATGGTGATACCCTGTCTTCTGAGGTAAGCCACCACTACTGCAAGGCACTTTGTGAACACCCTTGGAGCTGATGTTAGACCGAATGGCATGGCTCTGAAAAGGTAATGGCCTGAAGGCAACTCGAACCCGAGGTATTTTCTGTGGGAGCACCTGATGGGAATATGGAAGTAGGCATCCTTGAGGTCCAGAGATGCTAGCCAATCCCCTGGCCTTAGAGAGGGAAGGATTATTCCCCGAGTTACCATTTTGAATTTGCGCTTTGAAATGTGTTTGTTCAGATACCTTAGGTCTAGGATGGGTCGCCACTCCCCTGTTTTCTTTGGGGGTAAGGAAGTACCTGGAATACAGACCTTTTCCCTTGTGCTGAGTAGGACCCTTCTCTACAGCTCTGAGAGCTAGAAGAGAGGAAACCTCTGCCTCTAGGGCAAGGGTTTCTGAGACTGATGCAGGTGGAAAAGACTCGGCCCTTCTTTTTGGAAATTTTTTGGAGTTGAGGGCCAGTCCCTGGCTTACTACTTCCAGGACCCACTTGTCTGAGGTCACAGACTTCCAGGCCTGGAAGTATTAAGCCAGCCTGCCTCCTACTGGAAATAGGGAGTCGACCCGGGCTGACACATCAGGGTGTCTGCTTGGCAGGAGCCTTAGACTGAGAGGAGGAGGAGGGAGCAGCCCTGCTCATCCCCCTCCTACCCCTTCCTCTGAAGAACCTCCTCTGTGGGAAGGGAGAGGAGGCCTGGGCTTGGTAAAAAGGTCTTTGAAAGGGCCTGCCCCTGCCCCTAGACTGCTGCTTGTGCGGAGTGGCCTGCCCTTCCTTGGCCTGTGCACTCCTGTACGTGGTCCTATATTCATCCATTTTTTTCATGTGAGCCTCTGTCTGCCCCCAAACAGAGAGTTACCTACTACAGGAAAATCCACGGCCTTAGTCTGGGTATCCTGTGGAAGGCTAGTACATCTGAGCCAAGCATGTCTTCTGAGAGACACAGATGTAGCCATGACTCTAGATGCCACATCACTGGAGTCCACAGCAGCATGAAACTGCAATTTGGATGCCTCAATTCCATCAGCAGCCACCACCTCCAGCTCCTGGCTAGCTGGTGAGAGGCCCTTTAGCCAAGTTCCAGAACCGTGTCCCATCTGGATTTCTGGTACCTGGCTGTGTGAAACCATCTCGTCTGCCTGAGTCCCAAGGGTGCCAAATACTGTTTCTTGGCCATGGCATCCACTTTCCTGGAGTCCTTATCCAGGGGTGTGAAGTCAAAGGAATGTTAGCTCTGGCCACAGGCTGCAGACTGCACTACCCCAACATGGCTGCAATGACTATAAAGGAACTCTGCAGCTGAGCTGATAACTGAATACCTCCTGTCCATTCTCTTATCCACAGGAGGTACTGAATTAGGGTTTGTAAAATTTTGTGTGTCTGTTTCCCAAAGATTTATGAAGAGGGACAGGCAGCTTTTTGGACTCTGGGATGTCCATCATTTCACAAAATCAGGCTTTCATCTTCCTCTGCTGCTTCAACCAAGGGCTGCAGGGTTTGTGCCACCTTTTGCAGAACAAAAAGTGTGAAGGGGACTCAGAGAGCCTGGGAGGAGAGACACCTGAGGGCCTGTCTGGGGAGATGTCCGGTCCAATGGGCACATCCAGACCCCCTTTGTCATCGTCGTCATCACCGGGATAGTCTTCGTCTCCCTCCCACTCCTCATAATAAGCATCTGGGTCATAATCCGGAGGAGATGGATCTGACCGAACCAGCGGGATTGGTTCAGACGGAACGGTCTAGGCGACTGGACAATACTAATCGCTTTGGCTATTTCGTCCGCAATTGGAGAGTGGGATACAGGATCTGAACCGGCTTAGACGCCCTTTTCTTTGACGGAACCGACCGCTAGGGGTTGGCTCTCCTTTGCCCATCGCCCTGGGTCAGTAGGCACCTCCCAGGTTCGCTGCAACCGAACCAGGCTGGCCATCCGTTCTATGGACTTCGGCCTCCCTTTCCTTCAGCCTACTCAGTCTTTTATCTAGAGGGGTTTTAGGAAAGTTCTTACAGATTTGGCAGTCTGACTTGAGGTGGTCAAACCCCAGACAATAAACACAGATGAGGTGCAGGCTGGCCTTAGCAAAGGCCCCCCAACCCCCACACTCAGTACAGTGTTGAAACCCAGTGGGACGGGTTTTCTTCTTGGGTTTCTCAGACATGGCCAACCTAACAAATTACCCTATAGAAGCTTTCAAGCCAGGTAATAAAGCAACCGACTGGTTACAAACGTGTCACGGACTTTTAAAAGAACCAGCAAAGTCTGGTTCTTTTTAAACCGATCGGTACCAGAACACCACACTAATCCCAGAAAGAGAGAAAATTTTACAAAATCGGTTCCAAACCGGACCGACTGGAAAGAAACCAAGAAAGACAATTTCAATATTTTTAGCAAAATAAACAGTCACTAACTATCTACATACTACCTGTACTGTAAACAGAGGCTGGAAATCCAAAATAACAAAATATGCAGTTAAACCTAACGCTTTATTTTTCTTTATCGAACCGAGCAGAGGAAATCTCTGGAGCGACTTCACTGTTAGGTGGAGTAAAGAATCTGACGGTTACACTGGGAAGTACCACAGACAGAGGTTTGAAAAGCGGACTCGAGCTCAACGTTCTATGCTTCTGCACAGAGTTAACTCTTTCCTCTCCGGGGCAGTTCTGAATACAGCAAGACTTTATGTTGTTTGAAATGTCCGTTTCTGCACAGTTCTGCTGCGACGACGGCAAGGCATTTTGCGAAGACCCTGGGGAGAGAGGAAAGGCCGAAAGGAAGGGCCTTGAACTGGTAGGACCGACCTTCGAACCTGAATCTCAGGAATCATCGATGATTTTGGCAGATGGGAATGTGCAGATATGCATCCTGCATCTCCATGGACGCCATCCAATCCCCGACCGCAAGGAAGGGGAGGAGATTTGGAAGCGACACCATGCGGATTCTCCAATAGGAGACCCACCAGCTGAGGTTGCTGAGATCCAGGATGGGCCTTAGGTCCCCCGACTTCTTGGGAACCAAGAAGACGCAGGAGTAAAAAGCAGAGTCAACCTCTGCCTCCGGGACGCGTTCTATGGCATCCTTGGCCAGGAGAGACTGGATCTCCTGTCTGATAGGAGCCCTGTGGTCTCTCGGGTAGTGACATGGGGGCGGTGGTCTGTCCGGGGGTAAAGACTCAAACTCTATGGAGTGCCGAGCTTGAGGACCCAATGGTCGGAGGTCACTCTCACCAGGCCTGGGGGTAAGAGAAAATGACCTCCCACCGCTCTCCTGACGACAGGTCTGGGAGAGGGAGTTCGCTCTGATAGCTTGAAGGAGAGGAGGGAGGGCGCCGGCAGAAGGTCTAGTCTGTCTGGAGGAGGTCGAGGCAGCACCTCTGGACCCACCTCTTCGACCAAAGCCTCCCGCTGATTGTGAGACTGAACAAGGGGCTGCTGAGGCTTAGTTCGCTCTACAAGGGTGCCGCGAAACGCCTTGTTTTGGGCAGTACATAGACTGCACAGAACAGACGCCTGCAGTTTAACAATGACCTTTTCTGTGTCTTCACCAAAGTGCACAGAGCCTCTGAAAAGGGCGTCCAGAAGGGTAGTTTGAATCTCTGGGTTGAACCCTGAGACCCGGAGCCAGGAATGGAGCCGAAGACAAATCCCGGTTGCAGCTGCCCTTGCTGACGTGTCCGCAGAGTTATACCCTGCCTGGCGGACATGAGTACCCACATCCGAGCCAGTCTGCAAAAGCTTTGCAAGCTCTGCCTTTTGAGGGCAGTCGGGCATGCCTTGCAGGATGTCCTGTCCTTGGTCCCAAAGGGCGTTCTGGAACTGGACCATATGCGTCAAAAAATTGAGGCTACGTATGCTGCAGATGGCAGACGAGTATACCCTACACCCTAAAGAATCCAGCTACTTAGACTCCCTGTCTGACGGCTGGGTACTTAGGTGCTTCGGCCTCTGTGAACGATCATGTGCAGCCGATATAACCACAGAATCAGCTGTGGGATGTTTGGCTAAGTAAGAGTGGTCCTTGGGGGCCCAGTACAAATGATTTGCCTTTCTGGGCACCGCAGAGGAAGCGTGTGGATGCCTCCAAGTGGCAAGGGTGATGTCTTGGAAGGTATCCACTAATGGGGGAATATCCACGGCTTGGGTCCTTCTGGTGTAAATACTTTGCCGCACAAGCTTTCGGGGTCCAGGGCCTCTGTATCTCATCCCACGTTCTCCTGTATGTGCCTCATGACCTTCATAAGGCTGGGGTCATTGGGCGGAGACTTTGGCTGGGCCTCTGTGTCTCCAGGAAGCGAAACAGGGTCATATTCCAAGTAGGAAGGCTCTGATTCTCCATAGGCCTCTGAAGAAGAGGAGGAAGAACGTCGTCTCTTCTTCCTATGTCTGGGTCTTCTGGGTGAAGGAGAGTGGGAGGAGAAAGGAGATCTGGTCCTCCTGTGCTTAGTTTTGTGCCTCCTGGGGCTAGTGGGGGTTTCATCCTCCTCATTCCCAGATGGAATAGGGGTGACCTGAACATCTGGCTCAGGGGTGACAGGAGGAGGCTTAGGAGTAGGAGCAGGAGGAGACACAAATTCTGCTTAACAGTCTCCCACCAACAGGTGAAAAGTTCTTTAACCGGAGACATGCCCAGCCTTGGTGACTCAGGTTTTGGAGGTGGCGTCAGTCAGCCTTCACCGAACCGGCGTCAGTTGGATTCGGCGGTGTAATGGGAGGCGTTGGTGGTACCTCCGTGGTACCATCGTTGGGTGGACCAGAGTATGGTCCCTAGAGAGATGTCAGGGCTGCAGACAGGGACGCGGGGAGAGACGGCCATGAGTACGGTGGGTGGCTTATCTGGCGCCGGAGGAGGAACAGAAGGACGCTTCTGGCTTGGGCCAGAAGCCCTCGTCCGACGGACATCCCTTGACAGGAGAAGGGTGGGGATGGTCGGAGGTAAGAGGCCTTGGCCGACCTATCAGAAGACTTGTGGGGCTTGTCCAAGGGGTGTCGGTCGAAATCTGTGGATGGACGCTAGTCGGACTTATGCTTCATGGAAAGGATGAAGCCCTGGAAGAAAAGCGCCCACTGTCTGCTTGGACTCCAGGATTGACCAGGCCGATTGGGAGGAGGAGGACTTACTCTTTGCCTAGCAGAGCCGGCACTGGAGGGCCTTTTGCCGCTGCAGAACCGTGTCCAAGGGCCCTTTAGCCGCTGTGGAACCGGAGTCCGGGGCCTGATCTGATAGGCTGAAGAGAGTCTCTTTGGCAGAGAAGCTGAGGCGGGAGGCTTAAGGGAGGTAAGCTGGGCCTCACGACTGGAGGAGCCGGAGCAACCAGTGGACTGGGAGCTGGAAGACCTAGGTCTGGAGTGAGTGATCCTGGTCCCGGTGGTGGCGTTTCTCCTTTCTCTCTTCTTGGGTGGAGAGGGAACAAGATTCCCTCCCGGATGATGTCTCCTGCTGCATCTGGGCCAAATGTTGCTGGGCTAGGTAAGCCTGGAGAGACTTCTGTCTCCGAATCCTGGTCTGGCTGTTGACGGCCTGGCAATGGGTACAGGCGCTGGTGTCGTGGTCTGGGCCCAGGCAAAAGAGGCAGGCCAAATGTCTGTCCTTGGAAGGGATCTGCTTCCCACAAGAGCACTTATTATGGTGCCCGGTCAGTGGAGAGGATATACGTCGAAGAATTGCTGAAGCGAGACTGAGAAATAACGGTTTTAAAGCTGAGGAACTGGTTAGAGAGCCGAGAGCTGACTAACGCATTGCCAGACGGGAAAGAACTGGAGCACGTGGGGACAGTCTCCTGCCTTTATACTGGGTGACGTCGGGAGTGGAGCCGGGGGACCGCCCCCTTTTTACCACATCTGACATTGGGCGGAGCCATCGGGGGTGGTCCCCCGCCACAGACTGTTAGCTAGAAGATTTTTCCGTGGGGTCCTAATGCCTGGTGGCCTAAGTCCTATTGGTAATACCTGCTGCAAGAGCTCTCCCTCAGTGAGATCCGATGGGCTGCACTGAGCCGCTAATGGAGCTGGCTGACCCTGTAACACATTTGTTTAACCAATCACTCCGAGCAGGTGACTGGAGAAGAGCAGATGTGGTACCACTCCACAAGGGAGGAAGCCAGCTATTACAGACCAGTTAGCCTCCCATCTAGAGTAGGGAAACTGATGGAGACCCTAATCAAGCAGGATCTTGTGAATACCTAGAAGGAAACGGTTTTCAGAATGGCAGATAGCATGGGTTTGTGGCAGGTAGATCATGCCAGATTAACCTTAATACATTCTCCGACTGGGCAACTAAAGAACTGGATAAGGGCCATCCAGCAGACCTCTGCTACTTCAGATTTTAGCAAGGCCACATAAGCACCAGTTACAGAAGCTGGAGGACCTAGGTACTGCTAGGAACATCGTCAGGTGGGTAAGAAGTTGGCTCAAGGATAGAAGGCAGAGAGTGGTAGTAAGAGGGATTAGATCTAATGAGGGAGAGGTCACAAGCAGAGTGCCACAGGGATGAGTTTTGGGGCCCGGTACTATTCAACAGGTTCATCAGAGACATCAGCGAAAGAATTCAGGGCAAGCTTGTCCTCTTCGCAGATGACACGAAACTTGGCGGGGGGTTGGGGGTGAAAGTACAGAAGCTATTAAGAGAGACCTACAGAAAGACCTCCACAGACTACAAAGATGGTCTATTGGTCTGGAAGCTGAGGTTCAACGCGAAACAGTGCAAAGTGATGCAGCTGGGAAAGGGAAACCCTAGGGCAGAGTACTGGCTCAATAAATATTGCAAATAGCAAGGGAGTCAGGCTCAGTACCTCACAGAAAGAGAGGATTCTAGGGTCATCATCACTCCCAAACATTCAAGCCAATGCAACAAAGCATACAGTCAGGCAATAGAATGTTGGGGTACATAGGAAGGGGAATCAATAGCAAGAGAAAAGAGGTAATTCTCCCTTTATAGGTACCTGTGAAACCACACCTATTCAGTTCTGGAGCCCCCACCTTAGTAGGGACAAGAATAGGCTGGAAACAGTTCAGAGAAGGGCAACAAAAATGTTACAAGGACTCCTAGGGCTCTAGTACAATGAGCATCTACAGTCACTGAATATGTACTTGCTCGAGACAAGGAAGGGGAGAGAGGATATGACTGAGACACTAAAGTTCATGAATGGTTTGAATAGGGTACCCTACACCGAGCTATTCAACAGGGTAGAAGGTTCGACTAATGGGGGTCACAAATGGAAACTGCAGGGAGAGAAACTTCAAAAGGGAGTTGTGGAAACACTACTTTACTGAAAGGGTCGTGGATGCACAGAATGGCCTGCCTGCAGAGGTGGTGGGAGCTACGACCATAGCAGCATTAAAGACTGGGTGGGACAGAACAAAGGAAAGCTCTGAAGCAATGATGGACCAATTCCATAAGTGGGGCTAGGTCCTGGGACCAGTAGAAGGTCTCGGAAACTCATGGACAGGCTAGATGGACTCTTGGTCTCCTCCTATCATCATTTTCTATGTTTCTGTGTCCATCATGATGGATTCCCATTGATGAAAAACCTGGGTTAGGTACCCCCTTACTGGACAGGAGAGGTCTGCCTTGAGCAGCTGAGGCAGGACCGGGGCTGTAAGTTCAGAGAGTGGCACTAGGCACTTCAGTGACCCGTGCCTTTGGCTCTTTCTTTTATGAATGGGGCGGCTGAAACTTGATTTGAGCTCCTTGCATTTGCCTGGAAAGGACTGTTTACTATGGGAAAGCCTCTGGGATAGGATGGAGAAGGCCTGTAAATCTTGTTAGTTGTCCTGGTTTTCTGGGAGGCCTCAGACTGCTCCTCAACGTTGACCAAACAGGTAAGAACCATCAAAGGGACTTTCATAACCTGCTGCTGGACGTCACTGGAGAAGCCAGATTAGATGTCCAAAGCCGAATGTCTTCCAATACAAATTCCTGCAGCAGTAGAACGTGAGGCAGTGTCAAAGGCATCCATAGCTGCCTTTAAATGATGACCGTTATACTCAATGCCATGAGGAACAGTCTGAAGAATCTTGTGCTTAGTCTCAGATACAGGCAAGGATTCTGCTAGAGACTTAAGAGAGTTAGAAGGGCATCGCATACTTGGAAAATACCCTGGTAGCGGACTATCCTCACACTAAGGGATTAACAACAGCAACCCCCAATAGTGCCCATCTTGCAACTTCCTATTGATGGGGTGTGCAGCGACTTTCTGAGGAAGAATGGCCATGTCATTCTCAGCCAAAATGGCAATACTGTCAGCAACAGGCTCGGAAAAAAGATAGGCCTTTGTCCTGGGGGGCCATATACTTAATGATCTTATCTGCTCACAGATAGAGGGGACAGACGAGGGTCTATTACATACTGCATCCACAAAGAGTCTTGAAACGCAGGGGAATAAGATGTATAAGATTGACAGGCATGGTAGAAATGTTGAGCCATTCCAGACGAAGATGTTTCCCGGTCAATGGCAGAAGGCTTAAAGCAAGCACTGCATACATGCGAATAACAGCCTGAAAAGAAAGGTCCTCCTGGGTAGCAGGAGAAGGGCATGGAGTCGAACTGTCCAAGCTATAAAACGAGTCGTCATCACCACCCTCAGAAATGATGAGTTCAGGGTCAGGCTCATCCCCCTCCAAATCCTCTCTGGGGAGGGGGCCTGGGAGAGGAGCGGACCTCAAGTTCCCCAACTCAGTCCTAGGAGCAAGCAACACCAGAGATACTGGCATCAGCAGAGGAGGACCCAGCGCTGGAGGTGGCACCACCGGAAAGACTGGGCCCGGCATCGAGTGCCCTCTCAACGTTGGGCATGCACCGGAAACAGCGCTGGGCCAGATCCCAAAGGGCCTGAACCCAGCACTGAGGTCTAGCAGGCACTGGGATGACTGGCAATGGTACTGGGGTCAGTCCCAAAGCACTGACACTGAATGGGGGTGCAGCCAGTGGAACAGGCATTGGCAGCGCTATCTCCAGCAAGGATCCGGATGTCGCTGATGAAGCCAGACACTCTACCTAACTGGAAGACCCCTGACTGCAGTTCCAATGCCCCTAGCCCCAAAGGGCCTGGAGGCAGCTCTTCAAGAAGGGGCAAATGAGCCAGACACTGTACCCACTGCTCCATAAGAGCTGCCCAGTAATGAAACTGTCCACCGGCATTCCCACAGGAAGACAGAGAGGGACTCCAGGCCCAAGACCTCGAGCACTCATGAGCAGAAGCCGTCAGCGAGGGCACAGGGGAAGGCCTTATGCTCCGGGACACAGAGGACCGTGCGGTAAAACTACCAGACAGCAACCTCAAGTGGTACCATTTGTTCCCCTTCTGATGGGAAGAGGAAGAACTTGAGGCTGAACAGTGCCGGGTCCTTGAGCAGGACTGGAAGGGGCCCACTTCTTTTGTGTTTGCAGGAGGGCTATCCTCCCTCCCGAACACAGGCCCACCTGTCAGAACCCTCCCTGAAAGGGAAGTGGACTGTACACAGCCCCCCTGACAAAGCAGCATGCTTGAAGAGGCTTCCCTACTGTCACCACCCATGGCCTTAGACTGTTGCTCAGTAGGATTCAGAGAAACTGACAAGGAAAAATTAAATAAAATCACTGACACAAAAATAAACATTTGCTTTAAACACTAAAACTGAAAAGAACTCAACACTGCTGTTGTACATACATGAAATTCTGACTCCCGGAGGCAAGCAACGTCTTCAGTGAAGTACACTTGATGGCAGGGAAAAGAAGGAACTGAGGCGGTTGGAGGTGTTTTGCTGCCAAGAAGCTATCTTTGGTGCCGGGCCCTCCTAAACGCCTTGCGCCTGCAGGGTCCTAGCAATCATTGTCTCAGATAGAACCCATTGACATGAATCAATGGTGAAAACTGATTGCTGGAAGATCAGTTCTTTAAATATTCCACATGCTCATATTTTAAAATGAAATCATAGATGTGGGAAGAACAACCGGAGAAATAAATTATCTATTTACTCTAACAATGTTATTTTAACTGGGGTATACTATTTCTCCATCACTGTATGCTTCAGTTCCGTAATGTGTCTAATATTCAAACATGCTGTTGATGTACTGATGCATACCCTCATGGAATTCTATATCTGCAGAAATGCACAGAAAACAAGGCAGGATGCAACATTTTCCTATGTGTGCAAAAACCAATCTATTTGTTCTTTGTTGTAGAATAATCCTTTGATACTTAAAGGGTACGTTACAGTCAGGTTATCAATCACATGCTCTGCATTGCACGCTTGCCTCAGTGCTGTTCCCATGGTAAATGGTTGATTACTTAGCAGTAACCCACCCCTGAAGTGCCTTACTGTGACCTAAACACAATAAAATTATCAATAAACAAAAACAACAACAGCCACAAGAATTCATCAATGCCTACCTGGATAACTGCCCCTGCTTAGCGCAATGGCAAAGCACACGCATGAACTGTGGGGAATTGTGGTATTTCTCGGTCACTGCCTATCAGAGAGGAGCATTTCTTCACTAATGAGAAGTACACTCCTATCCCAAGACAGCCACCTGCATGAAACCTCTTGGTCAATTTCTGTACCACTGCCACACCCACAGACTACTGCTCTGGCTAGTCCCCCCCCCTTACCATTTTTCGGCTGTTCACCTGAATTCCCCAATCCTATATCCTCCCACCTCTGCTGCACTTGAGTCCAACTGGTGCAGTCGATACCTCACTAGGAGTTGTTGAAGGGTTAAGAAAGGGAGACTTGGCTTCCATTTTCCTGAGCTACCAGGCAGCGAAGGGAGGTGCCGGGAATTCTCGGAGGCACAGTACTCAGCCTTAGATAACTGGACTGAGACTTCTGTCCAGGAATTTAAAACAAACTTCCCTATATGAAACATGCACACATTGATACAAGGCCGACAAACAGATCAACTCTGGCTAATTTTTGAATAAAAAATATGGCAGAATTTCAGAAACTTGCCAAATTCCCACAGAACCCCATGCAAGCATTTCTTGCAAAAATAAACTGCAGAACTTCAGCACAACAAAATGTACAATTCCATGGTGTGATCCTTCATGACCAGCAAATCCACTAAAACCAGCGGTTACAGCTAAGATGTGGGACTAGCTTCTCACTGTGTGCTCAAAATACAGGTTACTTCACCTGTAACAGGAGTTCTAGGAATGGTATATGTTGTTCATCCACACTATCTGGTGGCAGGTTCCTTGCCGCTTTAATCTTGCGGAAGGTCTTCAAGCTAGCTCCTCCACCCACACCGGTGGTAAAACTCTTGACTCCGCCCCATTAGCGCCAAGATCTGGCCGCTGGAAGCTCAGGTTGTGCGCCGGGCCAGGAGGTCGGTAGTTTGTGGATGAACAACATATACCATTCCTAGAACTCCTGTTACAGGTGAGTAACCTGTATTTCTAGGGACATGGATATGTTGTTCATCCACACTATCTGGCAGACTCCTAGCAGTTCTCCGGGAGGAGGGAGGCAAGGCGCACACCCCCTAAATACTTACTTGGGGAACAAAGATTGGAGAACCGAGGCCCCAAAACCAGCATCCCGGCGTGACTCAAGGTCGATGTGGTAGTGGGAAATAAAGGTGTGTGCTGACTTCCAGGTAGCAGCCATGCAGATTTCCTGGATAGGGACATCCTGAAGCAGCCACCGATGCAGCAGTATGGCGGGTAGAATGAGCTCTTATCCTCTGGGAGGCTCCATGCCCGCCAACTCATAGCAGAGATTTATGCAGGAGGTGACCCATCTGCCTATCGTCCACTTGGCTGCAGGTCTGCCAGGTGCGGCTTCAGCGTAGGTGACAAACAGCTGGCGAACCTCTCCCCGAATTTCAGCCGTGCGCTCCTTATAATAAGCGAGCGCCCTTCTAGGGTCCAGAGTATGGAGCCTATATTCGGCCTCCGAGGTGTGACTGGGGTAGAACACCGGCTGAGTCAACACCTGATTAAGGTGAAACTCCGACACCACCTTCGGAAGGAATTTCGGGTGGGGGCGTAGGACAACCTTGTCCCTGTGGAAACCAGGTAAGAAGACTCGATGCTAAGCGCCTGGAGTTCTCCCATCCTTCTGGCTGATGTGATAGCCACCAAGAAGGCGATCTTCCACGACAGGTGGGGGAGACCACACCTGTGCATTGGTTCGAATGGCTTGCCCATGAGCTTTGCCAGTACCAGCAGTAAATCCCACGGAGGTGGGGGTTCCCGCACTGGAGGGGAAATGTGATCAAGGCCTTTGAAAAAGCGCCCGACCACTTTTTCCTGCGCCACTGACTGCTGACCGGCCCGCGCCCGGTAAGCAGAAATGGCTGCCAGGTGCACCTTATGGTCATCGCCGACCTAAGTCCTTGACTAGATAGGGGACCATAGATAGTCCAAAATGCTTGCCACAGGACACGCAGAAAGGGTCCAACCCTTTTCCCCGACACCAAATGGAGAACCTCTTCCATTTGAAGGCATAGCATTTTCTGGTCGACTCTACGGGACGCCTCAACGACGTTGAGGACCTCGGCCGGAAAGACCCAAGGCCTGGAACTCTAGCCGCCAGGGAACCAGGCCGTCAGGTGCAGGGATTGAAGGTCCGGATGGAACACCTTCCCTGATTGACTGAGAGCAGGTCCGGCGAGCTGGAAGCTGCCGGAGTCCTGGAGCTGAGACTGAGGAGATCTGGGTACCAGAACTGGCGAGGCCAGTCTGGGGCTATCAGAATCACCTGCGCCTTGTCCCTCCTCGCTTTCAGCAGGACCCTGTGAATCAGGGGAACGGGGGGAAAGGCGTAAAAGAGGCCCGGGGTCCACGGCCTCGAGAAGGCATCCCCCTGCAGCGAGCCCTGCTGAGGGGGGCGGGCATGAAACAGCCTCAGCTTCGCGTTCTCCCTGGAGGCAAACAGGTCCACCAGAGGAGTGCCCCAGCGGGAGAACAGGTCTTGTACTATCTCCGGCAGGAGAGACCACTCGTGCGATGCAGCCCCTATCCGGCTCAGGGCATCGGCCAGGGTGTTGGAGGCTCCTGCCACATGAATGGCCAGGAGATCCGCCTCCAGGCTGCGCACTAGTGACCAGATGCGGAGAGCTTCCTTGCATAGGGGCAAGGAGTGCATCCCGCCCTGGCGGTTTAGATAGTACATGGTCGTGGTATTGTCCGTCTGGACTCGGACCACTTGACCCCGGAGAAACGGAGCAAAGGCGGTGAGAGCTAAACGGACTGCACGGAGCTCCAGCAGGTTGATATGGCATCGGGACTCCCGCGGGGACCAGAGGCCATGCACTCGGTGTTCCCCCAGATGGGCACCCCAACCCATCAAAGAGGCGTCGGTCGTTAGGGAGACCGTCGGCTCGGGGCGGACAAACGGGATACCCTCCTGCAGATGAGATGGAACGGTCCACCACTGGAGAGCGTTCCACATCTCCTGGGTCGTCCACACGCGCTGGTCCAGGGGATCGCAACGCTGTGACCACTGACTGGCCAGTCCCCACTGGAGGGGGCGCATGTGCCAGCGTGCCCAACGGACTACGCTGGTACAGGCCGCCATGAGACCCAGGAGTCGCAGGATTTCCCGGGCAGGGCGCGATTGCCCAACCAGAAATGACTGGGCAAAGGAGGAAAGAACCTCGGCCCTGTCCGCCGGGAGCCGTGCTCTGGCTCGAAGAGAGTCGAGCTCTGCCCCGATGAAAGATATCACCTGCTTCGGCTCGAGTTCCGACTTGGCCTCGTTGACCAGGAGGCCAAGTTGAGAGCAAACCCCGAGGGCCAGATCTCTGGACCGCTCCACCTCCAACCTGGAGGGGGCTGCTATCAGCCAATCGTCCAGGTAAGGGTACACCCGGACCCCTCGGCGCCGCAGGAAAGCTGTCACCGCTGCGATGCATTTGGTGAAGACCCTGGGAGCTGAAGAAAGGCCGAAGGGCATGGCCTGAATCGAAGAGGGATCCCTCCGCCCTGAAGCGGAGGAATCTCTGATGAGACGGACGGATAGGGACGTGAAAGAACGCGTCCTGGAAGTCCAGAGAACAGAACCACACGCCGTGTTCCAGAGATGGTATTATCTGAGCCAGAGTGACCATTCTGAAGGTTCGAGACCTTAGGAACTTGTTCAGGTCGTGTAGGTCCAGGATGGGGCGCCAGCCCCCCGTCCGTTTCGGGACCAGGAAGTACCTGGACACGAACCCCGGTTCTGATGGTGGGTCCTCTATCTCTCTTATCACCCCCTTTAGAAGGAGTAGGGTGATGTCGGCTCGACGAGCCTGTAGAGATTCTGGGGACCCCGAAGCCCCCCACGGGGAGACGGCCCTGAAGGGCGGAGCCCGCTCGAATCCGAGAGGCAGGCCTCTTCCTACCACCTCCAAAACCCACCTGTCCGTGGTAACAGCGGACCAGGCGGAAAGGAAGTGTCGAAGCCATCCCCCCACGGGGGGAACCAGGGGCGAGGTGACGGGGATGGGGGCGACACCCCTCAGCCCGTCACTTTGCAGGCTTGGAGGAAGGACCGCCGAGGGACCACCAAGGCCTTTTCTCCTCTGCTTCCTATTTGAGGGAGCTGGTGGCTTGGGCTTGGAATACAGGTTCTAGCCTGCTGGCCCTGACGCTGATGTGGGGCGGACGTGCAGCGGGAGCAGAGGGCGAAAGGGTTTAGGCTGAGGCTTACGACCCTTGTCTCCTTGCGCGGACGAGACCGAGTCCAAGGTGGCATTGGACTTCTCGATCCTCTGGAGGTGGCCTTCCACTCCAGGGCCGAAGAGGTCTGTTCCCAAGAAGGGAACGTCCGCAAGCTTGTGCTGGGTATCCGAGGTGAAAGTGGATATCCTCAGCCACGCCCGCCGATGCATGGCCACAGCGGCCGCCACTGACCGGGCGCAAGAATCCCCTATATCCAAGGCAGTCTGGAGCTGCTGCTTGGCTACTGCTCTGCCCTGGTCCCGCACCTGCTTGACCGTGGTCTGCAGGTCGGCGGGAAGATGAGGGACAACCTCATCCAGGGAGCCCAACAGGGCATGGGAGAAGTGCGCCATGAGGGACGGCCGAACTGGCCTGGCGAACCAAGAGAGGAGGCAGCATACACCTTCCGTCCGGCATAGTCCAATCCTTGGACTCTTTGTCGGGCGGTTTGTCCACGCCCTGGCATTGCCATGGCTGAAAACGCTGTCCGTGACCAACCCTTCAGCCAAGGGTGTTCGAAAAGCGGACAGAGAGCCCGTAGGGACCGCATACTTTCTCATCATCCCACGACGGCGCAGGACAGGAAGCGGACGCTGCCATAATTCCAGGGCGGGCCGACAATGGCTTCGGCCACCGGAAAGGCCTCCGTAGGAGAATCCCCTCGGTCCAGGATCTCAGTGAGGGGATATCTAGCCCGTTTGGATACGGGTTCAAGCTTCATCCCAGTGGATTCTGAGATGAGCCTAAGAAGTCCGAGGAAGGACGAAGGGCTATCGTCCACTGACTGCCCCCCAGAGGACTCCAAGTCCAGACGCTTGGAAAATAGGGAGGAGTCATCCGAATCCGACGAATCGTCGAAGAGCTGCCTGGAGCCGGAGCCACTCTCCACTTGCCGAGGCTTATCGGGCGTGAGAGTGACCGACAGCCTGCGGGGAAGGCCCTGGGCCGACCGTGAATCTTTCAACGGTGCCCCTACTGTCGGTTGAGGCGGTTCCACGAAAATTGGTGGGGCAGCTGGAATAGGTCGAACAACCGGCCTGGAAACAGGCTCCTCGACCACCACGAGGGGTTGATTCGACTGGTCCGGTGGCAACCATTTAATGGCCGGAGAAGAGGCCTGAGCCGGCTTGTTGCCAGCCAGTAAAAGTTGTTGCCACATGAGGTCCTCATATTTTCGGCGCAACTTATGCCGAAGCCTCCCCTCATCCGAGGAGGAGGAAGATGAGGAAGAGCGGCGACGCCGCTCACCGCGGTGCCGAGACCGAGACCGTCTTTGTCGACGGGAGCGGCTGGACCGCGAAGATGTCCGAGACCGAGACCGAAAATCTCGGCCAGGCCGAGGTCGGTGAGGCGGGGAGCCGAGGATCGGCAATCCCTTCGGCTCGGTCGACAAGACCGGCGGCTCTGGGGCCGGAGGCGCAGATGAGCCGACAGTATCCACAGTCCTCGCCGGGGGAACCGGGGAGGAGGGAATCTCGGCTTCTCCAGCCGACAACCCGTCTGCCGGTCGAGAAAAATCTCGACCACGTCGGTGGTGTCTCAAGTCACCTGGCCTGGCAGGGCACCGTGAAGCCAGTGGCGAGCGAAAAGTGGACCGAAGTGGGCTGTCGCCGGCGGCGGGGAGATCTTCCCGCTCCCAGGAGGCGTCGGCGATGGGACTTCCACCACTTTCTTCGACCGATGAAATGGTCCCGAAAAAGTTGGACCCTCGCCTTAGTTGGAGAGGGTCAGGCAAAGCTCTTTAAACGAAGCTGAGTAGGAGGCCCCAAGAGAAAGCGGAACGAAGCACTGAAGGCGAAGTCGCGGCCTGAGCCGCCTCTTCCTCGAGGGCAACCAACTGTTCTAGTTGTTCAGCGGATCCGCGGCAGCGGAAACCGCCAGTCGAGCTCCTTGATTTAACCGAGGAAATTCTTCGGGGCGCTCTAGTTGAAGACGGGCAGCGGTCCTCGAGGACGACCGAAAGGAGGAACACAGATCGCAAAGCCTGGGGTCGTGCTCCTGGCCAAGGCAGTAAACGCACGTGGAGTGCGGGTCCGTCCGAGACATCTTCTGCCCACAGGGACATCTCCGAAATCCGGGAATCAATTTGTCCATCGCAGCCGCGAGGGAGAAGACCGAAGAGGTAAACTTTTAATTTAATTTTGAAAGTTTCAAACCGAAGTTTTTTTTTTTTGGGCCCAAAGCTTAACGCAGAGCGTTAAGGAGGGAACCTGAGCTTCCAAGCGGTAAGGAAGATCTGGCGTCATGGGGCGGAGCCGAGAGTTTTACCACCCGGGTGGGTGGGAGGAGCTAGCTTGAAGACCTTCCGGCAAGATTTAAAGCGGCAAGGAACCTGCCAGATAGTGTGGATGAACAACATATCCATGTCCCTAGAACAATTGTTTTCCTACTTTGGGGGGTGGGGTGGGGTGTGTGTGTGTGTCAAATAACCATGGCAGAATATGGGAAAAGGCTGCATTTTCTACCATTTGGATGCTCTAGTTTTTTTTTTCTTTTCCCTTTTTACATATCAAGCCTCCGATGTCTACGAACAAATCAAATGGAGAAACAAACTAGAGTCAAGTCTATGGATCCCTCTTACCTGATGTCTTTCATAAATAACTGGAACACTGAAGAGAGAGATCAGAGCTGTGGAAAGAATAAAAACTCTAAGTGGGTAGATCATTTTAGGGAAGGGTCAAATTTGTTGTGGTGGGCTGAATGCCAGTTTAACAAGAATCAGTGAATGCTGCTCAGAGATTGGCAGGGGTTATATGAATCTCAGACTCCGCCTGTCAGCTTTTTTTTTTTAAGCATGTGACTTTAGTAGTTATTGCACCCCCACACCGCCATGTAGTCACCCAGCTTTTCCCAGACTTATTCTGGTACTCTGTTCTTCTATGGCTTAACCCCCGAAACCCAAAATGGTGCGGGTAGCAAGGCTCACCAACTTCCATCACAGTTCCAGATGCAGTCGGAGAAAGTACCACGGCCAGTGGTGTGGGGCCTACAAAGGCCAGATTTCATTCTGCCTGGTCTGGGCATCCTTCGTTCTATTCCCAGATCCACAGGATGCCAGCGGCGAGGGTGCGCAGGCATGCAAGTTGTGTAGCCAGCAGGAGCCAACATCCTCCCTCCCACTAGCTGCTCCCAACTGCATTGCCACCTGTGGCCACCCAGGTGACAGTCCTGCAGTGGGCACTGCCCTCCCTCCCCTACCTATGCAGCGTACATTGGAACCAGCTGCCTCCCTCACTCCCCTCACCTGTGCAACGATTGAGCCGGCTACATCGGCCCCCTACCAGCAACGACATTGAGCCGGCTGCCCCACCTATGCAACGACATTGGAGCCGGGCTGCCTCCTCCCCAAACTGTGCAATGTACATTGGAGCCGGCTGCCATAGCTCCCCTACCTGTCAACGACACTGGAGCCGGCTGCCATCGCCTCCTACCTGTGCAGCGTGCATTGGAGCCAGCTGCCCTCCTCCCTACCTATGTAACATACACTGGAGCCGTCTGCTCTCCCTCCCTACCTATGCAACATACATTGGAGCCGGCTGCCCTCCTCCCTAGCTAAGCAGCGTACATTGGTGCCGACTGCCCTCCTCCCTTACCTATACAGCGTTACATTGGTGCCGACTGCCCTACCCTCTGCAACGTGCATTGGAACGGCTGCCTCCTCCCTACCTATGCAAGCGTACATTGGACCGGCTGCCCTCCCTCCCCTACCTATGCAGCATGCTATTGGAACCAGCTGCCTCCCTCCCTTCCGTGCAACGTACATTTGGAGCCAGCTGCCCTCCCTCCCTACCTATGCAGCGGCGTACATTGGAACCCAGCTGCCCTCCCTCACTGTCCTACCTGTGCAGCGTGCATTGGAGCGGCTGCCATCGCTCCCCTACCTGTGCAGCGTACATTGGAGCCGGCTGCCCCACCTATGCAACGTACATTGGAGCCGGCTGCCCTCCCTCCCCAAACTGTGCAATGTACATTGGAGCCGGCTGCCATAGCTCCCCTACCTGTGCAACGTACATTGGAGCCGGCTGCCATCGCTCTCCTACCTGTGCAACGTACATTGGAGCCAGCTGCCCTCCCTCCCCTACCTATGTAACATACACTGGAGCCGTCTGCTCTCCCTCCCCTACCTATGCAACGTACATTGGAGCCAGTTGCCCTCCCTCCCCTACCAAAACAATGTAGATTGGAGCCGGCTGCCCTACGTGTGCAACATACATTGGAGCCGGCTGCCCTACCTGCACAACATACACTGGAGCTGGCTGCCCTACTTGTACAACATACACTGGAGCTGGCTGCCCTACCTCCCCTACCTGTACAACGTACACTGGAGCCGGCTGCCCTACCTGTACAACATACATTGGAGCTGGCTGCTCTCTCCCCTACCTGTGACGACATTGGAGCCGGCTGTCTCTACCTGTACAACATACACTGGAGCTGGCTGCCTCCCTCCCCTACCTGTGCAACATACATTGGAGTTGGATGCCTCCCCTCCTGCCTATGCAATGTACATTGGAGATGGCTTCCTCCCCATCTGTGCAACGTACATTGGAGCCGGCTGCCCTCCCTCCCCTACCTGTGCAACATACACTGGAGCTGGCTGCACTCCCTCCCCTACCTGTGCAACGTACACTGGAGCCAGCTGCTCTCCCTCCCCTACCTGTGCAACGTACATTGGAGCCGGCTGCCCTACCTGTACAACATACACTGGAGCTGGCTGCCCTCCCTCCCCTACCTGTGCAACATACATTGGAGCTGGATGCCCTCCCTCTCCTGCCTATGCAATGTACATTGGAGATGGCTTCCCTCCCCTATCTGTGCAACGTACATTGGAGCCGGCTGCCCTCCCTCCCCTACCTGTGCAACATACACTGGAGCCAGCTGCTCTCCCTCCCCTACCTGTGCAACGTACACTGGAGCCAGCTGCTCTCCATCCCCTACCTGTGCAACGTACACTGGAGCCGGCTGCCCTCCCTCCCCTACCTGTGCAACATACACTGGAGCCAGCTGCTCTCCCTCCCCTACCTGTGCAACGTACACTGGAGCCAGCTGCTCTCCATCCCTACCTGTGCAGCGACACTGGAGCCAGCTGCTCTCCCTCCCCTACCTGCAATGTACACTGGAGCCAGCTGCTCTCCCTCCCTACCTGTGCAACATACACTGGAGCCAGCTGCTCCCTCCCCTACTTGTGCAGCGTACACTGGAGCCAGCTGCTCTCCCTCCCTACCTGTGCAGCGTACACTGGAGCCAGCTGCTCTCCCTCCCTACCTGTGCAATGTATACTGGAGCCAGCTGCTCTCCCTCCCTACCTGTGCAACATACACTGGAGCCAGCTGCTCTCCCTCCCCTACTTGTGCAACGACACTGGAGCCGGCTGCTCTCCCCTCCCTACCTGTGCAACGTGCACTGCAGCCAGCTGCTCTCCCTCCCCTACCTGTGCAACATACACTGGAGCCAGCTGCTCTCCCTCCCCTACCTGTGCAACATACACTGGAGCCAGCTGCTCTCCCTCCCCTACCTGTGCAACATACACTGGAGCCAGCTGCTCTCCCTCCCCTACCTGTGCAACATACACTGGAGCCAGCTGCTCTCCTCCCTACTTGTGCAACGTACACTGGAGCCAGCTGCCTCCATCCCCTACCTGTGCAACGACACTGGAGCCAGCTGCTCTCCCTCCCTACCTGTGCAATGTACACTGGAGCCAGCTGCCTCCCTCCCTACCTGTGCAACATACACTGGAGCCAGCTGCTCTCCCTCCCTACTTGTGCAAGCGTACACTGGAGCCAGCTGCTCTCCCTCCCCACCTGTGCAACATACACTGGAGCCAGCTGCTCTCCCTCCCCTACCTGTGCAACATACTGGAGCCAGCTGCTCTCCCTCCCCTACTTGTGCAGCGTACACTGGAGCCAGCTGCCTCCCTCCCCTACCTGTGCAACGTACACTGGAGCCAGCTGCTCTCCTCCCCACCTGTGCAATGTATACTGGAGCCAGCTGCCTCCCTCCCCTACCTGTGCAACGATACTGGAGCCAGCTGCTCTCCCTCCCTACCTGTGCAACATACACTGGAGCCAGCTGCCTCCCTCCCTACCTGTGCAACGTACACTGGAGCCGCTGCCCTTCCCCACCCCCTACTCATGCAACGCATTTGAGTCCACAGTCTGAGTTTTTTGTTTGTTTTACAGAATGACTAAACTTACTTGACAACAATAGAAATCCCATTCTTTAGGCTAAAACAAATACAACCCACTTTGTACAATAACACTCATGTTATCTGTGAAATCTTTAGACTCACTTACCCAGTATCAGAAGCCAGACCATTAAACAAAGCACCAACATAGGTAAGCAACCACATCAACACTGCAAACTGTAGGAAGAAGAAAGAAAAAAAAAAAAGGTTGATTATACCAGTAAACCTTTAGATAAAGGTACACATTTCTGCATGGGGTGGGGGCGTACTCAATGCTGTCATTTTGAACCCTCGTACTTTTGTAACACCTTATCCCCCCCCAAGCTTCAAGCAAGCACAGCCTGGTCACCAACATTTTTACAGTTACATAACATTCTGGGATCACAAACACGAAAACAATAAAGGAAAAGAAACTAAGAGAAAAGGGGCAGTATAAGGACCCAGAGAAAGATATGAGACATAAAAAACATACACAAGGGGACAGTATGTAATATACAACAGGAGTGGGGAATAAAAATGACAAGATTAAAAATATATCTTAGTGACATCAGTAACAGCAACATATCAAAAAATATCATGGTTACTGTTGTCACAATGGATATTTTTTCAGTTACTGTCATCACAGTGGAATACTGAACCAATCAGACAGCAGCTTCTACAATGCTGATGACATCACAATGCCTAGTGCAGCACTGAAGAAAGCAGTTAAAATCGATGAAAAGCAGCAAAATCTTTAAATAAACTGCAGATTTAAAAGCTCTAACTTGTAAATTACTGTTGTAAATATCAAATATACAACAGCCGGACTCAAAACATGAGTCAGGAGAAAAATCGTTGGGATTATTCACCTTTAAGACAATGCTGAGACACTCGTTAAAGGAATCTTGTAGCTTCTTTTCTTAAGACCACCCTTATTCAAATCTTTGCCCTTTAGCACTTGTTCCCTTCTCCTGGTCGTCCTGGTTCTCTTACCTACCTGGTAACTGCTACCTGCTCCTGTCCTAACTTCCATCAGACTGTCCCTTCCTCGCCTCCACCTTCCCTTGTACAACTGTTCCTTTCACTCTATCCTTCCATGTTATCCTATCCTTCCTATTCTACCTGTTCTTGCGATGCTCATAAATTGTATTGTTAGCCTATGCCTGTTGCTTTGTATTGCACTTAACCCGCCATCTGTTTGTACAGACTGATGCGTTGTATTGTCTGATGGTCCTTGTTGCATGCATGTAGCATCCTCCCAGGACTTCCTTAAATAAATGAGCCCTCTCAAAGGTGTTTTCTCCGTAAAATAAAGATTGTTTAATCGATTGACTGTTTACGCTTTCTAGAATTACTTTGTTAGATATACTTAAGGTACAACATGTATTGCTTCTCATTTGTAAAGTGTACTGCCTGTGTTTTGCAATCGTATTGCTGTTTGTATTATTCTTAATTTGCGTCCTCCCAGGACCACCTTGTAAATGAGTTTGCTCAATGGTGTTTTTTCCTGGTAAAATAAAAACTGAAACTGAAAAATGGGCAATGTATCATAACTTGTGAGAGGGCAGGACTTTCATAACTCTCCGCCACTCGTGAGTTGTGGTCCCGCCCCCTCACACATTAAGATAAATTGCATATTTTGAGTCAGCCCATTGAATATCCCATATGCATGTTACACATTACATGGGATGCACCTGATATGCTCAGTTTTGCTCCAATTACTCTCTTCGCACTGCGCCTAAGAGGAGAGTAGGATATTAGCTATGATTAATTTATGGGTATTTATTGTTCTATATTGTAAAGGAAATGACCAGACATAGACTGTAACTTATTCTTTATTATAATCTTCATGTATCGTGCAGACTGTGTTAAAATTCATTGTACAAATGGGGTCTGAAAATCCTGTAACCTGACTGGTCAACTAGCATCTTTACCCATGGGTAAATCTCATGACAACCCACGAGTAAAGTGCCAGCCAACCAGTTTACCAAAGTAAAAATCACTACACATATTTCCAGTTTTTAAAACTCTGATTTGTTCTGCTTAACTCTTGCTCCCGGTTCACTCTAAAGCCAGATGACCTCACAAAACTGGAGGAAAACACAAAAACAAACCAGAGCAAGATAATCTGCAAACACCGAAAATAATAATATTAATGACAAAAAACAAACAATCAAGAAAAAAAAGGAAAGTCCTCTTCATCACTGCTCACACACACACACACCCTCGTTCCCGGCTGCACTATCCACCATCTACACAGTAACTAAAACATTACTGCAGCAACAATCCCAGCTTGCCTCTCTACTGCATCAAAGGAATATTAAAGAAAATTTCTGATGTAAAGCTACCACTCGCAGTGTGGTAGCTGTCCTCGTCGGCAGTTATTCTAGCCTTGTTGTAATGAAAAACAGCAGCCCGTACCTTAATAATACTGCTCGTACCTTTTACTGTAGACACTGACCTCTATTCAAGAGTGTCCTGTTCTGGCTGCGGGGCGCACCCTACTGAACAGAATTGGCTTGATTTGCAGTATAGTTTTAAGCTACAAAACGCCACTTGGTGATTAATGAAGGAACCGCCGATTAAAAAGGGCCATGTTAGTCAAGCGGTTCCCTTCATTAATCGCAGTGTGACCATTTTGTAGCCTAAAAATGAATTGCAAATCAAGCCCCATTCTTGTTAATGGGGCTCGCCCCCGCGCTCTCCCTGGCCACATGTCATTACATGCTTGAGCACAGGGGCAGGGTGGCCGAACACAGACACTCTGAATAGAGAGGGCGTCCAGTATCTAATGTCTACAGTAAAGTTACGAGCAGTATTATTAAGGTACGGGCTGCTGTTTTTCATTATAACAAGGCTAGAATAACTGCCTATGAGGGCAGCTACTATGTGTGAGTGTAGCTGCTTTCTGATAGGTCGAAATTCATTTAATAAAAAAAATATATATATATATATTTTTTTTTCAAATCTGCATGCAGAAGAAATACAAAATGCCCCAGCTCCCTTGTCTTTTTTGTACACTCACCACATACTCACTCTCTCCCCTCTCTCTCAGCACTGACAAACTGCTCCCAGGAGCTGCTCTGTTAGCAGCCCAATGGCACGGAGGGTTGAGGCGCTGGACACCACACCCTGCGCCATGCTGGTGACCTGGGTTTGGGAGTGTACTCCAGTTGTCCAGGGAGGAGTAGGACTGAGTGTCCAATGGACTGCTCTCCTCTCCTGGGGGTGGGTGATGTTCCCTGCAGTTCTAGCAGCTCCTGGTGGTAACTAGGAGAAATGCACCTTATGGGGGCGCGTACACTGGGTATAAGGACGTCATCAGGCATCATGCGCATGTGCGCGGGAACATGCATATCACGCACAGACACCATTGCATGTCCGAGCCTTCGGGACCTCAAAATAATGTGGGGAAAAAAACAACACTCAGGAGGGCGACAGTGACCTTGAGGGACCAAGGCCCATATGCCCAGCACCAGAATCATCATGATCAGCTCCCCCAAGCTTTCGCTCCACTCTTGGACCCCGGCTGTCTGGATTCCAGAAAGGACACCAGGTAAGGAGTTTAGTGGCCTCACCCCGGGGGTACAGATACGGGGGGCTGGCCAGGGGTCCGCAGGGTTGGGATGGGGTGTCTCTGTCCCCGATACACCACACCAGGCGTGGGTAAATCACACCATAACCCATAGCCTGTTGTGGCTTACTGCTTAAAGATTACATTAAAAGAAAAAAAAAAAAAAAATGGATGAAGGAAAACTGTAGAACCACTGACCCCAGGACACTCTTGAAATGACAGGTTTTGATTTCATGGGTTTTTGTCTGGCTCCTGGTGCGCAGTACTCAATCCACAACCTCCCTCCCAAACTCTCCCGACTACTCACAATCTTCATCTACTACGTTAACAAAAAAACAAAGGGAGATACAGTTGCTCCACTACAGCAAGTAATCTGGTTCCAGAAGCTTTCGGAATGCTGCCAGAAAGAGTGACGAGGGCTGGCCCCAGCCCGATGAACAGTTATGTCTTTAAAGGGAACATAAAGGCCAGCCCATTGGTATCACTACCATGTGTGACACCAGCTGCTTGGTTTGCAACAACCCATGTTTTCCAGTGTATGTGTGCGTGCGTTGGGGGTGTACATTCAAGCGGATGTTCAGGTCACGATCTCTGCTGCTGCACTGCCACCTTGGTGGCCAGTGGTAGCAGTGCAGCAGAGGTACTGCCGGGGGGGGGGATGGTTTAGCCGGGCTTCACACTGAATATACTTTGCATGCACATGCTTGGTACTCAGTGCATACTGGTCTTTCAGGAAGTGGAACAGACAAAACAGGAAGGAAGAGAGAAAAAAAAAGGGAAAAACCGTGGTGCACACAAGATGATCCTAGCACGCTTAGCCCACCTCCAACTGGGTAGCCGCACCTTCACCCGAGGCTTCTCTTGCCCCCACCCAGGAGAGGGGATGAGGATTTTGAGGAGGCCACCAGTGACCAGAGGAATAAACAAACTAAGAAGTTAAGGGAACATGAGCTTGATTTTTACTTTCTGGTAATTGCCTGGAAAAGGCCTTGTTAGTCCAGTGGTGTCCTTTATTAATCCCCAACCGGACATCATATGGTATTAAATCGAATGCAAAGTGGAGCCCCATTCATTTCAATGGGGCACGTCCCCGTGCTCTCCCTTCTTTGACGCCATAGCATGGGGTATGTTCGAAAGTAAGGAAATGAAGGAATCGGCTGGTAAGGTTTCTGAAGGGGGAAGTACGATGCTTTATATCACATATATATCAACTATAAATCCAAACAAATACACAGCATTAAATAGGAAACATGGTGGGAACCGATTTACGCCAACCTAGAGTATACTATCAGGTAAGGCAAGGCCAAATCTGACAGAAACACTTTAATGGGTTGAGCATAGTCGAGAAAGGGCAAGGGGACTCACAGTCTCCAAGGAAGGCAGCAAGGGTTGGAGAGGTGGAGTTGCAGGAGAGAACACAACCCATCAGGACAGGTCAGTGGGGTTAGATAGCAGAGTAAAGCAAACTTGCCTGATCTTCTTCCGCTCCTTCTGTCGTGCAATTCTGTTTCTAAAGGATCAGGCGGCAGCAGACCCAGATGTATTCCGGGATTGGGGGAGATCAGGAATCCTGTTT
This sequence comes from Neoceratodus forsteri, assembly GCA_016271365.2. NCBI lineage: Eukaryota > Metazoa > Chordata > Ceratodontiformes > Ceratodontidae > Neoceratodus > Neoceratodus forsteri. The sequence goes on from CM057450.1 coordinate 1,419,772,199, forward strand.
CCATGCAAATTAATCTAGTAATGAAAATGAACGGGGAAGAGTCCATGACACTACAGTTTGGGTTGAGTAGGCATGTCTATGTTAACCCCTAATTTCTGGCCAATTTTTTGACCCAGAGACTTGACTATTGGCATGCATACCCTCTGTGCTAGGCTCTAAAGACCCTGAAGTTTTGGTAAACACTGGTTAAGTAGTCTCAGTTGTAAGCCGCCCGGTGGCGCTGGATGCCACACTTCATGCCACGCTGGCGAGCCGAGTTCGGGAACGAGCTCAGGCCACCAGGGGTCGATAGGGGAGGGAAGGGATTGAGCGTCCAGAGGACTGCGCTCCCTTTCCGGGGAAGGACCTGGGGATTGTGCCACTCCAGAGCGGCCCCTGGTGATGACTAGGGGTTGCGTGGAACTCGTGGTGCACAAAGCAGACGCTTAGGGGGCGGAGAGACAGCAGGCATCGCTGCTCCTCACCATGGACGCCACTGCACTTCTGTGTCGTAAGGAGAAAACAGCATTGAAAAACCTCTGGAGCACGGAAGATGATGGAGACCCCAAAGGATGCCCGAGGCCCCAGAGAGATAATGTGAGCAAAAAAGCAAAAAAAAAAAGGTCATCTCAGTTGTAAAGTATAAAAATACAACAAAATGACTAAAACTTAGATGCTTTATTTACCCTCCAGTAACACAGTAACTACACAGATTTGAAACCTGAAAATGTTAGGTTCCTTAGAGCCTGTCTTTTGTTTTTTGGGTTTGAAAGAATTCAGTAATACTGACTACTCAAGTGCAGTAGTATTTTCAGTGCTTTTCCCAGTCTCCAGACATTCAGTCACCTTTGCGATCAGAATGTGCCTATGGAGCCGGACTGTCAGTGCAACGGAAGGGCTGCCACTTGCAGATACCGGCGATCAGGATTAAAAAATATACCAAGGATGTCAGAGAATGAGGAAAGATACTGAAGGTCTCTGAAAACTCTTCTGCCATCTGGGGTACCACAGGTGATGGTGCACCACAATGCAGCTGCTTAAGGAGGAGTGATGGCTACTCACTTAGCATGAGCCCGCTTGCATGGGTGTGCATGGAGCACGGTTTATAGGCATCCTGTGGCAGAAAACAACCCCAGAAGGAAAAGAACGTTGTGTGCCGCAGCAGCATGTAGCTGTAGGGCACTCTTGGGCCACGTGTCACCTGCAACCAGAGTATACAGCACCCCAGGCGTCCCAACACGCAAGCCTGATGACCTGTCACAAGGGCACAACTGCGGAACCTGGAAACCTCCAGGTTAGGCAAATAATGAGCTGGGAGAGCTTTTGTGATAACGGCTGAGCAGGCCAACTGAAGGCAGCAGGGGGAAAAAAAATCAAACAAAAACACACCCATGGCATGACCGCATCCTTGCAGACACCAGGAGCCCCTTCCCGGTGATTCAGCAGTGTTCTGTGATCCTCGCTACCCAATTCTGACACCAAGAACCCAACTTCTGTGTCTGGAACTAATTTTTTTTAATGCTGTCCTCCCCCTGAAGTGTGTGGCACAGTAAGCCCATACCCTGTGTGACCAATCCCTGCTTCTGACAGCTGGAGCACATTCCATGTTAGAATGAATATATATATGGCCTGCCCGCTGGCGCTGAGGGTTAAAGGCACTAGATGCCTCACCTCGCACCAGGCTGGCGACCCGGGTTCGGAGGCAAGCCCGGGCCATCGGGGGTTGGCAGGAGTGGGGAGGGATCGAGCATCAGACGGACAGCTCTCCCTTCTTGGGGAGGGTGGGGCATGGTGTCGCTCTTCAGCGACCTCTGGCATTGACAGCGTGGAACTTGCGTCGCTGTCCTATGGCACTGGGGGCTTAACTCGGCGGATGCTGGCAGTCATTGCATGTCCGAGCTCCGTAGGAGGGAGGAGGGCGGGAGAAACAAGTATATATATATAAAAAATTCCTTCGCTGACAGGCGAAGTGGGTCCAGTAGCAGCTACCCCATGCCCAATGCCAGGCTTTCGGAAGTGCTCTCTGGTTCCTCCCCACAAGCAGTGTGCCTGCCAGCATTCTAGATAGAGCTCCGTAGGAGTGGTGGTCCTTCCTCGGGGACTCAAAGCTGGGGGTATTATTGTAACATTGTGGAGGGAGGAGGCTGCACCCAGACAGTACAACCGAAGCTTCAGGCAGGTGGGCAGAGCCAACGCTGAGAGTCCACACAGGAGAGAAGGTCAGTTAAAGAGGGAGAGAAAAGAGTAAAAAAAAAACAAAAAAACAAAGAATGAATATTCATATTGTGACAGGGAGATCTGCCACTGTTGAGGACCAGCCTTTCTTAAATCTGTTGCAACAGTTCTTTATTTCTTAGCCTAATCTATCCTTTACAATTTCTAGTCCACAAGGTTGGCCACCCTATGGCACACCCTCCCCGACTATGCTATAGTGTCCTCTTTAATTTTCCTATTCCCTCTCAGGTCCTTGTACAGGGCAGTTATTGTTGTGAACTCCAAATTGATGTAAAATAACAGGCTGTGTTCCTCTTTGTTGGGATTTAGTATGCAATAGCACTATGTCATAAAATACCTTGATGTATATACTGTTTGTGTATGAAACCTGTAAATGTTAAAAATACCATGGCACGAGATGTTTCTGATAGAGGGAAAAAGTACTAGGTGATTATTATAGAAATTAAGTTACCGAGATAGAGATATCGGAAAGCCCTCTGTTGTGCTGTTAAATGCATGTAATTGCAGATTGTTTGAGAGGCCCTTTTAAAACCATGCATTCCTGCTGTACACTGAGCCACTTTGAAATTTCATGGTAATGTAAGCTATAACCCATGACAGACCATGGTATACAAGGCATTAATGCACGCCTCAGTTGTGTTGTGAGGCAAGGTCCGCAGCCACAGTGACCCTCCAACTAACTGTGAAGTGCATTAATGCCCAGTATACCCATGGCCTGGAGTGGGTTACTGCACTTATAAAATGGCACTTTTCTGAGCTAAAAAATTATCCAAGCTCTATTAAATCTTTTAAAATAATTTTATTTTCACTGTGTCTGTACACCGTGAAGTAGTTCTGTCCGTTATGTGTTTTTCTGCCAGACGCTGGAAGCGAAGACAACATTCATTAGCTTGCAGACAGTGCAGTTCTCAGGCTATAAAGCCAGATGTATACTCTGCTCCTTGGCCCTCTCTGAAGTGCAGATCTGGCAGGATAGTAAACATGTACATCTAAAAGGCTCTATCACAAATTAGCAAACACAGCTGTTACACTACCGCCTGGGACACAACCGTGGCTTCACTGATCTCCGATGACTATGCAGCGCACAGACTGAAACAAACCGGCAGCCACACACCCAATGCAGGGAATAGAGCGACACAGCTGAGAACATCTCTCTCTCACCATTGTGCCACAGTGGGAGCTACTCACTGTACCTGTCGTGGCCGGTGGGGCGACAACTACCCAACACCTGGAAAACCCATCTTCCACAATGTCACCACAACTACCCAACACCCGGAAAACCCATCTTCCACAATGTCACCACAAGACAGAATCGGGGACAGGGGGTGTTGCCTTATCTCTCTCTCCCTCTGTCTGCCGTGACTCTAGGTCTCAGGCAGCATTTATGGCACAAGTCTGGGACAACAGACTTTCGATATGGCAGCACTGTCACGGACACACACGGAGAGGCCTGCTGGAGTGAAGAGACAGGGAAGCCATGGGAAGGCGGAGTCCTGCTGGGCGGGAAATACAAGTCGCAGTACTCTGACTCTCTAGTCTCGGGGCACATGACACACGGGGTGCCGATCACTTAACAGGGACTGTGTTTCCCAATTACTGTATGCCTGACACACTGTTTACACAGAAAAATGTATGGGACACACTTAAACAGCAGACGATGGGGATCTCTCGCTTCCCCACAATTACAAATGGTTGCCGCTCACTTTTGGGATGAGAGGAATGTAACGAGTATCTAGTACCCACTGATACTGCTGGTCACCCCATCGCAGCAACTGTGTGTATATTGGGGATTAATAAACGCCATGCAGAGGGTTACAACCAATTAGAGCTGATGTTTTAATAACCCATTTTATAATTAGGACACATCCCATGATGCTTTGCATTATGGGGTATGTGTGATGCTGTTTCTTTGAAACTTGGCTTTATTGCCAATGACCTTTGGGGCAACCTCTTGCTTCAGTGCTTCTGCACTGAGGTTCTTTCTCTTTAACTTTTTTTTTTTTTTTTTAATTTGAGCTCCCCATCACCCAAGCACACAAGACAAACATAAGGATGAAATGGTTTTCACTAAAGTAGGGGTTCTCAAATGGTGAGGCCAGCCTCCCTGGAGAGGCCCCAACTTGTTCCAGGGGAGGCTCAAGCAAGTCTAAAAAAGTACTGTATTTAAATTGTTAGTTTTATGTATTTTGTGTGAAGAGATGAAACAAACTGAAAGAGGACAATAGTAGGTGAATTTTATGTATTTATTTACTAATAGGTGACAAGGGAAGGTGAATGAGCCAAGGCTCATTTCAGGTGTACCCAGGGAAGGGTAGGGAATGCATACATTTCAAAAGGTAACTGCAAAACAATCAAGAAATATACAGTGAACAATTGTGCAAACAAATATGAACAATAAACTAATAATGAGTTGTGGTAACTGATCAATTTGTATCCTGATGGCAGAACAGTCCAGATACAGAGGTTGAGCATAGACTGCAAAGATCAATAGCAGGAAGGAGCAAAGTAATCCCAGAGAAGTTGCTTAGGAGCAGGAAAGGAGGGGCAAAGGAAAGTATGCAGGAAGGTTATTTCATATAGAGAGGAAACAGAAGAAGTAGTCTGACCCCCTTAAGGTACTGCAACAAGGGGTAGCAATGGTTCAAGAATGAAAGTAGCAGAGCAAGTAGGCTGGCCTGTGTGTGTGGGGGGGGGGTTATAATAAGATGAATAATAAAATGTGTTTATTTATTTGTTGTTCAGATAACACATTTGAGCACAGGAACCATTTTCAAAGGTTCCACGTCAGTATAAGACAAAGAACTGAATGTGAGCCAAATACTCAATGGGGTTTCAATTTTTTCATGGGGTACTGCGCAAAGTACAATGTGTTATTTTAATTTGGGGAGGCCCAAGATTATTTCGGTTTTTGGGGGAGGCTCAAAATCTTTCCCATGGATTTGGGGAGGCTCACTGTGACAAAGTCTGAGAACTACTGCACTAAAGAGTTAGATCAATGGGTCAGTAGGTGCTGACTAAGTGCAGAGGAAGGACATGCATAGTCTGTTGCTGCAAACTGATGTACTGAAGAAGGGATATGCCATTACTGAAGGTTATATCTCCTGTATTTTAAATAAACATCACACAGAGATTGCGTGTTGAACCTGAAGTTCTGCCACCTGGTCTGTCTGTTATCCTACAACCCCTCCACACATATATTTTATGAAAACGATCACTGGAAGTTCATCCCTGTGCCACCAAAGAGCCCCTCTAGACAGCATCCTGTAAACCCTTTACCTCACCTTCACAGGCAGCCGCTGTCTGGGAAAGGTTACTGCAAACCTGCGTATTGGAAAAAACATTCACATTGTGATTATCTCTACTACTGTAAGTCGGCAATTACATTTTCCAGACAGTGTCCAGCTGTGAAAGTCAGAGGATGGTTTATCCACTACAGTCAAGTGGGAATGGGGTGGGGGCACTGGAGGCCAAAGTCGGCTTGGCATTTGATCAGTGTGTGATGTCAGGGAATGACTCCAACTGGGGTAGGGTGAAGTTGTGGGGTTCTGCTGGATGCCAGGGAAAGACTGGATGAAGGCAGGGTGGGGGGGTTCCAAGGGCAGGGTGTGAGAGGGGGTGCCACTGGATGCCAGGACCTGCCTTACACAAGGGCAAGGTGAGGGAGGGATGTCACTGGAAACCAGTGACTGCTTGCCCTTAAAAGTACTGCCAACGCAAGTCAATAAAATGCAGTGTGCATCAGTTAATTAAACATACTTTTAAAAAGAGATATATGCATTGCAAAACGCTACGTTTTAGCATCGGTTAGTGCTGAACTACAAAGCCACAAAAGAAGGGAAATGCAAAGTTAGGGTAAACAAAGCTGGTGAATGTTATGTAATGGTGTTCCCCAGGATCTGAACGACTGCTCAATGCAGTGCTGGCACAACTCTAGCATTGGCACCCTCTCTCAATGCATAGGTGTGCAAAAAAAATTCTGGCATATTTAAACACAGTGCCGAAGTAAAGGGTAATACCAATGCTGAATCGATCAATTGTTCAAATCCTGAGCAATACCCAAACACACACATACCAACAAGTTGGGACTTTAACATCACATTGCTCTACTTTTGTAACTTTGTCCCTCAAGCTCAACTGATACCCAAATGTATATATATATTTTTTTTACATATACACTAAATATAAAATACAAGATCAAGACGAATGATATCTAAATATTGGTATACCCCCCTCAAAAGAAAAAGTTTTTATTCATGACGCTCTAGCCATGCTGGTGAAGTGAAAGTGCAGTGCAGTTGCTGCATAATCAGAAGGCATGCAAGTTGAGACCCTAATGACCCATCAGAAGGGCAAAGGCTGCAATGGCAGAGCAAGGAAAGATTTTCTACCGCTACAATGTGCTGCAAGAAATGATTCACCATGTTTTTTGGTTTTTATTCTGTTTATGCCCCCTTCCTCTCCAACAACCTATCTCCCTCAGGAGTTTCCAAGGTGCACCCTCTCCACCTGCTTTATTCAAACACTGCTACTTAACTCCATTTAGTCTAGATTGCCCCCCAAGCTGGGGATGGGGAGGATGGAGTAAGAAGATTTACCCCAAACTACTTGTTTCAACAGGAGGTGTCATGCTGGTGAGGCAAGGTCCAGATGTACCAGTCTCTATCTTGTAGGGGCGCCGGCCATTACTCCCGCCCAGAGGGGCATCAAGCTGCATGAATGCTATGCATGTCAGTGCACCATCAGCAACACCCCCACCCTCCTGTTGGTCCTCAGCCACACCACCACTTGTGGTCACCCAGGTAATATCAAGGTGGAGGATGGAACCCTGAGAGAATCCCCTGGGGCACTCAAACACTCCCCCCTCTTCCAAACACTGGTCACCCACATCGCGAGTGGTAGGTAGGCCAGCTCCACTACGGCATTTCTAACCTCATGGCGCGATACAATAACCCTGCACACAACAGCCCCCCCATACTGATTCCTTTAGCTGCCCCCCTCCCATGATTCCCTTAGCTGCCTACAGGTCAAAGTCCCCTTGTAACAAAATGTACTTGAATAAGTAAGCATCCCTATGTTGCACAAATATTCTGTACTTTGCAAAAACCCTAGTTGTACACACACACACACACACACACACACACACACACACACACACACACACACACGCGCTTACTTTACTTAAAGAGCTAGTGGAGCCAAAAGAGGCAGACAGGAAAATAATAAACATTTTAAGTAGTAGTCAGTTGTAAAGTACAGTTACGTAAGAACGTACCGTAACAGTAGATCTTCGAGAGAGGCTCTTGCAGTAGGTATTCACATACAGGACTGACCCGCCAAGCGTCAGGACCCCAAGAAAAAATTTCTAGCTAGCAGTCTCTGGTGGGGACCGCTCTCAGCGCCAGGTGACTGATGTCAGATAAAGGGGGCGTCCCCACGCCCGCCCTTCCAGTTCTTTCCCACCAAGGGCCAAAAGAGGCAAGATGGAGATGGAAGAGTATATTCCCCCATGGAAATGGAGCCAAAGAAGCTTAGGGGGATGGAGGGAGGAGATTGACCTACTGCAAGACCCTCTCCAAGATCTACTGTTACAGTAAGTTTCTGTAACTGTACTATCTTACTTCAAGAGGCTCTTGCGTAGGTACCACATGTAGGACCGAGTCCCAAGCAGTCTGGAACAAGGAAAGCACTCAGGAGGAGGATAAGTATCCATAGCACAGAACTTCCGCTGAACTGGTCTTATGAAGAAGACCTTGAAGCACATTAACAGCCTGCTCTATGGCGAGGCAATGTCCAAACTGTAGTGTTTTCGTAAAGGTATGGACAGAAGTCCACAGCTAATAGTGCACAGATGTCTGCTGCTGACACATTCCTGAAACAAGCAGCAGAGGCAGCTACTCCTCTGGTGGAGTGACCTCTGACTTGACCCGGCAGGGTCTTGTTGTACTTGTCGAAACAGCGATACAGTGAGCTAACCATTTGATAGGCATTGCCTAGAAACAGATCGCTTTCCTCTTTGTAGGCAAAAGAGACAAAAAGTTGATCAGTCTTCCGGAGATCCTTAGTTCGAGTGGTGTAGTATCTCAGTATTCTATGGACCTCCAAAGAGGTATTCCCCTTGATTGGAGTGTTGCATAAAGAAAGCGAGTAGCTCAATGGATTGATTCAACCACCACCTTAAGGAGAAACTTAGGGTTGGTGTGTAGAGCCACCCGTTCCTTGTGGAAAATCAAGTAGGGGATTTTGCACATCAAGGCCTGAAGCTCGGAAATGCGTCGAGCAAAAGTAATGGCCATTAGGAAGAGAGTCTTCCAAGAAAGGAACTTGAAATCTGCTGTGGCTGCTGGCTCGAAGGGAGGCAGGGTAAGCTTCTCCAAAATGAAATTCAAGTACTTGGTGGGGGGAAGAGATGCGTATGGGGGTTTCCAAATGGAGAACCCCTCTGAGGAACGTCTTGGAGACTTCCAATTGAGCAAAAGCCCCGCCTCCGAAGAGAATATGGTAAGCTGAAATCGCTGCCATGTGGACCTTTAATGAGGAATGGCTGAGACCCAGATCGAAAAGATGACGCATGTAGTCCAGGACTCTATTGGCTGGGCAAGAGAAAGGCTCGAAGTCCTTTGACGTGGCCCAAATGGAAAACTGTTTCCACTTCATAGCATAGGTGGACCTGGTGGAAGGCTTCCTGGCCTCTACCGAGATGTTGGCTATGAGCGGAGAAACTCCAAAACGGGCTTTTGCTACGTCTGCAGGAGCCACGCATGTAAATGAAGGGATTTGAGACCTGGATGAACAAGGGTCCCCTGATCCTGAGTCAACAACTGTTGCGACAGAGGAAGTGGAGGTTCCTCTGAAAACTGTTGCAGAAGAGAGGACCATCTTGCCTGGGCCAGAAGGGAGCGATGAGGAACATTCGTGCTCCCTCTGATCTGAGCTCGTTCAGGACCCTCGGAATTAAAGGAACAGGAGGTAAGGCACAGACGAATCTGTCCCTGTGAGAGACAGAGCATCCCGCCAAAAAATGCCTCGCCCTGGAGTAAGCGAGCAGAAGGCGGGAAGTTTTGCGTTTTGGAAAGACGTGAAGAGATCTATCCGAGGTGTTCACCATTGCAGAAAGATGTCGTCTACAACCTCTTGATCCAGTTCCCATTCGTGGGCCCTGGCTGAGGATCGACTGAGGTGGTCTGCCAGCGTGTTTTCTACTCCTGGAACGTGGATGGTAGTCAAGTGAAGGTGGTGCTGGGTTGCCCAGATCCATACTCTCATTGCTTCCCTGCACAGATGGTAGGAACGCGTTCCTCCCTGTTTGTTGAGATACCAGACTACGCACATGTTGTCTGTCTGTATGATGAGATGACCAGGAAGGATGAAGGAGTGCAGAGCCTGAAGGGCATAAAGGACTGCTCTCAGTTCAAGCACATTTATGAGCAGATTTTGTTCGAACTGGGACCAGCTGCCAAGTCCTGTGAGACCCGAGATGGGCTCCCCCGCCTTCGCCTGATGCATCGGTCGTCAACATCTGGGAGGGGGAGTTCCATGTTGAAGTGAACTCCCTGGCAGAGGTTCTCTTGTACCATCCACCACTGCAAGTCCCTGATCACTAGTACCTCGGTCTAGACCAGGGGTTCTCAAATGGTGAGGCCAGCCTCCCTGGGGAGGCCCCAACCTGTTCCAGAGGAGGCTCAAGCAAGTCTGAAAAAGTACTGTATTTAAATTTTGGGTTTTATATATTTTGTGTGAACAGATGAAGCAAACTGAAAGAGGATAATAATAGTAGGTGAATTTTATGTATTTATTTACTAATAGGTGACAAGGGATGGTGAATGAACCAAAGCTCATTTCAGGTGTAGCCGGGGAAGGGTAGGGAGTGAATACATTTCAAAAGGTAACTGCAAAACAATCAAGAAATATAGAATTAGCAATAGTGCAAATTAATATGAACAATAAATTAATAATGAGTGGTGGTAATTGATTAATTTGTAAACTGATGGCAGAACAGCCCAAACACAAGGGTTGAGCATAGAAGTGCTAAGAGCAATAGCAGGAAGGAGCAAAGTAATCCCAAGATGTTGCTTAGGAGCAGAGAAGGGGGAGGAGAGGCAAAGTATGTAGGAAGGTTATTTCATATAGAGAGGAAACAGAGGAAGTAGTCTGACCCATGAAGGTACTGCAACAAGGGGTAACAGTGATTCAAGAATGAAAATAGCAGAGCAAGTAGGCTGACCTGTGTGTGTGTGTGTGTGGGGGGAGAATTACAATAAGCTGAATAATAATATTTGTTTATTTTAATTATTTGTTATTCAGATAACACCTTTGAGCACAGGAGCTCTTTTTCAAAAGTTCCAAGTCAGTATAAGACAAAGAACTGAATGTGAGCCATGTACTCAAAGGGGTTTCAATTTATTCATGGTGTACTGCGCAAAGTACAGTACATTATTTTTCTTTGGGAAGGCCCAAGATTATTTCAATTTTAGGGGAGGCTCAAAATCTTTTCCATGGATTTGGGGAGGCTCACTGTGACAAAGTCTGAGAACTATTGGTCTAGACCGTCCAGAGTTTGGTCCTATTGAGACTGAAGCGTCCACTGAGAAATCTGAAGGATTGACCTGGCTCCGACCCTTCCGCGACTGGAAAGGAGATGTGCTTGAGTCTGAAGGGTGTCCACGCTGTCTTGAGGCAAAAAGGCTTTGCCGATGGTCATGTCCAGAATCGCCCCTATAAACTGGAGGTGTTGCCAAGGGACCAAATGGGACTTTGCCTGGTTGATGGCGATACTCAGGCTGGTGAAAACCTGCAGGGTAAGGGACAGATAATGTTGGAGTTCCTCCCTGGACGGGGCCGCCAGGAGCCAATCGTCCAGGTATGGGAATACCTGAACTCCCTGGGTATGCAGGTGGGCCGCTACTACAGACAGGCATTTGGTAAATATTTGGGGGGCTCAGGAAAGACCAAATTGGAGGGCCTTGAATTGGTAGTGGTCTCCCTGAAAGCAAAACTGGAGGAATTTGCGGCGGGAAGGGCATATGGGGATATGCAGGTAGGCATCCTGCATGTCAAAAGCGCACAGCCACAGTCCCTTTGGAAGAATTGGCAAAAGGCTCTGCAAGGAGAGCATTCTGAAGCGTTTATACTCCACAAACATGTTCTTGGAACAGAGGTCTAACACAGGCCTCATGTCTCCAGTCTTCTTTGGAACTAGGAAGAAGTAGGAATAGTAACCCATCCCCCAAAGGTGGTTGGGGACTGGTTCTATCGCCGCTTTTGAAAAAAGGGAAGGGATTTCCTCTGGGACCAGAGGAAGATGTTCCGGGGAGTAAGACGACTTTGGGAGTGGTCTTCGGGGTGGTTTCTGTAGAAACTCTATTGAGTGTCCTGCTGAAATCAACTGGAGCACTCAAGCATCTGACGTTATCCTCTCCTAACCCAGTAAATGGAAGGAGAATCTTTCCCCTACCGGTTCCTGTGGAACCTCCGGAGGCAGTGGGAGAGGCGAGGAGTCAGGAGGTTCGGGGCAGCGCAGCAGCCGAGACTCCCACAGCTTTTTTGGTAGGGTGAGTCTTGGTTGCTGGAGGGGCCTAACTCTTGTTGGCCCGTTTGCCCTGTGGTTTTTTTTTTTTTTTGTCGGTTCCGTCTACGAAAAGGACATCGCTGCCCCTGAGGGGGTCTGTACCTAGAGTCAACAGACTTGAGTGCAGTGTCCTTCTCTTGCAGGTCGGTAATGATGTCCTTGACTTCACCTCCCAACAGCACCGAACCCCTGAAGGGGGCATCCTGAATAGCGGATTGCACTTCAGGGACCAAACCTGACACACGGAGCCAGGCATGATGCCGAAGGCATACGGCGAAAGCAGAGCTCCATCCAGCTGTGTCCACTGCGTCGTAAGTAGCATGAAGCATGTGCCGACTGGCCGAATGAGCAGAACGGACAAGATCCGCCACTTCCTGTTTAGTCTGAGACTCAGGAAGTCTGATTTGGATTTCACCTGACTAAGGATGGTCTTCTGATAATCCCCCATATGTGCTATATAATTCAGAGCCCTAATTCTCAAGGTAGAAGAGGAATAGATCTTCTTCCCGTATTGGTCCAGAACCCTTGATTCCTTATCAGGCAGAGACGAGCTGAGATGTTTGGATTTGCGGAGTGGCCGTGAGCAGTGCCAATAACGACAGAGTCTGCCTTGGGGTGTAGGTTCAAGACATGTACTCCCTCGGGAGCCTGAATTAGCCGGTCTGCCTTCCTCAGAAGGGGGGCTAACACGGAAGGTTGTTTCCAAATAGTGGAAACAAGGTTCGCGTGAGGCTCTATCCAGGGTGTAATCAATGTAGGAACAGTCTCGGGCAAATCCAAGTGGGCAGCAAGCTTTTTACGCTGTGGATCTGGCTCCAGTGATTGCCACTGATGAACTTCCTGGGTTTTCCTCAGTAGCTCCAGAAAAAGGGATCCTCCGGAGGAGACTTTGGAGGGTCCTTGGCCTGGGGCAATCTGGAGTGCGTGGCTCTCATCCGAACAGAGCGCCCTCTGAGTCAGAGGTCTCCGCAAAGATGAGGAAGACTCCTCCCTACGCGGGAGAGGGACAGCCCTTTGGGGAGTTCCCTGGGTGCATATCCTCCCCACCTTTCGCCAGAGGGCTCTCTCTGGTGTCGGGTGGGGGAGGGAGTCTCCCCGCCTGATGTAGGGATCCTGTGAAGGGTCCAGCATCAGTAGATGACTTCTACTTCTCTGGTGAGTTGAACCTTGGCCTCAGCCCACCAGGAGGCCCGAGTCTCCTTCAAATCCGCTGGCGGCTGAGGCATAGGTGGCAGAGGAGGAGGGGGATACAGATACTGAGGATATCCGTAAAGAGAGTATCCATAACCTGACAGCGGGAAGCCTGGCATCGGGTATTGAGGCGTTGGGTACTGTGGTGTCCAATACTGTGGAGCCGGGCATGATGGCACCGGGTACTAAGGTGTCGGATACCTGGGGGCCAGGGACTCTGGTGGAACAGAGGGACCTGGCAGAGGCCCAGCAAAGGAAAGGCTGGCCCCGCGGGCGTCGGGCCCGGCGTGGGAGCGCCATCCAGTAAGGGGACGCCGGCCGGTGTCGGGTAAGCCGGCGTCAGGGTGTTTGGTCCCGAAGGAGGGGGGCCCTGATGGTAGCGTGTCAAGATCCTCTGTGACGACCGAGAAGGGAGGATTAGAGTCCCCAGGGGTCAGCAGAGGAGATGCAGGGACCTCAGAGAGCAACGTCACACGCTGCGGAGAACCTGTAGCATTGGATCAGTCAAGAGGGTCGGGCGCAGGCCCTTGGCCGGGCGGGTGCCGAAGGGCAGACGCCTGGTTTATCAGCCGGATTCATGGCGCTGAGGAGCAGACGTCCGCTTATCAGATCCTTATTCAAGAAAGGCCGTATGGGGATGTGGCCTTGTCGGGCGAAGTTAGACTCGTGCGCCCCCGCAGGAGCGAGCGGCTTAGCAGTCTTGTCTGGTGGACATCGGTGGCACCAACGTCCGACTTAGCAGACCTGCTCAACTGCGGCCGGTGGTAGGAAGTGGCTTCCCAGGAGTGGAGTCCTCCTTACCGGAGGCACCCTAAAAGAGCCAGAGTGTGGGTTAGATGGGAGGGACGACACTTCTTGGACACCAAGACGGACATGCGGAGCGGTCTCCCGGAGGAGACATTCTTTTAATACCGCGATCCGCAGGAGTTGCGTGGCCCGGAAGCCGAATCCCGCCCTGGTGCTTCTCCTTTTCTTCTTATGGCCTTCAGCTGAAGTGGACGTCTGCCTCAACTTCTTTAGCTCCTTCTCCATGGATGACATTTTTTTCTTTAAAGTATGGACTTCCAGGGACTGCTGCCTTCTTTTTCGGGGAAGGAGTTAAATTGTTGGCAGTGCTGGCACTTCTCCACAGGATGGTCTAGGCCCAGACAGAAGAGGCACAGGGAATGGCCGTCCTTATGCGGCTGACAGCCACATCGATTTAGGTTTATGAGATTTGGAAGGCGCGGGGACTATATACACAACGAATCAAGAATTAGTCGATAAAGTGAAAAAGTAGGTCAGAAAGTCCAAAAACTATACCGACGAACAACTGATGAGCGTTGAACTCTATCAATCAATCAAAATCTTTATTTATCCAGGCGGGCACCATTGAGCAAGACTCATTTGCAAAGTGGACCTGGTCATGAATACATCAAAGTACAGTACAGAAACAGGTATACAAAATGCAATAATATACAAGGAAGAAAAGTATATACAGTACAGTAAAAGGTTGAAATAAGAAAACAGCATTATTTTACAATTGAAGAAGTCAGCAGATGTACAATCAACCATAGGCATACAGGGGTTATAAGCAAAGATCTTTTGAGTGAGGCAGCCGGCAACTACACATATAGGAGAAAGAGGCCATGTATGGGGTGGCAGGTTAGAGAGGTAAAGAAGAGGAGGGATATATTACCGATGACTGTGGGAAAAATTGGGCTAAAACCACAGAAAGTGACGATGGCCGTCGTGTACTTGTTTATTATGATAATGATGGAGGAGCGGTAGATAATTGAGACACTACTATAGACGGTGGGATTTTAGTCAGGCTGGAGTGGACAGGGAAGGGTGGGTGAAGCAGGAAGAGTTAATAGGGAAAGAGTGAGAACCAGGGATAGAAACATGGCGAACATCAGGATGGAAAGGGTGAGTTATGGACTTAGTGGGCGAGTGGTGAGGAAAACATTTGCAAGGTGCTTTCATGTAGCGATCACAGAGTGCCTTGAAGATATTCAGGCTAACAGGGCAGCTCAGCTTCAAGTTCCTTTGAAAAACGTTTCACAATGTGGGTAAAGAGAAGCTTAGAGCAGCTTTGCCTAAACGAGTTTTGACCCCTGGAACTTGGAGGGCAATTAGGGAATAGCTCCTTAGAGCGTAGGTGCCTAACACACTCCGGGGAATACAATCTGAGACATATGAGGGAGCTTGTTGGTCACCACTCTGAAGGCCCACAGGGCGGCATTTCTATTCCTTCTATAGTGAAGGCTAACAATGAGTACAGGGAGCAGTGGTGTGTGGAAAGTGGAAGGCCAGCAATGAACCTGATAACTCTGTGGTAGAGGGTGTCCAACTTAGCCAGTGCAGAGGCTGTAGAGCAGGTCCGTGTATTCTATTAAAGATAGGAAGGTAGCTTGAACCAGTTGAATCTTGGCCTCCTTTGTGAGCAGGTGGTTAATTCTGTAGAATAGTCCTAATCTTTGCCTTAGTTTCTTTTGTATTTCTTCGAAATGGTTGGCGAAGGAAAGTTTATGATCGAGCCAAACTCCTAGATATTTGAATTTAGCTACATACTCTAGTGTTTCTCCAAGAACAGTGGTAATTTGTGGG
This sequence comes from Neoceratodus forsteri, assembly GCA_016271365.2. Classification (NCBI taxonomy): domain Eukaryota; kingdom Metazoa; phylum Chordata; order Ceratodontiformes; family Ceratodontidae; genus Neoceratodus; species Neoceratodus forsteri. The sequence goes on from CM057450.1 coordinate 1,419,787,758, forward strand.
ATAGCCCCCCCCCTCCAAGCAGGAACTGCTGCATGCAAGGAGGGGGAGAAGAGCATGGCTTTTGTCTTTTTCGCATTGAGCAAAAGCTTTTTGTTTATGACCTGGTATTGTAGAAGGTTAAATTCAGCTTGGAGGTCTTCAGAGGCTGCTTCCGGCGTGGGACGACTCAAGCACAGTACAGTGTCGTCTGCGAATAAGGGGATGTTGCTGTTTTTTTTCCCTCTCTACCGCAAGGAACTTTCACAAGTCAATGGCGGGAAAGAAATGGAAGGCGGGTGTGGGGGACCGCCCCTTTATACTGAAGTCGCATGACGTGGGGGAGGTCCCCCTCCGGACGGGTCAGTCCTATATGTGAATACCTACTGCAAGAGCCCTCTCGAAGTAAGATCTTTATTTCTGAAGTGTTTCCTTTTGCTCATCAGAAAGTCTTCTATGTGATAATACTGTGCTGGATGTGTGGCACAGCTCTTAGCCTGGCAGCTGACATATCTATATCTATCCCCTCACTATATCATCAGCAATGTGATCCCACGGACAGTGACATCACAGGTGAATGACCGGACAGTCACTCACTTGTTGTTCCTAAGTAGCAGTGATGTCAGTCAGTGAGGTCACAATGCTGATGATGTAGTGTGGGCAGTATATCAAGCTACGTCAGCTGCCAGGCTAAGAGCTGTTCCACACAACACACCTACTAACATCAGGTAAACAATCTTCTAATTAAACAAAGGAAAAAGGAAAAGTACCTCAGATATAAAAGGTAATGGTTGGCTGCTTTTAAAATCTAATATTAGTGTTAGGCAGTACACTAGCTCTTTAACAATAACAATAATAATAATACAAAATAACTGTGCTTTTGTATTAGAAGTCTATGGCTGGTTTTTAGAAACTCCAGCTCATACATACTACATGTCTGCCAAGAACTGGAGATACGCCCAAGTCAGGGTACAGGTCCTCATCGACTCTTAAGTTGCACAACAGCTGCATTTCAGAATTCCTACATTAATGAGCTTTACAACTAAAGATCAGAGATCTGATTTTTCAATTCAACTATGTCAAACCCACAGCTCTCCTGGAATGATTAGGGTCCTTGTTCCATGTAGACATTTGTAATATGTCCGAAGAATTATAACAGACTCGTGTCTACAGCTGTACTACACTACGTCAAACATTTACGGGCAGTTTTCACCTCAGTTTTTCTGCCACTAGAAATGTTCCTGCTGTCTTACCACACCCACCATTGGGGAGACGGGATGCAAGTGGACCTTGAACACACTGTGCCGTTTACTGTCAGAAATGTGCAAGCATTATCCTAATTCATTCACAGCACCTAGTTGGTACAGTCAGAAAGAAACCTCAGTGGAGTTTTGTTTTATTGCTAGTGACCAACATCTTAATCAACTTGAAATATTGATTAAAAAATTAGTAATAAAAGTGGTTTTAAAATATCTGAGGGAATTAAAAATAAACTGGTGCTGAATCTATTACTGATCTTCCAAATGACAAATACTGCTGCTTTAACTGGCACAGATTTCAGTTTCCACATTCACAGGCGAGCCAGACGTACATGTAAGTAGGTCTTTCGTTTGCAGCTTGTCCTAAAATAGAAACTTCCCCTATATGCCATGACATCTCACAGTAAAGGGCCCTTAGTTACATCAAAAAACATTTTCACAACTTCCAAGAATATTAAAGGGTTTTATAAAATGGCAAGGATACCACCAGAGACCTCACTGAATGACAGCAGTCACGTGACTGTACATCAAAATACTAACGAAACAAGGTCTGAAACCAGATCTCCTTATGAAGTCTGAAAAACCTTGTTACGTACAATGAGCCATTTTTATAAGTGCATTAAGCCACTCGGGGGTATATATTAAAGAGCACCAATCATGCTCATTTTCAAATATTTCTTCAAGCCACCCCACAGCAACTTGCCTCTGAAGGATTTCACTAGTCCACCTTCTATGAATTTTTGAAGGTCTCTATAACTAAGGGGAAGGATCATAATTTCTCTGCTGGAGAACCTAACAAGGCTTTTGTTAGTTGATCTGAACTAAAACAAGGCAGCACCTGCAACCACAATTCACAGTCCAAGTGTTTATTCTTACATGAAGCTCAATTACATGCCACAAACGAAAAGTATGGGTGCACTCTTCCTCACTAGCCCAGACCAGTTTCGAGCATGCGCTCTTCCTCAGATATTATTATATTGGCACTGCACAGCAGTATTAGAGCGGCCTTTCTTTCACTGACTTTGTTAGTTGATACAAGGCTTTGAGTCCTGTTGTCCTCTAAAATATGAAATTAAAAAAAAAAAAAAAGGCATTTTAAAAAGCAGACTCCCATCACTATCAGTACAGCATGCCCCTGCACTCTCCAAATAAATACATCACAAAACATGAGAGTGCAGGTGTGGTAGCTGCTGAAATTGGGGACCACGAAGGGGAAAGGACTGGGCGGTTAGCTCCTCCTACCAAGGAATTATGATCCCTTCCCCTTAGTACTGGAGGCCTTCAAAAGTCCACTTCTCTGAATTTTTAAAGTCCTTTAGAGGGAAGCTGCTGCTGGGGGACTTAAGGAAACCACTGAAACTGGAGCTCTTTAAGCACTTCTCACAGGTGTAAGGACACTTGTCCTTAGGCCTTATGCCTTATTACGCCCCTAAGGCATGCAGTGTTGAAGCAATAAGACTCGATGAAGCAAGGGTTGTGTTGGGTTTTAGGCTAGTGCATGCCCAGATTGTGAAGCATGGCCTTAGCAGTGCCTTAAAACCCTTGGCGTGCAGTAAACCTAGCCTGACCCAAGCCCCGAGGGTCTTTTTGCACATATAACATGGGTGTTCGCTAAAATAAAATAATGTAAATGAAAAACTTCCAAAAATACCAGTAAAAATATTAAAATCCTGTAGAAAACAGGTAAAATATTCCATCCACCTGTTTAGTGCCACTAGGGATCACTGTATTTTCTGCATGGAAGCATGTGCACTAATTACTATTTATTTACATAGCTGGCTATGTGGTGATCAAGGTAAGCTGCAAATGAGGTGCAAGAGTTTTAATTCAACCAGTAATGCCGAACTGGGGGACAGTCCATTCAGCAGTATGTCAGGAGAAGAGTAATTCTTACTTGACTGTCACTACCGCACTGGTCATGTTACAGGTTCTAGCCTGTCATGATGATGTGATTGTGCGAGAACTGTCCTCTGTGCGGACTTTTGCCACATCTTGAGTAAGGTGAAGTTCATCAAATATCCTCCTACATATGAAAGTAAGATCCGAAACTGTGGACAGGACCGTAGCAGTTGGGGAGGGAGGGGAAATGAGACAGCAAGAAAGCAGTGTGGTAGTGGGTGGCACGCTAGTACGTGGGCAAGTGAGCCGGCAGTTGGGTGGGTGGAAAAAAAAAAAAAAACTGAACAAAGAGGACTGTGGGCTGCTCGGTGCAGCTACCACTTACAAAGAACAAACGTTAAATGGTAAAGGCTATGAATTCTGAACAGTGAATGGGGAAATAGTGCTGGTATGTGTTTGACTACAATCATATAGAGTTTGTACAGTATATGTATTCAAAATGGCTGGCTTTCAAAAAAATGAACATTCCAGTCTCAGCAGGCGTGGACAGTCCAATCTCTAAACCTCTCCACAGGTTCTTTAGATGAAAAAGTCAGCAACCAGTTGTCCAGGTTGGGATACACTGACACCCAGGCACTGCAGGTATGCTGCCACCACTGTCATGCACTTGAAAACTCTGGGCACCAAGAAGAAGCCAAAGGGTATTACCTGGGACTGGTACAGGTCCCTTCCACTTGGAACTGGAGGTACCAGCAGTGGGATGGTTGGAGTGGAAGTGGAAGAACACATCCTGGAGGTCTAGGGAGCAAAACCATATGTTCTGCTCCAGCGATGGAATGATCTGATTCACAGTGACCATCTGGTACTTACGTTTCCACATGAACAGAGACAGGGCTATTGCCCCTTTGCAAGGAGCTCAGCAATGTCCTCCTGAAGGATGGATAGCATGTCCTGCAATACCCTGGACTCATGGGGTGTGTGGAGGAGAAAAGACAGGAGAACTGCTGCTAAGGAGGCTGTGGCTGAAAGGACCAGTAGTGGAAAGCCTGCTTTTTAGGCTTCTTTCTTGGGTCCTTCTGGGGATGAAGCTACAGAATCCAGGGTGGCACTGGACAACTCAATATGGGTGAGATGTCCATCCACCCAATGGCTAAACAGGTCGATACACGAAGAAAGAGACATCAGCCAGCTTGTGCTGGGAGTCTTCCGTGAAATTGGACAAAGGCAGCCAGGCCCTGCAACGCATGGACATGGCTGCTACGGCATGGGCACATGAATTGTACCTGTCCAAAGCTGGTGTTTAGCCAGTGACTGACCATGGTCTCGGATGCCTGTTAATGCCTATTGCTGATCAGCCAGGAGGTGAGGGATGATTACATCAAAAACTCCCCATCAGAGAGTGATTGAAATTGGCCATTGTTAACTCATTGTCTCCTAGCAAATGCCTGTGGTTGGCAGTAAATACACTGGTGTCAGAGGACTACAGAAGTCAGCTACTGACTTCCTGTGTGCCATTGCAATGTCTGGAGACGTCATTTTTTTGTGTGTATCGTATAAACTTAGCACCGTTGGAAAGGTAATTTTGTGTTGAACAACTCTGCCGTTGCTACACTGTGCGCATCATGTATACTTTAGGAGTTTATGGTATGGTTGAGATTCATCCCTCAAACCTCACCAAAGCACATTGACTAAAATGGGGAGAAAAATGATGTTTCATACTACAAATAGCCTTTTTTTTTTTTTTACACATATAATATTAAAACTACTTCTAATGTCCGACTGCTTAATTTGGTGTTGATATGTTACATATTTCCCAACAAAAAATGGCTTATGTTGCCTTTTTTTGTGAAAAAAAAATAATTTATTTTGCTGTTTTGACCAGTACAAAAAAAAATGAAATTATTATTTGCATACCACCGTTGGAAACGTAATTTTGTGCTGAACAACTCTGCCACTCATACTTTGTGTCTAACATTTAGGTTCTTGAGCTATTAGCATTTGTTTGCGGCATGCTGACTATGGCTTGATTTTGCTTAGAAAGGCCCAGGATTCACTGTTAACAGTATACAGGAGACAAGTGGTGCAACTTCAGAGACCTCCTGTGGAGGCAATGAGTTAAGGTATAACAAGGCTGACAGAGACCCAAGGATGCTGCAGCACAGACCTTTTTTGTGGCGTGGTCAGTCTTACAGGACTCCTGATCCATAGGCTTGTCCACCTTCCCCTGGCTTCCGGACTTGCGGATTACCGAATCAGTTACCAACCCCTCTGCAGAGGGGTGCTATAAGAACCCAGAAAAGAACCCAGCAGGGACCGTATACTTGTGGACCACGGGGACAGAGGGCACTGAGCAGGATGCTGCCAAAGCTCCAGGGTCAGTCTCAAAATGGCTTCAGTCACAGGAAAAGCAACCCCCCTGGGATTCATCGCTACAAAAGCGTTTATAAGTGGTACTTGACCCTTTTCTAGATTGGCTCTAGTGGAACTGACATGGACCCAGGTATTAAATGAAGAAGCGCACCGGCTGTTACCGAGCCATACTCAGTGGGCAGCTCCTTGACTGATCTGCAGTTGGAAGGACAGTCCCTGAGGAGACCATGGACTCATGATCAGAGTCATCCGAGGGCTCCTCTAAAATGGCCCTCAACCGGTTTTTGCGATGAACTACCCCAGTACCCTAGGCTGGGTGATATGCACAGACAGCTGGCCTGGCAAGCTGGTGGCCTAACAAAGCTCTTTGTTCAACTGTCATCTGTGGTGGTGGCAACTCCACCCAGAGAGGGTGGAGAAGCAGTTGCGAGAAACCCTTGCTCGGTGTAGACCAACAAGGACATGACTGGTAGTTGCCAGCTGACCAGAGATCCAGGGGTTAGAACCCTACTCTGCCCCACAATGGCCCTTTGTTCCCAGAGGAGCTTCTCACAGCGATTATGCCTTTCCTTGCCTTAGACCAAGGAGGTCGAGGAAGGCTGACGGTGATGTGTTCCTGTCAAGTAGATTGAGAGCAAGAATGCTTCAACCTCAACTGATCGACGGTGGAGGGAGTCTTCTGTTTGACTGTGTTATATCACATGTCTGCCCATGTTAAGCAGCACGGGCGTAGAAGGCTCAACCGCTGGTGGAGGCTGTACCCGCTGAGGACCGGAGGAAGACACTGACCAATCCATGTCATCCAGGGTGGGGACTGGGAGTACTAAGGTTTGCAAGGTCGAATCCTGGACCTCGTCTGACAGCTGGTTGACAAGCTCAAGGAAAATTTCCACAGCCTGCTTGACTGGAGTCGAAGTCAACTGTCTCAATGGGGGAACCAAAGAGACCCTGTCTTGCCTGACCTGCCCCTTGACCAAAGGGTGCTTGATTGCCTTTGGGAGAGTTGAGGGACTGGGAGGACCTCGACCTCTCCTGGTGCCACAAACAGCGACAGCAGCACTTGTACTTGGAACCATGGTGGCCAGGGCTCTCCTCCAGGCTTGAGAGGGCCAGATACATGTCCTGGAAGCCTCTGGTGAATGATCCTCCGACACTGGCCCCAGCCGGGAACAGCTCCAAGACCATGGAGGTGCTAGCTGCAGCAGTCGCCACTACCACATCAAGGACTGCAAGCTGCTGCACAGACCTGGCTGCAGCCCAGGCTTTCTTGCAGCCCTTAGGGCAGTCCTTCAGATCCCTTTCCAAAAGCCAACCCAGCGAGAGCTGGAGCTTCCTGTCCTTGAGGGACTCAGGAAGCACACGGAGCTAAAGGCTGCTCGACTCAAGCAATACACGCACTGTTGTGTGGGCTGGTGCCAACGTTGCCTGGCACAACGAACGCAGAACGGGAACCCCGACTTCCATTGCACCATCAATGATCTATGAAGGAAGTCGAAGGAACATAGGAAAGAAAGTGGAATAACTACAAAAACTTTGAAAACAAAGTTCACCTATGACTCACTAGATCCTAAGTGACAGCTGCAAAGAAAGAGAACTGTTCTTCCAGCAGGAAGAAACGGCTAATGTCACGGAGTGTAGTCAGGGAATATACTGCCCGGGTGATGGGAGGAGCTTAGCTTAAAGACATCCGGAAAAATCTGCATGTTACCAGAGTGTGAATAGTGAACCATATCCACACCCCTAGAACACAATCTTACAAAAAATGCCATGACATCCACCTGGACAACCACCACAGATCAGCAGAAGGGAACTCGGTTTACTGTCTAATTCGAAGGCTGGCACCCCAGCAGTGTAGCACCACAGTGTAAGTACTGGTTATTAGCCCAAGTTCCTGGTGTAGGATGAGAACTCACAGCTTTCCAATCTTCTGGCCCCACAGGTGTTTGCGTAACCTGCTGAGCCAGTAACAGCTTAGAGGAGAATCCTTATGGCCCCCAATCTACTGGCATGGAATCTAGAGGTTCCAATTTGGAAAACTACTGGGCCCTCTTCTAAACATAACTTGATATCAAGTTGATTCCTCCCCCACATCCCTGCACACCAAAATCCCATCATCTCCAATAGCTCGATTTCTGAAGACATTCCTGGCGGACTCTGCCACAGGGGGCATGAAGGGGAACTAGAGTTCTATAGGCAAGAAGCATAAACAGAAAAATGAAAAACACCTATGAGGGCAGGTAAATAGCAGCGGTTGCACAATGTGAACAGACATGGGCAAGCCGGGCTGAGAGTAAGACTGGAATACCAATGACTGGGCGGCTAAAGGTCGGGTGCTGATGTCAGCAGCTACAGTGGACTGTGCGGCTGGCAAACTTAAAAAGGGGTTTATCCATCTATTTCAAAGGAAGTTGTGGCTTGCAAGGACACCAGCAGTCATGGCATGGTGCCAAGAGGGAGGTAGTAGGGATGAGGGAGAAAATGAGTAAAACCCAAGTCAATGTCTAGATAACAGGAACTGGCACTCCCTGGCCACACACCAGACTGAACCCCCCCCCCGTTGTAGGTAACAATTCTTGTAGCTGAGAAGTCAGCAAGTAGACAGGACAGCGATAAAATGGGGACGGTGTGCACCATAGCTGTCAGTCTTCTAGATGTGCCTCAGTCATTCTCTTGGTTCAGGAGGAATACCCAGACTATAATGGCATCCCCCAAATATAGTGCATTGTGTGCAATACTGCAAATTACCCCGAAGGACTCAACATGTCATAGCTTTTAGCCTAACATTAAGGTGCCAAAAGGCTATAAATAATCTGCAAAGGACGAAGGCAGCAAACCAGACATGTGCTCTGTTCTGTTTAGGGCACATCAGTGTGGTGTAGCCATGGTCTCAGCTCAGCCAGACAGTAACAACAACAATTTCTTGCAGAGAGTGGGGGAGACTCTGCATGTTACTCCCAAGTGAGGTAGTAAACTCAGAAAGGATAGAAACAAATTTTTTTTTTTTTTTTAAGTTGGATGTATATTTAAGTGAAATAAATTTAACAAGGTTTTACCATTGAAAAAGTGTATTGTTAGTGTTGCTGGTGGTGGTTGCACGGTCCCAAAAGGGAACAAAGCCATGCTCTCAGCTCCGCCACACAGTAACAACTTCCCTACTTTTTCATACATTTCTAACTTACTTTCAGAGAATCCACCAGATCTTCCACCAGAAACAGGCGCCGGATCTCCTTCACAGTGCAGTTGACATGGCTCAGAATAGTATCGCTGTAGTTGTGAACTAGGTCTTGGGACAAGTAACATCATGTTCCAAACAAGCCCTAGAAACCAGAACACAAGCTTGTTAAAGAAGAAAGAAGCATTTGAGAAAAAAAAAGTCATAAAACAGATCACTATTAAGGAATTGTACAGTATCATCCACTGCTGAGCATTTGAAACACAAATTGTAATGCTACATCTTAAATGGGGATTAAACCCAGCCCCAGGATTAGCATCTCAGTGTTCTACTACCTGAGTTTTCAGCCCAAAGGTCTGAAGAGAAGTCACCACAAATAAAAATACTTTCACAACAGGGAAAAAAAAAAAAATGTGTAATCTCAGCTACCCACCCTACCACAGTAAGAGAGGTAAAAGTACAGGCAAGCATTCAATACTCCAGTAAAATCTATTAAAGGCCAGGTAGAAAAAGCCCCACTGGTAATAATATATTTATTTTGTTTTGTTGACCGGTAAGTGCACTAGACAAGTTCTGCCTATTTTCAGACACGACCAGAGGGAGAGAGATACAGATGAATGTCAACTGACCTTGAACCAGATTAAGCAGTTGGTGGTATTTTTAGTGAATGGGGGGAAATTTGGCCAGGGCACCGAGGAAATTCCCCTACTCTTTTCGAGAAGTGTTATGGGATCTTTAACATCCACCTGAACTACCACCAAAACAGGCAGATGGGACCGCGGTTTAACGTCTCATCTGAAAGACGGTACCTCAGGAGTGCAGCATGTCCCTCATGCTGCACTACAGCGTCGGTATTGGGATTTAACCCAAGTGCCTGGTGTGGGAACAGAGCCCCTAGTCTTCTGATGTCCTGGTCTCCGAGGCGTGTGTATGCTACCTGCTGAGCCACCGACACTGATAATGTCTGCAATAAAGCTACAACAGCTGTAATAAAATACCCAATAACCTGTGAATACATTCCTGAGAGTCAAAATGTAAGCAGGACTTTTTTCTAGGAAATTATAAATTGCACTTTTCTCAAGAGATCTCCAAAAGAGCTGAATAAAGGACACCAACTTTGTGTAATTATGAGTTGATGACCTCACAAGAAATGTGCAGGAAGCATGGATACCTAACTAGTTGAATAATTTGTTACAGAAATAAAAGTGGCACAGAACTTAGAAGTGGAATATGCAGAATATTCAAAACCAATGAAAAGAAGTAAGAAATGAGATAATATTTATTCGTTTGGATAGTTTATTTACAAACATATAATGAAGTCAACAAACTATAGACCAATACTTAAATTAATTATGATTATTTATAGAGGCAAATTGCTATCAACTTAGAGAGCAGCTGACACATTCAGGAGTATTTTGACAAACCATAACATTTAGACACAGTTCAGCTTGTATTTCACAGTATTGTATGCCTCCTCCACATTATTTATCACTGAGATAATTTGCATGAAAACAGAATCTTTGCTCCTGAATAGTTCATCTATGCCTGTTGCTTTCTCTCTGCCTGAGGTCATAATGCCCTACTTATGACACCACAGTTACTCCCATGGCAACAGACCGTGAAGTCAGAACAGACGATTATGACTTGAAGTAGGGAGTAAGCTACAAAGGCAGATAAATTCTAAGGAAATCTAAGGGATAAAAATCACATACTCATGCAGATTTACTCAGTAATAAATAACGAGGAAGAAAAATATAGGGAATACATATGGAATGCAAGCTGACTTGTGCCTAATTATTATGTTTTTGGAAGTTTTCTTTGAGGTGTCAGTAGTTCTTTGAAGGAACATTTCTTTGATTACCAATGTAGGTACATAGAGATTAATGACTGACAGACTTCTGATTTCATTTTATCTTGTATATGAACAGTGAATATAAATAAGAATATTTAATTTACTTTTAGACCCCAAACCAGTGTAACCCTGAAAGGATTATTCAGAAACTTTGGTATAAGGTCATGTCATGGAAGTGACCAGTGCACTGGTCATCTATTGTCTTATTAAACAATAAATGATGAAGCATATTTTTGGTGAGTGGGTCCATTATTTCCAGTCTATTTTTCCTTGTATTGTTGCCTTGATTGGAGCTGGCTACTCCCTAATAGATGTTCATTTCTCTGAGGTTGGCTGAACTGGACGTTTGCAAATAGGATTGTATTTAAACCAGAATCTTTCCAAAGTTAGAGGATCCTGAAACTAATATCAAAGTTTTCCTCTCCAGAAATATGAATTAAAGTGCAAATTTCAGAAGCCATACATTTCATAGATTCTTTAAAAGTGTTCTACCTACCAATATACAATCAGGTCTTGGGTCCATTCCACTTTGTATCTGAGTCTGACCACATTTCTTCTAGGAACAGGCTCCAATCTGTTAAAAGGTCAGCAAATCTAGGTCCTTGTTTGTGAGGGGCAAACTTAATGGCCCAAATTACTTTTGTTGGTCTCCATATCCGAATGTGACTTGTGTTCAAATTCAAGATTTGACTCTGTATTAGCTGTTATGTCTTCTTAGTAAAGAAAAAATAATAGGAGTCTGTGACCAGTTTATAGGGCAAAGGTTTTGAAGGTGGTTTTCTATGAATAAATGATGCTAAAAAAGATGGACTTGGGGACCCTCTCAAAAGGTTGGGCAATTGCCGCTAGGTGGCCAAATTCAAGAAGGCCACCAAAAATCTCTAAATGTCTATCTCAGCTCATACTGTAGTTGTCAGATAAAGCTGTATTTGGTGTCTAAATAGGGGTTTTGAGGGTCAAGGAATTAATTTCCTATAAAAAAATGTGAAAAAGAAACAATGGCAAAGATATTCAGAAATGCCTAAAGTCCGGAGCAGCGCAAACCCAATGCGACATGGTGCAACTGAGTCATATTCAGAGGATCGCAGGCCAATCAGCGTCAGTGCAATGCAGCTGAATGTGGCAGAGTTGCACCAGCAGGGAACCATGGAAGCACAACACATAGCTCTTCTCATGCACACACCACAGACAGACAGACACTGGGCCACTGCAGCATGGCTCCACACACCACCTGCAAAGCAGACACGGACGAGGCAGATATGTTAGAAAAGATTTATAAAACAGGTATCCATGTACAACACATAATGGGCAGGGAAAGGGTAGGTACAGCAAGGAGGGACGGGAACAGGACTGTACAGCAGAGGTCTGTAGGGAAGGTGCAACAGGAAAACAAGGGCCAAGAACTGGAACATCAACAGCGGCCACGTCCGCCCCATCAAGCCAGCTCTCCTCTTTCTACCAACATCCTCCAGATGGCGACGCCACCTCCAGGATGCTGGAGATACCAGGAGCATCTGCCGCATCAGCCTTGACAGCATTGCGCAGGCACTTTCTGCGCCGGATGCGGACACCTATGGCAAGGGACAGAAAAGGTGATCAGTGCAATGGCCCAAGAAACCATGTCCACCCACAGTGTGCAATGGGCAGTGGGACCACACACCCTGGAGGGCCGGAACGGACACCAATGGGGTGGGCCAATGCCAGCCAGCAACACGGCACATCACGGGTTGCATAGAGGTGGTCCCTCAGCACAACAGGCCACACGACTGCACAGGGACAGTCATATAATACCGCACTGGGCAGCACTGCAGCAACAACCGTGGCAGCCAAGCTCACACCACCCCACTAACAGCCAGCACACGGGTTCAATGGATGCACCAGTGGCATGCACCACATACAGTGCGACATACACAGCTGTCACAGCACATGGCACAGGTGGCCATGCCCACACCCACTCCCCACCACCCTCCATGTACAGTGAGAATGACCATGACAGTGCTCTGCCCCTTGGTGCAGCCACGCGAGGTCTGCCTCCAACAGAGTTCACCACCTGGTCAAACCCTGCTGCCACCCTGGCCCCGCCCACAGTCCTCCAGCCTTATGAATGGAAGGAAGATAGGAGCACATCAGTACCCTACCACACCAGCTGCCCCAAGCCCTCTGTGCACAGGGCATGCCTCTGCCCAACATGTCCTGCATGCCAGCACAGCTGCATCGCAATGCAGGCGGCAGCTGGCAATGACAGTGATGCACACGATGGCAGTGTACCCCACTGCAGGGCATGCCAGGCAGTGAAGCCAGCACCGTAGTACAGCACCAGGGCAGACATGCAACATGTTAATACCTACCCGGCTGTGTCACTTCATCATGCCTGATCGTGCCTCAAGTACCCAGAGACGTTCAGGGTCCCTCTGGTGCAGGTCACCATACCAGTGTCTGCACTGCTCTGCTGTCTGGGGAACTGCTGTCCTCCTCTCCAGACAGATGGCAATGGTCTGCCAAACACTGCCCCTGGCCTGCTGCAGCGAACGCCTGTGCACTGTAGAGCTCCACACATGTGACCAGGTTGATCACCACCAGGTCGCTCCAGGTATGGGCACGGCATTCCCGACCCTGCGCCATGGCTCGCTCATGGTTTGGCAGTGCAAATGGCGGGAACAGGCACATGTGCCAGCGCAGGTGCCAGATGCACGATGCACGGAGAAATGAGGCTGCGCCCACCAACGATCATTGCTGAGCATGCGAGTACAAATGGCCTGGCGGGTCACAGAGGTGATCCAGGGTCCGAGGTCACCAACCAGTGTGTGGTAGGTGCATGACACCATGCACGGTCATGCACGAGCTGCCCATGCGCAATACGCGCATTGCTACCGCATCGTGCTGTCCCGCGGTGGTGCACACCGGACACCATGACAACATAGCGCATGACATGCACTGCAGGCCAGCACACCATGCAAGCATGGATATTGCGCCTGGCCTGCTCCAGTGCAACACCAATGCACATGGTGCATCTTCTCAGTATTCTGATGCCACATGCAAGTGAGCTCATCAGCCAACATGAGGCACAGTGGGTTGCGTTAGCATATCATTACCATTGTGCACAACCGATTTGTATGCATTGCACCTCATAAGCTTCACGGAACAGCACAGCCCATGGACTGGTATTGCAACCTTGACAGGTAAGTGGGTGATGCTGCAGCAGCAGACTGGGAGCAGACAGCACTGCAAGGTGGGATGGACCAGGGAGATACTCCCACTGACACACTGTGCTGTCCATGTTCGCAGGAGGTAACATGTCGGCACATGAGGGTGAGGAGCTGGGACCTGCACGAAGCCGCAGACCCAACTTCACTATGGGGAGTTGGATGCCCTGTTTGAGGCCTACTAACAGGGAGGCCCTGCTGAGTGGTGCCACGGGCACACCACAGCAAAGGGCCATTGGATGGGAGGAGGTGGTGACCTATGTCAACCAGCATGGCAGCCACCAGCGGTCAGTGCAGGAGTGCAGTAAGAAAGTTGGACTGACAGGTGGCACATTAAGAGAAGTTGGCAACCATCAGAGCGTCCTGTAATGTCACTGGGGAGGGGCCAGCAGATGCACCCACACTGGATACCCACAGAGGAGTTGGTGGCAGCCACCATCTGCCGCACCTCAGTGGAGGGTGTGCCTGGAGGAGGCTTCCAGATGGGTGGCAGCTTATCACTGCATGGTATGTATGGCCGCCACACACAGCTGGTGGACCAGGGGTGCACACATGGGCATGCTGTAGTGCATGTGGCCATCCTGTGTGCCATGTGCACGTGTGCACACCAATGTGCATGCCATGCTGCTGGGACACATGCGGCAGCAGTGTCAGGGGCACATGTGGGCAATACAGCACTTACACACCATCCTTCTCCTGCAGCACCAGCATGCTTCTGTGCAGAGGATGGGGTGCAGGAAGCAGCTGCAGCACTAGTGGACACCGGCATGGCCCTGGAGGAGGACCAATCAACATCCACGGCATCCAGGGGCCCAACAGGCTGTGGATGAGCACCATGGTGCCTGTGGGTGTCCTTGTCCTAGGGTCGCACAAGGCCCTGGATGTGTTCCTGCAGGATGCAAGCCTTGGTATCCTGTGCATAGACACAGATTGGGGTGGGGTAGGACTCCTATGATGACTTCACACAGATCCTGGACAGCATGGACATTGTGGGTGAGTCGCCCCTGCCGGCATCACAGGCAGTTACAGGGCCAGTGCAATGCCAGTGGCAGCACCGGCTGCCTCCCACCACTGCGGAGTGCGGCGTGCATTGCCATAGCTGTGCCCTGTGTTTGTGGTGGTGTGGCAGTGCAGGCACAGGGAGGCATACAGCAGCTGGACGGGCGATGGCAACAGGCTGCGGGTGCCACCGGCAGCCGGACACAGAGTCCACCACCAGTGCGCCTGCTGTACCCATTCCTATTCCCATTCCCCTGCAGACCCAACTGTGCAGTGTCCACCAGAGATGGGTGCTTTGCAGCCTGGCAGGTCACCCAATGATGATCGGTGTCCCACCCGGGAGCCCCAGGATGTGGACCATCTGGCGGAGCACACCCGGCTGCTTCAGGTGTCCATTCAGCAATAGGTGCTGCTAACCACTGGGGTGCATTCACTGTGGACAGAGGTGCAACAGTTAACCGAGCAGCAGGACAGGGCACCGCAGATCCTGGAGGGGATGCAATGATGCAGGAGGCCACAACTGTGGCCTTGGATTGCATTGCTGGAGCAGTTGTGGATGGCTTTGCATTGCAGGGCATGACTGTGCACGGAGACCCTCACAGTGTGCTGTCCACCCACGGACCCGGCATCAGGTGACCCCGATACAGTGGACACCGAGCTCAGATGTGGGCATCCCAGACACGCCCAGTGCTGGCCAGTTTGGACGCCTACAGCCCCTGCGGGACACAGTCACAGTCCCGTGCTTCCACCCCTGGGGTGCTGTTGGACACCCCAGCTGATGCACAACCTGCGGCTGATGATTGTCCCCAGCACTGCCGCCCTGTGGCTGTGGTGGCCATGCACTGGCCGCCGCCCTCAGCGGGCAGCTGTCCTGACCGCAGTCTGCTGCTGATGTCCTGTGTGCACCATACCTGTGGTGGTGCACCTGTGTTGTGCCACATGCCCATGTGTGTGTGCATGCCCGGCCGCTGGACCATGTGGCATGGGCAAGATGAGGGCAGTCTAGCACTGGTTTTGTCTGGGCACTGGTGCCATGTGTCTGATGCACACCACATTCCACCGCCTGTGTGGGTGGGTGCATATGTGTGTGTGTGTGTTGCTGTGGTGGTTGAGTGCCGCTGTCTTCCCTACCCCTGCTTTCACGTCTCTGTGTGTGCATGCCCTTGCCATGCATGTACCTGCATGTGCTGTCCTTGTCTGTGTGGCCCATGCATGTGTACCACCACCACCTACCTGCATTCGCCAAAGTGTGCCTTTGCACATTGTCACGGTGACGTTGTGCCTGCTGCTGGAGTTGGGGTCCTCCACCCTGGGGTGGCTGCCCACCACCCTCCAGCACAGTGTCTCTGTCGTCCCCGCCTACTGTCACCCTCATCCACCTCGACAACTATCCCATGGTCAATGGCCATGTTGTGCAGTATGCAGCAGGCCAGAATGGGCCACAGGCTTGAGGGCTGTACTGTAGGCACCGTCATGACCTGTCTAGGGTAATGGAATCATGCCTCATCATGCCAAACGATGCTCGAAGGATGTTGCCATGCTAGTGTGTGCCTCATTGTAGTGCTTCTGTGGGGATGCGGTCACGGTAGGGGTGAACAGCCAGGATTCAGCGGGACGAGCTGTCACCTGCATGGAGAATGACATGCTTAGCCCTATGCTATTTTATGGTGCACCCTTGCCTGTCCCTGGCACCCACCCTACCTGACACACCCCTGGCCAGCCCCATCCCCAGTTCTGCTATGCCCATCACCCCTTGCCCATGCCCTACTCACCCACTAGGTGTCCCGTGGGGATGTCACCACATTCAAACCTGTGGCACAGTGCAGAGCTGCCAGATGAATGTGTTATGTGCACTCCCAGGGTGTGTGATGCAGACATTGATGATGCGCCCATGGCACTGCACACCACCTGGCAGTTGATGCCTGGCTCCCTTCCTGTTGATGTACACCATTCCCTCAGGGCCAGGTGGCATGCGGATGCCCACATTGGTGCAGTCAATGGCCCTAAGCATGCCAGGCATGCCTGTCACCCTGTGGATCCTGCATGTTTGCTGTATGTCCGCCCCTGTGTGTTGGGGAAATGTATGAATCCTGAAGCACGTGTAGCAGAGCATTGAGGAACTGTGTGAGGATGCGGGACATGGCCGAATGGGTGATGCCCGTGGTGTCCCCTGTTGGTCATTGGATGGTGCCTGTGGTGAGCAGGCACATTCGGCGTCACTTTGGTCTCCATGGACATGACATGGCTCCGTCTGGTGGGTGCCTGCATCTCCTCACTGCACAGCTGCCTCAGAATGGCCTTGTTCAGGTGGTACCAGCCCACGATCTCAGTATCCTGTAGTCCTCAAGGTGATATAGGCACAGTACCACCTGTGTCGGGCATACCGCTGACGGGCCCTTTTCAGCCATGTAGCTGTTCCTCCTGCCTCCTACACCCCTCATTACTGCCTCCATCAGGAATGGCACACCCTCCATCACTTCTTCAGTCCCAGTGTCCCCTCTGGTTCGCCACGGGTCTGTGTGCCACACTGGTACACTGTGTGTGTGTGTGTGTGTGTGTGTGTGTCTCTCTCTCTCTCTCTCTCTCTCTCTGTCTCTGCCCCTCTCCCTCTCCCACACCACCTCTCTGTCTCTCTCCTCTGTGTCTGTTCTTCTGTCTCTCTCTCTCACCATCTTTCCTCTCCTTCTCTCTCACTCTTAGCACAACTACTGTCTGTGTGTTTGTGCACTGTTTTATAGAAACAAGTCTGGTTGGTGCATCTTCTGTTTGTTCCACACTTGCACCATGGCTTATGGTTGAATATGCTATTGTGCTGCATATTCATGGTCATCCCTGCACTTGCACTGCATATATTATGGTTAGATGGCACAATGGGTTTTGCACTGTGCCACGGCCCCGCTGAATATCACCCTCGACGATCTTTGTACTTGTGATGGCTACAACTCAGGTGTGCCATACACAACTGTTTGAATATCTGGGCCCATGAAAACATGTTCTCAAATGTACACAATAATGTACTTAATTCCAAGTTCCCCACCCCAAAACTTGAAATTTGTGTTTCAAAACTTAAGTATATAATGCATGTCATTCTTCAGTGTCAGAAAATTAGTCAACTTTTATTTTACAAAATCTGGTTTTGCACAGTTAGTAACATTTTTAATTGAAAAGTTCTAGTTTGGTAACATTAGTGGATTGTACAATTATCTAAAATCCATAATGTTGAAGCCTTATTGCTGTCATAGCATTCTCCAGTTAACGTTTGAAGTCCTGTCTTCATTAAATCTCTTACTCATTTCTTCTTCCATGTTATTCTCAGAGTTATTATCAGAATCATAGTCTGTATCAGATTCTGAATCAGATTCTGCATCATCTTTTCCAGCTGTCGAGACATTCTCTTGTGCTACAGTATCTCTGAGGTCTTTGACAGAGGTGCCTTTGTATATCGGAGAGGTTGACATTTCCCTTCATTCAGAGTCTAGGCATGGACCAGTGGTGATGGTGGAGCAATCAGGCCTGTCATAGTTGAGCAGAATGTACATCTGGTAGTTAACTTGCCTCACCTTCAAATCATGTGAATCACAGTCAGTTGGTATTCTCTGGGTTGACTTTCCTTCATTTCTCCCACTTTGATGCCAAAGCCTCAGCTAGTGTCTTACTAATACTATCTCGATGGACAAACCTGATAGTGAACTTAGCCATGTTGTCCAGAATATTTGGTGTCACTGGGAGACTCTTTCCAATACCTGACAACAAAACAATGTGCTGCTTCAGATTTCAGTGCACTTTGAAATACTGACTTCTTTCTATGTCAAAGAACCCTGAGACTGCATCGGCTCCCGTGTATATATAGAGGTACAATGACTTAAGCAACTTCTTGAGCACAGTGCCTTGCAATCAAATATGTCCTTCTTCCTTTTCAAGCCGAGAACATTGTCAACCTGGTGTGATACATATGCAGCTAGGGACTACTATGTCAGTGTTTTCTGCATCGAGTACAACATCCTTTACTCCATTCTTCCTCAGCTATGAGTATATATACAGAAATATTGTGTCTACTTCTTTGTGGTGACACTGGAACTCTAATTTTGTTTGCATTTTAAGTGTGTTAGCAGCATCTTCTCATTCTTCAAAATTCTCATCCAACCAGCTTTCATCTTTGAGCCCTTGTTCATTGTCATTTCTATCCATAGATCCAGTGGCAGGCAGAGTAGGTGTTCCCTGTCATTGATTGTGCAAATAAACCAACACGCATGTACTTGACTTTCTTCTCAGGCAGACAGCTAATCTCTAGCCAGAACTCAACAAGCCATCTTCCATACTTGTCACTGTCATATACTTGTAGCCATCTCAACATCAATCTGAATGATGCCTTGAATGTCTCCAAATCCTGAGTTCTTAATGCATGGATATTCACCAAAAGTATTTTAGTCATGTGCATGAAACTGAGCCAATACTTTGCCATTGAACAATCAGAATTTTCAACCACTTAGAATGTCTTCACAACAAATGAAGATAACTCTTAATCAATCTCTAGTTCATCACAGATTATCTTGAGCTCTTCTCGTGTGTGTTTGTGGAGGGTGTCTTAGTATTTACAGCTTTTCTTGTAGCTCTGGAGACAAGTTTAGACCATCACTAAGTCCTTTTCAAATTATTCTGCGAGCCAGTACCTCGTACATCAGTCAGACATCTGAAGCTTCTCTTAAAATATTTTCCGTGCAGTGCTTGGTCAACTGAGCCCTCTGTAATTACACTAGCTGCAGCAAGAATGTCAGATAAACCAGATCCTTTGAATCACTTGTTGATTGCTGATATGAAAGAACACTACATGAAATGGATCTAGGAATGGAAGGATGAGTTCAAACTATGTAGGATTCTTATTTTCAACTGAACAATCAGAGCATAGACTGGCTGGTCTCCAACCAGTTGAATGAAAGGCATCAATTTCTTTTTTGCTACAGCGACTATGCGATGCATCACCTCATGTAATACTGGTTTGTGGAGTGGTTTGGGCAATGTGAGGTAGTAGTATGCCTTGCTGTTTGTAGCCGACTTCTGGATATTGGCTTGAAATCCAGCAAATACTCCAATCTTCTGGCTTTCTGCTGGAACCACTTTCCCATTGCTATCAAGACAAGCCAAATAATGGACCATTTCTCATATCTGAGTGCTTTGTGGTGAGATATCAACTTCAGCTCAAACTGATGGTAAGCCATGTTTGACTATCTTGTAAGGCTGAACTCTGTGTTGTTCTGCACTGATATTTTAATCTCAAGAGGCTTTGCTATGGCCAGTTATGGATGATTCTCAGTAGAAACTTTAGTAGCAACATCCTCTGGTTGAACAAACATCACGTTTGTGCTTTGAGATATATCTGCTCCAGTCAATGTGTTGTCTTGAAAGTCGTCATTGTCTAGAATGGCAGTTCCAGGAAAATTGTTGGCAAGCTGTTCAGGACAGCTGTCATTCTTCTCAAATTCAAACTTGGCCCATGTAGCATTCAGGTTAAGAACATCCTGGTAGCTTATTCTGAGTGATAATTTCTTCATGTCTATAATCTCATGACTTCTAGCCAGGCCATGAATCGTCATTGATAACTTGACCTTTAAGGAAATGTGTTTCCCCATTATGAATGAAATAACAGTGACAACAAGGCTGCAATCTCTGGATCCTGGCAGGCATTACTGAAGTCACTAGCAGCAAGGTTCTTTAGCAAGGTGAGAAACTTTTGTAACTCAGGATTAGGTTCTTTAGTGTTCTCAAGGTTGTCAACATGTGGAGGCCAGCTCATGCCTGTCTCACCGATAACTTCTCTTTCAAGTGCCTGCAATGGTATTCAGTAATTGTTAGTAGCTCACTCCCCAGTCCCCATGAGTAGATTGCTGCTTCCACATTACTTCCACCTGTAGATGTGTTATACATTATGGTACTCTCATTTTGTGGAAATGATCATGAAATCCAATCCTCTTTGCAAACTCCTTTTGAATCATCTGCTTAATTGTGCTTGATTTTGTTGTACTTGTATCATAACTGAAATTCCTCAACAGGTTATTGTAGTCCATCAGTAGTCCTTGTAACGTTCTTGGCTCATTCATATCCAATACAACTGTCTGTACATGTTTGAAGAACATTTCATGAACTTCTGCAAGATGAACCTGTTAAAAGTGGAGATCTGAATTAATGTTTTTGTCCAGGTGATATATTGAGAGACATATTTTTCCAGCAGGAGCAATGATACTGAATCTCAGCAGCAAAAGGATCTGTTGTACAATCAATTACAGCTAAGATATGGTCATGCATTGTAGCAGCTGCTAGGTACACTATGTGAACCTTGGAGCGTAGTGCCATGCATCCATTTGTCAGAGAAGGCACCACTTGTCTCAGCCAGGATATTTTTGTCTTCTGGCGACATGCACCAGACTCAGAGATCCTTGTCCTGTAGAGGACCACTCCATGAAAGTCTATCAGAAGGGCCAGGAGCATTTTCAAGGGAGCTGTCATGCTCAGATTGGGATATGAGGATTTCTTGCATCTGCTGTTTCTCTTTCTTAGTTTTGGCTTGCTAAAGCTTCCTTTACTCATGAATCCAGTCTTACACAATTTGTGAAAAAACATGCTAGTTGGACCATCATCACAGTTTACTTTCTCAAAACACTTCCATATCTATCCAACCTCCATTCCAGTGCTAGACTCTTCAGTTTGTTCCATGAATCAATTAGATAGTCACTTTGTCTTCATCACACTCTTTATCACATAATATACGCATGTTCTTTAATCATCTCAACTCTCCTCCTCTTCTTTCCTCTTGACTGTTGTACTGGTTTATCAAGGGTATTGACATCTTTTCTATCACCAATTACAGGACTTCATTTGGACACACCTGAGAAAAGACAGAAAATATAAACAGTATGTATATGTGTGTATGTATATATATATATATGGGATATGATATGGCCTGACTAAAGATTATATATTTATCTTCACGAGGAGGCCAATGATATCATGATATCTCACAGTGGCGGCACGAGCGAGATATCTTGATGTCATTGGCCCCGAGTGAAGATAAATATATCTTCAGTCAGGCCATGTCATGTTCTGTTTATACAACATGTGTTTTCAGCCTCAGCAGGACACCTATATATCTTTTAGGCTGTAAACTACTCCCCCATGTTCTTGGCTCTGGGCTTCCTAAGGCAGCCTGGCACATATTCTGTAACAGAATTCCTTACCTATGTCATTTATCAGGCAGGACCTGTAGCTCGGTACCCCCTGCTCCCCAAAGCATCTTTGATTCTGCCATAATTGGTAAATTGTTGTATTAAAAAAGTTATGTGGTTGGTCCTGTCATGCAGTTTCACTGTTTATGCTGTGTATTTATTTGTAGTTGAACAAACGGACTGTCTCTATAAAGTCAGAAGAAATTACCTTTTGCTTTTAGAAAGTTGTTTTAAAAGAAATGTTATTGGTTGATCCTGCTGTTTTCTGCTCATTTTAGTAAAGTATTTTCACTTTTGTTGTGTTACATTTGTAGCATGACCAAGCAGTAGTAAAACAGAACCAGAGAAGAATTAAAATAGGTTGTCCCAACCGGCCCGGTGGCGCTGAGGGTTGAGCGCTGGGCCACACCTCGCCACGCCAGCGACCTGGGTTCGGAACAGGCCCAGCTGCTGGGGGTCAGCAGGAGGGAGCAGGGATCGAGCGTCCAAGGACAGCCTCTCCTCCCGGGGGTCCAGGGTATCCTGCAGTAGGGACTCGTGGAGACCGGAGGTACTACTGCTGCTGGGAGCACAAAGCAAGAGCCGGAGGCTGATGCTTAGCCAGAACGCAGGCGGACGCTGCACGCCGTGGCCATTGGCGCTACTGCACGCCTGCTGGCTCAGGGGAAGGAAAACGGAAAACTGGGGCACTAGTCGAGGTGACATGATGGCCATCTCCGTAGAGGACTCTCTCAGCGCCCAGGGTGCGTGGCAGTACTGGATCCTGACTGGGGTGGGTTGAGCTCCGGAGGAGTGCTCCCCACCAACCCGCCACAGGAGGGCAAGCTGCGGGGTCACTCACTGAGGCCTGAATGTGGGCCGCGGAGGTAGCCCAAGGAGATGGCGGATGAACCTGGGGAGATGCCAGATGTGGGAAAAGGTAAGGCAGACTGGTGGCCCTGGGGATAAAGAAATAGGGGAAAAAAATAGGTTGTCACCCTTTGAAATGATAGAAAAGAATGCCTTTTGCAATGTTTCTTGATTTATATTCAAAACACTGGACCGAAAATCCAAAGAGGAGAGGAGAGTTGTAGCTTCACTGAATGGATCGCAAGTGTGAGCGAGTGTTGCTATAGCAACACTTGCTCGAGATCATGATTCTTTTAGTGAAGCTGCAGCTCACTACACTCCTCGGTCACTCTCTCCTCTTTGGATTTTCCTCAGTTTAGCTGTCTCTCACCAAAGGCAGTGTTTGGCATTGGTAGCCTTTGATGTTTAGGAGTTCAGCTGATTGTCAAACTCTGACTGCTCAGCTGTTACACTTTGTGGCTCCTTCAATTTATTCAGCTGGACGGTCCTGCAGTTGATTCAGGCTGAATGTTTGTTGAAGAAATATTCAGGAAGATTGAAGTAAATGCTTTTTCCCCCATATAGGTGTTTGTAGCTCCTTCAGTGGGCTGCAGCTGCCATCCTCCAACCTACAGGACTCTGGGGTCTTTCGGGATCTTATGACGCTTATGTGTGTCCCAACAGACCCCTCAGCCAGCCGGAGGCATCATTTTACCGCAGCCCTGACCTTTTCCTGGTTTACTCCCACATTACCCTGGGGCCCCAGACAGAGGCGCTTGTGCGTGAGGCACGTGATGTGCCCTCTTGCTCTGGTAATGGCTCCATCCTCCCACGCCATTGGCCTAGTGCCCTGGTTCCCTCAGCTGCACTGCCCCCTAGCCTTCACCATGAGGCAGACAAGCACCGAGGAAGGCTCAGGTTCCTCCCCATAGAGGAGAGCTGCCTGTTGGCAGCTCATCCTGCACTGCACCCTCCCTCCTGTGCCAACCTCCGGCAACCTGCGTTCACTCCCAATCAGGGTTGTTGTCGTAGCAAGAGGTAAGGCGTCCAGCAATTCAACCCTCTCGCCACTGGGCTGGCATAGCAAATGCTTTTTAAGGCCTCTTTCCTCTTGTATCTCTCTTCATCCTCAGCAAGCATGTTGAACAGTTTTTCGTCTCTCTGGTATTTCTCTCTCAAGTTGTGCTTCAGCATCCACTATATCTCTTTCAGCAGTAAGTTTAAATCTTTCACTTTCACCTTCCAGGTTATTTATTTATTTATTTATTTATTTATTTATTTATTTATGTCTTTGATGACCGGGTGAGCAAATTGATCCAGAGGACCATTTTCAATGCAGCCCAGGCCACCAGGGTGGCAAATACAGCAAACATCAATACAATACAGAGATACAATTAGAACGAAACAGTACTGCTGAATACACTTAGCATGAGGTCAAATTACACAGTACAAATATTTCAGAGAAATATTTCAGTTATCATTTTGGCATCTAATTACATCACATCTTTAGGCTGAAAGCAGGTCTTCTCACAGGTAGTATTGCCAACTCCTTCCTCCAGATTTGCATTGGTTGGGTAGAATGACTGTTCCACAGCCTGATGCAGTACTCCATCCTGTACAGTCTCGGGGTCTGCCATCTTGGAATCAGGCCCACAGCACCCCCTTTGAAGAGTAAGGGAATTTTTTATTAAATATAAATCAAACAAAATACAGTACATTCATTAGCATGCAACTGCAGTTACAAAATCACAAACTGCAAAGGTAGGAACAGTGAAACAAGAAAACCACAGAAATATAAATTAAAACAGTTAGGGAAGCAGAAAGAAAAACAAAACACAATTTTAGTAGACAAATTGTCACAAAAGAAAACGTCTCCCATGCCGTTAAGACCAACACAGTAATGGGGTGGGAACTGGAAACAAAATACAGAACAAAAAGGAAAAAAAAGGAAATGCAAAATCTCCACAAATACAGTGTGGATTAAATAAACAATACTCCAACCAATGTATGCCAATGGGTGGACTGAACCATAGAGTCCAATCTTCTGCTGTTGGCCCAATAGGAAGATTCCAATTACGCTTCTATTAACTAAATCACTAAAAGTGGTGATAAAGCCTTGTGTTGAAAGAGATATACACAGCAGGATTGCCAAAGATAAACTTTGATTGTTGTCATAAGTAACCTAAGAGTGCTGTGATCATATTTACTTGCAGCAGGAGTAGTACCCAAAATGACATTCCTGTACCTGAGTGTGGACCCGTCAGATCTCCCCAGCAGAGTGCCAAAGCCAACCAAAAAGCACACACATATGGGCAGGTAAGCAAAAAGTGTTCGTGTTTCAAAGAAATCTCACAACCCATCCTAGGGCAATTTCTTTCTTCTATACGTTTGTGTTTAGCATTGGCCTTGACACTAAGCTTACCATGGCAGCTTAATCATCGACATCCCACATTTTAGGTGGAGTCCTGTAATCCTGTAAATAACCATGGATCTCTCCATAACTACTAGGAGGATCCCATGGTAAATAGGCATGGCTGCAAATCTACTTTCCATGACAGAGCTACAGTATAAATACTCCACCTAGAGGGCTTGACAGAAGGGATGTGTCCAACTGCCATGGTTTAATCTTATCTATCACTACATTAACAAAAGGTATATTACGTTGAGACTGACAGAGCACGAGGGTATTATGTGTCCATGCTGCTAAAATGGGATCAAGCAAGTCATTACCCAGTAACACCAGATCTTATGGCCAGGTGCTACATATTGCTAAAAATCCATTTAGAAAATGACTAAAGGTAAATACTAGTGGATTGATCATATTTAACCTACCAACTTAACAGGAAGATACAATATGTCCCTATTTATGGAATTAAGCCCGCTGCCCCAGACCAATTTAAAAAGACTATACAGGCGTGTTTCCAAAACTTTGGGTACTGGATAAACCATACTCAGGTATGTGAATATTGGCAATATGAAGGTTTTCAGAATGCACTTTTTTCCCCATTTAGTCTGTTGCCACTTTTCCAGATTTGGATTTTAGCATCACAGGTACTCAATTTCTTTTCCCAGCTCAGCTGTGCTGGGTCACCCACAATAGGGCAAAACAAATCGAGCGAGGAAAGACCAGGTCAGAAAAGCGGCAACAGCAAGGTGCATGACAGGGAATTGTGTTGCACACCTTGTGAGTCATACCACATGTCCCCACACACCCCTCTAAAATAAATATAAACATCCCCCCACCACACATTAGGGGGCAGAGTTAGTCCCCGTGTTCCCATCCGCCCACAATCGCCACTGTGCCAAAGTTCCGACCGCCAAGATTGCATCCACCATAACTGCTTCACCCACATTCCCCTGCCCTATTTTCTGCACCCATTTGATGGTGTACCAGCTGTGCCATATCTCCTTTACCAAAAGTAATCCCCAATTTTTGATTGAGGTAGAAGTAATAACCTCTCCAATATGTCTTACAGTATTAATGTTGGTGCCAGTAGCCATACTCTTGCATTTACTAAGGTTTAGTCTGGCTATTCGATATAGGAGTGAAGGACTGAAAAATGTGTGCAGCCAAAGTTCCTGACTGTGCATCTTCAACAAATAACATAACATTATCAGCACAAGCCACAATTTTAACATCATGAGAACCATCAGGCAAAGAGATCCCACTAATCTGTGTTTCTGATTAAATTTTGCATAGTATAGGATTATACAGTAGGTATACATCAAAGGACTAAAGGGACAGCCCTGTCTCACCCCTGTCTTGAGGTGTATTCTAGTACCCAAGTCCCCATTTACAAGTGGAAGAACAGTGGCCAAATCATAGAACTGTTTAATCCACATACAAAATGTCTCCAGGATCCCATAATGTGATAGAACATCAAATAAATCATTATGCGACACCTTGTCAAACACCTTTTTCTGATCCAGAATGAGCAGAAAATCCACCTCCTCAACATTTACCAGTTTCATAACCTCCCGAATCAGTATTATGTTATCAGCAATTGTCACCCAGGTATAGCACATGTCTGAAAATCAGAAATAACATGCTTAGAAACCAAGCCAGTCTTGTCAAAATTGTCATCAAAAGCTTAAAATCTCTATTATGAACACAAAGGTCTCCAATTCTGCAAGTCTGCATCATACCCTTTTTGTAAAGAAGTATCTGAATAACCTTCCCAAAAGAGACAAGGACAGAACTGTTATGAAGTATCCAGTTATAGACAGTTGTCAAAATGTCAACCAACAGGGAACAAGATTTCTTATAAAGCTCAGATTTGATGCCATCAGGTCCTGAGGCAACGTTGTTGCCCAAACAAGATATTGCTTGTTCCACCTCATCAGAGGAGATGGGTCTAGTCAAACCTTGCAACTCTTGTTATGGAATCCCTGGAACACATATAGACTTTAAGAAAGTGCAAGAGATGAAGTGGGGTGAAGATGTGCTGAATAATTTGTATAATTGAGACCGTACTGAGTTCAGAATGTCATCTTTGTGTGTAGTAGAAGTGCTCTGTATGGTAAGAACTCTTGTATGTTCCTATGCAGAGCTCTTCACTTACAACTTTCAAGAGGAATACCGTTCCCTTTGTCCCTGTGTCCCACTCTTGGGTTCCATGAGGAGAGATTGACTTCTAGCAAATTGGAGCTCCATCATTCTTTCTTTAAGTTTAGTCACCTGTGAACTGTAATCACCCAGAATGCATGAGGGTTAGAGCTTTATCTAGTTGCATGCAAAGTTGTAGATATTCTAAATGAGCAGTTCTGCATTTCTTCAGTGCCTTTGACAGAACAGCCCAGTCAATGTCCTTTTGTCCCTCCCACCAAATCCCCAAATCATCCTCCATACATGCAACAGATTGTCTAGCTAGTAGGAGATCCAGCACTGCTTCTTGAATATGCAAGTCGTCCAGTTATATATTATTTAACTGCTAGTATGCAGTGTATCCTGCTCACCAAAATCCCACCCAGGTGTAGGTGATCAAGACAGTTCAAGATAAGCTGGATGTCAGGCATATCCAGGTGAACTGAGGAAAAAGAAAATCAATCCTAGTGACTATCTCATTCCAAAAATACATATAACCCCAGTGTTGTGCTTAATTCTGAAGGTATCTATCAAGGAAGCATCCTTAAGCAACTTATTGAGGTAACTGAGATAATTAGTATCACAGAACAATTTAGGGGTTGGTGCACCTCTATCATTTAGGAGAGGTTAAATTAAAATCCCTCCAAATATGAGGTGATTTGATGCATATAAGTAAGGCTGTATCTTTTCAGTAAGTCTGTTCTACCTGTCTTTGCCTGAAGGGCATAAATATTAATAAATCTAAAAGGGGAAACTTGATACTGTATGTCAAGCAAACATAGCCATCCTGGGTCAATATCAACTAAATGTAGCACAGTAAATGATGTTCCCTAGTAATATTCACACCCTATCACATGTATCAGGTCCATACAACCAGAAGGAGGGCCCCAACACCAGGATCTTTGTGCCTGAGTCATGTCCAAGGTAGTGGCTAGCCTTGTTTCCTGCAGGAAAACATCAAATGCAAGATCCTTTAAAATGCTGAAAAGACGGTTTGTCTGGCAACAAATTTAATACTATTAGCATTTATAGAAGCCAAGTGCAGTGTGAGCCATGTATAAAAGGTAATGGTGAGAGACACCTTTAATCAGTAGCCTGAAAATGCCCAGTCACACTTCTAATTACCATTTTCTTCTTCTTCCGTTGTTTTTTTTCAGTGGTATGTTTGCTGTAATCCTCTTCCTTATCCATGGCCACCTGCTGTTTAGATGATATATGAGAGGAAGTGTCAGACGTTTGACTAATGTCACAATCTAATTGTTCTTCTTCCAAGGCCTCATACTTGCTCTCCAAGGCTAAAGGAGCTCCCAGAGAGGAAAATTTCATAGGCAGCGCATCCCAGTTATGTGACAGCAGTGAACATTTTCGGGTAGCAACAGTCGGGTTAGGAGGTACATAAGTAGCGGTGTCCATAGCCTCACTCTCAACAGCAGCAGGCAGTGTCTTGAACGTACTGGATTGGTGGCTGTCAGGTGACTGGTCTGACTGGATAGGTGTGGACTCAGATGTAAGAGGTCAGCCATTGGAATCAGAATCTGAGGAAGTCAGGGTCAGGCTCTGGATCTTACAGATGAGAGATGCAGCAACATCCTTATGTTCTTTTTGTTAAATAGTTTTATCGCTCTGTCCAGAACTGCACCTTGGAGTCTCCTCCTTACTGTTATGGTAGCCCATTTGCATTGTCAATAAGAATGTCCAACCTCTTCACAAAGGTTACAGTGAAAATCATTAGAACAGTGAGCACTGACATGTCCATAGCTGAGGCTGAAAGTACTTCAAATCGTGTCACATGTGATGCTTAAATGTGCCTCTGAACCACTTTTAAAGTAAGTCTTTGTGCTCCTGAATAAAGCATTGACCTCATCCCAACCCAGAAAAAATACACTTGTCAGATGTTGAGGCCAGAAAGAGAATGGTGTAACTGTACTTTAAACTTCCAATTACCAGTCCAAAAGAGCGCCGAATCCAGGATGGCTCAGGATCACCCAGGATTTCATGTTGAGCCAGCCAGTAGCATACATCCTGTACATTAATTCCTTCATTCTTCAACAATATGGTCACAGTGTTCAATGCCAGTTTAGTTAGCAGAATTGCCTGGAACGGAAGCCAAAGTGGTGTGTCTGTCAGTTTGTCATAGACATGTCAAAATCTGTCCAAATAAGACAGTGTTTGAAGCTCAAATTAGAGTACCCATCATGGGGGATGTGCAGTACAGAGCTCATTTGGTGTGAAATTTTAGAGTCTTTCAACAGAGTTCTACCAGCATAAGTTCTGTTTGGAGGTACATCCAAGCCCCTTTATACAGTAAATGCACAGCATTGCACCTCTGAGCTGGTGCCTGAGATCTAGGAAATGCATCAATCTTCTGAAATTGACCAGCATTGCACAGGAGTTGGAGGTAGGGGTCTGGCTTGAGATGCAAGGATAGGTGTAGTACCTTCTTTCTCAGATTGTTCCATGTGATCAGACCAAGATGCATTGAGATAAGGTTTCAAGGGCTCAGGGAACCCTTTGTTGCAGCAGTGGCATGGTCTTGGAGTAGGTAATCCACTGGTCCTGTCACCGAGCCTGTGTGTTCCTTTGTGGGCACTTGGGAGCCAATCTGATCAATCTTCAGCAGCAATGCAACAGCTGGATGAACAATATCCTCCCCAATGTGGGAGCGCCTACAGGGGACAACACTGTAGGAACTGGCAAAGATCAAGGAAGCGACCGCAATATCGCGGGATCTAGGGGAGGTCGACCCTAATTCAGACCTGAGCAGAACATGCCATCTCATTCAAGTACCTGGTCCCCATTAAGTGCAGACAATATCAGAGTCTGAAGGGAAGACAAATTAAGCATCCCATCATCAAAGGTAGAACAGTAGGCAAAACAGGAGGTACCTATGGAGCATCAGGTGCCATTGTTCTCACTGTGTTCCATGACCATCCAGCCTCATGCAATGCTCTTACAGGTGACCAGTTTGAGGTGGGTGTTGAGGAGGATTGCAAAGTGCAGCAGCACCAGACCTCATAGAGTTACTTGGTAAGGTAGAGAATTGTGCATTTGCGCAGAGTTCTCAAGCGAGGAAATGCTCACCAGTACCTGCCTGGTGAGAACTGGGAGGTCTGCTATGCTCTCCAGAGCAGTATGAGGAATTTTAACAGAGTTCAGCAGTGGAGGGTCTTGGAGGGTCCTGACAGTGGAATACGAGAAATCGATGCAGGAAGCACAGAGACAACATCGGACAAACAGCTATTTGCAGTATCAGTGAGGTACAGGAAAGTGAAGTGGATGCCACGGATCTGTGATGGCAAGCAGCAGCACCTGGGATGCAGGTTTTGACAGAGACTGAGCGCCTCTCAGTTGCAGGGGCCATGGTCAAGGAATCGGAGCATCCTTTCTCAGAGCCAGCAAATGTTCCTTTTCATGAAAGTAAGTCACTCTCTACAGTCATCAGGTTAAGTAAATGTTGTGTCTTACATTTCAATTTGTCCCATAGTCTCAATTCCGCTGATTGTAAATCCAAAGGTATTCTAGAAGTCACAGAGCTAAGCAAATTCCGCTCATCACAATGTTCTTCAACATGAAACTTCAGCAGTCATATTCCCATGTGGAATACACAAATCCTCTTCAGCCCTGGATGAGAAGGTAGAGGGGGAAAGGAGCCTACTTTCCTTACCTGGAGCATCAGCAGCTCTCAGACACAGAATCTGCCATTTTGGAATTCCAGACAGCAGCCCCTACTGCAAAGAGAGGGATATTCCCTGGTGTCCTGGCCAACATTCCCCTCCCATAAAGCTGGTTCATTCATATGTCCAAGGCTGTGTGTGGGTGCTGAGCTGTGAAATGGCTGCTACTACACATTCATGTAACGTCACTACCAGTCTAGCATTGTTTATAAAGTGCTTTGGGATATAATGTGTTTGAGAAGTGCTATATAAATGCTGATTATTCTTCTTTACACGTAGAGAATTAACCAGTCAGTTGACAAATCCCTGCATACCGATGTGCATGTGAGACATCACCTGGTGGGGTCTGTGGAGGAATGGCAGTGAGACACTTACAAACATATGGAAGGGAGGAAATGCCCTCAGTCCTTCTGCACTGATAATTTGGAGACTCAACAGCACTTCTTGTTGGAGTGTCCTACTGTAAAATATTTTGTGTTTGCATTAGCCTTTTGTCAGGAACCAGAAACACACCCTATAATTATGTTTTACCACATCTACTGTAAGTACTATGGCAAGCACGATGTGCACTAAGTACAGCTAAAACAAATCTCCACACAAAGCAACAGTGAAGATGACACAAGTAAGTCACCTTAGAAAGATATATTATAAATAAAGGACATCCTTACGTACTTCCACAGTGTGAGAATATTGAAACATTGCCAGAGGATCTTGCAGACCAGGAATAGATTTCATCACTGTTATAAGACCTGTGAATTTGCCTTCTCTCTCCAGAGTCTAGTGTATGTACAGGAAACTGATTCTTCTTTTAAATGTACTACTATTGTACTGATGTGATTACATAGAAATATGTGGTCATGTGTGTTTCTGAATATATATATTTATTCATTGCAAAAAACTTTGTTAATGCATCAGTTAGGGTTTAAGTGACAAAAGTAGAAATGAGGCATTAGGACTGAGACCCTAACCCCCTCACTCTGCCACCCACCCACCTCCACAGACCAGCAGCCGATGGGGTGTGCCTTGGGGTCGTCAGCCCTAACTCTCACCCCATTCCATGTGTAAGAAAGCTGACATAATACAGTATAGGAGAATGGGATGAGATAGGCCTGATGACCCCTAAGATGCACCCCATCGCCTGTTGGTCTGTGGAGGTGGGGTGGGTGGTAGGTGAGGGGTGGATTAGGGTCTCAACCAATGCCTCATTTCCTACTTTTTTTCACTTCAGCCCTGACTGATACATTAACAAAGTTTTTGCAAGGAATTTCACTTTTTGAGAAAGTGTAATATTACTATTGTATGGTTTTGTCCTATGGTGTCATTTTTTGGAGTATAGGCCCTATGGGCCCTGTGTCCCCATCTAGCCATAAGTGCAACACATTGTAATGAGCTGTCATCTCCCAGTATTGCATAATAGATGGCCCAGCAGTCCCATTACTGCATAATGGTATCCATACGAGGGCCCTGTACTCCCATCTACCTATAATTGTAGAGATACAGCAGAGACCTACACATGGTCAAAGTAACCCTTGTGTTGTAAATGGCCCAGTATGTCAGTAACCATAGCAACCTTGGAAAAATTCCACTGCAGTTGTAATGATGGACTGGCAACCTGCACACATGCAAAGGTGTACTAATCTGCGCTTAGTGAAAAATCCATATCTTGAACTATTTTCAAGATATAGCTACCAAAAGGTGCCACATCGTCACAGTGTAATCCTAGGGGAAATTTCTCAACTACAGAATGCCATAACTATGGAACCAATGCACATTTTACACCAAGCCAACATAAGTCACATCTGTGGATAACCCTTTGTACCCTGCAAATTTCAAGCTAAAAGTCCTAACTGTTTCTTTGCAGTGAAGTTGCAAAGAAACAGCAACCTTAAAAATCCCTGTATGTGAGCTGTCAAAATCCTTGTTAGCAGAGCTGAATCCTTGCTTGTGAGGGGTGTCCAAATCTTGTTCATGAGAAATCCTGTTCATGAGATAGGGCCAACTAGTCTTCCTTCTCACGAACAAGGATTTTGACACCTCAGGAACAAGGATTCCTCATGAACAAGGATTTTGACACTCACAAATAAGGATTTTGACACCTCACTAACAAAGATTCCTTTATAAAATCTTGTTCTTGAGGTATCAAAATCCTTGTTCAGCAGAAATCCTTGTTTGTGAGACATGGCTTTCTGGTCATCCATCATGAACAAGGATATTGTCACCTCATGAACAAGGATCGAGCGAGTGGCGAATAAGGATTTTAAAAGTTTAAAATGGCCATTTTTGACAAACTAAAGGAAACCAAAGCCATAGGTTTGTAGAGTGCATCACCTTGAACAAAACTCATACTTTAATCTCCACAGAAGACACCTGTGGGCAAGTTACAAGGTTTTATTTGTCAGGAAAATTGAAAAACAAGATGGTGGCTTGTGAACAAGGAATGTTTCTCATGAAAAAGGATTTTTAAATCCTTGTTTGTGAGCTGTCAAAATCCTTGTTCATGAGGCAAATCATATACACCTATCCAAAGACTAGACTGAGCATGCTCAGAACGGAAGTGTAAAATTAAATAACTTTGGAACGGATTCATATTTTCACTAGTCTAGTGCTGGCTTGTTCTCTTGG
This sequence comes from Neoceratodus forsteri, assembly GCA_016271365.2. Lineage (NCBI taxonomy): Eukaryota > Metazoa > Chordata > Ceratodontiformes > Ceratodontidae > Neoceratodus > Neoceratodus forsteri. The sequence goes on from CM057450.1 coordinate 1,419,821,354, forward strand.
GGAACCTCTTTCTACCCCAACATTTCAAACTAGAATTCCAAACAGTATGGGCGCAGCACAATGAGAAAAACAAGGAAACATTTGGCAAAAATTTGTGAAAACACTTTTTCACTATGCACTGCACAAATCCGATCAAAATGAAACTTGGCAGATCAGGAGAGCTAACCCATAGGACTGACATTACCAAATTCATGCACATCCAGAAGTACAGTTGCAAAGTTATTAAAGTGCAAAAGTCGGGTTTAACATTAACATGCCTGCTCAACCCTAACTACAGTGGCGCTACCATGCCTCTATATATGTATATATCTATATCTATATCTATATATCTATATCTATATCTATATAGTAGTGCAATAGCACCACTATAGTTAGGTTGAGCAGGCACTTTAATGTTAAACCCCAATTTTGCACTTTATAACTTTGCAACCATGCTACGGATGCATGACATTTGGTATGCAGTCTTGTATGGTAGTTCTCTTTGAGTTACTAGTTGCATTTTGGTTAGTCTTACAGTTTTTTAAAGCAGTGAAGTGCTGAAAATGCGATTTTTGCCACTTTGACATTTTTGCCCATTGTTCATGCAACCACACTGTTTGGTCTTTTGGCATAAAATTTGTAATGTAGAAAGAGTTTGCATCAAAGGACAATCCAGCTTTAGTTTGGTGAAAAATATTACTGTTCAAAGTTAATAACTTTTAGTTTTGGGTTCTGAGCATGCTCAGTTCACTCCAAGATTTATATGTATGTTTTGCGAAGAGGATTGGACCTACAGTCAAGGATTTTGTCAGCTCACAAAGGGGATTTAAAACATCCCAGTCCATCAAAAAATTCCTTTGTCTGCGACCTAGCCATCTTGTTTTCATTTTTTCCCCAAAACAAAATGTTGTAGCTTCTTCCACAGGTGACTTCTTGTTGCAGTAAGGCATGAGTTTTGTTGAGGGTGATGTCCTCTACAAACCTATATCTTTAGTTTGCTTTGTTTTGGCCAAAAACAGTCATTTCAAATTTCAAAATTTTTTGTCATGACTGTTTGATCCCCTTTGCAAGCTGACAAATCCCAGTCTGCCAGCCAATTCCTTTTGTGGTAGCAAATTCTTGACCATCACTTTGTGACCAGATGGCCCTTCTCGCGGATAAGGATTGACTGGCTGGTCAAAATTTTGCTGCCTCATGAAAAAGGATGGCCTAACAAACTAAGACCCTATCCTTCCTTGAGATTGAGTTTTGAATCCTCTTTCATGTGCTGACAAAATCCGCAGTCCGTGAGCTGACAAAATCCCAGTCTCGAGCAATCCCTTTCGTGAGGTAGCAAAATCCTTGACCACCACTTTGTGACCAGATGGCCAAAATCTGACGGTCAAGGATTTCTCTCAGATGGTGATTTTGACAGCTGGCAAACAGGGATTGATCTTGTGGTTGGGGGATTTTGCTACCTCACTTAACTAGGAATTTTTAAACGCTTAAAAACTTTCCCACCACATTGTAAATTAATGGTTTGGTCTTTTGGCTTGAAATTTGCAGGTAATAAGGGATGCCCCAAAGATGTGAATTATGCCATTTAGGTGTTGAAAAGTTAATTGGTTCCATATATATGTCATCACAAAGTTGAGATTTTTCCCATAGGATAACATTGTGGCACCCATAGTGATGTTCGCGCCCAAATCTTGAAAATGAAACGAGATATGGATTTTTGCTAGCTGCAGCATGATCTAAGCCTCCAAAACAAGTTTGGAAGTTATAGACTACACCTGCAGTGGAATTTGTTTCCTGCTTGCTACAGTTATGGAGATATTGGCAAATTAGTGTCTACAAGGGTTCCAAGGATGCCTTTTCAGCACTTTTCGGTGCCCTATCTCGGAAACCATGAGAGATATGGATTTGGTCTTGTGTGGAGGACTCAGCTGTCATTGTTACAGTGACACTTGAATTTTTTCATTGCTGCTACGGTTGCTGAGATATTGGCAAATTAGTGCTACAAGGTTCCTTGCTATAGGGCTGCTGTATGGCTCCTTAGTTATGTGCTGAGTGGGCTGAGCCTAGAGGTCTGCGCTCCCATAGACGCATAATGCTATGCAGCAATGGCAGGCTGGTGGAGCGTGGTCCACCAAGATATGCTATTTACTAGTTATATTACACTTTTTCAAAAGTAAGGAAAATCATTGCAAAAACTTTGTTAATGTATCAGTTAGGGTTAAACCGACAAAAGTGGGAAATGAGATGTTAGGGTGACAGCCCCTAACCCCTCACTACCCATCCTCCACAGACCGACAGATGCTGGGGTGTACCATGGAGTCATGAGGCCTAACTCTCAACCCATTCTTCTTTACTGTAGCATATCAACCTGTTTACACATGGAATAGGGTGAGAGTTGGCTCATGACCCCATGGCACACCCCACGCCTGTCGGTCTGTGGAGGATGGGGGCAGGGGTTAGGGCTCACCCTAATGTCTCATTTCCACTTTTGTTGGTTTAACCCTAATTGATGCATTAACAAAGTTTTTTGCAATGAATATAGCTATAGATACATTGCATGTTACTGTGTACATTTGCATCCAACTGTGTGGTCAGTTTCTATGCTGCCATCATGGGCTGTAATTGATATCCTTACTGTTAAATAAATCATTGAGTTTGGTCCTCTTGCTGTCAGCTAGGACCGGGTTGAATCGGTATGTGAACCATAGTAATGTATGCTTGTTTCTACTGTGAGTGTGGTTGTGTGTGGTGTGTGCGTGTGTGTGTGTGTGTATGTGTATGTGCATTTGCATCCTACTTTTGGTCATTTGTGCAGCTGCCATGATGTATTTTACACTCTGCTATGCGTATAAGCACAGGGTATTTTGAATACTGTGTTGTGCTGTCACACCACTGAAATGCAGCCTATAAAGCAAGCTAAGCATTTCATCAGGTCCTCAGAACATGTTCTTGTTACAATACATATTGACATGATGATATGCTTCTGTTTCAGTGTTGTCTTCCAATGTTATCCTCTTTTGGAAATGACTTAACCAAAATAGTCTATAGTACTTTGGGTGTTTAGGACATGTCTGAGACACCTCCTCATTGGAGTATGAGGAGGACACAGAGGAAACACCACCTGTAGAGTGGTTCAGCTTTCTAATATACAGCCTTGCCACTTTGAACCTATATGACCAAGGAGGAGTATGCGGCACAGAGCAATGAATCCTTGCCTCAGGGTGAAGAGGAACAAGTTCATCAATTAATGGAAGCTGTGGAATTCAGGAGTCCCCTCCCCAAAACCTTACCCCTGATTAACATTTCACAAATGTTGGAACCAGCGAATCCATTTCTCTGGAAAGTGCAGCTGCACCACTCCCCTCAGCACAAGTAGATTGAGCGGCGGTGTGCGCCACACTTTCCAGCAAAATGGAGTCATACTGGTTCCACATTTTGTAGAAATTCAAAACAAAATAAAGTGCATTTCACTTACTGAAATGATCGGAGGTATGGCTTTGATGGAGGAGGACTCCTGATTTCCACAGCTTGACCCCAGTTCCCTCTCTTCATTTTTGTTATCCTGTCACCTGTACACAGATATTTTCCATGAACTGTCCTTCTTTTACACAATGCAGTGTCAGGAAAACCTAATTGCCAACATCCCCGTGCTCCAAAAATACATTTCAATAACCCCTCAACAACAACAATAAATTTGTGTCCAGTCATGCTGAAAACAACTTGGTACACCACACTGCATGAATCAGTACAGATCTGGTAATCATAACATGCTCATTATGCATTACGTTAAACATGGGCACATTTCTTCTTGGTTTATTTTTTATTGGGTGTGGTAACTCACCAATACTACCTAGGGTGCAGGACATGACATGTAGAAGAAGAAGAAGAATTAGCATTTATATAGGCTTTTCATACACAGTATCCCAAAGCGCTTTACAAGCAATGCTAGACTGGTAGTGAAGTGACTGAATGTGGTGGCAGCCATATCGCACATCATCACCCACACACAGCCTGGATAATTGCATGAACGGTTTATGGAAGGGGAATGTTGGCCAGGACACCGGAATGTTCCTGCTCTTTCTAGAAGAGTACCCTGGGTTCTTTACTTCCACCTAGACACCCACCAGGACAACACCAGGATGGGCAGAAGGGACCTCAGTTTAACATCTCATCCAAAGAACAGCACATCCCAGCAGTACAGCACCCCAATACTGCACTCAGATGCCAGCAATTTTAGGTGCAAGTCTATCCCGGTGTGGGACAAGAACCCACGACCTTCTGGTAAAGAGGCGGATGTGCTACCAACTGAGCCACGTTGACACCCAGAACACACTGTGACACTGAGTGTGACAATGCATAGTTATCGCTTGTCCCAGGTGGATCATGAGGCATGAGGCGTAGCTAATTGCATTCACCCAAGTTGGAAGTGCTGTCCCTTCGTCCAGTAATGCATACCTTTGAATTTCTTTGTACTTTTCCACAACAGAAAACAGTAGAAGCAAAAATTTAAACTGTGCATTACTTGAATTTTCTGCACAGTCATGTGACCAACTGTGACATAACAGATTGCTTGCTTTACTGAAGCTGTATTTCATTTAGTACTTTATGCCAAGTATAAGAGTAAGAATTGCAACATTCTGTGCTACACATGTAAGACATCATCCGTGTTTATTTATAAAAAATTTTGGGAGGTGGTGTCTTTTATTCTGTGAAGCATTTTTTTTAAAAGTCACTTGAAACAACTCTGGGGAAACAGTTTAATAGCATGATTGGTTGCATCTTCTGTGTACTGGTATGTGGTTCTGCCACTGGTACATGTTACAGACCTTTGAGGTCACTTTTGCACTATGTGTTGTTTCTGTTACAGTCATTGCAGATGCTGGAGATGCCTGCTGGAAACTAGCAAGATTCTTTTTATGGGTGCATTGTGAGTAATGATTTAGTGGCAAGCAATGACCGTGACCTCCCAGCACTGGATAACCTGAACTTTGATGACCTAATGCCCCAGCTGTGACCTTTTCTGTTGCCGCCGCTAATACACACTGAGTACCGAGTACGTATGGATGCCATTTGCTCATTCATGGGAGCAACGATTCGCTTTTGTCTTAGAGTACATCCTATGTGGACATAATGTAGGAAGGAAACCCTTACCCAATGTTTATACGTTGGCCAATCTATGTGACTGAGACACTGTTGCTAACAAACCCTGTTGTCTGATGACACACAAAATGGTTTCTGTTATCCTGTCATTCACAGACCCTCCTGAACTGGCACTGTGTCCATTCACGCCACAGCATGCCATTTGTATTCCACACCAGTGTATGCTGCGGTGTGGGAGATAATTTTAAAGAATGTGGACTTCTGCGTTTAGGTGTTAGTGCAGAAATGTTCTTATTGCAATAAAACATACGTATATTGTATGCATATTATTTTCATACCACTGCACTTATCATTGACAGGTGCAGTTGAGAGAACTGCGTACTCATGGGAATTGTTTTCGATCCATATGCTGCCATGAAATTGCTGGTACTGCGCGAGAAGACAGTGTGTATATCACCTCTCACAGAAATTTCAAACAGTTTGCTTACACCTCGGGTGCGGCAGACTGCATATTTCAGTTTCTGCCAGTACCATGGTGGATTTCAAGGGCCGCCAATGCATGAGTAAGTGTGTGGTTGAATCTACATTACCTGCATTTCTTGTTCTTTCTTCATAGTACCATTACAAGAAAAGTTATACAGGTAATAATTACCATCATATCTACTGACATAACATTTATCGCTCTTATTACAGGTGTTACCGGTACACAGCATACTGTTATTTTATGTTGGTGCTGGGGGTACCAAGGAAAGCATGTAAGGTGTTTATTCCATCTTAGGCAGTGACAAGAATATGATCCATATTCTCATCTGCAGAGTACTGTGAATTTAAGTACCCCGACCTGACGAATAACTCAACTTCATTTTATCATTATATACTTGTAATAGTTGACAACAGAAACCACATTTCTTTTTGTCAGTAAGGTTATACAACATAACAGACAAGCTCAGTATGGTTACTATTGCAGTTTCATGTCAGTTACAATAGTCTTGACATCGTGGTACAATTCAATTCAATTCAGTGGTACAAGACAGAAAAAGAAGTGCAACAGAAGAAGGAAACCACTTTGGTTCTCAAATACAGTAGCAGAAAAGGTCAGAGCCAAAAGGCTGGCCTTTAGGAAATATAAGAGAACACAGTGGGATGAAGATAGAGGCAAACCAAACTGCCATAAGGGAAGCAGGGAAGGCAGTACAGCAGCAAAGTCTCAAACTGAGGAAACACTAGCACCTAACAGTAAAAGAAGGTGACAAGACTTTCTGTAGATACATTAGTGAAAGGAGAAAGTCCAGAGGGGGTATTGCTAAGCTCAAAGGAGAAAAGGGGGCATGTGAGGAGGAGGCCTGTAAAAGCATCTATCCTAAATAGATACTTTTGCTCAGTATTTACTGAAGAGAAGATAGGCAGGGCCCACAGCTCAGCACCGTGGACACAGGGGGAGAGAGAACACTACTCCTTTCACAAAAGAAAGGATCCTGCAAGAGCTCGCTAAGCTTCAGGGTGGACAAGGCAATGGGACCTGATGGCATACATCCCAGGGTACTTAAGGAGCTAAGGGTGGAACTAGCAGAACCATTAGCAGAACTGTTTAGTGAGTCTCTGAGCACAGGAGAGGTCCCAGAACACTGGACAAGGGCTCATGTGATCCCGCTCCACAAGAGTGGTAGCAGGGAGGAGGCAGGGAACTACAGATCAGTCAGTCTTACCTTAGTAGTGGGCAAGATTATGGAGGCACTCCATCAGGAAAGGATAGTGCAACACCTGGAATCCATAGGGGCACAGGATCCAAGACAGCATTGGTTTACAAAGGGAGGGCCTGTCAAACTAATCTCATAGATTTCTTTGACTGGGTAACCAGAGTGGTGGACCAAGGGGAGCAGTTGATGTCACCTACCTTGGCTTCAGCAAAGCTTTTGACACTGTTCCACATAGAAGATTGATAAATAAGCTGGGTAGGCTCAGGGTGAGTCAGAAGTTGGTCAACTGGGTGGCAAACTGGTTGCAGGCAGAAAAGCGAGTGGTGATAAATGGTATACAGTCAGGAGAGATGCAAGTCACAATTGGGGTACCTCAGGGATCAGCACTGGGGCCAGTCCTCTTCAATATCTTCATTAGTGACATTGCAGATGGACTAGAGGGTAAGGCTTGTCTGTTTGCAGATGACACCACGATCTGCAACAGAGTAGATGATCCAGATGGGGTGGGCAGAATGAGAAGAGATCTGGATAAACTAGCAAATGGTCAACTGGGATTTAATGCAAAGTGCAAGATCATGCACATAAGGAAGAGAAACCCTGAAGCCACCTATAGGCTGGGAGGAAGTTGCTGGCAGTCACAATGGAAGAAAGAGACTTGGGCATCATCATCACCGATGACCTGAAATCATCCAAGCAGACCTCTAAAGCAGTAGGTAAGGCTAGGGGATGTTAGGGTGTATTAGTAGGGGTATCACAAGTCGTAAGAGGGAGGTAATAATCCCTCTGTACAAGACACTGGTTAGGCCTCATCTGGAGTACTGCAGGTACTGGAGGCCACACCTTCACAATGACATTAACCAAACTGAGGCAGTCCAGAGAAGGGCAACCAAAATGGTGCAGGGACTGCATCAAAAGACATATGAGGACAGATTAACAGAGCTCAATATGTGTACCCTTGAACAAAGGAGGGAGAGAGGTGATATGATCGAAACATTCAAACACCTTAAGGGCATTAACAAAGTGAAAGAGTCTAACATGTTTAAATATAAGAAAACAGTAGGACAAGAGGACACAGCATGAGACTAGAGGAGGCCGATTAAGGGGAATGTGAGAAATTCTTTTCACAGAAAGGGTGGTGGATGCATGGAATGGCCTACCTCAGGAAGTGGTGGATATGAATACAGTGCAGGGCTTCAAATGGGCATGGGATAGGCATAAGAGAGCAATACAGATGAGTATGAATAGATAGGCCACTGACAGAGCAAAGGCGATGGCACATTTATAAGGTAGAAAAGAAATGGGCAGACTGGATGGGCCATGCGGTCCTTATCTGCCGTCAACTTCTATGTTTCTATAAACTTGTACTACAGGGCTTTTAGACAACGCAGTTGAACTGCTATTAACATACCTAAGTGTAACCCCAGGTGGCACTATCCCAAGTGCTACTACCCTGCCTGCCTTGATGCTAACAGATTGAGGGGCCTGGATCCAATGGCGGGTGCCTCCACCCAGTGGTTGGGGTTAAAACAGTCTGGAATGACTTGGTCACAGCCCTCTGGGTCACTGCAACCCCTTTTCTTCCCACTAGTGGCCCACACATGTTACCAACAGTACCGTTACAACATGCACTTACCCCAAGGATTTGGTCGATCAGCTTGACTCTAGGGACCCCCTGTAAAAAGTAAGACACAGTAATGCAATAGCCACTGTACAATAATTTGGCACAAACACGCAGTTTAGACAGTATGCTTTGCAAACAGTGTCAGTGGCTCAGTAGGTAGCACACTCGCCTCTGAGGCTGGGGAGATCAGAGGGCTGTGGGTTCAGTTCCCACATCTGGCACTTGGGTTAATATCCCAGTACTGACACTGTAGTGCAGCATGAGAGGGTGCTGCACTTCTGAGGTGCTGTCTTTCAGATGAGACATTAAACTGAGGTCCCATCTGCTTGGATTGGTGGTAGTTCGGTGGATGTTAAAGATCCCATGGCACTTATCGAAAAGAGTAGGGAATTTTATTTAGAAAACACAATCAAATCAATACAACACAGTGTTACCTCACACAAAAGAAAAGCATAAATCATAACAAAAGCAAATAAGTGTTACAGTCATACATATCCAATCAAGCTGTCTAATACAGAAAATAGAACTCAGTTCAATCTCAAAACAGAAAAGAACCCCCAAAAAAAGATTAGGGAATTCTTTTTTTTTTCCAAAACTTGAAAGTGAAAAACACATACTTAATAGTGTTACTGCACACTAAAACATAAACAAATAATAAAAACAAATAGAAATAAGCATTTCATCAGACCTGTGATACCAAAATTCATACTTAGAAACCCAAAGCGAAAAAGTTTAAACTCCCCCACCAAAGAGTAGGAAAATTTTCCAAAAATAGAAATAAAACAAAAAAAACTGAAACAAAATTTCAACCTACCCAATTCACATGTTTCCAAAGTGTAGTATCTACGTCAATCCCCAGAGTGTTAAATTCATAAGCATATAATGCATCCAGTTCATCCTGTATATGAAAGAAGATTTCTTGCAAAGATAAAATCTTATTCTGTAGGATTCATAGACAACGTGCTTGCCAAATATGCCATTTAAGGCAAGCCAGTATAACATACACAGATTTTTTACTCCATTTACACCATACCCATGGAATTTGGCCTAGTATCAAAATATCATATGTAAGAGACCCAAAAGTGGTTCACCCCACCAATGTGCTAGAGCAAACCAAAAGGATTTGGTGTAAGCAGTCAAAATATAAGTGTTGTATCGTCTCCAGCTGTCCCTGACAAGAAAATTCTGGACAAACCCTATCACACATCTGTTTATGCTTTTGTTTGGCTTTCACATTCAGTTTCTGATGAGCACACAACCATACCACATCCCGCATCTTTTCTGGTATTCTGGGTTCAATTATACTGGCTAGCAAAAAGGACATATTTATACCAGTAGAAACAGAAAAAGGGTTCCTCAAAATAACAGGTAGAAACAGTGTAATTATAAAAGGACCTCCGCTCATGTGTCACAAACCAACTTAATTCTATTTTCCATAATCAAATATATTTAAGTGTATATTGTACATATAAAGGAAGCTGTTTATCTACAGGGTGCCATTTCCCCGCCCCCAAGCTGTTAAAAAGGGCTCCCCACAGGGACATGCACATATTACCTGTATCAGTTTGTTCAAACAAAAGAGGCCAAATAGAGGAATAGAAAAAATTTCCGAAAAGGTGCACAATAGAGTGTATCATACCCAAGCCTCCCTCTTTCCAGGGTCTGTAGGTGTGTACTCTCTTCACTGGATTCAGCGACTACTCCACAATAGCTGAAAAAAAGACCCGTAATTTTAGAATACATGTCAAAGGCAAAGGAAAAATACAAGACAGAAATAGAAAAAGAGGGCTATGTAGGATTTTAACAGAAAAACACGTTTTCCTTGTCATTTTCCACGATTGCCATTTTTTAACTTTGGAAAGTGCTGTATCATAAATTCTGTCCCAGTTACTTTGTACTGAATCATGAGAACCAAAAAAAAAAAAACCCAAGAAATTTCACTTTTGTAGTGATTTCTGGTATAAGCGTGACCTAAAGGCATCAAACAGCATTTAGACGTATTAATTTTAATACCAGTGCCCAATTGTACTGAATGTAAAAATTCAAAATATGTTTCCCAGAATCTACATCCGCAACAGAGCAGATACAATCATCTGCATATGCTATAATTTTGGAAAACAAAACTCTCAGAGGAAACAATAGCATGAACCTGGGTATCCCTATCAATATATGTAGTAAGGGTCTAAACCAAAAACAAATTAAAGCAGACTTAATGGGCAGCCTTGCGATCTCCTATCTGATAAGGGACCGAGACGCCTAAATGCCCATTAACCAAGGGAGTTACCACTGCTGATCTATAAAGGGTTTTAAGTAAATTCAAAAAGAAGATGGTATGCCATAATATGTCAAAATGTCCCAAAGATAATCATGTTGTAATGCATCAAAAGCTTTTTCTAAATCTAAAGCTAGACGATAACCAGTTAGCTTTTGCTGTAAACCTTGCTCTATTAATTCCTAATAAAAATTAAATTTTGGGAAATATTTCTACCAGAAACTGCACGTTTGAGTAGAAATCAGCAATTTATGTGAAATAGCTGAGAGTCGGTAGTTTAAAATGGTAGCTAAAATTTTATAATCAGTGGTTAATAGACTTAAAGGTCTCCAATTCTGCAATTCTGTAGGGTCTCCTTTTATAAACAAAAAGTACCCCATTCCCCATGCTAGGGTAACTCTTTGTTCTTCCAAATGACTTGGAAAACAACCAACAGCCATGGTGCACGAGTATCTACATACTTTTATAAAACTCATGTGGCAAGCCATCCATACCAGGCTTTGTATGTGTTGATAAGTGACCAATTGCTTGTTTAATTTCATCTAGAGAAAAAGGGACACTAAAGCAGCGATTTCCAATTCAGAAAGTGACGGAATTTCTAGGGTTTGAAAGAAAGAAACAAGGGATGCAAAACAGGTTTAGAAAAGTCTTCATAACATACCCTTGCACTATGTTTCAGATCGTCAAGTATCATCTACCAAGGACCCATCGGAAGTTTTTAAAGTGGTCATACATAAAGGTGGCAAATCCTGACCAGAAAAATCAAAGGGTTCACCTTCTCTCAGTACCTTTAATCAAATATTTCTGTTGAAACCTATATCTTTTTTCTCTTGCATGGAGAAAAGCTATCATTTTGTCCTTGAGAACCAAAACACCTGTCTCTGAGCACCCGTGAGGAAACTGCCTGCGATAAGAAGGCCATATACCTTGCTCTATCCCCAGATATTTGAGATATGAATTTTGAGCTTTATTTAGTGAAAATGTAAAAAAAAATTTTAAGTCCTGTTTCGTGTCTTCCCACCAGTCTAGAGGACTATCATATAGAAAACAAATATCTAATCTTAATGAAACAAAAAATTTAGCTGTGCAGCAAGTCACGTCTTATAAAAGGACATATTTAATTTCCAAATCCACGGCCTAAAATACGTTTTGGTAAGTTCCAAGAGTTAGTTTACAATTAAATGATCAGACATTTCTAAGGGCAAAGTCAAAACAGAACTATAGGAAAGTCTCTGAGATAAAACCAGAAATCTATCCTAGTAGAGATAGATCCTTTATGGAAAGTGTGCTCTGGCTTTTGGTGCAGTGAGTCATAGGAATCCACCAAATTATTTGTTCTCAAGACATGCAACAAAGCATTTGTGTCACAGAACAATTTTTTGTCTTACGCCCCAATCTCTATCTGTTAAACCACAGTTAAAGTCACACCCCCACAAACAACCAATTTTGAGGTATGTAAATATGGGGAAATTCAATAAAATAAAGCTGCTCTGTCGGCTTTGGACTGGGAAGCATAAATATTTAAAAGACGGTAGATGCAATGAGAGACAACAATATCCATTAGCATGACCCTACCAGGTACTATGTCTAAAAGTTGTAATACTTTGATAGAGATACTGGAAAAAATAATGTCCCTAAGCCATCACACACTGCTTCCCAGGTGACCAGAAAGAAACACCCCAGCGCCAATCCTGACTTGCTTCTTTAATACATGTCAGGAATTTAACCTGGTATCTTGTAAAAATAATAGAACCAGGATGAGTACTGAGACTGGCAAAGGTAATGTGTCTCCGTAATGGAGACTTTATACAATTAACATTGACGGTAAGAAAAGAAATATCAATTGCCAGGAGAGATTAGGAGAAACCCTCCCCAAAAAAAACAAAGAAAGAAGAAATCACTTCAGTTTTTCCCTTTTGTTTTGGGCTTGTCCTTAACCTCAGGATCCAGGACATGATCAGGAGTGAGGAGGCAACTGAGGATAAATCAGAGTTTACCTCCTCTTCATCACCTTCAGGATCTTGTAAAGGGCAAAAGGGTTCGTTATTGAAGTGCAATCTGTTTCAGAAAAATAAGGTGGGACCCTAAACTCATTCTGGAAGCTTTTGATCTGGTGACACGTTAAAAGAGGCATCAGACATTACCCTGGAGGAGGCATACAAAAGGGATCCTGTGTAGTTAGGGACACTTTAGCTGAAATAGGATCAGAAACTGTAACTACCAAGTTAGGCTGTACAACAGTTTCCACCAAGGACATAGGGTCTGAGACCAAGACTTCAACTATTCCTAAATCAGAAAAAGATGGAGGGCCAGAGCACTTGTATCCATTTCATCTGAAACGGATTTGAGAAACCTCTCCCTTAACAAAACTAGGAGCAGGGTTAGGGGCAGCATTTGGGGCCTCAGAGTGTTATAACAAATCCTACATCCTTTGACATTCCTTTTGTACATTTGCTACAAAAGCGTCTTGTTCAGCGTCTGCTTGATTATATGAAGCCCAAGAACATGAACGAAAGTGTGTCCCTTTCCTCACACAAATTGCATTTCATAGGGTTTCTACAATGTGCACCTCTATGCCCCAAATCCCCACATAACATTTTGCTGATCACAGACATTGCTCAGATGACCTAAAGCCCCACACTTATAACAGGCTCTTGGTTCTCCTGGATAAAAAGAACCCTCTATCTTGCCCTAGAGAAAAACAATTTGGCAAATGTTTAGTTAAGCCATTTTCGAGGACGTAAGTCAATTAGATATCTCAACCCCTGTCCAGAGGTGTTCATCATCAAGAATGGGTTCCGGGGACTTTTAACTGAACAATGTTGCTGCAACCAGTAGGTGATGTCAGCCACATTTCCTTTGTTATGGAATAGAATAGTAATCTTTTTGAAACTGGTTTAGTCAAAGGGATAGCCAGGAAAGGTTTCCACAAAGGTGTGTGTTTCAAAGTTTGGTATTGCTTCCAAAATCTGTCCAAACCTGCCGGATGTTTAAAACTGATATCATAAACTGAATCTCCAGGCATATGAATCAGGGCATAAATCTTATAGGTGTAAAACCTCATACTGTTTTTCAATAAGTCACGACCAATAAAGAGTCTATTTGGGACCTCAGCCTGTGACCCCGAAATTTCAAGCGTACAGCATTTCATCTTGCAGCAGGCTCATTACCCAGTCCAAAAGTAGCAGGAAAGAGGCGTTCAGCAATTTTACCCTGCCATATAGAAGGACCCTTGTCTTGACCAGGCTCAGGTGTTGGCCCGTGATTGAGATATAATACTGTCAGGGAGACTTCATGGGGTGGGGTCTGGAGGTTGTTGTAATTCACCCTGCTCCAGATTCCTAATGTTTTCCATCATATCAGGACTAGAAACAATAGGAAAAGGGCTGATAAATTTAAAGAGGTTTGACCTAAAGGAATACTTGAAACCATAGAATCAAATGAAGGCAAAGAAGCCTCTGAGGTCTTTACATTAGCATCCCAGGATTTACCATCTGGAGATCTGACCCACCCTGCAGCCTCCAGGGCTGTGGCCACCATAAGCAGAAACAGGAGCTGCTGCAGGCCCGTAGAAAATAGATTTGGATTTGTGTGTTGGGGGAGATTCTGAGCCAGGCATGGGGAAAGCTTTGTGTTAGAAACACAAGGTACAATTATAGGGTCTTCAGCACAACCCTTAAATTTTGAGATCCCAAATCCGTGGGAAAAACTTCAAAGGAGGGCTTTCAGGCAGTTCTGAGTTTCCTGCAGTGGTTGCTGCAGAAGACCGAAAATTCGTATCCAACTGAAAAGATCATTGCCATCAGAAGAAGACTCACCCATCGCCTGTGGGTTTGAGAACCAGAAAATGAGGCTGCTGAAGCATTAAATCCACCATCGGGAGCTCTGGAAACATGCAAACCAAATACTGGTCCCATCGTGGCTCTACCTACGCAACTCCGCTTCCTGGCTATGCGCAATAGACAAACCCGATCGATGCTGCAGCAACTCCTTCATTAAAGCGCTCCACTTTGTCAAAAACTGTTGTTCGTTTTCAAGCTGTTGCTGAATTTCTTCCTCCTCTCATAGTACACTGCTTCCTGAATCATAACGACTTCCAAATTTGGCAAAGAAACTGCTGCTATCGCAGCACCTCTGTCGAGTAGGTTCCATCTCGAGCATACAGTTCAGCTGAAAGCTGAGGAGGCAGCTCCTCAGCATTCCACACGTCCTTCTCTGTTGGTGTCTGCAAGTACACTGAGAAAAATCTCACCAGCAGCCTCCAGAGTAGGGAAGTTCCCGGTGCCTAGCCATATTTCCCTCATTACGCTAACAATACCACCAACAGCTTAATCTAGTTCAAGGTCAGTTGGCATTCATCTGTATCCCCTCCCGGGTCGTGCCTGAAAATAGGCAGGATTTGTCTAGTACACTTACCCGGTCAACAAAAACTAAATAAATAAATAAAACAACCAAATCTGATTTATCTAGGGGAAATAACAAAGGCAGGGAAAGCTAGTTGATTAGCTTAAACTCTACTATTTTAGAGCACTGTGCACAGGCTAAGTTCCCTATGAATCACTGTCACTGGGTACCCAGGCAATAAGGGATAGCCAAGTTCAGTGCAGCTGGTCGGGCCCTGAATATGGAAACAACTCTACAATAACCAAGTTTGTAATCCAGAGCCAGCAGGCTCAGTTTGTGTAGCCAGTGAGGGAAACAAACCAAACTTGCACTCAGTGAATCAGTTGACAGGAGTTACCCTGATTCTTACTCATGACTCTGGTAGCAGGATCCCTCTCACACCACCTCAGGACGCAGGCCTGTGAGCAGAACACTCTACACACATTTATATGTAAAACAGAAGGGTACCATACCAGGCAGCTGCTTTATATCCAGCCGCACTCACTGCTAAACCGGGAGCCACAGTGCAGCTTTACTTTTCCTGACAGACCGGCGCAATGAAGCAGATTCTCCAGCCCTCTACAGGGTGAGCCTGGTAGGTAGCTGCGACATGCACACCTCTTCTGACAACACCACCAGCAGATTCAGTCCAACTACCTCGGCGATCAGACTGCCCGACTGTTGGCCTTCCACACTAGCTTCCGCGTGAAAACTCACAGCGCAGGGCCAGCTCCATCCTCACTCACAGCCACAACGATTTTGAATCTCCAGCACAGTTCAGGGCATTTCCTCGGCTCCAACAGGTTCGGTTGGCTGATTCCTTCTATCAGTCACAGCAGGCTCCCTCTATTGGTGCAAAAAGGCGCCAGGGTCCAAACTACACTTCCCAGGAGCACCTGCCATATATTCCCATTAGACAGGCTCCAGGTGGGAGTCCAAGTTCTGATTCGCTCAAGCAGTCTCCATTTAGGGCTCCCTTCCCCAATTGGCCCATCTCAGCAGTTCAGGTCCAAAATGGAGGGCTAGACACACAGAGTCCCAGCTGCAATAAAGGCAGGTTAAACAAACTGCAGGTTCACTATTACTCTAGATGTTCTCCAACAAACAGTTATATTCTTCAATTGGGCTCCCTCTGCGCTCTTAGCGACTGCAGAAATGGAGCGATTAGACAGCAGCTCGGGTGGGACTCGAGCATTAAACACACAGTCCCCCATATAAACCAATTAAGCTTGCTAGCAGGCTGCTCTTAAAGAGACAGTACCAGAGGCTCTGAAAGCACTCACAGCACCCACATTTAAGTGGCATTATGCCAAATGCCAGTTAGGCAGGAAGCACTTAGGCAAGCTCCGGAAGGCTTTTAGGAACCTCCATTTTGTGTGTGGGGGAGGGTTACACAAGGTTTTGGCATCATTCTAAATTTGCTGACATTGTTATTTCAGAAATAAATGTTTTAGTGGTATTCACATACGAACTTTGTCTTCTTTTTCTAATTTGTTTTTACAATGGAATTGAAACTCTGCATAGTAACAGTTCCAAAGTTGTTCTACTACTGTTCATCTGTTAAAGTTTGACGCATGACACTTAACTGCTTCATATTTCTCATGATGGTGGAATGAAGATGCCAGTGGCAGGGGCACTGCACATCTGCCCCAAGGTCTCTGTGTCCACACTGGGGGCTGCCAGTACTAGCACAACCTCTTCTATGAGATCCTCTATATACTGTACCCTAAGACACAGAAAGTGAATGTTTGACTGATTTGCTGAAAAGGGCAAAGTGAATCATAACTTCTTTCATTCTGTCATTCCTAGATCAACATTAGGAGGTACAATGTTCCTAAATGTTAATCTTTGGAGTCTCAATAGATCTGGCAAGCGTTATTCTGAACTCCCACTTTCTATTTTACCACCACTGTAGTGCTTCTGATGTCCTGAGACAGGGACGATAGCCACATGTTGCGATTATAGTTACTACTGTGCAGACCACCTTTTCAGTGCTTCAATGTACAGCCCATTGGGCTTCTTATTCCCAAAGGATGGCGACTAATGCTGCTCAAATCACCATCCTTTGTCTGATTCTGAGTTACATAGGTCAAAATTAACAGCCCCTTTCACCACAGTAGCTGTCAGTCATGTGATCTGGCAGTAAAAATGTATGATTTCAATATAGTTGTATGCCCCTTCTACAGTGATGCTGAGCCTATCTTCGATCTCGCTGTTATGGAACCATATGTGGAATGGGGTGTGAGCATATTAGCATAGGCGGAAGAACAAAACACTTATATTTATTTTCATTAATGAAACTATTGATTTCTTCCTCAGTGAATAACCGGGTTGTAAGGTATTGGTATTTTATAGATGCAGTAATTAACTGCAATGGAGTTTGTGTTTCTGAGAGTTACACAAGGCTGGTGGAGGTTTACAGCACTCATCATGTGGCATCTAGCCACAGCTGAGTCCAGTGGTGGGTAATTCTCACAGCAACACAGTCCCTGTTGAGCAGCATTACTTAATTTACCCCCCCCAAAAAAGGATCACGTCAGACTGGTGATTGCAGTTGACATGACACATAAGTCTGAGATCTACACTACAAGGATACAGTATCCATGACTGTTTCTGTGGGACGAGTAGGGAGAAATTGAAAACAAAACACAGAACAGCACTCGTTCCAGTAATTTTCATGCCTGATTAGCTACGTGTGATGGTTGTAAATTTTTAACAATGTTAAATACTGAAATTGTATTTTAGTGTGCCCATCTAGAAAATTCAAATATGAGCCAATCACGCCCGAGAACTATGCATCTGACCTGAAAACCAGCACTTTAATGATGTTAGGTAGAGGACAGGACTGCATGCACTACATATAGTAAGTAACAGGATGGGAATAGGATGGTGGTGGTGGTGGTGGGATCTCTGAATGTACTAACATTATATTTGCTACCAGTTTGGCATGTATGGGGTTTTGACATATATGATACCAAGACCCCATACATGTTAGACTTGCAACAATGGTAATGTTAGTAAAGTTGAAACCCCCATCCCGTCATCCTATTTACATCCTACATAGAAACCTGCATCTCCATCCCCTACCTTACATCATCAAAGTGTTGTTTTTTCGGACGTGGCTGCAGTAATCGGTTGGCTGCTCAGCTGATACTAGGAAGTTACAAGCAGGGCACACTAAGGTACAATTTCAGAACTCAACATTGTTAAACAAAATGTTAAAATCACCTCATTTAGCTAATTGGGCAGTCAACTTACTGGAATGAGTTGCCTGCCCAACATATACAATTGAAGCATAAGAGAACACACTACTATAACATATGCATCGACATTTGTTAACATTTGTTAAAATGGGTCAAGTTACAGGTGTTGTACCAAGCGTTGGTGCCACTGGAACCTGCCGAACAATATACCCTCTCTTCTTGAACTTTGGGTAATGAATAGTGAAATGTTTTTCTCTGCCTGTAGTGCTGGCTTCCAGAGTTTGTTGTAGTGCATTACAGTGAGTAAAACTCTGTGGAGGAAATGTAAACAGTATGTTTTATCTTATTATTACTAAGTGGCCATGTGTGTAATTTGCGGAAACGCTGCAAGTGTCAGCTTGGCACAGTCATTCTTGTGACATGAACTGTAGATGTGACACATGACAACAATCATGTATGTTACAGTAAAAGTTGGTGTTGACCTGGAATTGTGGAACATATGCAATCATACATGTTGGAATGTTGTTGTGCTGCAGTAGTTATGTCAATACTGCAACACAACTTACAATGGTGCCATATACTTTCTTTCCTCTATCTTATTGAGCTTGATGCTTTTTCCCCTAAACCTGAACTTACAGAACAAGATGGAGGACATTTAATCAATAAATTCAGCTTGTAATCAACCCACAAGTGCCTATCTACCAACCCCAGTTCACTGACAGGAGGTAAGCATGTGAAATGGGATTGGATGCCAGTGCACTATAAAAGCTAATGTATGCACATCCATGCACAGACAACCCATTGTCTTTGTCTCAAGCTTTCTATTGCAGCCAGTGATCCTGTGAGCTTCATTCTCAAGGTTCCACTGTGCCATAAAAACTCTCAATGCAGATGCAGGGTTCTTGTGTATGGATACATGTACATTATCCTCTTATGTCATCAATATTTTTCCTTACATGAGTACAGACAGTAATATGAAACATAAACATAAGGAATGCAGGGTATACATACCTGCATTTCATGCCCTCATATGAGAACACAATCATTTTAGGGGCACACTGAATCAATAAACTGTGAAATGCTTCCAGATCAGAAGTCTGGTGTGTCCCAGAAATTTTACCAATGTCTTTACACAGTCGGGGTTGCTGATGAAATGTTCCAGTTGTGTTGCTGGGTTGGACGCTTGATAATGAAATGAATCCCAAAATTAGCACTTGACTAACAGTAATCATTACACTAACAGGTATTTTACTGTGAGATATATCTTGGCTACTTCTCTATAAAATACTTGAGATGGTGCACTGATACTATGGATTGCTTACAGTGATTATTCTATAAATGAAATAAGAAAAGAATATACAGTGACTTACAGGGTGGCAGCCAATGTTTTCTATATTCCATGACAGACAGCCTTCCATGGGAGCATTCAGGGAAGAGTTCACTATCGTGCCTGTGTACATTCTGCACATGATTGGCTACGGATGTCCATTTGACCAACACCATGTCACTGTCTCCGTCAGGTGTGGAAGTAATCAACCAGTAGAGGTGTTGACTATGGGACCAATCCATGGCTGCAGCTTCTCACAGTTCTTCCCATTGCTGTTACCATCAATTTCTTTTTATTCCTATGGATTTGTGAATTTACAAATGTGTTACTGATTATGGATGCACAGGCGACATTTCAGTATTCATGATGTCATGAGGTATGTGCCATCATCAGTACAATTCATTGTTCATAGTGATGTGATATGTCCCATTGACACACCATCACTGCTCACTGCCTGTGTTGAAGTTCAAGAGCAACAAAATTGTGACATACGGTAGGTTGCAGATCTGAGGACTTAAAGGTAGGTAGCAACTGATGACAAACAATGACATGTCTGACTACGTTACTTCACAGCTGCATAACTTTGCCATCAATCAGTGCTACAACCAGGACCAACACAATGAGTAAACATATGCCGATTATGGACGGCATGAGGGAGGCGACCAGTGTTGATAGCAGCAAGTCATGGTGTGCATATTGTGTGCAGAGAAATCATTCCATTATCCTGAGTGAGGACCCATGCATTCCTTGTATTTGTATGGAATGATGAGTATCTGCTGATAATAAGTACTCTATTACCAGTGTGTCAGTCACTGGCATGCAAATGAAAGGAAAGGGACCCAATTATTAAACATGCTCCAAAGCTGTGCAATGATCTGGCTGGTGCTTGCTTGCCAAACTGCCCAACATTACTATGTTCAGTTGGACAGTGAACCTGTGGGTCCCCAATGAACCTTGGGCCCTGATGAGTCCACACTAACTCAAGTACTTTTCCATGGTATCCAGTGGCCACTCCCTTATCAGATCCCTGTCTCCACTTCTTTGTCAGCCCTCCTCTGCATGCACAGCTTGTATGAGGTCTGGTGCAGGTAATAGCCACAATAACAAAGCCCCAGTCTGTCCCTGAATAGTGCACTTTGATAATCCTTGCAGCCCATGCCTTGCTGGTTGAAAGTGGTCCCCTCCACCACCGGTGCGAGAACCCACCACCCATGTACCCCTTACCTGGTATTGTGGCAACGATGATTCAAAGGTGAGCAACACATCCCTCAAGCACCATATTGTTCCCCAACCCCCACCACCACTGTCTAACATGAGCAGGGAGCGCACTGTATATCAAGACAGCATGGTCCCTGCCCATGTCAGACAGCAGGGGTGGCCTAGGTGGTGTGTGGATGGCCGTGCACTAGATGGCCTAGACTTTAGCAAGGCATTTGACACAGTCCCATACAAAAGATTAATAATTAAGTTAGCCTGCTTGGGAGTGAGTCCCAGGCTGGTAGCCTGGGTTGCAAACTGGCTGCACAACAGGACACAGAAGGTAATAGTGAGTGGAACACATTCCAAAGAAAGGGGTCACTAGTAGAGTACCTCAGGGCTCAGTACTGGGTCCAGTCCTCTTTAACATCTTTATAGGTGACATTCAGAGGGTCTGGAGGAAAGGTATGCCTCTCTGCAGATGATACAAAGATCTGTAACAGAGTTGATACACAAGGGGATAGAAAGGATGAGAAGGGACTTGGCAAGGTTGGAGGAATGGTCAGACATATGTCCACTTAGATTCAATGCAAAGAAGTGCAAGTAATGCACCTGGGAAACAAAACCCAGGAGAAGAGTACACAATAGCAGGGAGGTACTAACAACAACAAAATGGAACAGGACTTGGAGGTAGTCATATCAGATGATCTAAAGGTGGGTAAGCAATGTGAGAAGTCAGTAAGGAGAGCCAGGGGATACTGGGATGCATAGGAAGGGGCATCACAAGTAGAAAAAGGAAGTGGTTATCCCTCTGTACAGACAGTTGGTGAGACCCCATCTGAGTACTGTGTGCAGTTTGGAGACCTCATCTACGCAAGGACATAGACAGGATGGAAGCAGTCCAGAGGAGGGCAACTAAAATGGTGCAGGGTCTGCATCAGAAATCGTATGAAGAGAGACTGAGAGAGCTTAATATGTATACCCTTGATGAAAGGAGGCACAGAGGGACATGATAGAAATGTTCAAATACCTCAAGGGAATCAACAAAGTCCAGGAGGGTAGCATCTTTCAGAAAAAGATGTGTAAGAACAAGGGGACACAATTTAAAAGATAGAGGGGACGGCTCAGGGGTAATGTGAAGAAATCTTTTTTCATGGAGAGAGTGGTGGATGCATGGAACTGCCTTCCTGGGGAGGTTTTTGGGGCTAAACAGTGGAGGAATTCAAACATGCATGGGACAGACACAAGGCAATTGTAGTGGGGGTGGCAGGAAGTTGGCTGTTGGTTAACTAGAATCTGCAGCTTATCCAGTAGGTAGGGAAATGGGCAGACTGGCTGGGCCAAGTGGTCCTTATCTGCCATCAAAGTCTATGTTTCTATGTTGCTGCTTGCAATTGATTCACCATGGACACACCATTGCGGTAAGGGGATTGGGGAGAATGTCACGTTAAGCTGTGGGGGCCCATGTACCATCAGTGAGAGATGGGCTGTGAGGGGCGTCCAACTGCAGTGTTCAGGAAATGACTCGGGCTGTGTTAGGGTGCAGTATGTGCACCAGTCTTCCAGACAGTGGTGGCATACAAACTAAGGATGAAAACCTTTTGGGTTGGGGGTTTGAGGGTACACCACACAACCACGTTACTGTGTTTTGGGTGTTGGTTGGGGGCACGTAGTACCTCTGAAATCTCCACGGTTGTGAGGATTCTGCAAGGTCTATATCAATGGTATGAGTACCTCACAAGTGAACCCCACAGAAGGACCTATTATGGTGCAAATGCATGTGAATCGAGCTACACCTACATTCAGGTCCCCTTCTCTTAATTTTCATTGTGCTGCTTTCACACTTTGGCGGCCACGATGTGCCTCAGCACCACAGATAAGATGTAAAACCATTATGCCCATGATGTAAGACAAATAGAACACCACTGCTTGGCGGCCGAGGTCAGGGTAAACAGCACTGTGAATGTGCAGTACATCAGCTGAAGGCTTGACAGGTGACAAACTGTGCTCGAATTCTGCACATTGCACATTAAAACGTATTTGAAAAAGGAGTACAACTTGTGCTAATGACAGAATTTTGGAATTCCCTACTGCAATACACACATAGACTGCCTATCACACAGTTTATTATATGAAACAGTGGTATTTCTTATCATTTAGTTTTACCTGTACTTATTACTGTGAAGTCACAGATCCATAGGTCCAGAGATGGATGTCATCTGTGCCTATGGAATGAGTGTGAACTGCTTTGGTCACACAGGGATAATTTTAATTACTGTCCTCAGGGCTGGCTTTACGGTATGTGGTGCCCTTAGGTGAACTTGCAAGCAACGTTTCCCTTGAATTTTTTTAAATCTTCCCTCCCAAGAAACATGACATTCTAATGACAGTTAACTTCCTTAGAAAAAAAAAATACTGAATGTTTACCTGAGGGATGGGTGTGAAACGGCATGAAATCCCTTAGGGCAGAGAAGCTGTTTCTCCAATAAGTTAAGAGATACTTTTTCAAAATATTTGAGAGCTGCTCCTGAGTAAACTGTGTGCATCTAATCTTCACAGAATTTGTTATACAAAGATTATTATTTGCATTTATGTCTTCTTTGCTTTCTTTCAATGGTATAGTAAATAGTTGCCAAATTCATGCAAATGTAGTCAGTGGTTACTTTACCAAAATCTATTCCGTAAAATACATGACACTGAAACAGTAGTTTCTGCAATGCAAATGTCTAGTACTTTTCCCTGTCTATGTTGGATAAGTAGTATTACCACCAGTCAAATCTCCATTGGTAATGTTGTTGAGCAACCTAAACATAAACTTATCTGATATGTCCAGTGTGAAGTCGACAGCCAGTTCTCAGTGCTGTATCATTTTTTAAATATAAAATGTATTACTGACTGTCACTGCTGAAAATCTGATGCTCTAGGGTGACTCGTCACCCCCAGGTTTAAACCGAAAGATAAAACCATGAGAAAAGGGCTGACACAGCATGTGTATTACACACACTCAGGTTTTAGAGACAATGTGTTACATGTAAGACCTTAATCAAGGATCCTGTTTGTCTGAGTTAATTACAGCCGTAATTGCTATATCATATCTATTTTATGATGTTGGAGGAAAAACTCAGGTTATTACATAGAAGTGCGAAAATCATAAAGATGTTTTCATGTCCTGGAAGGAGAAAGCTTATTATGAGATCAAAAGAAGTGCCATTTGAAGGCCATGCAAATGTTGAAGTTGCAGAATGTAATACTTAAAAAAAAAAAAAAGACATCCTGTTTTGTATAAGATATATATTTTTATATATAATCTGACAGAGGAGGAGCTAGCTGACCTCACACAAGAGGGTTAGCCAATACAGTTTTTTAAGGACTACTCTGTTTTACATACACACATTTACCTAGACTGTGACTAAGAAAAAAAACTTCTTTGGAGCACTTGTAAACAGGTAGTTAGAAAGAGAGTCAAATCTAAGTACTATAAGTAGGAATTTGCACTGTTTAAACCTTGTTCTTTAAAAGATTTGTATGTTTTGTGATACAAGAGTTCTGTATTTTGTGTTTAACTTATTTTTATCTATTAGTAAAATTCTTTTAGAACTTACTTGGTCTGTCTTTGACTTTTTCTTAGTTGTAAGAAAAGTATATGGTTATTGCAGATACTAAACATAAGCTTGAATGGTGATACCAAACTGGAAAGAGAAGTGTTTTAAATCTGAGGTCTTTATTAAAGTTTTAAAGGGTTCATCTCTTTATACCTGGTTAGGTGCCCATAGGCAAAGATATCTGGCCCCTGAAGACAGATATATCTGAGCCTGTGCCTTGGGTATGCTAGCAAGAGGTTTACAGTTTGAATCCCTCCAGAACTTGAGACCAAAGGTTGATCGAACTCACAAAACAGACAAAAGAGGTTACCTTGTTCTGTTAAACTGTTCACAAGACTGCACTTGGAGGATGGCACTTTGGGAGTAGAGGGCCTGACCTGCTGAGTGGTTTGTGACAGCAGTAGCTTACTACTTCTCAACATTATTTTTAATCCGTGAATTTCTTTAGGAATTCCTGATATATCATCTAAATTTCAATTATTATTATTTTTGCTGCAAAGAGGAGCCTGTCTGGGCATGTGCATCCCTTGCTAAAATTACAGTGATGTTTTGAAATCTGTAAAAATAAATACCTCTCTGAGAATATTTAGGGCATCCTCTGTGTAGCCAACAATGTGGAATGGCAAATATATATATATATATATATATTAAAATTGCACCCCATTTGTGTTGTACAAAATGATTATACAAAGAATATTGAGATCCCCAGGTCAAGTTTCTTATGGTCAATATATTTTAATGGATTCCAATGTATAGAGACCCTATTTATTCTGCCAAATGTGGATTTTTTACTACTTTTGTTTCCCAACATTGGTATCCTTCTGATGTAAAATGTTCATTATTTGTAGCCATGTTTCTTGAAAGACCATTATGGCAAATTTTTCTAATACACTTTCACAAGTCACCATCATTAGGTTTTGCTTGAAGTCTGGCCATGTTCCATCTAATAAGGTTTAGCCCTTCCCTGGCTATTTTTTCTCTATTTTTGTACCCTTTAGTTGTCAGATAGAGCAATTCCAAATGAAACCACAGAACCTTATACACTTGCTCTAATGTGGCAATACACTTAAACATGCTAGGAGGCTCCAGAGACCTGCTCCTCAATTAGGTCTAGCACCACGGGTACTATACAGAACCAAGAAATGTTCTCCTTAAACATTTAAAGCATTATCATTTGATTATGGAGCATCTGGATCCCAGATTGGCATTAACTAACTCTGGAATGCGTGGCATCTTGGAGACAACATGGATGACCTGCAGGCACTATTATTAGACAGGAGGGTGGACATAGCTGCAGTAACTGAGACTTGGGCAATATCACACCATATCTGGGACCTTGCATCCCTAGATATAAACTATACAGGAGGGACAGGGTAGTCAGGAAGAGGAAGGGTGGCAGTTTATATCGGGAGGGAATAACTTGCTCGAGTGAGGAATCAGAAGAAGAGGAGGTGGAGGCATTATGGGTTCAGTTAAGGTCCAATAGAAGGAAAAGATGAGGTTGGGGTGGCTTACAGACCACCCAGTCAGAATGAGAGAGGGACAGGAACTGATCTCACAAATATTGAAAGCTGTGGGGAATGGAAAGGTATTATTTGTGGGAGACTTCAACCTGCCCAAGGTGGACTGGAGCATACCATCCATAACATGTGCTAAGAATCAGGTGATCCTGGAAGGACTACAGAGTGGGTTCCTGACTCAGGGCATCACTGAACCAACAAGAGCTGAGGCAATTCTTGATCTGGTGCTCACAAATGGGGAGCATATACAGGAAATAATGGTCAGGGAGCCGCTGGGTGGAAGTGACCATTGCACAGTGTGGTTCCAGTGGGATATGGGCAGGAAAGCATCCCGATTAAGACCAAGTCTTGGATTTCAGGAGGGTGGACTTCAGAAAAATGGACGAGGTGCTAAGGAGCCATCTTGCAGAGCATCAGAGCAGATATGGGGGGGGACCAAAGGTGGTCCATCATTAAGGAAGGAATACTGGTTGCCACAGATGAGTGCGTGAGGCTCAGGGGAAGAACACAAGGGCCAAAGCGCCTAGCTGGTTCAGTTCTGGGGTTGACAAGGCAGTAAGGAAAGAGGATGGCCTATAGAAAATTCAGGAAGACCAAGAGAGAGTGGATAGGAAAATTACATAAGGTTGGCTAGTGAGGCAAGTAAGGAAGTCCAGTGAGCAAAGGCACAGAAGGTGCTGCAGATAGCTGAAGAATTAAGAAGGGGCAGAAGGTTTAATTTCACAATATAAGTGAGAAAAGGACACGAAGGAAGGAGGACTGTTAAAGGGGTGGAGTGGGTGGAGAGGTTAATGGGGAATAGCAGAGATACTGCATGAATATACTGTTCTGTCTTCACCAGGAGAAGGACGGACCAATGCCTTCAGAGGAAAGAGGATCTGGGGAGGGAACACAGATGTAGTGATAGAGGAGGATAGACTGAGGGAGGGTCTGTTGGCATTGAAGGTGAACAAATCACCAGACCCGGACAGAGTACATCCAAGGGTACTAAAGGAACTGGCTGAGGAGCTTCAGGGCCACTGGCAGACCTATTTAATAGTTCACTAGAGTCAGGTGTGGTACAGCAGGACTGGAGAATAGCACATGTAGTGCCCCTCCAAAAAGTGGTCCCAAGGATGATCCAGGGATTACAGACCAGTCAGCCTGACCGCCATTTTGAGGCACGCTCATGGAGACCACACTAAAGGAATGGTTGGTGGAATATCTAGAGGAGCATGGTCTCCAGGATGAAAGGCAGCATGGGTTCATGGTGCGGGAGATTGAGTCAAACAAATCTGACCGACTTCTTTGACTGTGTCACTAAGACAGTAGACAGGGGCTAAGCGGTAGACATCCTCTATCTTGATTTCAAGCAAGACTTTGACTGTGTGACCCACAAAGGTTGATCAGGAAGTTGGGGAATCTTGGAGTTGGGGAAAAGATGGCCAGATGGGTGGAAAACTAGCTGAGGGACAGAACCCAGAGGGTGGTTGTGGGGGAGAGTTATCTGGCACCAGAGAGGTAACCAGTGGGGTCTCACAGGGCTCTGTGCTGGGGCCGGTGTTGTTCAATGCCTTCATCAATGACATTGGGGTTGGCATTTAGGGCAAAATGTGCCTATTCATGGATGGCACCAAGCTCTGTGGGGAGTGGAGACAGCTGAAGGAATAAAGGACCTACAGGAAGATCTGGAAAAGCTGGGAGGTGGTCCAGGATGTGGTAGCTTGGCCTCGTGCCAAGGAATGCAAAGTTATGCATATTGGGCCAAGAATCCTAGGACAGAGTACTACCTGGGTGGAGTCCAGTAATAGGCATCAGGGAGGAGAAGGACCTGAGAGTGATGATCGCTAGTGACTTGAAGCAGTTCACACAGTACAAGAAAACAGCAAAGGCAAACAAGATGCTGGGATGCATATCTAGGGGATCAGTAGTAGGAGAGAGGAGGTTATACTGCCTTTTACAGGTCACTGGTAAGGCCGAATCTACAGTATGGAGTTCAGTACTGGTGCCACACCTCAAAAAGGGACATTAACCTGCTGGAGAAGGTCCAGAGGAGGGCTACAAAAATGATAGCTGGTCAGCGGGGGCAAGGCATATGAGGAGAGGTTGAGGGCACTGAACATGTACTCCTAGAAGACAGGAGGTGGGGGACATGATTGGGACTTTCAAGTACTTGAAAGGGATAAATAAGGTTGATAAAGGAGACTCTCTTTAAGCTGAGTGGCAACCATAACACGAGGGAGCACAGTCTTAAGCTGGAGGGTGAGAGGAGGTCAGGAAGCATCTACTTCTTCATGAGAGGGTGGTGGACACTTGGAATGCGCTGCGGAAGAGGTCATCTTGTTTAAGACAGTGGGCAGCTTTTAAGAAAGGCTGGGATAGGCATGGGGAAGGTAAGGATAATGAGTAGGGAGGATGGGAGGGGGGAGGTAGGGCAGGGACATTAGCTCAAGCTGTGGATCCTACAATATGAGGAGACTTGATAGACCAAATGGCCTTCTTCTGCTAGCTTCTTTATATGTTTGTATGTAACACAGAAGCAGTCCAAACTAACTAGTAAAGTGATGTATAAACTAAATAAGCAATTGCTTGACTCAAGATATGCAGCTTATCACTAGTAAGTGGGCAGGACTTTCATAATTCACCCAAGATTCTGCCACCTGTAAGTTATGGTTTTGTCCTCACACCCTAGAAGATAAAATGCATTTTTGACTCAAGCATTACATATCCCTATTTATTTCTCATTTGCCCCTCTT
The DNA here is from genome assembly GCA_016271365.2 of Neoceratodus forsteri. NCBI lineage: Eukaryota > Metazoa > Chordata > Ceratodontiformes > Ceratodontidae > Neoceratodus > Neoceratodus forsteri. The sequence continues at coordinate 1,419,849,987 of CM057450.1, forward strand.
ACGCACATACTCACAGTGCCTTCAGGGACTACTAAACCAACCGGCCCAGTTGGCAGATTCACCTTCTCAATAAAAGACAGTCAAACAGGAATAACTGTATGCTCCAAAACACTCTGAACCTTTTCTCTAGTGTACTGGGCCTCTCTTGGTATTGTGTCCTCAGGAAGAATATAGAAATATTCAGTAAGTTGTTACCTATTCAACTAGGCAGTATAGCCTAGAGGTTGGAGTAATGAGCTGTAAATGAGCTTGGTACATCCAATGGACAGACCTGGGTTTGATTCCCACAACCTCCACTTGCATACTGTGTGACCCTAAGCAAGTCACTTAACCTCCTCAAGTACTCCTGGGTTTGCTCCTGAGAAACAGGCACCTGTGCCTAGTGGGCCTTAGTGGCTACCAAAAATAAAATAAAACTGGGTCACAAATATATGTTACATAGTTAATATTTACAAAATGCATGCACATGATCATAAAATATGGGCAGGATTATAAACCTCATAGAATGTTCAACAGGAAATCACAATGTTCTGATTGGTCCACTAGTGGTCCTTATTCTATTGGTAATGGGCTGTGAGTATATGCAGATACAGGACCCACTGCATGGGTGCAGCAATACAACTTTTTTTTTACATTAAATCTAGGCTTTTAATATCTTTATTTTTATTTAAAAAAATTAAGTTATTAATAATTGTAGAAATAAAGCCCTCTGCATCAGGCTCAACAGTCAGATAATGTGGGATTCACCCTGGGCACTGCTCTACTCAACATGATGCAATATAATTCGACTGGTAAGGCTCTCTCTAGCAGGCCAAATTTCTTAACTATCACTTTGTACACCAGGAAGAAAGAAAGAAAACACAGACAGAAAATCAATTCATCTCACCCCCATGCAGCCGAACCCTGTTGACTAGGTTCTAATGGGTTTCATTCAAACAAGAAATCCTGACAGTCACAGCTCTAAAATAAGATTGAGAAATTGAATCATTTCTGAGTCTTTCATTCCTTCATCCACCTGCCATGGTCCACTGGCAGTATGTCAAAGAGCAGGAGGAAAGTAACATACTTTCTTGATATCTCTAATTTTATGTTTGCTTGTGCATGCACAAAAACATTTCGCACAGCTTTGGAGAGAAGCGGGGTTTGGAGGTACGGCACTGTGGAGCCAATGGTCCCAGTGCCTTTTGAGGCTTGGCCTGCTTTCCCCAATGTGGTGGCACACTGCTGACACTAGTTCAGCCAGCATGCCACCACCATGAATATTTTCACAGCTGCAATCAGGGCCACCTGCGTCATTGCAGCATCAGCTACATTCCGCTGCAATGAGGGAGCAACCATCATTGCGGGGTAGTGCACCTCCCATGCCCCTGACCCAGTTCATTTGCCGATTGAGGGACCAGTCCTCGTTAGCATAAAGTCCCCACCCCAAGTTTGTGTTGTATGCTGAGGCGAGTGCCCAATCCTCCCTTGGCATCATATTGCCCCAACGATCTTTCTTTGCTGATGGGGCGCAGTCCCTGTTGGCTTCAGTCCCCTTCCCAGTTCAATTTGCCAACAGTGGGCCCACTCCTGTCGGCATAATGTCCGCCCCCAATTTGTTGTCTGTTGAGGGGTGCCCAATCCCCTTGGCTCTTGTCCCACCACTTGGTATGTGCTGACGAGGGTGCTCAATCCTTCATCGACTACAGCCCCCAAAACACTGAATATCCCTGGAAAAAAAAACAGTCCCGCAATGTTGTTTTTAAATCCTGTAAAACAGAAAATGGTCCCTCATTGAGTCCATGACCCCCTCTAACCTGCATCCACCTCTCCACACCCCTGCCTCCCACATCCTCCCTTACCCCATCACGTACCTCCAGAACCCAGCGTGATGATCTCACGGTGGACCAGGAACATGTCCGCACTCTTCAAAGCTGACCGAGAACTGAAGAAATGCCAGAAAGCTGTATAATGGCATAAATAGGAATTTTCAACTTTGGTGCATATCTCCAGGCAGTTTTGGGAATTTTGCCTCAATACTTCAACATATATGGGGTTATTGAGGATCCTCCTGAGTGCAGCCACTGTCATGGTAGATATTCGTCCCAAAGGTGATTTCATGGTTACTGTGTGGAATCACCTTTCGACCGATTAATGAAACGACAGTTAGTGTTCATGGGAGAGGTAGGCTCTCAAAAGTTTCATGTTGCAAATTTGTGGAAAATCCAAAATGACTGTTTTACGAGCTACATTACGGAGTTTCCACACATGCTCGCTACGTCACAAATTTGTAATATTTTCACTCCAGATTTTCAACATTGCCATTTTTCCACACCTCCTTATGAACAGTATAGCTGTCAATTTTCATATCCTGACCGAAATGTGTTTTGCACTTCCAGCGCAGAATAGCCTGGTCACTGTGGGAAATCAGTGTTTGGGAACATTAAGAAAATCACAGTGACACTGTTCATGAGCGGAGGTACTAAATGCCTATTTTGAAAATTTGGTAATGAAAGTCCATAAAATGACTGTGTTATGAGTACATTGTGTAAGCTTCTCACGCATGCTCATAACTTCGCAAATTTGTAATATTTTCACTCCAGATTTTCAATATTGGCATTTTCCACACGCATTTATAAACAGCACAGCTGTCATTTTCAACATCCTGGCCAAAATGTGTCTTTGCACTTCCACACAGAATAGCATGGTTGCTGTGGAAATCAGTGTCTGGGACACATTAAGAAAATCATAGTGACACTGTTCATGAGCAGAGGACCTAAAATGCCTATGTTGAAAATTTGGTAACAAAACTCCATAAAATTACTGTTACAAGCATATATTACTGAGTTTCCACGCTATGCTGGAAGTATGCAAATTTGTATGTTTTTCACTCCAGATTTTCAGAAGTGGCATTTTGCCACACCTCCTTATGAACAGTACAGCTGCCATTTTCCATATCCTACCTGAAATATGCTTGCACATCTGGCGCATAATGGCGGGTCGCTGTGGGAAATTAATGTTTCGGACAGATTAAGAAAATCATAGTGGCTGTGTTCATTAGCAGCGGTCACAAAATGCCTATGTTGAAAATTTGGTGAAATAATTCCACTAAATGACTGTGGTACAAGCATGTGTGCGCAGTTTCCATGTATGCTCGGAACTTCAAGCATTTTATATATTTTCACTACAGATTTTCAGCATTGCCATTTCTTCACACTTCCCTATGGATGGTACAGCTGTCATTCTTCACATCCTGCCTGATCTGTGTTTTTGCACATCTGATGCAGAAATGGCACGGTCACTGTGGGAACTCAAGTTCGGACACATTAACAAAATCACACTGCCACTGTTCATGAAAAGAGGTCCCAAATGCTTAGGAGATGGAGTCACAAAAGGCCATGTTGAAAATTGTAGTGCAAATACCACACGCCCGGGTGTTAGGGTTTCTAACCATAATGTTCCACCCTGTACAGACTGACAGGCATCAAAGGTGTAACTTTGATCACCGGCTGTAATGCTCATGCCATCCCACCCCACACTGAAGCCAGTGACAGGCATCGAGGTGTACCTTGCACTCTTCAGCCCCAGACTTCACCCTTTCTCCTGTGCTGCACCCACTTCAGCGTAGTCCTTATGAAATGGGGTGACTGTGAGCTGAACACCCCAAGGCACCTCAACACTTATCAGTGTCTGCAGGATAGGGTGAGGTGAAAATACCATGAGCATTATGCGCAGCAACCCACAGGCACACCCCAATGCCTGTCCATCTCAGCAAGGCGGAGGTGGGATTGGCGTGAGTTCATACTACTGCTACTCCTATTCTGCATCTGTCTAACTCCTCAATGTCCAATGCTAATATCAGCAAGCAAACATTCGGCACTGACAAATCTTGTTTATCATTGAGAGGTAGCATAACCTAGAGGGTAAGAGCACCAAGCTGCGAATCTGGAGACCGGTTAACCTGGATGAAACCCCACAACTGTCTCTTGCATACTGTACAACCTAGAGCTAGTCACTTAAGGGACACTGCCAATCCTTTTGCATCCTATATTATTTTCAGGTGAAAACACATTTTATGATTGCTTACCTTCTCTAAAATTCATTGATTTTGTTGTTTTTTTATCTGCTTTCTTTTTAGTAGAACTGAAAAGCATACTAATGGTGGAATTATACTCAACCTTGTTTGATTTCAAATCCTTGATCTGTACTGCACACTCTGAACAGTAGGAACACCCCAAATAGTTCAGCCACTCATTCTGCAATAGTTTTCTCTCCTCCCACTGCACCACGAGTGGCTAGACTCTTGGGGTTGTTCCCAAGTCAAAGAAAGATGCCGTGAGAGTTGGTTAAAGACAAATGCTTTTGCATGGTTAATACCAGATTTTTCACTTTTAAAAAGAAAAAGGAACCAGAATCAAAGCACCAGTTGCATCAGAAATCTCTACAGAATGTGACCAATCATGAAATTTGTTTTTAAACTAGAGGCACGCTGAGACCTAAGGGTTGATCATACCATTTAAACCTTCGTGTGCTCACTGAACTATCTGGAAACAGGCTTTGGCTCAGTGTAATGTTTAAGAAATATAGTGTAAGGTCAGGGATTGATGTGTATGGACATCCTTACCATTAAAATCCTGTTGTACCACATTAGTGATGTAACTAATGTGGTACAATGTGTGATATATTGTGGGTCAGTGCAGGAGAGACTCATACACAGTATGTCAGTTCAGTGGCCATCTTTATTCTACTCAGAGATAGTGGTCTTGCATCACTGGACATACACAAAGGAAAGCTTTCTGTGCATGATAGGACCTTACATATATAGTGGACAAAACCATATGTATAAACTGCAACTCTAATCCACTTCCTACCATATATGTCCAAGTATATACTACCATACATATCCATGCATATACTACACTCCTCCCTTAGACAGAAGCTTGTCTAAAATACTTCAACAGTAACATTTTAACTTACTGGCCAAAGTAAACTATTCAGTACCCAGAAACAAGTTCAGGGATTATTCTGCCCTTGGTAGAACTTGTCACTAATAAGTAACAGTACAAGTAAGAATTCAGTTACACAGAGGTACAAGTTCATTACATGAATTTAAAGGTTAAGTCTTTGTGGTGGTCTTCAGTACCTCCGGGGATATCTGCAGGCTGGAATAACTGCTGCTGGTGGAACAGGTGATTCATTATTATTTGGCACTGGCTCTGGTGGAACTTCATGGGTAGGAACTAAGTCCTCTGTGTCACTGTCCTCCAGCTCGAGTGACATCTGCTGCTGCATTTGCTGGAACCTTGGAATGCAGCAGGTAAGCTACATGTACGTGAACAAGTCACTGTCCCATACGAACTGCATAAGTCAAAGGTCCAAGTTGTTTCAATCACCATCCCAGGAATCCAAGAAATTCTGGGATGTCTACAGTCTCAAAACTATCACCCTCTCCCCAGGATAAAAATCTGTATTGGCTTGGCTGACTTGTCATGACCCTTTTGCTGTTGTAGTTGATGCTTTGCGACAGTGCCGGCCAAGTCTGGCTTGAGTAATGACAAATGGGTATGAGACTGACATTTTAGGAACAGTTCAGCAAGTGTTCGCTCTGTGACAGTGTGAGGAGTGTTTCTGTAAGCAAACAGAAAATGAGCCAGCCTTTGAGCTGTAGGTACTTGCATGAATCTGGTTTATTCCAAGCATTTTGAATGTCTATACAGCTCTTTCCGCTGCACATTTGATGCTAGATGGTAAGTTGAGCTAAAAGATGTCAGACGCCATTCAGCTTTAAGAACAATTTAAAGACATGGAAGAAAACTGGGGACCATTGTCCAACACTAATTCCTGTGGTAGTCCATAAGAGGTGAAAAGTTGTCTCAGAGGGTCTATAGTCTTTTCTGTAGTTGTGACTTGTGTGGACAACACTTCCAGCCATTTAGAGTGGACATCAGTTACTACCAAGAAGTGTTGTTTGTCCACCTCAGCATAGTGGACATGGATGCAATCCCACAGTGTGGTAGTCCAGGACCAACGATGCAGGGGTGTGGTAGCAGGTTGGTTGTGACAGCACTACATGGCACACATTGGTTGACAAGATGTTGGATATCTTGATCAAGTCCTGGCCACTAGAGGTATCCTCTGGCCAATGCCTTTATTCGACAGATTCCAGGATGACTATCATGTAAGTCAGAAAGCACCCTCTTGTGGAACTTTGGAGGTATCACAACTCAAGCTCCCCATAGAACACAGCCTTGCTCTGTGGACAACTGGTCCTTCTTGTCTAAAAAGGTCAGAGGGTTGGGTCTTTTCGTGAAGTTAGGCAACCCATTTGGTGAAATCTAGGACTTTAAAGAGGACAGAATCTCACCGTGTCTCTGCTGCAACATCCTGTGATGCAATGGGTAAGTCCTCGAGTGTGAAAGATGGAACACTATTGCATCATCTTCCTTCACAGTAGCATCCTTGCATGGCAGTCTTGACAATGCATCTGCATTTTTGTGATCTTGAGGACATCTGTATTGATATCATAGTCCATTCGAGTGCTATGAGAGTTGGTATTGTGGCCTTTTGTCCAGAATTGCCAGTAGAGGCTTGTAATCTGTTAGCAGTGTGAATTTCCATCTGTACAAGTACTTCTGGAATGTCCTGACACTGAAAATTATGCTCAAGGCCAGCCCAGTGGTGCTGAGGTTGAGGTGCTGGACTTCACACTCATGCCATGTCAGCAACCCGAGGTCGGGAGAGACCTCGGCTGCTGGGGTCAGTTGAAAGGGAGGAGGATTGAGCATCCCAGGACTGCCTCCTCCTCCGGGGAGGTGGGAAGGGATGACCGCAGACATGCTGGCTCCTGGAGGTGGCTGAAGCTGGTGCATGTCGCGTCCACTGTGGGATCGAGGCAGGCTGACGCTGGACATGCAGGGCACAGACAGGCTCGTGGAACATCCTTGGCATCATTGCACTCCCATGCCAATGGGGAGGAACCAAGTACAAGAAAATCCTCCCCACGCATGTGATGGTGGTCTGCACCCAAGTCAGCTCTCTGGTGCTCACCTGGCTTCTGTGGTGAGCAGGGTAAGTCCCCACCATGATGTGGCTGGGAGGGTAGGGGCATAGGGGTTGATCTCTGGCTGCGGCTGGGGCAGGCCAAAGAGACAGCTGGATGGGGAACCTAGGTACAACCCCCAGCCGAGGAGAGATAAACAATATAGGGAAAAAAATATGCAAGGCTTCTTTCTCGATCTGAGCATAATTGCTTTCACTTGGGGACAGTGTCTGGGAAGCAAAAGCAATTGGGTGTTCTTCTCCAGAAGGTAACACATGTGAGATGACAACCCCACTCCATATGGTGACACATTGCATGCCAGCCTCAGAAGTTTGGCTGGGTATAGTGCGCTAACCATTTGCTGCCTAAAAGACATTTCTTGCAAGTCTGAATGCTTCCTTACACTGTGGTGACCAATGCCATTGAGTTTCTTTCTGTAGTAAGTCATGGAGTGATTGCAACAATGTGGACAAATGAGCTAGAACTGTCCATAATAGTTGAAGAGGCCTAAGAATGATCTTCACTCTGTCACATTTGTTGGTGCAGATGTCTTACTGTAGCATCCACCTTGCTGTCTGTTGGGTGTAGGCCTGGTGTTGATCCAGTGATCTAGGTATTCAACAGAATTTTGCAGAAATTTGCATTTTGCAAGCTTTATTCTCAGTCCATACTGTTGCAGTCTGGTCAGAAATTGGTCCAGGATTGTCAGATGCTCTTCCACTGTGGGTGCTGTTAACAAGATATCATCCATGAAGCATACTACATGGTCTAGTCCATTCAGTATCTGGCCCATTGTGTTCTGGAAAATTGATGACGCGTGGAAACTCCATATGCCAAGCGATGATACCGTAAAGTCCCTGTGAGTGTTGATGGTTAGATACGGTTCCGACTTCTGGTTCCAGTTCCAATTGTTGGTATGCAAAAGATAAGTCCAACTTGCTAAAGAACTTGTCCCTGAGAGTGCAGCAAACAAGTCCTCTGCATTGGGTAATGGGTATGGATCTTGCTGTATACAACAGTTCAGTATAACTGTTGTAGTCATTACACAACCTCACTGCTTTGTCTTGTTTTGGTACCACAATGATGGGGCAGCCCAGTCACTCCTCTCTACTGTGAGATGATGCCATGACTTTCGAGACAGTCTAATTCCTTACCACTTTCCTTAAAGCATCACGGTACTGGTCGAGACTTGTGGAAAATTGAAACAGCTCCTGGTTGCAACTTGGATCTTTGCCTTGAAATCCCAGATCGTGCCGTAACTGTCCTGGAACAAGGACCATGTTTGTCCAGTACTTTTTTAATGCATCTTGTGGTGCTTTGCCATATTTAAGCTAAAGATCTTTTCCCAGTTCAATCTGATCTGCATGAGCCAGTCTCTGCCTAGTAATGCAGGTCTTTCTCCTTGCACCACCACCAGAGGCAAGTTCCATGTTCCTCCCTCATAGGTGACTAGCACTTAGATTTCCCCTAGCATCGGGATATGCTCTCCCATGTAAGTCAGAGCTGAATAGATGATGGTTGCAATGGGCACTGCTGAAGTTTCTCTCTGAAGATGTTCTCTGGCACAAGAGATACTGAGGCTTTGGTGTCTAGCTGCATGCTCACCGGGTTGCCTACTAGCTCAAGCTGGAGGTAAATTTCCTTCTGGTTGCCCATGTTGCATAAACCATGAACAGGCACAATGCCTCATCCTCTGTTTCAGTGGTTGCAGTGCCATCTGTGACATACTGTGCAGCAGCAGTCCATGATGTACTTTTGTACACCCTTTGTATGTGACCCACTTTTCCACAGCTGCGCATTTCTCATGTCGAAAGTGGCATGTGCTTTTGATGGGGTTACCTACATCGGTAACACGGTTTTGACTTTGCAGAAGTGCCCTGTGGTGCTGGCTTCCAAAATGTTTGAGGTTGCTGAGGAATGTGTGATGGACCACCGTGTGGTGTGTCATGTCCCTTTGTTCTAGGGTATGGGTAACCTTGTGAACTTTACTTTTTGGGGTTCAGAATGTCCCGCCAGTGCTTGAGAGCCTTTTGAGCAAGCTCCATGTGACTGCAATGTCACAAGTCATCCTAAAGTCTCGTTTTTTCTTGCAAAGCCTTTTCTGTTAGCTTCCCTTCTCAGACCACAGACCGCAGGGCATCATCCAGAGACTGACCAAACTCACAAGTGCGTAGACGCTTTAACGCGATGATGTAGTCAGCAATAGGTCTCTTCCTCTTGGTTGATGATAGAGAGTGTACCGCTCAGCAATGAGAAGGGACTGGGGTTTGAAATGCTTTGCAAGTGCCTCAATGACTTGGCGACATGTCAGGGTCAGGATGTCAGCAGGGGCTGTTAAATCACGAAGGCATAAATCTGTGGTTGCAAGATTGCTAGGAAGACATCTACTTACTCATCTTCTGCTATTTTGTTTGCCTTAAGCCAGCACTGGAAATGCTCTAGATATGAATCAAATGTTTCCTTGGATTCATCAAATTCAGGTACTCTGCCAGTTGCAGTCATGATGTCTGTGGCTAGGTGCTCAGTAGTTGCAGTGTCCACACACAAAACAGAAAGTGTTTTTTTCTGGCTTTTTTTTTCTCTTAGTGTGTGATGCAATTGCTCTGGTGTACCTCAAGAGACTGTTGAGCTGTGTTTACTGCTATGGGCAGTCTGACTTAGTATAACAGCCGAGATGTCAAAAGGAATTTTAGGTTTCAGGTTGGAGCCATAATTCACGTGCCTCGTGGAGGCCTGCTAGCAGCTGTGTTCTCTTTTCAACACATCAAAGTAGCAAACAGCTGTTTAGGGTTCTGTTTTATCTTTCTTTAGATAAATCTGTAGCCAGAGCATACAAGTGAGCAATTTATGGAGTTTTCAGCAAGCAGCCATAGAGAGACAGTTAAGCAGCCCAATGAACAGAATAGATGTAATGAGCTGGAAAGATTTACAGAGCAGTTTAAATAAAAGAAAACATGCATTTGTTTACATGACTCTTTAGTTGCACTCATAGGAGTTTTGGTGTTGATCCTTGTTACCAATGTGATATACTGAGGGTCAGTGCAGGAGAGACTCATACATGGTGTGTCACTTCAGTGACCATCTTTATTCTACTCTGAGATAGTGGTCTGCATCACTGGACATAAACGAGAAAAGCTTACTGTGCATGACATGAACTTACATATATAATGGACTACAATACCTATATGTATAAACAACAATTTAATCCACTTCAGTACCATATATATCCATGTATATACTACTATACATATCCATGCATATACTAGACAATGACTTTTCAGCTGTACCACAGTTGATATGTCATAGGACAACATGCCAGTAAAACTGCTCTGTGAAACCCAAACAACACTGTGGACAGTGTGAGTTTGTGTACTCTGTTTATGCTGTCAGGTGGTGGGGTGAGTAACTTAAAATACAGTTACAGTAAATAGTCAGGGCTTATTGTGTATGGAAAGCAGCCCTTTGAAAATGTTGTTGTGCACATCTGAAGTTGTGCACATTCTAAAGATGATATGTGCACGTTTTATCATTAACTCAGTTGTTTACCCCCTCATGGTCACTCCTGCACTTTCAGTTTCTCCACTGGCTCACTCACACACACAATGCTGCCACCCCCTTCCATGTTCAAGGTCCATATACTGCTATCTCAACCCCTTGATGAAAACACTGGCTCACTGTGTATAGTCTCCCATACATTATTCCTTATTTAAAATATAGAGGACCTTATATTCAGTTTCTGTATTAATTTATTTTGCCTCCATTGGAATGCCTGTTCTAGATCTCTCACTGTTCCCAATCTCTCTCCTCCCAGGTCATAGCTGGAAACTCCAGCCTACCTGGAAAAATGAAATTGGAGTTGTTTTGATTGTATCTGTCTTGAAAACAATCCCCTGGATGGTATCCTGCTATCTATAGTATTACAAATATACCCAGATAGTTTAATGGGACGTTTTGGCATAAAGAAGTGACATATAGAATGCACAAAAATCCTTAAAGCCTTACTTATAAGCATTTTGTCCTCAAGATTATCACCATTTTATATACATTTTTCTATATATGTATCTTTTTCTAAAAATTAACTATTTCATTATCTCTGTATTCTTTATCTCTTCATGATGTTTCTGAAGCTGTTTGATTGAGTACTTTAAGATGCATGATTTGCAATGAGGCCCAATTGGGCAGGTGAATTCATTAACTAATTATGTGTCTGGTATGCATAGCTTAAATACAAGTCTGTTTTCCTGAAGCTTCACCCACTGAAGACTCGCATGAGTCAAGGCGCTAGGGGTTAGCACTGAGTTTGCAGTCCTACGTTTTGTATACTTGTATGCTGGAATTAAACTTGGTCACTAAAATGATATTTTCTACACTTTTTGGACTCCAGCATTTTCTTTGAACTCCTTGTGTGAGCGCACTGTGAATTGTGGTTTGTGTTTATGTGGAGGTTTAACCACCTCCAGCATAGTGCAGCCGGGTCAGATTTGTAGCATCACAGTGGTGTGCGAAGGGAGTTTTGTTCATAGCTGGAAACAAGCCCATCTGTTCTCTGCTTACCTGATAAAATGTTTTAGGAATGAATGAATGAATGAATGAATGAATGAATGAATGAATGAATCATACATATATGGTTAACAGACTAATTCAAGCTTTCCATCTCAGGAACGATGATGACATCAATGACATCTCGAGCTTCATTCTGGAAGTCCCTATTATGTCATCACAACCCCTTGATGGAAACACAGCCTTGTTGTGCATGGTTGCCATACATTATTGTATATATTTAGAATTTTTGGTCTGTACAGGCAAAATGAGCAGAAGATTGCTTCCAGTTGTGACCCATTAAGAGAAATTAAGCACTAGGAGGTTAAATGACTTGCCCAAGATCATGCAGTGTGCAAGTGGCAGTTGTGGGATTCAAATCTGAGTGAGCTGGGTCTCATGGTTCTCAGCTGTGCTCCCCATCCATCAAGTTTTTATTCACCAGAACCAGTCTGCCTGGGCTTTACATCAGGATTACCTGAGCTACTTCCCAAACTTGTCGCTCTGCTTTCCTTCGCCATTCTCTGATGAGGTCCACATGGAGTGGCGCTGACAGTGCCTACATGACTCATTTAGACATAGCACTGTGGGGTTTTCTCCATTTTCTTTCTTCCCTTCAGAAAGCAAAATGACCATTACGATCTACCACACACACCACACCCCACGAGTCCTATACTGCACCGATTCAAGTCCACCCTGTACATACCCACAGTAAATATCCCTAAACTATGTGTGGGGGTAAACACAGTCCATTCACAGTGCACAGAGTCCTGGAGGAGCTCACAAAACTAAAGTTGGATAAAGCAATGGGGCCAGATGGCATGCACCCAAGGATATTAAGGGAGCTGCAAGGAGAGCTGGCAGTGCCTCTGGCAGCCACGTTCACCGAGTCCTCCAACACAGGAGTGGTTCCAGAGGACTGGAAAAGGGCACATGTAATCCTTCTACATAAAAGTGGAAGTAGGAGGAGGCAAACTGGAGGCTGGTCACCCTCACCTCAGTAGTGAGTAAGATGATGGCGGCACTGCTTAAAGAAAGAACAGTAGCACACATGGAATTCAACGGTGCTCAGGACCTAAGACAACATGGATTCACAGCAGGAAGGTTATGTCAGACAAATGTGATAGATGTTTTTGACTAGATGATGAAGGAAGTAAATTGGGGCGGGGGCGGTGGACAGCCTGCCTTGATTTCAGCAAGGCCTTCGACACTTGTACCGCATAAAAGGCTGGTTAACAAGATGAGCAGTCTGGGCATGGGACACAAGGTGGTAAACTGGGTTAGGAATTGGCTAATGAACAGGAGGCAGAGGATGGTGGTAAATGGGATCCAATCCAGGGAGAGGGGGTGACCAGTGGGTAGGTACCTCAGGGATCAGTCCTTGGGCCAGTCCTGTTTAATGTCTTCATTAGTGACATTGCAAAAGGGCTGGAGGGAAAGGTCTGCTTGTTTGCAGATGACACCAAGATCTGCAACAGGGTGGATACTCCAGGGGGTGGCAAAATGAAGTGGGACCTGGGGAAGCTTGAAAATGGTCTGAGGTGTGGCAACTGAGGTTCAATTCAAAGAAGTGCAAAATAATACACCTGGGATGAAGAAACCCTGGGAGAGCTACAGGATGGAGGGAGGGAGTTGCTGCTGATCACCAAGGAAGAAAGGGACCTGGGGTTATCATTTCAGATGACTTAAAGGCATCTAAGCAGAGTACAAGGGCTGCAGGGAGGGCCAGTGGCATGCTGGGGTGCATAGGTAAAGGTATCACTGGCAGAAGGTGGGATGTAGTGATGCCATTGGATAAAACACTGGAGAGGCTTCACCTAGAGTGCTGTATGCAGTTCTGGAGGCCACACCTTCATAGGGACATTGACGGGAGGCGGTCTAGAGAAGGGTGACAAAGACTGGGTACAGGGCTTGCACCAAAAACATATAAGGAGAGATTAAAGGACCTCAATATGTACTTCACTGGAGGAGAGGAGGGATCGGGTGACATGACTAAAACATTCAAGTACCTTAAGAGCATAAACAAGGTGCAGGGGGAGACATCTTCCAACATTGGAGGAGCACAAGAACGAGGGGGTATGATATGAAATTGGAAGGTGGCTGGTTGAGGGAAATGTGAGGAAGTTTTTCTTCACAGAGAGGGCGGTGGACACATGGAATAATCTGCCATAGGAGTTAGTGGGAGCGAGCACAGTGGAGGGATTTAAACATGCCTGGGACAGGCACAAGGGAACCTTGGAGGTGGGAAGGCGTGGAAAAGTCTTTGACCAGGTAGGGTCAGAGGCTGCAAACAAGTGTAGGGTGTATGGGCAGACTGGATGGGCCTAGTGGTCCTTATCTGCTGACAATTTCCATGTTTCTATAAAAGCCCCATGCCTGTCATTGGGTTTCCAGAGCTCCCAAATCTACAGATTCCTGTATTTTTACTTTTCTGTCTTTCCACCCCATTCCCCAGAACCCACCTTCCAGATTTCGTCCCTCTCTTTATTTGTGCCCAATTTCTGCCCCCCTTCTACCCAAATCCTGCCCCATCTCTTTATATTTTCTGACTGGTGGATGAGCCGAAATTTGCAGACTTTACCAATTAACAGCAAACACTCAAGAAGGCAGGTAAACGTTTGTCAGCAAGAAGCTGTGGGCAAGATGAGGGATGCTCACCACCCGGGGTGTTAACTATCATTACTTGTCTCGCAGTCTTTCCCCACTCATCGGCTTCACTCTCTATCTTTCTTTTTCTGCCTCTTTCTCTCACTGATGCCATCGCCTCTGACACGAGGGAATGTGGAAGTGAAAAGAAGACAACATGTCTGCTGCCGTCGGACTGCAAATTATTTTTGCATACCAACCCCTCGGCAGTTCTACCAAAATGTACACAAAAACCTAACACATCAAATAACCAAAATTTATAAAATGTTCCCTCCTCAAACAACACTACCTTCTCTCTCGATGGAGCACCGATTTCGTCCACCTGACCATCCCTTCTTTGCAATCCTTCCTATTTATTTTGCTGCCTTTGCTGTCGTGATACTGCTGCTGCTGCCTCCCACCCCAACCCAGCACTAATGGTATTGGTACCAAAGAGACTTACCTAACCCCGAGCCTTACATCCACACCTTAGGGAGAGAGACACAAACTGAAAGCTGCTGCTTTTACTCCTCTGGTCTTCGTGGTGGTCTCATCTCTTCAGTTTTGCTCACTTTCATCGTCTTTTTTCTTCTTCCATCAACACCTGTGATTTAGCAAAACCATTGAACTTGGCTTGGATCTTTCTGATTCCCTTCTCAAATGCCTGCCTTGCTAATACTGTGTTGCCTGTCTGTTGGCTCAGTCCATTGCTGCTATCCGCCAAAACCGATCAACCAGGGAGGCAGTATAGCGCAGTGGTTTAAGGCTCTGAGTTGCAAATCTGGTGATATCCAGTAGACCAGACCTGGGTTTGAAACCTACAGCTTCCACTTACATACTGTGTGACCCAGAGCAAGTCACTTAACTTCCTGTGCTCCCAGGTCGCTCCTGTAAAAGCTTTCAGCTTAGTGTGCTACTCCTGGTTGAACAACTAACAAAAACAAAAAAAAAAAAACACCCACCACTGCACATGCACTAATGAGGTGGGCAGGGTGGTGGGCGCCAATAGCTGATTATATGGCAGGAGCTGCTGGAAACAAAGGTAGTGGTTGATGTGGACAGGTCTTCAATCTCAACTACCCTGCCCCCACCCTCCAAAAGACACAACAGTTGGCCATATAACTTTCTCTGTCCAGGTGACTCTTATGGGAACATAAAATGGAGCTCTGTTTCAAGGTGCCCCTTATCGCATAGCAACCTAGGTAGCTGCCTAGTTCACTCTATCCTTAAGGCCAGCCCTGATTGTCCTATAAGTACTATAACCCACTATGCTATTTCATTCCCTTTAGCAGTCTGTAATGCAGATTTTATTTTCCAAAGTTATGAGAACTGCTGTGTCAATTACAATTCAAACCATCTGAAATGTACTTATGCCTATCCATACCTTTTGCCCCATGCCAGCTGTCATATCTGTGCTCTGTGATGGGCAGGTTTTCACGTCCCTTTTGTTACTTGTGCACTTCTGCCAGTCACAAGACATCCAATGAGCAGTCCCACGGTGAAGCACTGTCAACAAGCCTTTTTGTCCATCTAGTTCCATTTGTGTGCTGCCACCAACCTCAATGCTTTGTTACCAGTAATGAAAAAGGCAAATAAATTCAAACTGTTTGCAAAAATATCATCTGCCCACACACTATATTCATATGCTTAATGTGACATTCCTGGAAACACACCTGGAGTAGGTGCATCGCCAAGGACAATGGCAGCTTTCAGTTCCATTTAAGAATGATTCCGTGCTTGGCACTGTGCCCTGGGCTGTCTGCCCTACCGTCACAGCCACATACAAGGTCTCTTTGTTCAGCCTGGAAGTGCTGCCACCAACCAGTCTTGTTCTGTGTTGCAACACTCTTCATATTGATGGAAGAAGTGTGTTAGTCTGGTGTCGAAAAAGGTTCTTTAAGAATAGCACTGCATTACTGTGTGATTCAGTACTCTTAATATCTTGAAATGGCGGAGTTGGCAAACAAAGTCCCTGCAGAAAGGAGTATGTTGGGTTTTATGTGATAAGAAAGAGCGACAGCAAAACCGCCTCCCCGCAAAAGGGTGCCTAATATTGAGCGGCTCTCGCAAATAGCGTACGGATGCTCAGTCTGGCAATAAAAACACCTAAATATGTCTTTATGTGGGGCTATGCCTTCCACACACCCCCTTTGCAGGGGAAAGTCCCCTGCATCTCAAAATGAAGATTCCTAATTCCAGGGGAGGACATAGAACAAATTAGCAACTCCCTTGGGGAGCAAAATAGCTTCCTGCACCAAGATCTGAACCCGCACCTCAGGCTCCATACACCACATAGCCAGCTCAGCAGGGCTTGGCTAAATTAATCTATTTATGTCCTTCTTGCAGTATAGCGTGTATCTCTCAGTGCTACACTTCTATGATCATTCGGTGCTCTTTTTCTTCCCTCGCTCTACAGGTGAGCTGTAGAGATTGAGTGGCTCATATTGAGCCACCAGTAATACTCCCATATAGGTTTTTATCATATGTTGCCTGCAGGAATGCATCCTATGTATATCTGACTACGCCAAACTGTAACTTTGTTGCAAGACAGACATTGGGCCTCCAGTATGAGCATGGTGCCAACATGTGTCTTGTGGACTTCAATGTAATTTGATTACGATTTATTTAATTTTTATTTATTTAGTTTTTCTTGACCGGTAAGTGCACTAGACAAATCCTGCCTATTTTCAGGCATGACCCAGGGAGGGATACAGATGAATGTCAGCTGACCTTGAACCAGATTAAGCAGTTCTGGCAGTGACACCATGTTAGTAGCTTTTGGAGGCATAACTCAAAAATAATGTATTGGTATCAGTAGCAGCGGCATTTCCTCATCCAGTGTCAGTGACATATGCCTCATGCATGTCTTCAGTATCGCTGTTCTCTGTCTCATCATCTTCATCAGGACAATTGGGTGATGATGGAACGTAGTCTGAATTGTTGTCTTCTTCATATTCCAAGTCCTCAGCACTGTCGATGGAAGAGCAGTCACACGCCATTTCATCCTCTTCTTACTGACATCAGTAAGCAGCTCACACTATATGCCGATCTCTAGTTGGAGTACATTTCTGTGTTCCTGCAATGTATAGACAGTTACAGATAAGTGCAGCAATACATATTATCATTGCACAGCAGTTCATGATGGTGAGAATTAAACTGTAATCGCAGGTTTCCATTTAAATGATGAAATATTCACCGATTACTGCGGCTGCACATATCTATGATGAGAGGTGAACTTATTATGGATTGACTGCATATCTTTGCACTGGTATAGTGTTCATGAAGGACCCATTTCAGTTCCCTATCACCATCAACACAACAGTATTTCAGTGTCACACTTTCGGTGCCACTTTGTGTCTTCACACTACCAGTGCTTTTAGGACCACATATCTGCTCATAGCAGTAGCAGTTCAAACCATGTTGACCAAAAAAGAAAAAAACTACCATTATATAAAGCTGACGTCTTTTCCCAAATTCAACAAATCCATTGGGGTGGGCGGGGATGGGTGGGTAGGTGGATAAAAGAACAGGCACAGTGTAGTGGCTGAACAAAACACAGTAACACAGCAGCACCTCTACATCCATTTACTGCACTGCAGAGAATACTTTCAAGCAAATGCAGCTTTTATCCCATGTTCCTGAGTTTCACTACTTATCATATATTTTCATATTTGTCATCCAGAATGCAGGCAAAATAGTGTTTAGTAAGCATACTAATACTCAGCAGAACTGGTGGTATTCAGCTGCACCGGACATTCTCGAGACTATAATGCCCTCCGTCTGTTTCTTCTGACATCATTACATACACAGGCAGTCCTGTACAGCCAGATGCTACCCATGATGCTGGGTGTTTTACTTACTGGTCTGTATTACTTGACTGGGAAAAGTGAGCAAACACTTTGGTCTGAAGATGAGATTAGATTCATGTTGATGTCAGCACTGCTGCAAAAACATATTCTGAGTATGAGCCTTCATGAAAACATAAAGGGTAATGGATGGAGAACTGTGGACAACAGAGCTGGGTTCACTTCCACAGGTTGTCATGCCAAGCAAGTAAACCTCAGGAGTGATGCTCTAGCAGAGAATCATTGTCATGGCAACAGTGTTGTTTAATGTTGCCAAGCCACTGCCTTTTGATATAATGTATGACAAAGCAGTCAACTGAGGGCACATGAAAAAAGATAATTTTTACCAACGTTTGTTTTAAGTCTGACACGCAAGGACAGTGTGAGACATCAATACAGGTAATCAATAGTTTAAAGTAGTCAACAGAAATGGTGTACCATGAACATGATCACTAGCAGCTGAAAGAAAAATTACTCACCTTAGTAATGTTGTTTCTTCTAATGGAGTCTTGCTATATTATAGACATTAGCAGTTTGATCCAGCTCTAGAACTGCCCGGAATGAAATGGTTAAAACCATTCCAAAATAGAATTTTGGCAGGAGAGTAGCTCTATCTATGTCATTTCAAACTTGAACTGTCAGATCTTTACAAGCCAAACTCACTAAGGTCTGTGTGGAAGCTTGTAACTCACACTAGCCAAATGGCTACCTAAATAAAACAACCATTGATGGTTCCAACACCCAAGACTCAAGTCAGGGGACCAGAAATACTAACACCATTCTAATAATATGAAAATGGAACATAAGTATAATAAAACACGCACACGCAGCATACACATACACACCCCCAAAGTCCCAAAGGGGACAAAATGCTAACAGGACATAAGTAGTGCCCACACATGTTGCCCGCACCCCACCAAGTAGAGGTTCTGAGAGGGGCAGGTTGGGAGGTCTATAATATAGCAAGACTCCATTAGAAGAAACAACATTACTAAGATGAGTAATTTTTCTTCAAACAACATGAAGTCTTGCTATATTATAGACATTAGCAGAATACACAGCAGTACCTCCATGGAGGAGGGGCAGAACCTACTTAGGAATAGGCTCTGAAGAACAGCTGTGCCAAACCGAGCATCTCTCCTGGCCTGGACATCCAGGGAGTAACGCTTGGTAAAAGTGTGTACCGCTTTCCAAGTAGCAGCCTGGCAAATCTCTAATAAAGGGATATCTCTGGCAGCAGCTAGAGATGCAGCTGTACCCTGGTAGAATGAGCCCTCAAACTGGGGGCTCTGCCCACTTTCTGATAACAAATTGGATACAAGAGACAATCCACCTGGCTATTGATCTCTTAGTGGCAGGTTTGCCTTTCCCAGCTTCACCATAGGTAAGGAAAAGTTGGAGGATTCAACTGTGACCTTGGTACGCTCTATATAATAACTAAGAGCTCTTAACATCCAGGTTGTGCAACCTCCTCTCACCCAAGAGGAGTGATTAGTGAAAAATACTGGAAGGGAGATAGATTGATTAAGATGGAAATCTGAAACCACCTTAGGCAAAACTTCCTATTAGTCCTAAGGACTACCTTATCCCTGTGGAAAGAAATAAAGTCAGTCTCCACTGATAAGGCTTGCAATTCACTTATGCGCCTGGCAGAAGTGATAGCCACTAGAAAACAGTTTTCCAAGTTAGGTACTTAAGCTCTGCAGAAGACAGAGGTTCTGCAAGGGGTTGCATTAACTGGGCAATGCAAACATTAAGGTCCCAAGCAGGGGCCGGTTCCCGAAAGGGAGGATTAGTATGGAGTAATCCCTTAAAAACTTGGAAAACACAGAATGAGAGGAAAGAGGGGATGACTTTCCTGCTGACACAAAAGCAGACACAGCTGCCAAATGAACTCTCAGGGTAGCTGGTCTGAGACCCAAGGAATTAAGATGTACCATGTAATCTAACAAAATGGGCAATTCAGCAGATTCTGGGAAACATTTTTCAGCACACCAAATGGAAAACCTTTTCCATTTAGAACTATAAGTAGTCCTAGTGGAAGGCTTTCTGAAGCCTTTAGGATCTCAAGAACATCCTGAGAGAGAAATCAGCAAATTCTAACTCCTCAAGAGCCAGGCCTTGAGGTTGAGGGATTTGAGGTCCGGATACCAAACCCTTCCCTGGGCACAAGTCAACAGATTGTGATTCCTGGGGAGGCACAGGGAAGATGGACTGTCAGAGACAGAAGGAGTGGGTACCAGGGCTGCCTGGCCCAATCTGGGGCAATCAGAATCACCCTGCAAGGCTGAGATCTGATTTACTAGTACTTTGAATAGGAGAGGAAAGGGGGAAGCATAGAGGAACTTCCTCCCAATCCAGAAGAAGGGCATCCAGGGAACTGAGTCCAGCACTGGAGGCCTGCAACAGAACAGAGGAAGTCTGTGATTGTCTGGGGCTGCAAAAGATCTATCTGAGGGATGCCCCACCTGGCAAAAACTATCCCCAGCACTTGAGGATCCAGGGACCATTCGTGATGGCCCTGGGAAATCCTGCTGAGGGCATCCGCTAGACATTGTCCTTCCCTGGAAGATGAACTGCTATGAGGGAAGTGTTCAGGAATAGGCCAGAGACCACAACTTCATTGCCTCGTGCACAAGGCCGAAGACCGAGTGCCCCCTGTTTGTTGATGTACCACATTGTTGTGGTGTTGTCTGTTCTGACTTGTATCACCTTGTCATGGACAGATGCAGAAAAGCTTGAAGAGCTAAAAGACAGCTCTGAGTTCCAGCAAATTGATGTGGAGCAGAGATTCCTGGGGGACCAAACTCCCTGAGTGGAAAGGTCGCCCATGTGGGCTCCTCAACCCAGAAGGGAAGCATCTGTAGTGAGAGTCAAGTCGTGAGAAGGGGAAATGAAGGGGACCCCAGTCTTAAATTGCTCTGATCCTGCCACCACTGGAGAGCTAGGATCAAGGTTCGAGTCACTGGGACCAACTTGGAAAGGGGGTCTCTTCTCTGAGACCAAAAGGTTCTCCAGTGAAACTGAAAGTCTCTCATCTGAAATCTGGCTCCCTGCACAACAGCTGTGGATGCAGCCATGTGCCCCAGGAGCTGCAGAAAGTGTCTTGCTGGTCGAGACCTGCAGAGTGAAGGAAGAGGCCAGAGCCACTAAATTCCTTACCCTTTCTGGGGGAAGAAAGGCACTGGCTAGCTTTGTGTCCATTCTGCCCTATAAAGGTGAGTACCTGGACTGGTTCCAGAACCGACTTTTGGTAGGTTTAGCAGAAAACCCAGGGAGGTGAGAAGCTGCTGGGTGACCTGCAGGTGAGATTTTACTCTGTTCTGGGGACTGGCCTACAATGAGCCAGTCATCTAGATAGGAAAACAGCAATCCTCTGCCTCCTTAAGTGGGCCCTGCCACTGCTAGACACTTTGTGAATACCCTTGGAGCAGAGGTAAGGTCGAAGGGCATTGCTCTGAACTGGTAATGACCTGAGGGCAGTTCAAATCTGAGGTACTTGATGGGATCTTCTGATTAGGACATGGAAATAGGCATCCTTGAGGTCCAGGGAGGCTAGCCAGTCCCCTGGCCTTAGGGAAGGTAAAATCATTGCCAGAGTTCCCATTTTGAACTTTGGTTTCAGAAGATGCTTGTTCAGATATCTGAGATCTAAAATGGGCCGCCATTCTCCTGTCTTTTTGGGGTAAGGAAGTATCTGGAATACAGACCCCTGCCCTGATGCAGGGAGGAACCCTTTCTACTGCTCTGAGAGCTAACAGGATGAGACCTCTGTTTCCAGAGCGAGGGTCTCTGAAGCACTTGCAGGTAGAAAAGTCTGCTTCTCAACTTGGGAAACTTTTGAAGCTGAGAACCAGACTCTGGCTTACTACTTCCAGAACCCACTTGTCTGAGGTTAAAGAAGCCCAATTCTGACTGAAGTAAGCCAGCCTGCCCCACTGGTACAGGAGAATCGGCCCTGGGCACCCCATCAGGGTGCCTGTTTCTAGGAGCTTTAGGCTGGGGTGGGAGCAGGTCTGCCCCCCTCCTGCCCCTGCCTCTGAAGAAGCCCTCTGAGCAAAGGCAGAGGAGGCCTGAGTCTGGTAGAAAGGCTGTGAAAGGCCTACCCCTACCCCTGGGGGCATGCCTTTGAGGAGTGGCTTGCGCTCCTTAGCCTGGGCACTCTTGTAAGTAGTCCCATATTCATCCATCTTCTTCATGTAATTCTCTGTCTGCTCCCCAAACAGAGAATTTCCCACCACAGGAAATCCATAGCCTTAGTCTGGGTATCCTGTGACAAACTAGTACACCTGAGCCAGGCCAACCTACAAAAGCTACAGATGTGGCCATGACCCTAGAGGAAACATCATTAACATCCACAGCAGCATGAAACTGAACCTTAGAGGCTTCAATGCCATCAGCAGCCACCTGTTCTAGTTCACTAGCCAGCTGGCCATGGGCCTGCTTGGCCAATTGCATACAGTATCCCATCTAGATTTCTGATACCTAGCTACATAAGCCATATAATTTGCTTGCCTGAGTCCCAGAGAGGCTGCCATATACTGTTTTTTGCCATGGCATCAATCTTCCTGGAATCCTTGTCAGGAGGATGTGAAGCCAAGGAATATTAGCTTTATCACAGGCAGCAGCCTGAACTACCCCAACATGACTGCATTGCTGAGAAAGGAATTCTGTATCAGGGCCTGACAACGTATACCTTCTGTCCATCTTTTATCTACAGGAGGCACAGAATTAGGAGCTTTAAAATTTTAATTGTTTGTTTCTAAAAGACTTATGTAAAGGAATAGACAATCTCTAGACTCTGGAATATCCATCATTTCTACAAAATCAGGCTCTTCTTGCTCATCCACAGCCTCTTCTAAAGGAAGCTGGAGGTTTTAGCAACTTTTTATAAAACATAAAATGAGATGGGGACTCAGACAGCATAGGGGAGATTCTAAAGGTCTGTCTGGGGAGATGTCCGGTTCAATGGGCACACCAGACCTTCCCAGCCACATTCATGCTGTTCATAATCCTCCCCCTCCTCTGGTTCATAAAATTCCTCAATATCATAATCCTGAACCACTGGGACCGGACGAACCAACCTTTACCAGATAGTGGTGGTTCGGACGGACCCTGAGACAGTGACTGGACAATTCTTTGGCTTTAGCTATCTCTGCAGCAGTTGGAGAAGGAATTTTGGATTCCAGACCTGCTGATTTTCTTGTTTCTTTACTGGAATCGGTTCCTCAGAACCAGCTTTTCTTTGCCCGAGGAAGTCTGGCCCTGGTCAGAGGACACTCCCTCTGGTTCGTTGGCACCGAACCGGGCTGGCCATCGGGTCAGCGGACTTTTTGCCTCTCGTTCCCTGAGCCTGCCCAGTCTTTTTCCAGGGTGGCTGCAGGGAAATTCTACATACCTGGCAGTCTGACTGGAGGTGGTCAAACCCCAGACAATAAACACATGTGGTGTGTGGGTCAGCCTTGGCAAAGACTTCCCACAAACGTCACAGTGTTGAAACCCAGTGGGCGGTTTTCTTTTGGGTTTCTCAGACATAATGCCAGCCTAACAAAAACTTGCCTTTTAACGGCAGTGCAGGCAAGACACCCTTATAGGTTCCTAACCATGTCACGGGTATTGGAAAAACCGTAATAAATCCGTTTTTAGAACCGATAAGAACAGAACCGCACTCTAAAATAGTAACTTTTAGTTTTAAATGAGTTTTAAACCCACTGATCGGTTCAAAACCGAACCGATAACTTACAAGTTCCACACAGACAAAACCTTCATTTACTTACGGTTACCACAGATAGAGCTTGAACGAGCGGTTTTCGGTTAAAATAAAACTATTCTTGGTTAAATCCAACCGAGAAAACACTTTTAAACCGAGAAATGAACCGAGCAGAAGGAGAAATCTCGGAGCGACTGTTCACTGAGGCGGAGTAAAGAATCTGACAGTTCAAGTTTGAAATGACACAGATAGAGCTGCTCTCATGCCAAAAATTCTATTTTGGAATGGTTTTAACCATTTCATTCCGGGCAGTTCTAGAGCTGGATCAAACTGCTAATGTCTATAATATAGCAAGACTTCATGTTGTTTGAACAACCGATCTCCACATTTTCGAAATCTGTCATCTGGGGAATTAGAAAAAGGTAACGTGGGCCTTTCCAAGTGTGTATGACAGATTGTTTACTGGAGCCATTCTATGTTCACCTATCGAGGGTGCCTCTGCACAGCACTGACCAAAATAAATCCATAAATCATGGATTGGCACGGCTGTCAAGGAAGGATGAGACCATATGCATTGCAAGTTGTTGTGCCACTGTTGTTACATACTCAAGATGGTACAACAAAAGTTTGATGTTACATCGATGGTACAACAAGGATAGGAAATCATCAAATTCCATAGTTAATATTGCTATAATGTATGGGAGCCCTTATTACCTACTAAAAATAAGCTGTTTACAACCTTGTAATCCCATTGTTGTGATGTCAGAACCTTATAAAGCCCTCATCTGTGTCATAGCAGTGATTTTACAAAATGGAATGCCAATGTTATTCAGTATTCTACACACCCAAAATGCGATTGCTAGTCTCAGTACAGTATTCAAATAAAGTACAGTTACGTAAGAACTTACCATAACAGTAGATCTTCGAGAAGAGCTCTTGCAGCAGCTATTACCATTAGGACTAATACCACAGGCCTTAGGACCCACCAGAAAAACTTAGGTAATAACAGCAGGGGCCCGCCCCGACATCAGCTCCATCCCGAAGTCGGTCATGCACTGCCATAAAAGAGGCGGTCCCTGACTCCACCTCAGTTTACCCACTGAGGACCCAAAAGATCTTAGCATGCGAACCAGGAGAAGCGCACCTAGTCATGCTGAAACTCTCCAGGGGAAGGAGGGCAGGAAAGCAGCACCTGCTGCAAGAGCTCCTCTCGAAGATCTACTGTTATGGTAAGTTTTTATGTAACTGTACTATCTTGCCTTAAGGGGAAGCTCTTGCAGCAGGCTATTACCATTAGGACTGAATCATAAGCAGCTCCGCTAAGGAGGCTACAAGCCCTGGGAGGAGGATGACAGGAACTAGTACGATGGCATTGCCTAAACAGTTAGAGAGATAGCACATCAGGACAATAGTCCTTGAAGGACCACCAGGCCAAAACCGTCTTGGTGCCTGGAAGCAATGTCCAGGCTGTAATGCCTGACAAAGTATGTACTGAACTCCAAGTAGCTGCTGCATAAATGTCTCATATAGAGACATTTTTCAAAAAGCGAAGGAGGTAGAAACCCTCTGGTCGAATGGTAATTGTTGTAACAGAAGACTATACAGTGGACTAGCCACTGAGATATAGTCTGTTTAGACACCAGTTTGCCCAGGTGTTGAGGTGCAAAGGCCAACAAACAATTGCTCCGATTTGCAGTGTGCCACTGTACGCTTGAGGTAGTACTCAGCGCCTGTGGACATCAAAGTGTGTAAGAGAACTTCTCCACTGTTAGAAGGGTCAAATAATAAACTGGAAGGTCAAATGACTGGTTGAGGTTAATTCAGAAACCACTTTGGTTAGAAACTTATGATTTGTTCTGAGGAAACCTTTCCCTATGAAAAATCAAATAAGGCTCCTTGCACATCGGGGCCTGAAGCTCGAAACCCTTCGAGCTGAAGTAACAGCAACTAAAAGGACACCTTCCAGGAAAGATAACACATCTCACACTCTGCTGTGGGTTCAAAGGGAGGAGAGTAAGCCTCTCTAACAGAAAAAGGAGATCTCGGAATTGGATCCCTAATGGGAGGCTTAATATGAAGTATGCCCCATAAAAGGTGCGGGCCACATCCAGCTAGGCTAGGTTCTGCCCACAACCAGGACATGATAAGCTGAAATGGCCCACATATGCACCTTAATGGAAGAGTCGCTCAAGCCTTGTTGTAATAAGGAGAGGAGGGACTGTAATGCTGAGTTCACTGGAGAGGTAAGGGGATCCAGATGATCGATGTAGCCCAGAGGCAAAACACTTCCACTTCATAGCGTAAGTGGAATGAGTAGAGGCTTTCTCACTGAAACAAGGACATTTTCCACCTCATGGGAGACCCCATACTTTGTTTTAGCTATATCTGCATGAACCATGCATGAAGGGTGCAGGGCCTTGAGATCTGGATGCACCAGCTTTCTCTGATCCTGGGACAGCAACTGTGAGCATATTGGCAGTGGGACTGGAGGTTCCAGTGACAGCCACTGAAGTAGTGGGAACCAAATCTGCTGAGGCAACAGCAGGGTGATTGGGATCATGTGAGCCCCTCAGCCTGTATCTTCAACAGAACCCTGTAATTAGAGGAAGGCATAAAGGAACCTCCCTGTCCAGCAAAGGGAAAAACATCTGGCCAAAAGCACCAGGCGCATGTTCTATCAGCAGAAACTTGCCAGTTGGCATGCAGTGAGGCTCAAAGAGGTCCAGCTCTGGAAGACCCCAAGTGTCAAGAGCTAGTCTGCTATTGATTGGAGTAGCTTCCATTCATGCCTTGGAGTGAGACGCTTGGACTGTCTGCTGTGGTATTTTGGACGCCTGGAACATGCACTGCAGTCAAAGAGATTTGATGTTCCAGCGCCCAGAACCAGAGTCTCATCGCCTCCCTGCACAGGGGTAGGAGTGTGTTCCCCTTGCTTGTTGATATAGAAGACAACAGCCGTGTTGTCTGACTCAATGAGGAACAGCCTGGTGAATGGTACTCTTGTAAAGCTCGAAGGGCATTGAGGACCCTCAGATTTCTGAACATTGATGTGGAGGTCGATTCCTCTGGGGACCAAACGCCCTGAGTCTTGCTGTGCCCTAGGTGAGCCCCCAGCCAAGTCAGAGGCATCTGTCAGCAATATTTGACTCAGCGGCTCCTGTCTAAACAAGACCCTGCCTCCAAACTGAGGGATCTAACCACCAAAGAAGGGTCCTTTGACTGGCCCGAGATCCTGACCATATAGTTGAGACCACCAGAGCTTTGGTCCCACTGCACCCTGAGCATCCATTGTGGGACCCTCATATGGAGGCAGCCAAGGGAGTTACAGGGATGGCCTGCCATGTGTCCCAGTAGCCTGAGTAAGGTCCCATTCTGAACCTGTGGGGGTTACGAGGACCATTTGGGCCACTTCTGCAGGCAATCTCCCCTTTCCTGTGGGAGGAAGGCCATGCTCTGGACTGTATCCAGACCACACCTATAAACACGAGTCTTTGGCTGGGCTCTGGGGATGACTTTGCAAGATTCAGGGTGATCCCCAACTCTCAGAATAGCGTATAGGTGTCCCTGAGAGTTTGAAAGAGGGCATTCTTGATGAGGCCGCCAAGAACCAATCATCCAGGTAAGGGAAGACATAATGCCCTTGCACCATACAGCCACAGCTACCACTGCTAGGCACTTGGTAAAGACCAGAGGAGCAGAGGAGAGGCCAAATGGCAGAACCCAGAACTGGTAGTGTCCCCTTGGAAGTGGAACCTCAAGTACCTCCTGTGAGGGGAAAGACCCCGATATGCATGTATGCATCTTGCATGTCCAGGGAACACAGCCAGTCTCCCTCATGCAGCAGAGGATTGAGACCTGGAAGGGTCACCATCTGGAACCTTCAGTATTCTATACAGTTGTTTGAGGAGCTGAGGTCCAGGATGAACCTAAGATCCTGAGTTTTCTTTGGAACCAGGAAGAAGTGGGAGTAAACTCTTTTCCTGCTGCTGCAGGGGACTGGCCCTATCGCCTTTTTCACAGGAGAGTCTGAATCTCTCCTTCTATGAGAGGTACGTGAGAAGGAGGATACCTTGAGGACCTTGGTGGTGTCTCTGGGGGATCTGAGTGAACTCCAACGTATGTCCTCTCCTTATGATATCTAGGACCCAAAGGTCTGAAGTGATTTTGCTCCATCCCTCCAGGTGGAGGAGAAGTGACCCCCTACTGCCTACCCTGGTACCTCCTCTGGAGGAGGAGGGGTCAACAGGGAGTTATTGGGCATGACTCATGCCCTTAAGTGATCTAAGCAGGTAGGGCCTGCTTCATGAGGGAGAGGCCTTGAAGTAGAACAGAGGATGAGCAACTGATCGGGGGGCGGGGTCGGACTAGGTCAAAAATTTTGAGAGAGGACAGCCGAGAGGTCAGAGAAGGAACTATTTAAGCAGTCAGCAATAGCCATAGGATCAGTAGACAAGGCACCATTAACAAATAGATGGGCAGGAAGGAGGGGTCACAGCCTTGCCATTAATTTCCTTGATATTGTTCCAGAAATTATAGGATGAGCCCCAGGAGGAGGCAAGGGTGGACCTATAGTGTTCAGCTTTGGCTTCACGGATAGCCCAGGTACATTTATTTCTAGTGGTAAGGTAAGCTTGCCTGTCCACAGTCCTACCGATTCAACAGCCCTGTGCCAAAGGTTGGTGCTGTGGTGCATGAGACCAAGCAGAGATGGAGTGACCCAGGAGATTCACAGTCCTTGGAGACAACTTTGGAAAGGGGAGCAAAGGTGCCACAGGGCTTTTTGAAAACTTGGATAAAATAGAGAAGGGTGGAGTCAATGTCAGGGCATATGA
The DNA here is from genome assembly GCA_016271365.2 of Neoceratodus forsteri. Taxonomy (NCBI): domain Eukaryota; kingdom Metazoa; phylum Chordata; order Ceratodontiformes; family Ceratodontidae; genus Neoceratodus; species Neoceratodus forsteri. The sequence goes on from CM057450.1 coordinate 1,419,878,556, forward strand.
GATGAGTGGACAGTTTGAGTTGATGTTTAGACATCATGCATGACCAGGAGAAACTGATAGGGGAGTGATCACTGAGCACATCAGGGAGCACAGCGAGGTTGGAGATCTTGTGGGGTTTGTTGGATAGAACAAGATCTAGTAAGGTAGAGGTACCAGTGACCAGGTTAGATCTGATGGGCAGAGTAACAAATTGAGTAAGGTCTAGGGTAGCAGTGGCATCCCTAGCCTGAGAGGTGCAGTCAGCAAGCCAGTTAATGTTTAGGTCACTAGCAAGATTTGCTCCATCTTGGGGCAAGGAGGTAAGATGATCAAGGAGGATTGGAAGGCAAGGTGTTGGTGCCTAGGAGGGTGCAGTAATATATAAAGGGGCTCAAGAGGGTCAGAGGTAAGTTTGAGGGAGATGGCTTGGGTGCCGTGACTGAGCTGAGGGGTGGGGAGGGCATTCCCATGGATTGAGTTGTGGAGGTATATGGCACAACCCCACCATGCTTAGAGATCCAGTCCTCCCAAAAGTGAATACCAGGAGGAAGACAACAGTAGCATCAGGGGTGACCTTGGTAAGCCAGGTTTCAACAATGGCCAAGATATCAGGCTGGTGTAGAACAGTCCAACCCTGTAAGTCAGGGAATTTCTTTAGCAAACTGCATATGTTCATGGATGCAAGCACAGCAATGGGGCACCAGAGTGTGAGGGGTTAATAGAAGGGCCCAGGATTACTAATACTTTCTGTGCCCTGTTGTCCAGCCAATGTTTCACCCAGGCTACCACCCTGGGTCCCACCCCAGGCTGGCTAATTTGATTATTAATCTTCGTGGAACTGTGTCAAATACCTTGCTAAAGTCTAAGTAGGCCATGTCCACAACCCCTCCCTGGTCTGCAACTTTGGTCACCCAGTCAAAGAAATCGATTTGATTCATCTGACATGACCTTTCCGCTTGGAATCCATGCTGTCTTCGGTCCCAGCCCCACACTGGCCTCTAGGTACGCAACAATTCTTTCCTTCAGAAGTGATTTCATCATTTTCCCTACCACTGAGGTCAAACTGACAGGTCTGCAGTTTCCTGCCTGTCTTTCTCCCACTTTGTGAAGAGGAATCACATCCACCTTCCAGTCCTCAGGTACCACCCCATCCTCCCATGATTTGTTAAAAGGGTAGTCAGTGGTGTCACTAGTTTTCCCTTAATTTTTTAGAATTCTGGGGTGAATCCTATCAGGCCCCATTGCTTTGTCTACCTTCAGTTTTAGGAGTTGTTTCAGAACCCTTTCTTTTGTGAAAGGACTGAGATCGACCCCCTATCCAGAGTGCTTCTATTGATTGGATTAGGTACCTCCTCCTCTTCTTTTGTGAATACTGAGCAGAAGTATTCATTCAGTATCCTGCTTTTTCACTGTCCCTCTCTACCCACCCACCCACCATTCCTTTATTCAGCTTCACTATCCCTCCCTCCCTTTTTTCTTTCTACGCCCTAATGTCCCCTTCTTAACCGAGTTGGCTATCTTTCCTCGGTTTGGATCTTTGCAATTCTGACTGCCTTCCCCATTTTCTTCTGCTTTAACTTGTACAGTTCTCTGTCCTGCTCCTACTGTGTTTCTTTATGCTTCCTAAATACTATCTTTTTTCTCCTAACCTTCCTGCCACCTCTTTTGAGAACCATAGTGGTTTTTGCTTTCGTTTTGATTTTTTTATTGCTTCACACAAAGGCTTGTTGCCTCTGTGATGGCAGTTTGATATTTCCCATTGTTGCTCCACCCTCCTTCTAGCCTGTTTGCTAGTGCTTTTCTGAGGCACTCTCCCATTTTAACAAAATCAGTCCTCCTGAAGTCCAGTACCCTCACTTTGTATGGCTTGACTCTGCAGTTGAGTTTATTGTGAACCACACTGTTTGGTGGTGACTTGTTCACAGATGGCTAACCACTTTTAGATCCTCTTTCCATCCCCATTTGAGAGTACCAGGTCTAAGATTGCTCCCTCCCGAGTGAGTTCCAGCACTAGTTGTCTGAGGCATGCCCCTGTAGGGCATTGAAGTGGCCCTGCTCTTGGATGTGGCTGCAGCAAAGGTGCTCCAGTTAACATCTGCATATTCAGGTCCCCATCAACAATATCTCCTTTCTCTGCCATCCTAAGGATGCCTTCTATCATTTCCTTGTCCATTTCCTCCCCGAGATGGGGTCTATATACAACCCTGTGCGGATTGTGGTGCCATTTCCAGTCTCCATGGTAACCTACAGTGCTTCTTCTCCTCCCTGTTTACTGTTTTGTTCCATTGCTTTGATCCTCTCTTACATATAGAGCTACTCCCTCCTCTCTCTACCCTCCCTGTCTCTCTTGTAGATTGTGAACCCTGGTATGTTGACATCCCAGTCATGGTTCTCTGAGTACCATGTTTCTGTGGCTGCCACAATATCCAGGCATCCCTCTTCCATCAAGGCCACCAGTTCAGGAGCTTGTTACCTAGACTATGGGCATTGGTACTCATTACCCTCCAGTTGTTGATGGCCTTACCCCTTTTTCCCCATTTCTGTCCTTACTGCCTTTTTCTCTGTTTACCCTGCCCTTCTCCCCATCGACATCTCTGTCTTGGTGCTTACTCACTAACTACCTTGGTTAATTATTTTGGGGCTAGGATTTTGCCCTTTCAGTGCCTCCCTTGGCTAGTTTAGATGCTTGCCAATGAAGTATTTAAACCTATCACCTAGGATCCTGGTTCCCTCCTGGACAGATGCAGACCATTGTGCCAGTATAGGCCTGCATCCCTCCAGGTGGACCCCAATCCCAATGAAGCCAAAACCCTGTGCAGCTGCTCCCGTGATCATGAGGATTCGCCTCCCTGTCCCTCCAAACCATGGCACCAGGCAGGCACCTTACCTCCCTCACCGCCTCTCCCCAGTTCTACCCTCCTAACAATGGAGTCCCCACCAAGAGTTGTTTTCTTCCTGTGGGTCCCATGCCACCCTCCTGTGGGTCTCTTTTTGTGAGGTTCCCAGCATCCTCCTTGGTCTCCACTGCAGGTGCCTCTATAGAGGAACCACACTCTGCCAGAATGGCATATGAATTGTGGAGAGGTACAACTGGAGAAATGCACCTCTGTTCCACCACCCTCATCCTCCCAGAACCTACTGTGGTCCAACCGCCTCTTTCTTGGCAACCTCTGAGACAGTGGTGGTGGCCCTGGTAGTCCCTGGGTGGGACAGGAGGTCCCAAATCCTGGCCAACCCAGCCTGGAGATGAGCAACCCTTCCCTCAGCCCAGAGAGATGCCTGCAGATGGGACAACACCGCATCCTCCTGAATGTCTCCTGGAAGAGTGCTGCTCCACAGCCACTGCACTGCACCACTCCTATCATGTCTTATTTGTGGCCCTTAACTGTTGTTTTGTATACTTACTCTTTCCTCTCTGTTTATTTATTTATTTTTATATATAACTTTTTTCTCTCTACTTTCCTACTGCCTCTGTGAACTTAAAGTTCTGATCTTCCTGTTCCAGGACAGGAAGTTCCTATATTCCTCAGTAGTCTCTGTCTTACTTGCTCAGAGTCAGAACTCCAGCAGCTAGTGGGGATGGAGAGCTACTCTTTCCTTCTAGGATGGTGAGTCTTTGTGGCTCTGTGATCACTCCTTCCTGCTCTGAAACAAGAAGTTCCTGTTGTCAGTCAAATCTTGTGCCTATAAAAGTAGAACTGGTTAAGGGAGGAAGGAGGGCAATATAGTCCCAGTAGTAGAGTTTTAGCAGCTGTCTCCTTCCTCTTGCTGCTTTCTGCCAAAAGCTATCTAGGGCAGTTTTAAATCCAAAACACCTGGCTTCCTTCAGCCAAGCCACCCCCTAATTCACAGCTTCCTTCTACACCTAGCTAACTGCACAGATAATTCACTTCACCCAACCTCAGACAAAACACTAACTCATTTTTTTGTTTGTTTTTACCCTAAATTGCAGGTCCCAGTAGTAAAGTTCTAGTTATTTAGTCCCAGTAGAGCTTTAGCAGCTGTCTTCTTTCTTGCTACTTGTTGCATGCTGTGATGAAGTTAATACTTACTGGTTTGTTCGATTTGGCTGGTGTCTTCCGGATGGTGATGCACTTACGTATCAACCTATGGGGTCATCTTTAGAGTGTGGCACATCACCCAAAGTTGAGTGCTTTTATCTCGTGGAATTTAAAGTGACAGTGCTGTAATTACAAAGTGTGGTGTGCAAAGAGGCTTATGTTAAAAATGCTTACTGCACTTGAAATGGGACATTAACTGTAACCATGCAACCAGTTTGATGCCAAGTGTATGTACTATGGACGTGGAACCTTTGTAAAAGAGCCTTTGCTCAAAGGTATGTTGTAATCCTAGATTTAAATAAATAAAATAAAATAAATAAATGAATTACTGGAGGGGTGTAGCACAGATCAGCTAAGATGATCCAGGGGCTGGGGACTCACGTATGAGAGTAGGCTAAAGGTGTTTAAACATGTACTCGCTTGGAGGAGAGGAGGGACAGAGGGATAAGGATCGAGATATTCAAGCACATGACAGGATATACAAGACTGGTATGGAGGGGCTATTCAGGTAAGGTGGGAGGGACACTGAGGCCATAAAGGAGATTGGGGGTTCAGGAGGAAATGAGGAAACACTTTTTACAGAGAGGGTGGTGGCAGGGTGGAATGCGTACCAGCGGAGGTAGTAGCCTGTAAAACAGTGGGTTGTTGCAAAGGGTCTGGGACAGGGCAAGAGGGAGAATAAAGGAAGGGGGCATAGAGGAGGGCAGTTGCAGAATAGGGCTGCTAGCTGCACAGTGAAGCAGACTTGATAGACCAGATGGTCTTTTTCTGCTGGCAAATTTGTATGTTCGAATGTACATATGAATTTGCCACACATGCAGTCAGCCATGCTGTCATACTAACAATTTCTCACTAAGAAGACACACTTACATACATGCATTGTTCCAGGAAACACACAGTTCTTACATGTACAGTTGAACAATGACACTACCAGCATACATACCAAAACAAAATGTAAACACGATACATACAGACATATAGAAACAAAGGACAACCAAGATGCCCCTGCCCACCGCACGTGCACACACACACACACACACACACACACACACACACTTACAGCAAAAGCAGCATAACTCTACTGTGGATCACCTGCCAGGATTCAAACCCGTCCTAGCTAACAGCTAGAAGGACCACACCCTGATGATTTAGTAAACACTAAAGTTTTGCATGCCAGCTGCAATGCACAGAATGATCTCACATACATATGAATTTGCGACACACAGTCAACCATACTGTCAAACTAATAAGAAGACATACTTACACACATGCATTGTTCCAGGGAACACACAGTTCTTACATGTGTACAGTTGAACAGTGACAGAACTAGCATAGGTACCAAAAAATGTAAATATGCAAGTATACCATGACAAACACAGATAGAAACAAGTGACAACCAAGATGCCTCTCAAGCGGTGCACACACACACACACGCACACACACACAGCCAGATACCCACACATTCACACACACAGAACATATACACACCAGAAAGCAACATACTATTACTGTGGATCACCTGCTGGGATTTGAACCTGGTCCTAGCTGACAGCTTGAAGGACAAGACCCCGATGATTTATTCAACACTGAAGATTTGCATGCCAGCTGCAGCCCAAAGAATGGTTGCACGTACATATGAATTTGGCACACACATTGTCAGCCATGCTGTCATATGAACACTCTCTTACTAAAAGGACAAACATACATACATACATGCATTGTTCCAAGGAACACACAGTTCTTGCATGCATACAGTTGAACATCACAGTACCAGCATACAAGAAAGAAATGTAAACACGCAAGCATACCATAATACACAGACATATACAAACAAATGACAACTGAAATGCCCACCCCACCTACTACACACACACACTTGCATATGTATATCAGGCACAAACATTACCAGGCACACAACCACACTGAAACACACACTTACAGCAGAGAGCAGCATACCATACAGTGGATCACCTGCCAGGATTTGAACCAGGTCCTAGCTGACAACTAGGACCAGACCCCAATGATTTATTCAACACTAAGTATTTGCATGCCAGCTGCAGCCCAAAGACTGGTTGCAAATACATTTGAATTTGCCACGCATTACTGTCTGTAATGCTGACATAATAATAATCCCTCACTAAACAGACTTACATGCATTGTTACACTGAAACACACACTTCCTTAATGCATTCAGCTGAACAGTGACACTACCATTACACATAGAAAAAAGTAAACATGAAGTTATACAACAATACACACAGACATATAGGTACAAATGTCAACCAAGATGGCTCCCCACACACCCTTACACACGCATGCACGCACACACAATCAGCAATGCACTAGAATCAAGAAATGTAACTTAACCTGTTGTAGTTCTCTGTGCCATGGCACTTAACATACATGACCTTTTACAATCTTCCCAAGACTACCTGGTGTTGAGATTTGGCAGATATTGTTAAGTAGAACCTTTCCACAGTGTGGCAGGTGAAAAGGCTGAGATATTGAATGAATACTTTTGCTCAGTATTCACAAAAGAAGATGAGGAGGAGTTACTTAAACCAGACAATAGAAGCACTCTGGGATGGGTTGGCACCAGTCCATTTACAGAAGAAAGAGTCCTGAAAGAACTCCTAAAACTCAAGGTAGACAAAGCAATGGACAGGGGGACATGATAGAAACTTTCAAGTACCTCAAGGGAATCATCAAAGTCCAGGAGGGTAGCATCTTTCAGAAACAGAGATGTGTAAGAACAAGGAGGCACAATTTAAAGATAGAGGGGGACGGCTCAGGGGTAATGTGAGGAAATTTTTTTTCACGGAGAGAGTGGTGGATGCATGGAACCGCCTTCCTGGGGAGGTTGTTGGGTCTAAAACAGTGGGGAATTCAAATATGCATGGGACAGACATAAGGCAATTGTAGTGGAGGTTGCAGGAAGTAGGCTGTTGGTTAACTAGAATCTGCAGCTTATCCAATAGGAAGGAAATGGGCAGACTGGGTGGGCCAAGTGGTCCTTATCTGCCATCAAAGTCTATGTTTCTATGTTTCAAATGCAGCCCATATCGATTCCAAGAGACTTGGCCAGGACATACTGTGGCTCAAACAGTTTTCTGTAAAATGGGTACCACATAGACAGTTATTAATAGCACCTTTCCAGTTCATTCTATACTGTCTTACCACTTTCTCCCATCATGCCCTTAGTGCTGGATCATGAGGGAATCGATGCATGCTCACATTATCCTTATTGCTATTGGAGCAGCTATGTGCTACATAGGTATTCACCATCCTGAAGTACAGTTTGATGGATATACACAGAGAGGCAAATAACTGGTTAGAACACAAGAAGTGTGAGATCAATGAAGTGTACAGATTTTTATTTATTTATATAAAGTTTGGTAACTGGGAGAGGCACACTGAGCTGAGGCTTATTTCCAGGTGTGACCCAGGAGGGGAAACAAAGGAAACATGGTTACAAAAATAATTTTCAGGCTGGTTACAAATAGCCTGGACAAAGCACATGACTACAACAGTTTTGTGAGGTTAAACGAGCAAATAGTCGGGCATCACAGGAAGGTGACCAAAAATGACATGTATGCTAGGTCTTGATAAAAGGCTTTTATTTAAATAAACAAGATAAAAGCACAGCCAGCACTCTGCCTTAATGCATGGTCTTCATTTCATGTCATAAAGATGCTTTCTCAATGCGTAACCAACACCACAAAAGGCCCACCTAAATACGTAGAATTCTTAAAATATAGCACTACAAATCAGTACCTACAACAGTACATTACACACAGTAGTTTTAAATAGATCAGTACAACAGCTATTAAAGTGCTATATAATTACATCATTGTGTAGAAAAACACATACCCACTTAAATAAATCAAATTCTTCTATCTAATTATTAATTTCTAACATAGAAATAGATGAGATATTAAATGAACCCCTCACATACTACCAATAAAATGCAAAGCAGTACATATATACAAGGACAGCAACCAAACTAATCTGATATTCTACCTTTCTTTTAAAAAAGAACAATGCTAAACATGGCATTTAATCCTTTTAACCTATCGTTCCCAAAATACATTACCATCTACTTTCTGCCTTTAGGATTCTATTGTACAAATCCCCAAGGATGTTTAATACAATTTTTCTAGTCCATGGAATTTGAAAAATGTCCAGTGCCTTTTGCATAATATGCATAGCTAATGCATTAGTAATATCTTCATTTGTTATGCTCCTCAAATGTTCCGTAATTCTATTTTTAAAAAGTTTCTGAGTTTTCCTACATAGAAATCCCCACAGGTACATTGTGCTAAATAAATCACATTAACTGTGGAACAATTAATGAAATCACGGTTCAAATACTCTTTTCCTGTTACTGGATGTTTGAAAACAGTATCTGGATGCACATGTGGACAAATGTGCAATTCCCACATTGAAAAGTCCCACCTGGTAGTTCATATGGCTACCTGGAGGTTTAAACAGGCTACTGGTGACCAAGTCTGCAATGTTCTGACTTCTTCTATAGATCATCCTGGGGGTTCAGCCACATGTCTGGCTAACTTGCTCCAATTTCAGTATATACCAATGCTTGTTAAGGATATTGGCAATCATGAAACTCTGGAGTGTATAATCTGTAATAAAATTCAAAACTGTAATGTCACTCTGTTTGCCATCTTTTTCTTTACTTCTAACAAAGTTTCTCTATTCATTTCATCAACTGTTTTTCTACCCATAACAGTTCTCATCTATTATATCCCCTTTCTTAAAATATATTAATCAACTGTTTCACATCTTGTGCATATTGTTCAGGTGCAGATATGTTTCTTTTCAGATGCATCATCTGTCCCTTTGGGATGTTCTGGGAATATGTCTGGGATGACAACTGTTGTACAAATAACAAATAATTTCTGGCTGTGGGTTTAGTATAAAGTTTGGTATCAACCCACCCCTATTATTTTTAAAATACTTAAATCCAGAAACGGAATGTCAAAATCTTCTACCTGTTTAGAAAAACACAAACTTTATTAGTCGACTCAAGATAGGAGACAAAATAATCTAACAAATCCAGAGCCCCTCCACACAATAAATATGTCATCAATAAAATGTACATAAAAAACAAGATGCTGTTTAAAGGATTCTTGTCTGATACCACATGTACTTTCTCCCATTGCATGAGACATATGTTAGCATAATTTGTGGCAAATGAAGCCCCCTTGCAGTATCCTTTACTTGTAAGTAAAGGTCTGATCAAAACAAAAACCTTGTTAGTTAAGACCAACTCAGTCAGCCCAACCAAACATTCAATGAAAGAATTTGAATAATCTGTATAATCACACAGGAGGTTCTTAAAGCCTCCTAACCCTCTCATGAGGGATATTGTGTATAACTAGGCTTGGCATTATTAGATTTAAATCAGTAAATGTAGATAACTGTCGATTTCACTGCACACACACAAATAGATGAAAAATATTTCCATTGATGATAATCTAAATTTACAGATAGAAAAAGTAAGTTATGTTGTTATTTTGGCATGTGAAGATAACAATTTGTGCTTTTATCAGTTTGTAAATCCTCAGCATTTGCTGTCATTAATTGCAACAGTGAAAATTAAATCGATACAAATTGAAATAAATGCTTAAAACCCATAATTTTGTGCAACTGGTAAAGTTTAAATCAACAAAAACTGGGGAGGTTTAAAAATAAAAATCGATATTTTCCATCAAATTATAAAAAATAAAAATCGAAAACTGCCAACCCTATGAATAATGCACCAATATCCAAAGTTACAAGAAAATCTTCCTTATGCACTCAAATTTCTAAGACAGGAAATCACATCGGTAGTGTCCTCACATGTAAGGGCCACAAAGGGACCAAATGTTTTATATGTTGGTCCACAAATTTAGCTAATGGCTCAGTAACTGAGCCAATCACCAGTCGAGCCACAATTGGTCTAGCAGGGGATCACTTAAATTTTGTGAAAGTTATTTGTTGAAGTGGAGTGTGTAAGGAAGATCAGTTAGTAATGTACTGTTTGCCTTGTTATGTCACACTTGACCATGCACATGTGCCTATAAAACTAGTAACTTGACTCTTCATAGTAATTCCTAAAGAAAATCTTGTCAACTTTGGTCACTATAATTCATTATAATTCATAACGATTATCCATTTTAGGCAGCAGAACCATGTAACAGAAACCTGATTTAATCATTTCAACAAAAAATGTAATCCACAAGGCATGCCATAAGACACTTATGCCATATATGCTGACAAATTATTCTGACACTCAAAGAAGAACAATGACCCATTAACCATCCTTAGCCAAAAGGAATGAACAAATGACTTCTTCAAATATCTTAACATCCACCTAGACAACACCCTTCCTTCATCACACAGGTAGGCAGTATAGTGCAATGGCTTAAGGCTCTGAGCTGCAAATCTGGAGAACTGGTTTCAATCCCACAGCCCCCACTCTGCATACTGTCAGCCCTATGGAAGTCACTTAACTTCCCTGTGCCTCCCAGGCTGCACTGTAAACAAAGCTTTCAGCTTAGTGTGTCTCACCTGGTTAAACAATTGGAAAAACAAACAAACAAAAAACATATGGACCATGTAATTAAAACAGCAAATGCCAAACTGGGAATCCTATATCACCACAGGCAGGCAGTGACCCCAGAGGCTCTGAGCCTAGTAACCCAGAGTTCAATACTCGACCATAGGTTGCGGTCTAGTCACCTATGGCACTGCCACTGAATGAGCATTGCAAAGTGTCAAGTTACTACTAAATAAGCCCTGTCAGCTCGTATTTAGGGTTGGACACTTGACTCAGACTTGTAGCCTCTATTCAGACACTGGGTGGCTCCCCTGCTCCTTAGAGCCAGGTATCAGGCCTGCCTGATCATGAAAAAGCCCTTTGGGACTAGCACCTGATTCGATGGCTACTCTGTTCCAGCACATTATAACCACTTAAATGACTAGAAGATCAGCTAAAGGTGTGCTCCAGGTCCTCTTCAAGTGCACCTCCTTTGCCCAGCATTCTCTTTGGCTACCGTGGGCCTCAGTGGGTAAATGACCTCCCTCTTCCCTCTTAGAGCATGAAAGATTGGTTGTTTCAAAAGAGAGCTCTGATTATTCCTAGCCTGATCAAACCACTGTGACTGTCTCACCTAATCACTTAATATCCCTGTCACTATACCCTTCCTAACCCACCCAGAACAAATCCTCTCTGGCTGCTAACACATTACTACCAGCACTTAGAAACCAAACAACAAATCTAAGCTTATAAATGAGACATGACGTTTCCTGCTATTGCACTTGTAACTGCTCAACATCTTTTACTTTTAGTGAGCACGACTCTGCCAACTGGTATATATTTTCTTCCTTGTAATATGTGTAATGTAATGTGTGTTTGTGTTATTTGACTTGGAACCTTTGTAAAAGAGCCATGTGGGCTCAAAAGTACTAATCCAAACCTGAAATAAATAAATAAATAAATATCAATCAATCATTAGGTTTATTTGTTCAGTTTAAAAAAAACTATTACAAATTACAAATGCCAAATAATAAAATTCCAAGTTTACACTCCATCATACATCATTTCAATAAATACAGACAATAAAATATTTTCAAATGTAACTAAATAGACAATAAATTAAAATCAGGATAATTCCATTCCAGTATTACATTTAGTTAATTCCTTAAATATCTGAATCATAATGTATCATTTAGATTTTTCCACATCAGTTCCAGAAAGGACTCTAACATGATACTAAGTAATGCTTCTGAACAGTAAATAATCACTGACCCATCTTTAGAGATGAACAGATTTCATATAAGCAGCCACCTCATACATTACACTTAAATCCTTAGTATTTAGGAGGTGCAATATTATAGCTCGGGGAAGGTCAAGGCCAGCAAGATGTCACCCAGCCACTTCTCTCTCTGAGGTCTAAATAAGGGGCAAATCAGTAAATGTGCTTAGCATAACCTTCCAGAAACAGGCCACACTTACAGTAAGATGAATTGAGATTCACTGTCTTTTGCTTATGGTAGATGTAATTAGCTTTATATATTTCCAATCTAATCCTAGAAAAGCTCTTCTCTTAGAAGGATCTAACAATTTAAGGAGATACGGTTCTAATCCATGGTCTAGTTTTATTTGTTTGTACCATTTATATAATTTGGTTTGCTAATGTCTCTTTCATATTTTTTTATCTCTCTAACCTATTCTTAACATGACTCACAGCCTCATCCCAGGGTTGCAAAAATATCCCATAATATATGGCCTAAACCAATTGGAAAAGTAAATTTTAATTATGTTGATCGATGGAAATTCAAAACCAAGTTGAGAATATTCTAATTCTTCCTCCAAACATTGTCTAGGCAACCTTGTTTCATTTAAAAGTAATATTTTAATGGTTGCAATTATTTGTCTCTCTGACACCAAAGTACCTAGAGAGTATTGTCCAGTTTCAAAATTTAGAATAACCTTAGGGACAGATTGTGGGACCATCAATATATATCTATTTATCTTATTCAGTATTATTTGTAGTTATTTAATCTAACATTACCCAAATTTCTGCTGCATGCAGCATGCTTGATTTTATTTTGGCCTCCACTACCTTTAAAACACCTTTTACTGAACTTCTTCCCATTTTGGCATTAAAATCTTCAATGCGTTAAATGCCATTTTAGTTTTATTACTAATCAGAGCTACATGATCTTTCCATTTAAGGTTCTCTGCAAATCTTACACCCAAGTAGTCATAATATTTAACCTGGTCAACTTTTTCTTTATTTAACCACATGATGCATTTTCTCATTGTTATTGCCAAAACCAATGTTTTGTTTTTGTCAATTAATCTTTAATTTATGTATTTCACATTGTTCATAAAGACAATTAAGTTTTCTTTGTAATCCCAATTTTGAAGTTGATATCAGGACCAGATCATCTGCATATGCCAAACAATCAATCCTGGTATTCCCTACCTTGGGAGCATGAAAATCTGAGTTCTGTAATTTTATAAAAATCTCATTTATATAGATGTTAAATAGTAGTGGTGCCAAAACCAGCCCTGCTGTACCCCTATATTAGTAAAAGGGTAATGTTGTATTTCCCTGGTCATATTGGACCTTTGCCCAAGTATGACTATGTAGCCTAATCAGTATATTAGGTTAATCAGGGCAGATCCTCAGTTGTAGATCTTATCCCAAATAAGGGATCTGCTTATGCTATCAAAGGCAGAGGAGAAATCTATAAAGTCGTAAAATAGTTTTCCTTTCCTGATATATATATATATTTTCCAAGCCAAATGCTTCAAAACATAGCAATATTATATATTTGATCTTGACTTTCTGAAACCATTTTGAAACTCCTGTAGAATAGACCCATCCTCCACCCAGTCATTTAATCTCCCCAGAATTATTCTAGTGAATATTTTCTGGTATTATTTTATCTATAAGGCTAATTGGCCTATACATTTTAGGATTATTAGGATCATCTTTTATATATCTGATAAATTATACTTCCCTGCCAACTATTAGGTGTAGCATGTCCCTGCACTATGATGTTAAATATCTGATATAATATAGAGGTCCACCAATCAATATAATGTTTGTATAAATCACCTATAATTTTGTCTGGCCTGGTGCTTTGTTGTTTTTAACCACAATATAGCATTTCTTAATTCCCCTATAGAAATAAACAAGAAAGCTGGATAATTTAAATTGCCATATATAGCTAGAGTCTCTGGAGTAATTTGAGCTTCAGCTGATGAGAAATATAAATCAGAAAAGCAGGCTTTCCATGTACCTGGGAGGATAGGAGCTTCAACTTTAGTGGAGCATTTATCATAACCGTGACTTACTATTCTCCGTCATTTATTATCCTTATTAACAACCGCCATTTTAAGTTCTTCCCATCTTTTCTTAACATAAATTTGCCTTTCTTTGATCTAATATTTTCCTATATTTTCCCTTTCTTTATTTATATTAGTAGCATTTTTATTAAGATTCTGTGATTTGTTTATGAACCTCAAGATCTTAGTAAGAGTTATTTTGTTGCCTTTCTACATTTAGAATTAAACCAATTCTTACCATAATTGTGTTAGAAGTTATTTTATTTGTTACACAATGGGGTTTAATTTGTGTATTTGTCTCATTCCATTTAGATAAGGAGGAGGCAAAGTGGTTTCTTCCACAATAGATAGTCTAAGGCTTACCAACATAGAATCATTCAAATAATTACCAAAATTTGTATAGCATAAGGATTCCACTGTATCCTTCTCTGATTTATTATTTCATTCCACCCAATAAGGACTTCAGGTCTACCTCTGGTAATATTATCCATTTTGATTTTTAAGCTTACTGGGTTATGTGCCAATTCAATTCTACTCATTATTTCAAGATCTTGTACTATTTTAACAGCTTCAATATTCCCCAGTTCAAATCTATAATTGAAGAGCCTCAGCGGTCCATTGTATGTTAATTCTCAATTACTATCTCCTGGTAGCCTGCCATTAAGCAGTAACACATTTTGTTGGTCAATGAGAGAGCAAGTAATTTCCTCTCCCCTCTTTTATTTGATCTTGTGTCCTGGCTCTGTCTAGTATTACTGATTCCAGGATTAAGTTCTGGCAAGGTAGATAAAAATCTATATTATTACAATTTACTGAGATTCTTGCATTTAAGTTGCCCAGAAGTATTATAGGCACGTCAGGTTCCCTACTCAAAATATCACTCAGAATTAAATTATGTTTTGTTAAAGATTCATTTATGTCTTTGGAGGGTGGAAAGTAAACATTAACTAAAATTAGTTTGTTATGTGTATTTCCAACCTCCAATGATAACCCCAAAATATTGTCAGATGTATCATATTCTTTATACGTTTTAAAATTTAAATCAGTTTTAAATAAAGAGAGACTCCATTCATCTCTACCATCACCCAGGTTTCTTGAGGCAAATTATGTCAAAGTCTCCAGGAACCTAGCTACCTCAGGGTCAACTATTTTAGGTAAATTCCCTCTATGTTCTAGGACAGTACTTTCAAGCCAATAATATCCAAGACAGCTTCTTTTGTTATTTTTGGCCAGTCACTGAGTATCAATTCCCCACTATTTGGATTTACATTTCCTCTGATGCCAATCTCATTTGAAGTATTTTTCTGTTCTGGTAGTCCATTCATCTCAAAGCAAAATGTGAAGCCCCGATCTAATACCATAACTTGTTTTAATATTGTCTGTACTATGGTATAACTTTTAAAGTAATATCTATCTGAGAAGTGCTATTATAACGTTTGTATATTTTTATAAATTCTATTGATTTTGAGAATTTTTACTCCAGCTAATCTACAGAAACAGGCTGTTATTTTGTGTTCAATGTACCCTAGGAATCTTGCTCTCTCATTTCCCATCCAAACATAGTTATAGTCTTGTTTTCCCAAGTATTTGGATGTGTACTTGTCTGATATAGATGTCTCAAACTCTTCCCTTTACTATTATTACTTACTGTTGCTCTTTCTTCTTCTTTTCCATTTGACTCTATCTCTAATATTTCCAAAGTGTCTTGTGATGGTACAGTTTGTGCTGGCGTTATAATAATGCCCATATACCTTAGCATTTCTTGTTGGTCCCTATATCATGTCTACTACTGAACCCAATTTAGTGTATAAAAGGGTACAATGTGCATGGCCTTTATTTGGAGGTCTTATTATATGTATATCTGTTTCCATTTTTCCAAATGCAATATGTGCATTACTCAATCTTTTAATTTTTCTCTTGTTTCTCCTTGAAAATGGTCAGCTGTATATATTTCCATAAGATATTCCATGTCTGTCCCATTTAAATCAAAAACATTTATATACCATATTTATCTCCTTTTTGTCTTTCAGTAGTTTTTTCTGAATTCTTTTGTGATACTGAAATTAATACAAGGTGGCATCTGGCTGGCTTTTGACCTCCCATCAACTCTCAAATCTCTAGCATCCATACCTTCTTGTATAGCTCTATTTTCTTGTATAAGTCTGTATTTTTCCCAATCCTGCTTTGATCAGCTAATCCCTTCCTGCCCCTAGTGGCTGTATTTATTTCCTCATCTCCTTTTACTTCCAGGGTTCTTCTCTTTCCTGTTTCTATTTTCATTACCTTGTGTGTTTTAGGTAAAGTCTCCCTATCATGTCCTCTTTCTGTTTCCTATAGCACAGCTATCATTATATTTTTCACTTTTTATCTCTCTAGTTGGGTTTCTTCAGCTCTTTTAGGCACTTGATCACCTTTTGTTCTTTTAATTTCTTTAGTTAAACCCAAATTACAAGCTCAAGGATAATTTTTATCAAATGGGGAGGTAAATTCACCTGAGTAGCTTTTATTCTCTGTCTGATTCTCATTTTAGTCTCATCAATATTCTTAGTTTGTCCAGATTGATCTGCCATTATATGATTATTTTCTGACTGAGGTTCTCTAAGATTGCCCTATTGTAAAATAAACAATTTCTATAGTTATCCATCTCATCCTTAATCATGATAAAATTTTCTAAAACCACTATATTAGCATAATAGGGACTCTTAATAATTTCAAGAAGTTGTTTAAACAGGGAGCTAGATGAGGTAAAATCACCTTCCCAGAAAAAATATTCTTTATCAAAAACTGGACCTATAATATCTCTTTGACTGGGGCCTTAATAAGACCTAGGCCTATTTTCTCATTACTAATTCCAAGTTCATCTTGCTTTTCTCTAAATTTCTCAATCCTTCTATAACCTTACTTAAGTTCTGGGTGATCAATTTCATTTAATCCTCCTTCATTGCAGTCTTTAGACACTGCTCTTTCATTCTTGATTTCCATTTTGACTTATTATTTTAGAGGACCTCGGGTAAGTCTATTAGGGAGCCAAGTAATGGACCAACATCAGGAGAAAATCCTTCTAAAGGAAGATAGAGTCATCTCTGCTCTTACTGCTATATGACTTGTATGTCTGTATACTAGTCTCACTATACCTTTCTCGTAAAGAGTGGTCTGAAGGAAGATAAGGCTGGAAGGATTCATAAGAAGCCCAATCATAGGACTCCAGTGAAATTCTTCCATCTGAGGCAATAGTTTTGTCTTGTTTGTTATGCTTTGATTATGAGAACCAACAATCTCTTCTACCTGAACTCTTTCTTTATGATAAGTTGTACCAATTGGCTAGGGATACTAGTATAGTTATCAAGAAGTAGCCCCAAAGGACCCGGAAATGGTATCCCTATCCATATCTGTGAGCTTAAACTGCAGAGGATCTTCAAATTCTTCATTATTAGATCATTTAGGCCTCTTTCACCTTCTTTTTTCCTCATTTTTCCATCTTTTTTCCCTTGAATCACCACCATTTTGCCTGTCTCTCTCTCTCTCTCTCTCCTTTATTTACCATGACTTTTCCACTTCTGGTTTGCACCATCTAAAATTGCTAAAGTCAGCAAAAATGCTTGAGAGGCCTTAAGAGAAGGAAGAATGAGATCAAAATGGACAGTTGTACCAGTTATAACTCATAATTGTATAAATAGGATAAGTTTCAGTTGAATATAAATCAGATATACTATTCTGCCCCAAATATTCAGGGACAAGTAGTCTCCATGACAATAAACCCAACTGTAACATAAAGAATATTGCAATGATAAATAAAACCAGTACAACAGTGAACACAAGATAATAGAGCAAAAATGTCAGACTCTCAACATAAAGTTCAATAGGAGGAAAGAGTTCAAAACAAAATCATCGGATCAAACTGCAGTTCTTCATTCAGGCCAGGCCTTGTCCTCGGTCAAAAGAGCTTTGTTTTGTGTGTTTATGCATCCAATCTATTCCTTTCAGAATATAAATCGACAGTCCCTATATATATGCAGTACAATTAGGTGCAAGATGCCAAGCTCACAAAATGTCTCAAACTATAACATGGGCTTGATCCAAACCAGTACAGTTCACCAGGAATAGTTGTTACCTCCGCTTGCATCAATAATAACGGTATGTTGTATACTGCCACAGGGTAAATCAGGGTGTCTAAAATTCCAAGCCTTTGCAGGAAATGTATATAGAGTTCAGAGTTTCCAGTTCCACCCAAAAGTGTTTAGCAGCAGTTTTAAGTGCTCCGCAGACTGCAATTTAAAACAGATAAAATAATTTCACTGTTAGGCCCCAAATTGCAAGCTATGATAAATATAGAATTTTAACTAAACACACTAAGAACTCTCATAAACAGGATAAAGGAACACTTACTTCTGTCCCTTCAAAAAGAGCTTTTAATTACGCCAGGTCCACAATTTTCAGTGAACTATCTGAACTGTGTATCAGTTAAAGCACCTGCTTGAGTAATACTTAATTTAAAGCTGCACAAGATGCCAGATGCTAGCACGGCTTGAGACTCACAAAGCAAAAGCCTTTTCTGAGTTAGTGTATGCGATAGTGGGCAAAGCCTCCACTAATAAATGTTAAACCCAGATGAATCTTTACTAGATTTTACAATAGTAAAGTATAGCAAGAGGCTAATCAGCCAAAAATAAACTGATCAAGTAATCACTGCATTTCTTTTCAAGTGGCGCCTGCAACAGCTCCTGGATTGCGCCTGACATTTTTATATCAGCCAGATCAGATGACCCAATTTACATATGGCCAAACTTAACTTAGATAGCCTTCATTAAAGATTTATAATACAATTCCATGAAACCCCACAAACATAAACTAATAAACTAAAAGTATTAGCATCAAACAGCAATTTGGGGCAAACGAAAAGCACAAACACACAAAATATTCCAGGAGAGTGCAGCAAAACACCAATCGGGCAGAAATCAGCTTTCACTGAACTAACACTATAGATACTTATTTTTCCAAAACACTGCACCTTTTTCTCTCTTCTTTTCTCAGGCTCTCAGATCAATCTCGTCAGGCTTCTTCTTGGTCTATCTTGCCATCACCCTCATATCCAGTCTCTCCTCAGCTTGCCTTTCCAAGGGCCCCTTGTCTGCCACAATCTGCAATGGGCAACAGGACACCAGCCCTCCTGTGGGAAACAAGAGACACCGGGAGAGAAATGCCAGACACGAGACACAAGATGATCTGTAAGGTTTGTTAGTTATTAAACGGTGGCATACCTTTTTAGCATGAAAAAGCCTCTAACAAGCCCTGCTCTCACAGCAGATACCTAGCTCATGCACTGTGCAGCCTCTGCCAGCCTTGAGGAAAACTCCAGGAAACCCACAATGCCTGCACCAAAGCAACGACTAGCAAAGTCTGAGAACTTTTAAATCTTTAAGCTCTGAAGCACAAAAGGTATAATAGGAGTTAAATTCAGCAGTAACTGTCAATAAATAAATAAATAAACCTGTCTTGGTGGTGAGCACTGGCCGGTTGAACCACCATTCTGATCTGGTAGAGAAAATAACTGTAGGTGCCTTGGAATTTAATTATTCGGTGCATAGCAGTTTTCAACTTTTAGAGTTGTTTATTTTGAGTTTTCTGTATATTCCTACATTACACAATTTTCCTTTTGTTTTCTTATACTTAATAGATGTACTTATCTTTTATTGGTTAATTTCATACATTAGTTTGCATTACAAGTTCCATATGCAGTTTATATTTTATTTGCTAGTTTTATATCAACAAACATTATCTAAGCTAATTTAGTTAGTGAATCTATTCTGATGGTGAACTATATATATATATTTAGGGATACAGTTAAATGCCTAGAAATGTGCTGTTCTGAATTTTCTTTACTGTCAATTTGTACTGTTTAACCCTATTGCAGTGTATTCAGTGAGCTTATAGTTATATTTCTAGCCCCTCAAAAAGACTTTAAGCAACCTAAGTATCTGTTCGTGGAATGTGAAAGGCTTGGAAATCCCCATTAAGTGTACAAAAGTACTGACTTACCTCCATAAAAATAACATAGATATTGCTATTGCTGCAAGAGACACATCTATTGGCTATGAAGCATATAAACTAGCCAGAACACTGGTCTCTCATGTAGAATATAGTGTATTTAATACTAAGCAGAGAAGAACTGCTATTTTGACCAAGAAGGAACCAACTTTGTTAAAATAGATAATTTCACACACAAGGAGGGAAGCTATCAAATCGTAACTGGAGCCATAAATGGTTGCAGTGGTTATTTGTAACATATATGTTACAAATGTAAATCAGGACTCCCTTTCAACCAGATTGTAATGAAACTTGGTGTCATAAAAGATCACAAAATCTTTCTAGGGGAGACTTCAATAAGGTGATGGACCCCTTCTTGACAGAAATAGAACTTTAACCTCCTTAGATAGGACTAAGTCACAAACAACCTCGGTAAGATGATGGGGCTTTAAATCTGGTAGATGGCTGGAGACTGTTTCATCCTTTAGATGGGGATTACTCTTTTTCCTCTGCTTGCTACAACTCTTACAGCAGCATTGACTACTTTATGATTTCCAAGAACCTTTCTCAGTGTATTAAAGATAACATGCAAAGGTATTTTAAAAGGCAACCCTATTTGCTAGTAAGAGAACAATCAGGCTTTATGTATTACATAAAACCACAGGAATTACAATAGTTTATGTATAAATGCTATTTTATTGCCCCTCTTTTATTTTTATGCTGCCACCCTGCACTCTGGCCAATCCCTCTTTCAGGCCTCTCAGGACCTTCTGCCCTGACTGCTTCCCGACCCCGCTGCCCCACATTGCTGCCCCTAGGGTATCCCAATGTATCCTTCATTGGGTGAGTCCCTGTTTAACATAGGGAATGAGCCTTACTGGCCATTCCAATGGTTCTGGGTGCCACTAAGGTGGCTGATGGAGGTCTGGGAGCTCTGGCAGTGAGGATCCAGGAGGCTGTCACCCAATCGACCAGTGTGCCATTTTCTGCTTTTCTCCGATGAACATGATGTGCAGGATGCAAGGCAAATGCCAGCACCTGTCATGCTCCTTAGACAGTAGGACCCAGTGTGCTGCTGTATCCATGGCCTCTGCCAGGGGTCAGTAGGCACCGGTCCTCTATCCCACCCTCCCTGAGAGAGAAGGCGAGCAATCAGTGGACGCCAAGCCTTCTCTCCCGGCCAGCCCTCCGGATGCCCATGCCTCTCTTATTTGATGGCTTTACTGAAAGACCCTCAGACATTTTCAGACCAGCTGGTGATATCTTGGGTGAGCAGTGATGTAATTTAAACATGAATGACATCATTTTCATCAATGTCTTGGCAGCTTTGTATACACACAATACATCAGATTATGAAATGGCAAAATCAGTTGTCACTTTAAACAGTATGAAATGTACTATAAGATGTTAAATATCTAGTAACTTTCACAGAATAATCAGTAAAAATTTGGAGATAGTATTAACCAAGAGAAGGAGTGCCCAAACATCCTCAGATCATGTAGTTTCCCCATTTTCCTTACTGGAGGCAGTATAGCGAGTGGTTTATGGCTCTGAGCTGCAAACCTGGAGGCCAGGGTTTGAATCCCACAACCCCACTTGCATACTGTGTGACCTTGAGCAAGTCACTTAGATTCCTTGTGCTCCCAGGTCGCACTCTGAAACAAACTTTGGCTTAGTGTGCCTTTTCTGGTTAAACAATTCTCCCTTACTAACCTAAATGTAGTTTCATTTTGCTTCATCCCATTTGGTGAGGTTCTACAACACTCTCAGTATTTTGCATTTCCTGTAAAGGGTTCTCTTACCAGAAATTGTACCACTGCTTTTGTAACCCTCCTTCTTCAAAAATGTATATACTACCCTGTCCTTTGCTAATGTAAAAACTTTATTCATCTTTCTGAAAATGTTCACATCTTACTGTACCCTCACAATATTTTTACATTTACCTCTCCTTCTCAAAATTTGTTGTCTCAGAGGTGTTTCAGTCTCCTTCACATTGAAGGAGCTAATTGCTTTTCCTCCACAGCTCTTCCAAAGGATTAGGTGTGTATGTGGGGTGGAGCTGGCAACTGTCAGTAATTTCTAACCGAAAGAAGGGGTTAAAAGTCAGGTTAGTTGATATCTTGGAGGTAGAAGACTTGGTTTGCTGGCCAAGGCACCTAGCTTCACCTGAGCTCTTTCCTTCTAAGACTGCTTGAAAGGCAGAGTAGAGAAACTTACCAGAGCAAGGGAGAAGGATTTGGCTAACAGATTTACTGTGTGGTGGTGTTTTTATTTTTACTCACAGGGATTGCTACTGTTTGTTGCTAACATTTCATTGCTTTATTTTTTCTCTGATTCAAATTGTTGTTGCTGGTATACTCTTCTTCTGCATTATTACAAGGTGTGCCTACAGGTGTGTGCTAACAGATTACTGCTGTAATCTTCTGATTCAAATTGTCTTTTGCAAGGTATATCTTCTGTTACTGCTTTATTTTTCTCTGGAGCAAAGTGTTTTTACAGGGTATATTCTCTGAAATTACTGTATTACAGGTGGAGCTTACATTTTTGTGACTTTTTATCATTGGGCTAAGCAAAATTACTGTTTGACACTGTGTTTTATTTTATTCTTGTTTGTTGAAAAGGTTTGTTGTCTCAGAGGTGTTTCAGTCTCCTTCTCACATTGAAGGAGCTAATTGCTTTTCCTCCCACAGCTCTTCCAAAGGATTAGGTGTGTGTATGTGGGGTGGAGCTGGCAAACTGTCAGTACTTCCAACAGAAAGAAGGGTTAAAAAGTCAGGTTAGTTGATATCTTGGAGGTAGAAGACTTGGTTTGCTGGCCAAGGCACCTAGCTTCACCTGAGCTCTTCCTTCTAAGACTGCTTGAAAGGCAGAGTAGAGAAACTTACCAGAGCAAGGGAGAAGGATTAAGACTTAGTTTGGCTACAGATTTACTGTGTGGTGGTGTTTTATTTTTACTCACAGGGATTGCTACTGTTTGTTGCTAACATTTCATTGCTTTATTTTTTCTCTGATTCAAATTGTTGTTGCTGGTATACCTTCTTCTGCATTATTATAAGGTGTGCCTCACAGGTGTGCTAACAGATTACTGCTGTAATCTTCTGATTCAAATTGTCTTTTGCAAGGTATATCTTCTGTTACTGCTTTATTTTTCTCTGGAGCAAAGTGTTTTTACAGGGTATATCTTCTGAAATTACTGTATTACAGGTGGAGCTTACATTTTGTGACTTTTTTATCATTGGGCTAACAAAATTACTGTTTGACACTGTGTTTTATTTTATTCTTGTTTGTTGAAAAGGTTTGTTGTCTCAGAGGTGTTTCAGTCTCCTTCTCACATTGAAGGAGCTAATTGCTTTTCCTCCCACAGCTCTTCCAAAGGATTAGGTGTGTATGTGGGGTGGAGCTGGCAAATTGTCAGTAATTTCTAACCTAAAGAAGGTTAAAAAGTCAGTTAGTTGATATCTTGAGGTAGAAGACTTGGTTGCTGGCTAAGGCACCTAGCTTCACCTGAGCTCTTTCCTTCTAAGACTGCTTGAAAGGCAGAGTAGAGAAACTTACCAGAGCAAGGGAGAAGGATTTGGCTAAGCAGATTTACTGTGTGGTGGTGTTTTTATTTTTTACTCACAGGGATTGCTACTGTTTGTTGCTAACATTTCATTGCTTTATTTTTTCTCTGATTCAAATTGTTGTTGCTGGTATACCTTCTTCTGCATTATTACAAGGGTGTGCCTACAGGTGTGTGCTAACAGATTACTGCTGTAATCTTCTGATTCAAATTGTCTTTTGCAAGGTATATCTTCTGTTACTGCTTTATTTTTCTCTGGAGCAAAGTGTTTCTTACAGGGTATATCTTCTCTGAAATTATTACAGGTGGTGCTTTACAGGTTTTACAGTTTTATCTAACATTAGGATAAGCTTTCAGGGTTACTGCATTTGTTGTTGACTGATTGTTTCTGCTCTTACCTCCTTGTTCTTTCATCCGTGGTTCTTCTTTTAGGCAGGGAAGGGCCCAGCCACCCACCCCCATCCCCAACCACCCCATGCTACACTCCTTTATAGGGTACCACAGTTGTGACATTTCCTGTGGCAGAGCAGGAAGGGGCGGATCAGTGGGGCTTCCACAAGGTGATCTCATTTACAGGGCACTAGTAATTTAACTTGTTATAACAAGTTAAACAAAGCACAATTAAACCATTACTTGCAATTTTTTTTCCTTCTAATTACTCTGACTAGGTTACAAACCCAGCAACTTATTTGGAATGGATTTCATTAACTGCAGGTACTGTGGAACAATTTTCAGAAGGACAGTCTTATTACAGGATTTAGGACACTGTCCTACATGTGCTGAGCCTTTGGAGATCTTAGGGTCTCAGCTCAGTTGGGCAGAGATTGCGCCTCAAATTTCATATTGAAGAGGAAATACATTATAAGAACCACCCGCCATTTCCCCAGCATCTAACAGAAAACCTCTGACCGCAGAGGGTAGTTGGTCCAGGAGATTGGCAGGTGGTTAGGAGGAGCAAATCAGGTGCCCCATCACTCTCGCTCTCCAACACATTACCTCCAAAACCATATAAACACTACAACAGGTATCTGCCTCTTATCTCTGAAATCAAATAAAGAGGCAGAAGACACTGCAGAGCAGGACACTGTGGCACAGGAGCTAGCACAACAATACTCACCCAAATCAGGAACCAAAACTAAACAAGCACAAAGGAAATCCAAAAACTACTGATCATAGGAGACCATGATTCTGGGAGTTGATACCCATCTCCAGCCAGGGTGATGGTCAGATGTCTCCCAGGTACATCAACATGGAGAGACACTGACTGCATTGCTAAAATTGTTCACAAAGCAGGAGAAAACATTGATGTCCTAGTACACATAGGACTATCGATCCCACCAGCCGGTCAGTTGTGGAGACCAAGGAACACCTGACTAGGCTGGGTGACAAACTATCATCTATTTCGTCTGGCATCTCCTTCTCTGAGATCCTGCCAGTCTGGGAGAAGGGAGCAGATGGACTGGAAGGTCGAGAAGGGAGATAGGGAGCCAAACACGGGTTCAAGGACTGGTGCCAGGAAAAGGACATCGGATTTGTAGGGAACTGGCAACAGTTCTGGGAGCAAAGTTCTTTAAATTTGATGGACTGCATCTGACTAAAGAGGAGTCAGTGCATTGGGGCAGAAGTTTGACGCCTTTGAGAATATTTAAACTAGCAAATGGGGAGGGGTGCAGCACCTCATACGTCGAATGGGAAGAACACCCTCCCCTCAGCTAGTGGTCAAACAGGAATTCAGCGTGTTTGCCATTCATTTGCATCACCAGGTAAGAAAAAAGGTTTGTCTCCCATACGATGCACAGGGTAATGCCAAACTTCACCCAACAACTAACACACCAAAATCTGGCCAATGGAAAATCATGTATACAATGCTCACAGCCTGGGAAATAAGATCCCAGACCTGCAGGCAATAATGTCAGAGGCTAAACTGGACATAGTAGCAATTAGTGAGACGTGGTTTACCAGTAATCACACTTGGGAGACTTCAGTACCTGGCTATGTATTGTTCAGAAGAGACCGAGGTGCAAAAGGGGGGAGGAGTGACTCTGTATGTTAATGAAAATATCAAAGCTACAGAAATTCAGAATACACATAAGGAGCCAGAAGAACTGTGGGTCACCCTGGAAACAGGAAATGGGACAGCCATAAGAACTGGGTTGTCTACAGGCCCCAGACCAGAGGGAGGACATAGACACATTACTGTTAGAAGATATACAAAACATGACAGCTAAAGGGAGGTTCTGATAATGGGAGACTTCAACATGCCAGATACAGATTGGTCCAATACCAGCAGGAACATCTGCCAGAACTAGACTCATAGTGGATTCTCTGCAGGGGAGGGCCTCAAACAACTGGTACAGCAACCCACAAGAGACAGGGCTATCCTAGATCTAGTACTGACTAACAAAGAAGGGATCATAGATCTCAGGTAGAAGGTCACCGAGCAGTGACCATCACATGGTATGGTTCAATTTGGCTACTACATCTAAATCATCCCATTCCAAGGCAAAATATGGGACTTCAGAGGAGCTGACTTTGATAAGATGGCCAACAGAGTTAAGCTAGCCTGGCAAAAAAACACAGGTGAGGAGGTACAGGCAAAGTGGGCAAGATTAAGGATACAATACTTGAAGCAACATCCCATTGTGTTAGACAGAAAAGGAAGTGCAAAAGAAGAAGGAAACCACTTTGGTTCTCAAACAGTAAAGAGACAAGGTCAGAGCCAAAAGGCTGGCCTTCAGAAAAATATAAGGAACACAGCGGGATGAAGATAGGGAGGCATACCAAACTGCCCTAAGGGAAGCAGGCAAGGCAGTAAGGCAGGCAAAGTCCCAAACTGAGGAAACACTAGTACTAACAGTAAAAAGAAGGTGACAAGACTTTCTATAGATACATTAGTGAAAGGAGAAAGTCCAGAGGGGGTATTGCTAAGCTTAATGGAGAAAAGGGAGCATGTGAGGAGGAGGACCCTGTAAAGGCATCTATCCTAAATAGATACTTTGCTCAGTATTTACTGAAGAGAAGGTAGGGCAGGGCCCACAGCTCAGCATCATGGACACAGGGGAGGGAGATGAGCACTACTCCCTTCACAAAAGAAAGGGTCCTAAAAGAGCTTGCTAAGCTCAGGGTGGATAAGGCAATGGGACCTGATGGCATACATCCCAGGGTACTTAAGGAGCTAAAGGAGGAACTAGCAGAGCCATTAGCAGAATTGTTTAGTGAGTCTCTGAGCACAGGAGAGGTCCCAGAAGACTGGAGAAGAGCTCTATGTGATCCCACTCCACAAGAGTGGTAGCAGGGAGGAGGCGGGAACTACAGACCGGTCAGTCTTACCTCAGTAGTGGGCAAGATTATGGAGGCACTCCTTAAGGAAAGGATAGTGCAACACCTGGAATCCATAGGGGCACAGGATCCAAGACAGCATGGGTTTACAAAGGAAGGTCCTGTCAAACTAATCTCATAGATTTCTTTGACTGGGTAACTAGAGTGGTGGACCAAGGGGTGCAGTTGATGTCGCCTACCTTGACTTCAGCAAAGCTTTTGACACTGTTCCATAGAAGATTGATAAATAAGCTAGGTAGGCTCGGGTGGGTCAGAAGTTGGTCAACTGGGTGGCAAACTGGTTGACGGGCAGAAAACAGAGAGTGGTGGTAAATGGTATACAGTCAGAAGAGATGCAAGTCACAAGTGGGTACCTTAGGATCAGTCCTGGGGCCAGTCCTATTCAACATCTTCATTAGTGACCTTGCAGATGGACTAGAGGAAGGCTTGTCTGTTTGCAGATGACACCAAGATCTGCAACAGAGTAGATGATCCAGATGGGTGGGCAGAATGAGAAGAGATCTGGATAAACTAGCAGAATGGTCAGAAGAGTGGCAACTGGGATTTATGCAAAGAAGTGCAAAATCATGCACATAGGAGAGAAACCCTGAAGCCACTTATAGGCTGGGAGGGGAGTTGCTAGCAGTCACAAAGGAAGAAAGAGACTTGGGCATCATTATCACTGATGACCTAAAATCATCCAAGCAGACCTCTAAAGCAGTAGGTAAGGCTAGGGGGTGTTAGGGTGTATTAGTAGGGGTATCACAAGTCGAAGAGGGAGGTAATAATCCCTCTGTACAAGATACTGGTTAGGCCCCATCTAGAGTACTGTGGCAGTATTGGAGGCCACACCTTCACAAGGACATTAATCTCAAATTGAGGCAGTCCAGAGAAGGGCAACCAAAATGGTGCAGGACTGCATCAGAAGACATATGAGGACAGATTAACGGAGCTCAATATGTATACCCTTGAGCAAAGGAGGGAGAGAGGTGATATGATCGAGACATTTAAACACCTTAAGGGCATAAAACAAGGTGAAAGAGTCTAACATGTTTAAATATAAGAAAATAGCAGGACAAGAGGACACAGCATGAGATTAGAGGAGGCCGATTAAGGGGAATGTGAGGAAATTCTTTTCACAGAAAGGGTGGTGGATGCATGGAATGGCTTACCACAAGAAGTGGTGGCTATGAATACAGTGCAGGGCTTCAAACAGGCATGGGATAGGCATAAGGGAGCAATACAAATGACTATGAATAGATAGGTCACTGACAGAGCAAAGGCCGATGGCACATTTATAAGGTAGAAAAAGAAATGGGCAGACTGGATGGGCCTTATGGTCCTTATCTGCCGCCAACTTCTATGTTTCTATGTGTCTATGTTTCTATGTTCCACTTTACTCCTGCATCCTTCCAAATATGAACCTCATCTTCTACGCCTCTAAAAATCAGTTTTTTAACTCCAACCACCATATATACTATATGTGTGCATCTATCCCTGCACTCCTCCAAATGTACACCACCTGCACCCTCTCCAAATCTGTAACTTCACCACTCCCAAAATTTGCACTAGCATCCCTGCAACTCTTCTGAAATTTGAACTTGTACACCCAAAGTTTGCACTGTACTCATACACCCATGCTGAAATTTGTATGTATACCACTGACTCACTCCCCCAAATTGTACTTCTGCCCTTAGCATCCTTCCCAAAATCTGTACTTGTACCCCTTTCTCTCCCAAATGTGTAATTGTACCCCAGTATCCTCCCAAAATGTGTACTTGTACCTCTGCATGTACCCCCTAAATTTCTAATTGTACCTCTGCACACCTTCCAAAGTTTATAATTGTACCCCTGTACCCTCCCAAAAATTGTAACTGCACCCTCTCAAACTTGTACTTGTACTTCGCCTCCAAAAGTTGTACTTGTATCCATACAACTTTCCAAAAATGTATACTTTACCCCATTCACCTCCCAAAATGTGTACTTGTACCCTGTTTACCTCCCAAAATTTGTACTTGTACTCCTACATGCCTCCCAAAATGTGTACTTGTTTCCTGCACCCTCCCAAAATTTGTACTTCTATCCCTGCATCCTTTCAAAAATCTGTACTTGTGCCCTATTCACCTCCCAAAATGTGTATTTGTACCCCTACATGCCTCACAAAAGTTGTACTTGTATCCTTGCACGCTTCTAGAAATGTGTACTTGTACCACTCCCAAAATCTATACAGGTACCCCATTCACCTCCCAAAATTTGTACTTGTACCCTACATGCCTCCCAGAAGTTCTACTTCTATCCTGTACCTTCCAGAAATGTATACTTGTACCCCCACACCCTCCCAAAATTTGTACTTGAAATTTCTAGTCACCTCCCAAAATTTGTATCTGCACCTCTACACCTTCCTAAAATGTATACTTGTGCCCCATTCCTCCCAAAATTTGTACTTACACCCCTACACCCCAAAATGTGTACTTGAACCCCTATTCACCTCCCAAATGTGTACTTTTACCCCATTCTACCTCCCAAATTTGTACTTGTACCCCATACCCCACCCCAAATTTGTACTTGTACCCTATTCAATTCTCCCCAGAATTTCTACTTGCACCCCACACCCCTCCCAAAATCCCATCTGAAATGTCTACTGCACTTGCACCCCTACCAAAATGTGTACTACTTACCCTTGCAAAATGTGTATTTGTACCCAGCACCCTTCCAAAATTTGTACTTGTACCCCTGCACTCAACCTAAAATTTGTACTTGTACCTTCCAAAATTTGTACTTGCACCCTCAGCCAGCCCAAAATTTGTACTTCACCCCCCAAAATTTGTACTTGTACTCCTACACCTTCCAAAATTTGTAATTGTACTCCTGCACTCTTCCCAAAATGTATACTTGCACTCCTGCCCCTGATGAAATCTGTACTTCACATATTCCTCCATAAATTTCTACTTGTACCCTGCATCCTCTCAAACTTTGTAGATGCATCCCTGCCTCCTTCCCTAAATTTGTACTTGCACCTCTGCACATACCCAAAATTGTAATGCCCTGTGCACCTTCCAGAATTTGTACTATGCCCTGCAACCTCTAAAATTTGTATTTCTACCCTGCACCCCTCCACAAAATTGGTATTTTGCACACCTGCACCCTTCCCAAAATTTATACTTGTACCCCTGTACCTCTCCTGAAATTTGTACTTGCAGCCTCTGCTGAAACAGGCATCCCTCCCAAACGTTACCATCTCCACACCTCTTAAACTGTGCAAACGGCTGAGGTGCAGACTTTGTGAGTAGTGTGAAAGGTACAGTACATACCTTTGGAGTAGTATAGGGCAAAGGTGCAACATGTGAAGTGGTGTAATGGTAGGCATGTAAATTGTGTGAGGGTTGCACGAGAAGGATGTGTTTTTGACAGTCTTGGAAATTGTGCTATTTGTCCAGGCAATGGAGTAAAACATTTGGGTAAGAGTCTGGATTATGGGAGGGGTACAGGAGAAGGGGTAGAAGTCTTGTGAGAATGGAGCTAGGGGTTAATTATAGTTTTCAGAGTGTGGAAGCGGTAAAAACTTTATAATGTTTCAGGTGCTGGGGTGGAAATTTTGGGAAGGGAGTGAGGAAGAAGTATAGATTTAGGTTTAGGGCAAAGTTGTGAAAGGTTGCAGGTTTGGGGGGCTGTAGGGGTACAAGCTTTAGGTGTCATAAGGTAGGGTACAAATCATTGTGGGAGAAATGTATGGTATAAATTTGGAACTTGCACAGATGGACACACATCGTGGGTGAGGATAGGATACAAATGTTGCTGGTGTAGGGTCAGAGTACAATCTCTGCGAGGTATGTAAGGGGTGAGTGGGCAATATTAGAATGGGTGCAAGGCATGACAAGAGATATCAAGGGCAAGGGAGCAGATTTAAGGATACATGAACCTTTTTGAAAGGCAGATGTACACATTTTAGGAGAGGTGCAGTGGTAAGTACATTTCAGGAGGTGTGTGGGAGAAAGGTATAAGTCAATAAAGTGGTACAAGGTGGAGCTAGAAACTGTGGCATCTTTTGGAATAATTCCAAGGAGGGGCAGTATAGAGTTGTACATTTTGTGGGATTATACATTTGGATAGCGGTACTGGGGTAGTAGTACCCTTTTGTGAATGATTTGGGACCTCAGCAAAGGGTGACTCTGGAAAGAATAAATTAGGAGGGAGTTGTGGTGGCTGCATTCAGGGCTGGAATGGGAGCACAGAAAACAAAGTTACATTTTAAGAATATGAGTTTTTTTTGGGGGTGCATACAGTGCTCAAATGGTTGGTGATCAACCTAGGGAACTTGCCAGATATTTAACATTTTGTTTTACTGGTATAAGTACATTAATAAAAGCCTCCTATCAGAAAACTGGTAGCAAAGACTGATTTCTGACAATTTGATATACTATGTGTACTAAGCCGACAGGACCTGGAGGAAAATGATGTAATTGTTGCTTGAATGACATCAGTTCCAATCCAAGATTCAGCTGGCTGATTTGAAATAAGTCTGGGGATTTTTTTTGTAAAACCATCACATAATAGAGGCAACAAAATAGCATTCATACATGCCTAATTGCAGTTTCTGAACTTTATTTGCAACAAATGAAGCCTAGTTGTCCTCATGGGGGCAAATAATAAATTTTAAAGCTTTGCATTTGATCTTTAAATTATGTTATGCTTACTTAAAAAAAAAAAAAAAAAAGAAAGAGCATCACTCCCAGGACCAGGGTAGGACCAAACAGAACTGAAAAAAGCACTCTTTATGGGACAGCTGCTTAATCGGGATGAAAAGGCATCCACCGAGGTTCCCGATTAGTGACTTCTATTGTACTAGGAAAATGTATGCTTCAAATGGAAAAGATTTTCCCAGTGGTGTACTTCTAAGCAGATCAGTCTTCTCCAGGCAAATCTGCCCACGCCTTGGACTACCTCCTGCACCTACAAACCTTAGGCCTCAGCTCTGCATCAGCAGGCAAACAGAAAACAGTGGCTTCTCATCACATTTTCAAGTGGTTAGAGACTTGCATCTGTTACCCCCCTTTTAGGAGACTGTCCTCCCTGGGATCTGAACATCTTTATAGCCAAGCTCATGGACCTCCTTTGAGTCCATGGCCACTGCCGATTTAAAGTATGTCACTTGGAAGACAGTCTTTCTGGTAGCCATCATTTTGGCCAGAAGGGTGTGCGCAATGCAGGCCCCTACACTGACTCTAATTACATCATCTTCCACAGGGATAAAGTAGTCCTTAGGACTAACAAAAATTCCTTTCCAATGTGGTGTCCAAGTTTCACCTGAACCAGTCCATCATCCTTCCTGTGTTCTTTACAGAGAGGTCCAGCACTGGTGAGCAGAGGCTACACAGCCTGGATGTTAAGAGGTCCCTGAGATACTATCTGGAGTGTACTAAAGACCATAGATAGTCCCATGCTCAGTTGTTCCTCACATATGGGGAAGTGGGAAAGGGCAACCCAGCCTCAAAGAGGACTATTGCCTGCTGGATCATTGCTTGCATCCATTTCTGTTACTCTAAAGTTGGCAAATAGCCACCTCAGGGTCTCAGGCCACACTCCACTCGTGGCACTGCTGCCTCTGTGGCAGCAGCTAGGATGTTCCTTGCTGGAAATCTGTAAAGCAGCTACATGGAAAACAGTTCACACCTTCACAAAGCACTGTTGCCTGGATGTACAATCCAGAAAGAATGCTAGGTTTGGCACTGCTGTACTGTAGAACCTTTTCCCCCACGTAGGTTCTGTACCCAGCCTCCCAGATACCACTTTGTAGTCTGCAAATAGTTAAGCATAATGAGGGATTCCTGGGGTTTGAAGAAAAAATTACCATAGTAATATTGTTTTTCCAAGGGATCCTCATTATGCATAAATGTCCCACCCTACTCCCACCCCCTTCCAGAACCAGGAAAAGGTTCCACAATAATCAGTTTGTATTCCTTTTAATTGCTTGAGCATTACTTGTTCATTCACAAATAAAATAAATACTTTTTCTGTTTATTTTCTTGGTTGCCACACTTGGCTCTCTGGGCCATATTTTAATGTTTGTTTCAGATATAGAAAGATTAGTAGACTGGGTGGGTTAGATTTAGAAAGATTAGTAGACTGCATGAGGGTCTCCTTGGTTTAGGCTACAAAAGGATCTAACATTAGGCTGCAGAGCGCAGTGACACCTATTGAGGTTTGAATTTGGTTCCAAATTCTACCTGCACGCCGGGCAGCTTCAACTGCTGAGCTCACTGCATATAGTTACACATAATGAGGATCCCTTGGAAGAAAAAATATTACTATGGTAAGTGATTTTTCTTTCTGTGGACCCTCTGGAAGGGCCTGGGCTGCTGTTTTAGCCTTTTGCAGACAGTATTCTGATACTTGACCATATGTGCCTGACAGTTTCCTATTCTGAGGCTCAGTGTGGCAGAGGCAAGGTTCTCTTTTCCCATGAGGTCCAGTTTACTCGACTTCTTTATCTGGAGGAGAGAACTGAGGTGTTTAGGCACCTTAGACCTATCATAGGTTGCCTTATTACAAACGAATCAGCCTCAGATTGCCCTGCAAAAAGGGCTTTCCTAAGGAGGCCTGGCACAGCTTGTCTGTCTTTCTGGGCATGGCAGGTATCAAGCTGGGCCTGTGCCTGGCAGTCAGGGTGACATCTGCTAGTGCAGCCAATAGAGGAGGGATAACTAGGGTGGAGAATCTGGTAGTTCTAAACTCTACCAGGTTTCTCCTAGTAATGTTCTGCTCTTGGGTATCAAACCCCATGGCAGTTTGAAGCTGCTTCATCATTGAGACACAGGAAAGGTCTTCAGGTGGGGACCGGGGGTATATAATGTAGAGTCCTCACTCCTGGTAGAAACGTTGGAGCCAGCTCTGTCAGATGGACTCCCATCCATATCTTCCTCTTCCTGTGTCATGAGGTCAGGGATGTATTCCTGATCCTCGTTGACAAGCTCTGAAGGCTGCAAGGGGAGAGAGCAAGGATGTCAACATCTAGGAGCAAGCAAGGTATGTCGACATGGCAGGCACTGACCGGGGCTGGTCTTATAGGCCCCATCATTGCTGTGCCTGGAGGGGCACAAGGCACTGTATAAGCTCCACAAGGAGGAGAGCACTGTCTGTATGTTGATGGTGGCCTGCATTGCAGGAGCACCTTGGAATGTTGACAGGGAGGAAGGGGCCCCAGCATTGACAGAGTGCCTTGATGTCAAGCGGACAGACAGAAGACCTGACAATGTTGAGCCAGCACCAGTCGTAGGAGGTCCAGCAGAACCTGCTGCCAGTCGTCCTTGAGGGAGCTGAGGACTGAGCAGCAGGGCTTGCAATATCGACAGGGGCGCCAGCAGCCCCAACATCGACAGGCCTTTGCCAGCCATGGAAGGTCTGGCAGAACTCACTGCTAGAGCCGACCCTGTGGGAGTGAGGATTTGGGCGGCAGAAGTTGTTGCCACTAAAGTGGACAATGGCGTTGCAGCGGTTGGTGCTAAGCTCAGCGGTGACTGAGAGCATACTGGAGGTATCCTTGCTCTGTTCCCCTCCCGGTGTTTGTCCTTTCCTGTGGACTTGTCTCAGGCCTTGAAGGAGTGGAAACCCAAGGATGGGGCCAGCGACATGGACTAGCTTTGCGCCTAGAGCTCTCTCCATTCTGGCTACCTTCTGTTCTAGGAGTAAACACTGCTGGACTTTTTGGCAAGGCCACCAGATAGCTTCATTAAACTGTAGGTAGAGCTCACAGGCCTTAATGTTGTGGGCCTCCAAGACAGCGGATCCAGATGTCGTGGAGTAGATAGTTCCACCGCACTCGCAGTAACGAAAGAGTTTAGTGGAATCTTTCATCAACATACACGATGGCAATGACTTTAGAAATAAAGGCAGATGGCAAATTTAACATTTGTATGTGCTGGACCATGCAATTAGTATGTTTAAATCCTGTCTGATACGGGTTAGTCTCTGCATAGATCAGTTAGACGCGTGCTGCAGGTACAGAATGTACAAATGTATTTAAATTTTAAACAGTATGAAGCTGGTTAGTACCTACTGTAATAGTAGATTTTGAGAGGTACATCCCTGTATTTGTTACAGAGTGACCTGGCAAGATGGCAGAGGGTACAAAGATCTGTTGACAACATTTTCTGGACAAAAGTAAACCCTGGATAGACACTTCAGTTTCTAGTGATCTCTACTTGTGCAGTTCTTTTAACAGATTTGAGACACTATTATAATTCACCAGTTTGGCCGCTAGGTGGCAGACAGAGCACAGCTCTTGGTTCAACTGGTTCTCAGTGTGAGTTCAACATCATTTATTTTACTCAAAGCCTGTTATGTATAAAGTTTAAAGTACTGTTGCTAGTTTCAGTGTAATAAGTAGATCTGAATGTAATACTAACAGATTTGGTGTTGGTAGTTTTCGGGAAAGTCAATGTTATGGTGTATATTAAACAAGACAGTACGTAAGAGGAAGAAATGCTTGCTGATGGGCAGGCAGTGGTGTTACTAAAATGTGTATCAATTTCTGCTCAATTCCCTCCCATATGTTTCTTTTTTTTTTTTTTATACTTTTATTTATGGAATTTCTGATTTACAGCCAGCTGTATGTCAAAAAAACCCACATCATTTGGTGAGGTACGCAGACCCCTTAAGTCAAGTACAGATTTTATAACAGTTGACTAAGACTCAAGATATTTTAGTCTGTAACCTGGGGAGGCCCCTTAATCATTTTAACAGGAGTAAAGTTCGGTCTAACTTCTTGTAGACTGTTGATCCTCTCACCTACATTTGTCCAGTTAGGTAAACATAATGTTCAAGAAGCCAACCCTCTTGTAGAACTTCAAAGTGGGGTTTAGAAGAAACAAAAGGCCTAAATGCTGCAGAGATATAAACAGACTGCCGGGCTCAATTAAGTTATATTACCTCCACCAGATTCTAGTAGGCATGGCATCCTACTCTGGGAGAGGAAGATATCAATACGGGATTTTAATTAAGTTCACAAACTGAGAGATGCTTATTGCATCAATCTGTAAATTACAGCATAGACCTATAGTACTAATTATAACAACTTTAACATATAGCAACAGGAGGAACGGCACTTATTTTATCAGCTTCTTCAGCAACATATGTCTTTACTACCCATTAGGTAATTACAGTTAGTGTAATATAGTATAGACTCCAAATGGCACTATAAGGCCTTCAGCCCTCATCATCTGAACACTCTTCAGTCGGCTTTAGACTTTGAATTAGCTTTACAGCAAAAGTAGTAGCTACAACCGGTCAACAAATATGTGAGTTTTAGAAGCATGTTTTACCAACAGTCTCGCTGGAAAGTTAAGCTAAACAACAATACCGTTTTGAAGGAGATCCTTCTTAATCAGCTGCAGTTCTTTTTACGAGCTTGAGTTTGTGCGGATAGATCTGGGAAAAAGGAGACAGTGTCCTTCCCAGTGGGTCTCACCTCTAGAACGAGCGGCCTGCAAGAGTGCAATCCTGGTGTCTGAATTAGAAAGCGTGGCAACGTAGTGTGTTGTTGCTGTGACCCATCTCTGGGCTTCTGGCGCTGAGGAATTGAGAAGGCTCTAAGGACAGCAATCCCTGAGTCTGATGGCAGTAATTGTAGGTCCCGGAAGATTAGTCTAGTGATAGCAGGCACCAGTTCCTCCGATCCAGCATATTTATTGGGAAATCCCACAATTCGGATAGTAGCCAGGCGTTGAAAGTTCTCTAGATTTTCCATCTTTGCCCTCATCAAGCTTAGATCCCTTACATGCTGCATTGTACTGCTGCTGGTGCTCTCCCTCTGCTTTAAGCTCTGTGATTGCAACGACATTCTCCTGAATCCAGCAATCATTTTCTGAAAGTTTAGCTTTCAACCACTGCCAGGTGTTGGTTCGTTTCGTTGCCTGTAACTTGAATCTTAGTCAGCATGGCCAGAATTTGTGAGTCGGTAACTCCGTTGAGAGCTGCTCCTTAGTCAAGGTAGGCCCTCGTTGCTCGTAGCCCGTGGGAGGACAGATAGAATCAAGGTTCCGGATGAGCGCTTAACATCTTTTTAGGGCTCATCTTAGCGTGGGAGTATTCAGGCATGCACCACCACCAAAAAGGAGTCTATATTTTAGGTTGTTCCTTCTATTTTGAGTTTTGCTATGACAGTGCTGGAGGTCCCTCAGAATGCTTGCCTATGTTGTTGCTCAGCAGCGCCTCACCAATATGTTTCTTACTGCATGTCTAATTACCTAAACTATGGTAATGTGAATTTGTAAAAGGAACACTTGTCCTATTCATAATGATGAAATTGCACAGGTATGAAGCTCTATGTATTTGTTTTTATTTTAAAACCAGTGAAGTTTCTAGCCTGGTGGAGCAGAGGGTTGAGTGCTGGATGCCTTACCTCGCACTACACAGGTGACCGGTCAGGAGAAATCTTGAGATGTCGGGGTGCCAGCGTGGGGGAAGGTGGAGCAGGATTGAGCATACCAGCGGCGGCTCTCCTGAGGGTGGTGGGGTGAGTTGGCACCCCCGTGGTCCGCTCCCACTGGGTGGAGGTCGGTGGGTAGCATAGGTGGAGAGGGGCAGCAAAGTAACATGAGGTTGAAGAGGCTGAGCTGGCACCATGGGGTGTGAAGCATGCCTCCACATGCTCGCACAGCTCTGTGCCTAGGCTGCGGGGGTCGGCAGAAAATCTAAAAAATGCATTTGTGTCCCTCATCAGTTGGCTAGAAGAAGTGACAAGGACCAAACAGCTATATATATATAAAAAAATAAAAATAGAATTTAATAAACAGGTGCTGCAGCAATTTTGTCACACTTAAATCTCCATATATATCTTCTGAGCACAGCGGTGCATATGCAATCTATACCAAATGGCCACTGTGCTCAAAACATGCATGCATGGCTTACATCAAAATGGCTGTTGAATGAAAAAATGCAGCCAAACACCTTCTTTTTGGGAGCATGTAAATTACAGATTTTCTTGGTTTTCTGTTAAAAAAATCTCACATTTCTTTAGTTCATGTTACCTGAACTTACTCTGTGGAAAGCAGATGAGGACAATCAGACACCCTCAGCAGACACCACAAGGTGGATGGGGATATAGTGGTCTCAGGGTTCCAGGCCCTGCAGCCTCTAGAATAAAGTGAAGTTCAATCCTTTTAATCTTGTGCAAAATGTAGTCCAGCCGAGAAACTGCCTTGAAAATACATGCAGCAGCAGCACAAAATCCAATGGTTTTAAGAGTCATCGAAGATGGAAACTGAAAGTCCCTGCAGAACAGGGAGCAATCTACAAGCCAATAAACAATGTAAAAGACTGAAGGAGACTGGGAAGGGCACGTCCTAAGACTTCACCCAGACTGTTAACATGTGATCCCAGCTGGCAGGGGGGCAGCCCATTCCATCTAACCAAGCAGCCAACATAAAGAATGCAAGCGAGACTCAAAATTCTGATTATAGAATGTTTGAATGATCCAGTAGATCCATCCTGTCAGCCTCCACCGCTTCATAAGCAGGCATGAGTAAGCATGCTGTGCAAAATGACTAATTTAAAGGGGCTCTCCACCTACTCCTTCACCATGATACCCTGGGATTCGCATGGTACACATATTTGTCCAGGCTAACCTTGAAACCATGTATGTCAAGTCCACTGTCTCTGTTAATAGGGTGTACCATAGGCTCATCCTCTAGGAAAGGAACTGTCTCCTAACATTACCCTTGAATATATCACCTCAGAGCTTCAGGGCATGACCCTACACCTGCTGAAGGACTCCAAATCAAAAAATCATGGTTCGAGCCTGTCGATACTCAGGAGTATGCAGGCGACTGAGCTCATATCCCCTCTAAGTCTTCTTTTTGCCAAAGTGAAATTTTGGAGGGGCGTGAAGAAAGTACAGTTACTTAAGAACTTACCGTAACAGTAGATCTCATGAGGATCTTTCAGCAAGCCACATCTATGAAACTACCACCCATGCACTAGACTACCCAGAAACTTTTATAGCTTGCAGTTTATCTGGGGCCGACCTGATGTAACCTCTGGTGTCGGCCAACCCTGTAAAAGTGAGTGGCCCTGCTCCATCCTCAGTTCTCCTGCAGAGCAAAGTGCTTCCTACTGAGGAAGAGAGGAGGAACTGAAGGTTTCCGCCAACATGGAGGGAGAAAGGTATCCACAGGCAACAGAAAGATCTACCAGAACTAGGGGAAGGAGGGAGGGCGGCATGGTTGCTGCATAGAGATCCTCTCACAGATCTACTGTTATGATAAGTTTGTATATAACTGTACCAACATCAGATGTATCTCTTGCAGCAGGCCACACCAATGAGTACCAAGACATTCTAACATCGGAAAGCCAGTCTGGGTGGTTGGAACCAAGAGCCTAAGAAAGCAGGCCCTGAAGAACAGCTAGACCAAAATTGGCCCTATGCCTAGAGGCAAATGTCGAACTGTAGTGCTTGGTAAAGGTGTGGACAGACCTCCTAGTAGCCACTGCACAAATCTCTGCAGCTGAGACATTCTTGAAACAGGTAGCTGAAGCAGCCACACTTCTGGTGGAATGGCCTTAACATCTCCAGGAAGATCCTTGCTGTACTTCCTGTAACAGAATGTAATGCAGTTGGTCAACCAGTTGGACAAACACTGCTTAGAAACAGGGATGCCTGCTTTTCCACGGGTGAAAGAAAAAACATCTGTTTAGACTTCCTGTAGTCCTTGGTACGGTGTGTATAGTAATGCAGATTCAATGCACATCTAAAGTATGGAGCGATGCTTCTCCTGGGTTGGCATGCTCTGGAGAATAAACAGGCAGGTGGATGGATTGATTAAGGGTAAACTCTGACACCACCTTAAGAAGAAACCTAGGGTTCATACACAAGTAGTTAGTACACCCTGTTCTTGTGGAGAAGCTTGTAGTTCGGAAACTCTGAGCGGTAGTAATGGCAACTAAAATAATGCTTCCACAACAGAAAACTTAGCTTGCAAGTCACGGCAGGTTCAAAAGGAGCCAAAGTAAGTTTTTCCAACATGAAATTCAAGTCCCAAGGAGGGATGGGATTGTGGATAGAAGGTTTCAGGTGAAGGATGCCCTCAAAAGGTATTGATACTCCAATTGTGTCACTGTATGGCCATCAATGGGTAGTTGGAACGCAGAGATGGCAGACTTGTGCACTTTAAGAGAGGAGTACCCCAGACCCGAGTCTGAAAGGGACAGCAGGTACTCCAAGATCTGACTCACAGGACACATGAAAGTATCCAGCTGGTGTGAAGCAGCCCAGAGCATAGAACACTTCCACTTCATGGAATAAGTGGCCCTGGTGGAAATCTTTCTGGCCACCACCAAGACATCAACTGCTTTGGGTCTGTAAACCGATGATCTAATAATAAATAATAATAGGTGACACCCCAAACCAGGCCATGGCTATGTCCCTCAGGAGCCAGGCGTGAAGCTGCAGGGACTTGAGGTCCAGATGGACCAGGGTGACCTGGTTCTGGGAGAGCAAGCCGTGCACAGAGGAAGCGGTACTGGAGGTTCCACTACTAGTTGCTGGAGTAAGGGGAACCAGATCTGATGAGGCCAAAAGGGGCAATGAGAATCATCATGGCCCTTTCCATCTGTAGCTTGATTAGCACCCTCTGAAGCAGCGGGATGGGAGGAAAGGTATACAGAAACCTCCTTTCCAGGAGAGGGACAACACATCTCACCAGAAAACTCCAGGCCCTGGATTTACAGTAGTGAGCAAAAACGCGCAGTTTTTAAGTGGGATGCACAAAGGTCCAACTCTGGACAACCCCATCTGTTGAAGAGGTCTTCAATGATCAAGGTCAGAAGCTCCCACTCATGTGCCATTGACTTTGACTGGCTTAGGTCATCTGCCAGGACAATTTGGACACCTGAGACATAGACGGCTGACAGTTCCTGTCTGTGGTCCACAGCCCAATACTGTATCAGACTCTCATCACTTCCTGCAAAGAGGATATGAGTGAGTACCTCCTGCTTGTTGATGTAGTGGACAGTCATATTGTCAGTCTGCACCAGCAGAGAGCCTGCGGACAGCTGGGTCTGAAAGGCCTGGAGGATATACAGCACCGTCCTCATCTCCAGGACACTGATCTGGAGAGAGGCCTTCCAGCTGGGACCACGTCCCATGCATTTGGTGTGGGCCCAGATGAGCTCCCAGCCCATCCCTGAGGCATCTGTGTTCAGGTTCTGCTGAGAAGAGGGATGCAAGCGGAACACCCCTCCCCGAGGAGGTTGGTGCGCTCCATCTACCAAAGGAGAACTGTTTTCACCGGGAGGAGACTAGAACTCTTGCTACAGGTCGTCCATACATTGGTCCCACTGGACTCTCAACATCCACTGGGATCCTCGTATGCAGTCTGGCCAGAGGCACCATGACTGTGGCTGCTGCTATCATGCCCAGGAGCAGAGGAACACTCTGGCGGAGACATAGCGCCTGTGAAATATAAGTCTGACTTGGGCTATCAGGCGGTCCACCTGTCTTGGGAAAGGAAGGCCCATGCCCTGTGACAAGTCCGGACTGACCCAATGTACTGGTGTCACTGACTGGGTGTTAAGATGGACTGCACCAAGTTGACTGTAATGCCCAAGTCCTGGAACAGACAGACGGTGTTTTCCAAGGTTTGGATGAGGCTGTCCCTGGATGAAGCTTTGAACAGCCAGCTGTCCAGATAGGAGAAGATGTAGAATCCCTGTCTCCTGAAAGCCGCCACGCCACTGCCAGGCACTTAGTAAACACCCAAGGAGTTGAGGACAATCCAAAGGGTAATGCCCAGGACTGGAAGTGTGCCTCTGAAACTGAAATCTGTGATACTGCCTTGTGGAGCACATATCTTGATATGGAGATATGCGTCCTGCATGTCAAGGGAGCATATCCAGTCCCCTTTGTTATGGAGGGGCAGCAGCCTGTGAAGGGTTAGTATCAGAACTTTTGTACTGGATTATGAGATTTAACTCTGAGGTCCAGAATGGGCATTTTGGAACCAGAAAAAGTGGAAGTAGAACCCTCTGCCCTGTTGGGCTTCTGGTAGGGTTCTGTTACTCTTTTCTTGAGCAACTGATTTCCTCCCAAGAGCAGGGAGAATGTGAGTTGGGGGGTTAAGAGAGACTGTCGGTCTCTCTGGGGGCCACTATGAGTTCTAGGGTGTGGCCGTGGCTTACCTGTGATCTCTGCCTACCTGACTCAGTGTAGGGAGAACCAACCCCTACCGCCTCCCCAGGTCTGTGTGGGGGGCAAGGAAGTCACAGGCTGAGGCAGGGGCAGGTGCTGGTGCCCTCCTCCTCCTCCTCAAGGCCCTTGCTGGAGGAGGAGAGAGTGACAGGGCTATAGTAGCACTTACATTTGGTTGGCTTGAGGTGGATGGCAGTTTGTGGGTTGCCCGATGAAAGGGCACCTGCTGGGCACTTTTGAGCTGAGTATGGTACAAAGAATGTACCAACCTAAGGGTGCATATAGAGGATTGCAAGTTAAGATATCCTGGACATCAGCTCCGAAACAATTTGCACCCCTAAAGGCAGGGGTGTTCAAATCAAAACTTTTATTACTTGCCCAGCCAAGACTGTAGATGAATTTTCACCTGCCCCTATTAATTACAATGAAATTAGCTCTGTTTTTGTACTTACCTTCAATGAAATTTACTTGTCCCAGACAGGGGCAATGGGATTGCACACCCCTGCCTAAAGGGAGCATTCAGGGTGGACATCTGAGCATCTTGAACAAACCCTGGCAACCGCAACCAGGAATGCCAAGCGTAGGCATATGGCCACCACCACCACCTGGGGCCATGCGTCAACTGCATCGTAGGGCTGAGTGCAGATGTCCACCCAAGATTTGAGAGCCTGGAAGAGCTGAGTGGCCAGTCCTTCAGGCAAAGATTTGACCATCAGCTTCTGGGATTCACTGTTGGGAGGAAGGCATGAGTGTTCCAAGCCTCTTAGTGCGGTCATCTTGGCCGGAGTTAATGCAACTGAATCCACCTGCATCTGTTCTCAAAGAAGGGCTTGCTCCGCTGGTGCCTTGTATAATTTATCCACCTTTCTAGGCATGGCTGGTATAAAATCAGGGTGATGCCAGGTGGTGTGGTGACATCCTCAAATCTGTCTATCAACGGGGACCACCAGAGTGGAAGAGTCTGGCAGCTTGAGGTAGGTGGTTCGATATTGGGAGGGGTCCAGCTCCTCAGTTTTGAACTCCATAACCAACTGGATTTGACACGACCCACAAAAGATGGGTCATCTGGTGGAGACTGGAGATGTATTTGGGGTCTCTTCCCCATCAGATGACACCGTGGAGGGAAGGAAGGCCCTT
Organism: Neoceratodus forsteri; assembly: GCA_016271365.2. Lineage (NCBI taxonomy): Eukaryota > Metazoa > Chordata > Ceratodontiformes > Ceratodontidae > Neoceratodus > Neoceratodus forsteri. Next base: position 1,419,921,680 of record CM057450.1, read on the forward strand.
ATCTCTGTAAACACCAAACCCCTCAGACTCCCAGTAGGCTGGAGAGCAGGTGATACTCTTCCCCATCTTCTGTACGATTAATGGGAGGAGTATAGGGTGCCAGCTAATGTGGGGCAGGAAGTGGGTCCCTAGAGATGACAGGCACCTGTTCAGGACGCCGAGGCCCTCATGGGGTTGGGTCCCACAGAGGAGAAGGCCGCACTCTGCCTAAAATCCCCAGAGGGACATCAGCATAGACTGAAAGTCCACTGACACTAATGTCGGGTAGCCTGGTGGCGCTGGTTGGGGAACCGCATCAGTGGTGGGAGTACTGGAACCGGCGGTTGCTGAAGAGCCATCGCCAGCATTAGTTGAAGGCCCACAAAGGCGCTGGCTGCATCCAGACAAGTGTCGGGAGGAGGAAGAGGTCTGACTGGCACTGGTGTCAAGTGAGGAGAGACTGGCATCACCCGGAGAGACGTCAGTGACAGGCAGCTGAAGAGCAGGAGAAGGTGACCAAGGGACAGCTAGAGAAGACACAGGGGAAGGCGTTGGGTCTGAGGCCGTGGAGGAGGTCAGCTGCATGGAAGAGGCAGTGGGTGGGTTGCAGAGGCCTGAGCTCAATGAATCCACACTGGACTGAGAAGAACCAGAGAAGCCTCCTGACTGCGGCCCTTCCACTAGAAGGGGCCTGAACAGCAGGGGCTGAGGGAGTGGGAGATCCTGCCCTAAAGAGCCGCCACCCGATAAAGAGAGGTTGATGGGTGGCGCTGCCAAAGGAAGCCCTTTGAAGACAGGGCATGTGAGGCAGAAGAGGTCACCCTGAGAAGGCAGTCGACCCCATTGCGGCCTTGGACTTATGTGGGGACCACAAGCGGGAAGAGGATGGGATTTTCGTGGTCCTTGTTCCAGAGCTTATGCTTGCCACCAGATTTCCCTGGAGGAGGAGGGGGGTTGTGACTCTTAAGACGGGCCAGAGAAGAAGAGGAGCTTCTGGCCTGCAGCTCCCAGTTCCATGTTGGTGACCTTCTGTTGCAAGATAAAATTTTCTGGGCCCACTGCTGACAGTGGTAAATGATCTGGTTGAAGCCTTTTACAAATGTCACTGGCCTGGGTGTTGTGGGTAGCCCTGAGGCAGCGGATGCAGGCATAGTGGCTGTCTTGCTATGGGAGCTGCTTCCCACAAGCACACTTGAGCCTTGGAGGCCCAGTCGGAACAACTAGACGGTCTGACATACAAAACAAAGAAAATTCTGAAAACTAGGGCAAGAAAATAATATTTGTAGTAAAGTGGTGGTCAACTGAAGCTTTCAGCAGTCTCTGGAGGTCTGAAGTCGTTGGTCGATGACAGGAAAAGAACTGAGGAGGGAGCGGGGCCACCCACTTATAGGGTTGGCCAACATCAGAGGCTGACGTTGGAGGGGCGGCTCCCAGATAGACTGCTAGCTAGAAAGTTTCTGGGTGGTCCTAGTGCCTGACGGCTGTAGTTCCATAGGTGTAGCCTGCTGCAAGAGATACCCCTGATGTCAGATGTACTTCTTCACCAAAATACCAGTGAACACCTGAACAGTTTTCCAGCAGAGGAGGTGGGGAAGAAAAACAAGTTACTGCCTATAACTGTAGTTCTAGGTGTGGTATATGGTGTACATTCACACTCAAGCAGAATCCTTTCCCTTTAAATCTTATTGTGACAGGGAGCTCCTGCCACTCTTGAGGACCAACCTTTTCTTAAATCTGTTGCAACAGTTCTTCTATTTCTTAGCTAATCTATCCTTTAAAATTTCTAGTCCATAAGGTTGGCCATCTAATGGGCACCCCATCCCTTTATTGGCTATGCTATAGTGTCCTCTTAATTTTCCTTTTTCCCTCTCAGGTCTTCATACAGGAGGTTATTGTTGTGACCTCTGAGCTGATATAAAACAACAGGCTGTGTTCCTCATTGTTGGATTTAGTATGCAATGGCACTATGTCATAAAGTAATTTAATGTATATAACTTATGTGTATAAAACCTGTAAATGTTGAAAATACTATGTCACTAGGTGTTTTTGATAGAGGAAAAGAATTACTGGGGACTGTGTGATGGAATTGGGTTAGTTGTGCTATTCAAAATGCATGTAAATTGCTGTAAACTGAAAGTCTGAAATCTCATGGTGATTTGCATATATCCCATAGTGCTTTGCATTATGGAAGTATGTGTGATGTGTTTCTTTGAAACTTGGCTTGTGTCAATGCCTTTTGGGGTAACCCTTGTTTCAGTGTTTCTGCACTAAGGATCTTTGTCTTTAGCTTTTTTTTTTTTTTTATTTGAGCCCCCACCACCCAACCAAACAAGGCCCACATGGGAGGCTAAATCTCAACAGATAAGTTAGATCAGAGAGTTAGTAGGTACCAGCTAAGTGTAGAGGAAAGATGTACTTAAGAAGGGATATGTCATTGCTGAAGGTTGTCTCCTGCATTTTGAATAAACATCACACAGAGACTCGCGTGTCAACTTGAAATTTGGTGTCTGGTCCATCTGTTATCCCACAACCCTCCACACTGATCAGAAGGTCTTCAAGCTTGGCTCAGTCCCACCCACTGGGTGGCTTCCTCCTCGACACTGCACCGTGACGCCAGATCTTGCACTCTGAAAGCAAGGTGTGCCACTGCCAGGGGGGGAAGGTGGTGGTTGTGTGGATGTACACCATATACCACTCCTAGAAAGTACAGTTACGTAAGAACATACCATAACAGTAGATCTTTCAAGAGTGTCTCTTGCAGTAGGTAATATACTTGAGTCATCACCAGAGGGTTGCTGTGGTGCAGCAGCTCTTCTAGCAGTCTTTTTTACCAGGGACCAGCCACACATGACATCAGCTTCCTGTTTCCTATATAAACGTGGGCAGTCCTGGTATCCTCAGTTCCCCGCGGTTCAGCTTGCAAAGCAAGGACCGAGGGAACCTGAGGTACCAAAGGTCTCCCAACCCAAAGTCATTGGACCAGAATTTGTCTCCTAGAGAAGGAGGGGACGGATGGTGGAATGAATCTATTGCAAGAGACACCTCAAAGATCTATTGTTATGGTAAGTTCTTACATAACTGTACTATCTTCCACGGAGTGGTCTCTGCAGGTAATATTTATTATTTATTTATTTATGTCTTTGGTAACTGGGTAGGTGCACTGATCCAAAGGACTGTTTTCAGGCATGACCTAGGCCACAAGGTGGCAGCAACAGGAGAAACAAGCAGAGACAGACAGTGTCAGAGATATACACACCGAGCATGGGGTGGTGAGGAAAAAAAAAATATATATATATATACAGTGCAATACATAACATAATACATATCTATAGATTAAACGATTGTCCATGTGCAGTAGTACGATCCTAGTCCAAAAGTCAGAGACACAATTCCTGGGTCAGAGCAGCAACAAGGGCCACACAGGTTCAGGATGAAAACACATGGAGGGAGTGAGGGTGGACGGGAGAGGCTGGGATAGCAGAGGAGGTAGAGAGGAGGCAGCGGAGGGGGCCTAATAGTCCTACGGAGAAAGTGGACAAAAGAAATGGAGGCTCCGTTGTCAATATTATTTTGTGGTGCAGTTACAGTGGCGTTATTCAAGATCCAGTCTTTCAGATTACGCTTGAATGCTAGGTGAGTGGGCATGACCGACTGACAGAGGAAGTTCGCTCACATTGTGGGGCTGAGACTGAGAAAGCTCTATCCCCCATAGTGGTGGAGACACGGGGACTAACAGAGGTAGGACAGAGGATGCTCTGAGTGGATGAGTTCCAAGCAGTAATACCAAGATGGGTGGATCTTATGACAGAAGGCCTTGTGGGACTGCTCAGCCAAAGGCTGTTCTATGGCATGAAGCAATATCCAGATTGTAGTGCTTTGTGAATGTATGGATTGTGGACCAGGTGCAGTAGTCCTGGATATAAAACCTCAAGATTTCCTGTGAAGTTTGTGATGTATGTGACAGTGGGTATCCTGTATCCCCATGGGTAAATCCAGTCCCCATCAGTGGTAGTGAATGGTCTTCCAACATGATTGTGCTGGACTTATGGTATGTGATGCCCAAGCGCATATCTCCGAGGTCTCGTTCTGATCGGAGAGCTCCTGTTTATTTTGGACTAGGAAATATGAATAAAACAGAACACTTTAAGGTACATGTTCTATAACTATCTGTACATGCAAGATAGGAATCCCTTCCAGAATCATTGGGATGTTGGTCTAAAGGTAATAGAAAGGTCCCGGATGATGGTCTGGAAGCAGTTCTAGAGGTTCCAGGGCATGACCTTGTGCCATTATCCCTAGAACCCAAGCATTTGCTGTTAGTACTTTCACTAGTTGACAAGAAGCACTCCTGCAACCCCACTGGAAAGTGATGGGGGTTGCAGAAGGATAAGGCTGCCTGTTTCTTGCAGTTGTTGCTGCAGTGCCACCTCTCAGGCATTGGGGAAGCACCGGACAGGATTCCTGGGGTAGGCAAGGCTTTGCTATTCTACCCATATCCTGGGGTAGAGCAATGGAATAGTGATGAACATTGCTCAGACAAAAGGACGCCTCCAGTTGTCCCATGGCTGGGTGTAACAGGAATGGTGAACTGGCTTCAGGGTCTACCATATGCTTCTCAGCCTAGAGAGAATATGTTGGCACCCTCCTTGTCAAAAATAAGACATGCTGCAGAAACTGCTGTCTGGGTCTAAGCCTCCGAAAGGTTCCTAGGCTGCACTCCCAAGGGACTTTTGGGAGTTGGGTAGGTGGACTTGGTATTTAGCAAGCCTCAGGGCTAGGAAAGTGAGGGCCAAGGTTTTTGTGCCCAAGACCTGTAATCCATGGGTTGAAAGCAGCTAGAATGGTTTCCTGAGACTGGGAGGGCTTGGTGTTCAGCAAGTCTCATGCCCAGGGAAAGTGCAGGATTCTCTTTATCTGGATGAAAGAGGAGGAGGGCTGACCCACCAAAGGAAAGCTCCAGGTGAATATAGGCAGGCATACCCATGCTTTAGTATAGCAAATCATACGTACTTCATCCTGGTGGGGGAAAAATAGGGTCCTCTCAGGAGCCCGAGACTGTGTAGAGCTTTGTGGGAATGATAACCTAGTGACAGAACTGTCCACTCAAGCTTGCCCTCTTCCTTCCTCAGTAGCTGAAGGTAAAACAAAATCAGTCACCGCTGATGTCTCTGACAAAGCAATAACCAACCGGTGACATCCTCTGCCCATGACAGGGACTAAATTTGTGGGGTCATGCCATGCTGCGTCCAATGGGGGTTAGGAGGGCCCATCAATGAGTCCCTTCAAGAATGGAGCCTGGCCCAAGTGGGACTTACCAAGGTAAAGGAGCCATCCAGTGTCAGCATCTGTTTCATCAACAGGTGATGAGAAGTAGCCAACGAGGGAGGCAGAGGCACCACTGTCAGTAGTAGTGTTCCAGCCATCACGATGCCTGGGGGAGTGTGGACAGAGGAGGCAAAGACACCACCATCCATGAGCATGGGACAGCAGTAACTGGCGTAGTAAACTATAGTACATACTCCATCCATTAGAACAGCAGGAGAGGTAAAAGCATCACCGTCGAGGAGGTACCAGCCATAGCTGGATCACCGACACCTGTCCTGCAACCCCTGCCTGGGTTTCTTGGCAGTGGGTTGTGGGGGAGTCAGTGTCCTCAAAACGCAACCTAGAAAGAGATGGCCTTGCTAAAGAAGAAGAGCAACCTGGAATGTATGGTTGGATTCTTGCTGTGTGATGCTCATGGTTCCCACCATTGCTTTGTCCGCCTTTGTGAAAGTATCCCTAGGCCAGACAACAGGTCGGGAATTCGGCCTTGTCTTGGCGCCATGTCGTGCCTCCTATACAGGCTGTGAAGTACAGTAGAGCAGTCAGGGCTCAGTTCTTGGGCAGTGATGGCATGGGGTTGGCACTGTAGATCAGTTTTCTTGCTTTTGCTGCAGTGAAGAAAGACAGCTAAAAAGTAGCGGCGTTTCCACCATGATCCGCGAGTCTTGATCAATGGCTGGAAAAAAACTGAAAAGGGATGGGGCAGCTCACGCTTATGTGGGGAAGATGATGTTGGGCGTCATCGAGGGTGGCTCCTTGTGTACTGCTAGCGAAAAGTTTCCTTGAGTTCCTAGCATCTGATGGCTTAATATGTTCCATAGGTGTGGCCTGATGAAAGAGATATCCTTGAAGATCAGGTGATATACCTCCTCCAGGGCAGAAACCACTCATGAGATGCTTCGCCATGTGGCCAAGGATGTCTGCTAGCTGAATGGATGGAGGCACCGGCCCCATGAATCACCAGGAGAGCAGCGGTCAGGCTGTGCACGAGGTCCAAGTGCAGAGGGCCCCCAACATAATGGGGGGAGGAGTGCCTAGAGAGGTAGTACAGGGTTGTGGACCATCCATCTGAACTGGCACAACGGGGCCCACAGATGGAGTGAAAGCTGACAGAGTCAGACACACTGCTTGAGCTCCAACCTGTGGATGTGGGGACATAACCCCGTGGAGGGACCAGAGCCCGTTGGCCTGAGGGTTCCCAAGTGTACTCCCATTGCATCAGAAATGCGATTGCCACCAAGTAATAGTCAGCACTAGGTGGCTGAATGGGATCCCACTGCAGGTGTTCCAGAAGGAGCCATCCCAGATGGCATGCAACATCATGTGCACTGCCGGGACTGGCTGGTCCAGTAGCCCAAGAACACAGACTACTGGTGAGCCAGCCCCCACTGCAGAGGGTGCAACCACCAGTGGGCCAACCGGATCACGCTACTGCAGGATGCCAGGTACCCCAGTGGCTGTCGAAAAATCTTGGCAGGACACAAGTGCCCAACTGGAAACAATCGAGCAAAAATGAAAGATCCGTCACCCGGATCTCCAGGAGTCGGTGTGACAGGGTTGAACAAGGCCCTGCCCCATTTGTAATGCAGATAGAGTTAAATGCAAGGATCTGTTCTATTCTCTCCTTTTCTGTCTCTTCTGTCTGGTTGCGCAACCAGATTTTCTCGTGAGACCTAGGACTTGATCACCGTGATGGTCTTGCAATTCTCCGCCTCTCGCTATCTCTCTACCCTCACTTGCTGTTCTGCCTTTTCTTCCCTTGCATATTTGCTGATATTAAAATATATGTGAATCATTTTGTGGAAATGCAATTGATACTGAGATTCCTTTGTTTAAAACTGTATATAGTTACACTCTTGAAATGATTGCAAAGCTATTTGGAACTCAAGGGTTAACCTGAGATGCAATTTTAAGCCTTTTGCAGAAGATGGAAACGAGGCCAGTTCTGGGTCACAATGTTCTTTTGCTGCACTTGTGGAAACTTACAAGAACACTGTGAGAAGCATGCCGTTTTCTTAATGAGCTGGGGTTGCAAAGACTTATAAAACAGAGCTGCAATTTCTTGCAAGAGAGGAAACACAGAGACTGAGATTGGAAATCGAGAAGAAACCCAGATGGACTTTCTCTGTTTATACTGCCTTTGTAAATAGTTATACTGAACAATTTTATTTTTTATTTTACTGTTATTAATAATAAATGACTTGTTGTGAATTTACAACTACTCCTGGTTTCCTATGCTTCCTGACCTGTGCCTCGGTGACAGTCAGGCCATAGGCTCAAGGGAAGTTGCCTGAAAGAAGTGGGCAACTACTGAGATGGAGTTCGACCGGGCGGGAGAACCAGAAGACCCAAGGCCAAGTAAGTGTGGAGGGCCAGATCCCTGAGAGCTCCATGTCCCGAGAGGAACTGGCAAACAGCCAGCCTTCCAGGTAGAGGCACACCAAACCCTTGGCTCCACATGAATGTGGTCACCACTGCCAGGCACTCAGCAAAGACCCTGGGGGCCTAGCAGAGGCCGAAGGGCATCACTTGGAATTCAAAGGTACCCCATCAACATGGAACCAAAGGGCCCACGGTGGGATGGACAAACTGGGAAATCCTAGAGGTCCAGAAAGCAGAGCCGCACACCCTGCTCCAGGGATGGGGAACCGAAGTATCTGGAAACTAAGCCCAGACCAGCCAGGGTGTCCAAGACACAGCCACAGCGTTAGTTGAAGAGACTGAGAAATATCCCCAGAGGGTGGACAGCAGGGCTGTAGATACCCTTGGCCCCCACATGGAGAATGGCTCAGTAGGGGAGGAGCCAAGCCGAGGTGGACCGCAGCCCAGCATGTTGAATGCCCAGGCAGCTGATGGAAAGACAAACCAGATGTGCTCGAGACAGCAAAGGCTGAGACAGGACAGGTGGGTGGGAGACACCCTATGACCCGTTGCTGAACAGGCTAGGTGAAGGCTCAGCTTCAAAGTCAGGAGTGCAGCCACCTTGACCTATGAACTCTTGGGAGGCTGGCATTGGGAGGGCTGAGATGGAGAACTGAGGCACAGGGCACAAGACCTGGGAGAGCCCCAAGAGGGGTTATGGTGGCTGGGACTGTTGGTCTGGGTGCGAGCAGGGCTTGCATGTGGCTCATTGGTTTCATCTGAGAGACAGAAAAAGCTAAGGTGGCCCAGGACAACACCCTAGTAACGAAAAGGACCACCACCTCTTGCTGAACTGGCTGGGACCCAGGAGGGAACCACCACCAATGAACATGGGAAAGCCGGAATGGCGGAAATCCCGACCGAGCCCCACACCACTCAGAGACACAGCAGCTAATGGCTGGGAGCCTGGGTCACCCACACCCGAGGCTGGTTGAAGCAGGAGCTCAGCAGCTTAACAGACCTGGACCTGGACTGTCTGAACAGACAACTGCAGAATGACAGGGAGGTGGAGGAGTGCCTGGTCCAGCGACCCATGGGACATGGGTAGAAGGCCAGCAGGATGGCGAGCATGCCCACCCAGTGATCGAGGGACAGAGCAGCAGACACTAGTGACACCCCGTCCCTCTACTCCATGGTAGGGAAGAGGCGACACCCTGAGAGAGCCCATCTGTCATAAACCCAAACATGCCCCTAGTTCGTCCGGCCTAAAGATGGCCCCGGAGGGGCCTGGTGGGTACTGCAGAGTTGCAGACTATACGGCCTGATGGTGCTGGCCAAAGGCTGGACCCTGCTGAAACTTCTGAGTGGGACCAACAATGGCTCCTACCACTGAGCAAGCCTGGAGCCGGAGAAGAAACATAGAGGAGAACCCAGAATCTGGGCCCACCAACACTGTTGCAACCTAGGCTTCCAAGGATCATTTGGGGCTCGACCTGACAGAAGTCTCTATGGACAGTCAGCCAGGGAGGTGGAAAGTGGTTTGGGGCTCCACTCAGGTGTCAGGCAAGCTGGCATTGGCATGGCAGGGGCAAACCCAGAACAGCCATGGCAGCGTTGACCAGGGAGTGCCAGCCTCTATGAAATGGCACAACTGTGGCTAAACAGCACCACATCAGCACCTCCCAACAACGTCCCAAGCCATGGCACAGTCTACCTTCACCCAAAGATGCAAAGGTGGAAGAGTGCAGAAGGTACTTCTGAGAGGATGGCCGAGACTGGGAACACCAAAGTGCCAGATCCCGCAGGCCAATGGGACAGATCACTCAACTGTGGTGTGATGGACATGTGACCAGACTGACCTATTAATGTCTTTGATTTCCTTTGTTAATGTCATCATGCTTTTGTGATAAGTTTCTGCTATTTGCAAAGTGGAGCGCAAAACATGGCTTCCAAGAATCATGTCCAAGCAGGCCTCATGGGAAAAGATTAGCCAACTCAGTTGCAGGGAATGTTCCCTTGGGAACATTTAGCCACAGATACTGAAAAGCAGATGGGAGAGTGCCATTTTGAATGCCTCAGTCATCCTAAAAGGCAGAGGCGTGGTTGCACACACATTGGGACATCCTGGAAAACAGAATCGTAAAACTGGACTTAGGATGTCTGGTGTGAAACAAGCCAGCTGGCCTGGATGATGTCATCCTCCATACACACACCCACCTGGGGAGGGGGGGGGGATAAACTGTCACTCAAAGGGTGAAACCACTCACAGTAAAAGAGACTAAATCAGTGAGCTGAGGTTCAGCTCTTTCTGTTGGACTTGGAACATCTGAAGACCAGGAACCTGCCATACAAAGACTAGCTGACTGGTAAGATAGCACAGTGAAGGACAGTGTTTTCTGTAACTAGGACAGGTTTTCCTGTAAGCACATCCTGCTTGTAAATACTTGCAGTCACCAGTAAAGATACATTTTTATAGAATCAGTAACTGCCTGTTTTTTAAAAGGAAAGTCTACTATTTCTGCTGGACTCTGCAGTCCGTCTCTGAAGGGTACTCTAACCATAGTTATTGTATTGACCTTCCTGATCTTGTGCAAGGAGGAGGTAAAAGCGGGTTTCCTAGTTCCTGCTCTGGTACAAACCTGGTGGTGGCAGTGAACTCGAAGTCCCTGGTACAGGGGTTTGTCACATATGGCCTCGACCAATGAGGATAGGGTCATTGGAGAACAGACACATGGAGAGGAACTGTACGAAACACAGACCTGAGCCTGTGGAACCCCAAAGGGACAAGCTCCCAAAGGCAGAAATCTGAGGTGACTGATGCAACTGGCCCTGAAAGGAAGGTCAAGAGAACGAGTCTGAAAAGGCCAAGACAACCTCACTCCTGCCAACGAGCCACTAGACTGGGAAAAAAATCTCACGAGTGGGTTGGCCTGTGTCACAGCCAACAAGCCAAATGGGGCCACCGAGGGCCTGTTGGAGGGGTAGGAACCCCAGGAGGGTCAGCTGAAGCCAACGGCTTGACAGCCATCAAGCCAGACACAGAGTTGTGGGGTGGGGGAGCAAGCCCACTCCTGGTCCCACGGCCCACAACGGAACCTCACAGAAGACGAGGACCTGGATAGAATGGCTCTCCAGGAATAGCCCTCCCTGGGGCAGGAGGGGACCGATTCAAGCCCCAGGAAGCTCCAGAACATGAAGCTCCCAATACCCCTGGGAGCAATGTGGAACTGAAGCAGCACCTGCTGAGACCTGGGTTATCGCTAGAGTGCAACAACCTGTGACTCTCAGCCTGCTGCTGCGAAACAGCTCTACAGACATCCAGGTACCAGACTGACTGGTCCTGTGCAACTGGGTGGCTCAAAAGGGCGGGTGGAACAGTCCTCCGACTGTGAGGGCTGCAGGCACAGGCTGCAAGCCTGCGTGATCGTGCTGATCCCCTAGGCAAGAAATGCATGAGGTGTGAGGGTCAAGGTGTGACAAAGCCAGGAGACAAGCAAGCGCACCACTTCTGTACCAGGATCGGGTAATGGGTCATTGTGCTCTGTCACGGTAAATGAAGCAACAAAAAGGCACCTGAAGACAGAGTAGGAAAAAGAGCCTACACAGTTTTAAACTACATTCAGGCTTAAAACATTAGTTGGAGCACTGCTCCGTGTTGACATGTGACCCACAGAGACTCTGGGTCTACAGCTACAAAGACTGCACCTGTGTTTGAATTGCAAACCTTCTGTCTACAGGCTGTGGGACATCTTTCTTGAGACAGTGTTAACAGAGATACTTTGCAAGACTGTGCACTGCCTTTGTTGTTGTGATTTCTGTACTGCATTACCAGTCTGTAACAGGCACAATAGAGAGTGATTGCAGTGTAGTTTTAACTACACCTGAAGAACTACTGGGGAACTAGAGATTGTGCTGAATATTTTACTGTGAATTTTGTATTATGAGCTCTGTCACTCAGAGTTGTACTGGGCAGAATTGCTTTGTTTAGTTTTAAACTACATTCAGGCTTAAAACATTAGTTGGAGCACTCACTCTGTGTTGACACGTGACCAGCAGAGACTCCGGGTCTACAGCTACAAAGGCTGTGCCCATGCGAGCAGAGTGAGCACGGGCAGACGTGCAGTTGCTACCATGCGAAGGGGAAGGCGGGAAGGTACTCTGTGAAGCAGTGTTAAGAAGATCAAAATACAGGTAATTGATTATAACTGAGTATTTTTCAAAAGCCTAGTAGATATGGCCGACAGTATTATGACAATTGATGGTGACGGGGATTAAATGTAAATGTCCCACCCTGTAGATGTACTCAATTATAAATGAGAATACATTACCTCAGGTATCTATATGTAAGAAATGCAAGCATATAGAGTTCCTTGAAAAGAAATAAATGATTTTAAGGACAGACTATTGACTATAGAAGAAAGCCAAAAAGAAATGCTTAAAAGATTTAGAGAAAGGCACAATCAAAGATTACTGAAGTACAGGGTCGGATAAATCCCTACCACTAATTAGCACAAGGTGTGATGAAATAACCCTAAATGATGGAGTAATTGTTAATAGGACTCCAGGCGACAAGGATCTGTTAATGCCTTCTGAATTTGATGGTAACAAGTTGAATAGACCGGATTACACACAAAAAGAGTTAGAGAGGAACAGGACTTTAACTCAGCTGATGATTGGTATAGAGTACAGAGCAATAAGGCAGCAAAAAAAGGGAGGAGTGTGATTATTTTAACTTGCCAACACAAAATAGGTTGAGCCAATACAAGGACAATAATACCCAACAGGGTGGGCATTATTGAAATACCCGGACCGCCAAGGGGTGTAGCCGAGGCGGAGGGCCTTATAGCCCTGAAGGTCCGGTATTTCCTAATAATGCTCACCCTGGAGGGTATTATTGCACTTAGAAAAATGGGCCACTGTATCGCAGGTGTTTTAAAAACACTTTTTATGTTTATATGTTAAAACTCTTGGCTTTTGAGTTGTTTTGTAATAAAATAGTTCCTCCGCTTTTACCTAGGGACTTCATCCCAAGTTGTACTTTTGGGCTGGTTTCTATGGTTACCTCCCACACACAAGTTAAAATCCTTTTTGTTTTGTTTTACTATTTTTTTTTAATATTTATTCATTCATTTTAAATTATCCATCAAGTAATTTATTCACTCACTGGATAATCTGGCCAAGGAGTGGCGGTGACAGTCGGGTGACCTGGGAGCAAAAGATAGTAGTTTTGTGTTGTTAATTTGATGGCCATTTGTACTGTTACCGCAACTGAGAAGCACTCGCTGAACACGGTAGGAAAGAAAACATTGAGCTGCAGCCGCTTAGATTGATGGCGGTGGGCATTCATATTAGAGACGGAGGAACATTTCATCCATACCAGCCGACTACTCACTGCAAATGTCGCCACCGAGCTGTTCTCGATTCTTCCCCGTACAATTTATTCAAATTTAATCCTCTCACTGCCACAAACAAAACAGAGAAAAAATGAGTAACTGTCAGGGAAATAGCACGCCAGCAGCTCAGACAGCTCCTTAGGGTGGCATGGGGAAAACTGCCGTTATTCGTGAATCCTCCTCCGCAGCATGTCTGGACAAAAGTGAAAAGGATTCGAGTAAGTTGAGAAGAAAAGAAAAGTCACAACAGAAAGGGATCCTTTTGCCCCAGGTCACTGTTGTCTCCTCTGGGGCACTAGAATTTTGCATGGTTTCCATGGAGAACTTCTGATCCCGCTATCTGCTCTAGGGGATTGGAAGTAACTGCTTTTTTTTTTTTTTTTTGTTGTTCTGCTGCTGCCTCGCCCTGAGGACCGGACTGAGTTATTGCAGTTTTTTTGGGAAATGTGAAGAGGAGCGCACATGGGGAAAGATCTGGAGCGGAGGTGGAGAGAAAGAGAGAGAGCCAGCCCAGAGCAGCATGTGGAAACTAAGGGAGATGGATGATCCCCAAAATATAGCAGGTACTGCTGCTTTCCACTGTAAGATGGATGATTATTATTTAAGTAGGGTACTGGGGAGTGGGGACACAGGCAGCAACTACTGAGAAGGGGCATAGGTGCTCTGAACTCCTGTAACGCTGCACCAGTCACTTTGTGTTACGGAGCTTCTATCCCAACGGTTTTTCCTCTGAATTGAATTTCTTTTTCTTTTTTTTTTTTTAATAAATCAGGCTAGGTTCTGGGGCTAGGGCACTGGAGTTGTGGGCAGGTTGTGCGTGTGTCTGTGTGCCTAGTTGGTCTTTCCTGTCGCTTAGCTTAGGCAGAAAATGGCTGCAATTTTAAATTTCAATTATGTGGTTTTAGCCAGTCAGGAAGCAGGGTGGGCACTAGGATTCTTCAGTGGGTGAAGGGGCACTTGTGCTGGAACTTTTTATTTGCTGGGCATCTATTGAAAGTTAACGTACCCCCTGGCATGGGTACCAGTCAATCAGAGCTCAGCAATAAAAAGCCCATTTTCTAAGAACAAATAATATCGCCACCCTTACCACAGACAGGTCCAAGAAATGATGATTTAGATACGGAATAAACAAGGAATGCCCAGATCATTCTTTAATGAATACAGGGCTATCAAAGCAGACAACATTTCTAAACAAATAGTAGTAGTAGGTGATTCAATTATCAAATATTTAGACACTTTAATCTGTAATAAGGACAAAATAAACAGAGCACTGATTAGTTTTAGGGAAGTAAAATATCAGAAATAACATTAATGGCTGAAAACCTTTTAAAGAATAATGAAAAGGGCACTTTGATAATTGTTCATGTTGATGCTAATAACATACTACAAGACTCAGCAACTAGAATACAAACTATGTAACTCTAATAAACTTTGAACTTAGTTTCAAGTTGCCTTTTCTGAAATTCTACCAATACCTAAATGTTCAACGTATTATCAAGCTAAAATAAGGGAATTTAATAATTGGTAAGATCCTGGTGCTTGAAACAATATTAAGTGTATCACTCATTGGGAAGATTTTGATCAAAAATCAGGGTTTTTTGCTGGGATAGACTCCATCTCAGTAGGAAAGGAACAACTAAACTTGGTAAACAACTAAATAACTTTATTGGCCAATATTTAAACTAATTTACGGAGGGGGGGAGTTTGGATGTTACAACCCTCTGAAACCAGTATCAGGCTTAATAACTGAAATAAGAACTGGATCAAGAAACCCAAGGAACAAACACCAAGATAAAATGATGGAATGAAAAGTAAAGAAAGTAACAACTTAAGGCTCCTCTTAACTAATGCTCAAAGCCTAAGGAATAAAATGGATGAACTAACAAGCATTAATAATAATAATAATAATTTTATTTATAAGGCGCTCATTACCAAGGCAATCGTATATAAATAACAAATCAGAACAGTAAAAGAAAAATAATTAAAACATACAATTAAAACAAAACAATCATAACAGTCAGTATTCTAAAAATGCAGTTTCCGTAAAAATTCTTCAGACCAGTCTTAAAGCCCTCCACAGAAGTGCACTCCATGAACCGATGGGGTAGAGAGTTCCAAAGGGTGGGGGCTACATACACAAATGCCCGAGCACCCAAAGATTTCAAATTTACCCTGGGAACCTCTAGCAACTCCTCGTCAGCTGAGCGGAGTGATCATTTTGGGTGATAAGGAACCAGAAGTTCTTTCAGATAGCCTGGGCCCATATCGTAGAGTTTTGAAAGTCAGCAAGCTGACTTTAAAGGTGATCTGCCACTGAATTGGCAGCCAGTGCAGTTTATGCAGCACCAGAGTAATGTGACAGGATTTGCTAGAACCCGTCAAAAGCCGGGCTGCAGCATTCTGCACTAGCTGCAGGCATAGATTTCAACCCCAGAAAGCCCTAGGTAAAGGGAGTTGCATAATCCAAGCGTGAGGACACGAAGACATGAACTAACATTGGTAGTCGACAGACGGAACAAGATGCCGGATCCTGGCAATGTTCCTAAGATGGTAAAGGAAGTCTTAATGATTGCTGACACCTGCGAGTGCAGTGTCAGCCCGTCATCAAGAACCACCGTCAGGTCCTGCACCAGTTCAGAGGTCAGGAGAAATGCCTCCAAGAAAACTTCCAGAAGGAGCATCAACACCTGACCCCCCATCTGACGACCTGGGCCCACAACCAGTACCTCAGTCTTATCAGAATTCAACCTCAGCCAGCTAGAATTCATCCACTCCTGGATTTCGGTTAGACAGCTATTAAAGACCGAGAGAGCTCCAATCTGGTCGGGGCAAAAGAAAGATAGAGCTGGGTATCATCTGCATAGCAGTGAAACCTCAGTCCATACTTCCTTACAATGTCTCCGATGGGTAGCATATACACTGCAAATAACATAGGTGACAATACTGAACCCTGGGACACTCTACAAGACAAAGTAGTTGAATCCGAGGAAAACCCCGACAAAACTCTTTTGATCTTCCAGTGAGGAATGATGAGAACCATCTTAAGACGGTTCAAGATGTTCCACAGAACAGCCTTATGCTCTATCAACACCATGTGATCAACGGTGTCAAAGGCTGAAGGAAGGTCGAGGAGAACCAAAATGGAATGACTCTTCCGATCTCTAGCCATTAAGAGATCATTGAGCACCAGAACCAGCGCTGTCTGGTACTATGTCTTTTACGAAAACCGGACCAGAGGGGTTCATAGACATCATGGATGGTCAAATGGTCTTCCAGTTGTGCAGCCACTATTTTCAATCACCTTCCCAATAAAGGAAGGTTAGAGATAGGTCTGTAGTTTTCCAGACAGTCAGGGTCCGTAGTAACTTTCTTCAAGAGGGTGTCACCACCTCTTTCAGGGAGCTAGGAAACTCACCTGATTCCAGGAGCACCTGACTCGTCTGAAAAAGGACTGGACCAATGATGTCAATACAACCCAAGATTAGGAGGCTGGTCCGGGTCCAAACTATAGCACGAGGGCACATATGCTGGATGATCCTCATGACATCAATGAACTCCAGCTGACTGAAGGAACTCCAGGAAAGCCGAGGCACCGTGATCTCACCGGTTCACGGTAACCCCATAGAGTGTGATGGCAACAACTCAGCCCTAATGTTGGGCACCTTATTTATGAAGAACCAAGCAAGTTCATCGACTCAATTATGAAAAACTTTCCGAACTTGAAGACAGGCTGGGCTGCACAGTCTGTCCACAGTTCGAAACAGCTGAGCTGGTCGATTCCGAAAGCAACCACAATCTCCTTGGACAGGAACTCTGCCTTCTTGTGGGGATTGCGGATTGATAGAACAAATAATGATCCATCAATCTAAGGTGGTCGGCATCAAGGGTAGATATTCGCCAGCAGCGCTCTAACCTTCGCCCCTGTCTCCGCATCACCCTCAATGTCCCATCAAACCAAGGGACTTGGGCGGAGGGAGAGGGGTGAACACGAACTAGAGCAATGAGATCCAGAGCCCCAGAAACGGCTGTGTTATAGGCCCACACGAGGGTCTCTGGATCACTGCTTGTCAACGCTGGAGACGAGTGGTCAAGTACAGTCAGTAAGGCTTTGGGGATCTATATCCACAAGGGCACCTAACCAACTCTGTAGGGGCAGGCCTTCTAGAAGGGAGCAAAAATTAAGCCCACGGTGTAATGATCTGACCACCGATGGGTTCCACCCCACATTGGATGCCTCAACCCCTAGAAGGAAGATTAAGTCCAAAGAGTGTCCACATTTATGTGTAGCAGAGGAAACCACCTGTGTAAGGCACAGCATTGTCATTAACTGGAGGAAGTGTTGACTAATTAGTAAAGTTCGCCATCGACCCAGGCGCTGAAGTCACCCAGAACCATCAATCTAGGTGATTCAAACGCCATGTCGACAACGAAGTCCGCCACTTCCTGAAGGAATCGCTTCATCACCGGTGGACAGTAAATGAGGTGATTCAATGCCTACACCTGCTGCAACTATACACTCAAACGACTCAACCCTCCCCACTAGTACCTCTGTGAGGCCAAGTTCAGTCTTGAAACAGACCGCAACCCTCCCCCATGATCCAATCTCGAAGGTGTAACACCGAAGTACCCAGCTGGAGTCATAGCGCCCAAAATGGGGCCAGAGTTATCATCCAGCCAGATCTCGTAATGCAAGCCAGGTCCACCATACCAACAAGAGCAGCAATAATTGCGGTCTTGTTTTAATGGACTTGGCATTGCATAACACCGCCCTGAGTTCGGTGAATCTCACGGGCACTGACAGGCCATCTACCCACCATAACCAGTGGTGCCCTTGGGTATGGGCACCAGACATGGAGAACCATGATCAGGATTCCATTTCACTGAGGGTGCCTTCTCGGTATTAACCACCCCAATACGATGACCTCGATCATCCTCCCTGTTCATAACCTCCCACCCTTCTCCTCCTACACACAATGCCCAGTGCTCTGCAATGCTGGTAAATCGCAAACTGAAGAGGGGAGAATAAAAAGGGCCAAGGGCATGAAGAGAGGAGGATGAGAAGCATCACTGTGGGGGCTGAAGACCAACACATACTGCAAACTAAGCTACACAATACAATAAAACAACACCAAAACTAAACTAAAACTAATAGTATCCCACTAAAAGCAAAGAACAGTTTAAAAACCCACCCACCTCCCAGGTTAATCAACCTCAATTTCAGAACCTGGAAACAGAGCCCTGTTATGTTAGAGAATGGTATAGATATCTGTGGCATCACTGAATCTTGGTTTTCTGAAGAAGAATGGGGTACTTCTATCCCTGGCTACATAAGTTTTCATAAACATAGAACATTAAAAAGAGGTGGTGGAGTTGCATTATTTATGAAAGAAACCTTGAAGCCATATGAAATCTGCCAGTGGAAATCAGAATAAAACAAGTGAACTGATATGGACAAAGGTGTCACTTTTGACCAATAGTTTGAATACTGGATTAGGCTATAGCTCCCCAACCTAAAAATAGATGAGTCTATTCAATTCTTACAAGAGATAGAAGATATGAATATGTTAGGTGCAACTATCCTAATGGGTAATTATAACTTCTCCAATATTGATTGGAAAACTGGATAGGATCTAGTATGTTAGAAAATAAATTTATTGAAATTATACTTCAGAACAATTTAGAGCAAAAAGTCAATACAGCAACAAGAGAAAAGAACGTACTAGATCTAATCTTTACTAACTTTGATATAGGAAATAATAGTCCTCAAGTGCTTCCCTTAGGTGGAAGTGATCATATGATTATTTACATTGAAATTCCAGTAAACCTATTCAAAGTGTCTAATGGGATAACTACTTTTAAGAATTACAGTATTATGAAGCAGACTACCCCAATATAAGAAAATATCTAAACAACTGGCACTGGAAAATTCATTCAAAGGGCAAAATCTAGAAAATATATGGAAAACTTTGAATGATAATATCTGATTTGTGTGCAAAAGTGGGTTCCTGATAGAAAAATATAATAATAAGAAAAGGATACCAACATGGTGGAATATGAAGATACAAAAAATATCAGAAAGAGAAATAAATCCTATACAAAATACAAAATGCACCCTACTGAGCTTTATCTCCATAAATACAAATTGGCAGTTAAAATGTAAACATCTAATGAAGATTGATAAACAGGGAATGGAAAAGAGTTAGTGACTAAAGTTAAAGATAATAAATTTATTTTTTTAACTACATAGGGTCATTTAAAATATTAATAATAGTGTAGGCCCAGTACTAACAGAAAATGGAGTTATTCATAGATGAAGTGACATGGCCACATTATTTAATCAATACTTCTTAAGCATTTATGATGTTGAACAATCTATATCTATTGAAATAAAACTAAGGGATGAGGACAGTATGACCTTTTCAGCCTCAGAAGTGTCGGAGGTGATCAATAATATCAAAATCTCGAGCCCCTGGACCTGATGGTCTTAGTCCAAAATTTCTAAAGAACTTGTTGACAAGTTGAGTGGTCTGATTGCATACCTCTTCAATGCCTCGATATTTGAGGAAAAATTATACATGAATGGAACAAGGCCATGGTTATCCCAGTTTTAATGGAGGAAACAAACATGATATTAAGAACTATAAGGCCAATCAGTTTGACCTCTGTCCTTGGGAAAATTGCTTGAAAGGTTAATACAGAAATGTATTATAAATCATTTAAAACAAGTCAGACATTTAGATCCTACACAGCATGGCTTTAGTCAAGGAAGATCATGTGTGACCAATCTAATAAGTTTCTTTGAGCCGGTGAGTGCGGCTCTGGACAGAGGAATCTCTGCCAATGTGGCATATTTAGACTTCTCAAAGGCTTTTGATAAAGGTCTCATAACATAATTATAAAGGAATTAATTAAAATAAAATTACATCCAAATATAATCTGCTGGATTAGATCCTGGCTGGTAGATAGATCTCAAAGAGTGGGAATCAGCTGTATATGTCTGATTGGGGCCCTGTGACTAGTGGTGTCACAGGGCTCTGTACTCAAACCATTACTGTTTAATATATTAGTGACATCAATGCAGGTTAACACTGGGCTCTGGATGTGTAACATCGCCGACGATTGTAAAATTGGTGGTATCATTACTGATCAGGCATCTGCCACCCTTTTCCAACATAATCTCAGAACAAGTGGCTCTTTGGGCCACGGAACATCAGCTTATCTTTAACGAAACTAAATGCAAAATCATGCATCTAGGTAGAACTAACCCATGTTATGATTATAAATTAAACGGTGTTCAAGTAAAAGTCACTGATGATCTAAACAGACCTTGGTGTTCGATTACACCTAATCTTAAATTCGACAAACATATAAATGAATTAATGAAAAAATGTTATGGAATTTATCACTGCATATTGAGAAATATAAAGAGCCGAGAACCTGCATTATAGTTCCCTATACACCTCCTTGATTACACCTCATTTGGAGTACTGCTCTCAATTCTGTGCACCTTACACTATTGAAGGCAAGAAGAAAAGTGAGAAGGTACAGAGGAGATTAACCAAAAATTACTAATATGAATAACAAAACATATACTGCACGACTACAGGAATTAAATCTGTATTCTATGAATTACAGAAAATACAAGTTGACCTATGTCTGGCATGTAAAGCTTATCAGAATGAAACTCTCTTACATATATTGAAGTTACAAAACATAGTTCAAATAGCTTATGCACTCGGTCACATAGTGAATTGAACTATAAAAGGAATCAATGGTATAACCAACTAATTGTAACATTATGGAAAACACTTCCTGGAGAAGTGGTTAATAGCAAAGACATAGAAACATTTAAAATTAGATTGGATAATTACATGAAAGAAAGAAAGTTTTATTACCACCATTAAATAAGGTGGCAAGTTCACTAAAGAACTCATGGTTCACAGAACTTGAAACCCCTTCTATGATCCCTATGACACAGCACTGAGGAGCTGTGAAGGAGACAGTACAGTTGCAACTTACCGTAACAGTAGATCTTCGAGAGGAGCTCTTACATAGAAACATAGACTTTGACGGCAGATAAGGACTGCTTGGTCCACCTAGTCTGCCCATTTCCTACCTACAGGATAAGCTGCAGAGCCTATATAACCAACAGCCTATTTCTTCCTACCCCACAAAAATTGCCTTATGTCTGTCCCATGTATTCTTGAATTCTCCCACAGTTTTAGACCCCACAACCTCCTCAGGAAGGCTGTTCCATGCGTCTCACCACCCTTTCTGTGAAAAATACTTCCTTGCCCTGAGCCGCCCTCCCTCTATCTTCAAATTGTGTCCCCTGTTCTTGCACATCTCTTTTCTGAAAGATGCTACCCTCTTGGACTTCGTTGATTCCACTGAGGTACTTAAATGTTTCTATCATGTCCCCCTCTCACTCCTTTCCTCAAGGGTATACATGTTAAGCTCCTTTAGCCTCCTCGATGGCTTCTCTTGCAGACCCTGCACCATTTTAGTTGCCCTCCTCTGAACTGCCTCCATCCTGTCTATGTTCTTACGGAGTTGAGGTCTCCAGAACTGGATGCAGTACTCCTGATGGGGTCTCACCAACTGTCTGTACAGGGGATAACAACTTCCTGTTTTCTGCTGGTGATACCTCTCTGTATACATCCCAGTATCCCCAGCCCTCCCTACCACCTTCTCACATTGCTTGCCAACATTAAGGTCATCTGATATGATTACCCCAGGTCTCTTTCCATTTTTGTAGTTGTTACTACCTCCCCCCATTGTTAATCTTTCCTGGGTTTTTGTTTCCCAGGTGCATTACTTTGCACTTCTTGCATTGAATCCAAGCTGCCATACTTGACCATTCCTCCAACCTTGCCAAGTCCCTTCTCATCCTTTCCATGCCTCCTTGTGTATCAACCCTGTTGCAGATCTTTGTGTCATCTACAAAGAGGCATACTTTTCCTTCAGTTCCTCTGCAATGTCACTTATAAAGACATTAAAAAGGACTGGACCCAGTACTGCACCCTGCGGTACCCACTAGTAACCCTCTTTCTTCAGAGTGGACTCCATTTACAATTACCTTCTGTGTCCTGTTGTTCAGCCAGTGTTTTACCTAGGCTACCACAGTGGGACCCACTCCCAGGCTGATTAATTTGACTACTAATCTTTGTGTGGGACTGTCAAATGCCTTGTTAAAGTCTAGGTAGGCCATGTACACATCCCTCCCTGGTCTACTACTTTGGTCACCCAGTCAAAGAAATCAATTAGATCTGTCTGACATGACCTTCCCACTGTGAACCCATGCTGCCTTGGGTCCCTGTCCCACTGGCCTCTAGGTACTCAACAATTCTTTCCTACAGAAGTGATTCCATCACTTTCCCTACCACAGAGGTCAAACTGACAGGTCTGAGGTTTCCTGCCTCTGTCTTGGTCACACTTTTGTGAAGGGAATCACATCTGCCTTCTTCCAGTCCTCAGGTACCACACCATCCTCCCATGATTTGTTCAAAAGGGTAGTCAGTGGTGTCACTAGTTCTCTGCTTAATTCTTTTAGAATTCTGGGTGAATTCCATCTGGCCCCATTGCTTTGTCCACCTTCAGTTTTAGGAGTTCTTTCAGAACCCTTTCTTCTGTGAAAGGACTGGTATCGACCCCCCTCCAGAGTGCTTCTGTTAATTGGATTAGCGCCTCCCCACTTCCTCTTTTGTGAATACTGAACAGAAGTATTCATTCAGTATCCCTGCTTTTTCACTGTCCCTCTCTGCCCACCCACCATCCATTCTATTCAGCCTCACTATCCTCTCTTTGTCTTTCTACACTCCTGATATACCTATAAAGGTTTTATCCCCTTCTTAACCGAGTTAGCTATCTTTTCCTCAGTTTGGGCCTTTCCTATTCTGACTACCCTCCTTGCTTCCTTCTGCCTTAACTGGTACAGTTCTCTGTCCTGCTCCTTCTGTGTCTCCTTATACTTCCTAAATGCTATCTTTTCTCCCTAACCTTCGCGCCACCTCTTTTGAGAACCATAGTGGCTTTTTCTTTCATTTTGATTTGTTTATTTGCCTCACACAAAGGCTTGTTGCCTCTGTGATGGCAGTTTTGATATTTCCCCATTGTTGCTTCACCCTCCTTCTAGCCTGTTTGCTAGTGCTTTTCTAAGGCACTCTCCCATCTTGACAAAGTCAGCCCTCCAGAAGTCCAGAACCCTCACTTTTGTATGGCTTGACTCTGTAGCTGAGTTTATCGTGAACCACACTGTTTGGTGGTCACTTGTTCCCAAATGGCTACCCACTTTAGATCTGAGATCCTCTCACTGTCCCCATTTGAGAGTATGAGGTCTAAGATTGCTCCCTCATGAGTAGGTTCCAAACTAGCTGTTTGAGGCATGCCACCTGAAGGGCATCAAGAATGGCCTATTTTTGGATGTGGCTGCCGCAAAGGTGCTCCAATTAACATCTGGCATGTTAGGGTCCCCCATCAACAGTATCTCCCTTTCTCTGCCATCCTAAGTATGCCTTCTATCATATCCTTGTCCATTCCCTCCCTCTGATATGGGGTCTATATACAACCCCTGTGCGGATTGTGGTGCCATTCCCAGTCTCTAAAGTGACCCATAGTGCCTCCTCTCCACCCTGTTTACTCTTTTGTTCAGTTGCTTTTATCCCTTCCCTTACATGAGAGCTACTCCCCCTTCTGCCCTCACTATCTCTCCTGGAAGGTTGTGTACCCTGGTATGTTAACATCCCAGTCATGATTCTCTGTGTACCATGTTTCTGTGACTGCTACAATATCCAGGCATCCCTCTTCCATCAAGGCCACCAGTTCAGGGAGCTTGTTGCCCAGACTACGGGCGTTGGTACTCATTATCCTCCATTTCTAGATGGCCTTACCCCTTTTGCCCCATCCCTGTCCTTATTGCATTTGTCACGTTCTCCATTTGCACCTGTGCTTCTTCCTATCGACATCTCTATGTTGGTGTCTACCTCACTTAGTACCCTGATACTTTTGGGGCGGTAGGATTTCCCTGCTCCTTTCCAGTGCCTCCCCTTGGATAGTTTAAATGCTTGTCAATGAAGTATTTAAACCTATCACCTAGATCTGGTTCCCCACCTGGACAGATGCAGCCCATCATGCCAGTATAGGCTTGCATCACTCCAGGTGGACTCCAGTCCCCAATGAAGCCAAATCCCTGAGCTCTGCACCAGTTTTTCAACCACTGATTGAATCCCATGGTCTGGAGCACCCTAGCCTCACCTGTGCCATAGACAGGCAGCACCTCCGAGAAGGTTACCTGTGTGCTATTTGTCTAAGGCCCTCCCCATCTCCACAAATGCTTCTTGCACTGCTCTGATCCTTTTAGCCAGGTCATTTGTCCCTAGGTGGACAATGACATTTAACTCCTCCCTGTGCAGCTGCTCCTGCGATCCTGAGGATTCACTCCTGTCCTCTCGCCAAGGCACCAGGCAGGCACCTTACCTCCCTCTCCCTTCCTCCCCAGTTCTACCTTCCTAATAATGGAGTCCCCACCAGGAGTTGTTTCTTCCCTGTGGGGTCCCATGCCACCTCACGTGGGTTTCTTTGTGGAGGTTCCCAGCATCCTCCTTGGTCTCCACTGTGGGTGGCTCCATAGAGGAACCACACTTTTCCAGAACTGCATGGAAATTGTGGAGAGGTACAACTGGAGGATGCACCTCTGTTCCACCACCCTCACCCTCTCTGAGCCCACTGTGGTCCAACCACTCTCTTCTTGGCAACCTCTGAGGCAACGGCAGTGACCCTGGTGGTCCCTGGGTGAGAGGAGGTCCCACAAATCCTGGCCAACTCAGCCTGGAGATGAGCAACCTCCTCCCTCAGCCCAGAGAGGTGTCTGCAGATGGGACAACACTGCATCCTCCAGAACATCTCCCGAAGACTGCTGCTCCACAGCCACTGCACTGCACCACTCCCATCATGTCTTTTTCTGGCCCCAACTGTTATTTGGAATACTTACTCTTTCCTCTGTTTGTTTATTTCTTTTTTCCTCTCCTACTTACTTACTGCCTCTGCACCCTTTTAGCTCCTGATCTTCCTGTTCTGAGACAAGAAGTTCCTATATTTCTCAGTAGTCTCCTTACTTGCTCAGAGTCAGACCTCCAGCAGCTGGGGGGACAGAGAGCTACCTTGTCCTTCTAGGATGGTGAGTCTTTGGTGGCTCTGTGATCACTCACTTCCTCTTGCAGCAGGCTATACCATAATGACTATGCCGCCAGCACTAGCACTCCACGGAAGAATTCAGAGCTAGCAGTACCCAATGGGGACCACCTCCTAATGCTGGACCACCTCCGACGTCCGCCAATGGTATAAAGAGGGCGGTACACGGCCACACCCCAGTTCTCCCACTGGAGACCCAGCTGACAAATCACAGAGAACAGAGGTTAATGGAATACCCTGCCTAGGGTAAGGAAAGAAAGGCAAGGCAATTTTATTTATAAGGTGCCAGAGGCTCTGGGCACTGAACATAAATGAGAACATATGGCAGTAAATAAAAACATAATAAAACCTTATTAAAAATGTAACAGGATAAAATTCAGCAATACAGAGATTTCCAGAAGTCACTCTTCAAGGGACTGGCCAAAGCTAAAGATGGTATCAGCAGTCAAAGGCCAGGCTAAAGAAGTGGGCCTTAGCCTCCCTTAAAACCTAAATCAAGGGAGCCTCCCAGACTGCAGATGGAAGCAGAGTTCCACAGGGTTGGCCCAGAGACACTAAAAGCACTATCTCCTGAGGTCTTGAGCTGAACCCTGGGAACGCCCAGGAGGCCCCTCCAGGAGGAGGAGTGGAGGAGCGAGCAGAGGACACTGGTGTCAGGAGGTCAGACTGGTCACTGGGATCCAGCCTGTATAGGGCCTTAAAGGTGAGAAGACCCACCTTAAAGGACCCTCCACCTGACTTGCAGCCAGTGCAGATTACGCAGAACCAGGTTCACGTGACTGGACTTTGAAAGGCTTGTCAGTAACTGGCTGCTGCTTTCTGTACTAGCTACAGCCTGTGGAGGGTCCCTCCCATGGCCCCGAAGTACAGAGCATTACAGTAGTCGAGCCTAGAAGTCACAAAGGTATGTACTAGTGTCGGCAGGTCTCATGTGCATGAGGGGCTTAATCCGACAATGTTCCACAAGTGGTAAAACCATGCTGACTACAGCTGACACCTGATCTTCAAAGGTCAATCTGCAATCAAGGATCATGCCCAGATTTCGCACCTCAGAGAAACCACCAATGAAGTAGGCCCCAGAACAAGTCCAGAGTGAACCCCTGGTGGCAACCCATCACACTTGTGACCAGGCTCGATCACCAGCACCTCAGTCTTAGCTGGGTTGAGTCTCAGCCAGCTGGAAGCCATCCAGTCACTGATTTTAGTTAGACAGCTGTTAAGCACGCCAACCGCTCCTGATGGTCTGGGTGCAAAGACAAAACAGTTGGGTATCATCTGCATAGCAGTGAAACTCCACACTGTACTGTCGGATGATCTCGCCCAGGGCAGCATGTACACTGAACAACATCGGCGAAAAGATCAAACCCTGAGGTACTCCTCAAGACAGGCATTGGGAGAAGGAGAGAAATTCCCCATCACCACCTGCTGCACCCTATTTGAGAGATAGGACTCAAACCATTTGATAACGGTGTCCGCGTCCATAAAACTCACAGAGTCGATCAAGAAGCATGACATGATCCACAGTGTCAATCAAAAGCTGAGGAGAGATCGAGGAGTACAAGAACTGACCTGTCTATCTCTAGCCCTAAGCAGATCATTATGCACGCTCACTAAAGCAGTTTCAGTGCTGTGTCTAGCCTGAAAACCCGACTGGAATGGCTCATAGATATCCGAGGACACCAGGCGATCCTCAAGCTGATGTGCCACCAATTTCTCAACAACCTTGCTCAAAACGGGCAGGAGATTGGACAGTAATTTGCCAGAATGTCTGGGTCGAGGATGATTTCTTTAGGAGGGCTTCACCAGTGCTTCTTTCAAAGCAACTGGAAATACCTCCGCCATCGAGCACCTGGCAATCCTGGCTGAACACCGGGTTAACTGCATCGGCACATCCCATTGAGAAATGCGTTGGTGCCGGGTCCAGTTCTCAAAAGCTGTGCTTCAGCTCCAAGATCACCTTAGTCACTTCAGACACCTCCACTGGCCTAAACTCCTCCCAGGCAGACTGAGTACCTCTGAAACTCCCAACTCGATCACTGAGACACAAGTTTGCCTGGCGGAATGCCTGACTGGATGGCAGACACTCTGTCGGAGAAAACAGAGCAAACTCTTCACATAAAGTAGTTGAAAAGATTTTTCGTTCAGAGACAGGCAAGATGTAAAGCTTGTCCATCGTTCAAAACAGCTGAGATGGTCTGCTTCTCCTGTAGCAATTTCTCTGGACAGAAGGCTGCCTTCTTATGGAAAGTGCCCCTGGTACTCAACAAAATGAGAACGCAGGACCAGCCTGTTGGCCTCCAGCTGGGTCTTCCACCAGCAATGCTCCAACTTCTGACCCCTGATTATCATCTTGAGATCCCCATCAAACCAAGGGGATCTCAATTGAGAGGATCTGTGTTGTATACTGACTGATGTCATGGCATCAAGAGCTTCAGTAACCACCTGATTATACATGGCCACTGCCTCCAGTGCCAATCGCACATGTTGTGTCAACCCTAGATAGGTCAGCTAATGTCAATAGTCCCTCTGGGTTAATACCCTTTAAGGGTTGATAGCTAACCATCTCCATATGGGAAGGACTTTCAGGGGGCCCCAAAGCTGAACTCCATGGTGCAGTTGTCAGACCAAATTACCTGATCAATCTTGAGGTTGTCAGTCTCAAGACCCAGCTGGAACATCAGATCAAATGTGTGCCGTGTTGATGGGTAGCAACAGCAGCAACCGCTATGACAGGCCCAGTGATTGCATCAGCTGGAGGAGGTCATAACTGAAACGAGAGGATTCATCGTTGACCCAGGCATTGAAGTTCCCAGGATTAAACACCTGGGGACTCCAACACCCAGTCGACAACGAAGTCCGCTACCTCCTGCAGGAATTCCCCGCCCATCTGGGGCAGTAAACAAGGAGAATCCTGCAATCTGTACCTGCACCCCACGCATGGCGCACACACTCAAAAGATCGGGTACTACCAGCTGGGTGCACCAAGAAGCCCAAACTGGATCGAAAATGATGGCCACTCCCCACCCCTGCGATCCTTCCTCAGACAGTGCACCATAGTATACCCAGTGGGGATGGTGGCCTCAAAGACAGGGCCCACATCATCATTCAGCCAGGTCTTTGTGATGCAAGTCAGGTCGACAGAAGAAATCAAGTCTGCAAAATAGCAGTCTTATTCCTCATCGACCTGGCATTGCAAAGCACTGCCTGAAGAGGATTAGAGGATGCAGCTGGTCATCTAGCTACCAGCCCACTGGTCCCTGTGGACCCTAGGTATAGAGACCAAGCACATCAGGCCTCCCTAGGCTCCTGCTTACACCCAGGGCATTTCCTGCACCAGACAATCTCAGTGCTGCTCACCACCCCTCCCTCGGCTTCCCTCGATGAACCAAATACCTCCTAGTAATACCAACCTCCCTGCAGCACCTCACTGCGATACCAGAAACTGGGAGGTCAGTAAAGGGGCGAAGGTCGTGAGCTGAGAGGCAGCATTGGTGATACAGGGAAGGCCACAGCACCAACACATCTCCTACCAGGTGAGACCAGTCCCGAGAGAGCACTAGAAAGTAGTACAAAAGTGCAATGACAAAAAGAAGCACTCAAATCACACACAACTCTAAGCAGACTCTAGTACTCACCCACCTCTACTCGCAAAATAATTTACAATTAATTAAAACCTCCTAACACATACTCCTCCCAAAAAACAATAAATCATCCCACCAAGACACTAACCTCCCAACACAAAAGTTCCTTCTAAAATCCACCCCAATAAAATCCTGAACAAAAGAAATGGGAAGTTTTAGTATGACAAGGGAGAGATCAAGTGCATGGTGCTGTAAACATTCAATTCAATATGCTACTGAAAGAAAGCAGCTGCATTACAGATCTATCAGAAGGTTCAAAGTCCTGCAGATTGCCATCCACTTGGTCAATGTTTATATTGCACACAGGCAGTTACAAAAGAAAGGGAAGAACAGGGACAAAGGTGCTCACACCACCCCAGTCCACTGGTACCCTACAAACTACCAGACAGAAGTATAGGCCAAAAAGAAGCCAGGTCTATTGGGTCAGCTGCAGTAACACACTCCTCTCACCAGTGTGAACTCACAGAATAGATGAAAGTCAAGGGCACTCACCTCCAGCACCAGTTCAAAATCACACTGGAATGAACTGCTCCCACCAGGACCTCTGTAATTCTGGGCACAGTCACAGAGGAGTAAGACGATTCTAAGCAGCCGTGGCAATGAGTCACGGTAGTGCTAGAATCTGCTGCATAAGTCCACCTCACAGGTGGGAAAGACTACGGCTCCTCCCGCTAAAGCCCAATGCTTAGGGCCTCCAAACGAAATGAACCAGAGACCAGGTGGAAAATAGCAGAACACCAGTGGGTTTTCCTGGGGATACGGAGCTATTCGCCTCAGATCACGCCAGTACCCCACCTGCTTACTGCTACACTACCAAAGATAGAAGTTGCCTCTACCAGAGGGTTAGAAATGGAATGAGCCTTTCCTCCAAAGATCGAACGAGCAGCGCAATCCACCAAAGTCACTTGGAGACTTTCAAATCTCATAACAAACTTCTGTATCTTCAGGTGTGACAAAAGTGAGTGACCACAAAAGTCCGAACGATGTAGCCTCAGCCAGTAGTTAAATGGTTCACAGATTACAGCACCATGCGCTGCACATCTTTTCCCTAAAAATAAATGCTATAACTCCTAATCTACTTTACTGCTTGAGCCCTGCCTGTGCTACTGTCCCTATTCTATACACTCAAATAAAACAAAGAATATTAAACTTCCACTCCGCCTCCCTGCTGCAAAAATGAAAGCAAGCAGCATTCCTGTGATTCTATGTCAGACACAGGAGAACAGGCCCAAAACACATGCTCTATTCAGAGCCTGTGCATACAGCAGCTCAGCGTGGCTGCCATCTTGCTACACCAGGACAGGAGAAAAGGACCAGGGGTAGGAGGAGGAGGAAGAAATAACGCCTGCTGTAAGAACTCTCTTGAAGATCTACTGTTACGGTAAGTTCGCACGTAACTGTACTATCTTACTTCTAGTGGGAGCTCTTCAGCAGGCTACACCATAAGGACTGAGTACCAAGCAGTACTTTTTTTAACTTATATTTTATTGTTTCATCATAAAACAATGACATACAAGCCCCTATGCAAGAAAAAACTAGTTACAGTACATACCAATATACATTCAATGTAACAGGTTGGATTAATCTAAGCATTCTTGTTTGTGAATTGGGGGTATTCCTTTAGGTTAGAGTCCATAGCAGAGTCCAAATATAAGCTGCACCCCACAAGATTTTTAAGAGGTCAAAACAATAGAAGATTTTTACCAAACATTTCTTTAAATAACAACCTGTGTTAATATGACCTCAACCAAACGTATACCCAAACGCTTTAGCAGTCAGTGATTACGGTCTCTGATCCAACTGCTGTAAAATAAAAGAATTAGAAAACCCCTGCATCAACCTTCTCGTGGCAACTCTCTGGTTCTATATGCAGCTTACTAACTGGTAATACCCTTCATTTATGGCACATAGGGCCAGATATTCAAAACTGTGCTCCGGGCTAAAGTAGCACTGCCCAGCAGGCAAACATAGCCTGAGCAAAAGCAAGCTACATTCAAAAGGAATAGCCTGGAGCAAAACCTGCTGAATATAGCAAACAAAGGAAGTCGGGCAAACAGGGCCAGGAGTGCAAGGCAAAGATAGCCCAGGAATAAGATAGCACTGAATATAGCAACAGGGAAGTGCACATTGACACTGCAGCCATTAGACACTGAAGAAAGCTAGTGTTGCAGGTGGAGAGCATTGTGTGTGACTGCACAGAGATGTCTCACATCCACTGCAAACAACAATGTAAGCCACACACTGCAGAACTGTGCTATGTTGACGTGAGGTTTGCCCATGCTAACCTGAGTACACAGTGCTAACGCATTAGCCCAGTGCAAGCTGAATAGCTCAGCAAATGGGAGCTATATTCAAAGCTCCCATGCAAATGAGAGTCTACTTTAGGTAATCTGTGGGCAAACAGGTACATTTGCATCTCATTATCTGCTGCTTAGCAGTCAGTACCACGCAGTTTGCCCGGTGTTACTGCATGGAGCACACAGCGCTACCTATTGGTCAGAATGGTAGTACAAGCTGGATGCAGCAGGCCAAGGCATGCCCACAGTGTCCCCTGTTGGTCGGCATGGAAGTACAGGCTGGAAGCAGCAGGAACTGTGTGCTGGCAGGCACAAACAGAGCAGATATCCTGCCCATGCAGCACTGCAAGCTGTTCAACACACAAGGTATGAATATAGGAGAGAGAAACACGGAGAGAGTGATACCTATGTGTCACATAGCTAGATATACAACTGATATACACAAACACATGCATATATATATATACAGTACACACATATATGTATTTAGAGAGAGGGAGAGAGGAGGGGGAGATAGTCACACATGTCCACTGGCCATATGTGCCCCTGTAGATGCCATCCCCCAACAACATAGGCACCCCACGGCAGGTGTTGGTGGAACACAGTGGAGGGACCCACGAATGCATGGGACAAGCATAAGGCACGCCTGGTGGGGGTGGATAGACATATGCTGTAGACCTGCGAGGGTGTGCAGCATATCCATACAGTAGGGACCTGGGCAGATCTGGCTGGGCCAGGCTGTCCACCCTGTCATCATGGTCCCTGTTGCCATGTGTGCCTGTTACACACCCTGGTAGTCTAGTGGTCCCCCACCCCCAGCACCCCCAGCACGTTTCCTGACCCCCTTACGTTTAAGATAGTATTTATCCTGGTAG
The DNA here is from genome assembly GCA_016271365.2 of Neoceratodus forsteri. Lineage (NCBI taxonomy): Eukaryota > Metazoa > Chordata > Ceratodontiformes > Ceratodontidae > Neoceratodus > Neoceratodus forsteri. The sequence continues at coordinate 1,419,953,740 of CM057450.1, forward strand.
TCTAGTGGTGCCCACCACCCTCCAGCATGTTTCCCATTCCCCCATAGAATTTAAAATTACCCTGGTAGTTTAGTGATGCCCCCAGCACGTTTCCCAACCCCAATCCCTGTAATATCACATATATCCCTGATAGTCTAGCGGCCCCCACCCAGCAGCGCCGCCCTCACATCCCACCCATCAGCCATCATGGGAGGGAAGGTGTACAAGAACCCATCAGCCACGAATCGAGCTGAGACACCGGCCTGCCAGCCCTCCTCACACCACCACGGCTGGCCGCTGACTGAAGAAGAACGAGCTGTACTATTCACGTGAACAGGATAATAAACAGGAGTTCAACCATCTGGTTAAAGGTGAACTCAGAAACCACCTTGGGAAGAAACTTAGGATTTGTACGAAGACCACCCAGTCCTTGTGGAAAATCAAATAAGGCTCCTTATGCATCAGGACCTGAAGCTCGAAATCCTACAAGCAGAAGTAATGGCAACCAAAATAGCGCCTTGCAGGAAAGGTAGCGCATGTCACAGCTCATCCCTTGGTTCAAAGGGAAGAAGCGTAAGCTTCTCAAACACAAAATTCAAATCCCAAGGTGGGGTGGGGGTATGGATGGGAGGTTTATGATGGAGGATCCTTTCAAGAAGGTCTTAGAGATCTCCAGCTGTGCCATGGGTTCCCCCACCAAAACATGGTAGGCTGAAATGGCCGAGAGATGGACCTTAAGGGAAGAATAAGACAGACAAGAATCAGACAGGTGTAACAGATACTCCATAATCTGAGGAGCTGAGCAGATAAAGGGTTCCAACCTTTAGACATCATCCAAATGGAAAAACGCTTCCATTTCATTGCATAGGTGGATCTGGTGGAGGGTTTCACCTCCACCAAGACCTGGGCAACCCTGTGAAAACCCAAAATGAGATCTGATTATGTCTGAAGGAGCCACGATAAAAATGCAGGGTCCTGAGTCCCGGATGTACCAACCTGCCTTGATTCTGAGTCAACAGATTGTACCCGAGAGGTAAAGGAACTGGGAGTTCCACTCATGAGCTGCTGCATTAGCAGAAACCAGATTTGCCTCGCCAGAGTGGAGCTATCGGAATCATCCGTGCTTCCTCTGCCTGGAGTTTGAGAAGCCTTCATGGAATGGGAATGGAGGAAGGTGTACAAGAACTTCCTGTCCAGCATAGCGACAACGTGGTCGTGCCAGAAAAGCACCAGGCTCTGAACTAACGAACAAAAGCTTGGAAGCTTTATGTTGGATGGGGAGGCAACAGATCAATGTCCTGGCAACCCCACCTCAGAAAGATATAGAGTCTCCTACTTCCTGACTTAGTTTCCATTCGTACCGAGAGACAATGTCCAACTGAGGCTGTCTGCCAGGACGTTGTGAATGCCTAGAACATGGATGGCTGTGACAAACAGGTCATACTGGACTGCCCAGTTCCACACCGCATCACCTCCTGCACAGGGCGCGTATCGGTGCCTCCTCTGTTGTTGATGTACCAGACCACTGACATATTGTCTGGATCAGCAGTGTTCTCCTGATAGAATGGTCTGAAAAGCCTGAAGGGCATAAAGAACTGCCCTCATCTCCAGAATGTTGATGTGCAAGGACATCTCCAACTGGGATCACGAACTCTGAGTTTGATAGTCCTCCAGGTGCTCCCCAACCCAGGCAGGAGGCGCCTGTGGTGAGGGTCCAAAGAGGTGGGAACTCGGAAGGGAAGTCCCTGACAGATTCGAGGATCTAGCCGCCAGGAGATCCCTCTGAGCACACTGGAGACCAGAACAAGATGGTCCAGGTTGACCAGGCACTGGTACCACTGGACACGTAATGTCCACTGGGTGATCCACATATGCAACCTGGCTAAATGTACTGGGAGATGGTGGCTGCCATGAGGCCCAGCAGACATAGCAACGCCTCTGGTCGGAAAAAGCTGGACGAGGCCATAAAGGTGACTTGCTCTCCAAGAGTTCTCTGCCCTGTCCGAGCGTGAAAGGCTCTGCACTGGACCGTATCCAAGATCACCCGATGAACTGAAGGTTCTGAGAGGGGTCAGAGAGGATTTGGGGAGATTGACAGTGATCCCTGGTCCTGAGAAAAGTCCAGAGTGACTGAGATGGAATCCAAAGACTGTCCCTGGATGGGGCTGTCAATAGCCAGTCATCCAGGTAGGGGAACACTGCTATGCCCTGATGACCACCACCACTAGGCGCTTGGTAAAACCCTGGGTGCCAAGGAAAGGCCAAAGGGGAGTATAGAACTGGAAGTGCTCCCTGGAAGCAAAACCACAAGAAACAGTGGTGGCCCAGGAAGATCGGAATATGCAGGTATGCATCCTGTATATCCAGTGTGCAGAGCCAATGGTCCTTCTGCAAAGGGGCAGGAGGCTCTGAATTGTCAGCATGCGGAACCTTTGTATTCAATGAAAAGGTTCAGATTGCTGAGGTCCAGGATGGGTCTGAAGTTGCCCATTTTTTGGGACCAAGAAAAGTGGGAGTAGAACCCTTTCCTCTGAGACAGAAGCAGGGGTTCTGTAACTGTCTTCTGTCTCAGAGCCCTGATTTCTTCCTCACCAGAGGAGCCTGTGTGGGGAATAATATAATGACCTGGTGAAGTGTCTGGAGGAACCCAGGAACTCCAAAGTGTGCCCTTCTGAAATGAGCAGCAGGACCCATGCATCTGTTATGATGCCCTTCCACTCCTGCACGTGGAAGGTGAACCTGCTCTCCCAATGGCTCCACACTTAAAGGTGGAGGAGAGGAAGGGCAGTGTGAGTGAGGAAACTGAGGGATGAGGGTAAGGACCCTTCTGCCACTCTTTGGGGCTTAGCAGCTGAGGGAGAGGAAAAGAGAAACCGTGGCATGCCTCTTGGTTTGCTTCCTAGAGGCTGGTTGTTTTCCTCGATGCTAAATTGGTGTAGAAAGGGCTGCTTCTTTGAGAACCTGTTTGATACATAGATCAAACAGATCTAAGGGCCTGGCCACTGTCCTGGAGGCCCATGATTACATCTTTAGTGTCCCTCCGAACAAGATGGATCCCTGAAAGGGGGTGTCCTGTATAGCTGCTTGTACATCCGCCGAGAGTCCGGAAATCATAACCAAGCATGTCTCCTGAGGCACACGGCAGTAGCAGAGAGTGGCCACTGTGTCCACTGAATTGTGTAAGTGGCCTGCAGAGCATGCCTGCAAGAATTTTTGACAGGCAAAGCTTTTGCAAGCTCCTCTGAGCCCAGAGTCTTCCATGGCCATGATCTGGCTTCAAGCTTGGCCATGGTGGACTTCTGAAAGAAACCATGCGCGGCGTAGTTTAAAGAGCGTAGGGCGCACGTGGCAGAGGAGTACATCTTCTTCCCAAATTGGTCCAATTGCCTTGATTCCTTATCCGGGGGGATGCTCATGTGCTTGGGAGTGGCTGAGCGATCATGAGCGGTGGCTATAACAATAGAGTCCGCCTATGGGTGGGAATCCAGGAAGGAGACTCTTCGGTGAATGACAAATTCAGTCCACCTTTTGAGGACAGCCGGGATAGAATGAGGTAACTGCCAGATAGTGGTAGTTAAATCCTCATGTGGAGCTGTCCAGGGCGGACTGAGATGGGAGAGACAGCCTGTAGTGTTCGGCTAGACGCTTTCTTGGATCCTGCTCCTCTGTATTCCAAACTGCTAGAGTGTTGGATAACACGAAGAAGCTCACTGAAGGAGAGATCCTCCGGAGAAGATCTGGGTGATTCTTGCCTTTGGGGGAGACAGTTAGTCTGAGGAGGATTCTGACGATCATGGTCAGAGTCAGGAGGATCCTCCCTTCAGGGGTCACAAAGTCCGCAGGGTGACCTCCCGTGAAGTGGCGCCAGAAATGTGCACTGTAGAGTGCCGTGAGCTACAGGCAATGAGAAATGGGGGCATGACCACTGGACTCGGAAGCCTGCACTCCAAATCTGAAACCTGGGACCTGGCATCCTTCCACGGGACTGGATCAGTGACTGAAAGTCCTGTTGAGGAGGTGGCAGAGGCAGGTTGGATGGGGATGGTAAAATGTGCACCCAAACCTGGTTACTGATGGTAAAGGTTACCCTTGGTAATAGGGGTAACCTGGAGTCTGGTACCCAGGGTAGTAGGCCTGGGAGAAGGGTTCCATCATTGTACCCGACGGTGGAAAAATAGGTACCTGGTGTCCAGAGAAAGGCAGGAACCTGAAGCGAGGTCTTGACCCGGAGGTCTGGAAGGACTGGAAAATACACCAACGATAAGGTAGCTGACGCCAGGATGGTCGCCGCCGGAGGAGCTGACATAGGAGGAGTGTACGCCGGAATACCTGACATCCGAGGATCAGACGTCAGGCCAGATGACGTCACGTCCTGCATCAGGAGTTGAAAGGAAGGTCCTGATGGAGGGAGCTGATGAAATATATCCGATAGCATGCCTAGAGTCAGAGGGGAGCAGCTGACGGAAGATGTCCTGACGCCTGGGTAATGGAAGGGCCTAGTGTCAGGAATAAAAGTATAGGGGCCCTGAGAATAGGGGATCCAATGGGAGCCTTGGGAGGGCATCCTGGGGACTGGGGAACCATCACTGGAGTAGGTGAAGAAAATACCACTCCAGGGGTCCTCTTCTCCTCAATCCCAGATGTAGGATCTGGGACAGAAGGGTCCACCAGGGAGGCGGAGAGGAAGGCTCCTGACCAGGGAGGTCCTGGGGAGGCTGACTAGGCAAGCCAGCTCACTCCACCAGATGTCGGGAATAACAGTGTCAGCCCCGACGGGTGAGCAACGCTTGAGCAGTCTTCCAAAACATGGGCGACCGACTGACCAGATGAAACAGGGACTAGGCGGAGGAGGAAGGACCCTTGACTGACTCATCAGTCAGTTAGCAGACTTCCGGATGTTGGTAATGGGAGACCAGCTTCAACAACCGAGTGGGCCCCGGAAGAGCCGGGTCCCACTTATTGGAAAGTACTGGGCGTTGCCGGCAGATGACTTACCAGTAGAAATTGGAAGGAAGACAGCAGATGCACTGGACATCGTCCCCGGCTGCCTGGGTCACCACGAGGATGGGCAGTGGAGAAGAGGCCTTGCAGGTTGAAGACCTACTAGAAAAAGATCGGTCCCAGTCCTCTGGGCACCCTTTTCCTTGTGCCTCTCCTTGTCTTTCTTCTTCTTCTGTTTTGACTCTGAAGAAGGGAAGAACCTGTGTCCCAAAGTTTCTGCATCTCCTTCTCAAGGGTAGCCATTCTGGTTTTTAGGAGATGGGCTTCCAGAGCCTGCTGTCATCATTTGCGAGTGGTCTGATTGAAAGGCTGGCAGTCGGAACAGGCCACAGTGTCGGATTCAGGCCTAGGCAGAAGAGACAGTGACAATAACCATCCTTGTGGAGAATCTGGGCCCTACACTTGTCACAGTTCTTCTTGCCTTTGGAGTAGTAGGTGGAGAAGACATAAACGGACTGAATAATTGGACTGAATTTGAAGAAATAAAGAAATAGATGGCGATCGACTACAAAGTTTACCGCAAGGTTTCAGCACAGGTCGACAGCAGGAAAGAACTGGAAGGCGGGCATGGGACTGCCCACTATATAGGGTCACGCTTGAAGTCCATCACGTGACATGGGGTGGGTAGTTCTCTGCCAGCCACTGCTGGAAAAGTTTGCTGTGTGGTCTGGATGCCAGAGGTGCAGTCCCTACATGTTATGACCTACTGCAGGAACCCTCTCGAAGTAAGATCAATGCTTTTGATGCCAGCCCATCGGCACAGTGGTTGATTTCCACTTGTAACGTTGGAGACCCGGTTCGGAACGGACCTGGGTCGTCAGAGGCCGGGGAGAAGGACTGAGTGTTCCACGGACTGCCTCCTTCTCTGGGGAAGGTACAGTGTGTGTGAATGGTGCTCGAGGGACTCTCTGGCGGAGGCCGGGGCACCACAGCGACTGGCACCAACAAGGATCTGAGGGGCGGATGGACGCTGGCATCACTGCATGTTCCCGCCCATGCTTACAGGGCAGAAAAGCCTGCCACCCACTGCCTTGATGACGCCCCTCGGCTGCAATCAGCTCACAGGCCAACCTCGGCCATTCTGGGAGACACTCCAAAATGTGCAGTGGCTACATCTGCAGGTGCGAGGCATGCAGAGGTAGGGACCAGAGGTCTGGGTGAACCAACCTGCCCTGTTCTTGCGACAGTAACTGGGAGGACAAGGGCAGGGGAAATAGAGGTTCCACTGCCAGCTGCTGCAGTGTAGGGAACCATATCTGATGAGGCCAAAGCAGAGCTATGAGAATCTTCTCCGCCTTCCACTTGGAGTTTGAGCAGAACTCTTTGAAGGAGACGAAGGGAGGAAGACATGCAGAAACCTCCCTGTCCAACAGAGGGACAATGTGTCTCGCCAGAAAACACCAGGCCCATGATCGAGTGAGCAGAAACTGGGCAGTTTTGCATTGTACAGGGACGTCAAGAGGTCCAGCTCTGGACGACCCCATCTTTGGAAGAGGTCATCCGCTACAGACTGCAGGAGTTCCCACTTGTGAGACTGAGACTGGCTTAGGGTGTCGGCCAGGTGTTTTGAACCCTGGAACATGCACTACAGTGAGCAATAGGCCATGGTCTAGAGCCCAGAACCACACTCTCATAGCCTCCCGCAAAGAGGATAGGAGTGAGTTCCCCTGCTTGTTGATGTAGTAAACAACCGACATGTTGCCTGTCTGCATCAACGGGGGCTGGACGAAGATCCAGGAGAAACATCTGTAGAGTATACAGAACCACCCTCATCTCCAGAATATTGATGTGGAGGGTCAGTGCCAGAGAAGACCATGCACCTTGAGTCTGATATTTTAAAATGAGCTCTCAATCTAGGCCCGAGGCCAGTTGTGAGAACCTGTAGAGGGACTCTCTCTGAAAAGAGACTTCAGACTTTAGATTCTGTGGAGAGAGCTACCAAGAGAGAGTCTGTATCACTGCTTTGGAGATCAAGACCGGCTGGTTGAGATCGTCCTCCTCTGATCCCACTGCACTCTGACAGTCCACTGAGGACCCTCATAAACAGACATGCTGAGGGAACAGTCACTATGGCCGCAGCCATATGGCCTAGAAGCTGCAGCATTGTCCAAGCTGGGACCTGGCAAGCAGCTGAAACTTTGTGGGCCAAAGACTGAAGGCATACTGCCCTGCCTGGTGGGAGGAAGGCCTTCCCTTGCTCCATGTCTAGGACTGTCCCTATGTACTGTAACCTCTGACATGGTGTTGGGTATGATTTGGCCATGTTTAGGGTGATCCCCAGGAGCTGAATAGGCTGAAGGTGTCCTCTAAAGTCACCAGAAGCCGCTCTCGTGTGGCAGCGGTCAGAAGGCAATTGTCGAGGTAAGGATAAACAAAGTGTCCCTGTCTCCTTAGGGCTGCTGCTACCACCGCCAGGCACTTCATGAACAGTCATGGTGCCAAGGAAAGGCTGAAGGGCAAAGCCAGAAACTGGAAATGCCTCCTGAAAGGAGAACCTCAGGAACCTCCTGTGAGCTGGAAGCACCAGAATATGGAGGTAGGCATCTTGCATGTCCAGGGAGCAGAGCCAGTCCCCTTGATGCAACATGGGAAGAATGCCCAGCAGGTGACCATCCTGAACCTCTTGTATTCTATGCAATTGTTCAAGAGGCTCAGGTCCAGAATTGGGCACAGATTCCCTGTCTTCTTGGGAACCAAGAAGAATGGGAGTAGAACCCTTTCCCCACTGTGGGGCTGTAATGGGTTCTATTGCCTTCTTGTCTAGTAGGGACTGTAACTCCTCCCAAATGAGCTCGCGTGGGAGGGGAGTAGGTTGTTTGGACTGGGGGATTGTCTGGGGGCAGCTGTAGAAATTCCAGAGCATGACCCATCTCTATCAACTGGAGGACCCATGCATCGTTGGTGATGGAGGTCCACCCGCCGAGGTAAAGCGAGAACCGATCGCCTACTACCTCTGCCCTGGACTTGGCAAAGGACATGGGTTGGCAAGGAGTCAGGCGGGAGCCTGGGGGCAGGGAGAACTGGGAGGGTTTGGTGTTCCTAGGTCCCTGTGCTCCACTGGGTTGAAAGGAGCTGTATGGCAAAGTTGCCTCTGTTACTGTCCTTTAGGCTTCTGTGCTCCTGGCGACAAACTGGCCACGCCTGCCAGAGGTCTGATCAGATATGTACAACTGATGCACAGACTGGATGACCTTACCCGAGTCCCAGAGGTCCGAGATCATTTTCTCAATGTCCAGACCGAACAGCATGGACCCATGGAACGGGCATCAATGATGGCATCCTGAAGATCCTGCCTAAATCCAGAAACCCAGAGCCAAGAGTACCACCACATACAAACCCCTGTGGCTGCTGCCTGGCTGCCGTGTACGCCAAGTCATAGGATGACCTCAAGATGTGTTTCCTGTGTCCAGACTGGACTGGAGCATGTCTAAGAGCTCCATTTTGTGGTCAGAATCGGGCTGTCTTTTGCAAGCTTGATTGCCTTGTTTCAGAGGGATTTCTGGTACTGCACCATGTGTGCCAAAAGTTGAGTGAACGAATGGTGCAGGTGGCCAGGAGTAGACCTTCATGGCAAACTGGTCCAGTCATTTGGATTCCTTGTCCGCGGTTGGGAGTTCATGTGCTAGGGCTGTCTGGTACTGCTGTGGGCAGCCATCCGGCATGACAGAGTCTGCCTTGCGTTGTTTCCCAAGGAGGCGGCTAGGACGTTGAGGGTACTATACAGCCTGTCTGCTTCTTAGGTATAGGGGAGTCAGTCAAAGGGGTGCCTTCAGGCTAGCCTGGTAGCGCCCTGAAAGGCAGGGTGGCTGTCGCCCACCCCTTGACGGCGTGTATCCCTGGACTTTTTATTTAGTTTTTGTTGACTGGTAAGTGCACCAGAAAATTCTGCCTATTTTCAGGCACGACCCAGAGGAGGGGGATACAGATGAATGCCAACTGACTTTGAATCAGATTAAGTTGTTGGTATTTTAGTGAATGGGGGAATTTGGCCAGGGCACCAGAGAAATTCCCCACTCTTTCGAGAAGTGCCATGGGATCTTTAACATCTACCTGAACAGGCAGAACTTAGACCCGAGATATGGCTGTAGGGTCTAAGACTAAGGGAGGGGTTGAAAGCCCATGCTCCAAAGAAACACCTCCGACATACACACCAATGCCGGGGTTTCAAGACTGGCAACCCGGAGGAAACTTGGGTTGGTGGGGAGCACAGTCTGACCTCCTGTGGAAGGGAGGACTGGAGCTGGCCATTTTCCTGTGCAGAGACCTGGATCAGGAGTCCGAGCGGGTGTCCTTCTGACGGTGGTGTTTTCCAATGGACTTTTCTCCTTCAATTTGTGAGACGCCCAGACACCAAAGAAGAAGGGATCCTAGGCCTGATGGGGTCTTTTGCATAGTGGCCAGCTGCTGTTCTAGAAGGTAGGTCTTCAGATGACGGATGCAGTCCGCGCGTTGAAATTTTACAGTGCGGGCAGGAGTTGGCATTGTGGTCGGGCCCCAAGCAGATGAGGCAGGCCGAGTGACCGCCCCGGATGGGATTTGCTTCGCACGCGCGACATGGATTTCGGGTCACTGACTGGAGGATGACTGCAAAGGCATGCATCAATTATGCGGTTAAACAAAGTTTTGTTCAAGAAGTTAGTGAAAATGGCAGTCGATGTTAGCAATAGGCATCCGTGGAGCCAATGTGAATGGGTCGATGGTAGAAAAGAACTGGGGTGTGGCTGGAGACCTCCTGCTTTATACCACTGGCGGACATCAGAGATGATCCGACGTCAGGGGTGGTCCCGCTGGGTACTGCTAGATAAGAATTTTTCCATGGGGTCCTAGTGCCTGGCGGCACAGTACTTACGATGTAGCCTGCTGCAAGAGCTCCCACTCAAGTAAGATCTAACTCTTCCAGCAGAAAGGAAGATCTGATGTCACAGGTGGAACTAAGGAGGATACCACCCAAGTGGGTGAGAGGAGCATAGCTTGAAGATGTTCCAGCAGAATCACGCTCACTACGGATACCATGTGTGTTCTGGACAATGGCTCTCCACTGGGGCAATATTCACTGACCTGTCAAAAGCATTTGACTTGGCAAGTCATGGGCTGCTCCTTACCAGGCTACAACTGCTAGGCCTTAACGCTCTTTCACACCTGGTTCACAAGCTTTCTACTGAACAGGTCGCGCAAAATTAAAATGGCATGGGTGCACTCCAGCTGCCATCCAGTAACTGATGGTGCCCTAGGGCTCTATTCTGGGTCTCTTATTTCCATTTTATCAATGACATTGGGTTAAACTGTAGCGCTAGAAATATAATCCGATATGTGGATGACACAGTTGTATGCTGGAGTGAGCCCAAACTTAGTGACATAGCTGAAAGACTAGCCGCTTGTCTGAACTCCCCGAAAGCTGGTTTGCTTCCAACCTGCTTGTCTTTAATGCAAAAAGACTAAGGCTGTTCTGTTTGGGTTCAATTGCATGGGTGATCATAGACAATAGCTGCTCCCTCTTCTCTGCATCAGGTCACAGATAGAAGTTGTTGACAGGGTTTAATACTTTGGTGTCTACCTGGATCAAGACATGTCCTTTAAGTCCCATGTGAAGCACACTACCAAGACCATACATAGCAAACTTGGTCTTCTCTACAGTTTAGGTAACTGCTTAACTGAAGAATCTAGAGTTGCCATAGCAAAGAGCACCCTACTCCCCACCCTCTTGTATGGTGGTGCACTTCCTCAGGGAAAGTGAAAATCATAGACTGTCCGTATTTCACAATAAGATTAGTTGTTTTGTAACTTGCTCTCCTTCCCAGAGGCACCATTAGAGGTTCTTGCTGACAGAGTGGCTCACCCTTGAACTCAAACTGTTATATCCTCTGCTATGCCTAGCTTACAAACTCTCCTTCTACACCCCACCCAACCTGAAAGGCCTACTGAACCCCAAAGTCTCCCAACATACCCTTTGCTCCACAAACAGCAACCTGTTTGAAATCCCCGGTCTGGACCAACCTGGGAAAGATCATTCAGGTACTCTGCCCCCACTACCAGAGCACACTCCGGAAAATCTGACAACCTGCACTTCCCTTGAAGATTTCAAAGCTGGGCTCAAGGAGTACATGTTAGAATGCTGCCACTGGAGTTGCTACCATTGTACCTATACCCAACCCTAAGACAGTCTATTCTTACTATACATAAGAGTTCACTTAACTTGTTTTTGCCTACAATTAGCCTCATATGAGCAACTGTAGATTTCCTGAATCGTGTTGCAATCTGCTATGAGAGACTTCTTGTAACTAACTGGTACTTGATATGTGACTATGTTTCTCTTATCTGTAAAGGTTGTTCTGTATTTACTTCAATGTATGTAATCTATTGTACTGTGCCTGCTGTACCATATAAGCTGTATGTAACTGTGCCTGCTGTATTTTATAATCTGTATTTTAACTAATCCGGTCGCCTTCTGAAAAAGGGACCTCTGGTCTCAGTGGGTTTACCCAGTTATCAAAATGCTATAATAAATACATTTAAAGGGACAGGAAGACTGCCAAAGTGTGGCTCATTCACCATAGCCATGTCTCTAGAATGGACAGTTTGGTTGGGCCAAGTGGTCCTTACCTGCCAACAAATTCTATGTTTCCATGAGAACATTCTATGGGTCACCAGCCTATCCTCATAGCGTTTTATTTTGGAGGCCCTGTGTTAACCCTCTTGACCACTTCAATGTCCTTTTGCATTGAAAGCCCAGAAATGCACCCATATGACACTCTCCTCCTCTGAGGCACAAGGGCAGCAGGCTCTTCAGCAATACCACAGGAGGTAGTGTAACTGAGCTGCTCCAGTGCTGTGCACAAACATCCAATTATGGGTGCATTTGAACCTACTGCCCTACCTGCTGGTGTCTTGAGGGTGGGAAGAAACCAGAAAATACCTCTGAAGTGAAGCAGGCTGATGTCCCAACTGAGGGGTGGATGGGGTTCCTGTACAAACCGAGACTAAGAAACCACCACAGTGTAGAAGCTATGCTGTGCACTGGTTGTCTGGAGGCAAGTTCAAGTGAAGGGTTTAGATGGGGCGGAAGACTGCCAGGGCAGCTTTGATGATGAGAGATAAGGACGAGCATAAACAAGAGTACTATTATTCTGTCCTTAATAATGCTGTCTAGAGCCTTGCTGAGCACTGATTTCAGCCTAAATTACCTGAATCTTTCCCTTTTGGACCCCACTGGTCCCCTCTGTTGTCCAGCACAAAACTGGTCTGAACACTCATGAAAAGTATCTGCAAGTAACCCAAACTGATCTCTCAGCTCCACTATGATCCTTGGATATATACAGTCTACCACTTAGGACTTAACTTGCTTAATCTTCATCAGGTAGTCAGTTACCAGAGCGAGGTGACAGCAGCTGGTTTCATAGACCAAAAGTGGCACAAATGCATCATCTACTCTACTGGTCACTGACATAAGACATCATGGACATGTGAAAAGGGCCGAAAGGCATCACTGAGTGTGCCAGCTTATGGCACATCATGCCGGTCTCCTGCCTGGTGTTCCTTTAACACTATAAGGCAGGAGTTCAATTCCCAATTGCATAATAAACATTTTACATTGTCCACCAGGAATATATAACTTACCCAGTGATCCACAGTGGCTGAGTTAAAACAGTGATCCACAGCAGCTCAGAGTTAGTACGGCCACAAACTGCCAACATTGAGAGTGTGCTGATGCCGCACTGACATGTTTGGTTAGTGAAATCAGCACCATGTACTGCATCATGGCGTGATGCCATGGGCTCTTCCAATGAGCACCCTCCCAGGTGGCCCACAGGTGAACATCTGGCCCTAGACCCAGCTTGGCTTTCTAATTCTAGTCTTGCAGTCCCTCAGTCATGCTCTGTACACCTACCTGGCCTGGAGGCAGTCTTCCTCTTTCAATTGATCAGAGAGCTTTATTTTGTGAAGGACCAGTAGCCTTAGGATTCTGTTAAACCAAGGGTGACACTTCTTACCCCTTTTCCCTTACCGTTTGTTGGGATGCAAGACGCTGTGGTCGAGGTGCCTCTGGGGACACTCTCCGCCCCTTCCCTTGCTGCCGCCTAGATGCTGCTAGATGGCAGTTGAACCACAGTACATGCAGGCCCTCGCTAAGGGAAGGGAGAGAGCTGCACTACAGACACTCAATCCTCCCTTCCCTCACGCCGAATTCTGCTCTACTCCCAAATTAGGGTTGCCGTGAGGCAGCCAAGGCTCAGCCCGCCATGCCAATGGGCCAGCTTAAGCACCTCTTTAATGAACCCACACGTGCTCTGCACCACCAGCTTTATGCAGCTGCTTCAGACTCGTGGAGAGTAGATCCTTCATACTGGCAAAGTCAGCTTTTCCAAACTTCTGCATCCTGGTGGTGGAGTTTTAGCTAGTCTTTCCGGTCACCAGGACATTACCAGTTGTAGTTGCTGCTCTCACAGTGCTTTGATGATCACACTGGAGATGATCTTATCCTCATTAAGGACAAGGTTAAGGGTAGCCTCAAACCCTCTGGAATCCTACTCTAGGAAGCAGTCCTTGAATGGGAATAGGAAATCTGTCTTGGCCCTGCTGTTAGCCCTCTCAAGATGCAAATCCTGTCCCAAGGGACTGCAGTGCCAAGGATCATCCCTGCATTCGATATGGCAGTCATAATTTCCCCAACCAGCTCCGCGCTGAGCTGTTTGGGAGTCTATGCTACACCAACAGAGTGAGTCTTTTAACCCCTTTTTCTCTAGAAGCAATCTAGGGTGAACTCTGGTACTGTCTCCCTCCCTTTTCCCCACCTTGACTCCATTACACAGAAAGCCACCCCTTGGTTTGGGCTATCCCTTCAGAATAGCCCTAGTCTTCATACCTCGATTCTGGTGTCCCAGTCCTTCTCATACTCCACTAGGTCTCTGTGGCCTGCAAGTCTCACCCTCAGAAATGTATCAGTCCCCATGCTCGCCCATTTTGCAGAGTGCACCCTCGTAATGGGTTGTATGCAAGTAAAATTAACCACCCAGTTACTGATTCAGTTCCTTCTCATTTATGTAACAGCATGTAATTAAAAGGGTTTCACACTCAACTGAACTGAACTACTAAGTAACTGATTTCAACTACATGAGAATATAGTAGGCTAGATTTTCAAAAGGATGCACCCGTCTAGCGAACACAATTGCAGCATTCTATCTGAAAAATCAGACTACAAAAATTGGTCTTTCTGGATGTAATTCCACAGTTGCTTCTGACAAATGGACACGAGGCCCACAGCTGCAGCAGAAACTGTTGTAAACTGTAAGAACTGTCGCAAATGCATCCAGATGCATGTGAACAGGATTCATACATCTGGACACATCTGCATGGATGCAGTAAATGTCTGAAATACAAATGCAAGTGCTGCATCCAGTCTTTTAAAAATTCTGCCTAGTGAGTAGTGCAAAAAGACCTCTGCAAAATCAGGGCAGGGTCAGCAAAAAGTAAACCCATAAGGGGAACTGCGTATGGTCTATCGCTGTTGATCAGACTTTATGCTGCAAAACAATTGTGGTAAGCAGAATTAAACCCCTCAAGCAGTCTAACCTCAAGAAAAAGTACAGTTGCATAAGAACTTACCGTAACAGTAGATCATCCAGAGAAGCTCTTGCACAGGCTATAACCATTAGGACTAATGCTGCAGGCCTTAGGACCCACCGGAAAAATCTTAGCTAGCAATACCCAACAGGGACCACCCCCGATGTCGGCTCCACCCCAACATCGGTCACGCACATAATGGGGCTGGACCCAGCTCCACCCCAGTTCCCTGCCAAGACCCGCGAAGGCCCTAATGAGTGAAAAAGTGAAGCCTTTAGATGATGTGCTGAACACCTCACCCAGGGATGGAGGTATGGAAAGTGTGCCTGCTGCAAGAGCTTCTCTCAAGATCTACTGTTACGGTAAGTTCTTTCATAACCGTATTAACTTACTTCGAGTGGGAGCTCTTGCAGCAGGCTATAACCATTGGACTGAATCCCAAGCAGTCCCGCGCCAAGGAGGTGCCTTACCTCAGGAGGAGGAAGGATGGTAATAAAGCTGACAACACAGCAAGTCAGGACAGAAGTCCCTGAAGGACTGCCAAGCCAAAACAGCACGGTGTCTAGATACAATATCCAGGCTGTAGTGCTTCACAAAGTGTGCACAAAATTCCAGGTGGCTACCACACAGATGTCTCTTATGGAGACATTCTTAAAGCGTGAAGAAAGCTGAAACTCCACTGATGGAGTGACCCCTAACTGGGCCCGGAAGGGGTTTAATGTGCTTCTATAACAAAATACAATACAGTGGACAAGTCACTTAGAAATAGTCTGTTTAGACACCGTTTTGTCGAAGTGTTGTGGCTAAAGGCCACAAACAGTTGTCTGGACATGGGTAGCTGTAGCACTTGAGGTAGTACCTCAGCACCCTGTGAATGTCCAGTGCATGTAGGAGTGCTTCTCCCTATTACAAGGAGAAGAAAATAAACTGGAAGGTCAACCGACTGGTTGAGGGTCGACCGAGACCACTTTAGGAAGGAACTTGGGACTTGTCCCAAGGTAAACCCTTCCTGTAAAAATAAATAAGGCTCTTTAACATCAGAGCCTGAGCTCAAAACTCTTCGAGCTGAGATAACAGCAACTAAGAAACAAACCTTCCAGGAAAGGTAACGCAGCTCACAATCAGCCGCTTGGTTCAAAAGAGGGAAAGAGTGAGCTCTCAACACAAATTGGAGGTCCCAGGGAGGGACAGGATCCCTAATGGGAGGTTTCATATGCAGGATACCCCTGTGAAGAAGGTGAGGGTCACGTCCAGTTGGGCCAGGTTCTATCCCTAAGAGGACATGATATGCAGAAATGGCCCACATGTGCACCTTTATCGAAGAGTAGCTCAAGCCTTATTGGTATAAGGAGAGGAGATACTGTAATGCTGAGTTCACTGGGAAGGTGAGGGTCCAGACAGTGAGACGACGCCATAAGCAAAAACACCTCCACTTGGCAGCATAAGTGGAGTGAGTAGAGGCTTCCTCGCCGAGACGAGGACGCCTGCCACCTCTTGGGAGACCCCATACCAGGATTTTGCTACGCCTGCAGGAGCCTAGCATGAAGGTGCAAAGACCTGAGACCTGGATGGACCAGTGTGCCCCAATCCTGGGACAGCAACTGCGAGCATATTGGTAGCGGAATTGGAGGTTCCGAGGACAACCGCTGAAGTAGTGGGAACCAAATCTGCTGAGGTCACAATGGGGCAATTAGGATCATCTGAGCCCCTCGGCTGTATCTTCAACAGCACTCTCTGAATGCGAGAAAAGGGAGGGAAGGCATAAAGAAACCCCTGCCCAACAAAGGGACAACACATCTGGCCAGAAAGCACCAGACACCTAGCTCTAGTGAGCAAAAGTTGCAGTTTGGCATTGCGTGGGGAAGCAAAGAGGTCCGCTCTGGACAACCCCATGTGTTGAAGAGCTGGTCCATACTGATTATAGCAACTCCCACTGGTGTGCCTTGGACTGAGACCTGCTGAGGCTGTTTGCCAAGTCATTTTGGATGCCTGGAACGTGAACTGGGACAGAGAGATGTGACGCCCAGTGCCCAGTACCAGACTCTCATCGCCTCCCTGCATGGGGGTAGGGAGTGCGCTCCCACTTGCTTGCTGATGTATAAGATGACTGCCATGTCGTCCGTCTGAACTAGGAGACAGCCTGGAACAAGGTCCTCCTGGAAGGTATGAAGTGCACTGAGGACCATTCGCATCTCCAGGACATTGATGTGGAGGTCATGCTCCTCGGGCCCAGACCCTTGCATTTGGCAGGCCCCTAGGTGCCTCCATCCCAAATCTGATTCATCCATTGTTAGGGTCTGATTTGGGGGCTCCTGACGAAAGGGACCCTTTCTAGATTGAGAAGGTTCAGCCACCAAAGTAGGGTCCTCTTGACTGGCTCTGCGACTCTGACATTGTGGTCTAGTTCATCAGAGGATTGATCCCACTGCACCCTGAGCATCCATTGTGGGATTCTCATGTGAGGTGGGCCAAAGGAGGACAGGGATGGCCGCTGCCGTGTGCGCCAGAAGTCTGAGGAAGGTCCTAGCCTGGATCTGAGGCTCTAGAACTGATCCGTTATCTTCGCAGGCGCATCACCCCTCTCTGGAGGTAGAAAACCATGCTCTGGACTGAATCCAGGACCACCCCTATGAAGACGAGTCTTGGCTGGGCTCTGGGAAGACTTTGAAGGTTCAGGGTGATCCTCACCTCTCAGAACAGAGTATAAGCGCCTCCGAGAGCCTGAAGGAGGCGATCTGACAGGGCTGCAAGCAACCAATCATCAAGGTAAGGAAGATGTAATGTCCTGCGCTTTGAGCCACAACTACCACTGCCAAACATTTAGTGAAGACTGAGCAGAGGACAGGCTGAACGAAGAACCCGAATTGATAGTGCTCCCCTGGAAATGGAACCTCAGGTACTTCCTGTGAGGAGGAAAGACCCGTGATGCATGTACGCATCTTGCATGTCTAGGGAGCAGAGCCAGTCTCCTGGTGCAGCTGGGGAATAAGACCTGGAAGGTCACTATCCTGAACCTTCGGTACTCTATATAGTTGTTTAAGGAGCTGAGGTCCGGGATGGGCTGAAGATCTTGTGTCTTTTTGAACTAGGAAAAGTGGGAGTAATATCCTTTCCCCACTGCTGCAGAGGAACTGGTTCTATCGCCTTTTTCAAG
The DNA here is from genome assembly GCA_016271365.2 of Neoceratodus forsteri. Lineage (NCBI taxonomy): Eukaryota > Metazoa > Chordata > Ceratodontiformes > Ceratodontidae > Neoceratodus > Neoceratodus forsteri. The sequence goes on from CM057450.1 coordinate 1,419,971,432, forward strand.
AAGATGGCCTGAATCTCTCCTTCTATAAGGGGTATGTGAGAAGGAGGATATCTTGAGGAACTTGGAGGAGTGTTTGGGGGATTTCAGTGAACTCCAGCGTATGTCCCTCCTTATAATGTCTAGGACCCACTGGTCTGCTATAATAGAGCTCCAACCCTTCAGGTGAAGGGTGAAGAGACCCCCACTGCCTCCGTGGTACCTCCTCTAGAGGAGGGAGGTGTGGGAGGAGTCATTGGGTGGAGGCGGAGTGGGCAGAGAGGCTTGGGAGGACTTGGGGCCTCGAAAAGGAGCCCAGGTTGCTGGTTGCCAGCTTTCATTTTGAAGCCACCTCTGGCCCTGTTGGTTTCACAGGCTTGAGCACCCGAGGGCTTATGAAAAGGCCATCGTCCTTACTTATTTCTAGTCCCTCTGTACAATTGCCTGATGGACCAGATAGATTTGCCCCACTCCTGGAGATGAGAGATAAGAGACTCTGTCTCCTGCCAAAAGGACGGAACCTGGAACAAGAGGTCCCAGATTCTGGACTGCAAATCCTGAGACTCTCAACCAGGTATGGCGCGGAGGCAGACACCTGACGCTGCTGCTCTGGCGCCGTGATCTGCAGTGTCATATGAGGCATGGAGGACATGCGTGCTATGTCCGAACCCAATTTTATATGTCCAGAAGCTCCGCTTTTGTGTGTGAAGTCTGGCAAGGCATTGGCAAGCCCTGCCCTTCCTTCTCCCACAACGATTCTGGTCACTGGACCATATGCGCACAGGAAGTTAAGGATCTAATGGAGCAGGTGGAAGCAGAGTAGACCTTCTTGCCCACCTGGTCTAAGTAGCAAGATTCTGGGTCAGGAGGCTGGGAGCTGAGGTGCTTATGCTGCTTAGACTTGTTGTGAGCAGCTGTAATGACCGATGAGTCTGCCTGAGGGTGTTCCACCAGGAAAGGCTCATCCTGTGGGATTCTATACAGCCTGACTTCTTTGGAATGGCCGGACTGAGGCTGGATGCTTCCAAGTTATCCTGGTGAGGTCTTGGAAGGTGTCCACTAAAGGAGGCAGCACCAGATGAATGGGCTCCTTCTGCCTCAGGTAACGGGCCAATTGACGGTGTTCCAGATCCAGGTCCCCGGCTCCCATTCACTGAGGCCTGGATGTCCCTCATGACATCCATAAAAGTCAGATCGTCAGGAGGCGAGTGGGGTTGGTCTTTCTCCCATGGGAACCCCGACCCCGAGAGGATGAGGAAGCAGAAGAAGGAAGATGGCCTGCTAGTGGGCCTAGAATAGCCTGAGCTGCATCTAGGATCCCCGCATGGCGTCGGTAGCTACTGGACCGACGGCAGACAATGACCAACGTTGGCCTGGGGACCGGGCGTCGGGAGTGGGCCCATGGGAGGCGGATCGGCTCCTGGGCTGAAACCGGACCAACTGCCTAATTGAGATGGGTGCCGGGCGACAGTCCTCAGACTGGGAATGAGCCTCGAGGTCAGGTGAGGTAGCGGCCGCCAGGGTCTTCTTTAGAGAAGCGGAAGGCACTCGGTTCAGGGTTGTCCGTTGGTCGGGAACCGTGTCAGGTCCAGATTGGTAGAATCTCCTCTTTTACCTGACTCCACCAAAAAGAGAGTTCTTGCAGCTGCTCTTTGTTGAAAACAGTGGCTGCTGTTCCCAGGAAGGGACCCGGAGAAGCTGGAGGATCCGGGGAGGGCATGAGTGGGGTGCCCCTCTGTGGAGTGTCTTCCACTGGAGGAACCTCCACCGCGCCTGTGCCGGTTTCACAGGAGGCGGTGTCTGGGTGTCTTTATCACCGGTGGCCTGCCGAACGAGGGGCGGCCAAAGAACCCCTTTTGGGCAGGCCAAGGCTTGTGCCAAAGGGCCTTGGGAGTCACATGAAGCGGCACCACCTTGTGCTTCACCGCTTTTCTCAGATGGCCCCGCTTGACCGATGTTGGTTTTTGGTGGAGAGCTCGGTTTCTTGGGGTTTTGCAGTGTTCTCCCGAGCCCGAGGAAGAAGAGGTTTCTGAGGGGGGAGCGAATGGGACCAATGATGGGACTGGCTATGGTACTTGTCCCAGGAGCACTTACGGGCTTGTCTCAGTGTTTGCCCTTGTCCCCTGAGTGTGCAAGACATTCATCTGTTGTTCCAAAAGATAGGCTTTAGGGCCTTCAGGTGTCAAATTCTTGTCCTACTGGTAAAGCTTCTACAAATGTTGCAGGCAGCACTGTCGTGGTCTGGACCCAGACAGAAGATGCGCATGGACTGGCCGCCTTTTGATGGTATCTGGCGCCAACAATCGCACTTGTTCCTCTTGGCCCGGAGGAGGATACCGACAACGGAGAGACAACATACGCTGCACTGAAGTCAAAAACACAGAATAACGGCCGATTTCTGACAGAAATCCAAATTTTCAGCTGGAACTGCTGGATAGCAAAACTTCCTAATGTGAGCGGGTTAGCGCGGGAAAAGAACTAGGTGAGCCGGGTCCCCTTCATGTAGCGCGGACCGACGCTGGGGTGGAGCCATGTCAGGGGTGGTCCTTCTGGGTATTGCTAGCTAAGATTTTTCTGGTGGGTCCTAAGGCCTGTGGCGTTAGTCCTAATGGTTATAGCCTGCTGCAAGAGCTCCCACCAAGTAAGATCCACTTTATTAAACACTTACCATTATATAGAGGATAAAATCAAGGTTACTTACCTGTAGCAGTAGTTCATGGAGTAGTATACATTGTTCATCCACACTATCTGGCAGTTGCCTTTCCTTTAAGAACTGCTGTCAAACCTCAAAGCTGGCTCCTCCCACTCAGGTGGTATATTCCTTGGCTCCACCCCGACACCAGATCTTGCTCGCTGGAAAGCAGAGTGCGAGCACCAAGCCAGGAGGTCAGGTGGGTCCATGTGACGTAAAAACATATACCACCTAGAAATTACAGTTAGAGCTTTGAGGGATGTCTCTTCACCAGGTGATACTTTTGGTAGTTTCCAGAGGTCACTGTGGTGCACAGCAGCTCTTATAGCAGTGTTTACCAAGGGCCACCCACCGATGACATCATCATCCTGCTACCTTTGTAAGAGTGGGCGTCCCTGGTATCCTCAATTCCCTGCCGGATTCAGCTCGCTAAGCAAGGACCATGGGTATCAGAGGTACCAAAGGTGTCCCTTCCCACATGCTAAGTGGAACAAAGTCATTCTCTTAGAGAAGGAGGAGGGGATGGAGGAATAAATCTGTTGCAGAGACATCCTCAAAGATCTACTGTTACGTAATCTTCCACGGGATGGTCTCTTGCAGCAGGTAATACTTTTTATCATTCTGTTTATTCTCCTTACTATCCCCGCTCTCCACTCAATCAGATCCCTCATGCCTCCCTGCATTCTCCCTTATTGCCCCAAGAGTCTGCTCCTTAGAATGCAACCGATCACTCGTGATATCCCCTTAATACTCCCAGATAACTCCTTGGGCAGGAGAGGAAAGGTCTCCCTTACCTTTTCCCCAAACTACGGCAGGCGCAGGTGGCGCATATAGGAGTCTGCTCCCGATGACAACTTTGGAGGATGCGCTGTCGGCTTCTGGAGGGTCATCATCTAGAAGTGATGGAGTCCATTTCCGTTCTTCTATTGCCCAACAGTCGCCGGCACTCGGGAGAGCCAATTGGGAGGTGTGCATCGGGACGCAGCTCCTCCCAGGGCTCTTGGCTGACATCTGCCCTTCCATCGCTTGTTTCTGACTGCACTACTGCCCAGGTTCACTCGGGAGATGACAGTATTGCAGCGGACTAGCACTAAACCTCCCCAGAGAGGGAGAGCTGCCTCTGGGCCAATCACTCTCTCACCCTGCCGACCCCTGGTGGCTCAAGTCTGTTCCCAAACCCGGGTCACCGCATGGATCGAGGTGTGGCGCCCAGTGCCTCAACCCTCAGCACCACCGGTTGGCTAGGTAATAGTTTTGGAATGAATCCAAAGCAGTGTACCCAAAGAGGGTGGAATTATGATAGAGGCCTTGTGACTTCTTGGCCAAAGGTCATCCTATGGCAGGAAGCAATATTTAAATTGCAATGCTTAGTGAAAGTATGAATGGTAGACCACGTGGCTGCATTGCAGATATCAGTGATCGAGGCTCTTTAAAGCAGACCCGTGGAGGTCTGGGCTAAAGAGGAATGGGCTTGTACTGTTCCCAATAGGGCTCGTTGTTTTTGTAACAAAATGTGATGAATTAAATTAGCCAACTAATTGGAAAACAGGTTACTCACCTGTAACAGGAGTTCTAGGAATGGTATATGTTGTTCATCCACACTCATTGGCAGGTATCCTTGCCACTTTAAATCTTGCGGAAGGTCTTCAAGCTTGCTCCTCCCACCCACCCGGTGGTATAACTCGGCTCTGCCCCATGACGCCAGATCTGGCCCGCTGGAAGCTCAGGCTGTGCGGCCGGCGAGTTTGGTGGTCGTAGGATGAACAACATATACCATTCCTAGAACTCCTGTTACAGGTGAGTAACCTGTATTTCTAGGGACATGGATATGTTGTTCATCCACACTCATTGGCAGACTCTAGCAGTTCTCCGGGAGGAGGGAGGCAAGACGACACCCCCAATACTTACTTGGGAAAGAGAGACTGAGAACCGAGGCCCCAAACCAGCATCCCGCGTGACTCAAGGTCGATGTGGTAATGGGTAATGAAGGTGTTTGCTGACTTCCAGGTAGCAGCCCTGCAGATTTCCTGGATAGGGACGCCCCTGAAGCAGCCACTGCTGCAGCAGTATGGTAGAATGAGCTCTTATCCTCTGGGAGGCTCCATGCCCGCCAACTTATAGCAGAGATCTATGCAGGAGGTTACCCACCTGCTTATCGTCCGCTTAGCTGCAGGTCTGCCAGATCCGGCTTCAGCGTGGGTGACAAACAGCTGGTGAACCTCTCTCAATTTCAGCCGTGCGCTCCTTATAATAAGCGGCGCCCTTCTAGGGTCCAGAGTATGGAGCCTATATTCGCCTCCTGTGTGTGATTGGGGTAGAACACCGCAGAGTCAACACCTGGTTAAGGTGAAACTCCACACCACCTTCGAAGGAATTTCGGTGGGGGCGAGGACAACCTTGTCCCTGTGGAAGACCAGGTAAGGAGACTCGATGGAAAGCACCTGGAGCTCTCCCATCCTTCTGGCTGACGTGATAGCCACCAAGAAGGCGGTCTTCACGACAGGTGAGAGAGAGCACACCTGCATAGGTTCGAATGGCTTGCCCATGAGCTTTGCCAGTACCAGCAGTAGATCCCACGGAGGTGGGGTTCCCAGACTGAGGGAAATGTGATCAAGGCCTTTGAAAAGCGCCAGACCACCTTCTCCCTGCGCCATCGACTGCTTCCCCGCCCGCGCTGTAAGCAGAGATGGCTGCCAGGTGCACCCTTAGGGTCGCTCGACCTAAGCCCTTGACTAGAAAGGACCATAAATAGTCCAAGATGCTTGCCAAGGAACAGGAGGAAGGGTCCAAGCCCTTGTTCTGACACCAAATGGAAAACCTTTTCCATTTGAAGGCATAGCATTTTCTGGTCGACTCTACGGACGCCTCAACTACATTGAGGACTCAGCCGGAAAGACCCAAGGCCTGGAACTCTAGCCTGCCAGGAACCAGGCTGTCAGGTGCAGGGATTGAAGGTCCGGATGGAACACCTTCCCTGATTGACGAGAGCAGGTCCGGGCGAGCTGGAAGCTGCCAGAGTCCTGGAGCTGAGACTGAGGAGATCTGGTACCAGAACTGGCGAGGCCAGTCTGGGGCTATCAGAATCACCTGCGCCTGTCCCTCCTCGCCTTGAGAAGCACCTTGTGGATCAAGGGAAATGGGGAAAGACGAAAAGAGGCCCGGGGTCCACTGCCTCGAGAAGGCATCCCCTGCAGCGAGCCCTGCTGAGGGGGCGGGCATGGAACAGACTCAGCCGCTGCTCTCCTGGAGGCAAACAGGTCCACCTGAGGTGTGCCCCAATGGGAGAACAGATGCTGTACTACCTCCGCAGGAGAGAGACCACTGTGGGATGCAGCCCCTATCCGGCTCAGGGCATCGGCCAGGGTGTTGGAGGCTCCTGCCACGTGAATGGCCAGGAGATCCGCCCCAGGCTGCGCATCCAGTGACCAAATGCGGAGAGCTCCGCATAGAAGCATGAGTGCGCCCCTGCCTGGCGTTTAGATAGTACATGGTCGTGGTATTGTCCATCTGGACTCGGACCACTTGACCCCGGAGGAACGGAGCAAAGGCGGTGAGCTAGGCGGACCGCCTGAGCTCCAGCAGGTTGATGTGGCATCAGGACTCTCAAGGGGACCAGAGGCCATGAGCCCGTGTTCCCCCAGATGGGCACCCCAACCCATCAGAGAGGCATCGGTCGATAGAGACCGCCGGTTCGGCGGACGAACGGATGCCCTCCTGCAAATGATCTGGAACGGTCCACCACTGGAGAGCTGCCCACATCCCCTGTGTCACCGGACAAGCTGGTCCAAAGGATCGCAGCGCCAGACCACTGGCTGGCCAGTCCCCACTGAAGGGGACGATGTTCCAGCGGGCCCAACGGACCACGCTGGTGCAGGCCGCCATGAGACCCAGGAGGCGCAGGAAGTCCCGGCAGGGCGCACTGCCCAACCAGAAACGATCGGGCAAAGGAGGAAAGAACCTCGCCCTGTCCGGCCGAGCCGCCTGGCTCAAGAGAGTCGAGCTGCGCCCGATGAATAGAATCACCTGCTTCGCTCGAGTTCCAACTTGGCCTCGTGGATAAGGAGGCCCAGTTGAGAGCAGATCTGGAGGGCCAGATCTCTGACCACTCCGCCTCCTTCCTGAGGGAGCTGCTATCAGCCAGTCGTCCAGGTAAGGGTACACCCGACCCCCGGCGCCGAGGGAATGCTGTCACCACTGCCATGCATTTGGTGAAGACCCTGGAGCTGGAGACAAGCCAAGGGCATGGCTTGAACTCAAGAGGGATCCTTCCGCCGAAGCGAAGGAATTCTCTGGTGAGACGGACGGATAGGGACGTGAAAACACGCCCTGCAAGTCCAGAGAGCAGAACCACACGCCTGCTCCAAGGATGGTATTATCTGAGCCAGAGTGACCATCCTGAAGGTTCGAGACCTAGGAACTTGTTTAGGTCGTGTAGGTCAAGAATGGGCGCGCCCGTCCGCCTCGAACCAGGAAGTACCTGGACACAAACCCTGGGTCTGAAGGAGGGTCCACCACCTCTCTTATCACCTCCTTCTGGAGGAGGAGGCGATGTCGGCTCAACGAGCCGCCAGTGAGGCTGGGTATCCAAGCCCCCGGAGGCGACGGCCTGAAGGGTGGTGCCTGCTCGAATTCCAGAGGCAGGCCTCTTCCCACCACTCTCCAAGACCCACCTGTCCATGGAAACAGCGGACCAGGCGGAACGGAAGTGCTGGAGCCGCCTTTCCACGGGGACCCAGGATAAGGTGACGGAATGGGGCGACACCCCTCAGCCCGCCACTGGGCAGGCTTGGAGGAGGACCGCCGAGGGACCTCCTGGGCCTTTTCCTGCCTCCTGTTAGAGGAAGCCGCGTTTGGGTTTGGGATGCCAAGGCGAGCCTGCTGGCCCTGACGTTGCTGGGCAGGCGCCAGGGCACAGAAGGACGAAGGGCTTAGGCTGTGGTTTGCGTGCCTTGTCCTTCTGACGAAGAGACCGAGTCCAAGGTAGCATTGGACTTCTTGATCCTCTGCAGGTGACCTTCCACCCCAGGGTCAAGAGGTCAGTCCTCAAAAGGGAACATCCGCCAACTTGTGCTGGGTATCCGGCTAAGGTGGATATCCTCAGCCAAGCCCGCCGACGATAGCCACTGCGCCGCCACCGATCTGGCACATGAGTCCCTATATCCAAAGCAGTCTGGAGCTGCTGTTTGGCCACTGCTCTGCCCTGGTCCCGCACCTGCTTAACCGTAGTCTGCAGATCGGCGGAAAGATGAGGGATGACTCATCCAGGAGCCCAACAGGGCATGAGAAAATGTGCCATGAGGACGCGCAACTGGCCTGATGAAGGCCGATAGAGGACGAGCGAGACTTTTCGCCTGCATAGTCCAATTTCTTGGACTCTCTTGTCAGGAGGTTTGTCCACATCCCGGCGCTGCCGGGCGTGTCGGAAAACGCTGTCGGTAACCAACCCCCAGCAGAGGGGTGTTCCAAAACCGGACAAGGAACCGGTAGGGACCAGATACTTCCTGGCCATCCTGGCCAAGGCGAGGGCAGGAAGCAGGGCGCTGCCAAAGCTCCAGTGCCGACCCACTATGGCCTCGCCACCGGAAAGGCCTCCGTCGGAGAATCCTCGGTCCAGAATCTCCGTGAGGGATACCTGGCCCGCTTGGAAACGGGTTCGAGCTCCATCCTGGTGGACTCCGAGATGAGCCGAGGCAGTCCTAGGAAGGACGACGGCTATCGCCCATTGACTGACCTCCTGAAGACTCCAAGTCCAGTCGCCTGGAGAAAAAGGAGGAATCATCTTCAGACTCGGAAGAGTCCTCAAGAGCTGCCTCTGGCCTGAGCCACCCTTCACCTGCCGAGGTCGGTCGGGAGTGAGGGTAACTGACAGCCGATGGGTAGACCCTTAGCCGACCGAGAATCCTTGGTCGGAGCCCCAATTGAGGCTGTGGAGGCGGAGGTTCCACCGAATCGTGGAGCAGCTGGTTTTGCCGAACAACCGCCTGGGTATAGGCCTCGGATAAGTCGAGGGGTTGTGTCGGCCGCCGGTGACAGCTACTTAATGGCCGGGAAGGCGACGGGGTCGGCTTACTCCCGCCAGGAGGAGCTGTTGCAACATAAGGTCTCGCATCGCCGACGCATTTACGCTGGAGCCTCCTCATCCGGAGGAGGAGGACGAGGATGAGCGGCGACGCCGCATCAGGTGCCGAGACCGAGACCGCCTATGACGGTGGGATCGGCTGGACCGTGAAGAGGTCCGAGACCGAGACCAAGAGTCCCGGAATTTCCGAGGTCGGTGCGGGAGGTGTCGCCGAACCGCACTCTTCGCTCGATGGTCCATCCGAGGCTCCGGAACCGGAGGCACAGGCGAGCCCACGGGATCTCAACTCCTCCGGGGAACCGGGAGAGGGAATTCGCCGTTAAAGGCGACAGCTCGTCTAATGGGTCGAGAAAATTCACTTCATCGGGTGGAGTCTCGTCAACTGACCTGACGGGACACCTTGAGGCCAGTGGTCGGCTGAGCGGTCGGCCGGGCCGACGGCTTCCACGGTCCGGGAGAGGGACCTTCCCGCCCCAAGAGCGCCGACGGAGGGATTCTACCCCTGTCCCTCTTGGACCGAGAATAAGGTCCAGCAGACGCAGGCCCTTCTCCTTAGTGGAGAGGGACAGACAAAGCTCCTTAAAAGAAGCCGTAGGAAGAACCCAGAGAGAGCGGGATAAATGCCGCGCCGAGGAAGAATACGGCCCGCGCCGCCTCCTCTTCGAGGGCTACCATCCGCCGAGCTGATTCGTCGAAGCCCGCCGCGACACCGGGCCACAACCGGCCTCCTTGGACTTCACTGAGGGAACGCTTCTCGGGACGCACCCAGTTGCACCGGGCAGCACGGGTTCTCGAGGACGAGGGTCGAGAAAGATGAGCACAGGCTCTAAGCCTGCGGGTCGTGCTCAAGGCCTAAGCAGTAGACACACGTGGAGTGGGATCCGTCCGAGACATATTCTACCGGCATGGGCATCTCCGAAACTGGAGTCGATGGTCCATCGCAGCCGCGAGATAGAAGATCAGTCTTTTTTCGCAAAATTTATTTTAAATCCGCAAACGGAGAAATAGGAACTGAATCTCAACGCAGAGCGTTAAGGAGGGAACCTGAGCTTCCAAGCGTAAGGAAGATCTGGCGTCATGGGGCGGAGACGAGAGTTATACCACCCGGTGGGTGGGAGGAGCAAGCTTGAAGACCTTCCGCAAGATTTAAAGCGGCAAGGATACCTGCCAATGAGTGTGGATGAACAACATATCCATGTCCCTAGAATGTTTTTTAGGCAACTGGGAACCTTTCTCATAGAGGCAAAGGTGAAAACAATTGAGTTTTTTCTCAAGGATTTGGTACGGTTTATATAGTACTCAGAATACGATGAACATCTAAGGTGTGTAGGAGATGTTCACCCTGATTGGAATGGTCTGGGTAATAGAAGGGCAATTCCATGGTTTGGTTTAATGTATGTTCTGAAACCACTTTCAGCAAAAGGAAGGGTTGGTGCGAAGAACCACCCTATTCTTGTAGAAGATTAGCAAGGCTCTCACATCATCAGAGCCTGAAGCTCGGAGATACGCTTAGCCAAGTAACGCCACTAGAAACACCGCCTTCCAAAACAGGAAGCAGAGATCAGCGGTGGACTCGCTGGTTCAAAGGGTGCCAGGTGAGTTTCTAGTATGAAATTCAAATCCCAAGGAGGGGCGGCACTTTATAGGAGGTTTGATATGAAGCATACCTCTTAAGAACATCTTGGCAAGATGATGTTGATGCAGTAATTGCTTTCATAGGGTTCATGATAGGTCAAATGGAGGCCAGATGAACCTTAAAGGGGAACTATCAGCAGTCTGTGCATCTGAACATGTAACAAAAGTGTTTCTAAAAGGCACACGCCAGTGTGGACCAAATGCTAGTGTAAATCTCACCAAAAATAAAAGTTTTATATGCATTGATGATTCCTCTCCATTTTCTGAGGTTAACAGTCCAGCACCGAAGAGATGTCATCGACGGTCTTCATTGTTTTGTATATAAAGCCTCCAGAAATCCACATTGTCTCTCACTTTATTTTACCTAACATTTTGGATTATTAGTTGTTGCTACTTACCAGCCCCTGTTCCACTGTAAAACTGGTGAGGGTCATTTACTTGTGTTAGCCTTGGATTTCGGTGTCACCTATTATCGACTTTAGAAACAAATCGCCCACACCACTGTTGCAGCAGGAACACAAGTAGCTTGTAATGCCTCTGTGGGTGAGCTTTATAAGAGCAGTGTCCACGATCTGCATGGTGTGTGGCTAGCTACACCAACTGGTGACACTGGAAGCAGACAGACATGATACTGAACAAACAGAAAATGATCACTGACAGCTGCACACTGTGCAGTAAATCCATCAATTGCCTGCCTCATACATGATGGGCAAATGCACAAAGTTAGTGATACAAGGACACAGCTGGTTCTATAGAGTCATGAAGCCGCAAACCAAGGAGCTTCAGATGAAATGTATTTTTAATGCAAGTCAAGTCATTGGCTACAATGTTTGAGTTCTTTTGTGTGTTTGGATGCACTGTTTAGATACATGACAAGAGGAATGAAAGTTGAACTGGGGAAAAAGAAATGAAGAGAAACTGAAAATCAGTCTGTGAAGCCGGTAACATAGAAACATAGACTTCACGGCAGATAAGACCACTTGGCCCACCCAGTCTGCCCATTTCCTACCTACTGGATAAGCTGCAGATTCTAGTTAACCAACAGCCTACTTCCTGCCACCCCCACTACAATTGCCTTATGTCTGTCCCATGCATGTTTGAATTCCCTGCTGTTTTTTGACCCAACAACTCCCAGGAAGGCGGTTCCATGCATTCACCACTCTTCCATAAAAAATTCTCACATTACCCCTGAGCCGTCCTCTATCTTTAAATTATGCCCCTTGTTCTTTCACTTCTTTTTCTGAAAAATTCTACCTTTCTGGACTTTGTTGATTCCCTTGAGGTACTTGAACGCTTCTATCATGTCCCCCTGTCCCTCCTTTCATCAAGGGTATACATATTAAGCTCTCTCAGTCTCTCTTCATATGATTTCTGATGCAGACCCTGCACCATTTTTAGTGGTCCTCCTCTGACTGCTTCCATCCTGTCTATGTCCTTACGTAGATGAGGTCTCCAAAACTGCACACAGTACTCCAGATGGGGTCTCACCAACTGTCTGTACAGAGGGATAACCACTTCCATTTTTCTACTTGTGATGCCCTTCCTATGCATCTCAGTATCCCCGCTTTCCTTACTGACTTCTCACATTGCTTACCAACCTTTAGATCATCTGATATGACTACCCCCAAGTCCTGCTCCATTTTGTTGTTGTTAGTACCCTGCTATTGTGTACTCTCTCCTGGGTTTCTGTTTCCCAGGTGCATTACTTTGCACTTCTTTGCATTGCACTGAGTTTAGAGGTGCAGATAGCTCTGACATACAGAGTTTGGTACTCGCTGGTGTCAGTACTGATTTGTTTGTCCTTAGTATAATTTTCGCCAGGTAGACCGAAAGTGTTAAGATTAATCTCAGTTATTAGCATTTGTTATTCTCGCTGGTTACTTGAAGTGCGATCATAAAATGCTGTATCTTGGTGTTTGTCAGCATTGTACTCCCAGGGACCACATTTCATTAGCATTCTTTTTTCCTCTTACTAAACCGCATAAAGAACCTGCTTTTGAACAATATGTCAGTGGGTTTGCTCTGATCATAAACTAAGCAGCAAACACCAGTGGGCACTTGCAGCTTGTACTGCCAACTAAGCCATAGACTGCAGTATTTGACACATTGTTAGCAGGATCCTGTCGCCAAGCAATGGCACCTATTAGCACCTGTACAATCCATGAATAGAACAGTACCTTAGTGTGTGGAAAAATCCTCATCTCATAATCAGTAGACCATGGGTTCAGTACAGCAGGTCCTCAGCATCCATTCTACTGATGGTATACCTTTTATCCCTGAATGTTTCTGCCCTGTGATTGGACCAATCTTATAACCCATGTTGGAGAGAGGATACTATCCCTATGCGAGTGAATGCACTTTGTATTTTCTGTACATACTGTACATAGTCGGGTCACCTTTCTTTGTAAGCTATCGATCGTGGTGGTGGTGGTGGTGTGTGTGTGTGTGGGGGGCTATGTACAAGCAGTAACTGAAGGATGTAAAAGTACAGTTACGTAAGAACTTACCGTAACAGTAGATCTTCAGAGAGGCTCTTGCAGTAGGTAATTACATATAGGACTGATGCTGGCAGGCGGCAGGACCCCACGGAAAAATTCTAGCTAGCAGTCCCTGGCGAGGGATCACCGACGTTGTCAGGGTGACCGCGCCAGAGACGGTATAAAGGGGCGGTCCCTGACGCCCGCCTTTCCAGTTCTTTTCCCACCATGGGCCAGAAAGGCCAGGACGAGAGGAGCTGATACTTCCTCACTGAAAAGGAGCTGAAAAGTCATAGGGATAGGGAGGGCGGAGGTTATTTATCAGAAGAGCTCTCTCGTAGATCTACTGTTACGGTAAGTTCTTACGTAACTATACTATCTTACTCGAGAGGGCTCTTGCAGTAGGTAATTACATATATAACTGAATCCAAGCAGTCTGGAACAAAGAGAGGCACCGGAAGGAGGAAAACTACTCCAAAAGAAGTTTTAGCTGTGCAAGCTTCAAGATAAGAGGCCTGCAGAACAGCCAGCCCGAAGCCTGTCTATGGCGAGAGGCAACATCCAAACTGTAGTGTTTAGTAAAAGTATGGACGGAAGTCCAGGTGGCGCAGCACAGATGTCTGCCGCAGACACATTTTTGAAACAAGCCACTGAGGCAGCTACTCCTCTGGTGGAGTGGTCTTTACTTGACCCGGAGGGTCTTGTTATATTTGTCATAACAGAAAGTGATGCAATGAGCCAACCACTTAGATAGGCATTGCTTTGAAAAGCACTGTCTTCCCTTTGTGAGCAAAAGAGAAGAACAATTGATCAGTCTTTCTGAGATCCTTCGTCCTGTTGGTGTAGTATCTCAGAACCGTGAACATCCATAGTATGGAGTAAATACTTCCTTGATTACAGTACTGCGTAAAAAGGCAAGTAACTCTATGGACTGATTTAGGATAGACTCGGCTACTACTTTAGGGAGAAACTTAGGATTCGTAGGCGAAGAGCAACACGTTACTTGTGAAAATCAAGTATGGGATTTTACACATCATGGCCTGGAGTTCGAAATTCTCCGAGCAGAAGTAATGCCACCAGGAAGAGAGTCTTCCATGAAAGGAACTTCAAACTGCAGAAGCTGCAGGTCCAAGGGAGGAGAGTAAGTTTTCGAGAACAAAGTTCAAGTCCCAAGGGGAGCAGGAGTACGATGGGGGCCCCAGAAGGAGGACCCTCTGAGAAAGGTCTTAGAGACCTCCAATTGAGCGAAAGTTTTGTCCGCTGAAGGAACATGATTGGCCGAAATGGCTGCCATGTGTACCTTCAGAGAAGAATGACTGAGACCCAGGTCAAACAGATGACGGATACTCCAGCAGAAGCCCTGCTGAACAGGAGAAGGGTTCCACGTTCTTGGAAGCAGGCCAGATAGTGAATCTTTTCCACTTCATGGCATAAGTTGATCTGGTAGAGGTTTTCTGGCCTCCACCAGTGTCTCCCAAAGTGGGATTGGGCTAAGTCTGCAGGAGCCATGCATGCAGTTGAAGGGATTTGAGGCCTGGATGGACCAGGGTCCCTAATCCTGGGTCAGTAAACCTTGAGATAGAGGAAGAGGAAGAGGAGGATCCTCTGAGTATTGTTGTAGAAGACAAAACTAAACTTGTCTGGGCCAGAAAGGAGTGATCAGAATCATTCGTGTCTCTTCTGAAGCTAGTTTCTGCAAGACTTGTGGGATAAGTGGAATTGGGGAAATGCACAGATGAATCTGTCCTTCCAGTCTAGAGATAGAGTGTCATTCCAAAGCGCCGCCTGGAACGAATGAGCAGAAGACGGGAAGTTTTATGCTTAGAGGGATGCTAACAGGTCAACCTGTGGTGTTCCCCAAAGTCGGAAGATGTTGTCTAGGACCCTTGGTCCAGTTCCCACTCATGAGTCAGAGCAGAAGAGTGACTTAGGTCTGCCAGGATGTTGTCGACTCCTGAACATGAATTGCCATGAAGTGAAGGTCGGTTGTGTTGCCCAATCCCAAACCCTCATTGCCTTCCTGCAAAGAGGGTAGGACCGAGTTCCTCCCTGTTTGTTGATGTACCACACCACGCACATGCTATCCGTCTGGATGGCTAGGTGGCGGAAGGATGTATTGGTGAAGGGCTTGGAGAGTGTACAACACTGCCAGCTCGACACATTGATGTGGAGAGCTTGTTCTAGCTTGGACCAGGAGCCCTGGGTCTGATGAGGGCCTAGATGGGCTCCCCAACCTTCGCCTCGAGGCATCTGTGGTTAGAGTCTGGGAGGGGAGGATGAAAGAAAGGAACTCCCGGAAACAGGTTCTCTCAACCATCCACCATTGCAAGTCTCGAAGCATCGGCGAGGAGACCAGAACTGGTGCTCTAGGGTCGTCCTCTAGCTGGTCCCATTGAGAGCGAGAGTCCACTGAGAAATTCTCATGTGGAGTCGAGCACGAAGAACCGCCGGGATAGCAGCCGCATGAGCCCGAGAAGGCGAAGGACCAACCTCGCAGAGACTATCCTGCGGTCGGACAGCAGACTTATTTGGGTCTGAGGGTGGACGCCTGTCCAGAGGCAGGAAGGCCTTGCCTGTGGTCACATCGAGAATCGCCAATAAACTGTAGTCTCTGGGATGGAACCAGATGAGACTTGGAATGGTTGATGGTATACCCAGGCAGGCAAAACCTGCTGAGTAAGGGGAGGCAACGAGGAGTTCCTCACTGGACGAGGCCGCCAGGAGCCAATCATCCAGGTACGGGAAAACCTGCACTTTTGGTACGCAGGTGGGCCACCACCACTGCCAGGCATTTGGCAAACACTTGGGGCCGAGGATAGACCAAACGGGAGTGCCTTGAACTGGTAGTGGTCCTGGAACGCAAAACTAAGGTATTTTGGCGATGGACGGGCGAATGGGAATGTGCAGATAAGCATTCTGCACATCTAGAGCACACAGCCATTGACCTGGCCGGAGGAGGGGCAGAAGACTCTGCAAAGAGAGCATCCTGAACCTTTGTATTCTACAAAAAGATTCAGGGAACTGAGATCCAAAACTGGTCTGAGATCTTCTGTCTCTTTGGGACCAGGAAGAATGGGATAGTAACCCGTCCCATGCAGATGAAGGGGACGGGTTCTATTGCTTGTTTCAGCAGGAGAGACAAATTTCCTCCTGGACCAGGAGAAGATGTTCCCTTGAATACGACAACTTCAGAGTGGGGTGGCGAGGTGGTTTCTGAAGAAACTCTATCGAGTGTCCTGCTATGAGCTGGAGCACCCAAGAATTCAGGGTTATCCTCTCCCAGCCCGGAAGGTGGAGGGAAAACCTCCTCCACTGGTTCCTCCGGGAGTCCGGAGGCTGTGGGAGAGGGAGGAGTCAGGTAGTGTGGGGCAGCGCCACTGCTGAAGCACCCTGCTTTTTGGGCGGGAGGGGCTTAGCAGCTGTGGGGGCCCGCGTTTTGTGGCCCGCCTTCCCTGGGGTTTCGCTTGGCTGATTCCGTCTCTTGAAAGGGACTGCGCTGCTGCTGATTGAGATGGTACATGGAATCAACTGACTTCAGTGCCGCCCCTCTCTTGTAATCAGTGATGATGTCCTTGACATCACCCCAGCACCGACCCCGGAAGGGTGCTTCCTGGATAGCAGATTGCACCTCCGGGACCAACCCTGACACACGGAGCCAAGCATGATGCCGTAAGGCCTACAGCCAAAGCTGAGCTCCATCCAGCAGTGTCCACTGCATCGTATGTCGCATCGAAGCATGTGTCGACTGGCCGAATGGAGCAGAGGACAAGATCAGCCAACTCCTGTTTGACTTGGGAGTCAGGCAGGAGTACAATTTGGCTTCCACCTGGTCAGAATGGCCTTCTGATAGTCCCCCATATGGCCGACATAGTTCAGGACCCTGATCCCCAACGTGAGGTAGCGTAGATCTTTCTCCCATACTGGTCCAGAAGGCGTGATTCCTTATCAGGTGGTGACGAGCTAAGGTGTTTGGTTGGCCGACCGCCGTGAGCGGTGCTAATCACGACCGAGTCGGCACGAGGGTGAGAATCCAGGAAATCAACACCCTTCGGAGCCTGATATAGCCTGTTTGACTTCCTAGGAAGTGGGCTAAAGCCAACGGCTGTTTCCATATGGTGGTAACGAGGTTGGCATGAGGCTCTATCCAGGGTGGCACCAAGGTAGGAGCTGTCACGGTAGATCCAGATGTTCAGCGAAGTTTCAGACGCTGAGGATCTGGTTCCAGGAGTGCCACTGATGAACCTCCTGGATTTTCTTAAGCAACTCCGTAAAAGAAGGATCTTCCGGAGGAGACTTCGGAGGAGTCCTTGGCCTGGGCTTTGACGGAGAGCGTGGCTCGCCATCTCTCTCTCTCAGAGCAACCGTCGGAAGAATCCGAGGATGAAGAGGAAAAGACTCCTTTCCCGACCCAGGGAGGAATGAACCCTTGGGAAGCCCCCAGGGAAGCGTGTCCTGCCTCTCTGGATCCAGACGGAAAACCCTGGAGTCCGGAGGTGGTGAGGAGTGTGCCGCCGGACGAGGCGGGAACCTGGGACGGCATCGTTGTCGGAAGGCGGTCTCGACCTCTTTGGTGAGCTGAGCCTTGGCCTCAGCCCACCAGGAGGCCAGAGTCTCTGCAGGTCCACCAGCGGCTGTGAGGGCGGTGGAGGAGGAGGAGGTGGGGAGATAGATATGGGTTATACCTGTATGGAGCATATCCAAACCCGCTGCAGGTGAGCCCAGCGCCGGGTATTGTGGCATCGGAAAACGCGCCGGGTACTGTGGGCGCCAGATAGTGGTCCCGGTACACCAGCCGGATGGGACGGAGGGTACCCGGGGCTGCTGGAGCAGAAGGCCCGGCTGGTGGCTCCCATGGGTGGGTCCGCATTGGAGGGCCCGACAGGAGCCGGGATGTCTCCCCGGAGCTGGTAGAACTGGCGCCGGAGGCACTGGGTGTCGGAGGTACCAATGTCGGAGGAGCCGCGCTGGATCCGCGCCAGGGAGCCGACGCCAGATCCGGGCGCACTAAGTGGAGGAAGGTCTGACGGAGGAGGAAGATTCAGTGTCGCCCGGGATGGAGGGGAGAAATCCCTGGGTCGGGCTGGGAGACTGGTCCCTAGACGGCAGTGAAAGCTGCGGGAACCGGGTACGACAGACGGGAGGGTCCGTCGCCGGTTCCTTCGGGCCAGCCGGATGCCTGATGAGCCGATGTGTGGCTTGAAGCAAGTGTCCGGGGCTTATGGGAGCCATCACCGGAGGCAGGTCGCAGTAGAGGGATCGGCCTGGTCTGGTGGAGTGGAGGCTGCGTGCCCCAGGTCGGGCGCCTTACCGCCCTCTCCAGGCGGATGTCAGGAGGAGCCGACACCTGATTTACTGGACGCCTGCAGCGGTAGGGTCGCAAGCCGTGGCGTCAACTAGGGGCCGAGGCTCTAACTGCCCGGAGGCGCCCGCATGGCCTGAGGTAAGCCAGATGGCAGGCCGACGCCTCGAAACCTCCGAGGCGGCCGTCAAGGAGCGGTCCCCCAGAGGGACGTTACCTGTGTCCCAGCGACTCGAGGGAGATGCGGTAGAGGAGCCCTTGTCCCGTGCCTTTCTCCTTTTCTTCTGATGGCCTTCAGGGAAGTGGACACCTGCCTCAGTTTTTGAGCTCCTTTTCCATTGAACTCATTTTCTTCTTCAGAATATGGGCTTCCAGGGATTGCTCTTGCATTTTCCGGTAGCCGCGTTGAAGCTGAGGCAGTGCTGGCAATTCTCGACTGGGTGATTGGGGCCTAGGCAGAACAGGCACGGGAATGGCCATCCTTGTCGGTAGTTAGGCTAAGCATTTAATTGCACTTATTTTGTGCTCGAGGGTGTAGGGACTACATACATTGATGATGGTACCTGACGTTAGTCAAAAGAAAAAAAACATTATTTCGGTAAAACTGATGAATATAGGGCTGACGTAGCATGAACTTTTCCGCAATTGCAATGAAGCTAACGCGGAAAGAACTGGAAGGCGGGCATCAGACTGCCCCTTTATACCGACGCCTCCTGACACGGTCACCTGACGTGGGGCGGTCCCCTGCTGGCGCCAGTCCTATATGTAATTACCTACTGCAAGAGCCCTCTCGAGTAAGATATACAGGTTACTCACCTGTAACAGGAGTTCTAGGAATGGTATATGTTGTTCATCCACACTTACTGGCAGGTTCCTTGCCGCTTAAATCTTGCCAGAAGGTCTTCAAGCTGGATCCTCCCACCCACCCAGGTGGTAAACTTTCAGCTCCGCCCCATGACGCCAGATCTAGCCCACTGGAAGCCAGATTGTGCGTCAAGCCTGGGAGGTCGGTGAGTTGGTGGATGAACAATATACCATTCCTAGAACTCCTGTTACAAGTGAGTAACCTGTATTTCTAGGGACATGGATATGTTGTTCTATCCACACTTCCTGGCAAACCCTAGCAGTTCTCCGGGAGGAGGAGGCATGGCACGCACCTCTATACTTACTTGCAAAATAAGGACTGAGAACCGAGGTCCCAAAACCAGCATCCTGCCGTGACTCAAGGTCGATGTGGTAGGGTAATGAAGGTGTGTGCTGACTTCCAGGTAGCAGCCCTGCAGATCTCCTGGATAGGGACGCCCCTGGAAGCAGCCAATCAAGCAGCGGTATGGTGGGTAGAATGAGCTCTTATCCCTTTGGGAGGCTCCATGCCCGCCAACTTATAGCAGAGATCTATGCAGGAGGTGACCCACCTGCCTATCATCCACTTGGCTGCAGGTCTGCCAGGTACGGCTTCAGCGTAGGTGACAAACAGCTGGCGAACCTCTCCCCAATCTCAGCCATCCGCCCTTATAATAAGAGAGCGCCTTCTAGGGTCCAAAATATGGAGCCTATATTTGGCCTCCGAGGTGTGACTGGGGTAGAACACCGGCAGAGTCAACACCTGGCTAAGGTGAAACTCCGACATCACCTTAGGAAGGAATTTCGGTGGGAGTGCAGGACAACCTTTGTTCCGCGGAAGACCAGATAAGGAAACTCGATGGAAAGCGCCTGGAGCTCTCCCATCCTTCTGGCTGACGGGATAGCCACTAAGGTGGCGGTTTTCCACGACAGGTGAGAGATGTCACACCTGTGCATCGGTTTAAATGGCTTGCCCATGAGCTTAGCCAATACCAGCAGTAGATCCCACGGAGGTGGAGGTTCTCGCACCAGAGGGATATTTGATCAAGGCCTTGAAAAAGCGCCTGACCACCTTCTCCTGTGTTACTGACTGCTTCCCGCCCACGCCCGTAAGCAGAGATGGCTGCCAGGTGCACCTTAAGGGTAGTCTGATCAAGCCCTTGCTGAGAAAGGGACCATAGGTAGTCCAGAATGCTGGCTAAGGAGCAGGAGGAAGGGTCCAACACCTTATCCTTACACCAAATGGAGAATCTCTTCCATTTGAAAGCATAGCATTTTCTGGTCAACTCCTTATGGGATGCCTCAACAACGCTGAGAACCTCGGCCGGAAAGACCCAAGGCCTGGAACTCTAGCCACTCAGGAACCAGGGCCATCAGGTGCAGGGATTGAAGGTCCGGTGAGTACCTTCCCTGGTTGACTGAGATCAGGTCCGGGCAGGCTGGAAGCCATCTCGGAGCCTGGAGCTGAGGCTGAGGAGATCTGGATACCAGAACTGGCGGGCCAGTCTGGGGCTACCAGAATCACCTGCGCCTTGTCCCTCCTTGCCTTAAGAAGCACCTTGTGGATCAAGGAAATGGGAAAGGCAGGAAGAGGCCCGGGGTCCATGGCCTTGAGAAGGCATCCCCTGCAGTGAGCCCCGCTGAGGGGCGGGCATGAAACAGCCTCAGCTTCACATTCTCCCTGGAGGCAAACAGGTCCACCTGAGGTGTGCCCCAGTGGGAGAACAGATTGTGTACTACCCAGCAGGAGAGACCACTTGTGAGATGCAGCACCTATCTGGCTTAGGGCATTGGCCAGAGTGTTGAGGCTCCGCCACATGGATGGCTAGGAGATCTGCCTCCAGTCTGCTCATGAGGGACCAAGTGGGAGAGCTCTCTGCACAGAGGGCAAGGAGTGCGCCCCACCCTGGCGGTTTAGGTAGTACATAGTCGTGGTATTGTCCGCCTGAACCTGGACCACTTGACCCTGTACAAACAGAGCGAAGGCGGTGAGGGCTAGTCGGACCGCCTCAAGCTCCAGCAGGTTGATGTGGCATTGAGACTCCTGAGGAGACCAGAGGCCATGCGCCTGTACTCCCTCAGATGGGCACCCCAACCCATCAGAGAGGCATCAGTCGTTAGAATGACCGGGCGGCTCGGGGGCAAACGGGATGCCCTCCTGCAGATGAGCTGGAATGATCCACCACTGGAGAGTGTTCCACATCTCCTGGTCACCGCCAGTGGCTGGTCCAGAGGACCGGAGCGCTGTGACCATTGGTGAGCCAGCCCCATTGAAGGGGACGATGTGCCAGCGGGCCCAACGGACCACGCTGGTGCAGGCCGCCATGAGGCCCAGGAAGCGAGGAAGTCCCGGCAGGCATAATGCCCAACCAGAAATGATTGGGCAAAGGAGGAAAAAACCTCGCCCTGTCTGCTGGGAGCCGTGTTCTGGCTCAAGAGAGTCGAGCTCTGCCCCATATGAATTGAATCACCTGCTAGCACGAGTTCCGCTTGGCCTCGTTGATGAGGAGGCCAATCTGAGAGCAGACCTGAGGGCCAGATCCTGGACCGCTCCACCTCCAGCCTGGGAGGCTGCAATCAGCCAGTCGTCCAGGCAAGGGCACACCTGGACCCTTCAGCCAGAGGAATGCTGTCACCACTGCCATGCATTTGGTGAAGACCCTGGGAGCTGGAGAGAGGCCAAGGGCATGGCCCGAACTGTAGAAGGGACCCTCTGCTGAAGCAAAGGAATCGCTGGTGGGACGGATGGATTGGGACATGAAAGAACGCTGTCCTGGAGGTCCAGAGAACAGAACCACATGCCTAGTTCCAAGGATGGAATAATTTGAGCCAGAGTGACCATCCTGAAGGTGCTCGGCCTTAGGAACTTGTTCAGGTTGTACAGGTTCGGAATGGGGCGCCAGCCCCACGTCTGCTTTGGGACCAGAAAATACCTGGACACAAACCCTGGGTCTGGAGGAGGGTCTGCCACCTCTCGATCATCTCCTCTGGAGGAGCAGCAATGTCAGCCCGACGAGCCGACAGAGAGGCTGCAGAATCTCCGGTTGCCCCGTGGGGTGACAGCTCGATAGGGAACTGCTCAATTCCAGAGGCAGACCCCTGCCTACCACTTCTAGCACCCAGCGGTCTGTGGTGATATCGGACCAGGTGGAAAAGAAGTGGCAGAGCCGGCTCTCCATGGGGGTACCTAGGGAGGAGTGACGAGGTTGGGGCGACACCCTCAACCCGTCACTGGCAGGCTTGGAGGAAGGGCCCGCTTGAGGACCTCCTGGACCCTTGCCTCCAGGCTTCCTACTGAGGAAGTGGCAGACTTGGCCTTAGGATGCCAAGTGTGTGCCTGCTGGCCCTGGTGCTGGAGCTGCTGGGCGGACGTGCCGCAGGGGCGGAAGGGCGAAAGGGCTTATGCTGCTGCTGGTGGCCTTTGTCCTTCTGGGAGACTGGACCGAGTCCAAGGTGGCAATGGACTCTCGATCCCCTGGAGATGGCTCTTCCACCCCGGCCCGAACAAGTCGGTGCCCAGGAAGGAACGCTCGCCAACTTGTGCTGGGTGTCCGCCGGAAGGTGGAGATCCGCAGCCAAGCTCTGTGGCATATGGCCACCGCGCTGCTACTGATCGGGAACAAGAATCACCAATGTCTAGCAAGTTTGAGCTGTTGTTTTGCTACCGCCTTCCCTGATCCCAAGACTCTGCTTGACCGTCGTCCAAAGGTCAGCCGAGATGAGGAATCACCTCATCCAGGGAGCCCATAAGGGCGTGGAGAAATGTGCCATCAGAAGTGCCGAGCTGGCCTGACGTAAGGCCTTGGGAGGAAGCAGCGTAAACTTCCACCTCGAGTAATCCAACTTTTGACCTTATCTGGTGGTTTGTCCACGTCCCAGCTGCCCTGGAATGCCGGAAAATGCTATCGGTCACTAACCTCTCCGCAGAGGGTGTCCCCGAGAAACCAGAGAGTGAACCGTGGGGACCGTGGTACTGCGAGCCATCCTGGCCGAAGGCGCGAAAAGATGCTGGTCGCTGCCACAACTCCAGGGCCGGGCCAACAATGGCCTCAGCCTCCTCGAGGGAATTCCCCGTCCGTATCTCCGTGGGATACTTGGCCTGCTTTGAAACGGGTTCGAGCTGCATCCCAGTGATTCTGAGATGAGTCAAGCAAACCCAAAACGAGGATGGGCTTCGTCCCACCGACTGGCCCCTGCAGACTCCAGGTCAAGTGGCCTGGAGAACAGGGAGGAGTCGGCGCCAGATTCCGAGGTGTTTGCTAACAGCTGCCGACGCCTGAGCTACCCTTCACCTGCTGAGGTCGATCGGGAGTGAGGGTGACCGACAACCTGTGGGAAGCCCGACCCGACCGAGAATCCTTGGTCGGGGCCCAGTTTTTGGTTGGGGGGTTTCCACCACAATAGGTGGAGCAGCCGAGCCAACAACAACCGCGCCAGGGTCGACTCCTCGATCAACACGAGGGTTGTTTTCATTCCGGTGACAGCCACTTAATGGCTGGAGAAGGCGACGGAGTCGGCTTGTTATCGTCAATAAAAGTTGCTGCCACATCAAATCCTCGGAGCGCCGACGCAACTTGCGCTGGGGCCTATCCTCCGAGAGAACGAAGAGGATGAGCGGCAACACCGCTTTCCATGGTACCAAGACCGAGACTGCTGACGCCGAGCGGATCGGCTGACCTGGAAGAGGACTGAGACCTTCGGGATTCCGGTGGGTCAGAGAGGGACGGGAAACCCGCCTCCTTCGGTTCAGGACCTTGACGGGGACTTCGCAAAGAAGGCATGGGCAAGTCTTCGGTAACCACTGGGGAACCGTGAAGAAGGGTTGTCGGCTTCCAGTCAACAAACCATCCAACGGGTCGAAAAATCTCGACAGCGCCGACGGATGTCTCAGCCGGCTGACCTGACGGGACACCATGAAGCCAGCAGCTGAGGCAGCAACCTCGACTGAAGTCGAGAGTCGACGGTCCGTGAAGGGATCTCTCGCCTCCACGAATGTCGACGGTGGATTCTACCTTTAGAGTCCTTCTTGGACAGACTAGAATGTCCCCAAGGCCCTTCCCTTAGTGGAGAGGGACTGACAAAGCTCCTTAAAAGAAGCTGAGTAGGAGGAGCCCAAGGAGAGTGGGATAAATGCCACGGCCGAGGAAGAAGATGATGCGCCTGGCGCCTCCTCGAGGGCCACCATCTGCTCCAACTGTTCGCTGGAGTCTGCCGCCGCAGACACCGCCCAACGGGCCCCTTAGACTTGACCGGCGAGTACCATTTTTCGGGTGCCCAAGAAGTAGTCTGGTAGCGTGGGTCCTCCAAGATCGGCGGTTTAGGCGATTGCACAATTCGCAGGCCTGCGAATCGTGGCCAAGCCCTAGGGCAGTAGACGACATGGAGGCGGATCGTCCGGGACATCTTCTGCTCACAAGAGCACTCGATGGAAGCCGGAGTCAATTTGTCCATCGTGAGCGAGGGAAGACGAAGACCGTAGTCTTGTAAATTTTAAAATTAGTTTTGGGAAATCTGAAGAGTGGAATCCAGCCTAAAACGCAGCGCTAAGGAGGAAACCTGAGCTTCCAAGTGGTAAGGAAGATCTAGCATCATGGGGCGGAGCCGAGGGTTTTATCACCCAGGTGGGTGGGAGGAGCCAGCTTGAAGACCTTCCGCAAGATTTAAAGTGGCAAGGAACCTGCCAGACAGTGTGGCTTGAACAACATATCCATGTCCCTAGAATTGGTCTTTCTCCGTGAAGGAGGGAGTTTATTGACTACTTCAATAGCCGAGGACCAGAAAGTACATTGGTATTTCACCATATGTCCCATATAGTTCAAGATTCTTAGATTCAGTGTGCCTGCCTGTAAGACTTTCTTTCCTAGGTAGTCTAGACAACTGATTCCTTATCCGGAGGTAAGGAGATCATGTGTTGAGGGTGTTTAGTACTATCATGAGCGGCAGCAATAAATAGCAGTTACGTAAGAACTTACTGTAACAGTAGATCTTCGAGAGAGGTTCCTGCAGTAGGTTTTCACATATAGACTGCGCCCTGGCATCAGGTTTGAACGGCAAACTTGTAGCTAGTAATCACCAGCGGGACCGCCCCCCGCATCAGCCAGACTATAAAAGGGCGGTCCTGCGCCCACCCGCCAGTTCTTTCCATCGGAGACGGAGAGAGGATAGCAGAAAGAAAGGAGCATCAACTCCTGGGACCCTGTGTCCTGGCTAGACCTGGGGACTAGACAGAATAAAAAGGAAAATTTCCAGAAGCTGGGGGAAGGTGGGAATTAGATTTCACTGCAGGAACCTCTCTCGAAGAGCTACTGTTACGTAAGTTCTTACGTAACTGCTATATCTTACCAAGAGGGTTCCTGCAGTAGGTCTTCACATATAGGACTGAATTCGAGCAGTCTACCAAAAGAAGAAGTCGGAGATGAGTTTCTGGGAGGAGGAAGATATCTGCCAACTAAGGATCTGCCTTAAGACAGAAGACCTTGCAAAACTGCAAGGCAGAAACCAGCTCGACGCCAAGAGGCAATGTCCAGACTGTAGTGCTTAGGAAGGCGGACAGAAGACCAAGTGGCCACTGCACAGATCTCCGCAGTGACACATTCCCTGAAAAAAGTGGTAGAAGCGCCATTAACCGCCTCTCAAAGGGTTTTTCCGTATTTCGGTAAGTGTAGTGAATACAGTTAGCCAGCCACCTAGAAATAGTCTGTTTAGAGATGGCCTTGCTCTGGCACTGGGAGGCAAAGGCCGCAAAGAGTTGGTTCGACTTTCAACCTCCTTGGTCCAGGAGGTATAGTACTCAAAATCTGATGCACATCCAGGGTGCGCAAAAGATATTCCCCTTGTTGGAATGCTGAGGAAAACAAACCGGCAGTTAAACACTCTGGTTGAGAGTCGCTCTCAAACCACTTTCGGAAGAAAAGAAGGATTAGTCCTCAGGACCACCTGGTCCTTGTGGAAAATCAAATAAGGCTTCTGCAAACACAGACCTGAAGCTCTGAGACCCTTGAGCTGAAGTAACTGCAACTAAAATTGCGCCTTCCAGGACAGGAAGCGTATATCACAACTTTTACCGCCGGTTCAAAGGGGCAAAGTAAGTTCTCCAACATAAAATTAAGATCCCAGGGAGGACAGGGTTCCAGATTGGAGGTTTGATGTGAAGGATACCTTTCAATAAAGTTTTGAAACCTCTAGTTGTGTTAGGGTTTTGCCCTCCACCAGAAGGTTGTAGGCTGACACCGCAGAAAGATGGACCTTAACAGAGGAGTAACTAAGGCCCAACTCAGAAAGATGTAAGAGGTACTCTAACACCTGGGAGGTCGAAAGAAGAAAAAGGGTCCAAGCATTTTGCTGTGGCCCAGACAGAAAATTCTTCCACTTCATGGCGAGGTGGCTCTGGTAGATGGTTTCTGGCTTCCACCAGGACCTGAGCAACCTAGGAGGAAACTCCATAGCGAAACCTCTGTCCATAGGTGCCACGATGAAGATGGAGAGACTGAAGACTTGATGGACCAGGGTGCCCTGCTCCTGAGACAGAAGGTCATGAGACAGTGGCAGAAGGACTGGCGGTTCTAGAACTAGTTGTTGTAACAGCGGAACCAAATCTGCCAGGCCACAGAGGAGCAATCAAAATCAAGTGGGCCCCTCTGCCTAGAATTTCAACAGAACCTTCTGAATGAGAGGAAAGGGAGGAAATGCGTATAGAAACCTCCCTGTCCAAGAGAGAGAGAGAGACGCCAGGCCTCGCCAAAAAGCACCATGTCGGGAACGACTGAGCAAAAGTTGGGTAGTTTTATGCTGAATGGGAGGCGAACAGATCTAGGTCTGGACGACCCCACCAAGAAACAGGTCTTCACTACCTCCTGCTTTTAGTTCCACTGTGAGCCCTGGCTACTGATCAGCTGAGACTGTCCGCCAGGACATTGTGCACGCCTGGTACATAGACTGCTGTCAGAAACAGGCCGTGTTGAATAGCCCAATACCATATTCCCATTGCTTTTCTGCAAAGAGGGTACAACCGGTTACCTCCCTGTTTGTTGAGGTACCAGACAGTCGCCATGTTGTCTGGCTGGACCAGAAGTGTTCCTGGAGGAGTAACGACTGGAAGGCCTGGAGAGCACAGATGACTGCTCTGGTCTCCAGGATGTTGATGTGAAGATGTTCCTGAGGAGACCACAAACCTTGAGTTCTGTGATCCCCAAATGGGCTCCCAAACCATATCGGAGGCATCCGAGGTGAGGGTCTGTGACAGAGCCAGAGAGTGGGGCTCCCACCAACAAGTTGGTGAGGCCCTGCCACCAGAGGAGGTCTTTCTGAAGGTTGTTGGAGATCATGACAATTTGGTCATGTCTTCCATCGCTGATCCCACTGAACTCAAGAGAGCTCTGGGCAACCCCTCATGTGCAGTCTGGCCAGGGGACGAATGGCCGCTGCCATAAGACCCAAAAGACGGAGCACTGAGTGCGCTGGGATCCATTGGAGCTTTGGCCACCAAAGCGCCCTGAGAGCCAAGGTCCTGGCTCGATCCAGTAAGAAGATCTGCTCTGGACTGTATCCAGTACCGCCCAATAAAATTGAGGTGCTGAGAGGCACTAGCTGAGACTTGGGGCGATTGACTGAGATGCCCAGCTGGATAAACAGATCCAGAGGAAGGAGAGAGACCTTCAGGCTGTCCGGGATGGGGCTGAAAAGAGGCAGTCATCCAGGTATGGGAACACATATATGATCCTGCGGTGGAGAAACGCCACTACCACTGCTAGGCACTTGTGAAACCCGGGCGCTGAGGATAGGCCAAAGGAAGTGCCTTGAATTGAATGGAAATGGTTCTCCGGAAGGAGAATCAAGGAAGTGGCGGTGGCGGAGGATGGGGATATGAAGGTAAGCATCCAGCATATCCAGGAGCACAGCCATGTGTTTGATGGGAGTAGGGGCAGGAGTCCCTGAAGAGTCAGCATGCGAACTTCTTGTACTCCACAAAGAGGTTGAGCGCTTTGAGATCCAGGATAGGTTGCAGTTCGCCTGTCTCTTTTGGGACTAGGAAGAAATGGGAGTAGAATCCCTTCTAGTTGACTTGGAGAGATGGGTTCTATGGCGCGTTTTGTAGCAGGGCCTGATCTCTTGGTGGACAGTGGGGATCTGAAACGACAGCTAAAAGAACCTTCCGAGGGTTTGAAGGTGGAATTCCAGGAACTCGATAGAGTGACCTCTTTGTATGAGCTGAAGAACCCATACATCTGGCGGTGATGGACTTCCACCCTCCAGGTGGAGATTGAACATCCCTCCTACCGGTTCCTCCAAGGGGATGGAGGGAGCAGGAGGAGGGGAAACGAAAGTTAGATGCTGAGGGAGCGAAGCTTAGGTTCCTGAGGTGTTGCTTTGGTGAACTTAGCACGAAGCGTGGCTCCAGACCCAGTGGTGCACCTTTACCTTGGACGCTTGTTCTGGTTAGTTTCATCTTCTCTGGTGACGCAAAGGGCTGTTCTTTGACCCATACGATACACGGAGTGTATGTCTCTAAGAGAATTACCGCTTCTTGCAGCCCCGTAATAATGTCTTCAAGGCCGCCACCAAAGAGGACCGGAACCCCTGAAGGTGCGCCCAAAGGGATGACTGAACATCCTGGCCACACCTGTGAGGCGCAGCCATGCTAGGTGCCAGGTAGATTCCCGAGGCCGCAGCCTGAGCCACTGAGTCTACAGAATCATAAATGTCCCAGAGTGCGTGACGGCAGGAAGATTTATTCATACGAACCTTGTCCAGCAGTTTAGCCCTGAGGTTTTCATCAGGATGTCCTGAAGGTCCTCTCCAGTTCTGTGAGAGAGGACTTTGAAAAGCTCACCATGTGGGACACGAGTTCAGCGACCAGATAGCAGGAGGTGACCTAGCAGATCTTCCTAGCGAACTCGTCACGCTGTTCCAGTCTTTGTCTGGTGGGGAGGAACTCAGTGTTTAGGTTGAGCAGAGGTCATGTGCGGCCGTGATGACCACACAGTCGGCTTTTGGGCATGAAGTCAGATGAGATATTCCTTCCGGGGAAGTAAGTTCTGTCAGCCTTCCTGGAAACAGCCAGGATGGAAGAGGCTGTTGCCATATTGTAGTAACTAGATCCTCATGCAGGCCCATCCAAGGGGGGATGGGTATAGAGTCTGTGGTGACAAGTTCAAATGTTCAGCCAGCCTTTTCACTGAGGATCTATCCTTGGATGGCCAGCCCCCTGCTGTCTGAATAGTTCTCAAGAGATCCCAAAAGAAGGATCCTCCGGGGATTTTGGGATTCTTTGATGAAGTTCGACCGGTGAACAAAGTTCAGTGAGGTCGATATTGAACCGAACCGAGGGCTCCGAACCACTGGGAAGGGAAGGATGCATCCCGTGTCACCCACTGGAAGAACCCACAGCATGTCCCAAAGGAACTGGAGGGGAGGTGGTGCTCTGGGATAGGAATTCCTCCCGAGCGGCTGGGACTGCCTAAGTTCTGTAAGGAGTTTTATGAAATGGATGGTAGAAAAGCAGCATTCTAATTGGCTTGCTAGGAGTGTGCTAATATGTCTAACATCATTGAAAAGGATCGGGTTGTGCCAAGCTATGGCAAGCGGGCACTGATATTCGTGATGCTGCCCACTCAGAACCTTGAGAAATGAAAACGTAGCCATCTTGTTTCAAACAACATGAAGTCTCTATATTATGACAGTAGCAGTTTGATCCAGCTCTAGAACTGTTCGAGGGAAATGGTTAAAACCATTCCAAAATAGAATTTTGGCCACAAGCTCTAAGAAGCAGCTCTATCTGTGTTATTTCAAACCTGAACTGTCAGATTCTTTTCCTCAGTGAACAGTCGCCCGGAGATTTCTCCTACTGCTCGGTTCATTTTCAGTTTAAAAGTGTTTTCTCGGTTGGATTTAACCAAGAATAGTTTTATTTTAACCGCAAAACCGCTCGTTCAAGCTCTCATCTGTGGTAACCGTAAGCAAATTGAAGGTTTTGTCTGTGTGGAACTTGTAAGTTATCGGTTCGGTTTTGAACCGATCAGTTGGGTTTAAAACTAAAAATTTAATATTTTAGAGTGCGTTCCTGTTCTTATCTGTTCTAAAAAACGGATTTATTACGCTTTTTTCCAATACTGCGACACGGTTAGGAACTGATAAGGTGTCTTGCTCTGGCACTGCCGCTAAAAGGGCAAGTTTTCTGTTAGGCTGGCATTATGTCTGAGAAACCCAAAGAAAAACTGGCCCACTGGTTTCAACACTGTGATGTTTGTGGGAAGTCTTGCCAAGGCTGACCCACACACCACATGTGTTTATTGTCTGGGGTTTGACCACCCAGTCAGACTGCCAGATATGTAAGAATTTCCCTGCAGCCACCCTGGAAAAAAGATTGGGCAGGCTCAGGTAACGAGAGGCCAAAAAGTCCAGCTTGATGCGACAGCCCGGTTCGGGTGTCAACCGAACTGGAGAGAGTGCCTCGACCAGGGCAGACTTTCTCGGCAAAGAAAAGCTGGTTCTGAGGAACCAATTCCAGTAAAGAAAATAAGAAAATCAGCAGGTCTGGAGTCCAAAACCCTTCTCCAACTGCTGCAGAGATAGCAAAGCCATACAAATTGTCCAGTCATTGTTCAGGGTCCGTCCAACCGCCACTGTCTGGCAAAAGGTCGGTTAGTCCGGTCCCAGTGGTTCAGGAATATGATATTGAGGAATTTTATGAACGAGAGGAGGGGAGGATGATTATGAACAGTATGAATGTGGCTGGGAAGGTCTGGGTGTGCCATTGAACCGGACATCTCCCCAGACAGACCTTTAGAATCTCCCTATGCTGTCTGAGTCCCCATCTCATTTCATGTTTTACAAAAGTTGTTGAAACCCTCCAACTTCTTAGAAGAAGCTGTGGATGAGCAAGAGGAGCCTGATTTTGTAGAAATGATGGATATTCCAGAGTCTAGGAGATTGTCTATTCCTTTACGTAAGTCTTTTAGGAAGCAAACAATAAAAATTTTAAAAACTCCTAATTCTGTGCCTCCTGTAGATAAAAAAGATGGACAGAAGGTACACATTGTCAGGTCCTGATACAGAATTCCTTTTCAGCAATGCAGTCATGTTAGTGGTTCAGGCTGCTGCCTGTGATAAAGCTAATATTCCCTTGGCTTCATCCTCCTGACAAGGATTCCAGGAAGATTGATGCCATGGCAAAAAACAGTATATGGCAGCCTCTGGGACTCAGGCAAGCAAATTATATGGCTTATGTAGCTAGGTATCAGAAATCTAGATGGGATACTGTGATGCATTAGCTAAGCAAGCCCATGGCCAGCTGGCTAGTGAACTAGAACAGGTGGCTGCTGATGGCATTGAGGCTTCTAAGGTTCAGTTTCATGCTGCTGTGGATGTTAATGACGCTTCCTCTAGGGTCATGGCCACATCTGTAGCTTTCAGAGGTTGGCCTGGCTCAGGTGTACTAGTCTGTCACAGGATACCCAGACTAAGGCTATGGATTTTCCTGGTGGAGAATTCTCTGTTTGGGGAGCAGACAGAGAACTACATGAAAAGGTGGATGAATATAGGACTACTTACAAGAGTGCCCAGGCTAAGGAGTGCAAGTCACTCAAAGGCATACCCCAGGGTAGGGGTAGGGGGAGGGTAGGCCTTTTCACAGGCCTTACTAGACTCAGGCCTCCTGCCTATGCTCAGAGGGGCTTCTTCAGAGGCAGAGGCAGACGAGGGTGGGCAGACCTGCTCCCACCCCCAGCCTAAAGCTCCTGTAAGCAGGCACCCTGATGGGGTGCCCAGGGGCATTCTCCTGTACCGGTGAGGGGCAGGCTGGCTTACTTCAGCCAGAATTGGGCTTCTTTAACCTCAGACAAGTGGGTTCTGGAAGTAGTAAGCCAGGGTCTGGTTCTCAGCTTCAAAAAGTTTCCCAAGTTGAGAAATACAGGTTACTCACATGTAACAGGAGTTCTAGGAATGGTATATGTTGTTCATCCACACTCATTGGCAGGTATCCTTGCCGCTTAAATCTTGCCGGAAGGTCTTCAAGCTTGCTCCTCCCACCCACCCGGTGGTATAACTCCTGCTCCGCCCCATGACGCCAGATCTGGCCCGCTGGAAGCTCAGGTTGTGCGTCGGCCGGGAGAACAGGGTGTAGAATGAACAACATACCATTCCTAGAACTCCTGTTACAGGTGAGTAACCTGTATTCTAGGGACATGGATATGTTGTTCATCCACACTCATTGGCAGACTCCTAGCAGTTCTCCGGGAGGAGGGAGGCAAGACGCACACCCCCAATACTTACTTGGGAAAGAGAGACTGAGAACCGAGGCCCCAAAACCAGCATCCCGGGCGTGACTCAAGGTCGAGTGGTAATGGGTAATGAAGGTGTTTGCTGACTCCAGGTAGCAGCCCTGCAGATTTCCTGATAGGGACGCCCCGAAGCAGCCACCTGCAGCAGTATGGCGGGTAGAATGAGCTCTTATCCTCTGGGAGGCTCCATGCCCGCCAACTTATAGCAGAGATCTATGCAGGAGGTTACCACCTGCTTATCGTCCGCTTGGCTGCAGGTCTGCCAGATGTGCTTCAGCGTAGGTGACAAACAGCTGGCTAACCTCTCCCACTTTCAGCCGCGGCGCCTCTTATAATAAGCGAGCGCCTCTAGGGTCCAGAGTATGGAGCCTATATTCGGCCTCCGAGGTGTGATTGGGGTAGAACACCGCAGAGTCAACACCTGGTTAAGTGAAACTCCGACACCACCTTCGGAAGGAATTTCGGTGGGGCGCGGACAAACCTTGTCCCTGTGGAAGACCAGGTAAGGAGACTCGATGGAAAGCGCCTGAGCTCTCCCATCCTTCTGGCTGACGGATAGCCACCAAGAAGGCGGTGTCCCACGACAGGTGAGAGAGAGCACACCTGTGCATAGGTTCAATGGCTTGCCCATGAGCTTTGCCAGTACCAGCAGTAGATCCCACGGAGGTGGGGGTTCCCGACTGAGGAAATGTGATCAAGGCCTTTGAAAGCGCCAGACCATCTTCTCCTCAGCACATCGACTGCTTCCCGCCTGCTCGCAAGCAGAGAGATGGCTGCCAGGTGCACCCTTAGGTCGCCGACCTAAGCCCTTGACTAGAAAGGGACCATAAATAGTCCAAGATGCTTGCCAAGGAACAGGAGGAAGGGTCCAAGCCCTTGTTTCTGACACCAAATGGGAAAACCTTTTCCATTTGAAGGCATAGCATTTTCTGGTCGACTTTACGGGACGCCTCAACTACATTGAGGACCTCGCCGGAAAGACCCAAGGCCTGGAACTCTAGCCGCTCAGGAACCAGGCCGTCAGGTGCAGGGATTGAAGGTCCGATGGAACACCTTCCCTGATTGACTGAGAGCAGGTCCGGCAGCTGGAAGCTGCCAGAGTCCTGGAGCTGAGACTGAGGAGATCTGGTACCAGAACTGGCGAGGCCAGTCTGGGGCTATCAGAATCACCTGCGCCTTGTCCCTCCTCGCCTTGAGAAGCACCTGTGGATCAAGGGAAATGGGGAAAGGCGTGAAGAGGCCCGGGTCCACTGCCTCGAGAAGGCATCCCTGCAGCGAGCCCCTGCTGAGGGGGCGGGCATGGAACAGACTTCAGCTGCTCTCCCTGAGGCAAACAGGTCCACCTGAGGTGTGCCCCAATGGGAGAACAGATGCTGTACTACTCCGCAGGAGAGACCACTGGATGCAGCCCCTATCCGGCTCAGGGCATCGGTTAGGGTGTTGGAGGCCCTGCCACGTGAATGGCTAGGAGATCCGCCCAGGCTGTGCACGAGTGACCAAGACGGAGAGCTTCGCATAGAAGCATGGAGCGTGGCCCGCCTCCTGGCGGTTTAGATAGTACATGGTCGGGGTATTGTCCGCCTGGACTCGGACCACTTGACCCCGGAGGAACGGAGCAAAGGCGGTGAGAGCTAGGCGGACCGCCGGAGCTCCAGCAGGTTGATGTGGCATCGGACTCCTCAGGAACCAGAGGCCATGAGCCCGTGTTCCCCAGATGGGCACCCCAACCCATCAGAGAGGCATCGGTCGAAGAGAGACCGCCGCCTCGGGCAGACGAACGGGATGCCCTCCTGCAAATGATCTGGAACGGTCCACCACTGGAGAGCTGTCCACATCCCCTGTGTCACCGACAAGCTGGTCCAAAGGATCGCAGCGCCAGACCACTGGCTGGCCAGTCCCCACTCGAAGGGACGATGTTCCAGCGGGCCCAACGGACCATGCTGGTGCAGGCCGCCATGAGACCCAGGAGGCGCAGGAAGTCCCGGCAGGCGCAATTGCCCAACCAGAAATGATCGGGCAAAGGAGGAATGAACCTCGCCCTGTCCGCCGGGAGCCGCGCTCTGGCTCAAGAGAGTCGAGCTGCGCCCGATGAATAGAATCACCTGCTTCGCTCGAGTTCCGACTTGGCCTCGCTGGATAAGGAGGCCCAGTTGAGAGCAGACCTGAGGCCAGATCTCTGACCACTCCGCCTCCTTCCTGGAGGGAGCTGCTATCAGCCAGTCGTCCAGGTAAGGGTACACCGACCCTCGGGCGCAAGGAGGGAATGCTGTCACCACTGCCATGCATTTGGTGAAGACCCTGGGAGCTGGAGACAAGCCGAAGGGCATGGCTTGAACTCGAAGGGATCCTTCCTCGGAAGCGAAGGAATTTCTGGTGAGACGGACGGATAGGACGTGAAAAACGCGCCCTGCAAGTCCAGAGAGCAGAACCACACGCCGCTCCAAGGATGGTATTATCTGAGCCAGAGTGACCATCCTGAAGGTTCGAGACCTTAGGAACTTGTTTAGGTCGTAGGTCGAGAATGGGGCGCCAGCCCGTCCGCTCGAACCAGGAAGTACCTGACACAAACCCTGGGTCTGAAGGAGGGTCCACCACCTTCTTATCTCCTCCTTCTGAGGAGGAGGAGAGCTATGTCGGCTCGACGAGCCGCCAGTGAGGCTGGGATCAAGCTCCCGAGGCGCACGGCCTGAAGGGTGGTGCCTGCTCAATTCCAGAGGCAGGCCTCTTCCCACCACCTCCAAGACCCACCTGTCCGTGGTAACAGCGGACCAGGCGAACGGAAGTG
This sequence comes from Neoceratodus forsteri, assembly GCA_016271365.2. Taxonomy (NCBI): domain Eukaryota; kingdom Metazoa; phylum Chordata; order Ceratodontiformes; family Ceratodontidae; genus Neoceratodus; species Neoceratodus forsteri. The sequence goes on from CM057450.1 coordinate 1,420,006,495, forward strand.
CCGGAGCCGCCTCCCACGGGGACCCAGGGTAAGGTGATCGGAATGGGGGCGACGCCCAGCCCGGCTCACTGGGCAGGCTTGAGGAGGGACCGCCGAGGGACCCTGGCCTTTTCCTCCCTGCCTCCTGTTAGAGGAAGCCGCGCTTGGGTTTGGGATGCCAAGGCCGAGCCTGCTGGCCCTGACGTTGCTGGGCCGGGCGTGCCGGGGCACAGAAGGACGAAGGGCTTAGGCTGTGGCTTATGCCCTTGTCCTTCTGAGCTGAAGAGACAGAGTCCAAGGTAGCATTGGACTTCTCGATCCTCTGCAGGTGACCTTCCACCCCAGGGTCAAGAGGTCAGTCCCCAAAGGGAACATCCGCCAACTTGTGCTGGGTATCCAAGAAAGGTGGATATCCTCAGCCAAGCCTCGCCGACGACAGCCATTGCGGCCGCCACCGATCTGGCACATGAGTCCCTATATCCAAAGCAGTCTGGAGCTGCTGTTTGGCCACTGCTCTGCCCTGGTCCCGCACCTGCTTAACCGTAGTCTGCAGATCGGCGGGAAGATGAGGGATGACCTCATCCAGGAGCCCAACAGGGCATGAGAAAATGTGCCATGAGGACGGCCGAACTGGCCTGACGTAAGGCCGAGAGAGGACGCAGCGTAGACTTTTCGCCCGACATAGTCCAATTCTTGGACTCCTTGTCAGGAGGTTTGTCCACATCCCTGGCGTTGCCGGGCGCTACGGAAAACGCTGTCGGTAACCAACCCTCAGCAGAGGGTGTTCCGAAAACCGACAAGGAACCGGTAGGGACCGGATACTTCCTGGCCATCCTGGCAAGGCGAGGGCAGGAAGCAGGGTGCTGCCAAAGCTCCAGTGCCGACCCACTATGGCCTCGGCCACCGGAAAGGCCTCCGTCGGAGAATCCCTCGGTCCAGAATCTCCGTGAGGATACCTGGCCCGCTTGGAACGGTTCAGCTCCATCCCGTGGACTCCGAGATGAGCCAAGCAGTCCTAGGAAGGACGACGGCTATCGCCCATTGACTGACCTCCTGAAGACTCCAAGTCCAGTCGCTTGAGAAAAAGGAGGAATCATCTTCGACTCGGAAGAGTCCTCGAAGAGCTGCCTCTGGCCTGAGCCACCTTCACCTGCCGAGGTCGGTCGGGAGTGAGGGTAACTGACAGCCGATGGGTAGACCCTCAGTCACCGAGAATCCTTGGTCGGAGCCCCAATAGGTGGCTGTGGAGGCGGAGGTTCCACCGGAATCGGTGGAGCAGTTAGTTGGCCGAACAACCGCCTGGGTATAGGCCCTTGGATAAGTCGAGGGGTTGTGTCGGTCGCTCCGTGACAGCCACTTAATGGCTGGGAAGGCGACGGGTCGGCTACTCGGCCAGGAGGAGCTGTTGCAACATGAGGTCCTCGTACCGCCGACGTAATTACGCCGAAGCCTCCACCGTCCGAGGAGGAGGACGAGGACGAGCGGCGACGCCGCCACGCAGTGCCGAGACCGAGACCGCCATGACGGTGGGATCGCTGACCACGTAAGAGGTCCGAGACCGAGACCGAGAGTCCCGGAATTTCCGAGGTCGGTGCGGGAGGTGTCGGCCGAACCGCACTCCTCTCGGCTCGGATGGTCCATCCGAGGGCTCCGAACCGAGGCACAGGCGAGCTCACGGGATCCCCAACTCTCCCGGGAACCGGGAGAGGAATCTCGCTGCTAAAGGCGACAGCCCGTCCAACGGGTCGAGAAAAATCTCGACTGCCGGTGGGAGTCTCGGTCAACTGACCTGACGGGACACCGTGAGGCCAGTGGTCGAGCCGAGCGGTCGATCAAGCCGACGGCCCATTACTGGGAGAGGGACCTTTCCGCCTCCCAAAAGCGCCGACGGAGGGACTTACCCTGTCCTTCTTTTGGACCGAGAATAAGGTCCAGCAGACGAGGCCCTTCTCCCTTAGTGGAGAGGGACAGACAAAGCTCCTTAAAGAAGCTCGTAGGAAGAACCCAGAGAGAGCGGGATAAATGCCGCGGCCGAGGAAGATACGGCCTGCGCCCGCCTCTTCGAGGGCGCACCATCCGCCGAGCTGATCCGACAGCCCGCCGCAAGGACACCGCCAACCGGGCCTCCTTGACTTCACCGAGGGAAACGCTCGGACGGCCCAGTTGCAATCGGGCAGCACGGTCTTCGAGGACGAGGCGGAGAAAGATGAGCACAGGTCGCAAGCCCGCGGGTCGTGCTCAAGGCCTAAGCAATAGACACACGTGAGTGTGGATCCGTCCGAGACATCTTCTGCCCGCATGGGCATCTCCAACCGAGTCGATGTGTCCATCGCAGTCGCTGAGGGATCAAGACTGAAGTCTTTTCGCAAAATTTATTTTTAAATCCGCAAAACGGAGAAATAGGAACCAGTCTCAAACGCAGAGCGTTAAGAGGGAAACCTGAGCTTCAAGCGGTAAGGAAGATCTGGGCCATGGGGCGGAGCCGAGTTATACCACCCGGTGGGTGGGAGGAGCAAGCTTGAAGACCTTCCGCAAGATTTAAAGCGCAAGGATACCTGCACAATGAGTGTGGATGAACAACATATCCATGTCCCTAGAAGCAGACTTTTTCACCTGCAAGTGCTTCAGAGACCCTTGCTCTGGAAGCAGAGGTCTCATCCCTGTTAGCTCTCAGAGCAGTAGAAAGGTTCCTCCCCACCAGGGCAGGGGTCTGTATTCCAGATACTTCCTTACCCCAAAAAGACAGGAGAATGGCAGCCCATATTAGATCTCAGATATCTGAACAAGCATCTTTTGAAACCAAAGTTCAAAATGGTAACTCTGGCAATGATTTTACCTCCCTAAGGCCAGGGACTGGCTAGCCTCCCTGGACCTCAAGGATGCCTATTTCCATGTCCTAATCAGAAGCTCCCATCGAAAGTACCTCAGATTCGAACTGCCCTCAGGTCATTACCAGTTCAGAGCAATGCCCTTCGCCATACCTCTGCCCCAAGGGTATTCACAAAGTGTCTAGCAGTGGCAGTGGCTCACTTAAGGAGGCAAAGGATTGCTGTTTTTCTCTATCTAGACGACTGGCTCATTGTAGGCCAGTCCCCAGAACAGGTAAATCCTCACCTGCAGGTCACCCAGCAGCTTCTCACCTCCCTGGGCTTTCTAAATCTACCAAAGTCGGTTCTGGAACCAGTCCAGGTACTCACCTTTATAGGGGCAGAATTGGACACAAAGCTAGCCAGAGCCTTTCTTCCCTAGAAAGGGTAAGGAATTTAGTGGCTCTGGCCTCCTCCTTCACTCTGCAGGTCTCGACCAGCAAGACACTTTCTGTAGCTCCTGGGGCAGATGGCTGCATCCACAGCTGTTGTGCAGGGAGCAAGATTTCAGATGAGAGACATTCAGTTTCACTTGAGAACCTATTGGTTTCAGAGAAGAGACCCCTTTCCAAGTTGGTCCCAGTGACTCGAACCTTGATCCTAGCCTCCAGTGGTGGCAGGATCAGAGCAATTTAAGATTGGGGTCCTCTTCCTTCCCCACTCACGACTTGACTCTCACTACAGATGCTTCCTTCTGGGTTGGGGAGCCCACATGGCACCTTTCCACTCAGGAGTGTGGTCCCCAGGAATCTCTGCTCCACATCAATTTGCTGGAACTCAGAGCGGTCTTTTAGCTCTTCAAGCATTTTCTGCATCTGTTCACGACAAGGTGATACAAGTCAGAACAGACAACACCACAACAATGTGGTACATCAACAAACAGGGGGCACTCGGTCTTCGGCCTTGTGCACCGAGGCAATGAAGTTGTGGTCTCTGGCCTATTCCCTGAACACTTCCCTCATAGCAGTTCATCTTCCAGGGAAGGACAATGTCCTAGCGGATGCTCTCAGTAGGATTTCCCAGGGCATCACTAATGGTCCCTGGATCCTCAAGTGCTGGGGATAGTCTTTGCCAGATGGGGCACCCTCAGACAGATCTTTTGCAGCCCCAGACAATCACAAACTTCCTCTGTTCTGTTGCAGGCCTCCAGTGCTGGGCCAGTTCCCTAGATGCCCTTCTTCTGGATTGGGAGGGAAGTTTCTATGCTTTTCCCCTTCCTCTCCTATTCAAAGTACTAGTCAAAATCAGATCTCAGCCTTGCAGGGTGATTCTGATTGCCCCGGATTGGGCCAGGCAGCCCTGGTACCCACTCCTTCTGTCACTGACAATCCATCTTCCCTTGCCTCCCAGGAATCACAACCTGTTGACTTGTGCCCAGGGAAGGGTTTGGTATCCGGACCTCAAATCCCTCAACCTCAAGGCCTGGCTCTTGAGGAGTTAGAGTTTGCTGATTTACACCTCTCTCAGGGTGTTCTTGAGATCCTAAAGGCTTCTAGAAAGCCTTCCACTAGGCTACTTATAGTTCTAAATGGAAAAGGTTTTCCATTTGGTGTGCTGGGAAAATATTTCCCAGAATCTGCTGATTTGCCCATTGTGTTAGATTACATGGTACATCTTAATTCCTTGGGTCTCAGACCAGCTACTCTGAGAGTTCATTTGGCAGCTGTATCTGCTTTTGTGTCAGCAGGAAAGTCATCCCTCTTTCCTCTCATCCTGTGTTTTCCAAGTTTTTAAGGGATTACTCCATACTAATCCACCCTTTGGGAACCGGCCCTGCTTGGGACCTTAATGTTTGCATTGCCCAGTTAATGCAACCCCTTTGAACCTCTGTCTTCTGCAGAGCTTAAGTACCTAACTTGGAAAACTGTTTTTCTAGTGGCTATCACTTCTGCCAGACGATAAGTGAGTTGGTAAGCCTTGTCAGTGGAAACTGACTTTATTTCTTTCCACAGGGATAAGGTAGTCCTTAGGACTAATAGGAAGTTTTTGCCTAAGGTGGTTTCAGATTTCCATCTTAATCAATCTATCTCCTTCCAGTATTTTTCACTGATCACTCCTCTCTGGTGAGAGGAGGTTGCACAGCCTGGATGTTAAGAGAGCTCTTAGTTACTATATAGAGCGTACCAAAGGTCACAGGTTCGAATCCCTCCAACTTTTCCTTACCTATGGTGAAGTTGGGAAAGGCAAACCTGCCACTAAGAGATCAATTGCCAGGTGGATTGTCTCTTGTATCCAATTTGTTATCAGAAACTGGGCAGAGCCCCGGTTTGAGGGCTCATTCTACCAGGGTATAGCTGCGCTTTAGCTGCTGCCAGAGACATCCCTATATTAGAGATTTGCCAGGCTGCTACTTGGAAAACGGTACACACTTTTACCAAGCATTACTCCCTGGATGTCCAGGCCAGGAGAGATGCTCGGTTTGGCACAGCTGTTCTTCAGAGCCTATTCCTAAGTAGGTTCTGCCCTCCTCCATGGAGGTACTGCTGTGTATTCTGCTACAGTCATAATATAGCAAGACTTCATGTTGTTTTGAAGAAAAATTACTCACCTTAGTAATGTTGTTTCTTTTAATGGAGTCTTGCTATATTATGACCTCCCCAACCTGCCCCTCTCAGAACCTTTACTTGGGTGGTGTGGGCAACTTGGTGTGGGCACCTTTTATGCCCTGTTAGCATTTTTGTCCCCTTTTGGGGCTTTGGGGGTGTGTGTTTTATTATACTTATGTTTTATTCTATTATTATTAGAATTGTGTTAGTATTTCTGGTCCCCTGACTTGAGTCTTGGGTGTTGGGACCAGCAATGGTTGTTATTATTTAGGTAGCCATTTGGCTAGTGTAGGTTACAGCTTCCACACAGACCTTAGTGAGTTTGGCTCAGAAAGATCTGACAGTTCAGGTTTGAAATAACACAGATAGAGCTGCTTCTTAGAGCTCGTGGCCAAAATTCTATTTTGGAATGGTTTTAACCATTTCACCTCCGAGCAGTTCTAGAGCTGGATCAAACTGCTACTGTCATAATATAGCAAGACTCCATTAAAAGAAACAACATTACTAAGGTGAGTAATTTTTCTTCTGGCATAAGTGGTGCCAGCCTAACTGTAAATAAATGAAATAAATAAATCTGACCTCTTGTTCAGTTGACCTCGGTCTTTGAGGTTTTTGTTATACATGTAGCATGTAGAAAATGGAAAAACCAAAGTGCATGATCTGTCTCCTAGCCGCTCGCTCTCCATCCGAATCGAAAAGTGATTTCTCTCCCAGCCCGCCGCTTCTTCATCTAAATCAGAAGCTGATTGCAGAAGACAGCCGATGATACATTTAAACTAAATACTACCACGATCTCCGTCCCGCCAGTCTGCTCAATGGCTGTTTAGATCAGTTGCTAACTTGCAGCGGGTCACAACTTCCACCGCATAGCGTTTAATTTCGATTTGTGTAAAATAATGTATTTACTCTATTAGCTACAGAATCCGCTTATTTGCTTGTGTGTGTGTGTGTGTGTGGGGGATACTGCATGACAACCATATGTAACTACAGAAACCTTTGTAGGACAAAATTCCTTAAAAAAAAAAAACAGTTGACGGAGGAACTATTTTATTAAAAATCAAGACAGACATTAAACTTTTTCACTTTTAAATACTATACATTTAAGCTATCACATACATCTGTATTTTTGATAGCCATTTCAGTAAGTGCAATAAACCACTCCAGGGTTCTGTGTGTTAGACACTTATCACACGGCTAGGAGACTGGACGACTCGCCACTGGCCTCGCTGCGTCTCACTACGCCTCCCTAGCAGTATGTTAAAGTGTCTAACACACACCCTGTCATGTCTTCTTGCTTACGTGTCCTAAGATCCTGCCACCACGCCAGGACAGATTCGCTATCAGGCGGTGGTGGAAGAGGAGGAGGAGGAGGAGTCTGGTACTCGGGATACCCAGGCAAGGGCTGGTAAGCAGGATGATGCCAGTAGGGGTACTGGTACCCTGCAAACCCCGAGGATGACCTAACGCGGATATCCAGGCATTGGAGGCGGAGGCACCAGGCCTGGTGTCGGATGAGAAGAGTCCGGCGAGAGCTGCCTGGCAGCAGAACAGGGGTCAGGCCCCGGGAAACCGCCAGAGGGTCCTGCAGGAGGAACTGAAGGCCCGGCCGGGAGGTGCTGAAAGGCCGCTGGGCAGCGCAAGGGATCTGGCGAGGGCCAGAGGGTCCCAAAGGGAGCCCATACCTAAAAGATCTCGGTTTGGCAACGGACCCCTAGGAGGAGGGGATCCAGTGGCGGAAAAGATCCAGGCGAAGGGGGGAACTCTAGAAGAGACCTCAATGATAGGTCTGGGAGTGATCCTGACGGAAGGGAAAGGTCGGAATGGGTGGCGAATCCCTGGGGGTAGAGACCGGGCAGGGATGAAGTGTCCCCATGAGCACACTGCTCGCCGCCGGTGTCCACGCGGGAGCCCGACGGGAAAGTAGATGCGCTGCAGGTCGATGGAGGATCCGCTGTCCGCTCATCAGTCGTGACCTGGCTGGCCGTGGGAAGAAGGACCACAGTCAGGCTTATCGGTTCTGGGCCGAGCGCCCAGTGGCAGGGCGCGACTATCGGCAGTGCTACGAGTGGGGAGAACTGACAGATACCTCGAGAGGCAACCTCGCTGCCCAACACCTTGACAGGAGGGGAGAAGGCGCCCAGCCCACAGAAGTGGACGGAGTGCCCGTAAGAGTGGTATTCACACTTTGGAAGTGGAGGGTCTCTCATGCGACAGGCTTCTCTCCCGGTGCTTCTCCTTGTCCTTTTTCTTTTCTCTGGGGCCGAGACGACGACCTCTCCCCAAACTTCTGGAGCTCCTTTCCATAGAAGCCATCCATTGGGTCAGAAGGTGGGCCTCGAGGGTTCGCTATGCTAGTCCATGTGGCCTGGTTGAACCCTTGGCAACAGCATACCAGCAGAGTTGTGCTTGGGCCCCAGGCAGAGGAGGCAGCAGAAGTGGTCATCCCCATGGATTTGGTGCCGCACTTGGAGCACTTCTTCTTAAGATGAGATGACATACACTGCTTGAAAAATTCAGAGAAAAATATATAGAATAAGACAAAACGGTCAATACTAAGCGGGCGACTGATCGCTGTTCTACCATGTCTGTTGAATGAACTGAAACGCGGTGGAAAGAACTGATGAGTGGGTGCGGACCGCCTTTATAGTCGGGCTGACGCTAAGGCCACCGACGCCGGGGCGGTACCCGCTGATGACTGCTAGCTAAAAGTCTGCCATTTGAACTGGACACCAGAGGGCGAGTCCTATATGTGAAGACTTACTGCAGGAACCCTCTCAAGTAAGATCTACTGAATCAGCGCCAGAGTTAGAGGAAAGAATGCATGATCGAGGGAGCCTGGCACAAGTGATCCGCCTCACGAGGAAGAGCCAGGACAGCGGAAGGCTGATCCCAAGCCACAAGCACCGCATTCTGGTATGTCTGGATGAGTGGGGTACCACAACCACCAGGTCCTCTGGCAGTTCAAGACAGTCTGCCATGTCTTTTCTCTGACTATCATGTTCAGTAGTAGAGAAACCCATAATTTTCTGTATCTGAACCATCATATCCTGAATGAGGGTCGCTCAGGCGGGAAGCCGCTGCATGGCAGGTGGGTTCCTTGTGCAGAGATGATACAGTGGAGAGAGAGGACAGAGGACAAGAGTCCCATTCTTGAATGTCAATGTTCTCCAGATCCTCTGGTATGTCATCTGGGAATTCTAAGTCCTCGAGTAGTATCTTCCTCATAACCCAAAGGGTAACCAGGTGGGAGGTGGGCCACCACCAAGAAAACGCTTTGGTGGAGGTGTGGGTGACCGGGATGGTGATCCCCAGTATCAGGAGCTGGAGGCTGTGAATGCCTTTATTACCTTCAGAACCTGCTATACTACAGTATCCATGTCCACAGAAATGGGGTGGAGTTGTGAAACCAAGGGAATAATAGAGAAGACATGAAAAAAGCAGGTCTGGAGTCCGATGAAACAATCCGGGTTCCTGGTCTCAATCAGGCTGGCCACAATGAATAAAAGCCCTTTGGGGCCGAAAAGTAAAATCCATGGTATTCCAGAGTCCCAGGGCCTGTTTTCAACGGGGCCAAAAGGAGGAAGATCTGACATGTTTAACAGCCATTGACATCAACGAGAGACGAGTCACTGTCGACGGGCAGTGATGGTATAAGGTTCCGCTGAAACTACCACAAAGCACTAGAAAGCGGGCCACTCTAGAGAGAATAAACTCATCGACGAGGGGACATGAAGTGGTTATTGTCGACAAGCGCTTGGAACAGGATGCAGTGGGAGATCCTTAGTCACATCTGTGCTTTGTGTGAAGCACCAGATGTGGGGTCCTTGTGATGGGCCCCTTGCTTCTAAGAGAGCGTTTTGTTCCATAAGGTCAGCCCGGATAACAAGCAATCATCGAGACAAGTCGCTTGGCTGAATTCTGACAAAGTTCACAGGAAAATGAGTCGGTGTGGGTCCCAGACAGCGGCACAGACTGGATGATTGTCGAAACGGTAGATTTTTCTACCGCAACGACAGGAGCGAAAAAGTGATTAGTTTGAAGGTCCTTCTGACATTCACAATGAAGGAGAGGAAACGGGGGCGGGAATGTTCCTGTTTGCTCAGTGTCTCGTCGATGACTCGCTCACACTTTGCACCAGTTACCGCGTGTGAGCTGAAGACGGCGGAAATGAACTGAGGATACCAGGAACTGCCCACTCTTATATAGGTAGAAGGATGACGATTTCACCGTGGGCAGCTCCTGGTAAACACTGCTATAAGAGCTGCTGTGCACCACAGCAACCTCTGCGACTACTCAAAAGTATCACCTGCTGCAAGAGACCATCCGTGGAAGATCTACTGTTACAGGTGAGTAAATACAGCTTACTCACCTGTAACAGGAGTTCTAGGAGTGGTAATATGTTGTTCATCCACACTTCTTGGCAGTATGTCAGCTTAAGATGTGCCGGAAAGTCTTCAAGCTGGCTCCTCCCACCCACCCGGTGGTAAACCTCGGCTCCCCCATGACGCCGCAGATCCAGCCCGCTGGAAGCCAGGCTGCGGTCAAGCCGGGGAGGTCGTGGATGGGGCCGAGGATAGACCAAACGGGAGTGCCTTGAACTGGTGGTGTCCTCTGAACGAAAACGAGGTATTTATGGTAGAAGGGCAATGGAATGTGCAGATAAGCATCCTGAATATCCAGAGCACAAAGCCATTGACCCGGCCAGAGGAGGGGCAGAAGGCTCTACAGAGAGAGCATCCTGAACCTTTGTATTCTACTAAAAGATTCATGGAACTAAGATCCAAAATTGGTCTGAGATCTCCAGTCTCTTTGGGACCAGGAAGAATGGAAATAGCAACCTGTCCCTCGTAGATGAGGGGGATGGCTCATAGCTTGCTTCAGCAGGACAGCCAAATTTCCTCCTGGACCAAAAGATGATGATCCGTGAATACGATTTACTCATATAGGGGTGGCGGGTGGTTTCTGAAGAAACTCTATCGAGTGCCCCTCTGCTATAAGCTGGAGCACCCAAGAATCTAGGTTATCCCTTCCCATCCCGGAAGGTGGAGGGAAAACTTCCTCCCACCGGTTCCTCCGGAGGTAGTGGGAGGAAAGGAGTCAGGTGGTGTGGGCAGTGCCAAGCTGAAGCACCCGCTGCTTTTTGGGCGGGGTTGGCTTAGCAGCTGTGGGGCCCGGCGCTTTGTGGCCTGCCTTCCTGTGGTTTCGCTTTGTCCGATTCCGCTCATGGAAAGGGATGGCGCTGCTGCTGATGGGACGGTACATGGAATCAACCGACTTCAGTGCCGCCCCTTCTTGCAAATCAGTGATGATGTCCTGAACATCACCCCAAAAGCACCGAATTTCTAAGGGTGCTTCCTGATAGCAGATTGCACCTGGACCAACCCTGACACACGGAGCCAAACATGACGCCTGAGGCCTAATGGCGAAAGCTGAGCTCCGCTCCAGCGGTGTCCACTGCATCGTATGTCGCACGGGCATGGTGACCAAGCAACGAGCAGAGCGGACAAGATCAGACAACTCCTGCTTGACTTGGGAGTCAGGCAGGAGTCCAGTTTGGCTTCCATCTGAGTCAGAATGGCTTTCTGGTAGTCCCCATATGGCCGATATAGTTCAGGGCCCTGATCCCCAGCGTGGAGGAAGCATAAATCTTTCTCCCATACTGGTTCAGAAGGTGCGATTCCTTATCAGGTGGTGATGAGCTAAGATGTTTGGGGTTTGCCGATCGGCCGTGAGCGGTGCTAATCATGACTGAGTCGGCACGAGGTGAGAATCCAGATAATCAACACCTCTGGAGCCTGATATAGCCTGTTCAACTTCCTTGGAAGGGGGCTGAGCCAACGGCTGTTTCCATATTGTGGTAACGAGGTTGGCGTGAGGCTCCATCCAGAGTGGCACCAAGGTAGGAGCTGTAACGGCAGATCCAGATGTTCAGCTAAGTTTCAGACGCTGAGGATCTGGTTCCAGGAGTGCCACTGATGAACCTCCTGGATTTTCCTAAGCAACTCCGTAAAGAAGGATCCTCCGGAGGAGTCCTTGGCCTGGGCTTCACGGAGCGTGGTTTGTCTCTCTCGGAGCAACCGGTCGGAAGAATCTGAGGAGTCCGAGGGTGAAGAGGAGGATGAAGAGGAAAGAGACTCCTTTCCCAACCCTGGGAGGACGTGGGAACCTAGGACGGCACTGTCGTCCGGAAGGCGTCTTGACCTCTTTGGTGAGCTGAGCCTTGGCCTCAGCCCACCAGGAGGCCAGAGTCTCATGCAGGTCCACCGCAGCCAGTAAGGCGGTGGAGGAGGAGGAGGCGGGGGATAAGGATACGGGTTGTAACCATATGGAGCGTATCCAAAACCCGCTACGGGTACTGTGGCGCCGGATACCGCGTCCCGGTAACGCCAGCTACCGGATAGGACGGAGGGTACCCGGGGCTGCCGAGCAGACGGCCTGCCGGTGGCCTCACGGGCAGGTCCACAGTGGAGGGCCCGATGGGAGCAGGATGTCTTCCGAGTCGGAAGGCCGGTGTCAGGCCTGACGCTGAAGGTACCAATGTCGGAGGGGCCGGGCGTCCGGGAGCCGACGCAGGTCCAGCGCACCAGGAGGCGGAAGGACTGACGGAGGAGGAAGATCCCCAGCTCGCCTGGGATGGAGGGAAAATCCGGTTCGAAGTTGGAAACTCTGGTTCCCAGATGGCAGTGAAGGCTGCAGGAACCGGGTACTATGGATGTGGGAGGGTCCGCGTTGGTTCCTTCGCCAGCCGGACGAGCCGACGTGAGGCTTAAGGGCGGCCCCGCGGATGCCGGAGGAGCTGGCGTCCGACTGAAGAGAGCCACCACCGAGGCAGGTCGGTAGAGGGATCGGAATGGTCCGTGGAGTGGAGGCTGCGCGCTCGAAAGGTCGGACGCCTTACTGGCCCTCTCCGGCAGATGTCAGAGGAGCCGATGCCCAGCTTACTGGAGTCACCCACAGTGGTAGCGCAGCCTGGCCAAACCGAAGGTGGGGCACTCCAACGCACCTGGAGGCGCCCGCAAGGCCTGATCGCGAGCCAGGCAGGCGGAGCTGACGCCTCGGAAACCCAGGAGTTGGCAGTCGAGGAGCGGTCCCCGGAGGGACGTTACTCTAGCGCCCCAGCGACTCCCGAGGGAGACGCTGTGGAGGAGCCTCTTGTCCCGTGCCTCTCCTTCTCCTTCCGATGGCCTTCGGGAAGTGGACACCTGTCTCAGTTTTTGAGCTCCTTCTCCAATGAACCATTTTCTTCTTCAGAATATGGGCTTCCAGAGTTAGCTGCCTGCCTTTTCTGGGTAGCCAGTGAAACTGAGGCAGTGCTGGCACTTCTCGACCGGGAGATTGGGGCCTAGGCAGAACAGGCACAGGAGTGCCGTCATAAGAGCAGTAGTTAGCGCTGCACTAATCGCACATATTCTTGTGCTCGGAGGGTGTAGGGGACTTCCACATACACCAGACGATTGTACTGACGTTAGATGAAAAAGCAATTATTTTCGCTAAAAAACAACTAAGATAGGGCACAAACATTTCAGCTTGAGGCCGTAACGGTAGCCAACGGGCGGAAAGAACTGGAAGGCGGGCCAGGGACTACCCCTTTATACCGCCTCCGACGCCGTCACCTGACATGGGGCGGTCCTCGCCAGGGACCGCTAACTAGAAATTTGTCCGGGTCCTGCCGCCTGTCGGCGTCAGTCCTATATGTAATTACCTATCGCAAGAGCCCTCAGTAAGATCTACTGTTACGGTAAGTTCCCACGAACTGCACTAGCTTGCTTCGAGAGGATTCCTTCAGTAGGTCATTACATATAGGATTGAATCCCAAGCAGTCCCTCATAAGAGAGACCGAGAGAAACAAGGAGGAGGAGAAAACAAACTCCCAACAAAACTGGGAACAGGAATGAACCCAGTCTAAGATAGAAGGCCCTGCAACACAGCTAGGCAGAAACCTGCCCTCCGCCTAGAAGCAATGTCCAGACTGTAGTGTTTGGTAAAGGTATGGACAGAACTCCGTTGTGCAGAGCAGATATCTGCCATGGAAACGCTCTGCAAAAAGCAGCGAAGCAGCCATGCCCTGGTAGAATGACCTCTGATGGGACCCGCAGAGGTTTGTCATACTTTGGTAACAGTAGTGAATACAGTTACCCAACCAATTGGAAAGGCACTGCTTAGAAACAGCTTTGCTCACGACTTGGGGCAAAGGAAACAAAGAGCTGATAGCAGCTACGGATATCTTTTGTTTGGTGTGTGCAATAATCAAGGATCCGATGGACATCCATGGTGTGCAGGAGTGCCTCACCTCTGTTTGTAGGGGACGGAAGTAAACTGGAAGCTCTGCTGATTGGTTCAGTGTGGCTTCTGCACCACCTTGTAAAAACTTGGGATTTGTCCTAAGGACCGCCTGGTACCTGTGGAAAATAAGATAAGGCTCTTTACAAACTAGAGCCTGAAGCTTCAAAATCCTTTGAGTTGAAGTAATGGCAACCAATAATAATGTCTTCAAGAAAGAAAGCGGAAATTGCAGCTCATCACTAATTCGATTGGGGAAGAGAAGTTTCTCCAACACAAGTTCAAATTCCAAGGGGTGTAGGGCTGGGATTGGGGGAGGTTCAGATGGCGGATCCCTTTCAGAAAGGTTTCTGAGACTCCAACTGAGCCACACGTGTTTACCATCCACCAGCCTCGTGGTATCAAATTGCCGAAAGGTGGACCTTCAAGGAAGAATACCACAGACCTGAGTCTGAAAGGTGGAGGAGATATTCCATGACTATGGGTCAAACAAGAAAACTGGTTCCAACCTTGGAGGTCGTCCAAATAGAAAAAAGTTTCCACCTTAATGGCATAAGTGGAACGAGTAGAGGGTTTTCAGCCTCTACTAGTACTTGAGCGACTGAGAAGAGACCCCTAGAAGGAAACTTATAAGTCTGCAGGAGCCATGCATGAAGATGCAGTGTCCTGAACCCCGATGAAGAAGACGACCTCAATCCTGGGTCAGGTGGTCGTGAGTCACTATGGAACGGGTGGTTCTCTGGTTAGCTGTTGCAGTAGAGGAACCAAATTTGTCTCCGCCAAAGAGGGGTGACAAGGATCATCCTTGCCTTCTCTGCCTGAAGCTTGATGAGAACCCTCTGGAGAATGGGAAACGGAGGGAAGACGTGACAAAAATTTCCTGTCTGAGAGACAGAGTGTGTTGCGCCAGAAAGCACCATGCCCTGGAATGAACAAGCAAAAACTGGGAAGTTTTAGATGGAGTGGAGGCGTAAGAGGTTGAGTTCGGATGCACCCACTTTAGGAAGAGAGACTCTGCCACTTCCTGATTTAGTTACCATTAAATGAAGTTAGGGTCAGAGACCTGCTTGAGACTGTCTGCCAGGACATTTTGAATGCCTGGAACATGCATACCCATTTAGGGCCAGATTGTGCTGGATCGCTTGTTCCCACACTGCATCGCCTCCTGCAAAGGGGCACGAGCGAGTTCCTCCTTGTCTGTTGAGGTACCAGACTACATGGACATATTGTCCGTCTGGACAAGCAGTGATCCCTTGGGAAGGAGGGTCTGAAAGGCCTGTAAGGTGTACAAGACCGCCTCATCTCCAGAACATTGGTGTGTAATGATGCTTCCAAACTGGACCACAGTCCTGTGTTTGATGCTCCCATCCCATGTTTGATGCATCTGTAGTCAGGGATGCAGAGAGAGCTGGGCTCCTGAAAGGCAGACCCAAGGAGAGGTTGCCGGGTTCCTCCAACACAGCAATTCTTTCTGGACTGTTGAAGACACCAGGACCAGATGGTCCAGGTAGTCCAAGAGTTGATCCACTGCACCCGCAAGGACCACCGAATGATTCTCATGTGTAGCCTTCCAAGGGGAATGGTGGTGATGGAGGCTGCCATCAGGCCAAGAAGTCGAAGGACCTCCCGGCGGGATGGTCCTGGATGCAGCTACTAAAGAAGCCTGACGCACCAGTGTCTCCACCCTGTCTGGAGGAAGGCTCTGCATTGGATCATATCCAGAACCGCCCCAATGAATTGAAGTCTCTGGGATGGAATCATAGATGATTTGGGAATACTGATGGTAATTCAAGTTTGCAAAGAGGTCCAGTGTAAGGACACAGCCTCCAGTAAAGAATCCTTGGAAGGCACAGAGAACAGCCAATTGTCCTGGTAGGGGAAAACCGCAGTACCCTGGTGGCAGAAAAGCCTCCACCACCACCAGGCACTTGGTAACACCGAGGTGCCGAGGACAGACCAAAGGGAGGGCCTGAAACTGGAAGTGCCCCTGGAATAAGAACCGCAGGAATCGGCAGTGGCTGGGGAAGATTGGGATGTGCAGGTAAGCATTCTGCATGTCCAGAGCGCACCGTCAATGATTCTCAAAAGAAGTGGAGAAGGCTCTGGAACATCAGCATCTAGAACTTCTTGTATTCGATGAACAGATTGAGACTGCTCAAGTAGGATGGGTTTCAAGTCTCCAGTCTTTTTGGAACCAGGAAAAGTGGGAGTAAAACCCCATCCCTTGCCAGTGGGGAAGCGCTCTATTGCTTCCTTGAGCAAGAGGCTTTGAATTTCTTCTCAGATGAGAAAAGCCTGATCCCTGGAATAGGAAGACCTTTTGGTGGAGTGTCTGGTGGGATCTCCAGAAACTCTGTGTGTCCGATGGACACCAGTTGCAGGACCAAACATCGGAGGTTACGTCCTGCGCATGGTGGGCGAACCTCCCCACGGCTCCTGTGAGAGATGAGGAGTGGGGCGAGGATAGGGAGTCAGGAGGTGGCAGGACGCTCTGAGGAGGAGGGCCCTGAGTGTCTTTGGTTTTGGAAGTAGGAGGAGGGCGGAACCCGTGGTCTCTATGCTTTCCCTGGCATCGAGCCGGGCCTGCTTCCTCTGCCTCCAGGTCCTCTTCCGAAAGGGCTGCTGCTGAGTGCCCGATCTCAGGCCTCTATCCTGAGATCAGTGATGATGTCTTTGGTATCACCACCAAAAAGCACTGAGCCTCTGAAAGGGGCATCATGAATCAGACTGCTACCTCTTTGGCGAGACCAGAAATGCGAAGCCATGCGTGCAGTCTTAAGGCAAGGCTGTCGCCGAGGTGTCTACAGTCGATGGAGTTGTATGTATCCTGCAGAGCATGCCTACAGGAAAAGCGTGAGAGGCGGAACCTTGGTGAGCTCCTCGAGGCTTCATAGCCTGACTCGGGGCCCAGCCTGACAGAGTGGCTTTTGGTGACACACCATGTGGGCCACGAATTTAGGGATCGGAGCAAACATGTGGTGAAGCATAAACCTTTCTACTTAACTGGTTCATCTGCCTCGACTCCTTGTCTGGAGAAGAGGTACTCATGTGCTTGGGTGCAGACGGCGATCATGAGCAGCCAAAATAACAACGGATTCTGCCTTTGGATGCACTCTAAGAAAAGGAGCTTCCTTTGGTGCCGGTACACTCAGTCCACCCTCTGGGGACAGCAGCTGAGGGAATGAGGCATCTGCCAGACCGCAGAGGTGAGGTCCAACCAGGAGATATCTCTACCGGAGACAGAGACTCTAAGTCCAGGTGTTTGGTGAGCCTCTGTTGCATGGGGTCCTGATACTCCGACTCCCAGTCAAAAAGTCTTTCATGGACCTCAAGAGGTCTGAAAAGGTAGGGTCGGGGGGACGGGACTTGGGGAAACTTGCCCTTCTGAACCTCTGGTTCTTCTGAGGGCTCCTCCTCTGCTGACTTGTCGGCATCCTCATCATCATCCACCCCTCGTCCGGAAGAACAACGTGTTTACGGACTGTCCCCTTAGACGTGGACCGCCGATGGAGTAGAAGAACTCCTCAGGGACAGAGATTTGGAGCGCGGGTGTGGGAGCCTGTTTTCCAGATCTGAAACCAACTCAGAGCATGCCCCTGTCACCAACACTGAATTAAGGTCTTGAAGTCCGGCGTAGCTGGAGCCGGTGGGGGGGCCGAGGTTGAGGCTGGGGGAGGGAGGTGGAGGGAGGATTACCAGGGGAGGTGGGTAGTGATACCCTGGTAACCCTGGAAATGGTAGCCCTGGTAGGATTGTACCCAGCATAGTACTGTCCTGAAGTACTCCAATCAGGAGAAGGACCAGCTGAGTAGTGGTCCGAGCCAGAATACCCGGGGCACAATGAGAAACTGTCCAAGCCTACAGAATAAATCCCCGTCAGGGGGTCTGACGGAGGTGCCCACGCTGGACCTGCAGTTGTATAAATCGGTGGTAGATCCGATGTGGGATATTCAATGTCTGAGGTATTAACGCTGGGACTGGCACCACCTGATCCAGTGCCAGAAAGGGAGCGGCGTGGGGACCTGACGGAGGACCTTGTCTGGCACCGAGCCCAAAGGCTGGGACAGACGACTGGGCCTGGGCTCTGAAGTTGTTGTCGGAGGTTCTGGCATCGGGTGAGGGTTTGCCAGATCCAACGGTGGGATCGGGACCGGATATTCACCGGATCTGGAGGATCCCACCCGATGGGAGAAAGAGCCTCCACCACTAGGCCGGACGGCTGAAGAGGGCCTCCTTCACAGTGACCCCATCAGGGAGAGCGGAACTGACCCGAGGAATGGTCTTGACGTCGAGGGGCTCCGCACTGTCCTCACCTTTAGTACCCACCAGAGATGGGGAGGGTACTGGTGGGGAGAAGAGGGAAGAGGGCAGTCTTCCCTGGTTCGTCCGGACATCGAGAGGCGCTGTTAGGCCCAGATGGGCGAACCATGCCTGAGTGGCCATCGGAGACAGTTGTCTTATCAGGCCGGGCCGGGAGGGCAGGGAAGGAGCCCCTGGCCGACTTATCAGCTGTAACGCGCGGGTCCCCAAGTCTGGGGAGCCGATGGACGATTTACCCACAGAAGTTTTGTCCGATTTACCGCGAAGTCACTTCAGGCGGCGGCTTAGAAGAGGCCTTGCTCGTTGAGGGCCGAGAGGCCTCTGGCTGGGCCTCAGCGGGCGCCCTAAGATTTCTCCTTGCGGTGCTCTTTCTTTTAGGGAACAGAGACTGGAGAACCGAGGCCCCAAAACCAGCATCCCAGCGTGACTCTAGGTTGATGTTGTATTGGGAAATTAAGGTGTTGCTGACTTCCAGGTAGCAGCCCTGCAGATTTCCTGGATAGGGTCGTCCCTAGAAGAAGCCACCGTCGCAGTAGTGTGGCGGGTGGAATGAGCCCTTAGCCCTATGGAGGCTCCCTACCCGCCAACCTATAGCAGAGATCAATACAGGATGTAATCCATCTGCCAATCATACGCTTGACTGCAGGTGCACCTTCAGCATAGGTGACAAACCGCTGGTAAACCTCTCCTGAATTTCAGCCATGCGCTCCTTACAGTAGCGGCTCTCCAGGTCCAAGGTATGGAGCCTGTATTCGGCATCCAAGGTGTGACAGGGTAGAACACCGTAGAGTCATCACCTGGTTCACGTGGAACTGCGACACAACTTCGGAAGGAACTTTGGGTTGGGCGCAGGACAACCTTGTCCCTATGGAAGACAAGATAATCCTTCTGGCTGACATGATAGCCACCAAGAAGGCGGTCTTCCACGGCAAATGTGACATCTCGCATTTGTGCATCGGTTCGAGGCTTGCCTATGAGCTTTGCCAGTACCAGCAGCAGATCCCACGTGATGATGGTGGTTCACGCACCAGAGGGGAAATGTGACCGAGGCCTTGGAAAGCGCCAGACCTCCTTCTCCTGCGCCACGACGCTGACCGCCCACGTCCGTAAGCAGAGATGGCTGCCAGGTGCACCTTAAGGGTCATTGACCAAGTCCCCTTCGAGAGGGACCATAGGTAATCTAGGATGCTAGCCACTGGACAGATCAAAGGTCCAACCCTTGCCCTGACACCAAATGGAGAATCTCTTCCATTTGAAGGCATAGCACTTCCTAGTCGATTCCTTCCTTCCTAGATGCCTCAACAACAGTGAGTACATCTTGGAGAGACCCAAAGCCTGGAACTCTAGCAGCTCAGTAACCAGGCTGTCAGGTGCAGAGATCGAAGGTCCGGGTGGAGTACCTTCCCTAATTGATGGAAAGCAGGTCCAGGTGTGCTGGAAGACGCCTCGGAGCCTGATGCTGAGGCGGAGATCTGGGTACCAAACTGGCGGGTCCAGTCCGGAGCCACCAGGATCACCTGTGCATTGTCCTTCCTGACCTTGAGCAGCACTCTGTGGATCAAGGGAAGTGGAGGGAAGGCACAGAAGAGGCCTGGGGTCCACGGCCTTGAGAAGGCATCCCTGCAGATAGCCTTGCTGAGGGGGGCACAATACAGCCTCAGCTTGCGTTCTCCTGAGGCAAACAGGTCCACCTGAGGGTGCCCCACTGGGAAAACAGACTGTAAACTACCACCGGGTAGAGAGACCACTTGTGATACGCCTCGTCCATCCTGCTGAAAGCATCCGCAACTGACTGGAGGCTCCTGCCACGTGGATGGCTAGGAGATCCGCCTCCAGGCTGCACACAAGGGTCCAAGTGCGGAGAGCCGTTGCACAGTGGCAGGGAATGCGTTGTTGTGGCATCAGGACTTCTTGGGGGTCCAAAGCCCATGGACTCTGTGTTCCCCTAGGTGGGCACCCCAGCCCATGAGAGAGCGTTGGTCATCAAGGTGACCGTTGGCTGAGGCGGACAAACAGGATCCCTTCCTGCAGATGTTCCGGAACAGTCCTCCACTGCAGAGCATCCTACATCCTCTGGGTCACAGTGAACAGCTGGTTGAAGTGACCTGCGCTCGCGACCACTGACTGGCTAGCTCCCACTGCAGGGTGTGCATATGCCACAGGGCCCAACGGACCATGATGGTGCAGGCTGCCATGTAACCCAGGAGGCGCAAGAAGTCCTGGGGAGGCGCAAGTGCCCAACCAGAAATGATTGGGCATAGGATAGAACCTCTACCCTGTCCACCGGAAGCCTGGCTCTGGCTCAGCAGAGTCTAGCTCTGCCCCAATGAAACTGATCACCTGCATGGGTGCAGGTTCCAACTTGGCCTCGTTGATAAGGAGGCCCAGGTCGATGTAGGTCTGAAGGGCCAGATCCTGGGCCGATCTACCTGCTGCCTGGAGGGACCTGCTATCAACCAGTAGTCCAGGTAGGGTACACCCAGACCCCTCGACACTTCAGATGTGCGCCACCACTGCCATGCATTTGGTGAAGACCCTGGGGCCAAGGAGAGGCCAAATGGCAGGGCTTGGAACTTGTATAGATCCCTCTGCCAGGAACCAGTGGAACCTTTGGTGATGGACGGATCGGGCGTGGAAGAACGCGCCTGAAGATCCAGACAGCAGAACCACATGTCCTGCTCGAGAGATAGCATGATCTGGGACAGAGTCACCATCCTCAAGGTGTGGAACCCGAGAAACCCGTTCAGGTCATGCAGATCTAGATTGGGCGCCAGCCCCGTCCGTTGCCTTCAGGAAGTACCTGGAGACAAACCCTGGGTGTGCAGGAGGATCCGCTATCTGACCACCACCTCTTGGTGGAGGAATTGGGCTATGTCGGCTCGGAGGGCTGACAAGAGTGTCTGCAGACACCAAACCCTCCCGTGAGGCGGGCTCAGCTTGGAGGGTACTGCTCAATTCAGAAGCAGACCCTGACCGACCACCTCCAGGACCCACGTGTCCGTGGTAACAGCGGACCAGGTGGAAAGGAAGTGGCGGAGAGGTGTGATGGGTATGGGGTTGGCAACCCCATCCCATCACTGTGCAGGCTTGTAGGAGGGCCTGGCTGAGGAGCCACTGGGATCTTTGCCTCTGACCCTGGGGCACTGAAGCCACTGAACTGGGCTGGGGTGCTGACGACTGAGCCTGCTGCCGGGCTGGTTTGGCTGCAGGGGTGGATGGTCGAAGGCTTGTGCTTCTGCTGCTTGGGGCCCTTAAGAGTCCTTCTGGACGGACTGGACAGAGTCCAAGGTGGCACTGGACTTTTCTAGATGCTGGAGGTGACAGTCAAACTCCAGGCCCAAACAAGTTGGTGCGCAGAAGGGAACGTCCATCAACTTATGCTGGGTATCTGCCGTAAGGTCCAGATCATCAGCCAGGCCCTACAGCGCATGGCGATGGCAGTCGCCACCAGTGGGCAAAGAGTCCCTGATATCCAGGGCTGTCTGGAGCCGCTGTTTAGCTACACCACAACCCTGATCCTGGACCTGTTTGACCGTGGTCTGGAGGTCTGTGGGGAGATAAGGAAGCACCCCATCCAGGGACCCCAAGAGGGCATGGGAGAAATGTGCCATGATGACAGCCCAGCTTCACCTGGCAGAGATCGGCGAGGAGGCAGCATAAACCTGTTTTTTGCAGAGTAGTCCAACTTCTTGGACTCCTTGAGGAGGCAGCATAAACCTTTTTGCAGAGTAGTCCAACTTCTTGGACTCCTTGTCCGGTGGTTTATCCACCTACGTATGACCCAAATGCTGGAACACAGAACTGGTCATTATCCCTAGGCCGAGGGGTGTCTCTGTGAACCTCGAAAGGAACAGATGGGCACCGCATATTACGGGTCATATGGGCAGATGGCGCAGGGCAGGAAGCAGGGTGATGCCAAAGCTCCAGGGCGGGACCCACAATAGCCTTGGCCACTGGGAAGACCTCCTTGGTGAATCCTCTTACCCAGGATATTGGTAAGGTAGACGGCCCGCTTCTGAACAGGCTCCAACAGCATCCCGTAGATTTGGAGAGGAGACAGAGGATGCCCAAAAGGATGAAAGGCCCTCCTCCGTGGAGAAATCCCCAACCGACTCCGCATTGACCGGACAGAAGTGGAGTGAGGAGTTGCTGTCGGACTCCAAAGAGTCCCGTACAGCGACCGACCACCTGTGTCACCTTAGACCCAAGGCGGATGGTCAGGCATGAGTGACCGACAGCTGATGGGAAGCCCCTTAGCTGGCTGAGATTCCTTGGACGGAGCCCGGACGGTGGCTGAAAAGGTGGCCTCCACCACGATCTGTGGAGAGGCCAGTTTAGGCACAGCTGAAACGGCCTTCACTGGCTCCGCAGGTGGAGGGGTGGTGTTCACCGGCCCAGAAACTCTGGAGTCTTAGGCAACGGTCAGGATGGTGCCAGCCACATAACAGCCAAGGTATGAGCCAGTGTCGGCTTCTGACCGCCAGAACCAACTGTGGCCACATAAGGTCCTCATAGCGCTGATGCAACTTGTGTCGAAGCCTTCCCTCAGCTGAGGAGGACAAGAAGAAGAGGACTTGCATGACCCACAGGAGGAAGATGACCGAGACCGTTGGAGTTACTCGGAGGGAGCCGGGAGTCCTAGGCTCCTCCCGGTCAACTGGAGCCTTGGGATCCGGCCCAATGGGCAGGATTGGCTCGGTCGGTAGGACAGGAGTCCTAAAGAGAGAAGTGTCGGCCTCATCGAGAGAAAGTGGGTCGACTGGATTGAGAAAAATCTTAGCGGATCGTGAGCTCGTGTCTCGACAGACTGGCCTGACTGGGGAACCGTGAAGCCAGCAGCTAAGGCGCAGTTTAGGCGTGGTTGAAACCGAAGAATGTTGACAAGAGTCGATGACACTCCTTGAGCGTGAGCTGTGCAGGCCGAAGGGCCCTCTTCTTAGTCGGTAGAGACTGGTACAACTTCTTTAAGGAGCCTGAAAAGGTGCAGTCCAGTTTAAGAGGAATGAAAACAGCTGCTGAAGAGGACTGCTCACCAGCCCAAGCCATCTCCTCCTCCTCAAAGCCTTCATCTGTTCCAACTGCTCAGTGTACCCTGTGGCTCGGAGACCACCAACGGCTTTTGATTTGACCGGCGGGTTCTGTTTTCCCGGGTGGCTCAGCTGCAAACTGGTGAGGCAGTTGAACACGTTCGGGTGAAATGAGCGCGACAGACAGCAGGCTTGGGTATCGTGATCATGCCCAGGCAATAAACGCACGCCGGGTGTGCGGGTCAGTGCGCACATCTTCGCCCACAGGGCACCGCGGATCCAGGTGAGGACTCTGTCCTCCATCGCGTTGTGATCAAAGATCGTATGAAAGAAACTGATGAGTTTAAGTTTGAGCTTGGAAGTAAATTAGAAGATTTGAAAGCCAGAGCCTACTCAGAGTGGGAGCGGTAAGGAGGGAACCTGCTTCTTCCAGCGGAAAGGAAGATCTGGTGTCAGTAGGTGGAGTGAGGGATATACCACCTGGGTGGGTGGGAGGAGCCAGCTTTGAGACTTTTGGTGATTCATAAAGGGAAGAGCAACTGCCAGACAGTGTGGATAGAACATATCACATGCCTAGAATGTATGCTCTTTGGTTAATAATCACACTATAAATTTCAAGAGGGTTGCCATGACATTATTGTAACCTCGAGAGCATAGCTCGAGGTTTCAGATGTCACGGCAACCTCTAAGTAGTTTCAATGCAGTTATTAATTCAAAGACCATACACTATATTTTATAGTGTATGGGCTACCAAGATTGTGTAATCGCAAACTGAAATACCTTTCTGAATAATTCTTACCTTAAGCAGTCATAAATCATGCAGGAAGATTCCTCAACAATGTTTACTGTGTGTTCTTTTACACACTATTCTTCAGTACAGTCTGGCACAAATCAATTAATTTAAATACCAATATTTTAAACATTTTCTCAAAAGCGGAACACTGAATACTGTGAGCATTTGCTTTGTTATACCACTGATATGACATACTCAAGAAGGGTCAACAACAGAGTGATGTCATAACAAGGTTGTAATCTGCTTGATTTCAGTTAGCAATAAGGGCCACCATACATTATAAAAATATTACATCATATAAAAACAGAACATGTGTCAAATAAGCTACTGCTAGCAATGTGAAGGCAAAAAGCAGCATAAACAGTGAAATACAGGCTCACCAGTCCAACAACAGATATAGCTCGTCTTTCAGAACTCCATACTCAGGCACCTCTCCATGTCATCCATCACAGGCTGCTACTCAGAGTACTGTAGTACCCCTCCATAGAAGAGAAGCATGCCAAAACAACAAAATTGGAGAATCCAGAGGAAAGACGGCCATGTTCAGTATTGCATTCCACAATCTGAGCCAGCTTACGCATTGATGTGGAACCACGCTCATCGTGAATAGCTCTGTAATTTTTATCATTTATAAATGCTTATTTACACATGTCCTGTTTTTAAGTGATGTAATGTTTTTATAATGGCAAGTGTTTAATAAAGGGGGCTTTGCTTGAAGTTAGATCGCTTAAAGGGTGTCCTTCTGCTTACCACAACTGTTTTGCAGCATATATTCTGAACAACAGGGATACCATCATATGAGGTTCCCTGATGGGTTTACTTTGCTGCTGGCCCTACCGGCTTTTATGGAGGTCTTTTGCACTGCTTGAATTTGCACCTTGGGGTAATGTGCACATAAACAAGGTGAGCCCCCACCCTCCTCTTTCCTGCATAGTGAGTGTCAGAATGTGAGCAGTTTGAAAAGAAGATCTAGCAGGAAGGAGTATGGCACGTGGGAAGATTTCTTTATTCCATTAAGCATGGAGTCAAAATGCACTTTTACATTCATCAAAAGTAAAGCAGAGCATCATGTTTGTCTATAAGCTTTATTGGTATTCGTTTTACATTTTACAATGCATTGCACAGACTCGGTTCAGCGCAGATGTTAGTGCACCTGTAAAAATGGTCATTCTCAATTACTTGCAAACCAAACAATGCTTGAAATTTCCAAAGAACACATTCGCAGCATTAGCTATACAATCCACAGATATCAGAAGTACTAGCATTTAAGTGTCTGTAAGCGTGTTTATACTTAGAACATACTATGCTTGTGCAATGACATGTAAGCCTGCATAAAATACATTGTTTTAATTAAACACAAACAAGGATGCGTATATTCTAGATTTTGTTTATTTAAAGCTTATGTGCTATGGAGAAACTTAAAACTCTTGTCACTTCTGTGAAATATCAAGCACTGTGGAGCAGCTGAATACAAGTCTAAGCGTTGTGAAACACTATGTTGGCATTTGATAAAACAGTAAAATCACAATACAGTTACATTTCATACAAAAGCAAGGGTTGTTCTTTTCTTGCTGTAATGATACTTCTATTAAACACATCTCGCATAGAAAATTTGCAACAATCTCAACTCACAGACCATACTGAACACAGTGCATATACTGTGGGAAAAAATAAAATGAAGGTTATCCCCAGTTCCACCTGCTATGATTTCCTGAAACACAGTTAAGACTAGCCCCCACCCCAAACAAAGCACAATGTACAGCTTCCTCAAATCTTCCCTACTAACTAATCAGTGTTTCAAACAGCATAAATAAAATAATTAGTTCTAAGATCTTACATCAGCAGCTTACAATACTTATGAAGGTGACAGGTAGACTGGTATGTGTCCTCCAAACACTGCATCACTACTAAACTGGTAATAGATTTATGAAATTACACTGCAATGTCAAGGTGTCTGTGTCTTGCCTAACCCTCCCAAACAACCTGGGGATTTCATGTTTATTTTGCTAGACATAGGCTTTCTCTTGATGTGCGTCTTGAGCTTCTTACTCAGTTTTGCGCTTCAGATAAGGAATTTTAGCTTAGACCCTGTGAAAGGAAAAGGCAAAAAAAAGGTGTCAGTATCTATTTCTTACCCAGTGGGTTAGGGCTCCTTTAGTCCATCCATAACCCCTAGATTAGAGCATTTATTGGAGCAGACACCACTGGCCTTAGATATACAGAAGTCTACATTTTCCCTCAGATGTGCCCAGTGGGCAGTGCTGTCTCTGACTGGCCAATGAATCTTCTTTCTCTTATTGGCCAGCCATCAAACTCGCGCCCACTGGGCACAACTGAAAGAAAAGTGTAAACTTCTGTCCTTAGATACCCGATGACAAGTAATATACTGTCCTGGACTTGCAACTCTACGTGACACCGGCTAAAGCTTTCCTCTTGAGGAGGGGAGTGGAAATGGTGTCCTGCATCTTATATCAGTGGAAGTACTCCTGCTCCATGGGTCAGGAACTGCAGGGAGCTCAAAGGATGCTCAGTGCTGCCTGCTATGCAATGACATACAGGGCTGTGCCAACAACAATACGCACCCCACCCCCAGCAAAACATTTTGGGGCCTACCTCTCCACCAATAAATGTAAAATAACCATGGGCACATATGATATTTTTATAGTATGTCCCCCCAAACTTTATTTCCTCCTGTCATGGCAAGGAGGACCTCTCTCAGGCATCTTCTCCCTGTAACTGCCCGCCTGAGATCAGCTGCAGGTCTATGCCCTTTCTCTCTCCACCCCTCCGCTGCCAGCACCCTGGTTTAACCCGCCCAGGAGGGTAGCCCGACCACTTAGCTGGGCTCCTTGAAAGACAAACTCTGGCACGGGAGGCGGGCTGAGAGCGGCGAGGCGGCCCCAGTCCAGATCGGCACTAGGCATGGAGGAGATGTGTCGTCGCCTATCCCCACTTGCCAGGTTTTTCTGTTTTCTTCCCCCACCTTCCCGCATGTGCACCTCCGGCAGCAGCCCTGCCTGCGTCGGGCCTTGCTATAACGTGCTGTCTCGTGCTTCTGCTACACCCTGGTCTCCACCAGGTGATGTCAGAGATCCGGACTAACCCAAGCCCTCCCCAGGACAGGAGAGCAGCCAGCCGGGCGCTCGATCCGATCCCTCCCTGCTGACCCCGGCACCGAGCTCGCTCCCGAACTTGGGTCGCTGGCGTGGCACGAGTGTAGCGTCCAGCGCCTCAACCCTCAGTGCTACCGGGCCAGTCTAAGTTTTTTTGGTTTTATCCGTCCTGCTGAGAATACAGAGTTTGTCCATTCTGCCCCCACCCTTGCAGGCACCATGATCAAGGAATTGAACCATGTAATTTTTCCCTGCTCCACCTGGGGACACCAGCACCAAGATTAGATGTATTGAGTAATGGGCCCTATTGCTTCTTTGTTCTGTTCTCCCACTACCCTGTGAAACTGGAGCTGGAATCTTCTGACACCACTGCTGACAGACCCAATTTCAAACGGATAAGCAATTTCCAAAAGAAAGTTGCAAGTTTGTCTGCGAGAAAAGGTTTTCTTAATGCTGACCTCTGGGGCAGTGGGTCCCTTAACAGCGTGAGCCCTACTGCAACCACAGCTCTTGCACCCCACTGGTCATGGCCCTCACAACAAGGACTCAGGACAAACATCCGTGTCATCAGTATGGTAAGCTACACTAGCAATTCCTGAGGGTTACACTCAAATTTTGTGTTTCACAGTTGAGGGCTACACCAGTTATCTCCTGTTTTCAGAATCATAACTGGCGTGGGTAAGGTTACAGAATTTATAAAACAGAGTAGCATGTAATATACATATTCATCCTATTGAAGCCCTCGCGTATACACTCTGAATTCGCCAGATTCTGGCTCCTGCGACGCGTACCATTACTATGCTTCTTTTATACTGTTTCTGTTTACCTGCCTTATTGTAGAATCGTATGCAACGGATCTAGCCTATTTATTTGTACTTGTTCAGATTATACTTGTTTGACTTAATTCCCTGGAACT
Source organism: Neoceratodus forsteri (assembly GCA_016271365.2). NCBI lineage: Eukaryota > Metazoa > Chordata > Ceratodontiformes > Ceratodontidae > Neoceratodus > Neoceratodus forsteri. The sequence goes on from CM057450.1 coordinate 1,420,034,336, forward strand.
CGCTTCCTGTATTTGTTACTTTACCTTGTAAAACAAGTTACTCACCTGTAATAGTAGTTCTAGGAGTGGTATATATTGTTCATCCACTACTGACAGTTGCCTATCCTTTAAATCTTGAGAAACGCCTTCAAACTGACTCTTTCCACCCACCTGGGTGGTAACTCCCTCGGGCTCAGTCCCATGATGCCAGATCTTGCCTGCTGGAAGCAGTGTTGTGCATCAAAGCCAGGGAGATCGAGTGGCTCGTATGGATGAACAAAATATACCACTCCTAGAACTACTGTTACAAGTGAGTAACCTGTTTTCTAGGGACGTGGATATGATGTTCTAGCCACACTTCTGGCAGACTCTAGCAGTTCTCCGGGAGGAAGGAGGCAGGCGCACACCCCTACTTGGGAACAGAGACTGGAGAACCGAGGCCCGAAACCAGCATCCAGGTGTAACTCGAGCTCAATGTGGCAATAGGAAAAAGGTGTGTGCTGACTTCCAGGTAGCAGCCCTGCAGATTTCCTGGATAGGGGCGTCCCTGGAAGCAGCCACCAAGGCAGCGGTATGGTGGGTGGAATGAACTCTTTGCTCTTGAGGCTCCTTACCCACCAACCTTTGGCAGAGATCAATGCAGGATACAATCCACCTGCCAATCGTCCACTTGGCTATCGGTCTGCCAGGTCTGGCGTCAGCATAGGTGACAAACAGTTGGTGAACCTCTCCCCAAACTCTAGCCGTGCGCTCAGCCTCAGAGGTGTGGCTGGTAAAATACACCAGCAGCCTAATCACCTGGTTAAGGTGAAAATCCGACACAACCTTCAGAAGGAACTTGGGGTTGGGCGCAGGAAAACTCAGCCCTGTGGAGAGACCAGGTAAGGAGGCTCCACCGAAAGCACCTAGAGTGCACTGATCCTTCTGGCTGGCGTGATAGCCACCAAGAAGGCGGTCTTCAATGACAGGTGAGACATCTCACACCTGTGCACAGTTTCAAATGAAACACCCATGAGCTTTGCCAAAACCAGCAGCAGATCCCAAGGTGGTGGTGGTTCACGACTGAAGGGAAAATATGGTCAAGGCTTTAAAAAGCACCAGACCACCTTCTCCTGCACCACTGACTGCTGACCGGTCTGTGCCCGGTAAGCAGAAATGTCTGCCAGGTACACCTTAAGGGTCATTCACCAAAGGTCCAATTAGAGAGAGAGAGAACATAGGTAATCAAGGATGCTAGCCTCTGGACAAAGGGTCCAAACCCTTGCCCCGACACCAAATGGAAAATCTCTTCCACTTGATGGCATAGCATTTCCTGACAGACTCCTTCGAGATGCCTGCATGACAGTGAGAACATCTTCAGACACAAAGCCTGTAACTCTAGCCGCTCAGGAACCAGGCTGTCAGGTGCAGGAACTTAAGGTCGGATGGAGAACCTTCCCTTGATTAATGGAGAGCAGGTCTGGGCGTAGAGGAAGACTCTCGGGAGCCTGTTGATGAGGCTGAAGAGATGGGATACCAAAACTGGCATGACCAGTCCGGACCGCCAGAATCACCTGTGCCTTATCCCTCCTGGTCTTGAGGAGCACCTTGTGGATCAAAGGAAGTGGAAGGAAGGCATAGAAGAGGCCTGGGATCCAGGGCCTCGAAAAGGCATCCCACTGCAGAGTTCCCTGCTGGAGAGAAGCACAAAACAGCCTCTGCTTTGCATCCTCCTGAGGCTAACAGGTTCACCTGAGGGTGCCCCACTGGGAGAGAACAGACTGTGTACTACCTCTGGGTGTAGAGACCACTCGCCCCACACGGCTGAGGGTGTCTGCCAGCTGAATGGAGGCTCCTGCCACATGGATGGTAAGGAGATCCGCCTTCAGGCTGTGCAGAGGGTCCACACATGGAGAGCTTCCTTGCACACAGGCAGAGTGTGTGCCCGCCCTTTTGTTGAGGTAGTACATGGTCGTGGTGTTGTCCGTCCCGGAACCATCTGATCCTGGATGTGAGGAGCAAATGCAGTCAGCGCCAGCCGAACTGCTTGGAGCTCCAGCAGGTATGTGGCATCGGACTCCTTGGGGTCCAGAGCCTGTGGACTCTGTGTTCCCCAGGCGGCACCCCAACCCATGAGAGGTGCATCGGTCATCAGGATAACTGTTGGCTCTGGGTGGATGAATGGGATCCCTTCCTGCAGATGCTCTGGGACTAACCACCACTGGAGGGCATCCCACATCCGCTGGGTCACAGTGCACAGCTGGTAGGTGACCCTTGCACTGGGGCCACTGGCTGGCCAGCTCCCACTGCACAGCGTGCATTCTCCAGCAGGGCCCATCGAACCACGATGGTGCAGGGCGCACTGATTGGGCAAAGGAGGAGAGAACCTCCGTCCTGTCCGCCAGGACCGGGCTCTAGGTCGGCAAGAGTGAGCTCTGCCCTGATGAAGTTGATCACCTGCGAAGGCCACGAGTTATGACCTGGCCTCGTTCACCAGGAGGCTAAGGTCGACTCGGGTCTGGAGAGGCCAGGTCCCTGGGCCGCTTCCACCTACTGCCTGAGGGACATGCGATTAGCCAGTCGTCCAGGTAGGAGTAAACCCGGATCTCTTGGTGCCTCAGGTAAGCTGCCACCACTGCCATGCACTTGGTGAAAACCCTGGGGGCGAGGAAAGGCAGAATGGCATGGCCTGGAACTCGAGGGGTTCCCTCGGCTCGGAAGCGGAGGAACTTTGGTGTGATGGATGGATCGGGATGTGGAAGAATCGTCCTGAAGATCCAGGGAGCAAAACTACATGTTCTGCTCTAGAGATGGTATGATCTGAGACAGAGTTACCATCCTGAAGGTGTGCGACTTGAGAAACTTGTTCAGGTCATGCACATCAAGAATGGACGCCAAGCTCCCCTGGCTGTTTTGGCACCAAGAAGTACCTGAAACAAACCTTGGGTGTTTTGGAGGATCCACTACCTCCTTGTGAAGGAGCTGGGCTATGTCATGTCTAATACCTGACAGAATGTCTGCGGATACCAAGTCCTCCTGTGGGGCATGGGCTCAGAATGGAGGTACTGCTCCGAATTCCAGAGGCAGACCCTGACACACCACTTCAGGAACCCACTTGTCTGTGGTAGCAGCAGACCAGGCAGAAAGGAAGTAGGCGGGCCCCCCCAGGGGAGGTGTGATGGGCATGAGGAGGCACCCTATATCCATTCACAGGGCAGGCAAAGAGGAGAAGAAAGAGGCTGAGGAACTACCAGAGCTTCCGCTCCAAAACCTACGGACAACCGATGCCACTGAATTTGGCCGAAGTTGCCAAGCCTGGCCTGCTGACCAGCCTGGGGCTGGGCTGGTTTAGCCACGAGTGGATTGAAAGGGCTTCTATTTCTGCTGCTGCTTAGAGCCCTTGGGGTCCTTCTGCGCAGATGTTACAGAGTCCAACGTGGCACTGGACTTCTCGGACGAGTGAGGTGGCCCTCGACTCTGGGCCTGAACAAGTTGATGCTCAGGAAAGGAACATCTGCCAACTTGTGCAGTGTCTGTTGTAAAGGTGGATATTGTCAGCCAAGTCTTGTGGCGCATGGCCACTGAGGCCACCACAGAGTGTGCACAAGAGTCCCCAATGTCCACAGCAGTCTGGAGCAGTTGCTTTGATACAGCCCGGCCCTGGTACCAGACCTGTTTGACCATAGTCTGGAGGTCTGCTGGGAGATGAGAGCACCTCATCCAGGGTGCCCAGCAGGGCATGGGAGAAGTGGGCCATGAGAAGGGCCGAGCTCGCCTGGTGAAGACCAAGCAAGGAGACAGCATAGATCTTCTTAGCCGCATAGTCCAATTTTTGGGACTCTGTTGGTTGGCATATCGATGTCCCAGTATTGCCCGAGTGCCTGAACACTGAATCAGTCACCAGACCCTCAGCTGAGGGGTGTTCATTGACTCCTGAGGAACCGGTAGGTACCACATACTTGCAGGCCATCCGGAAGAGGGCGAGGGCAGGAAGCTGGGCACTGCCAGACCTCCAGGGCAGGGCCAGGAATGGCCTCACTACTGAGAAAGCCTCCATCAGAAAATCCTCAGTCGGGGATCATGGTCAGCAGGTAACGGGCCAGTTTCTGGACAGGCTCCATTTTCATGCCCGTGGACTCAAGAGATCATTCGAAGGTGGCCCAGAAAGGAAGTAGGACCTTCTTGTCAGAGATCCACCACCAACTCCTCGACAACGGACGGGAGTGCAGAGAGGAACTCTGACTCGAAGAGTCATTGAAAAGTGGTCGACCACCAGAGTCCCCACTGACCCGCCAAGGATGGTCAGGGGTAACAGTGACTGACAGCTGATGGGGAAGCCCCTTGACCAGCAGAGACTCCTTAGTCAGGAGCACCAGAGGCCGTCTGTTTAGGTGGTGGCTCCACCAGAATGCGTGAAGCGTTGGGGTTGGCTGACCCAGGACTGTCTTAGTCGGCTCTATGGGTGGAGAAGGAATCAGCCAGTTGGGCGAAAGCCAGGTGATGGCTGGTGTAGGAGCTGGGTCTGCTTTATACCAGTGAGCCCAGCTCTTACAAGAGGTCCTCATAGAGTCAAGCGAATTTCGTGAAGCCTCTCACCCGAGGATGAAGAGTAGCATCATTGTCTCTTCCCATGGTGTAGAGAACGAGAGTGCTGATGTCGGCAGGAGCTGCTTGGCCCATGGGAATAGGACCGCGACCACGCCAAGGGGACTGGCACTGGGACTCAGAGGAGTTGACAGATGCTGAGGCTTCTCCGGATGTTGGTCATTGACCAGAGGCAGAGGGTCAGCGGACTGATCGTTCCTCCGATGGGCGGAGCCAGGACTGGAGTCCTGGACAAGTAAGTGTCAGCCTCTTCAGTAGACAACTGGTTGGTTGGTTCGAGAAAATCTCAGCCTGGATGACAATCAGCGTCTCGCAAACTGGCTTGACAGGATTATCGTGGAACAGGTGGCCCTGCAGCCAAGGAGACCACCCAACAGGCATCCTTGGATTTGACGGCGGGTTCAGTTGGCCCAGGCGGCCCAGCTTAAGTTGGACAAGACAGTCCTTGAGAATAGTTGGGTGGAGCAGGTAGCGGACATACAACCCTGGGGATCATGCTCGTGTTCCAGGCAGTAGACACACGTGGAGTGTGGGTTCGATCTGGGATGACATCTGCCTGCAAGGGCACCGCGGAACCGGGAGCACACTTGTCGTCCATCGTGGTCGCAAATGAAGATCAAGCTGAAGACAAAAACGTCTCTGTTTCATAAATTTGGAAGTAAATCTGAAGATTTAGCGCGAGGGCCTACTCAACACAGGCGTGGTGGGAGGAACCCTGCTTCTCCCATGAAAGGAAGATCTGGCATCATGGGGCGCAACCGAGGCAGTTACCACCTGGGTGGGTGGGAGGAGCCAGCTGAAGAAGTTTCTGGCAAGATTTAAAGAAGAAATGCAACTGCCAGAAGTGTGGATAGATCACCATATCCACGTCCTAGAATCTGTTACTGACATGGAACCTTTAAAAAAGTACCTGTGCTTAAAGGTATCCTCACAATTTTCAATAAATAAGTAAATAAACACATAACACATAAAGCCCCAAAATACTCACTTAGCGAGTGCATCTTTGACTTGCTTGCTCACAAGCCCCACGTAGTGATCAATTTGAGTCTGAAAAAATTAAAAAGGACAAGAATTAGAATTTAAAGACTCTAGCTTATACTAGAAGGCATCACTCTGCACTAAATACACATAAAATGCTCTCACTTTAAAGCAGGGGACTAGCTCCTGAGATTCAGTTTCTAATTGCACTTCACATTTTACAGTGATTAAATATCTAATTTGGGCTCAAATCTTTAATTTGAAGACTGAAAGGCTCACCGAAACTGGTTAAAAATCCAGAACACACTGATTTTGTGTCAGTAAAATGTATGTTTTCTGCTCATTGATTTTGTTTTAATTTACAGCTTGTTCAGGTATTGCAGAGAAACAAGGTAAGTAAGTAAATGTTTATGGTTCAATTTTGCTGTTGTTAGCAGTCAAAGTTATGACAATTAAAATAATTCAAAACCACATTGGTATATACAGGGAAGTACATAAATAAGAAGCAAGGTGTTCACATCACACATTTTAAAACTGTTGACTTTGGAGCAGCTTCAATGAGCAAATAAAAATCGGTTACTTACCTGTAACTGTAGTTCTAGGAGTGGTATATGGTTCACCTCCACATGATGGCAGTTCCACAAGTGCTGATTCCAGAACACTCTCGAGCAAAGCTCTTCCCACCACCCGGCAATATATTTTATTTATTTATTGAAATGTTTTACCAAGGAGGCATGCTGAGTAACAAGTTGCTCATCTCCGGTGCGATCTGGGGAGTAGAAACAATGGGATAGAATACAGAATACCTCCATGGATAGATATCCTTCTGCTCCGCCCTGTGACGTCAGATCTTGCGCTGGAAACAGGGATCTATGTGCTACTTGCCAGGGGACATTGGGTGAGTGGTGTGGATGTGAACCATACATCACTTAAGCAATAAGGCATGACCAAGGGTTATGTTAATGGTCTGTTAATCACCTTCTGAGGGTGTACTGTGGCATGAGGTGTAGCCGAGCAAATGCCCCAGGAGGGTAATTAACTGACCATTAACATAATCCTGGAGTGCCTTTATTGCTATTATAATAATACATGTTTTTAAACAGTGTTAAACCTTGTTCAGCATTTGGTTAATGCTACATGTATGTTGGTAAAGATTAACATAAGGCTGTCAGAATGTTTGCAGCCAATCAGAAAGCTCCATTTCTCAGACCCTTTTTATAATACAAGAAAAGTACAGTTACGCAAGAACTTACCGTAACAGTAGACCTTGAGAAAAAGCTCTTTGCAACCAGGTGACACATATAGAACTGATACCACCTGGCGGCAGATCTCGGCAATTCTTTTCTCTAGCAGTGCCGATGTGGAGACGCTGCCAACCCGGCGTCAGCTCCGCCCTGGCGTCACCCCATATAAAGGCAGTAGGTGGTCCCCGTGCTCCAATTCTTGTACGTCAATGTCAGGCCACAACAAACAGCTGTGGATAAAAACTAGTCAAAAGAACTCATGGCTAAACAAGGTCCGCAAATACAGGTTACTCACCTGTAACAGGAGTTCTAGGAATGGTATATGTTGTTCATCCACACTGTCTGGCAGGTATCCTTGCTGCTTTAAATCTTGCGGAAGGTCTTCAAGCTGGCTCCTCCCACCCACCGGGTGGTAAAACTCAACTCCGCCCATGGCGTAGATCTGGCCGCTGGAAGCCAGGTTGTGCGTCGAAGCCTTGGTCGGTAGCTACGTGTGGATGAACAACATATACCATTCCTAGAACTCCTGTTACAGGTGAGTAACTTGTATTTCTAGGGACATGGATGTGTTGTTCATCCACACTAGTCTGGCAGACTCTAGAGTTCTCCAGGAGAAGGGAGGCAAGCGCACACCCCTACTTGGGAATAGAGACTGAGAACCAAGGCCCCAAAACCAGCATCCCGGCGTGACTCAAGGTCGATGTGGTAATGGGTGATGAAGGTGTGTGCTGACTTCAGGTAGCAGCCATGCAGGTTTCCTGGATAGGGATGTCCTGGCAGCAGCCACCGATGCAGCAGTATGGCGGGTAGAATGAGCTCTTATCCTCTGGGAGGCTCCATGCCCGCCAACTTGCTGAGAGATCTATGCAGGAGGTGACCCACCTGCCTATCGTCCGCTTGGCTGCAAGTCTGCCAGGTGCGGCTTCAGCGTGGGTGACAAACAGCTGGCGAACCTCCCCCGAATTTCAGCCGTGGCGCTCCTTATAGTGCTTTGCACCTTCTAGGGTCCAGAGTATGGAGCTCATTCGGCTCTCGAGGTGATTGGGGTAGAACACCGGCAGAGTCAACACCTGGTTAAGGTGAAACTCCAACACCACCTTCGGAAGGAATTCGGGTTGGGGCCAGGACAAACTTGTCCCTGTGGAAGACCAGGTAAGGAGACTCGATGCAGAGCGCCTGGAGCTCTCCCATCCTTCTGGCTGACGTGATAGCCACCAAGAAGGCGGTCTTCCACGACAGGTGAGAGAGTTCACACCTGTGCATTGGTTGAATGGCTTGCCCATGAGCTTTGCCAGTACCAGCACTAGATCCCACGGAGGTGGAGGTTCTCGCACGGAAGGAAATGTGATCAAGGCCTTTGAAAGCGCCAGACCACCTTCTCCTGCGCCACCGACTGCTTCCCTGCCCGCACTGCGGTAAGCAGAGATGGCTGCCAGGTGCACTTTAAGGGTCACGACCTTGCCCTTGCTGAGAAAGGGACCAAAGGTAGTCCAATATGCTCGCCAAGGAACAGGAGGGAAGGGTCAAGGCCTTGCCCTGGCACCAAATGGAAAATCTCTTCCATTTGAAGGCGTAGCATTTTCTGGTCGACTTCTTACGGGACGCCTCAACTACGCTGAGGACCTCGTCGAAAGACCCAAGGCCTGGAACTCTGGCAGCTCAGGAACCAGGCCGACAGGTGCAGGGATTGAAGGTCCGGATGGAACACCTTCCCTGACTGACTGAGAGCAGGTCCGGGTGAACTGGAAGCTGCCTCGGGAGCCTGGAGCTGAGGCTGAGGAGATCTGGGTACCAGTACTGGCGGGGCCAGTCTGGGGCTATCAGAATCACCTGCGCCTTGTCCCTTCTTGCTTTGAGAAGCACCTTGTGCATCAAGGAGCAGGAAAGGCGCAGAAGAAGCCCGGGGTCCACGGCCTCGAGAAGGCATCCCCTGCAGCGAGCCCTGCTGAGGCGGGCGGGCATGGAACAACCTAGCCAGCATTCTCCTGGAGGCAAACAGATCCACCTGATGTGTGCCCCAATGGGAGAATAGATCTTATACTACCTCGGCAGGAGACCCCACTCGTGGGACGCAGCCCCTATCCGACAGGGCATCGGCCAGGGTGTTGGGCTCCTGCCCATGAATCAGCTAGGAGATCCGCCTCCAGGCTGCTGCCACAGTGACCAGATGCGGAGAGCTTCCTTGCATAGAAGCATGGAGCGTCCCGCCCTGGCGTTTAGATAGTATGCAGTCGTGGTATTGTCCGTCTGGACCCAGACCACTTGACCCGAAGACAGGAGCAAGGCGGTGAGAGCTAGGCGGACCGCTCGGAGCTTCAACAGGTTGATGTGGCATCGGGACTCCAGGGGACCAGAGGCCATGTGCTCGGTGTTCCCCAGATGGGCACACTAAACCCATCAGAGAGGCATCGGTTGATAGAGAGACCGTCGGCTCAGGCGGACAAGCGGGATGCCCTCCTGCAGATGAACTGGAGCGGTCCACCACTGGAGGCGTTCCACATCCCTGGGTCACCGTCACTAGCTGGTCCAATGGATGGCGTTGGGACCACTGGCTGGCCACTGCCGGGCGTATGTTCCAGCGGGCCCAACAGACCACGCTGGTACAGGCCGCCATGAGACCCAGGAAGTCCCAGGCAGGCGCGATTGCCCAACTAGAAATGATTGGGCAAAGGAGGAAAGAACCTCGGCCCTGTCCGGGAGCCGTGCTCTGGCTCGAAGAGTCGAGCTCTGCCCGATGAAAAGAATCACCTGCTTTGGCTCGAGTTCTGACTTGGCCTCGTTGATGAGGAGGCCGACTTGAGAAAAACCTGGAGGTCAGATTCTGGACGGCTCCACCTCCTGTCTGGAGGGCTGCTATCAGCCAATCGCCCAGGTAAGGGTAAACCCGGACCCCTCGGGCGCCTAGAGAATGCTGTCACCACTGCCATGCATTTGGTGAAGACCCTGGGAGCTGGAGATAGCCGAAGGGCATGGCTTGGATCCCTCTGCTTGAAAGCGAAGGAACCTCTGATGTGACGGACGGATAGGGACGTGAAAGAAGCGCGTCCTGCAAGTCCAGAGCAGAACCACACGCCGCGTTCCAAGGATGGTATTATCTGAGCCAGAGTGACCATCCTGAAGGTTGAGACCTTAGGAACTTGTTTAGGTCGTGTGGAGGTCGAGAATGAGGCGCCAGCCCGTCCGTTCGAACCAGGAAGTACCTGGACACGAACCCTGGGTCTGAGGGAGGTCCGCTACCTCTGATCACCTCCTTCTTGAGGAGGAGGCGATGTCGGCTCAGCGAGCCGACAGCGAGCTTCGACCGAGGCCCCCGAGGTGCGACGGCTCTGAAGGGTGGGGCCTGCTCGAACTCAAGGCAGGCCCTTTCCACCACCTCCAACACCCACGGTCTGTGGTGATATGGACCAGGCGGAAGAAGTGGCAAAACGCCCCCCGGAGGGCACCTGGGGTGAGGCGGCGGGGTTGGGGACCTCCTCAACCAGTCACTGGGCAGGCTTGGAGGAAGGACCGGCCGAGGGACCTCCAGAGCCTTTACCTCCCTGCTTCCTGGAGGAGGAGCCGAGGGCTTGGTTTGGGATGCCAAGCTCGTGCCTGCCAGCCCTGATGTGCTGTGGCGAGAGGGACGAAAAAGGCTTAAGCTGTGGTCTCGGCCTTTGTCCTTCTGTGTGAATGAGACAGAGTCCAAGGTAGCATTGGACATCTTGATCCTCTGCAGGTGACCTTCCACCCCAGGGCCGAAGAGGTCGGTCCCCAGGAGGGGACATCCGCTGACTTGTGCTGGGTATCCGAAGTGAAGGTGGATATCTCAGCCATGCCCGCGGCATAGCCACTGTGGCCGCTACTGACCTGGCGCATGAGTCTCCAATGTCCAGAGCAGTCTGAAGCTGCTGTTTGGCCACTGCCCTGCCCTGGTCCGCACCTGCCTAACCGTGGTCTGCAGGTCCGCGGGAAGATAAGGAACTACCTGCTCAGGGGCCCAACAGGGCATGAGAAATGTGCCATGATGCGGCGAACTGGCCTGGCGAAGGCCGAGGAGGGCTAGCGTGAGACTTTGCTCCCGGCATAGTCCAATTTCTTGGACTCCTTGTCGGGAGGTTTGTCCATGTCCCTAAGCGTTCGGTAGCTGGCGCTGTCGTAACTAGCCCCTCGGCTGAGGGGTGTTCAAAAACCGGACAAGGACCAGTAGGACCATACTTCCTGGTCATCCTGGCCGGAGCGGGACGGGAAGCAGGCGCTGCCAGAGCTCAAGGCCAGGCCCACTATGGCCTCGGCCACGGAAAGGCCTCCGTGGGGAATCCCTCGGTCCAGTATCTCCGTGAGGATACCTGGCCCACTTAGACACAGGTTCGAGCTTCATCCCGGTGGACTCCGAGATGAGCGAGCAATCCAGAATAGGACGAAGGGCTATCGTCCATCGACTGACCTCCAGAGGACTCAAGTCTACTCGCCTGGAGAAAGGGAGGAATCGCAGTCGGACTCGGAAGAGTCCACAAAGACTGCCTCGGGACTGAGCCACCCTCCTGCGAGGTCGATCGGAGTGAGGGTAACAGACAGCCTAGGGGCAGTCCCTCAGCCGACCGAGAATTCTTGGTGGGAGCCGCCAAATCGCGGCTGTGGGCGGATGTTCCACGAAGTCGGTGGAGCAGCTGGTTTTGGCGAACAACGGCCTGGGAACAGGCTCCTCGGGTAAGTCTAGGGGTTGTTTCGGCCGCTCCGGTGACAACCACTTAATGGCGGGGAAGGCGGCGGGCGTCGGCTTGTTCCGGTCAGAAGGAGCTGTTGCCACATGGACGTCCTGCATTCGTCGATGCAACTTACGCCAGAAGCCTCCCTCGTCCGAGGCGAGCAGCGGCAACACCGCGGTGCGGGCCGCTATGATGGCGGGATCGGCTGGACACGCAGAAGTCTGGGACCGAGAACCTCGGCTTTTCCGAGACAGCTGCGGGGAGGGGACGGGGAACCGGCTCTCCCCTCGGCTCAGAGGGTTCACCCGACGGCTCCGAACGCGGAGGCACTGGCAAGCCCGGGATCCTCAACTCCCACCGGGGAACAGGAGAGAGGATTCTCGGCCGCCTGGCGACAACCCGTCAACGGGTCGAGAAAATCTCGACATGCGTGGCGGGAGTCTCGGTCAACTGACCTGATGGGGACACCGTGAGACCAGTGGCGAAGCGAACGATCGACGGCGAGGCCGACAACTTCGGGGAGAGGGACCTTTCCCGCTCCCAAGAGCGTCGACGGAGGGACTTACCCGTGTCTTTCTTTTGGACCGAAGAAGGTCCAGCAGGCGTTGGTCCCTCTCCCTTAGTGAGAGGGACAGACAAACTCCTTAAAGGAAGCTGTATAAGAGGAACCCAGGAGAGGCGGGATAAATGCCGCGGCCGAGAAGATGCGGCCCGCGCTGCCTCCTCTGAGGCGATCATCTGCTCTAGCTGATCCACCGAGCCCCGCCGCAGAAACCGCCCGACCGGGCCTCTTTGACTTCACCGAGGAAAACATTTCTCGGGGGCCCCAGTTAAACGGGCAGCACGGTCTTCGAGGACGAGGCTGAGAAGGAAGAGCACAGGCTGCAAGCCTGCGGGTCGTGCTCAAGGCCTAAACAGTGAGACACACGTGGAGTGCGGATCCGTCCGAGGACATCTTCTGCCCGCAAGGGCATCTCAAAACAGGGAGTCGGATTTGTCCATCGCGGCCGCGAGGATAGAAGACGAAGTCTAGGAAATGCAAAAACTTTTAAATCAGAAAACCGAAGAATTAGGAACCAGTCTTATACGCAGAGCTCAAGGAGGGAACCTGAGCTTCCAAGCGGTAAGGAAGATCTGGCGTCATGGGCGGAGCTGAGAGTTTTACCACCGGTTGGGTGGGAGGAGCCAGCGAAGACCTTCCGGCAAGATTTAAAGCGGCAAGGATACCTGCCAGACAGTGTGGATGAACAACATATCCATGTCCCTAGAACAGAAGGCTAAACTATGGTTCAGATCAGAGGCTTACTCCGGGGGAAGGAGGAGGAAAATCATACCTGCTGCAAGCTTCTCTACGAGATCTACTGTTCTGGTAAGTTCTTATATAACTGTACTATCTTACTTGAGAGGAAGCTCTTGCAGTAGGTAACACATGTAGGACCGATTCCCAAGCACTATAAAACTAAGACAACCCTCAGGAAGGATGGGGTAAACATACAGAAAGCACCCAAGTGGTATAGGCTTAAGACAACCATTGGGAAGGGGAAGTCAACACAGACACGCTCCCAAACAGTATAAAACTTAGACAACCATTGGGAGAAAGAAAGGAGAGGCAAACACATATGCTGAGAGACACCTCTCAAGAAATGAGACCCTTAAGTACTACAAGGCCAAAACCTGCTCTCGTCTTTAAACAATACCCAGGCTGTAGTGCCTGATGAAAGTGTGAACAGAGTGCCAAGAGGTGGCAGCACAAATGTCAGACGCGACACTCTCTTAAGTGCTGCAAAGGAAGTAGCAACACGCCCTGGTAGACTGTGCCTGATCGCGCCTGGGCGTTTTGAACCCTTTTCATAACAGTAGGATATTCAGTTGACCAACCACGCCAGAGCGTTTATTTGGTGACCGGGCGCCCCAAGGTCCTGTCCGCAAGGACATGAAAAGCTGATCTGATTGCCTGACCTCCTTAGTTCTGGACGGTAACCACTCAAAGCGTGGGGCACATCTAGAGTGTACAAAAGCACCTTACCCTGTTGGAATGTACCAGGTAATAAACCGGAAGTTGAACCACCTGATTAAGAGTGAGTTCCAAGAAAACCTTACGGAGGAATTTTGGATTGGTGTGTAGATCCACCTATCCTTATGGAAAATAAGATAAGGCTCTACACATCAAAACACGAAGCTCAGAAATACGTCCAGCAGAGGTGACTACTACAAGACCAGTATCTTCGGAGAGGTAACAGGCAGCACAACTCATGGCCAGTTCAAAAGGGAAAGTGTAAGTCTTTCCAGAACAAACAAGTCCCAAGGAGGAGCAGGGTCCCGGACAGGCGGTCGGAGATGCAGGATCCCTTAAGAAAGGTTTTAACTACACTCAATTGAGCCACTGTCCTGGAGGCAGTGATGACAGGTGGAAACAGAGGCCAGGTGTACTTTGATGGAGGAGGAGCTGAGACCGGACTCCAAGCGATAACAGATATTGTAGAATGGAGTTGACCAAATAGACCAGAGGGTCCAATCTCCTGGCTGTGTCCCAAAGGCAAAGTGTTTCCATTTCATGGATTAAGTGGCCCTGGTAGTTGGATTCTGCACCACAACCAAGATTTGGGCTATTTTGTCAGATACTCAAATCTAAGCTCAGCTAAGTCCGAAGGAGCCAAGCATGCAGGTGGAGGGGCGTAAATTGGGATGGACCAGAGCTCCATTTTGCTGAGAGAGTCACTCACCGAAAGTGGAAGGGACCATGGAGGCTCCACTGTCAGGCGCCTGAAGTGGGAACCAAATCTGTCTGGGCCACAGAGGGGCTATCAGGATCAAGATCACCCTCTCCAAATGGGCTTTGAGGAGGACCCGCTGAAGAGGGGAAAAGGAGGAAATGCGTAAAGGAACCTCCCTTTCCAGGATAGGAACAATGCATCTAGCCAAAAAGCTCCATGCTCAGGACCGAAGCAAGCAGAAATTGGGCAGTTTGTGTTGCATTGAGCACAAACAGATCCAACTCTGGAGTCCCCCATCTGGTGAACAGTCGTCTGTCACAGACTGTAGCAGGGACCACTCGTGAGAGGCGGTTTTCCCGGCTGAGGCGTCTGCAACCACGTTCAGGGAACCTGCGGCGTGAATCACAGAAAGACCGAGTTGATGCTCCATTGCCCAGTCCCACATCTCATAGCTTCCCGACAAAGGGATGAAGCATGCCTCCTTGCTTGTTGATGCAGACCACCACGAGTATTGTCCATCTGAACACGAAGGTGACCGGGCAGAAGGAATGGAGCCAAGGCCTGTAGGGAGTACAGGACAGCTCTTAGCTCGAAACACACTGATGTGCAGGTTCTCCTCAGGGGACCACAGCCCTTGTGAGCCCTGTGGGCCCCAAATGAGCCCCCATCTCGTCAGGGCGTCTGAAGTGGAGTCTGGGTGGAAGTGTCTGGCTGGAATGGGAGACCTTTGCAGAGATTCTGGGGGACCCACCAGCGGAGTTTCCGACAGATTGGCTCTTGATCTTAACAGTCAAATTCAAGTTGTCCTGGTTTGGTCCCACTGGACGTGAAGTGTCCACTGAATACAGCGATGCACAACCCGGCGAATGGGACCAAAACTATGGAGGCCGCCATATGGCCCAAGATCCTGAGAATGGATCTAGCAGGGATGACAAATGCTGCACAGGTCTGGATTGCCAATGCCCTGAGGTGCTCTGCTCTGTCAGAAGGTAGGAGGCCTTCCTAGGAAGTATCAAAAGAGCTCCTATGAATTGGAGATGTTGAGAAGGAAGGAGCTGCTATTTTGGGAGCTGAGATTTTTCTGGGTTCACTGTGATCCCCGGCGTTGACAGAGGGGAGTGTGTCAGTATGGTCTCCCAGAGATGCGGCCTGAGAGGCCAGAAGAAGCCAATTGTCTAAGCAGGGAACAGAAAGTGCCTGTCTCTAGAGGGCAGCTAAGGCGATGGCAAGACACTGTAAAGACCCTGAGGGGCAGAGGAAGGCCAAAAGGAAGGACCTTGAACTGGTAGGACGGACCTTGAAACCAAACCTCAGTTATCTCCAATGGTTCTGGCATATGGAATGTGAAGATATGCTCCTGCATATACAATGACGCCAACCAATTCCCAACCATCAAGAAGGGGAGGAGACCTGGGAGCGACACCAGGCGGAATCCTATCAAGTCGCTGAGATCTAGGATAGCCTTAGGTCCTTGACTATTGGGAACAAAGAAGACACGGAGTAGAAACCAGAGTCTACCTCTGCCTCGGAGCAGCTCTATGGTGTCCTTGTCTAGGAGGCCTGGATCTCCTGTATGATGGAAGCCCTGTGGTCTCTCGGATAATGAGACGGGGCAGTGGTATGTCGGGAAAAGGACTTGAATCGATGGGTGCCGAACTCCACTAGTTCGAGACCCACTGGTGAGTCACTTTCTCCAGGCTTGGGCGTGAGAAAAACTACTTCCACAGGCTCTCCCGACGACAGATCTGCGAGAGGAGGGTCGCCTGAACAGTCAGACTGAAGGAGGGAGGAGGGCAGCGGCAGGAGGTCTAGCCTGTCTAGGCAGGGTAAAAGCAGCACCTCTGGACCCCCTCGTCGACCAAAGCCTCCCTGCTGTGTGAGACTGGGCAGCTGGGCTGCTGGGCTGATGTCCCCCTCTGCCACGAAAAAGGAAAATTACGTACCTACCATAATTCTTGATCTTCTCTTGTATCTTCACCATTCATTACTTCCTGGAATGTATGCGGAGGCGCGCATTCCGCTCACGGAACTTTTTTTTTTTTTTTTTTAAAAGTTGCCTAACGGCCCTCGGCCGAGAGCGACGCATGCGAGGGGTGGCCGCTAGTACGACCGATTCTCCCTCCAACTCAGTTCTGTGAGCCGGAGAGCAAAAATGAAAGCAGAAAATAGTAGATGGCGAGGCAAGATAGCCGAGGATAGCAAAGCAAGGAAGAATGAACTGAAAGGAATAAGCCGATGGAGGAAGGACAGAGATAAGAACATCCTAGCCTAGGGGAGTGCAGGGCCTCCTTACCTGGGCGACTCTAGGAGGAGAGATGAGTAAGGAAATGAGAAAATAGAAGAAGAAGAAGAAAGAGAGAGAGATGGGATGTTGAAGGGACCAGAATGTACAACGAGCATAGTTAGCTTGTAGCTGAAGGCTCGACTAAAGGGAAGCAGAATCCCGGAGATAGAGCTGAAGAGAAGGGTTCACCGAACCCGCTAGACAGACTCAGGAGGGCATAGTCCTCATCTTCAACATGCCATTGTTCTTGACACCACCTCGGGCTCCTGGCGGAAGGCCTTTAACTGAGAGAGGACGGCGAGGAGGAAGAATAAAACCCCAGCAGCATGGGCGCTGCTCAGGGGTTTAGAAATGGAAAATGTAAGCCTTTCAGGCGTTCCAAGATAAGCAGGACTCAGACTGACTGGCTAAGGCGGCCAAGGATTAGGCTGGCTAAGATTGGATATGGTCAGCAGAGCTCTACTGTAAAATTGTCCAGGAGGACACTTAAGGAGAAACCACTTAGCAAACCAGCGAGAAGATAGCCTACCTTCTCATTTGCCTTCTTGTTTGATTTCTCCTATTCCTTTTTTTTTTACAGATAGAAAAAAAATTTTTTTTAACTAGATGCATGACCCAGATACCAAGATGCCTATAGCAGTCGGGAGAGTTCCCTCAGCATTTATTTTTTTTTTTTTTTTAGAAGAGAAAGGAACAGACGTACTCGCTCCTCTGCTCTGCAAGGCAAGAATAGAGGGGGATTAGATTTCAGGGCAACTACCTGAACACGGGATTGCAGGATCAAAACTGAATAGCCTGAGCCAGGCCAAACAACCCCAGAGGTATCTTGCCACAAGAATAGCAAGAGATAGTTGTGCAGTCTGATCGCCAATGCAATCATGAGATGGCCCATGAATCTTAGAGTAAATAATTTTCTGGATTTTAACCCCCCAAGAATTTTTTTTTTTTTTACTTTGTTTTTTGTTTTTGGAAAATGAAGCAATTTTCCTATATTTTATATAATGCAGAGAGAGGAAGGAGGCGGAGGTGGAGAAGCCACAGGAAAGAGGCCACTGAGGATGGTGGGCGGGCGTAAGTAATGAATGGTGAAGATACAGAGAAGATCAAGAATTACGGTGAGTGCATAATTTTCCTATCTTCCTTGTCAATCTTCACCATTCAATTACTTCCTGGGTGGTAGCTCCTCTTCCCAGGAGGAAGAGGCCATACCCTGAGAAAGACCCCAGCCTTCTGCTGGTGAGAAACAGAAGAGAAGACCCTGGCTTATTCAGAAAGCCTAAGTGGGAGAAAGAGCTAGGAGGTGCCTCCCGAGGGGCGAGGAGGCAGGAGGGAGCCTGTAAAACCTCTAGCTCTGGATGAGAAAAGCCGGGTCCCCGGAAGGCGGAGCGCATCACCCCTTGCCGGGCCAGGGGTGACAACCTGGAGAGCAAAGCCATGCCGTCCCGTCTGATGCAGATCGCTGTCCCACAAGCCTGGAACCACCTCATTGGCGTCATAAGATGCCCTTGCTTGGTGTCTTGCCAGCTCCAGAGCCTACAGCGAGAGAGGCAGCAGCTTGTCTGGTTTGCTCCGTGTCAGGCATGAATGCCAGCAGCTGGGACATCATCGACCACAGATGCGGTTGTAGGCAGCGTGGTGAGCCCTGATGTGATGCAATACATGCACTACGCAGCGAAGAGGACACTCTTCGCTAGCGGTCGAACTGGAGAGTCCGAATCGGTGGGCGGTCGTCGCCAGGCAACGCGCCCAGAAGGAGTATCCAGGTATACCAAACCTGAGGACGGGTTGGGAAGAGAACCTGAAGACTCAGAGGGGCACAATACCTACGCTGGCAGTCCGCGGGGCTGGGAAGAAAGCGGCAGGGAACTGCCAGGACCGGATAGAGCGCCTCCTGGAAGGATAGGCCAGAAGGTACCACCAGATGCTGGGCACTGAATTACCAAGGAATTCACGCGTCACCCATTCGGGTATTGTCTCTCGAGCGTAGGAAATCGAAGATCCTCACCATCCTCGGGAGAAGCCTGATATTCTGTGAAATCAGCATCGGAGGACAGATGAGCAGGGGTTCCTCTCCCTCAGAGGGAGGAGGCGAGGATGATGGGGAACTGGAATGTCAGAGGATTCCTGCGGCGGTGGGGAGAGTCGAAAGACCAGCTCATGCATGCAACTAACATATGAGGAGGCAGCCATAGAACCCTGAACTGCTCCCAGGATAACGGACCCGTGGGACCGACATGGCCTGGGAGGCGGGGTGATGAAGGCAGAGAGATGGGAGGGGCACCTCCGGGAGGCAACTGCTCTCCTGCAGGGCTCTGGAATCCGGGAAGGGGCTCTAGTAGGAGGGATCCCGGATATCAAACCAGGCCGCAGAGCGGAACTCTGGGGAGGCGGAACCTGGAAGAGCCCTGGGAGAAACTCCGTGGCCGACGCGGGACTGCATGGATCAGAAGGGCAGTCCACACAAGCGCCGCCAGAGGACACCCTAGAACCCTGGGGAGGGGCGGGCCTGCGCTACTGGCTCCTGGCCACCCCCCTGAGGTGGCCAAAGAAGACCGAGCAGCAGGACGCCTGCCCTCAACCCCGGAGTTCGAGGGCCCTCCTCCCGACTGCAGCGTTCCCCTAACCCCAGAGGTAACAGCACCGGGGGTAGCTGTCACGGACCTCAGAGAGGAGCCTCCCCTCCGTCACCCCACGTCTGCCCCGGGACTCGGCCACCCCAAGCCGAGGAACCCTCCAGGGGAGGCAAGCGGCAAGGGGACAGAGGGAGCCCGCTCAGCCGCCTGGACTACCCCCTAGCCACCGAGGGACCCAGATTCGAAGAATGGGGATGCCAGGATGGGTCCATCCTGAGTCATGTCCTCCCGAGGGAGGACCCGGGGCCAGCAGGACCTCGTGCTGGCCACCCCAGGGTCCCAGACGCCGCAGGGCCCTTGGTGACCCCGGTACCGTCGCGACACCGTTCGCCCCAACTGCGCCCGGCAGCATGAAGGCTAACCCCACACCCCAGCGGCTCCGGCAGACTCCCGGCACCGCCCGGAGGAAGCCGCCCGGCAGCGTCGGGCGGCGGCACCCGTGTTGGCGCCGCCAGAGCTCGCCCGGCGCTGTGACGGTGCCAAAGGCCGCCAGCACCGCCAGCAGCGCCGCCCTGATCACCGGCGCCGCCATGGCGCGGGATCTGCGCAGCGCGCGGGCTGGCGCTCCGATCACCGGCACATGGCGGCGCCGGGATCTGGCTGGCGCCGAGAGCGAGCCGCCCGACCTCACCACGGCACATGAGCGGCGCCGGGATCTTTGCAGCGCCGCGCGCGTCGGTCCCCAGGCCGGGCCCAGCCAAGGGCCTCGACACCGGGGGCCTGCACCTCCGAAGGAGTGACTGCCAGGCGGTGTCAGCGCTGCGGCCCGGAGGCTCGACTCCCCAACACCGCGGAAGGGCCTCCCCTCGGCAAGAAGGAAGAGGACCCTCCTCCCGGACCGTATAGGCCCGAGGAGGACCGGGGAAAAGCCTAAGGATCTCGCCGAGATTCCTGGCTATGCCGTCCCAGTCGGCGGGGCCTTAGCCGAGCTTGGTACGCGACTTCGAGGACGCGACGGTCCATCGAGAAACAAGCGTCGATGAATCCATATTATGGTTGGGTCCCAGGCAACGGAGACAGACGCCATGCCGTCCGAGACGGAGAAATGCCGCCGAGCGGAGCACTGACGCATAGGGGCACGCCCGCCTTAGAAGAACGCTTGCCCAGAACCGGACATAACGCTAAATAAACAAGATTAAACATAGTCGGAAATACACCCGGCGCTGTACAAAGGAAAGAAAAGGAACAGTCTTACCGTAAGGCGCCGAGTGTAGAAAAGGAGTCTGATACGCACTTTTTCGTTAGCTATCATGAACAGGTGCTGCCTCGACGGCGGGAGAAACAGAACTGAGTTGAGGAGGAGTTGTCACATTAACGTGCCACCCGCATGACGCATGACGCCGCCTCGAGGGCGGGCCTAGGCAACTTTAAAAAAAAAAAAAAAAAAGCCCTGATCGGGTGCGCCGCCCGCTTACACCCAGGAAGTAATGAATGGTGAAGATTGACAAGGGAAGATCGGGCTTGCAAAATGCTCCTGTTTCGAGTAGTACATGGACTGCACGGAACGGATGGCCTTTCCGAGTCCTGCAGTTTGACAATAACTTTCTGTGTCTTCCCCAAAGAGCAGAGAGCCTCTGAAAGGGCGCCAGATGGGTCATTTGAACCTCTGGGTTGAACCCTGAGACCCGAGAGCCAGGAGTGGCCAAAGGCAATTCCAGTTGCAGCCACCCTCGCCGAGGTGTCCGAGAGTCATACGCTGGTCTGAGGACATGGGTACCCACATCCAAGCCTGTCTGTAACAGCTTTGCAGGATGTCCAGTCCTTGGTCCCAAAGGGCATTTTGGAACTGGACCATAAGAGTTAAAAATTGAGGCTCACGTATGGTGCAAGTTGCCGAAGAGTACACTCTGCGACCTAAAGAATACAACTGCTTAGACTCCTGCTCAGGCTGACGGTACTTAGATGTTTTGGCCTATGCAAGCGATCATGCACAGCCGAAATAACCACAAGTCAGCTGTGAGATGTTCAGCTAGATAAGAGTGGTTCTTGGGGGCCCGGTACAGCGAGGGGCCCTTTGGGCACCGCAGAGAAAGCGTGAGGGTGCCTTCAAGTTGCCAAAGTGACGCTCGGAAGGTGTCTACTAATGGAGGGATAACCACCGGCTTGGGGTCTTTCTATGAGGGTATTTTGCCAGATGCAAGCTGCTCTGGGTCCAGGGCTCTGTATCCCATCCCATATTCTCCTGTATATGTCGATAACCTCCATAAAGCTGTGGTCATCGGGAGGAGACTTAGGCTGTTCCTCTGTGTCGCCAGGAGGCGAGCAAGGGTCGGAATCAGAAAGGAAGGTTCTGATTCCCCACAGGCATCCGAGGAAGAACGTCATCTCCTCTTCTTGTGTCTAGGCCTCCTGGGCAAAGGAGAGCGGGAAGAGGAAGGAGTTCTAGTCCTCTTGCGCTAGTCTTTGTGCTTCCTGAGGCAGCAGGAGTCTTATCCCCTCGCTCCCAGATGGGACAGGAGTAACCTGGGCATCTGGCTCAGGGACTGGAGGGGCTGAAAGTAGGAGGAGACCAGGTCTTGTTTGTTTCCCACCAATAAGTGAAGAGCTCCTTCACTTGAGACATACCAACTAGGGACTCAGGCTTAGGAGGTGACTTGGATGGCTGGATCCCGCACGGTGTTGGTTGGGTCCGGCATTAGTGGAATGGACATCGTAATTCCTCTGTAGCACCGCGTCGGGTTCTGGTGTCAGGTGGACCGCGAACAGTCCCGAGGAGGACGTCAGCGGTGCAGCCAGGCGACGCCAGAGGGACCGACGATGGCTGAGGTGGTCTTAACCGTGCCAGAAGAGGAGCCAAAGACTTGTCCGGCGTCGGGCAGAAGCGCCGTCCGAGCGTGCATCCCTATGGTTGGAGACAGTTGGAACGAGAAGAGGCCTTGAACGCCTGTCTGAAGACTTATGGGGCTTATCAGGTGGCGTCTGTCGAGTCCGCAGACTGATGCCGGTTGGCTTGGCCTTGGGTGGCAGGAAGAAGCCCTGGAAGCAAAGTGCCCGAAGAGTGTTTGGCCTCCTAGGAATCGACCGAGGCTGATCGGAGGACAACTTACTTTTCGCAACTGAGGGCCGGTGCTGGAGGGTCTCTTGTGGGCCAAACAGCCGGGGTCCGAGGACTATGACGCTTTGAGCCGGGGTCCGGATCTTGATAGGCTGTAGGCGGGCGGCTTGAGAGAGTAGCCAGGCCTCATGTCCGGAGGAGCCAGAGCGACCATGGACTGGAAGCTGGATGACCTGGGCCTGGAGGGCAAGCGATCCCGTGATGGTGCTTCCTTTCGATGTTTCTAGGTGGAGATGAGGAACAGATTCCGCCTGGAGGATGTCTCCTGCTGCATCTGGGCCAAACATTTTTCCACCAAAAGGCCTGAAGAGACTTAGAATGCGGATCCTGGTTCGCCATTGAAGGCCTGGCAATAAGTACAGGCGCCAGTGTTGTGGTCTGGGCCCAGGCAAAAAGGCAGGACGAATGTCCGTCCTGCAGGGATCTGCTTCCATAGAGCACTTATTACGGTGCCCGTTCGACGTACAGGACATATGTCAACTTCAGAGAAGAATAATAATAAAAAAAAAATCACTGTCCTTAGCTGAGGAACCGATAAGAGAGCGAGCTGATCTAATGTGTTGCCACGGTGGGAAAGAACTTGAACACGTGGGACCGCCTACTGTCTTTATCCTGAGGGTAGCGTTGAGGCGGAGCAGACACCAGGTGGGCGGTCCCACATCGGCACTGCTAGAGAAAAGAACTGCCGAGATCTGCCGGCTCAGGTGGCGCTAGTCCATATGTGTTACCTGCTGCAAGAGCTCCTCTCCAATAAGATGAACAGTTACGTAAGAACTTACCGTAATAGATCTTCAAGGGAACCTCTGTTATCAGGTCACACCTATCCAACTAACGTCACAATCATATGGAAGCTTTTCTGCAGTAGTCTATGGTCGCCCACGCCGATCGCCAGGCTCCTCACGCTACATGCCCTATGTAAGCATTGGCAGTCTGCCAGTTCCTCAGTTCTTTCCTAGCCGTGGCCACTTGGGACAGGAGTCCCACCAGGGAACTGAGGAGAGAGAGAGGGAGGGAAGGTGCCCAGGTAGCAGAAAGGCTGGAGCAACTGGACAGCTGAGCTGTAAAATGAGAGGAAAAAGGGGGATAGAGGGAAGAATGACATGATCCGATGACAGAGATTCCCTCGAAAGTCTGCTGTTATGGTAAGTTCTTATATAACTGTTCTGCCTTCTTCGGGATCTCTCTGTCATCAGGTCACACCTATGGAATGAGTCCCAAGCAGTGCTGAGAGCAAGGACAATCTGGGTGGCAGGCAGTCAGAAGCCTAAGAAAGAAGGGCCGGAAGCACAGCTGGGCCATAGCCTGCACTTCTTCTGGAGGCAATGTCCAAACTGCAGTGCTGGTGAAAGTGTAGACAGTAGTCAAGTGGCAGCAGCACAAATCTACGCTGCTGACACATCCCTAAAAACAGGCAACTGAAGTGGCCATACCCTGCTGAATGGCCCTATAACCCCAGGAAGTTCCATACCACACTTCCTGTAACAAGAAACAATATATATGGCCAATCATTTGGACAAGCACTGTTTGAAACTACAGCACCCTCTCTGCCAGGAGTAAAGAAAAACAACTGAGAGGACTTCTTGCAGTCTGTTGTACAGTGTGTATAGTAACTCAGAATTCTATGCATTCAAAATATGGAGCAATGCTACCCTGGACTGGCATGCTCTGGAAAATAATCAGGCAGGTGGAAGAATTCATTCAGGGTAAATTCAGACACCACCTTAGGAAGAAACTTACGGTTAGTACGCAAAGAGACCCTGTCTTTGTGGAAAATCAAGTAAGGCTGCTCACACGAGCCTACAGCTCTGAAATTCTTCGAGTAGAAGTAATGCCAACTAAAACAACGCTTCCATGATAGAAAGTGTAGCTCAAAGATGCGCCGGTTCAAAAGGAGGCAGGTCAGCTTCTCGAGCATGAAATTGAGTCCCAAGCCAGGACTGGATTACGGATAGGAGGCTTCCAGTGGAGAATGCCTCAGAAAAGTATGGGCCACATCCAATTGGGCCATCGATGGGCTATCACTAGGCACATGAAAGGCTGAAATAACCGACAGATGCACCTTGATGGAGGAATATTTGAGTCCTGCATCCAATAAGGACAGGAGGTACTCTAGAAAGCACAGTTACTTAAGAACTTACCGTAACAGTAGATCTTGAAGAAGCTCTTGCAGCAGGTAACACATATAGGACTGATACCACCTGGCAGCAGATCTCAGCAATTCTTTTCTCCAGCAGTACCCGACGGGACTGCCCCTCCACGTCGCCTCCACCCCGACGCCACCCAGTATAAAGGCAGGAGGCGGTCCCCACATGCTCCAGTTCTTGTACGCCAATGACAGGCCAAAACTAACAGCTGTGGATCAAACAAACTCCACAAAACAAACAAGGGCAAACACAAAACCCACAACTGAAAGAATGAAAGTTGGATCAGAGCAGAGAGACTTACTCCCGGGGAAGGAGGAGGGAAATCATACCTGCTGCAAGAGCTTCTCTTGAAGATCTACTGTTACGGTGAGGTTCTTACGTAACTGTACTATCTTACTTAGAAGAAGCTCTTGAAACAGGTATACATATAGGACTAATTCCTAAGCAGTATAAAACTAAAGACAACCCTTGGGAAGGGCAGTAAACATACAGACACGCTCCGAGCAGTATAAAGCTTAAGACAACTCTTGAGAGGGGAAAGGAGAGGCAGCACACATTGGTAGAGAAACCTCTCATGAGATAAGGCCCTGAGAACCGCAGGGCCAAAACCTACTCGACGCCTGGAAGCTATATCCAGGCTATAGTACATGAAGAACGTGAACAGAGTGCCAAGTGGTGGCAATACAAATGTCAGCCACCAACACTCTTGAGTGCTGCAAAAGAAGTAGCAACCACTCTGGTGGAATGCCCTGACCGCACCGGGTTTCCTCACCCTTCTCATAACAGAAGGATATGCAGTTGACCAACCATGTGAAAGTGTTTATTTCGTAGCCGGGCGCCCAAGGACCTGTCCACTAAGGACACAAAAGCTGATCTGATTACCTGGCCTCCTTAGTTCTGGACAGGTAACAGCGAAAGCTCTATGCACATCTAAGGTGTGCAGAAGCGCCTCACCCTGTTGGGAGTGTTCTGGGTAACAAACCGGAAACTGAACCGACTGATTAAGAGTAGCTCGAGGCTACCTTAGGAAGGAATTTTGGATTGGTGCGGAGATCCACCCTATCTCTATGAAAATCAGATAAGGTTCTCTACACATCAAAGCATGAAGCTCAGAAATGCGTCTAGCAGAGGTGACTGCTAAAAAAAGCACCGTCTTCCAGGACAGGTAATGAAGCGTATAACTCATGGACGGTTCAAATGGGGAAGCGTAAGCCTTTCCAGAACAATCAATAAGTGCCAAGGAGGAACAGGATCCCGAACAGGGCATGGAGATGCAGGATCCCTTAAGAAGGTTTTAACTACCTCCAGTTGAGCCACTGTCCTGTCGTGGACGCAGTGATGACAGGCAGAAACAGGGGCCAGGTGTACTTTGTGGAGGAGTAACTGAGACCTGACTCGAAGGGATAACAGGTATTGTAAGATATTGTTGACCGATAGACCAGAGGGTCCAATCTCCTGGCTGTGGCCCATAGACAAAGCGTTTCCATTTCATGGTGTAAGTGGCCCTGGTAGTGGGCTTCCATGCCTTAACCAAAATTTGAGCTACTTCATCCGATACTCAAATCTGAGCTTCACTACGTCCTGAGGAGCCAAGCATGCAGGTGTAGTGAGCGTGAGTTGGGATGGACCAAAGCTCTCTGTTGCTGAAAGAGTAGCTCACCCGAAAGTGGAATGGGCCATGGAGGCTCCACTGTCAGACACCTGAGCAGTGGGAACAAATCTGTCTGGGCCACAGAGGGGCTATCAGGATTATGACCCCATCTCTGACAGGGCTTTGAGTAGAACCCGTTGCAAGAGGGGAAGGAGGAAATGCATGAAGGAATCTCCCTTTCCAGGACAGGGATAATGTGTCTTGCCATAAAGCTCCAGGCTCAGGACCGAGCAAGCAGAAATTGGGCAGTTTGCATTGCACTGAGATGCAAAAGATCCAACTCTGGCATCCCCATCTGACGAACAGGGTGTTCTCTACCGACTGCAGCAGGGACCACTCGTTGAGTTAATGGTTTGGCCTGGCTGAGCCATCTGCAACCACGTTCAGAGAACCTGGAGACGAGACTGCTGATAGACTGAGCTGATGCTCCATCGCCCAGTCCCACACTCTCATGGCTTCCCGACAAAGGGGTAAGGTGTGTGCCTCCTGCTTGTTGATGTAGAACACCACAGAGGTGTTGTCCGTCTGAACCTCGAAGGTGACCGGGCAGTAGGAATGGAGTCAGTGCCTGTAGAGAGTACAGGATAGCTCTTAGCTTGAGCACTTTGATATGCAGGTTCTCCTCTAATGGGGACCACAGCCCTTGAGTCCAGTGACTCCCAGATGAGCCCTCCCATCCTACCCCAGACACATCTGTAGTGAGAGTCTGGGTAGGTGTATCTGACAGAGGAGGCCTCTGCAGAGATTCTGAGAGGACCCCCGACCAGCGAAGTACCCGTGAATTGGTTCTGTGATCCGGATGGGCAATCCAAGTCGTCCCTTGTTTGGTCCCGCTGGACTGAAGTGTCCACTGAATGGTGTGCATGTGCAGCCTGGCGGAGGGGACCGAAACTATGGCGGCTGCCATGTGTCCCAGAAGTGAAGGATGGATCTGGCAGGGATGAAAGATGCTGAACAAGTTTGGATTGCCAGTGCCCTGAGGCGCTCTGCTCTGTCGGACAGTGGGAAGGCCTTCCCAAGGAGGTATCCAGTAGGGCTCCTATAAATAGTAAATGCTGGGAGGGAAGGAGCTGTGACTTTTTGGGTTCACTGTGATCCCCAGGCGTCGACAGAGGGAGAGTGTCCAGGATGGTCCCCAGAGACAAGACCTGGACGAGGCCAGCAGAAGCCAATCGTCTAGATAGAGAACAGGAAGAAACAAATTACTTACCATAGTAATGCTGTTTCTTCTAATGGAAGTCTTGCTGTATTCGGACATAATGCAGTTAGCCCCAGCACTTGAACTGCCCCGAGGAGAAAGAGTTAACTCTATGCAGAAGCATAGAACGTTGAGCCCGGTTTTCAAACCTCTGTCTGCGGTACTTCCCAGTGTAACTGTCAGATTCTACAAGCTAACTAACTAGTAACTAAAGTATGGAAATTGTTCAAATATAGCCAAAGGGCAAAATATATCTTCTTGGGCTCCAAAAGACTCGAGAACCCAAGAAGGAAAGGCAGTGACAATATTTAGTAAAACACCAGAAAAAATAATAACATTTACCCACCCAAGAGGGAGGTACAAGGTACACCCCTGAGGTGCAACACTGTACCACGCCCACTTCCCAAAACCAGGTTCTGAGAAGGGAGGTGGGGTGGGTGGGGAGTCTGAATACAGCAAGACTCCATCAGAAGAAACATTACTATGGTGAGTATTTTTTCTTCAAACAACATGAAGTCTTGCTGTATTCAGACATAATGCAGACTACCAAGCAGTTCCCTATGAAGGAGGGAATGCAGAACCTACTTTGGGAATAGGATCTGCAGTACTGCTGTACTAAACCTAGCATCACTCCTAGCCTGGATGTCCAGGAGTAATGCTTGGTGAAAGTATGTACTGTTTTCCAGGTGGCTGCTTTACAGATCTCTAACAAGGGTATATCTCTGGCTGCAGCTAGAGAAGCAGCTGTACCCCTGGTCGAGTGAGCCCTCAGGCCTGAAGGGCGCCCTACCCAACTTGTCATAACAAAATTGTATACAAGAAACAATCCACCTGGCAATAGTTCTCTTAGTGGCAGGCTTACCCTTTCCCACTTAGCCATAAGTGAGAAACAATTGAAGACAGTCATTTCTATGTGCCTTAGTATACTTAATGTAGTAGCTAAGGGCCCTCTTAACGTCCAGACTGTGTAACCTTTCACTTGAAGAAGAATGGTCAGTGAAAAACACAGGGAGAGATATAGACTGGTTCAGATGAAAATCTGAAACCACTTTGGGCAAGAACCTCCTATTAGTTCTGAGGACTTTGTCCCTATGGAAGGAGATAAGTCAGGTTCCACTGACAGAGCCTGTAACTCACTAATCCGCCTGGCAGAAGTAATAGCTACCAGGAACAGTTTTCCAGGTCAAGTACTTCAATTCGCCGAAGCCAGAGGTTCAAAGGGTGGCTGCATTAGCTGAGCTATGCAGACATTAAGATCCTGGCAGAGTGAGCTCCCTAAAGGAGGGTTAATGAACCAGACCTTTGAAAACTTTCTGAAAACAGGATGAGATGCCAGGGAAGAGCCCTTCCCTGCTGAAAGGAATGCAAAGACAGCTGCTAGATGAACCTTCAAAGTGGCAGGCCTAAGGCCTAAACCATTGAGATGAACTAGGTAGTCTAAGGTTGTGGAAATGTCTACAGAATCAGGCAGGATGCCTTTCTGAGAGCACCAAATACTGAACCTTTTCCATTTGGGTTGTACGTTTTCTAGTGGAAGGTTTCCTAGAGACCTTCAGAATATCCAGAACTCCCTGAGAAGATGTAGGGCTGCATATTCTAACTCTTCAAAAGCCAGGCCTTGAGATGGAGAGACTAGAGACTGGGGTACCAGATCCGCCCCTGGGAGGAGGACAGGAGATTGTATGTCCTGGGCAGAGACAGGGATGAGACACTGACAAGGACAGCAGTAGAGGATACCAAGACTGTCTGGCCCAATCTGGAGCCACCAGTATCACTGTGCAAGGTTGAGTCCTGATCTTGATCAGAACTCTGAACAGCAGAGGGAAGAGAGAGAAGGCATAGAGAAACCTGCCCTTCCAGTCCAAAAACAGAGCATCCTGGGAACCGTCCCCAGGACTGGAGCCTGCAACAAAACAAAGCAAGTTGATCATTGTCCGTGCTGCAAAGAGATCCATCTCTGGAGTGCCCCACCTGGAGAAGATGACCTTCAGTATCTGAGGATCCAGGGACCATGCTAGTGTCCTGTGAAATTCTGCTCAGAGCATCTGCTAGTATGTTGTCCTTCCCTGGAAGGTGAACTGCTACCAGAGAAGTCTGAAGAGAACAGGCCAGAGACCACAGCTTCATGGCTTCTGTGCACAAGGCCGAGGACCGAGTGCCTCCTGTTTGTTGATGTACCACATTGTGGTGGTGTTGTCCGCTCTGACTTGGACCACCTTGTCCTTGACGGAATCTGAGAAGCTTTGCAGGGCTAGGAAAACTGCCCTGAGTTCCAGGAGATTGTTATGAAGGAGAGACTCTGTGGAGACCAGAGCCCTTGAGCTGTCAGGGCTCCCAGGTGGGCTCCCACCCTAGGGAGAAGCATCCGTAGTTAAAATTGCTGATGGGACTTGAGGGAGAAATGGAACCCTTGTCTGAGGTTGTCCTGGTCCAGCCACCACTGGAGAGCTTGGACCAGAATCTGAGTCACTGGATCAGTTTGGTAAGTGGATCCTTCTTTGAGACCAGAAAGACCTCAGATGAAACTGAATGTCCCTCATCTGGAACCTTGCTCCCTGCACCACTGCAGTGGAAGCTGCCATGTGGCCCAGGAGCTGGAGGAACTGTCTTGCTGGGCGGGAGACCTGAGGTTAAAAGGAGGCGAGATCCACTAGGGCCTTTACCCTTGCCAGGGAAGGAATGCTTTGCTTGTACAGTGTCCCAACTCTATGCCTATAAAGGTGATAAGCTGAACTGGTTAGAGTACAGACTTTGGAAGATTGAGAAGAAAACCCAAGGAGCTGAGTAGGTCCTGGGTAGCTTTAAGAGCTGACCTGACCTGTAAATGAGACTGACCCCTAACAGCCAGTCGTCCAGTTACGGAAAGATGGTGATACCCTGTCTTCTGAGGTAAGCCACCACTACTGCAAGGCACTTTGTGAACACCCTTGGAGCTGATGTTAGACGAATGGCATGGCTCTGAAAAGGTAATGGCCTGAAGGCAACTCGAACCCGAGGTATTTTCTGTGGGAGCACCTGATGGGAATATGGAAGTAGGCATCCTTGAGGTCCAGAGATGCTAGCCAATCCCTGGCCTTAGAGAGGGAAGGATTATTCCCGAGTTACCATTTTGAATTTGCGCTTTGAAATGTGTTTGTTCAGATACCTAGGTCTAGGATGGGTCGCCCTCCCTGTTTTCTTTGGGGGTAAGGAAGTACCTGGAATACAGACCTTTTCCCTTGTGCTGAGTAGGACCCTTCTCTACAGCTCTGAGAGCTAGAAGAGAGGAACCTCTGCCTCTAGGGCAAGGGTTTCTGAGACTGATGCAGGTGGAAAAGACTCGGCCCTTCTTTTGGAAATTTTTTGAGTTGAGGCCAGTCCCTGGCTTACTACTTCCAGGACCCACTTGTCTGAGGTCACAGACTTCCAGGCCTGGAAGTATTAAGCCAGCCTGCCTCCTACTGGAAATAGGAGTCGACCGGCTGACACATCAGGGTGTCTGCTTGGCAGGAGCCTAGACTGAGAGGAGGAGGAGGAGCAGCCCTGCTCATCCCTCCTACCCCTCCTCTGAAGAACCTCCTCTGTGGGAAGGGAGAGGAGGCCTGGGCTTAGTAAAGGTCTTTGAAAGGGCCTCCCCTGCCCCTAGACTGCTGCTTGTGCGGAGTGGCCTGCCCTTCCTTGGCCTGTGCACTCCTGTCACGTGGTCCTATATTCATCCATTTTTTCATGTGAGCCTCTGTCTGCTCCCCAAACAGAGAGTTACCTACTACAGGAAAATCCACGGCCTTAGTCTGGGTATCCTGTGGAAGGCTAGTACATCTGAGCCAAGCATGTCTTCTGAGAGACACAGATGTAGCCATGACTCTAGATGCCACATCACTGGAGTCCACAGCAGCATGAAACTGCAATTTGGATGCCTCAATTCCATCAGCAGCCACCACCTCCAGCTCCCTGGCTAGCTGGTGAGAGGCCTCTTTAGCCAGTTCCAGAACCGTGTCCCATCTGGATTTCTGGTACCTGGTGTATGAAACCATCTCGTAGCCTGCCTGAGTCCCAAAGGGGTGCCAAATACTGTTTCTTGGCCATGGCATCCACTTTCCTGGAGTCCTTATCCAGGGGTGTGAAGTCAAAGGAATGTTAGCTCCGGCACAGGCTGCAGACTGCACTACCCCAACATGGCTGCAATGACTATAAAGGAACTCTGCAGCTGAGCCTGATAACTAATACCTCCTGTCCATTCTCTTATCCACAGGAGGTACTGAATTAGGGTTTGTAAAATTTGTGTGTCTGTTTCCCTAAAGATTTATGAAGAGGGACAGGCAGCTTTTGGACTCTGGGATGTCCATCATTTCCACAAAATCAGGCTCTTCATCTTCCTCTGCTGCTTCAACCAAGGAAGCTGCAGGGTTTGTGCCACCTTTTGCAGAACAAAAAGTGTGAAGGGACTCAGAGAGCCTGGGAGGAGAGACACCTGAGGGCCTGTCTGGGAGATGTCCGTCCAATGGGCACATCCAGACCCCTTTGTCATCGTCGTCATCACGGGATAGTCTTGTCTCCCTCCACTCCTCATAATAAGCATCTGGGTCATAATCCGGAGGAGATGGATCTGGCCGAACCAGCGGGATTGGTTTCAGCCAGACGGTCTAAGCGACTGGACAATACTAATCGCTTTAGCTATTCGTCCGCCAATTGGAGAGTGGGATACAGGATCTGAACCGGCAGACTTGCCGCTTTTCTTTGGCGGAACCGACCGCTAGGGTTGGCTCTCCTTTTGCCCATCGCCTAGGTCAGTAGGCACCTCCTCAGGTTCGGCTGCAACCGAACCAGGCTGGCCATCGGTTCTATGGACTCTCGGCCTCCCTTTCCTTCAGCCTACTCAGTCTTTTTATCTAGAGGGTTTAGGAAAGTTCTTACAGATTGGCAGTCTGACTTGAGGTGGTCAAACCCCAGACAATAAACACAGATGAGGTGCAGGCTGGCCTTAGCAAGGCCCCCACCCCACACTCAGTACAGTGTTGAAACCCAGTGGGACGGGTTTTCTTCTTGAGTTTCTCAGACATGGCCAACCTAACAAATTACCCTATAGAAGCTTTCAAGCCAGGTAATAAAGCAACCGACTGGTTACAAACCGTGTCACGGACTTTTTAAAAGAACCAGCAAAAGTCTGGTTCTCTTTTAAACCGATCGGTACCAGAACACCACACTAATCCCAGAAAGAGAAAAAATTTTACAAAATCGGTTCCAAACCGGACCGACTGGAAAGAAACCGAAGAAAGACAATTTCAATATTTTTAGCAAAATAAAACAGTCACTAACTATCTACATACTACCTGTACTGTAAACAGAGGCTGGAAATCGAAAATAACAAAAATATGCAGTTAAACCTAACGCTTTATTTTCTTTTATCGAACCGAGCAGAGGAAATCTCTGGAGCGACTTCACTGTTAGGTGGAGTAAAGAATCTGACGGTTACACTGGGAAGTACCCACAGACAGAGGTTTGAAAGCGGACTCGAGCTCAACGTTCTATGCTTCTGCACAGAGTTAACTCTTTCCTCTCGGGCAGTTCTGAATACAGCAAGACTTTATGTTGTTTGAAATGTCCGTTTCTGCACAGTTCTGCTGCGACGACGGCAAGGCATTTTGCGAAGACCCTGGGGAGAGAGGAAGGCCGAAAGGAAGGGCCTTGAACTGGTAGGACCGACCTTGAACCTGAATCTCAGGAATCATCGATGATTTTGGCAGATGGGAATGTGCAGATATGCATCCTGCATCTCCATGGGACGCCATCCAATCCCGACCGCAAGGAAGGGAGGAGATTGAAGCGACACCATGCGGATTCTCCAATAGGAGACCCACCAGCTGAGGTTGCTGAGATCCAGGATGGGCCTTAGGTCCCCGACTTCTTGGGAACCAAGAAGACGAGGGAGTAAAAGCAGAGTCAACCTCTGCCTCCGGGACGCGTTCTATGGCATCCTTGGCCAGGAGAGACTGGATCTCCTGTCTGATAGGAGCCCTGTGGTCTCTCGGGTAGTGACATGGGGCGTGGTCTGTCCGGGGTGAAGACTCAAACTCTATGGAGTGCCCGAGCTTGAGGACCCAATGGTGGGAGGTCACTTCTCACCAGGCCTGGGGGTAAGAGAAAATGACCTCCCACCGCTCTCCTGACGACAGGTCTGGGAGAGGGGAGTTCGCTCTGATAGCTTGAAGGAGAGGAGGGAGGGCGTCGGCAGAAGGTCTAGTCTGTCTAGAGGAGGTCGAGGCAGCACCTCTGGACCCACCTCTTGACCAAAGCCTCCCGCTGATTGTGAGACTGAACAAGGGGCTGCTGGGCTTATGTTCCTCTCTGCCACGAAAATGGGGCCGCAAAACGCTCCTGTTTTGGGCAGTACATAGACTGCACAGAACAGACGCCTGCAGTTTAACAATGACCTTTTCTGTGTCTTCACCAAAGTGCACAGAGCCTCTGAAAAGGCGTCCAGAAGGTAGTTTGAATCTCTGGTTGAACCCTGAGACCGGAGCCAGGAATGGAGCCAAGACAAATCCAGTTGCAGCTGCCCTTGCTGGCGTGTCCCAGAGTTATACCCTGCCTGCGGACATGAGTACCCACATCCGAGCCAGTCTGCAAAGCTTTGCAAGCTCTGCCTTTGAGGGCAGTCGGGCATGCCTTGCAGGATGTCCTGTCCTTGGTCCCAAAGGGCGTTCTGGAACTGGACCATATCGTCAAAAATTGAGGCTACGTATGCTGCAGATGGCAGGCAGTATACCCTACACCTAAAGAATCCAGCTACTTAGACTCCCTGTCTGGCGGCTGGGTACTTAGGTGCCTCGGCCTGTGAACGATCATGGCAGCCGATATAACCACAGAATCAGCTGTGGGATGTTTGGCTAAGTAAGAGTGGTCCTTGGGGCCCAGTACAAATGATTTGCCTTTCTGGGCACCGCAGAGGAAGCGTGGGATGCCTCCAAGTGGCAAGGGTGATGTCTTGGAAGGTATCCACTAATGGGGAGATATCCACGGCTTGGGGTCCTTCTGGTGTAAATACTTTGCCAGACACAAGCGCTCGGGGTCCAGGGCCTCTGTATCTCCATCCCATGTTCTCCTGTATGTGCCTCATGACCTTCATAAGGCTGGGGTCATTGGGCGGAGACTTTGGCTGGCCTCTGTGTCTCCAGGAAGCGAAACAGGGTCATATTCAAGTAGGAAGGCTCTGATTCTCCATAGGCCTCTGAAGAAGAGGAGGAAGAACGTCGTCTCTTCTTCCTATGTCTGGGTCTTCTGGGTGAAGGAGAGTGGGAGGAGAAAGGAGATCTGGTCCTCCTGTGCTTAGTTTGTGCCTCCTGGGGCTAGTGGGGTTTCATCCTCCTCATTCCCAGATGGAATAGGGTGACCTGAACATCTGGCTCAGGGGTGACAGGAGGAGGCTTAGGAGTAGGAGCAGGAGGAGACACCAAATTCTGCTTAACAGTCTCCCACCAACAGGTGAAAAGTTCTTTAACCGGAGACATGCCCAGCCTTGGTGACTCAGGTTTTGGAGGTGGCGTCAGTCAGCCTTCACCGAACCGGCGTCAGTTGGATTCGGCGGTGTAATGGGAGGCGTTGGTGGTACCTCCGTGGTACCATCGTTGGGTGGACCAGAGTATGGTCCCTAGGAGAGATGTCAGGGCTGCAGACAGGGGACGCGGGGGACGAACGGCCATGGTATGGTGGGTGGCTTATCTGGCGCGGAGGAGGAACAGAAGGACGCTTCTCTGGCTTGGGCCAGAAGCCTCGTCCGACGGACATCCCTTGACAGGAGAAGGGTGGGGATGGTCGGAGGCTGAAGAGGCCTTGGCCGACCTATCAGAAAGACTTGTGGGGCTTGTCCAAGGGGTGTCGGTCGAAATCTGTGGATGGACGCCAGTCGGACTTATGCTTATGGAAAGGATGAAGCCCTGGAAGAAAAGCGCCCACTGTCTGCTTGGACTCCAGGGATTGACCAAGGCCGATTGGGAGGAGGACTTACCTTTGCCGTAGCGAGCCGGCACTGGAGGGCCTTTTGCCGCTGCAGAACCGTGTCCAAGGGCCCTTTAGGCCGCTGTGGAACCGGAGTCCGGGGCCTGATCTTGATAGGCTGAAGAAGTCTCTTTGGCAGAGAAGCTGAGGCGGGAGGCTTAAGGGAGGTAAGCTGGGCCTCACGACTGGAGGAGCCGGAGCAACCAGTGGACTGGGAGCTGGAAGACCTAGGTCTGGAGGTGAGTGATCCTGGTCCCGGTGGTGGCGTTTCTCCTTTCTACGTTTCTTGGGTGGAGAGGAGACAAGATTCCCTCCCGGATGATGTCTCCTGCTGCATCTGGGCCAAATGTTGCTGGGCTAGGTAAGCCTGGAGAGACTTCTGTCTCCGAATCCTGGTCTGGCTGTTGAGGCCTGGCAATGGGTACAGGCGCTGGTGTGGTGGTCTGGGCCCAGGCAAAAGAGGCAGGCCAAATGTCTGTCCTTGGAAGGATCTGCTTCCCACAAGAGCACTTATTAGGTGCCCGGTCAGTGGAGAGATATCGTCGAAGAATTGCTGAGCGAGACTGAGAAATAACGGTTTAAAGCTGAGGAACTGGTTAGAGAGCCGAGAGCTGACTAACGTTGCATGAAGGGAAAGAACTGGAGCACGTGGGACAGTCTCCTGCCTTTATACTGGGTGACGTCGGGAGTGGAGCCGGGACCGCCTTATACCACATCTGACATTGGGGCGAACCATCGGAGGTGGTCCCCGCCACAGACTGTTAGCTAGAAGATTTTCCGTGGGGTCCTAATGCCTGGTGGCCTAAGTCCTATTGGTAATACCTGCTGCAAGAGCTCTCCCTCAGTGAGATCCGATGGGCTGCACTCGAGGCTGCTAATGGAGCTGGCTGACCCTGTAACACATTTGTTTAACCAATCACTCGAGCAGGTGACTGGAGAAGAGCAGATGTGGTACCACTCCACAAGGGAGGAAGCCAGCTATTACAGACCAGTTAGCCTCCCATCTAGAGTAGGGAAACTGATGGAGACCCTAATCAAGCAGGATCTTGTGAATACCTAGAAGGAACGGTTTTCAGAATGGCAGATAGCATGGGTTTGTGGCAGGTAGATCATGCCAGATTAACCTAATACATTCTCCGACTGGGCAACTAAAGAACTGGATAAGGGCCATCCAGCAGACCTCTGCTACTTCAGATTTTAGCAAGGCCACATAAGCACCAGTTACAGAAGCTGGAGGACCTAGGTACTGCTAGGAACATCGTCAGGTGGGTAAGAAGTTGGCTCAAGGATAGAAGGCAGAGAGTGGTGAGTAAGAGGGATTAGATCTAATGAGGGAGAGGTCACAAGCAAGTGCCACAGGGATGAGTTTGGGGCCGGTACTATTCAACAGGTTCATCAGAGACATCATGCAAAGAATTCAGGGCAAGCTTGTCCTCTCGCAGATGACACGAAAATCAGGGGTGGGGGTGAAAGTACAGAAGCTATTAAGAGAGACCTACAGAAAGACCTCCACAGACTACAAAGATGGTCTATTGGTCTGGAAGCTGAGGTTCAACGCGAAACAGTGCAAAGTGATGCAGCTGGGAGGGAAACCCTAGGGCAGAGTACTGGCTCAATGGGAGTCAGGCTCAGTACCTCACAGAAAGAGAGGATTCTGGGGTCATCATCACTCCCAAACATTCAAGCCAATGCAACAAAGCATACAGTCAGGCAAATAGAATGTTGGGGTACATAGGAAGGGGAATCAATAGCAAGAGAAAAGAGGTAATTCTCCCCTTTATAGGTACCTGGTGAAACCACACCTATTCAGTTCTGGAGCCCCCACCTTAGTAGGGACAAGAATAGGCTGGAAACAGTTCAGAGAAGGCAACAAAAATGTTACAAGGACTCCTAGGGCTCTAGTACAATGAGCATCTACAGTCACTGAATATGTACTTGCTCGAGACAAGGAAGGGAGAGAGGATATGACTGAGACACTAAAGTTCATGAATGGTTTGAATAGGGTACCCTACACCGAGCTATTCAACAGGGTAGAAGGTTCACTAATGGGGTCACAAATGGAAACTGCAGGAGAGAAACTTCAAAAGGGAGTTGTGGAAACACTACTTTACTGAAAGGGTCGGATGCACAGAATGGCCTGCCTGCAGAGGTGGTGGAGCTACGACCATAGCAGCATTAAAGACTGGGTGGGACAGAACAAAGGAAAGCTCTGAAGCAATGATGGACCAATTCCATAAGTGGGGCTAGGTCCTGGGACCAGTAGAAGGTCTCGGAAACTCATGGACAGGCTAGATGGACTCTTGGTCTCCTCATCATCATTTTCTATGTTTCTGTGTCCATCATGATGGATTCCATTGATGAAAAA
This sequence comes from Neoceratodus forsteri, assembly GCA_016271365.2. Lineage (NCBI taxonomy): Eukaryota > Metazoa > Chordata > Ceratodontiformes > Ceratodontidae > Neoceratodus > Neoceratodus forsteri. Next base: position 1,420,071,824 of record CM057450.1, read on the forward strand.
CCTGGAGTTAGGTACCCCTTACTGGACAGGAGAGGTCTGCCTTGAGCAGCTGAGGCAGGACCGGGGCTGTAAGTTCAGAGAGTGGCACTAGGCACTTCAGTGACCTGCGTCTTTGGCTCTTTCTTTTATGAATGGGCGGCTGAAACTTGATTTGAGCTCCTTGCATTTGCCTGGAAAGGACTGTTTACTATGGGAAAAGCCTCTGGGGATAGGATGGAGAAGGCCTGTAAATCTTGTTAGTTGTCCTGGTTTTCTGGGAGGCTCAGACTGCTCCACCCGCTGACCAAACAGGTAAGAACCATCAAAGGGACTTTCATAACCTGCTGCTGGACGTCACTGGAGAAGCCAGATGTAGATGTCCAAAGCCGAATGTCTTCCAATACAAATTCCTGCAGCAGTAGACGTGAGGCAGTGTCAAAGGCATCCATAGCTGCCTTTAAATGATGACCGTTATACTCAATGCCATGAGGAACAGTCTGAAGAATCTTGTGCTTAGTCTCAGATACAGGCAAGGATTCTGCTAGAGACTTAGAGAGGTCGAAGGGCATCGCATACTTGGAAAAATACCCTGGTAGCGGACTATCCTCACACTAAGGGATTAACAACAGCAAACCCCAATAGTGCCCATCTTGCGCAACTTCCTATTGATGGGGTGTGCAGCGACTTTCTGAGGAAGAATGGCCATGTCATTCTCAGCCAAAATGGCAATACTGTCAGCAACAGGCTCGGAAAAAAGATAGGCCTTGTCCTGGGGGGCCATATACTTAACGATCTTATCTGCTCACAGATAGAGGGGACAGACGAGGTCTATTACATACTGCATCCACAAAGAGTCTTGAACCAGGGGAATAAGATGTATAAGATTGACAGGCATGGTAGAAATGTTGAGCCATTCCAGACGAAGATGTTTCCCGGGTCAATGGCAGAAGGCTTAAAGCAAGCACTGCATACATGCGAATAACAGCCTGAAAAGAAAGGTCCTCCTGGGTAGCAGGAGAAGGGCATGGAGTCGAACTGTCAAGCTATAAAGCAGTCGTCATCACCACCCTCAGAAATGATGAGTTCAGGGTCAGGCTCATCCCCTCCAAATCCTCTCTGGGAGGGGCCTGGGAGAGGCGGACCTCAAGTTCCCCAACTCAGTCCTAGGAGCAAGCAACACCAGAGATACTGGCATCAGCAGAGGAGGACCCAGCTGGAGGTGGCACCACCGAAAGACTGGGCCCGCATCGAGTGCCTCGCTGGGCATGCATTCGAAAACAGCGCTGGGCCAGATCCCAAAGGGCCTGGAACCCAGCACTGAGGTCTAGCAGGCACTGGATGACTGGCATGGTACTGGGGTCAGTCCCAAAGCACTGACACTGAATGGGGTGCAGCCAGTGGAACAGGCATTGGCAGCGCTATCTCCAGCAAGGATCCGGATGTCGCTGATGAAGCCAGACACTCTAAACTGGAAGACCCCTGACTGCAGTTCCAATGCCCCTAGCCCCAAAGGGCCTGGAGGCAGCTCTTCAAGAAGAGGCAAATGAGCCAGACACTGTACCCACTGTCCATAAGAGCTGCCCAGTAATGAAACTGTCCACGGCATTCCACAGGAAGACAGAGAGGACTCCAGGCCCAAGACCTCGAGCACTCATGAGCAGAAGCCGTCAGCGAGGCACAGGGGAAGGCCTTATGCTCCGGGACACAGAGGACCGTGCGGTAAAACTACCAGACAGCAACCTCAAGTGGTACCATTTGTTCCCCTTCTGATGGGAAGAGGAAGAACTTGAGGCTGAGCAGTGCCGGGTCCTTGAGCAGGACTGGGAAGGGGCCCACTTCTTTTTGTGTTTGCAGGAGGGCTATCCTCCCTCCCGAACACAGGCCCACCTGTCAGAACCCTCCCTGAAAGGGAAGTGGACGTACACAGCCCCCCCAAAGCAGCATGCTTGAAGAGGCTTCCTACTGTCACCACCCATGGCCTTAGACTGTTGCTCAGTAGGATTCAGAGAAACTGACAAGGAAAAATTAAATAAAATCACTGACACAAAAATAAACATTTGCTTTAAACACTAAAACTGAAAAGAACTAACACTGCTGTTGTACATACATGAAATTCTGACTCCGGAGGCAAGCAACGTCTTCAGTGAAGTACACTTGATGGCAGGGAAAAGAAGGAACTGAGGCGGTTGGGAGGTAAGCCATCTTGCGCAGCCTACTTGGTGCCCGGCCCTCCTAAAGCGCTCTTGCGCCTGCAGGGTCCTAGCACCGCTGTCTCAGATAGAACCCATTGACATGAATCAATGGTGAAAACTGATTGCTGGAAGATCAGTTCTTTAAATATTCCACATGCTCATATTTTAAAATGAAATCATAGATGTGGGAAGAACAACGGAGAAATAAATTATCTATTTACTCTAACAATGTTATTTTAACTGGGGTATACTATTTCTCCATCACTGTATGCTTCAGTTCCGTAATGTGTCTAATATTCAAACATGCTGTTGATGTACTGATGCATACCCTCATGGAATTCTATATCTGCAGAAATGCACAGAAAACAAAGGCAGGATGCAACATTTTCCTATGTGTGCAAAACCAATCTATTTGTTCTTTGTTGTAGAATAATCCTTTGATACTTAAAGAGTACGTTACAGTCAGGTTATCAATCACATGCTCTGCATTGCACGTTTGCCTCAGTGCTGTTCCCATGGTAAATGGTTGATTACTTAGCAGTAACCCACCCCTGAAGTGCCTTACTGTGACCTAAAACACAATAAAATTATCAATAAACAAAAACAACAACAGCCACAAGAATTCATCAATGCCTACCTGGATAACTGCCCCTGCTTAGCGCAATGGCAAAGCACACGCATGAACTGTGGGGAATTGTGGTATTCCACGAGTCACTGCCTATCAGAAGGCAGCATTTCTTCACTAATGAGAAGTACACTCCTATCCCAAGACAGCCACCTGCATGAAACCCTCTTGGTCAATTTCTGTACCACTGCCACACCCACAGACTACTGCTCTGGCTAGTCCCCCCTTACCATTTTCGGCTGTTCACCTGAATTCCCCAATCCTATATCCTCCCACCTCTGCTGCACTTGAGTCCAACTGGTGCAGTCGATACCTCACTAGGAGTTGTTGAAGGGTTAAGAAAGGAGACTTGGCTCCATTTTCCTGAGCTACCAGGCAGCGAAGGAGGTGCCGGAATTCTCGGAGGCACAGTACTCAGCCTTAGATAACTGGACTGAGACTTCTGTCCAGGAATTTAAAACAAACTTCCTATATGAAACATGCACACATTGATACAAGGCCGACAAACAGATCAACTCTGGCTAATTTTTGAATAAAAATATGGCAGAATTTCAGGAAACTTGCCAAATTCCCACAGAACCCCATGCAAGCATTTCTTGCAAAAAATAAACTACAGAACTTCAGCACAACAAAATGTACAATTCAGCAGGTGTGATCCTTCATGACCAGCAAATCCACTAAAACCCAGCGGTTACAGCTAAGATGTGGGACTAGCTTCTCACTGTGTGCTCAAAATACAGGTTACTCACCTGTAACAGGAGTTCTAGGAATGGTATATGTTGTTCATCCACACTATCTGGCAGGTTCCTTGCCGCTTTAAATCTTGCGGAAGGTCTTCAAGCTAGCTCCTCCACCCACACCGGTGGTAAAACTCTTGACTCCGCCCCACTAGCGCCAAGATCTGGCCGCTGGAAGCTCAGGTTGTGCGTCAGAGCCAGGAGGTCGGGGAGTTTGGATGAACAACATATACCATTCCTAGAACTCCTGTTACAGGTGAGTAACCTGTATTTCTAGGGACATGGATATGTTGTTCATCCACACTATCAGGCGAGACTCTAGGAGTTCTCGGGAGGAGGAGGCAAGGCACACCCCTAAATACTTACTTGGGGAACAAAGATTGAGAACCGAGGCCCCAAAACCAGCATCCCGGCGTGACTCAAGGTCGATGTGGTAGTGGGAAATAAAGGTGTGTGCTGACTTCCAGGTAGCAGCCATGCAGATTTCCTGGATAGGGACATCCTGGAAGCAGCCACCGATGCAGCAGTATGGCGGGTAGAATGAGCTCTTATCCTCTGGGAGGCTCCATGCCCGCCAACTCATAGCAGAGATTTATGCAGGAGGTGACCCATCTGCCTATCGTCCACTTGGCTGCAGGTCTGCCAGGTGCGGCTTCAGCGTAGGGTGACAAACAGCTGGCGAACCTCTCCCAATTTCAGCCGTGCGCTCCATATAATAAGCGGCGCCCTTCTAGGGAGTCCAGAGTATGGAGCCTATATTCGGCCTCCGAGGTGTGACTGGGGTAGAACACCGTGAGTCAACACCTGATTAAGGTGAAACTCCGACACCACCTTCGGAAGGAATTTCGGTGGGGGCGTGGGACAACCTTGTCCCTGTGGAAACCAGGTAAGAAGACTCGTGCTAAGCGCCTGGAGTTCTCCCATCCTTCTGGCTGATGTGATAGCCACCAAGAAGGCGATCTTCCACGACAGGTGGGAGACCACACCTGTGCATTGGTTCGAATGGCTTGCCCATGAGCTTTGCCAGTACCAGCAGTAAATCCCACGGAGGTGGGGGTTCCCGCACTGGAGGAAATGTGATCAAGGCCTTTGAAAAGCGCCCGACCACTTTTTCCTGCGCCACTGACTGCTGACCGCCCGCGCCCGGTAAGCAGAAATGGCTGCCAGGTGCACCTTATGGTCATCGCCGACCTAAGTCCTTGACTAGATAGGGGACCATAGATAGTCCAAAATGCTTGCCACAGGACACGCAGAAAGGGTCCAACCCTTTTTCCCCCGACACCAAATGGAGAACCTCTTCCATTTGAAGGCATAGCATTTTCTGGTCGACTCCTTCGGGACGCCTCAACGACGTTGAGGACCTGGCCGGAAAGACCCAAGGCCTGGAACTCTGCCGCCAGGAACCAGGCCGTCAGGTGCAGGGATTGAAGGTCCGGATGGAACACCTTCCCTGATTGACTGAGGAGGTCCGGGCGAGCTGGAAGCTGCGCGGAGTCCTGGAGCTGAGACTGAGGCGATCTGGGTACCAGAACTGGCGAGGCCAGTCTGGGGCTATCAGAATCACCTGCGCCTTGTCCCTCCTCGCTTTCAGCAGGACCCTGTGAATCAGGGAACGGGGAAAGGCGAAAGAGGCCGGGGTCCACGGCCTCGAGAAGGCATCCTGCAGCGAGCCCTGCTGAGGGGCGGGCATGAAACAGCCTCAGCTTCGCTGTCTCCCTGGAGGCAAACAGGTCCACCAGAGGAGGCCCCAGCGGAGAACAGGTCTTGTACTATCTCCGCAGGAGAGACCACTCGTCCGATGCAGCCCCTATCCGGCTCAGGGCATCGGCCAGGGTGTTGGAGGCTCCTGCCACATGAATAGCCAGGAGATCCGCCTCCAGGCTGCGCACTAGTGACCAGATGCAGAGCTTCCTTGCATAGGGGCAAGGAGTGCATCCCGCCCTGGCGGTTTAGATAGTACATGGTGGTGGTATTGTCCGTCTGGACTCGGACCACTTGACCCCGGAGAAAGCGGAGCAAAGGCGGTGAGAGCTAAGCGGACTGCACGGAGCTCCAGCAGGTTGATATGGCATCGGGACTCCTGGGGACCAGAGGCCATGCACTCGATGTTCCCCAGATGGGCACCCCAACCCATCAAAGAGAGTGCCGGTCGTTAGGGAGACCGTCGGCTCGGGCGGACAAACGGATACCCTCCTGCAGATGAGATGGAACGGTCCACCACTGGAGGCGTTCCACATCTCCTGGGTCGTCCACACGCCGCTGGTCCAGGGGATCGCAACGCTGTGACCACTGACTGGCCAGTCCCCACTGGAGGCGCATGTGCCAGCGTGCCCAACGGACTACGCTGTACAGGCCGCCATGAGACCCAAGTCGTTGAGGATTTCCGGCAGGGCGCGATTGCCCAACCAGAAATGACTGGGCAAAGGAGGAAAGAACTCGGCCCTGTCCGCCGGGAGCCGTGCTCTGGCTCGAAGAGAGTCGACTCTGCCCGATGAAAGATATCACCTGCTTGGCTCGAGTTCCGACTTGGCCTCGTTGACCAGGAGGCCAAGTTGAGAGCAACCCGGAGGCCAGATCTCTGGACCGCCCACCTCCAACCTGGAGGGGGCTGCTATCAGCCAATGGTCCAGGTAAGGGTACCCCGGACCCTCGGCGCCCAGGAAAGCTGTCACCGCTGCGATGCATTTGGTGAAGACCTGGGAGCTGAAGAAAGGCCGAAGGGCATGGCCTGGAACTCAAGAGGGATCCCTCCGCCCTGAGCGGAGGAATCTCTGATGAGACGGACGGATAGGGGCGTGAAAGAACGCGTCCTGGAAGTCAGAGAACAGAACCACCGCCGTGTTCCAGAGATGGTATTATCTGAGCCAGAGTGACCATTCTGAAGGTTCGAGACCTTAGGAACTTGTTCAGGTCGTGTAGGTCCAGGATGGGCGCCAGCCCCGTCCGTTCCGGGACCAGGAAGTACCTGGACACGAACCCCAGTTCTGATGGTGGGTCCTCTATCTCTTTATCACCCCTTTAGAAGGAGTAGGGTGATGTCGGCTCGACGAGCCTGTAGAGATTCTGGGACCCCGAAGCCCCACGGGAGGCGGCCCTGAAGGGCGACCTCGCCCGAGAGGCAGGCCTCTTCCTACCACCTCAAAACCCACCTGTCCGTGGTAACAGCGGACCAGGCGGAAAGGAAGTGTCAAGCCATCCCCCGGGGAACCAGGGCGAGGTGGCGGGATGGGCGACACCCTCAGCCCGCCTTTGCAGGCTTGGAGGAAGGACCGGCCGAGGACCACCAAGGCCTTTTCCTCCTTGCTTCCTATTTGAGGAGCTGGTGGCTTGGGCTTGGAATACCAAGGTCTAGCCTGCTGGCCCTGGCGCTGATGTGGGGCGGACGTGCAGCGGGAGCAGAGGCGAAAGGGTTTAGGCTGAGGCTTGACCCTTGTCTCTCTGAGCAGACGAGACCGAGTCCAAGGTGGCATTGCACTTCGATCCTCTGGAGGTGGCCTTCCACTCCAGGGCCAAAGAGGTCTGTTCCCAAGAAGGGAACGTCCATAAGCTTGTGCTGGGTATCGGTGAAAGTGGATATCCTCAGCCACGCCCGCGATGCATAGCCGAGCGGCCGCCACTGACCGGGCGCAAGAATCCCTATATCCAAGGCAGTCTGGAGCTGCTGCTTGGCTACTGCTCTGCCCTGGTCCCGCACCTGCTTGACCGTGGTCTGCAGGTCGGCGGGAAGATGAGAGACAACCTCATCCAGGGGCCCAACAGGGCATGGGAGAAGTGCGCCATGAGGGACGGCCAACTGGCCTGGCGAACCAAGAGAGGAGGCAGCATACACCTTCCGTCGGCATAGTCCAACTTCTTGGATCTTTGTCGGCGGTTTGTCCACGTCCCTGGCATTGCCATGGCGCAAACAGCTGTCGTGACCAACCCTTCAGCGAAGGGTGTTCGAAAACCGGACAGAGAGCCCGTAGGGACCGCTACTTCCTGGCCATCCTGGCCGGCGGCGCAGGACAGGAAGCGGACGCTGCCATAATTCCAGGGCCGGCCGACAATGGCCCGGCCACGGAAAGGCCTCCGTGAGAGAATCCCTCGGTCCAGGATCTCAGTGAGGGATATCTAGCCCGTTGGATACGGGTTCAAGCTTCATCCCAGTGGATTCTGAGATGAGCCTAAGAAGTCGAGGAAGGACGAAGGGCTATCGTCACTGACTGCCCCCAGAGGACTCCAAGTCAGGCGGCTTGGAAAATAGGGAGGAGTCATCCGAATCCAGACGAATCGAAGAGCTGCCTGGAGCGGAGCCACTCTCCACTTGCCGAGGCTTATCGGGCGTGGTGACCGACAGCCTGAGGGGAAGGCCCTGGGCCGACCGTGAATCTTTCAGAGGTGCCCCTACTGTCGGTTAGGCGGTTCCACGAAATTGGTGGGGCAGCTGGAATAGGTCGAACAACGGCCTGGAAACAGGCTCCTCGACCACCACGAGGGTTGATTCGACTGGTCGGTGGCAACCATTTAATGGCGGAGAAGAGGCCTGAGCGGCTTGTTGCCAGCCAGTAAAGTTGTTGCCACATGAGGTCCTCATATTTTTGGCGCAACTTATGCGAAGCCTCCCCTCATCCGAGGAGGAGGAAGATGAGGAAGCGGCGGCAACGCCGCTTACTGCGATGCCGAGACCGAGACCGTCTTTGTCGGCAGGGAGCGGCTGGACCCCTGAAGATGTCCGAGACCGAGACCGAAAATCTCGGCCAGGCCGAGGTCGGTGAGGCGGGGAGCCGAGGATCGGCAATCCCTTCGGCTCGGTCGACAAGACCGGCAGCTTTGGGGCGGAGGCACAGATGAGCCGACAGTATCACAGTCCTCACGGGAACGGGGAGGAGGAATCTCGGCTTCTCCAGCCGACAACCCGTCTAGCAGGTCGAGAAAAATCTCGACCACGTCGTGGTGTCTCAAGTCACCTGGCCTGGCAGGGCACCGTGAAGCCAGTGGCGAAGCGAAAAGTGACCGAAGTCGGGCTGTCGACGAGGCGGGGAAGATCTCCCGCTCCCAGGAGGCGCCGAGCTGGGACTACCCATACTTTCTTCGACCGATGAAATGGTCCCGAAAAAGTTGGACCCTCGCCTTAGTTGAGAGGGTCAGGCAAAGCTCTTTAACGAAGCTGAGTAGGAGGCCCCAAGAGAAAGCGGAACGAAGCGCAGAAGGCGAAGTCGCGGCCTGAGCCGCCTCTTCCTCGAGGGCAACCAACTGTTCTAGTTGTTCAGCGGATCCGCGGCAGCGGAAACCGCCAGTCGAGCCTCCTTGATTTAACCGAGGAAATCTCCTTCGGGCGCCCTAGTTGAAGACGGGCAGCGGTCCTCGAGGACGACCGAAAGGAGGAACACAGATCGCAAAGCCTGCGGGTCGTGCTCCTGGCCAAGGCAGATAAGCGCACGTGGAGTGCGGGTCCGTCGAGACATCTTCTGCCCACAGGGACATCTCGAGCTCGGGAATCAATTTGTCCGCCGCGGCGCGAGGAGAGAACCGAAGAGTAAACTTTTAATTTAATTTTGAAAGTTTCAAACCGAGCTCTTTTTTTTTTGGGCCCAAAGCTTAAGCATGAGGCGTTAAGGAGGGAACCTGAGCTTCCAAGCGGTAAGGAAGATCTCTGGCGTCATGGGGCGGGCGAGAGTTTTACCACCGGGTGGGTGGGAGGAGCTAGCTGAAGACCTTCCGCAAGATTTAAAGCGGCAAGGAACCGCAGATAGATAGTGGATGAACAACATATCCATGTCCCTAGAACAATTGTTTTCCTACTTTGGGGGTGGGGTGGGGTGTGTGTGTGTGTCAAATAACCATGGCAGAATATGGGAAAAGGCTGCATTTTCTACCATTTGGATGCTCTAGTTTTTTTTCTTTTCCTTTACATATCAAGCCTCCGATGTCTACGAACAAATCAAATGGAGAAACAAACTAGAGTCAAGTCTATGGATCCCTCTTACCTGATGTCTTTCATAAATAACTGGAACACTGAAGAGAGAGATCAGAGCTGTGGAAAGAATAAAAACTTCTAAGTGGGTAGATCATTTTTAGGGAAGGGTCAAATTTGTTGTGGTGGGCTGAATGCCAGTTTAACAAGAATCAGTGAATGCTGCTCAGAGATTGGCAGGGTTATATGAATCTCAGACTCCCGCCTGTCAGCTTTTTTTTTAAGCATGTGACTTTAGTAGTTATGCACCCACACCTGCGTAGTCACCCAGCTTTCCCAGACTTATTCTGGTACTCTGTTCTTCTATGGCTTAACCCCCGAAACCCAAAATGGTGCGGGTAGCAAGGCTCACCAACTTCCATCACAGTTCCAGATGCAGTGGGAGAAAGTACCACGCCAGTGGTGTGAGACCTACAAGGCCAGATTTCATTCTGCCTGGTCTGGGCATCCTTCCGTTCTATTCCCAGATCCACAGGATGCCAGCGGCGAGGGTGCTGAGCATGCAAGTTGTGTAGCCAGCAGGAGCCAACATCCTCCCTCCCACTAGCTGCTCCCAACTGCATTGCCACCTGTGGCCACCCAGGTGACAGTCCTGCAGTGGGGCACTGCCCTCCCTCCCCTACCTATGCAGCGTGCATTGGAACCAGCTGCCTCCCTCACTCCCCTACCTGTGCAACGTACATTGAGCCGGCTACATCGGCCCCCTACCAGCAACGACATTGAGCCGGCTGCCCCACCTATGCAACGACATTGGAGCCGGGCTGCCTCCTCCCCAAACTGTGCAATGTACATTGGAGCCGGCTGCCATAGCTCCCCTACCTGTCAACGACACTGAGCCGGCTGCCATCGCCTCCCTACCTGTGCAACGTACATTGGAGCCAGCTGCCCTCCTCCCCTACCTATGTAACATACACTGGAGCCGTCTGCTCTCCCTCCCCTACCTATGCAACATACATTGGAGCCGGCTGCCCTCCTCCCTAGCTAAGCAGCGTACATTGGTGCCGACTGCCCTCCTCCCTTACCTATGCAGCGTTACATTGGTGCCGACTGCCCTACCTCTGCAACGGCATTGGAACCGGCTGCCCTCCTCCCTACCTATGCAAGCGTACATTGGAGCCGGCTGCCCTCCTCCCCTACCTATGCAACGTACATTGGAACCAGCTGCCTCCCTCCCTTCCGTGCAACGTACATTTGGAGCCAGCTGCCCTCCCTCCCTACCTATGCAGCGGCGTACATTGGAACCCAGCTGCCCTCCCTCACTGTCCTACCTGTGCAGCATGCATTGGAGCGGCTGCCATCGCTCCCCTACCTGTGCAGCGTACATTGGAGCCGGCTGCCCCACCTATGCTAGCGTACATTGGAGCCGGCTGCCCTCCTCCCCAAACTGTGCAATGTACATTGGAGCCGGCTACCATAGCTCCCCTACCTGTGCAGCGTACATGGCGGCTGCCATCGCTCTCCTACCTGTGCAACGGAGCATTGGAGCCAGCTGCCCTCCTCCCCTACCTATGTAACATACACTGGAGCCGTCTGCTCTCCCTCCCCTACCTATGCAACGTGCTGGAGCCAGTTGCCCTCCCTCCCCACCAAACAATGTAGATTGAGCCGGCTGCCCCACGTGGTGCAACATACATTGGAGCCGCTGCCCTACCTGCACAACATACACTGGAGCTGGCTGCCCTACTTGTACAACATACACTGGAGCTGGCTGCCCTACCTCCCTACCTGTACTACACACTGGAGCCGCTGCCCTACCTGTACAACATACATTGGAGCTGGCTGCCCTCTCTCCCCTACCTGTGCAGCATGCATTGGAGCCGGCTGCCCTACCTGTACAACATACACTGGAGCTGGCTGCCCTCCCTCCCCTACCTGTGCAACATACATTGGAGTTGGATGCCTCCCTCTCCTGCCTATGCAATGTACATTGGAGATGGCTTCCTCCCTATCTGTGCAAGCGTACATTGGAGCCGGCTGCCCTCCCTCCCCTACCTGTGCAACATACACTGGAGCTGGCTGCCTCCCTCCCCTACCTGTGCCACGTACACTGGAGCCAGCTGCTCTCCCTCCCCTACCTGTGCAGCTACATTGGAGCCGGCTGCCCTACCTGTAAACATACACTGGAGCTGGCTGCCTCCCTCCCCTACCTGTGCAACATACATTGGAGCTGGATGCCTCCCTCTCCCTATGCAATGTGCATTGGAGATGGCTTCCCTCCCTATCTGTGCAGCGTGCATTGGAGCCGGGCTGCCCTCCCTCCCCTACCTGTGCAACATACACTGGAGCCAGCTGCTCTCCCTCCCTACCTGTACAGCATTACACTGGGGCCAACTGCTCTCCATCCCTACCTGTACAGCGTACACTGGAGCCAGTGCCCTCCCTCCCCTACCAGTGCAACATACACTGGAGCCAGCTGCTCTCCTCCCTACCTGTGCAGCGTGCACTGGAGCCAGCTGCTCTCCATCCCTACCTGTGCAGCGTACACTGGAGCCAGCTGCTCTCCCTCCCCTACCTGTGCAATGTACACTGAAGCCAGCTGCTCTCCCTCCCTACCTGTGCAACATACACTGGAGCCAGCTGCTCTCCCTCCCTACTTGTGCAGCGTACACTGGAGCCAGCTGCTCTCCCTCCCTACCTGTGCAGCGTACACTGGAGCCAGCTGCTCTCCCTCCCTACCTGTGCAATGTATACTGGAGCCAGCTGCTCTCCCTCCCTACCTGTGCAACATACACTGGAGCCAGCTGCTCTCCCTCCCCTACTTGTGCAGCGTACACTGGAGCCGGCTGCTCTCCCTCCCCTACCTGTGCAACGTGCACTGCAGCCAGCTGCTCTCCCTCCCCTACCTGTGCAACATACACTGGAGCCAGCTGCTCTCCTCCCTACCTGTGCAACATACACTGGAGCCAGCTGCTCTCCCTCCCCTACCTGTGCAACATACACTGGAGCCAGCTGCTCTCCTCCCCTACCTGTGCAACATACACTGGAGCCAGCTGCTCTCCTCCCTACTTGTGCAAGCGTACACTGGAGCCAGCTGCTCTCCATCCCCTACCTGTAGCAGCGTGCACTGGAGCCAGCTGCTCTCCCTCCCCTACCTGTGCAATGTACACTGGAGCCAGCTGCTCTCCCTCCCCTACCTGTGCAACATACACTGGAGCCAGCTGCTCTCCCTCCCTACTTGTGCAAGCGTGCACTGGAGCCAGCTGCTCTCCCTCCCCACCTGTGCAACATACACTGGAGCCAGCTGCTCTCCCTCCCCTACCTGTGCAACATACACTGGAGCCAGCTGCTCTCCCTCCCCTACTTGTGCAACGTACACTGGAGCCAGCTGCTCTCCTCCCCTACCTGTGCAACGTACACTGGAGCCAGCTGCTCTCCCTCCCTACCTGTGCAATGTATACTGGAGCCAGCTGCCTCCCTCCCCTACCTGTGCAACGATACTGGAGCCAGCTGCTCTCCCTCCCTACCTGTGCAACATACACTGGAGCCAGCTGCTCTCCCTCCCTACCTGTGCAACGTACACTGGAGCGGCTGCCCTTCCCCCACCCCCTACTCATGCAACGCATTTGAGTCCACAGTCTGAGTTTTTTGTTTGTTTTACAGAATGACTAAACTTACTTGACAACAATAGAAATCCCATTTCTTTAGGCTAAAACAAATACAACCCACTTTGTACAATACTTGCGTATCTGTGAAATCTTTAGACTCACTTACCCAGTATCAGAAGCGCCAGACCATTAAACAAAGCACCAACATAGGTAAGCAACCACATCAACACTGCAAACTGTAGGAAGAAGAAAGAAAAAAAAGGTTGATTATACCAGTAAACCTTTAGATAAAGGTACACATTTCTGCATGGGGTGGGGCGTACTCAATGCTGTCATTTTGAACCTCATACTTTTGTAACACCTTATCCCCCAAGCTTCAAGCAAGCACAGCCTGGTCACCAACATTTTACAGTTACATAACATTCTGGGATCACAAACACGAAAACAATAAAGGAAAAGAAACTAAGAGAAAGGGGCAGTATAGGACCCAGAGAAAGATATGAGACATAAAAACATACACAAGGGACAGTATGTAATATACAACAGGAGTGGGGAATAAAAATGACAAGATTAAAAATATATCTTAGTGACATCAGTAATAGCAACATATCAAAAATATCATGGTTACTGTTGTCACAATGGATATTTTTTCAGTTACTGTCATCACAGTGGAATACTGAACCAATCAGACAGCAGCTTCTACAATGCTGATGACATCACAATGCCTAGTGCAGCACTGAAGAAAGCAGTTAAAATCGATGAAAAGCAGCAAAATCTTTAAAATAAACTGCAGATTTAAAGCTCTAACTTGTAAATTACTGTTGTAAATATCAAATATACAACAGCGGACTCAAAACATGAGTCAGGAGAAAAATCGTTAGGATTATTCACCTTTAAGACAATGCTGAGACACTGTTAAAGGAATCTTGTAGCTTCTTTTTCTTAAGACCACCCTTATTCAAATCTTTGCCCTTTAGCACTTGTTCCCTTCTCCTGGTCGTCCTGGTTCTCTTACCTACCTGGTAACTGCTACCTGCTCCTGTCCAACTTCCATCAGACTGTCCCTTCCTCGCCCTCCACCTTCCTGTACAACTGTCCCTTTCACTCTATCCTTCCATGTTATCCTATCCTTCCTATTCTACCTGTTCTGCGATGCTCATAAATTGTATTGTTAGCCTATGCCTGTTGCTTTGTATTGCACTTAACCCGCCATCTGTTTGTACAGACTGATGCGTTGTATTGTCTGATGGTCCTTGTTGCATGCATGTAGCATCCTCCCAGGACTTCCTTAAATAAATGAGCCCTCTCAAAGGTGTTTTCTCCCGTAAAATAAAGATTGTTTAATCGATTGACTGTTTACGTTTCTAGAATTACTTTGTTAGATATACTTAAGGTACAACATGTATTGCTTCTCATTTGTAAAAGTGTACTGCCTGTGTTTTGCAATCGTATTGCTGTTTGTATTATTCTTAATTTGCGTCCTCCCAGGACCACCTTGTAAATGAGTTTGCTCAATGGTGTTTTCCTGGTAAAATAAAAACTGAAACTGAAAAATGGGCAATGTATCATAACTTGTGAGAGGCAGGACTTTCATAACTCTCCGCCACTCGTGAGTTGTGTCCGCCCTCACACATTAAGATAAATTGCATATTTTGAGTCAGCCCATTGAATATCCCATATGCATGTTACACATTACATGGGATGCACCTGATATGCTCAGTTTTGCTCCAATTACTCTCTTACTTTCGCCTAAGAGGAGATAGGATATTAGCTATGATTAATTTATGGGTATTTATTGTTCTATATTGTAAAGGAAATGACCAGACATAGACTGTAACTTATTCTTTATTATAATCTTCATGTATCGTGCAGACTGTGTTAAAATTCATTGTACAAATGGGGTCTGAAAATCCTGTAACCTGACTGGTCAACTAGCATCTTTACCCATGGGTAAATCTCATGACAACCCACGAGTAAAGTGCCAGCCAACCAGTTTACCAAAGTAAAAATCACTACACATATTTCCAGTTTTAAAACTCTGATTTGTTCTGCTTAACTCTTGCTCCCGGTTCACTCTAAAGCCAGATGACCTCACAAAACTGGGAAAACACAAAACAAACCAGAGCAAGATAATCTGCAAACACCGAAAATAATAATATTAATGACAAAAACAAACAATCAAGAAAAAAAGGAAAGTCCTCTTCATCACTGCTCACACACACACACACCTCGTTCCGGCTGCACTATCCACCATCTACACAGTAACTAAAACATTACTGCAGCAACAATCCCAGCTTGCCTCTACTGCATCAAAGGAATATTAAAGAAAATTTCTGATGTAAAGCTACCACTCGCAGTGTGGTAGCTGTCCTCGTCGGCAGTTATTCTAGCCTTGTTGTAATGAAAAACAGCAGCCCGTGCCTTAATAATACTGCTTTCGTACCTTTTACTGTAGACACTGGAACCCTCTATTCAAGAGTGTCCTGTTATTGGACAACGAGCACCCCACTGAACAGAATTGGGCTTGATTTGCAATTAGTTTTAAGCTACAAAGCGCCCTTGGTGATTAATGAAGGGAACAGCTCGATTAAAAGGGCCATGTTAGTCAAGCGGTTCCTTCATTAATCGCAGTGTGACCATTTTGTAGCCTAAAATGAATTACCAAATCAAAACCCATTCTCGATAAGGGCTGCGTAGCGCTCTCTATTACATGTCATTACATGCTTGAGCACAGGGGCAGGGTGGCCGAACACAGACACTCTGAATAGAGAGGCGGCCCAGTATCTAATGTCTAAGTAAAGTTACGAGCAGCTATTAAGGCACGGGCTGCTGTTTTTCATTATAACAAGGCTAGAATAATCGTGTATGAGGGCAGCTACTATGTGTGAGTGGTAGCTGCTTTCTGATAGGTCGAAATTCACTTTAAAAAAAAAAAATATATATATATATATATTTTTTTTTCAAACTCGCATGCAGAAGAAATACAAAATGCCCCAGCTCCCTTGTCTTTTTTGTACACTCACTCACATACTCACTCTCTCCCCTCTCTCTCAGCACTGACAAACTGCTCCCAGGAGCTGCTCTGTTAGCAGCCCAATGGCACGGAGGGTTGAGGCGCTGGACACCACACCCTGCGCCATGCTGGTGACCTGGGTTTGGGAGTGTACTCCAGTTGTCCAGGGAGGAGTAGGACTGAGTGTCAATGGACTGCTCTCCTCTCCTGGGGTGGGTGATGTTCCCTGCAGTTCTAGCAGCTCCTGGTAGGTAACTAGGAGAAATGCACCTTAGAGGCGCCAGCGTGCACTGGGTATAAGGGCGTCATCAGGCATCATGCGCATGTCTTGGCAGGAACATGCATATCACGCTCAGACACCATTGCATGTCCGAGCCTTGGACCTCAAAATAATGTGGGGAAAAAACAACACTCAGGAGGCGACAGTGACCTTGAGGGACCAAGGCCCATATGCCCAGCACCAGAATCATCATGATCAGCTCCCCAAGCTTTCGCTCCACTCTTGGACCCGGCTGTCTGGATTCCAGAAAGGACACCAGGTAAGGAGTTTAGTGGCCTCACCCGGGGTACAGATCACGGGGGCTGGCCAGGGAATCGCAGGGTTGGGATGGGTGTCTCTGTCCCGATACACCACACCAGGCGTGGGTAAATCACACCATAACCCATAGCCTGTTGTGGCTTACTCTTTAAAGATTACATTAAAAGAAAAAGAAAAAAAAAAAAAAATGGATGAAGGAAAACTGTAGAACCACTGACCCCAGGACACTCTTGAAATGACAGGTTTTGATTTCATGGGTTTTGTCTGGCTCCTGTGCGCGAGTACTCAATCCACAACCTCCCTCCCAAACTCTCCCGACTACTCACAATCTTCATCTACTACGTTAACAAAAACAAAGGGAGATACAGTTGCTCCACTACAGCAAGTAATCTGGTTCCAGAAGCTTTCGGAATGCTGCCAGAAAGAGTAGCGAGGGCTGGCCCCAGCCCGATGAACAGTTATGTCTTTAAAGGGAACATAAAGGAGCCAGCCCATTGGTATCACTACCATGTGTGACACCAGCTGCTTGGTTTGCAACAACCCATGTTTTCCAGTGTATGTGTGTGCGTCGTGGGGGTGTACATTCAAGCGGATGTTCAGGTCACGATCTCTGCTGCTGCACTGCCACCTTGGTGGCCAGTGGTAACAGTGCAGCAGAGTACTGCGAGGGGATGTTGTAGGCTTCACACTGAATATACTTTGCATGCACATGCTTGGTACTCAGTGCATACTGGTCTTTCAGGAAGTGGAACAGACAAAACAGGAAGGAAGAAGAAAAAAAAGGAAAAACCGTGGTACACAAGATGATCCTAGCAACATACCACCTCCAACTGGGTAGCACTTTACCTTCACCCGAGGCTTCTCTTGCCCCACCCAGGAGGGGATGAGGATTTTGAGGAGGCCACCAGTGACCAGAGGAATAAACAAACTAAGAAGTTAAGGGAACATGAGCTTGATTTTTACTTTCTGGTAATTGCCTGGAAAAGGCCTTGTTAGTCCAGTGGTGTCCTTTATTAATCCCCAACGGACATCATATGGTATTAAATCGAATACAAAGTGGAGCCCCATTCATTTCAATGGGCACGTCCCCGTGCTCTCCTTCTTTGGCCGCCATAGCATAGGAGTATGTTAGAAATAAGAAATGAAGGAATCGGCTGGTAAGGTTTCTGAAGGGGAAATACGATGCTTTATATCACATATTATCAACTATAAATCCAAACAAATACACAGCATTAAATAGGAAACATGGTAGGAACGATTTACGCCAACCTAGAGTATACTATCAGGTAAGGCAAGCCCAAATCTGACAGAAACACTTTAATGGGTTGAGCATAGTCGAGAAAGGGCAAGGGGACTCACAGTCTCCAAGGAAGGCAGCAAGGGTTGGAGAGGTGGAGTTGCAGGAGAACACAACCCATCAGGACAGGTCAGTGGGGTTAGATAGCAGAGTAAAGACAAACTTGCCTGATCTTCCGCCTCCTTCTGTCGTGGCAATTC
This sequence comes from Neoceratodus forsteri, assembly GCA_016271365.2. Classification (NCBI taxonomy): domain Eukaryota; kingdom Metazoa; phylum Chordata; order Ceratodontiformes; family Ceratodontidae; genus Neoceratodus; species Neoceratodus forsteri. The sequence continues at coordinate 1,420,089,903 of CM057450.1, forward strand.
TGTTTCTAAAGGATCAGGCGGCAGCAGACCCAGATGTATTCGGGATTGGGGGAGATCAGGAATCCTGTTTCCATGCAAATTAATCTAGTAATGAAAATGAGCGGGAAGAGTCCATGACACTACAGTTTGGGTTGAGTAGGCATGTCTATGTTAACCCTAATTTCTGGCCAATTTTGACCCAGAGACTTGACTATTGGCATGCATACCCTCTGTGCTAGGCTCTAAAGACCCTGAAGTTTTGGTAAACACTGGTTAAGTAGTCTCAGTTGTAAGCCGCCCGGTGGCGCTGGATGCCACACTTCATGCCACGCTGGCGGGCGAGTTCGAGGACGAGCTCCAGGCCACCCGAGAGTCGATAGGGAGGGAAGGGATTGAGCGTCCAGAGGACTGCGCCCCTTTCCGGGGAAGGACCTGGGATTGTGCCACTCAGAGCGGCCCCTGGTGATGACTAGGGGTTGTGTGGAACTCTGTGGTGCACAAAGCAGACGCTTAGGGGGCGGGGAGACAGCAGGCATCGCTGCTCCTCACCATGGACGCCACTGCACTTCTGTGCTCCGTAAGGAGAAAACAGCATTGGAAAAACCCTCTGGAGCACGGAAGATGATGGACCTGTAAAGGATGCCCGAGGCCCCAGAGAGACAATGTGAGCAAAAAGCAAAAAAAAAGGTCATCTCTAGTTGTAAAGTATAAAAATACAACAAAATGACTAAAACTTAGATGCTTTATTTACCCTCCAGTAACACAGTAACTACACAGATTTGAAACCTGAAAATGTTAGGTTCCTTAGAGCCTGTCTTTTGTTTTTGGGTTTGAAAGAATTCAGTAATACTGACTACTCAAGTGCAGTAGTATTTTCAGTGCTTTTCCCAGTCTCCGACATTCAGTCACCTTTGCATCAGAATGTGCCTTGGAGCCGGACTGTCAGTGCAACGGAAGGGCTGCCACTTGCAGATACCGCGATCAGGATTAAAAATATACCAAGGATGTCAGAGAATGAGGAAAGATACTGAAGGTCTCTGAAAACTCTTCTGCCATCTGGGGTACCACAGGTGATGGTGCACAATGCACGCTGCTTAAGGAGGAGTGATGGCTACTCACTTAGCATGAGCCCGCTTATGGTGTGCATGGAGCACGTTTATAGGCATCCTGTGGCAGAAAACAACCCCAGAAGGAAAAGAACGTTAGGGTGCCGCAGCAGCATGTGCAGCTGTAGGGCACTCTTGGGCCACGTGTCACCTGCAACCAGAGTATACAGCACCCCAGGCGCCCCAACACGCAAGCCTGATGACCTGTCACAAGGGTATTGAATCATGAACCTGAAACCTCCAGGTTAGGCAAATAATGAGCTGGGAGAGCTTTGTGATAACGGCTGAGCAGGCCAACTGAAGGCAGCAGGGGAAAAAATCAAACAAAAACACACCCATGGCATGACCGCATCCTTGCAGACACCAGGAGCCCCTTCCCGTGATTCAGCAGTGTTCTGTGATCCTCGCTACCCAATTCTGACACCAAGAACCCAACTTCTGTGTCTGGAACTAATTTTTTAATGCTGTCCTCCCCTGAAGTGTGTGGCACAGTAAGCCCATACCCTGTGTGACCAATCCCTGCTTCTGACAGCTGGAGCACATTCCATGTTAGAATGAATATATATGGCCTGCGCGCTGGCGCTGAGGGTTAAAGGCACCAGATGCCTCACCGCACCAGGCTGGCGCACCGGGTTCGGAGGCAAGCCCGGCCATCGGGGTTGGCAGGAGTGGGAGGGATCGAGCATCAGACGGACAGCTCTCCCTTCTTGGGGAGGGTGCGGGCATGGTGTCGCCTTCAGCGACCTCTGGCATTGACAGCGTGGAACTTATGCCGCTGTCCTATGGCACTGGGGCTTAACTCGGGCGGATGCTGGCAGTCATTGCATGTCCGAGCTCCGTGGGAGGGAGGAGGGCGGGAGAAAACAAGTATATATATAAAAAAAAATTCCTTCGCTGACAGGCGAAGTGGGTCCAGTAGCAGCTACCCCATGCCCAATGCCAGGCTTTCGAAGTGCTTTCTGGTTCCTCCCCACAAGCAGTGTGCCTGCCAGCATTCTAGATAGAGCTCCGTAGGAGTGGTGGTCCTTCCTGGGGACTCAAAGCTGGGGGTATTATTGTAACATTGTGGAGGGGAGGAGGCTGGCACCCAGACAGTACAACCGAAGCTTCAGGCAGGTGGGCAGAGCCAACGCTGAGAGTCCACACAGGAGAGAAGGTCAGTTAAAGAGGGAGAGAAAAAGAGTAAAAAAAAACAAAAAAACAAAGAATGAATATTCATATTGTGACAGGGAGATCCTGCCACTGTTGAGGACCAGCCTTCTTAAATCTGTTGCAACAGTTCTTTATTTCTTAGCCTAATCTATCCTTTACAATTTCTAGTCCACAAGGTTGGCCACCTATGGCCACCCCCTCCCCGACTATGCTATAGTGTCCTCTTTAATTTTCCTATTCCTCTCAGGTCCTTGTACAGGGCAGTTATTGTTGTGAACTCCAAATTGATGTAAAATAACAGGCTGTGTTCCTCTTTGTTGGGATTTAGTATGCAATAGCACTATGTCATAAAATACCTTGATGTATATACTGTTTGTGTATGAAACCTGTAAATGTTAAAAATACCATGGCACGAGATGTTTCTGATAGAGGGAAAAGTACTAGGTGATTATTATAGAAATTAAGTTACCGAGATAGAGATATCGGAAAGCCCTCTGTTGTGCTGTTAAATGCATGTAAATTGCAGATTGTTTGAGAGGCCCTTTTAATCCATGCATTCCTGCTGTACACTGAGCCACTTTGAAATTTCATGGTAATGTAAGCTATAACCCATGACAGACCATGGTATACAAGGCATTAATGCACGCCTCAGTTGTGTTGTGAGGCAAGGGTCGCAGCCACAGTGACCCTCCAACTAACTGTGAAGTGCATTAATGCCCAGTATACCCATGGCCTGGAGTGGGTTACTGCACTTATAAAATGGCACTTTTCTGAGCTAAAAAATTATCCAAGCTCTATTAAATCTTTTAAAATAATTTTATTTTCCTGTGTCTGTACACCGTGAAGTAGTTCTGTCACGTTATGTGTTTTTCTGCCAGACGCGGAAGCGAAAGACAACATTCATTAGCTTGCAGACAGTGCAGTTTCTCAGCGTCATAAAGCCGTATGTATACTCTGCTCCTTGGCCCTCTCTGAAGTGCAGATCTGGCAGGATAGTAAACATGTACATCTAAAAGGCTCTATCACAAATTAAGCAAACACAGCTGTTACACTACCGCCTGGGACACAACCGTGGCTTCACTGATCTCCGATGACTATGCAGCGACAGACTGAAACAAACCGGCAGCCACACACCCGCAATGCAGGGAATAGAGCGACACAGCTGAGAACATCTCTCTCTCACCATTGTGCCACAGTGGGAGCTACTCACTGTACCTGTCGTGGCCGGTGGGGCGACAACTACCCAACACCTGAAAACCCATCTTCCACAATGTCACCACAACTACCAACACCCGAAAACCCATCTTCCACAATGTCACCACAAGACAGAATCGGGACAGGGGGTGTTGTTATCTCTCTCTCCTCTGTCTGCCGTGACTCTAGGTCTCAGGCAGCATTTATGGCACAAGTCTGGGACAACAGACTTTGATATGGCAGCACTGTCACGGACACACACGGAGAGGCCTGCTGGAGTGAAGAGACAGGGAAGCCATGGAAGGCGGAGTCCTGCTGGGCGGAAATACAAGTCGTAGTACTCTGACTCTCTAGTCTCGGGGCACATGACACACGGGTGCCGATCACTTAACAGGGACTGTGTTTCCCAATTACTGTATGCCTGACACACTGTTTACACAGAAAAATGTATGGGACACACTTAAAACAGCAGACGATGGGGATCTCTCGCTTCCCCACAATTACAAATGGTTGCCGCTCACTTTTGGGATGAGAGGAATGTAACGAGCACTCTATACCCACTGATACTGCTGGTCACCCCATCGCAGCAACTGTGTGTATATTGGGGATTAATAAACGCCATGCAGAGGGTTACAACCAATTAGAGCTGATGTTTTTAATAACCCATTTTATAATTACGTACACATCCCATGATGCTTTGCATTATGGGGGTATGTGTGATGCTGTTTCTTTGAAACTTGGCTTTATTGCCAATGACCTTTGGGGCAACCTTGCTTCAGTGCTTCTGCACTGAGGTTCTTTCTCTTTAACTTTTTTTTTTTTTTTTTAATTTGAGCTCCCCATCACCCAAGCACACAAGACAAACATAAGGATGAAATGGTTTTCACTAAAGTAGGGTTCTCAAATGGTGAGGCCAGCCTCCCCTGGAGAGGCCCCAACTTGTTCCAGGGGAGGCTCAAGCAAGTCTAAAAAGTACTGTATTTAAATTGTTAGTTTTATGTATTTTGTGTGAAGAGATGAAACAAACTGAAAGAGGACAATAGTAGGTGAATTTTATGTATTTATTTACTAATAGGTGACAAGGGAAGGTGAATGAGCCAAGGCTCATTTCAGGTGTACCCAGGGAAGGGTAGGGAATGCATACATTTCAAAAGGTAACTGCAAAACAATCAAGAAATATACAGTGAACAATTGTGCAAACAAATATGAACAATAAACTAATAATGAGTTGTGGTAACTGATCAATTTGTATCCTGATGGCAGAACAGTCCAGATACAGAGGTTGAGCATAGACGTGCAAAGATCAATAGCAGGAAGGAGCAAAGTAATCCCAGAGAAGTTGCTTAGGAGCAGGAAAGGAGGGGCAAAGGAAAGTATGCAGGAAGGTTATTTCATATAGAGAGGAAACAGAAGAAGTAGTCTGACCCCTTAAGGTACTGCAACAAGGGGTAGCAATGGTTCAAGAATGAAAGTAGCAGAGCAAGTAGGCTGGCCTGTGTGTGGGGGGGTTATAATAAGATGAATAATAAAATGTGTTTATTTATTTGTTGTTCAGATAACACATTTGAGCACAGGAACCATTTTCAAAGGTTCCACGTCAGTATAAGACAAAGAACTGAATGGAGCAAATACTCAATGGGGTTTCAATTTTTCATGGGTACTACTTCAAAGTACAATGTGATTTTTTAATTTGGGGAGGCCCAAGATTATTTCGGTTTTTGGGGAGGCTCAAAATCTTTCCCATGGATTTGGGGAGGCTCACTGTGACAAAGTCTGAGAACCACTGCACTAAAGAGTTAGATCAATGGGTCAGTAGGTGCTGACTAAGTGCAGAGGAAGGACATGCATAGTCTGTTGCTGCAAACTGATGTACTGAAGAAGGGATATGCCATTACTGAAGGTTATATCTCCTGTATTTTAAATAAACATCACACAGAGATTGGCGTGTTGAACCTGAAGTTCTGCCACCTGGTCTGTCTGTTATCCTACAACCCCTCCACACATATATTTTATGAAAACGATCACTGAAGTTCATCCCTGTGCCACTAAAGAGCCCCTCTAGACAGCATCCTGAAAACCCTACCTCACCTTCACAGGCAGCCGCTGTCTGGGAAAGGTTACTGCAAACTCATGAGCATTGGAAAAAACATTCACATTGTGATTATCTCTACTACTGTAAGTCGGCAATTACATTTTCCAGACAGTGTCCAGCTGTGAAAGTCAGAGGATGGTTTATCCACTACAGTCAAGTGGGAATGGGGTGGGGCACTGGAGGCCAAAGTCGGCTTGGCATTTGATCAGTGTGTGATGTCAGGGAATGACCCAACTGGGGGTAGGGTGAAGTTGTGGGGTTCTGCTGGATGCCAGGGAAAGACTGGATGAAGGCAGGGTGGGGGTTCCAAGGGCAGGGTGTGAGAGGGGTGCCACTGGATGCCAGGACCTGCCTTACACAAGGGCAAGGTGAGGGAGGGATGTCACTGAAACCAGTGACTGCTTGCCCTTAAAAGTACTGCCAACGCAAGTCAATAAAATGCAGTGTGCATCAGTTAATTAAACATACTTTTAAAAGAGATATATGCATTGCAAAAACGCTACGCTTTAGCATCGGTTAAAGGAACTACAAAGCCACAAAAGAAGGAAATGCAAAGTTAGGGGTAAACAAAGCTGGTGAATGTTATGTAATGGTGTTCCCCAGGATCTGAACGACTGCTCAATGCAGTGCTGGCACAACTCTAGCATTGGCACCCTCTCTCAATGCATAGGTGTGCAAAAAAATTCTGGCATATTTAAACACAGTGCAAGTAAAGGGTAATACCAATGCTGAATCGATCAATTGTTCAAATCCTGAGCAATACCCAAACACACACATACCAACAAGTTGGGACTTTAACATCACATTGCTCTACTTTTGTAACTTTGTCCCTCAAGCTCAACTGATACCCAAATGTATATATATATTTTTTACATATACACTAAATATAAAATACAAGATCAAGACGAATGATATCTAAATATTGGTATACCCCCTCAAAAGAAAAAGTTTTTATTCATGACGCCTAGCCATGCTGGTGAAGTGAAAGTGCAGTGCAGTTGCTGCATAATCAGAAGGCATGCAAGTTGAGACCCTAATGACCCATCAGAAGGGCAAAGGCTGCAATGGCAGAGCAAGGAAAGATTTTCTACCGCTACAATGTGCTGCAAGAAATGATTCACCATGTTTTTGTTTTTATTCTGTTTATGCCCTTCCTCTCCAACAACCTATCTCCCTCAGGAGTTTCCAAGGTGCACCCTCTCCACCTGCTTTATTCAAACACTGCTACTTAACTCCATTTAGTCTAGACTGCCCCCCAAGCTGGGGATGGGGAGGATGGGGTAAGAGATTTACCCCAAACTACTTGTTTCAACAGGAGGTGTCATGCTGGTGAGGCAAGGTCCAGATGTACCAGTCTCTATCATTGTGGGGCGCCGGGCCATTACTCCGGCCCAGAGGGGCATCAAGCTGCATGAATGCTATGCATGTCAGTGCACCATCAGCAACACCCCACCCTCCTGTTGGTCCTCAGCCACACCACCACTTGTGGTCACCCAGGTAATATCAAGGTGGAGGATGGAACCCTGAGAGAATCCCTGGGGCACTCAAACACTCCCCTCTTCCAAACACTGGTCACCCACATGCGAGTGGTAGGTAGGCCAGCTCCACTCTGACATTTCTAACCTCATGGCGATACAATAACCCTGCACAACAGCCCCCCCATACTGATTCCTTTAGCTGCCCCCCTCCCATGATTCCCTTAGCTGCCTACAGGTCAAAGTCCCCTTGTAACAAAATGTACTTGAATAAGTAAGCATCCCTATGTTGCACAAATATTCTGTACTTTGCAAAACCCTAGTTGTACACACACACACACACACACACACACACACACACACACACACACACACACACACACGCGCTTACTTTACTTAAAGAGCTAGTGGAGCCAAAAGAGGCAGACAGGAAAATAATAAACATTTTAAGTAGTAGTCAGTTGTAAAGTACAGTTACGTATGAACGCACTGTGAACAGTAGATCTTCGAGAGAGGCTCTGCAGTAGGTATTCACATACAGGACTGACCCGGCCAAGCCGCCAGGACCCCAAGAAAAATTTCTAGCTAGTAGTCTCTGGTGGGGACCGCTTCCACGGCTAGGTGACTGATGTCAGATAAAGGGGCGGTCCCCACGCCCGCCTTCCAGTTCTTTCCCACCAAGGGCCAAAAGAGGCAAGATGAGACAGAAGAGTATATTCCCCCATGGAAATGGAGCCAAAGAAGCTTGGGGGATGGAGGGAGGGAAGGATTACCTACTGCAAGACCCTCTCCAAGATCTACTGTTCAGTAAGTTTCTGTAACTGTACTATCTTACTTCAAGAGGCTCTTGCGTAGGTATCACATGTAGGACCGAGTCCCAAGCAGTCTGGAACAAGGAAAGCACTCAGGAGGAGGATAAGTATCCATAGCACAGAACTTCCGCTGAACTGGTCTTATGAAGAAGACCTTGAAGCACATCTAACAGCCTGCTCTATGGCGAGGCAATGTCCAAACTGTAGTGTTTCAGAAAGGTATGGACAGAAGTCCAAGCTACAGGCTGCACAGATGTCTGCTGCTGACACATTCCTGAAACAAGCAGCAGAGGCAGCTACTCCTCTGGTGGAGTGACCTCTGACTTGACCCGGCAGGGTCTTGTTGTACTTGTCAAACAGCGATACAGTGAGCTAACCATTTTGATAGGCATTGCCTAGAAACAGCATGCCTTCCTCTTTGTAGGCAAAAGAGACAAAAAGTTGATCAGTCTTCCGGAGATCCTTAGTTCGAGTGGTGTAGTATCTCAGTATTCTATGGACCTCCAAAGAGGTATTCCCTTGATTGGAGTGTTGCATAAAGAAAGCGAGTAGCTCAATGGATTGATTCAACCACCACCTTAAGGAGAAACTTAGGGTTGGTGTGTAGAGCCACCCGTTCCTTGTGGAAAATCAAGTAGGGGATTTTGCACATCAAGGCCTGAAGCTCGGAAATGCGCCGAGCAAAAGTAATGGCATTAGGAAGAGAGTCTTCCAAGAAAGGAACTTGAAATCTGCTGTGGCTGCTGGCTCAAGGGAGGCAGGGTAAGCTTCTCCAAAATGAAATTCAAGTACTTGGTGGGGAAGAGATGCATGGGGGTTTCCAAATGGAGAACCCTCTGAGGAACGCCTTGGAGACTTCCAATTGAGCAAAAGCCCCGCCTCAAGAGAATATGGTAGCTGAAAACGCTGCCTGTGGACCTTTAATGAGGAATGGCTGAGACCCAGATCGAAAAGATGACGCATGTAGTCCAGGACTCTATTGGCTGGGCAAGAGAAAGGCTCAAGTCCTTTGACGTGGCCCAAATGGAAAACTGTTTCCACTTCATAGCATAGGTGGACCTGGTGGAAGGCTTCCTGGCCTCTACCGAGATGTTGGCTATGAGCGAGAAACTCCAAAACGGGCTTTTGCCACGCTGCAGGAGCCACGCATGTAAATGAAGGATTTGAGACCTGGATGAACAAGGGTCCCTGATCCTGAGTCAACAACTGTTGCGACAGAGGAAGTGGAGGTTCCTCTGAAAACTGTTGCAGAAGAGAGGACCATCTTGCCTGGGCCAGAAGGGAGCGATGAGGAACATTCGTGCTCCTCTGATCTGAGCTCGTCTCAGGACCCTCGGAATTAAAGGAACAGGAGGTAAGGCACAGACGAATCTGTCCCTGTGAGAGACAGAGCATCCCACTAAAAATGCCTCGCCCCTGAGTAAGCGAGCAGAAGGCGGAAGTTTTGGCGCTTTAAAGACGTGAAGAGATCTATCCGAGGTGTTCACCATTGCAGAAAGATGTCGCTCTACAACCTCTTGATCCAGTTCCCATTCGTGGGCCCTGGCTGAGGATCGACTGAGGTGGTCTGCCAGCGTGTTTTCTACTCCTGGAACGTGGATGGTGGTCAAGGAAGGTGGTGCTGGGTTGCCCAGATCCATACTCTCATTGCTTCCCTGCACAGATGGTAGGAACGCTCCTCCCTGTTTGTTGAGATACCAGACTACGACATGTTGTCTGTCTGTATGATGAGATGACCAGGAAGGATGAAGGAGTGCAGAGCCTGAAGGGCATAAAGGACTGCTCTCAGTTCAAGCACATTTATGAGCAGATTTTGTTCGAACTGGGACCAGCTGCCAAGTCCTGGTGAGACCCGAGATGGCCTCACCGCCTGATGCATCGGTCGTCAACATCTGGGAGGGGAGTTCCATGTTGAAGTGAACTCCTGGCAGAGGTTCTCTGTACCATCCACCACTGCAAGTCCCTGATCACTAGTACTCGGCTCAGACCAGGGGTTCTCAAATGGTGAGGCCAGCCTCCTGGGAGGCCCCAACCTGTTCCAGAGGAGGCTCAAGCAAGTCTGAAAAGTACTGTATTTAAATTTTGGGTTTTATATTTTGTGAACAGATGAACAAACTGAAAGAGGATAATAATAGTAGGTGAATTTTATGTATTTATTTACTAATAGGTGATAAGGGATGGTGAATGAACCAAAGCTCATTTCAGGTGTAGCCGAAGGGTAGGGAGTGAATACATTTCAAAAGGTAACTGCAAAACAATCAAGAAATATAGAATTAGACAATAGTGCAAATTAATATGAACAATAAATTAATAATGAGTGGTGGTAATTGATTAATTTGTAAACTGATGGCAGAACAGCCCAAACACAAGGGTTGAGATAGAAGTGCTAAGAGCAATAGCAGGAAGGAGCAAAGTAATCCCAAGATGTTGCTTAGGAGCAGAGAAGGGAGGAGAGGCAAAGTATGGGAAGGTTATTTCATATGAGAGGAAACAGAGGAAGTAGTCTGACCCATGAAGGTACTGCAACAAGGGGTAACAGTGATTCAAGAATGAAAATAGCAGAGCAAGTAGGCTGACCTGTGTGTGTGTGTGTGTGGGGGGAGAATTACAATAAGCTGAATAATAATATTTGTTTATTTTAATTATTTGTTATTCAGATAACACCTTTAGCACAGGAGCTCTTTTCAAAAGTTCCAAGTCAGTATAAGACAAAGAACTGAATGTGAGCCATGTACTCAAAGGGGTTTCAATTTATTCATGGTGTACATGCATAAAGTACAGTACATTATTTCTTTGGGAAGGCCCAAGATTATTTCAATTTTAGGGAGGCTCAAAATCTTTCCATGGATTTGGGAGGCTCACTGTGACAAAGTCTGAGAACTATTGGTCTAGACCGTCCAGAGTTTGTCCTATTGAGACTGAAGGCCCACTGAGAAATCTGAAGGATTGACTCTGGCTCCGACCCTTCCGCGACTGGAAAGGAGATGTGCTTGAGTCTGAAGGGTGTCCACGCTGTCTTGAGGCAAAAGGCTTTGCCGATGGTCATGTCCAGAATCGCCCCTATAAACTGGAGGTGTTGCCAAGGGACCAAATGGGACTTTGCCTGGTTGATGGCGATACTCAGGCTGGTGAAAACCTGCAGGGTAAGGGACAGATAATGTTGAGTTCCTCCTGGACGGGCCACAGGAGCCAATCGTCCAGGTATGGGAATACCTGAACTCCTGGGTATGCAGGTGGGCGCCATTACAGACAGGCATTTGGTAAATATTTGGGGGCCAGAAAGACCAAATGAGGGCCTTGAATTGGTAGTGGTCTCCTGAAAGCAAAACTGGAGGAATTTGCGGGAAGGGCATATGGGGATATGCAGGTAGGCATCCTGCATGTCAAAAGCGCACAGCCACAGTCCCTTTGGAAGAATTGGCAAAAGGCTCTGCAGGAGAGCATTCTGAAGCGCTTATACTCCACAAACATGTTCTTGGAACAGAGGTCTAACACAGGCCTCATGTCTCCAGTCTTCTTTGGAACTAGGAAGAAGTAGGAATAGTAACCCATCCCCAAAGGTGGTTGGGGACTGGTTCTATCGCCGCTTTGAAAAAAGGAGGGATTTCCTCTGGGACCAGAGGAAGATGTTCCGGGAGTAAGACGACTTTGGGAGTGGTCTTCGGGTGGTTTCTGTAGAAACTCTATTGGAGTGTCCTGCTGAAATCAACTGGAGCACTCAAGCATCTGACGTTATCCTCCCAACCCAGTAAATGGAAGGAGAATCTTTCCCACCGGTTCCTGTGGAACCTCCGGAGGCAGTGGGAGGCGAGGAGTCAGGAGGTTCGGGAGCAGCGCAGCAGCCGAGACTCCCACAGCTTTTTTGGTAGGGTGAGTCTTGGTTGCTGGAGGGCCTAACTCTTGTTGGCCCGCTGCCCTGTGGTTTTTTTTTTTTTTTTTGTCGGTTCCGGCTCACGGAAAAGGGACATCGCTGCCCCTGAGGGGGTCTGTACCTAGAGTCAACAGACTTGAGTGCAGTGTCCTTCCTCTTGCAGGTCGGTAATGATGTCCTTGACTTCACCTCCCAACAGCACGCAACCCCTGAAGGGGCATCCTGAATAGCGGATTGCACTTCAGGGACCAAACCTGACACACGGAGCCAGGCATGATGCCAAGGCATACGGCGAAAGCAGAGCTCCATCCAGCTGTGTCCACTGCGCCGTAAGTAGCATGAAGCATGTGCCGACTGGCCGAATGAGCAGAACGGATAAGATCCGCACTTCCTGTTTAGTCTGAGACTCAGGAAGTCTGATTTGGATTTCACCTGACTAAGGATGGTCTTCTGATAATCCCCATATGTGCTATATAATTCAGAGCCCTAATTCTCAAGGTAGAAGAGGAATAGATCTTCTTCCGTATTGGTCCAGAACCCTTGATTCCTTATCAGGCAGAGACGAGCTGAGATGTTTGGATTTATGGAGGGCCGTGAGCAGCGCTAATAACGACAGAGTCCGCCTTGGGGTGTAGGTTCAAGAAATCTACTCCTCGGGAGCCTGATATAGCCGGTCTGCCTTCCTCGGAAGGGGGCTAACGCGAAGGTTGTTTCCAATAGTGGAAACAAGGTCTCATGTGAGGCTCTATCCAGGGTGTAATCAATGTAGGAACAGTCTCGGCAGATCCAAGTGGGCGCAAGCTTTTTACGCTGTGGATCTGGCTCCAGTGATTGCCACTGATGAACTTCCTGGGTTTTCTCAGTAGCTCCAGAAAAAGGGATCCTCCGGAGGAGACTTTGGAGGGTCCTTGGCCTGGGGCAATCTGGAGGCGTGGCTCGTCATCCGGAACAGAGCGTCCTCTGAGTCAGAGGTCTCTCGACAAAGATGAGGAAGACTCCTCCCTACGCGGAGAGGGACAGCCCCTTTGGGGAGTTCCTGGGTGCATATCCTCCCCACCCTTGCGCCAGAGGGCTCTCTCTGGTGTCGGGTGGGGGAGGAGTCTCCCCGCCTGATGTAGGGATCCTGTGAAGGGTCCAGCATCAGTAGATGACTCTCTACTTCTCTGGTGAGTTGAACCTTGGCCTCAGCCCACCAGGAGGCCCGAGTCTCCTTCAAATCTGCTGCGGCTGAGGCATAGGTGGCAGAGGAGGAGGGGATACAGATACGAGGATATCCGAAAGAGAGTATCCATAACCTGACAGCGGGAAGCCTGGCATCGGGTATTGAGGCGTTGGGTACTGTGGTGTCCAATACTGTGGAGCCGGGCATGATGGCACCGGTACTAAGGTGTCGGATACCTGGGGCCAGGGACCTGGTGGAACAGAGGGACCTGGCAGAGGCCCAGCAAAGGAAAGGCTGGCCCCGCTGGCGCCGGGCCCGGCGTGGGAGCGCCATCCAGTAGGGACGCCGGCCGTGTCGGGTAAGCCGAGGCCAGGGTGTTTGGTCCCGAAGGAGGGGGCCCTGATGGTAGGTGTCAAGATCCTCTGTGACGACCGGAAGGGAGGATTAGAGTCCCAGGGTCAGCAGAGGAGATGCAGGGACCTCAGAGAGCAACGCACACGCCGGCGGAGAACCTGTAGCATTGGATCAGTCAAGAGGGTCGGGCGTAGGTCTCTTTGGCCGGGCGGGTGCCGAAGGGCAGACGCCTGGTTTATCAGCCGGATTCATGGCGCTGGAGGAGCAGACGTCCGCTTATCAGATCCTTATTCAAGAAAGGCCGTATGGGGATGTGGCCTTGTCGGGCGAAGTTAGACTGTGCGCCCCCGCAGGAGCGAGCGGCTTAGCAGTCTTGTCTGGTGGACATCGGTGGCACCAACGTCCGACTTAGCAGACCTGCTCAACTGCGGCCGGTGGCAGGAAGTGGCTTCCCAGGAGTGGAGTCCTCCTTACCGGAGGCACCCTAAAAGAGCCAGAGTGTGGGCTAGATGGGAGGGACGACACCTTCTTGACACCAAGACGGACATCGGAGCCGTCTCCCGGAGGAGACATTATCTTTAATACCGCGACTCGCAGGAGTTGCGTGGCCGTGGAAGCCGAATCCCGCCCTGGTGCTTCTCCTTTTCTTCTTATGGCCTTCAGCTGAAGTGGACGCCTGCCTCAACTTCTTTAGCTCCTTCTCCATGGATGACATTTTTTTTCTTTAAAGTATGGACTTCAGGGACTGCTGCCTTCTTTTTCGGGAGGAGTTAAATTGTTGGCAGTGCTGGCACTTCTCCACAGGATGGTCTAGGCCAGACAGAAGAGGCACAGGGGCCAACCGTCCTTATGCGGCTGACAGCCATTCGATTTACGGTTTATGAGATTTGGAAGGCGTCAGGGGACTATATACACAACGAATCGAAGAATTAGTCGATAAAGTGAAAAAGTAGGTCAGAAAGTCCGAAAACTATACCGACGAACAACTGATGAGCGTTGAACTCTATCAATCAATCAAAATCTTTATTTATCCAGGCGGGCACCATTGAGCAAGACTCATTTGCAAAGTGGACCTGGTCATGAATACATCAAAGTACAGTACAGAAACAGGTATACAAAATGCAATAATATACAAGGAAGAAAAGTATATACAGTACAGTAAAAGGTTGAAATAAGAAAACAGCATTATTTTACAATTGAAGAAGTCAGCAGATGTACAATCAACCATAGGCATACAGGGGTTATAAGCAAAGATCTTTTGAGTGAGGCAGCGGCAACTACACATATAGGAGAAAGAGGCCATGTATGGGGTGGCAGGTTAGAGAGGTAAAGAGAGGAGGGATATATTACCGATGACTGTGGGAAAAATTGGGCTAAAACCACAGAAAGTGACGGATGGCCGTCGTGGTACTTGTTTATTATGATAATGATGGAGGAGCGTGTAGATAATTGAGACACTACTATAGACGGGTGGGATTTAGTCAGGCTGGAGTGGACAGGGAAGGTGGGTGAAGCAGGAAGAGTTAATAGGGAAAGAGTGAGAACCAGGGATAGAAACATGGCTAACATCAGGATGGAAAGGGTGAGTTATGGACTTGTGGTGAGTGGTGAGGAAAACATTTGCAAGGTGCTTTCATGTAGCTGATCACAGAGTGCCTTGAAGATATTCAGGCTAACAGGGCAGCTCAGCTTCAAGTTCCTTTGAAAACGCTTTCACAATGTGGGTAAAGAGAAGCTTAGAGCAGCTTTGCCTAAACGAAGTTTTGACCCTGGAACTTGGAGGGCAATTAGGAATAGCTCTTGAGCGAGGGTGCCTAACACACTCGGGAATACAATCTGAGACATATGAGGGAGCTTGTTGGTCACCACTCTGAAGGCCCACAGGCGGCATTTCTATTCCTTCTATAGTGAAGGCTAACAATGAGTACAGGGAGCAGTGGTGTGTGGAAAGTGGAAGGCCAGCAATGAACCTGATAACTCTGTGGTAGAGGGTGTCCAACTTAGCCAGTGCAGAGGCTGTAGAGCAGGTCCGTGTATTCTATTAAAGATAGGAAGGTAGCTTGAACCAGTTGAATCTTGGCCTCCTTTGTGAGCAGGTGGTTAATTCTGTAGAATAGTCCTAATCTTTGCCTTAGTTTTTTTGTATTTCTTCAAATGGTTACTAAGGAAAGTTTATGATCGAGCCAAACTCCTAGATATTTGAATTTAGCTACATACTCTAGTGTTTCTCCAAGAACAGTGGTAATTGTGGATAGCCCCTCCAAGCAGGAACTGCTGCATGCAAGGAGGGGAGAAGAGCATGGCTTTTGTCTTTTCGCATTGAGCAAAAGCTTTTGTTTATGACCTGGTATTGTAGAAGGTTAAATTCAGCTTGGAGGTCTTCAGAGGCTGCTTCCGGTGGGACGACTCAAGCACAGTACAGTGTCGTCTGCGAATAAGGGATGTTGCTGTTTTTCCTCTCTACCGCAAGGAACTTTCACAAGTCAATGGCGGAAAGAAATGGAAGGCGGGTGTGGGGACCGCCCCGCTATACTAGTCGCCCGGCGTGGGGAGAGTCCCCTCCGGACGGGTCAGTCCTATATGTGAATACCTACTGCAAGAGCCCTCTCAAGTAAGATCTTTATTTCTGAAGTGTTCCTTTTGCTCATCAGAAAGTCTTCTATGTGATAATACTGTGCTGGATGTGTGGCACAGCTCTTAGCCTGGCAGCTGACATATCTATATCTATCCCTCACTATATCATCAGCAATGTGATCCCACGGACAGTGACATCACAGGTGAATGACCGGACAGTCACTCACTTGTTGTTCCTAAGTAGCAGTGATGTCAGTCAGTGAGGTCACAATGCTGATGATGTGTGGGCAGTATATCAGTTACTGGGGCTGCCAGGCTAAGAGCTGTTCCAATAACAACACACCTACTAACATCAGGTAAACAATCTTCTAATTAAAACAAAGGAAAAGAAAAGTACCTCAGATATAAAAGGTAATGGTTGGCTGCTTTTAAAATCTAATATTAGTGTTAGGCAGTACACTAGCTCTTTAACAATAACAAAATAATAATACAAAATAACTGTGCTTTTGTATTAGAAGTCTATGGCTGGTTTTTAGAAACTCCAGCTCATACATACTACATGTCTGCCAAGAACTGGAGATACGCCCAAGTCAGGGTACAGGTCCTCATCGACTCTTAAGTTGCACAACAGCTGCATTTCAGAATTCCTACATTAATGAGCTTTACAACTAAAGATCAGAGATCTGATTTTTCAATTCAACTATGTCAAACCCACAGCTCTCCTGGAATGATTAGGGTCCTTGTTCCATGTAGACATTTGTAATATGTCCGAAGAATTATAACAGACTCGTGTCTACAGCTGTACTACACTACGTCAAACATTTACGGGCAGTTTTCACCTCAGTTTTTCTGCCACTAGAAATGTTCCTGTTGTCTTACCACACCCACCATTGGGGAGACGGGATGCAAGTGGACCTTGAACACACTGTGCCGTTTACTGTCAGAAATGTGCAAGCATTATCCTAATTCATTCACAGCACCTAGTTGGTACAGTCAGAAAGAAACCTCAGTGGAGTTTTGTTTTTATTGCTAGTGACCAACATCTTAATCAACTTGAAATATTGATTAAAAAATTAGTAATAAAAGTGGTTTTAAAAATATCTGAGGGAATTAAAAATAAACTGGTGCTGAATCTATTACTGATCTTCCAAATGACAAATACTGCTGCTTTAACTGGCACAGATTTCAGTTTCCACATTCACAGGCGAGCCAGACGTACATGTAAGTAGGTCTTTCGTTTGCAGCTTGTCCTAAAATAGAAACTTCCCTATATGCCATGACATCTCACAGTAAAGGGCCCTTAGTTACATCAAAAACATTTTCACAACTTCCAAGAATATTAAAGGGTTTTATAAAATGGCAAGGATACCACCAGAGACCTCACTGAATGACAGCAGTCACGTGACTGTACATCAAAATACTAACGAAACAAGGTCTGAAACCAGATCTCCTTATGAAGTCTGAAAAACCTTGTTACGTAATGAGCCATTTTATAAGTGCATTAAGCCACTCGGGTATATATTAAAGAGCACCAATCATGCTCATTTCAAATATTTCTTCAAGCCACCCCACAGCAATTGCCTCTGAAGGATTTCACTAGTCCACCTTCTATGAATTTTGAAGGTCTCTATAACTAAGGGAAGGATCATAATTTCTCTGCTGGAGAACCTAACAAGGCTTTTGTTAGTTGATCTGAACTAAAACAAGGCAGCACCTGCAACCACAATTCACAGTCCAAGTGTTTATTCTTACATGAAGCTCAATTACATGCCACAAACGAAAAGTATGGAGTGCACTCTTCCTCACTAGCCCAGACCAGTTTCGAGCATGCGCTCTTCCTCAGATATTATTATATTGGCACTGCACAGCAGTATTAGACCTTTCTTCACTGACTTTGTTAGTTGATACAAGGCTTTGAGTCCTGTTGTCCTCTAAAATATGAAATTAAAAAAAAAAAAGGCATTTTAAAAGCAGACTCCATCACTATCAGTACAGCATGCCCCTGCACTCTCCAAATAAATACATCACAAAACATGAGAGTGCAGGTGTGGTAGCTGCTGAAATTGGGGACCACGAAGGGGAAAGGACTGGCGGTTAGCTCTCCTACCAAGGAATTATGATCCTTCCCTTAGTACTGGAGGCCTTCAAAACCACTTCTCTGAATTTTAAAGTCCTTTAGAGGAAGCTGCTGCTGGGACTTAAGGAAACCACTGAAACTGGAGCTCTTTAAGCACTTCTCACAGGTGTAAGGACACTTGTCCTTAGGCCTTATACTTATGCCCCTAAGGCATGCAGTGTTGAAGCAATAAGACTCGATGAAGCAAGGGTTGTGTTGGGTTTTAGGCTAGTGCATGCCCAGATTGTGAAGCATGGCCTTAGCAGTGCCTTAAAACCCTTGGCGTGCAGTAAACCTAGCACTACCCAAGCCCCGAGGGTCTTTTTGCACATATAACATGGGTGTTCGCTAAATAAAATAATGTAAATGAAAAACTTCCAAAAATACCAGTAAAATATTAAAATCCTGTAGAAAACAGGTAAAATATTCCATCCACCTGTTTAGTGCCACTAGGATCACTGTATTTTCTGCATGGAAGCATGTGCACTAATTACTATTTATTTACATAGCTGGCTATGTGGTGATCAAGGTAAGCTGCAAATGAGGTGCAAGAGTTTAATTCAACCAGTAATGCCGAACTGGGGACAGTCCATTCAGCAGTATGTCAGGAGAAGAGTAATTTTACTTGACTGTCACTACCGCACTGGTCATGTTACAGGTTCTAGCCTGTCATGATGATGTGACGGTGTAGAGGAGCTGTCCTCTGGTGCGGACTTTTGCCACATCTTGAGTAAGGTGAAGTTCATCAAATATCCTCCTACATATGAAAGTAAGATCCGAACTGTGGACAGGACCGTAGCAGTTGGGAGGGAGGAAATGAGACAGCAAGAAAGCAGTGTGGTAGTGGGTGTGCACGCTAGTACGTGGGCAAGTGAGCCGGCAGTTGGGTGGGTGGAAAAAAAAAAAACTGAACAAAGAGGACTGTGGGCTGCTCGGTGCAGCTACCACTTACAAAGAACAAACGTTAAATGGTAAAGGCTATGAATTCTGAACAGTGAATGGGGAAATAGTGCTGGTATGTGTTTGACTACAATCATATAGAGTTTGTACAGTATATGTATTCAAAATGGCTGGCTTTCAAAAAAATGAACATTCCAGTCTCAGCAGGCGTGACAGTCCAATCTCTAAACCTCTCCACAGGTTCTTTAGATGAAAAAGTCAGCAACCAGTTGTCCAGGTTGGGATACACTGACACCCAGGCACTGCAGGTATGCTGCCACCACTGTCATGCACTTGAAAACTCTGGGCACCAAGAAGAAGCCAAAGGGTATTACCTGGGACTGGTACAGGTCCCCTTCCACTTGGAACTGGAGGTACCAGCAGTGGGATGGTTGGAGTGGAAGTGGAAGAACACATCCTGGAGGTCTAGGGAGCAAAACCATATGTTCTGCTCCAGCGATGGAATGATCTGATTCACAGTGACCATCTGGTACTTACGTTTCCACATGAACAGAGACACGGGCTATTGCCCTTTTTGCAAGGAGCTCAGCAATGTCCTCCTGAAGGATGGATAGCATGTCCTGCAATACCCTGGACTCATGGGGTGTGTGGAGGAGAAAAGACAGGAGAACTGCTGCTAAGGAGGCTGTGGCTGAAAGGACCAGTAGTGGAAAGCCTGCTTTTTAGGCTTCTTTCTTGGGTCCTTCTGGGGATGAAGCTACAGAATCCAGGGTGGCACTGGACAACTCAATATGGGTGAGATGTCCATCCACCCAATGGCTAAACAGGTCGATACCGAAGAAAGAGACATCAGCCAGCTTGTGCTGGGAGTCTTCCGTGAAATTGGACAAAGGCAGCCAGGCCCTGCAGCGCATGGACATGGCTGCTACGGCATGGGCACATGAGTTGTACCTGTCCAAAGCTGGTGTTTGGCCAGTGACTGACCATGGTCTCGGATGCCTGTTAATGCCTATTGCTGATCAGCCAGGAGGTGAGGATGATTACATCAAAACTCCCCATCAGAGAGTGATTGAAATTGGCCATTGTTAACTCATTGTCTCCTAGCAAATGCCTGTGGTTGGCAGTAAATACACTGGTGCGTCAGAGGACTACAGAAGTCAGCTACTGACTTCCTGTGTATACTGCAATGTCTGGAGCGTCATTTTTTGTGTGTCGTATAAACTTAGCACCGTTGGAAAGGTAATTTTGTGTTGAACAACTCTGCCGTTTGCTACACTATGCGCATCATGTATACTTTAGGAGTTTATGGTATGGTTGAGATTCATCCCTCAAACCTCACCAAAAGCACATTGACTAAAATGGGGAGAAAATGATGTTTCATACTACAAATAGCCTTTTTTTTTTTTAACACATATAATATTAAAACTACTTCTAATGTCCGACTGCTTAATTTGGTGTTGATATATTACATATTTCCCAACAAAAATGGCTTATGTTGCCTTTTTGTGAAAAAAATAATTTATTTTGCTGTTTTGACCAGTACAAAAAAAATGAAATTATTATTTGCATACCACCGTTGAGAACGTAATTTTGTGCTGAACAACTCTGCCACTCATACTTTGTGTCTAACATTTAGGTTCTTGAGCTATTAGCATTTGTTTGCGCATGCTGACTATGAGCTTGATTTTGCTTAGAAAGGCCCAGGATTCACTGTTAACAGTATACAGGAGACAAGTGGTGCAACTCAGAGACCTCCTGTGGAGGCAATGAGTTAAGGTATAACAAGGCTGACAGAGACCCAAGGATGCGCAGCACAGACCTTTTTGTGGCGTGGTCAGTCTTACAGGACTCTCTGATCCATAGAACATCCACCTTCCCTGGCTTCGGACTTGCGGATTACCGAATCAGTTACCAACCCCTCTGCAGAGGGTGCTATAGAACAGAAAAAGAACCCAGCAGGGACCGTATACTTGTGGACCCCGGGGACAGAGGGCACTGAGCAGGATGCTGCAAAGCTCCAGGGTCAGTCTCAAAATGGCTTCAGTCACAGGAAAAGCAACCCCCTGGGATTCATAGCTACAAAAGCGTTTATAAAGTGGTACTTGACCCTTTTCTAGATTGGCTCTAGTGGAACTGACATGGACTCAGATATTAAATGAAGAAGCGCACCGAAGGTTACAGAGCCATACTCAGTAGGCAGCTCCTTGACTGATCTGCAGTTGGAAGGACAGTCCCTGAGGAGACCATGGACTCATGATCAGAGTCATCCGAGGGCTCCTAAAATGGCCCTCAACGTTTTTGCGATGAACTACCCCAGTACCCTAGGCTGGGTGATATGCACAGACAGCTGGCCTGGCAAGCTGGTGGCCTAACAAAGCTCTTTGTTCAACTGTCATCTGTGGTGGTGGCAACTCCACCCAGAGAGGGTGGAGAAGCAGTTAGCGAAACCCTTGCTCGGTGTAGACCAACAAGGACATGACTGGTAGTTGCCAGCTGACCAGAGATCCAGGGGTTAGAACCCTACTCTGCCCCACAATGGCCCTTTGTTCCCAGAGGAGCTTCTCACAGCGATTATGCCTTTCCTTGCCTTAGACCCAAGGAGGTCCAGGAAGGCTGACGGTGATGTGTTCCTGTCAAGTAGATTGAGAGCAAGAATGCTTCAACCTCAACTGATCGGCGGTGGAGAGTCTTCTGTTTGACTGTGTTATATCACATGTCTGCCCATGTTAAGCAGCACAGGCGTAGAAGGCTCAACCGCTGGTGGAGGCTGTACCGCTGAGGACCGGAGGAAGACACTGACCAATCCATGTCATCCAGGGTGGGGACTGGGAGTACTAAGGTTTGCAAGGTCGAATCCTGGACCTCGTCTGACAGCTGGTTGACAAGCTCAAGGAAAATTTCCACAGCCTGCTTGACTGGAGTCAGTCAACTGTCTCAATGGGGAACCAAAGAGACCCTGTCTTGCCTGACCTGCCCCTTGACCAAAGGGTGCTTGATTGCCTTTGGGAGAGTTGAGGGACTGGGAGGACCTCGACCTCTCCTGGTGCCACAAACAGCTGACAGCAGCACTTGTACTTGGAACCATGGTGGCCAGGGCTCTCCTCCAGGCTTGAGAGGGCCAGATACATGTCCTGGAAGCCTCTGGTGAATGATCCTCCGACACTGGCCCCAGCGGAACAGCTCCAAGACCATGGAGGTGCTAGCTGCAGCAGTCGCCACTACCACATCAAGGACTGCAAGCTGCTGCACAGACCTGGCTGCAGCCCAGGCTTTTGCAGCCCTTAGGGCAGTCCTTCAGATCCTTTCAAAGCCAACCCAGCGAGCTGGGCTTCCCTGTCCTGAGGGGACTCCAGGAAGCACCACGGAGCTAAGGCTGCTCAACGCAATACACGACTGTTGTGTGGGCTGGTGCCAACGCTGCTCGGCCACAACGAACGTGAGAACGGGAACCCGACTTCCATTGCACCATCAATGATCTATGAAGGAAGTCGAAGGAACATAGGAAAGAAAGTGGAATAACTACAAAAACTTTGAAAACAAAGTTCACCTATGACTCACTAGATCCTAAGTGACAGCTGCAAAGAAAGAGAACTGTTCTTCCAGCAGGAAGAAACGGCTAATGTCACGGTGTAGTCAGGAATATACTGCCGGGTGATGGGAGGACTTAGCTTAAAGACATCCGGAAAAATCTGCATGTTACCAGAGTGTGAATAGTGAACCATATCCACACCCCTAGAACACAATCTTACAAAAATGCCATGACATCCACCTGGACAACCACCACAGATCAGCAGAAGGGAACTCGGTTTACTGTCTAATTGAGAGCTGGCACCCCAGCAGTGTAGCACCACAGTGTAAGTACTGGTTATTAGCCCAAGTTCCTGGTGTAGGATGAGAACTCACAGCTTTCCAATCTTCTGGCCCCACAGGTGTTTCATCAACCTGCTGAGCCAGTAACAGCTTAGAGGAGAACTATGGCCCCAATCTACTGGCATGGAATCTAGAGGTTCCAATTTGGAAAACTACTGGCCCTCTTCTAAACATAACTTGATATCAAGTTGATTCCTCCCCACATCCCTGCACACCAAAATCCCATCATCTCCAATAGCTCGATTTCTGAAGACATTCCTGGCGGACTCTGCCACAGGGGCATGAAGGGAACTAGAGTTCTATAGGCAAGAAGCATAAACAGAAAAATGAAAAACACCTATGAGGGCAGGTAAATAACCCAGCGGTTGCACAATGTGAACAGACATGGGCAAGCCGGGGCTGAGAGTAAGACTGGAATACCAATGACTGGGCGGCTAAAGGTCGGTGCTGATGTCAGCAGCTACAGTGGACTGTGCTGGCTGGCAAACTTAAAAAGGGGTTTATCCATCTATTTCAAAGGAAGTTGTGGGCTTGCAAGGACACCAGCAGTCATGGCATGGTGCCAAGAGGGAGGTAGTAGGGATGAGGGAGAAAATGAGTAAAACCCAAGTCAATGTCTAGATAACAGGAACTGGCACTCCTGGCCACACACCAGACTGAACCCCCGTTGTAGGTAACAATTCTTGTAGCTGAGAAGTCAGCAAGTAGACAGGACAGCGATAAAATGGGGACGTGTGCACCATAGCTGTCAGTCTTCTAGATGTGCCTCAGTCATTCTCTTGGTTCAGGAGGAATACCCAGACTATAATGGCATCCCCAAATATAGTGCATTGTGTGCAATACTGCAAATTACCGAAGGACTCAACATGTCATAGCTTTTAGCCTAACATTAAGGTGCCAAAAGGCTATAAATAATCTGCAAGGACGAAGGCAGCAAACCAGACATGTGCTCTGTTCTGTTTAGGGCACATCAGTGTGGTGTAGCCATGGTCTCAGCTCAGCCAGACAGTAACAACAACAATTTCTTGCAGAGAGTGGGGAGACTCTGCATGTTACTCCCAAGTGAGGTAGTAAACTCAGAAAGGATAGAAACAAATTTTTTTTTTTTTTTTTAAGTTGGATGTATATTTAAGTGAAATAAATTTAACAAGGTTTTACCATTGAAAAGTGTGTATTGTTAGTGTTGCTGGTGGTGGTTGCACGTCCCAAAAGGGAACAAAGCCATGCTCTCAGCTCCGCCACACAGTAACAACTTCCCTACTTTTCATACATTTCTAACTTACTTTCAGAGAATCCACCAGATCTTCCACCAGAAACAGGCTCCGGATCTCCTTCACAGTGCAGTTGACATGGCTCAGAATAGTATCGCTGTAGTTGTGAACTAGGTCTTGGGACAAAGTAACATCACGTTCCAAACAAGCCCTAGAAACCAGAACACAAGCTTGTTAAAGAAGAAAGAAGCATTTGAGAAAAAAAAAGTCATAAAACAGATCACTATTAAGGAATTGTACAGTATCATCCACTGCTGAGCATTTGAAACACAAATTGTAATGCTACATCTTAAATGGGGATTAAACCCAGCCCCAGGATTAGCATCTCAGTGTTCTACTACCTGAGTTTTCAGCCCAAAGGTCTGAAGAGAAGTCACCACAAATAAAAATACTTTCACAACAGGGAAAAAAAAAAAAAAATGTGTAATCTCAGCTACCCACCCTACCACAGTAAGAGAGGTAAAAGTACAGGCAAGCATTCAATACTCCAGTAAAATCTATTAAAGGCCAGGTAGAAAAAGCCCCACTGGTAATAATATATTTATTTTGTTTTTGTTGACCGGTAAGTGCACTAGACAAGTTCTGCCTATTTTCAGACACGACCAGAGGGAGAGATACAGATGAATGTCAACTGACCTTGAACCAGATTAAGCAGTTGGTGGTATTTTTAGTGAATGGGGAAATTTGGCCAGGCACCGAGGAAATTCCTACTCTTTTCGAGAAGTGTTATGGGATCTTTAACATCCACCTGAACTACCACCAAAACAGGCAGATGGGACCGCGGTTTAACGTCTCATCTGAAAGACGGTTACCTCAGGGTGCAGCATGTCCCTCATGCTGCACTACGCGTCGGTATTGGGATTTAACCAAGTGCCTGGTGTGGGAACAGAGCCCCTAGTCTTCTGATGTCCTGGTCTCCAGGCGTGTATGCTACCTGCTGAGCCACCGAGCACTGATAATGTCTGCAATAAAGCTACAACAGCTGTAATAAAATACCCAATAACCTGTGAATACATTCCTGAGAGTCAAAATGTAAGCAGGACTTTTCTAGGAAATTATAAATTGCACTTTTCTCAAGAGATCTCCAAAAGAGCTGAATAAAGGACACCAACTTTGTGTAATTATGAGTTGATGACCCTAAGCATAATCTGAAGTACCAGAGCTGAATTAATTAACTGGCAGAGTACACTGCCTATCCCCCCACCCCAAGTGGGTGGGAATCTTCTGTATGTTTCAAACTCAAACCACCACCACGTTGACTTCTGTGATGGTGGCGTGCACACACACACACACACACACACACACACACACGCAAGCACTCACTCTACTGGATATCGCGAGCAAAAAAAAAAAAAAAAAACTACACAATTTTCATCAACTGCCACATAATGGTTTTGTACATCAGTCACTAACACATCCGAGTTCATCTAAATGTGGTAATACAGCTGTTTTACACAAGGATACTTGTGAAACACTATACATAATTTTCCACTGCTACTGAGTTTGTTTGTAACACTGCAATTGCTACATATATTTTTCAATAAACTTTTCCCTGACACACACGCACTCACAGCATAGAGAAACTATTTTAATGTTTGAACTGTGGCTGAGCAGCTTGCTATAGCCCTCTCACGACACTCCATATATACAGTGGGTGACACTCTGCTCAGATATCTTAAAGAGCAGAAACCTTCTATAATAAAAGGCTTGAAATATTATTTTACAGGTTTTGCTTCTTTCTCGTGTCATTAATCTTCTAGATAAGACTACCACCTGTGGTCACCCAGGTAGCAATATTGCTGTGGAGGTCAATCCTCGACACACCGTCTACACTGGCTCATTCACAAACCCTGAGTCGCAGCAGCACACATGCCAGCCCTATCACTGCACTAACAAGTCAGCCACAACATTTAGTTTTCAAAAGCATTTTCACCGTGCACACAAAGATACACACCAGCATACTACCTGCTTCCACACCAGCGAAATCGACATTTCTACATTTATATTTAACAACCACGGAAAGAAAGTATGTGTTTCTGCACATAAGCGTCCTTTTGTCTTTCCACTGTCCTCTACCCATAAAAAGTTACGTAAGAACTTGCCGTAGCAGTAGATCTTGAGAGCTAGAACCACATGGAAACTCTGTAAAGCCAGGGCCGCCCTTCCCTCCTCAGTCCCTCCAGAGATCACGTTCAGAGGACCTCCCTCTAAGGAACCAGGAGATATCTGATAAAGCTGATCACTTATGGCACATGTTCCGACTTGGCCTCGTTGATCAGGAGGCCAAGAGAGGTGCAGGTCTTGAGGGCCAGGTCCTGGACCACTCCACCTCCTGCCTGGAGGAAACTGCAATCAATCAGTCATCCAATACAACGGACCCTCGGCACCTCAGGTAAGCTGCCACCACCGTAATGCATTTGGCGAAGACCCTGAGGGGACGCCAAGAAACATGGCCCAGAACTTATAGAGGGTCCCTCTGCCTGAAAATGGAGTAACCGTCTGGTGGATGGATGGGTTTAAAGAACACATCCTGAAGATCCAGGGAGCAAAACCACATGTTCTGTTCTAGAGGTGGTATGATCTGAGACAGAGTTACATCCTGAAGGTGCGCGACCTGAGGAATTTGTTCAGGTCATGCAGATCTAGAATGGGGCACCAGCCCCCAGGCCACTTTGGTAGCAGGAAATACCGGAGACAAATCCTGGGTGTTCCAGAGGATCACTATTCTGACCACGACCTCCTTGCGGAGGAGCTGGGCTATGTCGATCTCGAAGGTATTGCTTGAATTCTAGAGGCAGACCCTGACCGACAACTTCAGAACCCACCTGTCCATGGTGATAGCAGACCAGGTGGAAAGGAAATGGTGAGTCGGACCCTCACAGGAGGACCCTGGGGAGGCATGAAGATTATGAGGGTGGCATCCCTATCCCATCACTAAGCAGGCTTGGAGGAGGACCGGCTGAGGAGCAACCAGGTCCCTTCCCTCCAGGCGCACGGACCACTGAGGCCACTTATTTGGGCCTGGGTCACTAGGACTGAGCCTGCTGGCCAGCCTGATGCTGGACTGGTTTCATTGCAGGAGTGGAGGACCAAAGGACTTTTGCTTCATGCCTGCAAGCTCCTTGAAATCCTTCTGCTGGATGTTACTGAGTCTAAGGTGGCATTGACTCTCGATGCGCCTGGAGGTGACCCTCCACACCAGGCCCAAACAGGCTGGTGCCCAAGAAAGGAACATCCACCTGCTTGTGCTGAGTTGTCTGCCCTGAAGGTCGAGATCCGCAGTCAAGCCCTACAGCACTTGGCTACTGCATCCACAACAGAGCAGGCACAGGAATTTCCCAGGTCCAGAGCAGTTTGCAGTTGCTGCTTGGCCACAGCCCAGCCCTCGATCTCGGACCTGCCTGACAGTGGTCTAGAGGTTCACAGGCAGGTGAGGTTATCACTCATCCAAAGAGCCCAAGAAAGCATGGCAGAAGTGTGCCATCATGAAACAGCCAAGCCTGATGGAAGCCGAGCGAGGAGACAGCATAGGCTTTTTAGCCGCATGGTCCAATTTCTGGACTCCTTGTCCGGCAGCTTGTCGACATCCCCAGCACTGCATGAGTGGCTAAACATGGAGTCTGCTACCAACCCCTCGGCAGAGGGGGTGCTCCGTGAAACCTGAGAGGGTACAGGGCAGGACACGCCAAAGCTCCAGGGCTGGGCAGACAATGACCTCGGCCACTGGGAAAGCCTCCGGAGAGTCCCTTTGTCCAGAATCTCTGTAGGGGATAGCTAGCCGCTTCTGGACAGGCTCCAGTTTCATCCCGTGAACTCTTGAGATGAGGTGGAGGATGCCCAGGAAGGAAGTGGGCCCTTCCTCCGCAGACTCCACGTTGACCAGACGGGAGTGCAGTGAGGAACCTCGGACTCTGAGGAGTCCGCGACATAGCAGCCGACTGTCCAGGTCACCTTCCACCCTCCACGGACAGTCAGGTGTGAGGGTGACCGACAGCCATGGGGAAGCCCCTTGGCGGTCGAGACTCTTTAGTCGAGTGCGGTCAGTGGCTGCTCCACCTGATCAGTGGAGAGGCCGGCTCCGACAAACTGAGACGGTCTTGATGGCTTCTGGGGGCAGTCTTGACTGACCCCACATGGGGAGTCTGTGTTGGCTTGTCAGGCACCAGCCAAGTGATGGCTGGTGTTGGAGCAGGGTCGGCTTCAGACCAGACAGCACCAACTGTTCTACATGAGGTCTTCATAGTGTTGACACAACTTGTGCCAAAGCCTTCCTCACCTCGAGGAGGACAAAGAGGAGGAATAGTGGCATTTCCGGTGGTGCAGAGAGCAGGTGCGCCGATGATGGCGGGAACTGCTCGACCCACTGGAGGAGGACAGAGACCTCGACCTTGGCAGATCTCGGGAGAGCTGTGGAGTGCATGCGTCTCTTCTGGTCTGGGTCAGTGACCAAAGGTTCTGCTCTGTAGACATACAGTCGTGGCCAAAATATTGGTGCCTTGCAGTTTTTTCTAATAATGCACCATTCCTTCCAGAAATTACTGAAATTAAAAATATTTTGGTATCCACATATGTATTTCTTTGATTTGCCGTGGAATAAAACACAAAAAGCAGAAAAATTTACTAAGTCTTAGCTTATTCCACGAGAAATCCTTAAATGGCCCAGACAAAATATTGGCACCTTTTAGAAGTAGTTAGAAATAATTAGATTTCAAGCAGGTGATTCTCCTTCACTTTGGAACTGAACTCACCTTGTGGTGAGTTGCAGGTGCCTGCAATATAAAAATCACTCATTCAACCAGTTTGAATAAAGAAAAGGACTCATTCTCCGCTTTGTGTCACTGTGTGTACCACAATGAGCATGGAGAAAAGAAAGACAGCCAGAGAATTGTCTGAGGAGGTCAGACAGAAGATTGTAGCCAAGCATGGACAATCTCAAGGCTACAAATCAATCTCCAGAGACCTTGATGTTCCTGTTTCCACCGTCGTAATGTTATCAGGATGTTTAAGGCCCTATGCACTGCAGCCAACCTCCTGGACGTGGCTGAAGAGAAAACTGATCGAAGATTGCAGCACAGGATTGTTCTAATGGTGGAGAAAGCACTCGATCAACTGCCAAACAGATTCAAGCTGACCTTCAGACACAAGGTATGACAGTTTCAACCTCGCACTCATCTGTTGCCAACTCAATGAAAGGGGTTATATGGTAGGAGGCCCAGGAGGACCCCACTGCTGAGAGAGAGACATAAGAAAGCCCAACTGGGGTTTGCCAAAACACACCTGAACAAGCCAAAATCCTTTCTGGGAGAATGTCCTGTGGACAGATTGAGACCAAATTAGAGCTTTTGGTAAAGCACATCATCTCTATCTTTACAGAAAACAAAATGAAGCCTTCAAAGAAAAGAACACCTTCCCTACAGTCAAACATGGAGGAGGTTCAGTGATGTTTTGGGGTTGCTGTGCTGCCTCTGGCACTGGGTGCCTTGAACGTGTGCATGGAATCATGAAATCTGGAGATTACCAGGCCATTTTGGAGCGCAATGTTGAACCCAGTGTCAGAAAGCTGGTTTCTTCAAGGTCATGGGTCTTCCAGCAGGACAATGACCCCAAACACATTCAAAAAGCACCCAGGAATGGTTCAAGACAAGACACTGGACTGTTCTGAAGTGGCCAGCAATGAGTCCAGATCTATATCCCACAGAAAACCTGTGGAGAGATCTGAAAACAGCATTGGGAGATGGCACCCTTCAAATCTGGGAGAACTGGAGTAGTTTGCACAAGAAGAGTGGGCCAAACTGTCAGTAGAGAGGTGCAGAAGCTCATCCATGGCTATAGGAGCGGTTGATTGCAGTTATTTTGACCAAAGGCTGTACTACCAAATATTAAGTCTAGGGTGT
Source organism: Neoceratodus forsteri (assembly GCA_016271365.2). NCBI lineage: Eukaryota > Metazoa > Chordata > Ceratodontiformes > Ceratodontidae > Neoceratodus > Neoceratodus forsteri. Next base: position 1,420,119,725 of record CM057450.1, read on the forward strand.
CAATAATTTTGTCAATGCCATTTCTTTTCATTTTCTGATTTAAAAGATATATTAAAGTCTGAATCAAAAACAAAGGTTCTGTAATATTAACAGAGAAATAAGAATTGTGGAGACCAAATACTGTACTGTTGTTAATTTCAACTCATGTTTAGAGGAAAATACAGGTTACTCACCTGTAACAGGAGTTCTAGGAATGGTATATGTTGTTCATCCACACTGTCTGGCAGGTTCCTTGCCACTTTAAATCTTGCCGGAAGGTCTTCACGCTGGCTCCTCCACCCACCCGGTGGTAAAACTCGCTCCCCCCATGACGCCAGATCTGGCCCGCTGGAAGCTCAGGCAGTTGTGCGTCAAGCCGGGAGGTCGGGTGGGTCGGTGGATGAACAACATATACCATTCCTAGAACTCCTGTTACAGGTGAGTAACCTGTATTTCTAGGGACATGGATATGTTGTTCATCCACACTGTCTGGCAGACTCTAGCAGTTCTCCGAGAGGAGGGAGGCAAGACACCCCATACTTAGGGAATAAAGACTGAGAACCAAGGCCCCAAAACCAGCATCCCGCGTGACTCAAGGTCGATGTGGTAATGGGTAATGAAGGTGTGTGCTGACTTCCAGGTAGCAGCCCTGCAGAATTCCTGGATAGGGACGTCCCTAAAGCAGCCACCGATGCAGCAGTATGACGGGTAGAATGAGCTCTTATCCCTCTGGGAGGTTCCATGCCCGCCAACTTGTAGAGATCTATGCAGGAGGTGACCCACCTGCTTATCGTCCGGCTTGGCTGCAGGTCTGCCAGTGCGGCTTCAGCGTGGGTGACAAACAGCTGGCGAACCTCTCCCAATTTCAGCGTCGCGCCCTTATAATAAGCGAGCGCCTTCTAGGGTCCAAAGTATGGAGCCTGTATTCGGCCTCAGAGGTGTGACTGGAGTAGAACACCGCAGAGTCAACACCTGGTTAAGGTGAAACTCACACCACCTTCGGAAGGAATTTCGGTGGGTAGAGAGACAACCTTTGTCCCTGTGGAAGACCAGGTAAGGAGACTCGATGCAGAGCGCCTGGAGTTCTCCCATCCTTCTGGCTGACGGATAGCCACCAAGAAGGCGGTCTTCCACCACAGGTGAGAGAGTTCACACCTGTGCACTGGTTCGAATGGCTTGCCATGAGCTTTGCCAGTACCAGCAGTAAATCCCACGGAGGTGGAGGTTCGCACTGAGGAAATGTGATCAAGCGCTTTGAAAAAGCCAGACCACCTTCTCTCCTGCGCCACCGACTGCTCCCCGGCCCGCGCCCTGTAAGCAGAGATGGCTGCCAGGTGCACCCTTAGGGGTCGTCGACTAAGCCCTTGACTAGAGGGACCATAAATAGTCCAAGATGCTTGCCAAAAGGACAGGAGGAAGGGTCCAAGCCCTTGTTCTGACACCAAATGGAAAATCTCTTCCATTTGAAGGCATAGCATTTCCTGGTCGACTCTTACGGACGCCTCAACAACATTGAGGACCTCGTCGGAAAGACCCAAGGCCTGGAACTCTAGCGCTCAGGAACCAGGCCGTCAGGTGCAGGGATTGAAGGTCCGGATGGAACACCTTCCCTGATTGACTGAGAGCAGGTCCAGGCGAGCTGGAAGCTGCCTCGGGAGCCTGGAGCTGAGGCTGAGAGATCTGGGTACCGAACTGGCGGCCAGTCTGGGGCTATCAGAATCACCTGCGCCTTGTCCCTCCTTGCTCTGAGAAGCACCTTGTGAATCAAGGGAAATGGGGGAAAGGCGTAGAAGAGCGGGTCCACAGCCTCGAGAAGGCATCCCCTGCAGCGAGCCCTGCTGAGGCGGGCGGGCATGAAACAGCCTCAGCGCGATTCTCCCTGAGGCAAACAGGTCCACCTGAGGTGTGCCCCAATGGGAGAACAGATCTTGTACTACCTCCGCAGGAGAGACCACTCGTGAGATGCAGCCCTATCCGGCTCAGGGCATCAGCCAGGGTGTTGGAGGCCCTGCCACATGAATGGCTAGGAGATCCACCTCAGGCTGCAGCACGAGTGACCAAATGCGGACAGCTCTTGCATAGAAGCATGGAACGCTCCCTGCCCTGGCCGGTTTAGGTAGTACATGGTCGTGGTATTGTCCGTCTCGACTCAGCCACTTTGACCCCGGAGAAACGGAGCAAAAGCGGTGAGAGCTAGGCGGACGCTCGGAGCTCCAGCAGGTTGATGTGGCATCAGGACTCCTCGGGACCAGAGGCCGTGCGCCCGGTGTTCCCCAGATGGGCACCCCAACCCATCAGAGAGGCATCGGTCGACAGAGAGACCATCGGCTCGGGCGACAAACGGATGCCCTCCTGCAGATGAGATGGAATGGTCCACCACCGGAGAAGTTCCACATCTCCTGGGTCACCATCACTAGCTGGTCCAATGGATCGCAGCATTGTGACCACTGGCTGGCCAGTCCCACTGAAGGGGCACATGTGCCAAGCGTGCCCAACGGACCACGCTGGTACAGGCCACCATGAGACCCAGGAGGCGAGAGGTCCCGGCAGGGTGCCATTGCCCAACCAGAAATGATTGGGCAAAGGAGGTAGAACCTCGGCCCTGTCCGCCGAGCCGTGCTCTGGCTCGAAGAGAGTCGAGCCTGCCCGATAAACAGAATCACCTGCTTGACTCGAGTCTGACTTGGCCTCATTGATGAGAAGGCCGATTTGAGAGCAAACCTGGAGGGCCAGATCTCTGACCGCCGCACTCCTGTCTGGAGGGGCTGCTATCAGCCAATCGTCCAGGTAAGGGTACACCCGACCCTCGGTGCGAAGGAAAGCTGTCACCACTGCAGTGCATTTGGTGAAGACCCTAGGAGCTGGAGACAGGCCAAGGGCATGGCTCGAACTCAAGAGGATCCTCCGCCGAAAGCGAAGGAATCTCCATGTGACGGACTTGATAGGGACGGAAAGAACGCATCCTGCAGGTCCAGAGAGCAGAACCACACGCCGTGTTCCAGGGATGGTATTATCTGAGCCAGAGTGACCATCCTGAAGGTTCGAGACCTTAGGAACTTGTTCAGGTCGTGTGAGGACGAGAATGGGGCGCCAGCCCCCGTCTGCTTCGGTACCAGGAAGTACTCTGGACACAAACCTCGGGTCTGAGGGAGGGTCCGCCACCTCCTGATCACCTCCTTTTGGAGGAGGAGGCGATGTTGGCCCGGCAGGCCGACAGTGAGGCTTATGGACCCTGAGGCCCCAGGTGCGACGGCTCTGAAGGGCGGGGCCTGCTCGATTCTAGAGGCAGGCCTTTTCCACCACCTCCAGCACCCACATGTCTGTGGTAATAACGGACCAGGCGGAAAGGAAGTGCTGAGCCGTCCCCACGGGGAACCTGGGGTGAGGTGGCGGGGTTGGGGCTACACCCTCAGCCCGTCACTGGGCAGGCTTGGAGGAGGGACCGCCGAGGGACCTCCTGGGCCTTTACCTCCCTGCTTCCTGTTGGAGGAAGCCCGGGCTTGGGTTTGGGATGCCAAGCCCGAGCCTGCTGGCCCTGACGTTGCTGGGCCGGAAGCAGAAGGACGAAAGGGCTTAGGTTGTGGTTTGCGGCCTTTGTCCTTCTGAGCGGAAGAGACAAAGTCCAAGGTAGCATTGGACTTCTCGATCCTCTGCAGGTGACCTTCCACCCCAGGGCGAAGAGGTCAGTCCCCAAAAGGAACATCCGCCAACTTGTGCTGGGTATCCAAAGTAAAGGTGGATATCCTCAGCCAAGCCCGACACGATAGCCACTGCGCCGCCACAGACCTGGCACGAGTCCCCAATTGTTTGGCCACTGCCCTGGTCCCGCACCTGCCTGACCGTGGTCTGCAGATCCAGCGGAAGATGAGGGCGACCTCATCCAGGGAGCCCAACAGGGCATGAGAAAATGTGCCATGAGGACGGCCGAACTGGCCTGATGAAGGCCGAGGGAGGACGCAGCATAGACTTTTCGCCCAGCATAGTCCAATTTCTTGGACTCCTTGTCGGGAGGTTTGTGCACATCCCTAGCGCTCCCGGCACGCCGGAAAACGCTGTCGGTAACCAACCCCGGCCGAGGGTGTTCCAAAACCGACAGGGAACAGGTAGGGACCGCTATACTTCCTGGCCATCCTGGTCAAGGCGCAGGACAGGAAGCAGGCCTGCCAGAGCCCAAGGCCGGACCCACTATGGCCTCGCCACCGGAAAGACCTCCGAGGTGAATCCCTCGGTCCAGAATCTCCATGAGGGATACCTGGCCCATTTAGAAACGGGTTCGAGCTTCATCCCGTGGACTCCAAGATGAGCCGAGCAATCCCAGGAAGGACGAAGGGCTATCGTCCACCGACTGTCCTCCTGAGGACTCCAAGTCCATTCGCTTGGAGAAAAGGGAGGAATCGTCTTTGACTCGAAGAGTCCTCAAAGAGCTGCCTCGGCCTGAGCCACCTCCACCTGCCGAGTCGATTGGGAGTGAGGGTGACAGACAACCTATGGGCAGTCCCTGAGCCGACCGAGAATTTTTGGTCGGAGCCCCAACTAACGGCTGTGGAGGCGGAGGTTCCACCGAATCGTGGGGCAGCTGGTTTTGGCCGAACAACCGCCTGAGAACAGGCTCCTCGGATAAACGAGGGTTGTTTCGCCGCCCAGTGACAGCCACTTAATGGCGGGGAAAGACGGACGCGCCGGCTTATTCCTGGTCAGAAGGAGCTGTTGCCACATGAGTTCCTCATATCTTCGATGCAACTTGCGCGAAGCCTCCTCGTCCGATGGAGGAGGGACGAGCGCGGCGCCAGCTTGCCGCGGTGCCGAGACCGCTTATGATGGCGGGATCGGCTGGACCGCAAAGACGCCCGAGATCGAGAACCTCGCTTTGCCGAGGACGGGCGGGAGGTGTCACCGGGAACCGCACTCCCTCGTTCGAAGATTCAACCGGCGGCCCGGAACCGGAGGCACAGACGAGCCGACGGGTCCTCAACTCCCACCGGGGAACGGGGAGAGGGGATTCTGCTCCTCCAGCCGACAACTCCGTCCAACGGGTCGGTAGAAAATCTCGACCGCGCTGGCTGGAAGTCTCGGTCAACTGGCCTGACGGGACACCGTGAGACCAGTGGTCGATGTAGAGAAGTCGAATCAGTCGACGTGCTGACTCGACGGTGAGACTTACTACCTTGTCTCTTTTGGACTGAGAAAACGGTCCAGAAGAAGTTGGACCCTCACCTTTAGTCGAGAGGGTCAGACAAAGCTCCTAAAAGAAGCTGAATAAGAGGCACCGAGAGAGCGGGACAAATGTCGCAGCCGAGGCAGAAGCGGCCGCGCTGCCTCCTCTTCGAGGCGATCATCTGCTCGAGCTGATCCGCTGAGCCCGCCACCACGGACACCGCCGACCAGGCCTCTTTGACTTTACCGGAGGAAATCACTTCTGGGACGCCCCAGTTGTAAGCAGGCAGCACGGTCTTCGAGGACATAGACCGAAAAGGAAGAGCACAGGTTGCAGGCCTGCGGGTTGTGCTCAAGGCCCAAGCAGTAGAGCGCTGCGTGGAGTGCGGATCCGTCCGAGACATCTTCTGCACGCAGCGGCATCTCCGGAAACTGGAGTCGATGGTCCATCGCGAGTCATGTAGGGAGAGAAGACTCAAGTCTTTTAGCAAAACTTTTAATTTCAAAATCAAGAATTAGGAACTAGTCTTATACGCAGAGCGTTAAGGAGGGAACCTGAGCTTCCAAGCGTAAGGAAGATCTGGCGTCATGGGGCGGAGCCGAGAGTTTTACCACCCGGTGGATGGGAGGAGCCAGCTTGAAGACCTTCCGGCAAGATTTAAAGCGGCAAGGAACCTGCCAGACAGTGTGGATGAACAACATATCCATGTCCCTAGAATTGTGAGTTATTTGAAAAGTGCAAGGCGGCAATAATTTTGGCCGACTGTAGCAGCCCCTTCTAAGGTCAGGGAGGACGGAGTCCTGAAAAGAGAATTGTCAGCCTCTTCGAACGACAACTGGTTGATAGGGTAGAGAAAAATCTGCGTCTGCATCATTGGCCGGTGTCTTGACCAACTGGCCCAACAGGGTCTCCGTGAAGCCAGCGGCCAAGGCCACAGTTTCGACCGTGGTCAAAACCTGGAGTCCTGAAACCGAGAACGCTCCCGGTCCCAAGAATGTTGACGGTGAGTCTCCTCTTTCTTTGACTCCTCCTTGTCTTTAGAGAGCGTGAGCTGTGAGATCCAGAAAGGTCTTGCCCCTAGTCAGGAGGGACTGGCACACCTCCTCAAAGGAGCCCAAAAGTGGAGCCCAATTGTAGTGGAACGAAGGCAGAAGCCAAGGAGGACTGAGCAGTAGCCCGACCTGCTTCCTCCCCGCAGGTCGTGGAGACCACCTAACGAGTATCTTTAGATTTGACCGGGCGGATGTCAGTTTTCCAGGCAGCCCAACTTAAGATGGGCGAGGCGGTCCCTAGAGGACATCGCAGAAGCGACCAACAAATGTCGCGAGCCCTGGGTATCATGTTAAGTGGCCCAGGCAGTAGATGCCGCGTGGCGTGCGGGTTGGTATCTCGACATCTTCTGCCCACATGGGCACCGGCAAAATCCGGGCATGGACTTGTCTTCCATCGTGGTTGCAAAGATCAAATTGAAGGCGAAAACTTCGTAAGAGTTGGTTTGGAAGTAATTCCGAAGAATTTAAGCGCTAGGGTCTACTCATGGGACTGGAAAGGAGGGAACCTGCTTCTTCCCGAGAAAGAAAGCTCTAACGTTATGGGACGGAGCTGAGGGATATACCACCGGTGGGTGGGAGAAGCCAGCTTGCGCGATTTTCTGGAACATCTTAGAGAGGAAAGGACACTGCCAGTAAGTGTGAATAGAACAACATATTCACGCTCTAGAACAGTTTCTTACTTCTGCACCCAACATTCTCATTAAGATGGTTTGGTGCTGGTTGGTGGCCTGGGTGACATGGATTTGTCCGATCTCAGAGAGAGTCATTTTGGATCTATAGGCTTGGTGCCTTAACACCCCCAGGACTAAATTATTGTTTTGAGTTACTGCTGCACCCAAAAGTAGGAGATAACTAGTGGTTTACGGTTACTTTTGAACCACATGTATGGATTATAACAACCAACAACATATGAATCTGGTTGTTACTTTTGGGGTTGATACATTTGTGACCCTGTACAGGTATACTGTATTGCCCTGTAGGCACTGATATACATATAGCCTCATAGTTTTACACCTCAAGAAGGGCTATTTACTTAATGTTGCTTGTAGGGATTAGCCAAATCCATTTTGAGTCATTCGTCTCTATGTTCCCACAATTTATTGGAACCGCATGGATTTAGTTTTATGTGTGAAACAACTTCTTGATATATGTATATTTTAATACACTATATATTTGCATCACAAGGATCAAAGAAAGATATATTTGCTTAGAGTTTTATTTATTTACATTATTTAATTTTCTTTTTTTCTAAGAGAGTTCCATTTACATGAAATCTGGATCATGTTCCCAGAGGTCCTTAGAAGGCGCACTTATTAGATCCATTTATTTGCATATGTCCTATCTTGTTTTAACCGGCTGATACGTTTATTTTGACATATATTGACTGCATGTAATAATGCTGGTTTCACCAAGTGCCATAAGCTTATACAGTGTACCTAGTCTCTGGTTGTTTATGGTTGTATTATTTTGTTATTCATGTTTAATGTTACCAGATCATTTTAGGTCACTGTTTGAATGTTTACAACATATTCTAAGTTACATCATTAGTGCAGCCATTATTCTGTTATTGTTGCAGATTTGTATTTGTTACACCCTCTCATCTGTTTCTGGATTTTTTGATTTATGTAGGTATCACTTTAAGAGTGGGGTTTAAATTGGGTGTAGTTACAACAGGCGAAACTGGTAGGAGTCTTGTGGGTCCCACTGAATTATCTTCGATGGGGTCTGGGTGTGACTTGGCATGTTTTATTTAATTTGCTGTATATGCCATGTTAAACAGCATCAATTTATTTTATAGTATCTGCTCGTTTCTCTTTCAGTAGGCTGTGCGGAGTTTCTCTTTTCTGGCCTGGGATGCCACACACGTTGGACTCTGTAAGCTTATTTAAATGTCGATGGGCGAAATCCTCCAGTAGGTGAAGTTTTTCCAGGACCCAATTTTCAATGAAATCCAGCAGGTTAGGGCCCTGTGCATCCCTTCAGGTACTCCAACCAGCTGCAGGTTTCCCACCTGAATTAATTTTCCAGGGACACCAGGAGGCCCCAGAGCTCAGCATTTTCCTGTGTTAGGTTCGCCACTGTAAAACAAGGTTACTGTAGAGCATTTGTCTGCATCTGCAGCTCTCATCAACAGTTCTTTATCAGTGTTTCGTGAGCCTCCAACCTTAAGTTTCTACTGAATTTTTGCATCCATGGATCTCATGGATTCTAGGAGAGTTTGCCAGTGGGCCAGTTACGGAGGGCAGGCTACCAGCTCTGGTACTACCAGAGGTCTCCTCGACCTTCCCTTGCTGTTGCTGTCACATCTTCGACACTTCTGGCTGCTGATTTTAGAGCAAACCATAGTTAAATGTGGCACTATCCAGTATCAGAGACCTTCAAGAACACACTTCTGCCACCTTGGATTCAATTTACCCAATATGTAAAATGTTTTAGCTGTTAGAAGGATTAAGTTGGAAGCACAGTTGGCCCAGTGGCACTGAGGGTTGGGCGCTGGGCGCCACCAGGGAAGAAGAAAGGATCAAGCGTCCGATGGACTGCTCTCCTCTCCCAGGGAGGATCCAGGCGTCTCCCGCACAGAAGGGCCCCGGTGAGACCAGAGGTATCGCTTGTGAGGAGCAGTTAAAGGGAGGAGTGCAGCAGACGCTTCATGGCTCTCCGTAAACGCCATTAGCTGCTCGCGTCTGGGTTGGGTCAGAGGTAGAAAACCACTGCCGGGTAGGTGACAGCACTGGCTAGTGTTGGGGCCCCATGCCCAATGTTGGGCCATCTATTCAGGTGTTTCGGTCTCCCTCCCTCTCTGGTCGCTCCATTAGACAGCAGGAAGAGTTGGTGGTCCCACCATGGGGATTCAGAGCCAGGGATCGAGTGGCTGGGAAGGTCGAGAGGAGAAGATCCGGGTCCGGGAAGTACCAGTGGCGGGGGCTTCAGGCGGGTAGCAGAGCTTCCCCAAAGGCCTGCACCTGAGAGAGAGTCAGACGTAAGAGAGAAACAGTGTACAAAAAGGGTAGGAGAGCACATGGGAAAGACATCTTGCCAGGAAAATGGCTCTCTAGCATCCTCTGTCACCACCTTTGTAAATCAGAGAGACACTGTTGGGCTTATGTGTGTCCTTGATACAAGACTGTGGTGTGCAGTGCTTTCTAGCCCTTAATGTCCAAAGGCACCTGCTTGTTTGGATAAATATACTCTCTTGGGGTGTAGTAGGTTATTTTTTTTTTGGGGTGGGGAGATTCCCACTACCCTCGGGTAGGCAGCATCCATAAAGCAATATTTTTCCTCCAATTATTCCTAATTCACCTGTACTTCACCTAATGATCTGCTATGCAATGGGTATTCTGTTACTTGTACTGTCTACAACTGCCGAAATACACTGCATCTCTGCCTCTTTGTACTGTGTTTTATTGTAGGACAGGCTGTTTAATGATGTTTATATCTCACTGTTACCTCCCAGGCCATGCAGACAATAGACAGTTCTTTGTCTTGTATGCTTACCGGTAAAGAAAACTTAAACTTCCTCACTGCTTTTGTCTCGGAGTTTCATTACCCTCCAAACCATAGTGGGCACAAAGCCAAACCATGCCTCACATTTAAGCTGGGATTCGTTGGCATAAATCAACTGTACTACCACAGGAACCTGTGTGTGTAGGAACAATCTGGAAATCCTGAGACCTCATGAAAACCACCTCTAATACCTGTTTTCAAGGGTTAATTTTGGGTGGAGATTGGGACAACTGGCATGCCTTTTTTTTTTTTTTCATCCGTGGCTTTGGGGGTTGTACCTTTGGTTCCCCCATCCAGCCAATCTCCACGGCTGCCCAGTCAAAGGATAGAGCTCAAACCTCCTTGTCACATGCCCTCCGGCCGCATCGCAGCAGGTACTTACCCCACCACCGCGGAGACCTGAGGGTGGACCCAGGAGGAGCCAACTTGAGCGGACTGTGATGGTGCCATCGGGTAGCCTTCATGCTGCTGAGAGATTTCTTGTGGTTCTCTCCTGCGGGGAGGTGTGCAATGATGCCAATGGAAGGAGTGCGCACGCATCCGCACGCCGGCTTCCTCCCAGCATCTGCCCCCCGCCTCCACTAGGGGTCAGCCAAGCCGCCAACCACTGATGTGCCCTTCCCGGAGAAGGAGAGCAATCCTCGGACACTCAATTCTTCTCAACCCTGCCAACCCCAGGCAGCCCGTGCTCGTTCCGATCACTGGTCACGGTGGAGCACAATGTAAGGTGTCCAGCCTCAGCATCACCGGGCGGCCGATTGGCACAGTTTTAATTCTGACCCACCTTTTCTTCTATCTTGGGGACAACCTTCTCACTTTTATAGTGGTTTTAAACTGCTGTTTTATGAATCTGGACTCGGCTGAACAATATGACCCTTTTTTTTTTTTCATTTGACCCTACGTTTTATACCCAGTGGGTCAGTGTACCACATAGATAAATATCTGAAATGAACCCTGCCTGTTGTGTGTGCTGTTAACACACCCTACTGCACACGGTTGAAGGTAAGATGGGCTACTTTGTTAACAGGAAGTTCCTCTGGGTAGTTCCTCCCAGAGGTCACACAGTAAAATAGACAGGCTGGCTAGCTACAGCAACACCTACCACCACTACAGTACTCTTATAAATATTTGTTGTGTTCCCTTCCTGTGGCATATCAACAGGACTTTTCCATTTTTATACGGCTCAGGGCCTGTAAAGCTACCAGCGATAACACTGCTTCATTAAACCATTCCCACCACTAAAACATTGCAGAGACAAAATCCAGGTATCAAATTATGCCACCCAAATTGTTACGAATTACTTGACATGGACTACAATTAGTTGAAAGAGAAATTATAAAAATCGCCAATGGATTTACTACACCCAAATTGCCCTTCTTAGGTACATTATATTTTGCTTTAAAGACTTTAGTCTATCCTCATCCCCATAGTTTGGGGAGGAGATACTACATAAACTAGTAAGAACAGTTACACAAGAACTTACCATTAACAGAAGATCTTCGAGAGAATCTTTTCATCAGGTCACACCCATGGAACGACAGCTGCCAGGCTCTAGGACCACATGGAAACTTTTTTGCTAGCAGTCTACTAGGGGCTGTCCACGACAATGTCTGACATCAGCCTCTCTATACAAGCATGGACAGCCACGTCCCCCTCAGTTCCCACCAGAGATCATGCTTGGAGTATCTCCCCACAGGGAACCAAGAGAGGAACCGTGCTTCTGCCCATCAGATGAGGTAGAAAACATCCGAGAAGCCCTTAAGAGGAGAAAAGGGCAGCAGAGGACATGCACAGAGGGCTCATCTCCAGGGAACCAGGAGAGGGCAAACAACCTCAGCAACCAGACCATCCTGAGGATGCAGCCAGATGAAAGCACCAAAAGTTTAAAAAGTGCTCTATACCCAAGGGGATGGAGGGCGGGTCAGCATGACCTGATGAAAGAGATTCTCTCAAAATTCTACTGTTACAGTAAGTTCTTAAACAACTGCTCTATCTTCTTAGAGGATATCTCTCATCAGGTCACACCTATGGAACGAGTCCCAAGCAGTAATGACAAGGTGACATTCTAGGTGGCTGGAGGCTAAAGGCCCTAAGAAAGAAGGTCCTGAGGCACAGCCAGGCCAAAGCATGCCCTTCTTCTAGAGGCAATGTCCACACTGTAGTGTTTGTGAAAGTGTGGACAGTACTTCAGGTTGCAGCAGGACATATCTCTGTAACTGAAACATTCCTAAAGAGGCAACAGATGGCCATGCCTCTGGTGGAATGACCAAGGACAACTCCAGGAAGTTCCATACCGTACTTCCTCTAACAGAAACATAATACAGTTGGCCAACCAACTGGACAAACACTGTTCAGAAACTGCAATGCCCTCTTTCCGGGCGAAGAAACAGACTGTGAGGACTTCCTGCAGTCCTTCGTAGGGTATGTAGAGTAGCAGTATTCTATACACATCTAAAGAATGGAGCAATGCTTCCCATGGACTGGCACGCTTTGGATAATAAACACGAGGTGGATGGCTTGATTTAGAATAAACTCAAGACACCTTTAGTAAAAACTTGAAAGTAGTATGCAAACATACCCTGTCTTTGTGGAAAATCAAATAAGGGGCTCCACATGAGAGCATGGAGCTCTGAAATCATTCAAGCAGAAATGATAGCAACTAAGAATAACACTTCCACGACAGAAAGCATAGCTCAGAAGTGCAGCTGGCTCAAAAAGGCCAAGTCAGCTTCCCTAGCACAAAGTTCCTGTCCCAAGCTGGGACTGGGCTGCGGACAGGAGGCTTCAAGTCAAGAATACCTCTCAAAACAGTACGGGCCACAGTATGTCCCTCAACAATCGCATGGAAAGCTGATATAGCAGCCAGGCGCACTGATAGAAGAGTATTACAGTCCCACATTTGACAAGGACAGCAGATACTCCAGAATCAGATTCACTGGACAAGTGAAGGAGTCAGGTGACAGGAAGTAAGCTTCTGTAAAGAAAACTTCAGGCCTTGAACTGGGACTGAATTATGATGGAAGCTTCAAATGCGGAATGCCCGCAAAACACACACACAAAAAAAAAACAACACACACACATATGGGCCACATCCAACTGGGTCAATGTACGCCATAAACCGCTATTGGAAGGCTGACATAGCATACAAGTGCACTTGTTAAACAGAAGAGTATTGCAACCCTGTGTCTGACAAGTACAGCAGATACTCTAAAATTTGATTCTCTGGAGAAACGAGGAGATCCAGGTGGAGGTAAGCTGCCCAAAGACAAAACGCCTACCTCATGGAGTAGGTAGCCCCTGGTGGAGGGTTTCCTGGCAGCCGCCAGAATGTCAGTCACTTCTGGAGCACCCCAAATCTTGCAATGGCAAGGTCCCAGGAGTCATGCATGCAGATGAAGCCACTAGATGTCTGGATGGACCAGGGTGCCTCATTCCTGTGTCAGCAGGCCCTTGCAAGGGGCAGAGGCACTATAGATTCCACTGCTAATTGGACAGTGATGGAAACTATAACTGAGGAGGCCAGAAGGGCGACACTAGGATTAGGTGGTCCCTATTTGGAGCTTAGTTAGCACCCTCTGAATAAGAGGGAATGGAGGGGGCATAGAAGAACCTTCTCTGCCAAGAGAGCTTATTAACGATCTCGCCAGAGAACTCCAGTCCCTGGCTTAAGCAAGCAAAAAGCTGTAGTTATCCGCTGATGCAGAAAGTTCCAACTTGGGTGACCCCACCTATCGAACAGGTCTGCTACTACAAAGAGCAAAACAACCAAACAGCACGCCTCAAAATGCAATTCACATTTCTGGAGAAGGGTGCCACTGGTGTGTGGCATCCAGTGCATCCCCCAAAAAAAAAAACCCAAAACATGGCATATATTCAACATTCAAACATTTTAACTGCCTAATGGCTTTTCTTACTTTAAACTCCATGAAAAAGGGGTCCTCTTAGTTTTCAGATTGGAATTCCAAAGTGAGCAGCAGCTCCCACTCTGGCATTCTGGACTGTGACCAGCTTGGAGGCCCGGAACATGGACAGTCAACTGTTCCAGACCATGTTCTAGAGCCCAGTACCAAACTCTCATTGCCTCCCTCCACGGGGGTAAGAATGAGTTCCCCCTGCTTGTTTATATAGTATACTACACTGGGCTTGTCAGTCTGCACCAGTGGAGGTCCCAGGAGATATGGTTCTGGAAGACTTGTAAGGCGACAGAAATGGGCCTCATCTCTAGAATGCCTGTGTGGAGGGAGTTTCCACTGAGGACCATGTTCCTTGGGGTTGATGGGGCCCATATGCCCCCCAGCTCAGAGGTATCTGTGGTGAGGATCTGCTAAGGAAAGGATAAAGAATTGGACCGCCTTCAGCAAGTAGTTGCAGGCCCATTCACCACTGGAGCATCTTATGGACGGGAGGATAGTAGAATCTGTTGTTCTAGATCGCTGGTATGCTGATCCACTGTGCCCTCAGGGTCCACTGAGGAATCCTCAATACAGCCGTGCCAGGAGCACTGTGACAATGGCAGCTGCCAGCAGGCCCAGGAATGTCCTGGCTGTGACATACCCATCCTGAGAAACCAACTGGGCCTGAGCTTTGAGGCATTCTGCCCTGTCCCTGGGCGAAGGCAAGGCCTTGGGCTGTGTCCAGAACCGCCTACATACTGCAAGCACTGACAAAGGTCAGGATGGATTTGGCAGACTGACAGTGATCCCTAGAGCATCAAACAACTGCCCAGTACGTGCTACAGTCTGAGACAGCTGCACCATGGACTGAGAGTTGAGCAACCTGCTACTGAAGTAGAGGAAGACATCCAGTCTCTTCCTCCTGTGGGCTGCTGTCACCACTGTTAAGCATGTGGGAAATACCTGCGGGCGCAGGTGACCAGCCAAAGGGCAATATAAGTCGGCTGTACATTGGGCCCCTGGACTTTGGTGGCCAGTATGGGAACCCAACAAGCAGGCCAGAGGTGCCGTGGTGTTATCCATCACCAGAAGGCCTGGGAACCTCAAGGACATCCTGGTCACAGCCACCCTATTGTGGTAGACCAACTGGACCTAGCTATCAGGTGCTCTGCCCTGGAGCTGTCCCTATGTAGGATAGCTAGCGGGAAGAGGCAGAACAGACGCCTGATAGCATTTAAGCAGAAGCCCTGAAGTGGGTCCAGGGTGTAAGAAAGTGGCTTCAGGAGCAAATATAGGAAACCAGAACACTCAGTGGGTAAGGGAGGGTATAAAGGCCGCCCCACAGATGGTCGCAGCCTCAACTATTAGGCAGTATGAGGTCAGTATCATGGCCACTAAGACAAGCCAGACGGACACCATGGACTGGCGGCAGGCCCTAGGAAACAGAGAACGGGGCCGTCCAGTAAGTGGCTCCGCCACAAGCAGCAAGGCCAAAATAAGGGTAGATGGAGCTTGGGACACAGCGACCTCAGTGTTGTCCTCGAGGTGTGAGAGGTGCTGGGAACAGCGAGGCTTCCTGTCCCACTGGGACCCTGAGAAGATATTCCACACTATGCTCCGCCATTTCCCAGGGGCAGGGGAAGAACTGTCCACTACAGGGAATGATAAACCTCCTCCAGCATCTCTGAGGTGTTAGACAGGGGCTGAAGAGAGGTGCCCTGACTGTCCTATGGCTGGACACATGGAGGGGCACGCTGACTGCAGAGCCCAGCCAGAGATCTCCAAAACTCAAGGGAATTGAGGCAGCTCTCTGAATAAGTGGTAAGTCACCCAGGATTCAATGATCGAGTCGGGCCTTGGGATTAGAAGCCACAATCCGCAGCTAAAGGTATGGGCAGCGAGATTTGATGTTATTCTTTAGTAACTGGGTAAAGCCCACTAGGCAGAGGTGCCCATTTTCTGGGGCGCAACCGGGAGCACTGGGAAGGTTAAGTGACTTGCTCAGGGTCACACAGTATGCTAGTTGAGGCTGTGAGAACCAAACCCAGGTCTGTCTGCTGGATGTACCAAGCTCATTCACAGCTCTTTAACCTCTAGGCTATACTGCTAGCGACTGCCCAGGAGGTACTGCCACAAGTGGTCCAAGCCTGGTATCTGGCAGCCCGCTGGGACCACAGAGGGTGAAATTAAGCTCCCGTGCCCCAAACCCACGAGTCCTTGGTGGCAAGCAATAGGTAGGGCACCATAGAGAGGGTTGTAGCTTACCAGATGGTACTGCCCTTGCATCAACCCGAGGCAGCAAGTATGGGGAGGAGGGCAAAGACAGCGCCCAACAACAATACCTATGGCGGCAAATACAGGGCTGCCGACGGTCCTGGCCCCCAATGAAATCCACAATGCAATGACAGCAGTTAGGAAGGGCCATCAGTAGGGAACAGGTACTGGTTTCAGAAGGAGTTGACATCTCTGTCGTCAACTAGCCAGAGGGAAGGCAAGAGGCGCCCTGTTGGCAGCCGAGATCCATCCATCGCCAGTGCGAGGGGACAGCAGACGCTCCACCGCCAGCGATACTGAGCCAATTCAGCCAAAGGGCTCCAACCATCGTGGAGTGGTTTTCGAGGATGGAAAGTCTGCCATCATGGAGCAATGGGTCAGCCGGGACAGGCAAGGCGCCACTGCCACAGACAAAGTGTCTGCCACCCTGGAGCGATGTGGGGAGGCTAGAACTAGGAGGAAAGCCAGAAACTGGGCCCCATCCGCAGAAGAAACAGGGGTGGGGAGGAAGAGAAACAAGGGCATCACCCGTCGGGAGGAGCTAGCAGAGTGCAGACTGGCCAACTTCCCTTGTAGGCCTCTTGGATGCAGCTGTTGGATGGGGGCGCCATAAGAGAGGCTACCTTGCAAACCCAGCGAGCGGGAGTCTCCTGGTGTCCAGTACTGAAATTTTCTCCTGGTCCCCGCCTCCTGTGTCTGCCCCTCGTGCACCGGTTTAATGAAATTTAAATACCTGTAAAATTTTTTCTCAGACCACTGGTTGCAAGCTGTCGGGACCACTGGGATCTTCACCTTAGGCTTCCGCAGAGGCACTAGCAGACTTTTGATACAGGAGCACAGTCCTGTCCCTCTGTGGATTTGTGCCAGTCTGTTCCCAAGCAGAAACATAAACTAGACAATCCAGCTAAACTGTCTTCTAAAGTAACAATGTTCTATATAATACACTTATATACTTACCGTATAGTAGATATTAGGCGAGCTCTTGCAATAGGTAATAACCATCAGAACTGAGCCACAAAGTGCTAGGACCACGGAACACTTTAGCTAGCAGTGTATAGCAGGGGGAATCACCCCGATGTCACGTGACTGGTGTCGTCCAGGTGCCATATAAGAGGCGTCCCCACGCCTAACCTCCAGTTCTCCGCCAGAGACCGGACAAGGTGCGACAGGAGAAAGGAGTGCTCCTGGAGCCTATGGAGAGGCTGAAAGAAAACAGCAGCAGGGGAAGGAGGAGAGAAAAGCTACCTACTGCAAGATCCTCTCAAAGATCTATTGTTATGGTGAACTGTACTATCTTACTTTGACACGGCTCTTGCAGTAGGTAATAACCATTAGGACAGAGTCCCAAGCAGTGTAAATTCAGACAAAGGCTGAACACGGGAGGCAGGAAAGATCTGCAGTAGGTGCAAGATTAAGACAGGAGGCCCTGAAGGAGAGTTAGTCCAAAGCCTGCCCTGCGCCAAGAGGCAATGTCCAGACTATAATGTTTAGTGAAGGTGTGGACAGAGCTCAAAGTGGCTGCAGCACAAATGTCCGTAGCAGAAACATTTCTGAAACAAGCAGCCATGCCTCTGGTTGAGTGCCCTTTGACTTCCTCTGGAAGTGGCTTATACTTTGATAAAACAAAATGCATTTTGCCAACTATTTGATAAGCACTGTTTGGAAACTGCTGCCCTCTCTCTTGGGCAAAGGAACGAAAGCTGATCAGTCTTACAGACTGACTTCATCCGATTCGTATAGTAACGTAAAATTCTGTGTACATCTAAGGTGCAGAATTGTCTCCCTTGATTGGAATATTCAGGGTAATACACTGGTAAATGTATAGTCTGATTTAAAGTAACTCAGACACTACCTTCGTAGGAACTTAGCATTTGTACGCACAGCCACCCAGTCTCTCTGAAAAATCAAATAGGGCTCCTTACACACAAAAGAGCCTGAAGCTGGAAATCCCTCTGAACAGAAATAATGGCAACTAAAGAGCACTTTCCAACATAGGCATGTCGCAACTCATGGCCGTTCAAAAGAAGGCAGAATGAGTTTCTTGAGAACAAAGTTCAGATCCCACGGAGAAACTGGGTTCTGTGTCGGGGTTTCAAATGGAGTATCCCTTTCAGAAAGGTTCGGAGACCTCCAACTGAACCAAGGTTTTGCCATCCATAGGGGTGTGGTGTAGGTAGAAATGGCAGACAAGTGGACCTTCAGCGAACAGTAGCGAGCCCAAAGTCTGAAAGGTGCAGCAAGTACTCCATGACCTGTGGGACAGGGCAGGAGAAAGGGTCCCAACCCTTGGAGGTTGCCCAAATGGAAACCCTTTCCACTTGATAATGTAAGTGGTTCTTATGGATGGCTTTCTGGCCTCCACAAGGACTTGAGCAACTCTGGAAGAGACTCCAAAGCTGGTGCAGCTATGTCAGAAGGTGCCATGCGTGAAGGTGAAGGGACTTGAGTCCTGGATGAACTAACCTGCCCTGCTCCTGAGTCAGAAGGTCCTGGCAGAGGGTAGGGGAACGGAGGCTCCACCGCTAACTACTGGAGCAGAGAGAACAAAAGTTGGAGAGGCCAATAGCGGCGATCAGAATGTGAACCCCTTCCACCCGAAATTTCAGGAGTACCCTCTGCAAGAGCGGGAGGAAGGAAGGCACACAAAACCTCCCTGTCCAGCAAAAAACAGTGCATCTCACCAGAAAGCACCAGGCCTGGGAGCAGCGAGCAGAAGCTGGGTAGATTTGTGTTGTATGGGGAGGCAAAGAGATCCAGACCTGGACAACCAAAGGGGCCAAAGATGTCTTCGGTCACTTGACTGACTCAGTTCCGACCCATGGGCCCTTGCTTGAGTGCGACTGAGACTGTCCGTAGGAAGTTCTGAACCCCGGGATGTGCACTGCCGTGAGCTGGAGGTGGTGCCGAACTGCTCAGTTCCATACATGCATCGCTTCCCTGCACAGGGAATACGAATGCATGCCTCCTTGTTTGTTGAGGTACCACACCATGCACATTATCCAACTGGACAAGAAGTGTGCCTGGAAGGAGAAGGGACTGGAACGCCTGAAGGGCATACAACACCGCCCTCATCTCTAGCGCACTGATGTACAGAGAAAGCTCCCACTGAGACCAAGTTCCCTGCGTTCTGCAGTCTCTCAGATGTGCTCCCCAGCCTTGACCTGAGGCATCCACGGTCAGGGTCTGGTTCGGAATGGGGGCTGGAGCGGAACACCTCAGCAGAGGTTGTTCAGATCCTGCCTCAAAGGAGATCTTGCCGCATGGGACTGAACACCAGAACCCTGCTGTCCAGGTTGTCCGATCTCTGATCCCACTGAACATGGAGGGTCCACTGTGACACCAGCATGTGGAGCATGGCTAACAGAACAGTGGGGTTGGCTGCTGCCATAAGGCCCAGGAGATGTAAATGGCCCTGGCCGTAACCCAGCATCTGGAAGTCACATGCCTGGTCTGCTGCTGCAGTTTCTCCGTCATGTCCATAGGGAGGAAAACCTGACTCTGGTTGTGCCCAGCACCGCCCCAATAAACTGGAGGTGCTGAGAAGGGATAAGGTGAGACTGGGGTAGCTCCCTGTAATACTCAACTGACGGAACAGGTCCAGGGTAGCAGACAAGAGAGGTTACCAAGCAGTCCCTCAACGGGGCTGACAGAAACTAGTCGTTGAGGTACAAGAACACATAATGGTCCTGGCAATGCAGAGCCATTGCCACTACTGCTTGCACATGGTAAAACCCTGGGTGCCGAGGACAGCCAAAGGGAGAGCTTTGAACTGAAAAATGCTCCCACAGGAAGGCAAATCCGAGGAAGCGGGCGTGGGCAGGAAGACTGGGATAGGTAGGCATCCTGCATCTCCAGCACACAGAGCCACTGTCCCTGGGGAACGGGTGGCAACAGACCTGGAAGAGTCAACATGTGAAATCTCTTGCACTCTATGTACAGATTGAGCACGCCTCGATCCAATATTGGCCAAAGATCTCCAGTCTTTTGGGGACCAGGAAGAAGTGAGAGTAATGTTCCTACCGATCTGGTCCTGAAGAACGGGCTCTATGGCGTATTTTCTCAGCAGAGCCTCGATTTCCTCTCGGATGAGTGGAATGTGACCTTCTAGATAATGAGAGTGACCTGGAGGTTTCTGGAGGTGTCTCCAGGAATTCTAATGTGGGGCCTTGAGCCATGAGCTGAAGGACCCACGAGTTTCCGTATTGCCTCCCACCCCCCCAGGTGGCTGGCAACCTGCCTCACCGGCTCCTCCGAACCAGTGGAGGATGGGGAGGTGCGCAACCTTGAGTCAAGAGGCGGTGGAGGGTTGGGATGCGCCACCCGGAAGCTCTCTTGAGATCTGGCTTGCTGGGGCTGAGGCCCGACATTTGGTCTGACATGTGGCATGCTGCTGCCTACTCTGGAGTCTTTGCTGGCAACAAAAGGGCTGCCTAGTCTTAGTATTAGGCTGGTACAGTGATTGCACTGAGCATAAAAGCTTTGCTATTCTCTTGCAATTCAGTCAAAATGTCCTTGACATCTCCTCCAAAGAGGACGGAGCCTCGAAAAGAGGCATCCAGGACAGAGTTCTGGACATCCTGGGTGAAACCAGAGAACCTCAACCAGGAGTATCTGCGTAGGCAACAGTCGTGGCAGCGCCCAAGCCAATGCATCGACAGCAGCATAAATGGCTCGTGAAGGCATGATGGCAGGTGATCTCTGCCATTCTGACTGTCTGCTCAATCTCATTCCTGGCTTCAGATGCAAGCAAGGCCTCAAATTCAGACTTGAACTGTCTGAGCATATTCTTCTGATAAAGAATCGTAAGGCTCAGATAATTCAGAGCCTGCATAGTCAGAGTAGAGGACAGTAGAACTTACGCCTGAACTGGTCCAGCGGCCTCGACTCCTTATCCACAGCGAGGTACTCGTATGTTTGAGCTTAGTGGTGTGGTCATGGCCATGCTGATGACCACTGAATCAGTCTTGGGTGAGTACTGAGGTGGTCTTTGCCCTCTGTGCATGGTATAGATTGTCTGCCTTTTTGGAGACAGTGGGACTGACGCGATGCTGCCAGACCGTGATGGTTCAAGTCCTCGTGAGGCCCAATCCGGGGAATGAGAAGGGGAGACAGCTCAGGGAGGTCGAGGTGCTCCGCCAATCACTTACGCTGAGGATCCTGATCCTCAGTTTTCCATCAGCTTCCTGGATCTTCTTGGCGATTTTCGTAGGAACAGTCCTCTGGGAGACCTGGGAATCTCCTTGGGCGTGGGATCCTCCAGAGGAGTCTCAAACTCTGAGGCAGAGGAAGAGTCAGACTCTGAGTCCAATGAAGGGCTCACGCTTGGGTACAAAGCTCTGGAGAGGGAACCTCCTTGCAAGGTTCAACTTGACTTGTTACTGTAGCCCTCCACTGGGGAAGCACCCAGCGTGGAGGGCACATCTTCACTGGCGACTGAGGCAAAAACAGCAGTCGAACTGTAGCAGCATTCTCAGGTCTGGATATGCACAGGTCGATGGTGGGAAAGAACGCCGGTCGTATGACGTCAGGGTGGTCCCCTCACTATACACAACTAGATAAAGTTTTCTGTGTGGTCTTAGTGCCCGTGGCTCAGTTCTAATGGTTATTACCTACTGCAAGAGCCCTCTCAGTAAGATCTATCTTTATATGAACTTTGCAACTGGAAGTGTAACTCGGGTCTCCAGCCTTGTGACCACCAGTCCAAGGAAGAAAATTTACAGGTATTTAAATTTTTCTCCCTTTCTTAGTGCTTGTCGCAGGACTGCCATACCACTGGGATACATAACAGCAGTGATACTAACAGTACACCCAAGGGTGGGCTACGCCAGGGCTTATGTATTAATTACTGCCTGGATGATGTGGGCCCACTAATGCTGCAAAGCCTACTTTGTACTGGGTCAAAGTGCGTAGGGTTGCTCCATGTGGCTGGCCATCAAATGCCTGCCGGTGATGCTTCCTTAGGTTTGTTCCACAATGTGGCCATCGCTGAGTGGGATCTCACTGGTCCCACTAACTCCACCCCTGTCCCCGCTTATGCCAGTGCAATGGCAGAACGTATGTTTTAAAGCTGTCCTGCCCTGGTTGTGACCCACTGTCAGGACTAGTAGGCTGGACTCTTCAACTGTTTCTGTTTTTTGCAAACATTATTTCAAAGTGCTCCTGGGATTAAGGGTGTAGATCACTATTCCTGGTTTTGGGCATAATGACTGTAGAATCAGTTCCTGGTTACAAACAAAGGCCGAGAAGACATTTGGTAGGAACTCTGGACTTGTGCAAAGTACTACTGAGGGTGTTTATTTATTTATTTTAATTCCTTTACATTCACAATATGGGGCATGGAAGTTTATTAGCCTACAACAAATTTGCTATAGTAACAACCGTGAATGTGGAAACTTGATTATTTAATTAAGTTGCATCTATATCTAAAGAGCAGCACTGTAAAAAAAAAAAAAAACCACAACACTCCACTACCCTGGCAAAAGTCAATAGGAAGTAGCGCTGGGGAACTTGTTCTGCACATTTTAATTTTTTGCCAACAAAGAGGTCATCTTTCCAACCAGCTACTTGGAATTTTTCCTTACTTCTCTGACTGAGAATGCAACAGCATCTGTGAGGGTATCCTGAATTCTACTTTTACAGAACTAGCATTTCTAACTGTGAGTACATAACTTTGGACTTGGATTCTCCCAGTCACCTGTCCCAGAATCTGCATGTTCTGTGCCTGACTGTAACTGGAGGTTTGCGAAGCCTGAGCCTGCTGCAGGTCTTGCACCGTAGGCATGAAGATCTCACATGGCCAACAGGGAGGCCTGCCCTCATGTCTTCTCCTTTTGTACTCGTTTTCTGCAGCTTTCCTTCCATCAGCATTATGATGCTGACAAAGGGGTCTTGACTCGCGACGGGCTTCCTGTCCCAGAGTTCTGGCCAAGGCCCTTCCGGCCTAGGGTGATAACGCCAAGATCAGAATCTGGGAGGTGCACTGCACCGAGATAGATGGCATTGCTAGCGGCTGGCCTTCAGATGAATGACTCAGCTCTGTACTGCATAGATACCTGTACATTTCTGGCCAGTTGGGTGGTAATTCTGTGGTTCTCCAGTGTGCTGGCTGTCCCTGCACCAGAATACAGACAGTGGCGCAGGAAAAGTGGCCTTAGTGCAAGGCTGCTGCCAAAATGGCAGGAGGCGTGTGGTACATACTGCTGAGATGTGCAGCTGTAGCAGTGCCAGTAATTTACATGGTCTCACCCAATAGTGCTTTAAATCCTCCCACTTCCTCCAGGGCCCATGTACTCACTGTGTCCTATGTGGTCTCCTCGGCTCGATTAGCTTTTCTTGAGCTGACTGACTGGCATGCTCCCTTCTGACTGTCGATCTGTTCACAGAAACAGTGTTGATTTTCTCCATCCCCGCCATCAGAACCCACAGTGGACTCTCTGCCTTTATGTCCTTCATTTCTTCTTGCTGTAACTGGGACGAGTGAGCACCCCTTCCTGTTGATGATCCTAGCTGCTTGCTGTGGTGTTAGGGTACTGGATATGGGCAACAAGGCCCACCCAGCACAGTGCAGGCTTTGTCTGCAACGGAGGGATTCCCAGACACTGAGAAAACAAAACTCTGCTTAGGAAAAAAATTAAAAAGGGCAAAGACCAGAAAAGGGAGATCTCCTAGTCTTCCACAGTAATTACTGAAATCCTGAGCTGCTAAAAGAAAGACATGCGCTGCTGTCACACATTGACAGACTATGTCTGGTGCCACCAGTCTCCACTGAGGCAGGAAGAAAGTAGCACAATGCACAAGAGAGCAAGACTTTGCTCCTGTGTTAGAAGTCTACTTCCAAGCTCCATGTAAGAAAACAAAGAGGTAAGATCCAAGTGGTACGACATTCCCTGCGACCAGCAATAGGAGAAAAACTGGGTATAAATGCTTTTTAATAATCTGTATACATTTTAAGTTGACATCTCAGGGTATTAAATAAGAGGAAAAATTGATCAGCAGTTTTTGCAATACAATGGTAATCAACTCTGAACATGAATAGAACTTGGTATAAATTAATTAGCAAAATTAAAAATGCTTAATTTTATTGTGTCCCGACTGGGTAAACCTGAATACAAATGTCAAAAATGTTTAGCAGTCTAGTGCCATGTGATTCAGAAAATGGGTTAGCAGTACCTTCTGATTTGCGTTGGCGTTTGCTATGCTATACCAGCTATTTAATACCCTGCATCTGCAATGATTTTCATTTTGTCACTTTTTCAGTGCAGAGTTTTAAATTTCTCTTACCATTTAATAAAACCATATCCCACTCCAAATTATATTCCTAAAATTTCAATTGGCCTCTATTTTAATACTGTTTTCTCCTCACCTACTGCCACGTATTTAACCTCATACCCACGCTTCAATAACAATTCAGTCTGTATCCTGTGATACTTGCACAGTCCTCTAGGCCTTTTACAGCTGCTAATATAGAGGATTTACTGCACAGACTGAAACATCTGCATATGCTGAAACTTTTACCACGCCATTCAGTCTGTCGATTGATGCCCACAATCAGTTGATTGTGTAACATTTTCGTAAGAGAGAGGTTATAAGCAACGAATACAGTAAGGAGCTGAGGGAGCAGCCCTACCTCACTGAATATTAGAAACACAGCTCTATGCATCTGCCTCTCCTTTTCTATATTAAAAGAGATGTACATATGGAGCTAACTGTGCCTGTATAAGTTAGGTTCAGTCTTCACTTCTATGTTAAACTCCAAATGTTTCACTTTAAAAACTTTACAACAATTCAAGTGATTCACATGAAAGTTTGCATGTACCATCAGGGTCCACAGATTCTCGATGTGGGAAGTTTCATTCTGGAGGGATGTGTAGGTGTGGAGATAAGGGCGTCAAAAATATGAAAATACCAGTTTGGGTCAAATTCTTTGTTAGGCCACTGTGCAAAACTGTGTGGAATTTTGGTATGAAATTTTAGGGTATAAAGGTCTTAGGTCACAGATGTGCCTTTTGAAGATTTGGTTATAACAATATTATTCAGTTAAAAGTTCTTACATTTCAAAGTTTCCCATTATTTCCAATGGGACCAATTAGATGTTCTGATCGAAAAAGGATTCTTTGTCCCAAATGTGGAATCCTTTGCTGCAAATGCAGAATCTTTTTGTGCCGTCGTCATCTTGTTTTCAGACACAACAAAAGTAAATAACTTGAAAAATAAGCGGGTTTAGTAGACAACAACAGTTGTCTTTACCCTACTGGAATCCATACAATCTGATTCTGGGGTTAGTTTTTGATATGTCATTTTGAAATGTGTTAAAAAACAAACAAACAAAAAAAACTGCAGAAATATTTTTCACAGACCATTTGGGCACATAGGATCCTCTCCCACCCGCCATTCGTAAAGGATTTTCTTTTACCATAAACTACTTAAAAGGAATCATGAAACAGGATCCTTTTTAGCAAAGGATTTTTCTTTTTCTGCAAATTGTGACAAGGAACCGCGAAAAGGATTATTTTTTGAAATTTTGAAAAAGGAATTTAAGACAGCTATTTCTTTGACACTCTATAGTTTACACACAGTTGTTGACTTTGGTCTGAAATTTTCAGGGTACCAAGGGCTTGCCTCACATGTGCCTTTTGCTGCTTTGGTGAAAATTTTGCTGTGTTTTTTATAGGATAACATTGCAATGTAAGGTGTTTTTGGGCACTGCACACTACAGGATGGGAGCATAGGGCTCTCTACTGCACCATCTCAAAATTAAGCAAGAATGAGACCACAGGGCCGGAGGCCCTACACTCCATGTGCAAGTATGGATACCATTATGGACTGATGGGAACACAGGGCCCTGCACTCCCAAAAGGAAATAAGGATACAATTATAATCTCTCAAAATTATGGATGGATGGGAGGCGCAGGGGCTCTCTGCACTGCGCTCCCACAAGCAAATAAGGCTCTGCGATTATACTATCTCAAAAAGTAAGGAAATTCGTTGCCAAAACACTTGGAATTAATGCATCAACTAGGGTTCCAGCAATAAAAGCTGGGAAATGTGGTGTTGGGTTTTCTATCTTAGCACCCCATCCCCACCCTACTGCGCACAAGCGGGTGTCAGGGATGTGCCTCGTGGTTGTCAGCCCGAACGCCACCACCCGAGGCACAACCCTGACGCCTGTTGGTACATGCAGAGTTAGATGGGGTGTTAGTGTTAAACCCTAACAACACCATATGCCCTCAACTTCTATCACTAGAACCCTAATTGATGTATCAACAAAGTTTTTTGCAATGAATATATATCTGAAGGAACTAATGGGGCATCCCTGTCTCACAGCAAATTTAAGTGGAACAGTTTCCCAAACAACCATCAACATATGGAACAACATTTGCATGTCTGTATAATGTGCTCAACCAATCAATAAATAAAAGCAGAATACCATATTTCTGAGGAAGAGAAAATAAAATTTGTGTTGAACCTAGTCAAAAGCCTTGTCCTGGTCTAAAACAATTTCTAATCATTTAACTGCCCATGAGCTACCCTCTATACCACCTCCTAGTAAGAAACAAATGATCCTGGATTCAATTATTTTTAATTGAGAGCGTTAGCAGGGAAGCGATAAGGCTCTCAGATGCCTTTTCCAATCTTAATATACAAATTTTACTTAGTATACTTTTATCTTCCAGCGGCTTCCACTTCAGCTGCCCTTCCACCGCACCAGGGATCTTCCCGAATGTAGTGCCCCCTGGATTACCCCTCAGGGATGGAGCCGCCAAAGACCCCCGTAGCCCCACAGATCTATATCACGGATGCACTGGGGAACCACCAGATCCACAACGGAGGGAGGCTTAATTTTGGCATGCCAGAGGCTCTTCTTTCCTTCTTTAGTCGTGGGGGGTCATTATGGATGCCATGATGCAATCACATCTGTGTGTCAGACCTCACCACCAAGGCCCGATGCTCAAGTGCCCCGGTTACGGCATGTCCAGTGGTCACCCAGGAGCACCGGACCAGAGTCACTCAACCTCGGAGGTGAAGAGTTTGCTATGGCCGCTGATTCACCCCACCGTGTGTTCAGAGTCCATTCTCGAACTCTGGTCGCCTGTGTCACAGGTAAATCTTTCCACTGCCGCTGGCTGGCCTAATATACAAATCTGAGTTAAAATTATATAATCCTGACGTACTGCAGATGGCATATAGGTTTCCAATTCTAAATATCACCATACTCCATTTTTTGTGTTCAAAACAAAGCTTTTTTTTAAACTATATTGTATATTTCTGCTAAATCAGTAGCAAACAGGTCACAAACCAGTCTATACAATTCAGCAATTAATCTACCAGATCCCTGAACCACACTGAAGTTCAGCATCTTATCTCTGAAAGTACTTCTTCCACTGTTACAGATTCCACCAACACATTGAAAACCCCAGGAGACAGGACTGGAACCGCGCACTTTTAAAAGGTGTCTAAACACTTACTGAAGATATTATCTGTGCCAAAATACATTCAACGTGCTTAACTATTATCCTTAGAATACCTGACCTCGCACCAAACATGGTACCCTCACCTTCTTTCAAATGCTTTTACTTTGTGTTGTACTCCGTCCTTACTGCACTCATATGGCTTTTAGGTAGTCCCTGCCCTCCTACAGCTCTGCTTTGCTATTAATATGCCACCTTCTGCACGTCCAGCTTTATTTTAACTATTTTTTTCCTCTGTCCCCTTGTAAAAAAAAAAAAGAAACAGACAACTGCTGATATAATAAAGTCCAGTTACTGAATATAATGTGATCTTATCTGGCGACATGCAAAGGTTTGGAAAAACTTTTAAATTCACATTTTGTACCATCCCACCATCCAGTGAGGTTGTCATATAACCTTTTCATTAACCATCTAGCTTCAGATAATTCTGCTAAAATTTTCCTGTAACCTTGTCAGCTGTAACAAACTATTATTTGATGGACAGTACACTCTACCAAACTGCAGACTACCCTGGTTTTCATTACACATTCAACCAAAAAGTGATCTGAAAATTAAACCAGCTGTACTACTGCTGCCTAAAATGACACATTCTACTGAAACAAGAAAAAAATTCAAAACTGTGTTTGCACAGTTTCCCTAAAATAAATAAAGACCCTTATTTTTGAAATAAACAGTTGCTGCTTAAACCACCTCCTTGAAACACGTCAGAAAATGTCTCATACATCATCTGTATCCTCATGTGCTGGGGTGAGTGGGGCAATTGAAATCTCTTCCCCAACGTAATGTTAGAGGACAGGTGCAAAAAGTGCCATATAGCTAAACAAATGTATCCTTCCTAACTTTGGGGGAGGAATGAATGTTTATTCACAATTTCTCCCTAGCATATACCACAACATATCTTCAAGGATCTCAGCAGTTGGCTATACAGGAGCTGATCAACAGAATAATTCAAAACCTTGCACACAATTGCAACCCCATCATAAGCTTCTTCTCCAACTGGAAAATAGGAAAGACATCCCATCCACCCTCTATGAGCTTGAGAGATTTCTGCAATACTTGACAGCCTGGTTTCCTGCCAGAATACAGTGCCTTCAGAAAGTATTCACCCCCCTTGGATTTTGTCACATTTTGTTGTGTTATTACCAGAATTTTTAATGCAATGAAAATGAATGTTTCCCCTTGATTCACATAGCATATTCAACAATTTAAAGGGGCAAAAATACTTATAATGTGTAACAAAATTTATGAAACATTAAAACTTAAATATCTTGTTTACTTAAGTATTCACCCAGTCAATACTTCATAGAAGCGCCTTTGGCAGCAATTACAGCTTTGAGTCTTCTTGGGTATGTCTGTTATCAGCTTTGCACATCTGGATTTGGGGATTTTCGCCCATTCTTCATACCAGATTTGCTCAAGCTCTGTCAAGTTGGATGGGGCGTCGTTGAACATAATCTTTAAAGATCATGTGCAGCGTTTTGCATATTTTAATAAAAGCTTTAAAAGCTGAAAGTCAAGTCCTTGTGTCATGATTAGTGTTTCCTGAAAATGTCATGCTGTTTGGTTTGTGGTTTTCTTTAAATCAACATTTGTTAACTTGCTCTACAGTGGCTGAAAGCGGTGGAGTTATTTCTGTCCTCTCAGTCAAACTTAAGTGCGATGACATCATTTTGGAGTAACTTGCTGTTTCAGACTCCCAATCAGAGCAGCACTCTGTAGAGTTTATAGTTTACTGAGCTCTCAGGTTCCTTACAAACCCAGTCTCTGGTTTGTGTTTAGATAGATCAGCTTAATATATCATTCTCTTCCTTCACAAAGCTGATCATTTCAGTTCCAATGCTGAATTGAAGTAGTGGAAAATGTAGTGGACATAGAAAATGTTCTTACATGAACATATTTATGAAGGCTACATCAAAGACAAACTGTTTCTGTGAATGAACAAAATTTAGATTTATTTTATAGTCATTAAATAGCCCTGTGTTATATAGTTAGAAAAAAAAATTAGGGTTGATTAGAAGAACAGAGCTGTGATACAGACAAGCTGATTTCTCACAGAGAAATATTTCCACTACTTCAATTCAGCATTGAAACTGAAGCGATCAGCTTTTTATCAGAAGATAATTATATGTTTTAAGTTGATCTAAACACAAACCAGAGACTAGGTTTGTAAGAAACTTGGGAGCCCAGCAAACCATTAACTCTACAAAGTGCTGCTCTGATTGGGAATCTGAAACAGTAAGCTACTCCAAAATGATGCCCTCAGGACTCTAAGTTTGACTGAGAGTACAGATAACTCCACTGTTTTCAGCCACTGTAGAGCAAATTAACAAATGCTGATTTAAAGAAAACCACAAATTCAATCAGCATGAAATTTTCAGGAAACACTAATCATGACACAGGGACTTGGATGTCAGCTTTTCAAGCTTGTATAAAAATATATAAAACCCGTTGCACATGATCTTTAAGTCTTTCCACAGATTCTCAATGGGATTCAAGTCTGGGCTTTGGCTGGGTCACTCAAGGACATTCACCTTCTTGTTCTGAAACCACTCCAGTGTTGCTTTGGCTGTATGCTTGGGGTCGTTGTCCTGTTGGAACGTAAATCTTCGCCCCAGTCCAAGGTCTATTGCAGACTGATGCAGGTTCTCCTCATGGATGTGCCTGTATTTGGCTCCATTCATTGTTCCCTCTATCCTGACAAGTGCCCCAGTCCCTGCTGCTGAAAAGCATCCCCATAACATGATGCTGCCGCCACCATGCTTCATGGTAGGGATGGTGTTGCATGGGTGATGAGCTGTGTTCAGTTTGCGCCAGGCATAGCGCTTTGCATTCAGGCCAAAGAGTTCAATTTTGTTTCATCAGACCAGGAATCTTTTGCCACATGGTCTCATCTGCCGCGTGCCTTCTTGCAAACTCCAGGCATGCTATTATGTGGCCTTTTCTCAGGAGTGGCTTCCGTCTAGCCACTCTCCCATAGAGCTACATGTGTGAAGTGCTGCAGAGTGTTGTTCTCTGGACAGGTTCTCCCATCTCAGCCATGGAACTCTACAGTTCTGTCAGGGTGGTCATTGGGTTCTTGGTCACTTCCTGACCAAGGTCCTTCTTCCGTTGCTCAGTTTGGGAGGACGGCCTGCTCTAGGAAGAGTCTGGGTGGTTCCGTAATCTTTCCATTTCTAATAATGGACTTGACTGTGCTCCTGGGAACTTTCAACATCCTAGAAATGTTTTATACCCTCCCCAGATCTATGCCTCCTCACAATTCTATCACGAGTTCTCGGACAGCTCCTTGGTCTTCATGGTACAGTTTCTGCTCTGACATGCACTGTCAACAGTGGGGCCTTATATAGACAGGTGTATTTCCTCTGAAATCATGTCAACCATTTGAACTGACCACAGGTGGACTCCATTCAAGTTTTGAGTGATCTCATAAGGAAATTGGATGCACCTGAGCTCAATTTGGAGTGTCATAGCAAGGGGTAAATACTTATCAAATCAAGACATTTCAGGTTTTTATTTTAAATTACATGTACAAAAATTCCAGAAGTTTCATTCCACTTTGACATTATAGAGTAATTTGTGTAGATACGTGACAAAAAATCCCATATAAATGTATTTTAATTTGAGTTTGCAACATCACAAAATGTGACAAAATCAAGGGGAGGAGGCGAATACTTTCTGAAGGCACTTTAAGTTGCTTTTAAAGTGCTACTGCATTTAATCAGAATAAACTGCAAATATCTGCAGATTCAGGTTTGAAATGGCTGTGGTGACAAGATCTTTTATATTGCTGGCTGTATTGTGTGTAACCCTTGTCCAATGAGACACCACTGCTACATACAAAAGAGGTGGTTACAACTTACAGCCACAAACCCCTGAGGAAGAGGCAGAATGCCTCAAGCACCCCCACCTTTTTCTTAAGTGTTTTGTCTGCACATATTTTGAACTTTATTCAAATTAAATGCAATAGCTTTTAAAATTACCTTATTCTGCTGTGTGCTGTCTTTTGTGACTGTTATACTTTGGACTTTATCGTGAGCACCAACTGAGATGAGTGAGCAGCAACAGGTTTGTGTGAATCAGCAGCACCAACTGAGGTGTGCGTAGCAACAGGTTTGTCTGCGAGTCTCAGAAGCACCAACTGAGGTGGCGTGCAGCAACAGGTTTGTCGAGTCACGGCAGCACCTGCTGAGGTGTGCGTGCAGCAACAGGTTTGCGGTCTCAGAAGCACCAACTGAGGTGTGTGTGCAGCAACAGGTTTGCGTGAGTCTCAGAAGCACCAACTGAGGTGGCGTGCAGCAACAGGTTTGTGCGAGTCATGGCAGCACCTGCTGAGGTGTCGTGCAGCAACAGGTTTGTGAGAGTCTCGAAGCACCAACTGAGGGTGGCGTGCAGCAACAGGTTTGTGCGGTCATGGCAGCACCTGCTGAGGTGTGCGTGCAGCAACAGGTTTGTGAGAGTCTCAGAAGCACCAACTGAGGTGTGCGTGCAGCAACAGGTTTGAGAGTCTCAGAAGCACCAACTGAGGTGACGTGCAGCAACAGGTTTGTCGAGTCATGGCAGCCCAGCTGAGGTGAGTGGGCAGCAACAAGTTTGTGAGTCATGGAAGCGCCAGCTAAGGTGTGTGTGCAGCACCAGGTTTATGCGAATCACGGCAGCACCAGCCGAGGTGAATGAGCAGCACCAGGACTGTGTGAGTCACGCAGCAACAACGAGGTGAGTGAGCAGCAACAAGTTTGTGAGTCACAGCAGTATCAGCTGAGGTGAGTGAGCAGCAACAGGTTTACGAGTCACGGCAGCACCAACTGAGGTGAGCGTGCAGCACCATGTCTGTAAGTCACAGCAGCACCAGCTGAGGTGAGCAAGCAGCAGCAGGTCTGTGGAGTCACAGCAGCATCAGCTGAGGTGAGTGAGCAGCAACAGGTTTACAGTCACGGCAGCACCAACTGAGGTGAGCGTGCAGCACCATGTCTGTGTGAGTCACGGCAGCACCAGCTGAGGTGAGCATGCAGCACCATGTCTGTGTGAGTCACGGCAGCACCAGCTGAGGTGGCGTGCAGCACCATGTCTGTGTGAGTCACGGCAGCACCAGCTGAGGTGGCGTGCAGCACCATGTCTGTGTGAGTCACAGCAGCACCATGTCTGTGTGAGTCACAGCAGCACCAGCTGAGGTGAGCGTGCAACACCATGTCAGTGTGAGTCACGGCAGCACCAACTGAGGTGGGCGTGCAGCACCATGTCTGTGTGAGTCACAGCAGCACCAACTGAGGTGAGCGTGCAGCACCATGCCTGTGTGAGTCACAGCAGCACCAGCTGAGGTGAGCAAGCAGAAGCAGATTTGTGAGAGTCATGGCAGCACCGACCGAGGTGTGCGTGCAGCAACAGGCGGTGAGTCATGGCAGCCTCAGCTGAGTAAGTGTGCAGCAACAGAGGTCTGTGTGTCTACTTTGCTGGACAAGAAAAACATCATACAAGAGATCATGTACACATGCAAAATAATCCAGTGCTTCTTAGCCAATTTTATGCTGTTTGTATTGACTGTTGCCAACTAACAGTAGCGGCTCTCCCTTGTGTCTTGGGCAACATACCAGGTCAATCAGGTCCATGTAGCCCCTCCAGGATGTACCTGAAACGAGCTGTCACAGCTCAGTGTGCCTTTTCTGCCAAAATTACAAATAATGTTGGTAATGCGCTAGTGCACTTATGAAAATAGGGCTGGTGAACATTTTAGTAGGCCTATGTTAACTAAACATATGCAGTATGTAGAATTCACTCAAATCATGATATGACTTTAAAATACTAATTTTTATTACAGCAATAAGGCACTGCACTTCCAGGGGTTACGTTAATGTTCAGTTAATCACCCTTTAGGGCGTCGCGACTTTCGTTATACTCCATCCCACATTACCCCACCCTGAGGGTGAGTAAACAGAACATTAACCTAACCCTGGTCTTCATTTACTGCTTAAAGCAGCTGTGCAACTAAACTGGGCAAAAAAGCTGACACTACCTTTTTGCACTGTAAAATTTTCTCGTTCTACCAAATTAAGTATTTTATTAATGTTTTAATTTATTTTTTGTAAGCGTTTATTCCTAAAAAGAAAGAACTTCCAAAGGAATAGGATTGCCCAACTGAGCAAAAATGTTCATTTACAATGGGGTCCCACGTTCACATAGTATAAAAATGCAGTACAGTTTCAACACATGTAAATACACAGACTATCCTTTTTTGTATTTATATAAAAGGTACATTTGGGATACATAAAGAAAACACAAATATAAGCTTTAACATTCACTGTGAGCAGTGTCTTTCTGGTTGTGCAAAAGTTTGAAGCAGCCAGCCCTTGATTCTGTTCCATGGAGCTACTTCCTTAGATCTTAGGTGAGGAGCTTATTCTAAGCTTTTGGACCTTGAGCAACTATAGCAGAGTTGCACTTAGAATTTAATATCTCCGTGATGAGAACGACTAAGTTTTGAGCTGACCGAATCTGTCCTTGTGATTCGAATTTCAAACAGAGTAAATAAGGCAGAGTCTTTTTCTTCAGAGTCTGGTAAAGAAATTGTATTACATGTAAATGCCTACGTTCCGTTAGGTCTATCCAGTTCAGGCCCGGTATATTAAACAGTGATGTGTCAAACTGGGGACGTCCAGGGCAAACCTGTTTAAGGCTGTCACCCCGGACCACATCTCCATAGTCAAACAGTGGAACTATCATGGTGTTGACTATGATTTCTGCCAGTGTTGGAACACAATCTTTAGTCCTTGCAAAGCCCCCAGCCTAGTGTTTAATTTTTAATTAGGCTGTCAATATGTTTACCCCATTTAATTTGTGTTTCTAACCATACTCCTAAATATTTATAAAAATTTACTTGTTCTAATACATGATCTGAGGAGGTTGTGATTTGAAGTGTTTGGGAGAAGTAAACCTGTGACTTCCCAAATATCACAACCTGTTTATTCCCAAGGTCATGACCTGTTTATTCCCAAAGATCATAACCTTGACTTCCAAAGATCATAACCTGTGACTTCTAGTACTTATTAATTTATGTGAACTAAAATAAACTTATATGACATCAAAATGTATTTGGAGAATAGTCTGGATTTCACCAATTGATGTTCCTTCTACAAACAGGATCACGTCATCTGCATACAAATGATGCCTCGCTCCTTAATAAAGGGGCCAGCACCATTATGTACAGATTAAATAGTACTGGTCCCAACACTGACCCTTGAGGGACTCAGTCTTGATATGTTCCAACCACGATATACAAGATCCTAGAAGCGTGTGTTCTACTAGTAAATACTCTTTAAACCAATTCAGGGCCACCTGGTCGAACAGTATTCTTCAATGTGTCCAACAGCGTCAGGCGGTTCAAAGTATCAAGCGCTTTGGACAAATCTATGAATCAAGAAAAAAGATGACGGACATATTTGGCTTAGATATACCATGGTAGACCTGGTAAGGTTAGGATCAAGAAAATAAAACTCATGGTGCATGGCATACAAGACACCTAGAAAGTAGATTAGACAGGTTATGCTGCTATTTCTTATTCAAGCTGAAACTAGCTTTTGAGAACTATTTTCACTGCACTGCTGCTTTAAGCATATTTGTAATGTCTGCTCTTTGGCATTCAGTTCTGAAGAAAGGCTCAGCATGTTTGGTGTTCTCAGAAAATATCTGCAAGCAAGGAATAACACAAGAAGCGTTTTCATTTTACTGAAAACATTCAACTGTAGTTTGTGAGCAGCTCCACCCCCGCGTAACCAAGGTTTCAACCACTCAGGAAGCAAGAACTGCCAGACATTTTGTATTATTTTTGAACAGCAATGCCTGATGGAGAATTTGGGTGAAAGTGCCTAGAATACTTGGGGATCTCGAGGCTGCTTACTTGAATGGATGGCCTTCGTCTGATTTCTGAATTGCCTGAAGAACTCCTTTATATATCCTGAAGCTGACGGTCATGGAGAGCAGTGCCAGAGCAATATTCACCGTCACGCTGACAATACTGAAGATGGTCAGTGACAGCAGGAGGAACAAGACCACACCAAACACCACTCCCGTCTTCTTAATGTCCCGCCAGTACAGGAGGTCCACAACTGGAAAGAGAGAAAAAAAGAGCTTTATGTTTCTGTATGTTTGAATTGTTCTTTTTCTGTTACTTAATCCTTAAAAGGTAATTACTACGATGAAGCTGAAAGTGCTGTACTCAGAAAAGGGCATGCCCCTCTGGACATTAGGGCGTAAGCCAAACAGGCTCTTTTCTTGTGGCACATAGTATACAACTTTTTAAATGTTATGTCAGTACAAGCCAGCTGGACTAAAAACATTTTACTGGCTCAATACCAAAATCTCCCAGCATTTTGCCAGTGATAATTTCAGCACCTGTATCAACTGCAAACTTTGTGAACAATAATCTATTTAAGAACTCATTTCAAATTCCCTATAAAGGATCTCTGGTAAATCTGTGGTGTTCTTCCAGGTTGGAGCAATTATGCAACTCAGGGTTGGCATTACCATAACTCTGGCACCTACTAAGCACTGCTGGGTCAGTATTTTACTTTGTGTGACAAGGCAGTGCTGAATTTGGGACAACATCAATATACTGTGACATGTTATTTTTATCTGAAAGCTGGTAACCGGCAAAGGTGCAGAGCTGAGGCTTGTTTCAAGCGCAATCTTGCAACCTCAATGTTATCATTCAAACCCTGAGAAACACCACACCACAGATTCACTGAGGAACACTACAACACGGATTCACTAAGGGTCCAGGACATTTTCCTCAAACCTTTCATGTCCCTACTTTGTGTTCTTCAATCCTAACAGATGCACAAAGTCTTTTTTTGGCAATGTCTTCCCTACTTTTTGGAAGAGATAGATAGCAACAGACTCCTTTAGCTTTACATGGGAGCAGGCGGCGCACTGTGCAGGTGCACTGATCTGTATCCTGCTTTGTGCAGGGTCCTGTGCAAAGCAGCAGACTGTGTGCAGCTCAGGGGCAGACCTGTAGCTTGTTAAGCACAGGGGCGTGCAGGCCCTATGTGAAGTAGCTGACCATTCAGTCCCTTAGAGGCCAAGGGCACTTTGCATACCAATTCTTTATGGAATGAGCTTTGATCCCAGATAACATGAGGGCACCGCTAGCGTATCTAATTTGGATCATGATGTGAATGTGAACATGATGAATTTGATCAGGAGGGCAAAATGAAGGCAACAAACTTCTAGCCAAGGAAGTGAGCAAAAGCAATAGTAACAAGAGACCACTATGGTTCTTGAAAGAAGTGTCTGAAAAGGTAAAGGCTTAAAGGGTAGCATTCAGAAGGCATAAGGAGACACAGAGGAAGAGGATAGGGAGGTGTATCACAGGAAACAGAGGAAGGAGGGAAAACAGTAAGAAGCATGAGGCACAAACTGAGAGAAGAATAGCTTGGCGATAGTGAAAGAGGACAAGATTTTTTTGGGTATAGTGGGAAAAGAGAACGATCAGGGAGGACTGTAACGAATGATGGGAAGGGGGGTGGGGACCAGGAAAGATCAGAGATCCTGAACAAATATTTTTGTTCAGGGAAAGGTGTTCAGAGGAAGGAGAAAGGGAGGGACCACAAAAAAGCAACAAGAGGTTTCAAGGGAGGAGGTGGACGTTAGTCAAAGGACTCACAAATCTGAAAGTGGACAAAGCTATGGGGCCAGATGGGGTGCATCCAAGGGTACTGAGCGAGCTCTGGGAGATACTGGCTGCACACCTCTGAGTCCTATTTAACAACTTACTGGAAGCGGGAGTGGTTCCAGTGTACTGGATAAGAGCAGATGTAGTCCCATTTCACAAAGTGGCAGCAGGGAGGACGTTAGCAACTATAGGCCAGTCATCCAGATATCAGTGGTGGGAAAGTTAATCACTGCTGAATCAAAGGATTGTGGAATATCTTGAATCAACAGGTCACAAGACCAGAGGTAGCATGGATGCACAGGTCTTTTTTGGGAGTGGGCGTTGTTTCAAACAGATCTGGTACAGCTCTTTCAGTGTGTGACCAAGGAATAAGATCAGGGTGGAGTGGTGGGCGTAGCTTACCTAGCAGTAAGGCTTTCAACACTGATCCACACAGCAGCAAACCTGTGAAAGCTTGAAGGAGTGGGTCCCAAGGTGGTAAAATAAGGCAGACATTGGTTAGGGATAGGTGTGTGAGTGGTGGTAAGCAGGAGTTCACCCGAAGAAGCGAGTGACCAGTGGGGTGCCGCAGGGATCAGTACTACAACTGGTCCTCTTTAATGCCTTAATAGGTGACACTGCAGAGGAGCTGGAAGGAAGGTCTGCCTTCTTTGGATGACATTAAAACCTGCAATAGGTTTGGGGAGGGGGAAAGAGACCTGAGAAAACTCAATGAAGTCAAGGGTATGGTAGCTGTAAAATCACACACTCAAGGCACAGAAACCCAAGGGCGGAGTACAAAATGTATGGAAAGGTAGTGACGACCAAACAGGAGAGACACATGAGGGTGGCAAGGCTACTGGGATGCTGAAGTGAAATGCAGAAGGGTATCAGTAGCAGAAAGAGGAGGTGGGTGTTCCCTCGTATGATCGCTGGTGAGATCCCAGCGAGAGTACTGTTCGAAGTTCAGGAGACCATGTCTCCAGAAGGACAGAGTGGAGACTGCTCAAAGTAGGGCAACTAAAATGTTGCAGGGTCTACATCAAAGCCCTACAAGGAGAGACTAAGGGACATCAACAATACCCCTGGAAGGGGGGTGAGAATATGACAGATACCTTTAAATATCCTCACTGTCAGTAATTAAGGCACAAGAGGGGAGTATTTTCAGAAAAAAAAAGAGCTCAAGAACAAGGACATGCAATGAAGGTGGGGGTAGCTTCAAGAGAGATGTGAGAAGTACTTCTTACAAGAAAGAGTGGTGGTGCCCAGAACAGTCTTCCAGCAGAGGTGGCCCAGAACAGTCTTCCAGCAGAGGTGGTGGGGGTGAAAACAGCGGTGGGGTTCAAGAATGCATGGGTAAGCATAAAGAATGTTAGTGGAAAGTGGGGTGAAAAGATCAAGTAGGGTCTGAGGTGACACGGTAGGTAGGAAAACTGGGCAGACTGGGTGGGCTAAGCAGTCCTTTTCTGCTGTTAAATTCTATGTTCTGTGTTTCTATGTTTAGGTTCTAATGACAACTGGCAAAAACTAAATGAGACAAATGTGTAAATAACTTTTACAAGGAAATCTCATGCTCTGAAAAATAACCCCAATACTGTCACTAAACATTTGAAAAAATTGAAGAGATATGCAAATTAAATCTACAATATTCTGATCATTCTGTGAATCTCTCACCATTCATCACTTTGGGTATTAGCTGGAGGTCATGCACGGCGAGCTCTTTTTTGGGGATGGTGGAGTCGACGCACCATCGGTGCTGCCCCAGGCCGACGACTGCGTGGCCACGGGTTGGCCGCTAGGTACAGTCAGACTCGGCCCTCCCCACCAGTTCTGAGTCGCTGTAGAGTAAGAAAGGGTTGGGAGGGAGGGACAAGAAAGTCCAAAGGACAGAGAAAGGAAAAGATATATAAATAAAAGTAGAAATAAGCGACTGAGGACAGAATAAGTCGAAAGAACTAAGGGGATTGGGAAGGGCCCAATCTCTGGAAGTAGAAAGGAGGAGGGAGGAGGTGAAGGAATTTAGGGATAAAGATATTTGGGGAGAGGGAACACACTGGACCCTGATCTGTCTCCAGATTGTATAGGAACTGAGAAGGAGTAGCCAGAAGGCTAAACTGCCAGAATTCAACGCACAGAATCATTGGCAAAAACTCCAACAAAAGTAGAGTCGGCTATTCTGGAAGAAAAGACATGGTACAGGAAGTACTCCGGTCAAAATTTTATGGTGTAAGAAATGCAGTTTCTAAATCAGAATTAAGGTTATGTCCAAAGGACAAGGAAACCAAAGAAAAGGTGATGGGGAGAAGGGAGGAGGGTGGCTGCAGACCCCACCCCACAGGAGTGGAGCCAGCACTGAGGAAGGAGTGCCTCCAATCCGGACCACTCTCCCCTAAGAAAAATATCCCCTATATGCCCAAGGAGACTCCTCTCCAGACTAACAAAAGGAGGGGTTGGGCGAAGGAGGGCAGAGAGGGAGGGACCCAGAGACTGAGGTCCCAGGGGATGGAGGGTAGATGTGATGAATGGTGAAGATACAAAAAGATCAGAATTACAGTAGGCATGTAATTTTCATATCTGTGTCAATCCTTCACCATTCATCACCTTTGGGTGAGTGCTGAGCCCCCCTCAAGGGGGGTTTAAATCCTAAGGGACTG
Source organism: Neoceratodus forsteri (assembly GCA_016271365.2). NCBI lineage: Eukaryota > Metazoa > Chordata > Ceratodontiformes > Ceratodontidae > Neoceratodus > Neoceratodus forsteri. Next base: position 1,420,159,347 of record CM057450.1, read on the forward strand.
GAGTCCCTTAGCTCTCAGTGGGCCACAAACCCAGAGGGAGAATCCTTACGGGCCTGGAGAAGCCAGAGTGGAAAGAGTGAGACAGGGACCCCAGGAGGTGGGAAGTTGCCCGACAGATGTTGTCTCACCCTATGGGAAAAAGATAGGTTCTCTGGTGGCGGCGTTAATCACCCTACGCTGGGCCAAGGATGACAGCAGGAGAAATATAGCCATGCCAGTCCGCCTAGTGCAGATTCTGTCCCTCGACCCGGTAGCTACCTCACTGGCGTCACTCGATGCCCTTGCTAGTGCCTTGCTAGCCCCAGGCCACGTGCAGAGAAAGCAATGGCTTGTCTGGTTTCCTCCGTGTCAGGCATCGAGGTAGGAGCTGACCTAGCCTGGACCACAGGAACCTATCATAGGTAGCACAGTGGGCCTGATGAGCAGATATCGAAAGAAGCAACCGTGTTGAGTAATAGGTCCTCCTATCCCAGAAGTCAAAATCAAGGAATCTTGTTCTGGGGCCTGTCATGGTGCAAGGCGGCAGCCATCAGGAGTATTCAATTGTGTCAATCCTGAGCTAGGATGAGGCAGGTTACCTGGAGACTCTTGGGGGCACAATATCTCTGGCGCAGATCCCTGGGGCTGGGACTCCGAAAGGGTCTTTGCCAGAAGCGCATTGACGCCTCCCTAAAGGGAGCAGGTCGGGGCACTACAAGAGTGGCCTCACTGAAATCGCCTAAAAATGCGCCGCTAAATGTCTCGGATTGTGCTGGGTGGGAGGAGACATGCAGGTCCTCCAACATCCTCCTGAGAAAACGCTGATACTCAGTGAGAGCAGCAGATGGGGAGATGTGGACAGATGGTTCCTCACCTCCTGAAGAGGAGGAGTCAGGGGACCTCAGAGGTTAGCTGCTCGGGGAGAGGTTTGTCCATGACCCTAACATAAGAGGGGAATCGAGCAGCCACAGCTGTGAACAGCTCCCAGGGAGAGGACCGCTAGGACCCGAATACCTGGGAGAGCAGGAGAATGTGGCAGAGGAGAGGGGCAGAGCCGACAACAGGAATTGGCTGTCCTCCGCCTGGGCTAGAGAGTGCATCTGGAGCCCAAGAGAAGAGGAGTCTGGAAACTCCACAGCCAACAGCTGGTCAACCATACTGGAACTACCTAGGCTGCGCCCTGAAGAATCCCCAGTGAGGTGACGGGGCCACGAAAATCAGAAGGACGGTCCCTACCTCCAAAGAATGGGGCCCTTGAGGAAACAGAAAGAGAGGGCAGGTCCACGCCACGACTTCTCCCAGAGCCCTGGTGGACTCCAGAGAAAAGTCGACGATGGAACTCAAACCCCGACTGAACCTAACGCGTCTGCCTCGAAAGAGCCAGCTTAGGCAGCTGGTAACTCTGGTCAGCTCCTGAAGGCTATCCAGGAGCAGCACCCTCCCTCCTGTGGGTGCTCAGATTGGCCCCAAAGTTGGGCGATCCAGGTACACTACTTGAGGGATACCACCAGTGAGGGTCAGAAAACCCTCAGAGTCCAGGCTGCAGAGCAATGGTGGCCTGCACCACTGCCTGCTGGTCAGCACCCTGACCCTGGTCCCGGGAGCCACTGTCCTCTCCTCGAGGGGTCTGGTTCCGGCCTGTCAAGGACACTACCAAGGTGTCACGCCAGCAGCCAACTCCAAAGAGTCAGACTGCCTATATGACTTAGAGTCCGATTCCTCCTCCTCCTCCGAAGAAGTGGAGATCGGGCTCAGTGCCAAACGGTGCATGGACACCGCTGCCATCCCAACTGAAAGGGACACCAGACCCAAAGACTGCACCAGAGTCGGCGCCGACATCTCCAGCCGCATTTCTGAATGGTGCGGAAGAAGACACGGCTCCAACAACAGCATTGGAGCAGAAGCCTGTCACGGCGCCATCCCGACTCACGGCACAGCAAGCGGCACAGAGGCCAGAGAGTAGCGACAACGGTTCGACCGTGTTTCCCGGCGCCGAGGTTTGAAACCCCATCGCCGCAGTGTCTCGCCCGGAGCTGCGAACTCCAGAGCTAGACACAGCACCGTCAACGATGGCGCTGGGGCGAAAGACAGTCCGGATAGCGCCTAGACCTCCCATGGCACCGTGACCACCATTGGGTACGCGAACAGAGGCAACAGCAGCAATGGCGCCAAGTGATGGCGCTATCAGGGCCTAGGCGCGCCAAGAACGGTGCTGAGGCCCAAGACGGCGAGAGGATGGCGCCGACCTAGGCCTTCCGAGCAGAGGGTATGACACCGGGGAGCCTTCACCCGAAGGGCAATTGCCTCAGACGGTGCCTCCACCCATCCCCCGGAGACGATTGGGCCTCCTGCATGTGGAAGGGCTTCTGCCACAGCTAGGCTACAAGCAAGAAGCAAGCCCTCCTCCCTCGGTCCGTAGAGAACTGGGAGGGACCCGGAGGAAAGGACGAGAGAACATGGCTTGGCCCGGCAGTGAGCGCCCATCCCGAAAGTCGGCGGGCCTCGTCCAACTTCCATCACCGCGTTGTTGATGGCTTGGCAGTACATGGAGAAGCAGGCGTTGCTACGAATACATGTCATGTAGCGGGTCAAGACACGCCGTAGGCAACGGTCATGTTGGTTGGTGACGTAAGTACTTACGGGCCGCATAGCACCCGACGATAGATGGCCATCCTGTCTTCATTATTTTCTTGTCCCCCGACCGAGACATGACCTAACAGAAAAAAGCACCACCAAACAAGACCCGGCGTCGCAAAAATAAAGAAAAGAACAGTTTTACTTTATTAACCTCAGGCGACGCCGAGTGGGAACGAAATGGAACCGGCAGGAACAAATGGATAACAGTCAACAGACTCTTATCGGAGCTGAAGGCTTCAACAATCACACAGACCTCTCACATACAGAGCTCCCATGAGGTGACCTCGGCCCGGCGGGGCCTTGGAGTTCCCTGTACCCAACCCAGCGAGGCGCCGAGCGCAGTGCATCGGCCTCGGTGGCGCTGATGGTGCATCGACTGCGCCCATCCAAAAAAAAAAAAAGGCTCCAGCGGTCGCGACCTCAGGCCAATACCCAATGGTGAAGACTGACACCGATAAGATTTCATTATTGCTGAACAGAGCAGGAAATCACTGGAACAAGGTGACACCATGCAGAAGGCAACTGAGGCTTCTATTGTAACATGGTATCAGATGTGCCAAGGCAGCCTCAAAGCTACAGGCGCCTTTCACAGTATCAAACCATGCCCTTTAAAAGAAAGTTACTTAATACCTTGGGAGGAGCTATAACACGAGAAGAATTTGGATATTTATGGGTAGACACACCTGTTATACCCACAATATATGCCATTCCCAAGATACACAAGAGTGGGGAAAATCCCCTGGTTTTAAATTGTCTGTAGGGTGGGATCTGTAATAGACAATTTGTCCCATTGTATGGATTACTTCTTGCAAGATAGTGTAAGTAAACTCAGATCCCGCCTTAGAGACACTATGGATGTCTTATCCAAGCTAAGAGAGATGGAATGGGTATATGATTCCATCTGGTTGACAGTCAATGTTAAATCACTGTACACATCAATCAGATACAAAGATGGCCTGAATGCATGTGAATTTTACACCACCATCTTTACTGAGACCACCTCTTCTGGCAGCTCATTCCATCTTCAACTCTCTCCACAAAGAAATGCTTCCTAACATCCCTCCTAACCCCCTTAAAATTTAAGCTATGGCCCTCATGGTTTGTCACTCATTTAAAGAGACCTTTTCTTTCCACTCTGTTTGTCCCTTCAAGTATTTTAAGATCTCCTTAATTAAAGTGAACTGCCTTCATTCATGCAGAGGTCGGGGGACCATTATGGTTCTCTAAGGAAGTGGTAAAGGTGGTAAATGAAAAGGTTACTCACCTGTAAAAAATAGTTCTAGGAGTGGTATACCGTCTCACATCCACACTCTGGCAGTTCCATTGGAAATGCTGAGTTGTCAGCAGTCTTGAAGCAAACCTCCTCTCACCACCCAGGAGGCAGATCTTTGCATGCTGGAAGCAATGATCCATGTGCCACTTGTCAGGAGGTTGTGTGGATATGAACTGTATACCACTTCTAGAACTACTTACAGGTGAGTAACATCTGTCTTTCTAGGGGCATGGATACAGTTCACTATACACACTTGTAGACTCCTAGCAGTTCTCCAGAAGGAGGGCAAGGCATGCACCCTTATTTGGCGAAGAAAGACTGAGAACAGAGGTCCCAAAAGTAGCATCCTGAAGAGATTCAAGGTCGATGCTTTAATGGAAATTGAAAATGTGTGCTGATCTCTAGGTAGTAGCCCTGCAGATCTTCTGGATAGAGATGTCCCCAGAAGCAGCCACTGAGGCAGCGATATGTCTGTTGAAATGACCTCAAGCCCCACAGGAGGCTCCCTACCAGCCAACTTATAGCATAGGTCGATGCAGGATGCCATCCACCTGCCATTCGTCCACTATGCTGCTACTTTTCCAGGGGTGGCATCACCACATGTTTACAAACAGTTGGCAAGCTTTACCCTGAGCTCCAGCCACATGCTCCGTATAATAAGAGAATACCTCTGCAGGTCCAGATTATGGAACCTGCTATTGGCCTCTGAAGATGGGATGGTAAAGTATACCAGGAAGATGGATCACCTGGTTAAGGTGATACACCAATACTACCTTTGGGTGGGGGCGAAGGAGCTACCTTGTCCTTGTGGGAAGACCAGGTAAGGAGACTCCACCGAGAGAAACTGCAGTTCATTGATCCTTCTGTCTGATGTGATGGCCACCAAGAAAGCAGTCTTTCACAACAGGTGAGACATCTCACACCTATGCACAGTCTCAAATGGCTTGCCCATGAGCACAGCCAGCACCAGCAGTAAGTCCCATGGTGGTGGCGATTCACACACTGGAGGGAACAGGTGGTTAAGGGTCTTGAGAAAGCCTGACCACCTTTTCCTAGGTCACTGTCGACTTGCCAGCCTGCGCCCCAATGAAACAGATGGCTACCAGATGAACCATAAGGTGGTCTACGCTCATGGTCCCCACTGAGAGGCAGACCAGAGGTATTCCAAGATGCATACTACAGGGCAGGTAAGGGCATCAAGCTCCTTGCCCTGGCACAGAATGGAGAACCTCTTCCATTTAAACACACAGCATCTGCAAGTAGACTCTTTATGAGAGGCCTCCACAATGTGGACAAATCTTCAGACAAATCCAAGGCCTGGAACTCTAGTCACTGAAGAATTAGGCAAGGAGGGCAGAGACTGAAGGTTGGGGTGCAGGACCATCCCCTGTTGTCTAGTCAGCAGATCCAGGCGAAGAAGTAGCCAGCACAAAGGTCTGCTGGCGAGGCGGAGGAGATCTGGGTAGCAAACTGCTCCTTGGCCAATTCAGCTTTGAGGATCATCCTTGTCCTTCTGGCCCTTGACTACCTTGTGGATGAAGGAGGTGGGTGTACATGAGTCCTGGGGTTTAGAGCCTCAAAAAGGCATCCCCAACAGTGTAAGTGTGAGAGAGAGAGAGAGAGAGAGAGAGAGAGAGTGACAGAGAATGTGTGTGTGTGTTGGGGGCGGCAAGGCAAAACAGCCCAAGTTTGGCTTTCTCCTAGGAGGAAAACAGATCCACCAGGGGTGCCCACAGGAAGAACAGGTGGTTCACCACCCCCGATTCAGGGATCACTGCGTGAAATCTCTCCCACCTGCTTGGGAGCATCTGCCAGCTGACTGTGAACTCCCATGACATGGATTGCAAGATCTTTGCCCAAGCTGCACACTAGGGTCAGGTGCATAGGGCCTCCTGACACAAGGGAAGGAGTGGTTCTGGTGTGCCTGACCAGGTAGAATATGATCGTGATGCTGTCCATCTGGACTTGAACCACGACCTGAACCCTGACTAGAGTAGCGAATTCCGTCAGAGCCAGCCGCATTGCATGGAGCTCCAGCAGGTTTAAGTCAAAGGGACTCCATTGGTGACCAGAACTCATGGGCTCTGTGGTCCCCCAAATGTAATCCCCACCCCACCAGAGACATGGCTGTCATGAGCGTGACGGTTGGCTCTGGGAAGATAAACAGATTCCTTCCTCCAGATGTTCTGGGACCAGCCACCACTGGATGGTGCCCCACACTGACTGGGTCACTGTGACTAGCTGGTCCACGTGGCCTGGCACTTGGACCACAGATGGCCCAACTCCTCTACAGGTGGTGGTGCATCCACCAGCAGGACCAAGGAACCCCACAGCTGCAAGGAATCCCAGGCAGGAATCAGAGCCCAGCCTGAAATGATCAGGCAAAGGAGGCAAGATCCAGTGCATGGTCCACAGGAGGTGGGCCTGGCACAGGGAGTCAAGTTTTGCCCCAATAACTTGTTCACCTGCAAGGGTACCAGCTCGAACTGGTCCAGGCTGACCAGCAGGCCCAAGTCTCAAAAGGTCTGGAGAGTCAGCTCTGGACAGCCCGCCAGCAGCCAGTCATCCAGGTAGGGATACACTGATGCCTTGGTGCTGCAGGAAGGCAGCCACCGCTGCTATGCATTTGGTGAAGTCCCTTGGCGCCGAGGAGAGACCGGGCATGACCTGGTACTGGTATAGAACTGCTTCCAGAGGTGGGACGGACAGACTGGCATGTGGAAGAATGCATCGTGGAGGTCCAGGGAGTAAAACGCATATCCTGCTCCAGAGATGGAATGATCAGATACAGACTGACCATCCAGAACTTGCATTCCATAAAATGGCTGAGATTGTGCAGATCCAGTATAGAGCACAAGCCCCCATCCCCATATTTCAGAACTAGGAAATACCTGAACATATAACCCTGACTGGCCAGGGCATCTGAGGCATGGCCTCTGTCCCCATGTCCTCAAAGGGCGGACACAGTGTCCCATGACACCCCTAGACTCCTAAGGAGCATGGTCAGTAACCTCAAGTCCAAAGGCAGCCCTCTACCTACCACTTCTAACATCCACTTGACTTTGTAATAGCAGAACAATGTGCCAAGAAGTGACAACCAACCCCAAACTGGTGCAAACATGCACAGGATGGGTAAGGATGACACTCCCTCAACCCATTATTGTACAGCTTTCTAGGGGCACCAGCAGTTGTGGCTGGAGGACCCCACCTCTCTTTGGGCCCTGGCCACTGAACTTGGGTTTGGATGCTAAGCATGGTACTGCCCCTGCTAGGGCTGCTGCCAAGTAGGCTGTGGCTGAAAAGGCAGATACTGAAAAGCCTTTTTATTTGTTTGCTTAGGCTTTTGTTTCTGGTCCTTCTGGGACAATGACACAGAGCCAAGGGTGGCACTGGACTTGTCGATGGGGGCAGATGTCCCTCCATACCAGGGCTAAAGAGGTTGGTGCCCAAGAAAGTGGCATCGGCCAGATTATGCTTGGTGTCCACTGTGAAAGTGGACAGACACAGTCAGGCCCTGTGACGATGGAGACAGCCGGCCATGGCACGGGCACAGGAGTCACCCATGTCCAAGGCAGTCTGTAGTTGGTGTTTAGCCAGCAAATGACCTTGGTCTCAGACCATCTTCACTGGCAACTGTTGGTCAGTAGGGAGGTTACGGAGAATTTCATTAAAGACTCCCATCAGGGAGTGCCCAAAGTTAGCCATTATGATGGTGCAGCTCATCTGATGGAGACCCAAGGATGCCACAGTGTAAACCTTTTCAGCGACGGTCAGTCTTTCTAGACTCCTTGTCCAGAAGCTTGTCCACATCCCCAGGGCCCTCAGATCTGCGGAAGGCACAGTCAAATATCAGCCTTCTCCTGAAGGGTTGAGAACCCAGAAAGGAACCATACACAACAGACCATACCGGTGGAGGGTGCCGGACAAAGAGGCTGGATGTTGCCACTCCACTGCTGGTCCCAAGATGGCCTCAACCATGGGAAAGGTAACCCTAGGATTCATTCCAGTCCAAAATGTCCGCAACATTTTCTGGACTGGCTCTAGCGCACAGACATGGATTCTGAAATTAATCTCATAAGAGCTTGAAAGGCACCAGTCCATGGTCGGTGGTCAGTCCCTCGACCAATGTCTGCTCAAGGATGTGAGTTTCTGAAGAGGCCATAGATGAAAGGTTGAGTCATCCAAGGACTCCTCAGAAGCAGTTCCTGATTGTTTTGCACCACCAAGTGTCTTCAGCTTGGAGATCTTCACCAAAACAGACTGCCACCTCCTTCTCAAAGACCACAAGCTGTGTGATGCAGACCTAGCGCTGTCACAGCCTTCTTATGGCTCCTTAGCCGGTCCTTCAGATCCTGTTCTGAAGGACAGACGAGGGTGAGTTCGTGCTACCAATCCTTGAGGGATTCTAGAAACATCGAGACACAGCCCACACTCAGCCATGTCATGCTGCCTGAACACACAGTACAGGCTCGCCTCATCGGGTCAGTGACCAACATCTTCTGCAGGCACTGTACACAAAATCTGAAAGCCCAGGTTCCGTTGCTCCATCGCTTATCACTGTGCATAGTGAAGGGGCAGAGAACGGAATTGAAACAACAATGAAAACTTCAAAATACAGATTCACCAATGGCGAACTAAAGCCTAACCGAAGGAGATGACCAGTTTCTCTAGTGGAAAGAAGGGTCTGACGTCATGGGGCACAGTCAGGGGATATACTGCCCGGTGGATGGGAGGAGCTTAGCTTTAAGATGTCCGATGAATTGGCACTTCCAGTGAAACTGCCAGAGTGTGGACAGTGAACTATATTCATGCTCCAGAAGGACAGGAAGGTATACCTAGTAAAGCAGAGGGAAGCAGGTAAGGCAGTAAGAGGAGCCAAGGCACAGACAAAGGAAAGGCTTTCCATAGGGGAAGAAGACCTTCTTCAGATACATAAGTGAGAAGACAAAGCAAGGAGAGGGACAGTGAGAATCAGAAATGTGGAGAGGAACACTGCGCAGAATAGGACCAAGAAAACTTGACATCTAAACAGGTACTACTGCTTAGTCTTCACGGGGACAAGACGACAGTCTACCTGCAAGTGGCAGAAAGGGTGGGCTTGGGGACACAAAGTACAGTTACGCAAGAACTTACTGTAACAGTACATCTTGAGAGGATTTCTTGACTAAGCCGCCAGGACCACACGGAAACCTTCTAGCTAGCAGTCTACCAGAGGGGCCGCCCACCTCTGACGCCAGCTCCTGGCACCAGCCAATCCTATAAAGGTGGGTGGCTCCCATACAATCCTCAGTCCTCCCGCTGGAGACCAAAAGCAAGATGCTAGAAGGAAACAGAGGATTCCGAGGTATCCAATAGCATAGAGAGGAAGTGCAGAAGGTTCGCCCCTATGGAAGGGGGAGAGAGACACACACACACACACAGAGAAGGGAGAAGGAGGGAGGAAAAGCAAGGCCTGCTGCAAGAGATCCTCTCAAGATCTACTGTTACGATAGTTCTAATATTAATACTGCAGTAAAACATCTGGTCATCTTTGTTCCTAATTACAGGATTGCACACATGTCCAAGGGAAAACAGTAGGCCCAGCCATGTGAGCCTACAGCTTAGTGGTTAAGAGCACCAGGACAGTATTCATGAGGCCTGGGTTCAAACCCAGTAGGTCACATTATTTCTTTCTTTCTCTCTCTCTCTCACTACAATCTGTGATTTAAATTTGCTTAGCAGTGGTTAATACTGCACTAAAAACATCTGGTCATCTTTGTTCCTAGTTGCAGCATTGCGCAACACCAGAAATAAAGTGTGTCAAGGAAAACAGCAGGCCCAGCCATGTGAGCCTATAGCCTGGGTTCAAATCCTGTAGGTCACATTATTTCTTTCTCACTATAATTAGTGAGGCAAGTTCTGACATAGCTCTATCTTACTTCCAGAGTATCTCTTGCAGCAGGCCATCACCAGTACAATGGAGTCCCAAGGACTTCTGGCACTACAAACACAGTCTGGGAGTTAGGTAACAGGAAAAAAGATGGCCTGAAAGGAGGCCCTGCAGAACAGCTAGGCTGAAGTTGGCCCCACGCCTAGAAGCGATGTGCAGACTGTAGTGTTTGGTGAAAGTGTGGACAGTGCTCCAGGTGGCAGCAGCACAAATATCAGCAGCTGACACTTCAGAAACAGGCTACTGAGGTGGCCATACCTCTAGTGGAATGGCCTTTAACCCCTCCAGGAAGTTCCTTGCTGTACTTCCGGTAACAAAAGATACTGCATTTGGCTAACCACTTAGACAAACATTGTTTGCCACCAGGCACCCTCTTTCCCAGGGGCGAATGAAACAATTAACTGATTAGACATATCCTAGAGAGTCTTTAGTCCAATATATGTATAGCACCTCAAGATTCTATACACATCCGAGGTATGGAGCAATGCTTCCTTGACTGACTGCTCCAGATAATACAATGGCAGGCGTTGGATTGATTCAAAGTAAACTCTGACACCACTTTAGGAAGAAACTTAGGATTAGTACGCACAGATAGCCTGTCTTTGTGAAAAATCAAATTAGGCTCCTTACGCATGAGGGCCTGAAGCTCGAAATCATTCGAGCAGAAGAAATGGCAACTAAAAATAATGCTTTCCACAACAAAAGTGCAGCTCGTAAGACGCGGCGGTTGAAAAGGGAGGTGGTGTTTTCCAGCACAAAATTGAGGTACCAAGGCGGGACAGGGTCACGTACTACGGAGTTCAAATGCAGTATGCCCTCAGGAATGTGAGACACATCCAGTTAAGCCATGGAATGGCCATCTACAGGTACATGGTGTGCAGAGATAGCAGAAAGATGTACCTTAATACAGTACCGCAGGCCCGAGTCTGAGAGGGACAAAGGTACTCTAGAACCTGATCCACTGGACAGGTGAAGGGATCAAAATGGTGTGATGCAGCCCAAAGACGAAGCACTTCCAATTCATAAAGTAAGTGGCCCTGGTGGAGGCGTTCTGGCAGCCACCAGGACACCGGCTACTCTAGGAGAGACCACAGATCTAGTGATGGCTATGTTCTTAGGGGCCACACATGGAGATGGAGAGATTTGAGGTCTGGATGGACCAGGGTGCCCTGCTCCTGGAAGAGCAAGTCTGTGCAAAGGGGCAGGGACAACGGAGGTTCCACTGCCAGTCGCTGCAGCACTGGGAACCAGATTTGACGAGGCCAGAAGGGGCTATGAAGATCCTGTAGCCCCTGGGGCGTGACATTACACTCCTGTCATTTCGCTCCCGCTCCAATTCGCTCCATGTCATTTCGCTCGCATCATTACGCTCCTGCTTCTTATTGGGCATGGATCTACTTACCAACTGATAGACTTTCAACTGAGTGCCTCCATCCCAGACCAATAAAAATCAAAGTGCACTGATTGCTGCCCGACTGCCCTGCAACCTCAATACTTAGTAGCCAGCTCCACAGTGAGGAGTTCGAGGCGGGAAGGGGCTTTGGGGAAGAGAAATTACTTTCTCTCCATGCAAAGATCTGCCAATCCACTCTGTTTTAATGGGGATGATAAAATCTTAAATAATACATTTCGGTGATAGTGCCGTAGACAGAAATGACTGGACATCCTGTCTCATTGGACGGTAAGAAAAATTTGAGCAGGCACTTAAAAAAAAAAAAAAGAAATACTTCTGATTCGTTGCCATCTGGGTTGTTTTCCTGCTGTATCTATTTTACAACCCTTTTTGATATGACTTACATAGGAGGCAATGATAATTATAACCTTTGTGCACTGCATCAGCATGGGTGTATCACTCCAACAGCTGTTCTTTTTAAAGAACCGTGACATTTTATTTATCAGTGTATTTTATTTCCACTCTATTTTCTGTGCCTACTTACCTTTGGCATTCTATAAATAAGTTTGTGTCTTTGTGACTTGTGTACCTCTCTGCTGCTGCTGTTTGTGTCTGCCTGTGACCTCTTGTCAACTTGTGCTGCACCTCCATGAGAGACGATCAAAATATAGGAGACTTTAATGTATATTTTACATTTTTAACATCTCTATGAGGAACAAACATTAGACCTCAACCTGGGTCCCTATGAAATAACCTATTACACTACTTTATAAATTAGAACTTCTAAAATAGAAATAGTCTTTAAAACCCACACTGTATTTGCTATGCCATAAACATTGATGCATGTGAGTTTAAAACCAAAAAGGCTGCACCATCACAGGCGGTGCACCAATCAAATCAAAAATACAGGGTAGCCATAAAGTGAAAAAAAAATAAAAAAAACCCACAGAGTAACAAAAATCCCAAGTGACCCAAAATACTGTACTGTGAGCCACATGGTAAATGTGTGTTTCTTCACTACAAATCAAGGGATGGGGACAGGATTTTCAGTGCGGGAGTGAAATGCCTCTGACGAGAATGTGCATAGGGGCAAAATTGTGGGGTAGAAATGGCGGTGAGTGAGTGGCGGGAGCAAGAGCAGAGTGGGAGTGAGGTAGCCGTGAGCCATAACCCCTCCATCTGGAGTTTGATGAGAACTCGTTGAAGGAGTGGGAAGGGAGGAAAGCATACAGGAACCCCCTCTCCAGGGAGAGGGACAATGCATCTCGCCAGAAGGCCCCGGATCTAGCGAGCAAAAAAGCGGCAATACTACGTTGTGTGGGGCGCAAAAAGATCCAACTCTGATCGACCCACCTTTCAAAAGGTTCTTCTACCAATGTCAGAAGTTCCCACTCATGGGCTCTGGGCGAGACCGCTTAAGCTGTCCACGAGGATGTTTTTGGACGCCAGGGACATGGATGGCTGAAAGCTCAGGCCACGCTCTATGGCCTAGTACCAGACTCTCATTGGTTCCCTGCACAGGAGATAAGAATGAGCCCCCGCTTGTTGTATGTAATAAACTACACACGTTGTCAGTCTGAATCAAAAGTGGACCGGGAGAGTCGAGTCTGGAAGACCTGCAGGGTGTACAAGACTGCTCATATCTCAGGACACTGATGTGGAGTTCCTCTCCACCTTGGAACATGTCCCATGAGTCTGGAGTTCCTCTAGGTGAGCCCCCCCAACAGAGACCCAAGCATCTGTTGTAAGGACCTCCTGAGGAGTAAATGGGCAAAAGGCCCTCGAAGCAGGTTGCTGGGTTCCTGCCACAACAGCAGCACCTTCTTGACTGGATCAGACACCTATACTAGCTGACGGTAGCAGCCTATAGTGGCAGAGTATTATTGTGTGGCTCAATGTGAGCAACTCAGTAATACCGCCTCCCATGTACAGCAAGTGGGAAAAAGAGCTGTGAATATGTACAGTGAGTGTGAAGGCTTGAAAGATACGCTACACTCTTAAGTAGACAGATGAAAAGGATCGATTGGCCAAGCCCTGTCGAGCTGGCCATCTGGTGTAGTGGCTTGTGCCACTGCTACTAGAACCTGTGGTGCGGGTTCAGATCCCGGTGCACTCAATCTTTTGCTTCAGGGAAGTTTTTATATTTTCTAAGTCCGCTCCCCTGGGTTGAGAGATCCTTTTTTTTTTTTTTTGGGGGGGCAGTGCATATATTTAGAGGACACGTTGCTGTTTGCAGGTGGTCTCTCTAACGGAAGTCACCTTTTGTCGAGGAGATTGTTATGTCACTCTAATGAGCAGCGCGAAAAGGGACTCACCCGTATCACATAAAACCTAGTTGACCCAGGGCATCCATGTGTTGGTCCCACTGGACCCGCAGCATCCACTGAGGGATTCTCATGAGCAGCTTGGCCAGGGGAACTGTGACAATGGCTGCGGCCATGAGGCCAAGGAGCCTCAGAAAAACCCTCGTTGGAACACAGCGGCTGGAATAAAGAAGACGGGCCTGGTCCATCAGACGCCTGCTCTATCTGTCGGCAAGAAGGCCTTCCCTTGTGTCATGTCCAGAACGGCCCCTATGTACAAGAGGCACTGGCAGGGATCAGAAATGACTGATATATTGATGGTGATGTCCAAAGCTTGCAACAGGCTGCAAGTATGTGCAAGAGTTTGCAGGAGATGGTCCCTGGATGGACAGCTGGTAGCCAATTGTCCAGGTAGGAAAAAATGTAGAAACCCTACCATCTCAAGGGAGCTGCCACCACCGCCAGGCATTTGGTAAAGACTCTGGGGTCCAAGAACAAGCCAAGGGCAGAGCTCAGAACTGGTACTGCACTCCCTGGAGAGTGGAAACAGAGGCGTGCGGTGGGAGGCAAAAATCTTGATATGCAGATAGGCATCCTGTGTATCTAGAGAGCAGAGTCAGTCACCCTGATAGCAGGGGCAGCAAACCCTAAAGGGTGACCATCCTGAACCGCTTGAACACTATGAACAGGTTCAGTTTGCTTAAGTCCAGGATGGGCTGAAGGTCTCCCGTCTGCTTGGACTAGGAAAGTGGGATAACCCCTTCCCTGCTGAAGCTGCAGGACTGGCTCTATGGCCTTTTTGAAGTAAGGCCTGAATTTCCTCCTGGGTGAGGGACATGTCCGGGGCAGGTACAAAAGATTGTCGAAGGATTTTTGGAGGCCATTCTATGATTTCTAGAGTGTGGTCATGCTCGATAAGCTGCAGCACCCAGCTGTCTGGTCATTTCCGCCACCTGTTCAGATGAATAGAGAAAGCAACTCCTTGCAATGGTCTCCTGATGTATGTCTGGAGGGGAGGTCTGACAAAGAGTCAGGCGGTGGAAGCAACCGCTGGTTGGGCTGCAGCCTCACCTATGGCACTATGGGCGACAGTGGGAGGGAGCAAGGACAGCTGTCACCGCTTGCGCTTGCCATAGGCCTTGCCCCCACTTCAACTGGGTATGGTTTGTAGAATGGCCAGATTTGAGGGCCTGTCCAGAAGTCTGGAATTCGGAGATGATATCCTGTACATCTCCCTCAAACAGTTTGAGACCCGGAAAGGGGCATCCATTGTACTAGACTGGATGTCCATGGTGAAGCCTGAGACCCTGAGCCAGGAATGGCATCTCAAACAAATGCCTGTGGCTGCTGCCCAGCCTGAGGCATCTACCGCATTACAGGCAGCTCTGAGGACGTGGGTATCTATGTCGGAGACCATTTTGAGGGCATTAAGGGTCATCCAGCAGGGCCAGGACCGCCTCCTAGCCTGGTCCCATAAAGGTTCTGATACTGCACATGGGAAATAATTAATGCCCAGATGGCCAGTTTGGTAGAGGGAAGCAAATTTGCCCATCTGATCCAGCTGGTGAGACTCCTGTCTGGGGAAGGAGCTAAGGTGCTTGGGTCTCTTGGTTAGGTTGTGTGCCACATTAATGATGACCAAATCGCCTTGGACTGTTCGCCAAGTACAGCTTGCCAGTAGAGCATGGTAAAAGCCTGCCAGCCTCTTGGACACCGCCGGGACCGTATGCAGTTCCAGGCAGCCTTTAATAAAACATCCTCATAGGACTCTATGAAAGGGGGCACCACCAAAGGGAAGAGTCGGGCTGGAGGAGGAGGTAAACGCTAGATGGTGCCTCTCTGGGTCCTGTTCTTATATCTCCACCCCATAGTGGTCTGAATGTGTCTCATGATGTCCATGAATGAGGGATCATCTGGAGGGATTTGGGGACATTACTCTGTACCCTTCTTCCTCCAAGAAGTCTGCCCAAGGGAGGAAGACTCGCTACTGACACTGTTGTCTGCCTCCTCGGAGTCGCGTTATCCCCTGCGATAGCCACGCTGACGGTCATCCAAGTGGCCAACCAACCCAGCATCAGGCTGACCCCTAGGGCTGCAAGGAGCAATACAGCCCGCCAAACAGGAGCCAGGAAAGGAGGTCCAAGGACACCCCCGCATCTGCATAAAGGACCATAAGGCAAATCAGGCCACTGTAATCAACAGGGCTGGCCCCTGAGCACTGGGTTGCTGTAAACTGGCACAGGTCCCAGAGGCGCCAGGTATGGGCAACCCAGTGCTGGTCCCGCAGGTGTAGGATAGGGGTAGGCAGGCACTGGACCCGCAGGTGTTGGCACAGAGTACCCAGGCTGTGGTCCGGATGCAGGTTGTGGCACAGGCGCCAGTCCCCCAGAAGTAGGTTGCGGGCAGACGGGCACTAGTCCCACGGGTGCCAGGAATGGAAGGGCCAGCACAGGCCTGGCGGCGTGGAAGGCCACGGTGGGCTCAATGAGAGAGCCAGGCAGGGCCGGCGTGGGTTCTGCAGGCTGCAGTGGGGGAGCACAGGCACAGGACCAGCGGGCACCGTCTGGGGTAACACGGGAGTGTATGTCCATGGCTGCCGGTTATGGAGAGGGACCCACCCTCCCGGCAAGGCTGGAGAAGCCGAGACCTGGCAGCAGTCCCAGAGGACAAGACTGGCACTGGGAGCATGGGTCTCGGGGAGACGGACAGATAGGAGACTGGCATCCGCTGCACCCACATCAGCAAGAAACTCCGGCCAAGCCACTCAACAGTATGCCTGTAGAGAATAAGGGCTGAAACAGCAGGGGCTGTGTGGCAGGATACAGAGTACCCTGACACAAGGAGCCATCGCCCATTAGGGAGACCAGGGTGGGTGGAAGGGCCACCCAGTAGCCCTGTGGAGATTAGGGTGTGTGGGGCTGAGTAGGTGGACCCCCTGATGGAGGAAGAGCATTTCGCAGCCGAAGGAGCCTTGCGAGGGACCCACGAGCAGAAGGCTGACTCGGTCAGTCCGATCCATGGCCCTGTACTTGTACTTCCGGAGGACTTAACCTGGGACTTTGAAAACGAAGACCCGAGGACTGGGCTGGGGAAGCAGAGGAGCTCTGGGCCTGCAGCTCCTAATCCATCTAGGAGATCTTCTGCATAAGGAGATAGTTCTCCTGGATCTTCAGGTGATGTCACCTGGTGCCAGGTTGAATTTGTGGCAGACCTCGCAGGCTTAGATGTCATGGTCTGGACCCAGGCACAAGGCAGGCAGAATGGCGTCCTTGTCCGGGATCTGTTTGCCAAAGGCACACTTGTGGAGCGGTTGAAGATGAAAATAACATGCAGTAAATGCAAAAAAATGGCGGTTGATAGTAGTTGCAGCAGTATCAGTGGTCTGGCGTGCACTGAGTGCGACAAGCGGGAAAGAACTGAGGAGGTTGTGGGGCCACCCGCCTTTACAGGACTGGCCGATGTCAGGGGCCGATGTTGGAGGTCCCTCTGGCAGACTGCTAGATACAAGGTTTCCTGTGGTCCTAGCGCCTGGCAGCTTAGTTCTACCTGTGATGGCCTGCTGCAAGGGATACCCTCAAAGTAAGATCTTCATTTTCAGAGGAAAGAGTCTGGAAGAGACTTGTACTTTTGAAGGTGGCAAAGCTATGTGAACAAATGGATACACCCAAGAATTCTAAAAGAATTGAAGGAGGTGCTAGCTGTCTCGACAGACAGCCTTATTCAATAGATCACTGGAACCAGGTGTGGTTCCAGAAGACTGGAGAAGAGCTGATGACAGTGCTTCCAGATACGAGAATACAAGCCTATTTTACTCACCAATTTTAAGAATTACTCTCAAAGAATCTTTTGATGAGTACCTATACTCATCGTGACCCTTGGACATGCTCCATAGATACTTCAAAAGGAATTGTTTGTATTTATTCATTGAACTGTTTACCAGGTAGACAGACTGAACAACAAGTTACTTGTCTCCGTGCAACCTGTGGGGAGAGAATACACATAATTAACAGCACAGTGACAGTTTTCAAAGTTCAAAGCAGTTTTAATCAAAATGGTTTGTACACTACTCTTGAGTGCCATCGTTATCTGCAGCTGGCTGGCGTGGTCCCTCTACATAAGGCGGCAGCAAGGAAGAGGCTAGCAACTATAGGCCAAGTCAGTGCTTCAGTGGTGGAAAAAATTAACAGAAACCTTGCTAAAGGAAGACTGGTAGAATACACTGAATCCAATGGGCTGCAAGACCAGGAGGAGGATCATGTCAAACAAACTGGACAGATTTCGCTGACAGATGACGAGGAAATAGATCTAGGAGAGCAGTGTGGGGTGGAGATAATGCGAGGGATCTTGGGAGACTACTCCTTTATATTCTCTCCAACATGTAGCCCAGGGACAACATGAATAATGCCTCGTTTCCCATGGACTGTGCTACCGATTTTGAATACGCTTCCAATACGAGTCAGCTTTAATATGTTTGTTTAGCTAGATCGCCATGTGCTCGCCTCTCATATGAATCACTGCCTGTATTTCTTGCACATATATCAACTTTGTAACTGGCTGGTGAGACGAAATTATGCTATTACCATCTGTTTTATTTTACATCTCTTCTCCTTTGTATTGTTAGCTGTTAGGCTGCCATCACGTTCTCATGTGTTTGTTTTGTAATAGGTTGTATGTTGTGGAATGAATGTTGTCCTTTGATATTTGAAAATAAAAGCACATTAATTTTTTTTATTTATTTTTTAAAGGTGCAGGGATCTTGGGAATCTTGAGGAGCAGTCCAGAGTATTGCAGTTGGGATTTAACACCAAAAAGTGCAAAAATCACGCACCTAGCACATAGGAACCCAGGTGGTGAGCGCCTGGAACAGACTGCCAGCAGAAGTGAGGCAGAAATAGTGTGGGACAGACATAGCAGTATATTAGATAACAGGCAGGGAGAAAGGAGGGTTGCCAAAGACAAATTAGGGTCTGCGGAGTCAGATTAGGCAGGGAACAGCTGAGCAGGCTGGGTGGGCTAAGTGTCCTTTTCTGACGACAAGTTCTGTGTACAGACAAAGCTCCAGCACGTCAGATTACAAGTTAGATGAGCGGAATGGAAAGCACTAATAATACACATGACATGGCACAACTGGTTGACTAGATAACTCTGAGACCGAAATGAAATACCCTCTTGAACCACTCAATATTAAGGTGCAGTAAATACACAGGAGTAGGACAAACCCAATGCCCCCCCCCCAAACTGTGACCAACACATATCTACCCTCGGACAGTTTTCAAACTGGCAGGGATGCGAGGAACCACCAGAAGGAGCAAGAAATAAAATACAGCAGTGCAAGTAATGATGGGACATCATGGAAGCATCTAAGCGATGGTGAGAAAACAAATCTAAAACTTTAGTTTGTGTGTGTGTGCTGTTCTATGTTTCTTGGTTTAATTCTATATCCAGCACCTCTGACAACCTCCACAGACCAATGATTCAACAGCAGTATCAACAGTGATAAGTCTTCCAATAATTTACACTAATGTCTCCCATGTTGGACACCATTCTTTACTGTGTGTAAGCAGTTACGTAAGGGCCCAAATAAAAAGACCAGTGACTGTTCAAAACCATGCTGGTACCTAATCTGGCATTTTGTAACTCAAATGGAGAACAGATTCCTATGTGCAGGAAAACTGATTCATGTGTTTGTAAAAAGGCAAAGTCAGTTTCTAAGAGTATGAGATTTGGTATTTGTGTACTGGTGTTGTCTGCATTCACTTATGATGAACCAAGAAGATTTCCATCACTCTGGGGATTTGGGCCAATTTTGTTCCCTTTATTCCATTCATTGTACCGGAGAGTAAACCACATCTCCATAAGCACTATGAATTTCTGTGGGTTTTTTCTTTTTATCAAAGCAGTTCTTGTTGAATTGTTCTTGGATGAACTGCAGAGCTCACACAGATTACTTACTAGCAATGTTAAAGTGTGTGGATTTATTTATAGTTTGTTGACCTGGAAAGGCAAACCGATGACACAAAAATTATTTCTAGGTGCAAACTGGGAGGTGAAGTAGCAAAAATAAATGGTTCAGTGCAAAAACAACAAAAATAAATAAAAACAAAGAGAACCTTTAGCAATGAATTAACATCCAAAAGAAGATGCATATTCTGTTGACTGTATGAATGGATACCTTTAATGCAAAAGGCACTCATCCACGCGGCCCAGTGGCGCTGAGGTTGAGGCGCTGGGCGCCACACCTCGCTCCATGCCAGCGACCGCGTTAGGAACAAGCATGAGCCAGGAGTCGGCAGGGAGAAGGACTGGGTGGGGAGTCCAGCAGTTGGTGCTTGCCTGGCTCCCTAGCGGTGGCTGGGGGCAGGCCACAGACGCCTACAACACAAGGGATGAGAGCGGCATAAATGCTTGACTGTGTCGCATATGGGAGCATGTGGCGCCCGCCGCAGGAGTCATTGACACACTGCCCCAGAGGGAGAAAACAGAAAAATAGCTCCCAGTGGATGATGGTGGAGCTCGCAGGCCCACCCAGCTAGCCATGAATCTGGATCTAGTCTTGGTGGAGGGCCCCTCCGCCACCCCACTGGGGCAGGGGGTAAGACATGAGAGCATACACGCTGGATGGTGGACGCCAGGATGGCGGGGCTGGGCTCCCTGAATGTGAGGGCCAAAGGAGTGAGGAGTAAAAATATTAAAAAAGCACACATCCATAGGAAAGAACACTTATGTAAGAAACTGCTGTAACAGCAGATCTTCAAGACAATCTCCTGCATTAGGCTACACCTTTGGAGCTAAAGCCATCAGCATCAGGAGCACGCAGAAATGTTTTTTTTTTTTTAACTGGGGGCTGCCCACAGTGACATGCAGTGTCTACACACACGTATATGTGCGTAATGTGGATGGCCCAATATTCCTCAGTTCCCCATTGGAAATTAGCCTTGGAGGACCTCCAACCATGAGGAACCAGAGATGAGACCAGCACCAAGCATATAAGGAGAGGCATGGGGCTGGAGACAGGATGCGTGGTGTAAGGTATTAGGCACAGCATCTTATATCACCCTCACTGAAATCAAAAGGGGGAAGGAGGATGGTACAGCATGACCACAATGGAAAAGATTCTCTCAAGATCTACTGTTATGATAAGTTCTTGTGTAACTGTTCTACCTTCTTTGAGGATAGCTCCTCCATTAGGCCACACCTTTGGAATGATTCCCAAGTAGCACAAAGTAAACTGGGAGGATGGTACAGATGTAATTAAAACGAAAGACACTGCAGTACAGCAGGCCAAAGCCAGCACATCTATGAGAGATAACATCCAGATTGTAAAGCTTAGTGAAAGTATGAACAGTGCTTTATATGGCTGCAGCATATATGGAAGCAGCAGGGACATAATAAGCAACAGAAGTGGCCATTCCCTTATGGAGTGACCACAAACAGCACCAGGGAGTCCCTACTGCATTTCCTATAATAGGACATAAGTAATACAATGTGTCAATCATTTGGATAGGCACTGTTAGACACAGGAGCTCCCTCTTTCCCATGGAGAACAAACAAAAAGCTGAGAGAGCGTTTTGTAGTCTTTGGAGCAATATAGTATCTTAGTATTTTATGTACATCCAAAGTATGGAGCAGTGCCTCACCCTGGCTGGCATGCTTAGGATAATATACAGGAAGATGAATTGTTTGATTCAATGTAAATTCAGATACTACCCTCAGTAGAAACTTAGAATTTGTTTACAAAGAGACTCTGTCTTTGAAAAATATTAAATAAGGAGGCTCACATATTAGAGCCTGAAATGGAAATCCTTTAAGCAGAGGTCACTGCAACTAAAAACATTTTCCATGACAGAAACGTAAACCACAACTCACAGCAGGTTCAAAAGAAGCCAACATCAATTTCTCAAAAAAAATTCAAGTCCCAAGGTGGGACTGGATCACTGATAGGAGGTTTCATATGAATACCTCTCAAAAACGTATGGACACTTCCAGCTGAGCAACCATACGGCCATCAATAAGGGCATGGATAGCTGATATGGGGCCAAATGCATGTGTTTGTGCTTATGCCTAGACAAGGAGGCCATGAGGATGACCATTCTTTGTCTCTCATCCTCAGACTTGATGGCTGCTTTTGGCAGACTGTGAGAGAAGCAGATTTTTAACCTTCCTTCTCTGGCTTCCATGTCTTTAATACAATGACATTTCTAGAGCTTACTTATGGCATTGCCTCATAGCCTGGTTGAAGCTCTGGCAAATCTCACAAGTTTTCATGTTGAGAGACAGGCCCAAACAGCACACACAAACTGTGTGTACTCTCTTTATAAATCTTATCAATGCACTTTCAATATCGAAAGAAAGGCTCTTTGACTTCAGAGGCATACAGAGATGACGACAGAACACCAAGGAAAGGAAAAATAAATGGCTAAGTTACAGCGTTTCCTAGCAGGTCCAACAAGGATGACAGGCGGTGGAAGAATGAACTGAGGAGTAATGGGCCCCCATATTATATACCTGTAGACAATGCATGTTATGGTGGATCGCCCCGTCTAGCATAAAGTTTCCTTGTGGTCCTGACACTGATGGTTTATAGTTCCAAAGGTGTGGCTTAGTGAAGCAGATATCCTCGAAGAAGACGATTTGTTCTCAATAAAGTAACCATAATTTAACACGTAGCACAGGTTTATGTTACTTTTTGTTTGACAAGACTGCTGGTCATGTTTTGTTGTCAAAATTATGAAGGCCGATAAACAATTAAAAGGATGAACTGTGCAAAACAAGGCTACAATAATACAAGGAACAATCATAAAATACAAGATGTTACAAGGTAGAGGCGCAAATACAAACTGGTAAAACTGCAGAAGATCACATTTAAATGAGAGTGTGAGAGCGGAAGGTAACACAATATAAAGTGGAGTATAGCAGCTGCTCAGAACAGTAGGCAGAGAGTTTATTTGATTATTTGAATCCAGGATTACAAGTACCTTTGAGCCGAGGCTCTTTACAAAGGTTCCA
The DNA here is from genome assembly GCA_016271365.2 of Neoceratodus forsteri. Classification (NCBI taxonomy): domain Eukaryota; kingdom Metazoa; phylum Chordata; order Ceratodontiformes; family Ceratodontidae; genus Neoceratodus; species Neoceratodus forsteri. Next base: position 1,420,181,867 of record CM057450.1, read on the forward strand.
CGTCAGATGGAGTACAATACAATACAGGACAATTCAGTTATGGATAAACAATGGGTTACACAGACAGTAGTCGTGAACTTAATTTGTCAGTGAAAACATAAATACTGAGACAATACAAGATAAGGATACAGGGTAGGAGCAGCCAGAGGCATTGTCAGCAGTACTTAGGAAGTGCAGTAGAGAGAAGGGGAAGGAGGAACATGAGGGAGGAGGGGAGGGGAGGAGGGAGAAGGTAAGTGCTGAGCAGAATGGGCAGTGGCAGCAGGGAAAAGTTAATGGACTGAAGGGCTGTTCAAAGATAGCAGTCGCATGTGCTGGAGGCAGAGAGGTATAGACGGAGCCTTGATTTGAAGGGGCCGAACTTGGGAAGTGAGGAGATGTTACTACTGAGACCATTGAACCAGAGTGGGGCCCTGTAGGTGAATGCTCTTTGCCCTGGAGAACGACAGCGGGATCTGAAAGAGCTGGGAGTCTGAGCCCCTAGTGAGGCGTGAATTACAAGCAGGAGAAAGAAGGGCTTGGACGCTAGGAGGGGAAAGCCCAGGGTTGCCTGGCCATTAAGCAGGTTTGGTATTTTATGCGGTTAGAGAGCTGTAACCAGTCGGTTTGGGGTGTAGAGGTCACACGATGGGTGAGACGATGGGCTCCAGAAATGAGCCGACAGGCTTTGTTGAGGGCTGTAGCTATACATCAGAAACAGTGGCAGAGCCATATACGATAAGGCCATAATCAATTAAGCGAGGACCACAGGCTCTGAACTGCAACCCTTAAAGCTTGAGGGTATGGCATTGCCTGTGCCTGTAGAGAAGACTGATGCGATTGATAGCAGCTTTAACAGCGTTGTCGATGTATATATAGGCTGTAGGACAGGTGACTGTCGATTGTGACCCGGATATTTAAAGTAGGGTACATGTTCCAGGGTAGCACCGTTGCAGTTTAGGATGGTCAAGGGAAGATGCCTGTACTTGTTGTGGGTGCTGCAGAAGAGCATTGTCTTTGTTTTTTTTTATAGTTGAGGACTAGCTTGTGCTTAGAAAACCAGTTTCGACTGATGAGAAGCCACTCTGTAGATTGCATTGAAGGGATAGTGTTCCTTGTGGGTAGAGTGGATTATGGCGTCATCTCATGGAGTAGCATTTGCTCCAGGCAAGACTGTGGTAGGTTATTCAAAAGAGAGAAAAGTAGAGGACCAAGAATGGAACCCTGTGGGACTCCAGAGCTGACTGGTTTAGCATCAGAGAGAACATTATTGATTTTGACTTTTGCGATCTGTTTTCAAGGTAACTTCTGAACCAGGTCGTGGACATAGGTGAGGCCTGGCGTTGCTTAGCTTGTCTATCGGGAGGCGGCCGATGTACGGTGTCAAAAACCTTGGTTAAGTCAATGTAGACAGAACCTGTTAGATGAGCTTTATCCAGGGGCTGTGGATGGCTCCTGTGTAGTCCAGCAGGGCTGACATAGTGCTGTGGCCCTTTCTGAACCCGTGCTGCTGAGTGCACAAGATAATATATTTTTCCAGATACTCAGTAGCTGGTCTGCTACAATCCTTTCAATGGCCTTTGAGAGGAGGTAAAATGGAGATAGGCCGGTAGTTCATATGTAAATGTCTGATCACCACTTCTGTGGTTTGGCCACAGTTGTGGTTTTCTAACTGTCAGGAATTGAATGAGGCTGAGGGAAAGGTTGAACATTGTTAGTGGGGTAGTACTTCATCAAGAGTGAGGATAGCAGTTTTAGGTCACGTGAGTCCCCACTTATTCGGCTCTTGGCAATAGCTTTACTGATGTAGGTGCGGACCTCATGCAATAATACTTCCTTAAAGTAGAAGGGCAGGTATTTAAAAGAAGGGGAGGGCTGGTGGCATGTGATGTAGCGTCATCCCGGTGGCATGTGATGTAGCGTCATCCTTACTGAAAAGTTAGGGGAGGACACTGCTGAGGTCGGTGAAGGCTGAGTTGAAGGTATTTGCGATAGTTATAGGGTCCAGAATAGTAGCCTCATGATGTTCAGCACAGTGGAAGGAGATTTAGGGCGTTTCACAGTAACTTCTTTAATATTGCTCCAGAAAGATCTGCCATGCCCCAGGTATTGGCGAGAGCTTCATTACAGTAGAGGTTTTCATTAGTCTAATGGATTTTGTGCAGGCATTACGTGCACACTTGTAGTTCTGTATGTCACCTTGAGTTCCTGAAGCCGTGCGGCATCCAGAGATAGTCCCTGGCTTTTAGCTGGTCAAGTACTTGAACTCGAGGCCAGAATACAGACCTACAAAGAGATTTCTAAGCTAGAAGAATATATAGATGAGGCTGCATGTAAGTTAGTAGTAGACAACGCTGATCTTGAACAATTCAGTTCACCTAGATAGTACTAACGATAAAAATTGAGACAAATGGGGTACCTCAGTCTTTTATTATAGTAGATGTACTTAGTGATTTATTTCTAATGATTAAAGTATCATCTTTGGTAAGACACTCAAATCTATTAAGTGAAAATAAAACATCTAACAATACAGAATGTACAGATACCAAATGAGGTATCAAGTAGTAACATAACTCTGGATAACCCTACCTACGTCGCTGGAGAACAATTATCTGGAAAAACAAACTGATAGAAAGGGATGTTTTGATAATAGGGATTCAATTATCAGGGGTATAGACACCTATATATGCCATAATCCTAACGAACACACTACAGTTAGTTCTTTACCTGGTGTCAAAGTACATGACATAGTTGGTATGATACATGTTTTTTGAAAATACAGTTACCCCTAGTCATCTTACATGTGGGACCAATGATGTAGGCAAAACAAATTGGAACTCCATGAAAAGGACTATAAGATCATAGTTGATGCAGTAAGGAACTATGGTGGGGAAATCATAATTTCTGGAATAACCCCAATGCAGGGTGACAAATCATTCGGGAACACTGAGATATCAATAATCAATGGTAACTTAGACAATACTGTGTGGAAGAAGGATTGGTTTTATGGACAATGAAAAACCTTTAGTAGAGCTTCTTTACACAGAAATGATGGTGTCCATCTAAATTACGCTGGAGTCAGGATTTGGGGAAAAAGGTTCTGGAGGTTGTTAAATCCATTTTAAACTGGATAGGAAGGGGGACAGAAAACAAAACTTAAACGAGAACCCATCTTCCCTTGTAGATATTTCAGGGTGGAATGCTATTCTGATTAATGTACGAAGCTTACACAACAAATTCGATGCGCTAAAAATAATCCTATGCAGCAATAAAGTTCATATAGCCTTGGTCACTGAAACATGGTGGGATGAAAATGATGTATGGGACAAAGAAATTGATGGGTATAAACTTTTTCCTATTGTAGAAAGTATAAAAAAGAGGCGGATTGGCAATTTATATTCATAAAGATATCGCTTCAGAAGAACTAAATGGGACGAGGCAAAATTGAACCCTTTGGGTACAACTAACACCGAGTAATAGACCCAAAATTATATTAGGACTACTGTATAGGCCACCATCTATGTCACGTGAAGACGATAGGATTTTATTGAATATTTTTGAGAAACTGGATCCAAACATTAGATTATTGATAACCGGAGATTTTAATTTACCAAATATTGATTGGTAAAGGCATGGGCACTTGTCCCTAGAAAGGCAATATATTGATATAATAGATCATAGGGTCTTGTCCAGATGGTCCAGGAGAATACAAGGGCAATAATATCCTCGTTTAATCCTTACTAATATGGGAGACACAGTAAATTCGGTGGCAGTTGGTGCCCCATTAGGTAGTAGTGACCATAATATTATATCGCTTAATATAAAAAGTTGAATTTAAGAAACCCATGGAGCTACTGTAAATTAAACATGGGGAAAGCTGATTTCCATAATATGAAAATTAAATTGGAATGTTGGGATTGGAATTTGATTTTGATAATAAACCCATTCAAAATATGTGGGATTCTCTTAAAGCTAAGGTGGAGTAACTAACTACAGAATTTGTCCCTGTAATTAATAAATACCCTACGGACAGAGCTATAAGACCTACATGGCTCTCTATAAAAATAAAAAATTAATAAATAAAAACAATAGATTATTTAAAGTTAAAAGCTCTTAAAATGGCCAAATTACTCACGAGTATAAGGATTGTCAAAAAAAGTTAAAATTAATATAAGGAAAGCTAAAATCACACATGAGTACAAGCATAAGAGAGTGCAGGATAATAAAAAGCCTTCTTTTCTTACATAAACAACCGGAGGAAGACTTCAAATAGTATAGGTCCTTTCACCATTGATGATGGAGCCCCAGTTTCTAACCAACAAATGGCAAATATCCAAAACAAATACTTCTGTTGGTTTATAACTCAAATAAAATGATACTTTTAACATAAAGCAACCTCTCGATCTAGAAATGATAAGACTGAACCTGATAACATATTTAAACAGTTAGATGGACTCAACCCAAATAAATCCCAGGCCCAGATGATTTACACCCTAAAATCTTAAAGGAATTGGCACGGAACTGCCCATCCTTTGACACACATATTCCAGGTATCCTTGAATACTGGTTCTGTCCCTTATGACTGGAAGTTAGCAAACGAAGTACCAATTTTAAAAAAAGACCCTGTACTTAACCGAAAACTTTAGGCCATAAGTTTGACATAAATACTGGGAAAACTTATGAAGAGTATAATTAAAGACATTCTAAAAGAACATTTGGAGGTACAGGATATGATGGATCCTACACAGCACGGGTTTGAGAAGAATAGATCATGTGAGACTAATTTACTGTTCTTTTACGAAAGAGTCAATAAAGAATTAGACAGTGGTAACCCTGTGGAGCGTGGTTTTCTCGACTTTGCTAAGGCCTTGATAAACTGCCACACAAGGAATTATTGTTAGTGCTGGAAAATGCAAACTTCCTATTAACATATGCAGATGGATTTCTGATTGGCTGTGGGATAGAAGACAGAGAGTGGTCGTGAACGGAGAGTACTCTGACTGGGCTGAGGTGACCAGTGGTGTGCCTCAGGGATCAGTGTGGACCCACTTTGTTTAACATATATATTTCCTCCTTGAAGATTAGGAACAATAATATATGGATGCAAAAATTTGCCGATAATTGCAGATTGGGTGTGGTCACAAACAAAGCTGAACACATAGTAGCTCTACAGTACACACTGGATTCAATACATGAATGGACAATCACAAACAAGTTAGGGTTAAAAAACCAAATGTAAAGTCATGCACATGGGGAAAAATAACATTGAAGCAACTTATCAAATAGACAATATTAAACTGGGGGTTGAATCTGAGGAAAGAGATCTGGGAATTACAGTAACAAAAGATCTGAAGTTTAGAGTACACTGTAGAAACCAGATGAGAAAAGCAAACCAGATTCTGAATTGCATACTTAAGTATATGGCATGTAGAGATAGGAATGTGATGATGCCTCTGTACGTTGCTTTGGTCAGGCTCCACTTGGGAGTATTGTGCAAGGGTTTGGTCACCCTATAATTAGGAGGACATATTAAATATTGAGGGAATACAGAAAAGATTTACTAAAAAGTAAAAGTTAGAAAAAAAACATATTACAAAAGGTTGGTTAGTTTGAATCTTTATTCATTACATTACCGTAGAACAAGAGGAGATCTATGTTTCCTATACAAGAGTATGGAGGATGATAAGTTATTAAAAGAACTGGGGTTCATATATAAAATAGGAGAACTAGTAAAGAACACAATAAACAATTGTACCAACAAACCTGGGAACATAACTTGGAAATATTGGTACAGCTTAAGAGAAAAAGTAACCTGGAATAACTTACCTAAGGAAACTGTAAATAGTAAAACTATGAATGAATTCAAAATGGGATCGATAAGTTTTTGCAGACAGTAAATTATATGTCATTAATAATTGGATGGCGAGCCTTATAGGATGGTATTGCTATCCTCGGCTTGAATAAACCTATGAAGTAGTTCAGCAGAGAGCCAGGGTTGTAGAGGCCTTCGACTTTCGTTTTTGAAGGGACATGGATGTCACAGGCGGCATTAAAGACATTAATGAAGTAATCCAGGGCTGAGTTGACAGTGGCATTGTAAATAGGAGACCAGTCTTGTTGTCCGAGATGGGATTTAAGGTGTTTTAATTGCCTTCTAGGGAGGACTCTACTGGAAATGAGTAAGGCGGCTGACACACTAAATTTGTTAGTCAATTGCAGATGACTGAGAATGGTCACTTATTGAGTCTGGGAGGATGGAGATGTTAGAGATGTGGGTCAGTGGCTAGTAAGTACCCAATCAGAAGGGTACTTGTGCCAGTTTATAGTTGTGTCGGTGGGGAGTCGACTAGCTGAGAGGGGTTGAAGGCAGAGATCGCATCCTGATACCCACTATTTCTGATGCCAACCAGTTAACACTGAAGTCACCCAACAGGATTGTCTCAGAGCCAGGTGAGAGGGTTCGTCCGAAGTCAGGACATCGTTGATACCTTTGCCTTGCACTTTAGGGGCATGTACACTGTGGCAACTGCCAGGGCTTTATTTTGGGCTCCTAGCATGATTTTAACAGGCAGAAACTGTGCAGCTGTGTTTGAGACAGTGGGATCTAAAGAGTGGCCCAAAGAGGCTCTTTCAGGTATATTGCACAGCCCCACCTCTCTTTGTTGTCCTATCAAATCTAAAGATGCTATATCCTGGTAAGGCAATAGACATGTCTGGGATTTTTGGGGAGAGCCAGGTTTCAACAACTGTGAGTATATCCGGATTATGACAACTGGCAAAAGCTTGCAGTGCATCAAGTTTATTTATTTTATTTATTAAAATAATCAGTTTTACAACCTTTGAGTCAGAGACTCGTTTACAAAATTACCCTCGTCTCGGGGACAACAATTAAGTGAAGTTTAGACAGAGGTTACATACAGGTGAGTTACGCATGAATTAAATAAACACAGTTGTTACAGTTACTCATGAAGAGTCATACTCAGACCTAGAAACCAGTACTATTAATCGTCGTGGAACCCAGTGAAGACTTAGGGGACTAGTCTAGACAGAGTTATGTTCCACGACAGGCATTTACAGCACCGACTGTCAATAATGTGTTCTGGAGGCTATTTTGAACAGGCCAATCTTGGGAATTTTTGTGATTCCCTCTGGGAAGGAGTTATACCAGGCCAGGGCCTTATGATGAAAGGATCTTTGGCAGAGAGAGGTCCTAGCTCTGGGTACTAGGAAGGTGGCTTTAGTGGAGCTACGGGTTAGCACAGGCCAGGCACGGCGGTTGCAGGGATCACGAGAGACCCCTGGGATAACCCAGACAGGGACTTTTAGCCAGCAGGCAGGTGTGTATTTCAGCCGTTCCTTAAGTGTGAGTATGTCTGTGGCACAGTATAGCAGGCATGTGGAGTTCTGCTATGGGCGCTGGTCAGGAGCCTACAGGCTTTGTTAATAGAGTCTGGACTTTAGAGGCGGTGGGGTCTGCAGCTGCATAATTGGAAGTCGTGTCGGCCAGTGACAACACGGATGAGGTGATGGCCAGTTTTAAGGCAAATTCTGAGGCAGTCTTTATGGCGGTAGGGCCCAATCCTGGAGTTCCGCGGCTGATGACAAGGTTTTAGATGGGCGTGGAAGGTAAAAGCTCATATCCAAAAGTGATGCTTGAGTACTTATATGTTGTTACCTGTTCAAGTGGGTGGAGTGTGCTAGGGGTGATGAGCAGGAGTATCCTTGGCGCTGTTTTGCCGATGTGCAAAAGCATTGACTTTGTTTTTTCAGGTTTAGGACTAGTCGATGGTTACTGAACCATTTTTCTGCTTGGAGGAAGGTGCTTTGCAGTGCGCTTTGAAGTAGGAATGGGTCCGAATGTGATGCTATGATCACTGCATCATCTGCATAAAAAGTATTTTGTTGGAGCAGGAGCTTGGGAGGTGTTTAGGAAGAGACTGAAAAGGGTGGGTCCAAGGATGGAGCCTTGCGGGACCCCTGAGCATACCGGAAGAGGTGGACAAGGTCCTATTTAACTTAACTCTTTGGGATCTGTTGTGTAGGCAGCTTGAGAACCAGTTCAGAGGCCAGATGAGAATCCCAGTTGGCTAAGGGAGTTTAACAGCAGGGGTGACACACAGTGTCAAAGGCCTTGGACAGGTCGTGAATACTGCCCTGCAAGTTGCACATCATCAAGCGCAGAGTGTATGGTGGAGAATTCCAGAAGAGCATTGGATGTGCTGTGGCTGCAGATGTTTATTGTTGCAGGGTGAGAGACCCTGCCCGCTTTACTTGGGCAGTTGGAGTGAGTGGTCATTGGGCCAGGATTGGGGTGAACATTACGGATAGCAGGAGCAGAAGGAGCAGTAGCTTCAGAGTGCACCAGCGTATTTGTCTGGAGGAGAGTTTAGTCAACAGTTTTGATTGGAGCGCAGGCAGAGGTGCTGACAGTGGCTCCAGAGGGATGAAACATGTGCCAGGGTGGAGGCAGTAGGCAGACAAGTTTCCCCAGCCATGCCTACTAGTAAGCTTCCAGATGGCGTCAGGGAAGGTGTGATAGGAGAGCAAGGGCAGGGGCTAGAGTGCCTGAGTGGCCGTAGGGACAATGGACTATGAAGCTAGAGGAAATAGAGGTTGCAAGCTCCGGGAAGATAGCGGAGAGGAACCAGAGATCGAGGATGGTTAGAGAGAAGGCAGGAAGGACAGCACCACTGTGTCCAGTGGAAACAGAGAATCACAGGGGTACAGCCAGGAGTGTGGAGAGAGAGCTCTAGCTGGGGCACAGAAAGCAAGTTGGGAGGGTCGAAGAAGATGTGGTGGGACGAGTAGATAGGGACCAGAAAGGAGAAAGAGTGAGGGTGGTAGAAGTCCAATAGGATGCAAGTGGAAAAAGTGGGCACACCAAAAAAAAAAAACACACAAAAGAAGAAGTGTCAGCAGAGGCTTTGGTAATTGGTCAGAACAACAAAAAGGCAGTAAGAAGTGAGAGTACAGGCCCGATGAACTTACCGGAATCACAACCACATAAATGGATAGAACACCACCTATTAATTCGGACTGAACACTTACTGTTAACCAGTGTCACATGAAACATATTGATTGCAACAGTTTTATGAACCGCCATCGAACAATACCCATCATGAATTACAATCACCAATTGCAGTCGCATTCGACTGTACATACCAATTTAGAATCGGTTCGCATGAACCGACCTACCATGACTCTACTGTGACTAGAAATTGCATGCTACGCATCAGGTATCTTCAAAATAAGCCAGTTACTTCACATGCTCAAGGCCAAGAGCAAAGGTTGCTACAGTATCAGTCCATAACACGCTCTGAAATACTACTCCAAGTATCTACCCCATCCTGAAGTATTTTTTTTATTTAAAGGTGACCCTGCAAAGGTAATTCATATAGTGAATCCTTCAGTGTAACTTACTTTGCCTGCCAAGGGGTCCATAATCATTTTCATAATTTTCTGTCCCATGTGCTATTAAGATAGTATAGCGCAGTGGTCTAAGGCTCTGAGCTGCAAATCTGGTGACATCCAGCAGACCAGACCTGGTTTGAATCCCACAGCTTCCACTTGCATACTGTGTGGCCCTGAGCAAGTCACTTAACCTCCTTGTGCTCCCAGGTCGCTCCTGTAAAAACTTCCAGCTTAGTGTGCTATACCTGGTTAAACAACTAAATAATAAAAAAAAAAAAAAATCTCATCTTGCAGAGTTTCGCAAATGCGGAGTGGGCAGCCCCGACTGAGCGTCATGGGAGGATTCTAGGAAACCCGTAGTTTTAGTGACACAGATCCCACCATACGTGAAGTATAGATGGCTGGAAGCAGGTGTTTTATGTGTTTTTACTGCATCTGTGGGTGCTTCTGTGTTAAAAATATATAGAAAGTTGTAAACCCTGTCTGTCTATTGGAACAGAGGAGCAAATCGGTGGGGGCACACTTGACAACCAGGGAAATTTATTCAAAGCTTGAATGAGTGATCGGGTAGGGACTGGGACACACTGGACCGAAAGGGAAGTATATACAGAGCTCGAATGGGAGCGAGGTAAACAGCGCCATATTAAAGGTTGTTCCGGCAGCGTAATCGGCTGCTTGAAAGGCTGTTTATCATTGCTGCAAACCTTTGAATATCCTACTGCACTGGTATACATCAGGTGACCCTCTCATTTGTGTAGGTGCAGCGTTGTTTAAACACCTTGGTGTTGCCAAGTTTAGGGCATGTGGGCCTCTGAATATATGGCCCGCCTAAGGCACCTATGCCAACTCCCTGAACAGGTTAGCGTGGGTGTTAATTTTTGACTGTCTGGCCCCTACAGTTTCAAGGGCAGCAAAACTGCTCCAATCTGCGAGCTGGACTGCGCCCTTAAAATAAAGAAGGGCATGGCACCACATTTCCGCTGTACAAGACAATTCCCCAAGGCAATTATTCAAAGTCTTCACAAGTACATTACACTGTTTTAATTTTTTGATAACTGGCAAGGCCCACTAGGCACAGTGCACGCTTTTCAGTGGCAACTGGGGAGCACTGTGGAGTTTAAGTGACTCTGCCCAGAGTGACACTGTATGCAAATGGAGTCTGTGGGGATCAAACACAGGCCTGGTAGATGTAGAAGCTCATTCACAGCTCACTATAAAAAATTAAGAAAAAAAAATAAAACACTGATAGATGTGTATGTTTATCGGGGAGGGGTGGGGGAGAGATGACGGACCCTTCAGAAAAAACAAACTCTGCTAGTAAACATTTGTTTTCAGGTCTTAAAGGAAAGGAGGAAGGAAAAAAAAAAAAAAGAGTAGCAAACTGGGAATAAACACATTTCACAGAGACTCAGTCTCTAACATAGGTGTTGGGAGGCATACTCTCAGTGTGCTTTGCTATATACAGTAAAATCTGGAAAATCCAGGGCAACACAAGCTGCAGGCCTGGGCAACAAACACAAACAGAGCTAGAGTAAAAATAAAGCTGCCTTTTCCATTTTTGTGCCTTGGGGATTACATAGCAGCTAGCAAGTAGGCAAGTGAATTTGTGAGTGATCATAGTGCGTGAAGGTGGGGTGGGGGCTATATGCATGAGCTGGGCCCCATGCAGTTTGTTCCTTTGGGCCTCTGTAAGGCAGGCTACCTCACTGTGGTACAGAGGCTTATCACTATGTATTATCCTAAACACTGTAACTAAAATCCAGCCAACTTCTGTCTGGGGGTGTGTGTGTGTGTGTGTGTTAGATAAAGATCAGTTAGGATCATTGTCTTAATACACACTGTTGACTGAAAATAGGGGTGGGGCAATCTTTTAGTGGTGGGGCAGCACATCTTTGGTCTGTGTTTACCTGGGTGGAGGTCAACAGTTCCATCAAAGCCTGAGTACAAGTCTAAAAGTCTGGCTACAATCCTGATCTCTAATTAAACAATAATTCCACTTACACTAAGTGGATACAAAGTCCATTCTGTACATTACCCTGCAAAACAAACTAGCTGGGCTTTTCCACAGCAATTACTTGTTGTAGAGGTTTATATGCACAGTAACTATGTCTCTTACATAGGTTTATCTGTACAATTAATGCATCTCATGGGGTTAAGTGTGCTTTCTTAAGCCCTTTGGGTGAGAGAACTGCGAGCAGGTCTGGTATACAAGACTTGAGAATGTACTCTTCCACAAGAGACACGTGAACAGTATGTATAGAGAATAATGAATGGGAAGTGTGTGATATGAATTTAATTCACACCGGTGTGGGATGCTACATAAACCCGAATAGCCCGAGGGGTTTATCAAAAGCATCCACACTGAGGGTTGCATAAATTCTCATATGTACACTCCATTTTTATTTTATATGACGGTTGGGGAGCACTTTTTTCCAATCTAAGTGCAGTGCCCCCCATACACACACAGTCAGTCTCTCTCTCTCTCTCTCTCAATTCCAGTGGCACCTTTACTCTAGTTCTCTTGGGCACCAAATGCAGCAGCAGCTTCCTGCCCCCTACTCTAAATTCCCCAGCTGAGCTGTGCAGCACTCCCCAGTCCCTCTGTCTCTTGCCCACAGCACCCTCGCTCACTCTGCTCCCAGGTTAAAAACTTTTTTTTTAACCTCACACTAAAATCATGATACGTGATTACGATCGCACTTTACCTGTATTTCACGAGTCAGACACCGACTCATTCCCACCCAATGGTGCATGTTGCCCAAAGCTATGGACCGCAGGATCAACCAGATACTTAAAAAATGGTGATAATTAGGTAGGGTCAACAAAATAGATAAAAAGGAATTATGGAAGGTGAGGATTTACCTCCGCGGCGTGCCCTTGCTGAATACGGAGCTGCCATGTTTTCAGAACCGTTAGCCCGCCCACTCACAAATGGGAGCCAATGAGGGAGTACTCCCTTTTGACAGATGGAGCGTGAATGCCAAGATAACAGACTGGTTATTACGGCAAATATCAACTCAGTAAGCCCATTTAAAAATTGCTCACCAGTAATTACAACATTATATATATATATCAAGTTGAAGACTTGTGTTTAAAAACAGAATCCGACTTTAAATTCAAAATGTTTTACTTTGTAGAAAATGAAAGACTCCCCTTTGTGGGAACTGGACTATGCCAACTGAACCCAGAATGCCCTCTTTTTTTTTTTTTTTTAAACTAAATCATGATGTCACTTTTAGCCAGTCAGGACTGTTATTCCAGGTAGTCTTATAACCATTATAGACAGAGGCGTGCCTTGGTCAAGCGGACCTCCTTTCCTCTGCATGTGAGACACACTTACTGTGAGGAGTGTCTTGTGCGCAGCTGTCCTAGAAACAGACAAAATGTATATGTTACTGGCATATCGCAATCAATAAAATGATGCTACTGCTTAGACCACACTTAACTGTTTTAAGAGTGGTCTCACATCCTTAGGGTATCAGAACCGCCCTCTTTGGTGCACGGTCCTTGTATCCTAAGAATGTGCATGAGACAACTTTACAACCGTAAGTGGCAGTATCAACATACAGAAATGGATGTCTCATGCAAATAGTTCTAAAATTCTGAAGTTCTTTGTTCAGTTGGCACAGTCCATAGCTCTCAGTGGTTTCTCTAATTTTCAACAAAGTAAAATATTTCATTTCAGTTTTTAAAAACAGATCTTCAGTGTGATTTACATTATGTTTATATGTTCGGTTCCCACGTCTCTTTTTGATTATAAGAGTTTCTTCTCATGTCTTTTGTGTGCCAGAACTGCTCAGCTTCCCATCACGTCTCTCACTCAAAGAACTCGAGAATGCACTCTTACATCCAGAGATACAGTAATGGTACATATAAACAGGCACAAACAGTAAGATGATACTGACTGGCTAAGAACGATGTCAGGACTTATAATAGTGAAAACCACAAGTCCACTGAAAGGGCAAAGAAAGTAAGCACAAACAAAGCAAAAATAAACACACATCCTAAGAGCAGTGTGTAGTCAAAGTAGAACAGATTTCACTGCATCATTAGAGAAAAATGCGCATGTGTGCAGACAAAGACATGCGCATAAAGACAGACTGACGGACACACGCCTGGATAGTGTCTCTGCAAATGCCACTGCATAAGAACCAACAATAACCCAAAGCAAAACAAGTGAAAAGACTCAGATATTTCTGAAATTCAGCAACTTACCTCAACTGCTCTTTTAAACTGGTCAGCACAGAACCCCATCCATCCTACCCCCTGTGTTAACTGGACACCCTATTACATGGCAGTGTTTCAATCAACTCACATGCTGAAGCAGCTCCACATTTCCCCTGCTCTGAGTAAAACTGCATCAAGCAGAAACATTTAGAAAAATAATTAAGGCTTTAAAAGAAAAAAAAACTGTTAAATCCACTTTCAAGGCCTACTCCACAGCGTCTGAAGCTGCCTACATTTAGTAAGCATGAACTGGCAGCTGGTTCAGCTAAAAATAGCACCATTATCGTTGTAGTCTTGCATGCTGAACTCATCCAATTACAGCTCCCTGCTCTAACTGAACTCTTATCAAGGCCCCAGCAATAATGATTTCTTTGTAGCAAGCCTGGCCACTGTCATTAACTTCTCTGTAATGCAGGGGCTCAACAGCTTGTCACAAAGCCTAACAACATGCCTGTGTATGTTTTACTTGAGCTGAAGGGCACATTACTGAATCAGAAACAAACTAGCACCAGCCTTTTGCCCTTAACCCCCTACAGCCGAGACACACCACAGGCAGCACAACCAGGCAGTTTTACAGGAGAAAAGACTCACAAAAACATGCAATATAAGTCCAAAACCCCACTAACCAGTCTTGGCATCCATCTTGAGCCTGCTTGCATGTATTCAGCTCCGGCACAGCTGACTGACTGCAGCTTTACTTCCTGCTAGGGCACTTGGAGGTCAAATGACATACGCAACTGCCTGCTGCTGTCTCTCTCATTCTCTGCTAGGAGATCCCCACAGACAGGGGTTACTGAAAACCTTTGACACCAGCCAATAGCAGCTGCTCTAGTTGAAGTCTTGGGAATGTAAGACTGAGAAAGGGCCTTCAGTTGGCCACTTACACTGCAGATGTTAAAAGCAACAGTGCACAGACTATCCCTTATATCCTGACTTGCACGATACCCCACTCCCCATTCTGAGTCTGCTTTAGCACTTTCTGTACATTTGAAATACTAAAAGGGCACTCTCTTTTAATATGGCTTGGTCAGGTTTTCATTAATATATACTCTGCATTTTTGAACACACCTAGTTTTAACATAACTTTTCTAAGGACTATGAATGAACTAGCATGCATCAGACAGTGTGCTCCCTGACCTTAAAATGGTATTTATTTCTAACGTTTCACCGAATGACACTGAGCTAAAACAGCTTGTTTCCAGATACGTCCGGGGGTTAAGTACAGAGTAGTACAATAGATTATACAGTTCAACAAAACGTTGTGCAGAGATTTAAATTAAACAGTGCAAGCTTTGTTCATTCGAGTGTGCAGAAAATAAAGATCAATACTGCAGTACAATGGGCGTACAGAAATAGATGAGAATGTTGATGAAACCTGATCCGAACCACGTGAAAAGGAATAAAGGCACCCAAATTTAGTACTTTCAAAATTTATTGAGTGTATCACTCAGACGGGGGATCAGACAAAACATGTCACTCACTGAAAGGTGCCCCAAGAGGTGTGAATAACTGTGTCAACTGTCAGAAGGTACTCAAGAGGGGTCCAATCAGCTCAGGGAGGTTTCAGGAACAATATGACAGTATTTTTGGGATGGCAGATTTTAGCATAAACCCTGCCCCCACATAACCAACACTGAATTTAGTCTTAGTAATATATGTTTTTCAAAGCTTTTCCTCCAAAATCTGTTAAGCATTACAGCTCCTGTATGTCAAGCACTGCGCTGTAGCTATTTCCTGCGCATCCATACAGAAGTAGTAAAGCACTACAGGTGGGCTTACCTCCTTCCATCTGATCCCCCCCCCCAAGTTCTCACACATTGTATCCTCTGCTGGCCCCATTTTTTTGGTACAATTTACCCAAGTAGCTCACTTACAATGGTCAAGGACAATTTCTTCACTGAATTTAAATCTCTACTCCTCACTTTGCTGGATCCTGCCAACATGACCCCCCTCCTTCTTTTTTTTTTTGAAATTCAACTTCTCTCCTGCTCTTCCCTCTGCTTGTTTCTTCCTGAACCTCAACAGGCGACACTGCAGGTGATAGGTGCGTCTACACAAGGGTTGAAAATGTCTCGGCGTTCATAAAAAAAAAAAAAACATGGAAGATATCAGCAGGAAAAGACCACTGAGCCAACCAATCTGCCTCGTTTCTGCTCACCACCACCCACGGTGTCTCTCACAGGAGTCACACTGGATCCATTGACAATGCTCCCATACTTGACCAGACTCATCCACTGGCTGTTGATCAACAACTCTGCACTAACCCTGGGGGATTACAGCACCAAGCCGTGAACCTGAAGACCACTGACATAGAAACACAGAAGCTGTCGGCAGATAAGGACCTCTTAGCTCACCTAGTCTGCCCTATATTCCCTACCTGTGTGCCACCGCAGACCCTACCTGCTCTCCGGTCTTCTCCCCACCCCCTACTTCTAAGGTCCCCTTGTGTCTATCCCATGCATGCTTGAATTCCAGGTTTGAAACCCACAACTGCCAATCTGATACAACCTAGTGCTCCTGGGACACCCCTGAAAACAAGCTTTGGGTCAGTGTGTCTTTCCCAGCCAAAAAATTGAAAAAATAAACAACTAACCCCAGTAGTACATGAGGTGTAAATGGGAGTTACACAGAAACATAGACTTTGATGGCAGATAAGGACCGCTTGGCTCACCTAGTCTGCCCATTTCCCTACCTACAGGATAAGCTGCAGATCCTAGTTAACCAACAGCCTGCTTCCTCCTACCCCACTATAATTGCCTTATGTCTGTCTCATGCATTCTTCAGTTCCCCATTGTTTTTGACCCCAACCTCCTCAGGAAGGCCGTACCATGCGTCCACCACCCTCTCCACGAAAAATACTTCCTCATGTTGTTCCTGAGCCATCCTCCCTCTATCTTGAAATTGTGCTCCCTTGTTCTTGTGCATCTTTTCTCTGAAAATGAATCCTCAATCTCTGCTCGGTTTGACCCAAGAATGCAGATGCTTCAGCTGACTGGACCAAGTTGCGGCAGTCACTATTTAGTCAGAAAATGAAAACTGTAACACTGTAATGAGGCTGAGCCACAGGAATGGGTGCTGAAACAACTAAAGCTACTACTACTAATAATAACAACCGTATATGGGTGATTTCTGTTTTATTTTTTCAAGTTGATTCTAGCCCCATATGCTGGTAATATTGCAGGGAAACCACCCTGTCCCTGACACTACTCATTAGCCTCCGTGGGTCTCTCAGGGTAGGGCATCCCCACCTACTCCTACACTGTCAGGTCTGGTTGGGAGTCCATGTATTGTGCTGCAGAACCACAGTGTGTCTCACCACCATGTAGATGATGCAAGGGTGCTTTCCTCTTATGTAGGGTATACCCTGTACAGGCTTTGAGCTTGTGGTGGCAATGGGCCCCCCAATGCTGCACAGTGCTACTTGATGGCTTTGCATACCACAGCAGCTCTCAGTTGCAAATATCCCTCCCCAATACTTTCCGCAGCCTTGCCAGCCAACACCAGTGACCCAAGTGCACCTGTACCTGGCCTGCCTCCAGCGGAAGTGCAATATGCTCAATTGGGCCATCACACCCACAAAACTGTGTATGTCCTTGTATTCAGTTCCAAATCTCCTCCTTAGTTCTGCCCCTCTACCTTTGAATTTTTGTGCTATGTTTTCCTTACTTCTGTATTTCAGTGTTGGTATTTAATGCCTTTACTGACCAATACAATGTGCAGTGTTGCCACCTTCAGATGAGGTGAAAACCAGAGAATACGCCATTCCGTAATTCTGTCCCTTTCACAATGGATGCATGTGATGTGCCTCCTCTCAACCCACTTGTTTGGTCAGGAAGCGCTGTAAAGTCTACACCTAAAATGGTGTGCGGAAAGGATTAGGAACCAGTATCGTTTTCTTTCCTGACTGGCCAATTTTACAAGCAAATCCCTGTAGGACGTCATAGTTGTGATGCAACCTACCCATGCAGCTAAAAACAATGAGCGATCTGGCAACCTTAGTTTTAAGAGTGTGTGGCTACATCAAACACAGCACAAAAACCAGAATAACAGCACTGTATAAGGACCCTAAACAGAAGAGCCTGCCCTTGAAGCAAACAGGTGGTAACCCTATAAATGTGCCTCTGTAACTTTGCACTGTGCTTCTCAGTCGTTATCTCTGAAATAATATTACATTCTGTTCCCTCGAGGAGGGTCCTGGAAACCGCTTCCAGCACAGCATGCCTAGGGCCATCCTACCAGCCAAATGCTGGTAGATTTTGTATTAGGCTGGTAAATGTTTCTTTAACTAGCCCTGTTGGCTTGTATTAGAGAAAGTACCATTTTATTAAGTACACCAGTTGAGCCAGCGAAAGTGTATGGGACCAGTGGATTTTCCCAGTCACTAGTCTTGCTGACCAGTGGTAGTAAAACTTAATTTCGACCCCTACAGCAGTTAAATAAAACAGAAAGACCATCCCACTAACCCACATGCTTCCAAACTCCTCCTTTAGGTGTGCTGCAGAACTCACTGTCAGCTGCACAAAGCTGACCCTTGCCTTCTGTGGAATTTATTTAGATTAGCTGATAACCGGGTAAGTGCACTGATCCCAGGGACCATTTTCAGGCACGACCCAGGCCATTTAGATGGCACACAGTGCATAAGGTTACAGTTACAGCAGAAATAGCACAGATAATAACTATAAATATATATATATATATATATATATATATATACACACACACACACACAACCCCAAGGTTTGTACAACACTGGGATAGCAAGAAACAACAAAATAAGAGAAACATTAACTACATTTAGTTCCATTTCACCTCAAGCAGATGATTCAGGTTTTATAAAGGATCCAGAAATTAGACAGTCAAACCAGATGATCAAATAAGGGGTTTAGACTAGGCCTTTACAGAAAGCCCGGATGATGGTGCCTCCTGGAAGTGCTTTTTAATGTGGAAGGTGAGGCAAGTGAATGAAGATCATCTGGGAGGGAATTCCAAAGTTTAGGTGCAGCACAGAAGAAAAGACCTTCGTGAAGGCAAATCTATGCAAAGGGTGTTTTTTTTTTGTTAAATATAAATTCACCATCTGTACTTTATAGTTATCCTTTCCATGACCGTTTGCTTTCACTTAATTCACCCACCATCCATGGTGATTTTACTTTCACTGTTTCCCCACGGTCATGGTCAGTGGGGATTCACATCTGAGGACAAGATGGTGCAGCAAGTCATTCAAATGACTCGAGGCACTCCCGGCACTGTCCCTGCAGACCTCACATGTATGCTGAGTTACCTCTGTGTAGCAGGCAAGTCCGTGGGCAACCTCAAGGTTCCTGTGGTGGCAGAACCTAGGCAGGATCCTTTTTGGTTGGAAGTATTGCTGAACCACAGCGTGCCCCAATTCAGTTCCCAAACTCCAGCGTGGGAGTGCAACCTGCTACCCCCACTGGGCTGTCGTGCAGCCCTGTAGTCACCATTTTGAATAGCTTTTCAGTGCCGTTAAACTCCTTGGCAATAACCCCCCATACCAGAACACAAGCTATGAGTGTTTTGGGCCAATCTCAGCCCTATACTATTCTGGCATTCAGGCAATGACTGGCTAAAGATAGAACAGAGTCAAGAATGGGACTTTTTAGATCCACCCATGAGTAGGAGGACAATGCTGAGGTCTCCTTGAGGTCCGCTGAGTGCAGAGACCCTTTCATGTCTGCCTTCATGTCCACACCATGACATGGCATTGATAATATTGATGGTACATTGATGCCAATAATCCCACCCGTGTTGAGATGGCACAGACATGACTGGTGCCGACATCAGTACAGACACATAATGCTGGTAAGGGTTGCAGCGTACTACCATACACTAGTGCTAAGCATTATTTCAAGCAGCCTGCATTCTCTCCACGCGGTCTTGTGTTTTATTTCATGCAAAACTGGGCTCTTATATGGGATCCATGACACGGCGACGGCCTTCTGACGCAACACTACAGCGATGGATTTATGTTGACCACAAGCTGGGGGGCTTCACCACACAAACCTTCCATGGGGAGCTCTGCTCTCTCTCTCCCCCATAACTATAGATCATCAACTCCAGATCGGAGTTTATTGGAGGGTGGGGGTGGGGGCAAACCAAGCAGAAAGCAGTGCCAGGGTCCTGTGGGTACATTAATTACAGTGGCAACAGCGACTTGCTGCTGTACTGTACCGCTACTGAAATGTCGCTGCAGCGCCAGCATACGATTTATGTGCACAGGATCCACTGCTGGTACAAACGTCATTTGAAGACAGCCTATCATGTGGGCCCTCTGATCTGGAAAGCGTGAACAGTCCTCAACCAACTGCAATCCCATGATTTGCACCATCATTTTCTTATGTTAACAAGAAGGAGACTTGAATTAGAAGGAGTAGGCAGGTCTACAGACAGAGTTCCAGGACCAGCACATCCATACCAGTCACTTCAGTGGCCCACAACTGCATTGTAGACCCACATGCAGCTTAAACCACATGGTCTTACTGTGGAAACCTCAAGTTTATGCTCTTCAAGGGCTAAAAAATGCACGGCTTGACACCAGGAGCAATGTGCCATGCCATCGCTTGAGGCTCAACAGTAAATAGAAATCCTTGCAGATCCTGAAAATGTTGTACCTGCACAAAATACAACTCTGAAATCCCAGATTTGTCTTGTTTCATGGCGAACTGTGACAACTGAGCAGGAGCCACTGAAAAGGAGTCAAAGACTGAAGCAGAACTTCAAAGAAAATCAACAGAATCGCTTGAAAAGTAGCAGAGTTCTCAATCACAAGCAGGAGGTGTGAGAGAGGAAACTTGTTCCTTTAGTGGAAGAAAAGGGCCGAGTGTAGTGGGAGCAGGGCCAGAGGATAACATGGTTTGGCCATAGGAAGAGTCAGTCCTTATTTTGGAGCATTACCTGTAGTTGAGATGATACATTTTATCAGCAGTAGGGCCACAGATTGAACCTCGGTGAGGACTAGTGCCCTACAAGTTTAGTTAACACGTAAATGGCAACTTGGAAGTGAAATTTTCATCTAGTTTCCTCGAATACAGCTTTACTTGTGTTATACTGCTGCTTTGGACAGGCTACCGAGCTGCACTGGATGTTCCTCCGGACATGCTGCTTTTTGTATGTCAGCTCTGATGGTCAGGTTGACCCTCTATTCCTAAATGTGGAGATTGACCAGAAAACCTGGGGATCAGAATTTGCTGAGAGGTTTATGTGACTGCCTCAGTTCCAATCACTATAGAACAGGAAGGACACTGAAGAGATTTGGGGGGTGCGTACAGCACAAGGGCCACCTGACTGATTGATGGCTTGGGGACAAGAGATACAAATTGGAATGTTTTACCCCATAAATGCTATAGAGGTGAGCAGGAAGAAAGGAGTCAATGCTCAACATTCTGAGCCGCAGGTGATCGCAATCAGATTGTTTTTGGGTGGTTCCATGTTTGAAATGATTGGTCTGGCTACAGTCTGATGTCCAAATCATCAACGGCAAAATGGGTAATGTGAGCTGGCTGCAATCCAGATAATGTTTTAATCTCTGCTTGGGTTGTCTTCAGTAGAATACTGCACAGCTGCTTTGTGTAAGATGATGCTAATCGCATGCTAATACAGTAGGCTTTCTTAAAGATTTAGGTTGAAGGAATTTAACCAGTTCTTCAAAAATGCTGATAAATTGTCCAATTCAGCCCCTGTCCAGTATTCCACCAACCCAAATTTGGGGCCAGAGCATCATTTTCAAGAGCCTCTGACCTGTAACATATTAAGCATTTTCTTGAGATGAGATGTGAAGCGGGCAAGTGACCATTAAGGAGCACTGGTCTGCATCAGCTACTGTAGTAAATCAAGTTTAAATCTGTGCCATCTAGAGCCACAAACTGGAGGGTCTTCTCGCTCTTGGTGGTCATGATCCTGAACATGACCTTATAGGGAGGATTAACTTTTGCCTGGGCTTTCCAGCTACGGCTACAACAGAAGCTTAAGACAAGGCCATGCTGATGCTTTTAATTGGCTGCTCCATTTCATAAATTTGGTATCCCTTAACTCTGGACTGGTTCAGGCACACAATGACATCATATATATATTGCTCTATCAAGGTTTTGAGCCCTCTCAAGGGTTTAAAGTTATTTTTATGAGCCAACATAAATCACGTGCTGCCATGTTGCGGCTCTCTAGCACCACCTTCATTTTATGTTTTTCTCCTAGGATCCTTAAAACATTCAGAACGTGGACTATCACAAGCACTGTGAGGTATATCTGGCATACACTGTTCCAATACAGTTGTTCCAACAGAATTGGGGGGATCTTTAAAACAATCAAAGGTTCATATGTTTGAAAACAGGGCCATTATCTGGGCTTTATGCTCATCTTCACCACGGTTCATCTGTGAAATCAGCCTCTGTGGTACTTTCAATGGGTGTGCCTCTTGAACAACAGTGAGGAAGACTATGGCAGAAACAAATGCTCCACTCAAGCCTCTCTCACAGCTGCATGTCTGGCCAACACACTGGACAGGTTGCTAGGGAATGTTGGAATTTGCAGGCAGTGTTGGGCAAGTTACTTTTCTATTACTTTCTATTATGTTTGGAAACTTGTTCCAGGAAGCTCTGTGCAGTCACTAGCAAGGATAGAGAAGTACTAGAAAAAGTAATACACCTACAATTATAGTTATTTTTTTTTTTTTTACACAAAAACAATACAAAAATAATAAACTGTAACAGATTACATTTTTGAAAGTAATACGTTACTTTCATATAAATGTAATCAGTTACAATTACATATTCTTCTGTATAAAAGACAAAAGTAAATGTAACTGTAAACTGTTTCCAAAAGTAATGAAAAAGTAACTTCCCAACACTGTTTGCAGGCCTACTGGCATGTTCCTGTGCTGGCTTACAAAGTTACAATTTACAATGCTACTCAGATTTATGAATGCCCTCTAAGGGTGAACAACCTCTGTGGGTGCACTTATGCAGCCTCTCTAGCAGGTATAAACAGAAACAGAACAAAACACACACAGTATAAATATACAGAAAAAAGATAACAGAAGAAAGCCTATCCAGTCTGCCTGAATGCCTGCCCAGAGTTACAATCTGTAGACCCTACTAGTGCTTGGCCATCCCCACCCCACGATCTCCTCTCCTCTGCATTTCTTAAAAGTCTATGTGTCTAACCCCGCCTTTACTGAAGCCCACCTCTGTTTGAGTTGACTACCTTGTTAGGTAGTCTGTTACAATCAATCTGCCACCTGTTCCATGAAAATACTTCCCAACATCATGTTTAAACCTACCCCTCCCCAATTTCCTAGTGCTGTTGGCACTTTTGGTGAACAGCTCACTACTATCTACTTTATTCCCTGCACAAATCTGTATGCCTTCATGATATCCTCCCTTTCCAGCATGTACAAATCCACTTTCCAGCCTCTCCTCGTATGATCTACCTGCAACCCCAATCATGTTTGTCACTCTTTTTCTGAATCAGTGTTATCCTATTCTTGTCCTTTTTGAGGTGTGGGCTCCAGAACTGCACGCAGTTACTGCAGGATGTGGCCTCACCCTGCTCACCAGTGATCTGTACAGGGCAGTATCACTTCCTTTTGTCTGCAACTAAATCCCTTTCTATGCACCCGGCATCCCATTTTCCCTCCTCACTGCCCTACTGCATTGTGCAGATGACTAAACTTCAGATTGTGTTATTAATCTCCCTTTCTCCCAGTCCACGTACCACTTAGTAACCTTTTGGAACTAATTGCACTTATAAGCCCCTATGCCCCACCCTGCTACTCTTGTTAGCCTCCTGGCCTTTTGCGTTGCTGATTACTTCAACCTGGATCGCTACTTACATGTTATTTCTACATACTGTTCTGATAACCCTAGTAGGTCTCCTCCCTTGTTTCTGACTCTCGCATTGCTTCCTGACACTTTCTTTTATACAGTAATGACTGTTTTCTCTGATTGACATGCATTGTATTAGTTTCTCTCTTTATGTAATTGAATTGCACTGTATGTATTTTATTATGTTTTGCTTTTGCCCCATTATGTAACCTCTCCCTCAGGACACTTCTGGAAACTAGCTGTTCACAACTCATTTGTCTTTCCCAGTGAAACCTTTTCAAATAAATAAATAAAATGCAATTACCCCAAATACCTTTCTTCTATCTGTTTCCACCCTTCGCATTCCCCACCCCATCCTGTACCTGGCTTTCAGGTTTAATTACCTACATGCACGATCCTGCACCTTTTTGCGTTGACCCCAGTTGCAAGAATACAGACCAATTCTCTAACCTTCCCAGCTCCTCCCTTATTTTCAGAGTACCTCCGCTCTATCCACTCTGCAGGCAGAGCTTAAGAGTCATCCAAAAGAGCAGGATTTTACCCAGCTATGGCACGTCACGAATATTACAGAGAACTACTATGACACCCACTCATTACCTCCCTTATGCCCAAATATTCTCCATTTTTAATGCCTCCATTCATAACACAAAGCTTTTCCTTATGCTTCAACCTGCTCAGAACTTTGTTTCCATCATTTATTTTTACATTAGCTATACTTTTTCACACTACCTAGTAAGATTCGGTACTATTCAACAATCATGTTACACATTATGAGCCTTTTAGAATCAAAGCTCTGGAAGCAATATGAAAACGTTATCCTACTGAAAGTGACGTTTTCATTCAATATCTAAGTATTTTTGCAAGCACGGTGCCACCAAATACATCCCAACACTGGACAATAATCATCTATTCAATCACACCACGTTCCTTAGATTATATGCAAAGTCTAAAGTCTGATAGGGTGCAGTTCAACTGATAAGTGGTTATTGAGTCAGTTAAAATGAGTAAGCATATTTGAACAATATAATCATAAACTAGCACAGTCAGATCTGACATTAAGCAATGTGACTGTAACTGTACTGACTTTCAATACAATCAAAGTGCTACTGACCCAAGGAATCCACTGGTAATCCTCCGTCTTATTTCCCTTCTATTAGAGAAATCAAAATGCCTATTATAACATTGTTATAATTACAGGCATGAAATAAGATCTTGCCACCGACATTTAAGGATGATTAAATCTAGTAATCTGAGGTCCGGACTATCATTTTTATGAATTAGAGGACTAATTCTACTTTTCCAACAAGTCACGTGGACAAGTTAAAACTGCATTTCAGTCTGCGCCTCACAACTGAAAACTTATAGGGCCGGCCAGCTGCATGTGTCACACAGGAGCACTGCATGACTGTTTGTGCACGGTTGGCACGAGTTTCACATGCATTAAACAGGACCATGATGGCAGCTGTTTAGCACTGTTGAAAATGTTGACCTTTGGGGGCACTAGACCATCAAGAATAGGAACTGTGTATATTATCACAGTCAGGTGGGCAATCTGGAGGTGGGAGACCACTAAACCACCAGGACAGGAACTGTGTGTGTATACCTCGGTCAGTTGGGTTATCTGGGGTGGCGAACTGCTAAATCACCAGGACAGTGGGGCTGTGTATACATAACTTGGGCATTTGTGAGGGGGCACACCACTGCACAGGGATAAGGGCAGGGTTGCAGCAGCATTACACAGTGCTACGACAGCAACTGTTCAGCACTGTTGAAACCAATGACTATACTGCTGCCAGCATACATGGAAGACCCTCATTTTCATAAGTGCAGCAGTATACTAAATGCAGTCTTGATATCGGGAAAGTGCAGTGCACTGGGAACCTTTGAATAAGGCCCCTTCCCGTTGGCTGGTGCTATTCACAGTTAGTGTGGTGCTAATCGCACAGTGCCACATTAACTGTCTGAATATAGGGGCCATAGTCTGTTCATTACCAGACTACCAAGTTTTGCAACTGGAAGTAGATGCACTTGTCTGTCACGCTGTGGACATGGTCTCCCATATTTGGTGAAAGGCAGACTACTGGGAGCAAAACTCTGCACTACGTGTTTAAAAGAAAACTACATTCCATTAATAACGTTGCACTATTACTTGTACAGTACATCAGACTGGGGATGCGACAAACAGGGTACTGCACAGACCAACACTGTTTAATCTGCGCGACTGTTGCATGGACATGGAACTGAAATGCTGACTAATCCAGTTCAAGGAAGACACCAAAGTGTGGAGGAGATAAGGTTGAGCAGATATCGAGAAACATACAGGAAAGTTACAGAGCGAGCTTACACTGTCAGTAAGAAAAACTATCTATATGGGAGGAAACTCAGAGACTGAGCGGCGAGGACCCAGAGTCGTTATTACAAATGATTTTAAAGAAGGAGAACTATGTGCACAGGCAGCAATGATGAAAGGGAAATTGAATGGTGAGGTGCATTAGGACATTAATGCAATACAGAGGGTACAGAGGAGGGCAACAATGCAGATCTGGGGTTGAAGGATAAGAGCTACAAGACTACGGGAGCTCCATTTCTTTAGTTTTAGATGAGAAGAAACAGAGGACCTAATACACCTATAACAAATGTTATGACTGATTGAGTAAATAGACACTGTAGGGTAATGAAGTAATCAATTAAAGGTCACAGCAAACTTCTAGGGACCAAAGAGAATATACAGACATAGTGTGGTGGTGCCAGAATTGGTCTGCCAAGGTGGGGCTGGAATGGCCTGCCAAAGTTGCTAGTTGGGCTAGAGACACATAGCTCTTCCAAGCCAAGACTGGACCGAGCCCAATTTTAATGGTTAGGAGGCTGTGGCAGGGTAAAATGGCCTGACCTGGCAGCCAGTGGGGGAATTTCACACATACCTAGGAATCTACTCATCACTTACCCCCAGCTATATTTACTTACTAAAATCTAGATAAGGTTCCAACAAAGGCAGAGATATTGGAGACCAGCAATTTTCCTTTAAGAAAATGGACTCACCTTCAGCCAGCCAACAGCGTGCGGCAAGGCAACCACTCACTATGGTGACGACTCCGGGTCCGAGATGGACTCTAGCTGCAGGGAGCTGGCCAGGGAGGGACTCGTGTCCCAGGGATAGCTCTCTTCCCGTGGGAAGGGACACAACATTCTGCTATATGCGAGACAAGACAGTAGGACTGTAGCAAGGAGGGGCAGCAGGGCACCCCTCAGCAAGCATGCACACCACCACGCATGTCACTGCATGTTGGCACCTTGGGGAGAAAAATCAAGAGATGGATTGCCCACAACTGTACCCCACCCCGCCACAGGACTGACAAGCAGGCCATGCACACACACTGTGGTCCTGGATCACGGTCGATAATCAGTACATGAGAAGGTCTGTGACTGGGCTGGGGCCCGTCATTGGGAGAGGAGGAGAAACAGAAAAATAAAGGACTTGAACAATTTGCATCAAGATACAACAGGAATTTTTTTTTTAAGTGACATTTTTCAGGATGGTCAATCTCCCACCAACAAAACGTAATATCCCAAATAACTTTTAAACCTTCAGTAGTTCTGCATAGAATGCCTTGTTGAACTGGGCTGTAGTGATAGCGAATGGGTTCTTCATGCTGGGCACTCCTTTGCTGAAAAGTAATGGCATCAGGGTCAAGAGACTCTGTTAGGCATAGGAAATTATGACTGCTAGAGATAACAAGAGTTGAGTAGGTGGCGAGTAGAGTGGTTAAAGGGCATTAACAGAGTTAATGATCAAAGGCAGTGAAATCTAGAGGTCAAAGGACTGAAATGACCATCAGAAGAGCCCAGGTTCCAATTTAAACCCCCAGCTGAAAACATAATAAATAAATAAATAAATAAAAAGGGTAAAGGACTCTGGAAAAGACACTGCACCTCAGTTGGGCTAAGAACAAACATACAGCTTACAACTGTTACAAAAATTTACAAACTGGTGACCTGTCTAGGTATTTTGGGGGTTCATAACATTTGTTGCAAAAACAGGTTACTCACCTGTAACAGGAGTTCTAGGAGTGGTATATGCTGTTCATCCACACTGTCTGGCAGGTTCCTTGCCACTTTAAATCTTGCCAGAAGGTCTTCAAGCTGGCTCCTCCCACCCAGGTGGTAAACCTTAGCTTCACCCCATGGCATGAGATCTAGCCCTCTGGAAGCCAGGTTGCACACTGAAGCCGGGAAGTCGGTAGAGTGTGGATGAACAACATATATCACCCTAGAACTCCTGTTACAGGTGAGTAACCTGTATTTCTAAGGACGTGGATATGTTGTTCAATCCACACTGTCTGGCAGACTCCTAGCAGTTCTCGGGAGGAGGGAGGCAAGGCGCACCCCTACTTAAGAAACAAGGACTGGAGAAGAGAGGTCCCAAAACCAGCATCCCAGGTGACTCTAGATCAATGTGGTAATGGGAAATAAAAGTGTGTGCTGACTTCCACGTAGCAGCCCTGCAGATTTCCTGGATAGGGACGTCCCTAGAAGCAGCCACCGAAGCAGCGGTATGGAGGGTAGAATGAGCTCTTATCCCTTTGGGAGGCTCCATGCCCGCCCAACTTATAGTAGAGATCTCTGCAAGGTCTGCCAGTGCGGCTTCAATGTAGGTGACAAACAGCTGGCGAACCTCTCCCCGAACTTCAGCTGTCCGCTCCTTATAATAGCGAGTGATCTCCTAGGGTCCAAAGTATGGAGCCTATATTCGGCCTCCGTGGTGTGATTGCGGTAGAACACCGGCAGAGTCAACATCTGATTCAGGTGAAACTCCAACACCACCTTGGAAGGAATTTGGGTGAGGGCAAAGACAACCTTGTCCCTGTCAAGACCAGATAAGGAGACTCGATGGAAAGCGCCTGAACTCTCCCATCCTTCTGGCTGACATTATGGCCACCAAGAAGGCAGTCTTCCATGACAGGTGAGAGATGTCACACCTGTGCATCAGTTCGAATGACTTGCCCATGAGATTAGCCAATACCAGCAGTAGATCCCATGGAGGTGGAGGTTTCGCACTGGAGGGATATGTGGCCAAGCCTTGAAAAAGCACCCACCACCCTCCCCTGTGCCACCGATTGCCTGGACAGCCCGCATTCGGTAAGCAGAGATGGCTGCCAGGTGCATCTTAAGGGTCATCGACCAAGCCCTAGCTGAGAAAGGGATACCAGGTAGTCCAAAATATTAGCCAGTGGACAGGAAGAGGGGTCCAACCCTTTGTCCCGACAACAAATGGAGAAATCTCTTCCATTTGAAGGCATAGCATTTTCTGGTTGACTCACGGGACGCCTTCAACGACGCTGACGACCTCGTCGGAAAGATCCAAGGCCTGGAACTCTAGCCGCTCAGGAACCAGGCCGTCAGGTGCAGGGACTGAAGGTCCGGATGGAGAACCTTCTCTTGTTGACTGAGATCAGGTCCAGGCGGGCTGGAAGCTGCCTCGGAAGCCTGGAGTGGAGGCTGAGGAGATCTGGTACCAGAACTGGTGAGGCCAGTCTGTGGCTACCAGAATCACCTGCGCCTTGTCCTCCTCGCCTTTGAGAAGCACCTTGTGATCAAGGGAAATGGAGGGAAGGCGAAAGAGGTCCACAGCCTCAAGAAGGCATCCCCTGCAGCGAGCCCTGCTGAGGGGCGGTGTGAAACATCCTCAGCTTTGCATTCTCCTGGAGGTGAACAGGTCCACCTGAGGGGTGCCCCAATGGGAGAACAGGTCATGCACTACCTCCGCAGGAGAGATCACTCGTGAGATGCAGCGCCTATCCGGCAGAGGGCATCGGCTAGACTGTTTGAGGCTCCTGCCACATGGATGGCTAGGAGATCCGCCTCAGGCTGATCACAAGAGACCAAATGCGGAGGCTTCCTTGCACAGAGGCAAGGAGTGCATCCTGCCCTGACGGCTGAGATAGTATGGCTGTGGTGTTGTCCGTCTGGGCGTGAACCACCTGACCTCGTACACACGGAGTGAAGGCAGTGAGGGCTAGTCGAACCGCTCGAAGCTCCAGCAGGTTGATGTGGCATCGAGACTCCTGAGTTGACTAGAGGCCATGGGCCCTCGTTCCCCAGATGGGCCCCCAATCCATCAAAGAGGAGTTGGTCGTAGGAGTGACCGTCGGCTCAGAGGCGGACAAGCGGATACCCTCCTGCAGATGAGCTGGGACGAGCCACCATTACAGGCCGTCTCACATCTTCTGTGTCACGGTCACTGGCTGGTCGAAAGGACCGAGTGCTGTGACCACTGGTGGCCAGCCCCCATTGCAGAGGGCTATGCCAACAGGCCCAATGGACCACGCTGGTGCAGGCCACCATGAGGCCCAGAAGGCGCCGGAAGTCCCGGGAAGGGCACAATTGCTCAACCAGAAATGACTGGGCAAAGGATGAAAGACCTCGGCCCTGTCCTCCGGGCACTGACTCAAAGAGAGTCGAGCTCTGCCCGATGAACTGAATCACCTGCGATGGCACAAGTTCGGTTTGGCCTCGCTAATCAGGAGGTCAATGTGAGAGCAGACCTGGAGGGCCAGATCCCTGGACTGCTCCGCCTCCAACCCAGAGGGGCTGTAATCAGCCAGTTGTCCAGGTGAGGTACACCGGACCCTCGGCGCCAAGAGGAATGCTGTCACCACTGCCATGCATTTGGTGAAGACCCTGGGAGCTGGAGAAAGGCCGAGGGCATAGCCGGAACTAGTAAGTGATCCCTCTGCTTGGAAGCAGAGGAATTGCTGATGAGATGGACGATTGGATGTGAAAGAGCGGCGTCCTGGAGGTCCAGAGAGCAGAACCACACGCCTAGTTCCAAGGATGGAATGATCTGAGCCAGAGGACCATCTGGAAGGTGCACGGCCTTAGGAACTTGTTCAGGTCGGCAGATCGAGAATGGGGCGCCAGCCCCATCCGCTTTGTGACCAGGAAGCACCTGGACACAAACCCCGGGTTGGAGGAGGATCCGCCACCTCGCAGATCACCTCCTTCTGGAGGAGCAGAGCAATGTCAGCTCGGATGAGCCAACAGAGAGGCTGCGGGCACTGAGCCCTCGTGGGACGGCAGGCTCGATAGGTAGGGACTGCTCGAATTCCAGAGGCACACCCTGCCGACCACTTCCAGCACCCAACGGTCCATGGTGATAGCGGACCGGGTGGAAAGGAAGTGGCGGAGCCGTCCCCACACGGAGGGGAACCCAGGGAGGAGTGACGAGGTGGGGGCGACACCCTCAACCCGTCACTGGGCAGGCTTGGAGGAAGGGCTGGCGAGGGGCCGCCTGGACCTTTCCCTCCAGGCTTCCTACTGGAGGCGGCAGACTTGGCCTTGGGGCACCAAGCGTGAGCCTGCTGGCCCTGTTGCTGGTGCTGCTGGGCGGGCGTGCACGCAGGCGGAAGGGCTGCAGCTGCTGCTGGCGGCCTTTGTCCTTCTGGGCAGGCGTGACTGAGTCCAAGATGGCATTGGACTTCTCGATCCTCTGGAGATGGCCTTCCACCCCGGCCAAAAAGTCAGTGCCCAGGAAGGAGCGTCTGCCAGATTGTGCTGGGTATCTGCCGTGAATCCACAGCCAAGCTCTGCGGCGCGCTGGCTACTGTGGCCGCTACAGACCGGCACAAGAGTCTCCAATGCCCAAAGCAGTTTGGAGCTGTTTGGCCACCGCCCTTCCTGATCCCGCACCTGCTTGACCGTCGTCTGAAGGTGGCAGGAGATGAGGAAGCACCTCATCCAGGGAACCCATATAGGCGTGTGAAAAATGTGCCATCAGCACGGCCGAGCTAGCCTGTCAAAGGCCTAGGGAGGAGGCAGCGTAAACTTTTCACCCTAAGTAGTCCAGCTTCTTGGACTCCTTTGGGGCTTTTCCATGTCCCTAGCGCTTCCGGAGTGCTGGAAGATGCTATCGGTTACCAGCCCCTCAGCAGAGGGTGCCCCAAAAATGGAGAGGAACTGATGGGGACCGCGTGCTTGCGAGCCATCCTTACGGAGGCGCAGGACAGGATGCAGGCGCTGCCACAGCTCAAGGGCTGGACCAGCGATGGCCTCGGCCACAGGGAAGGTCTCCGTGGGGAATCCCTTGGTCCAGAATCTCAGTGAGGGATATCTGGCCCGTTTTGTATGAGGTTCGAGCTGCATCCCAGTGGACTCTAAGAATTCCCAGGAGCGAGGATGGGCTCGTCCACTGACTGACCCCTGTAAGATTCCAGGTCAAGGGGCCTGGAATACAAGGAGTCGTCGTGACTCTGAGGAGTCCACGAACAGTTGCCGTGGCGCCTGAGCCACCCTCCACATGCAGAGGCCGATGGGGAGTGAGGGTGACCCGACAACCTGTGGAAAGCCCTGACCCGACTGAGAATCCTTGGTCAGGGCCCCAGTCTTAGGCTGTGGGCGGGTGGCTCCACCAGAATGGGCGGAGCAGCTGGTTTCGGCAAGCAATCGGTGCGGAGTTGGCTCTTCGAGCGATAGCGAGGAGTTGCTAGTCGTTGGTGACAGCACTTAATGGCGGTGGGCGACTGGGTCGGCTTATTACCGGCCTAGAAACAGCTGCCATCATGTCCTCATAGCGCCCGACGCAACTTGCACTGGAGCCTATCCTTCAATGAGAAAGAGCGGCGATGAAGCTGGACGCCTGGACTGAGACCTCGGGTCGCTGACGGTGGGTCAAAGAGGGGAGGAAACCCACTCATCCCTCAGTTCAGGGTCCTTCACTGGGGACTTGGCACAGGAGGCATGGGCAAGTCCTCGGTCAGAAAAAATTACTCAACTTAGTAATTATGTTTCTTCTAATGGAGTCTTGCTGTATTCTGACTATTGCAGTTAGCTCCAGCATTTGAACTGTCCCAGAGAGAGAGTAGGGTTAAAATTCTATGCAAGGCATAGAACGTTGAGCTCGAGCTCGGTTGAAAACTGTGTCTCTAGCACTCTGAAACCCAACCATCAGATTCTTACGAGCTAAAACTCACTGACTTTAATAATGTGGAAATTTTAAAATTTCTACTAGCCAACTAGCAACAAAGGTTCAGATTCCTAAAAGACTCAAGTCAGGAAACTCAAAAACCAGAAAATGGGCTGCAACACTGTACCTGCCCACCCACTTCCCAAAACAGGTTCTGAGAGGGAGGCAGGAGGGAGGTCAGAATACAGCAACACTCCATTAGAAGAAACATAATTACTAAGGGAGAAATTTTTCTTCAAACAACATGAATTCTTGCTGTATTCTGACTATTGCAGACTACCAAGCAGTACCTCAAGGAGGAGGGACAGAACCTACATTGGGAAAAGGCTCTGAAGTACTGCTGTGCCAAACCTAGCATCGCTCCCTAGCCTGGATATCCAGAGAGTAATACTTGGTGAAGGTAATGAACTGTTTTCCAGGTGGCTGCTTTGCAAATTTCTAACAAAGGAATATCCTGGCGCAGCCAGAGATGCCGCTGTACCTCTAGTGGAATGAGCCCTTGGGCCTGAGGGTGGAATTTTCCCCAGTTTCTCATAGCAGAATTGGATACAGGACTCAATTCACCTGCTAACAGTTTCTCTTGGTGGCAGGTTTGCCCGTATCTACTTCCCAATAAGTGAGGAACAACTGGAGGAATCAAACTTGTGACCCTTTGTACATTCCATGTAGTAACTAAGGGCTCTTTAACATCTAAACTGTGCAACCTCCGCCTCCTGAGGAAGTATGATCAGTGAAGAACACAGGAAGAGACATAGACTGGTTTAAATGGAAATCAGAAACCACTCTGGGTAAGAACCTTCCACTGGTTCTAAGGACCACCTTATCTCTATGGAATGAACTGAAGTCAGGTTCAACTGACAGAGCTTGCAATTCACTGATACGTGGCAGAGGTAACAGCAACCATAAACAGTTTTCCAAGTCAGTACTTGAGCTCTGCTGAGGACATAGGCTCAAAAGGGTTGCATAAGCTGAGCAATGCAAACATTCAAATCCCGGCAGGAGCAGGATCCCTAAAGGGGGATTGGTATGAAGCAATCTTTGAAAAATTTACAGAATACAGGGTGAGATGACAGAAAGGAAGGCTTTCCCACTGACAGAAGAGCAGAAACAGCTGACAAATGTACTTTGAGAGTAGCTGGTCTGAGGCCTAGGCCATTAAGGTGAACCATATAATCTAGAACCGTAGACAATTCAGCAGCGTCTGGGGATATATGCTTCTTGGAACACCAAATGCTGAATCTTTTCCATTTGGAGTTGTAAGTTTTTCTGGTGGCAGCTTTCGAGAGGCTCTGGGAATGTCCAGAACCCCTTGGGACAGAGGCAAATCTGTATACTCTAACTCTTCAAAAGCCATGCCTTGAGATTGAGAGACCAAGATTGGGGTACCAAATCCTCCCAAGAGGAGGTTAACAGGTTGTAATTCCTGGGAAGAGACAGGGGAAGAGGGACTGCTAGAGACAGCAACAGGGGGTACCAAGGCTGCCTGGCCCAGTCTGGAGCAATCAGAATCACTTTGCAAGGTTGTGACCTTACTTGACTAGAACCTTGAACAGTAGAGAAAGGCATATAGAAATTTCCTTCCTAGTCCAAAATCAGAGCATCCAGAGGGACTGAGCCCAAGACTGGGGATCTGCAACAAAACAGAGGAAGCTGGTGATTGTCTTGGCTGCAAAGAGATCCATCTCTGGAGTGCCCACCTTGAGAAAATCACTTTCAACACCAGAGGTCCAGGAACCATTCATGATTGCCCTAGGAAATCCTGCTGAATGCATCTGCTAGCACATTGTCCTTTCCTGGGAGGTGGACTGCCACCAGGGAGGTCTGTAGGGAATAAGCCTGGGACCATATTGTCATGGCTTCCATGCACAAGGCTGTGAGACCAGCGCCTCCTGCTTGTTGATATACCACATGGTGGTGGTGTTGTCCGTCCTGACCTGAACTACCTTGTTTTCTGTACTGACTGAGCGAAAGCTTGCAGGGCTGAGCTCCAGGAGGTTGATATGAAAAGGATTCCTGAGGGACCACGGTCCCGGGCTGTGAGAGCCCCAGATGGCTCCCCACCCCAATAAGGAAACATCTGTGGTAAGGACCACAGAGTGAGTCTGAGTGACAAATAGAACTCCCTGCCTCAGACTGTCCAGATCCTGCCACCACCACTGAAGGGCCTGGATAAGGGTCTGAGTAACTGGGACTAGTTTGGTAAGAGGATCTTCCTTCGGATCAAAAGCCTTCAGATGGAACAGAATGTCCTCAACCGAAACCTGGCCCTTGGACCACTGCTGTGGAAGCTGCCATGTGGCCCAAAAGCTGAAGAAAATGCTTTGCTGGTCGAGAGAATGACTTGACTTGGTCTGGGGACTGGCCCACAATGAGCCAATTGTCCAGATATGGAAAGACTGAAATCCTTTTTCTTCTCAAAAGGCCACCACTACTGCTAGGCACTTTGTGAACACCCTTGTGGCTGAAGTTAGCCAAAGGGCATTGCTCTGAACTGGTAATGGCCTGAGGGCAATTCGAACCTGAGGTACTTTCTGTGGGAGCACCTGATGGGAATGTGAAAATAGGCATCCTTGAGGTCCAGGGAGGCTAGCCAGTCTCCTGGCCTTAGAGAGGGAAGAATTGTTCCCAGAGTCACCATTCTGAATTTTGGCTTTAAAAGATGTTTGTTCAGGTATCTCAAGTCTAGGATGGGTTGCCACTCCCTGTCTTTTGGGGTAAAAAGTACCTGGAGTACAAACCTTTGCCCTCTATGGGGTAGGAACTCTCTCTATGGCTCTTAAGGCCAGTACGCAGGAACTTCTGCCTCTAGAGCAAGGGTTTCTGATATATTTGCAGGTGGAAAGAATCTGGGTCTCATTTTCTGAACATTTTTGAAACTGAGAACCAGTCCTGGTTTACTACCTCCAGGACCCACTTGTCTGAGGTAACAGACATCCAGTCCTGGACAAAGTAAGCCAGCCTGCCTTCTACGGAATGGGTGAGTCAACCCGGCTCACACATCAGGGTGTCTGCTTAGCAGAAGCCTTAGGCTGAGACGTGGATGCAGCCTTGCTCAACCCCTTCAGCCTCTCCCTCTAAAGAACCCCTCTAAGAAAAGGAGAAGAGGCCTGCACTTGGTAGAAAGGTCTATGAAAAGGCCTGCCCCTAGCTTGCTGCCTTTGAGGAGTTGCCTGCCTCTCCTTGGCCTGGGCACTCCTATAAGTGGTCCTGTACTCATCCATTTTCTTCATGTAATTCTCTGTCTGCTCCCAAAATACAGGTTACTCACCTGTAACAGGAGTTCTCGGAATGGTATATGTTGTTCATCCACACTGTCTGGCTGGTATCCTTGCAGCTTTAAATCTTGCGGAAGGTCTTCAAGCTGGCTCCTCCCACCCACCCGGTGGTAAAACCTCGGCTCCGCCCTATGACGCCAGATCTGGCCCGCTGGAAGCTCAGGTTGCGCGCAAGCCGGGAGGGCGGGAGGGTCGGCATGACCAACATATACCACCCTAGAACTCCTGTTACAGGTGAGTAACCTGCATTTTAGGACATGGATATGTTGTTCATCCACACTGTCTGGCAGACTCCTAGCAGTTCTCCGGGAGGAGGGAGGCAAGGCACACCCCGATACTTACTTGGGAAAGAGAGACTGAGAACCGAGGCCCAAAACCAGCATCCCGGCATGACTCAAGGTCGATGTGGTAATGGGTGATGAAGGTGTAACGGACTTCCAGGTAGCAGCCCTGCAGATTTCCTGGATAGGGACGTCCCTGGAAGCAGCCACCGATGCAGCAGTATGGCGGGTAGAATGAGCTCTTATCCTCTGGGAGGCTCTATGCCCGCCAACTTATAGCAGAGATCTATGTAGGAGATGACCCACCTGCCTATGTCCGCTTAGCTGCAGGTCTGCCAGGTGCGGCTTCAGTGTAGGTGACAAACAGCTGGCGAACCTCTCCCGAATTTCAGCCGTGCGCTCCTTATAGTAAGCGGCGCCCTTCTAGGGTCCAGAGTATGGAGCCTATTTCGACCTCTGAGGTGTGATTGGGGTAGAACACCGCAGAGTCAACATCTGGTTAAGGTGAAACTCCGACACCACCTTCGAAGGAATTTGGTGGGGCAGGACAACCTTGTCCCTGTGGAAGACCAGGTAGGAGATTCGATGCAGAGCGCCTGGAGCCTCCCATCCTTCTGGCTGACGTATAGCCACCAAGAAGGCGGTCTTCCACGACAGGTGAGAGAGTTCACACCTGTGCATTGGTTCAATGGCTTGCCCATGAGCTTGCCAGTACCAGCAGTAGATCCCACGGAGGTGGAGGTTCTCGACCGGAGGGGAAATGTGATCAAGGCCTTTGAAAAAGCGCCAGACCACCTTCTCCTGAACACTGACTGCTTCCCGCCCGTGCCCGCAAGCAGAGATGGCTGCCAGGTGCACCTTAAGGGTCGTCGACCTAAGCCCTTGCTGAGAAAGGACCACAGGTAGTCCAATATGCTCGCCAGGAACAGGAGGAAGGGTCCAGGCCCTTGCTGACACCAAATGGAAAATCTTTTCCATTTGAAGGCGTAGCATTTTCTGGTCGACTCATACGGGACGCCTCAACTACGTTGAGGACCTCGTCGGAAAGACCCAAGGCCTGGAACTCTAGCCGCCAGGAACCAGGCCGTCAGGTGCAGGGATTGAAGGTCCGGATGGAATACCTTCCCTGATTGACTGAGAGCAGGTCCGGCGGCTGGAAGCTGCCTCGGAAGCCTGGAGCTGAGGCTGAGGAGATCTGGGTACCAGTACTGGCAGGGCCAGTCTGGGGCTATCAGAATCACCTTCCTTTGCCGCCTCCTTGCTTTGAGCAGCACCTTGTGCATCAAGCGGAACGGGGAAAGGCGAGAAGAGGCCCAGGGTCCACGGCCGAGAAGGCATCCCCTGCAGAGAGCCCTACTGAGGGGGCGGCATGGAACAGCCTCAGCCGCATTCTCCTGGAGGCAAACAGGTCCACCTGAGGTTTGCCCAATGGGAGAATAGATCTTGTACTACCTCCGCAGGAGAGACCATTTGTGGGACGCAGCCCCTATCCGGCTTAGGGCATCGGCCAGGGTGTTGGAGGCTCCTGCCACATGAATGGCTAGGAGATCCGCCTCCAGGCTGCACACGAGTGACCAGATGCGGAGAGCTTCCTTGCATACAAGCATGGAGCGTCCCGCCCTGGCGGTTTAGATAGTACATGGTTGTGGTATTGTCCGTCTGGACTCGGACCACTTGACCCGAAGAAGCGGAGCAAAAGGCGGTGAGAGCTAGGCGGACCGCTCGGAGCTCCAGCAGGTTGATGTGGCATCGGGACTCCGCGGGGACCAGAGGCCGTGGCGCCGGTGTTCCCCAGATGGGCACCCCAACCCATCAGAGAGGCATCGGTCGATAGAGAGACCGCTGGCTCGGGCGACAAACGGGATGCCCTCCTGCAGATGAACTAGAACGGTCCACCACTGGAGAGCGCCCACATCCCCGGTCACTGTCACTAGCTGGTGCAATGGATCGCAGTGTTGGGACCACTGGCTGGCCAGCCCCACTGAAGAGGCGCATGTTCCAGCGGGCCCAACGGACCACGCTGGTACAGGCCGCCATGAGACCCAGGAGGCGCAGGAAGTCCCGGCAGGCGCAATTGCCCAACCAGAAATGACTGGGCAAAGAAGGAAAGAACCTCGCCCTGTCCGCCGGGCCGTGCTCTGGCTCAGAGAGTCGAGCTCTGCCCTGATGAAAAGAATCACCTGCTTCAGCTCGAGTTCCGACCTGGCCTCGTTGATGAGGAGGCCGACCTGAGAGCAAACCTGGAGGGCCAGATCTCTGGACCGTTCCACCTCCTGTCTGGAGGGCTGCTATCAGCCAATCGTCCAGGTAAGGGTAAACCTGGACCCCTCAGCGCCCTAGGAATGCTGTCACCACTGCCATGCATTTGGTGAAGACCCTGGGAGCTGGAGATAAGCCGAAGGGCATGGCTTGGAACTCGAAGGGAACCCTCCCGCTCGAAGCGAAGGAACCTTTGATGGGACGGACAGATAGGGACATGAAAGAACAGCGTCCTGTAGGTCCAGAGAGCAGAACCACACCGTGTTCCAAGGATGGATTATCTGAGCCAGAGTGACCATCCTGAAGGTTCGAGACCTAGGAACTTGTTTAGGTCGTGTAGGTCGAGAATGGGCGCAACCCCCGTCCGTTTGGAACCAGGAAGTACCTGGACACGAACCCGGGTTTGAGGAGGGTCCGCCACCTCTCTTATCACCTCCTTCCGAGGAGGAGGCGATGTCGGCTCGTGGCGACAGCGGCTCTCCAGACGAGGCCCACCGGTGCGACGGCTCTGAAGGGTGGGGCCTGCTCGAACTCCAGAGGCAGGCCCTTTCCTACCACCTCCAACACCCACCTGTCTGTGGTAATAGCAGACCAGGCGGAAAGGAAGTATCGAGCTGC
This sequence comes from Neoceratodus forsteri, assembly GCA_016271365.2. Taxonomy (NCBI): domain Eukaryota; kingdom Metazoa; phylum Chordata; order Ceratodontiformes; family Ceratodontidae; genus Neoceratodus; species Neoceratodus forsteri. The sequence continues at coordinate 1,420,220,715 of CM057450.1, forward strand.
CCCACGGGGAACCTGGGTGAGGTGACGAGGTTGGGGCCATACCCTCAACCCGTCACTGTGCAGGTTTGGAGGAGGGACCGCCGAGGGACCACCTGAGCCTTACCTCCTGCTTCCTGGAGGAGGAAGCCGCAGGCTTGGGTTTGGGCATGCAGCGAGCCTGCTGGCCCTGGTGTTGCTGGGCGGGACGTGCGGGCGCAGGCAGACGAAAAGGGCTTGGGTTGTGGTCTGCGGCCCTTGTCCCTCTGAGCGGATGAGACCGAGTCCAAGGTGGCATTGGACTTTCGATCCTCTGGAGGTGGCCTTCCACTCCAGGGCGAGAGGTCGGTCCCAGGAAGGGACATCCGCCAATTTGTGCTAGGTATCCGCTGTGAGGTGGATATCCTCAGTCATGCCCGACGGCGCATAGCCACTGCGGCCGCTACTGACCTGGCGCATGAATCACCGATGTCCAAAGCAGTCTGAAGTTGCTGCTTGGCCACTGCCCTGCCCTGGTCCCGCACCTGCTAACCATGGTCTGCAGGTCAGCCGGGAGATGAGGACCACCTCGCCCAGGGAGCCCAACAGGGCGTGAGAAAAATGTGCCATCAGTACGGCCGAGCTGGCCTGATGAAGGCCAAGGGAGGACGCAGCGTAGACTTTTCGCCTGGCATAGTCCAATTTCTTGGACTCCTTGTCGGGAGGTTTGTCCACGTCCCTAGCGTTCCGGCATGCGGAAAAGCGCTGTCGGTAACAACCCTCGGCCGAGGGATGTTCAGAGAAACCGGACAGGGAACTGGTAGGGAGCATACTTCCTGGCCATCCTGGCCGAAGGTGCAGGGCAGGAAGCAGGGCACTGCCAGAGCTCCAAGGCCGGGCCCACAATGGCCTCAGCCACAGGAAGGCCTCCGTGAGAATCCTCGGTCCAATATCTCCGTGAGGGATACTTGGCCCGCTTGGATACAGGCTCGAGCTGCATCCCGGTGGATTCGAGGAGGAGTCTGAGCAAACCCAGGAAGGACGAGGGCTGTCGTCCAGCGACTGACCTCCAGAGGACTCCAAGTCCACTCGCTTGGAGAAAAGGAGGAATCGTCATCGGACTCAGAAGAGTCCGCAAGAGCTGCCTCGGGCCTGAGCCACCCTCCACCTGCCGAGGCGATCGGGAGTGAGGGCCGACAGCCATGGGGCAGACCCTGAGCCGACCAAGAGTTCTTGGTCGAACCGCTAAACTGTGGAGGCGGAGGTTCCACCGGAATCGGTGGGCAGCTGGTTTTGGCCGAACAACCGCCTGATAACAGGCTCCTCGGTAAACGGGGTTGTTTGGCCGCTCGGTGACAGCCACTTAATGGCGGGGAAAGCGGCGGCATCGGCTTGTTCCAGTCAGAAGGAGCTGTTGCCACATGAGGTCCTCGTATGATGGTTAGCTGCATTGAGCTACCTCATCCGAGGAGGAGGGGACGGCCGCGCCGCTTACTGTGATGCCGAGACCGCCTATGGCGGGCGGGATCGGCTGGACATGAAAGAAGTCAAGACTGAGAACCTCGGCTTTTCCGAGGGCGGTGCGGGGAGGGACGGTGGAACGGCTCCTCCCTCGCTCGGAGGAACACAAGGGCTCCGGAACCGGAGGCACTGGCAAGCCCACGGGATCTCAACCCCACCGGGGAACCGAGGGGATTTCCGTCACGTCAACAACCCATCCAACGGGTCGAAAGATCTCGACCGCGTCGACGGGAGTCTCGGTCAACTGACCTGACGGGGACACCGTGAGACCAGTGACCGAGCGAGCGATCGACCGAAGTCGATGGCCGACAACTCGGGAGAGGGACCTTTCCGCTCCCAAGAGCGTCGACGAAGAGACTTACCCTTGTCTTTCTTCTTGGACCGAGAAGAAGGTCCAGCAGGCGTTGGTCCCTCTCCCTAGTGGAAGGGACAGAACAGCTCATAAAGGAAGCTGTGTGAAGGAACCCAGGGAGGCGGGATAAATGTCGCGGTCGAGGAAGATCACGACCCGCTACCTCCTCTTCGAGGCGATCATCTGCTCTGGCTGATCCGCCGAGCCCGCCGCCGCGAAACCGCCGACCGGCCTCTTTAGACTTTACGGAGGAAAACATTTCTCGTGGCGCCCCAGTTGTAAACGGGCAGCACGGTCTTCGAGGGCGTAGGCTGAGAGAGGAAGAGCACAAATGCAAGCCTGCGGAGTCGTGCTCAAGGCCTAAACAGTACACACACCGTGGTGCGGATCCATCTGAGACATCTTCTCGCCCGCAAGGGCACCCCGAAAACCGAGTCGACGGTCCATCGCAGCCGCAGAGGGATAGAAGACCAAGTCTATTAAGCAAAAACGCTTAAATTCGAAAACCAAGAATTAGGAACCAGTCTTATATGCAGAGCGTTAAGGAGGGAACCTGAGCTTCTAAGCAGTAAGGAAGATCTGGCGTCATGGGCGGGCCGAGTTTACCACCCGGTGGGTGGGAGGAGCCAGCTTGAAGACCTTCCGGCAAGATTTAAAGCGGCAAGGATACCTGCCAGACAGTGTGGATGAACAACATATCATGTCCCTAGAACAGAGAATTACCTACCACAGGGAAATCCATGGCCTTAGCCTGGGTGTCCTGTGAAAGGCTAGTATATCTGAGCCAAGCCATCCTCTGAAGAGCCACAGATGTAGCCATGACTCTTGATGACACATCATTGGAGACCACAGCAGCATGAAATTGCACCTTTGATGCCTCAATCCCATCAGCAGCCACCTTCTCCAGCTCCTTAGCTAGCTGGAGAGCCTGTAGCCAGTGCCAGTACAGTGTCCCACCTGGACTTCTGGTACCTGGCTGTATAGGCCATATAATTAGCCTGCCTGAGTCCCAAAGATGATGCCATGTACTGTTTCTTTGCCGTGGCATCTATCTTCCTGGAGTCTTTGTCTGGGGGTGTGAAGCCAAGGGAATATTTGCCTTGTCACAGGCTGCAGCCTGCACTACCCCAACATGGCTGCATTGCTGATAGAAAAACTCCATATCCAAACCTGATAAGGTGTACCTCTTGTCCATTCTTCTGTCAACAGGTGGTAGAGAGTTAGGAAACCTTAGAATTTTTTGTGTCTGTTTCCTAAAAGGACTTATGGAGGGAACAGACAGTCTCTTAGACTCTGGGATGTCCATCATCTCAACAAAATCAGGCTCGTCCTGATCCTCCACAGCATCCTCCATGGGAAGCTGGAGGGTTTCAGCCACTTTCTGTAAAACAGATAGTGGGAGGGACTCAGAAAGCCTAGGAGGGAAACACCAGAAAGTCCGTCTGGGGAGATGTCCAGTCCACAGGCATATCCAGACCTTCATCATCATCATCATCATCATCACCATCACCATCCTCTTCAAAATCCCTCCTCTTCAAACTCTGGTTAGTAAAAGTCTTCTGGGAATAATCGTGAACTGGGGAACCAGACTGAACCACGCCCTGCCAGAAGGTGACGGATCGGTCAGAACCGGACAAAGCGATTCAACAATCCGAATTGCTCTGGCTATCTCTTCGTGTCGAACATGGAAGTCTGGATCAGCACCGGCCGATTTATCTGTGCTTTCTTTTTGTAGGAACCAGCCCCTCAGGATCGGCTCTGTTTTTTGTCAAGTATCGCCCTGGTTAGAGGCAGTCCTCCTGGTTCGTGTGAACCGAACCGGTTGGCCTTCCAGGTCAGTGGATTTCTTGGCCTCCTTATCCCTAAGTCTACCTAACCTTTTTCCAGGGTAGACTTAGGGAAATTCTTCTGGATTTGGCAGTCTGGATCGAGGTGGTCAAACCTCAGACAGTAAACACAGGTGGTGTGGGGATGGCCTTAGCAAAGACCTCCCACACACACCGCAGTGTTGAAACCCAGTGGGCCGTTTTTTCTTGGGTATCTCAGACATGGCCAACCTAACAAACTTACCCTTTATTGGCAACTGTCAGGCAAGACTCCCCAATCGTTTTCTCACCGTGTTACGGGTGTTGGAAACGTTCAAATCACTTTTTGTTTTAAACCGTACGGACCGTAACCACACACTAAAGTTTTCACAAAGATCTACTAAAGGATCGGTTCAGCCGAACCGATCGAAATATAGTTTTCACAATTTCCACAAAAGATCTACCTAAGTACTTACAGTACCGCAGACAAAGTCCTGAACCGACAAAGCGGAACTAATTGCAGAATAATTTTGGACTAACCGGAACTTTAACAGACTTTTGAACTGAGCAAAGGAGAAAATCTCGGGCGACTGTTCAGTGAGGCGGAGTAAAGAATCTGATGGTTGGGTTTCAAAGTGCTGCAGACAGAGTTTTCAACCGAGCTTGAGCTCAATGTTCTATGCCTTGCATAGAATTTAACCCTCTCTCTCCGGGGCAGTTCAAGTGCTGGCGCTGCTGCAATAGTCAGAATACAGCAAGACTTCATGTTGTTTGAACTACCGGGAACCGGTGAAGAAGGGTTGTCGGTTTCTCCAGTCGACAACCTGTCCAACGGGTCGAGAAAAATATCGACCGCATCGACGGATGTCTCGGCTGGCTGACCTGACAGGGACACTGTGAAGCCAGGCGACCTTAGCGCAACCTCGACGAAGTCGGCCGATGGTCAGGAAGGAGATCGCTCCCATTCCCACGAGCGTTGGCAGTGGGACTTACCTTTCAGTTCCTTTTCTTCAACCTACTGTGGAGTCCCGAGGCCCTTCTCCCTTAGTGGCGAGGGACTGACAAAGCTCCTTAAAAGAAGCAGTGTAGGAGGAGCCCAAGGAGAGGCGGGATAACGCTGACGCCAAGGAGGAGGAAGAAGGCGTGGCCTGGGCCGCTTCTCCTCGAGGCGATCAACAGCTCCAGCTGCTCCATGAAACTACGCAGCTGTGGACACCGTAACAGGCCTCCTTCGACTTCACGGCGGAAACCGTTTCTCGGGGCGCCCCAGTTGAGAATCAGGCAGCGCAGTCCTCAAGAACCCGAGGCGCGAAGGACTTGCATAGATCGCCAGACCTGGGATCATGAGCAAGTCCCAGGCAAACGCGACGCGGGCTTCGGCGGGTTGGTCCGAGACATCTTTCTGCCCGGCAAGGGCACCGACGAAGCCGGAGTAGATTTAGTATCCATCGCGGCCGCGAGGAAGATGACTTAAGTCTAGTAAACTTAAAATTATTTTCAGAAATCTCCAAAGTATTACCATCCTGGTCTACAAACGCAAAGCGCTACGGAGGGAACCTCGCTTCCAAGTGGTAAGGAAGATCTGACGCCATGGGCTGAGCCAAGGGTTTTACCACCGGGTGAGTGGGAGGAGCCAGCTTGAAGACCTTCCGGCAAGATTTAAAGTGGCTAGGAACCAGCCAGACAGTGTGGATTGAACAACATATCCACGTCCCTAGAACAGTACCTTAGTCCTGAACCCCCAAAAAAACTTTCACTGTCCTCTAGCTTTACGCCTGCCAGGGATCTGAACTCCTACACTTAACTGAGGGTCCCAGATTAAAATTCTGGACATCCAAGACAGTTTCTTTGGCACACCTTGCTACGCTGGCAGTGGAAGCCAGGTACTAGCTTGTGCATCCTTTGGAGTTCACAGTATATTTCAGGGATGCAACATATTGACCAATGTGTGTCAGACTGGCTACTGACAAGCAAAGTATGCTGGGCCCTGCACCCTGATTTTAATAAATGAGCACTGAAACAATTTATACTGATGCAGCTTTTCAAGGGCTCAAATTCATGACAGCAAGCTCTCTCTCATGTGTGCTGTTTCTGGGCCCTTGTTGCAGTGTGGGGCAAACAGCAACAGCATGTAAACTCTGCTCAGATGTATTCCTGCCAGTGCCATGTAATCAGCTTATTACTTGGTCAGGAAGATTATGGACTTTGCCCTTTCAAATGCCAAGGGACCCACCTAAAGGGTGGCACCAAGTATGCAAGTGTATCCTGAAGAGAGAAAGTGATGCTCGATGGCCCAGTAGCACAACTGCTGGAGACCTCGGACTGGAAGCAAGCCAGAGACGCTGGCAGACAGGCATCTGAGATCAGAAAGTGCGGCCGGTGGCAATATGTCCCCAAACAGGTGGTGGCACCATACTTCTGCAGAGTCAATGACCCAAGCGGTTGGTTGGGTGAATCAGCCACACTTCCACAACATCAGTGGCACATGCAGTTGGGCTCTGGAGGATTCACCTTCCTGCCCCTTACTGGCTGTGCATGTGGCAGTGGATAGGAAGGATTGAGGAAGGAAGGAGAAAAATCGGAAAACTCCACTGTTATCATGATGATGGTACTCTCTGGTCCTGTTCCCAGAGTGGGACAAACCAGCCTACGCTGGTGATCAATTTGACCACTAGATTTCAAAATCTAGTAGCCAAATCAAAATTACTATTAAGGGTTCAAAACTCCTGTGTGACCAGGTAAACCAGTTGGTCAGCAACTCTCAAAATCTGAGAGCCAAATCAATTTTTTCTATTTACCTAATCTGTCCCACTTTCGCCTCGATGACCTCACGGGATACTGCCTGTCGTGCAGCGGTGACAGGACTGGGAAGATCACCCAAAAAAAAAAAAAAAAAATTCCAGCCAGAGAACCAGGCAGAAGGTGGTGATGGATATGAAGCTAGACAACAAAAGGAAGAAAAGGGCCAAGTTCCTCACATTACAGGCCAAGGCCTGGTCCAATACAACACTTCCATCTCTTCTTGGATGTACCTGTCTGTGTAAGAAGGGAGGCGGTGGACTCAGCACTCAGTGACAGTTGTGCTGGTGATTGTGCTGGAAGGAGACACAGGAAGAGGAGAGGTAAAGAACAAAAAAGGGGGGCAGAAAGGGGCATGGAATTCAAACTGGAGCATACCAGATCAGGGATCAAAATGCTGGTTTGAACACGGAAGTTATTTTCTAATCATTTGAATTTTCTTTGTTTTCAAATCCTGTGCTCCAGCGATGCATACATTCATACTACTACTCACTGAGCGCACTTGGGTTTGTGGTAACACACAAAATGTGATGCCACTTAATTTTTCTCAGGACTTCTCAAACTCAGCTGTTTGCCACCAAGAATCAAATCATTAGGGATCAAAATTAAAGAGGTCAGAGCGCCAAGCTGTTAGCAGGGATCCAGTCAACGAGGTTTGATTCTCCACAACCTCCACTTGCATACTGTGACCCAGAGCAAGTCACCTCATCTTGTGTGCTCAGATCACACCTGGAAACAAACTCTGGCTCACTATGCCTTTACCAGCAAAGATTCTTAAAAAATATATATATTACTGTAGTTTGGAAGAAAGGGGTTTTATAGTTTTAATCACCTGTTACAATATTTAGACTTAGGAAAGGTTCATTGAGACCTACACAGTCTCATTTCTTATGCACATCCTGGTTGACATACTGGTAACATCAGCAGGCCTGATGGTATCCTACGCTTCCAGCTGAATGCAACATTTTATGTGCTGTGCCCTCCCATACTATAATCATCCCATCTCCAGATGGTTAGTGAGCAGCACCAACAGAAAGCTACTCAAAGACATTTCTTACTCCCAACAAGAAAAACAGGTTACTCACCTGTAACAGTTGTTCTAGGAGTGGTATATATTGTTCATCCACACTTTCTGGCAGATTGCCTTTCCCTTTAAGGGTCAGGAGCGTCTTCAAGCTGGCTCCTCCCACCCACCTGGGTGGTATAACCCTCAGCTCCGCCCTATGGCGCCAGATCTAGCCCGCTGGAAGCAGAGGTGTGCATCGAAGCTGGGGAGGTTGGGTGGGTCAGTGTGGATGAACAACATATACCACTTCTAGAACTACAGTTACAGGTGAGTATCCTGTTTTTCTAGGGAATGTGGATATGTTCTATCCACACTTTCTGGCAGACTCTAGCAGTTCTCCAGGAGGAGGGAGGCAGGCGCCACCCCTACTTAGGGAACAGGGACTGAGACCTGAGGCCCCAAAACCAGCATCCTGGCGTGACTTGAGGTCAATATGGTAATGGGAAATGAAGGTGTGTGCTGACTTCCAGGTAGCAGCCCTGCAGATTTCCCAGATAAGGACATCCCTTAGAAGCAGCTACGACTATGCGGTATGGCGGATGGAATGAGCCCTTAGCCCTCACGGAGGCTCCTACCCGCCAACCCATAGCAAAGATCAATGCAGGAAGTGATCCACCTGCCAGTCTTAAGGAGGGAACCTGAACCTTCCAGTGAAAAGGAAGATCTGGCATCATGGGCGGAGCCGAGGGTTATACCAACTAGGTGGGTGGGAGGAGCCAGCTTGAAGGCGCTCTGGTGACCCTTAAAGGGAAAGGCGATCTGCCAGAAAGTGTGGCTAGAACAACATATCCACATCCCTAGAACATCCTGCTATTTTAAAAACACAAACCAACCAGATGAATACAGATATTTATCTGTCTGGCTGCTATGATGGCGAAATGGAGAGTACTGGGGATAACTGTTGGAAATCCAGTGTTCTATGTTAAGGTCCTCTCTGCCATAAGCAGACACTTTATTTAAAATTGGTGTAGCCAACTCATCAGTGCAGCTGATAACGCTAACGCTTGGGATGCCAGCAACTTGGATTCAGGAATACACCCTGGTCATTGGAGGGACGATTGTGGCAGGAGGAGTGAGAGTCCCACAGGAAGCTCTCCTCCTTGGGGACAGGAGAGCTACAGTTCCTGCTGCAGCACCGCCAACTGGGTGACAACTGGTGGCGGTGCAGTTGGGGCTGTCACATGTTGCATGGGCTTGCACGTCCTGGCCCCTAGTGTCCAGTGTCTCTGAAGGGTAGGAGAACAATGAAAACACCCTGCCAACATATAGGATGGAACCATTGGCTCTCTTGAACCCCTGACGTATCGACTGGTCTCTGCATCCCAAGTAGTAGTTTGGAAGAAGGGAGCCTGGTTACCTCCCCCACCGACTCCAACCAAGAGGGAAAGTGGACACGTGGCAAGTACCACAGAATGTGTGGGAAGGGGATGGGAGGTTGCCTACGGTAAGTGGAAGGAGCCGCAGCAATGAAGGGGATTTGATGATCAGGAAAGGGACACTGAGCCAAAGCACATTTCCATGTATGTCCTGAGGAGTGGGAGTTACAAAACCATCATCAATAAAAATCCAACATAATACAAAGTGTAACTGTCCATCTTGCTTTCCTTACTTTTGTTAAGATTAACACAAATTACGGTGTCAATTGTGCAATATATATGGACAGTACGAAGCACAGCTAGTGCCTTCTACCATCGGGTGTGTCCATATACCTAGCAAAACAGGATATCTTGAAGTGTGTTATTCCTCTCATAAAATAGTTATAAAAATAAAACCAAGAAAACAACATATACAATGAAGTATCTGCCACAACGTCAGGGAGCCTGTTGTGTTGACATAACAGTCACGTGACACTCTTGGCCAATCAGATTGCTAGTATTTCCTTATCCGTTTTATAAACACCAATTGACCCAAGCAAAGACCAGGTAGCAAAATATATAATTTTATGTTTCACCATTGTTTTCTGATTGTCAAACCAGTCACTTACAAAGACTGTCTGCCACGTGTGTCTGCGTCCATACAGGCTTGTGCTGTGGGTGTGTTTGATTCCCTCTGCCTCATTTTCAGGCTACCAAACTGGCCTCTACCAGGAATTAAGCCAGTGAAACAGAAATTCTTTCAGAGCATGGCTACAATTTTGCTGGCCACATAAAACACAAAGCATACCGTGCCTTTTTACTAAGTTAAGATACAGTCTGATTGGCCAGGCAAAGTTAATATCTTCTGTCCTGTAATTACAGTCACTTTTCACTAGTCAGAAAAAATAAAATGCAAGTTGCCCTGTAACAGCCTGGCAATCTCACCACTGACCAGTTAAGCCCAGGTTGCCAAGAAGAGCACTGCCAAGGCTGCACAGGCTTAGTTAAACTATGCCAGGAGGAGGAAAAGGTGCCAATTCAAGCATGCTTTGATTAGAAAAGAGCATGGCCAGGTCGGCCCAATGGAGCAGCTGTCAAAATGGGTCTGGGAAGATCACCTCAGGGTAAATGGATGGGACTATTGCCACATGCCTAACGTGTGGAAGGGAAGGTACTAAACACTGGTACAGCTAGTGTGATGGTACTGGGCGTCCTTCTGTGTCCACAGATGTGTCGTTTATGGGAGCAAGCCAGACATGTTAGTAAGGTCAATTGGTGAGGCAGATGGTGCTTAGCCAAACCCCTATGTATTTTAAGGGCTTCCTTTCTCCATGGATGGGGACCCCAATGAAAATGAGAAATCACACATTAAAGGACCTAGTCTGCATAAATAATTTAAATAGAATACATGCATCTCAGTGAAGACCCTGCAGATCTGCAAAGGAGGGCCCTTGCCTCTTACAGGAAGCTCTGCTGAAGAGGTTTAATAATTTTGTTCATCAACCTTGAATATTAGTATACTGGAACACCATAAATAATCTTGCATGGTTTGCTAAAGGTCAAAACTGTGCCTTACGATTTGCTCTTAGCTGCTGAAAACCTGTTTGAAGCTGGGCACAATCACCGTTTCCTTTTCAGTGACACAAAATGGATGCTTGACAAGTAAAATGCCTTTGCCTCAGTCTATGTAATATGCCCTTTTTCCTGATCTAGACAAGCCCTTGTTTTATATCATCTCGAAAATCCATGTCAATTGCACTAAATCAAAATTAACCAGACAGTGGCACAATCTTTCGCAGAATGGGAGTACAGACCAAAGGTTAAGTGACAATACCTGGCTCAGACAACGAGCTGAAAGCTGCATCCGCTGGTTTATACTCACGTATGTATGCTAGTCTAAAGTACGCAAAGCAGCTGCCTTTTTTTTTTTATTATTATTAAAGGTTTATTCAAGACTTCTCAGGCCAATGAAACTGTAAAATTAAAGAATTCTGGGTGCACATCCTCGATAAGCCACATGAAGCTTAGTACTGAAATATCCGGGCATTGCACCTCCCTTTCATTCATTCCTCTCCATGCCCAACTCAAAATTAAACTGCACACATCACAATACAAATCAGCACCCCTCCCCAACCACCATTTCCTAATAACCAGAATGCACTTAACAGCCTCCAAATCCTCACACACAGCTACACGTACAAAGCTTTTTGAGTACTGGGGCTAAATCTTAAAACAAGGTCAGCAAGAGCAGTTAGCCACTTCAGCAGACGCCTATAAAAAGCAGATACAAGAAAGGCAGCAGATACCCTTGTCCTTCCAGTTAATCTTCTGGCATTCCATCTCGCTACACCAAAAAGATCTAAACCCCACAGCTGCTCGTATCAATTATGCATTCCAGTGTTTCAAGCAGCAATCGGAGAGCCTAGAAATCCACGGCCTGTAGAATCCCTGCATCAGCTTCCTCGGCAGGTCTGACTGCGGCTGGCTGTGGAGGCTGCTGCACAACTGCTGCAGGGCTCAGGTCACCTGACTGTCTGCTGGGCGTGGAGACAGAGAGGGAGAGTGACGCAGTGCAATCTGTAACTAGGTTACTAATACTCCTGCACAAATTGCTCAATTCAATCTTCTTACTGTTCAGACTGGCTCTTTGTAGCCAGCTTTTTCTTTTTTTTTAAGGCGCTTTGGATCTGTATCAGACAGGGGAAAAAAGTGGAAAAAAATGGCAGAGTATCTTAAACCTATTCTGCTGACACAAGTTATGTGATTGATTCTGCCGTCTCTCTAATGGTGGATTATAAACAAAGAAACAGAATGTGGTGGCAGATAAGGACTATTTGGTTCACCAGTCTGCCCATTACTTTTCTGCCCACACTGTCACTGCAGACCCTATTGATCTCTGCCCCCATTTCTCACTAAGATTCCCTTGTGCCTATCCCACATGCTTGAAGCCCACCAGTTTTCACTGCCACCACCTCTGCTGTAACTATTCCCTCATCTCTCTCTTGAATTTACCCTTCCAGCTTCACTGAATGTCCCATGTTCTCGTGTATCTTTTCCTCTGACAAAATACTCCCCTCCTGTACCTTACTTACCCCGTGAGGCATTTACAGGTCTCTATCATACCCCCCTCACTATTAGCTCTTCTGGGCGTGTGTATTGAGGTCCTTCAGGCTCTCCTCTGGGGTTCTGATGCAGTCTCTGCACCATTTTAGTTGCCCTCCTCAGGACTTTCTCCACTCTATGTCCTTATTGAGATCTATGGTCTCCAGAACTGGACACAGTACTCCAGGTGGGTTCTCCCCAGCGATCTATATAGTGGCAACACCACCTCCCTTCTTCTGCTGCTGGTGATACCCTCCTATTGACTCCAGCAACCCACTGGCCTACCCATCTGCCTTGTCACACTGCCTCGGCACATTGAGATTAGCTATGATTACTCCCAGGTCCCTTTCCTGTTTGGTAACTGTCAATCTCTCTCCTCCAATACTGTACTCTGTCTCTGGGTTTCTGTGCCTTAAGTCATAATTCTGCACTTTTCACACGAAACCCAGCTGCCTCTCTTGTCCACTCCTCGGGTTTTCTCGGGTCTCTGCTAATTATTTACACCCCTTTGGAGTTTTCACCTTACTGCAAATTTTGGTGTCATTTGCAAAGAGGTCGACCTTCCTTCAACTCATCTGCAATGTCACTTATAAAGACATTAAAGAGGCCTGGTCCCAGTACTGGGCCATGTGGCACCCACTGGTTATCCTCCCCCTTCCTGGACTTAACTCCATTTACCACCATCCTCTGTCGCCTATCCCTTAACCAGTTTACCACCTTTGGACCTGCCCCTAATCTGCTCAGTTTACATATGAAGCTCTTATGTGGAATATGTTGAAAGCCTTACTAAAATATAAGTAGGCCACATCCACACGCACCCTGATCTATCTCCTGGTCACTTTGTCAAAGAACTCTATCAGATTTGTCTGACGTGACCGCCTACCTCCAGGTGAATCTGTGTTGCTTTGGGTCTTGTAACCAGCAGTAAAGCTACCAACTTTCCAAGGCCTAAAACTGGGACAGGGTCCATCCTGACCATGCCCCCAAGCGTCACTCCCACGGGCACCACCACAGACAAAGCAGCACACAATTAAATTTTGCTGCTTGCTCTGGCCATGCTGCCCACAGTAATACCAGTAGCAAACATACAGATTAAAACAATACATCATTCTGCTGCATCAAGTTCCAAATCATGATGTACAGAAAGTTCATTAGAAGCAAACCTGCGTTAAATTGTGTTCAGACATCTGAACTGCATGTATTGCTCCTCCTGACAGTCCCATCCCAACCCGCTTACACTCCCTCATTTACTGAGCAAACTTCACTTCAGTGCTTACTGATCTGTAGCTGCCAGCCTCCTCCCTGCTACCGTTTGTGAAGCCAGACTACATCTGCCTCCTCCAGTTCCTCTGGAACCATTGCTGTTTCCAGTGAGTTGTTAAAAAGGACTGTCAGGACTGTGTAGTCAGTACTTCCTGTGTTCCCTCAGAACCCTTGGGTGTATCCCATCTGATCCCACAGATCTATCCACTTTCAGATTTGTGAGTCCTTCAATACTCTCTCTCCTCAGTAAAGGGACTTGTATCTACCTCCCTCTCCAGTGCCCCTAATGCTTTTATGTGGCCCATCCTCCCTTCCTCTGTGAAGACTGAATAAAAGTATCTGTTCGGGATATCTGCCTTTTCCTGATCCTACTCTGCTCAGTTCCACCTGCCCTTCATAACCTCACAATCCCTCTCCTAGTCTTCCTCTTTTCATTTATATACCTAAAATGAGGGTTACTCACCTGCAACCATAGTTCTAGGAGTGGTAAATGGTGCACATCCACACTTCTGGCAGTACCTCCTTTCCCTTTAAGTCTTGCCAGGAGGGTCTTCAAGCTAGCTCCTCCCACCAACACAGGTGGTATACTCCTCAGCACCACCTCTTGAACTCAGATCTTGCATGCTGGAAGCAAGGATCTGTGTGCCATTTGCCTGGGGAGGTCAGGTGGGTTGTGTGGATGTGCACCATATACCACTCCTAGAACTATGGTTACAGGTGAGTAACCCCATTTCTAGGGATGTGGATATGATGTACTATCCACACTTCTGGCAGACTTCTAGCAGTTCTCCAGGAGAAGGGGTAAGGCGACACCTACCTGGGGAAAAGACACTGGAGAACCAGGGCCCCAAAACCAGCAACTCGCATGACTCAAGGCTGAAGTGGTAATGGGAGATGAAGGTGTATGCTGACTTACAGGTAGCAGCTCTGCAGATCTTCTGGACAGGGACGCCCCTGAAGCCCCACCGAGGCAGCGGTATGTTTGGTGGAATGAGCCCAAGCCCACCCAGAGGCTCCCCACCAGCCAACCTACAGCAGAGCTTAATGCAGGAGACAATCCACCTGCCAATCATCTGCTTGGCTGCTGGTCTGCCAAGTGCAGCTTCAGCAGAGGTGACAAAGAGCTGGTGAACCTCTCCCAGAACTCCAGCTGTACACTCCTTGTAGTAAGCAAGCTGCCTCAGGTCCAATGTGTGCCTGTGCTCGGCCCCTAGGCTGAACTAGTGAAATACACCGGAGATTAATCACCTGGTTAAGGTGGAACTCCAAAACAACCTTCACAAGGAACTTTGGATTGGGGCGGAGGACAACCTTATCCCTGTGGTAAACCAAATATGGAGACTCCACCGAGAGCACCTAGAGCTCACTGATCCTTCTCTGAGGAGGTGATGGCACTAAGAAGGCAGTCTTCCACAACAGGTGGGAGACGTGCATAGGTTCAAACGGCTTGCCCATGAGCACTGCCAAGACCAGCAACAAGCCTCAAGGTGATAGGGCTTCAGGCACCACTGGAGACAAGTGGTCAAGGCCCTTGAAAAGCACCTGACCACCGTCTCCTGCATCATCATCATCATCATACCAGCCAGCACCCAGTATGTAGAGATGGCTGCCAGGTGCACCCAAAGGTCATCCACCACAGATCCCACTGAGAGAGGACCACAGGTAATCCAGGAAACTGGACAGGACAGGGGTTTAGCTCCTTGCCCCAACACCAAAGGAAAACCTTTTCCATTTGAAGGTGCAGCACTGGCGAGCCAACTCCTTCCAAGCGGCCTCAACGATATGCAGGACCTCATCAGAGACCCAAAGTCTGTAACACTAGCCGCTCAGGAACCAGGCTGTCAGGTGCAGGGACTGACGATCCGGATGGAGGACCCTTCCATGAGAACAAGAGAGCAGGTTCGGGAGGAGACGCAATCGCCACGAATGCCTGCTGCTGAGTCTGAGGAGATCGGGTACCAGAACTGGCGCAGCCAGTGCAGAGCCACCAGGATCATCCTTGCCTTGTCCATCTGAACCGTGTGCAACATTTTGTGGATCAGAGGAAAGGGAGGCAAAGGCGTACATGAGGTCAGGGCCTCGTGAAGGCATCACCCAGAAGTGTCCTGCACTGGGGGCTCAAACAGCCTCAGCTGCACATTCTCCTGGGAGGCAAACAGGTCGGCAGGGGTGCCCACTGGGAGAACAGGTGATCGACTACCTCCTGGTGAAGACACTACTCGTGAGACACCTCATCCAGTTGGCTGAGGGCATCCGCCACCTGGTTGGAGCACTGGCAACATGGATCGCTGGAGGAGGCGTCCAGAGAGGCGTACAAAGGTCCAGGTGTGGGCAGCTTCCTGGCACAACAGGTAGGAGCAGCATTCTGCCTTGCTTGCTGAGGTAGTACATGGTAGTCGTGTTGTCTGTTTAGACTTTAACAACCTGACCCTGCTCAACTGGAACAGAGGCTGTCAGAGCTAGATGCACTGCAGGAGCTCCAACAGGTTGATGGGGTTCCCTGGGATCCACAGCCCGTGGCCCTTTGGTCCCCAGGTGGGCTCCTCATCCCATCAGAGATGCGTTGGTCATGATAATGACCATTAGCTCTGGGCGGACAAACGGGACTCCTTCCTGCAGATGTTCCAGGACGAGCCACCACTGAGTGGCATATCAGATCGGCTGGATCACTGTGACTGGCTGGTTGAGTGACTGAGGCACTGAGACCACTGATGGGCCAGCTCCCACTGCAGAGGGCACATTCACCAGTGGGCCCACCAGACCATGTTGGTGCAGGATGCCACATACCCCAGCAGTCACAGTAAGTCCCAGGCAGGGCGGGATTGTCCAACTCAAAATGAGCAGGCAAAGGATGCAAGATCCTCCACTCTTTCTGCTGGGAAAGGGAACTTGTTTAACCAGGAAAGGCACACTAAGCTGGAGCTTGTTTCCAGGTGCAACCTGGGAGCACAAAGAAGTTAAGTGACTTGCTCAGGATCAAACAGTATGCAAGTAGTCGGGCTGTAGTCCAAAGTGAGTCAAGTTCTGCCCAGATGGAAGTGGATGACCTGGAGGGACAGAATTCCAACCTGACTGGGTTGACAAGAGGCCCAAGGCCGAGCAGGTCTGAAGGGCCAGGTCCTGGGCAGCTCCACCTCCGCTCGGGGGGGCTCAATCAGCCAGTTGTCCAGGTGAGGATACACACGGACACCTCGGTGCCACAGGAATGTTGCCATCACTGCTATGCACTTGGTGAAGACCCTAGGGGCCGAGGCAAGCGCATGGCCCGGGACTCATAAAAATTCCTTCTGAACAGAACCACAGGAACCGCCCGCAGGATGGATGTATCAGGATGTGGAAGAAGCAGCCCTGAAGGTTCAGCGAGCAGAAAGTACAGATTACGTAGGAATTTACGTAACAGTAGATCTTCGAGAGAGGTTCCTTCAGTAGATCATCACATATAGGACTGGCGCCACCTGGCGTCAGGCCGCATGGCAGACTTTATAGCAATCCCTGACGGGGACGCCACCTGATGCCACGTGACCGACATCAGCGTAACTGTATATAGTGGGCGGTCCCACGCCCGCCTCCAGTTCTCCGCCAGAGCCAAGAAGAGGCCTGACAGCAGAGCCGAACAGGATTTGGAGTACCTGTAGAACACAAAATGAGGGAAGGAGGGAGGGAAAAATATCACCTACTGAAGGAACCTCTCTTGAAGATCTACTGTTACGGTAAGTTCTTTCATAACTGTACTAGCTTACTTGAGAGGGTTCCTTCAGTAGGTCATCACATATAGGACAGAGTCTCAAGCAGTCCCTCCAAAGAGAGACCAAGAGAAACTAGGGGAGGAGAAATAGCTCCAACAGAAAAACTGGAATCCAGAATGGACCCAGCCTAGGACAGAAGGCCCTGTAACACAGCTAGGCCAAAATCGGCCCTCCACCTAGAAGCAATGTCCAGACTGTATTGTTTGGTAAAGGTATGGACAGAACTCAGTGGCTATGGCGCAGATATCAGCCCAGAGACATTTTCAGAAAAAGGCAGCAGAAGCAGCCATGCCCCTAGCAGAATGACTTCATATTTCTGGTAACAATACCTAATGCAGCTGTCTAACCATTTGGAAAGCCCTTGCTTAGAAACCAGCTTGCCCTTCGATCTGGGGCAAAGATACAAAAGCTGATCACAGCTATGGAATTCCTTAGTTCAGTGAGTGCAACACCAAAGAATCAGATGTACATCCATGGTATGGAGGAGCACCTCACCTCTATTGGAGGGGATGGAAAGTACACAGGAAGCTCTACTGATTGGTTCAGCGTGGCTTTGACACCACCTTGGGAAGAAACTTCAGATTCGTTCTAAGGACCGCCCGATCCTTATGGAAAATAAGATAGGGCTCCTTGCAAACCAGAGCGTGAAGCTCTGAAATCCTCGGGCTGAAGTGATGGCAACCAGAAACAATGCCTTCCATGAAAGAAAGCGCAAGTCACAGCTCATAGCCAGCTCAAAAGGAGGAAGGGTGAGCTTTTCTAAAACAGAGTTCAAATTCCAAGGTGAAGTTGGGCTCTGGATGGGGGTTTCAGATGGAGAATCCTTTCAGAAAGGTTTTAGCGACTTCCAACTGAGCCACTGGTTTACCATCCACTAGGTCGTGGTATGCTGAAATTGCCAAAAGGTGGACCTTCAACAATGAATATGAGAGACCGAGTCTGATAGATGAAGAAGGTATTCCATGACCTGAGAGGCAGAACATGAGAAGGGTTCCAACCCTTGGCGGTCACCAGATGGAAAATCATTTCCACTTCATGGCATAAGTGGATCGAGTAGAGGGTTTTCTGGCCTCAATGAGGACTTGAGCAACCCAGGAGGAGACCCCAAAGTGAAAGATTGCTATGTCTGCAGGAGCCATGCATGAAGGTGCAGAGTTCTGAGCCCTGAATGTAGTAGCCGACCTTAATCCTGAGTCAGGAGGTCGTGGGTCACTGGAAGTGGAACCGGTGGTTCCCTAAAAAGCTGTTGCAGCAGCGGAAACCAAACTGGTCTCAGCCAGAAAGGAGCGATGAGAATCATCTTTGCCTTCTCTGCTTGAAGTTTGAGGAGGACCCTCTGGAGAATGGGAAATGAAGGGAAGGCGTACAAAGTTTCCATGTCCAGGAAAGAGACAGCGTGTGCTAGAAAGCACCATGCCCTGGAATGAGCGAGGCAAAAACTGGGAAGTTTCGCATTGAATTTGGAGGCGAAAGGTCGATTTCCAGACGCTAGCGTGGGAAGATGGATTCTGCCACTTCTGATGTAATTCCCACTTGTGAACTAGGGTCCAAGATCTGTTGAGACTCTCCGCCAGGACATTTAGAATGCCTGGTATGTGCACGCCACGAGGGCCAGATTGTGCTGGACCACCCAGTTCCATATCCGCACGCCTCCCTGCACAGGGGTATGAGCGGGTTCCTCGCTTGTTGAGGTACCAAACTACTGATATGCAAATGACTGATATGTTGTCCGTCTGGACTAGCAGTGATCCCTTGGGAAGGATGGTCTGGAAAGCCTCTAAGGCGTATAGGACAGCCCTCATCCCCAGAACGCTGATATGTAACTTAGCCTCCAAGCTGGACCACTGTCCTTGGGCTTGATGCTCCCCAGATCGCCCCCATCCCATGTTTGAGGCATCTGTGGTTAGGTATGCTAAGGGAGCTGGGTTCGGAAAGGAAGACACAAAGAAAGACTGCAGGGATCCCTCCACCAAAGCAATTCCTTCTGAACCACTGAGGAGACCAGTACCAGATGGTGCAGGTCATCCAAGAGTTAAGCCCACTGCGTGCAAGGACCACTGAGTTACCTCATATAGAGCCTTGGGAGGAACAGTGGTGATGGAGGCCACCATCAGGCCGAGAAGGCGAAGGATCTCTCAGGACGGGATGGTCCTGGAAGAAGCCACTCAAGAAACCTGACGGATCAGTGTCTCCACACTGTCTGGTGGGAGGAAGGCTCTGCAATGGACTGTATCCAATACTGCCCCAATGAACTGAAGTTTCTGGGCAGGGATCATGGAGGACTTAGGAATACTGACAACAATCCCTAGTCTGTTGAAAAGGTCCAAGGTGAAAGAAACAACCTCTAGTAAAGAGTCCCTGGATGGGGCTGAAATCAGCCAGTCATCCAGGTAAGGAAAACCGCAATACCCCCGCGGCGTAAGAAGGATGCAACCACTGCCAGGCACTTGGTAAACACCCAGGGTGCCGATGACAGACCAAAGGAGTGCCGAAATTGAAGTATTCCCCTGGAACTGAAACTGCAGGAACCAGAGGTGGCTGGGAAGATGGGGATATGCAGGTAAGCATCCTGCATGTCCACAGCGACAACCAATGATTCTCCAAAAGGAGCGGAAGGAGGCTCTGGAGTGTCAGCATTTGAAATTTTTGTACTCGACAAACTGGTTTAGGTTGCTTAGTTGAAGATGGGTCTGAAATCCCCGTCTTTTTGTAACCGAAAAAATGGGAGTAGAACCCCTTCCCTTTGCGGAGGGGAACATGCTCTATTGCTTCCTTGAGCAGAAGCTGTTCACCTCTTCTCGAATGAAGAGCCTGATCCTTGAATAGGAGGATCTTTTGGTGGAGTTTCTGGAGGAAAGTCCAGAAACTCTATCGTGTGTCCAATAGACACTAGCTGCAGGACCCATTCGTCAGAGATTATACTCTGGGACGGAGACCTCGGAGACTGGTAGAGGGAGTCTCACCTCCAGGTCAGACACTAACTCCGACCAAGCCCCTGCCACCAAGACTGGATAAGGGTCTTGAAGTCCAAGGTAATCTTAGGAATGGAGGGTGGCGGAGGAGGTTGGGGCCGAGCAGGTGGAGGAGGAGGAGGCGGTATTACAGGTGGCGGTGGGTAATGGTAACACTAGAATCCCTGGTAATGAAGGTGAGATTAAACCCAGGGTAAAACTGTCCATAATGGCTCCAGTCCAGAGGGGCCAGCCAGGTAATGGTCCCAGGAAACCCTAACAGGTAATGGGGAAACAGTTTGGGGTCTAGAGTAAACCTGTCGCCGGATCAGACAGCAGGGTACCCACGCTGGACCCGCAGTGGTATCAATGGGCTGGGATTTGGCACTGACAGCTCCCGACGTTAGGGGAGAACCGACGCCGAACCAGCACCACCCAATCCGAGTCGAACTGCATCGAGCCAGATGAAGGGGCCCCACAGCAGGACCGATCTGGCATCTGGGCCAATGGCTGAGGCATATCACTGGGTCCTGTCTGAGGCACTGTCGTTGGGACGTCCGGCGTCTGAGCAGGATTCACTGGGTCGATGGGCGGGATCTTGGCAGATCGGCTCTATAGGGAACCCACCGGAGGAGGAAGAGGGCCTTCACTAGTAGGCCAGCCGGCCGAGGAAAGCCTCCTTCCCTTGACCCCAAAAGGAGAGCGTGGAGTAGACCGAAGATTGACTCGTCGGGGGTTCCCTGCTGTCTTCGCGGAGGTACCCGCCCGGAGAATGGGAGCGTCTACGGTGAAGGAAGGAAGAGAGAGGCCTTCTCTCCCTGGTTCCGCCAATCATCAGATGAGGCGCCTTAAGCTACAGCGGAAACCACACCAGAGCCACCATCAGGGACAGGCATCTTAACAGGTGGCGTCGGGTGGGCAGGAGGACCCTAGCTGACTTATCGACGGGTGCTGGGCGGGTCCCCACAGGTGTGGAGTACGGTTCGGCAGCTGCGGGTCCTCGGAGGAGATAGGCCGACTCATCGGCTGGCACGGTGTAGTCGCCGGAGGGGCAGACAATCGACTGACCCGCTACAGTCTTACCAAACTTACCATCCAATTTCTTCGGCGACTCACTGGGCCTTGCTCGCCGAGGGTCGCATGTCGCCCACGGAGCGCTCCCGAGATTTCTCTCTTTGTGTCTCTTCAAGGAGACGATTTATCTGATGAGGATTCTCTTAATCAATCCATCTTCTTCTCAAGCGAAGCCAGGCAGGCTTTTAAGAGATGGGCCTCCAAAGTCTGCTGTCTCCTTTTCTTAGTGGCCTGATTAAAGGTCTGGCACTCGGACAGGAGCAGACAGGGTGGTTTGGGCCCAGACAGAGGACACACTTAAGATGACCGTCCTGATGCGAAATCTGCGTGCCACAGGAGGAGCACGCTTCTTGACGAAGACATCAAGTACTACGCACAAAATGGAAAAAATTTGGCAAAGGAAAAATCCGACGCAAGACTCTTTACAGAGATCGCTGTATGGAAGTCTGCAATGCAACTGACACAAGGTGACGCGGGAAATAACTGAAAGGCGGGCGTGAGGACAGCCCACTATATACAGTCATGCTGCCGTCAGTCACGTGGGCGTGGTGGGCGGTCCCCATCAGGGATTGCTAGAAAAGTCTGCCGTGTGGCTGACGTCCAGGTGGCGTCAGTCCTATATTTGATGACCTACCGATGGAACCCTCTCCAAGTAAGATCCACATGTCTTGCTCCACAGACAGAATATTCTGATTCAGTGTGACCATCCAGAACTTGTGCGGCCATGCAAGTACTAGTTGAGGTCGTGAAGATCAGTATGGGACACCAACCCCAACCCGTCTGTTTGGTACCAGAACAGTATCTGGAGATGAACCCTGGACCAGCAGTGGTGTCCTGGACATGAGTCAAAGCTTCCTTTTGGAGAAGCTGGGTAATGTCCTCCCAAAGGGCAGACATGTCCACGGACTCCACGTCCTCCTGTGGTGCACAGGCTCGCTGGGCAGAAAAGCCTCAATTCCGAGAGACAACCCCACCCAGCACTTCAAACACTCATTTGTCAGCAGTGACGACAGACCAGGGAGGAAGCCAAGAGGCAGAGCCGCCCCTTATGGGAGGCCCCAGCAGGACAGGACGGGTGGGAGAGTGACAGCCTCTTAGAGGTGGCTCCGGAGCTGGCTGCCAAGGGAGACTGGGTCCCTCAGCCTCTGGACTTCTTAGCGCCAGAGGAGGCTGGCCAGGCCACCAGGTTCGCTGTTGCCCCGCCAGGGGCTGTGGTGGTTTGGATCGAACCAGTAGGCCAAAACTGAAAGAGTTTTTCACCATCTCTGACCCTTAAAGTCCTTCTGGGAGGAAATGATGGAGTCAGGGTGGCACTAGACTTCTCAATCGAGTGAGATGCCCGTTGACACCAGGCCTGAACAGGTGATGCCCAAGAAGTGGGCGTGCACCAACTTATGTGGAGTATGAAGGTCAAGATTCTCAGTCATGCCCCATATCACCTGGCCACCGCTGCAGCCACAGACCTGGCATAGGAGTTTCCGATGCCCAAGGCTATCTGGGCTGTTGCAACGCGCCCCTGGTCCCGCATCAGCTTGCCTCGCCAGCTGCAAATCAGCCAGAAAGTGAGGAATAACCTGATCCAGCATTCTCAAGAGAGCATGGGGAAAAATGGACATCATAATGCCGAACTGGCCTGCTGAAGGCCCAGGGAAGAAGCTGCATAGACCTTTTTAGTCCCTTGGTCTAGTTTCTTCAACTCCTTGTCAGGGGCTTGTCCATGTCCCTGACATTGCCCATCTGAAACACTGAGTTGGCCACCAAACTTCAGCTGAAGGATGGTCTTGAACCCCGCAGGGACCCTTTGCAGGCAGTGCATACTTGCAGACCATACAGGCCAACGGGCGTTGGACAGAAGGCAGGTTGCTGCAAGAGCTCCAGAGCGGGACAGAGGATGGCCTCTGCAACAGGTAATGTAACCTAAGGGAGTCATTACTGCACAAGATCTCTATCAAGGGGTAAGCGCTTCTGAACAAGAAGATGTATAAGAGGAGTGCCGATGGAGCCTCTTAGCGACGGTTGAGAGCAGTATCTCCATTGAGAACGCCAAGAATCCCGAGGACCTTCACTGAGAGCTAGATTGGGACCTCAACAGACAACACAACGGTCGCTGTGGAGGAGATGCAGGAAAGGCGGGACACTGAGGAACCCTCGAAGGTTCAATCTCCCAAGGGAAGACAGCCGTTTAGCTTGCTGAATGGCCCTCTTGCAAGCATAAGGACCAGAGTCCAACAGAAGCAATCCTCCCACTGTCCTCTGACAGCGGGACGACCAGGTTGAAAAGATCTTGGCTGGATGGGTCGACCAATCTCAGCCGGGCAAGCCTGACAGGGACACCATGGGGAAAGTGGCCTGAACCGGAGTAATAGAGGTGTTGGCTGAAGGTAACAACTTGACAGTAGTCAAGCCAACAGAAAAGTGGGAATGGGAGGATCGAGCCAGCTCATGATTCCACGACCTGCAGTGGGACTTCTTCAGTTTGGAGTCCTGTGAAGATTTAGACTCTTGGTAAGAGCCCTCCCAAGAGTAGATAAGGACCGACACAAATCCCTGAATGACCGGGTAAACAAAGTGCCCAAGCCCACGGAACCAAGGCAGACAAAGTGGTGCAGAAGTGCCTGGGCCTCCTCGAAGGTGGCAAGCTGCGCAGCTGAACTGACAGCAGCAGAAACCAACCTGCAGGCATCTTTGGACTTAATGGTGCATCTGGAAACAAGCTTCAGCTAGTGTGCTACTCCTGGTTACACAATGTTCCCTAATGGGAGGGTCCCACTGGTTTGGACGACCCAGGAGGAGTCAGGTGTAATGTCCTCCAACGTAGTAATAGTAAAAAAATTTTATTTATATAGAGATATCACCATTACAGTTAAAAATACCCTTTTTACAAGGTGCAACTATTAAATAAGATCATCTAAAGTTACAGTAAACAGGTAAATATAAATAAACATAGGGCTAGTGCACATAAACTCATAGAATAGTGAAAAAACACAGGTTACTCACTTGAACAGTAGTTCTAGGAGTGGTATATGTTCATCCGCACAGACCCACCTGACCTCCCTGGCTCAGGCGCACTGCCTCTGCTTCCAGTGGGCAAGATCTGGTGTCATCGGTGGAGTCGAGGGATATATCACCAGGGTGGGTGGGAGAAGCCAGCTTGAAGACTTTCTGGCACATCTTAAAGGGGAAAGGACACTGCCAGCAAGTGTGGATGAACATATACCACTCCTAGAACTACTGTTACAGGTGAGTAACCTGTGTTTCTAGGGATGTGGATATGTTGTTTTATCCGCACTTTTGGCAAACTCTTAGCAGTTCTCCAGGGGAGGGAGTCAAGGCGCACACCCCTACTTAGGAACAGAGACTGGAGACCTGAGGTCCCAAATCCAACATCCCGGCATGGCTCGAGGTCAATGTGGTAATGAGAAATGAAGGTGTCTGCTTACTTCCAGGTAGTAGCCCTGAAGATTTCCTGGATAGGGATGTCCTAGAAGCAGCCATCGGCGCAGCAGTATATGAATTGGATTGAGCCCTTAGCCCTCTGGGAAGCTCCTACCCGCCAACCTATAGCAGAGATCAATGCAGGAAGTGATCCACATGCCAATCATCCACTTGGCTGCAGGTCTGCCAGGAGGCGGCTTCAGCGTGGGTGACAAACAGCTGGCGATCTCTCCCCGAACTCCAGCCGTGCGCTCTTTATAAGTGGCGCTCTCAGGTCCAAGTATGGAGCCTGTGTTAGGACTCAGAGGTGAGTCATGAAGAACAGCAGAAGAGTCATCACCCGATTAAGGTGAAACTCCGACACAACCTTGGGAGGAACCTGGTTGAGGCACAGGACAACCTTGTCCCTGTGGAAGACCAAGTAAGGAGACTCCACGAAAGTGCCTGGAGCTCACTGATCCTTCTGGCTGATGTGACAGCCACCAAGAAGGTGGTCTTCCATGACAGATGAGACGTGTCACACCTGTGCATCGGTTTGAATGGCTTGCCCATGAGCTTTGCCAAAGCCAGCAGCAAGTCCCACGGTGGTGGTGGTGGTGATGGTTCATGCACCAGGGGGAAATGTGATCTAAGCCTTTGAAAAAGTGCCAGACCACCTTCTCCTGTGCCGACTGCTGACCAGCCTCGCCCAGTAAGCAGAAATCGCTGCAAGGTGCACTTTAGGTCCATTGACTGAAGTCCCCTTTTGAGAGGGAACACAGGTATTCCAAAATGCTGGCCAGACAGGTCAAAGGTCCAGCCCTTCTCCGACACCAAATGGAGAATCTCTTCCATTTGAAGGCACAGCATTTTCTGGTTGATTCCTTTCTAGATGCCTCCACCACAGTGAGGACATTTTCATAGAGACCCAAAGCCTGGAACTCTAGCCGATCAGGAACCATGCTGTCAGTTGCAGAGACTGAAGGTCTGGGTGGAGTACCTTCCCTGATTGAGAGTAGGTCCGGGCACAGTGGAAGCCTGTTGCTGAGGTTTAGGAGATCGGGGTACAAAACAGGCTTGGCCAGTCCGGACCACCAGGGTCACCTGTGCCTTGTCCCTCCTGATCTTGAGCTACACCTTGTGGATCAAGAGAAGTGGAGGAAGGCACAGAAGAGACCTGGGGTCCAAGGCCTCGAGAAGGCATCCCCTGAGGGAGCAGGCTCAGAACAGCCTCAGCTTTGCATTCTCCCTGAGGTGAACAAGTCCTCCTGAGGCGCCCACTGGGAGAACAGGCTGTGGACTACCTCTGGATGGAGAGACCACTTGTGAGGCAGCTCGCCTACCTGACTGAGGTGTCCACCAGCTGACTGGAGCTCCTGCCACATGGATGGCTAGAAGAGTTGTCTCCAGGCTGCGCATGAGGGTCCATACATGGAGAGCTTCCTTGCACAAGGCAGGAGTGCATCCCGCCCTGCCTGTTGAGGTAGTACATGGTCATGGTGTTGTCCGTCTGGACTTGGACCCATGACCCGAACATATGGAGTGAATGCAGTTAGTGCCAGCTAGACAATGACCAGAGCTCCAGCAGGTTGATGTGCCATCGGGACTCCTTGGGGTCCAGAGCCCATGGACTCTTGTGTTCCCCAAGATGGGTACCTAAGCCCGTGAGAGAGATGTCAGTCATCAGGATGACAGTCGGCTTGGGCAGACAAATGGGATCCTTCCTGCAGATGCTCTTGGACTAGCCACCACTTGAGGGTGTCCCATATCTTCTGGGTCACAGTGACCAGCTGTTGAAGTGACCATTGCGCTGAGACCACTGGTTGGCCAGCTCCCACTACAGGAGTGCATATTCCAACAGGCCCAACGGACCATGGTGGTGCAGGCCAGTCATGCAACCCAGAAGGTGCAGGAAGTCCTGGGCAGGGTGCATCTGCCCAACCCGAAATGATCGGGCAAAGGAGAAGAGAACCTCACACTGTCCGCCAGGAGCTTGTCTGGCTCAGCAAGAGTCGAGCCTGTCTGGCGAAGCTGATCACCTGTAAGGGCACGAAGTTCCGACTTGGTCCGTTGACCAGGAGAACAAGGGAGGTGCAGGTCTGGAGGACCAGGTCCCTGGACTGCTCCACCTTCTGCCTGGAGGGACCTGCAATCAGCCAGTCATCCAGGTAGGAGTACACCTGGACCCCTTGGTGCCTCAGGTAAGCTGCCACCACTGCTATGCATTTGGTGAAGACCCTGGGAACCGAGGAGAGGCCAAATGGTATGGCCTGGAACTTTTAGAGGGTTCCTCGGCTCGAAGTGGAGGAACCTTCGTGGACAGACGGATCGGGACATGAAAGAATGCATCCTGAAGATCCAGGGCACAAAACCACATGTTTTGCTCTAGAGATGAGTATGATCTGAGCGGCATTACCATCATTGAAGGTCTGTGACCCGGAGGAACTTGGTCAGGTTGTGCAGGTCAAGAATGGGCGCTAGCCACCGTCACTTTGCCACCAGGAAGTACCTGGAGACAAACCCTGGTGTTATGGAGGATCCGCTACTCTGACCACGACCTCCTTGCAGAGGCTGGGCTATGTCATCTCAAAGAGCTGACCCGGTGTCTGCAGATACAAGTCCTCTTGCGCGGCTTGGAGGGTACTACTCGAATTCCAGAGGCAGGCCCTGACCGAACACTTCTAGAACCCACCTATCCATGGTAACAAAGGTGCAGGCGGAAAGGAAGTGGTGGAGCTAGCCACCCACAGGAGGACCCAGGAGGCATGACAGGTATCAGGGTGCCCCCATCCCATCACTGAACAGGCTGAGAGGAGGACCCGGCTGAGGAGCCACCGGTCCTTCTCTCCAGTCTTACGGACCACCAAGACCACTGACTTGGGCCTATGACATTACCAGGTCTAAGACTGCTCCCTCCCGAATGGGTTCTAACACAAGCTGTCTGAGGCCTGCTCTCTCAGGGTATTGAGAAGGACCCTGCTCTTGGATGTGGCTGCAGCAAATGTGCTCCAGTTAACATCTGCATATTCAGGTCCCCCATCAATATTCTCTCCTTTTTCTGCCATTCTAAGGATGCCTTCTATAATTTCCTTGTCCCTTTCCTCCCCTGACATGGGAGTCTGTAAACAACAACACCTATGCGGACTGTGGTGCCATTTCCTGTCTCCAGTGTGACCCACAGTGCCTCCTCTCCTCCCTGTTTACCCTTTAGTTCCGTTGCTTTGATCCCTTTCCTTACGTAGAGCAGCTACTCCTTTTCCCTTTTACCCTCCCTGTCCCTCTTGTAGATTGTGTACCCTGGTATGCTGACATCCCAGTCATGGTTCCTATGTACCATGTTTCTGTGACTGCTACAATATCCAGTCATCCCTCTTCCATCAAGGCCACTAGTTCAGAAAGCTTGTTACCCATACTACGGGCATTGGTACTCCTTCCCCTTTTTTTGGGCCTTACCCCTTTTGCCCCATCCCTGCCCTTACTGCTTTTGCCTTTTCCTATGAAGCATTTAAACCTATCACCTAAGATCCTGGTTCCCTCCTGGACAGATGCAGACCATCATGCTAGTATAAGGCCTGTATCCCTCTAGGTGGACCCCAGTCCCCAGTGAAGACAAAACCCTGTGCTCAGCACCACTTTTTCAACCATTCATTGAATTCCATGGTGCAGAGTACCTAGCCTCACTCATGCCACAGACAGGTAGCACCTCCGAGAAGGTTACCGTGCGTGCAACTTGTCTAAGGCCTCTCCCCAACTCCACAAACTCCTCCTGCACTGCTCCGATCCCATTCCCAGCTAGGTCATTTGTTCTCCCTTGGAGAGAGGCACAGTGGAGGGCTTCAAGAGGGTGGGACAGGTACAAGGGAAACAATCTAGATAAGACCCTCTTTGGTGGTTGGGGGTGGTGAGGCGGGCAGTCATTAGGTTGCTGGCTTTCGAGCAGACAAGACAGACCATTTGGCCTATTCTGCTGGCTTTTAGTATGTTAGCATGTTAATGGCATCCAGCTATCTCTCCCGTGCAGCTGCTTGCACGATCCTGAGGATTCGCTTCCTGTCCCTCCAAGCCATGACGCCAGGCAAGCACTCACCTCCCTCCCTCAGTTCTACCCCTAACAACCGAGTCCCCCACCAGGAGCTGTTTCCTTTCCCTGTGGGTCCCATGCCACCCTCCTTTGGGTCTTCCTTGTGGAGGTTCCCAGCATCATCCTTGGTCTCCACTGCAGGTGCCTCCATAGAGGAACCACGCTCCGTCAGAGCGGCGTATAAATTGTGGAGAGGTACAGCTGGAGGGATCGGACTCTGTTCCACCACCTCACCCTCCCGAGCCTAGTGTGGTCCAACTGCTCCTCTTTCTTGGCAACCTCTGAGGCAGTGGTGGCAGCCTTGGTGGTCCTTGGGTGGGGAGGAGGTTTCTCCTTGCCAGTTACGCCTGTAGATGAGCAACCTCCTCCCTCAGAGCAGAGAGGTGCCTGCAAATAGGGCAGTATCACAGCCTCCAGAATGTCTCTCAGAAGACTGCCGCCATACAGCCAGTGCATTGCTCCACTCCCCACCACGTCTCTCACCATTCCTGTTTTTAAAAAAATGTTTTCTTTTTGTTTGAGTGGAGTGCGTTTACCCCTATGCAGTGTGCTGGGCTGCTTAGGATAGGACAGGTGTATGTCCTTTGCCCTTTTAGAGAAGTGATGTCAGAACCCCTGGTATAAAGGAAACTACTTCCATGGGATGGGGTCCCAAGCCCGTGCCTCAAAAACATCTGCTACAGCTTTGACCCACCACCCTGTGAGTGCTTTACTTCCTTTCAACAAGACAAACTTCACAACAATCTACCAGAAAATATACCGGCACAAAACAATTTCAATCACAGAAAAATAAAGCTGTTGGGTCCAATACCTATGATGTAAGCATCCTGACACAGACTTATGCAACCTGGTGGTCTGAGCTCTGAAGGCAGAGAAAACCAGTTTCTACCACCTCCAGGCAATGTCTGGGTCAAGTACACAACCCACTAACCTGCACACAGTACCAATAATAGTTCGATGCAAAATGCCACCAAAATACTAGTCCACAACAAGCCAGCTGTCCACAAGGGAAGAAAAGTATGCAGTATTTCAATCCTCTAGTTTAAACTCCCACTCTACAAAGCAGTACTGCAAACTGCTTCTTGATTCAAAATAAATAAAAACATAATGACAAGTGTAAAATGTAAAGTAAGGTACACCTCCCTCAGATGTTGAGCAAGATGGTGTTTCCCTGCTGATTCCAAGTTCAATACTGTGTCTCTTTCCCAGCTCCCAGTACTGGGATACAATCAGGAAAGTGTTGCAATGAAGAATGCTTTTTGGGCTGTGCACTACCCCAGTGGGGAGCACATTACCCATATGTAATTCCCCACTGACAACGTGGACCAATACAAAAATTTTGCAGCAGGCATTCTACTAATGCTGTAAACTCTCCCTGTTGTACCTGTTCTTCTCCAGCCTTTTCATACTACCAGACAGCAGAATGTTTTTGACCTGTGCAAGATTCTTTGTCAATTCAGCGCAAGTTCCTGTCTGGCTGCAGCAACAATCTAAGAAACCTTACCTTTCACTTTATGAAGTTATCGGAGTCCTTTTCCTTCAGTCTGTCTCAATGGCTTTTTCCTTTGAACTCCTCCTCCTCCTCAGTGATGTGCTGCCTACCTACCGCTGAAGCAGTTTTATTTTATTTTTATTTATGAGTTCTAGGATTACAAATACCTTTGAGCCGGGCTCTTTACAAAGGTTCCGTCATTAGGTACAGATTAGACAGAAACGTTACTGGCAACACAATTAATTGTTGTACAAACACATGCTGCAGACCAGGAACATAAATTGAGGCAAACATTCAATAAGAGGAGGAGGAATGAGGTGAAAAAGAAGAGGCGAAAAAGGGAGGGGAGACAGAGAGAGAAGAGGAAAGGCAGAGGGAGGAAAAGGAGGTGGCGGTGGAGGAGGGGAAAGCAGCCGGAGGGCTTTGTCAGAGAAACAAAAGTAAAGTGCAGACACTGGGCATGGTTGGTGTCACAAAGTGCTAGGAGGCTGTAGCTCTTGCGGTTGTGAAGCAGAGCAAGCAGACCCACGAAGTGAACTGATTCAATGGACGGGAACACCCAGTGGTACATTCAGGCTAGACATTACAGTCACAGGTGCTGGCGGCAATGAGAGAGAGTAATGAGCCTGGTTTGAAGGCACCCAGAGTGGGGGTGGGGGTGAGATCACTAGAGGGTCCATTTAGCGGTAGGCAAAAGCTCTTTGACCTTGGGTTGTCGCGGCAGTAGGGATTTGGAACTGCTGTGGTTTGGTTCCCTCGGTGCTCGGCTGCTTACCTTAGGTTATAGGAGGGTGGCAACACTGGGTGAGGCGAGGCCCATCTGAATTTTCATAGCCATAATGCAGGTTTGATATTTATCGTTTGTCAAGATGCAGCCAGTTGGTTTGGGAGTAGAGATCGCAGGTGTGCGTATAACGTTGAGTGCGGTGATTAGCTGACAGGCCTTGTTGAGGGAGGTTGTTACCCGTTTGGCTGTAACGTGGCTGAGCCATAGATGATGAGGCCACAGTCAATGGTGGTAATGATGGTGCTCTGGGCGGCAGCAGCCAGGGCTGCAGTGGGAAGGTGTCTTCTAAGGCAGAACAGCAGGCCTAGTCTGGAGTTTGCAGCTCTGGCAGCGTTGCTGATGTGGTCAGTGTAGGAGAGAGTGCGGGTCAAGGGTGATCCCAAGGTATTTAAAGTTTGGACTTGTTCTAGCAGCTGCCATGGCCAGTCGATATGGAGGCGATGGGTTTATGTTCGTTATGGGTGCTGCTGAAAATCATGGTCTTAGTTTTTTCTGGTTGAGGATCAGTTTGTGTTGAGTGAACCAGTTCTCAACAGTGTAGAAGCTATGTTGGAGGTTGCTTTGCAGCTGGTTTGGGTCCTGGTGCGAGGCTAGAATTACTGCATCATCGGCAAAGATACAATCTGTTGGGAGCAGGAGGTAGGTAGTGTATTTAGGAACAGACTGAAGAGGAGTGGTCCCAGGATGGATCCCGAGGGACACGGAGCAGACAGGTTTGGCATCAGAGAGCACATTACAATTTTACACATTGTGTCCTATTAGCAAGGTAGCTATTGGACCAAGGGATAGAATCGGGGAGATCCAGCTTTTTGAAGCTGGGCAAGAAGAAAGCGTGGTGGACAGTATCGAAAGCCTTGGTTAAGTCAATAAAATTGCACCAGTGAGATGACCTTTGTCCAGGGAGCTGTGGATGGCCCAGTGACTTCAAGTAATGCGGAGCCTTTGCTATGCCTCTCTGGAAACCATGTTGTTACCTGCAGAGGATGCTGTGCTTGTCCAGGTATTCGTAAGCTGGTCCGATACAATTTTCATTACCCAACATGCAACAGACACTGATGTCAAGGACTGATCCACTGCTTACCACAACTAATGATCAAGTATCAATTTACATCCAGCGGAGCACCAACAAAAGTACAGTCAAGTGGATATACAGCAAGATTATGTGTAGTTCTGACCCTACATCACAACTGAATCATCAATTGGTTATGCAGGGACCAAAACAGGCAAGGGGCCACTAGCTACCTTACAGCAGATTCTGTATTAGGTTACTAACATTTCATTTTACTAGCCCTGATAGCTTGTATTGGTGAAGGTAACATTTTATTAAAGAAACTAAAAATAAAAGTTTACAAAACAAATATGCTGAACAGTGTTTTGATGAATAGGTAGGTGTACTCTAGTAAGTCCTTCCCTATTTTTGCTGAAAGGAGTTTTTTTTTTCCTAAATGTACTTGCTGGTTTTATAGCCCCTGGGGATCTCCATATTAGCATTTTTAATAGCTCTTCTTGTTTCTAGAATCCTCCCATCCCATGTGACAGTGCTGTGTTCAGTGCCATTAATTCAACAAGAGCTCTTTTTTCTCAGGTTTACAGTAGTACAGCTGTGATGTCGATTAACTCTCCTTGTCCAGGAGAGCTCTAATGAAGGTTACATTTACAGGTGGCAAATGCCTGATGGATAACTGAGTGGGCTATTCTGTAAGAAACAGCTAGAGTCTTCATTAATTATAGTATCTGTGATCTTGGGTGATTTATGTCTTTAATAATAGTTGTGTGCAGTTTGATAAAATAAAAGCTTTAAAAACAAAGCATTTGTGTCTGCTGACTAGACCTGGACACATACCTAGCAAACAAAAGCTTGGCTTAGACAAAGAATTATTTAGCTGAAGCCAGAATATCAGGCTCCTAACTGTAGACTGCTGCTGCAGCAATCATGTAAACAATAATACCAGACAGGGTGGGCATTATTAAGATATACCGAACTGCTCAGGGGCGTAATGAGGCTAAACATGAGGCAGAGGGCCTTATAGCCCCTGGAATGTCCAGTATATCCCAATACCATATACTGGAGGGTATAACTGCACTTAGAAAATGGGCATTTGCTGTTTCAGTAAACTATTTAAAAGAAAAAAAAAAAGAAAAACAGTTAAGATCACAGAGCAGAAAGAAGAAATAAGGCATTTAGTTGTTAAGTAGTCCCTCTACTGGTACACTTGACTAGTTGTTTACTGTTTTATTGGTTTCCCCTTTAAGATACGCCCTCCCATGCTGTTAAAATTTGAACAATTTCCCGAATGACCACAGAGTTTTTTTTTTTTAAAAGAAAAATATATATATCATGGAGCAATTGTAGAAAGCTGCCGCTTGCTTTCGTCTCTGCATGTGGTACACACTGCAAATGTGAGACAGTCTTGGCGCTTTGTCCTTTGCATTGGCACTGTAAGGCTGAGTGAGTCATTGCTGTGTGGGACATCGGACAGGCTCTGAGGTAAAGGTACAGTCAGGGTATGACTAAGAGCAGTACTTGTTCCTAATACCACTCCAGGAGATGGATTCATGCTGCTGGGTTAGGGCTGCACTGAGAGCAGACGAGTGGCTTAGACAGGATAGTGAGTTGTGAGAGAATAGCGAGACTGCCGGTGTGAGGCAGACTGCGAGTATACTGGCGTTTAGCTAAAGAAAATCAAAAAATTTTTTTTTTCAGTGATTACATGGATTTCTGTGGGTAGGACAGCATGTTAGAAGAAAAAGTTAACAGTGACTGACGATGGGGGCTCACTCGCTAAGCTAGGGAAACTTAATGACTGCCAATTACTTTTCAAATCCAATATGGCACAAGGATACCTTTAAGTAGGCACTGCCAGAAGGCACTTGTTTTTCCACGGCATTGTTGAAAAATAAATGTATGCCTGGACGGGCCCTTTAGCCAATCAGCATACAGTATTTTTCAGCCCATTTTATAATACTCTCTGAATCACTGGTCTTGACGACTCACTGTCACGTGGGACAGGAGGCATTGTGGAATATGAACAGCTGTAACAAATGTTAACAAGGAGATCCCTAGGGACATAAACCAGCAAACAAATTAAGAAAAACTCCTTTCAGCAAATAATCATACAGACTTACTACAGTACACCTACAAATCAAAACACTCTGCAGAATTTTTTCTTTTTGGTAATTTGACTTTAGTTCCCCTTTAAGAAACAGTCAGCTCTAAGAGTCCCACACCCAAGTGTGGAGCTGGTTCCAATCTGCACGATGTGTACAACAAGCATTTGTCAATGCGAATGTTGCTTGCTTGTATGTGCTGTTTAGGTATTTGAAGTGACAGTTTCATGCCTTCCTCCCAAGACATCCACTGTGTCTTTCCGTTCAGTATTCACAGAAGAGTGGGAGGGCAAGGGCCACAGCAGTACAGCAGTTGCCAGGGGGTGAAGAGGTGGACAATAGTCCATTCAAAGGCAAAGAGTCCTGCAGGAGCTCACTAAATTGAAGGTAGACAAAGCGATGGAACCAGATGGCATGCCAAGGATATTAACAGAACTGCGAAGGGAGATAGCAGTACCTCTGGCAGCCATGTTCACTGAGTCATTCAACATGAGTGAACTGGAGGAGGGCACATGTGGTCCCTCTACACAAGGCCGGCAGCAGGGAACAAGAAGCCATTCAGCCTCACCTCAGTAGTGGGGAAGATCATGGAGACATTGCTTAAAAGAAAGGATAGTGGGGCATCTAGATGCCATCGGAACCAGGACCATAGACAACATGGATTCACAGCAGGACATCATGTCAGATAAATCTGGTTGATTTATTTGACTGGGTGACAAAGGAAGTGAATCAGGTGGGGCAGTGGACAACGCTACCTTGATTTCAGCAAAGACTTTGACACCATCCCATATAGGAGGCTGATAAACTAGCTGGGTAGGCTGGACATGGGGAAAAGGTGGTAAACTGGGTTAGAAACTGGCTAACAGACAGGAGGCAGAGAGTGGTGGTAAATGGTATGCAGTCTAGGGAGAGGGCGACCAGTAGGGTGCTGCAGGGATCGGTCCTGGGGCCAGTTCTGTTCAATGTCTTCATTAGTAATATTGCAGAACATCTGAAGGTAATTTTTCACGAATTTTCAACATAGCCATTTAAGACCGCTGCTCATGAACAGTGTCACTGTGATTTTCTTAATTTGTCCGAACATCGATTGCTATACCGACTGTGCCATTTGTGCGCTACGTGAAGAAGCGGAAACACGTTGGGTGAGATGTGAAAATGACAGCTGTACTACTCATAGAAGGTGTGGTAAAATGGCAATGTTGAAAATCTGGAGTGAAAATAT
Source organism: Neoceratodus forsteri (assembly GCA_016271365.2). Classification (NCBI taxonomy): domain Eukaryota; kingdom Metazoa; phylum Chordata; order Ceratodontiformes; family Ceratodontidae; genus Neoceratodus; species Neoceratodus forsteri. Next base: position 1,420,255,808 of record CM057450.1, read on the forward strand.
TGAAAAATTGCTGAATCCGCATGAGAACTGTACAACGACGTCAGAACGGTCATTTTTGAATTTTTCACTAGAAATTTTCAATATAGTCATTTTAAGACTTTGCTCATGAACAGTGTCACTGTGATTTTCTTAATTTATCCCGTACATTGATTTCTAAGACACCGACTGCGCCATTGTGCACCACATGGGGCGAAACGCTTTGGGTGAGATGTGAAAAATGACAGCTGTACTGTTTATAAGAAGATGTGGCAAAATGGCAATGTTGGAAATCTGGAGTGAAAATATTGAAATTTCTGAACTTACGAGCCTGTGTAGGAACTGCATTGCACACTGTAAAACAGTCATTTTTTGGAATTTTGGCGCAATTTTCAACATGGGGTTTTGGGACCCCTTCTCATGAATGATGTCACTGTCATGGCGTTATTCAGGCCCGAAGGTGATTTTGAAAGTGACTGCGAAGATCACCCTTCTGGCCCGGAATAACGTCATGAATGTTATCACTCGAGAAGTCTAAACCATGTTAATTGATCATCAAAATACCTGAGATATGCAACAAAGTTGAAACCCCTATCTAGCCCATTGTACAGCTTACGGCATTTCCTCAGTTCGCGGTCGGCTTTGAAGAGTGCAGGCGTGTTCCAGGTCCACCGAAGATCGTCGCGCGGAGTCGAGGAGTAAGTATGGGGTGAGGGAGGCTAGTGCGCAGTGGGTGGAGTGCGGGTTGTGGGGGTTGGGAGATGTGCCTTGGGACGTTTTGTTTTACAGGTATTAAAAAAAAAAAAAAAATTGACTCGTGGGCGTTTTGCTACGCTGGGGTGGGCTCTGGCGTGGCACAAGGAGGGGGGTTCAGCTGACGAGGGATTGGGCACCCCCATCGGCCAGGAATCGCTTGCCCGCGCTGGGGTGGGCTCCCAGCGTCGGCACTACTGCCGGGGGGGGGGGGCGCGCTCAGCTGATGAGATTGGACACCCGTAAGCTGCCTGATGCGTCTGCGGGAGGCGGGGGAGCGGCGCCGCTGCGTGGGTGTCTGTGGGGGAAGCTGGCGTGAGCAGCCGATATCTTATCGGTGCTCACTGAGCGTAGCTCCCCCTTTCCAACTGTATGCCACTGCATTTTGGAGCGTGTCATAGACAGCTCCAGAATGCATGGCTTCGAGGAAGCCTAGGGTTGCCACCTGCCAGTTTTTTACCTGGTGGCCAGGTTTTCAGGGTCCTTATCAGGTAATCCGGTTTTGCTCTGTGCAGGTCAGATTTTTGAGCCATTTTGAGTTCTCACATACTTTTGAAACAGATTTTGTCATCTCATTCATTGTTTTAACTACATGTCCAGGTTATAAACAAGTTCTGTTGTCAGTATAGCCTTTTGTTTATGAAAGCAGTCAACCTGGGAGGTGTAAAGTATGGCCATTAACACCATTAGCACTTACTTAACCTGATCTTTTCCACTGTATCTTAAAATGGCATAGCAGCAAAGCTCTCCCACCTTTTGTAACACCAACACAGCCAACTGTCTTCCACTTTCATTTGTTGGTAAACATTTTCATCTCTAACAGAATTTAGGCATTTTAAATGTTTTAAATTATGTTTTCCTCAAGAAAAAATGTGGCCACTTCTTTGACTTTGAAATATTACCTGAACATGAAAAGGAAATGGAGCCAGAAAATATATAGTACACATTATAGAATACAATTTCTTTATTATGTGTTATTATATACCAAGTATACTGTTGTATGCTATTTAAAGTATTTCCATTGTCTCCTCCATATCATATCTGTAAATGAGATTTATTTTATCTCTGTATGTTTATCTGGTAAACTAATGTTAATAAATCAATCAATGCATACATAAGTAAATAAATAACTAGGAAGAACCTTGGAAAGTAACTTTAACAGGTACAGTACAGTATCTTAAGATTTTGTTGAACTGCTTTAAGTGTTATATTTATTGATATAACCATTGGCTTTCTAGGAGAAGCAATGCATGATGAGTCATGAAAGGGGTGGGACCAGGGCGGAGCTTAGGATCCGGTTTTGACTCATCCAAAGGTGGCAACCCTACAGGGGCGCCTGCCAGCACACTGACTGAATTGGAGGAGGAGGTGACACACCTCAAATCTCCATGATGGCACTATGTTTCTTGCACATGTGTGCAAGCAACATAAAATGATGAAATCTAACATGCACTGTAGGTTATTGAATCTCCCAGAGCTGCAGCCCTGCTGTGGCGTCAGCTGCAGGGGTTCAAGGATTTCTGATTGAACAAAGGTCAGCTTGGGCGTCACCAAAATCAATTTGATACACTCCACTATACTGTAGTTAACAGTAAGTTAAAAAATATATGTTTTTAGGACCAGCCCCACACTTGGGTATGAGGCTCTCAGTGCCGACTGTTCCTCTAAGTATACCAGTTGGTCCACTGAAAAGGCTCAGAGCATGTGATTTTTCCCAGTCACTTATCCCTGTTGGCTAGTGGCTACAAAACAATTTTGATTGCCGCTATGGATCATTTGCTGCTACATACATCTAAGATACTATTATAGCTGGGCCACTTTTTATATCATAGCAGCTGGCTACTCTGGAGACTGGGCAAGGGACCCCACAGCTGACAAACTACGGTGTGCCTCACATGCTCCAGTCTGTTAACTCAAAACAGCAAGGGTGGGGGGCTGTGGCCCCCCATAAACGTTTGGGCCACTGAGCGGGTCGTGAGGTTGCCCAGCCCTCCCCTGGGCGCTCCTGCTCCGACCCCCACCCCTGAAGCACCCAGACATAGGCGTTTGGGCCACTGAGCAGGTGTGAGGGTTGCCCAGCCCTCCCCAGGAGCTCTGCTCACCGGCCCCACCCCGAAGCACCCAGGTAATTCGAAGCAACAATGGAGGAAAAAAGCTGTTTTTCTGGCGCCATTTTGAAATCCCAAAACTCCTGCCACAGAAAAGGCTATCAGGTGTTTCTGTGGCGCTGAACTTCTGCCTCGCCGAGACGCCCGGCTCCCCACCTCCCCTTGGTGAGCTTCTCTTTTATAGGCTGAGGTCACATGATTGCTAGAACCTATCAGCCTATTTCTCCATCTGCAGCTTATCAGCTGCCACCACCAGAGGGTTCAACTCTAAACACTACAGTTTCATATGGGATTTTAGGCAAGGATGCTGCTGTTATCATCCTTATTTCTTCTCTCTCTGGCCACTTTCTCCTCCCTACCCCGCCACCCTCCCAATCACAGAGCCCCCACTGCCCCTACCCCTTGGGTTACCCCTCAGCTATGCCACACTGAATCCTCACACGCTCCTGCTCACGTCCTGGCTAAAACCACTCATGAAGTATTAGTGCCAACATCACTCCATCATCCTTTCACATGGGGCATGCAGTTTTGCACACCATAACCCGTCGCTGCCCCTACCTTTCTCAAACATTGCCTCCACATCCTATCCTTACCCTCTCGGACAAAATAAAGCATCTCATCTACATACTTCTCCTGTCAGGGACATAGAGTTGAACCCTGGCCCAAACCGCACAAATTCCACTCCCTTTCTCCTTTCCCAAAGGCCTCAGCATCTTACACCTAAACATCTGCAGCCCTTTGTCCAAAATCTCTATACTACAACCTATTGCACTAACACAACACCCTGACATCCTGGTAATCTCAGAAACCTGGCTAAAACCCCATCACTCAGACGCGGAAGTCTCCATACCAGGCTACACTATAATCAGACACGATCGACCAGGAAAAAGCGCGGTGGTGGCACGGCAATGTATATAGAACACAGCCTCCTCTTCTCCATAGTGGACATCCCCTCAACCCCTGCAAACATTAACTCTATTCTCATTAAGCTATCCCTCCCTGCTCCTCCCCAGTCTACATAGCAGGTTCATACTGCCCCCTGCACACACCCTCAGAGGACATCCTCTCCCACCTAATCTCCCTTCAATCCTTAGCTACTGGGGGACGAGTTATACACACCGGCGATTTTAACACAAACTGGTTAGGTACTGATAAAGCCCATCTGAAGTCCAAAATAAAGGCTCTGAACCTAACACAACTCATTACTGATCCTACAAGACTAAACCATAAGACCCAGAACCATTCTCTTCTAGATTGGGCTCTCACCTCCACCCCACAGGATCCTAGCGCAGGCATACTACCTGACTCTACAAGCAACCACCACATGATCTTCCTGATTAGGAGGTGCATAGCCCCAGCCCCTCCTCCAAGACTCTGCACCAGGTCCTACAACTCTACTCGTTTTAACATCTCTGCTGTCAGACTTAGGACACAGAATTGGTTCTTCATACCAGAGTCTCCCTCCATTGGCGCAGCTTATGCAGGTTTCAAAACCGCTTCCTAAAAATCTGGGACAGACACGCCCACTACAGACAAAGAAAGAGGATCGCATCTCCCTGGATCTCAGCCGACATAATCAGGAATTGCCACACCAGAGATCGTGCATGGAAAATTATAAGAGAACAGGAACACAGACAAACCTCTCACATATAGAAAACTCCGCCAATGCTTGCACAAACTCCATCCGGCTAGCAAAAGGCATACTTTCTGGCTGACTTTTGAGAACATTAACCACCCGACTGATTTCTGGAAATCACTCAAATCCCTGCTCTCACCCCCACCATGCCCCATCCCCCATACTATCAGACCAGGGCTCCCAATCTCCGAGCCCATCTGTGTAGCTGAAGCCTTTAATACATACTTCTCCAGTTGCACAGCCAAACTCCTATCCTCCCTCCCAAACCCCTCCTCCCGCCCCCCCCATAGCTCATGCCCCCAAAACCTCCCCCCCAGTCCTAATCCCTCGGCCTCCTCCCATAGCTCATACCCCCCAAAACCTACCATTCTCTTTCCGCCAGTAACCCAAGTTGAAGTACTCCGCTCACTACAGGCCCTAAACCCGAACAAAGGCAAGTGCCCTACCTCCCTGGACACAAAGATGCTATTCCTGCCTGCACCAGCCATAGCTGCCCCTCTCACTGCCCTTTTAACCTCTCAGTCTCTTTGGGCAAGGTACCCTTGGCCTGGAAAATGGCTCAGTCATACCCTACCAAAGGTGGTGACCCTCCTCCCCAGAAAACTACAGACCCATCTCCCTGCTCCCAATTTTGGCCAAATTACAGGAATGGCTAGTCATGTCCCAGCTCACCCCTATCTAGAAGACTCCTCCTTCTTTACCCGTTCAATCAGGATTCGTAAATCCCACTCCACCACCACTCCCTACTACGTGTCACTGGTGACATTCTCATGGGCATGGACAAGGACCGTCACCTCGGCCATCTTCATAGACCTAGCAAAGGCTTTTGATACCGTCTCTCATTCACTACTCCTCTCAAAACTCTCCAGTGCAGGGATCTCGAGTCAGCCACTGGTTGGTTCCATGACTATCTAGCAGACAGGATGCAAACCGTCAAACTGGCCTCTCACACCTCAAACCCATTGCCAGTCACTACCGGCGTCCCACAAGGATCTGTCCTAGCCCACTACTTTTTCCATTTTTAAACGACCTCCCATCAGCATGTTCCCACTCATCTATCCAAATGTATGTGGATGGCATTGTCCTGTATGCTCCGGTCCCGCATAGCGTAACAACCATACTACAGGAGGATTTCTATGCTATCCAGTGCTGGCTGAAGACAAATCAGCTATTCCTAAACCCCAAAAAACAGTATCACAAACATTCGAACCCATCAAAGACTCTCACGCCAATCACCTGCCCCCTTTCGCAACCTCGGGCCGGGACCCCTGGACATGTACTTCCTTCAGATATCTGGCGTATGGATTGAACCCAGCACCCTAGATTTTTACCGTTCATATCGACTCACTACACAAGAGACTACTCCCAAACTCGTGCTCTATTCCACAACAAAAATGTCTCCCTACACAAACCAGGCACGCCATTGTCCAACAAATGATTCTCCCTGTTTTCGACCTGGCGACATGGTCTACTCCATAGCCCCGTGTCCGCTCTAGCCAGCCTAGACACCATGTTCCACTCTTTCTGCCGGTTCATTCTAGACTGTCCACTAATCCACACACCATTGCAACCTGTACAGTTCCACTACACTGCCGTCCTCCATGATGGTAGACAAATAAACTCGCGCCAGGTTCACTGCCAAATTCTGGTCCCACCTCCCCTTATCTGGCCTCTAGACTCTCCCAACAATCCCCTCCGGCATACTCCTCAGGAATATGGACCCCAGACTGCTGCATGTCCGCTTATCGTGCATACAAGGCCAGGCCGCCTTTAGTTACCGAATCCCACAGGTTTGGAATGCACTGCCAGCCTCATAAGACACGACAGAACACATACCAACGCACCCTCTACTTAGAACCCACTGCTTCAGCTGCTCCTGTTATGACTAATTTCTCAAATTATTATGCTTGTTGTACTACAAGAGTATAAGTAATGAATATTGACCTTCACGCTCTGTGCAATGTTATATGAACCCCTGTCTGTTTCTCTATATCAAATGTTTATATCGTAAGTCTTGGCTTCCCTAAATGTTCTTCTATTGTATATATTCCGTGTATTGTTAATGGGTCTCGGCCCCAGGTCGCATCTGGAATCGAGCTTTTAGCTCAGTATGCTTTCCTGGTAAATCTCGTAAATAAATAAATAAATTTCCCAGGGCCTTCATCACATTCTGTCAGCAGGGAGTCTGCAGAAAGACAGCTGCTTTCTCATCTGATGAAGGCACTACTACCTAACCAACCAATAGGACATTTCAGTGCAGGGAAGCACAGTGTGTCCCTCCCCACTGAGCAAGCAGCACGTGTTTGTAATGCATGATTCACCAGCCAACAACATCAGAGATTAACTTCAACCCCTCCTCCCTAGCTAAACAATGCAAGATGCTGCTGTCACTTATGTGAATTTAAATGACATTTATTTATTTAAATAAAATTTAAATATTTATATAAATAAAATAAAATGGGGAAAGGATTTCTGCTTTGGACACCAAGTTCGACAGATCACCATTACTGGATAAAGACAGAAACAGTAATAATCTCACATTTCAAGTTCTCGGTAGAGCTGGGTGCCCACCAGAGGTTCAGAAAAAGTTCAGTTACGTAAGAACTTACGCAACAAAGCGACCCGCTGGCGCTGGAGGTTTTAAGCGCTGTTGCTACACCACAGGCCCTCCGGCGACCCAGGTTCAAGACGAGTCCAGATCGCTGGGTGGTAGAGGCGAGAGAGGATTGAGTGTCCAGAGGACTGCTCTCCTCTCTTTGGGGAGGGGAGGGGTTGTTGTCCCATTCGTTGACTGCCTTATGGCTGTGGCTCGAGGGCAGAAGTGGTCGGGAGGCATAATGCTGTTTCACATCATCGATGGAAGAGGAGATGGGAGTAAAGAAATGGAAAAGGAGCTGGCGGGCTCCATGATGACCCTATTTCCCATACGCCCCGGGCTTCTGGATTATAGGGGCCTCTCTTCTCCTGGCCCCGCGTGGAGGCAAGCCACAGGAACTACAGGCGGGTCAGCATGAGCAGGGACCGCGAGGCCAGAGGATGAGTCCCTCCGAGGAGGGCCATAGCCACCTGCCAAGCACCGGGAGCAAAAACATAATAGAAAAACAAAACAAAAAAAACACCACCACAACAACTTACTGAACAGTAGATCTTGAGAGAACCTTTTCAATAGCCCACACCTATGGAATGTAAGTCGCCAGGCACTAGGACCACACATAAACTGTTTCTCTAACAGTCTTGTAGGGCCACCCATGACGACGTCAGGCGTCAAAGTCCCTATAAAAGCATAGGTGGCCCAGTCCCCCTCAGTTCCCGCTGGAGATCATGCTCGGAGGAGCTCCCTATAGGAAACCAAGAGGGACTATTATTCTGCACATCAGAAGATGTAGACAGCATCAGAGAAGCCCTTAAAAGGCAATAAGGGCAATAGTGCAATAACTCTCCTGCCCCAAGAGGATCACTTTCAGAGGGCTTCCCTAGAAAGACAGAAAAGGCAAGCTGGCTGCCTAACAGCTGAGGCAGAAAACAGCAGAGAAACCTTAGGAAGAAAAGGGCAGCAATGGAATGCTTCTGATGCCCTGAGTGGGACATGCTCAGAGGCCCCACCCCAGGAAACCACGAGATAATACAAGGTGCCAGCTATCAGGCACAGCAAAACACCCTGTAGGTTATTCCCAAAAGAAGAGTCAAACAGACTGCCAAGACTGCACGAGGCACAATGCCTCAGGGGACAGAGAGTGTGTCAGCATGGCCTGAAAAAGAGATTCTCTTGTAGATCTACTGTTACAGTAAGTTCTTACATAACTGAACTATCTTCTTCAAGGATATCTAGATCTGACGAGGCCAGAAGGGACCACTCTGGTCTACATTGTTTGAGTCTGATGAGGCTCCGATGCCCCCCAAGCACATCCCTGAAGGGGCTGTGGTGGGAATCTAATGAGGGAGGGAGGAAGGAGGATGGGGACCCTTTGAACAGGTAGCTGGGTCCCAGCTACCAAAGAAGCACCTTCCTGACAGGGATAGGAGTACACCCTGCTGTTCTAGGTTACCAGTGCACCAATCCTACTGGACTCAATGTCCACTAATGGATCCACATGGACAGCCTGGCCAGTGGTACCATGACAGTGACTGCAACCGCCAAACGCAACAGCAGCAGGAACGGTCTGGCTGAGACAGAGCGGCTGCGGTAAAGAAGCTGGGCCTGAGCCATCAAGCAGTATGCCCTGTCCTGGGTCAGAAGACAAAGCCATGAGCCATGTCCAGGGCAGCCTTATGTACTATAGAGCGGGCAAGCAGTCAAGACTGGTTTGGGCAGATGGACCAGTGGTCTGAAGGTGCGAAACAGCTGTCTGACATGCCATGGTGTGACAGGAAGCTTCTGTCACTCTTCAGGACCAACCTTTTCTTAAATCTGTTGCAACAGTTCTATTTCTTAGTCTAATCTATCCTTTACAATTTCTAGTCCATAAGGTTGGCCACCTATAGGCACCCTTCCCTTTCTTGACTATGCTACAGTGTCCTCTTTAATTTTCCTATTCCTCTCAAGGTCCTCGTGACAGGGCAGTTATTGTTGTGACCCCAAACGAATGTAAACAGGTTGTGTTTATCGTTGTTGGATTTAGTATGTATAGCACTATGTCATAAAATACCTTGATGTAAATACCTTATGTTTATGAAACCTGTAAATGTTAAAAATACCATGGCACTAGGCTTTTGATAATGGTAAAAAGTACTAGGTGACTATTACAGAAATTAAGTTAGTTGTGTTATTTAAAATGCATGTAAATTGCTGTAAACTGAACAAGTCTGAAATGTCATGGCGATCTGCATATATCCCATGTTGCTTGGCATTATGAAGTATGTATAATGTTGTATTTCTTTGAAACTTGATTTGCTGCCAGTGCCGTTGGGTAACCTCTGTGATTCTGCATTGATGTTTTGTCTATAGCTTTTTTTTTTCTTTTTAGAGCCCCACTACCCAAGCAAACAAGGCCCACATAGTATGAAGGGTTTTCACTAAAAATGTTTATATCAGAGATCAGTAGGTGCTGGCTAAGTGCAGAGAAAGGACACATAGTCTGTTGCTGTAAACTGATGTACTGAAGAAGGACTATAACATTGCTGAAGTTTATTTCCTGTATTTTGAATAAACATCACACAAAGATTGTGTGTTGAGCCTGAAGTTCGGTGTCTGGTCCATCTGTTATCCCACAACCCCTCCACACATGGTATGGGACAGTTGGCCCCAGGACTGAGCTTTGAGCAACCAGTCGTTCAGGTGAGGGAAGGGATACAGTTCCTCCCCTCCTGAGAGCAGCTGCCAAAACTGCCAACCTGGACTTGCATCCGCCAACACACCAACTCATCCTCTGCCAGGCAGACAAGGGCTTGAAAGGTGTCCAAGATTACACCTATATGCTAGAAACTCCAGCTAGAGGTCAATACAGATGCTGTCACAGTAGGCGGAACCCAAGCCTATTAGCAGGTGTCTTGTGCCTTCTAGGGTAAGATAAACAGGTCTGTGAGATGCGCTTTGGGAGGACCCTCATCCAGGTAAGGGGAAGGCAGAGACCGTTCCTCTGAAGGGGAGCTGGCACAGTTGCTAGAGATATAGCACCCGCAGCCCAGAAGGGAATTTAGAGGGCAATACCCAAGACCGGGTATGAGGCCCTGACACAGGAACCTTTGGTAGACCCATAAATAGCGTGGGTAACAGACTAGAGCAGAATCTCCTGGGCCACAAATGGAGCTCCGGACACCAAAACCTCCCCAATTGGAATGAGGCCGATGGTGTCAAATAAACCGAGGGAGGGTATGCCACCCGCGAAGAACTCCAGACCCCACCATGGCAGGGAGGGTGGTGAATGTGGCCTGGCTGGGCACAAGGACACAGATGCCCAGGCATAAATCACTGGGATCGCAACCTGAGGGAAGACCCACTGGCAGGATATCTCAATGAGAATGTGCTGTTACCTGCTGCTGCAGGAGATGTGGAGCCCTCTCAGAAACATCAGGTGTCATCTGAGGGCAACAGAAGGACCTGGGGGAAGCAGACAAGGTTCCTGCCATCATATCTGTATCCCAGGCCACACAAATAGCAGTGCGGACCCTGCAGAGGCAGGAAGGACACCCCACCCCATGGCTGGGGCAGCCGGATAAATGGGGTCACCCACAGGGCGTGCCATAGGTCCATTAGGCTCCAGGGATATGTTACCCCTTTATGTCGGAAACTGGTGCCACATCTTGCCGCTGGTATCATAGACAGGACCGAAATGTTTGAGGTGGTCCCAGGTGGCCACAGGAGGTGGGTGGGGAAAGAGTGGGTGGATCTGGGATGGGCAGCCCTCAGGGCTAAGGCAGCCCAGGTGCCATCGCCTGACCTCTGACCCCACTTAGGCTGCCCGCGGTGGCATGGCGGGGCAAGCTGTGGACTGACCCCGTACCCAGGGAAGGAGCCAGTGAAGACAAGGTCCACAGATATCGCGTGGAAGCCTCAACCCCAGCATGATGAACTATAATGGCAGCTTTGTGGTGGAAAATAGGGCCCTCTCAGAGGCCCGAGATAACAGTAAGCGGCACAGGAGCGGAAACCTTGTAATAGAGCTCATAACCACCACTTACCCCCCATTTCTCAGTAGCTATGGGCATAAAAAGGAACCACTGCTGAGGCCTTTGGCCAAAGAAACAGAGTGGCTACATCCGCTGGGGCCAAGGTGCGGGGTTGTGCCGCACGGCGCTGCTGGGGGATCCCAGCAAAGTCCAAGGTGGACTGGGTGGTACTACCCGAGGAGGGAGATGCCCAAAGTCAACCAAGACCACGGAACGGCTGAGGGAACAGAGCTGGAGGGAAGGCAGGAGCACCACCGGCAGCATGAGTGTCCCAGCCCCAGAAAGCAGGGGGTGGACAGAGAATCCAGTGTCAACAGGCAGAAGGCTGCCACAGTCAGCATCGACAGGGAGGCAAGAGGTGCCATCATCGGAAGGCAGCACCCAGGAAAGCCATCTGGGACTGACTGGGGAAGGATGAATTCACCACTGTCAACCAGTGAGGCCAGCTGAAAGCAGCAGCCAGCCAGCATCGATGGGGAGGAAGAAGGAGACACCAACAACAGGTAGGAGCCATGGATAGACTAGCTAAGACCGACGTCGACAGTGGAGGCTGAGGCGCCACCGTCCAATGACCGGGAGCCAGTCAAAGCTAGGGACTCTCCAGGGCTGTACCCTGCACCAGGTGACAGGAGGCAATGTCGACAGGAGAGGAATTAGTGTCACTGTCAAGGGACTACCAGCCGCGCTGGAACAGAGAGGAACTCACCCTGAGGTCCCTTGCCTGGATGTCCAGAAGGCATTGGGGGAAGAGTGGCGCAAGGACAGCAAACAACTTGAGTATGAACAACTCAGCACAGTGCAAAAGATGGCCGCTAAAGCCAACAAAATGCTGGGATGTATAGCGAGGGACTCTCCTTCAGAAATAGGAAGTGATCCTTCCCTGTACAGGTCACTGGTCAGGCCGCACCTGGAATACTGTGTGCAGTACTGGCACCCATTCTAAAGAAGGACATCAGACTGTTGGAGGGATACAGCATAGGGCGACTAAGATGATCCAGGGGTTGGAGGAAATTCCTATGAGGATAGGCTGGGCAAGCTGAGCATGTATTCCTTGGAGGAGAGGAGGATATGATTGAAACATTTAAATACCTAAAGGGATCAACAAGACTAATACAGAATCTTCGGATTAGAAGAGGGAGGGACACGAGGGGGCACTGGCCGAGATTGGGGAGATTCAGGAGGGAGATTAGGAAGTATTTCTTAACAGAACAGGTGGTACAAAGTGGAATACTCTACTCGCGAGGTGGTATCCTGTAGAACTGTGGGCGGTTTTAAGAAGGGTTCGGACAGAGTTGGGGGTGAGTATGAAGGGGAGTGGAGCAGCTGCATGTTGAGGGGCTAGCTGCACATTTGAACACACTCAATAGACCATGAGGCCTGTTTCTGCTGGTGTTTCCATAGGTTTGAAGGACTTGGAGGAGACTGCACCAGAACAGAGAGAGGCTGTCTCCCAGAGGTAGGAATCCTGTTGCAAAGCACTGGAAGTTACAAATACAGACAGACTGGATGGGCCTAAGCGGTCCTTATCTGCTGTCAGTTTCTATGTTTCCATGATTCCCATGTGGAAGCGGAGGTCTGTTAGGAAAGACCCCTCTAGGCCAACTCAGCATGAGACAATACGCCCAATCCGCACCATTTGGAGCTCGGGACAGCATAGGGAGGGAGAAGGTGGGCGGTGCCCAGGTTGTGGGCCGTGGCGTCGGAAGATCTGCAGGTTCTGTGCCGTAGATGTTACACATTTTCAGGTAGAAGAAGAAAATAAAACATAGCTAGAGTTGCGGCATTTCCAGCAGGGTCTGGCGAGTCTTGATCAATGGCAGGAAGAGAACGGGGGGTGACAAGCCACCCACGATTTTATAGGGACATTGATGTTCAACGAGTTGTGGGTCGCTCCCTACTAGACTGCTAGAGAAAAAGTTTCCGTGTGGTCCTAGTGCTCTGGCTTATGTTCCATAGGTGTGGCTTGATGAAAGATACCTCAAAGAAGATTTTTTATGACTGGGAAGAATTTACTGCTAGCTTCTCCCATCTCATAGTATTTTCATCTAAACAGTAGTAGCAACATCCACTGACCACCGTCTTGGAACCTCCTCCAACCAAATCTCAAATCCACTAGGCACTCGCCCGACTCTCTTTGTCTGATACTGCAGTGGAGCCTTGAGCTACTACCCACTGCTGCACAGCGCAGGCCTGAGCTATTAACCCACTGCTGCACAGTGCTGTGGACCCGAGATACTACTTCACACTGCTGCACAGCACTGTGGCCCTTGAGCTACTAACCCACTGCTGCACAGCGCCAGGCCCTTGAGTTACTACCCCACTGCTGCACAGTGCAGTGGCCCTGAGATACTACCCCACTGCTGCACAGTGCAGTGGCCCTTGAGATACTACCCCACTGCTGCACAGTGCTGTGGCCCTATTTTTAAAACGTTGCCATTCTGCAACTGCCCTTCTGAACAGCCAGTAAGCAACTCCTAAAACACCTCCAGCACTGTACACAACTGATGCTAATGTTATTTTCTGTCACCACCTCTACTGCTTACACTCTGTTTTGTGTGGCTCCATGGCTACTAGCATCACATGACACTGCCAATTTTGTAACTGTGTACCAGCATCCTGTAAATACACACGGTGGAAAACTAATTCCTAAAATCATAAAGTGGGAGGAATCAATGTAGTAGTAAAATACTCGACTCCTTATCTGTTCCCTGACATTTAGCCCTGCCTGAGCACTCAAGAATGTCTCAAAATGTAATCTGATCTTTCCACGTCCAATCCGAGACAAACAGAACTTCTGTGAAGCAATGTTTTCCCAGGAGTACAGCTATTTCCACCTGGCAGTTTTTCAGATGCTCCACTGGCATTCCTCTCAACTGTCCCGGATTATGAGGATGTCCTCATTTTACCCATTAAGATTGCTCGGTCTCTCATCCGTCACTCATGGAACAGGTGCTGCCTTCACAGTGAATGTGCTGTAAGTTCAGACTTTAAAGCAGAAATTCAAATTCAAGAGAATAATCTAAAAATAAACATCTGCAAGAAAACACACTGGTTTCCATGGGGTTCTGAGCGTGTATTTCCATGTTTGAGGAGGTGTCCTCATTCTGAGAGGGTGCGTCCTAACTGTCCCTCATTTTGAGTGTCAAAAAAATGTCCATGTCCCTCATTTCAGTACAAAAGATTGAGAACCATGCTCCACTATAGTTTTAAGGGTGCAACTTAAGAAAGATTCTTTATGTCAAGAAAATAATAATACACAACCAAGATGGCAGAGGTGGAAACAATGGTGAATCATGTGAACACCCTGCTTCTCTAATCAACAGCCAGGAGAAAAAAAAAACTGGGAACTCAGGAGATTAAGGCCAGCTATATTGACTCCTCTGCTAGGACTGCAGTAAAATATGCAAAGGAGGTGGAAAATGGCTGCATAAGGGAATTGCTGTGGCTGAGAATACTCAGATGGAAAAGCGGTAACAGTAATATTTGCTTTGTTTTAATAGCCCTGTTGCAGTCCAGGAGAAGTGCCATTAAAAGACTAATGACCACCCCTCCAATTCTTTTAAAGAGCAATTAAAACTCTGGCAGGATTATCTTGCTGAAGATAACATGAGAAGAGAGCACACATTCCACCATGTCTTATCACCTGTGGTCAGATAAGCCACATCATAATCTGAATATATTTTAAACAGATGAACCGAGGTTTAGTTACTTATCGGGTCTACTTTGACTGGCTACAGAGGAAAAGAATGACAGTTTCTTTGCTGGTATTCTGATGTTAAAACTGCTTTCCGACATGGAAACACAGAAGTTGACGACAGATAAGGACATAAAGGCCCATCCAGTCTGCCCTTTCTTTTCTGCCTTATGAATGTGCCATATCCACCACTTCCTGAGGTAGGGCCGTTCCATGCATCCACCACCTTTCTGTGAAAAGAACTTCCTCACATTTCCCTTAATGGCCTCCCTCTAATCTCATGCTGTGTCCTCTTGTCCTGCTATTTTCTTATACTGAAACATGTTAGGCGCTTTCACCTTGTTAATGCCCTTAAGGTGTCTGAATGTTTGATCATATCACCTCTCTCCCTCCTTTGCTCTAGGGTATACATGTTGAGCTCCGTTAATCTGTCCTCATATGTTTTCTGATGCAGTCCCTGCTCCATTCTAGTTGCCCTTCTCTGGACTGCCTCAATTTGGTTAATGTCCTTGTGCAGGTGTGGCCTCCAGTACTGCAGGCAGTACTCCAGATGGGACCTAACCAGTGTCTTGTAAAGAGGGATTATTACCTCCCTCTTCGACTTGTGATACCCTACTAATACACCCCAACATCCCCTAGCCTTACCTGCTGCTTTAGTGGTCTGCATGGATGATTTCAGGTCATCTGTGATGATGATGCCCAAGTCTCTTTCTTTCCTTGTGACTACCAGCAACTCCCTCCCAGTCTATAGGTGGCTTCAGGGTTTCTCTTCCTATGAGCATGATCTTGTGTTAAACCCCAGTTGCCACTCTTCCGACCATTTTGCCAGTTTATCAGATTTCTTCTCATTCTGTCCACCCCATCTGGGTTATCTACTCTGATGCAGATCTTGGTGTCATCTGCAAACAAACAAACCTTACCCTCCAGTCTATCTGCAATGTCACTGATGAAGACATTGAAGAGGACTAGCCCTAGGAACTGATCCCTACGGTACCCCACTTGTGACTTGCATCTCTTCTGACTGTATACTGTTTACCACCACTCTGTTTTCTGCCCGTCAACCAGTTTGCCACCCAGTTGACCAACTTCTGACACTCCAAGCCTACCCAGCTTATTAATCAATCTTCTATGTGGAACAGTATCAAAACTTTGCTGAAGTCAAGGTAGGCGACATCAACTGCTCCCCTTGGTCCACCACTCTGGTTACACAGTCAATTAATTCTATGAGATTAGTTTGAGGGGACCTTCCTTTGTAAACCCATGCTGTCTTGGATCCTGTGCTCCTATGGATTTCTGGTGTTGCACTATCCCTTCCTTAAGGTGCCTCCATAATCTTGCGCTACACTGAGGTAAGACTGACTGGTCTGTAGTTCCCTGCCTCCTCCTTCTACCACTCTTGTGAAGTGGGATCACATGAGCCCTGCTTCAGTCTTCTGGGACCTCTCCTGTGCTCAGAAAATCACTAAACAGTTCTGATAATGGCTCTGCTAGTTCCACCCTTTTATTTTTAACCAATTATTTTACCAGGTGATACACATAAGCTGAAAATACAGGTTACTCACCTGTAACAGGAGTTCTAGGAATGGTATATGTTGTTCATCCACACTTATTGGCAGGTTCCTTGCCGCTTTAAATCTTGCGGAAGGTCTTCAAGCTGGCTCCTCCCACCCACCGGGTGGTAAAACTCTTGGCTCCACCCATGATGCCAGATCTGAGCCGCTGGAAGCCAGGTGGGTCGTGTGGATGAACAACATCACCATTCCTAGAACTCCCGTTACAGGTGAGTAACCTGTATTTCTAGGACATGGATATGTTGTTCATCCACACTTATTGGCAGACTCCTAGCAGTTCTCCGGGAGGAGGGAGGCAAGGTGCACACCCCTACTTAGGTATAAAGACTGGAGAACCAGGTACCGACTAACATCGGCGTGACCCAAGGTCAATGTGGAAGGGAAATCGGTATATGCCTGCTTCCAGGTAGGACCCTGCGGATATCCTGGACAGGAGAATCCTCAGGCGCAGCCACCGATGCAGCGGAAGGGTGGGTAAAATGAGCACTTATCCCTCTGGGAGCTCCATGCCCGCCAACCTATAAGCGGAGACCTTGCGGGAGGTGACCCACCTGCTCGTCGTCCGCTTGCTGCAGAGTCTGCCAGGTGCGGCTTCAGCGTAGATGACAAACAGCTGGCGAACCTCTCCCGAACTTCAGCCCTCGCTCCCTGGGTAGGCAGGCGTTAATAGAGGTCCCAATGGATCCTATATACCGGCCTCCGAGGCGGGAATGAGGATGAACTCCGGCAGAGACAATACCAGTTAGGGAAAAGACTCCGCCACCGCCTACGGAAGGAACTTCGGTGGGAGCGCAGGACAACCTTGTCCCTGTGGAAGACCAGATAGGGAGATTCAAAGGAGCTGGAACTCTCCCTCCTTCTGGAAGGCATAGTAGCCCCAAGAAGGTGGTGTTCCACAACAGGTGGGGAAACTCGCACCTGTGCAAAGGTTGAACAGCTTGCCCATGAAGCTAAGCCCATACCAGTGAAGATCCCACAGAAATGGGGATACTCTCCCCAAAGGGAAGGTGTGATCGAGCCTAGAAAAGCGCCAGACCACCTTTTGCTCTTGGCTGACTTCCTTCGCCTCGGAAGACAGGGGTGACCAACAGAAGCACCTAGAGGTAGATGCGGCCGAAGCCCTAGTTCAAAAAAAAAAAAAAAAAAACAGGCGCAGATGGTCCGGAATGCTCGCCGAGGGACGGAGAGGGACCAGGCCCTATCCCAACACCAAATGGAGAACTCTTAAAATTGAAGGCAAGCATGTTTGCGACTCCTGGCAGGACACCTCAAACGTCGAGGACCTTGCCGAAGGATCCAAGGCCTGGCCCCTAGCCGCACAGGGACCAGGCCTTCAGGTGCAAGGATTGAAGGTCCAGATGGAAAACTTTCCCTGAAAACAGAGATCAGGACCGGGCAGGCTGGAAGCCGCCTGGAGCCTGGGGCTGAGACTGAGAGAGCTGGATACCAGAGCTGGCAAACCAGTCTGGGGCTACCCGCATCGCCTGCACCTCGTCCCTCCTCACCTTGCCCGTGGGTCAAGGGAAATGGGAGAGGCGTAGAAGAGGCCGGGGTCCAGCGGCCTCGGCAGGCATCCCCACAGCAAACCTTGCTGAGGCGGCGGCATGAGACAGTCTCGGCCTCGTATTCTCCCTGGAGGAAAAAGGGACCGCCCGAGGCGTGACGGGAGGGAAGATCCTGTGCCCTCCGGCGGGAAGACCACTCGTGAGGCACAGCCTATGTCGTCAGGAGCATCAGCCAGGGTGCTGGAGGCTCCTGCCATCGAATGGCTAGGAAACCGCCTCCCGCTGCGAAAAGACCCAATGCGGAGAACCTCCTTCGCGGGAGGCAAGGGCTCGTCCGAACCTGGCGGGATAGGCAGCACATGGTCGTGGTGTTGCCCGCCTGGACTTAAACCACTAGACCCCGCACAAACGGAGCGAGCGGTGCAAGCTAAGTGGACCGCCTGGAGCTCCAGCAGGTGGGAAAGACATCCGGACGTGCGGATAAAGAATGGGACACGAGCCCCATCCGCTTGGGACCAGGAATACCTGGACACGAACCCAGGGTCTGAAGGAGGATCCGCAACCTTCCTGATCACCTCTATTTAGAGGGCCAGGCAAGTCGGCTTAGCGGGCCGACAAACGGGCTATGGACCCCAAGACCCCCGTGGGGCAACGGCTCAGGGGTGGTGCCTGCTCGCAATCCCGAGACAGGGCCTTCCTAGCACCTCCAACACCCAGAGGTCCGGAAGCGGACCAGGTAGAGGAGGGTGTGAGCGGTCCCCGGGGAACCGGTAGGGGTGACGGGGCCGGGACAGCGCCCTCAGCCCGCCACTGAGCGGACTGGAGGAGGAATTCCGAGGGAGTTCCTGGGCCTTTACCTCCCTGCTTCCTTTCAGAGGAAGGCGCTGGCTTAGAGTCAGGGCGCCAGCGCAAGCCTGCTGGCCCTCATGCTGGGGTTGATGGGCCAGTCGAGCCGCAGGGGCCAGGGGCAAGGGGCTTACGCAAAGGCTGCCGGCTTCCCTTGTCCCTCCGGGTGGGAGTGACCGAGTCGGAGTGGCATCGGACTCTCAGTCCCTGGAGGTGTCCCTCCACCCAGGGCTGAAAAGGTCAGTCCCAAGAAGGGATGTCCGCCAACTTGTGCTGGGTTTCCAATGAGAAAGAGGATAACTTCAGCCACGCCCTGCGCGCATGGCCACTCGGCTGCCACCGACCTAGAACAGGAATCACCTAAGTCCAGAGCAGTCTGAAGCTGCTGCTTGGCCACCGCCCTACCCTGGTCGCACCGCCCGGACCGTGGTCCATAGGTCGGCAGGAGATGAGGAAACACCTCATCCAGGAGCCCAAAAGGGCGTGGGAGAAATGTGCCATCAGTGCAGCCGAGCTGGCCTGTCGGAGGCCCTACGGAGGATGCAGCGTAAACCGGCCAGACATAGTCCATCCTTTTGGACTCTTTGTCAGGGGCCTATCCACATCCCGAGTTCCCAGAACACTGGAAAACATTATCGGTAACTAACCCCTCAGCCGAGGGGTGCTCTGAGAAACCGGGCAAAGAACCGACAGGGACAGAGTACTTCCTGGCCATCCTGGCCGAGGCGCAGGGCAGGAAGTAGGCCCCGCCAGAGCTCCAAGGCCGGGCCTACGATGGCCTCGGCCACGGGAAGGCCTCAGAGGGTGAACCCCTCGGTCTAGAATATCCGTCCAGAGATAAGGGGCCCATTTGGACATGGGGCTCGAGCTGTATCCCGTGAACTCCGAGATGAGCTGAAGCAGACCCATGAAGGACGATAGGCTGTCGTCCACAGGCGTTCGGAGAGGACCCGGGTCCTCCCGACTGGGGAACATAGAGGGTCGGCGCGGACTCGAGGGTCTGCAAAGAGCTGCCTCAGGCCTGAGTCACTCTTCGTCGCCGGGCGGCAGGAGTGAGGGACAGACAACCCGTGGGACAGGTCGTGACCCGACCGAGGTTCCACTGAGGGTGGTGGGGCAGCAAGGTTCGGACGGACAACCTGCCCGGAGTGGGCACTCGACTGCAGCGAGCGGTTGAGTCGGCCGATCGGGCGGCAGCTGCTTTGCTGGACGAGGAATGAATCGGTGTCGATTGATTCCCGGACAACAACAACTGCTGCCACATGAACTCCTTTAACGTCAGCGCCATCTGCATCGAGCCACTCCTCATCCGAGAGGGAGACGAGGAAGAACGGTAATGCCACTTAACTCGGTGCCCCGACCGAGAACGCCAAGTCGGCGTGGGTGGCTTGACCGAGAGGAGGACCGAGACCGAGACCTGAAACCGAGGTGGACCTGGAAGGAGCGGGGGCGCCCGCTCTTCCCTCGCTCGAAGAAAGGACCGAGGCCTGTCGACCAAGGTACAGGCAGAACTTCAGCCTCCGCCCGGGGACCGGGCGAAGGGATGGCGTGCTCCAGCAGAAGACAGCCCAGAAGACGGGCTGAGAGCCTCGAGCAACGCCGATGGGGACATCGTGAAGCCAGCGGCCTGAGCCGCACCCTCGACCAAGTCGAGCGTCGGCGGCGGCGGGAGGGGGAACTCTCCCGCCTCCCTCCAGCGCCGACGATGGGACTTAGCCTCGACTAGGACTTGGGCCGAGAGGCAGGTTCCAAGGTCCCTTTTCCTTCAAGGAAAGGGACTGGCTAAGCCCTTGAACGAAGCTGAATGAGGAGAAGTCAAGGATAGCAGGATAAGCGCCTGACGGGGGTGGTGGCAGAATTGACGCCGCCTCCATGGAGGAAAGAAGATCGAGCTGCTCAGCCGAGACAGCCTACGTGGACACTGCCCGATGAGTCTCAAGGAGTTTTCTTGTGCAGAAAAAGTTTCAGGTCGCCCAAGCTCGAATCCAGCGGCCTCGATCCTCCAGGAGCTGGGTCAGAAGGGCACAGCAAAAATCGCAAACTTGGCGGATCATGATCCAAGTCGAGGCAGTAGACGACGTGGAGCGCGGGTCTTTCCTGGAGGAATTAACCGGCACCTCCGAGCTGGAAAATCAATTATTCATCGCAGCAACGAGAGAAGAAGATTGAAGTTTAGAAAACTTCAATTAAATTCGGAGAGACCGAAAATTTCAGGAACCAGTCGAAAACGTGAGAGCGCTAAGGAGGGAACCTGAGCTTCCAAGCGGTAAGGAAGATCTGGTGTCATGGGAAGATGAGCTGAGTTTACCACCCGGGTGGGTGGGAGGAGCCAGCTGAAGACCTTCCGAGATTTAAAGCGGCAAGGAACCTGCCAATAAGTGTGGATGAACAACATATCCATGCCCCTAGAAGCTTGTTTGCAGGTGCAACCTGGGAGCATGAGGAAGTTAAGTGACTTGCTCAGGGTCACACAGTATGCAAGTGGGGGCTGAGGATTCAAACCCAGGTCTCCAGATTTGCAGCTCAGAGCCTTAAACCACTGCGCCATACTGCCTCCTCCTTTTTGCCAGGGCTAGCTTAACTCTGTTGGCCATCTTATCAAATTCAGCTCCTCTGAAGTCCCATATTTTTGCCTTGGAATGGAGGATTTAGTTCTAGTGGCCAATTGAACCATACCATGTGATGGTCACTGGCCCTCAGGTGATCTTCTACCTGGAGATCTGTGATCCTTTCCTATTAGTCACAAGAGACTGCAGGGGAATGATAACGTAACCTTCAGTAGGTATGAACTTTGTTCATTCACTAGTCAGTTGGTGAATACAAGGAAAAGGTACTACTATGCTTTCTGTTTAAGTTTATTTACATTCCTCCATCTTCCCAGTTCCCTCACTCCAACAATCTGGGTAGCCACTATACCTTTCTTTGGATGAGATGGCAGGCAAGCAGTTGACAACAATGTTTTTTTAATTTTTTATTAGAGGACAGAGGGTGCACAAACACAAAGCAGCCCGTGCACACACCTCACTGGGAGTCAAAGAGCTGGACTTCCACAACAAGCTTTGCCCACAGAGCAGCATTTGGGTGCTGTGAAGCTTTCTAGCACTTACAGAACTGCTAAAAGCGAATTCATTTTACAAATTTTGCTTTAGGGTATATTTCTTGTGCATTAACTGAACTGGACTGTATACCATTTGTAGAACACAACATGAAACTGTATACTATTTCTGCTACACTTTAACCACTCACAGGTGAGCCTACTCTCAAGTCACCAGATGCAACAGTACCATCTACTGGAAACTGCTGGGATGTACAGCAAGGCATTCTATGAAAACAGAAATGTATGAGATTCGCATTACATTGACCAATGTGTTCATTAATCTGATTTTTTTTATTAAAGAAATAATATCCACTAGCTTTAGACAGATATCACCATTTCCTCCAAGGTACATTGCAGTTTTTAAACTAAACTAAATTAGGCCCTTCTGAACAAATATAAAGTGAAATAAAGTAGCTGCCCATTTCATGGCATTAAGAGAATGTGTCCCGCTATTTGTTCACTCTGTTGAATACACTGGCAAATTAAACCAGCATTAAGTAGGGCTCCAAAGACTGCTTAAGGGGTGTCTATTACTTGCTCCAGTTATTGGCATTTCATTGCTAGACTAATGAGAGTGTATGATCCACGTCATTTGTAATTCAGTCCTCCTCAGGGATCACATCACACTTTGGCGCTCTGAGATACTGAAGAAAAAAGAAATGTGCACACAATGTGGCCGACTGTGCAGAATGATGATTTATTATCAGTGCAGGAGGCTTGTCCCAGACAGACTAGAACATTGTTACCCATCACTGGTTAGGGTTTCATTAGGGGTGTAGTGACCAGAGGGGAGGCAAACTTTTATGGAGAGAGGAATTTCTTTTTCTTTCTGATATTTCTCTCCTGCCAGGTTGAGCTTTTGACTCCTGGTGTTTGTCTTATCTTTCAGTCTGAAAAGCTCACTGCTGCCCCCAATGTAATAGTAAGTCTCCCTCATATCCCCTCTCCCTCCTCGAGTACATGTTACAGTCTGAAGGCCTCTCCTGGTAGTTCCCATTTACAGTTCTTGCACCACTTTAGTTGCCTTTTCTCGTATTTGTTCAAATTTATTCTTTTTAGCTGGGGCTTTCAAAAATGCCCTTTACATGCCATCTGACCAGAGACTTCTACACTGACATGGTTAACTGTTCACTGTGGCTTGTGAATCTTCATCTGTTACATCTCAGTAGCCGGTTAGCTCTCATATGCTTTTCCAGGGCTTGCTGTAGGTTTTACTTTTTGGCATGCCTAGTGCCCATTTATTTATTTATTTTTAAGCCCCCCAAAGAAAACTATCACCAATAATGGCACACTTACTGGAACTTCCTTCCTACCCGCGCTATAATCTATTATCACCTTCCAGCAACTCCTGCAGCAACCAGTCGCCAATTATTATTTTTTTTTTACTTAAGTTAGTGATACTTGTACAGTCGTATTTAAAACAATAAAATATGTATTACAAAAAGAAACCTCTGACTCGCCTTCATTTTCTATTTGATTGTTTATGCTACACTACACTAGCACTGTGTTTCAAGGCAACACACATACAATAACAAGGCCTCAAATAAAGTATTCTCCAGAGTAAAATATTACTTTGAGCTCCCAGCACAGTGAGAGAAACAGTATGTTGAGAATTTATTTATGAAATAAAATTTATGCACGAGAAAAAACTCTTTTCTTAGTCTTTAATAATGCTGTCAGACAAAAATACTAAATAATTTACCTGTCTTCCATCTGTAGTCATCCCCTGACCACGCAGACCAGGCCCAAACTCTTTGATGGAAGTGCAGCAAGTTCTCCATGCAACCAAACGTTTATTCATGCTGCCCACCACTAAAAGTTTCACACCCACTGAGCGTGAGAAACACAAAGCAGCAACATGCAGGTGGCATATCACACACTTGGCATCAAAGACTTGCACATCTCACAGCCTGAAGAGCTGCTCCAGCCCACCCACGAAGTATACCTCTGGCTGTACGCAATGGTACATATCTCTACTCCAGCTGTGGGAGCATGCTGACACCTTTTTAACTGGTACCAACAAACGGTGCAAAATTGAAAATAAAAGCACCAGGCTTCTGAAAACAAATGACCAAAAAAACCACTGACAAGCAGCAGGAAAATCCCAGCCTCTCCTACAAAACAGGGTACTAAATGAAAAAGACCGAGGTAGAACGGTCAGTGGTGGATGCTGCAACAGAAGGTAAAGCCATCAAAAATGGAAGCAATGAGTACCAATGCCCGTAGTCTGAGAAACAAGCTTCCTGAATTAGTGGCCTTGATGGAGGAGGAACATCTGGATAGCGTGAAGTCACAGAAACATGGTACACACAGAACCATGACTGGGACGTAAACATACCAGGATACACTGTCTACAGGAGGGACAGGGAGGGTAAAGAGGAGGAGGACTAGTTCTTTACATAAGGGAAGAATAAAAGCAACAGAACAAAGGGTAAACAGGGAGGAGAAGAAGCACTGTGGGTAAATTTGGAGACAGGCAATGGCACCACAATATGCACAGGGTTGTATACAGACCCCCTTCTCAGGGGAGAAATGGACAGGAAATGATAGAAAGTATACTTAGAATGGCAGAAAAGGAGATATTGCTGATGGGTGATCTGAATATGCAGATGTTAACTGGAGTGCAGTTGCAGCTGCTCACCTGAAGAGTGCAGTTATTCTAGATGCCCTACAGGGGCATGCCTTAGACGACTAGGTACTGGAGCCCACTCCGAGAGGGAGCAATTAGACTTGATTCTCTCAAATGGAGATGGAGAGGATCACAGATGTAGAAGTGGGTAGCCATCTGGGAACTAGCCAAATCGAACAGTATGGTTCACAACAAACACAGCAATAGAGTCAAGCCATACAAAGACAAAAGTACTGGACTTTGGAGGCTGACTTTGCCAAAATGGGTGAGTGCCTAAGGAATGCCCTAGACAAATGGGCAGGAAGGAGGGTGGAAGAACAATGGGGAATAATAAAACTGCCATCACAGAGGTAACGAGCCTTTGTGTGAAGCAAATAAACAAAACAAGACGATGTAAGAAACCACTATGGTTCTCAAAGAAGTGGCAGTGAAGGTTCAAGAGAAAAAAGCATTCAGGAAGTACAAGGAATCGTGAGAAGGAGCAGGACAGAGAACTGTATCAGTTAAAGCAAAAGGAGGCTGGGAAGGCAGTCAGAACAGCAAAGGCCCAAACCGATGAAAAGATAGCCAACTCAGTTAAGAAGGGGATAAAACCTTTTATAGGTACATCAGGGAGCAAAGGAAGACCAAGGAGGGATAGTGAGGCTTAATAAAGGGAGGGAGGAGGGTGGGCAGAGGGAGACTGTGAAAAGGCAGAGATGCTAAACAAATATTTTTGCTCAGTATTTACAAATGAAGAGGGGAGGTACATAAACAAACAGTAGTAACACTCTGGATACAGAAGTTGATACCAGCCCATTTACAGAAGAAAGGGTTCTGAAAGAACTCTTAAAACTGAAGGTGGACAAAGCAATGGGGCCTGATGGGATTCATCCCAGAATTCTAAAAGAGCTAAGGGTAAAACTAGTGACACCACTGACTACCCTTTAACAAATCATGGAGGATGGGGTGGTACCCGAGGACTGGAGGAGGGCAGATGATTCCCTCACAAAAGTGGAGCAAGGCAGAAGCAGGAAACTACAGACCTGTTAGTTTAACCTCAGTGATAGGAAAATGATGGAATCACTTCTGAAGGAAAGAACTGTCGAGTATCTAGAGGCCAGAGGGGCATAGGACCCTAGGCAGCATGGATTCACAGCAGGAAGGTCATGCCAGACAAATCTGATAGATTTCTTTGACTGGGTGACCAAAGTAGTAGATCAGGGAGGGGCTGTGGACATGGCCTACTTAGACTTTAGCAAGGCATTTGACACAGTCCCACACAAAAGATTAATATACAAGTTAGCCAGCCTGGGAGTGGGTCCCAAGATGACAGCCTGGTAAAGAATTGGCTGGAGAATAGGACACAGAGAGTAATAGTAAATGGAGTCCACTCCAGAAGTAAGGAGGGTTACTAGTGGGGTGCAGGGTTCAGTATTAGGACCAGTCCTCTTCAATGTCTTTATAAGCAACACTCTGGAAGGACTGGAAGGAAAAGTATGTCTCTTTGCAGATGACACTAAGATCTACAACAGAGTTGATGCACAGGGTGGGGTGGAAAGGATGAGAAGGGACTTGGCAAGGTTAGAGGAATGGTCAAATGTATGGCAGCTTAGATTCAATGATAAGAAGTGCAAGGTAATGCACCTGGGAAACAAAACCCAGGGAAGAGTACACAATGGGGTGAGATACTAACAACAACAAAATGGAAAGGACCTGGGGTAGTCATATCAGATGACCCAAAGGTGGGCAAGCAATGTGAGAGGGCAGCAAGGAGGGGTTGGGGATACTGGGATGCATTGGGAGAGGCATCACCAGTAGAAAACAGGAAGTTATTATCCCTCTGTACAGACAGCTGGTGAGACCCCATCTGGAGTACTGTGTGCAGTTCTGGAGACCCAATCTCCGCAAAGACAGACAGGATGGAAGCTGTCCAGAGGAGGGCAACTAAAATGGTGCAGGGTCTGCACGGAAGACATATGAAGAGAGACTTAAGGAGCTTAATATGTATAACCTCGAGGAAAGGAGGAGAGGGGGACATGATAGAAACTTTCAAGTACCTCAAGAGAATCAACAAAGTCCAAGAGGGTAGCATCTTTCAAAAAAAAGGTGTGCAAGAACAAGAGGGCACAATTGAAGATGATGGGGCGGCTCAGAGGTAATTTAAGGAAGTATTTTTCACAGAGAGGGTTGTGGATGCATGGAACGGCCTTCCGGAGGAGGTTGTGGAGTCAAAATCAGTGGTGGAATTCAGCATGCATGGGACAGTCATAAGGCAATTCTGGGGGTGGGGTAAGAAGAAGTAGGCTGCTGGTTAACCAGGATCGCAGCTTATCCAGTAGGTAGGGAAATGGGCAGACTGGGTGGGCCAAGCGGTCCTTATCTGTCAGTCAAATTCTATGTTTCTAAATCTTTTTACCTGTCCTGAGCAGCAACACAGCCCAGCTTTTCTTAACCGAGTGGAACTTTTCAGGTCACTGTTTTATCATCATGGCCAGATCTCCTTCCTTGAGTGAATATTCCACCTCGACTCCATCTATGCCAGACTTCACTTGGATTCCTTTTGGCGACATGCATCACACTACATTTTCTGGCATTCATATTTTAGCTGCCAGGCACCGACCGCTGTTTGAGGCTCCCCACATCCTTCTGCATACTTATTTCTTCTTCTGCACCCACTCACTCACAGCTTCATGTCATCTGCCAGCATACACACCGCAGGGGTCGAAACTGGCACATGCAGCCTGTTCTCTATGCGACTGGGAACAGGCTGGTCCATGTAGCTTTCTTCCCTTACTTACACTGTTGTGCATGTGGCCTGTAGGGCTCTAGGACCCTGAAGGCTTCCACATCCCCAAGGTCGGGCCAGGGGAGGTGACATGCTCAGACGCCTGCTCCACTGTCCTGACTGAATGTCATATGGTCCAGTGAGTCTCCGCGTGGTCCTGCAGGTTTTGTACCCACCAAGACCAGGAAGAGTCCGAGAGATGCAATAAGTACCAGCTGCGCACGCATGAAGCTCGAGTGTACATGTGCAGTCGCCAGTTCACTCCAGCTCTGCTGCTGCGCTCACTACGCTCGGGACAGCATGAGGGAGAACAGCATAAGGCGAGCCTAAGATTACAGACGCCTTCAGCTTAAAAAGGCACAGAAGCTCGGCACTCTGGGTAACCCCTGTCTGTGAATAAATGATGAGTAAGCAAGAAGTACTGAGTCCCAATTTAATGCAAAGGTTTTAATCTGGCACAGGAGAGTACAGCACAGACTGTGCTTACCCAAAGTGCTGCACTTTCTGTGTCTTTGCTGTGGTTTCAATTCAGTAGAGCACCAGCCAGTCGGCTTTGCAGTGCATGGGTTATGTGTATGTGTTTAAACTCTTTCCAGAGGTTGGGGAAAAGAAATGAAGCCCTTTAAAGGCTATTACACAAGGGGAAAAAGATACAAAACCCCTCAGGGCTTGGGGAGATGTTTAAGGCACTTCTGAGCCCCAGTGATAAATTCAGGCAGAAAAAAAATGAAGCCTTTTTCAGGATCAATACTGTGTCAAATGTTTTGACCCACACAGGTAACCTGACTCTGCTGAATTTAACTTTTGCCACAAGTACTAGAGAAAAAAACATTTCTACCCTGACACACCATGTTGTTTGGACCATTCCCTGCATCACTGATGAAAATATTAAACAAGACTGGTCTCGCACCAACCCCTGTGGAGCACATGGACAAGAGACTCGCACCACTTTCTTTATTTTATCCATTTAACTCACAGCAACCTGTAGGACCTTCCTCCCAAACACCTCATCTGCCTAATACTGGCCATCCAGCCCAATCGTGCTTAGTAAGCAAAAGAATTAAGGCCCCAAATTCCTGTATTTTAATTGCCCCAGGACAGGCCCTCTTGGCGTCAGATGCCTATTTTCCTAGGTTGTGTGAGCAAGCATGAAGGGAGCCTGAAGAGAAGCCTTAGAAAATAATCTTTTGGGGGAGGGGCAGGAGGAGAGCCTGAGCTACCAGCATGCTGGTTCCTAGTGCTAAATCCATGTTGTTTTATGGAGCACTTTTCTAGCGTTAGCTGCAGTAAAGGCGCTTTACCACGCTGGTTACTGAACCGGTAATGTTACCTTGTTGGACCGTTACAGTCCATTTTGTTCTGTGCTCGATTTAACGCAGCTCCTATTTCGCAAATCTTCCTCCCGCTCAGTCTTTTTATTCCAGCGTCCCCACAGAAATGTGATCCTTAACTGATTTCCTCAGGAGGTAGCGGAACCTCCAGATTACATGGCGGGTTACCGCAGCACGTCCAGGGCATACCACAGCAAGCAGACAATTCGCTTTTGGCCATGTTCGCTGTGGCAGCGGAAGAGATCCGCTTTTACACACAAATGGAGGTAACGTTACACTGGTTCTGTAACGGTCATTCCGACAGACACCAGTGTGTAAAAAGTTCCTTAAGAACACAAGCCTGTCTCTTCACATATATCATCAGTCTGTACGCCACACCCCTCCTTGTGAAGCACTATGTTCAAGCCTCTGCATCTGTACAGAAAAAAGCTGCACACGATCACCACCCACCCATCACAGCACCATGGTGCCTTTCTTAATAAAAAAAAAAAAAAAAAAAAAGTATATTAGCACACATATCTAGCTGGGAAGGAGAGGGCACATGAAGCTTATGTCAAGGGGATTAACAGAGATGTATCAGCCGTTGCAGTTGCCAGGAAAGGAGCAGCTGTGCAGCTTGGAAGGCATTCTGCAGTGCTGTAGGTAAGCAACCTTGCAGCTGACATCTCAGCTGGTCTACAATACAAGGGACCTGGCCGCTCACAATTGCTCCATCCCACACTGAACCTCTGTTGTCTAAAGTGTTCCTTTCCAGTCTCCCCAAATTTTGGTAGTACAGCTTTAATTTAGGGGTCTCACTGTTAATTTTCGTAGGGTATGAAACATAATCCTGGGAGCACAACAGGCCACAAACTATAGAGAGTCCTGAGGCGAAAAAGATCAGCATAAAAGTGCCACTGGAAGTTCTTCCAGTGCTCTGACAGACTACAATTACCACTGGTTGTAATAACGAAAAAAAAACCTTTCCTATACTGTTATACAGAAGAATTTTTATACTTCAATGTCTACTATAATGAAGTATTGGGAGGAAGTTATCACAGAAGTTTGAAATAAAATGGTTTATGAAAATTAAGTGTTTTGTATTATTTAATTATAAATAATGTCAATATTAAAATGACAGTAATCTGTTTTATAGGACATTGGTGAGGAGGAGGGAACCTATGGCACTGCCAATAGCTACATACATGGACACAATACAATACAATACATATTTCCACACACATGTATAGATAATTTAACTACAAGATTTAAAAAAATGTTATGCTGCAGATAAAACTGGGTCAAAATGGGCGCTCCACTTCCAGGTGCAGGACCAGAGTCGGATGCTGCTGGTGCTGAAACTTGAATCGGTGCAGAACAGTGCTCAGTTATTATTCAAGCTGGCCCCACATCCAGTTCACTTTTAGTTTTGGCTGTGATGCCCATTCCCAAAGAGGGAAAAAAATGTGCTGCACTATCCCCAGAATTAACCCATTGTGTGTTAGACTTTTTTTATGAAGTCACTGGAATAGGTGCTTCAAAAACACAATGTAAACCCACAACCAACCTGCCAACTGCCATGTAATGACTGGGATCTCTGACCACGTGGTCTCACAAAACAATAAAACTAACCATCTCCGCCAACCACAAGGAAAACATGGACATGCCTGAAAATCTACTTTTAAATAAGGCAGTATAGCGCTCCATGAGGAGCAGTATAAGCGTAGTGGTTTAGGACTCGAGCTGCAAACGTGGAGACTGGGGTTTGAATCCTATAACTCCCACTTGCATACTGTGTGACCATGAGCAAGTCACTTAACTTCCTTATGTTCCTAGGTTGCAGCTGGAAATGAGCTTCGGCTTAGTGTGCCTCTTCCTGGTTAAACAATTTCCCGTTCTCTAAATTAAAAAAAAAAAGAAAAAGACAAAGCAGATTGCGTTTACTTCTGGGTTCAGCAATACTGAGCAACGTCAGTGCATTCTCACTTTTACACTGATGTTGCCATGACAACCCAGTTGTACTAGCAGACACATGCCAAAGAGGCCCACTGCGACTGGTGGAGCAGGAGGATAGGAAGAACAATTTGCAGGTTTTTTATTTGTGCACTGCACCCCTGCCACAGTAGGGACGTACGAGAATCCTTTTTATCTTTTCATTTTAGACTGGGCAGTTTTGAGAATCAGCAAGGTTAGTCCTATGGTGGAATTCACAGTTCATTAACCACAAAGTGATCTTTCCTTCCTGTGCCAAAATGAAATAATGAGAAGGAAAGAAAACTGCACCTACTATATCTCTCTGGCAAGTGTTCCAGTATTACCTGGAAAGATACCAGATTTTTCACAAAACGTTGGCTTTACTTAGTTACAGCTTAAGAGAGGAGTAAAAGCCTCATCAATTATGTCCAGATAGTGTAGTGAAGGCACATTTTTTTTTTTTTTTTTTTTTAAAGCTTGCCCAATCTGGCCTGTAAATTTTAAAAATACACGTCCATAAACTTACTTACATGCCCCAGAGTGTGTCTGTTCCAATTGTTGTCACAGGCTGGGATGACTGAATGACAGTGACTCTTAGGAGGTTAACTTGCTTGTTAACTTTTCTCCAAGCAAGTAAACTGAGGAACTGAAAACTGTTGATTCAACAAATGCACGGGGCCAGGGCATGACATTTTTTTGGGGGCATACATTTTGAAACCAGTGTTCCCATTCACAGAGATGTGACATAAATCATGTGATAATACAGTGTTCTCTGCACAGAGCACCTAACTCGTTAACTCTGAACTGAAGAGGTAGTTATGAGAAAACATTTTTAATGTTTCAAACAAGCCTACAAAATGTGTGTGCTTGAAGTGGGACGGTCATGCTATTCAGCACCAGGTTCAGTTTCCAAGGCAGGACAATTGCTCACACTATAGGTTTGGCCAGAGCAACCACTCTGAAAAATTGAACATGCGTGGGCGAGCTAAGACCTATCTGCTTCCAAGAGAAGCGTGGTAGGGCTGAAGCCTGACCCTTAAAGAGTAGCAGAAGCCATACTATGCTGCATACCATCTTTTCTGACTCCGCAGTCAGAGAATGGATCAGCCTGGCTTTGGCCCATTCTGCAAATTTTGTCCAGACCTGATAATTTAAATGCTGAGGCGGAGAACTCCGTCACCTCAGCAACTAATGCAATCCTGCTTCGAGTAACCTCAGGTACCTGGAACCTTACCCTTTCAGCAACATTCAGTACAAGTTTGAGCCTGGCTAGCTAAGGGTGCCAGACTCTGCTAAAGAAGGCCCTGCCTCACATGCATCCTCCTATGTCCTTCCACTGAAAGGTCTAAGAGATCTGCAAACTTTCTCTCTGAGGCCACTGAGGGGTTATAAGAATCCAATCCCTCCATCCCCCATTTCCTGGACAAAGGTTTCTAGCACAGCAATCGGCAGGAAAGCACAGAGGAGGACCCGATCCCACTGGATGGTCATGGCATCTGTCAGCCACACTCCACTATCAGGGCTCCTGGAGTAGCAGTGGTCCATTTATTTCAATGGTTTGACAATGGGCACGGAAGACCCAAGCGAGACATAATTTGACTGAACAAAGTTGTCAGTCCTTGAGAGATTCTTTCTCACTGCTTTACCAGCCTACCTAGGTGTTTTCTTTAATGGTAGGAATACATGCGGAGCAGATTCTGCTTCACCTAATCTAGCCAAGGACCTGCTTTCCTGGATCATGGAAGCTCTCCAAGTTCCCTCTGATGTGTACAACTGCTGTCAGTTTAGCTACCTCACTGTGTAATACCTTGAGAGCATGGAAAACTGCCATCTCCTGAAGGCTGAACTCCAATGAAGTCACTCCCTGACCAGCTTTCGTAAATGGACCTGGACAGCAGAATACCTCCCCAACAATGCAGGCTGGCATCATCTGGATTACAGCCTGCTCTGAGAAGTTACAGGCTGGGATATTTGTAAGATTATTGGGGTAGGGGAGGAAAAAGTGGTAGTGATACTCTAGTAGTGGGCTATGATTCCAAGGACCAGATCTATGCAGAACATCATCATCCTCCCCACTGCAGACACAGATCCAACATGGAACTCTAGAGCAGCAAGTCGATCTCTGCCATCAGAGACTGGACCCTCTCACCTCAGAGATGAAGACCCTTCTCATATATGTCTGAAACCCTCTCCCAAAAATGGGTAGGTTCTGTAAGGCTTGAGAGCTTGTCTCCCAGTTGTTCACAAACTTGTGATTCTGCAGTCTGGATGAAGAGTGTCTTGAACGGCTGACTCCAGGTCTTTCCTCAGAATAAAGCTAGTCTTCCAGGCCAAGTGTGGACCCAGATTCTCTGCAACTTTAGATGGACTGCTCGACCACCATGATCTTGGTTAAGACCCTGGAAGCCAAGGCTGAAGAGAAGAAGCAAACAAAAGTGTGGCACACTGTTTTGGAAAATCCCTAAGGGCCAGGACGAATGGGGAATTGTCTCCTGCCTTTGTTTTGTATCACTAGCAATGCAGATGGTGAGCTAAATAAAGCCATCTTCTTAAGCCGGCCTGGTGGCGAGCGGCTGAGGCGCTGGCGCCACCTCAAACCACACCTGCGACTGGTTCTGGAACAGACTTGGGTCGCTGGGGGAGTCGGCAGGGGCGGGAGGATTGGCGTCCTAGGACTCTCCTCCCGGGGTGGAGTTAGGGCCATGCCTGGCTCTGCAGCTACCCCTGGTGGAGACCGGGGCACTCCGAAAAAGCGGAAAAATGGCATTCAAGCAACCGGATGACGGCCGCCTGGATCCCCGCCTCCATGGAACCTCCGAAGCCAGGGAAATACCAATCCCAGCAGCATCAGGGCTAAGAGCAAGAATGCCTGAAGGCAATTTCTCCGGAAGGAGGGGAGACCCGTCCGACGGCGGGTTACGCCGGGTTACCCTGGTCGGCTGCGATCTGGGATTAGTGGAAGGACGCCGAGGGTTCAGAATGGAGAATACGGGTAGTCCTTGGCAGAAGGAGAGGCCGCCTGATGCAGGGGGGGCGAGAACAAATAATGCGCAAAAAAAAAGCCATCTTCTAAGCTTGAAATTTGTCGTCAGACTAGTAATTTTCCAAACAGTGTGTCCTGCTTCTGTTTTGCTGCTTTGTTTTCGGAGTGGGCTTCTCCACGCAGATGCACCAGAGCTTCTTCACGAGCGATACCTATTTCCGGTTTCTGTCAGACCAAAGGGAAGAGTTTGGTACTGTAAATGTTTCCTGTTCAGCACAAAACAAAACTTCCAAGGACGAGGGAAATCAGGATACTGACAGGGTTTGCATCAGCATTAGTAAAGTGGAGATCAAATTTAATTTCTGCTTCTAAAGCTGAATATCAGGCTGGAAAATCTGGGGTTTATAAATATGCTAATATATCTTTTCTGCCAAAGCACAGCTTTTATTTTTGTTTTTTATTTTGTGGTTGGGGGGCAGGGTTGGCTTGCCTTGGGTGTGTGTGGGGGAGGAGGTAACTGTGCATTTGGGGGTGGGTTGGAGGATGTTTTTTTTTGGGGAAGGGGTTGTGTGTGTGGGGAAGGGGTTGTGCTTACATATTTAGGTAGGCGATACTACTAAACATGTCATAATTATGCTACAAGGTGTTAGGACTCTTGGCTCACATACATAGTGAATATACACTTCATTTCTAGCCATCTTTCTCTGGGGTATTCAGATTCTTAAGACTGTTTCTGTTCATATAGTTATTTGATTATATACTGACTCATTTTCTGACTCTATATCTGACTTTTTAACTTTCAACATTTTAAGATGCATGATCTCATTTTCTAGGTGGTCCTCGAGATATATTTTTTTAAATTGGCAATAATACTGACAACTGATACTATGTTATAAAAATATATATATATTGTCATAGCACTGTAGGTCTTCATGTTTATGGAATGTGTTAACTGGTTGAGAGTATAGTTGAGCACATATCTCCAGATAGGTTTAATTCTGTATGAACGTTTTAAACAGTTGTTCATACAAGGTACATTTTACTTATTCCCATACATACATTTCTGTTATACAGTTTTTGTTTTTCATGACAATACTATCAAGTTTTAACTTGGACATTTGTGGTATTAAATCTAAAGGTTTTGCTTTTAATTTTGAATGTATTCTCATAACACACTCATTCATCAATAATTTCAGTTAGAGGTTTTGTCTACTTAAGTGTTGGCTCATCTATTTTTTATGTCATTTGACCTTGGAAAGATTCTCAGCAGTAGCAAGCTAGTGGAATGCTTTTCATTCCATTCAAATCTGTGTTTTGTTGTTTTTGTAAATAGGTACTTTAAACCAATGAGAATTTTTTCTGTTTTTTATGTATGATCTGGTAGTAACAGAATGTGACTCTCTGAACAACTGTCACAAGTCTCAGGAAGGACCTGGTTGGTCAAAGCTTAGACATTCTTTTCTTTTTGTAACATCTATGGTGGTCCAATAAAAGGTATCAGACCATTTGCTTCTGATCAGCTTTTATTTGTGCTTCAAAACCCCAGAAACACCTTTCAGATTTCAGTAGGGGTTAAAGCAATCCCTAATGGAGGTAGTTCTGCTTCTCTTGAACTCAGGTATTTCCAGGGCCAGACCAGCTGGATGAAGGATCAGACAGTTTTCCACCTAGACTGGTTTACATGTTCAAGTGTAGCACTAGACAAAAGTCTCGCTTTCTTCAGGACAAGGGCTCCTGGAAAATCAGGTTTCAGAATGTTTCCAGCATACCATGCAGCTCAACTGGCTCGCACAAGGTTTGACCTCGGTTATTTTTTCCACTAGGCCACAGGACAAATCGATTAAAACAAAAATGGCATTCGTCCACAGAAGCTTATGTAACTCATTAAGAATTAGTCGTATATACCAAAAAGTTGTACTGTAATGACTTTACTGTTTTATTATTGGATTAATTTGTAATGTTTCTGCACTTGGACCCCACTGGAAATGAGCTTTAGCTTAACTGAGTTATCCTGGGGAACCTGGCCTGGCGGGTTTGTGCTCCTAAACCAGGAGCGTCTTTTTTCTGATGCTTACCCTGGTTCTTATCCCACCTTCTTTGGCGGCAAAAGGCTGCTTTTTCTGTCCTGTCCGTACATAGAGCAGACATCCCTTAAGGCGCGCCACTCCCCTACAGCCCTGTGATAATGTCTTTGGCATCACCATAATGAGGACGGAACCCTAAAGGGCATCCAAAAGAGAAGACTGTACATCTTGTGCCAGACCTGTCTACCGTAGCCAGGAAAGGCGGCAGAGGCAGATCCTCGTGGCTGCCCTCTAGCCACTTAGTTTACGTTTTAATGCATGACGGCAAGAGGACTTTCCCCATCCTGACCTTTGTCCAGAAGCTTTTTCCTAAGGTTTCGGCCTGACTTCCAGGAGGTCCCTTTCCAGGTCTTAAAGAGATGCCTTCTGGAAAGCAACCATGTGGGAGACATAGTTGAGGGACCGAATGGCGCAAGAGGAAGAACAGTAAATCTTCCGGTCCAACTGACAGAGTCCTTGTTTGGAGGAGAGGAGCTCAGGTGTTTTGGTTGAACTGACGGTTGTGAGCCCATGATCACCATGGAGTCAGCCTTTGGATGGGTGGTGAGGTGCTGAATCCTTCCGGGATAATAAGTACGATCCGCCTTTCGGGAGACCGCTGGAATGGAGGACGGCTGTTGCCATACTGTGGTCACCAGATCTTCATGAGGGCCCATCCATGGAGGGATGGGGATGGGATCAAGTAGTGAAATACAGGTGCTCCGCGCCAGTCTCTTGCGCTGTGGCACCTCTTCGAAGGCCAGCCTCCTGCTGCCTAGATTGTCGTAAGAGGTCTCCCAAGGAAGGGTCCTCTGGAGGAGATTCTGGTGACTCTTAGGAGGGACCTCAACAGGAGATCTGGAACCAAGGCTCGGAATCAGACTCCGTGTCGGAGGGCTCACAACCACTGGGGATGGAAGGATCCACCCAGCCGATCCCACTATTAGAGCACCCAAGCTCTTCTGGGTGGAGGCGGGGCCCTGGGTAGGGATATCCCCCACAGACTGCCTGATCTCCATGAGGAGCTGGGTTCTGGCAGTCTGCCACCACTGGGGCCGACTCATGGTCAGGCACGGTGGTGGCAGAGACTGAAAACCCGGGTAGCCTGGGTACTGCCATAAGGGGTACTGAAAGCCCGGCAATGCTTGAGTATAATAGGAGTACCCAGGGTATCCTGCATCGAGCACAGAGCCTGCATCGCTACTGCAGAGCCGACGGTGGTCCGCCCGGGTGGCGAGACAAAGGGTTCAGGAGCCAGGAACCTGCCTAAAGGAACTGGTCCTACCGGGAGGTGCCAGAGCGCCATTAGGTGGTGTGGGATCCGGAGAGCCCCAAAGGTCCGGGAGGAGGAGGCTCATGGATGGATCCCCAGTCGGCGACAGACTCTTGTCCAGGGAGGCGACGAGACCTGGCGAGGGGAAGTTCCGGAGGGACCCCAACAAAGGTCTCTATGCGATCCTGCTGGAAGAGAAACTCAGGATCGGGTGGAGAGTCCCTGGGGCGAAGAACTCGGTGGGATGGCGGAGTCGGCTCTGCCGCTCACTCTATCAGTCATCAGGGGCCAAGCTGGAGCCTGGACGGGAGATGGGGGTGTCAGGCGGCGAAGGATGAGCCGTTGTCCGACTGATCGGACTGCACCGGGCTAGTGGAGGTTGGGAGACCGCCGCTAGACTGACCGCTGGAGTCAGGCGCCTTCCGACAGGGTCGAGAGGTGGCTTATCAAGCAAGCAGAGAGGAAGACTTTATTGAAACCCTCCAGAGAGGCTACTCACTGCTGCCCGCTTCACCTCGGAAGGAGGGGGGGAGAAGGTGCCCGCCCAAGAGGGACGGGATACCAGAAGGAGTACTCATGGTTTTGGGAGGCCTCCCGCATGGCGAAGGACTCTGACCCAGTGCTTCTCCTTACTTTTCTTCTTTCTCTGGGCCAGCGACGACTACCTTTCCCTCAATTCCTGGAGCTCTTTTCCATCGTCGCTAGTCGTCAGATCAGGAGGTGGGCCTAGAGGGTCTGCTTGCGCCTGGTTCAAGTTGCCTGGTAGATGGGGCACTCCTTGGTGTTGTGCTCGGAACCTAAGCACAGGAGGTGGTGGGAAAGGTCGTCCCTTTGCAGGATTTGGGCTCCGCACTTTGAGCACTTCTTCTTTGGTCCAGAAGACATTAATTGACAAAAAATTTTGAAAAAATGTTTTGAGGCAAAAGAAAACTTTGACTAATGCGGGCCTGATCACTGTTCTACTCGTGGCGAACATACTGAAGCGAGGGGGAAAGAACTGGAGATGGCGCGGGACCGCCTCTTTTATAGTCGGGCTGACGCTGGGAGGTCCCCTCATGATGATTGCTATCTACAAGTTTGCCACTGAACCTGACACCAGGGGGCGTAGTCCTATATGTGAAGACCTACTGCAGGAAACCTCTCAAGTAAGATCTGATTTATATATACACAAGTGCTGTCTGACCTCATGAGTGGTGTAAGCCTTGAGTGAAGAGTCTGAGGTCACACTGCACGAGTACTGAAAAATAAATAAATAAATAAAATCACATATGGTCCCTCAATGTTTCCATAATGCTGGCATTCAAGGGTAATGAAGTCACCATTTTTGACATCAGGTGAGTGAAACATAATTTTTTTTTTTTTACTTTATTCTTTATCACTCTTGCCTGCTCCCGGAGACCTCTCCTTCCTTCCTCTCAACCCCCGTTCCATCTTCGGGATCTGCCCCTAGAGTGCCTCCTTTCCTCCTCCTGCACATTGGGGTCTGTCCCTCTTTGGTGGTCTGGATGGTACCGAGGGCTATCATCTAGGCCGCGGGAGTGTTTCCGTTTTCTCCCTGGTTTCCCCTCACCTCTGGGGACGTGAGCGCTAGGGCGTCGTCCCGAGTGGTGTTGCATGCTAGCGCCGCCCAACCTCTCATGCCGTCGGCGTCCCCCTCCCAGCTCCGGCGAGGCGGGCCGCCTCCATCCTTCAGTGCCGGTGCTTCCACGGCTCACGAGGGATGCAGAACGCGAGAGCGTTCTGGTTCCCACTTGAGGAGGAGAGCATCCGCTGGGACGCCAATCCTCCTCTCCTTTTCCACCCCGCCACCCGGTCTGGTCGCCGGCGAAGCGCAAGGTGTGGCATCCAGTGCCTCAACCTCAGCGCCACCGGGCGGCCAAGTGAAACATAATGATGAGTAACACTGCCTTAAACTCGGGAGGGGCTCCTTTTGAAGTATATAGAGCATTTCCAAGGGCTGGGATGAGTATCAGCACTCAAAAATTAAAACATTTAAAATACGGTGAGTAAAACAGGCCAGTTCTTACCTTTATCTGGAGCACTGATCCTCTGCATATTTGATTTATGCAATAGGGAAAAATTAGTAGGGGAATGAAGATGTGGTTTTAATTTTTTAAATAAACTGGAAATTGTTGTGGACTTTACTGTGCTCTACTGTGTATTGGTAAACTTATTTCGTAGGCTGCTAGGGGTTGTCATAGATGCAGTGTGTTGTTCTGATGTGCAACACAGACATCTGATTTCACTGGTGAAGAGCGTGAGAATCAGACATTTGGCTCAAGATAGTGGTTGCTCTTAGCGAGCAAGAGGTAGGAGCACTGGAGCCCTGGCGTCCCAGCTCCAGCTCAATGTGACTGCTAGCTGGTGAAGAGTTGTGGCTCTTTCTTTTCTTTCCTTTTTTAAATTTAAAAATCATTTCAGGGCAGGCCTTTCTAGTGTGCTGTGCAATGAACTTATGTTTGAACAAGCAGTACTTTAAGACAGAGAGCAAGCAGCCATCACAATCTGAGGGTGAGAGTGACCATAGTTTGGGAGGCCATTATACAATGATAAAAAAAAAAAGTGTTTTTGTTTTTTTTGTTTTATTTAATCCATGGTTTTGCGATGTATGCTACGGAATGCAAGCACCAGAAGTACTGAAGGTAACAGCCAGCTGCAGCAGACATAAAGCCTATGTACTGGGTGGAAATAAAAAGAAGGTAGTTTATTTTTAGAGAAAAAAAAGTTTGCTATAACAACTGGTTTGTTTGCATCTGGGAAATGGATCAGGCGTAATCCATGAATCAGGAAAAAGTCATTGTCTTTTATACTATGAGGTTAAGGGGTGGAAGCAAAGGCCGATTTCAGTGCATGAGCTGAGAAGAAAGTAGTGCTGGCAGGTGGGGGAGGTGATGGATGAACTAACTATATGTACAATCGGATCATGACACACTGTGTATAAATGTAGGATTTTATATTTATACATATATCAGCTCAATTAAATGGTTTTAGCAAATGGGTTCTGTGTCCTCACCTATTGCGTAAAGACAGAACATAATATAGACAAGAAAGAAAGAAAGACAGACAGAGAGAACACCATGGCTCCGAGGATAAAAAGGCAAATATCAGTGATATTTCTGCCACTACGGGATCTAATGAAAATAGCACTAATATCTCCCTTGTGCAGTTTGACCTTTTCATATATTTGATTTATGCCATGCCTTTTACTATACAGTAGCAAGAAAAATCCTGCATTCTGACTGTTCAGTGGCCATCTTAGACACCGAGGTTATCCAGCACAAATTCATTGTCTGAGAGGTGAGTCAATGGCGAGTGGCGCTCCTACTGCCTCCGTTGCCATTATGGACCTAGTAAATAAATGGACCTGGAGTAAGACAAACACAGATCTTCTCACGCTAGGTGCTCACAGCGACAGAAATATCACTGACTTGCTGTTTCATCCTCAACAGTCAGCTGAGGAAGACAAAGAGAACCTGTTCAATCATTACACAAACAGCCGAATGAAAAGTACAACTTACAAACTGTTTGACCTCCGTGGTGGGAAAATAATGGAATCAATGTTAAGGAAAGGATTAAGCTAGATCTTGAGGGCGGGCACAAGACCCATGGCAACATGGATTCACAGCAGGAAGGTCTTGCCAAACAAATCTGATTGATTTTTTGATTGGGTGACTAGGGTAGTTGATCAGGGAGGGTGGTACACATGATCTATCTAGATTTTAGCAAGGCATTCAACACGTCCCATGGAGGCTAGTAAACAAGTTGGGTAGCCTGGGACAGGGTCCAAAGGTGGTAAAATGGGTCAGGAACTGGCTGAGCAATAGGACACAGAGGGTGGTGGTAAACAGAGTTCAATCTGACCGGGGGTTTAGCCAGCGGGTGCCACAGGATTCAGTGCTGTGGCCTATCCTCTTTAATGTCTTAATAAGCGACATTGTGGAGGGGCTGGAAGGGAAGGTATGCCTCTTTGCAATTACACTAAGATCTGCAATAAGGCTGACATTCAGGGGCGGGGAATGAGAAGAGACCTAGGCAAGTTGGAGGAGTGGTCAAGAGCATGGCAGCTTGGATTCAATGCGAAAAAGTGCAAAATCATGCATATGGGGCACAAAAATCCATGAGAGGAATACACGATTTGGGCGGGAGAGACAGATGACAACCAAACTGTAAAAAGGATCTGGGGTAATCATAACAGATGACCTAAAGGTAGCCAAACAACGTGAGAAGACTGTGAGGAAAGCCAGAGGGATGCTGGGGTGCATAGGGAGAGGTATCCCCAGTAAAAACAGGAGGTGGTGATACCACTGTACAGACATTTGGTGAGACCTCATCTAGAGTACTGTGTT
Source organism: Neoceratodus forsteri (assembly GCA_016271365.2). Lineage (NCBI taxonomy): Eukaryota > Metazoa > Chordata > Ceratodontiformes > Ceratodontidae > Neoceratodus > Neoceratodus forsteri. The sequence continues at coordinate 1,420,296,945 of CM057450.1, forward strand.
CGGTTCTGGGCCACATCTCCAAAAGGACAAAGACAAAATGGAGGCAGTACAGAGAAGGGCAACAAAATGGTGCAAGGACTGCATCAGAAACCATATGAGGAGAGAATGAAAGACCTGAGTATGTATCCCTGGAGGAAAGGAGATAGTGGAAATATGATAAAACATTCAAGTACCTCAAGGCATAAACAAAGTTCAGGAGGGCAGCATTTTTCAGTAAAAGAGATGTGCAAGAACAAGGGTCACAATATGAGACTTGGGGGGACTCAAGAGCAATGTGAGGAAGTATTTTTTCATGGAAAAGGTGGTAGATGCTTGGAACAGCCTCCTGAGGAGGTTGTAGGGCAAAAACAATAGGTAGATTCAAGAATCGTGGGATAGACAGAAGGCTACCTACGGTAGGAAAAGAGAACATAAGCAGCAGTTCAATTAGGATCTGAAGTTTATGCAGTAGGTATGGAAATGGGCAGACTGTGGGCCAAGTGGTCCTTATCGCCATCAAATTCTACTATGTTGTATAAAGAACAGAGCAAATGACAAACTTACTACCACTTATAAGGTCATTATCAGGTGTGATTAGGTTTGGAAGTTGAAACACCACTAGGGTGCAGTGTTGCACACAGAAACTAATATGGATGTACCAAAATAAAGGGGATGTACCACAGGAGATGCAACAGGTGGAAAAATGACTTTTTGTGCCCTTTTTTTGTTTGTTATGAGTTTTAAAAACAATGTTTTTTTTTTTTTTTTTTTTTTTTTTGGGGTTTTCTTGGGTTTCTCATGTTCCCTCTCGGAGCCCCGACACATGGCTGTACATGCGTGTGGAGGCGCACCTGGAAACCAGCTCAGCTCCTTCCGCTGTATTTACCCGGGCCTCCACCAGTGGGAACGGAACATATGGGAGGGTTGACCACCCACCCACCACCCCCGGGAGAGGAGATCAGCCTGACGGTATGCTCAATCCCACCCCCACCCCGGTCACCGCATAGCGCAAGCTGTGGCATCCAGTGCTTTCAACCCCTCAGCGCCCACCGGCCGGCTGCTCAATATTTTTTTTTTTTTCTCAACTCAGAATAATTCTGGGTACAATAAAAGAAGGCAGAAGCAAAACTGCCAGCAAGACAAAGTACCTACAACATGATAGTGAGCTTCCCAGTAGTCCTAGCTCCATTCAGAGGGCGATGGTAGGTAGCAGTGGTACTCTACAGAGAAGATATTCAGGAAGAACTTGCAGTTAAGGTAAACAACTTTTCCAGCATCCTGAATCATTTTCTCTAGAGTCCCACTGAGTACCAAGCTGCCCCTTTCTATGAGGAGGAACCTGTTCACCCTGAAGCCAATACTAACAGTCTCACCCCTCTTCGTGAGGGAAGAACACCTGTGCTAGGGGGCCCTTCTTGGCTCGGCAGAAGCGAGGATTGATTGGATACAGACAGTGGCTCCTGGGGTGCAGGAGCATGAGGGTCCCTGACAACTGCTGCCTTAGCTGAAGTGAAAAGAAATTAGCCCCAGAAATGGGAACTCAGCACCTTTCACTGGGCCAATGGTGCTAGCAACGCAGGCATCGCCAGAACAACTGTCTGATACAGATGGCAGATCCAACAGTCCTGGAGGCCACCTCACTGGTATCATAAAAGTCCATGACTGGTATCTTGCCATCTCCGGGTCCAACAGACACATCTATGGTCACCTAGTGACTTCACCTGCAGGCACCGCAGCAAAGCAAGCTATGCCTACCAGCCTGGCGGCTATGATGGCGTTGTGCCTGGTGTGAGGAAATAGTTTGCAGTGATCTGGTCAAGATAACTTTTTCCTACATAGTGCATCAGATCCTCAGAGTCCTGAATGGGAGGTCAGTCACAGATGGGAGTTGTGACCCAGCCCAGGTTAAGAAGACTTGAAGCCCCAAAGACAGATGAGGTATAGCCCGAAAGATCAGGTGGGGGCACAATACCAAACCAGGAAATCCCTGGGAGTGGAAGAGCTGGTGGGGCGCCTCCATCCATGGCCCTGTTTCAGGGAGGATTGACACAAGAGTCAGTACTGGGAACCCAGAGGAGTCACAATGGCAGGTCGACACGATCACAACTAGTGTAAACAGGATTGCCAAATTCCTGTAACATCCCCCCACAAACTTCTGGCAGAGAATGTACTCAACAGATGAGGCCAGGTGGAGAGGAGACTAGTTGTCCTCTGAGGAGGACACTGAGGGAGAGAAGGCACAGAAACCATCTGGGTGAGGCACAAGAAGTGGCCTAAACCGGCCATGTCTGGACTTCCTATACCAGGCCTCCACTGTGCTCACCAAGCACAATTCTGCTTCCACATTAGAGGCCCTGGGGCCTGAAGACGTCGGACAACCTATTCTATCAGTCCACTCCCAAGGCACTTGAGGCAAATGCCTGAGGGGGATGGGAAAACCTATTGAGCTGCAGAACCCACGTCTCAGGAAGGATGTTTAGGCTCTGGCAACACCTCGCCCCTAGGGGAGGACTGAGTGGAGACTCCTGCTGCTGGCATTCCTATGACGAAGGAGATGGCAAAGTGGTGGCCTGGGGGAGGACACCAGAACAGAAGGGTTCCATAATATACATTATGTTATGGTTAACAGTATATGAATGCATCAACATGTACAGTTATTTACTGATATATAATATCAACTGATCAATTCCATTTGGACATAATTAGGTTCCTAGCCCTAACAGTTTGAAAATGAACCACTTTCAAAGAAATTATATTTAGAAAGGGTATAACTCTGGAACAGCTAGAACTAGGAACTTAAATTGTTTGTAATGAATATATGGAACCATGCCGATATGGAAGATCTGTTGATACAGTTTCCACATCAATACGTGGTAATATGTAATCAATATACAGTTCTTTATGTTTCTGAAGTAACATGGAGAATACCAATTTTATCCTATCGCCATAAATGGCCTGAATCAGAATGTAACATTTGTCTTCACAAGTGAGGAGGACAGGACAATAACTCACAAGGGTTCCTTTGAGATCTGTCTAATGTGGAGTTAAAATGGCTAAAATCAAGATAAATTATCTTTTTTTAGAATGTTTCAGTGGCTAAAATGTATCTGTATGGGTTGACTCCCACCTCCATTGTAAAAACAGGAACTACATAATGGGCTGTAGAAGAATAATACATCAATCTCCACCAGTGAGTGCAGGGTACAGCGTAGCACATTGTTACGCAAAACAGGGTTGATGCTAAGAATTGTTGCAGTAGACTAACCATTTTTTTTTGAGCGAGTTCATGCCACAGGAAACTACACAAGTTAAAAAAAAATTTAAAACTTGTAATTAATCTATGCCAAGTGCTATGTATTCTCATGGTTTGATTAGAACACCACGCATGAAGTTAGTAATTAATTTGTCCAGCTTCTTTATTATCAAGGAGTGGTAAGAGCCATAACTCAAGAGTGGTGACAGAATGCAATCCATTACGAAGCTGTAAGGGTCAAGGTGTTTTCTTAAGAGTTCAAGGGAATTCCAGTAGAACCAGGCTCCAGGACTACTGCTAGTTTAAAAGGGTCTAACAGGAGTTGCACAAAACGTAAAAAAAATTGCCACAAGAAGAAGGCCTTGGGGTCTATCTAGTCTGATCTGTTAAGCTGTGCATGCCCCAAGCAGGGGAATCATGTCTAATCCCCAGCCCCCCCACACACACACACACACTTGAACAGCCCTCTGTGACTAACCTATCCCTATTTAGTAAGGAATTTGGAAAGATCCTTATTAAATGTGGTAGGCAACACTATAAAACACAGTTAATTCCTGTGTCCATGTTCGTGTTCTTAATTATACATTCCAGCATTCCAACCACTGAGTATTCTCTGTCCACAGGTAGTCCAGCAGTTAAATGCTAGCAAATTCGAACACAAGGAACTGAAAATAAGCGGAATGAAGTTAGTCACAAGGTGCAAAATCTAAACCTAGGTCACATGATATAGAGACCAGGCATTAAACAGGTTTAAGTAACTGGCAACAGCCTACGGCTAAATGCGGTTAGATTTTGTATCGGGCTGGTAACATTTTCCTTTAAAGTAGACCTGCTGGCTCGTGCTAGAAGAGGTAACCTTTCAATAAGTACACCAACTGGGCCAGTGGATTTTCTCTGTCACTGGCATTTGCTAGTGTTTTTAATACTTAAATTCGACCCAGGAAATAACCAGGTTTGAAAAAATGCAAACCAGTTCACAAACTGTAGGGACATCCAATCAAACACAACCTGCTTAGAATATCGTCTAAGGATCTAAGAGCTCATAAACCTGTGCCAGCATGCCTTCTGTTTCTAGAAACATATATTGCCAGGGAACAAAACGACTCATCCAGTCTGATACTATAGGCCAAGGGGCCTTTTATCTGTTCCAGCCATCCACCACCCTCTTTATGAAGAAAAACTTACTCATATCTCTTTTAACTCACCCCATCAAGGTAAAGTTAAGCCCCTAGTGACAGTAGTCTCATTTTGTTGTAAGCAGCTCTGCTGTATACCCTTGTTGTCCCCTCTCCCTTCTGGTCTCCGGGAGTACGTGTTAGAATCTTGGGCAGGATCACCTCCTATACATTCCAGCATTTAGCTGGCCCTCACATATGCTTTACTGCACTCAGCTTCTGATTTTAGGCTACTGTCCCATATGCTTTACTGCACTGAGCATTTAATTTTAAGCTATCACTAATGATAAGCCCCAAGTCTCTCTCTCTCTCTCTCTCTCTCTCTCTCTCTCTGTCTGTATTACCCATATCCCATCAACAGAGTACTCTTTACTAGGATTCTTCCTCCTATGTGCATGACCTTGAACTTCTTGGTATTAAATTTGAGTTGCTAGATGTTCAACTAATTTTCTAGCCTCTCCATATGCCTGACCATATTCCTTACTTCCTCAGCGCTATCCACCCTTGCAGAGTTTAGTGTTGTCAACAGGCATACTCTGCCACCGACCTCTTCCCCACGATTGAGATGTAAATGTTGAAACTTTGAGTCCCAGAACAGAGTCCTGGGAACCCCACTGGTGATCTCCTTGACTACTAAACATTTGCCATTTTAGACCACGCTCTGGGTCCACTCTTCTAGCCAACTCCATATCTATCCTGCCAGTTTTCTCCCTATCCTCACACCACAGCTTTTAAACCAGTCTCTGGAGTGGCAGAGTCAAGAACGACCTTACTGAGTTCAGATAAAGACCATCCGCCACCTGTGTCTCTGAAATAACTTGAAATTATTAAATCTGACACAACTGTCCCTAACAAAACCATGTTGCCTTTTTCCTGCAATCCGAGGCACTCAAAAATCAGCTATTCACTCCTTGGTCTCCTGCAGCTCCACCCTATACTGGAATTCAGACTCACAGGCCTATATAGCTCCTGGGGTCACATCCTTAGCTCACCTCATATGTGGTGGCACCACATATGCCACTATACAGTCCCCAGGTACCACACCTGTCTGCAGGAAGCAACTGAACAAGTGCACCAGTTGCCCAGACAAAATCTGTGCCACCTCTTTTAGTAACCTGGGATGCAAACCTTTCAGCCCTGGGAATTTATTTACATAGAGGCTCTTGCAGCCCTCCTAGGACTTTGACTTCAGTAACGACTTGTACCTCCAACTTCGCTCCATCCCCATAAACCTGACCCACTGTTGGTTGGTTAGCGGACAATCCGTATCCACTGAAGACCAAACTGAAAAATTCATCCAGGGTGTTTTCCTTCTCTGTGTCATCCTCCACGACAGACAGACAGACACTTCTGGTCATCTTTTCTATACCCACCCCTTGGACTTGCCTTTCCTGCTTCGTGGCAAAAGAAAGTTCTGTGATTTTCAAGACCCTTTCTGCTATCCTAAGTTCAACATCTGCTTTGACCTCACTGACTAGTTCTGGGGCGATTTTTAAGCCGATTCACATACTCATCACTGCTCCGTCAGTCTGCTCCTTTTATGTATTTTCGGAAGGCTCAGTCCTTTCCCGACAGCCTCCTGACCTGTCCAATACACCAGAGTGGCCTCATATGCTTTTACACTTTCTGATATTTCTTACGCTTCCCTTGCTGCCCATAATGTCTCATTTTGTTTGTATAATAACCTCACATCTGCCTCCACTCTGAAACCACCTCTTTTCCCTTCACCCTGTCCTGATGTCACCCCTCAATCCATTGCAACCGGTGCTTCTGAAGCTGGGGACTAGCACCAATTAATCTGGTTTGTGCTCACTCAGAAAATACTTAATCTCAACATGTTTTGTGGTCGCTTGTCCCCAGTGGCTCTTGGTTGGGTAGTACAAAATCATGGATGATTCCTTCCTTAATCGCCTCACAAACCCACTGGTTCAGAAAACCATCCTGCATGGCCTTAAATTCCCAACTTTTCCTGCCTGCTACTTGGGTGCCCCAATTTACATCCAGGGCCAGGATTCACAAAACTTCACCCGGCTCAAACCCAGTTTTGCGCCGAGTTGCTACTGACAAAAGCTCCCTGTTTGTGCCAGGCCAAACTGTGTTTGTGCCGGGCAAGTGTGTGGAGGGGGCCAAGAGTAAAATGAGGGGACGGGACATGAATATCGGCGCTGTCTGATTCACAAAGCATTTGTCTCAGCAGGTCCCCTGTGCAGAGCAAATACTGCTGACCAGACCTCACCTTATACCACATGTCTAGTGGTCCCTCCCGCCACGTGATCCCATGCCTGAGTCACACAATATGACTTCTCAGTGATGTGGGGAGAGGGCTGGTTCATCTGAACGGCTTGCACAGTTATAGGGATGGAGGCGGACAGGCTGGGACCACTGGACACAAGGGAGAGTCATAGTGTCTAACTCAGCCACGGGATTGGGTGGGGAGGGTCTACTAGACACCAGGGATAACGTCACCGTATGTCAGGCATAGGTGCAGGTGGATCCACTAGAGCTAGACACCAGGGACAATGTTTAACAGGCAGGGCAAGGGATTGGGTTGGGGACAGACCACTGGACACCAGGAAAGATGTGTGTCCCTGGTGTCCAGGCAAAGATGTGCATGCACAGTGGTCCGGTGATCGTCGGAAGGGAACACTAGCACCAGGAAAATATATTTTTCATTTCGGACGCGATTGGTGGTGATGGGGGGTCCACTAGGCACTGTGGAAACTGACATACGGTTGGGGGGTTGAACACTAACCCTCGCAATTTATTTTTCATTTTGGGTCAGGGAACACCAGGAAAACTGATATACAACTATTGGGCCACTGATTTGGGGGGCGGGCGGGCGCTAAACTCCAGTGCAGCCTATGTAAATGGGCCCATAATAAGCATGCAACAGCCACATAGCACCTTGCATGCCCAATGGGCTTATTTACACTGCTGCTTTGTGAATTCAAATAGCGTGACCTGCACTGTTCATTGCAGCCTTCATACTCCTGACTGCAAGTCGGTGGCGCTGCTGGGGTTAGAGGTAGCAGTAATGGGGTTACCGCTGACTCAACTTAGCCCCTATTCACTGTCAGGATAGCGAGGTGTGCTATCCAACTGTGAAGAGCAAACTTAGCCACCAGGGCAACGAAGCGCAACGCGAATTCTGTGCTGTGCTTTGCTGTGTTTGTGAATCTAGCCCTAGGTAATTAAAGTCTCCCACAATGACAATATTAACTGAGCCTGCTGCCCTACTTCCTAACACAGGGCATTGCCTTTTTCAGTTGTCTGACCTGGCGGTCTGTGGTAAACCCTACCCTTAGACTTCTAACCTCACCACATTCAAGACTCCTGCTGCCATATCTTCAACCAACTTGACTGAATCCATGACAAATATATAGGACCCCCCAGCTCCTTCCCTATCACTCTTAAATAGGTCATAGCCACCTGGCATCGAGATGTCCCAGCTATGATGTTGCGGACACCAGGTTCCAGTGAGGGACAAGACGTGTAAACTCTATGAGGCCTCTATGGCCTGCAGCTCATCCATTTTCTTCCTACTCTCTAGTGTTCACGTAAAAACTTTAAATCCCCCTTCTGCTTCCCTAGTTTCTCAGTGTCTCTTTTGATGTCCCTCAGTAATCCCCACAGCATATGCCCATACTCTCTTTGCAAAACTCCAGTCAATCCTCCCAAGTTAAGTGGTGCATCCCATCCCACATGACTGTCTTCATTCAGAAAGTAGTGTCCATAATATTTATAGGAAACTGAATGCTGTGAAGTTACTTATCTTCTGTACAGTGAAGCCCTTGACAGTTCACTACACAGCGTTTCTGAGCCTTCTGTTTCCCAAAAACATAATGGTGGGCATTACTGTCTACAGAAACTGAAGGCATACTTCTGAAAATTTAATTCTTCGCTCCTGCCCATACACAGAATTCCAGTTCAGTCTTTCTTTACTAGTCCACCAACTCCAGTATTTTGCACAGACTCATGGATTTTTTTGGGGATTTCAGATCCAAAACGGTAAAGAAAAGCAGGCATTATGGTAGGACAAGGAATGAAACACAAGAATGTTTGCTTAAATAGAAGAAAATGAACTAGTGTGGCCAACAGATGGACGGGAAGAGAGGCATCACATTTACTAAGATAAAGATTGTGTTATTGCCAGTCAGAAATCTGTTATTGCCAATTTAAATCAGGGATTAGCAATCGTAACAAATACATTTTGAAAAGAAATATGCACTAAGTAACCAAATAAATGTAAGCGTCAATAATTAAAGGTTAAGACTACATTTTTCTTTGATCATTATCTTTAAATTAAGGGCAGAAAATAAATGTCTGGAACCCCAGCACTTGGGAAAATTGCTACACAAAATCCGCAAGGGTAACAGTACTAAACAGAGATGTCACGATATTAAATTTTGTAGTGATTATCACAATGATCTACAGCATTTCCTAATTTTAGGAAAAATATCTGATTTCAGATGGTGGAAAGTGGGGAATCTCAGTCCTGAGAGGAGCATGAGGCCACAGCAGCACACCAAAATGGTTTATCATGGTATATATTGCTCAGCATGGTGATTGCAATATTGTTTTACAACGATTATCGTGACTTGGAATTATCATGATATACTGTCATATCAGGTTTTCGTGACATCTCTAGTACTGACTCCAGTCAGTGAGCAAGCGTAGAATGCAATGACTACAATGCAGCAAACAGATGCCCCATAGGAAAGCCTTTGATTAATAATAATTGTTTCATGCTCTGAATGCAAAGCATTTAAAAGCAAAACGCAAGACCAGAAACAAATAATTTACAAGGCACTTAGAAAGTTACACAAGGCAACTAAAATTCACAAGCAGAAATATCCAATGCCATGATGATGAAATGGTATTGATGCATAGTGGAAGTGGTGCAGAAAAAACAGGCAATGTATCATTAGAGAATACATACATATGGGTGCACGGTTACCTTCTGTTTTGCTCAGCTTTGCTAAAAGACTAGTAGCAGCAGTATCTTTAAGGGTTTCTCTTCCTTCAGCACTGGAAGGAAGGTCCGGCTTTGCATCCTTCTCAGAAGCCTCCGCTTTCTCTGTAATGAAAGTTTCTTTAGCAGCAGCATCTGATGCAACAGCATCTTGAAGCAAAAGGCACCTCAGATAATTCTTCAAGTTTTTCTTTCTTCAATGTGACTGGTGCAGTAGCAAGCTCGTCTAAAAGCTTGGTGCTCTTCTGCTCCTTAACTTCATGAATGTCCATTGATGGCAAATGGGAGGTCCTGTCCTGCACTGCAGCATGGCTCAGCTCAATCGTTTTCTCAGCCTCAACAAAATCTCTGACAGTTTCTTCATGAACAACTGTCTGTGTTATTTCATGCTCCATGGTTTCCACAGGAGACTTATCAAATGTAGTACTAATTAAAGTTCCGAAACCATCATCTTGTACAGCAGCTGTAGACGGCTCATGATCAAATGGTACAGTCTCTGGCACTTTAGGTTCTGCATATACTTTGGAAAATTCTTCTCTTGTGTCAGTCATTAGGACAGGCTCCTCCAAAGCTTCTGCTAAGTTAGCAGTTAAGGATTCCATTTCAGCTGATCCTACAAAGCGCTCTTCTACCATGCAAGACGCTGCATCTTTTGAAGCCTCTATCGGAAGCTGGAAAAATTCCACACTAGCTGCTGTCTCAGTTACTGGAGACTCCATGACCATCTCTCTGCTTGTATGCTCGGGGGAAGGAGTTACCACTGCAGTTGGCTTTTCCACTGTATATGGGGTTAAACTTTGAGGCATGTCTTTGCTTTGTATAATGTCAGAAACTTTCTGTCCAACAGGTACATCAGATTGTTCGGAACCAAGTAATATTCCTTCACTAAGGTCAACAAATTTAGATGTCTGTTCGGTAACTATTTTTGTTGGCAAGGGCACTGCATGATCAGTCACTTCAGAAGAAACAGTTTCTTTTGTGGTCTTTGTTTCTTTTATTAGATCACAAGAAACAGACATATAAGGAGTCTCAGTTTCTTCATTAGTATCCTGCACATACGTAGCTTCATGAAGTGACGTGACGTCAGCTGGAGTTCCTCCCACAGAAGCACCCTGTACACCAGATAAAGGAACACTCAACTTTTCATCAATGACAGCAAATTTGTTAGACTCTTGTATAATCTCTGCATCCTGCTGAGCAGTGACCTCTGTGAAATAATCTACTGACTCCACTTGAGCTGATGCAGATGTTTCCATCCTGCAAGTGCTTACATTCGATGGAGATTCCATTATAATGTCAGGCAAAACTGGTGACTGAGCTGAATCGGATCCTTCAGGAGATGGTGGCAACATCATCGGGGCTCAAAGTGTCTTTGATGGCTCAGATAATGTCTGCACCAAATCCACTGTTGATTCATCAGTATTCTTTAAATAGATTACATCATGTAGGTCACCTTCATGTGCCCCTGTACTACATCTGGTGTAGGAATCTCAGATACATTTGATGAGAGTCTGCTGAACTCTTGACAAACTGTCTGGGGTTACAGCAGCCTGCTCTACACTAAAGAAAGGTTCCGATGATGCCATCACTATGGATGGTGCAGCATCAATCTGTTCTGCTTTGAATTCATCTTTCAGCTTGGCTCCTGGTGTTTCTGCCACCAGTGGAGAAAGGTCTTTTAAAGAGTCTCCAAATGATGTAGAAGGTTCAAATGTTGCAAAAGTAACATAAGCTTGAGGGGATTCTTTCAAGTGAATTTCAGGTGTTGCAGATGTGGACTCCAGAACTAATGTATCTTCCAGTTTTACTGCCGGCTGCCCAGAATCCTTTTCTGTCTGAAAATTCAGTTCATCAAATCCAGGCATTTTGTTTTCTGTAACTCCACAGCTTTCAGTTACAATCGCAGAGTCCCAGACTACATTCTTTATCTCGGTGCCGTAAGTCTTATTTTGTTCACCTGGCAATTCAGATTTTGTATACACTTCCCTGTTCAGTGTCTGCCCATTTTTCTCATTACTATCAGATATCACTGTGTCACTTATTTGTTTTGACCACTCTTCATCCATCAAGGAGAATTTCTCAGATATCGACTCCATTTACGGTAGGTGAACACTGCCTTGTTTCAAATCCTTTTCTAAGTCAGAACTGCCCTCACTAGTGTTTTCCAGTACTCCCTTCTCATTACTAACTTGCTCTAGCACTACCAGTTCTGTAGTGGGAGATGCTGTATGTCCTGGTTCAGTTTCCCTTTTTTCTTTATCACCTTCACTTCCACACGGAATTTCTAAAATCTCACATTTCAAACCCTCAGTAAGCTCTGTATATCCACCAGAAGACTGGGTAGGTTCCTCTTCCAAAGTACTTCCAGTTTTTTGAGAGAGGTCAACTGTCAGCAGCGAGGCAGACAAAGAAATCTGTTCCTCTAGAGAATCATCAGACAGAGAAGACAGAGGGAGAGCGAGCAGCAGTTTCAGGCAGCGTAGATGCAACATCTTCTTTGACTGTGGGCTCGGTAATATTTGGCTGCTTTTTAAAGTCCACTAAGCTTTCTGTGACCATGAACAGAAAGGAAAATAAAGACAATTTAAAATGCAATCCTTCAATGGAACTGAGTAACTTCATGCGTTGGACTTTTATTTTCAATTACACAAACCTGCGTATTTTCTTTGGGTATATAAATAAAATTATATATTACACAGCTAGACACTTATAAAACAGACTCAGTCTGACTACAATTTTTTTTTTTTTTTTTAGAAAACAATCAGCTAACAAATCCACTTTTAGCAAGGTGTGAATTACAGTGAACAGTGATAAAGAAACAAGTGATTGCATCCACAATCTACATGGCATGCACAGCTCTGGCAGTCGAGAGGAACAGAAAAACAAACATACAAACAGCTGTTTAATCTGAAAGGATAACGGATCACATAAAAATAACACGTTATTCTAAATAAAGTGTTTCAGTGGAATTTCCCTAGCAGACCTACATGATGTCATGATCAGCATGCAGAGGAAGGCTCAGTGAAGAAAATCTAACTACATATGGGGGATGCAAATAAGCCAAGGGTCCAAGAATCTTTAGAAAGAATAAGTTTCTCTAACATAGAAATAGCGATGATGCCATAAAACAGCTTTAACCATTCATCCAAATGAACTTGCTCTTAAGTTTTCTAGCAAGCATGGCAAGGCAAAGACTTATTCTTGGACCCATGGCAGGATCATGAAATGACCATTTAGGAGTCAATGTAGTAAAAAGAGTGCAACAGTGTCTCCCCACAGCACCTGAGCATGGTGGTCCCCATACATTTCCAAAACTGCCATGCTTCCCAATATGTTAAAGGAAGAGCCCTAGCCCCCACTGCAGTTATACCTAGGTACAGAACTGAGGGTTCAAGAGAAGAAAAATAAGAAAAGAGACAGAAATACAGAAAGTAGATGTAATTATGAGAAGAAAAGAAGAAGCGAGCAAGTGTGTCTGCGTGCCTTAAGTGCTCAACCTACACCCGCATCTCTTTCAGTTTTCAGGGAAACACTGGTGCAAGGTGAAGTACAAGACAAAGGCTAGCTGGAAAGACTTGCCTGCAGAGCGCATCAGAGGCGTAGATGCAGGAGGAGAAAGAGTCTCATCTGAAAAACAAATACAGAAGGGCTTCAGCAGCAGTAAAAACAACACCAAACAGTTGGAAGGCAAAAGCACACAAGTACAAATTGGTAATGATAAACAAAAAGGGGCAGGGTTAAATATTCACAGTGCGCACATTTCAAGATATGAACATAATCAGGAGCCCAAGGGGAAAAGAGATGCCTGATGGTATCGCAGTGTTTTGCTATGTAGTACACATTACTCACACGGCTATCATGGGTATAGTTTTCTTTGTTATTATATTCCAAGATAAACCACAAATGAATTTATTTTATTTAGTTTTGTTAACTGGGTTAGTGCGCTAGCCAAAGTTGACTATTTTCAGGCATGACCGGGACTATACATACATAAAATGAGATGAGATTACACAATACAAAGTCTATAATACAGGCACAAGTATATAGTATAGGTAGGTTAGAATACAGATCAATGGGTGAACCTGTTCCGTATTCAGATTTCAGAAACCCCTCACCCCCACCCAGATCTATTAAAACACTCCTTCAGAGATGCAGGCTAGATTAATCAATAATGGGGGGTGACTGGGCTAGAGACCATAACACATGAGTGGATCAATATCACTATGTGAGCAATAAGCCACTCCTGCGCAAGGGTGTATGCTGATTTAATGCGCACCTTGCTGCTGTAAGGCACAAGGCCAGCGGCAGAGTGCCTTATGCAGATAGGAGGCAGTATAGCGTAGTGGTTAAGGGCACTGAGCTGCAGACCTGGGTTTGAATCGCGGCCTCCACTTGCATACTGTGTGACCCTGAGCAAGTCACTTAACTTTCTTGTGCTGCCAGGTTGTACCTGGAAACAAACTTAAAGCTTACTGTCCCCCCTTTTCAGGCACATTATTAATTCAGCATCGTCCTTCCTGGCATGACCTTCTGCATGTGTAAAATGCTAAATGTTGACAAGAATAATGAACTACAGACAGGAAGGTTTTTAACATGGAAGAAACTGATGACATGCACATTCATTTGTTAAAGTGCTTCCTACTGCAGTTCTAACTCACTACAGATCCCCCTTGCTGTCAGGCTGTCCCATTAACAAATGGCTGGGCTGCCCCTACACGGGTTGTATGCAGCTCTGCTAGTTATTAAGCTCTTACAAAATGGACAGGGCCAATGCTGCATCTGACTGGCAGCTTAAGGACATTCCTGGTGCTTCACAAACCCATATCAAATTCATAATTTTATGCCAAGTAAAATGAAGGTCATCTGAACATAAAATCCACAAAAAAACACCCCCAAAAAAAAAAAAAACAGGTTAGCATGCTTGTTTTTTACATGATGAGTCTTAATCCCTCTTCATGGAAAAAAAAACAACTAGTAAGGGTCAGACTGTTATATATGATGACTGTTTTTTGGTGTCAACATAAATGTGAATGAAAACGTGAAACAAGGACACATCTTTGCCAGGTTTGCTTCTTGTCTTCTACAAATGCAACAATAAAGTAAATTACCAATACTGTGACACTCTCTTGAATGAACATTCTCAAAAATGTGGAAATAGTTGTATGTTACTCATTAAAAAAAAAAAAAAAAAAAAAAAAAATCAACATTTACATCCCAGATCATTTTTATAATTTTTTTTTTTTTTTATAGATATGAATATGGCTGGAAATACAGCAAACAAGCAAATCTAGGGTTGCCATGCTGCTTTTGGTTGTAGCTGCTTTCAAGGCTGCAGCATCAGAGGTAGTCAGCTCAGGGCAGAAGTAATTAAAACTCCCAATAAAAAATAAAACATGGCAGAACGTTATTCAGACAATTCAAAAATGCATGCATAATGACTAGGACTTTAACATAAAATAAAACAGTAAGCAAAGACACAAAACATGTACAGAAGGCACCTTGAATGATGCAAACAGCTGCAACTATGGGAACTAATTTCTCCTGCCATCCATATATATTCTTAGCTGAATGCGGCATAAAGATAAATCATGTTTCCTTATACAGTATTTAAGAACGTACTTGTGCCAGGAAACAGCCTTGAAAACTATTTTTGAAAGCATCAAAAAATTGGAATGTTTAACACATGGGAATGTCTAATTAAGAGCTGTTTTCAGGGCATGTCAGTAGTTTGTCTTAAAATACTTCCTGTTCAAAGTATTTTCATATAGTAGTGCTGTGGTGGCTCGATTTCTTCTGATGTAAAAGCGAATGTTGCTGGCGGCCTGCTGGCGCAGCGACAAGGCATCCATTGCGGTGCCAACATCCTGGGTTCGGTGACGGACTTGGGAAGTCAGGCGGCGGTTGGGGGAGAAGGACTGGCGTCCAGGGACTGCTCTCCTTCACCAGGAAGGAGGAAGAGTGTCTGGCCCTGCAGACCTCTGGCGGAGGCTAAGGGTACCGCTGCTGCCACACACTGGGGAGGGGCAGGCGCTGGCCATCATTGCACATCCCTGCCACAGGGCTCTCCACAGCAACCATAAATACAGGTTACTCACCTGTAACAGGAGTTCTAGGAATGGTATATGTTGTTCATCCACACTGTCTGGCAGGTTCCTTGCCGCTTTAAATCTTGCGGAAGGTCTTCAAGGTGGCTCCTCCCACCCACCGGGTGGTAAAACTCAGCTCCGCTCCATGGCGCAGATCTAGCCGCTGGAAGCCAGGTTGTGCGTGTGAAGCCGGGAGGGTGGGTGGGCGTGTGGATGAACAACATATACCATTCCTAGAACTCCTGTTACAGGTGAGTAACCTGTATTTCTAGGGACATGGATATGTTGTTCATCCACACTGTCTGGCAGACTCTAGCAGTTCTCCGGGAGGAGGGAGGCAAAGGCGCACACCCCTACTTAGGAGAAAGAGACTGGAGAACCGAGGCCCCAAAACCAGCATCCGGCGTGACTCAAGGTTGATGCGGTAGTGGGTAATAAAGGTATGTGCCAACTTCGGGTAGCAGCCCTGTAGATATCCTGGATAGGGACATCCCTGGAAGCAGCTACTGATGCAGCGGTATAGGCGGGTAGAATGAGCTCTTATCCCTCTGGGAGCTCCATGCCGCCCACCTATAACAGAGAGATCTATGCAGGAGGTGACCCACCTGCTATCGTCAGCTTGGCTGCAGGTCTGCCAGGTGCGGCTTCAGCCTAGGTGACAAACAGCTGGCGAACCTCTCCCGAACTTCAGCCATCCGCTCCTTATAATAAGCGAGCTCTTCTAGGGTCCAAAGTATGGAGCCTATATTGGCCTCCAGGTGCGACTGGGGAGAACACCGGCAGAGTCAACACCTGGTTAAGGTGAAACTCAAGACACCATCTTCGGAAGAACTTGGTAGGCGCCAGGACACCTATCCCTGTGAAGACCAGGTAAGGAGACTCGATGGAAGCGCCTGGAGCTCTCCCATCTTTCTGGCTGGCGTGATAGCCACCCAGAAGGCGGTCTTCCACTACAGGTGGGAAATATCGCACCTGTGCATCGGTTCGAATGGCTTGCCCATGAGCTTGGCCAATACCAGCAGTAGATCCCACAGAGGCAGAAGTTCTCGCACTGGAGGAAATGTGATCAAGGCCGCTGAAAAAGCCGCCAAACCATTTTCTCCTGCGCCATCGACTGCTTCCCGCCCCTCACCGCAAGCAGAGATGGCTGCTAGGTGCACCTTAAGGGTCATCGATCAAGCCCTTGCTGAGAAAGGGACCACAGGCAGTCCAGAATGCTTGCCAAGGACAGGCGGAAGGGTCAGGCCCTTCCCTGACACCAAATGGAAAATCTCTTCCATTTGAAGGCATAGCATTTCCTGGTCGACTCCTACGGGACGCCTCAACGACGAGAGGCCTCGTCAGAAAGACCCAAGGCCTGGAACTCTAGCCGCTCAGGAACCAGGCCGTCAGGTGCAGGGTTGAAGGTCCGGATAGAATACCGTCCCTGGTTGACTGAGATCAGGTCCGGGCGGGCTGGAAGCCGCCTCGGAGCCTGGAGCTGAGACTGAGGAGATCTGGATACCAGAACTGGCGGGGCCAATCTGGGGCTACCAGAATCACCTCTGCCTTGTCCTCCCTCGCCTTGAGAAGCACCTTGTGGATCAAGGGAAATGGGGGAAGGCGAGGAGAGGCCCGGGGTCCATGGCTCGAGAAGGCATCCCCTGCAGCGAGCCCTGCTGACGGGGGCGGGCATGGAAAGTCTCAGCTCGCATTCTCCCTGGAGGCAAACAGGTCCACCTGAGGCGTGCCCCAGTGGGAGAACAGATCTTGTACTACCTCCGCAGGAGAGGCACTCCTGAGAGCAGCCCTCATCCGGCTTAGGGAATCGGCCAGGGTGTTGGAGGCCCTGCCACGTGAATGGCTAGGAAATCCGCCTCAGGCTGTGCACGAGTGACCAAATGCGGACAGCCTGCACAGGGCATGGAGGCGTCCACCCTGGCGGTTTAGATAGTACATGGTTGTGGTATTGTCCGTCTGGACCTGAACCACTTGACCCGTAGAAACGGAGCGAAGGCGGTGAGGGCTAGACGAACCGCTCGAAGCTCAAGCAGGTGATGTGGCATCGGACTCCCAAGGGGACCAGAGGCCGTCGCTCTGTGCTCCCCAGATGGGCACCCCAACCCATCAGAGATGCATCGGTCGATAGAGAGACCATCGGCTCCAGGGCGGACGAACGGGATGCCCTCCTGCAGATGTGCGGAGCAGTCCACCACTGGAAAGCGCTGCACATCTCCTGGGTCACGTCACGGGCTGGTCCAACGGGTCGCAGCTGCTAGACCACTGGCTGGCCAGTCCCACTGAAGGGGACGCATGTACCAACAGGCCCAACGGACCACGCTGGTGCAGGCCGCCATGAGGCCCAGGAGGCACAGGAAGTCCCGGGCAGGCGTGATTGTCCAACCAGAAATGATTGGGCAAAGGAGGAAAGAACCTCGGCCCTGTCCGCGGGAGCCGAGCTCTGGCCCGAAAGAGTCGAGCTCTGCCCGATGAAGAGTATCACCTGCTTTGGTACAAGTTCGACTTGGCCTCATTGATGAGGAGGCCAATCTGGCGCAAACCTGGAGGCCCAGATCTCTGGACCGCTCCACCTCCGCTCTGGAGGGGCTGCAATCAGCCAGTCGTCCAGGTAGGGGTACACTCGGACCTTCGGCACCGCAGCAATGCTGTCACCACTGCCATGCATCTGGTGAAGACCCTGGGAGCTGAGAGAGGCCAAAGGGCATGGCCGGAACTCGTAAAGGATCCCTCTGCTCTGAAGCGGAGGAATCTCTGATGAGACAGACGGATAGGGGCGTGAAAAGCAGCGTCCTGGAGGTCCAGGAACAGAAACACACGCCTCGTACCAAGGATGGGATTATCTGAGCCAGAATAACCATCCTGAAGGTCCGAGACCTTAGGAACCTGTTCAGGTCATGCAGGTCGAGGATGGGCGTCAGTCCCCGTCCGTTTTGGGACCAGGAAATACCTGGACACAAACCCGGGTCTGGAGAAGGATCCACCACCTTCCTGATCACCTCTTTTTCGAGGCAGGGGCAATATTGACATGGCGGGCGACAGCGAGGCTGCGACCGTGGCCCCCGAGGCGGCGGCTCGAAAGGGTAGGGTCTGCTCGAGCTCCAGAGGCAGGCCCTTCCACCACCATCAACACCCAGCGGTCCGTGGTGACAGCGGACCAGGCGGAAAGGAAGTGGCGGGCCGTTCCCCAGGGGGAACCCAGGGAAGAGTGACAAGGTTGGGCGGCACCCTCAACCCGATCACTGGGCAGGCTTGGAAGAGGGACCGGCCGAGAACCTCCTGGGCCTTCCTCCTTGCTTCCTGTCGGAAGAAGCTGCGGGCTTGGGTTTGGGGCGTAGCGAGCCTGCTGCCCTGTTGCTGGTGCTGTTGGGCCGGTCGTGCTGCAGAGGCCAAGGACGAAAGGACTTATGCTGTTGTTGGCGGCCTTTGTCCCTCTGGGCGGAGGTGACCGAGTCTGGAGTGGCATCGGACTTTCGATCCACTGGAGGTGTCCCTCCACTCCAGGGCCGAAGAGTCAGTCCCAAGAGGGGCGTCCACCAACTTGTGCTGGGTATCTGCCGTGAAGGTGGATATCCTCAGCCCGCCCTCTGACATAGCCACCGTGGCGCTACTGACCTGGTACAGGAATCACCTATGTCCAGAGCTGCTGCTTGCCACCGCCCTACCTGGTCCCGCACCTGGTGGACCGTGGTCTGCAGATCAGTCGGGAGATGAGGAACAACCTCATCCAGGGAGCCCAAGAGGCGTGGGAGAAGTGTGCCATCAGCACGGCCAAGCTGGCCTGTCGAGGTCGAGGGAGGACGCTCGTACACCTTGCGCCCGGCAAAGTCCAGCTTTTGGACTCTTTGTCGGGGGCTTATCCACGTCCCGAGCGTTTCCAGAATGCGGAAGATGCTGTTGGTGACTAACCCCTCGGCAGAGAGGGTGCTCCAAAACCGGGCAAAGAGCGGTAGGGACCACATACTTCCTGGCCATCCTGGCCAAGGAGGCAGGACAGGAAGCAGGCCCTGCAAAGCTCCAAGGCTGGGCTGACAATGGCCTCAGCCACCGGAAAGGCCTCCGTGGGGATCCCTCGGTCCAGTATCTCCGTCAGGGATACTTGGACCGTTGGACATGGGCTCGAGCCGCATCCCTGTGGACTCCGAGATGAGTCGAAGCAGACCCAAGAAGGACGATGGGCTATCGTCCAATGACTGGCCCCGGAGGACTCCAGGTCGACCTGCCTGGAGAACAGGGAGGAATCGTCATTGGATTCAGAAGAGTCTGCAAAGAGCTGCCTCGCCCTGAGCCACCTCCACCTGCCGAGGGCGGTCGGAAGTGAGGGTAACAGACAACCTGTGGGGAAGGCCGTGACCCGACCAAGAATCCTTGGTCGGTGCCCCAGACTTTGGTTGTGGAGGCGGAGGTTCCATCACAAATCGGTGGAGCAGCCGGTTTCGGCCGAACAACCGGCCCTGGAGACGGGATCTTGACTGGGGCGGCGGTTGCTTCGATCGTTTGGGCAACAGCCACTTGATGGTCGGTGGCTGAACCGAGTCGGTTTAGTCCCGGACAACAGTAACTGCTGCCACATAAGCTCCTCGACGTCGACATAATTTACATAAGCCTCTCCTCATCCGAGGAAGAGGACAAGGAGGAACGTGTGCCGCTTACTTCGCAGTACCGAGACGAGAGTCAGGGACGAGACCTCGGGGACCGGCGGGTCTGGGAAGGGGCGGGGACACCCGCCTTTCCTCGGCTCGGGAACTTTATCCGGGGACTGCGGCCCGAAGAGAACAGGCAGATCTCGGTCTCCACCGGGGAACGGTGAAGGAGGGTTGTCGGCTTCACCAGTCGACAGCCCGTCCAACGGTCGAAAAATCTCGACAGCATCAGCGAGTCTCGGCCGGCTGGCCTGGCGGGGACACCGTGAAGCCAGCGGCCTGAGCCGCAACCTCGACCAAAGTCGGCGGTCGGCTGTCCGGGAAGAAGACCTCCTCCCGCTCCTGACGCCCGACGGTGGGACTTGCCGCCGACTCCTTCTTCTTGGGCGAGAAGAATGTCCTGAAGGCCCCTCTCCCGTCGTGGAAAGGGACCGACAAAGCTCCTTGAACGAGCTGTGTACGAGGAACTCAGAGAGAGCGGGATAAATGCCGTGGCTGACGAGGAGGAAGATGTGGCCTGGGCCGCCTCCTCCTTGAGGCGATCATCTGCTCGAGCTGCTCAGTCGAGCCAGCCATGGACACACCCATGAGCCTCTTTTGATTTTACTGGCGGTTTATGCTTCTCGGCAGTAACTTCAACCGGGCAGCGTGGTCCTCCAGGACGGTGGCGAAAAAGAGCGGCACATGCAGGCCTGCGGTTGTGGTCTAGCCTAGGCAGTAGATGCACGAGCAGTGCGGATCCGTCCCTGGACATTTCTGCCCGCAAGGCACCTCCAAGCGGGAATCGATTTGTCCATCGCCAGCCACGAGGGATGATGAAGGACCGAAGTTTAGAAAACTTCAAAACTAGTTTCGGACAAACCGAAGAGTTAGGATCCAGTCTAAAGCATGAAGCTAAGGAGGAACCTGAGCTTCCAAGAGGTAGGAAGATCTGGCGTCATGGGGCGGAGCCGAGTTTTACCACCGGGTGGGTGGGAGAAGCCAACTGAAGACCTTCCGGCAAGATTTAAAGCGCGAGGAACCTGCCAGACAGTGTGGATAAACAACATATCCATGTCCCTAGAAAATTCCGTTCTCCGTCCTTGATGCCTTGCCTGTCGCTGCTCCGCTGCGATCTGTGTCTGCTGAGGGGGCCACTCTGGTGGCCCCAGTCCGAGGGCTAAGCCTGGTCAGAGGGGGGATGGCGTGCAGGGATGATCCTCCGAGATGGGAAGGTCCAAAACAAAACAAAAAAGCGAAGGTCGCTAGGTATACTCGTAGGCTAGTTATGAACAGTGCAGTTTCTAGGAAACTGATGGCAGATCCAGACAATGTGTTTTGACAAATTAGTTTTTAGACTTGGTCACTTTCTTACACCTCATTTATAATTAGATTTATAAAATGGTGTCTGACTAATTCTGTGTCCCTGTTGACTAACCCCTTCCCACACCTGTAAAGAAAAAAAAAGTCTACAAAGGCAGTGCAAATCAATTCCAGCAAAACCCAAAACATTTACATTAACATACCAATGAGCTGCAACATACAGAAACAAAGTCAGAAAAAACAAACTAAAATAGAAAAATACCAAAAGACACCCCATATGATCAAAAAGTCTGTGAAACCACACACCAAAACTGAAAAGAAAACTCACAGTACTCAATTAATTTTGCAAACACACAAAAACTAAAACTAAAAGCTGAAACTGCTTTCTCCCCAACGTCCTCTTACTGCTTCACACTTTTCTCCAATGAAAGGCCTGCACACACAGATCCCAAAAATACCATGAAACCAGTCTAATGCACTGAATAGTGCAGCAACCCAACTTTACTAAACCAACAGCAAATCACGCCACTCCTCTACACCAGGACCAACCAGGAGGCAATGCATCTAACCACACTAAAGTGGTCTCTCTCCTCAAAGTCACAGTACCATACAAAAACCTAGGCAGTCTTTCAACAGGTCAGAAAACATGCTGATTCATTTAGTATTTAAAACCATTTTATAGTTAAATTCACGTATTCCAGCCAGGAATTGTCTTGCAGTAACATCCCTGCTGGTATTTATACTTCAGTGGCCTTAGCATATAAATCCCCGTCTGAAATGTGCTACTGTGTAATTTGCTGTCTCCAACGTGCTGCTCCATATAAGTACAGAAAGACAGCACGAGAGAGATTCTACTGCACCTGTACGTTAGGGCTACGCTTGTGTTGAAAAATAGGGAGGGAAGGTTGACAGCTTCTATCACTGCTGCCTTAGCCCCTAAGACTGTGAAATTTGGTATGCTGTCAGTTCTAGGGTACATTTTTGATACATTTTAGGAAAATAGGTTTGGCTGTTTAAAAGTTCATTCATGTGTGAATTTATACAAAAATCCCAGTTTAAAGGTGCCTTTTTTGTCCATGAACATCAAAATATCTACAAAGATTAAAATTGTAAAACTTACAGGTTTACTAGAGTTTATTTATTTATTTTGTTTTTGGTAACGGTAAGGCCACTAGAAAAATTGCCTGTTTACAGGCGACCTGGGAGCACTGGGTGGTTAAGTGACTTGCTCAGAGTCACACAGTATGCAAGTGGAGGTTGTGAGATTCAAACCTACGTCTGGTCTGCTGAATGTATCAAGCTCGTTCACCTCTCGTTCCTCTAACCTCTAGGCTATACTGCCAGCCCCAGACTAAAGCCTTTTGGTGGTTTCAGAACAAAATAATTTTTAAACTTCAAAAAGCTTAAGCATGCATGGAACACCTGAAAAGATTGCTGAAAACATTTTTTCTCCAGACTTATCATTCGACACAATCACAACTTTAAAAAGCTGCAAATGGGACAAAAATACTTTAAGGGTAGACAGTTGTGGGGTTTGCCAGAAGACAGTCTAACAAGACTCTCGTCTGGGCGGACTTTCAAGAAAAAATTTAGAGTTACCATGTCAGTTAGTAAAATAAGTTGTGATTATCAGTACGCAGTATAGCCTAGAGGTTAGTGTAACGAGCTGTGAACGAGCTTGGTACATCCAGCAGACCAGACCAGGTTTGATTCTCACAACCTCAATTGCATACTGTGAGACTCTGAGCAAGTCACTTAACTGGCCAGGTGCGCTCCCAGGTCGCTTCTGAAAAACAGGCACTTGTGCCTACTGGTCCTTACTGGTTACCAAAAGACTAAAATAAAAATAAATCTTGAAATAACGTCAAGACGGCTTAAATTCAGCGCACATAACAGATAGTGTAGATAAACACACATACCATTATATACACACACACACTATACACAAAAAAAAAAAGTCAGGAACACGACAGTAGCAGAGGCAACATTTAATGTTAACAATAGCAGAAACACTGGAAGCACAATACCATGACTAGGCTCTAACTATTCCAGGGTACTCTTTTCAGGAGAGAGGATGAAGGACGGGGGCTCTGCACATAAAAGACAGCATGAATACCCAAAGAGGGACAGTAGAGTAAATCCATATAGGTACACTTAGCAACGGACACAGGAGAGTCATCTAGGAAGGGGTGGTGTACAGGCCCCCAAACAAGATAGAAGATATGGAAAGAGTGGTGGTGAGGAAATTAAAGAGGGCAATTGCAAAGGGGAAGACCTCAATGTACAAAATGCAAACTGCAAAATCCAGCTGGCCACAAGGCTGAGGAGCCAGACGATGGTAGGGGTAATGTAGGAGTGTCTACTAAACCAGTGGATTAGGAAGTGTACTGGAGGAGGAACTATACTGGACTTGGTCTCTAGTGGGAACAGCATAGAGCGATTAGAATAGAGCAGCCCCTCAGGACCAGCAACCCAAACTCAGTGTGGCTTAGTACCATGCTGGGAACCCAATGTTTAACTTCAAGAACAATGATCCTGGACTTGGGGGCTGTGCAGCACAACAGCACAGATGTGCCTTAAGAGAGCTATATGGAGTTTTATTTTAAAAGTTATATTTTACAATATGGATTGGACCTTATTTTCACTGAACATTCAGAACATATTGAGTTGATAACTTTACCTGGAAGGAGATAAGACTGAAAAGGGTGAATCAGCAGGCTTAGCAGAGCTTGGAAAAGTGCAGTTACTAAGAACTTAACATAACAGTAGATCTTCAAGAGGAGCTCTTGCAGTAGGCAATACTGCTGGGACTTAGCCACCAAAGCCAGCAAAACACAGAAAATTTCTAGCCAGCAGTATACATGCTCACTTCAGTTACCCCGCTGGGGACCCTGAGATAAGGACCAACAGGAAAAAAGAGGATTCCTGGAGCCAAGAAAGGCCAGAAATGGAAAGAGTGCGAGGGATGGAGGAGAAAAACACTGCCTACTGCAAGGCTCCTCTTGAAGATCTACTGTTATGGTAAGTTCTTACGTAACTGCACTATCTTAACTTCAAGGGGCTCTTGTGTAGGCAACACCATTAGGGACCGAGTCCCAAGCAGTGCCAAGGAGGGTAAGAGCCCTCAGAAGGAGCTCTGCAGCCTGGAAAGAGAAAAGAGAGGCCCAAGGCCCTTAGCCCAAAACTAGTCCTCTGAAGAAGAGCTTAGTAGCCAGAAAGCCCTGTCTGAAAGAACAATCACCAGAGGAGGAGGACGGAGCCTGGACAAAGAGATGTCCCAAGTCAGACACCGATTTGAGCTGGCTTGGGGTGGGGTGGCAAGAACAACCAAGACCTAAGAATGCCATATGGCTTGGCCCTGTAGAAAGCCCGGAAGGAGTCCGTCCTGACAGAGGCAAGAGTCAGGACTGCTTACAGAAGATATCAGAAAAGATCACCTGAGAAGGTATCTCTCGCTGCTGGTAAGAAGGAATTTTAACCCTAAGCGAGAAGTAACCGGGAGAAAGTAGTACAAAGCCAAAAGGACTTTGTAGAGGAGAAGAAACAAAGGCCCTCTTCCACGGGTTCCTAGGGCAGAGAGGTTTCTCCAGCCGAGAGGTCCACCCAAGGATAAAGGGATCATCGAAAAAGGACCTTGTCCCAAATGACACTGGGAGACCCAGAAGGACCCTCTCCTCACCCGCCTAGGAAAGGCAGGGGCCGAGAACACCTGGAAGAAACCTCCCATCAACTGATGGAGGCAAGAGGTGACCCTCTCATCCTCCCCCAAAAGACCTACAGTCCCTCCCACAGCGGAAGTAGGGGGCCTCACTGAACGGCGAGATAGCCAAAGGTCGGACCGCTTCCCTACAAGGGATGAAGTAAAGACTCAGGCGAGGGTAGAGACCGACGCCAAGCCCAAAGGTGAAGGGTCTCGCTGACATCTGCCTAACACCAGACAACATGGGCACATTCATGCTAAACAAGAGCTTGAGTCAAACACTAGGCTATCTCACAAAGCCAGGCTGAGGAGGCTGGAAAATTGTAGAAGATAGTATCCCTAGCATGGGGTCATAATGTTGTAAGACATTATGCCGCGCGTAAATCACTGCTAATACAGCATGATTTCTGCCATGAGGCATAAAGTCTTTTTCTTTTGAGGGCCTCTGCCCCGCCCCCCACTAAAGATTCTCAACTAACGGGGCTTCAACTCAACACACAAATTACTAGAAAATAAAAGCTTCTGGGACCGGGAATCAAACTCTGTCCCAGGCGTAGCACCTAGGTTCCTGCTGCTGTGGCTCAGTCCTGTGAGCCACAGCAGCTGCTAACAAAACCACTCCCAGCAGAGGTCATATCCTCTGCTTGGAAAGCATTGGTGCAATACCACGCACAGCAGTATACGTAGTATTGCACCATTAACGGTTACAGAGTGCGCCAGAAGTCGCTTAGCTATAATGTCATACGCTTATTAAGCGTATGGCATTATGACCCAGTAGGTATACCCAACAAGGCACCAGGATGGTTGAGCAGGCTGCCCTGGGTACCAGGCGCCAGGAAGCGGATCGACAAAAGCCGGAACCGTGGGGTCTGAGGCCGAGAGGCACCAGGGCACTCTCATACCTGTCAATCCATCGTAGGAGTGCCCGGGAGATCAGGGTTAGGACAGCTCAGCAATCGCGCAAAGCTTTCCCCCCTAAAGTGATCAAGGGAACTCGAGGGGACCCTGACCGGGGACAGGAGGTTGAATTAAGGCTGAAGCCGAGCAACCTTCAATCATGACCGCCAAGGCCATCCCAAAGGAAGGGTGTCCTAGAGGCTGGACAGAAAGCAATCGTTAGTGCTTGCCCTAACTAAGAGGAGTCGCGGCTAGAAGGGGATGGCCTCATTTGAGCAAAAAGAGGAACCTCATGGTTGCTCAGAGTGACTCGCGCCCCTCCATCACAAGGAGAGGCTGGCCCTCAGCACCTTTGGAGCTGTGTCATGCCAATAAATGCCACCGGGGTCGACGGGCCTGCATCGACCCAGACACAGTTCCAGTAAAGAATAGCGGGCCCTAGAAAGGCCTGAAGGGGCCTTGGGAGAACTGACACCCTGCCTGGATGCACTGAGAAGGCCATCCCCACAGGAAAAGGGAGCCATTAGGAGGAGGTGGCCCCACATACCGCTAATGTGTCCCCGCCGGTCTGAATAAGGGGACTGGAACAGCAGAGCCTGATAGTAGAGCCAGGAAAAGCTCGAGGCCTGATAGCCATGGCAGAGAAAATATAGAACCCAGCCTTCTGGAAATGGGAAGAAAAGGCAAGAAGCCAAGTCTACCTTGCCTAAAGGCAGCCCGGATTACCCACTGCAAGGCAGAACCCTGAGTGAATGCCCCTCCACAAAATATCCCTTTAGGGCATAAAACTGGAAACAGGAGCTGAAAAGATTAAAGGGAAAGAGGGAACCTGCACCCTCTGTTCCATTCCCCATAGAAACACAGAATTTGTGACAGATAAGGACGCTTGGCCCACCTAGTCTGCCCATTTTCCTACCTAACAGATAAGCTGCAGATCCTAGTTAACCAACAGCTTACTTCCTCCTACCCCCCACTAGGACTGCCTTATATCTGTCCCATGCATTCTTGAATTCCCGCTGTTCTTGACTCCACGACCTCCTCAGGAGGCTGTTCCATGCATCCACAACCCTCTCTGTGAAAAAATACTTCCTCATTACCTCTGAGCCATCCCCCTCTATCTTCTATCTGCAGATTCTTTTATCCACAACTTTCTAGATACCTCCAGTAGCAGCTTCTCTTTTGTCTGCTATGCCTCCAATTCTGGTACCATCCACAAACTTGCTAAACCAATTTTCTGCTCCTTCATTTAATTCCTTGATAAAAGTTTTGAACAAAAGTGGAACACAAACAGATCCCTGGGTACTCTGCTTGTCACATTTCTCTCTTCCATATCCAAGTCATTTATTCTCACCCTCTGCTTTCTTCCTTTTAACAGGTACCAATCCAACTGGTAATGTTCTTATTAATCCCCACATTACTCTAAGCCTGTTTAGCAATTTCCCATGCAATACCTTACACGCTTTGAAGAAATCCAACTAAATAACACCCACTGGCATTCCCTTATCCAAGCTTTTTATAAGTGGTTCATAAAAGTTAATGAGTTAGCATGAACTCCCACTAGTGAAGCCATGTTGCGTTTGTCCCTGTATCCCAAATTGTTCAGTTCCTGTAATTTTTTCCCCTTACAAAGGATTCCATAATTCTGCAAAGAACAGCACTCAGGCAGACCGTCTACAAATTGCAATCATCTGCCGCTTTGCATTCAGAATTTCGCTGCTCTAGTGACCTCAGTACATTTAATATCTGCAAGGTTTAAGTCTCCAAGTAGAAGATCCTTAATCTAAGGTAATTTTTAATCTCTTTATTTTCCAATCTGTTACAGTCACATGGCCTGTAATGTTTTCAAAAGAAACTGTCCTAGCAATTGTCCCTTTAGCCCACACTTACATTGATTCAGTTTCTGAACTGTTTTTATTACATTCCTTGCGGTTCTGATGACATCACTAAAGTAAAATGCAACTCCCCACCTCCCTCACTCTTTCCTTTCTTTTAGATAAAGCTCATACCCTCCACTGTCACCATTATCCTCCTCTACCCAACTTTCAGTAACTGCTATATCATCTGGTTGTCCTCCAGTGGTCCCATTTAGTATTCAGACTTCTGGCGTTAAGCAAAAACATTTCAATTCAGGTTTCCTCCACTATTTTTTATCCTCCCATTTTACTCATCCTTGGTATGTTATCTTTTTGCTTGAAAGCAAAGAACTGCAGAACAACCAGCTCGGTTTTAGGCAGGTATGAAAGAAAAAGGACCACTTTGGTTCTCAAGCTAAGCAACAGAAGCAACAAGGAAAAGGAGCGAGCTTAGACAACATACAAGGAGACCAGCAAATGGGAAATAGGAAACTATGTGTAAAATGCGAGGGAGACTAACAAGAGTGGCAAGAAAAGCAAAAGCGGAGGTCAACAGCAGAAGATATAAAGGAAAGGGACAACATTTTCTTCCTCTATATCAAGGAACAGCAGAGGACAAAACAGAGACTGCCAGACTGAGCAAAGGATGGAAACCGAGGAAGAGTGACAATAAGAAGGCAGCAGATATTCTGAAATGAATACTTCTTCTGACTCTTAACGAAGGAGGGTGGACGACTGCTCCCACAGTGTTGGGATTCTAGCTAGGAGTTGGAGGGACATGGGTCACAGATGGTAGGGATAGCAGAGAACTGGGTACTCAAGGGGCTGAAGATCCTAATGGTGGATAACTCACCAGGTCCAGATAGTCTGCACCATAGGGTGCTAAGGGAGGTGGCCCAATTCCTGATAGAACCACTAACCAAAATCTTCAACAGCTCCATAGAAACAAGGGTGGTTCTGGCAGACTGGAGGGAAACCAATGTGGTCCCACTCCACAAGCGTGAGAGTGGCGAGGACCCAGGGAACTGCAGACCACTCAGTCTGACTTCAGTCATAGCAAAACTGGTACAAACCATTATAAAAGCGCATATGGTAGAATAACTGGAGGCCAAAAGGCTCCAGGACAAAAGACAACAGAGGTATATCAGGCAGATAATGTCAGGGACAGTTTTATTTATTTATTTTTTATTTATAGTTTTTGTTAACTGGTGAAGAGTACTCCCTTCATCTACAGTGACATAATAAAAGTCCTCAATTGATAAAGGTTTTGAAGTGCTGGCTATTCTCATGGTCTCCAACAGACTGAGATATCACACATTCAAGATTATAACATGATAGCATTCTTAAGCATGGAGAGTAGATGTGTTTGGTCTTTACATTTTTCTTCTAGTGTGAAAGTCTCTTTTCAAAGTTTAAAAGTCTCCCGTTTCATCTTTTCTCTAAATGTATATGTGAGGTGCCCCAAGACATCCACAAGACTGTTAGTCTACGTCCATATACAGCATACAAGTAACGTCAGTTACCAGTACCCACATATGTATAGTGAGTGAAAATCTCCAAGAATGGAGTCACAGATGCCATGCCACATGAAAATGTTATCTATCCTGAATTCCACTGCATCAGGGTGAGCAGTCAGCAGTGTGGTCTGCAAGAAAACAGATGCAGATGCAAGCTGTTTTGTAGATTAAACAGAACCGAATCTCATCTGTAAACAACAGCTACAGTACAAAGGTCTTCCCACAGCATATCCAATGAGACTGTCAGACTACTTGTATGACTTGGATCCTGTGTTATTCATGCCTTTGCACCCATTTTTATTGACTCTTTAAATGGTGATACTGTATGGACGTCAATGGTTATTTCCTACTGCAATACAGCAAACAGTGACTTGAAGATACTCACCAAGAGCACACATTCAGATGTTCAGCAACAGAAAAATGTACTTTCTTGCCCACTGAACTGACTGAGGAAAGGTACATGTGCAGGGTCCCTCCAAAGTCTGAACCCCCATGAAAAGCTATTTGAAAGGTAATCTTAGGCTTACCTATAGCGACAAGAGTCCAGAGATAGCTACCTCTAAATCCACCATATTCAGTAGTCAAAACTGGCAATGGCTAAATACCGATATATTTTTCTTTAGTAATAGTTTAACTAGCTCTGTTGGCTAGTACTGGAAGATATAACCTTTGAACAAGTACACCATAAGGTAAGTGAAATGTCAGCTGGGCCAGAGGACTTTCTCAGCCACCAGCCCTGCTGGCTAGTAACTGCAAAGCTCAATTTCAACCTCTCATACGTTATATAGAGAATAAATGATGGAAAATGTGGTATATGAGGAAATAATACCATCATGGGGTTGAACAAGCCATAAAAGTAGGTGAGTGGTCTTATGAGCTTGTTCAACCCTTTAGATGGTATTTCCTCATATAACACACATTTGTTTTATATAATATATAAGGTTGAACATTTTTTTGTTGTTTCCTAATAGGCAGCTAGTTAGGATCATAATACCCTACTTGGCTACCATCATATATGAGGAAATAAATGTTTTTTCAATGGGGAAAATCTAAATTTAAGTACCTGTAAATTTTCTTTCACGGACTGCTGGTTGCAGGGCTGAGGACTGCTGGGAGCAAAGGTGATGAAGAGTTGATCCGACTTTCGAATCTCTTAGTCCTCGAGATGTAATATCTCAAAATCCTGTGCACATCAAGGGTTGCAGGCGATACTCCCCAATTGGAGTGCTCTGGGAAATACACCGGCAGCTCGACATTCTGATTTAGGCTAAATTCAACGAGCCTTAGTCCACAGAGCCACCAAGTCTCTGTGGAAAATTAAATAAGACTCCTTACAAACTAGAGCCTGAAGTCTAAAACTCTTCGAGCTGAAGTAATCACAACTAAAGAGGCGTTTTCCATGACAGGAAACACATATCACTACTTGCTGTCGGCTCAAAAGGGGCAAGTAGGTTTTCTAAAATAAAATTAAGATCCCAGGAGGGAACAGGATTCCAGACCGGAGGTTTGAGGTGAAGGATCCCTTCAGAAAGGTTCTGGAAACCTCTGGCTGGGCTAGGGTTTTGCCCTCCACCAGAAGGTGACAGGCTGAAACTGCAGAGAGATGGACCTTCAGAGAAAAATAACTGACGACCAAATCTGACAGGTGCAAGAAGTAATCTAGGACCTGGGAAGCCGAGCAGGAAAAATAAAAATGTAATATCTGTAAATTTTCTTTCTCCGACTGCTAGTCTCTGGGCTCATAACTACTGGGAGATCCTTCCTGGTAACCACGTGACAGGCAGGAAAAAAGATCTCTGCAGGGAGACTAAATCCTCCCCTTCGCTTCCTGCAGCCCCAGATTTTCCTAAAGCAGTTGTCCCCTGAAGAAACACATAACTTGGAAACAAGAAGAAAATGTTAATCTGAACATGTGGCCTAAAGGGCCAACTTCAAACATTCTGGCCAAATGACCAACTTCAAAGATACTGGGAGGGAGGAGCGCTGAGACCAGCAGTCGGAGAAAAGAAAATTTACAGGTTTTAAATTTCTATTTCTCTCTTCTAAAGCTGGTCTCTGGCTTATAACTTGAGATATACTAAAGCAGTATATCCCCTTGCTTCTTGGTGGGAAGAATGTCAGTAGTCCTTCAGGTCCACCACTGCTTGAAGGACCCAGCGGCCAAAGGACGCCTCCATGGAGGAAAACACATCCAACTTGTAGAACTCTGCAAAGGTAGGGATGGATGACCAAGTGGCCGCTCTGCATAAGTTCGCTGGAAATGCTTCTCTGAAGTCCGCCCAAGGCGTAGCTATTGCTCTAGTTCAGCCGGGCCGTCATTGGAGCCTGGGGGTCTACCCCCACCTTCTGGTGGCGGGTGATATGGTGGAGCGAATCCATCTGGCAGTAGTGTCTTCTGATGCCCCCCAAAATTCTGCCCAAGTGAGAATGAACAACTTGAAGTCTTGCGTATGGAATCAGATTGCTTGAGTGCTGTCCTCGGGTCAAGCGTCTGAGATCCCTCTCCTTCTCGTTCTTGGGGTGAGGACAGAAGGAAGGTTCAGTTCTAGGTTGCAGTGAAAGGAGACATCACCTTCGACAAAAGAGATCTGTTAGCAGGGCCACGAGTCCTAATGAAACACAGTATGGCTCTTTGGACGTGGAGCGCCTGTCTCACTGATGCAGTGAGCTGAGGTGATGGCTGTAAGAAAAACAGCCTGCATCATGAGGTGGAGAAGGATGCCTCCTTAAGGGTCTTGAAGGGGCCTTGCTGAGGGCTTTGAGTACCAGGTTGAGTCTCAAGGTGGGATGATGGGCTTCACTGGAGGGCGTTTCAGCGACGCTGCTCTCAGAAATAAGTCTGTCGTGAGGATGAGCACTTAAGGATTCTCCTGAATCTGCCATGAGAAGTGCACCCAAGGCTGAAACTTAGATCCACAAGGTTGCGGTTGGAAGCCCTTGTCGAAGCAGTCCTGCAGGAATTGTAGTATAGTGAAGAAAGACACTGTGTTGTCTGGTATGGAGATGGACTATGAGAGAGAAATCTACACATACTCTGTAGTAGACCTTGGAGGACGAAGGACATCTTGAGTGAATCATTTTGATGAAAAGTGGAGTATAACCCAACTCCTTGAGAGTCTCCGCTCAATCTCCAGACAAAAACAAACAGATTACCCAGACTGGGGTGCAGAACCAGTCCCTGATGCAACAGGTCCGGGCTGGCTTGGAAGATTAGAGGAGGCTGTAGAGACATTTGGACCAAATCAAGGAACCTCGGCCGGGCAGAGCCAGCGTGGGCATATTAGAATCAGCTCTGCCTGATCTAGAGGCGATCTTGTGCAGGATCTTTGAGATTAGTCGTATTGGTGGAAAGGCGTACAGGAGATCGTACTGACCCCAGTTTGTAGAGAAGGCGTCCTGAGCTATGGCCAGCTCGTCCCTGATTAGACAGCAGAACTGCAGAACTTTGCACTTTTGTTGGCAGGCGAAAAGATCTACCTGCAGGAGGCCCCACCATGCAGTGAGGAGGTGGAAGGTGCTGTCCTTCAGTTCCCATTCTCCTGGAAGGACATCCTTCAATTAGCCAATCTGCGGTGATGCTCTCCTGACCTGGGATGTACACGACCATCAGGCTTGCTAGGTGGTGCTCTGCCCACTGGAAAAGCAGCAGGGTTTCTTGTAACATCCAAGAGCTCTTTGTGCTCCTCTGGCGGTTGATGTAGGCCATTTGTCTGTGAGAATGAGAAACATCCTGGTTGGAGACCTGTATTTCGAACCTTTGAAGTGCCAGGCGGACTGCACGCATCTCCAGAACACTGATGCTATAGCTGCCTCTGCCAGCAACCACTTGCCCCAAGCGCCGAGAGCTGATCCAGGTGAGCTCCCCAGCCCCGGAGACTGCGCCAGTAGTGACTCATCTGGTGAGGATGCCCCAGTTTGAGACTCTTCATGATGCTGGATCATCGAGTCCACCAATGAAGAGATGCTTTCACCCGACAAGAGATTTGTAATGGCTGGCCAAGACTGTCCCTTGACTGGGACCATTGATGGAAGAGGCTTGACTGGAGGGACACATGTGAACCAGTGCCCAGGAAACAGAGTCTGCCAGGGGAGACCATCGTCCCTATAAGCTGCATGAAGGTGTGAGCTGGCAGGTATTGGGCTGATTGGAATTTGTTGCTAAGAGCCCTAAGGTCCCTGAACTTCAATTCTGTGGAAAAACCTTATTCTGTAGTGTTCTGAAGTTCAAACCTAGATGGTTCAGTGTCTGGGATGGCATTAGAGGCTCTTTTTCCTGGCTGATGGCAGAACCCTAGAGAGGGAGGCATTGGATGGCCTCCGTCACTGCTTGAGTTGCTTGACTGTACTGCGGGGCTTTGATCAGAATATCGTCCAGACAGGGAAAGAGCTGGATCCCTTGTTTTTCTGAGGTGGGTAATCACTGTCACTAGCACCTTGGAGAAGACCCTGGGGTTGTGACCAGGCTGAAGGGGCGCTGTGAACTGGACGTGTCGGTCCCCACCTTGAATCTGAGGAATTGTCAGTGGCGCTTCCAGATGGGGATATGTAGATAGGCATCCTGTAAATCTACTGAGGTCAGAAAATCCCCTGGTAGATTTCCTGATGACGGATGAAAGGGTTTCCATCTTGAATGTCCTGTAGCGGACAAAGTCGTTCAGAAATTTTAGGTCTAATACAGGCCTGAATCCTCCTGAGCATTTGGGACTATAAAAACAGAGAGCATAAACTTCCCTGTTCCTTTCTGCAATGGGAACTGGGTCGATTGCTCGAGCCTGGATAAGGTCTGCAATTGTTTGTAGTGTCGCCCAGTCTCTTTTCTGATTGTTGGATAATGGCGAGGGTATTACATGGGAGTAGCGGGAGCCTTGGTTCGAACTCTATGGAGTAACCCGTACTATGTCTAGCACCCAACTGCCCATGGTGGTGCAGATCAATACCTTGACAAAACTGGAAAGTCTGCCCCTTACTGAGGATGGGTCCAGGGATCCTCACTGCAACTTCTTGGCGTCACCACGGTGTCCCAGGAGAACCTCTTCCTCCCCTGAAGCCATGCTGGTTGCGGGAGGAGTACCAAGTTGTCTGCCTGCAAATGTTTTATTTTGTCCCTTGAATAATTCTGGGCACGAAAATTCTGCCTGGATCCCAACAACCAGGACCTGTTTCTGCCTCAAGATTGTGGCATTTGAACTTCGCAGTTTCACCTGATTCTTTGATCGCCTCCTTTAGAGATGATCTGAAAGGAGGCCTCCCGTAAAGGCGCATTCATCAGGTGTACCTTGAGAGGCGTCTGACTGCCATGCCCGCAGCCACAGGTTGAGACGAGCGGAGTTCTGGTAAAACATGGCTCTTGCTGCACATCTGACTGTCTCCTCAAAGCGTCAGTCAAGTGAGCAAGCGCTAGCCCGTGGAGTTGAAGATGCTGCAGGCGGACTTGTTCTTTCTGGCTCATCAGCGAGCTGGAATGGAAAATGCGGCGTGCTGTAAACAGGTTTGTTGTAGCTGCTCGAGAGAAGGCACGTGGACTGGAATGCCTTCTTGAGGGATGCGTCCACCTTCCTGTCCACCAGATCCCACAGGGAGGCCCCACCCTCTGCTGGAATCACTGTTTGTTTTGGTAGGTTGGAGAGTAATGGGTCAATTCTGGGACAGTCTAGCCACTTCGAGTGCTTATCAAATTTCAGTAACTTGGTGAGGCGTGGATAAGGAAGTATGCTCTGGCCCCTGACATTTCTTTTAAGAGATCCTATGGCTGGAGGAATGGGGAATGTCGTTGCCAGTTTGGAGGCGGACGCGAGTGTGAATGCTGGTTTTAAGTGCTTAGGCTCCAGCGAGAGAGTCCATCACCTGTTTGATGAAAAATCTAGGTCGCCCAAGTCAAAGTTTCTGGATGGAGTCATCTGAGTCGGAGTCGTTGTCCAGGATTTCCCCTCTTCTGAAGTAATTAGAGTCTATTGGGGACCTGTCTCGTCAGCGTTCCTTGTAGGCATCTTTACATCTGCTCCTGGACCTGGACCTCTTCCTCCTCCTGTCATGTCGTGAGGAAACATAGAAACATAAATTTGACGGCAGATAAGGACCGCTGGCCCACCCAGTCTGCCCATTTCCCTACCTACTGGATAAGCTGCAGATCCTAGTTAACCAGCAGCCTACTTCTTCCTACCCCCAGAATTGCCTTATGACTATCCCATGCATGCTTGAATTCCACCACTGATTTTGACTCCACAACCTCCTCCGAAGGCCATTCCATGCATCCACAACCCTCTTGTGAAAAATACTTCCTTAAATTACCTCTGAGGACCCCCCTCTATCTTCAAATTGTGCCCTCTTGTTCTTGCACACCTCTTTTTTTGAAAATGCTACCGTCGTGGACTTTGTTGATTCCCTTGAGGTACTTGAGCGTTTCTATCATGTCCCCCTCTCCCTCCTTTCCTCGAGGCTATACATATTAAGCTCCTTAAGTCTCTCTTCATATGTCTTCGGTGCAGACCCTGCACCATTTAGTTGCCCTCCTCTGGACAGCTTCCATCCTGTCTATGTCTTTGCGGAGATTGGGTCTCCAGAACTGCACACAGTACTCAGATGGGGTCTCACCAGCTGTCTGTACAGAGGATAATAACTTCCTGTTTTCTACTGGTGATGCCTCTCCTATGCATCCTAGTATCCCCCAGCCC
This sequence comes from Neoceratodus forsteri, assembly GCA_016271365.2. NCBI lineage: Eukaryota > Metazoa > Chordata > Ceratodontiformes > Ceratodontidae > Neoceratodus > Neoceratodus forsteri. The sequence goes on from CM057450.1 coordinate 1,420,332,990, forward strand.
TCCTTGCTGCCTTCTCACATTGCTTGCCCACCTTTAGGTCATCTGATGATGACTACCCCAGGTCCCTTTCCATTTTGTTGTTGTTAGTATCTCACCCCCATTGTGTACTCTTCCCCTGGGTTTTGTTTCCCAGGTGCATTACCTTGCACTTCTTAGCATTGAATCTAAGCTGCCATACATTTGACCATTCCTCTAACCTTGCCAAGTCCTTCTCATCCTTTCCACCCCACCCTGTGCATCAACTCTGTTGCAGATCTTAGTGTCATCTGCAAAGAGACATAGCCTTTCCTTCAGTCCTTCTGCAATGTAGCATATAAAGACATTGAAGAGGACTGGGCCTATACTGAACCCTGCGTACCCCGCTAGTAACCCTCCTTTCTTCTGAGGACTCCATTTACTATTACTCTCTGTGTCCTATTCTCCAGCCAATTCTTTACCCAGGCTGTCATCTTGGGACCCACTCCCAGGCTGGCTAACTTATATATTAATCTTTTGTGTGGGACTGTGTCAAATGCCTTGCTAAAGTCTAGGTAGGCCATGTCCACAGCCCCTCCCTGATCTACTACTTTGGTCACCCAGTCAAGAAATCTATCAGATTCGTCTGCATGACCTTCCGCTGTGAATCCATGCTGCCTAGGGTCCTGTGCCCTTCTGGCCTCTAGATGCGACAATTCTTTCCTTTAGAAGTGATTCCATCATTTTCCCTATCACTGAGGTTAAACTAACAGGTCTATAGTTTCCTGCTTCTGCCTTGCTCCCACTTTTGTGAAGGGAATCACATCTGCCCTCCTCCAGTCCTCGGGTACCACCCCATCCTCCATGATTTGTTAAAGAGGTAGTCAGTGGTGTCACTAGTTCTACCCTTAGTTCTTTAGAATTCTGGGATGAATCCATCAGGCCCCATTGCTTTGTCCACCTTCAGTTTAAGAGTTCTTTCAGAACCCTTTCCTATAAATGGGCTGGTATCAACTTCTGTATCCAGAGTGTTACTACTGTTTGTTTTATGTACCTCCCCTCTTCCTTTGTAAATACTGAGCAAAAATATTTGTTTAGTATCTCTGCCTTTTCACATTCTCCCTCTGCCCACCCTCCTCCCCTTTATTAAGCCTCACTATCCCTCCTTGGTCTTCCTTTTGCTCCTGATGTACCTATAAAGGTTTATTCCCTTCTTAACTGAGTTGGCTATCTTTCCTCAGTTTGGGCCTTTGCTGTTCTGACTGCCTTCCCAGCCTCCTTTTGCTTTAACTGATACAGTTCTCTGTCCTGCTCCTGCTGCGATTCCTTGTACTTCCTGAATGCTTTCTTTTCTCTTGAACCTTCACTGCCACTTCCTTTGAGAACCATAGTGGTTTCTTACATCGTCTTGTTTTGTTTATTTGCTTCACACAAAGGCTCGTTACCTCTGTGATGGCAGTTTTATTATTCCCCATTGTTGAGTGGCCCTCCTCCGGAGGATGGGGAGGAGTGCCACTTTCAGGAGGCTTTCCTGTGTGCCCTGTGATCTGGAGACTGTGGTAGGATGTCAAAGTATGATGGGTTAAGGCAAAATCCCTGTTTAGCTTTTCAATGAGGTCTGGTGCTAAAGTTCTGGGTGAGGAATGCTGCCCATCTGAGGTGGAGGACTGTTTCGTGCCCAGTTACCCAGGACTTGCTGCTCCTGCGACTCAAGTTGATGTCTCCTCGGCCTCTTCTAACCTTGCAGCCTTGCACCGTCGCACTTTACAGAGCAAAGCCTGCAAGGTTGCCAGCATGGGATCTGCATTTGTGGCACTTTCTGCCCCTTGAGGCCTGTCTGTTTGGCAGAAGGCGTGATGTTTGAGGTGCTAGGCCAGACATTTAAGCAGTAGCTCTGTTCTGCCCTGGCTGAAAGATCCCCGAAAGTCCTCTTTAACAGTTCCTTTGAAGGCTGGATCATGTGTGCCCCATCTGCCTGTAGATTCAGTAGAACCGTCTGCAGAATAGGAAAGGGAGGAAAGCGTGAGAAATCTCCCTGTCAAGGTAGAGACAGCACATCCTGCCAACAATCATCATGCCTGGGAATGAGCGAGCAAAGCTGTGTAATTTTGCGTTGGATGGGGAGCGAAGAGGTCCATTTCTGGTCGACCCACTGGAGGAAGAGATCTTCCGCTACCTCCTGCTGTAGTTCCCACTCGTGAGCCTGAGCGACCGGCTGGCTGAGACTGTCCGCCAGCATGTTGGGAACACCTGGAACATGGACTGCTGTCAAGGATAGGCCATGTGGAACAGCTCAGTATCACCCGCATTGCCTCCTGCAAAGGGAGTGCGAGAGGTGCCTCCATCTGTTGATGTACCAGACCGCTGCCGCGTTGTCGGCCTGGATGAGAAATGTTTCTGGAACTAAGAGGGATTGAAAGGCTTGGAGAGCACACAGCACTGCTCTTGTCTCCAGGATGTTGATGTGTAGATTCTCCTCCATGGAAGACCATGTCCCTTGGGTCGATGGTCTCCCAGGTGGTCCCCATCAGAGGTTGAGGAGTCTGTTGCAAGGGTCGGAGGGGACGGGAGTGGAAGGAACACCCACTGAGAGGTCGGATGGGTCCTGCCACCAGAGGAGATCCTCATCAGGCTGTTGGAGACTAGAACCTCCTGGTCCATGTCAAGCGTTGATCCCATTGGACCCTGAGGGACCATTGGGTCATCCTCATATGCAGTCTGGCCCATGGGACTGTGGGTATGGCGGCGCTATCATACCCAACAGTTGGAAGGGCGGAGCACGCTGTGGTCCAATGAGAGGAGGCCACCAGTGCTGCATGGGATAAGGGTCTCCGCCCTGTCCATGGGAAGGAAGACTCTGCCCTGGGCGTGTCCAGCATGGCTCCTATGAATTGGAGGCGCTGGGAGGTGAAAGCTGAGACTAGGAATAATTGACCGTAATGCCAAGTCTGGAGAAAAGTCCAGGGTGAAGGAAAGGAATCGTTCAGACTGTCATGGGACAGAGCTGAAATCAGTCAATCGTCCAGGTATGGGAACACGAGATGCCCTTACAGCGAGGTTGCTGTTACCACCATCATGCACTTGGTGAAAACTCGAGGTGCAGAGGAAAGGCCAAAGGAAGGGCCTTGAACTGAAAATGCTCCTCTTGGACGGAGAATCTCAGAAGCGGCAGTGGGTCGGCAGGATTGGGATATATAGGTAAGCATCCTGCATATCTAGAGAACACAGCCAATTGCTTAGTTGGAGCACGGACAAGAGTCCCTGGAGGGTTAGCATCGGAACCCTTGTATTCCATGAAGAGGTTGAGCATTCTGAGATCTAGGATGGGCGGAGTTTTCCGTCTTTTTGGACACTAGGAAGAAGTGGGAGTAAAATCCTCTTCCTATTTGCTCTGGTGAAACCCACTCTATGGCCGATTTCTACAGCAGAGCTTGGATTTCCTGTAGGACAAGACTGTGGTGTCCTAATGGGTAATGAGACCTGCCTGGTGGGTTGCCCGGGGTCTGTCCAGAAACTCCATGGAGTGACCTCTTGTGACCAGTTACAGAACCCCCGTCTGCGGTTATAGCCTTCCACCCTTCCAGGTGGAGGCCAAATCTTCCTCCCACTGGTTCCTCCACAGGTAGGGAGGGAGCCCTTAAGTCAGGACGTTGAGGGAGGGTGCCTTGCCCCCACTGACCGTCTTTGGGAACTTAGCTTGGGGGTCTGGGTGTTGGAACCGGTAGCACGCTTGTTTGGCATCTGCCCTGGTCTTGTATGTTCCATTTCCGCTAGAAGCGCGAAAAATTCTGCTTGGGTTTCTGACCCAAGTGATACATAAGCGGATATCCTTTAGGATTTGCCCGCTCTTGCAGTTCGATGATTATGTTTTTGGCATCACCCGAACAGAACTGGAACCCTGAAGGGAGCGTCCAGAATGGTGCTCTCCGTCTTGTGCCAGCCCTGTGAGATGGAGCCAGGCAAGGCGTCTTAGACAGATTCCCATAGCTATGCAATGTGCCACCAAATTGACAAGAGTCGTATGTGACTCATAATGCATGGCAGCATGACAACTTATTTAGTCTGATTTTATCAAGAAACTTGTTCTGAACCGTTGTCAGGAATTTCTTGGATGTCCTTTCCAGGTCAGACAAAGCCAACTTCTGGAAAGCCACCATGTGCTACGTAGTTGAGTGAACGTATGGCGCAGGTAGAAGAGGTATAGACCTGCGACCATATTGGTCCATCTGTTTAGAACTCCTTGTCAGGAGGAGAGGCACTGAGATGTTTGGCTGGGCCGACCTATCGTTAGCGGCTGTGATGACGATAGAGTCAGCCTTAGGTTGTGCAGTTAGGTGTGAATCCCTTCCAGGGTGGTAAGTCCTGTCAGCTTCTTAGAAACCACAGGAATAGACAATGGCTGTTGGCAAATCGTGGATGTCAGATCTTCATGCCCTGTCCACGGAGGAATAGGGAGGGGTCTGCATTAATGAGGCCCAGATGTTCTGCTAGTCTTCTGCGTTTAGGGTCCAATTTCTGGGATGCCCAACATGCAGGCCTGTTAGATGGACCGGAGAAGTACCACAAAGATGGATCCTCCGTGGTGGATTCTGGCGACCCTTTGCCTGAGGCTCTATAGGTGAGTGGGGTTCTGAATGGTCCCAGATCGGAATCTCCTTCAGAATCGGAAGACTCCGGCCTGCTTGGCACAGGAGTGACAACGGAACTGCCTCCGTGACTCTGGCTCTTAGAGATCCCTGCCAGGAGACCACCTGTGTCCCTGTCAGATACTCTACTAGAAGGGGCAAGGGATTCCTGGTAGCACCCTATGGATCAGGGTAGCCCTGACAGCCAGCTGGGGCTGACCCAACTCTTGTAGGAGTTGGGACTTGGCGTCTTTCCACCAAGCCGGCATAGACTGCTGAGGCTCCAGCTGTGGGGTGGAGAAGAAGGCGGTGGTGGTGGGTATCCTGGGTACCCCATGGCATAGATGGGGTAGCTAGGTGGTTGGTACCAGTAAAGACACTGGTGATAACCCTGATGAGTTGAGCCTGACACGGTTGGTACCCTGGGGTTGGAGTCGGGTAACCCGGTCTGCTCCCCCTCCCAGTGTCGGGTAATGGGGAACTGTGGCAGCACAGCCGGGTAGTATCCGTGGGGCACGACAGAGGAGGGAAGGCCGGGGTGGCACCAAGGACTGCTGGAGTCAGGGTCCGTCAGCAGACCAGGGGTCAGAGGTGGAACCCCAGAGCGCCAGGAAGATCCTGGTCCATGTTCTCTGGAAAGAGATCTGGCATTAGAGGCCTGAAGGTGAGACAAAGACTGGTGAGGAGGTAAGTCCAGGAGGACCCCATCGACAGGTTTGCCAGCGAGGCAGGAGTCTCAGTAAGGAGGCCCAACATGAGAGGCTCCTCTTGATCAGCCCCACTTGAAGCCGGGAAACCGGGAGAGCGAGCCTCGGGCTGGGTCAGTGGGTCCCGGAGAGAGAACCCCCGCGACTTGGGGAACCTGTGAGCTTGCTTTTGCCGTGAGTCGGGGACCAGAAGGAATTTTGATGGGGCAGCGCCGCCACCGCTGCCGGGCGAGCTGGTGACCAACTTAGAGGAGACGGTCTGGTGGGCGCCGGAGGAGCAGACATCAGACTTACAGACTGCGGTGGGCTGACAGAAGCCGGGAGGCTGGAGTCAGGCTGATCAACCTAGGCCGAGTGCCGGCAAAGGAGCCGGAGGGCGACTTAGCGACCGAGCTAGCAACAGGCTCAGAGATTACTTCCTCTGAAGGAGACCCCGACTGCCCACTGACTCTGGGTGGGGGTGAACATCTGATCCGCCCGGGCGGAAGAAGGCCAGGAGGTGGGGGTACTCACTGGGGAAGTGGAGGCTGCACCCGATGTGGCGTCGGCTGTCTGGCAGCTTTTCCTCGAGGAGAATGGCTCCGTTCGGCATTTCTCCTCCTCCTTTTTTCCTCCTAGGCAAAGATGATCGCTCCCGCAGCTCCTGGAGCTCTTTTCCCATGATGCCAGTCGTTGTTTTAATAAGTGGGCATCGAGGGTCTTCTGGTAACAGGGCATGTGGCCTGGTTTAAGGCCTGGCAGATTTGGCAATCTGCAACCTTGTGCTGGGGCCCAGGCAGAGGATGCAGCCGGAGTAGTCGTCCCGTGGGATCTGCATGCCTCACTTGGAGCACTTGGAACACTTTTTCTTCTGCTGATGGGAAGACACGCAATGCTGGTAAGGATTGAGAAAAAACTAATGTAAAACCACGTGAAAATGGCGGGCACTGAAGCAGTTTCACCGTGAGGTCAGACAATTCAGGCCGACGGCAGGAAAGAACTGGAGGGTGGGGGCCTCTATTTATAGTCACGCTGACGTCCTGTCAGCTGGCGCCAAGAGAGGTCCCCGCTGATGACTGCTAGCTACAAGTTTGCCATGTGGTCCGGACGCAGGGCACTGTCCTACTTGCAAAGACCCACTACGGGAACCCTCTCAAAGTAAGATCTCCCATTCAGGTAAGGGAGCCTCTATTTGTTCAAACATCATATTGAGAATTGCAAGGAAAGGTGCTCTTTAAAGTTTGTGCTGGTGATAGTCTTTCTGCATAAATGTTAATTTTCTGCAGCCGTAATTGAATAGGAAGGGACTGTAGTTTGACCCGACAAGGTGGCCAGTCGATCCTTCTACTTCCAATTCATTTCCATGCCCTCGCTATGATGTGCAGCAAGGGAGAGTGCAGTGCCGAGCCCCACTGAAATGAATGGGCATTTTTTATTAGCATTTTTGTACATTATGATGGCGAGTTAGAGATTAATGAGAGCCACTGCTGATTGTAAGTGTCTTGTTAGTTGAGTGCTGACCTTCATTAATCTCTGTTATCATAATGTAAGCATGGTTTAAAAAAAAAAAAAAACTCTAGTCTCCGGGCCCCTCCCGAGCAGCCCGGTGGTGCAGAGGGCTGAGGCACTGGACGCCTTACTCAAGACCAAGCACCAGTGACCCATGTTCAGGAATGAGCATAGGCGCTGGGGGTCAGCAGGGAGGAGAAGATCAAGCATCCAATGGACTGCTCTCCTTCTCTTGGGGGGTCACCAGCAGTCAGCGTCTGACAAGCCCGCGGCGGGGTGGAGGGGCAGTGCGCAGGCGCTGCAGGAAAGGGGAGGAGATGGGGCAGGCGCTTAGAGGAGCACGTATGGATGCATGCACACTCTCTCTGCGGGCATCACTGCACACCTCACCTTCGTGAGGAGAAACCAGAAAAAGGTCCTGGCCACGCTGACATGAAGCTGTCCCCACAAGCACTGCCCCAAGAGGCACCTCCTGGCTGGACCTGTTTTGGGTGGGTTGAGATGCTCCCCACCACCCTGCCATGAAGGGGTAAGTTGTGGGAGCATAAGGGAGGGGTTGTATCCTTGGGGGATGGCACCGGGGACAGCAGAAAAGCAGCAGGAGTGCTGGCCAGGACACGGAAGAAATACCCCATTCATTTCAGTGGGTGCCCCAAGCTCTCCCTTGCTGCCGTCATAAACATGCCTGAGCGCAAGGGCATGGAAATGAATCGGAAGCAGAAGGATCGGCTGCCCACCTTGTCTGGCCAAACCACGATCCTTTCCCTATTCAATAACGGCTACAGAAAAATAACATTTACGTAGAAACACTATCACCAGCACAAGCTTCAATTTAATGCAAGTTACCCCAATCTGAGAAAAATCACCTTAATGTTTTTAGCTACAACTGTAAGTGTTTTATAATAAATGAGTTTCCCGCCATCAACACATATTTAGAATACGAGTTAGCAACCAGAGTGCTCTTTTTCCAGCCATTGTTTTATGAGATCACTTACTGCAGAGTTATGTAGCTGCATACTGTGTCTGTCTCACAGTAAGTACAGTATGTTATGCAAGTATGAAAGCAACTCAAAAATGTACAGATTTTACTTTTCATGTGACCTCAAAATGCTTTCAGTCGGGATGAAATATCATGCCAAATCAACCTGATGACCTTCTTCAAGGGGTGTCAAGGAAGGTGAACAGGAGTAGAGCTGTGGATATGGTCTATCTGGACTCAGCAAGGCTATTATATTGGGTCACATGACATGCTTCTGGGCAAAGTAAACCAGTGTGGCATATATCAGACATACACAAGGTGGTCTGCTAACTGGGATGGAGGCACAAAGCAAAGGGTGAAGGGAGGCAAGGCACCACTCAATGTAGAGGAGCATTGCGCGTCACTCACGAGCATTAGGGCTGAGGCCCTGCCAGAGGGTCAAATTAACATACAAACCTGTTCCCTATGCAAGTGGGAACAGGCTAGTGCATGAGTTTCCTCACCTGCTTGCACTGTGGTGCCCGTAAATTTTAAAAGCTGCGATGACGGAGTTGTACTGAAATCGACACATGGGGCACACTTCAGATTCGGCTGCCAGAGCTCACAACTGATTGAGAGGTACAGGTACCATGAGCGTAAGGCTGGGGGCTGGGTATGTGAGTGCAGGCTAGCTAATCTCTCACCCCATGCCCATCAACTGCAGCCAAGAATACAGCATGCAGGTAAGATGTCTGGTCTCACACCGAAGTGACAGCAAGAAGGGTGGGTGGGTGTGGCATATGGCTAGGGGCAGAAGGGCATGTCAATGATTTCCTCCTAGCAGTTAAGAGTTCAGATCAGCCCACCCCAAATCTACAGGGAACAGGAATCTGAGCACAAGAACTGGAGCTGGCCAGCAATTGAGAGCAGGGGAGGAGATGGGTTTGTACGACAGTGTAGTGCAGCAATGCCTGTATAGATCGCTGAGGCGGGGAGAGGCTGAGATCATGACTGTGAGGTATGGCTCTACGGAGGACAGTCCGTCAAAGATCTGCTTTTACTGTTTCGAACTCACTAATCTATCTTCATCAAGGACATCTCCTTCCATAAGGACACGCTGGTTGGAAAGGTCTCCAAACAGTACCAGACTGCAGCGTAGAAGAAAGGTCAGCCAAGAGGGACAAAAATCCCAGAAGACAGCAGGCCTTGGAGGATGGCAAGACAGAAAGCTAGCCCATCTACAGGACACCAAATTCAAACCGCATTATTTAGAAAAGGAAAGTTCACTTGCTGGCCAAGCATACATCAGCTAACGCTCCCCACCTACCCCACCACCACGGAGCCCTCTAGTAGGCTTCTAAGGGAAGTAAAGGAAATTCAAATGAACGACTATACTGGGAAGGTAGTACCCAGCAACAGGATCCCACCATTCAGGTAGAAAATTAAACATTAAGCCAGAAAGACTGTGTGCAGTCTATTAAGTGAGCCAAACAGAAGTGTAAGACTCTCACAGGCATCTAGAGCATGAGCATAACTATGCCCAGAATCAGAGGGTAGGAAATAAGCATAGGAAGGTAGAGGCCTGATGTGGTCTAAAGGCAGAGAGCACTTTGGGAAGGAAAAGAGGATGGACACCGAGTGAAAACCCGATCTCAGAGAATAATAACTAACGGTATCCATAGCCAATACCTGCAGCTCTGAATTCTGGCAAGCCAAGGATGCAATCAGACAAAATGTTGTTCAGGCAAGGAAACATGCACTATAAGTGGCAGCAGGTTCTCAACAGAGACCGTATGGCATTCAGAACGAAATAAAGGTCTCAAACCATAAGTTTTAACCAGTCTATTGACTGGGAATATCAAAACGGAAAAGTGTAAGAAACCTGTGGGACTCCAACTGAGCTATAGCTGCTGAAGGCATGAAAGACATAAAAGGCTGATAAGTATAGCTGCAGGATGCCAGAAACCCAGAGGAACTAAAGGCAGACCAAAGCACACCAAACTGAACAGCACAGTACAGGGAGCAAGGCATACCAGATACTGAAACATGGCCTTAATAGGGAACATGTGCAGAGGAGACAGCAGCTAAGCCACCAAGAGGATGTCCAAGACAGCGGGAAAATCCTCAAGCGAGGCAGAAGCCAGGTGTGACACTGCATGGACGGAAGGTCCAGATGTAACAGGCAGCCTATGGAAGACAAAAAGCTCCACTCATAGATGGAGGAGACAGAGGCCCAAATGGAAGGGGCCACAGCTTGAGGTGAGGGGCAACTAAAACAGATTAGAACAAAGTTGGCCACCAGAATCAAGGTGGCCAGTGCTGCTTGGAGCAGCAGTAAATTAATGGCAGCTCCCCACTATGTCTCACACAAGCCCACTTTCAGATACTAACTTGGTTCCACTGCTCAAACTGCCAATGCTCCCTGTCCCAATGGTTAGGCCATCCAATATCCAGTGCAGCAAGTCATGTTATCATACCATACGAAAAGATAGGAGCTCTTCTGTGTGTGTTATGTGACACCAACACGCATCCTCGAGGGTACCAGAAGTTCGGAATGGGTGTGTACGAAACATGAAATGGCTAGAAACCTCATCACCTATGGAGACACACTATTATGCTGTCATTTTAGCAGATTCTGGTGACTCTCTATAGTATTTCACGGGTTGGGTGAATCACAGAACCTTTCCTGTCATAGTTACAAAACAGCTATGGACCAGGTACAAAAAGCGTTAGGCTTTCCAGGCCACAGCCTAACCAGTAGGTGTCCCCAGAAAGTTCCATGACCTTCCCAGAAGATCCCATGATCAAGTCCAATAAGGAGGGAGATTGACCTCACAGTGAAGGTCAAGCCACAGGGGAACAAGACTGCGACCGCTACCTAGGAATTCAAGGGTGGAGTTACAGGAGAACTATGTCCTCGAATGAGGTCAATCTATTATTATACAATACCAACACATGTCCATCCAATACCCATACTGTGATCAAGGGTGAGAAAATCCCACTGCCCCTTGTCTGGGCCAAGTAAATTTACTTAAAAGACAAGAACCAGGTAAGAGCTCATTTCACTGCAAAGATGAGGAACAAGTGCAAATTCAGCCACAGTCATGGTTGGACAAGTCTGACAAGTTTTGACTTGAACAGCCAGATTGTGAAACTGCAAAGGGATGCTACTGACAGCACGTGGACATTACAGGTATTATTCATCATCTCAAGGGCAACTAATTTTGCTCCTTAAAACTCACTCAGCCCCAGAACTCACATGAGTTGAAATGTTCTATGCTTAACCTTATTCAAAATGGCCACCTGGGACAGAGACAGCGGCAGTAGCTTTTAAAATAAAAGGTTTAAAACCTATTACTTCTACAAAAATGTTGTTTAATTTCAGTATTTCCTTGTTTTATTTTACTTTCTTCCGATACTGGAATACCAACTATTTCAGATAATGTAGTACTTGCTTCCCATGTCAGTCAAAGGCATCTGGCTGCCCAACAGATCTCACAACTGGTGCACTTCAAGGAAATCACTTGAAAGTGAAACATATAAAGAGACCTACCAAGCTGGGGAAATTACAACAAAGATGCCATGCCTCATAGAAAATATGCATTAGCTTTTTATGTGTGTGCATCCTTCTCATCCTCCTTTGTGAGAGGTGGAGCAGTACTTGATCTGCTACTTGCCATTGGAGCAAAAAAACAGGTTACTCACCTATAACAGTAGTTCTAGGAGTGGTGTACATTGTTCATCCACATTCATTGGCATCTCCTCTTCCGCTTTAAATCTTGCCGGAAGTCTTCAAGCTGGCTCCTCCCACCCACCCAGGTGGTATATACCTTGGCTCCACCCCAATGATGCCAGATCTTAGCCCGCTGGAAGCCAGGTGTTGTAAATCCGCAAGGGAGGTCGGGTGGGTCCGTGTCGATGAACAACATACACTGCTCTCAGAACTACTGTTACAGGTGAGTAATTTGTTCTTCTAGGCGTAGATATGCTGTTCATCCACAGTCACACACTCTAGCAGTTCTCCGGGAGGAGGAAGGCAAGGCGACACCCCCTACTTAGGGAGCAGAGATGGAGAACCGAGGCCCCAAAACCAGCATCCCAGCGAGACTCAAGGTCGATGTGGTAATGGGTGATGAAGGTGTTTGCTGACTTCCAGGTAGCAGTCCAACAGATTTCCTGGATAGGGACGCCCTGGAAGCAGCCACCGATGCAGCAGTATGGTGGTAGAATGAGCTCTTATCCCTCTGGAAGGCTCCTTGCCCGCCAACTCACAGCACAGACCTATGCATGATGTAATCCATCTTGCTATGGTCTGTTTTGCTCAGGTCTGCCAGAAGCGGCTTCAGCGTAGGTGACAAACAGCTGGCGAACCTCTCCCAATTTCCGCCCGTCCTCACCTTGTAACTGGAGAGCGCACGCCTCAGGTCTAAAGTCTGGAGCCTATACTCAGCCTCCGAGGTGTAATGAGGTAGTATACTGGCAGAGTTAACACCTGGTTAAGGTGAAACTGACACCACCTTCGGACGGAATTTGGGATGGGGGCGAGGGACAACCTTGTCCCTGTGGAAGACCAGATAAGGGAGTCCACCGAAAGCCTTGAGCTTCCCTGTCCTTCTGGTAGACGGATCGCCACCAAGAAGGCTATCTTCGACAAGTGTGACAAGGCACACTTGTGCATTGGTTCAATGGCTTGCCCATGAGCTTTGCCATTACCAGCAGTAGATCCCACGGAGGTTGAGGTTCACGACTCGAGGGGATATGATCCAGGCCTTTGAAAGCACCCAACCACGTGTCCCTACGCCACCGCCGGGCTGACCAGACGGGCGCCCAGTAAGCAGAGATGGCTGCCAGGTGCACCCTAAGGGTTGATGACTGAAGCCCCTTTGAGAGAGACCGAAGGTAGTCAAGAATGTTAGCCACGGACAGGACAGAGGGTCCAGGCCCTTGTCCTGAAACCAAATGGAAAACCTTTTCCATTTGAAGGAGTAATATTTCCTGGTCAATTCCTTCTGGATGCCTCCACTCACGGTGTAGACATCTTCGGAAAGACCCAAAGCTTGGAACTCTAGCGGCTCAGGTACCAGGCTGTGAGGTGCAGGGATTGAAGGTCAGATGGAATACCTTCCCTGACTGAGTGATAAAAGTTCTGGGCGGTACAAAGCCTCTCCGGGGCCTGCAGTTGAAGCTGAGGAGATCTGGATACAAGAACTGACGTGGCCAGTCTGGGGCTTCCAGAATCACCTTCGCCCTGTCCCTCCTCACCTTGAGGAGCACCTTGTGGATCAAGCGAAATGGAGGGAAGGCGAGAGGAGGCCTGGGATCCATGGCCTCAAGAAGGCATCCTGCAGAGAGCCCTACTGAGGAGGCGGGCATGAAACAGCCGCAGATTGGTGTTTTCCTGGAGGCAAACAGGTCCAACATCTGTTTGCCCCAACGGAAGAACAGGCTGTAAGCTACCTCTGGATGGAGAGACCACTCGTAGAGAATGTCTGGCCTAAGCAGCTGAGGACATTCACCAGATGGTTCGAGGCTCCTGCCACATGGATGGCTAGGAGATCCGCCTCAATCGGCTCATGAGGTCCGGATCTGCGGGCGCCTCCTTACACCATGAGCAGTCACGTGACCATCCTGTTTGTTGACGTAGTACATGGCCATGGTATTGTCCGTGTGGACTTAAACCACCTGACCCGGAGCAGAGGAGGAAAGCTGACAGTGCCAGTCTGACTGCTCTGAGCTCCAACAGGTTGATGTGGCATCGGGACTCCTAAGGGGTCCAGAGCCCATGGTCCTTTTGTCCCTTATGTGGGCTCCCCAGCCCATGAGAGAGGCATCGGTCACGAGGATGACCGTCGGCTCAGGCGGACAAACTGGATCCTTCCTGCTGCCGGTCTGGGGCGGTCCACCATTGGAGAACATCCCACAACTTCTGGGTTACAGTGATCAGCTGGTCGAAATGACTGTGACACTGAATCTACTAATGACCAACTCCCATTGGAGGGAGCGAATGTGCAACCGGGCCCAACGGACCACTGAGGTGCATGCCGCCATGTGACGCAGAAAGCCCCGGTGGGGCGCAAGTGCCCAACCAGAAATGATCAGGCAAAGGAGGAGAACCTCTGCCCTGTCCACCAGGAGCTGAGCTCTGGCTTGACAAGAGTCGAGCTCTACCCGATTAAGCCCATCACCTGAGAAGGCACAAGTTCACTTGGCCTCATTGATCAGAAGGACGAGTTGGGAGCAGATCTGAGGCCAGGTCCCTGACCTCTCCACCTCCTGCTGGGTGGAACCTGCAAGGAGCCAATCGTCAAGGATGGAGTAAATTCTGTCCCCCAAAAGATGGGCCGCCACCACTGCAAATCATTTGGTGAAGACCCGGGCCGATGACAGGCGAACGGCATGGCTCGGAAATCATACCCTGAAGCAGAGGAACGCTGATGGGACAGACGGATTGGGACGTGAAAGAGCGCGTCCTGCAGATACAGTGAACAAAACCACGTTTCACTCCAAGAATGGAATGATCTGGACAGACAACCATCCGAAGGTGCGAGACCTGAGATATTGATTCAGGTCGTGGAGATCTAGAATGGGCGCCAGCCCCGTCCACTTGGGCACCAGGAAGTACCTGGAGACAAGCCTGGGTCTGCTGGAGGATCCTGCAGGAGCTACTGCCTCCATGAGGAGGGGCTGAGCAATGTTGTCTCGAAGAGCCAACTGGGTGTGGCGGATATCCGTTCCTTCCGAGGCGTGGGCTCAGCTGGAGGGTGCTAACAATTTAGGGGCAGTCCCGACCCGACCAGTTCAAGAACCCACCTGTCTGAAGTGACCACGGACCAAGCGGAAAGGAAGTAGCGGAGTCGGCCTCCCACAGGAGGACCCAGAGCTGGCGTGACGGAGTAGGAGTGGCAGCCCCACCCGTCACTGATCAGGCTTGGAGGAGAAGGAGGCTCAGGACCTGAGCCTCGGCCTCCTTTACGGGCCTGTTGGGGTCCAGGCCTGGGCCGAGGGCACCAAGCTTGAGCCTGCTGTGCCACACGGGAAGAGTGTCGAAAGGCTTCTTTCTTCTGCTGGTTCTTGCCTGAAGAACCCTTGGCAGAAGTAGCGCCAAGGTGGCAATGGACTGCTCTATGTGCTGACAGTGACCAGCCAGTCCTGGGCCGAACAAGTCAGTCCCGAGGAAGGGCATGTCAGATAATTTGTGCCGAGTATCCGCCGAAGGTGTACAGCCTCAGCCAAGCCCTGCAATGAGAGGCAACTGCGGCTACCATTGGCGTGCACAAGAGTCCCCAATGTCCTGGGCCATCTGGAGCTGCTGTTTGGCAACAGCTTGGCCCTGGTCCGGACCTGCTTGACCGTGGTCTGTATGTCTGTGGGAGATGTAGGGGGACCTCGTCCTAATGACCCAAGAAGGGCATGAGAGAAGTGTGCCATGATGACGGACGAACTTGACTGCGAAGGCCCAAGGAGGAAGCCGCATAGACCTTCCTAGCCGAATGGTCCAGG
Source organism: Neoceratodus forsteri (assembly GCA_016271365.2). Classification (NCBI taxonomy): domain Eukaryota; kingdom Metazoa; phylum Chordata; order Ceratodontiformes; family Ceratodontidae; genus Neoceratodus; species Neoceratodus forsteri. The sequence continues at coordinate 1,420,348,223 of CM057450.1, forward strand.
AGCTTGGACTCTTTATCGGGAGGCTGGTCCATATCGTCATAACTGCCAGTACACCTGAACACAGAGGCAGTCACCAGGCTCTCAGCCGAAGGGTGCTCTGTGAACTCAGCTAGGGACCCCATGGGCACCGCATACTTGCAGGCCATGCGGGCAGGCGGATCTGCACAAGAGGCAGGCGTTGCCAGAGTTCAAGAGCCAGGCCAACGATACCCTCGGCAAGAAGGAAGGCCTCCGTTGGGAGTATGCCCTCTCTTAAGGATGTCTGTAAAAGGGTACTCTGCCCTTTTTGGATAGGCTACAGGGGCATCCCTATGGACTCAGATGACGGAAGGATCCTTTGAAGGAGGAAGGACCTTCCTTCGTCCCTAAGCCAATGGACGATTCGTCATCCCAGGATGAGAATGAAGTCCAGTGAAGTCCAAATCTGAATGAATCCGGATACAGCAGGCTGCCTCCCAATCACCTCAACTTGCCGGGGGCGTCTGGGGTGACTGTGACTAACAAACGCTGGGGAAGCCTTTGAAGAAGCCCCTCCCACAGGCTGCTTAGGTGGCGGTTCCACCACGATTGGTGGAGAGACAGGTTTAGGCTGAGCAAGCGGACTTCTAGGGAGGAACCAAAGATTTCGGCTCAAGGGGTTGGCTTCGCCTAGGGAGGCGTAAGCCAAGTAATGGCTGGGGTAGGAACCAGGAAGGCTTGTGCTCGGACAAGATCAGTTGTTGCCAGGAGGTCCTCGTAGTGCCTCTCTTCTTTTTTGAGTGCTTATGGCTCTTCCTCGGCCTTTCATTCGAGAGGGTTCTAGACCTCGACCGAGATCAGGCGGCTGACTCGGTCGCTGGAGACACCGGCAGGACCGGTGACTTCCGGGATCCAGAACCAGGTCTTCAATGGGGACACCAGGGGCTGAGTCTCCTCATCCGGGAAGACAAGGACCAGAGTCCTCTCTAAGGAGTCGGCGACAGAGGGTCGATCGGGTCGACAATCTCAACCTCGTGGTCACATCCTCAGTCGGCTGGCCCGGCGGAAGGTCAGAAAGAAGCCAGTGGCTGAAGAAGCGATCTTGACCCGGTGCGAGACCGCATGCTCCTTGTCCCAAGAGTGCCTTCCGAGACGAAGACTTGCTCGGTTCCTTCCCCGCTTACGGGATCTGGAGGAGTGTGAGTTGCAGGCGCCTCCCCTGGTGGGAAGAGACTGGTACAACTCCCAGAAGGACCCCGAGAAGGTGGAGCCCAGGTTGAGTGGAATGAAGAAGCTCCAAGAGTCCGCAGCACTGCGGCTTCTTCCTCGAACGCTTGCATGCGCTCCAATTGTTGAGTGGATCCGCAGTCCCGAAACCGTCCACCGAGCCTCCTTGGACTTCACCTGAGGGTTCCTCTTGCCAGTCTCCCCAGTTTCAAGCGTGCAAGGCGGCCATCCAGGATGTTGGGATGGAAGGCCAAGCAAAAGCTGCAGGGCCAGGTGTCATGGCTTACACCGAGGCAGTAAACATACGCCAGGTGGGGATCGGCACGCATAATTTTGGCCACAGGGACACCAGCGAAATCCAGGAGACGCATTTTTCAGTAATCAAGATGCGCGATCGGTAACTCAACAATTTTAATTTCAGTAGAACCGAAGTTTTGAAAGCCAGGGCCTATGAAATGCATGAGCACGAGGAGGCAACCTGAATCTTCCAGCGGAAAGGAAGATCTGGTGTTGTTGGAGCGGAGCCAAGGTGTATACCACCCGGTGGCTGGGAGGAGCCAGCTTGAAGACTTCCGCAAGATTTAAAGTGGAAGGAACATGCCAATAAGTGTGGATGAACATATCCATGCTCCTAGAAAAGATTTTTTTTATTATTAAATGACGATTTGTAAAACTGTTTGGCGCTAATAAATAGAGTAGAAAATAGGTCAAGCCTACCGCGTGGCACAAAGAAATACATTTTGGCAAAGATACTGGCACGAAAACAAAGACCAGAGCTAGCCCTGTACACCATAGAAAAGACTCACGTGAGCTGACTGGGGAGGGAATGCACACAAGTAGAATACACACAGATTACTCACCTGTAACAGCAGCTCTAGCAGTCAGTGGAATATGTTGTTCATCCAAACATATAGCAGAATCCTTTCCTTTAATTCTTGCCAGAAGTCTTAAAGCTGGCTCCTCCCACCAACCTGGGTGATATGTCCTCGACTCTGCCCAGGGTGCGAATTCCTGTACCTTAGGTGCCCCAGGGTGAGGCACTTTTGTCCAGGTCACCTACTGCAGTTTAGTGCCTGCCCTGTGGGGCATCTAAGGTATTTAACAGAGTCCTGTATTTTTCCTGTTGCATGCTGAGCAATGTACGGGCACGTTGTTGTTTTTCTTTTGTTACTCACCAGCAGCAGTCAGCATCATGGGGGCTGCTGAAGGAGCGAACGTGCAATTGTCATTTTCCTTTAGGTGGGTGGAAGAGCTGAGTAAGCTGGTCACAAGATAAGCCCTTCCACAGACAGTTGACTCGAGAGAAAGAATGGGTTGAAGGTCCTCTGTCAACCAGCTGCTCATGCGAAGGGTCGGACCATCGTTGGTGGAGGTGGGCTGCAGGAGACTGACACCAATCGGGGACAATCAATGCACAGTCTGCCCCCCACACACACACACACACAGTGTGTCATGTGATTTCGTGAAGTGTACCACTCTATCATTTTCTGTTGTTGATGCAAGCTGTGAGTGGCGTGCTTACAGCTTGACGGACATCCCCATTTGTTTGCGATTGTGTTTGGCGATCATCAACCACCTACCTATTCTTAAAAAAAAAAAAAAAGCTCTTTAAGAGCTATTCTAAATCCAGCTAGTCAGTCACATAACCAAATCAAACTTGGTATCTGACTGTGAGACTGAAGTTTGAAATGATGGGGAGGGGCCGATGGGAGCACGAAGGACGGACTCTCAGTCACAAGGGACTGAAGAAAAGAAACAATAAATAAAAGCTCTTTTAAGAACTATAACAACAGCTATCCTTAATTTTAAGTAGCCAAGCAGGGCTCAAACCAAACAATTAAATGCCTGCCCTGCTGCAAGTGATGGAGGGAGGAAGATCTCTTCACAACTTAGTGAGGAAATTAGCAGCCCGTGACAGAACTGCAGCTGCTTGTGTTTATATAACAAATATAAAAAACCTTGCCATACAGGCTGAACTAAAATAGCAACAGACTACCAGGGGCCATTCTCAATCAGTGGCTATAGGCTATGCACAGCAGTCTTTTTTTTTCCTGTAGTACAAATAAAGTTGCAGGGTACAGAAAATCAAAAGTAAAAATAAATCCTCCTTCCTTATACTCAGTGTAATAAAAAGCTGCGAGTTAAATAACTAAACTAAGCCCTGCCTCAAAGATCTAAATTAAGAACTATGTGGAGCTGAGGAGTCAGCGTGACTGTTAAGAATAGGGCTGGGGTTTAGATACCTAAAAAAAAAAAAAAAACCTCATTAAGAATTTTGTGTTAATGAAAATCTGTGTAGCTTACCTAAACGCTGATACTGTAAGTGTGTGACCCTATTGCTTTTGAAAAAGCAACTCTGTTGTGGAACTTTTGCACTATCTAAACTATATGTATAAAAAGGCTCTTTCTTTGAAGTCATAAATAGGTACTGTCTGTGCCTGTGTTTTGTACTACCTTAAATCTAACTAAACTCTCAGAGTCAAGATCTTGCATTTAATTTGGACTACCTAAAATCTTAATTAAAAGGATTTGTCACCTTTGTGTGTTGTGGAGCTTGTGGGCGAACTGACTGCCTCTTAAGGACTAGTGAGGGGCCTACTGATTTGTCCTCTTGAGGATTGAAGGAGGGCACCACAGAGGGTAGTGGCTAGACAGGGCAAGAGGAAATTAATTGAGGAACAAAAAAAAAAAAAAGGCCACTCTGTGTGTTGAATTTGTGGGCGACTGAGTGATCGTCATCTCCTCTAAAAAATAAATTCACACGGCCCGGTGGTGCTGGACACTACACCTCGCCCACGCCTGGCATCCTGGGTTCGGGAACAGACTCGGTCGCTGAGGGTCAGAGAGGATTGAGCATCCATGGACTGCTCTCCTCTCTGGGGAAAGGTACCAGCTGTTGACGTGCTTGTGACCTCTGGCGGAGGCTGAGGGCAGTGTGCTGGCACTGCATGGAAGGGGGTGAGCTTGGGGCACGGTGCCAGGAGGAAGTACATGTGGACACGCGCGCTCCCTCCATTGGTGTCACTGCACCCAGTTCATGCCAGGCCAGAAAATGGAAAATCATGGCGCCGGTCGTGGAGGCTTGATGGCCATCTGAGGGGACGCCTGGCCTTGGGAGCACCACCGCCCGATACTGGATCCTGTGTTGGTGGGGAGTGAGGGAGACCCTGCTGCCCCACCGCGGAGTAAATGGCAGTGGGGGCTTCAATAGGGGCCGGGCAGGACCGGACAGCGCCACAGATGGATGAATGCTGGGACGTGAAAGCAGACCGAGGGCCAAACAGGTAAAAAGGATTAACAAAAAAATAAAATAACGCTTTGTCACCTTTGTGTGTTGCGGACGGTCCGTCTGTCCTCTCATCTTGACTATTGAGCTCCGAGGGCATTAGCCAGAGAGTGGCTAGATAGAAGGAAAACAAATAAAAGCCCTTTCTTTGGGACTGCTGTACTAGTCTACACTACACTGCATACTGATTTGTCCTCTTAAATAAAAACAAAATCCCTGTCAGTTGCAATCAGTGCTTGATGGCCTGGGTCATGCATGGGTAGTGGCACTGAAAGAAATAACACAGAGACAGTTTAATCTCTTAATATTTCTGTTTATTATTTACAGGCTGACAAGCCATTCAACTTTCTACTAGCCTGCCTGTTATTAAGCAGCGAGTTTTTATTAATACAGTCAGGTAATTACCTGAAGTACAACAAAGCACTTAACAGACAACTTAGCCTCAGTGGTTTAAAAAAAAAAAAATTGGTGGCATGTACTTGTACTGCTTACGATAAGTAGGCATGCACTTTTTTTTTTTTTTAAACAAATTTCATGTGCCCTGGTTCCCCCCCACATGACAGATCTCTCCTGCTGGAAGCAGAGGGTGTGTGTCGAGGCCAGGAGGTCGGGTGGATCCATGTACTGTTACAGGAGAGTAACCTATGTTTCTAGAGACGTGGATCTGTTGTTCTAGCCACACGCCTAGCAGACTCCTAGCAGTTCTCCAGGAGGAGGTAGGCAAGGCGTGCACCCCAACTTACGGAAGAGATTGGAGAACTATGGCCCCAAAACCAGCATCCCAGCATGACTAGAGGTCAATGTGGTAATGGAAAATGAAGGTGTTTACCGACTTCCAGGTAGCAGCCCTGCAAATTTCCTGGATAGGGACACCCTAGAAGCAACCACTGTTACAGTGCTATGGCGGGTGGAATGAGCCCTTGCCCTCGGAGGCTCCCACCCACCAACCTACAGCAAATATCAATGAAGGATGTAATCCATCTGCCAATCGTCCGCTTAGCTGAAAGTCTGCCAAGTGCAGCTTCAGCGTAAGTGACAAACAGCTGGCAAACCTCCCCTCAATTCCAGCCGCGCTCTTAAAGTATAATGAGCGCCCACCTCAGGTCCAAGCATACAGCCTGTATTCGGCATCAGAGGTATGACTGGGGTAGAACACCAGTAGAGTCATCACCTGGTTCAGGTGGAACTCTGACACAACTTTCAGAAGGATCTTGGGTTGGGGTGCAGGTCAGCCTTGCCCCTGGGGAAGACCAGATAATGAGACTGACTGAGAGTGTCTGGAGCTCCCAATCCTCTTGGCTGATGGGATAGCCACCAAGAAGATGGTCTTCCACGACAAATGCAACATCTCGCACTTGTGCATCAGTTGAATGGCTTGCCCATGAGCTTTTCCAATACCAGCAGTAGATCCACGATGGTGGTGGTTCATGCGCCGGAGGAGATATGTGATCAAGCCCTTTGAAAAGTGCCAGACCACCTTCTCCTGTCACTAACTGCTGACCAGCCCGCCCCGGTAAGCAGAGATAGCTGCCAGGTGCACCTTAAGGGTCATCGGCCTAAGTCCCCCTTATGAAAGGGACCATAAATAATCTAAGATGCTAGCCACTAGACAGGTCGGGTCCAACCCCTTGCCCAGACACAAAATGGAGACTCTCTTCCATTTGAGGGCATAGCACTTCCTGGTCGATTCCTTCCTAGATGCCTCGACTACAGTGAGAACACATCTTCGGAGACAGCTAAAGTCGGGAACTCTTGCCGCTCAGGAACCAGGCTGTCACATGCGGAGACTAAAGGTCCAGGTGGAGTACCTTCCCCTGATTGATGGAGAGCAGGTCCAGGTGTGCTGGAAGATGCCTTGGGAGCGTGATGTTGAGGAGAGATCGGGTACCAAAACTGGTGGGGCTAGTCCGGAGTCACCAGGATCACCTGTGCCTTGTCCCTCCTGACCTTGAGGAGCACCTTGTAGATCTAGGGAAATGGAGGGAAGGCATAAAAGAGGCCTGGTGTCCACGGGCTCAAGAAAGCATCCCCCTGCAGCGAGCCCTGCTGAGGGAGGCGGGCACAAAACAGCTCAGCTCATGCTCTCCTGGAGGCAAACAGGTCCACTTAAGGGGTACCCAGTGGGAGAACAGACTGTATACTATTTCTGGATGGAAAGACCACTCATGGGACACCTCGCCCACTCGACTGAGGGCGCCCACTAGCTGATTAGAGGCTCCTGCCAGATGAATGGCAAGAAGATCCCTCCGGTCAGCTCATGAAGGTCCAGATGTGGAGAGCTTCCTGCACAGAGGCAGGGAGTGCATCCCACCTTGCTTGTTGAGATAGTACATGGTCGTGATGTTGTCCATCTGGACCTGAACCACTTGACCCGAATGAACAGAGCGAGGCAGTCAGTGCCAGCTGGACTGCTTGGAGCTCCAGCAGGTTGATGTGACATCGGGACTCTTTGGGGGTCCAGAGCCTGTGGACCCTGTGTTCCTCAAGTGGGCACCCCAGCCTGTGAGAGAGGCGTCGGTTAGGATGACCGCTGGCTCGGGCAAACAAAGCGATCCCTTCCTGCAGATGCTCTGGAACGGTCCACCACTGGAGAGTGTCCTACATCTTCTGAGTCACAGTGACCAGCTGGTCGAATGACCTAAGCGCAGAGTCCACTGGCTGGCCAGCTCCCACTGCAGGAAGCGATATGCCACTGGGCCCATTGGACCAGGGAGGCAGGCCGCCACGTAGCTCCAGAAATTGCAGGAAGTCCCGGTAGGGTGTAAGTGCCCAACAAGAAATGATCGGGCAAAGGAGGAGAAAACCTCCGTCCTGTCCACCGGGACCCTGGCTCTGGCTCAGCAAGAGTTGAGCTCTGCCCCAATGAAGCAGATCATCTCAGTAGAGTACGGAGTTATAACTTGGCCTCGTTGACTGAGGAGGCAGGATCGACAAATTTCAAATGGCATGGTAGTCCAGGACATTTGGCCTTGGCAAAATGGTAGTCCCCGAGTTCTGGGTGGTAGTCCAGTGCATTTCAATTGAAATTTTCAACCACTTAATAGAAATAAGTTAAATGGTGTGGCAGAGCTTGTATTTACTATTATTTCACAGTAGGATAGATACAGAGATGCTGAAGATCATCATAAATCAGGAAAACAATATTTTGTTTTCATATATTTTAGGGCAGGCAGAAGTCTTATTATAAGAGACTGGACTGAGGGAGATACGTTACAGAATTAGTTACCAAGCCGTTGGTCGAGAATGCAAAATGGTCATAAAGGACTCAGGCCAGGAAGAAGATGATGGAGCACTGGGAGCAGGAGTACTAGCATCAAGAAGATCATCAGCAGAAGCAGCTAAACCAGAAGAAGACGATGCATCAGCAGCAACAGAATGCCTACGAACATGTCGAGTGCCTGGACCAGAGAGCAGCCAGTGGTTAACGGCTGGATCTGGATCAAAGTCATGCAGTTCAGGACCTTCTACTGCTATCTGCAGGAGAGACTGTAGTGAATCATCAGCCAGCCTTGTCCTAATTTTTGTTTTGATTAGGCTCTGAACAGAAAAAAATCACATTTTTGCTGATACACTCATTGCCATGAGTATTCAACTAGATCAAGAATGTGTGTAATCTGGGGTGGTTTTTCTTCCAGTAATCTGGTGTATACACCTGCAAATAGGGTTTTTCAATGGCAGATTTCAGTAGTGTTTTAAATGCAGCATACTCTGACTTTATATGTTCCTGCTGCTCCTCTGTGAAAAAATGAAAATACTCAGTCAAGTTTGCAAGTTCAGAGGTCCCAAACACTGCTAGTTGGTCTCTTGGCAGCTCAAACTGCTTAAAAATCTAAGCAGTTGAACCATTTGAGAGGCACCTCTGATAAATTTTAAATCTGTTGTCAATATACATTACTGCTGCATCTATTAAAGTCTGCAGTTGTCCATCTGTCACAAACTGATTTCTGGGCAGTTGCCTCTGAATGGGAAATGAATAGTCTTCTCCCTCCCTCTTTGTCACAACATATTCCATACATTTCTGTTCAGGTTTGTAATGGCTGAAGAAAGCTGCCATGTATTGCCCTGGCATGGTTTTCAGTTCCATAAGCTGAAGAAGGCAAGTCTCAACAAGCTGTGGAACTTCCAGTATCACTATGTCATCTCTTTGAAACTGCAGTGGCAGGTTTTTAGTACTGGCAGGAAATCTTGTGGTATATGAATCGCTTTATAAACTGACACTACTTTCTTTTAAGATGCCCTTTGTTTTTGAACCTTCATCACCAGCATCCAAAGATGCATGTAGGTGTTGTACAACAGTAGGTAGGTTCATGTGCACATAGTGACTCAATCCGAAAGTTGTTAGAGCCTGTGGCAAATACATTTGTTTTTTTTGAAAAGGCAGGGTGCAATAGTGGATACTTTTCACACAGTGTGTAATACAACATTCCTTTTTACCATCATATCTCAACCATGTATACATGGACAATCAATGAACCTGGAATAGTCTGGCCCTTTTTCTTGGTCATATTTCTCATCTTTACTTGTCCTCTCTTCCACATCATCATCAACCAGTAAACTGCGTTTCTTAGCAAGTGAAATGGGCTTTTTCAGCTAAAGCTAAGGCTTCTTTGGTTACTTTAGGTGCTCGCAGTCGCTGTATCCAGTACCTCAGAATCAGATTTACTTTCTGACTTTTATCTGTGGAAGTACTAGTAGACTGCTGTGTCTTAAAAAAGATATAGTTTTTGTTGACTCTTCTTCTGCATATTGTCTGTTTGGATCGATTGGTCACTTTATCAGATAGCACTGTGGCACTACTAATAAATGTATTTTTAATATCATCACCGTGGTTTGTGTGCCTTTTGTTACGGAATGATGGGCAATGGTTCTACTTGTTATGCTACTGCTTTCTAAGCAAGGCAAAGGCACAAGACAAGAACAGGAACGTTAAGCAAGGAGTCAGTGGAACGGGACTGGGATGAGTGCTGACGGAGTATGAAGAAATAATCAATAGTGAGTCACCACACCGACAATGATAGTGTAGATAAGAGTGTATTGCAATGCTTGATGCTTACGCTTTTATTTGTATTTTTACACTTTGCCTTTTTGTGTTTCAGTCACTTGTTCTTTTCTTTTTAGTTTTTTCCCCAGCCAAGAGGTGCCCTCCTCCCTCCCCAAAACACAAACCGAGCATCCCTTCCTTAGTCCTTCCCTCTCAGTAATACTAGTATTGGCTGATGGTCTGTGGAAGAGTAGACTGGGTAACTAGGGACAGACGGTAGTTTCTTCGCTTCCCTGAACCGGTCTAAGGCTTAGGTTAAGTGATAGGTACAAACTAAGTTGGTCCGTTGCCTTTTTTATTTTGCTCACTTCTACCTCCTCCTCCTTCCCCTCCCTCTCCTTCCACTCTTCCAGTACTAGTCTGGTCCTGTCCTAACCTTAGGCATAAATGCAGTTAGTCTTTTTATTTTGCTCACTTCTGTTTTTCTTACTTTCCTTTTTATACTTTAGTCTTCTCCTCCTTCTTCTCTCAGCACTGGTCTGGTCCTGTCCCTGGCCTTAGGCACAAAATGCACTAAATGCAGTTCGCTTGTCTTTATTTTGCTAACTTCTGTTTATTTTCTTTTTTTTTTTTTTTTTTTTTAATAGTCCTCTCCTCCTTTCACTGCACTCAGTAGTACTGCTGGTCTGGTCTCATCCGGTATTTTCTTCAGTTCTGTTTTCTTAGTTGCTTTCCTTTTTATTGGGGCCAAAACAAAGCCCCAACTCAGCTCGTCTCCTGCCTTCTTCTTCCCTCTACAGTAGCTGGGAGAGATTAAAGGATAGAGACTGGTACTTTATTTTTCCCCTAGGCTTACTGAAGATGCAAGAAGCAAGTTGGTTTTATTTAGCTTACTTCTTTTTCTTTGGTACTTAAAGGGCCAAACAATCCCCAACCAACACACACTCTCTCTCTCCCCTTCCTATCATTACTAGTCTGGTAGTGATCAGGACACTCACTCACTCACCCACCCAGTGGTGCCAGTGTCACAACAAAACTCCAGCCCTAGTTCCTTCTCCTCTGGCCTCACGCAGTAAAAAGTCACCACGTTTTTCCTTAATTTGTTGAACTGGATTTTTGTCTCCGCTTTTGGCACAAGTACAGGCACAAAATGCAGGCCAGAAGGCAAGGCAGCCTCTTCTACTTTGCTTGCTGAGTTGCTACTGCTGCTGGACTGTCTGTTGCTTTGCTTTCTTCACTTTATTTCTGAAAGTTCTGTTTATTTTTGAGGGGTGCAGAACTGACTGATCACACACACAGCAGCAGCAGGTCTCTTCTGCCTACTCCCTCAGATCTCACTGATCAATGCCTGCCATGGCCCTGCCTTTCTCTGTTTTATTTTTATTTTTTTCCGTCACAACAGAATGTCCTCCTGACCCCTTACTATGTGCAGGCTTGCAGCACCATGCCGAGACCACTGAACAACTAGAGCGATCTTTTCAGTGAGTGCGTGGCCCAGAGTTCCAGCTCCCGCCTTCCCCTGGCTCACAACCACGCAGCCACCCTCCGCCCTCCCTATTATTACTCTCTCACCCCTTCTATTTCTGTCTTCCCAATATTCGCCAGCAATGTACTAGACTTGTATTTGTATCTATCACAAAGAAATAATCCAAAACAAGTAATTTATTCCCTTTTCACTAAAGCAAAGTAATGCTTGCTCGACATGCTCCGACCCCAACTCCTCCACGATTAGATTGCAAGTACTGGCAGACGACACAGCAAAACCTACTGCACCGCCGTGGCCAACAGGTTTCTTCCTCTGCATTGGCAGATCATACCATTGGTGGTATGACCTGCCAATCACTCTCTTATGCCTATCTGCTTCTCCTGTGGCTCGGGCTCAAATTCCTCTGGCTCGGTTGCATGTCAGTACGCGGCGCCGCTCCAGAGTACCACACATCGGCAATGTGCTTCCTCCCACCAGCCTGCCAGTGCCAAGATTCATCACCTGACTCAGCTACCAGCACCCACATGACCAGCAGCACAGAAGACTGACCCTTGGGACTGTCAAACGAGACTGAACACACCCTGCTGGTGAAACCGCAAACTGCAATGCCAGGTACTTTTTCTTTTGCTCTGCAGCAGCACTTGTCCAGGACTACTGGGGACATACAAAATGCTGTCCTCGACTAAAATCTGATAGCCTGGGATGTCAGGCTATCGGATTTGTCAAACCCTGCTAGAAGGCAAAGTTCGATGCAGGTCTGGAGGGCCAGGTCCCTGGAGCTCTCAACCTACTGCCTGGAGGGACCCGCTTATAAGCCAATCATCCAGGCAGAGGTACACTCTGACCCCTTGACATCAAGATGGGCGTCACCACTGCAATCCATTTGGTGAAGACCCTGGAGCCGATGACAGGCCGAACAGCATGGCTTGAACTCGTGAGAGGGTTCCTCTGCTCTGAGGAACCTCCGTGGATGGACAGATCGAACGTGAAAGCACGCCGTCCTGAAGATCCAGGGAGCAAACCACATGTTCTGCTCGAGAGATGGTATGATCTGAAACAGAGTTACCATCCTGAAGGTGTGAGACCTAAGTAACTTGTTCAGGTTGTGCAGATCTAGAATGTCCATTTCAGGACCAGGAAGTACCTGGAAATGAACCCTGGGTTGACTGGGGATCAGCGACTCTGACCACCACTCCTAGCGGAGGAGTTGGGTTATGTTGTCTTGGAGAGCTGACTGAGAGTCCACAGACACCTTCTCCCTCCGTGGAACGCAGGCTCGGCTTAGTGGGCACTGTTCAAATTCCAGAGGCAGACCCTAGCCGACCAATTCCAGAACCCACCGGTCCATGGTGACAGTGGACCAAGTGGAAAGGAAGTGGCAGAGCCAGCCCCAACAGGAGGACCCAGGGAGGCGCGACAGACATGGGGTCGCCCCCATGCCGTGACTGGGCAGGCTTGGAGGAGGAGGAGGATCTGGCTAAGAGGACCACGGGTTCCTTCCCTCTGGGCTTCTGGACCACCAAAGTCACTGACTTGGGTCAAGGGTGCCAAGACTGAGCCTGCTGCTGCTGCCCAGATTGGTACTGGGCGGGGCTTGGCTGCAGGGGCAGAAGTCCAGAAGGGCTGCGCTTCTGCAGTTTGGAACTCTTAGATTCCTTCTGTGTGGAAGCAACGGAGTCCAAGGTAGCACTGGACTTCTCAAGCATTGTAGGTGACTATCGACCCTGGGACCGAACAAATCGGTTCCCAAGAAGGGTATATCTGCCAATTTGTGCTGGGTGTCTGCCGTAAAGGTCGAGACCCTCAGCCAAGCCCTGCAGCGCATGGAGACTGCGGCCACCACCAAACGGGCATAGAGTCCCCAATGTCCAGAGCCGCTCTAGAGTTGCAGTTTTGCCACAGCCTGACCCTGATCCCGGACCTGCTTGACCGTGGTCTGGCGGTTCCCAGGAGTTGAGGAAGCACCTCATCTTCCATGCCCTGTTGGGCTCTCTGGAAGTGTGCCATGACGACAGCTAAGCGCTCAGTCTCCACCAGGCGAGAAGAGGCAGCATAGACCTTTTGACAGAGTGGTACAGTTTTTGCACTCTTTGTCCGGAGGTCTATCAGAGTCTCCTGTGTTGCCTAGCGCCGAAACTCAGGGTCGGTCATCAACCCCTCAGCCAAGCGGTTTTCCATGAACCCTGAAAGGGAGCCGATGGGCACCGATATTTGCAGGCCATCCAGGCCGAGGTGCAGAGCAGGGTGTTGCCAAAGCTCCAGGGCCGGGCCAACAATGGCTTCGCCACTGGGAAGGCTTCACGGAGAATCCCTTTGTCTAGGATGCCTGTTAGGGGATATCGAGCCAGCTTTTGAACAAGCTCCAGAGGCATCCCGTGGATTCCGAGATGAGGCGGAGGATGACCATGAAGGACGTGGGACCCTCCTCCGTTCAGAACCCCCAAAGCAACTCCTGTGGCGGACAGGAGTGCAGCGAGAGTCCTCAGACTCGAAGAGTCCACACAGATCGGCCAACCACCCGTGTCATCTTCAACCCACCACGGGCGGCTGGGTGTAAGAGTGCCTAACAGCCGGTGAGGAAGGCTCTTTGGCGGTCGAGACTCTTGACCGGAGCCCCGAGGGAGGTTGTTTGGGTGGCAGCTCCACCACTATTGGTGGAGACGCCGTTTCAGCCGAGCTGGGAGGGCCTCACCAGCTCTGCAGGTGGAGGAATGGTGTTGACCAGCTCAAGGAGGTGTTGGCGTTGGCCTACCAGGCCACAGCCATGTGATGACCGGTGTTGGCTTTGGACCGGACAACACCAACTGTTGCCACGCGAAATCCTCGTAGCATCAGTGCAATTTGCGCCAAAGCCTCTCCTCTTCCTAGGAAGACGAGGACAAATAGTGGCGGCACCGCTTCTTGGAACGCCATGAAGTGGCACTGATGAGATTTCTTCGACCTTTCAGACGGAAGAAAACCGAGACCTTGATCGCTATGGACGAGGGCGCCTGAGGGAACCATGGAAACCGCAGTTCCTCCAGTTTACGCCAGGGACTGTAAGGAGGTTCCCGGCAGGCTGTGTCTCCTCATTAATAGGTCCAAGCAGGATCGAGTCCTGAACAGGAATTGTCGGCCTCATCGACAGACAACAGGTCGACGGGTCAATGACAATTTCGACGGGTCGTCATCCCGTCTTTGCAGGCTGGCCTGACGGGGACCAGTAAAGCCAGTGGCCAAGGCCACAGTTTCGACTGAAGTCAAAACCGGAGATTCCAGGCAACGAGACCATTCTTGATCCCAAGAACGACGATGGCATCGCCTTCTCCTTTTCTCACCACCTCTTCGACTCTTTTCCCTTTTCTCGGAACGTGAGCTGTGTGATGCCAACGGGCCCTCCTCCTTGGTTGGGAGAGACTGGCACAGCTCCTTGAAGGAAACCGTAAAGGTGGAGCCCAGTTTCAGTGGAATGAAGGCCAAGGCTAAGAGGATTGATCAGCAGCCTGAGTCTCCTCCTCCTCCTTGAAGGCCTTCATCTGCTCAATTGCTCGAGACCCTGCAGCTCGCGGAGACCACCTAGCGGGCTTCCTTTGATTTGACCGGCAAGTTCCGCTTTTTCTGGACGCCAAGCTGCAAACAGGCGAGATGGTCGTTGAGCACGCTCGTTGAAAACAGTGACAAAAATCGCAGGTCTGGGTATCAAGCAATAAACGCACATTGCATGCAGGTTGGTACGTGACATCTTCTGCCCACAGGGCACTGGGAGAACCCGGCAAGGACCTGTCCTCCATCGCAGTCGCGATCGAAAATTGTCGAGGAAAACTCTAAGAGTTTAAGTTTTGGAAGTAAGTCCGAAGATTTGAGTGACAAGGACTACTCAACGTGGAGTGGTAAGGAGGAACCTGCTTCTTCCAGCGTAAAGGAAGATCTGGGGTCATAGGGCTGAGCGGGATATACCAACGGTGGTGGAGAAGCCAGCTTTAAGACTTCCAGCAAGAACTAAAGGGAAAGGATACTGCCAGACGTGTGGATAGAACAAAACATATCCACGTCCCTAGAACCATATATTTCTAAGAGGCATGGCATATTTGGTTTATCCAATGACTCTTCTGATGGGCAAGTGGCTACCCCACTCATGCTTGAAAATCTGGTATAAACTTGAAAGTGTTAATAAAGATCACACCCTTTAAAAGTGGAATAAAATGCATATTCCTAGTTAGGCTACTGAGCATTCAACACCATTTTAAACAGTTAACTTTTAAATGAGATCTTTATATGTAGATTAAACTGATGTCACGGCTTTACTCAAAATGCACTAGTGTGAAAGTTGCTCTCCCACCAGTTAGTTACACCACTGTGACAAGCCTAAGATGAGATATGAACAATAAGCCACATCAGGGTGGGCATGATGGGACGCATGCATCCACGGGCATGCTGTGACTCTGAGTCATTATAGGTTCATAGGGTAATTCGAGTTCAGGAGGCCAAAACCTACTGTGAACTTGCCACCATGTTTATTGGTGGAAATGGTATTTAGCAAGTCCCATATGGTCATCTAGTCTTAATTTGAAAGATTTCATATTTTCGCCATCTACTACATTTCTTGGCAGAGCATTCCATGATTGTACAATTCTTTGTGTATAATAATTGTGCCTTTTGTAAGTACGATTTACGTCACCCTTTAATTTTATTTGGTGAGTTCTTGTAATATTTGGACCTATATGTGTGGTAGCAATGTGCCTCACCCCTACCCCTGGCTTGGGGTTTGAGGGACGAGACTCTGTACTGTCTTTTTATATCCTCCTTTAAGTCTGTTGTGCAACAGCACCTTTCTTTCCTTTTCTTTACTATCATGTAGGCTGGCCACCTACAAATCTCCCTTCCCGTTTTCCTTTCTGTCTCTCTCCCTCTGCCTCGGGAGAGCACTGCCTACCACCATCTGGTCGGTCTGCTCGCCTGACTGGCTGTTTTGCCAGTAAAACTATCAAAAAGCAGACAAATAATGCTGTTTAAGAGCGCTAGCAATAGAGCCACTCTATTGAACTGTTTTGTTATGTTCCTGCGCTAGCTTGCATTCCTGCACAAACGGCACAGGATCGCAGCCAGCAGCGTTGCCAAATAATTTACACAGCTTCTAGGGCTAGAAATAGCTCCAAAACATCCCCTTTTGATTTTATGCCTCATCTGTGTAGACTGTTGGGAAGTCCAAAATGAGACGTTTAGGCTGATTTGCCTCCCTGATTCTCAGGATGTTTGGAAAATAAAGAAAGAATCGCTCCTGTAGCAATAGTGAGGGAAGGAGCTGTTGTCCACACTCTTTTCTCTTGGCTCTACTGTTGTAGTAGTAAAATAAAAGACCCTCAGAGAAGGGCCCTTTCCTGACTGTCCTTTCTGTGCAGGGTAATCCAGGGCCCAGTGTGGGAAAGCAAGTGTTTTAGTGCTTTAGCACTGTTCCTTTAACGCTGGATCATGTTGTCAGCTCTGTTATGTGTACTGCACTCATACAGAAGCTGTCGCCTGCAAAGGCAGCCTTTTGAAAGTCCTCAAAGCTAGCAAAATGCTTTAAAATGTAGTTGCTAGCTGCTAAATAATTTTCCTGTGTTTTACAACCTGTTGTATCCTTTTCATGTTGTTTTCAGGAGTGTGTTTGCCCTGTGAGTGTTTAGCTGGCGCCAAAAACACCTGCAGGTTCATGAGAGCCGACTTGTAAACAACCTGAACTAGTGAACTACGTCACAGAGGGTTTCTCTTGTGAAAGTGTGCTGTTTTCTTGATGCAAAAAATGTTGTATGTGTCGTACTGGTCCTTTTAGAACAGATCCAGAAACAAATGATTTGATGCCTTTTATTGGACCAACATGGATGTTGAGAAAGAACAAAAGTGCTCTAGCTTTGACCTTTCAGTCCTTCTTCGAAGCTTTATGGCCATAAAGCTTCTGAAGAAGGACCGGTGGGTTCGAAAGCTAGAGCACTTTGTTCTTTCTGCAACATCCATGTTGGTCCAATAAAAGGTATCAAATCATTTGTTTCTGGATCTGTTTTCTTGAGGAATCCTGTGTGACCAGCCAGCCTACCTCATTCATTTCTTTCTGAGGGTTTTTCTTTTTACTCCTTCTGCATAAATAACTAAAAGTCCTTCCGTGCAACAAAAGCCTGTATTGAGGTAACAGCGTATTGACAGTAGCAAAGCAAAGCCAAGTTAAATAAAACTTGCTGTGCCTTTCTTTCTGGGACTGCCTGTTGCTCCAGGAACTATGCCAAGATAACACTTTTGTTTGGTAACGCACCGATCTGTGCAGAGCTGGTCTCTTGTTAAGGGCCAGCGTCCCTTTGCTCTCCTGTTTTTATCCAAGAGCTTCTGTTACTCACAGATGGTGGCTGGGGTTTCAGGAGGACAAAATGTATAAAAATAAGTTGGTTGCCTTCCTTTTGCGTATATAATGCTTGTAATATATAAATGTAATGATGCCTTTTCTATGATGTGCTTTATAAATGTTTTGTGTAGTTTAGCAACTTTTGTTAGATTAGGAGGCGGAGCCTCTTATATCATGTGATTCTACTGTATAAAAGGGATCCCTTTCTCAAATCAATTCAGATCAGTTCAACCTGGGAATAGGCTGAGGTAACACAGAAGGTGGACTACTGCCAGGTCCAGACTGTGTAATGTTTATTATTTTTGTTTTGAAAGTTATTAATTTTTTTGTTGTTGTTATAAATAAATTCACACTTCTGTGTGACTTCTGCACCTACTCCTTGTGTCAGTGCTTTACTCATACAACCCACGACCACAGTGGTGTCAGACATGGGATAGGTTGGTGGTCCAGGCACATAATGGGACACCAATCACGATATCTGCCCAGATATCCAGAGTAAGCACAGGAGTGGTACCATGGAGGATAAACCTGTGATGTTGGAGATGGAGATGAAGGTGACCAGTGTGATGACCAGATCCAGGGTGAAACAGACCAGGGAACCACTACTACCTGCTCTGCTCCCAGGAACCCGTCCTAAGGCGAAGATGGAAGCAGCAGCAGCGAGCAAGTTTTTCTGACCTTGTGAGGCAGAATTAGTTGAGATGGTTGGCTGTCTGCCAACTTGAAATGGAGCGACAAAGGAATGAGACCTCCAGGAACGAGAGCAGGAGAGACGATGGCAGGACCAGAGATGGGCCGAGACCCTGAGGGTGCACCAGATCATTGGAACAGGTAATAGAGGGCAGGACACCGCCCCAAAGACATTACATTGACTAAGATGGCGCCCACTGATGAATTATAGAGGCTTACCGCACACATTTGAGAGGGTAGCCAGAACGTGTGGGTGGCCCCAAACTCAATGGGTTGTGAGACTTGCCCTTATTTAACTGGAAAGGCACAACTGACTTGTAGCAACATGGACCCCAGACATGCTGAGAACTATGAGCTGGTGAAAAAGAAATCTTGAGACGTTATGATATTAACGTTGAGACTTGCAGGCAAAGATTTCGTTCTTTACGCCATCAACCTTCATACACCCCAAGAGAGACCCTATTAGGTTAGAGAGCTCTGTGTAAAGTGGTTACAACCCGACCACCACAATATGCCCCACAAGTCCAATGATTTCCATAAGGAATTTGTTTTTACGGCTTTACAGGCGAGACAGAGATCCCTCCTAGTCTCCTATATTCCATAGAATATAGGTGTAGTTGTTGTAGCCTACTAACATAATCAACATTCCACATTATGTACCAATTAAGCACTGCTTAGGGCCTTCAAACATCCAGAAGTGAAACACAAAACATAGAATCTGTTGGTAGAAAAGGACAACTTGGCCCACTCAGTCTGCCCAGACATTCTCTACCTAATCTGTCTCTGCAGACCTTAACTGGTCTCCAGCGACCCTCCCCTTCCCTGCCTATTTACTAATATTCCCTATATTCATCCACGCATGCCTGAAGCACACACACACACACACACACACACACACACACACACACACACACACTGTTTCACATCCACAATGCCAACCTTGGAGGGGTTCTTTGCCTTATAAACTGGTCTTGTTTGAAAACTAAAGAAAAAGTACTGTACTGTATTTATTTGTTCATTGCTAGAATGATATGGTTGTTTTATCTCTTAGGACTGTTAGCGGACTGGAGTTGACACCCTACTGAAGTCCCTGTATGAACTTTTGAGGAATATGAAGCACAAAAACAAAAGCAGTACTCCAGCACCAACCCTGTATACTGAAGGTTTTGAAGTGAAGGCATTACAACAAATTTCTGCACCCCCAACCAGATTTTCAAGACTGACCCACAACATTCAATGCAAAGCATCAAACTGATCCCTACTTTGTGCTAATGCAGGCCCTTTGTACATGTGTGGTTACCACAGAGTTATAAAGAACCCTTTGATTATTAACGTTTACATCACTATGACCAGAGGTTCTTTACAAAGCCAGTCTTACGTGAGCTACGTCTTGCGACACGTCAGCTAATTAGATCACAATTAAAGATACCACAAAAGAAACAAAATCACAGCCGGCAATAGCAGAACTCCCTTATACAAAAGTCACTAAAACATGTCAATTTCAGGAGTCCGTTTTGTATTACTGATGCCATTTTCATTTAACCAGAACCTTTCTGTTCACATTGCTTATTCCTGCCTTGAAGTCATAATCTCCTGCTGTGACATCCCACCTGTTGCCACAGAAAGGATTCTGATGTCATAAACAGAGGATTAGGACTTCAGGGCCAGAAAAGCAGAAGGAAGAGATTTATTTTTGTTGTTGTTATTTTACCAGGAGAGACACACTAAGCTGAAATCTTGTTCACAGAGTCGACCTAGGAGCACAAAGGAAGTTAAGTGACTTGCTCAGGATCACACAGTATGCAAGTGGGGCTGTGGGATTCAAACCCAGGTCTCAGGTTTGCAGCTCAGAGCCTTAAACCACTGCGCTATACTGCCTCCCTACGAAGATGAGATCTAAGGCAAAGAGGCTTTTTCATTTACAGTAAGTGTCTTTGAAGAATAAGATATGGAATGACCTGCAATTCTATTTGGGAGAAATGGTATTAGATTTGCGTCCTGCTGATTATGGTATTTTGCAGAAAAAAGGAAAATCACTTTAAACCCATTTTATAATATCGTTCATAGGCCTAGAGTAAGATCAAAACAAAATTTTAAATATAACTACAAAAATATCTCCTGGTGACACAGGTTTCAGCACTCAAGGGGAAAAAATCCAGTAAGCAGAAGACCAGTTTCAAGCTTACAAAAACTGTTTTATTGATCAAGAGTGTGCAACCTCTCTTCAATGGAAGACCACAAAGCCCTAGCTCTTGAACTAAGGGTCTTCATAAAGTATCCCTGCATGTCACCTTATCAAAACCATGCCTTGCTCCATGTCTAGTGATGTGGGGAAGATGAATGCATTCGTTAACCCCTCCTGAAATCCCTAAAAGGAGATATTTTAGGATCTTGAACAAAATAAAACCTGTGCTCAGCACTGACGCTGCTTTGAAAGGTCTGCATTTGTACCATTAACAAGCAGTGTCACAGAATCCAGCAGGAAAACACTGTAGCAGATTTCTGACCCACATTTTCCGGTCTGACCCCCACTTTACTAGTGCTAATGCAAACCCTGATCTGACATGTTTTCTAAGGGTACAAGCTTGGGAGGTAGGGATGTCATGGTTTCATAGTAACCACAGTATCACAAATCACTTTAGTATTATGCACAATTAAAAAAAAAATTCAAATTTAAATACCTGTAAATTTTCTTTCTCCGACAGCTGGTCTCCGGGCTTCCTTACGCCTGGGCTGTACCTCCTGATGCTGATCCACAGGCAGGAATCAGATCTCTGCAGCAGTGGACATCCAGCCCTCCATTTCCTGTTCTCCTCAGTTCTTCCTAAAGCAGTCCAGTGAGGCAATACTACAAGAACTTGGGAACAAAAACAAAATTTTAAGGTATATAAGGCCATAAGGCCAGCCAAGTACATACCCATTCTGGGAGGAATCTGAGGCCTGAGGACCAGCTTGGGTGATGAGAAAATTTGCAGGTATTTAAATTTAGATTTCTCTCTCCTAAGCTGGTCTCCGGCTTTCTTACGCCTGTGATATACAAAAGCAGTATGTCCCCAGATGTCCCGGTGGTAGAATGTCAAGAGCCCTTAAGGTTAACCACCGCTTAAACACTCTGTGGCCAAGGATGCCTCTGCTGAGGACATCACCTCCAGTGAGAACCTTTTTTTTTTTTTTTTTTTTTTTAAGAGTGCAAATGGACATCAAAAGGCCACTCAGTGTGAGTGTGCTGTCGATGCTTCTCTGAGTTATGCCCACTGAAGGGGCCATGGACTCTCACTGGGCCAGGCAAGTTACTCTGGCCTGAGCATATGCCGTAGAGGTGATGGATAGAATCCGTTTGGCTATAGAGCCTAATGAATCCTTGCTGCCTCAAAATGTATTATTAAGCTGGTATGAACACAGCTGAAGTTTTGCGAATAGCTTCTCTCTCTTAATGTCCATTTTTCTCCTCTTCCCAGGTCTAGTGTATGACATTTTCCATCCTTGTTGCTTTTAGAGAGTGGGCAGAAGGAAGGAAGCATGAACCCTTGATTGTAATAGAGGCGCCATATACTTTGGCAAACGAAAATTTCAACTGTTCTAGCTGATGAACGAGCTGCATGCTCTTGGGCCAGCAATACTGTTAGTTTATGGAAACTCCTAGTGGGAGCAATAACTTTGAGAAAAAGGGCGACCTTTATATTGAGAAGCATGATGGATGGCTTGAGAGGCTCTAAGGGGCCTTGAGAACCACATTAAGACTCTAAGGTGATAGCTTTGGTGGACTGAAGATGTTTTAATGCTGCTGCCTGAAGGAGTACCAGACATGAAGATATAAACCCAACAATTCCCCAGGGTCCGTCAAGCATGCCCCAGTGTCAAAACTCTAATTTGCAAGGTGGCTGGATGCAGTCCTTTATCCATCTTCTTAAAGGACCTGCAGCAGTACAGGCGATTATATTGTGTCGTTCTGTATGTGTCTGGAATGATGTCAGAACCAAGATTTCCTCCGGTTCTATAATGTATTTTGGAGGAAGAAAAGACATCTGATTTCCCCATCATGTCAATAACAGGAGCTGTACTGCATAGCTCCTTGAAAGATTTTCCACTCACTTTCCAAGACTAGAAAGGGACCAGTTGTTAAAATGGGGTGCAGAACTGGACCTTGATGGAAAATTCCATGGTTGAACCTGAATGCTCGAGGTGATCGCCTGACCAATGAAAAGAGAAACAACTAAGGGACAGACTAGAATCATGACTGCCCTGTCCATTGCCACTTTGTGGAGGACTCTTGATAGAGGCGGTATTGCAGGAAGGCATACAAGAGACCGAATAGATCCCAGTTTATGGGGAAAAGGTGTCCTGAGCCACCGCTGGTTCGCCCTTGGCCAGGGACCAGAATTGCTTTACCTTGAGTTCTGCAAATGCTTTACCTTGGGAGTTCTGCCAGGAAACCTACAGGAGACCGAACAGATCCCAGTTTATGGGGAAAAGGTGTCCTGAGCCACCGCTGTTCGCTCTTGGCCAGGGAACACAACCGCTTACCCTGGAGTTCTGCCTGCATGCAAAAAGTCTGTTTGAGTATTGCCCCACTATTCTGCCTAAATGTGGGAGGCACTGTCCTTCAGCTGCAATCCCTTGGTCGACCCACTGTGCGACTGAATCATTCTGCTATGACATTTTATGTCCCGATATAAACAAACAATCGCTCAGTGGAGCTCAATCCACTTGGAAAAGAAGGGATTCCTTTAGCATCTTTGAGCTTTTCGTTTCCCTGATGGTCGGGTGTATGTCAGGCTGCCAGATTATCAGTTGGAAACAGGCTAGCCGGATTGAGGCATTGCTGTTCAACGTGTCTCAGGGCATGACCTACTGTTCCCCTCTCAGAAACACTTATACTGTACCTTGTCCCAACAGTGATCCCATTCCCGGTGCCAACAGCTGATGCAAGTGAGTCCTTCCCAGCTCCTGAGACTTGCATTGGTCACGATTCCGACTTAGTGCGGATGGCCTAACTTGTGGCCCGTCATGACCTCTGACCTCTGGGACCGTCCCGAAGGAAGGGCTTAATCCATCTTAATGAGCTGTGTGAAAAATCAGCAGAAAGCTGAGGAGCTTGCAAAACTTCTTGATGAGCAATTACATATCCCAAAGGCTAGGATTCGGGGAGAAATCTTGTGTCATGATGAGAGTTCCCCCGGAGGATCATGGTCTTGTTTGGAATTAGGAAACTCTTTCTCCAGCTGATGGGAAAACATGTGCCATAGGGGACCTGACTACCTCTGCCACTGCCTGTAATGCCTGGCTGAGCTGTGAGAAGACCGCACTGGTAGAGTTTGAATTGGAAGTACTGTGCAATGGTGAGTTTGAATTGGAAGTACTGCTCTCCCACTCTGAATCTGGGATAGTGCGTGCCATTACTGCATGGGAATATGCCAATAGGCCTCTTGCAGATTTATGGGTGTCGAAATCTCCTTTTGCGACTCCTGATTACTCGTGACAAGGTTTCCGCTTGAAGGGTCTGTTTATGAACAAAACTGCCAAGGCAGATTTAGTTTGTCTTCAGTATGCATGGGCTTGAATACTCTGACTGGATCTCTACATCCAGGGTCTGTATGTGCTCCTAAATTGTGGTAGCTAAGTTTTGGCTCCCCTCTGGAATCTTTACCACCTCCTTTAAAGGACTATCCATATGGGAGCTCTCCCTTGTCGGTGGTATCGCCAAGTGAGCTTTGGCAACTTGTCCGCCTGTCATGCCTGCAGCCTTAAGTATGTCGGCTAGTGAGTTAAAGCATGGCCCTTGCTGTACCACTGGCAGCCTCCACTGAGATGACTGGCAGCCTCCTTTGATATATCTGCTGAAAATGCCTAGAATAGTCCTGCTCTGAGGCTGTTGCGGGGTGGGCTTATCTACATCTGGCTCGTCAGCATGCTGGAATACCAGGATAGTGGCCCAAAGTATTGCAGCTCCTCTTGAAAAACAGGATGGCTGGGCTTGCTTATATGTGGCTCATCAACACGCTGGAATGCCATGTCAGTGGTGTTGAGAACAGGTTGTTCGCAGCTGCTTTAAGGGAGGTGTGGAAGACTAAAAGCGTCTCTTTGAGGAGGGGCCTCTCCATTACCGTCTGATGACCATCTCAGAGGGTAGCCTTTATGATAGTTTAACCATTTTTCCAGTTGCGTTGGTCTAAGCCTGAAAAGCTTAAGATCTGCTTGGGCACTAAGCCTGAAAGCTTAAGATCTACTGGGGCACTGGATAGGGCAGAAGCCTCAGAGAGCTGTCGCCGCTTCCAGCCATTTCCCTTATGACAGGAGGAGAGGGAAAAGCTGTTGCCAGTGTGGGAGTATATTCCTGGCGAGAAACCTGCTTCTGTTGGATGGAACCCGCGGGTGAGATCCAAGGATTTCGACTGTGATGCCTTGGACAAGGTCTTGCCCATTCGCTCCCCTCCATAAGAAGATAAATTGAAGCTTAGGAGTCCAAGAAGCGCACCCTGCAACGCTTTAGCTTTCCTTCTATGAGTTATCTTCCTGCGATTCATATCTGGGGATCCCAGGATGTCAGTCAATGCATACTGGATCCAAGCGAGTCCCTATTTCACCGTTTATGAGGTCTGGTTACAGAGGGGCTGCAGACTGCTGGGTCCCTCAGGTGGCCGCCACTCATTTTGACCTGTGGGCTATCAGAAAGAGCCGAGGGTCTGCTTCCATAACATCTTCCCATTCCAAGTCATTGCTGTACATTTTAGGTGCAGCGATCCAGCCAAAGGGAATTAGCAGTAGAGGACTAGCAGCTGATCTTTTCTGCCCCTGTAAGGCTTGTGGAGGATAACACCACAAACCGAAGCAGAGATTAACATGCTAGCCCTTTAAGAATTGTGCCAGTCCAAATTCCAGACTTTTATTTTACTCTTAGTAGCCTAAACAGGGATCTAGGATCTAGCCTCTGGAAGCCTATGTAGATAATCCTCTGGGCATCCATCCCTTCATGACAGTTTGGGTGGGGGATAGAACGCTGAGCAAGGCTGCTGGAATAGCTCTCTTCCGCTGCTATAGCGCTCATCCCTGGAATTCCTGAACTAGGGACGAACCGCTAAGTCGCTAGCAGGTCTCTCTTCAACGAGCTGCTAAGGTAAACAGATTGCCAGCCATTGAAGAGTTGCCTCTGATTCAGTGAGGGGGTAGCCACTGGCCTGGGCCAAAATGAAGCCCACTGTTGCTGTGGAGTGCTCTGTTGTGAAGTGCTACCTCTGCAAGATCACTCATCCGATTGACGGTGAGGCAGAGTAGAACGCTCTTCTTGAGCCAAAATGGAGGCCGTCTACAGGAAACCCCTCTGCTTGTGCTCTAGCCAACACGCAGCCCCTGCAAGTGTGGAGCACTCCCGGCAATGAGGAGCTGTGGCGGCTCTTCCTGAGCTGAAAAAGAGCCGTTGTCTAGGGAAAATGCTTCCAGCTTGCCCACTTCTACTTGTGCTCAGAAGCTGTGGCCGTTGAGCTGTAGCGTGGCTCCTCTGAGCGAAGCAGCGCCACCGCTCCCGTTGGTGTCCTCCAGTTGAAAGAAGTGCCAGGACCAGGTGGCTGCAGCGCAGCTCATGCCAAGCAAAATGAAGCTCCTACTCGCGTACATTGTAGCGAGCTTCCTCGAGTCAACGAGCCTGCAGGTCAGGGGGTTTCAAGACGGAGCGCAGTACCCATGGCCTGGGCAGCTGCTACCTAGAGACGAAACAACTGCGCTCTGAAACTCCTGCAGCGGGTGTTCTAGCGGCATCCCCTGTAAAGTTCCTGCTGCCTCGGGTGTTCTGGCGGTTCCCTGGTAGTGGGGCCCTGCCGGAAATGACCGGGGAGGCGGGAGAATGCGTGCCTCAAGCGCAGGGGAAAACTAGGCAAAGAGGTCCAGTCTGTGCAGCATGCATGGCTGAGACTGGGGCCCCTAGATAATTCTGAGGCAATGCTGGAGCTCCTGCTCCTATGAAGTTTCTCCTTACAAAATCCTCTTCTATTGAGAAAAATAACTGCACTTACAGTTTGATGTCTTCAGCTCTGCCACCACAGTGGCAGAGCCCCTGCAGAGAACCTGCCTCATGGCAGGCAGGAAGTAAACTGAGGAGAACAGGAAGTGGAGGGCTGGATGTCCACTGCTGCAGAGATCCGATTCCTGCCTGTGGATCAGCATCAAGAGGTACAGCCCAGGCATAAGGAAGCCCGGAGACCAGCTTAGAGAGAGAAAACGTTTTTCACATTACGATAACCACAGTACTGCATGACAGTTATCAGACAGTACACATTTCATACCTTGTAGTTAGGTCACAGATGTGAATCTGGTTTGAATTTCACCACTACCACTCACTTTGCATGGATCTTGAGCAAGTCTATTACCCTGCCCTCTCTCCTCACTCTATTTCTATGGGGTTAACCTCCACTATCTAATTTAACCTCTCTGTGCGTGCCCAATGGCTACAGCCAACTGTCTATAGTTTGCAAAGCACTTTCAGAAAGGTACACTATAAAACAGAAGTCCTTTCTTAAAAGGAGACTAAATGATCAGGAATGGCGGACACTTTTTTTGTACTGAAATGTGTAAGAAAAATGAAAACTGATTTAGCACCACAGTGCCACAGTGCATGACAGTGAACCTTGTTGATGAAACAGCAATAAAGAACATGTGCAAGGAAAAAATCCACAAAATAGTACCAAATCAAGTTACACTGTATCATTATTTTACCCAGGATTTGAATCAGGTATGAACTACAACAATATTCAAATTTTAGCAACTAAGCAATTTATATTTGTCCTTAATAATGGTGCAAACAAGCAGTTTTAATCAAGTTTTATCTTTACACAGATTTGCTTAGTACATGCTAGTGGATCACAAAGTTTTATCTTGATACAGATTTGCTTAGTATACAGGATCACAACGATCAGAGTTATTGATTGATTGTTTTCAGCTAGCATAAAAAAAGTGCTTCAAGTGACAAATTACCTTGGGGTTAACGTCTGGATTAAAAAAATTACTGCCTGCAAGGGAAGAGAGTGAATCTAAATGAGGCTTGGACAAACAAAATAAGTGCACATATACTGCATAAATACAGGAAACTGGTACCCAGTGAAGTGATGCAAAGAAGAACAATCCATTCTAATACTGGCTCAGCACACTACATCAGAGCCACAAGGGCCCCCGGGACAACAGGTTCATAGGTGTATACCAGTTCGAGGGCAAGCCATATTGAACTCGCCACCACTGAGTCCTAATGGTGGAAAATAATTTCCTATCACCCATATACTGATCGAGTCTAAATTTAAATTGTTCAATATTGTCACTTGTTGCAACACACAAGGAAGGGAATTCCATATTGGAGGAAGTCTTTAGTAATAAAGTTGCTTCTTTTACCTGTTTTGTTAAGGCTGACAACGCTTTAGTTTGTGTGATTTTGTATTATTTGTTGATCCATGCCTCTCAAGGCAGACAGTTTCAAACAAGGCAGGATCTTGAAAAGCCCTGTATGCCAAACATAAGTCACCCTTGGTGATCTGTATTTTATGGGGTTTTTGTTTGTTTTTTTTTTTTTAGTTTTTGTTGACCGGTAAGTGCACTAGACAAATTCTGCCTATTTTCAGGCATCACCAGGAACGGGATACAGATGAATGCCAACTGATTTTTTTTTTTTTTGAATCAGGTTAAGCTGTTGGTGGTTATTTTATTCAAGGGAGTATAGTCACAAGGATATTAGTCTACCTTTATACTCAGTATTAAACAGACTGTTTATGTTCCTGGTAATTTTCCTCTGAACTTTTCTACAGTGGCTTTCCCTCCTAATGAGGTAGGTGCACAGAAAGGAGCATAATATTCAATACGTGATCCGACTAAGCTGGTATATAATGGAATAATGAACTCAGGTTCCGGCTCTTAACATGTTTAAGAATACATCCAATTATGCTATGACACTTTTAACCAGTTTGTTAATGTAGGTGCTAAATTTTAGATTGTTTGAAATGACGACACCTAGGTCTCTTTTAGCGTTACAACCTGTAGCTGGATATCATTTAGTGTACAGCTAGCTAGCTATAGTATTTTTTTGCCTAAATGCATAACCTTGCATTTGGCAACATTAAATATCATTTTGTTCTGGTCGCCCAGCTGACCAAGCTATCCAAATTATTTTGTAAAGATCTGATGGATTGGTTGTCATTTACTACACAGCCAAGTTTACGGTCATTGGCGTACTTTATTAATTTAGACCCATTAGAGGTCTGCATGCTGGAGACCAAGATATTAAACAGTATAGGTCCCAGTACAGAGCCCTGAGGGACCTCATTGGTAACTTTACCCCAGGCAGACTTTTGACCTCTAATAATAACCTCTGCTGCCCATCTTCAAGCCAGGATTCAATCCACTTAATGTTAGGATGGAGTTTGATTCTGGCTAGCTGATCAATCAGGATTTTGTGGAGACCAAGTCAAACGCTTTTATAGTCTAGGAAGATCACATCCACTGGAGTCCCATATCTAGGGCCTTGCTTACAGGTTCAAAGATGTTAATCAAATTGCTTTGGCATGATCTTCCCTGTGTGAACCCATACTGGAATATATCAAGAATACCCATGTCCTGCAGCTGTGCAATGATTTTGTGTTGCGGGAGTCTTTCCATTAATCTTCCAATACAGGAAGTGAGACTCATAGGCCTGTAATTAGTAACATTTTGTTTTGTTCCTCCTTACGTCTTGGTGTAATAGTTGATATCTTCCACTCAGGTATGGTAATTCCTCTGTAATGGATGTGTTAATAGTATAAGTATCCTTGTTAATTCATTTGAGAGATTCTTAATGAAACTAGGTAGGACATCATCTGCTTGTTTTATCATTGTACTTATACCTTTTGGCACTTCCTTCTCGATCCTACCCTCGAGCTTTTCCCCTCCGCTCCTCACCCCTGCTTCTTCTCTGCTCACGCATCTTCAAGTTCTTCCCTTGCTTCTCCTCATCTTCCCTCTTCCACCCTCCACCCATTCTCTTATCTCATGCCACCTCTTTTGCAACTTCTTCCCCTCCTTCTCCCTACGTTTCTCTCTCTACCTCTCTCCACCCATATTACTCTCTCTCTCTTGGCTTTTTCGACAAGGCCTGCTAGGCTGCCCCTCTCCTGACTAAAACACCTCTCTCCTTATACTATTAATCTGTCTTCCTCCCACCACTTCACCAGCACTCCCCCTTCTCTGCACTCACCCCATTTCCTCCTTCCACCTCCCCATCCTCTCATCTCTATCCCCATTACCTCCTTTGCAACTCTGCTCCTCCTCTCCACCTCCTGTGCAACTCATCTCCTTCCCTCTCCACCTCCTGTGCAACTCATCTCCTTCCCTCTCCACCTCCTGTGCAACTCATCTCCTCTCCCTCGCTTTCTCCCATCCCCCACCTTACACCCCATTACTTTCTCTCCCAGATTTTGACAAGGCCTCCCAGGCTGCCCTCTTCTAGCCCACTCTACTGTTATACTGAGCAACATTCAGTGCTATTTTGATTGCTTTTGATGTATTAATTTTTTTAAAGTATATTCCTGATATCTGCTATTTACTTATCTATTGTTTACCTTCTTTGTTTTTGTACTACTGATGTGGCACCTTTGTAAATGAGTTGCATTGCTCAAAGGTGTTGTAATTCAAGACTCAATAAATAAATAAGTAAGTAAATAATCGGATCCGCTGATGAGTTGGGTTTAGTAATTTTAATAGCGGCGAGATATCTTCCTTGGTAAATAGCACTGGTTCCTCCAAACTTCCTAAGTTGTCGAGACATATATTTTCCTTTGGTCTGAATACATCGTAGCAAGTAGGTGTTTAATTCTTCAGCCATCCTACCCTCATAAGCTATGAGCAGTTGGTCTTTGACTAGTGGACCAGCACCAGAGGAATTACCTTTACTGACCTTAGATAACTATAAAACTTTTCTGTTATCTTTTGTTAGGGTTACTAGATTGTATTCTAGTCTCTGCTTTTCAGACCTTGTTTTTTTTAAGTCTTATTTGCTTTAACTTTAAACCTTTGCCAATTCACCTCTGACAGATTTTTTTCGCATTTGTTAAATACCCTTTTCTTGTGATTGATAGTTCTCTTTATATTTGTATTCATCACAAAAGAACTCTGTTTATTGTTTATATTTCATACATTCTAGGACCCAGTTGTTAATACAAAATTCTATTTTCTTTTGGATATTTTATTTATTTATTTAGTTTTTGTTAACTCGGTAGGTGCACTAGCCATAAAATGACTATTTTCAGGCAACCGGGAGAGTACAACAAAAGAAGAACAGTTGAACAACAGCAACATGGGTACAATAATACAAATAGAGGAACAGTACAGCAGTGCTACAAAATAAAATGGGTAAAACCAGCCACATACTAGCAGCATCTAAATGTTTTAGGTCTTCTTCCAGTTCAAGTATTAAAAATGTTTGTATTTTTACAAAGTCAGCGTTATCAAATTTATAATTTTGGTAATGCCGTTTATTCTAATTTTGATGTGTTTGAGAGTCCATAATACTTTGTTATCACTGTCACCAAGTGGTTCAAAAATTTTTGGGGTACATTCAGTATCTTTAATACTGGAAACCCTGCTTTTACAGTGTTTTTTCTGAAATGTGTTAAACTTCCACACAATTTTGCACACCAAGACTTCATGCATGTCAGGAACACAACTACATTTTGTGATATAAATAAATAAAAAATTCCCCATTCTATTATCTGGTTTTACCTGTTTCTCCCGTTCCCAGGGTCCCAGCACACGGGTGCTGTGCATGCGGAGCGACGCTGGAGCCCTCAGGCCGGGGCGCCACTAACTAATGTTATCAAGTGGGCCTTACACAGTTTCGGGTCACTCTCTGGATTTGGTCTTCCTACTGGAGATGGAGATCTTGGACTTGGTGGTGGAACCAATCAGTTGATCTGACCATCACACTATAAGGTTCAGCTTCCAGGCTCCCTTACAGACCTGCCCGGTGGAGATGGTTCGATACCGCCTTTGAGGGACTGATCCTTAATGGTCTTACAGCGGTGCTGGACCCATCAGGCTTGTCGAGTGCTAGCAAGGATCCAGACAAGTTGGTACTCGCCTACAACAAGGCAGTGACAACAGCGCTGGACTCTACTGCTCCTGCCCATGTTCGCCCCTTGTCTCTCTGTCCATAGTCTCCATGGTTTGATGGGACTGTGAAGGAATTGAGACATCTGGGGCGAGGTTGAAACATCGCTGGCAGAAATCCAACTTGAGGCTGAAAAATTTAGATTGATGGTTCATTACAAAACTATCAATCAACAATCTCTCATAAGAAGGCAGGGTTCCTATCCAGAGAGATTTCTGCTGCATGGAATCGACCAGCTCAGCTCTTCCAGACAGTTGACAGGCTGTGCAATCCAGCCCGTCTCGGTCCCAGAGAGCATTTTCACAGGAGTTGTGTGATGAGTTTGCTCGATTCTTTGCAGATAAGATTGCCACCATCAGGTCAGAGATCTGCTCGGCCTCCTCCACTGGACCCTGCGGATGTCAGCAGGAGGTCGCAGATGCCCAGTTTGTCTGGTCTGACTTGGCTGGCTGGAGATCACAGATGTCTTATGGATCATTCAAGAGTTGCGCCCAACTTACTGTAGTTTGGATCTCGGGCCAGCGCACCTTTTAAGTGGGGTGCATTGAGATAATCGCCCAGTCCTAGTGGAAATAGTCCAGGCTTAGTTGCAAACGGAGTGTTTCCTGCCCCCGAAGGAGGCGTAGTGATAACCCTTCTTAAGGGGACCTCCTCGACCCGACTGTTTAACTAACTACAGGTTCGATCTCTAACCTGCCCTTTGTGGGCAAGGTTTGAGAAGGCAGTTGCGGAGCAACTGGAGGTCCATTTAACTATTTACGATGTCTATGAGCCACTTCAATCAAGATTCAGGAAGAGGCACAGCACTGAGACGGTGTTTGTTCGGCACTCAATGATCTCCTGTCTGCGTAGAGATCAAGGGAGCGCCCATCTTAGTTCTCTTCAATCTCTCTGCAGCATTTGACACCATAGACCATGATGTGTTGTTGGAACGATTAGGTTGCTCTGTGGACTGTCAGGGACAGACCCCAGATGGTTTTGATCTTTCCTCACTGGGAGAACTCAGAGAGTGGTGTCCAGGATTTATTCTTTGGTCCCTCTCTCTCTCTCCCTGTGCGGTCTGGGCTCCATACTTTCACCCATGTTGTTCGTGGTGTACATGCTGCCGTTAGGAGACATAAGGGCAGTATGGGCTGAGTTTCCACTGCTGCGGATGATACTCAGCTCTACTTGTTTTGTACCTGAACAGACTGGGGCCATCTCGGTGTTTAACAACTGCCTCTCTAGGATCCAGGAATGGATGATGACCAACGGGCTGAAGCTCAATCCTGATAAAACTGAGGTGCTGGCGGTGGACTTGTGTCGCGGGGTTTAGGGCCAGTAGCTGGTCAACCGTCTGGGCTTAGCCTTGATGGGATCCAGCTGCATGCCTCGGATCAGGTGCAAAACATACAGGTTACTCACCTGTAACAGGAGTTCTAGGAATGGTATATGTTGTTCATCCACACTCATTGGCAGGTATCCTTGCAGCTTTAAATCTTGCCGGAAGGTCTTCAAGCTTGCTCCTCCCACCCACCGGGTGGTATAACTCGGCTCCGCCCCCATGACGCCAGATCTGCCCGCCAAGCCAGGCCAGCACAAGCCGGGAGGTCGGTG
Source organism: Neoceratodus forsteri (assembly GCA_016271365.2). Taxonomy (NCBI): domain Eukaryota; kingdom Metazoa; phylum Chordata; order Ceratodontiformes; family Ceratodontidae; genus Neoceratodus; species Neoceratodus forsteri. The sequence continues at coordinate 1,420,380,913 of CM057450.1, forward strand.
GTCGTAGGATGAACAACATATACCATTCCTAGAACTCCTGTTACAGGTGAGTAACCTGTATTTCTAGGGACATGGATATGTTGTTCATCCACACTCATTGGCAGACTCCTAGCAGTTCTCCGGGAGGAGGGAGGCAAGACGTACACCCCGATACTTACTTGGGAAAGAGAGACTGGAGAACCGAGGCCCCAAAACCAGCATCCTGGCGTGACTCAAGGTCGATGTGGTAGTGGGTAATGAAGGTGTTTGCTGACTTCAGGTAGCAGCCCTGCAGATTTCCTGGATAGGGACGCCCCTGGAAGCAGCCACCAGCAGTATGGCAGGTAGAATGAGCTCTTATCCTCTGGGAGGCTCCATGCCCGCCAACTTATAGCAGAGATCTATGCAGGAGGTTACCCACCTGCTTATCAGTCCGCTTGGCTGCAGGTCTGCCAGATGCGGCTTCAGCGTAGGTGACAAACAGCTGGCGAACCTCTCCCAGATTTCAAGCCGTGCAGCTCTTAAAATAAGCGGCGCCTTTCTAGGGTCCAGAGTATGGAGCCTATATTCGGCCTCCGAGGTGTGATTGGGGTAGAACACCGCAGAGTCAACACCTGGTTAAGGTGAAACCCACCACCTTGGAAGGAATTGGGTGGGAAAGGACAATCTTGTCCCTGTGGAAGACCAGGTAAGGAGACTCGATGGAAAGCGCCTGGAGCTCTCCCATCCTTCTGGCTGACGTGATAGCCACCAAGAAGGTGGTCTTCCACAAGGTGAGAGAGAGCACACCTGTGCATAGGTTCGAATGGCTTGCCCATGAGCTTTGCCAGTACCAGCAGTAGATCCCACGGAGGTGGGGGTTCCGCACTGGAGGAAATGTGATCAAGGCCTTTGAAAGCCAGACCACCTTCTCCTGCGCCACTGACTGCTTCCCGCCCGCGCCTGCAAGCAGAGATGGCTGCCAGGTGCACCCTTAGGGTCGCCGACCTAAGCCTTTGACTAGAAAGGGACCATAAATAGTCCAAGATGCTTGCCAAGGAACAGGAGGAAGAGTCCAAGCCTTGTTCTGACACCAAATGGAAAACCTTTTTCCATTTGAAGGCATAGCATTTTCTGGTCGACTCTACGGGACGCCTCAACTACATTGAGGACCTCATCGAAAGACCCAAGGCCTGGAATTCTAGCTGCTCAGGAACCAGGCGTCAGGTGCAGGGATTGAAGGTCCGGATGGAACACCTTCCCCTGATTGACTGAGAGCAGGTCCGGGCGAGCTGGAAGCTGCCACGGAGTCCTGGAGCTGAGACTGAGGAGATCTGGGTACCAGAACTGGAAAGGCCAGTCTGGGGCTATCAGAATCACCTGCGCCTTGTCCCTCCTCGCCTTGAGAAGCACCTTGTGGATCAAGGGAAATGGGGAAAGGCGTAAAAAGACGCCCGGGTCCACTGCCTCGGAAGGCATCCCCTGCAGCGAGCCCTGCTGAGGGGGGGCATGGAACAGACTCAGCTCGCTTCTCCCTGAGGCAAACAGGTCCACCTGAGGTGTGCCCCAATGGGAGAACAGATGCTGTACTACCTCCGGCAGGAGAGACCACTGTGGGATGCAGCCCCTATCTGGCTCAGGGCATCGGCCAGGGTGTTGGAGGCTCCTGCCACGTGAATGGCTAGGAGATCCGCCTCCAGGCTGCGACGAGTGACCAAATGCGGAGAGCTTCCTTGCATAGAAGCATGGAGCGGCCCGCCCTGCGGTTTAGATAGTACATGGTCGTGGTATTGTCCGTCCTGACTCGGACCACTTGACCCCGGAGGAACGGAGCAAAGGCGGTGAGAGCTAAGGCGGACCGCCGAGCTCCAGCAGGTTGATGTGGCATCGGGACTCCTGCTGGGACCAGAGGCCATGAGCCCGGTGTTCCCCAGATGGGCACCCCAACCCATCAAAGAGGCATCGGTCGATAGAGACACCGCTGCTCGGGCGACGAACGGGATGCCCTCCTGCAAATGATCTGGAACGGTCCACCACTGGAGAGCTGCCCACATCCCCCGTGTCACCGGCTACAAGCTGGTCCAAGGGATCGCAGCGCCAGGACCACTGGCTGGCCAGTCCCCACTGAAGGGACGCATGTTCCAGCGGGCCCAACGGACCACGCTGGTGCAGGCCGCCATGAGACCCAGGGAGGCGCAGGGAAGTCCCGGCAGGGCGCATTGCCCAACCAGAAATGATCGGGCAAAGGAGGAAAGAACCTCGCCCTGTCCGCCGGAGCCGCCTGGCTCGAAGAGAGTCGAGCTGCGCCGATGAATAGAATCACCTGCTTCGCTCGAGTCTCGACTTGGCCTCGTTGATAAGGAGGCCCAGTTGAGAGCAGACCTGGAGGGCCAGATCTCTGACCACCCGCCTCCTTCCTGGAGGGAGCTGCTATCCAGCCAGTCGTCCCAGGTAAGGGTACACCGGACCCTCGGTGTCAAGAGGAATGCTGTCACCACTGCCATGCATTTGGTGAAGACCCTGGGAGCTGGAGACAAGCGAAGGGCATGGCTTGGAACTCAAGAGGGATCCTTCCGCTCGGAGCGAAGGAATCTCTGGTGAGACGGACGGATAGGGACGTGAAAAACGCGGGCCCTGCAAGTCCAGAGAGCAGAACCACACCGGCTCCAAGGATGGTATTATCTGAGCCAGAGTGACCATCCTGAAGGTTCGAGACCTTAGGAACTTGTTTAGGTCGTAGGTCGAGAATGGGGCCAGCCCCGCCTGTTTCGGAACCAGGAAGTACCTGGACACAAACCCTGGGTCTGAAGGAGGGTCCACCACCTCTCTTACCACCTCCTTCTGGAGGAGGAGAGCGATGTCGCTCGACGAGCCGCCAGTGAGCTGGGATCCCAAAGCCCCCCGAGGGGCGACGGCTCTGAAGGGTCGTGCCTGCTCGGGACCCAGAGGCAGGCCTCTTCCCACCACCTCCAAGACCCACCTGTCCGTGGTAACAGCGGACCAGGCGGAACGAAGTGCGGAGCCGCCTCCCACGGGGACCCAGGGTGGAGGTGGACGGAATGGGGTGACACCCCTCAGCCCGTCACTGGGCAGGCTTGGAGGAGGGACCGCCGAGGGACCTCCTGGGCCTTTTCCTCCCTGCCTCCTGTTAGAGGAAGCCGGCGGCTTGGGTTTGGGATGCCAAGGCCGAGCCTGCTGGCCCTGACGTTGCTGGGCGGGCGCTACGGGGCACAGAAGGACGAAAGGGCTTAGGCTGGTTTTGCGGCCTTTGTCCTTCTGAGCGGAAGAGACCGAGTCCAAGGTAGCATTGGACTTCTCGATCCTCTGCAGGTGACCTTCCACCCCAGGGCCAAAGAGGTCAGTCCCCAAAAGGAACATCCGCCAACTTGTGCTGGGTATCCGGCTAAAGGTGGATATCCTCAGCATGCCCGCCGACGATAGCCACCGCGTCAGCCACCGATCTGGCACATGAGTCCCCTATATCCAAAGCAGTCTCGGAGCTGCTGTTTGGCCACTGCTCCTGCCCTCTGGTCCCGCACCTGCTTAACCGTAGTCTGCAGATCGGCGGAAGATGAGGGATGACCTCATCCAGGAGCCCAACAGGGCATGAGAAAAATGTGCCATGAGGACGGCCGAACTGGCCTGACGAAGGCCGAGAGAGGACGAGCGTAGACTTTTCGCCCGACATAGTCCAATTTGGACTCCTTGTCAGGAGGTTTGTCCACATCCCTGGCGCTGCCGGCGCGCCGGAAAACGCTGTCGGTAACCAACCCCTCAGCAGAGGGTGCTCAAAACCGGACAAGGAACCGTAGGGACCGCGTACTTCCTGGCCATCCTGGTCAAGGCGAGGGCAGGAAGCAGGGCGCTGCCAAAGCTCCAGTACCGACCCACTATGGCCTCGGCCACCGAAAGGCCTCCGTGAGGGGAATCCCTCGTCCAGAATCTCCGTGAGGGATACCTGGCCCGCTTGAAACGGGTTCGAGCTCCATCCTGGTGGACTCCGAGATGAGCCAAGCAGTCCTAGGAAGGACGACGGCTATCGCCCATTGACTGACCTCCTGAAGACCCAAGTCCAGTCGCTTGAGAAAAAGGAGAATCATCTTCGGACCGGAAGAGTCCTCGAAGAGCTGCCTCTGGCCTGAGCCACCCTTCACCTGCCGAGGTCGGCCGGGAGTGAGGGTAACTGAAAGCCGGCGGTAGACCCTTAGCCGACCGAGAATCTGGTCGGAGCCCCAATTGGTGGCTGTGGAGGCGGAGGTTCCACCGAATCGTGGAGCAGCTGGTTTTGGCCGAACAACCGCCTGGGTATAGGCTCTCGGATAAGTCGAGGGGTTGTGTCGGCCGCCCGGTGACAGCCACTTAATGGTCGGGAAGGCGACGGGTCGGCTACTCCCGGCCAGGAGGAGTGTTGCAACATAAGGTCCTCGCACTGGCCGACGACTTACGCTGAAGCCTCCTCATCCGAGGAGGAGGATTGTGACGAGCGGCGACGCTTACCGCTGTGCCGAGACCGAGACCGCTTAGGACGGTGGGATCGGCTGGACTGCAAGAGGTCCGAGACCGAGAGTCCCGGAATTTCCGAGGTCGGTGCGGGAGGTGTCGGCTGGAACCGGCACTCCTTCGCTCGGATGGTCCATCCGAGGGCTCCGAACCGAGGCACAGGCGAGCCCACGGATCCTCAACTCCTCCCGGGGAACCGGGAGAGGGAATCTGCTGCTAAAGGCGACAGCCCGCCCAATGGGTTGAGAAAATCTCGACTTCATCGGTGGGAGTCTCGGTCAACTGACCTGGACGGGACACCGTGAGGCCAGTGGCCGGGCCGAGCGGTCGACCGGCCGACGGTCGACGGCCCGGGAGAGGGACCTTTCCGCTCCTAAGAGCGTTGACGGAGGGACTTACCCTGTCCCTCTTTTGGACCGAATAAGGTCCCGCAGACGTAGGCCCTTCTCCTTTAGTGGAGAGGGACAGACAAAGCTCCTTAAAAGAAGCCGTGTAAAGAGGCCCAGAGACAGCGGGATAAATGCGCGGCCGAGGAAGATACGGCCCGCGCCATGCCTCCTCTTCGAGGCGACCATCCGCTCGAGCTGATCCGCCCGGCCCGCCCGCGCGAACACGCCTGGCCTCCTTGACTTCACCGAGGAAGCGCGCTCGGGCGGCCCAGTTGCACTCGGGCAGCACGGTCTTCGAGGACGTAGGGTCGAGAAAGATGAGCACAGGTCGGCTCATGGGTCGTGCTCAAGGCCTAAGCAGTAGACACACGGAGTGGATCCGTCCGAGACATCTTCACCAAGTATGGGCATCTCCAACCGGGAGTCGATTTGTCCATCGCAGCTGTGAGGGATAGAAGACTGAAGTCTTTTGCAAAATTTATTTTAAATCGCAAACGGAGAAATAGGAACCAGTTCAAACGCAGAGCGCAGAGGGAACCTGAGCTTCCAAGCGGTATGAAGATCTAAGGCATGGAGTCGAGAGTTATACCACCGGTGGGTGGAGAGCAAGTTTGAAGACCTTCCGCAAGATTTAAAGCGGCAAGGATACCTGCCAATGAGTGTGGATGAACAACATATCCATGTCCCTAGAACTTAGCGTTATTCTTGACAACGGCCTGACTTTAAAAATCACAGGTGTCTGCAGTCATGAAAACCTCTTTTACCACCTGAGGAATATCACCGGGTTAAGCACCTGGTCCCACCCGACGACCTACTAACATTTACTGGATTTGAATGGGACAAAAGAAGGCCCAAGGCCCATCGTGACTGTCCCCTCAATAGTGGATCATTTTGTTTGTGTGAATTTATCCATGTGTCAAGCTTGATTTAAAAGTGTCAAAATTAGTTAAAGATTAATTTCTGTGGTAATAAATTCCATTGCTTGGATGCTGTTATACAGCAGTAATTGTCGCGCTTGTTGGTGTTTGCCCATTCAACTAAAAGCTGCTTATTATGAAGTCTACCTACTGTACATTTGTTGGATAATGTTAGTCCGCATTGTTTCATTTGTATAAGTGATTTTAATATTTTAAACATGACAAGAAAAGCATCCCCGAGTCTTCTTAAGTGAAGTGGGTACAGTCCTGCTTCTTTGAGTCGCATATCATAAGATTTATTTTTGAGTCTTGGTATTATTTTAGTAAGCAGTCTTTGAGTTTGTTCCAGTCGGTTTACATTTCCTTTAAGGTATGGGCTCCAAAGGGGATCTGTAATCTAGCTGTGGTCTAATATATGCCCTGTATAGTGGGACTAAGCACTGTTCAGATTTATTAATAAAGGTTTTATTAATTTGTTTTAAGGTAATCTTAGTTGTTCTGATACCTTATGTGGATGATAATTATTAACTAAGATGCCCAGATCTCTTTCATAATTTGATTAAGAAGGATATTACTTAAATAACTAGTTTCAGAGTTTTTTCTCCTTTGAAGTGGAGGGCCATACATTTCAGTGTTGAAGGTCATGAGGTTTGTTTTAGCCCATAATTCAATATATTTGAGATCCTGTTTTAAGAGCGTGATATTTGATATCGTATCCACTCTACCGCTAAGTTTAATATTGTCGGTAATTCTGAAGTATGATTTGTTGAAGGAAGGTCAAATCACTTATGAAGATGTTGAAGAGTGTGGGCTCCACATCTGGGTCACACCTTGTGACCTCCCGCTTAATTACTGCAATGCCCTTTACCTAGGGCTATAGGGGTTGATATCCACAGACTGCAGCAGCCAGGCTGTTGATGGGCTACCTAGATCATGCCACATCACACCAGTGGTCCGCGGCCACACTGGCTGCCAGTCTATTGGCAGATCATCTTCAAGGTCGGATTACTGATCTACAAGGCCCTACATGGCCAGTGACTCAGCTATCTGCAAGCTCTCCTCCGTCCTTAATGTCCTTCCAATCCCTCCGCTCCTCCGATGAGGATTGCTAGAGAGTTCCAGTGTTAGGCTTAAGATCTCTGAGTGCGTGTTGTTGCGGCCATTACCCTGTGGAACTCTACCTCGTCGGGTAAGGAGTGCGTGACTATCGAGAGTTTTACATCAGCCTTGAAAGCCCATTTATTTAGCTTGGCCTTTCCAGACTACAGTTAGAATTATATTCAACTTTACTGGATTAATTTAATTTATTTGATGGCTTTAGTAGATTTTTATTTACTATTTAACATTTTATTATACAAGCGCTTTGGTCTTAGTTGGACTTGCACTTTTTATAAATGATTGATTGATCGATCCATCCTTCACAGGGGCGACCAGAGGCCAGGGAGCCTCCATTCCCTCCCAAGGCCGAGAGCTGCCTTACGGCGGCTCGAGCTCCCTCTCGCACCCCAGCCAGCAGGCTCATTTCCGAACCTGGGTTGCGGCTGTGAGTATGGTGTCCAGCACCTCAACCCTCAGCACCATCGGACCGGCTGATGGAACAGAATTTAACTAAAAAAAAAAATATATATATGAGGAATCTGACTTTCTGTGGAAGTAAAGCAATGACATTCCATAAAAAAAAAATAAAAAAATAAAACCTTAGACCAGGGCAGCCAAACAGCACCAGTGCGTTGTTACAATGGCACAAAAGAAAACAGTATAAAGTCATAAATGGCCATACTTTCAAGAAATCTGGACAACTTCAGGAGGGATCCCCAATGCATGAACTGGTCCTTTGTTATTACGATATATATATCTATATAGATATATAGATATATATATATCTATAGATATATATCTATATCTATATATATCTATATCTATATCTATATCTATATCTATATCTATATATATATATATATCTATATATATCTATATCTAGGTACATATGGATATAGATTTTATATATATAATATATATATATATATATATATATATATATAGATATATATATATATATATATATATAGATAGATATAAATATAGATATAGATATATAGAGAGTTCTAGGAGGAATCAGCAGCAAATTGAACTACCACCTTTATGCAGATGAGAGTTATTTATGTCTCTGGGGAGGCCCTCTCAGATGTCCAGATGACCCTTCAACATGGGTTTTCTGTGCTACAAGCTTTCTTTAGAGATTCCAAACTAAAGCTCAACTCAGATTTATGTTGTTTACAGCCTAAGTTGAGAAATGCTCAAAACACTCAGGGATGGTTCAAAAACCCGTGAATTTCCGCCAGCTGCGGGTAAACCGCTGCGCCAAAGGGTTGCGACTGCGGGCCACAGGTTACCCACAGCGGCGAGGTATTCACAAAGCTGGAGCGGATTATGACCAGCTCCCGCGGATTCACGGCCACTTGCGGGTGGTGTCACCAGGGAGATGGCGCGCTGCTGAGGAAAGTGCTACGGTGGTGGAGCAGCCGTAACACACTCCGAACTGCTGCTGGCTGTGGATCGCAACTGCCACAGCTGCGGGTGATTACAGTCCGCAACAGCCGCTGCAGAGGAAATTAGGATCTGCAGCTTTGTGAATCCTGCTCTCAGTTTGTAATTCATTCTTTAGATGACCAGCCAGTCAAGATGGTAAATAAGACCAGATTAGGGTTGCTTCATACATGCAAAAAACTTTATCCACTGAACTTGAGGCCGACACCTCTTACTGGACTATGCAGATGTAGTCTATGATCACGCTTCTCTGAAAAGACGACACAGACTGGACGTGATACAACAGTTTAACAAGGTTCATCTTGGATTGTCCCAAACAGCTCACCACTGTGAGCTACATACAAGGTTGGAGGAGGTCACTCAAAATCGAAAAACTACAACTACCTTTAAAAGTGTCCATGGGCTAGTTCCAGACTACTCAGGGCTCAAATTTAATGGCATACCAGTACATTTTGAGTACCAAATTGTACCAGAATACCAATGCTCCACCGAAAATACCTGATTTTTGCGCATTAGACCCAACAACAGGGAGGGCAATCCCATGTTAATTGCTAGCTCCCCTTCCCAGTACTTTGGGACACTGGGAAGCCCACTCCCACCGCCCCCAAAATGTTACAGTAATCCTCTCTGTATCAAAATGGCTTTTTCTACAAAAGAAAGCGGTCCCTGATCATCTCCCTGTCCCTTCCCCATCCCGACCCTCCCACTGAGCAACCCACCACACACCCTGCCTATACACACCATCAAGGTCAGCGGCTGTCATTTTCTGTGGACAGGACACATCTGCACTCTTTTAAGCCAACCACGAACTGAAGAATAAAGCTTCTACATCAAGCTACATGCCGCATAGGGAGGCGGGTATAGCACAGTGGGTTAAGGCTCTGAGCAGCAGATCTGGAGACCTGGGTTTGAATCCCACAGTTGCCTAGGTGCATACTGTGTCATCCTGAAACAAGTCACTTAACTTCCTTGTGCTCCCAGGTTGCATCTGGAAACAAGCTGACTTAGTGTGCTACTCCTGGTTAAACAAGGTTCCCTTTCCTTATAATGGCGATCAGCAGTTTCACTTATGTTGACATCTCTGCCACTTTAAATATTTTGCACCAAATTTTCAACATGGGTTTTGGCACTCCGCCTCATAAACACTGGTACAGTCTTTAGTTACTCGATCCCGAAAGATTCTTTCGCAGTGGCTGCATGGAATCACCTTTCAGGACTGAGTAACGCATAGCGACAGTGTCAGTGTTCATGCGGTGGGGTCCCAAAAGCCCATGCTGAAAATTTGCAAAAATATTGAAAATGGGTGAGATATGCACAGTCGCTAAAATTTTTCAATGTACACTGTGAATTTGGGCAATAATAGTTTCACTCCAAATTACAACATTGTCATTTTTTCACACACACCATTTTTCACATCCTGCCCGAAATGTGTTTCGCACCTATGGGCAGAATGGCGATCGTTGTGCAAAATCACCTTTCAGGACCAATGAATGAAATGGCAATGGCACTTTCATGAGGTTGGGTCCCAAAAGGCCATGTTGAAATCTGGTGAAAAAAATCCTAAAATGGCAGAGATACATGCGGGTGTTCAAAATTTTCTACATACGCGTAACATAAAAACCCACTGAATTTAGGCGAATATCAGATTTCCAGGCGGGATACCAAAATTCTGAATCGGGTATTCCTCCAAGAATACCTCCTTTTCCCTAAATTCTGACCACTGCTACTAAAGAAAACACTTACAAGAGATCCAAAATGCCACCCTGAGGAATGAGGGATTTTACAGAGGAAACTGAGTCAGAACATAAAGATCCACCTTTCAGTACAGTTAACTTCATTCTCCAGCTATGGAGTCCTTGCCAAGCAGAGTTCTTGTTGTTCAGAGTAAGGGTCCCTTATCAGTGCCCTGAACACATGGTTTGAGCAGACGTCTCCAAAAAAATTGTACCTTTTGCCCTGGTGTAAGAGAGATTCCATAAATGTCTGAAAGTGAGAGACTAAGATATAACATGTTGATTTGTACATTAAATGTAGCACGTGAAGTAAGTGTGTGTGTTATATATATACTGTGGTGGCATGGTAGCGCCACTACAGTTAAGGTTGATAGAGAGTTTAATGTTAAACCCCAATGTTTGCACTTTAATAACTTTGCAACAGTTAAACTGATTTGTACGAAATTATGCATGCACCGATCGCGTGTGGTACATCTGTGGATGTGCAAAGTTCGCTCTGGTCAGATGTGCGGATTCCAAGTTCTGAACAGTGCAAAAGTGACTTTTCAGGAGTGTTTCCCATTGGTTTTGCTGGGTTGTCTAGACAGCTGTAGCACCAGACGGTTTGGAATTTTGGACTGAAATGTTCATGGTAGCAAGGGCTGCCCCACATATATGCCTTTGCTTGTTTGATAAAAAAAAAAAAATATCAATCCATTCCAAAGTTATTCAGACATTTTGAAAAACTGGTTCTAAGCATGCTCAGTAACTACTTCAAAACAGCTGTAGGAGACCAAAAAAAAAAAAAAAGAAAAAATCATTTTCATTATTGACATCCTTTTCACGAGGAAAAATCATTTGTTGCACCATCTTGCTGTCCATTTTTCCCCAACAATTTAAAATTTAAAACCCAAAAACACCCTGGAGAGAGACCAACAGATCTGTCTTATTGGGACTTTGTTAGGTGGATTTTGCAGTTAACAGTTGAATTAATGCTCCCGAAATACTGCATGTTTCATTGTTACATTTTAAATCTTTTTGTGACTCGCTCCACAAAAAGTGCCATCTTTGCTGTTTTCTTTTAACAGCTGTAGCGTAAAGAGTTTAAATTTTGGTCTGAAATTTTCATAGTAGAAGGGGTTGTCCACAGATTTGCCTTTTGCTGGTTTGGTGAAAAAATATGAATCCGTTGCAAAGTTCTTAAGTTTTAAAATTTGGTTCTGAGCATGCTCAATAAGCACTTGTTGCTTTCCTTGATATCTAGTGCGCCTCTCACCCATCGATCGTCATCCCCTTATTGTTCCTTATTTCCCTGGTGTCTTTTGGTGTCCCCACCCACCGATCACCATCAGTATTGTTCCTTATTTCCCTGGTGTCTAGCGATTCCCCAACCCCATCCACAGATTGCTGTCCCTTATTGTTGCTTATTTCGCTGCTGTCTAGTGCCCCCACACTCTGATCATCATCCTTTAATATTTATACTTTTTTCCTGTCTAGTGGCACCCCCTGCCCCTCCAACTGCTGTCCCTACCCCCCGTACCCGTACTTCTGTAATTTTGCCCTGGTGTTTAGCAGCATCTCCCACCCCTCCAATCGCTGTCCCCGTAGTCATTGCAGCCTCCCTGGTGTCTAGTGGCATCCCCCAACCATGTCCTGGTCTGAAAATAAGGACTATGTCCCTCGTCATCTGTTTTTTCCCTCCCATAAAAAAGAAAAAAAAAAAAAAGAGAGAGAGAACAGTCCCAAGCCGCTCCGAGCCCCTCCAACTGAGCACCCACCCACACCTCACTCACTTGAACAGGTACCATGGTGAAGATCCACTTTCCACTCTAAGACATTTCTTGTTGTTGGAATGCCGACTGCAATATGAGAAACTAACGTAAAGAGGTTCAATGTATTTCAATGAGGTTTTCAATTTAATGTATAACTGCCATTTTTGAATATTTTCAGCCCAAATTTTCAACAGGCCTTTTGTGACCCCACCTCATGACCAATGTTGGTGGAATTAGGAAATCAAGTCTGAAAGGTGACTTCATGGTCACTTGGCAAATCACCTTCGGGCAGAATTTGAACATTTCACCATCCTTGTTAATGAGGTGGGGTCATAAAAGCTATGTTGAAAACTTAGGAACAAATAAAAAGGACAGTTATACACATGTTGAAATACTATAACTCGTTACTTAAGCAATTTTAAATATTTTACTCCAAATTTCGATAATAACCATCTTTTACACCACCTCATGAATGTGACTGCTGTCATTTTCAAACCCTGACCACAGTGTGTTTTGCACCTGTTACTCTTAATGTACGGAATCATGTTTTGGCAGGAATTTCCAAATTCTCATTACTGGGTTCATGAAGTTGCATAATAAGAATGCTATACTGGCAATCACATTCTTGTTTTACTACAAATACAAGTGCAGGGCCCTGAGGGCCTGCGCTTCCACAACAACATAGATATATGCATCTACAAGTAACCAAGGATAAGACTACATTATCAAAAATTATGGATGTCATGCATGAGAGCTCCGGACCCTGTGCTCCCACGTAAACAAGTATCTGGAGATACTACCTCACAAAGTAAGAGAAAATTCATTGCAAAAGAAACTTAGATTAATGCACTAGTTAAGTTAAAGCATCAAAAGTAGGAAATGTGGTGTGAAACCCATATCCCACCACCACCCTTCGCACAGCAACAGGAAAAACATTACGGTTTCACTGATCTTGCCTCTTCACACATCAGGAGCGAGGTGTCAACCCTAACGCTCACCCATTCTCATACACTATACCCAAGGCCCTGGATTTCTGCCATTCTGTGGATCGTAATTTTTCACAGAATTTGCATCATGTCGCAGAAATTCATATAGTGCACAAAATTCATTGTTTTGGGTTTTCATTCAAATATACAGTTTTCCATAATGCCAGGCTCCCAGTACTCATCTTGTTTATCCTGGCCCCTCCTCTATGCTTGAATGTAATGTCATCAGTGACATCACATCATATTTTAACAACAGCAGGACTTCATTTAGCCACACAAATGAATAAATCATGCCTGAATATCAGAAAATGTTGCCACAGGAGGCTAAGAGCCCTGCCTCCAGAAATCGGAGAAAATGCTGCCAGGCACTAGGGGCACTGACTATCCCACCTCAGCTTATTCACTGATGGAATGGGGCGAGAGTTAGGGTTGACAACTCCAGGGCACACCCCATGCCTGATGTGAGAAGAGGCAAGATAAGTGAAACCATAATATAGTCAAAAACTGCATTGCCATAGGAGGAGTGGAGGAGGCAGAGGGAACTGTAGGCGATTTGGTTCACCTTGATAGCGAGGGGCAGAGGTAAAACAGGAGTGGTGTATAGGCCCCTGCGCTGGCAGAGAGCTGGAGGAGAGTCTGGTGGCAGATGTTGGGAGACACTGCAGATCGGGAAGGGAAGGGTGGTGGTGTTGGGGACTTAAACATGCCAGGAACAGACTGGAAGACTATGACATCCTCGGTGGCCAGGGAACAGAGGTTGTTGGATGTCTTTCAGGGCGCATTCTAACTCAGCAGGTGGGGGAACTGACCAGGGAGGAGAGGATACTGGATGTGGTCCTGGCAGACAGTGACCAGATTGGGGCCAGGAGGTAAGGGACCCGTTGGCGGGGAGCGACCATGCCACGGTCTGGTTCTGCCTGAACCTAAGAGGGATAGAAGGCTGCACAAAGGCGGAGGTAACTGACTTCAGGGCGGTTTCAAGGAAATGGGAAGGATCCTAAGGAGCACTTGGATGGGATTGGGCCAGGCAAGGAGCTGACAGTAGGTGGGATCATCAGGAAGGGGTGCAGCATGCTACCAGCACCAGCGCAAGAGTAAGACAATAACGGTGGGGCCGAAAACCCTGCTGGTGGACCAGAGAGGTTCAGGAGGTGGTGAGGGGAAAGAGGGCAGCCTATTGGCAATTCAAGTGTTCAAGGAGTGAAAGGGACCGAGGGAGACAACTGATGGCCAGAAGGGCCATTAGGGTGGTGAGGGGTGGCTAAGGCAAGGAAGGAGCAGAACGTGGCCAGGGAAATTAGGAGAGGAAACAAGGGTTCTTTAGATACATTGGGGAAAAACAAAGGGTGAAGGGCAGATTAGCAAGATTAAAACAGGGGGGATGGGCACAAGACCAGGGGCAGGCAGAGGTACTAAATGAGTACCTGCACTGGTTTTCACCAAGGAAAGTGGGGGCTGCATCATGCGTGGGAGGAGACAGTGAAACTGGGGGCGCTTACCGATCAGCGGGTCTGGGGGGCATCACTGGTAGGTGGGGGGAGGCAAAGCAGGGGACGAAGTAGCGGAGGTGGAAATCATGGCAGAGAGAGTGAGGAAGCCCTCAGGTCCCTTAAACGGAGAAACACCAGGGCTGGATAAATTACATCCCAGAGTGCTGAAGGAACTGGCGGATGTCCTGGCAAAACCCTGGCGGAGCTCATAAACACCTCTCTGAGGACAGGGTGGGTGCCCTAGGAATGGAAGGTGGCGCATATAGTGCCCTATCACAAAGGGGGGTCAAGGGAGGTGGCAGGGAACTACAGGCCCGTCAGCCTGACATCGGTGGGCAAGGTGATGGAGGGCATTGTCAAGGAGAGACTGGGGGACCTGGAAAGTTGGGGTGCCTGGACGATAGACAGCATGGATTCATCCAAGGAAAATCATGTCAGACAAACCTTGTGAGTTCTATGACTGGGCGGCGAGTGCCTTGGACCTGGGTAGATCAGTGGGCGTCCTTTTCTTGACTTCAGCAAGGTGTTTGACTCTGTTCCTCATGGGGCCTGTTGGATAATCTGGGAGAAATGGGGTGGGAACCAGATGATCAGATGGATAGGAAACTGGCTCCAGAACCGGACCCAGAGGGTCGTGGTTAGTGGGACAGTCTCATCCCCAAGGAGGATTATTAGTGGGGTCCTACAGGGATCAGTCCCTGGGCCCCTCCTGTTCAACGGCTACATCTCTGACATAAGGAAGGGTATCAGGAGTGAGATGAGTCTCTTTGCGGATGACTCAAAACTGGGGCGGTGGCCTACAGGGGACCTGGAGGCTCTGTAAAGGTGGTCTAGAAGCAGAAGCTGAGGTACAATGTAGGAAAATGCAAGGTACTGCACTTGGAAGCCAGAAACCGGGCAAGAGTACACCGGGGATCCAAAAGTCTCGATGGCTGAGTGGGACCTGGGGATGGTGGTGGATGTCAAGATGAACAACTCGGAGACTTGTAGGAGGGCAGCAAAGGCCAACAGGATGCTTGGATGCATCGCTAGGGATCACCTCAGAAGGAGGAAGTGATACTCCACTGTATAACTGCTTGGTGAGGCTGCACCTTGAGTACTGCATGCAGTTTTGGAGGCTACATTTAAAGAAGGACATTCAACTCCTGGAGAGGGTCCAGAGGAAGGCAACCAAAATGATTTGGGGCTTGAGGATAGGACCTATGGAGAGAGGTTCGAAGAGCTAAATATGTACACATTGGAAGACAGAAGGGACTAAGGGGCCATGACAGAGGTCTTCAGATACATGAAGGGGTAAATAGGGAGGAGCAGACAAGGTGCTCCAAGGAAGGCAACTACAGGGCATGGGTGGAAGTTGGAGGGATTCAGGAGAAAGGAGGAGTGCTACTTCACTGAGAGGGTGGTGGAGCCATGGAATCGCTGCCCAGGGGGCTGGTGGAGGATTCAAGAGGGGTGGGACGGTACAGGGAAGGGTTCGAAGCAAAACCAGTGCAGCGAGAATATCCAGGACTGGGAAGGAGAAGCCAGAGAGGGAGGGGCAGCAAGGTCAGCTCCCAGGGTGAGGCCCTGACCAAACCAGCAGACACGAAAGACCGTTAGGCCTATTCTGCTGGCATTTAGTATGTTGGTATAATGTTTTTCCTGTTGCTGCCTGTAGGGTGGTGGTGGGGTGTTAGAGTTGGAAACCCTAGCACACATTTCCCTACTTTTGTCACTTTGACTCTAACTAGCGCATTAACAAAATTTTTTGCAATGAATGCAATATACAGATACTGTTTCTACTTTCAGTAACAAACTTTTATATCGTTTGATTCAGCACCTTATAATGGACTGATAGCAAAAATGGGGAGATGGAGGTGGGTGGACAGGAGCTAAACTGGGTTGAAAATTGGCTTTCAGGCGTTACAGAGGGTAATGGTGGATAGGATAATATCTTCCCCAGGAAGGTAATCAGTGGAGTCCTTCAAGGTTCAGTATTGGGGCCACTTTTGTTCAATGCCTACGTCTCTGATATAAGGAGGAATTAGGAATAGGTTGAGTCTTTTGCAGATGATTTAAAATTGGGAGCACTGGTGGATAGTGAGGAAGCAAGGGAGACAGTCCAGGGGATCTGGATACTCTGGAGGGTGTCAAGTAGGTGGGACGACTGAAATTTAATGCCGAAATGTAAGGTACTTCATTTGGGGGTCAATAACATGTATACACCCGGGGCACACTGAAAGCAACAGTGGAGAAAGGGGTTTAGGGGTGGTGGTAGAGCGTTAAAATGAATAATTCTGAAAATTGTAGAAAAATTGCAGCCAGGCAAACAGGATATTGGGTTGTATAGCCAGAGAATTACGTCCAGAAGCAGGGAAGTGATCCTCTCTTATATAATGCCTTGGTCAGGCCGCTGCTTGAGTACTGTGTACAGTTCTGGAGAGCTCATCTGAAGGACAGGCTGCTGGAGAGGTCAGAGGAGAGCAACCAGGATGATTCAGGGCATGGAGGGAGGCCTTATGAGGAGAGACTGGAAGAGCTTGGGCTTTACTCCCTGGAGGAGAGGAGGGATGGGGAGGCATGATAAAGGTTTTCAAGTATGTAAAGGGCATAATTAGGAGTGGAATCAGGAGTTTAGGTTGAAGAAGGGGGTGACCAGGGACCATGGGTGGAAGTTGGAGGGAAATTACAGGGGGAACATAGGAAGTATTTTTTCACTGAGAGGGTGGTGGAGCCGTGGAATGCACTTCCTGGGAGGCTGGTGGAGGAGGGCACATGGAGGCTTCAAGAAAAGGTGGGATAGGTTCAAGGGAAACTGAATCTAGAAGACACTCTTGGGGGCTGGGGGTGAGGTGGGCAGCCATTTCGTTGCTGGCTTTCGAGCAGACAAGACAGACCATTTGGCCTATTCTGCTAGCTTTTAGTATGTTAGTATACAAACTTCTTTACTTGAAGAGACACCACTGCAAATCAGCTTGTCTCAATGGTTACATTCTCTAATAAAACTGAACTGAAGTACTCATGAATGACCTGAGAGGGAAGGGGTGTGTGTGTGTTTCAGTGAGAAAGAGAATATGACTTTCCGCCAAGTCAAGTGAGTGCATGCCAGTACTGTATGTTTAAGGCCCAAGTAAAATGTGTTTTTCAGGTCTGGGTGGGTGACAGATAGTACAAGAGTGAAAAAAATTATCTACATCAGTGTACCATCAGTGCAACTGTTATTGTGTGCTGTCAGGTCGGTTCATGGGTGAAAGCAGGTGTGAACTGTTGCAACGTTAAAATTCTGCTTTAGGATACAGCAGACACCCTTATTAACAGACAAAAGCGTTTCACACATACAAGTTTGCTGCAAGCAGGTTGCACTATGCCCGACCCTTTTTGCCTTGTTGGTCAGGTTTCTGCCCTGGAAGTGCAACACAAGGTACCGCAGCACATCCTTTCTGTCCCTTCAGCTCGTCAGAAACCTGTCTAGTCCTGTTTTGAAATTCAGAACAGTGCTAGTTTATACAACCTCATTTGGTAGGCTATTCCATATTTAACAACCAGCTGTGAGTAATGCTTTCTTATCTTTCCCCATATTCTACCCCCGGTATGCCCTCTAGTTCTGCTTGCACTCAGCAGCAGAAACATTTGCATATATTCCACCCTATCCACGTTAGTATTTGAAAAACATGATCATGTCCAATTGTCTTCTCTTTTTCTATACGTGTAAGGAATTTTTTTAAAAAGGTATTACCAGGAAAGCATACTGAGATGATAACAGCTCGTTTCCAATGGAGTCGGGGTGGGGTGGTAAGCAATACAAATGCAATGCAATACACGAACAATTAAACAGTCAAAATAATTATAAAAGGAGCCGGCCGGTGGCGCTGAACCACACCTAGCGCCACACGGCGACCCGGATTGGAAGCGAGCCGGGCCGTCAGGGGGTGGGCAGGGAGAGAGAGAGAGAGGATCAGGCGTCTGATGGGCCAGCTCTCTCTCTCTCTCATGGGTGGGATCAGGGTAGCTTGGTATAACAGTGGCCCCAGGTGGCACTGCTGCTGCTTAGGCGCGTACAGTTAGGGACGGCGTCGGGCAGCCGGCTCCGAAGTGGGTGGGAGCATCTCGTCACGGGCTGACAATATTACCGCCTTACATTGGGGGGGTGGGTGGTACCAGAATAAGAAAAACCTGGCACGAGGATCAGGTGACGGCACCGATCCCCATGCCCAATTTCGAGCTCTCCTCGACTGGCCTTGATTTCAGAGGCCACTCCCGTCCGATGCTGGAGACTGACATGATGAGGCGCCCAGGTAGGAGGGGCGACCCACCCTGGGTAGGGTTAGCGGAGGTGCTGGCATCTGTGGGGAGGGAGAGAGGCACAGTTCAAGGGACCTCAGGCGGGGCAGTAAAGAGGATTGATGCCTGACAGAAGGACCTCGGGGCCGTGACAGGAGGGAAAAAAAAAAAAGAGTAGACAAAAAATTATAAATAATAATTATAAAGTGGTGCAATCGTGAACCATGCATTGGGACAGTACAACATCAAGTCCTACTCGTCAGCAAGTTGCTATATGCCTTCGAACAATTGGTGGACTCCATTGTTACACAAAGCAACAGTGTAGCGTCTGTCTAAGTGATGTCTGGGGACAACCGAGCAGGCCACGCTGCCCAAAGAGGCCAGGTATGGTAAAGGTGGAAACAAACTGTCCAGTCAAGTACTGTCAAGGGGTTGTAGCTGGTCCCTGTCTTGGGTCAGCTTACAGGTAGCTGGTTGACAGGAATCTCACAGGGAATGCAGCTGGTCCCTATCTAGGGTCAGCAAACAGCGTAAAGTAAGGATTGCAGCTTTACAGCCATCCCCATGTAGTTTGGCAAGTTTCTGTCTACGGTAAGCAGTTGGGTGAACAAAGGGTTCACCTTTTCACCATCCCTACTGAACTGCAAGGTACAAATTGAAGGTTTCAAGAGAGTCATAGCAAACTCCTATATATAGGGTAAGCTACACAAGGATATGACTATACAAATACCCTGTCTGTGAGGGTTTAAAGCATCAAAATTTGGAAAGCAGGGATGCCAAGTGGAGTGCGTAGAAGTAGTGTGTTGGAGGGAGGTGTATGGCAGTGGTTTTCTTGGGAGGTGGGGTGCCTGGTCTGTAGGAGCCTAGGTCAGCTAAGGGCAGAGATATGGCAGTTCAGATGAGAGTTAGAAGCATTAATGGAGGGAGATATCCCAATGGGGTGTGGATGGCATGGGGGGTAGTGGTGGAGCCCACACTGGGAGGGAGGGGAGCTAAGGCAGACTCCTGCATCCCTCCTCCCCAACAAGAGAGAGCCTAGGGAGTGAGATGGCCATGATTAGGAGGAACAGGAGGGCAAAGAAGGAACAGGGCTTGTAGTGGTGCCACTGTGGAATAAATTCCTCCCACTGACTGGAGAGGATACAGAAAAGATCTGTGTAAAGGAGAGGAGGCAACAGCAGAAGATAGTTATGGGTACTAGGGGAGGAGACCACAGAGGAACAGTAAGAGGACAGGTAGTGGCACAAACAGTGGTGGGGGCCAAGCAAAGGACAGACAGGAAAACAGGGAGGCGATGTTGAGGGGCGTGCAGGTATAACAGACAAGGATCAGGCAGAGGAAAGTAGGAATTGGGGGCAGGCAAGGAAGGACGACAGGAAAGAATGTGATGGGGGTCATAATCTTGGGGAATCCATAGTCAAGGGAGCAAGATGGAGGCGACGTGGGGCTAAGACAAACCACAGAAGGGTGCACTGTACAACGAGGATGACCACAGGGAGGGTGGATCCATGGATAGCCAGGAACCACGATGCCAAAAGATGGGGGGCAGCTGCACATATCTGGGTACGAACAGATTTAGCCGATAGTGAGGTAGGGGTGGTCCAGGTGACATTCAGGAAAGTAGGAAGGCTCTATAGTAAAGAGGGGAGGTCGGTAGCCTTCTTGAAGGTGCGACTAGTACCAAGGGCCAGCACTACAAGAAGGCAAGGATTGAGGAGTTTAATGTCTAGCTCAGTGGGTGGTGCAGAGAGGGTGTTACGGGCTAACTGGAGGACACATGGGAGAATAAGGACCTTTATGCACCAGATAGTCTACACCTTAGCAAGGAGGGCATGAGGGTGCTGAAAGCCAGATTTGAGGAGTATACACCCTCTTGAGCACCTCAGGATCTGGCTAGACTGTCATCTTGATTTCTCAGTTCATACTGATGCCACACACCAAAACTTCACCCCAAGCTTGGTGCACTGTACAGGAACAAAGAGAGTGTCCGCTTTCTGTCTGCTGTGAATTTTTAAAGATGATTCTCCTTATTTTTAATTATGGTGACAAAATCTATAGTGGAGCTCCCAAAACCTCCCTGGACAGACTTGACCACTTATTTCACTCTTTTTTTGTTGTTGTTTTGCTTTAGATTGTTCCCCTCGTACCCATCACTGCTCACTCTACTCTGCCCTTTCACTCCCTCTCTTGATGCCAGGCACCTTTCCCACTGTGCCTCCTTTATATCTAAATTCTGGTTGGTTCCTTCCCTCTACCTTACATTACTCTTATCCTCTCCTCAGCTTCCTCCTACCCTCTCCGCAATACTACTTCCCATTCCATCACTATTCCTTCTAGGAAATCCAACTGTTGGTCAATCTGCTTTCCTAACCTCTGGTCCTCCTTCCCTTGTTAATTTGCTCCTCCTCTTTAGGCCTTCTCTTTAAAGACTCCTTTTCATGGCTTTTCTTCTCCCTCCTGCAACCGTCCATTGTCCTGACTGTATTCCTCACCCCACCCCCACTAGTACCAACATGGTAATGTTTTCTTCATTACCTATTCACGTCACTCTGATTTGTCTTTCATTTTGATTATGCTCCTTCATGTACTATATTTGTTGCATGATGGTTCATGTTCCTACCTCTCTACCCTCAGGATGCATTTGGAAACAAGCTGTTAGCAGCTCTGTATGTCTTTCCTGGTGAAACTTTTGAAATAAACACAATAAATATGAGCGGGCCCAGTGGCGCTGAGGGTTGAGGCGCTGGGCGCCCACCTCCGCTTCGCGGCGACCCGAGTTCAGGAGCAAGCTCGGGTGCCGACAGGGGCGGATGAGGACTGAGCGCCTGCAGCTACTCTCCTCGGGGGTACCGTCATATGGCGTGCAGCGGCTCTCGGGCGGAGAAAGAGGTGCTGCAGCACATAGGGCAGAACGTATATAGCGTGGCTAATGCTCGGCAGGGGTTGCTATGCACCGTAGCTGGGAATGTGCACAACTCATTGGGGGCGGAGCACACCAGAACAGGGAAACACCAGTCTGAGGGGTAGGCGACAGCATCTGCCCCCATGCCCACTGCGGGTCTATCCTGCTTGGCCTTCCAGTGTCCTCCACTCTGGCTCTCACCCACAGACCGGAGACTGACTGTATAGAGTGCCCAAGAGGAGAAGGCGGCCCCACCCTGGAGGTGTTTAAGCTGGGGGTGCCGGTTGTGTGGGCTGAGAGGGAGGAGAGAGGAGACTTAAGCAGGAAGACTCCAGGCAGGGCAGGAACAGGTAGGATGCCTGAGAGAGGCTCCATGAGACTCTGACCGGAGGAAAAAATATGTAAAATTAAATAAATAAACAAATAATAAAAATCGTTACTTAGCGTATGGCCAGCAGTATGGAGGATGCAAGTAATATGAACAGGGATTCAGAGGCTGGAAAAATGATGCATCATATGGCTATTCAAATTCAATGGCAACACGTGCAAGGTCATGCGCACTCATGACAGGAATCCAATACTGGAGCAATGGCGTTAAACTGGAGCAATGCTGGGAAGAAAGGGGCTTGGGATAATCAGCTATGACAATGTGAAGGCCACCTCCTAATGCAGCAAAACATATGAGAAAGCCAATAAAATGCTGGGGCTTATGGGGGTGCTTTACCAGACAGAAAAAGAAACATAGAAGCTGATGGCAGATAAGGACCACAAGGTCCATCCAGTCTGCCCATTTCTTTTCTACCTTACAAATGTGCCATTGGCCTCTGTTCTGTCAATGGCCTATCTATTCATACTCATCTGTATTGCTCCCCTATGCCTTTCCCATGCCTGTTTGAAGCCCTACACCCTACCCTATTTATATCCACCACTTCCTGAGGTAGGCTGTTCCATGCATTCACCGCCCTTTCTGTGAAAAGAACTTCCTCACATTACCCCTTAATCGGCCTCCCTCCAATCTCATGCTGTGTCCTCTTGTCCTGCCAGTTTTCTTATATTAAAACATGTTAGACTCTTTCTCCTTGTTAATGCTATTAAGGTGTTTGAATGTTTCAATCATATCACCTCTCTCCCTACCTTTGCTCTAGGGTATACATATTGAGCTCCATTATTCTGTCATGTTTTCTGATGCAGTCCCTACACCATTTGGCTGACCTTCTCTGGACTGCCTCAACTTGGTTAATGTCCTTGTGAAGGTGTGGCCTCCAGTACTGCGTGCAGTACTCCAGATGGAGCCCAACCAGTGTCTTGTAAAGCAGTAATTTACCTCCTTCTTCTGACTTGTGATACCTAATAATACACCCTAACATTCCCTAGCCTTACCTACTGCTTTAGTGGTCTGCTTGGATGATTTCAGGTCATCGATGATGACGCCCTCAAGTCTCTTTCTTCCCTTGTGACTGCCAGCAACTCCCTCCCAGCCTACAGGTGGCTTCAGGGTTCTCTTCCTATGTGCATGATCTTGCACTTCTTTGCATTAAACCCCAGTTGCCACTCTTCCAACCATTTTGCTAGTTTATTCAGATCTCTTCTCATTCTACCCACCCCATCTGGATCATCTACTCTGTTGCAGATGTTGGTGTCATCTGCAAACAGACAAACTTTATCCTCAGTCCATCTGCAATGTCACTGATGAAGATATTGAAGATGAAGGCCCCAGGACTGATCCCTGAGGTACCCACTTGTGACTTGCATCTCTTCTGACTGTATACTGTTTACCACCACTCCCGGTTTTCTGCCCGTCAACCAGTCTGCCACCAGGTTGACCAACTTCTGACCCACCCGAGCCTACCCAGCTTATTATTCAATCTTCTATATGGAACAGTATCGAAAGCTTTACTGAAGTCAAGGTAGGCAACATCAACTGCTCCCCTTGGTCCACCACTCTGGTTACCCAGTCAAAGAAATCTATGAGATTAGTTTGACAGGACCTTTCTTTTGTAAACCCATGCTGTCTTGGATCCTGTGCTCCTATGGATTCCAAGTGTTGCACTATCCTCTCCTTAAGGAGTGCCTCCACAATCTTGCCCACTACTGAGGTAACACTGACTGGTTTGTAGTTCCCTGCTACCACTCTTGTGGAGCGGGATAACATGAGCCCTTCTCCAGTCTTCTGGGGCCTCTCCTGTGCTCAGAGACTCATTAAACAGTTCTGATAATGGCTCTGCTAGTTCCACCCTCAGCTTCTTTAGTACCCTGGGATGTATGCCGTCAGGTCCCATTGCCTTATCCACCCTGAACTTATCCAGCTCTTGTAGGACCCTTTCTTTTGTGGAGGACTAGTGCTCACCTCCCTCCCCCACCCCCGGTGTCCATGGTGCTGAGCTGTGGGCCCTGCCCTACCTTCTCTTCAGTAAATACTGAGCAGAAGTATCTATTTAGGATAGATGATTTTACATGGTCCTCCTCTCACATGCCTATCTCCTTTGATCTTAACAATACCCCTCTGGACTTTCTCCTTTCACTAATGTATCTATAGAAAGTCTTGTCACCTTCTTTTATTGTTTGTGCTAGTGTTTCGGTTTGTGCCTTTGCCTGCCTTACTGCCTTCCCTGCTTCCCTTAGGGAAGGTTTGTATACCTCCTATCTTCATTCCGCTGTATTCCCTTAAATTTCCGAAGGCCAGCCTTTTGGCTCTGACCTTTTCTGCTACTATTTTTGAGAACCAAAGTGGTTTCCTTCTTCTTTTGCACTTCCTTTTCTCTCCACCACAATGGGATGTTGCTTCAAATATTGCATCCTTAATACTTGCCCTCTTTGACTGTACCCCTCACCTGTATTTCTTTTGCCAGGGCTAGCTTAACTCTGTTGGCCATCTTATGAAGTCAGCTCCTCTGAAGTCCCATATTTTTGCCGTGGAATGGGATGATTTAGTTCTAGTGGCCAAACTGAACCATACCATGTGATGCTCACTGGCCCCAGGTGATCATCTACCTGGAGATCTGTGATCCTTTCCTGTTAGTCTGTACTAGATCTAGGATACCCCTGTCTCTTGTGGGTTTTGTACCAGTTGTTTGAGGCCCTCCCTGTAATGAAGTGGTTTGCCACTTTACAGGACTCTGGTGAGTCCTCACCTCAAGTACTCGGTGGCAGAGTCAGATTTTGAAATGCCCCCAACCAGGGCTCAAAGATGGCAGCAAGTGCCAATTCTAAAATGAGATGCGACCTACTGCATAATCACTTCTTTGGTCCGCCATATAATTGTTTGACTTGGAAATGCATTGGGGGCTGTGACAGCTTGTTTCCAAATGTGTGGGTGTGTGGTTGGGGAGGAGCCTTCTTGGGCCTGTTCTACTGAATGGTGGAATGTTCACCAGGACACTGGAGAAATGCCCCTTCTCTTCACGATAAGAACCATAAGGTTTACAACTTTCAACTGGACCGTCAAAGGTGGAACCTTGGTTTAATATCTTATATAAAGGACAGAAGCTCAACAGTTAAACTCCCTCATTTCTCCAATTCCCACTGCAGCAACATTCTCTTCCCTCCATTTCCTGGATTAAAAGCACTGTCTAGGGATACACCTTACAGTACAATTGTACACTCTCCTCTCTATAGCCTGGACTCAAATGCACCATGGGCTAGTATGCATACAGAAAACCATTTTCCAGAGCCACCCCGCCACCAACAGCTTCTCTCCCTGCAGGTACAAAACGGACCATCAACTCCAACATTTTGGAGGCTGAGGGCAAGTAAAAAGCTGGAAAAAAATAAATAAATAAGCGGTTTTACCCATGAGCGTGCTAAATCGACTGGGAAAATGCATAGTACTTGTACGGACTGATTAGCAAAATTATAAATGTTTTATTTTTAATGCGTTAGGAATTGGCAAACCTGAATAAAAATGCACAGCAGTCTAGCGAAATGCACTTCAAAATATGCTTGGTCTTATCCTCCGATTTGTGCAGCATTTTGCTATACTATGCCAGCTATTTAATAACCATGAGGGTCAACACAGCCAGGGGCACTGAGGGGGCAAGTGCTCCCTTTGCACACACACTCTGCTCCACTTCAGAGAATACTGTGTTCAGTTCTTGAGTATGCATCAAACCAAAACAACCATCCAGCAGAGGGCAGCAGGCCAATAAAATGCTCCAAAGACAGCAGGGAAAATGTTAGTGTAGCATCTACAACGTTCAGCCCTCTCAGCAGCAAATGGCATGTTTGCAATTTACTGAGTTGCCATCTCAAACTCAACTGTGTAAACAATATCAAATTTGGCTTTTCCAAAATGGCACCCTCATGCATGTGGAAAATGGTGCAGGAACCCCAACTGCACACAGACCCAACAGTAATCCTCCTTCAATCCCATAAACATTTCCTAACCCCCCATCCCTATCTTATCTTGGTTGGGGACGGATGGAAAGTAGACTGCAGGGCACTGGAACAGAAGGTGTGAACTATAAGTGCTGGCTGGGGTCCCTCCTGCAAACTACTGAGCTACTGCAAGATGTAGCGAAATGATAAAATACTGCTAACACAAAATATTAAATTTTTAAAGAAAAAACTCAATCACACTGAACATTTGGCAAAGATACTTTAATATGGCCAAAACACAGCACTGCAAAGTGGAGAAGGTCGCTCTTTAGGTTCTATGTGACTGTTTCCATCAGATTCACTCCTGGTTTGGTGCCAGGAGGAAGCACCGTGGCAGTGACCAGGAGGCTGTGGGGCCCACCGTAGTGGAGACCAAAATGAGGGTGGCAGATGACCCCAGAGTAAGAGGAAGCAACCTCTGGTGGGGACTCAGTTGTGAGGGAGACTGGTGGAAGAGGCAGGTTAAGTGTCTGCACAGCACCAAAGTCAGAGGGATGGAAGTGGATCCTGAGGAATGCTAAGGTAGCAGGATAGGAAGGAGATCTGGACATCACTGTCCACTGAGGACTAATTACCTGGCTAGGGATGAGGCTGGAATAATGAAGGGGAGTTAGGGAGCTGGGTTTCGCCGAGGTGTTGTCCGTCTCACGATGGGGGGTCTCTGAACCTAGAGCTTCAACTCATGGCTAAAGGAATGGTGCAGAGAGAAGGGGTTCAGTTACATTTGGGACTGGGGACCCACCTGGGAGGATAAGGGCCTATACAGGGTGACAGCCTGCTTCATCCAGAAGCGGAACTGCAGTCCTCAATGGGCGGCTTCAATGTTACTTTGATGAACATTTAAAGAAGACAAGGGGTGTCGGAAGGAATCGGAAGGCAGAGCCTGCCACCCCCCCACCACACACACACACAGGTTGAAGTAGAGAGTAGGAAGAGCTTTAAGGGACAGGAATCCCCAGGATGCAAATTAATAAAGGAAACAGAATGGTAGAGATAAAGGGGAAGGAATAGGGGAAGGTGAGAGGGCAAAAGGTAAAGGGGATAACAAGGAGAGTGGAAACGAAATCCTGATGGCCGTGTGTGCAAATGCCAGAGGTCTAGGAAATAAGATTCTGGACCTAGAGGCCATCATGGCAGAGGCCAACCTAGATATTGTGACCATTACTAAGTCACGGCACTGAAAACCATGACTGGGACATGGCCATACCAGGCTATACTCTGTTCAGAAAGGACAGGGTGGGAAGGAAAGGAAGGATGTGGTGCTTTATATGAGAGGAAGCATTAAAAGCATCGGAGATATAGGGAATACAGGTGGAGGCAGAGATACTGTAAGTCACAGTGTAATCTACAGCCCTCCAGCACAGGTGGAGGGTTAAGATAAGGTACTTGTGGAAACCACTGTCAAGATGGCAGAAAAGGGGAAGTGCTGTTGGTGCGGAACTTCAACCTGCTGGATGTACACTAGAGCCTCCCAGTAGCAGCTTCAGCTAGAAGCAGGCGACATTCTGGACACAGCTGCAGGGGTGTTCCTCAGGCAACTAGTCAGCAAACCCATCGTGATGAGGCAAAACTGAACCTCGTACTCACTAACAGGGACAGTGTCACACACTTCAAGGTCGGAGGCCATCTGGGGACCACTGATCACCATACAGTGTAGTTCAATATAAGGATGGCTGCAGAATCGAAACATGCAAGGGTAAGGATCCTGGACTTCAGGAGGGCAGATCTTACAAAACTGGATGAATGCCTCAGGAATGTTCTGGGTGGGAAGAGGAACAGTGGGTGGAGTAAAAAGGGAGCACAGTAAACTCAATAAAACCTCTGCTTCAAACAAGTGAGCAAAGGCAAAATGAAAGAGACTGATGTGGTTCTCTAAAGGTGACTGAAATGGTACAGTCTAAAAAGAGTAGCATTCTGAAGTTAAAGGAGATGCAGAGGGAGGAGGATGGAGTGGGGGTGTATCTGGGCAAACAGAGGGAAGCAGGGAAAGCAGTAAGATAGAATCCCAAAGGTGCAAACTGAAGAGAGAACAGCCAAGGAGATAACGAAAGGGAAATTTTTTAGGTATGTAATTGAAAAGAGGAAGACCAGTAGTGACCTTGCAAGGTTAAAAAGGGAAGGGAAAGGGACAGGTAAGGCAGAATATATGTTTGTTCGGTGTTCACATGGAAGGAGAAGGGCCACAAAAAAGTAACAGAAGCTTTGGGTGGAGAGAGGAAGACGCTAGTCTTTTTTTTGGAGGAGAGAGTCCTGAAAAGACTTGCTAATCTGAAGGTGGACAATGCAGTGGGGCCGGACGAGGTACATCCAAAGGTATTGAAGGAACACAGGGAGGTACTGGCTGCACCTCTGACAGTCTTATTTAACAGCTCCTGGAAATACGGGTAGTTCCAGAGGAGTAGAGGAGGGCGGATGAAGTCCCACATCACTAAAGTGGTAGGTGGGTGGGAGACGGCTGGCAATTATAAGCCAGTCAGCTTGACATCAATGGTGGGAAACATAATGGGATCTTTGCTGAAGGAAAGTATTGTGGAATAGCTTGAATCCAAGGGATTAAAAGACCCAAGGCAGCATGGGTTCGTGGGGGTGTCATGTCAAACAAATCTGATAAAGAGTTATTTAACTAGGTGACAAAGGAATTACATCAGGGTGGAGTGTTGGACCTGGCCTACCTAGATTTCAGAAAGTCTTTTGATACTGTTCCATACAGGAGCCTAGTAAGCAAGCTGGCTAACATTCAATCGAGTGGGTCCAACTGTGTAAACTGGAAAGAAACTGGTTAGGGACGACAGGCAACAGAGTGGCAAACAGAGTTCAGTGAAAGGAAGGAAGGGTGACCAGCAGGGTCCCTCAGGGATCAGTGCTGGGAACGGTCATCTTTAATGTATTTGTAAGTGGCATCACAGAGGAGATGGAAAGGAAGGTCTGCCTCTTTATGGATCATAGCAAAATCTGCAACAGGGGTTGACACGGGGGTTGAAAAGGATGAACAGAGACCTGAGAAACTAGGAATGGTCATGGGTATGGCAGCTGAGTTTCAATGTTTAAAAGAGCAAAATAATGCACCTGGGGCACAGAAACCCAGAAGCAGAGTACAAAATGGATGGAATGGTACTGACAATTACCAAGCAGGAAAGAGATCTGGGGTAATCCTATCAGATGACCTAAAGCTGACCAGGCAATTCAGTAACACACTCAGGAGGGCTAGTGGAATGCTGAGGACCATCACCAGGATGGTGGTGTTGCCTCTGTATAAACTGCTGATACGACACACCTACAGTACAGTGTCCAGTTCTGGAGACCAAATCTCTAGAAGGGCATATACAGACTAGAGGTGGTCCAGAGGAAGGCAACTAAAATGGTTAAGAGAGTCTGCATCAGAAGTCATATGAGGAGAGACTAAAAGACCTCTACATATACAATCTGGAAGGAGGAGTGGGAGGATATGATAAAGACGTTAAATACTCACAGGCGTAAATAAGGCAAAGGGTGAAGTATTTTTCAGAAAAAAAAAAGGTGCTCAAGAGGACATGCTATGAAGCTGGAGGTGCGTAGATTCCAGGAGAGATGCGAGGTGCTTCTTCACAGAAAGAGTGGTAGACTCCTAGGAACAACCTTCTAGCCAAGGTGGATGGAGCAAAAACAGTGATGGGGCTCAAAAATGCATGGGATAGGCACAAGGAATCGCAGAGGAAGGGGGAGAGAAGGAGCTGCAGATCAAGTAGGGTCTGTAGTGATAATGTGGTAAGGAAAAATGGATTTACTGGTGGTCAAGCTGTCCTTATCTGCTGTCAATTCTATGTTTCAAGCCTCCTAAATAGGCCTAGATACACTTAAGCGCTTAACAGCTGTGCTGAAGCAGTTCATGAGAAAATGTTTGGTTGCCAGAGACTGAAGTGTGTGGGCGTTAAAGGTCAAAGTTATCCCATTTACCTAAATGGAGTGTTAACAAATCTGATTTGTTTTGTGGGGTTGTGTGTGTGTGTTAGGGTAGCAGTTTTCCTTATATGCATACTTTCATTGTGAATGGATCTGGGTTCAAACATACAAGGATTTGCATGGTCCTGCTGAAGCTTTTGAAGGAGATGCGGACAGTGATCTGACAATCAATCACTACATGCTCACTTGCAAAAACTACAATAAAACTTAACTAAAACTTCTAACAAAGCAAACAAACAAAAAGCTTATAAACAGGTGACATTAATAAAAAAAAAATAAATAAAATCATACATGGATAATGATGACAGAACGCCAGGGCCCATCCCTCTGCCCCAGCACAGCTAGCTACTGTACTGCGCACTGGCCACACACACACACACACACACACACACACACACACACTCTCTCGCGCTCTGTTTCTGCCGCCTCATTTCTGACTAATCCCATATGTTTCAAGTTTAAGTTTTATTAGGGATAAGTCACTGGGTGAGGCTCATTACAGTGACTCCCCAACATACGTATATCCAGTTACGTCATTAACAAAAACAAGTGTATGTATATAGCCAACAACTAATAATCATTTGAAATACTTGTAGGAGGACTCCAGCAATAGTCTATAAAATAAAACTGCGTTATGCTGTCTCTGCACTTATCAGACATTTGAGGTTGGGAAGTAAACCATGTTTTTGTTTATGACTTGGAAACTGTCCAGATCACTGCAGTCCCAGTCAAAGATATGTTATTGACTACTATATGGTGCAGTGAAACTATACTGGCATCATTTTACATTTTAATATGCGATTTTAAAATATTTTACCTACCTCACAAATTAAGAACAATTATTTTAACTAAACAGAAAGCTTGTTTTTACAAGATTATCCAACACCCTGAATTACGTGCTTATTTTTACTTGCAAAGTGGGCAGATAATTGTGACAGCACCATAAATACAGTGGCGTGAAAAGTATTTGCCCCTTCCTGATTTCTCTATTATTGCATATTTGTCACACTGGAAGTTTTCAGGTCTTTAGACAAAATATAATATTAGATAAAGGAACCTGAGTGAACAAATAACACTTTTTTTTTTTTTTCATTTCACCTATTTAATGAAAAAAGTTAACCAACAACAACTGGCACTGTGTGAAAAAGTAATTGCCCCTTACACTTAATAAAACTACTGCAGACTGCAGAAGGCTTGAGAAATGGTCAAGGGTGTGGCAGTTGAGATTTAACACAAAGAAAGTGTAGAATAATGCACATGGGCACAAAAACCTGGAACATATCAGCGGGAGGGTATGATATAGCATGCTCCAAGCAGGAAAGGGACCTGGGGTGATCACCTCTGATGACCTACAGGTTAGGAGTCAACACGACAAGGCGGCAGGTAAAAGCAAACAGGACGCTAGGATGCATAGGCAGGGTTGTCACCAGCAGGAAAGGGAGGTCATAATTCCACTCCACAACACATTAGTGAGGCCACATCTGGAGTACAGTGTCCAAGTTCTGGATGCCTTACTTATATAAGGATATAGACAGGGTGGAGACAGTTTAGAGGATGCCAACCAAGATTGTACAGGGTTTACATCACAAGTCCTACAAGGACAGGCTGAAGGACTTAAATATGTACTCCGGGGATGATAGAGACATACAAGTACCTCATGGGGAGGAACAAGGTGCAGGAAAACACTATTTTTCAGATAAGAGATGTTCCAGGACTACGGGTGAAACTGGAGGGAGGTTCAGAGGTTACGTGAGGAAGCATTTCTTCACGGAAAGGGTGGTGGACAAGTGGAACACCCTGCCAGAAGAAGTGGAGGGGGCTGAATCGATTACAGGATTCAAGAATGCATGGGATAGGTATTGGGGATCCTAGCATATCTATGTAACAGTACAGCAATCAGGGGAAGGAGAAACACAGCCAAAAAAAATATATATATATATATACATAAACACACACACACACACACACACATACATACACATACACACCAACCACAACAACAGTACAGCAATCCATAAGATATAGGTACAAGCGGAAATGGACTGAAGGTTAGTTTTACTTGGAAATGTTATGCAACTTAAAATTTATGTTTTGGAATATGAACTGGAACAGAAAAGGGACAAAAAAAGATACATTTACTGCTGATGTAATCAACTGAGATCTTGCAATCTAAGTGGAGATGTGATTTTTCTATCTCCACTGGTATAGAAGTACCACTAGGCTCCATGACATCCACTGACTAAGCAGAATATGACTGGATGAGTCAGAATGTATGCAAATAAGGCCAGCAGCACTGGGGTGTAACTAGAACAAAGGAACACTCTGGTATGTGTAGTGAATACGGACATGATCAGTAATGCCACTGCAGCCCTAAGTAGTCTTCACCAGGAATGATCTGCATAAAAGATTGGTTGAAAGAAACACCTATCTTGTGATTTCAGCATTCATACAAAACCCATTTAATTTGATGTCACATAAGAAAACGTGTACAAAACTCACATCCTCCCAAAAGCGCCTGAAATACTCAATATTCATTGAATGAAGACTGCTTCATATTTACTGGGGAAAAACGGATTTAACCTTTGACCTTGGTATCCTGAATGACTTGCAGTTCTAGCGACTGCACGTGGACTGGTGTAGTACAGCTAAACCGTCGTCTTTGATTTATGTGACATTTTAGGTCTATGACAGTAATACCCCACTTCCAAATACAACAGTTGACTGTGGTGTTACACGGAGAAATCGGAGTCGGTTGAAGCTACACTGTACCATTAAGGACCAAATGTGATCGCCTACAGCAGTCACTGCACAAGCAAAGGCCTCACATTCAACACGCGCCTCGTGTTAACGGAATGTGAAAGGATCCCTGCCCAGAGTCCAAAGGTGTACATTGCGAACCACCAATGCAGTCCATTCACTGTGCAAGCATCCTATCACCCCTCTTCCGCTTCCTATTGTCTGACTACCCTTCGCCCTTTTGTTTGCAATCGATTAAGGGATTTAGATACCCCGCCCTGATCAGATTTTTTTTTACCGGCTACTGTGGGTTGGGCTACACAGAGAAGCCAACATCACATCCAGCGGAAATTCCAGGCCCGCCTTCCAATGCATCAGCAACAGCTGTATTGGCAGACACAAGACCCGCGGCGGCCCCACCCAAAATCCTGTCGCCGGCCTGTCAATCACACGTCCGTGTCTCGGAGCTCCTTGTCACTAGGCGACGGCGTGTCTCACAAAGCGGGGAGGGAGCCGCGGCTGGTACCGTCGGTGGGACCCGGCTGCAGCACCAGCCACAATAGCAACTCGCTCTCCTACCTTCCACTCCGCCGTAGTACTTCTTCAGACAGTACAAACGGCCACGTCTCACGCCAGCTGTCAACCAGCAATAAATAATTCAATGGAGGATCCTTTCTTGAAACAACCCGACTAACTCATCGAGTCAGTCTCACAGAAGGTTCCGCAAACTATGGTCCACGCCTCGTGTGTCCGAGTAGTTTGCTGCAATCGTAAAACAGCGATATGACCGGATAAACCAGTACAATCACCGCATGCGGAATTTTAAAGGAGGCGATGAGCAATCCTCTGCTGCTGCCCCGCCTTACTGTGAAAAGTCAGTCTTTTGTTTACCCCAACGCTCCTGGCAGGAGGAACACTGGCTGTCATCCCGCCAGACTGCACATATTCCTGTAACTGCAGGGCGCTCTTCCCGTAGATCAGTTTCACGGAAGCCGAACTGCTCTGTTTTACCATATAACCAATGCAAGTCAATGGGAAGAATAACTTCCTGTAGACGGCTCAACCCCACCCCGTAAAATACTAGAATTCCCTATACATCAGGAAGGCATGCTTCAGTGGACAGTCGAGGCTGCTGATGGGAATCAACATACTAAACCTTCAAAATTTGCTTATGCACTGTATGAATTCCCGCAGATGCAATCTCTCCATTTTATACGGCCCTACTTCGAGTCATTTTATACATCCATTCATTCCGATTACCAGTATCTCACTTTAGGACCCCCAATCCACCACCAGTTCAATGAGTGGAGGCCACAGCCCTGACATGGCCACCCCTTGGTGGCAAGTAACCTATAAGGTTTATACAAACAGCACCATTCGTCTCTCACTTACCAGCAGAGGAGGAAGTCACTTGGGTAGTTTCGCTCGCCACCGGTGCAGCTCTAGGTTTGGGGTCGGGTTCCTTGTCTTGCTGCAAAATGCCATAGGCGGGCTGATCGGGCACTTTGACTGCCGCCTGTGTCGGTAGTACCGGCTTTGCGGGGGCGACGTCGGGTTTGAGCGGTTCCCACGCGGCGGATTTGGGCAGAGAAGGAGCATCGCCAGCACCCTCGGAAAAGTCCAGTAGTGAAGCCATCGGCGCACTGGGCTGCGCCTCTCCACTGCCCAGCGCTCCCTCATCCTCTTCTTCGTCCGTCATCGACCCCGGTACCACCGGGTCTTCCTTGCTGCCGTCGCCGGAAGACAGCCGCTCGAACTCGCTGGATGAGGACGAGACGAGAGGCGACTGATGCGCATCTTCCATGCTATCAGTTGGGCGGGCGACAACTTTTTCCTCAGACCACCGAGGGTGCCGATCAACTACTTATGCGTCTCGGTATACGGTGGTACTGCTCCTGCTGATGCTGCAACCGCTGCGTAACACTTAAAGCTGCAGAAGTGCGCCACCCGGCTGCAGCGCCCACCCCGCAGTGTACGGTCACGCCCGTCTGCTGTGAACCTCCCGGCAAGACGTTTTGTCTGTGCCGCAGGTCGGTTGATTGACGGCGCTCCGGACTAGTAACGAACAGGAACACTACGCAGGCCACGCCCCTGATGCCTCGGCTCGCCAAGAAGCCGAAGGCGCCTGTGCAAAGTTGAGCTGTAGAGAAAAGAACATGAAAAGTGTGTTTTTTTTGTTTGTTTGCTAAACCCCGAAGAAGACCTTGGGAGAGCAAGTTTAAAGGTCATGGTTAGGGATGTAAGTTTGTCATAGATGAGGTTTTAATTACTCATTGTTCATGAGCTCATTAGTAAACAGTAGTAGATGTTGTGGCACTGTCATCATTGCTACATTCTGATGGCACTAGTGCAAGTCATGGAAGTCCTGAATAAAGATCAAATGTCATGAAATCAGTGACGTTTATGACTGCCATGACAAACTTATATCCCTAGTCATGGTGCAGTGTTGTCCTGAAAGGACCTAACATATGTGAATGGCATTTACAGGACCATCTCCCAGAGTGAGCTAAACTAACATAAGCTCAGTTGACTGGGTTTCCTATTGGCAAAATTAGCTTGAGATGTAGTACTAGTAGCAATGTATTTTATTCATGGTGTGAATAAGGACTGCCCATTGAGCAAAGCTCATTTTCAGTGGGGCCTTGGCACAAGCAATTGCATCAGAACTTCAGTTATGTCGTATATAAACAAATGTTATTTTGCTGATCTGTAATGTACAGAACTCATCAAAACACATGCTATATAATGAGACCATGTATAATTACAGTTTATACACACATTGCAGTTGAAAGGTTACAAAACAATAATATCTCTCTAATATTAATAAATTTAACCCTTTTACTGCAAGGCAACTTTGCTTAGGTTACTTACCCTGCTCTGATATCCATACGTTTATCTTGTGTATCAGTGGCTCAGCAGATAGCATACTCGCCTCTGAGGCTGGGAGATCAGAAGGCATGTGGTTTTTATCCCACACAGGCACTTGGGTTCATGTCCAATGCAGACACTGTAGTGCAGCATGAGGCGGTGCTGCACTCCTGAGATGCCGCTTTTGGATGAGACGTTAAACCGAGGTCCCATCTGCCTGTTCTGGTGGTAGTTCAGGTGGATGCTACAGATCCCATGGCACTTCTCGAAAAGAGCAGGAATTTCCCTGGTGCCCCTGGCCAAATTTCTCCCCATTCACCAAAATACCACCAACAAGCTTAATCTGGTTCAAGGTCAGTTAGCATTCATCTGTATCCTTCCCCGGTCATGCCTGAAAATAGGCAGGATTTGACTAGTGCACTTACCTGGTCAACAATAAATAAATACTTACTAACTTATTGGCGTAAGTTACAAGGATTGCGTTCAAGCTTTCGGCCTGGGCAGAAAATACAGGTTACTTACCTGTAACAGGAGTTCTAGGAGTGGTATATGTTGTTCGTTCACACTGTCTGGCAGGTACCTTGCTGCTTTAAGATGGTCCGGAAGGTCTTCAAACTGGCTCCTCCACCCACGTGGTAAAAACCCTCGGCTCCACCACATTATGCCAGATCTAGCCTGCTAGAAGCCAGGGTATGCTTGCTGAAGCCGAGGGAGATCGGGTGGGTCCGTGGATGAATAACTATATCACTCCTAGAACTCCTGTTGCAGGTGAGTAACCTGTATTTCTAGGAACGAGGAAAAGTTGTTCGATCTACACTGTCTGGCAGACGCCTAGCAGTTCTCCTGGAGGAGGAGGCAGGCACATGCCCCTACTTGGGAACAGGGACTGGAGAACTGAGGTCCCAAAACCAGCATCCAGGCGTGACTGAGGTCGATGTGGTAATGGGAAATGAAGGGTTTGCTGACTTCCAGGTAGCAGCCCTGCAGATTTCCTGGATATGGATGTCCCTAGAAGCAGCCAACGCAAGCAGCGGTATGGCAGGTGGAATGAGCTCTTAGCCCTATGGGGGCTTCTTGCCCGCCAACCTATAGCAGAGATCAATGCAGGAAGTGATCCACCTGCCAATCATCCGCTGCTGCAGGTCTGCCAGGTGCGGCTTCAGCGTAGGTGACAAACAGCTGGCGAACCTCTCCCGAACTTCCTCCGTCAGCGCTTTACAGTAGGTGCGCTCTTCTCAGGTCCAAAGTATGGAGCCTGTATTCGGCCTCTGAGGTGTGATTCGGTAGAACACCGGCAGAGTCAGCACCTGATTCAGGTGAAACTCGACACCACCTTCAGAAGAAATTTCGTGTGGGGTGCAGGACAACCTTGTCCCTGTGGAAGACCAGGTAGGGAGATTCTATGGAAAGCACCTGGAGCTCCCCAATCCTTCTGGCTGACGTGATAGCCACCAAGGAGGCAGTCTTCCACAACAGGTGAGAGATGTTACACCTGTGCATCGGTTGAATGGCTGCCCATGAGCTTAGCCAATACCAGCAGTAGATCCACGGAGATGGAAGTTCACGCACCGGAGGGATGTGTGATCTAGGCCCTTGAAGCCTTCGGACCACCTTCCTCAATGCCACTGACTGCTTGCTGGCCCACGCCCGTAAGTAGAGATGGCTGCCAGTGCACCTTAAGGGTCGCTGACTGAAGCCCTATGGAGAAAGAGATCACAGGTAGTCCAAAATGCTAGCCAATGGCAGAATGAGGGTCCAACCCCTGTCCTGACACCAAATGGAGAATCTCTCCATTTAAAGGCATAACATTTTGTGGTTTGACTCCTTAGGGATGTCTCAATGATGTTGAGGACCTCGGTCGAAAGACCCAAGGCCTGGAACCCTAGCCGCTCAGGAACCAGGTCGTCAGGTGCATGGATTGAAGGTCCGGATGGAGAATCTTTCCTTGTTGATAGAGAGCAGCTCTGGGTGGGCTGGAAGCCGCCTCGGAGCCTGGAGCTGAGGCTGAAAAGATCTGGATACAAGAACTGGCAAGGCCAGTCTGTGGCTACCAGGATCATCTGTGCCTTGTCCCTCCTTGCCTTGAGGAGCACCTTGTGGATCAATGGCAATCTAGGAAGGCATAAAAGAGGCCTGGGGTCCAAGGCCTTGAGAAGGCATCCTCCTGCAGTGAGCCCTGCTGAGTGGGCGGGCATGATACAGCCTCAGCTTGGCGTCTCCTGGAAGCGAACAGGTCCATCTGAGGTGTGCCAGTGGGAGAACAGGTTGCACTACCTCTGGTAGGAGAGACCACTCGTGAGATGCATCTCCTATCTGGCTGAGGGCATCGGCTAGACTGTTCGAGGCTCCTGCCACATGAATGGCTAGGAGATCTGCCTCCAGGCTGAGCACAAGAGACCAATGAAAGAGCCTCCTTGCACAGAAGCAAGAGTGCATCCCACCCTGTCGGTTGAGATAGTACATGGTCGTGGTGTTGTCCGTCTGGACCTGGACCACTTGACCCGAAGGAACGGAGTGAAGACGGGTCAGAGGCATCGGTCGTCAAGATGACCGCCTGCTTGGGGCAGACTAACGGAATTTCCTCCTGCAGATGAGCTGGGACAAGCCACCATTGCAGGCCATCACACATCTCCTGGGTCATGAAGACTGGCTGGTCTAGGTGACCTGAGCGCTGAGACCACTTGTGGACCAGCCCCACTACAGGGGTGCATATGCCAGGCCCAATGGACCTCATTGATGCAGGCCACCATGAGACCCAGAAGGTGCAGGAAGTCCCAGGCAGGGCACAATTTAATTGCCCAACCCAAAATGATTGGGCAAAGAAGGAAGGACCTTGGCCCTGTCTGCCGGGAGCCGAGCTGTGGCTCGGAGAGTCAGCTCCGCCTCGTGAACTGAATCACCCGCCACAGACGAAATCTCGGACGGCCTTGTTGATGAGGAAGCCAAGTTGAG
The DNA here is from genome assembly GCA_016271365.2 of Neoceratodus forsteri. Lineage (NCBI taxonomy): Eukaryota > Metazoa > Chordata > Ceratodontiformes > Ceratodontidae > Neoceratodus > Neoceratodus forsteri. The sequence continues at coordinate 1,420,419,215 of CM057450.1, forward strand.
AGCACACCAAAGGGCCAGATCTCTGACCGCTCTGCCTCTGACCTGGAGGGGGCTGCAATCAGCCAAATCATCCAGGTAAGGGTAGACCCAGACCCTCAGTGCCACAGGAATGCTGCCACCACTGCCATGCATTTGGTGAAGACCCTAGGAGCTGATGAAAGGCCGAAGGGCATGGCCTGGAACTCGTAGAGGGTTTCTCTGCTTGAAAGCAGAGGAACTGCTGAAGAGACGGATGGATTAGGACGTGAAAGAACACATCCTGAAGGTCCAGGGAGCAGAACCAGACACCCTGTTCCAGGGATGGTATGATCTGAGCCAGAGTCTATCCGGAAGGTACGCGGCCTTAAGAACTTGTTCAGGTCGGCAGATCGAGAATGGGATGCCAGACCCCCATCCGCTTTGGAACCAGGAAGTACCTGGACACAAACCCTGGGCAAGGAGGAGGATCCACCACATTGCTGACTACCCCTTTGTGGAGGAGCAGAACTGTGTCATCTCGTAGAGCTGACAGGGAGGCTATGAATCCGTGGCACCCCCTGTGGGGCACGGGCTCAAAGGGAGGGACCTGATTGAATCCAGAGGCAGGCCCCTGCTGACCACCTCCAGCATCCAGCGGTCCATGGTAATAGTGGACCAGGCGGAAAGGAAGTGGCTGAGCCAGTCCCCATGGGGGACGAGGGGTGGCAGAGATGGTTGGGGTGGCACCCGCAACCCGTCACTGGGCAGGCTTGGAGGAGGAGGAACCAGCCGAGGGGCCAACCAGGCCCTTCCCTCCAGGCTTCCTGACCGAGCCTGCTGGCCTTGCTGCTGGTACTGCTGGTCGAATCTTGCCGCAGGAGTCGAGGATGAAAGGACTGTGCTGCTGATGGCGACCTTTGTCCCTCTGAGCAGATGCAACCGAGTCTAAGTCGATTGATTTCTCAGTGCGCTGGAGGTGACCCCCACCCGGCCTGAACAGGTTGGTGCCCAGAAAGGGACATCTGGTAGCTTGTGTTGGGTGTCTGCCATAAAGGTTGAGATCCACAAACAAGCCTGCGGTGCCTGGCCACTGTAGCCGCAACTGACCGGGCACAGGAGTCTCCAATGTCCAGAGCCATCTGGAGCTGTTTTTAGCCACCGCCTCCTTGGTCACGAACCTGCTTGACCGTGGTCTGAAGGTCAGCCGGGAGATGAGGAGCACCTCATCCAGGGTGCCCAACAGGGCGTGAGAGAAATGTGCCATCAGAATGGCTGAGCTAGCCTGGCGAAGGCCCAAAGGGCGGCAGCATGCACTTTCCTCCCAGAATAGTCCAGCTTTTGGACTTCTTATCTGGGGCTAATCCACATCCCTTGTGTTGCCTGAGCACCTGAAAACAGAGAATTGGCTCACCAATCCTCAAGCCGAGGGGTGCTCCGGAAGCCGGAGAGGGAGCCGGTAGGGACTGCATACTTGCAAGCCATCCTGGCTGAAGGCACAGGGCAGGAGACTGAGCACTGTCAGAGTTCTAGAGCCAGGCCCACAATGACCTCGGCCACAGGGAAGGCCTCCGTGGGGAATCCTTTGTCCAGAATCTCCATATGGGGATATCGGGCCCATTATTGCATGGGTCCGAGCAGCATCCGATAGATTCCGAGATGAGTCAAAGAATACCCAGGAATGAGGTGGGGCTCTCGTCACAGACAGACCCCGAGGATTCCAGGTCAACTGGACAGGAATGCAACAAGGAGTCCTCAGACTCCAAGAGTCCACATACAGCTGTTGACCACCTGAGCCACCTCTATACGCCAAGGACGATCGAGGGTGAGAGTAACCGACAACTGATGGGGCAAACCTTGAACCGACCGAGAATCCTTGGTTGGCGCCCCAGTCTTTGGCTGTGGAGGCAGTGGTTCCATCACAGTGGGTGGAGCAGCCAGTTTTGGCGAGCAGTCGGTGCCAAAACTGGATCCTCAACCGAGGAACCGGGGTGGGAGACTCTGGCCATTCAGGCGACAGCCACTTTTAGCTGGTGTGGAAGCCGGCACCCGGCTTGCTGCTAGCCAAAGAAGTTGCTGCATCATAAGGTCCCTCATAGGGCCGACAACTTGCACTGGAGCATCTCCTCGGCCGATGAGGAGGACGAATGGCGGTGCGACTTTCCACTGTGTCAGGACCAGGACCGCCAATGTCGGGCGGACCTGTCCGGGTGGAGGAGGACTGAGACCGTCAACGGTGCCAGGAGCGGATAAGGCAGGCCGAGGAGGAGCTTGCTACGGCCTGGGCCACCTCCTCCTGAGGGCTGTGAGCTGTTCTAGCTGTTCGCTGTTTCCTGCAGAGCCCACTGCCGGGTGACACCACCCAGCGGGCCTCCATCAACTTGACCGGTGGGTACTGTTTCTCGGTTGCCCCTGCTGAAGTCGGGCAGTGCGATCCTGGAGCACCAATGGAAAGAAGGACAGACAGAGATCAAGCCTGTGGATCGGGTTGTGTCTGAGACAGCGAACGACGTGACATGAGGGTTGGTGGAGACATCTTCTGCCCGCAAGGGCACCAATGGAACCTAAGGAACGGACTTGTCTTCCATCGCAGCCGTGAGGGAAAGTGGAGAAGACCGGCTTGAGTGAGTCTTTGAGTAAGTTTTGTCAAAAATCAGAAAATTTAAGATCCAGGGCCTACAAAATGCGAGAGCGCTTAAGGAGGGAACCTGAGCTGCCAAGCGGTAAGGAAGGTCTGGGGTCATGGGCGGAGCCGAGGATTTTACCACCCGGTGGATGGGAGGAGCCAGCTTGAAGACCTTCTGGCCCATATTAAAGCGGCAAGGTACCTGCCAGACAGTGTGGATTGAACAATATATCCATGTCCTAGAAAAGGCAGATCTCCCTATAGTTTTTATAAGGGTATTACAAATCCAACTCCTTGTGCTGATCTTTTAGGTTCATAGATTCTCCAAACAAAGTAGGCATCTGCCCATCGAGCTTGTCCGCTGTGTTTAGCAGAAAACACCAGTGAAACTACCAGCCAGAAGGTACTTGTCTAATTTCAATGTGAATGTGTTTGTTACCACTCTCAACTAACCATCTTCTTTGTCTTTGTGTTCCATAATTAGGATTACCAGATGTCCTCTTTACGAGGACATGTCCTCATTTCCAGCTGCCAAATATTCTTCATGTAGACTATAGACCACCAGCCCAGGAGGAAGAAACAGATAGGAGTTGATGCTAGCCATCCAAAGGATGGCAGACAAGGGTGAGGTAGTACTGGTTGGAGACTTCAATATTCCAGACGGGACTGGAGCATCCCAGCAGCAGTATCAACTAGGAGCAGATTTATCCTGACTCCTTCAGGGTGCCTTCTCAAAACTGGTCATGGAACCAACTCGGCAGAAGGCAATACTGGACCTTGTGCTCACAAACAGGGACAGTGTGATGGGGGTAACAGTGGGGAGCACTTGGGTAACAGTGACACCAGTCATTGTGGTTTGAAATCATAGAAAGAGCAGAACCAAACCACACAAAAACACGTATCCTGGATTTTGGGGGCAGACTTTGGGAAAATGGGGAGATACTTGAAAGAGGCATTAAGGGGAATGGGACAGGAATCAGGGTTGAGGAACAGTGGGCAGTATTTAAAATGGGGATTATAAGAACAACAGAATTATGCATTAAGCAGGTTAGCAAGAGGAAAAGGAAGAGGAGACCATTATGGTTTTCCAAAGAGGTACAAAGAAAGTGAAAGCCAAAAAGATTGCATTCAGGCAATACAAAAGACACAGGCAGAAGGGGATAGGAGAAGTACCAGGAGAGCAAAGGGAGGCAGGGAAGTCAGTAAGGGAAGCCAAAGCTCAGACAGAAGAACACATTGCAAAATCAGTGGGTAAAGGGACAAACCTTTTACAGGTACATAAGTGAAAAAGAAAGACAAAGGGAGGGATAGTGAGACTGAAGGGGAGGATGGGAGCCGTGGAGGATGACAACAGTAAAGCTGACATATTGAACAGGTATGTCTGCTCAGTCTTTACTGAGGAAGAGGGGGTAATGGGTCTGAAGGGAGTACAAGGTGAGAATGGTGCAGAAATGGACACAAGTCCCTTTACATGAGAAAGGGTCCTGAAGGAACTGGAAGTAATAAGAGTTGATAAAGCAATGGGGCCAGACGGGCACCCCAGGCCTTAAAGAACTAAGAGAGGTGGTGGCTGAACTCTGGCTATCCTGTTTAGCAGATCACTGGAAACAGGGAGGTACCCAAAGACTGGAGGACAGCATATGTAGTCCCCTTATACAAAGTGGGAACAAAGAGGAAGCAGGGAACTACAGACCAGTCAGCCTCACCTCGGTAGTGGGGAAGATCATGGAAGCACTACTGAAGGAGAGATTGGTGGAACATCTGGTTGTCAATGGACTACAGGATCCAAGGCAGCATGGTTTCACCAGGGGAGGTCATGTCAGACCAACCTCATTGAATTTTTGACTGGGTGACTAGGAGGTGGATCAGGAGGGCAGTGGACATGGCCTATCTGGACTTCAGCAAGGCCTTGACACTGTGCCACATAGAAGACTATTACATAAACTGGGGAATATGGGTGTGGGCAGGACAGTAGTGTGGTGGGTAGGTAACTGGCTGGGTGGCAGGACACAGAGGGTGGTGGTAAATGGCTGTCACTCCACAAAGGGAAGAGTGACCAGTGGGTACCACAGGGATCAGTGCTGGGACCGGTCCTATTCAACATCTTCATCAGTGACATTCAGCAGGACCCAGAAGGCAGAATTTCACTGTTCGCTGATGACACAAAGCTCTGTAACACAGTAGACACACCAGAAGGGTGTAGACAGAATGAGAAGCGAACCTGCAGAAACTTGAAGAATGGTCAGGGGTTTGGCAGTTGAAATTCAATGCAAAGAAGTGCAAGATAATGCATATGGGGCACAAAAACCCTGGCACAATATATCAGTTGGGGGTGAGGATATAGCATGCACCAAGCAGGAAAGGGATCTTGGGGTTATCATCTCTGATGACCTCAAGGTAGCAAACAGTGTGACAAGGCAGCAGGTAAAAAATAGGATGCTGGGATGTATAGGCAGGGGCATCACCAGCAGGAAAGGAGGTCATAATTCCGCTATACAAGACACTAGTGAGGCTCCACCTGGAGTACAGTGTACAGTTCTGGAGACCATACCTATGTAAGGACATAGACAGGGTAGAGAAGGTTCAGAGGAGGGCAACAAAGATGGTGCGTGGATTGCATCACAAGTCCTATGAAGACAGGTTGAAGGAACTGAACATGTACTCCCTGGAGGAGAGGAGGGAGAGAGGGATATGATAGAGACATACAAGTATCTTACAGGGAGGAACAGGGTGCAGGAAAACACTATTTTAAGCGAAAAGATGTTCCAGGACTAGAGGGCATGGGATGAAGTTGGAGGGAGGACGATTCAGAGGAAACATGAGAAAGAATTTCTTCACAGAACGGTGGTGGGCAAGTGGAACACCCTGCCAGAGGAAGTGGTGGGGCTGAAACAATCACGGGATTTAAGAATGCATGGGATAGACATAAAGGAATTCTAGAGGTCAGGGTAAGGAAACAGACTTCTAGGAAAACAAACTGAACTTAAAGCTCAAATGGGCAGACTGGTGGACCATAGGCCCTTATCTGTCGACACTGTCTATGTATCTATGTATCTATGTACCTTCTCTAGCCTGTTGTATTATCAGTACTTTATAATTTTTTTACTCTTTCCTACTCAGGACCTTCTTATAAATCAGCTGTGAAGGCGATGGAGACTTTAAACCTATTTACTCAAGGTCTAGCACAAGGGCTCATCAAGGGAGGGACTGTGTCCTCTTTTGGCATCCCAAAATCTGGTACTCCTGTCTATAATGATTACCCTTAAGTTGTCTGTTGTGTCCGCGTGTCACTTTTCCCTGAGTTCTAGATGTAAATATTGCATTGCATCTATGCTGGGTAAAGCCTTGTACACCTAATCGTGTCCCCTTTCACCTCCTCATCTCCATGTTATAAAGCCCAAGCTTCCTCAGTCTGTTTTCATATGATAACCCTTGCAACCCTTTATTATTTTTGTTATCTTTCCTTGTATGCGCTGTACCCCTAACAATACCAAGACTGGATTTGAGGTGACCAGAACCAAACACAATACTGGCATGTGGTCTTCACCAGCAATCTATACACTGGCAAAATCATCTTCCTGTCCCTGCTTATGATATTTTTCCTAATGGGAGATATTATTTTGTTGCATTTCAATATACTGTAGCTACATTGCACTGTCCTGGATTTTTGAAATTGTTGGTAACGATTATGCCTAGGTCCCATTCACTGTATGACTCTCTTAATTCATTTCCACCCATGTTATATTTAAACGCTCTGTTGTTTTTTCCAAAGTGCATGACTACACATTTATCATAAATAAACCTTATCTTTTTCTTATAGTCCATTTACAGGTATATGAACATCCGGTTCCCTTTGCAATCCATTGAATCTGTCTTTGAGTTTTCTCTGATTTTAAATTATTTACGATGTAATCTGGAACCCTCTTTTATAGCATGCATAATATTTACCAACTGCATATTTCCTCTGTTCATCAGTCTTAGCCAGCTCAGTTCTAAGTACAAATAACAATGATGTGTCTGCCAGGGGCATCGAGGATGAAGCAGGCAAACCTCTTATACATTATGTCTAGCTTTGCCAGCTCCCTCCCTTAGCCCACAGGTAGAGTAAGTCCCCATAATCGAACATTGATACAATCATGGAGTCCACAATTAAGTTTAACGAGTCCCTTGGAATACATTTTTTCATCCTATACAACATCCCAAGCTTTCTTCAAGGTTAGCAGCGTTTTATTTATGTGAATGTCACATTCACATTTTAATCCAACCAAATTCAAGTATTTCTACGATATGGTCTCTTCCAGGACTGCATTCATTCCTGTGGCCTCCATCAGGTTTCTTTTGCCAAGTTCAAATTACAGGTTCCCTGGAACAGCATCATTTGCAATTTTTAGGATTCAAAACTAGTGTATTTCTAGAAAAGAAGTCCTGAATCTGATCAAATACGTGATGTAATTTCATTTCAATTTGTTTTACAGAGACTCCTGTTCTGTGTAACATGGTATTGTCCATGTATAAGTGTACTTTAACATCAAAATTATTTAAAATGAGGTTATTACATAGATATTGAGTAACAGGGCACTAATATGGATCTCACTGCTGGGGAAGGGACACTCAAAAAGCTTCCATGCCAAAAGCTGTAGTTCCAATGAAATTTTATTCAATATTCAGTCGGTATGCTTCTCAGCGTTTCTCCCAATATTACTGGGCTTCTTCAGGAGTACACCTTTTCACATCTAATATAAAAATAAAATATCTTAAGTATACCAAATAAACAATCATTACATACAACTTAAACCTCGGGCACCTAGGTCAACATATGATATTCACTGATCGGGTTGTATGGTAATTAGGTAGTTAATTGATTTTCTCCTCCAATTAGTTTCTAGAAATGTAAAATGAACATCTAAATTATACATGTTTCTACTCAGCAATGTATGTCAATTGCACCCAGTGCCAGTCACCTTTAACCCAAACTCTGCATCTGCATGTCTGTAACCATAATGAGGCATTTTGCTCCTCCTCCCAGGGCCCGTATGCTGGTCAGAAAATGGGGGTCTTTTTGGGCAAGGTGGAACTGCAGGCACCTGGCAGCACAAGTCATGCTGACATGCAAGGGCATCACTGTGGATGAGAGGCAGACTCGGGGTTTTCATTAAAGCCTGCTGACAATGCACTGAGAACCAGAGACAAGAAGACCAGTCACCAGCCGCGGTACTACAGGTTGGTATCCCAGGTTGGGTAAAAGAGCTGGTGGAGTGGCTGTCAGTGGAGGACTATCCAGAATAGGACACGCTGCTCCTCTGGGGAGGGAGGATGGTACCTGTGCTGCAGCACTGCCACAGGGTCCATGGGTGGCAGTCACAACGGCTCGGTGGAGAATGCCAGCATGAGCTCAAGCCAGGATCCTGAGAGAAGAAACAGGAAAATGGCAACAGGAGACATGAGTCCTCTCAGGCCCAATACATGACTGTCCTTTTCACCACTGTGTATCCCAATGGAGGACACTGAAACCCAAGGGCCCTGAGGGACAACAGCTGGGTGGCAATAATGCATCTAGAAGAACCAGACTGATAATTGAGCAGACAAGTCACCAGGTAACCATCAGAACCTACTCACACAAAAAAAAAATAAATGTAAAAGCCCAGTCTGTCCGGTGGCACATCGACCTAGTCGCGAGTCTGCAAACAAGAAACTTGGACAGTTGTATAGTACAGGCACAGACACTGCTTAACAGCAGACATGCTCAAAATAGCAATAACAAGCTTCAATCTTCTCTGTCATTGACTATGGGCTAGTTGTCTACAGTGCAGCATCCGATACGGCACTAAAAGAATTGCAATGACACTCAACAAAGCATGCAGGCTTCTCCTGTGTGCCACACCTCACCCATATGTGTGAGTTATACACCTGCATGAGCTGTCTAGACCTTGACTACAGAATAAAGTACCAGTATTGTCTCCTGGCCAAAAAGGCTACCCTAGGTCTGACCCTGCCCCGATACAGTCCCTTATTACTACCACCGAGTCATCTAGACTAACCCCTGGATCGCAAAGTCATCCCTATAAGGTACCATTCTACCGCATGTCACAAAGTCAGAGATCTTTTGCTTTCCATGCCCCAACCTGCTTAACTCACTATCTGCTATCCTCAACAATGTTACAAGGATTGGTCCTTTCAAAGCTAAGCTCACTCTCACCTCTCAAGCTTGCTACTTTGCTCCTGCTCCTAACAGATATTCAGCTAACTGATCACCCTGCAGTGTCTCTACTTGCACTGACCCCTCATTAATCCTGCCACTAGCTATTTGCTCTGCAGGCTATGCACTCACGGTTCTTTTCTCCAACCCCATCTCTCATTGCCCATTCATCCCCTGCTCCACCTCAATCTCATCCCCTTTATTCCCTCACCTTTGCCCTCATTATTGCTTCCTCTAACCCCACCAGTCTAAGGAATTCTTCTTCCTTATTTCACACCTTCCCATGGTACAAACTGCTAATCCACAACGACAAAGGACCTCCAACCCTGCATGTTTCAGTCTCTTCTATTCCTAGTCCTTTCTACTTTTAAATTAACACCTTGACACATGGTTTAGGAACATCATAACCTCTCAGTCTGTTTGAAATCACTTGTTTGCCTGCACTAACCTTGTGTGTGTGTGTGTGTGTGTGTGTGTGTGTGTGTGTGTGTGTGTATATGTGTATATATATATATATATATATATATGTATATATAGAGAGAGAGATAGTGAATGTAACCTTGTCATATATTGAACTACTAATGTGGAACCTCTGTATTGCACTACTGACGTGGTACCTCTGTAAACTATGCTTGCAATAACCTTTGTAAATCTCTGGATCTACTGAATGTAACCCTGTAATACCGAATTGTATTGTACTACTGATATGGTACACCACTACATTGTACTACTGATGTGACCTCTGTAATGTACTGCTAACGCCAGTGTCAGTGGCTCAGTAGGGTAGCACCTCTCTGAGGCCAGGAGATCAGAGGGCTGTAGGTTCAGTTCCCACATCTGGCACTTGGGTTAATATCCCAGTACTGACACTGTAGTGCAGCATGAGAGGGTTGCTGCACTCTGAGGTGCCGCCTTTCAGATGAAATGTTAAACCGAGGTCCCATCTGCCTGGACTGGTGGTAGTTCAGGTGGATGTTAAAGATCCCATGGCACTTATCGAAAAGAGTAGGGACATTTCCTCATTCACTAAAAAATACCACCAACAGCTTAATCTGGTTCAAGGTCAGTTGGCATTCATCTGTATCCTCCTCGGTCGTGCCTGAAAATAGGCAGGATTTGTCTAGTGCACTTACCCGTCAACAAAAACTAAATAAAAAATTAAATAAAACATGGAACTTCTGTAAATGGGCTTTTAGCCCAAAGGTTGTAATCCGAGACTTCAATAAAATAAATAAATCCCCTCTTTTAGTGTCAAGCACCTTTCCCACTGTGCCTCCTTTATATCTAAATTTTGGTTTGGTTCCCTTCCTTCCTACCTTACTTCCCTTATCTCTCTCCCTTAGCTTCTTACTATCCTCTGTGCAATAATACTTCCCAGTCTCTCACTATTCCTTCTAGAGTAGAATTTCTTCTACTGTTGGTCAGTCTGCTTTTTCATACCTCTTTACTAAACTTTGGTCCTTCCTTCCCATGTCAGTTCACTCTGCCTCCTCGGCTTTCTCCTTAAAGTCTCTTCCTCCTGACTTTTCTTCTCCCTCCAGCAACTGTCCTCCTCCCCCGCCCACTAGCTTTGCCCTGGCAGTCTGTTTCCTCCATTACCTATACATACGTTATTCTGATTTGTCTTTCAATTTTGATTGTTCTCCATAACATATTGTATATGCTGTATATAACTTTCCTCATCCCTTACCCTCAGGACACATCTAAAACAGAGCTGTTATCAGCTCAATACGCTTTACTGGTGAAACGTTTGAAATAAATCAATTACTATACAGCCAGTCAGTGAGTATCACATGTTTAAACAAGGTTTAAGTTGTATATTATGATTGTTGGTATTTGGTATTTGGTATTACTTGAGGTAATTTATTTTATATTAGATGTGAAAAGGTGTACTCCTGAAGAAGCCCAGTAATATTGGATGAAAATTGTGACTCATATCACTTGAATATTGAATAAAACTTCATTGGAACTACAGCTTTGGGCATGGAAACTTTTTGAGCGCCTCCCCAGCAATGAGAGACATGTTATGAGCATCTAAGGAGGCAACTAACTGAACATTTTTCATTATCTGTGGCAACTCCTAATAGTTAGGATCCTTGTCTAGTGCCTTGGAGTACCTCTGATATAATTAGTGCCCTATCTGATGTAAAACCTCCCATGCTAACAAGCTGTTTTCTTCTCTTAGTGTAATCTGAAACCATTTCAAGGTTGTAGTACGACAGATCAAAGGCTTTCGGCTAGGACAGAAGGATGCCATGACGCAGCATATTAAAAGCCTTTGATAAATCGAAAAACTGCCACTAATGACAGCCTATTGTCCACGCCTCATGGATGTCGCCCACCACCTTGATTAGGGTGTCATGGTACTGTGTTTTGTAGGAAGCCCCAACTGAAAATTACTTACTATGGGGATGGGAGAAAAGGCTGTTGAGGGGTGCCGATAAAGGAGGGACTCTTGTCTCCACTCTGGGGAGCTGGAGGAATGCGGAAAAGGCCAACTGGTAAAGTGCAGACCAGGGAAAACAGAATCCCTCATAGGAACACGAGCAGGGAAATGGAAGTATAAGGAAGGGGTGGAAGGTAGTCCTGCAAAATGCCAGGAGCTTGGGCAATAAAATGCCCGAGCTCCAGGCGATGCTAACTGAGAGAGCAGTGGATGTGGCAGGCAGTCACTGAGACCTGGGCCACCGCAGGACACGACTGGGACCTGAACCTGGAGGGTTACACTATGTTCAGGAAGGACAGGGGAGGGAAGGGAGGAGGGTACAATGATAGTCAAAAACTGCATTGGGATAGGGGCAGTAGAGGAGGCAGAGTGAACCATAGAGGCGATTTGGGTCACATTGATAACAAGGGTGCAAGAGAGGTAAAAATAGGAGTGATGGAGACCCCTGCACTGACGGAGGAGCTGGAGGAGAGTCTGGTGGCAGATGTTGGGAGACACTGCAGACTGGGCAGGGAAGGGTGGTGGTGTTGGGGACTTAAACATGCCAGGATCAGACTGGGAGACTATGACATCCTCAGTGGCTAGGGAACAGAGATTGTTGGATGTCTTTCAAGATGGCTCCTAACTCAGCAGGTGGGAGAACCGATCAGGAGGTGCAGGCACTGGATGTGGTCCTGGCAGACAGTGACCAGATTGGGGCCTGAGGTAAGGGACCCATTGGCGGGAGTGACCACGCCACGATCTGGTTCTGCCTGACCTAGGAGGGGTAGAAGGCTGCACAAAGACAGAGGTAACTGACTTCAGGGGGTAGATTTTAAGGAAATGGGAAGGATCCTTAAGCATTTGGATGGGATTGGGTCAGACATGGACGCTGGACAGTAGGTGGGAAATCATCAGGAGAGGGGTGCAGGATGCTACCAGCACCTGTGCAAGAGTAAGACGAAATGCGGTAGGGCCTGAAAACCCTGCTGGTGACCAGGGAGGTCCAGGAGGTGGTGCGGGAAAGAAGGCAGCCTATAGGCAATTCAAGTGCTCAAGGAGTGAAAGGGATCGAGGGGAGTACGAGCTGATGGCTAGAAGGGCCACTAGGTGGTGAGGGCAGCTAAGGCAAGGAAGGAGCAGAATCTGGCCAGGGAAATTAGGAGAGGGAACAAGGGTTCTTTAGATACATTGGGGAAAACGAAGGGTGAAGGGCAGATTAGCAGGATTAAAACAGGGGAGAGATGGGCACAAGACCCAGGGGAGCAGGCTGAGGTACTAATGAGTACTTCACCTCAGTTTTCACCAAGGAAAATGGAGGTGCTGCATCATACATGGGAGGAGACAGTGATACTGAGGAGGGGGGACCCTTACCGATCGGTGGGTCTGGGGAGAGGGGAGGCATCACTGGCAGGAGGGGAAGGCTAAGCAGGAGAAGAGGTAGCGGAAGTGAAATCATAGCAGAGTGAGGGAGGGACATCCTCGGTCCCTTAAGATGGAGAAAGCATCGGGCCGGATAAAATTACATCCCAGAGTGCTGAAGGAACTTGGGATGTCCTGGCGAAACCCCGTCGGAGCTTTCACCATCTCTCTGAGGACAGGGTGGTGCCCCAGGACTTGAAGGTGGTGCATAGTGCCTATCCACAAGGGGGATCAAGGAGGTGGCAGGGAACTACAGGCCTGTCAGCCTGACATCGGTGGTGGGCAAGGTGATGGAGGTCATTGTCATGAGAGGCTGGGGGCCTGGAAAGTCAGGGTGCCTGGATGATAGACAGCATGGATTCATCCGGGAAATCGTGTCAGACAAACCTTGTGGAATTTTAGACTGGGTGACAAGTGCCTTGGACCGGTAGACCAGTGGACGCCCTCTTCTGACTTCAGCAAGGCATTTAACTCTGTTCCTCATGGGGCCTGTTGGATAAGCTGGGAGAAATGGGGATGGAGAACCAGATGATCAGATGGATAGGCAATTGATTCCAGGACCGGACCCAGAGGGTCGTGAAGTTGGCGGATAGTCTCATCCCCAAGGAGGGTCATTAGTGGGGTCCCACAGGGATCAGTCCATGGGCCCCTCCTATTCAACGCCTACGCCTCTGACATAAGGACAGGTATCAGGAGGATGAGTCTCTTTGCAGATGACTCAAAACTGGGGGGCGGTGGTGGATGGGGAGGAGGGGAGGGTGGTCTCACAGGGGACCTGGAGGCTCTGGAAAATGGTCTAGAAAGTGGAAGCTGAGGTTCAATGCAGGGAAATGCAAGGTACTGCACCTGGGACCAGAAACCCAGGCCAAGTGTACACCCTGGAGGGAAATGCTACAAGTCTCGATGGCTGAGAGGGACCTGGGGTGGTGGTGGATGTCAAGATGAACAACCCAGAGACTTGTAGGAGGGCAGCAGCCAAGGCCAACAGGATGCTGGGATGCATCGCTAGGGGATCACCTCCAGAAGGAGGGAAGTGATACTTCCTCTGTATAACTGCTTGGTGAGGCCAACCTCAAGTACTGCATGCAGTCTTGGAGGCCATACTTAAAGAGGGACATTACCTCCTGGAGAGGGTCCAGAGGAGGGCAACCAAATGATTTGGGGCTTGGGGACAGGACCCATGAGGAGAGGCTCAAGAGCTAAATATGTACACATTGGAAGAGAGAAGGACCGAGGGGACATGATAGAGGTCTTCAGGTACATGAAGGGGGTAAATAGGGGAGGAAACAGTCAGGTGCTTGAAGGAAGGAGGAGGGGCTACTAGAGGGCATGGGTGGAAGCTGGAGGGGAAGATTCAGGGAGAAAGGAGGAGGTGCTACTTCACTGAGAGGGTGGTGGAGCCATGGAATGCACTGCCTAGGGGCTGGTGTGAGGCAGAGACGGTGGAGGGGTTCAAGAGGGGTGGGACAGGTACAGGGAAGGGTTCTGGAAGTAAAATCCAATGCAGCGAGAATATCCGAACTGGGAAGGGAGAAGCCAGAGAAGGTGAGGGCAGCAAGGTCAGCTCCCAGGGTGGGGCTGACCAACGAGCAGATGCGAAAGAACTTAGGCCTATTCTGCAGGAATTTTAGTATGTTAGTATTTTCCAAAAGCAATTTCCTCGAACACTAACCAACCTTTCCAGAATTTCGGATATTATTGAAAGAAATTAAACTGATTGATAGTTCCCTGTATCTGATTTATTGCCTTATTTATAAATTGGGATAACTTTGGCCATTTTCCATGCCACTGGGAATTCACCTAAGTTCAGCATATTGAAAATATGGGTGAAGGGTATCAAATTCTAGGGCAACATCTTTCAACAGGAGGGACTGTATTCCATCCCTCCAACTGCTTTTGAAATATCTACGTTTAATTCTTTCATTACTTCATCAACTTTGATTTTATTCAGTTTAAAGATTTTCCTACAGTCACTGTCACATGGGACAGGAGGCATCGTTGGAAGAAAGAACCATAAAAATGCAAACACAGAGCTCCCCTAGGGCCATAAAACTAGTATGCCAATTAAAAAATCCTTACAGCAAACAAAGGAATAACATACTAGGACTACACCTATAAATAAAAGCACTCTGCACAACATTTTTCTGTCAGTTTTGGCTTTAGTTCCCTTTAACTGCCATTGAAATTGCATTGCACCCTGGTGGGCTCCACTGTAAATCTTAACCGAATGCTGCTCCATCTACAAAATATCAAAGCTAAAGCATGGGGATTAAGTGACTTGCTCATGTTCTCACCTTCATCATGTGGATGTAGCTGGAGTTAAGCCATCACCTAGGTCAGGTGTATACACTGCAAAACTGGACAACACTGAGAGACCTTCATAGGCATGTC
This sequence comes from Neoceratodus forsteri, assembly GCA_016271365.2. Taxonomy (NCBI): domain Eukaryota; kingdom Metazoa; phylum Chordata; order Ceratodontiformes; family Ceratodontidae; genus Neoceratodus; species Neoceratodus forsteri. The sequence continues at coordinate 1,420,434,230 of CM057450.1, forward strand.
CAGAAATAATTCTGGATATTGACAAAACCTGCTGACTTGTGCATGCAGAAACAAGCTGGATGAGCACTGTGGGCAAAATGGGGTCAGCCATGAACTGCAAATTAAGACGACACTGCCTTCCAAAACATGACAAAAGAAATATTTTTAGACTGGCTCGTTCATAACATAATTGCAGAGATGCCAAGGTCAGTGACTCCTCAGTCCAGCTGTTCTACTGTGTGACACAATACATTTTATTTATTTAAATCAGAAGCGCTACTAGGAAAACATACTGAGCTGGTAACAGCTCGTTTTCAGATGCGTCCGGGAAGAAGTAGTACAGTACAACTTTGACAATAAGGTGCTATAATACAAATAGCAAGTCACACGTGCTGTGCAGAGAGGCACATATAAATGCAGAATAAACACACACTAGCCATGACGACCAGTGGAACAGATATATAGATTGACAGATTCAGCTAGTGTGACATTGAGGACTTCATAAAGCAGTGAGCCAGTAACGCTGAGCAGCTGTGATAGACTTAAAGGAGTATGACTTTTCTCAGACCTTCCATTAAGTCCTCAGTAACAGTGCCTGGACCCTGAACCCTGGTCTGAGAAGTGAGGAGGGGTCAAAAGATGCACCCAACTTTTAAAGTCATAATTTCCATTCAAATAAGGTAATTTGCTACAATGGGATGTATACAAATGTGTGTTGGACCCTTAGCATTTATAAGAGCAGTCTCACTTTTCAGAAAATGTAATTACTGGAAACTTTGCTTAAAGCAAAACTTCACGATGGCTATACTGGACTATTACAATGCCACCTTTATAGTAATATTGGGAGTGGGCAGGGCAGGCCTCTTGTTTCAACCTACAAATAATGCAACACAATTTCATTTTATATAGCGCCTTCCATACAAAGTAATCTAAGTACAAAAAGGAATAGAAACATAAAAATATTGATTACATGGATGAATAATGATGTTTTCTATAAATAAAAATAATAGCAACAACAGCTGTTGATAAAAATAGAATAATGCTAAAAATAAAATACTCAAGTGTAACTGTCCTCTTCAGTGTGCCAGCTTCCTACCTAATTATCCCCTCCCCATGGGAATCTGGGGATGCATTTGCTGTGTTTGGAGGGAGGTCTGTGCAGTAGGATCATGTTCATTGAGCCTCATTTGTATCCTCTCCATGGCCCTTCCTTCTTCTACTCCCTGGGGCTCACAAAGAGGAATAGCATTTTTAGAGGTGTCACCTTCAGTTAGGTCTCTATCCCTGTCTGGCTGCAAGCACCTCTCATTCTTCCTTTCGGCTACCTCAAGGTGGATCCTCCCATGGTCTCGGTTCTACCCCTCTTAATTGGGGTGAGCTGCATGATGGCACTAAGATGGGAGATGCCCTCTGCCTATTAGTACTTAGGGGGTGCTCGGTGGTGGTCATTTACAATAATTGGGACCTTGGTGACATTGGTTGCACAGTCATGTGGAGTTTATCAGCATTTTTACATGTCTAGGCTTTAGGGCTCCTGCTGCAGTAACACTTTTGCACTTATTGCTTGTTTGTTTTTGGATGGAAATGACACTTCTATGAGCTTTTAATATCCTTCTGTGCTGTAGCTGATGCTGTTACAGTTTTCAGTTGTATATGCATTTGATGCACTCCGCCTCTGTAAATGATGGACCTGCTATGTATGCTGTTTTGTTTTTGTCATTTATTTTATTGTAATATATGGATAATCAAAATAATAGTACTGAAAACTATTCAAAAAATCCTTGTAATTCATACCACAGAACACTCCACTCTCAAAAATACCACACTTCACTGCCAATAATACTATCATTGCAAGAACGATAGTATTATCACCAAAATGCCACAGCGCATGAGCAACTCTGCCTGGCAAGAAACCAGGTTGCCATGCAGCCAATCCTTCCTGCACGCCCAAAGTCAAACCGCATTCTAATTGGTCACTGTTCTTCTGTGGGTGGGCACACTCATTCTGGAAAACATGGCGGCCGTTACTCTCGCTAGCGAGCCAAATGCCTCCTCGCTTCTTTTTTTTTCTGTAATTGGATTATCTAGTTGATCCTGCATTACCCAAAGGATCAGAAATGAAAAGGTAGGACTTCACTAAATACAAACAGACGCTGAGAAAGTGGCGGTTAGGAGCTGGGATGTGGGCAAGTGACGCTGTCTCCAGTGTGACGGTCAGCTGACTGCAAGCATGTCTTCAGTGCTGCGACTGGCTTCACAGCTCACAGACTCTAAACAAATGCTACATCCATATTACAAAATATACAAATAGAAAAGCATCCATTTCACGGTAGAACTCGAGGTTTTGGGATTTGGGAACCTCTCGAGCTTCGGCCTCTCGAGGTTCCAAGTCCCAAACCTCTCGATGGTCTTACTGCCTTGTAATAGATATCTTATCTATTATTCTATTTGTTGAAATTAATATAAAAGATTAACTACAGTTGTAAAGTTTAAAGTTTTTATTGTGATGTTTACTTGTTTAGCACCTAGAGTTCAGGAAATTGTCTGATCTTCACAAAGAATATGATGATTTGATGCTGCCCTCCACCAAACATGGCATGTTCAAAACAGTATTGTTGTGAGAAGGAAGACAGAATAGGATATGTACTTCACCCACCCACTTTGTCAAATGGAGGCATCCCGATATATTTCTTCCTTAAATGCTGGGGGCAATTGAAACAGTTCCATGCTGTGTAGTTGAATATCTTGAAGCCAATGGACTGCAAGACCACAAGCAGCGGATTCACCGGGGTAGGTCATGCCAAACAAATCTGATATTTTTGGTAACTGGATAACCAGAAAACTAGATCAGGAGGGAGGAGGTGGACATGGCCTGTCTGGCTTTTAGGAAGGCCTTTGACACTGTGCATGGGTGCAAGAGTGACCAACTGGGTGCCACAGGGTCAGTAATGGGATATCTGCTCTTTAATGTCTTTGTAAGTGATGAACTAGAAGGAAAGTATGTCTTTGCAGATGATACCAAAATCCGCAATAGGGTGAACACTGGGGTACAAAATACACAGGGATCTTGGGAAACTTGAGGAATGGTCAAGAGCATGGCACTTGGGGTTCTGTACCAAGTGCAGAATCATGCACCTAGGGCATGATTTTGCACTTTACAACACTAACAAAGCTTACCTCAAAGTGGCAGGGCAGTGTGACAAAGAAGTAGGTAGGGCTAGTGAGATGCTAGGTGCTGAACAAGTAAACAGCACAATAAAAACTTTAAACTTTACAACTGTAGTTAATCTTTGTATTAATTTCAACAATAAAATAAACAACAAAAACAAAACAACATACATAGCAGGTTCATCGTTTACAGAGAAGGAGTGCATTAAAAATGCATATACAACTGAAAACTGTAACAGCATCAGCTACAGCACAGAAGGATATTAAAAGCTCATAGAAGTGTAATTTCAGCATAGGAAGGAGTATATCCAGCAGGAGGAGAGAAGGGTTGTTGCCACTGTATTTCTAGCTGGTGAGACCCCACCTGTGATAGTGTGTCCTGTTTTGGAGGCCGTACCTCAGAAAGAACACAAATAAGGTAGGAGTTGTCCAAAGGAGGGCAACTAAAATGGTGCAGGGTTGCACAAGAAGCCCTGTGATGAGAGTCTGAGGGATCACAACATGTACACCCTGGAAGAGAAGACAGCGAGAGATGATATGATAGAAGCCTATAAATACCTCCTCAGGGTGAAGAAAGGATGCAAGAGAGGAGTCTCTTTCCAATGAGAAAAGCACCAAGACCAGAAGGCATGCAATGAAGTTGGGGGATAGTTCTTCACTGAAAGGGTGGTAGAAACCTGGACCAGACTGTCAGCATTGGTGGGGATGAAAATAGTTGGGAGGGGACTCAAGCATGCATGGGATAGACATAGGAGTATACTAGAAGCTAGACAGAGAGGAGGGAAGGTCACCAGAGACAAGTTAGGGTCTACAGAGACAGATTGGGCAGGAAACATCTGGGCAGACTGGTGGCCAAGCAGTCCTTTTCTGCTGAAAAATTCTGTTTCTATGTCTATTTTATTATGGCCAAACAAAGTTATCCATGGCTCTCCATGGTCATCCCTGTTCTGACCCTGATCCTTGTCCATGATAACACCATCCCTGGTTTGTCCACAGTTAATGGGCAAGATTGATGTACAAATGTCTGAAAAGCTACACAAGTGAGAGTGACTCACTGGGAGAAATAAGTCCATTTTCAATTTGGTAAATTAAAACATTCTTATTAAATAACATTTTAAATTAGTTTAGTAGCAGCCATGATTGTCCATATTCTAAATATGGGTTTTAATGTCCATGCTTGCTAATGATTTTCTTGGTTTATTTTTTAATTATGATATTAGTCAATTTATTCTCTTTGTATCCTGTGTGAGATTACATAATGGATGATGTCCTGGTTAAAATATAAACATTTAATTTTTGCATTAGTAGTTCCATCATTTTACTGTTTTGGATATAAATTCTACAGTAATACTCTATAAAATATTTGTCAGTTTAGCCTTATTTTGAGATGGGCCCACTTGGCTGTTTACTGGGGCAAGATACTTTTAAGCAGTGTTACAAGTATCAACCCCACGGTGATGATTAGATCAAAAGATACAACCTCTTCATTTATTTAATTTATAGTTGGCCTTATTTTTAAATTATGCTATCATTTATTTTAACTATTTCTAATCCATCTAAACCTTGCCAGGATCAGTTTAGTTCTCAAAGTAAATTGTTATTGTATTACACATACAAGCATGTACGCCAATGTGTGTAATGCACTTGACCCTATGTTTTCCTTTGTGTTGTACCCTGCTTGTGCCTTGTTTTAAAATGTCTTGTCTGTCACTGGATGCTTGTGATAATGGGCAGTTTTGCTCACATGCCTTCCAGTATAAAAAAATCAATACAAAATGAATGTGTGAAATGAAATGTTATCTCTTATCATAGCTGCAAATGACAGCAGATGTATCTAGTGTATCATTTTTTTCAAGGTGAAACAAAATGCTTTCTTAGAATATATTCAAGTTGTAGCTGGCTGTATTCCTAAAATTTATAGTTTATCGCTAGACCATGTTAATTAATGAATTGTATTATCCTCATTTGGCTCCTGTCATTAATATAGAAGTGTAAAAAAAGACGGCAGAAGGAGACCAAGGTCCATCTAGTCTGCTCATGTATTCCTTGGACCTTCTCAGATCACAGGACCTAACCCCTTTTGTCTAATGCCTCCTACTGCTCCTGTTGTTCTGATCACGCTTAGCCTTGTCCCACCCCAGCTTGAATGATGTCACAGACTTTGCTTCCACTACCTCAGCTGGGCAGTTTATTCCATGGCTCCACAACTCTTTTTGTAAAATAGTGTTTCCTAAGCTCCCTCTGAAGCCCCCACCAACTTCCACTCATGCCTTCTAGTGTTAGAGTCAGAGACTCTGTTGAACAGGTCCACGAATGGCACCTTATTTATTCCTCTCAGGAACTTGTAAGTTTCAGTCATATCTCCTCTCCCTCCTTGTCTCCAGTGAGAACATATTTAGTACTTCCAGACACTCCTTGTACGAGTGCCCTTGAAGGTCTGGATCATTTTGGTTGCTCTTCTCTGAACAGCCTCCAACCTGTATATATCCTGTTTCAGATGTGGATGCCCAACACTGGACACAATACTCCAGATGGGGCCATACCAGGGATTGGTAGAGTGGCAATATTAGCAAAAATTGTAAATTAAGTAAATGGCTGTCTAATAACATTAATAGAATTTTTGAAATTCAGTAGTATCTTGTAAAATAAAAATCCTAAGATTAGAAGAGCTTACTAAGGTAAGATTTGGCTATGTGGACAGCCACAATTTAAGAAAAACATATGGCTGGATATCCAGTAGTAGATGTGCCTGTGGGTTGGATGATGACACTCCTTACATTTACTATTACTCTGCCCCTTGTATATATCTGAAAGAAAGAGATTTTTGAGTAGTGTCCTACACAATTTGGATATGGAAATTAAATATCAGTTTAATTACTTGATGAAAAATAAAACCCACTACAAGTGACAAAGATTGCTAACATGTGTAGGGTAATAGTAACTAAAAAACATATTATTCAAACAATACATGGGAAGAGTGATAAAATAATAGGATAACTGTGTATCTATATTATAATATCAATTGATGACAGCAAGAGATAAGGAAGCTAGGACAGAATCGTGTAAAGAGAGATGATAGGTTTTAAATTGATTAACTGTATTATCCTATACAGGTAATAACTTATGGATTGTTTAAAGACGTGTTATTTATTGTATTTATTTTAAATCATATTGTTATCCTACCATGACCTATTTTGTAATGACAATATTGAGTTTGTCAACAATACATGTTTTGATTTGATTTGAGTGGCAGTATTACCTCCTTCTTCCTGCTGTTGAACCCCTTCCTATGCACCCCCAGCATTTTGTTGGCCTTGCTATAAGCTGTGTTGCATTGGCTGGCCTGTTTAAGGGTGCTGCTTATGATGACACTGAGGTCCCTTTCTTCTGCGTGGCACTGGACTTGACGCTGTTGAGGTGGTACTCTTTCCTTGGGTTCCTTTACCCAAATGCATCACCTTACATTTCTTTGCATTGAACTTCATCTACTAGATGTTGGACCATCTTTCCAGCCTCTGTAGGTCTTTTTGTAGATCATTAACCTCCTCACTGTCAACCTTCCTCCTAGCTTGGTATCGTCCATGAATATGGCAATGTTGCCCTGAATAGCTATGTCAATGTCACTGATAAAGGTATTAAACAGGGCTGGCCCCAACACTGGGCCTTGGGGCTCACCACTGTTCTTGGTTGAAGTTGCTATTGAAGTCTTCAAGAATGATCTCCATGTACAATGGTCTTTCCCAATATGTTTTCTGAATGTTCTGGACACACCATGGTAAACCATGATTAACCAATGTTCATTCATGTTTACCCATGGTCATAAGAGCATGGGATAGCATCCATATTTTGTAACTCATTTGCATACAGAATACAAAATGTGACACTTTAGCAAAATAATTACAATATATTTTTGTAATTTATAAACACAAAAAGGTATACACAAAGAAATTAATTACTTGAGCATAACAAAATTAGTATAGGAACTCAACATATCTTAAAAGAGTCTAGGTTTAGGTGGTATAAATAGAAATTAGGCCATACTATTAGTTGTAGTGAGGAGAAGCTATTAGAAAAGAGCACCAGTACCGGTTAAGAAAATGAAAGCTATTTCAAAAGTAAGTGTGGATATATATATTCAATACAAAATGTTTAAGTAAATTTCTAAGATAACTTTTGTGTTTGTTGGAGTATATAGCCATTACCTTAAGTTGGCATTAGTCTTTTGGTGCCAAAGGTGTAATTTTATATTGGGTCTTGTGTGGAGGGAAGGGGTCAGAATTGTAGCTGAATTTACAGCCAGCTGATCCTTCTACTTCTTGGTCTGCTGGCCCCATCTCTGCAGTCACTTTTGTGAAGTCTAAGTAGGAGAGTGCAGGGTGCGACCCTTAGAAGTCTATAGGAAAGTTTTGAGACATCTTTCTATTTGCTTAGCAACCTTACAGAAAAATGAAATCCAACACTCAACAGGAGCTTCTGTCTATAGCATTCTTTAATGGAAATAAGAACATTTGGCATGCAACTAGAGCTTTATAGAAAAGATGAGCTTTGGTGTTTGAATGGTGTTTTTCCTCTTGTGACCCTGTATGAGCAGCTGCAAGCAAGACAGTACTAAATGGGAGCTTCACCCTGTTGCCCCTTTTGAATGGCAACTGGAATCGTGATGCCCTAAAATTGTTCCCCGGCTTATTCCTCTCATTAGCAGAGTCATGCTGAGGGATTCCTCCACAAAGTAAGGGTATTGCAGTCTCCCCATTGGAGCCACTCATGGGTATCTTCAGAGAATGAATCACCATGGCAGTGTTGCTGTTTTTTTTTTCCCCTGCTGCACTTACCCAGGTAAGGGTCTGGAAGCTGCTAATTTGCTACCCTGAACCACAACATGGCCAAAACTGCTGTTCCAATTCTGCACTCAGAACTGAAAACACCCATGCATGCAAATATCACTATGGGAGAGGCCCTGAAGCCCGTGATTAGTTGAGTAGTGGCTTTAATTTTCCAACAAGGTTGCTTAAACATATAGAAAGATATATTGAAAATTTTCCCCACAGACTTCTATGGGTCACGTCCCTGTGCTCTCCTGCTTAGATGTCACAAAATGTCTGAGCGCTGGGGTTGGGGCTGATGGACTGGGAATCAGAAGGAATTGGCTGATGTGGATTTGGCCTGTTATGTTCCCTTCCTCCCACATTGGACCTGATATAAAATTATACTTTTGGCACCAAAAGGCTAAGCGTCGACTTAGGTAACGAGCTACAAAGCCCAAATACATATCTTAGCAATTTTGTTTAAGGTTGTAGAAAAATGAAATTACCTGAGCAGTATAGACATTTATTTTTATAATGCAGAAATGTCTGAATTAACAGCCGTACATAACTATGGATGACTGTGGTTAACTTGAATAATTCTCAAACTGTATTGACTGTGGTTGTCCATGGTCTGTCCCTGGGCCATTTACTGTCAGTGGTTGTTCATGGGTAATATGATTAAAATCATGGACAAACCATGAATGACCATGGCCTCTTACAATGTTTAATCGTGGTTTGACCATGTTCAGCCATGGTTAAACCGTGATCCTCAGAGCCGATATAGGGATAGTGTATCCATTTACTGAGCTTTTACCAGGATCTTTATTCTCTGTTATGGGTGGGCAAGAGCGATGATGTATGGAGAATTTTCTTGCTGGTTGCCTCCAATCAAGTTATTGTATCAGCTGAGGACTGAGGCCTATTGGGAGATACAGTATCTGTGGACAAGATTATGCAGGCTATTACATAGAAAAGAGATAATGTCAGCAGATAAAAGCCTTGTGGCTCATCTATAGTCTGCCACAAACCTGCCTAGTAGTAAGAAATCCCCAGAGGTCATTTCTCCTTTCCCCAGCTACACCACCTACACCCATCCCATGTACCCCCTTCTTGAAACCTTCTACTGTTTCAGTGCATAAAACCTCCTGTAAGAGCCTGTTCCATTTTTTCTACCACTATTTCCATAAAGAAGTACTTCCTGAAGTCCTCCTTGCCATCCCCCAGTTTCATGGAGTTTCTTTGGTTTCTGTGTTCCCACTCATTGTCAACAGTAACCTACTGCCCATCCTGCTTATCCCACTGAAGTAATGATGCATAGCAGAGCCATTGCATCCTCACCATCTGAAAAGACACCTGGAGGATGAGTATGCTGGGTGTTTTTCAAATCTTTTAAAATATAATTGGCGCTATGCTGGCTAGCACTTTTTTTTTTTGTATACTCTTTTACCTCCCTCACATTCCGGGCGTCCATCTCTCCTTCGGGCCACCTAGTGCTTCCATGCCTCGGCTGTCCTCTTCTGGAGCTCCTCCCACACACATCGCAGCCGACTCTCGAATTGTCCCGACATATCCCATCGCTGGGTGGGTCCCTCCTCCAAGGGGAAGGCACTGTGGCAGGGGACCCCAGCACAATATTTTTCTACGGTCCGGAGGCGCTGCTGTGATGAAGGATGCTCCTGGAGGTTCCGAGGACATGGAGCATGGAGGCCATCATCCGGTGGCTCGGGCTGTTTTCTGGCTTTCTGGTTGTCCCTCCTGCACCGCTGCATGTGGTACCCCTGGTCTCCACCGGGGCCACTACTAGAGCGGGCTTCCCATCCACCTCCCCAGGAGAGGAGAGCAGTCCTCCGGATGCTCAATCCTCTCCTTCCCAGCCAGCCCCTGACGCACCTGAGTCTGTTCCCCGAACCCGGATCGCCGCGTGATTCGTTGTGTGGCATCCAGCCAACCCTCTGTGCCACCGGCTGGCGGCTAGCAGTTTTAATGCACTTTGCAAGGAAACATAGAAACATTGAAATTAACTGCAGATAAGGACTGCTAGGCCCATCTAGTCTGCCCGCACCTCAATACTTGTGTTGTCCTCTGACTCTATCTGGTCAGTGGCTTTCCTCCCTCCTCACTACCTCCAAGATTCCCTCAGCCTGTCCCAGGCATTCTTAAATCCCAACAGTGCTTGTTCCCACCACCTCCTGTGGCAGACTATTCCATGCGCCCGCCACCTTCTCTGTGAAAAAACTTTTTCACATTCCGCCTTAGCCTGCCACGCTCCAATTTCATATCATGCCCCTTGTTCTGTGTATTCCTCCTGTGTTGGAATGGTATGTGATGAAAGATTTAATATGCCTTAACAACTACTGCAGTATTAAATCATTAAATTATGATTACAAGATTTGTATCAACATTTTAGCCTGTTGCCTTTCATCACTTTTACCAAATCAGATTCATGGTGACCAAGTTAATATTGTGCAAGAATGTGTTAACTCTGCGTTGTAACGTTATCTTCTTCTGGGTTTTTAGCTGTTAGGGCAGGTCAGGGCCTGCAGCTGCAGTATCTTTGGATGCTTGTAAAGCATTTGATAGCTTGGAGTAGCAGTACCTGAAGGAAAGAATTGTTGAGTACCTAGAGGCCAGAGGAGCAGGACCCAAGGCAGCATGGATTCACAGTGTGAAGGTCATGTCAGACGAATCTAATAGATTTTGACTGGTGACCAAAGTAGTAGATCAGGAGGGGCTGTAGACATGGCTTACCTAGACTTTAGCAAGGCAGTTGACACAGTCCCATGCAAAAGATTAATATACAAGTTGGCCAGCCTGGGAGTGGGTCCCAAGATGGTAGCCTGAGTAAAAATTAGCTGGAGAACAAGACACAGAGGGTAATAGTAAATGGAGTCCATCTGAAGAAAGGGGTTACTAGTGGGGTACCGCAGGGTTCATTATTAGGATTGGTCCTCTTAATGTCTTTATAAGTGACATTGCAGAGGGACTGGAAGGAAAAGTATGTCTCTTTGCAGATGACACAAAGTTCTGCAACAGAGTTGATACACAAGGTGGGGTAGAAAGGATGAGAAGGGACTTGGCAAGGTTGGAGGAATGGTCAAATGTATGGCAGCTTAGATTCAATGCTAAGAAGTGCAAAGTAATGCACCTGGGAAACAGAAACCCATGGGAAAAGTACACAATGGGGTGAAATACTAACAATAACAAAAATGGAAAGGGACCTGGGGGTAGTCATATCAGATGACCTAAAGGTGAAGCAAGCAATGTGAGAGGGCAGTTAGTAGGACTGGTGGGATACTGGGATGCATAGGGGAGAGGCACCAGTAGAAAACAGGAAGTTGTTATCCCTCTGTACAGACAGCTGGTGAGACCCCATCTGAGTACTGCATGTAGTTCTGGAGACCTAATCTCCAAAGACATAGGAGGATGGAGGCTGTCTAGGGAGGACAAATAAAATGGTGCAGGGTCTACACCAGAAGACATATCAAGAGAGATTTAAGGATCTTAACATGTATAGCCTCAAGGAGGGAGAGGGGACATGATAGAAACTTTAAAATACCTCAAGGGAATCAACAAAGTCCAAGAGGTAGCATCTTTCAGAAAAGAGGTGTGCAAGAACAAGGGGGCACAATTTGAAGCTAGAGGGGGACAGCTCAGAGATAATGTGAGGAAGTATTTTTCATGGAGAGGGTTGTGGATGCATGGAACAGCCTTCCTGAGGAGGTTGTGGAGTCAAAAACAGTGGTGGAATTCAAGAATGCATGGGACAGACATAAGGCAATTTTAGGGGTGGAGGTTGGAAGAAGCAGGCTGTTGGTTAGCTAGGATCTGTAGCTTATCCATTAGGTAGCAAATAGGCAGACTGGGTGGGCAAGCAGTCCTTATCTGCTGTCAAATTCTATGTTTCTATGTTCTATGTTTCTATGTTACCTCTTTCATGTTTTGGCTTGGCTTTGGTTTGAACTTATAGACCAAGGGTATCGTGGTTATGCTCTGCTGAGTCTGCAGGAGAACAGACTTACAGGCTTGCCTCCTTCTCTTCCTCTGGTATTATGCTGCACTGTATTGTATTGTAACTGAATGGTTTGCAATAGCTCCATTTTAGTGCCTCAACTCCAAAATAATAGCAATGTTTTAATCTCAACCTCCTTTTTGAGCCTTCAGGGTACCTAGTGAGGTGTCCCATTTTCATTACTGGGATTGTGACAGTGAGAGGTCCCATGTTGCTGGGGCTGGGACAATGAGAGTGTCCAGCTATTTCCAGTGGTGCTGAAATCTCCGCACTTTATACAGAGTGGCTTGAACTGGTGATCCTGAGCCGCTGTACTCTGGAGTCCACCTGGAACGTTGTTCTCTAGCTTGAGGCATCTTTAGCCCCATCGTGGTGCCACAACATGTCCTGCAAGCAAGAACCTGCATTATACCTGAGGTGGTGAGTCAAAGTTAATGAAGAAACTGTCAAGCTGATATACTGTAGTGACTTTTAATTATGTGACCTTTGGATTTGAAGGATTGGACTTTGTCTGATTTTTGTCTGACTGTTTATGAGCCTTTCCTTGAGGATTTTTAAATGTGTTGGCTATGAACCATTTTTTTGATTCAGCAGATTTTCTGGGACATTATAACTACTGATTGATTTCAGATCTTATGATTTAGTTGAAGGTAACTCTTTTGGCCCTTTGGAGTTCTTGAGTAGATTGAACTAACTTTCTGGAACTGGAACCACTCTTACCGAGCTGCTGTGTTTGGCCTTATGACTGCTGTTTTCAGGAACTGGCAGTTTAATAATTGATATTTTATATTTTATATCTTATTTAGAGTTTTTATTGTGTTAGAGGAGTGTGTGTTATAAGAATGTGGTATGCCAATGGAAGAAGCGAAACCTTGATGGCGAAATCCCCACAGTGACAAATTGAGCAAGCTTCAAAATTATCGCTTTGGGAACCAGCGGGAGTAATGTCTCCTTTTCGCTGACTTCTTCGCCTTTGAGTTAAATCAACTCAGAGTTAAGAATCCTTAGAAGGGGCACAGGGACACAGCCCCCTACAGATGGGAGATTCAGGGCATAGCCCCGATAGAAACACCCAATGTCTGACAGGCAAAAATTTCACCTGTTGATATCAGGAATCATGCTATGCCAAACCTTGACAACACTGTTGTTGAGTTGGCATAGAATGTGAGGTGGTTTTAGTTTTGGGGAAGAAGCGGGGTTCTTTTATAGGTTATATGTTAGTGGGTTTGTTGTATTTTAATTTAACGTTTGTCATTTTTTATTATGTGCCAAGGTAACATGGACGAAGCATCAAGGGCTCTCCTCTGCTGAACAACTCTGCCAGCTGCATCTTCTGTGGCAACCAAGACTCCCAAGTGCAGTATTTAAATGTTGCAGGCTGCTTGAGATCCTAAGAGGTTGGAACAAGTGCAGAGGTTGTAGCTAGGTGGTCTGGGCTATGAGAAGGCAAATTCTGAGGGTCCCCTTTAGATGATTCTATGCAGTGCTAGATCGCTGAGGAACAAAACAGCAGTAATGAGGATTTCCTCACGATTCCTCAGCTGATCTGCTTTGCATCACAGAAACCTGGCTCAGGGATTATTCTGGCTTGGTTCTGGGTCTTCCTTCCTGGATGGGTATTCTGTGGTGCACAGCCCGAGGTGTAGTGTGGGGGCTGGGTGGCCGTCTGCTTCACATCAGGGCTGGAATTCACCATGTGCCCAGTGGCAGAGCCGGTTGTTTGAAAGTGTGGCAGTTCAGGGTTAAGCAGCTTCAGGTATAGAATTCTCCTCGCCTATCATCCCCAAGGGATGAGGATAAATTTCTGCAGGAGTCTGTGGACTTCATCATCAGTCTGGCTTTAGAGTCCCCACACAGCTGGTTCTGGGGACTTCATGCCTGAGATGATAATCTGGCCCTGCTGTTTGCTACCAAATTCCACCAGATGTTGTCTGCTCTGGAGCTCAAACAAGTTGTTTCCTCTGTGACCCATGAACATGGTCACAATTTGAACCTGATCTTCACACTAATATTCAGCGTTACAAATGTCATGGTTGATCTGATAGCTTGGTTGGATCATTTCACAGTGAAATTCTTGTTCAGGGCCCCTAGGGTGTCTTCCTGTCCTGTGGAGATGATTCAGTAGCACCCAAATGGAACTTAGTTCCTGATCGATTCTCTTGAGGTACTGGACTTCTTGAGCATGTTGGCTACCTGCACAGGGGTACAGATGTGGCCATGGAGGGCTAAATAAGTCCTTTCAACTGCAGTCAATACCCTCATGCCTCTTTGAGTATGCTTTTGGTCTCCCACAAAGCTTCGTGCAGGCATAATGATGAGCTGAGGTGGTAGAAATCAGTCAGGTGGAGATTGGCCATTCCTGGTTGAGAACAGTTGAGAAACATTCTGTGGAGAACATACTGGCTCCAAAGATGCATTGTGGGGTGTATCAGTGGGCAATCACCTAGAAGAGGACAGAGTTCTTGTCAGGGTTGATTGTGGTGGGAAGGAATAGATCAGATAAGCACTTCTGTACTGTAAACAGACTTACTCATCCTGTCTGCCTGCAGCCCAGGAGAGCATTATCCATTGATAAGTGCAAGGGCTCTTTCCTCAACACGGGTCTTTTATTGGAACTGTGATCTCTGGGGGTTCATTTGAGGGCCCTGTGGTTCTTAGTACCAAATTTCAGTCCGTACTGGTTCAGTAGATATTGAAGGTGATGTCCTGATTGCTGCCTACCAACTGTATTTTGGATCCAGGTTCTTCCTGTTGTTGGTAGAATTCTGGGAGACCCTGGCTCCTCTGGTAGCTGAGATTGTCTGTGGCTCCTTGGGGATGGGCCTTGTCCTTCCACATTGAATAATCCTGTATTGGTCCCTCTCCTTAGAAAACATTGTTGGACCTGGAGGTCCAGATGAACTACAGACCAGTCTCAGACCTTCCCTTTAGAACGTTAATTCAGAAGGTGGTAGCGCGCAATTAGCAGCACACCTTTGCAATATCATGTCTGTGAGTCTTTTCAGTTAGGCTTCAGATCTTGACAGCACAGAGATTGCCTTGGTGACAATGCTAAACAATCTCATCCTTGTGTGGGATCAAGGAGAGTACTCTTTAGTTATTTTCTGCAATCTCTAGAGCGTCTGACACCGTGGACCATTGTTTTTTTTTTTTCCTTTATTTCTTTCTATCTTTTCTTACCTTCTCGGCTGGTTTTTTTGCCTATGGTTTCCCCTTTCAGTCAGCCCTCATGGTCCCTGCCCGCCTGCAGCCACAGCTCAAACCCCTCTATCCATAGCCCCTCGGTTGCATCACAGCGGTGCCTACCCCACCACTGTGGAGATCTAGGTGGCTGGGCTTGGGGGAGTCAACTGGGTGCATCTGTGGTGGTACCACCGGGGCCGACCTTCAAGTGCACCATAGGATTAATTACTTTTCCCTGCCCCATGGCACTGGCGTAAGGGTCAAGGACCCTGCCACATGCTACCGCACCATTACGCCCGGGCACTGTTGTGTGTCATCCCCACTGCAGACCGCCACATGCACCGACCCCAGCCACCACCAGGAGCCAGCACAGTCATGGTTCCCTAACCCCCTCCCTGGAGAAGGAGGAGAGCAGTCCCAGGATGCTCAGACCTTCTCCCCTCAGCTGACCCTCCGACACCCAAGTTCGCTCCTGACCCCGGGTCATCAGCATGGCATGAGGTGTGGCATCTAGCACCTCAACCCACAGTGCCACTGGGCCGCCAGACTATGGGTTTTGAAGTATCACCTAAGAAAATGTGGAGGACTATGTAGAACTATGCTACAGTGGTTCATGCTATTCCTTGCAAACAGGTGTCAGCGAGTGATTCTAGCAAAATGTTCCTCAAGGATGTCCTCAGTAGCCTGTGGTGTTCCACAATGTTCAGTTTTGTCCCTGATGTTTTCTTGGTGTGTATGCTGCCTTTGGGGAAGATTGTGAGACAGTAAAACTTGGGGTTTCACCACTATGCAGATGACACCCATTGTATCTCTCTGCTGCGCTGGATTAGGGGACTCTGTAGCTGTGATAAATTATGTGCTTGGATGGTTGCTAGCTGGCTGAGCCCTTAATCCAGGAAAGATGTAGCTGTTGCAGATAGAATCAGGTTCTCAGAAGATGGCAATAAAGAGAGTCTGAGTTCTACTACTATTCTTGGGTGGCACCACCACTGAACTGTGGACAGGGCTAAACATCTACGAGAAACAGTGGACAACAAACTCACTGGAACACCATGTGGTAGCTGTTGGTCACTTTGTCTTTTCCATTTGCAAAATATTGCCCAACTGAGCCTTCTTCAGTATCCTGGTGGTTCTCGCCCAAGCCTTCATGACCTCCCATCTTTATTACTAATGCTCTTTATTGTGGGCTTTTTGGAAGTTTGGTGCACCATCTCCATCTGGTGCAGAAGGCCACATTATGGCTGGTATCTGTTGCAAGCATTTTCAGTCACATCATACCTGTGTTGCACAATCTGCATTGGCTGCCAGTTAGAAACCTTGATGGAAACATGGTCAATGAGAGCAGAAAAGGTTCAATGGTCCATCTAGTTTGCCCAGAAACCCTGTCATACCTGAGACCTTTAGTCAATACGGGGCTTTGTCTACACTATCCACCCCTTTCTCCCAGGTTTACTACTAACCCCTGAGTAACTACTAAGCCCTCAACTCTGTCCCAACTATTAATGGTTTTGGCACCCACCACCTGCGCTGGCAGAGTGTTCAATGGCTGAACCACTCTCTCTCTGTAAATGAAACTTTTCACGTTTCTCCTGAACCTCCCCCAACAGCTGCAGCTCGTGACCTAGTGTTCTAGATTTACTACTCTAATTGAATAGTTATTTGCAGTTCACCTTGTTAATTCGTTTCTGGAGCTTGAACGCCTCTCCTCTCCTCTCATCTGGCCTTGAATGAGTACATGCTCAGTGCCCTAAGATGATTCTCATTGGATCTGCCCAGCTGGGCCCCTGAATAATTTTGGTTACCCTACACTGCATCATCTCTAGCCTGTCCTCAGTTAGATGATGTACGATCTTCAAGATGCTTGATGGTGTTGAAAGCCCTCATGACAATGCCGACAGTCGGCACTGTTCCCGACAGGGAAAATGTTTTCTGCAGGGCTTTGTCCCCGCACCCCTTCTTTATGTAACCAACTCTGAGTTGGAGTTGGTTGGGTGGGAGCGCAACACCAGGAGTTGCAGTGTCGGTACAAATGGACCACCACAGCAAAATATCTGGACCCGGTGAGATTTGTCACTGTGGTGGTATTTCACTGTTGTGGGGTCATTGTCCTGACGCTACCTCCTGCATCCATATTCTCTGATCCCTTCTGTACTCCACTGGGAAAATGTTTTAGAGGTTCCACATCCCTTAAGTCATCGTGGGATAGAGCATTCCTGTGGCCACCCCTATGTTTGTGGAACTCACTGCTGCTGACTACAGAACATCACATTTCCTGGTGGAAGTTTCTAAAAGGGCCCTAAAAACATATTATTCTCCTGGCCTTTAATGGTATGATCTAAATTGCTTTCTAACTTTTGGCTGATTCTTTTCTGTAAATTTATTCTCTAAGATGCTTGATATTTCATTTTTAATGCAATTTTATTGAATTGTAAAGTATATTGAGCAATAAAGAGCTGCATTACATCAACTATATCATGAGTAAGGCAAACAGGGCTACACATTCACTTAATACAGGATTACAGAGATGCATCTCAATGGCACCACATCTGGAGACAAACCAATATTATTGTTCATATTTGTTGACACAGTATGACTGTATTCACAGCTAGTGCATAAGACCTGTGCAACAGGCTTATAAAGGGAATAGTAACCAACCTAATCATGGATTTTACTTACAACAACAAAAAGATAAGACATTTAGTAGGAAGGCATTTAAATGAATGCAAGGCACTCTTTGGCTTGGAAAGCACCAGCCAGTAAACCACTCTTTTAGAAAGAACAACTGTTGCGTGAAATGTTAGGTAATAATACAGTTAATGAGCTGCTGGATATTAAAACTCACTCAGACAGGAGCACTTTTGAGAGAGAGTTATCAGTATTAGGGGGCTAAACTGAGAGGGTGTCCCATGTATTCTGCAAGGAATGATAGACACCACATGCCTCACAGCTGAATGGAGCTCCCCATGTTCTGTAACCTAGGGCTTTCATGCCAAAAGCTTGTCTCTCTGCAAGAGAAACTCACTCCATTTTGTGACGCCTTGGGAATGCCTGCCTCAGTCGACTACCATTCACAGTTTAAACATAAGAAAATGTAAAATGATCATAACCCCCCACTGTCCCTCCTGCACCAAATCAAAATCAAATCAACTTTATTTATAGCGTGTTTTCAAATATCAAAGCACGTAAACAATGTGAAACATAAATAATTAATCAGATAAAACATAGCAATAAATGAAAAAAGGCAGGAAGTAGTTCTCAAACTAAACATTGTTCCGAAGCTAAACTGAATAAATGCATCTTCTAAGAAGACTTAAATGTCTCAGTGGACAGGCACTCTAATCCGACAGGTGAGAGTTCCACAGGGTCGGGCTGCAAATGAAAAACGCCCACCCAAGGTCTGAAGACGGACCCTGGGAACCTCTAGCAATCCCTTTGTTGGCAGAGTGGAGTGGACGGATGGGGCAATAAGGCAGAAGGAGGTCTTGCAAGTAGCCCAGTCCCTGTCTGTGTAGGACCTTATAGGTCAGCAATGCGACCTTGAAGGTGATCCTCCATCACACAGGCAGCCAGTGCAGTTCGCTAAGCATAGGTGTGACATGACTAGATCTCAACAGACCTGTCAACAACCTGGCTGCAGCGCTCTGCACCAGCTGCAGCGATGGAGGTCCACCCCAGTAGCCCTAGGTATAGAGCATTGCAGTAGTCAAGGCGGAGGACGCAAAGGCATGGATCAATGTAGGAAGGTGCTCGGGGAACACAGCTTTATCCGGCAATGTTCCCCAGGTGGTAAAAAGAGGACTTAACGACTGCTGATAAATGTAAATAATTATATGAACCCCAAGACTAATGAGAAATGTCACAAAAACTGGTAAGCCACACAAGTAGAAAGTTTGCACAGAGCTTCTAAACTAATAATGCAGAGCAGTTAACAGTGGACATTAATTAAAGTCCAGTACTGTATAAAAAGCAAAGTACCGCTAAGTTACAGCTATTTCACAGATCCCAAGTATGTTAGCTAATGAATTTAAACTCAGTTTGGTGGGTTTGCTCACAGACAATACAGTTTACTCCTTCTTCTTCTCCTTGGCTGAGGAGTGTTAGTGCAGTCTTGTATACCGCACACTGGAGCAGTTTCTCTGTACATGCATCCGCTGCTTTTGGAGCAATGAAAAGTACATTTTAAGCTGAAATGAAACCTCCAGCTACTTCAGTTTTTGGTGACTCCTCAAAAGCTTTTATGGGTCCTGGTAGCAAAAGATCAATCGGGGAAGGATTTCTGCTTCATCCACAGTTACTGGCCCATGCTCACAAACTGTTCTCAAGATCTTGTCTCTGGTCCTTGCTGGGTCTAACACCATAAGCAGCATTCTCTAACCTTTGCAGCTGAACATGCTCTCCACTGAGAAATCCGGCATGTTCAGAGCAGTCTCAAAGCAACCCCGTTCTAGCACATCTTCTAGCTATCACTCAAGGATGGTAGCTGCATCCACCCTTTTGTCCCATTTGGCACCCCTAAGATTTGAATATTAGACACAGAAACAGCATTCTGTAGTTCTTGAATCTATGAATGGAGCAGTCCTTGTTCTTTCACAGATGCAGCTGCAAATGCTTTCCCTGATGTCTTCTTTGCTTCCTCCATGTGTCCAGCCATATTAAGCCACCTTGTTTTCAAATACCGTTAGCTGCTCAGCATGACGCCATTTTATTGTCCATATTCCCTACTGTCCACGTAAGATCATTCACCACTGTCTGCAGCATTTCCAGTGTGGCTGGGGAGACTTCCGTGGTGGTGGTATTCCTACTTCAAAGACCCCAGTTGTGAAGGATTCATTGTATTATCTGATTTTGGTTGTCCCATCTTGCAAATTTTACTTTAGATGCAAAAAAGGTAACTACCAACAGTTTCTTCAGTGTTGAGAACCACAATGTTCACTAAAATAATGAAAACGTTTTTAAATATGATTTTATTAAGTTTTCGACTAGGAGTTACATTACAGAGTAAATTCAATAGTGCAGAAAGAATTATGGCATTATAATGCCTACAATATATTCGGAAAGTCATCAAGACCACAAAAGAATTGTACTTCATACGGCATTCATTGAGCTGTTTCTTATGCAGATTAAAACATTTTAACTTCTTAAGAGAATCAAATCAGTGTAGCACATGTAACCCATCCAAATAAACCCGCCCAAATCCCTTTCCTGTCAGTGCGAGCAGCACCCCTATAAACCCGGGCATTACCTAGGAGACAAAGTCAGGGTCAATCTGTGCCATGTACCATACCCATTTTGCCATTTAAGATGGAAAGCTTAATTTTTTCTTGAAGGCCAGCCATTAATTTCTCTGAATGATATATATTTAACACAATGTTTCTCAGTCTACTATAGAGGGATAACAGATGACAACCATCTCCTGGTAACAGCCTTTTTGCTGCAATCAAATAAATGAGCAAGGTACAGCCCCATGCAGGCCCATCACTAGGCATGATTGACAACAGCACCAGTTCTGCTGTCAATTCAATTGTATCCCCAGACAGTCCCAAATTCAGATCGTAAAGTGCACCAATAAGGTGTTCATAATGGGCATAGCCAGAATATATGACTTCGGTCAGCTTCTTTGCACTTGCACCTCTCCAACATTCTCCGTATGATGAAGGTAGATACTTAAGAAGAACAGCAGGAGATCGAAAATATCTATATCGGCATTTGCATGATTTCCGCCAGATCTTAAAGTTGCTATTTTGAATCTTATTTATTCTGAAAAGTTTTATAGTGTTTTTATCTGTTGTTTTACTTTTTGATATGTTTTGTTAGGTGCCCAGAGCCTCAGGGAATGGGTGCTCTAAAATAAAATTTATCTTGCCATGCCAGATAGGGAAAATAGTTACCTTGACTGTTAGCAATGCAGATTTTAACCATTTTCAGAAGAAACTGTTAAATCATGATTTTCATTCCATTTGTTCAGAATTGATAGCATGGAATCGCTAGAGTGTCTCGTAAAATGCAATACAGTTGTCCTATTAAATGATTCCCTTATCACCATTGAAGCTATCTATTAACAAGATTAGTAAGGATTGGTTCGGGTTGGTAAACAGGCCCTTGCGGATGTTGACTCTGTATATATGCCCGTAGCTGCAAGAATCTAAAATCATCTCTATGAGATAGGCCAAACTCCCTCTGCAAATCTGCAAATGAGAGAATACCCCTTAAAGAAAGAACCTGGTAAAGGAAATGAAATCTAAGTTCTTGCCAACCTCTAAAGGCCAGGTCACTGCAGGATTGTTCAAAATTTAGCCGCTGAAGAAGAGTTTCATGTAATAGTAAACTTCAGAAAATTTTGGGTGGTATTTCAGCTGGTTCCATATCTTCAGGATCCCCAGGAAAATTCAGAGAAATGGTGCAAAGACGAGAACAACCTCACAGAAACAAACAATATAGGGGCCAAGTCACAGAGATCATTTATTGTTGATTCTATTTCTTTCCATGAGGCTGAGTATGTGGGTGTTAACCATAACAGTAAAATCCATAGGAAAGCTGCCTTTGCATACCATTCTAGGTTAGACAAGTTCTACCTCCAGAGGCTAGTGGCAAGCGCAAAACCGAAGACGCAATTCTGGATGTTGCCCTCCTTAAATAAAAATTATATACCATTTTGTTCCAAGTAAAATAATAACATTTAATGCCAAATTAGATTGAAATAAAGAGCTCAGTCAAAGTGCGTCTTATCAGCTAGGCTGCTAGCCATGCCTCAATGTTACATTAATTTTACCTGAATTGTATGTGCAGTGCTTTGAGCCCTAGGGTAGGTGCTTTAGAAATTAAGTATGACTGGTTGATTGATTTATCCACTGCTACTTGTAATGGCCTTGGAGCCATAGGCAAGTGCTGTTCAGAAAAGGGTAGCATAGCAAGATTCTTTAGCTTTCCAGTCAAGAAAGCTTAGCATGTACTCTGATAACATTCTGTTAATAGTGAAGGAACTGGAGAAATCCCTGGAGGGAGTGTAAGAGGTGGTATGAGCCTTTGATGCTCTTTCTAGTTGCAGCATTAAAACAAATCAGAGGCTATTTCCTTGAATGTTCGTACAGACAGAGTACATATGGGCACTCTGTCTTTAAATGGTGCCCTCAGGGTATGATTTATCTCAGAATCAAAATGCTCTCCTCCAGACAAGATTTTCCAGTTCAATGGCCCTGAGGTGTTGTGGCTTATTTGCTCAGATTGTGAATGCTGGGCATTGCTTTCTCTTTCTCTGGAAATAAACACAATCATAATTAATCTTCTTCTGAGGTTTACTGCGATTCCTTATCATATCCAGTTTCCTGGTTTAATGAAATAAATAAATGTTTCAACCAGTTTTTCACCGCCCAGTGGCACTGAGGGTTGAGGCGTGGATGCCACACCCTGTGCCGCGCCCATCTGGTTCGAGAATAAACTTGGGTCAGCCAGTGGTCGGCAGGGAGGACAGGATTGAGCACCTGAGGACTACTGTCCTGTCCTGGGAGGGAGGGGTCCAGATCCTGGGCTTCAGGTGACTCCTGGTGGTGACTGGGGCACAACAACCTGTGGATCCTCTGAAGGGTGATTAGCTGCGGCAGTGACCCTGTGTGCATGTGTGGAGTGTGCCACGCAGACCAGGTGCAGTGCATGTTGAGCCAATCGGTGAGGGACAGAACAAGGAAAATGCCCTGATCGCTGGTAGGCGAAGGTGAGTCAAGTGGCTGACAGCCACGCCCAATCCAGGTCTCCATCCTGCCTCCAGTGCTCCTTCTGCCACCTAGTTGACCAGTTAAATTTCAGAAGGGGGCCAGGAGACCAGAAGCGTAGTGGAATGGAGTCTCAATCACTGGTAAGTTAAGGATGGGGCTTTAGATGGGGTGGGAAAAGGCTGGACTGGGTGCCCCACTGGAGAGAGTTCAGCGATTAGAGAGGGAGCATAAAGAAAGTCGAAAAACAAAAAATTTTTCTAGAGGGGCTTATGAGCGGTAGGGTGTAAAATGTTTTAGCCACTATGCTCAAAATGCCCCCATTATTTTAGCAACATATGAAGTTGATTAACGACTATAGAAGAGACAAACTGACCATAAAATGCTGCTGCTGCTTGAGCTGGCCGTGCTTTCCCACATCCCAGACAGTCGTACCTGCACTGTTAACAGGAATAAAAGATTGCCAAGTCACAGTCAGATGGCCTCAAACTGATAACTAAAATGGCCACTGTGAAGTTTATGAGGGCATGGCACAGTATATGTTAATTTTTTTAAATTTGTATGTTTTTGTGTGTGAATTTAGTGCTTGTGAAAGGTGCTGGATTGACAGCAGTGAAACCTGTACTCCTCCGTTTATCCACATGACATGTACAGCACAGGCAATCATAGTGCAAGTTTCCCTCACTGCCCCTCTAGTGTGCCTCAACCCTGCCATTGAGGGACCACCAAATAGGTGAGAGAGTAGTTCAGAGTCCATGCACAGTCAGGCCTTGGCCTCTTATGTGAGACTGCCAGCAGGGATGACAATTAGTGCCAACTGTGTTGGTGGTTTTGTGATGTGGACATCTCACTGGGAACTGGATTGAGACCACCACAACTTATTTCACATAGATCACTGAACAGTCCTCAGGTAATAATGGCTTTTGACCACCCCTGGTCTGTGCTGGATTTGAACCTGTGATCTAGAGGTGAAAGGCTCCTTAACCTGCTACCAATCCACTGAGCAATCCAGTTCATACAGTATATGTTAAAATAGACATATAATATTGTTAGCTTGACAGGAGCTCTGCCTGCTGGTTTTCATCATTCAGCCTGCATGATCTGTCATTCTGCAAAACAAGAAACAACATGCTTAGAGGGAAAAGTGCCAAAACAGCTGGCTCAGTAGCATTGCTGCTCGCTACGTTAGTGATCCTGGTTCAGGAATGGACTCAAATCACTCAGGGACTGGCCAGGAGAGAGGTAATTGTTCGTCCCGTGGACAGCTCTCCTCCCTGGACACTGAAGCTGGGCGCACAAATGCTAAAGGTGCAGTAGTCATTGGATGCATGGCTGCACGTCCAATTAGAGCATAGCTATCACCTTCCACATGACCACTCATGTGCATTTCTAAGTGCAGTGGACATCCTTTACTCGTTACTTGGCACATTTTCACTTGGCGCCACAAACATGCTCAGAGGCGCTCATCACTGGCAGCCACTCATTTCCTAGCAGAGGAATACTTATTTCGGATGGGGCAGTGACATATGTTCAGTCTGCACTAACTGTAAGTACAGTAAAAGCTGCTAATTTGTACTGCTCCAGGGCTACAAGAGCATAAGGGTTCCGAGTTGTAAGTCTGCTAGTTCAGGCCACTATGGACTGGTAGAGTTATAGGCTTTTTTAAAGAGGCATACAAATCTCAATTTCATAGATATAGCTGTACATAAACAGCGCACAGTAAAATTCAGTTTAACATTGGTAAAGTGGTATAAAACCAAATACATAACATATGGTATCTTGAAAGTAAAGTAAAAATAAAAAACAAATACTAATGAAGATACATTTCATAAAAACTGCTCACAGTTGTTCAGTCAATGTTTCTTTCTAGCTTAGTAAAGATTATTATAAAAATATTGTCACCTTGGGACATTAAATGCTAGGTCCTCACCTACTGCTATCTGCCTCACTTTTCTCTCCTTGTCAAAAATAAATCTTTAATTATTGCTTTTGTTTTACTTTTGTATGCCAATGCAACTGCATTATCATATACCTAATGGTTACATAACCATAAAACAATTTATTGTAAATGTTCTTTTGTATTTCATAAAAATGCCTACATATTGCTTTGTATTGCTCTTCTCCCTTTCCCACAGGTCACACCTGGAAGCGAGCCTCGGCTCAGTGTACCTCTCCTGGTCACCAACTTTAAATAAATAAATAAATAAAATAAGTGCTTAGTCTGTACTGGGTGGGGCACCTTGTCTAAAGCCCCTCGCGATCCAGCTTGTCTGGCACCCACCCTGGGTCTATTCTTCAGAAATTCCTCCAGGGCTACCCATTTTATGTTTGCTTGCACGCATGTGCAAGAAACATAGTGCCATCATCCGAGTTTTCGGAGGTGTGTCAGCCCTCTTCCAATTCAGTCAGTGTTTTTGCAGGCGGGGCCGCAGTTCTCCAATGCCTGCTGAGCTGTCCATGACAGCTCCCAAATGCAGTGGCGTACAGTTGAAAGGGAGCTACGCTTCAGTGAGCAGCGATAAGATATCGCCTGCTCATGCACGCTCCCCTCACACACACACACACACACATGCTGCATGCACTCCACGCCACACTGTATAGCCGACGAGGTGCTCAATCCCCGCCTTCGCTGTGCTGCGCCTCTCAAACACAGTTCCATATACATGCTGGGTGCCCACCTCAGCATGGCTACATGTCGAGTAGCCGACAGGGTGCCCAATCCCGTTGGCTCCCACTGTCTCCCCTCCCCAGTAGGATGCCCGCTGGGGCCCACCCAAGCGTGGCAACAGATCTTATGGCCCGGCCAGGGGCACCCAATCCCCGTCGGCTCCATGCCCCCAACCAGCCGTCCTTCTGCCACGCTGGAGCCCACACCTGTGGCAAACGCCCCGTCCGTCCCTCATTAAAAAAAAAAACACACCTGAAAATCGAAACGGTCCCTTGCTGTGTCTGCCCCACCCGCGCCCACCCACTGCGCACCCTACCTCCCCACACCCTCACCCCATACTTACCTCCAGACTCCGGTGCGACGATCTTTGTGGACGGGAACACGTCTGCACTCTTCAAAGACAACGGGGAACTGAGGAAATGCGGTAAGCTGTATAATGGAATAGATAGGTTTTTCAACTTTTGTATATCTCAGGCATTTTTGGAATTTTGGGCCCAAATTTTCAACATGGGGTTTTGGGACCCTCCTCATGAATTATTGCAGTACTGTCATATGCTATTCGAAGTTCAAGGGTGATTTTTGCAGTCACTGTGCAAAATCACTCTTTGGGAACCGAGTAATGAAACGACACTGCCACTGTTCACAAGATGGGCTCTCAAAAGCCTATTTTGAAATTTTGGTGGAAAAATTCTAAAAATGACTGTTTCACGAGCCTGCGATTGCATAGTTCTCTACGCGGCTCTGTAGTTCGCAGAATTTTCAATATTGCCCAGATTTTCAACATTGCCATTTTACCACACCTCCTTATGAGCAGTACAGCTGTCATTTTCACATCTTGTCCAAAATGTGTTTCCACTGTAGCACACAATGGCGCAGTCGGTAAAGTAAATCAATGTATGGGACACATTAAGAAAATCACAGTGACACTTTTAATGAGCAGAGGTCTTAAAATGGCTATGTTGAAAATTTGGTGAAAAAATTCTAAAATGACTGTTTTTCGGTAGCGCTTGCGCAGTTCCTACGCAATAAGTTTGTGAATTTTCAATATTTCCACTCCAGAATTTCCACATTGTCATTTTATTACACTTCCTTATGAACAGTACAGCTGCCATTTTTCACATCTTGCCCAAAATGTGTTTCCGCACATGTAGCGCGCCAATGGTGCAGTCGGTGTCCAAAGCAATGTTTGGGACAGAGTAAGAAAATCACAGTTACACTGTTCATGATCAGAGGTCTTAAAATGGCTATATTGAAAATTTGGTGACAAAAGTCCATAAAATGACTGTGTTATGAGTCAGCATTACGTAGTTTCCACGCACCTCGTAGGTCATGACTTTGTAATATTTTCAGTCCAGATTTTCACCAGTTGCATTTTTCCACACTTCCTTATGAACAGTACAGCTGTCATTTTTCACAACATGGCCGAAATGTGTTTTCGCTAATTCTTTCAGCAGAGATGCGCGTGGTCGCTGTGGGAAATCACTGTTCGGGACAGTTAAAGAAAATCACAGTGACACTGTTCATGATTGGAGGTCCCAAATGCCTGAGGTGACAATCTGCTGTAAAAAATCCCACTAATTACACTACGGGTGTGCGTTGCACAGTTTCTATGCACTGCATTAGATCTCACCAGTTTTTAATAGTTTAACTGCAGATTTGCAACATTGCTTTTTCCACCTCCCCATGAACAATACAGCTGTCATTTTTCACATCCTGTTCGGAATGTGTTTTGCACCTGTGGTGCTAAATTCTGTAGTCGCTGTGCATAACCAGCTTTCGCTAACAAACTGATATTGCCACTGTTCATGAGGTGGGGTCTAAAAAAACATGTTGAAAATTTGAGAAAATACCAATGAATGCCTGAGCTGTTAGGGTTTCCAACCATAACGCCCCACTCTGTAGAGAATGGACAGGCATCAGGGGTGTGACTTGGGATTCTTGCCTGTAATGCTCATACCATTTCCACACCCTGCAGCCAGTGAGAGGCATCGAGGTATGCCTTGGATTCTTCGCCCCAAAGTTCACCCCATTCTCCTGTACCGCACCCATCTCACCATATTTCCTGATGGAATGGGGTGCGCATAGAGCCAAAGACCCCAAGGCACACCGTGACACTTTTTAGTGTCTGCAGGGTAGGGTGTGGTGAAATGGCATGGCCGTTATGCCTGATGACCCAAGGCACACCCCAATGCCTGTCACTCTCTACAGAGGTGGTGGTGGGGTTGGCTTCAGTTTAATACTTCACTGCCATTCCTATTATGCAGCTCTGTAACTTCTGCACTACCAATGCCAATGTCAGCAAGCAAACATTCAGGCGTTGACAAATGCTATTTATCTTATATTTGGAAGTTTCCCCGTGACTTGTATATCAGTTTCTCCATTAGAGCAGTGCTACTTGTTGTAGCCCAAGTTTGCTAAGAGTTATTCCTTCGCTGTTCTAGTCTGTCAGGATACATAATTTGTCACACAAGATTGCTGTCTATACAATTTTATGCTGTTCCTCCTGCAGTTCGTCTAGTTGGTCTAAATCTCTAGAAGCACCATTTTATTGTTGAGTTTTATAGATTTAGAAAGTACCTCTGAGATAACACCTTCAATTTCTTGCCAGTAAGCCTGCAAGTTTGAGCACTGTAACAACATGTGTGGGAGATGACCTATGTGTTTTACATCTGTGACAAAGGCCTTCATAAATAGGGAATAGCTTTTCAGTCTAGCTGAGGTGTAGTATGCTTGTTGTATAGTGAAATACTGTATAATCCTAAATTTACTCCAGATGGGATTCTCCATCCTTCTTCTAATATATCCACCCATTCTTCATTAGAAGTCTGAGTATTCACTCATTCCTTCCACATCTCTCTGGTGTCCACCTTAATAATGAGCACGCCATGTAATAAACGCCTAAAAGATTTGTTACAAGGCCCTAGGGATTCTGTGACCCAACCAATACCCAAAGGAACTTTAGGGGGCCTGCAACTTCATTGTGGGCCCTATTATAAATCCCAAAAATGCCTGAGCTGGAGATGTTTAAAATCGTGCCATGGGGCATTCGTCTGAGCTTGTTCCCTGATGGCATTGGTGCTGCTTGGTTCTGGCCAATATCTGGATTTTGCTGTCCTGCATTTCAGTTTGGTGGCTCTGCCAGGGTGTAAAGGTTCACATTGGGAGAGTGAGCCTCTCAGCCCAATTGTCCTGTTTATCCTCGGCACCTGGTGAGAGAAGGTAAGGAGGGAGGCAGGAATCAGTGTTGAATGCTGTCCTCCTAAAGCATGCATTTACCCCTGCTTAGCGTTGTACAATTTAGCATCCATCAGTTTCCCCTATGAAGGTAAGACCTTGGTTTAATTTTACTTATATTTCAACTTCCTTATTGACTTCGTGGTATTGATCCATATCAGACAGTTCATGTTATATCTGTTGTGACTTTGAGATACAAACAGTGTCATCAAATTTTGACATTTCCTGGACTTTAAGGACTTCTTAGCTGAGACTATCTTTACTAGAGTTGGTGTCATCTCTGCAGTCATCCCTTTTATTTTGTTGCATCCACTAAATCTGAGGCCTGCTTGCTGGATTGTTGTAGTGCTGCCAATACATTCACAACATTTAGGGGTTTTAAACTGTGTGATTATTGCGTGTATGTTGCATCAGGGTCATTGTATTAGTGTATGACTGTGTATGAGCAGTTTTATGTTAATTTGGGGTTTGATGGTTTTGCTTTTTGAGGTGATTAATTGTTGGGATGATAGATGGTGGGATTTTAATTAAATTGTGTTGGCTGGGTAGCAGTCCCATTATGTCGTACTCCCCTGAGCATTTGTGTCCTACTGCATCCCCTGTGGGGGCACAATGTACTGTGCCGACTATGGTCACAGAACGCTGCAGAGGTTTGAGCATCCTTCAGGGGTGTGGACAGAAATTTCAGCTTGCTCGGTGGGAGGCGTGGAAAGGGACGTGATTGGGAGTATAAGGTCAAGAAGACTCCCTGGATGTATATTGGCTCAGGACAGAGAACTTTCTTGCCTGGTACCAATTCCAAGGACAGTCAGATTACAGCAGAACAGATAGTGAAAGAATGGATGAACAGCCCTCCCCATGCTGTTTTGTGTAATGCCAGAAAACCCACAGTGATGGAGCATTGAATGACTCCTTGGCAGACCTGATATGCATTACAGAGACCTGGTTGGGTGATGACTCTGGTCCTTTGCTGGAGCATCTGTACCCTAGTTTTGTCTGTGGCACCACACATTGGGTGGAGGGGGGCACAGGGGACTGGGCGACCATATGTTTTAGATCTATTCTTGGACTGACAGCTTATCCTATCATGGAAACCACTTCATCTGAATGTGTTGCCATAAAAGAGGATGGTCTGGGTATAGGTTGCAGAATCATTCTGGTGTATCGTCCAGCAGGGCATGGAATTGAATTCTTGCAGGAACTGTAGAGCTTCATGGCCGATATGGTAGTGGGCCCATCTACTGTAACTTGTTAGTGTTGTGTGATCTCAGCGCTTGGGTTGACAACAAAGACTTTCTGTTTGTTGAACAGTTCCTCCAGTTTATGTCTTCACTGGGCTTGATACAGATTGTTGCCACTGGGACTTACCAAAAGGTCAAACCTTAGAATTGATCTTTGCATTGGTCTTGACATTGGGTGGTCAGATCATCATGTCACACAGTTCCTCTTAGGGCCCCTATTTTCAAACCCCTCATGTGGAGATGGTCAGATGTCACCTTGTTAGAAATAGAAACAAAGAATCTAACAGCAGATAAGGACCACTGCCCACCAGTTTGCCCATTTTCCCTCCAATCATTGCAGGCCCTACTTGACCTCCAGCTCATTCTTCCTCCACCTTCCTTTCCCCTAAGATTCCCTTATGTTTGTCCCATGTATTCTTGAACCCCACCACTGTTTTACCCTCACCACCTCCTCTGGAAGGCTGTTCCAGGAATCCACCACTCTTTCTGTTGAAGCACTTCCTCACATCTCTCTGAATCTACCCCCTCCAGCTTCACAGCATGTCTCCTTGTTCTTGAGCACCAATATTTCTGAAAATACTCCCCTCCTGACCTTATTTACCCCTGTGAGGTATTTAAAGATCTTCTTTGAGGATATCAGTTTTATCAGGCCACACCTTTGGAACTTACAGCCACCAGGCACTAGGACCACACAGAAACTTTTGAAAGCATCAACTAGGGGCCATCCATGATGACGTCAGGCATCAGTGTATAGATAAACATAAGCGGCCCCATCACTCCTTAGTTCTTTTCTACCATTGTAGGAAACATCACTGTTATAGCTGCTTTTATTTCTTTTCAATATTAAAGTAATCACTTTTAGGGTGATTTTCGATGACCTGCATATTGTCAAAGAAACCATTCAAACTTTTCAGTACTGTGAGGGCAGAGAAAAGATCTATACCAACAAATTCCATGAAGTTTGTGTCTGCTGTTAGGCATAGATCACAGTCAAAGCCTGCAAAATCTGCTGAGGGTTTAATTCTGCAACCAGGTGATGCAGACAAAGGGGAACTGGAGAAACTTTTACTCAAAGACTGTAGAGAGGATGGAGAAACGGCTCCAAGAAAAATCTGCATCGCCAGCTCTGTCGACCAAATTGTGGTTGTCTAAATCCCATGAAAACTTCGGGAGTCACAAACACAAGCATCAAGACAAGGAGAAGTTGTACCTAGTGCGCTGCAGGTCACCCCTGCACTCTTTAGAGTATGGCCTCTGCTTCAACATCATCTGCTTCAGTGGTGATGCTGACTGCCCCCGACCATCGACATGACACCAAGGTCGAGGCTTGGCAGTGGCACTACTGGGCCTATTATGACTAGTATGTCACCATTCGACAATGGGAGCAACCTCCTCTGTCGACTTCCTCCAGTCACGCCTGCTAATCAAAGCAGCGCCTGATGCTAAGGCAGTCCTTATCACCTCCTCTGACATGATAAGGTGTCTACTGCCTGGTCACCCTGTTCATGGAGTCTGTTGATGGGGTCCTCAATACCTAACCCCTTAATGATGCAAGGTATTCCCTTGCCACACAATTCTCCTATGCCACCACCAACATCACCAGCACGGTCTCTCATTCCTGTCAGCCCCACGACCATGAATATGAATATAACCTTGACCTGATAATGCAAAAGGAGGAGCACAACAATTATGCTGAGAGCCAATATGAGCATGGCGCCATCTGTACAGTATCTGCTTGCAGTGAGGACTCATTGGTGAACATACCAAGGTCACCTCCAGAGGACCCATCATTTTCACCATGATGCAGTAGATATAGACTGCCATTGGCTTTGCTTTAGAAGAGCAGGATACTACTAAAGAACCTGCCAGAGTTCCTGGGTTGTCCAAGTCTCCAGCTATTTGGTGCCACCTCTGCTGCTAGCGTTAGAAGATGCCACCTATGCAGCTTGGTAGAGATCAAACAATATACCAGCTGTTCCCAGAAGGGCAGATAAAATGTATTCTGCTCCTTCTGGAAAGCCTTTATGCCACATAATCTGAGACTGACTCAGTGATGATCACTGCTGCCCATAACAGGTCCAGGGCAACTGAACATCTCAGCTTCTTTCCTCCTGACAAAGAACCTAAGAGACTGGATGTCCTAGGCAAGCATACATATACCTCTGCCTAATTGAGCCATCATATAGACAGCTACAAGACCCACATAATGATGTATCAGAACACCATTTGGAGGAAGGTTAAGGCTGCTGCATAGGCCTTGACAAGGGCTCCTCAAGACAGGAGTTATTGAAAATGATGATGGCTGGTGCTGATGTGGACAAGCAGTTGCTTCACACAGCTTATGATGTTTCTGATGCTTCTGTAAGGGTTGTGGCCTCTGGCATCTGTCTTGGGTGATAATTCTGGCTCAAAGTAACAGGATTTGCCACAGATGCACAGCAAACAGTTTTAATGCCCATTCAGAGGGCAAAAATCGTTTGGTCGTGAGACACAAGAGGCTCTAAAGATCTTCAAGCCTCATGCAGGACTTTGGAATCAGTGCACTTCCTCTACCATACCCAGCCCAGGTGTAGGAGAAGGGGTGCCTTTCACCCAGTGGGTGTTAGGGGACAAGCCAGGTGCCAGACAGCAGGGCCGGGCAAAGGAGCAGGGGCCTTGCCAGTCCCTGGCACTGTCCCAGGTGAACACTCCAAAGCACCTAGAGATGAGGAAGCCAGTGGAACCACCCCACTGGCTCAGTCTGACTTCTTATGCACCCACCCCCTTTATCTCCAGGGATGGTTGTTGGGGGCTGCCTATCCTTCCACTTAGACAAATGGAGGGAGGTGACTACAGATACATGGGTTCTGGAGATCATAGAAAGGGTCATGCTTTGGAACTTCTGGACAACCCTCCAGATCATCCCCAGTTGTGTCAACATACTCTCCAGGGCACCTGCTCCTGTTGCAGGGGAGATTCTGCTGCAAAATGGGCCGTAGAATCAGAGGAACACAGGTTATTACTCCCAATACTTTCTTATCCCAAAGTGGACAGGAGACCTGAGGCCTATTCTGGAGCTATGGTAGTTAAACTTCTTCATAGAATCCAAGAAGTTCAGAATGGTTACTCTGCAGGGTCTCCTTCCTTTACTGCAAACAGGGGATTGGATATGCTCTCTGGATATGAAGGATGCGTACCTCCATATCAAGATTCAGAAACCTCACAGAAAATACGAGGTTCCTGTTTCAAGAGGAATATTACCAGTTCTGAGTGTTGTCCTTTGGCTTGTCTTCTGTGCCATGGGTCTTTACTAGATGCTTGGCAATGGTTACAGCAACCCTTTGCAGGAAAGGTCTTTAATGTTTTCCCTTATCTGGATGATAGGCTATTAAAAGTCCACTCCAGGGACCAGCTGTTGAAGACCTTAGTTTGAACCAGACAGCTGTTCAATGCTCTGGGAGTGACAGTTAACATACCAAAATCAGTGCTGACACACTGCCAGCGACTGCAGTACATAGGGGCAGTACTGGACATGGTCCCTCAGCTTTCTTGCTTCTGGTAGACACAGGGCACATGGACCCAAGTGGAGTGCACTTTGCACGCCAATATTCTGGAAATGAGGGTGGTTGTATATGGACTCCAGGCCTTCCAGAAACACTTGTCCCCATGTCCTCTGTTAAAACAGACAGACAATGTAAATGTGTGTGATGCATTACATCAACAAACATGGGGGACTCATTCCTATCCGCTGTGCAGGGAAGCAATGAGAGTTTGGTACTGGACTCTGGACCATGGTCAGTAGTACATGTTTCAGGTATCCGAAACATCCTGGCAGACAAGCTAAACAGGTCACAGTCCAGGATGCATGAATGGAACTACTGACCTCAGTGGTCGATGACCTGTTTGAAAGATGGGGTCATCCAGAGTTGGACCTTTTGCTTGCCCACATAACACAAAACTGCCATGTTTCTGCTTGTTTGCTCTCAAGACATAGAGTTTTCTGGCAAGATGCATTGTCCTCTCCTGGAAAGTGGGGTTTCTGTATGCCTTCTCCCTTTCCACTTATCCAGAGAGTACTACTCAAGCTGAAATTGGAGGGGCAACTCTAATATTCATTGCTCCCCTATGGCCTTGGCAGATCTGGTTCCCTTGCTGTAACAGCTGGCAGTGGAACCTCCACTCCCTCTGCCCCTGTGCAGGGTCTACTGTAACAGGAACAGGGAACCCTGGTCCATCCAGACCTGAAGTCTCTCCATCTGCATGCATAGCTCCTGATGATATAGACATAGCTCACCTTGGGGTTTCACATAAAGTGATGGATGTTCTGGTGGCTGCTAGAAAACCATCCACGTACTTCATGAAAGTGGAGGTGGTTTGCTATCTGATAACCTGTCCAGTTAATTAGGTTCAGGTACCTGCTGTCCTTATCAGATTCAGGCCTGCAGTATTCCTCAATCAAAGTGCACTGGCCGCCATATCAAGCTTTCAAGTGCCTATAGATGCTGTACAGCTGTTCAGCTGGAGGTACTCTGTATGTTCCTAGAGGCATTCCACACGTAAAGCCTCCTATGTAAAATCCAGTCCTGGCTTGGGACATGAATTTTATTTTGGAAAAGCTCACCTTGGCTCCTTTTTGGGCCAGCCATGACTTGTGGCTTACACTTTCTATCTTGAAAAGTGTTATTAGTTTTAGTTACAATCGCTTCTGCTTGAAGGATTTCAGAGCTGCAGGCTCTAATGTGTGAAACCCTCCTCATTTAATTTTCATAAAGATAGGTTGTCTTTAGCGTACTAATCCTAAATTTCTCCCAAAGGTGGTGTCAAGTTTACATTAAATTAAACCATCCACCTGCCAGTGTATTTTCAGAGCATGCCAATCCATGGAAAGCACTGCTCCATATAGATATAGCTAATAATACCCGACAGGGGTGGGCATTTGTGAAATACCGGACCGCCCAGAGGTAATGAGGCCCTGGCGCCACAGGCGGAGGGCCTTATAGCCCCTGGAAGGTCTGTATTTCCCAATAATGCCCACCCTGGAGTGGGTATTATTATTGCTTTAGAAAATGGGCATCTTAGTAAATTTAAATTAAGTGGCAAAATAAGACAGGAAATAAGTTTAAAAAATCATATAAGTACTAAAACAAATGAGTTTATTGAAGAAATAGTGCATATGTTTAATGGCTGTTTCAGCTGCTATTGCTCCTCCCCACAGAGCTGTTCTAATCTGTTGAATCCCCCCAAACACATACACTCACACATACTGCCACATCAGGAAGAAATGTGTGTTTCCTTAATGCATGACTGTTCTTTTTTTTTTTGTAGCCCTCAGAAGATCGTCAGTTAAGCGCCGTGCGTGAGTCTAACAGATAACGAGGAACAGCCCAGAGTACATTCTTTGTTTATTTTCATTTTATGAGGCCCTGGCCGAAGTGTGGAGAGACTGTGGTATGAGGGAGTCGATTCATGCTAGATTTTAAAAGAGCCTTCATAGATAAAGTGAAATGGGAGAGCGACTTTGTTTTCTGTTGGTTCACCGCATCTCGCAACAGAGCTGGAGTCGGGAGAGTGGTGCTGCTGTAAAACAATATGGCTATTGAAATTTGTATTTCATCACTCTTTCCGACCACAAACTATTCAGAGTGTGGGCTATTTTTGTTGTGTTGGCACTGCAGAGAGATAGGAGTGGGACAGTAGCTTTCGCTAAGCGAGAGAAAATATGGCGGCTATTTGAAATTTTACTGGATGCTTTTAGCCAATGAAAAGCAGGCTGGGCACCAGTATAGCAGGGTGCCTGGTGAAGTGGCACTTCGACTGGTACTTATTTTACCTGGGCATTTATTGAAAAATAAATGCCCAGGTTGAAGATCTTTGGCCAATCAGAATGGAGAATCCAGTCTTACCATTTTCTAAGTGCACAGAATACTCAGATGCTGTACACACGCAAAAAGGACTGCAGGAAATCTTTGGAGCTTTTTGTTTCATTCTCCCTGGGAAACAGGGTGCCCCAGTTTCTAAACATTACTTGTCCAGATGGTTAGCAAACTGTATTACATTTTGTTGCAGGAAGTACAGTAGGGAACTTCTTGGTGTGGTTCGTGGTCATTCCACCAGAGGCATGGCCACCTCCGTTCTTTGTTTCTGGAATGTATCCACTGCAGAAATCTGTGCAGCTACTACCTGGAATACTGTCCATACCTTCACTAAACACTACGGTCCGGACACTGTCACTTTCGTAGACATGCTAGGTTTGGCCTAGCTGTACTACAAGGCCTACTTTCATAAGCCTACAAGCTCCAGCTCTCAGACTGTTAGCTTTGGTACTGCTTGGGACCCATTCCAAGGTGCGCCTGATGAAATAGATATCCTCAAAAAGACAGAACAGTTATGTACTTACTGTAACAGCAGATGTTCGAGAGAATCTCTTTCATCAGGCCATGCCATCCACCCTCCTTCCCCTTTTCTGGTCTATGATAACAGATTCGTGTGCTGCTATCACCATTACTACATTTTCCCACCCTCTACTTCATTTGGTATGTTGAGGACTTGGGCCTCTCCTAGTTTTCTAGAGGGAGATCCTCAGAGCTTGGTTTCGGTGAGAAACTGAGGCGAGGAGGGACACCATGTTTATCTATATGCTGATGCCTG
Source organism: Neoceratodus forsteri (assembly GCA_016271365.2). Lineage (NCBI taxonomy): Eukaryota > Metazoa > Chordata > Ceratodontiformes > Ceratodontidae > Neoceratodus > Neoceratodus forsteri. Next base: position 1,420,470,850 of record CM057450.1, read on the forward strand.
ATGTTGTCATGGGCAGCCACTGGTTGACTGCTTGCAAATGTTTCTGTGTGGTCCTAGAGCCTGGTGTCTATAAGTTTCAAAGGTGTGGCATGATGAAAGAGATTCTCTCAAAGATCTACTGTTACGTAAGTATGTAACTGTTCTGTCTCTATCATATCCCCCTCCTCCTCTCTTCCAGGGTGTACATACTGAGGTCCCTTTCTCTCTCCCTTGTAGGGCTTCTGATGCAGACCATGCACCATTTTAGTTCCCTTCTCTAGACTGCTTCCACTCTGTCTGTGTTCTTCTGGAGATGTGGTCTCCAGAACTGGACACATTACTCTAGGTAAGGTCTTACCAGCAATCTGTACAGGGCAACACCACCTTCCTCTTTCTGTTGGTAATGCCCTCCCTATGCACCCCTACATCCCACCAGCCCTTTCAACTCCCTTTTGTTTCATGGCCTGACCACCTTGAGGTCATCAGATATGAATACCCCAGGTCTCTTTTCCTGCTTGTTGGTACTCAGTACCTCTCTACCCATTTTCTACTCCATCCTAGGTTTCTGTGCCCCAAGTGCATTATTTTGCATTTTTTCACATTGAAACCCAGCTGCCATACCCTTGACCACTCCTCAAGTTTTCTCACGTCTCTGCTCATCCTTTCCACCACCACTCCCAGAGTGTCCACCCTATTGCAGATTTTGGTGTCATCCACAAAGAGGCAGATCTTCCTTCCAGCTGCTCTGCAATGTCACCTATAAATTCAGTAAAGAGGACTGGTCCCAGAAGTGGCACCCTGCTGGTCACCCGCCCTTCCTACGAGTGAACTCCATTTATCACTACCCTTTGCCAACCATCACTTAACTAATTTCTTACCCAGTTTATCACCTTTGGACCCACTCCTAAGCTACCCAGCTTGCTTACTTGCCTCCTATGTGGAGCGATTTTGAAAGCTTTACTGAAATCTAGGTAAGCAATGTCCACTGCTCCACTCTGATCTAGTTCCTGGCCACCTAGTCAAAGAAATCTATCAGATTGATTTGACATGACCTCAGTGCCCCATGAATCCATGCCGCCTGGTCTTGTAACCATTTGGATTCATGATCTGGAGCCAAATAACCTCCTGGCAATTTTGGACATCCTGATCATGGTATCAACTTGTGCCAGGGAGTTGGGAATGCCATGGAGGGCTGTAACAAACCCTTATGTTGGCCTTCAACTCTCACCCCTTGATGTCCCACCCCAGGTCACACTGGTTTGATGATGACCTTAGGCTATAGTAAATATGAGCAGGCGATTACACTGAAAAAGGCAGAATTCCTGTCATGGGTGATTGCTGAAGGAAAAATCAACGGATCAGCTCTTCAACACCATGAGCAGATTGTTAAATCTCTCTGTCTTCAGTTAGGAAGAGTTTTACAGCAGAAGAATGCAATTAGTTTATTCAAGTTTTACTTTGCAAGGTGTCCTCCATTAGAGCTGGTATCTACTTAGGCGGTCTGTCATGGTCGCAGCACCCTGTCACTGTGGACAGAGTTTGGGCCAATGTTGATGGAAGAGGTTTCCCAAAAGGTCTTGTGGCATTGCTGTATGTTGGATCCAGGGCCTCCCAGCCTTCTTTTAAGCTGCTGGTTGACTCTGCTTCAAAATGACTGAGATAATCAGGTGTTCACTTTAGGAGGGTGTTTTCTCACTAAACTGAAAAGGGCAGTGGTGAAACCCCTGCTGAAGAAAAGTCATCATTGGACCCTGAGGGTCTGGTAAATTACAGGCCTGTTTCGAGCTTCCCATTTTAAGGAAGGTAATTGAGAAGGTGGTAGTGCCACAGTTACAGGATCGCCTGGAATGTTACAAGATCTTTGAGACATTTCAGTTAGTGTGTACACCTTGGTATAGAACGGAGACCACCTTAGTCATAGTGTTCAGTGATCTTCTCCTGTTGAGGGACAGTGGTCAGTGTTTCATTTTGGCATTGCTGGATCTTTCTTCAGCATTTGACACAGTGGACCATGGGGTGCTGTTGGCGTATCTGAGGCACCACGTATGATTCCTTGATACGATGTTACCATTGTTTGAGTCCTACCCATCTGGAAGAGTACAGCAAATGGAGTTAGGTAGTAGCATCTCAAAGGCTGCTGCCATCTGCTATGGAGTGCCTCAGGGGTCAGTTGTGGCACATGTTATTTACCATGAACATACTGCCATTGGAGGAGGTCATCAGGTGGTATGGTATGGGTTTCACTGGTACGAGATGATAGCCAACCCCACTTGTCATGGGCACCTAATGGGGTCAGTGCAGTAGCTGTGTTAGTCGGGTGTCTGGCTGAAATCCAAGACTGGATGTCCTCAAGCTGGCACAAACTAAACTCTTCAAAAACTGGGGTGTTACTGGTGAAACCAGGCCAAGTTGAGGGCAGAGATGAATAGTGATAATGCCCTGTTGCCATCATTAAATGGTGCTACACTACAGACTGCAGATAACGAAAAAATCTGAGTGTTATTCTGGGCAGTGGATTGACTCTAGAATTTCAGGTGTGTCTGTTCTCTGTAGTGATGTTTACCACCTGCATACCACTCAAATTTAAACCTATCTGGGATAAAAGACAGTTTGAAAGTTCAAAATGCATCAGGCAGGCGTGTGCATTTTAACTAAATAAAATGTTTATTTTAAATATCTGAAAAAGCTGTTAGTGCCCTCTTATGGGTTGCATATGCCTTAATTTCATGTTGGAAAACCCATCTGGGACCCTCTGACTTGAAAATTCTGGTACATACATTTGTCACTGCCAACTCAGTCTAGACTAATTTAACAAATGCATTCAACACATTTAACCACTGCTCCTTCTCAGTCAACTAACTAAAATTGGTCTTTCTAGCGATACACTGAAATGGTTCAGAAGCTGTCTTGGAGATAGGTCCCAACGGGTGAAAATAGCTAATGTCACCTCCAATCAACAGGTCGTCAGGTCTGGAGTACCTCAGGCTCCAATACTGGGGCCACTCCTATTCAGTATCTTTCTGAACAACTTGCCATCAGCATGTCACCAACAGACCCTCCTTTATGCGATGGCCTTGATCATCTTTGCAAACCACATGGACACCAGCCTGCTTGAATGCGAGACTTCAACTTGGCTTCAAGGAAGTTGGGCAATGGGTTAGTACATATAAACTAGTACTAAACTATAAGAAAACAAAAGTTTTGTTGTTTTGTCCTCTTGCAATAAGTACAAGACTCATCCTCTTATCATCAAGAATAGCCTAGGAGCCCCTCTGAACAAATCCAGCACTTTAAGTACCTAGGTGTAACCCTTGACAGTCATTTCACCTACATACCTCACATCGAGAATGTTGCCAGAGTGGTCAGCATTAGGATTGGGCTCCTATGATACAGATGGTGTCTGACTCCAGAAGCTCTCAAGCTTATAATTTACAGCTCAGTCCTATCAGTCATTGATTATGGCTTGGTTCTATGCAGAGCTGCTACTGTTACCTTGCTCAGAAGGCTAACTGTTGCTCTGAACAAGGTGTGTAGACTTTACATGGGTGCTGCTCATCTTACTCACATATGTGAGCTTTATACGCATCTGTGTGGCTCCAGTTCAGTGGCAGGATCAAATACAAACATGCTTGCTTACTGAAAAAGCACTCCTTGGGCTCCTGCCTCTGGGGTTGGTAGCCTTCTGAACAAATCTCTCAAGACCCAACACTCACACTTCAACAGCTGAACACCTTCTAATTCCTAGATGCCATACTGCCCAATGACAGTGGATCTATATATGTATATAGGGCACCGCTCTGGTACAGTGGATTGCACCATGAATTAACCAACCTACCCAGTCTTGGACAGTACAAATATGTGTACGGCAGCATCTCACAACTGAAAGTCACCTGATTGTATCCCCTAATCCTAAGTATACTTGCCCACATCCCTGACTGCGCCTCCCAGCCGCACCTTAATTTCCACTTGAGTTATCCCAAGACAAGGCCTATGGCTACTCCCTTCCTGCCTTCCACTCCTCTCCCTCCGCACCTGTTTTTCCCTCTCTCACTACTCCTCCTGCCCTTTCCTCTCTCCTGCTCCTTTTTCCTTCCACCCACTCCTCACCTCCAACTTCTTCTCTTGCCCCCTTCTTCCCTTGCACCCCTCAGTAACTTTGACAAAGCCATTGGCTGCTACCTTTCTACCTATTATTCTTTAAAACTCTACTTCTACACTTCCTCCCCTACTGCACTAATATAACTTTCTCTCGAACTATTGATATTGACCATGACATATGATGTATTGCCAATGTTTACTAGAAATTCAATTGTTAGCTCCTCTTTAACTATTGCTGTTTACTGTGATGTATGATGTATTGCCAGTGTTTGCTAGAATCTCACTTATTTAGCTCCCCTTTGTATGTTTGTAACCCCCCACACTCTGACATGGAACTTTTGTACATGAGCTGTGTTTAGCTCAAAGGTACTCTGTAATCTGAGATTGAATAAGTAAAAATAAAAATAAATAAATGTCCATCAATCTTTTGTTGCCACTGTTTTTCAGGCATCTTCTTTCTTCCTGGACTTCCAGATCATGGGTTGTGCTCAAACAAGTCGAATCAAAATCACCAAAAGGAAAGGAGTCCCCAGCATCAGAGATTTTCCTTTGCCTGTGCTCTCTTGTAATCACAGCTGTGGACACAGCAGGATTTACTAGCTCTATGATTAACTTTGCAAATCCTGGAAAGTCATTTCCATAATCACAGGTACAGGTAACTTAGGTGCTACCAAGCTGGCCCACCAGTGCAGCTTGTGCTACCGCCTGCAGCCCTGATGACCTGTATTTGGGAGTGAGCATGGTATGTCAGAGGGTCAACTGGGGAGGTAGGATGAGCGTTCTATGGACAGCTCCCTTCCTCTGGCTGGGAGGGTTGTAGATCCCTGGCAAGTCATTAATACCCAGTGGAAGCTGGGTGTGCAACAACCGGGCCACTCTTCAGTGGGGTGGCATCGGCAGATGTCTGTAGGTCAGGTGTGGGAGCATGCCAACCCCACACTGATGTCATTGTATGTCTATGCCTCCAGGGAACCTACATAAAAACCTGGGCCAGCAGCACAGTGACACCCAGGGGCCTCTCCCGAATGATGCCCCTCACTGGGGCCTCAGATGGATCTCAGTCTCTCGCCCCTCCCCTCCAGGGGAGCCCTGTTACAGGGGCAAGTGTGGGCCTCCCAGTCCAGGGAGCCTGGGGGATGATGAGCGGGAGGTCTGGGCACTGAGAGGAGTAGATCCGCCCGTATCGGGAGCATAAAGAGAATAAAAAACTTAGGTGCAACTCCCACATATCATTTGGTGGGACACCTCATTAATGTTCAGAGTCAGTTGTGTGGTAGGATAGTATCATGTGATCCCTTGGATGCAGATGACCCCAGTATCTGGTCCTTTGGCACTGTTCTTCCCAGAACTTCAACATGCACCAGGGTCTGTCTGCTTCCCAAATCCCTTCGCAGTCTTATCTCCCACCTTGACATCTGTTAAATACTTGCCCAATTTGCTAAAGACAAAGCTGCTCTAGTGTTATCCTCTTTATTTTTATAGCAGTTTCTTGCAATATGGCCTGGTTTATTACAGTTATAGCAAGTAAAGTCTTTAGGTGCATATTTGTTACCTCCACCAGAGTTCTAATCTGACCTTGAGTTAAATTGGGAAAAAACAGGGTCTTACTGGTCCTTGTCTGTTACTTCACTGCTGCAGTGTCTGTCTGGCCATCTGCTAGTCTTCAGCCAAATAAATGGCTTTTCCCACTTTCTGTTCAGTGTTCTTTACCCAAAGTTGCACATCTGTAGGGAGGATATTGATGAATTGCTCCATTATGAATATGTTGATGATTTGTGGGACTGTTTTGCCCTCTGGTTGGAACCATTTAAAGAGGAGTTCTCTGAGTCAGGTGAAGGCTTGTCAAGGATTGTCACCTGAGTGGTACTCAGGAACCAGAATCTTTGCCTGTAGGTCTCTCCTGATATGTCATATCTTTTCAGGATTTCTTTTTTCACAAGGTCATAGTTTTCGGACTGCACAGTGTCCATATTGCAGTAGGCAAGTTGGGCTTTACCAGTCAGGTGAGGTACCAGCCTGATTGTCCATTGCTGCTTTGGCCACTGTCAGGCTGTGGCAACCTTTTCAAAAGTTGTCAGGTATGCTTCTATATCATCTGAGGACACAACTTTGTAAGTTTAATGTTTTTAAGTTGTTTTGCGTTTTGTTGCTCTGCTGGACTGTGCCAGATCCTCCAGCTTTGATAGTTTGCAAGGCATCCAGCCATTGCAACTCCTGTCACTGCATCTCTTCTCTTCCCTCCTGCTCCTGTTACTGCATCTCTTCTTTTCTCTGCTTCTCTGTCTCTGTTTATGATATAGCCCACCATTTGAAGAAGACAGACATGCTTTCAGTTTCTGTTCCTGCCTGTTCTTTCTTCCATCACAGGTTCCGGTGTACAGTCTCAGTTTGGACTTTTGTTTTCTGCTTCTACTTTTGCTGGCATTCTTCTAGTAATCACTCCTGAGTTTGTTGTTGCAGGATCCATAACATTACCCTCGCTTCCCTAGTACCAGTTCTAGTACCCATGCACAAAACTCGTGGCTTAGAGTATACATGGAGTAAATCCCACTTAGTCTAATGCTGTCTGTCATCAGGGCACAGGTCAGGAGGCATAGGAAAACCAGGAGAAGTTGTGAAATCTGTAAGTAGAGTTTTATTATCAATAACAGCAAAATAACAAATAAAATTGTGCAGGATAGCTCTTACAAACGCAGTACAAACAAAGAAAACAAAGTCTTTCATCTAAGGGTATCTCCGATTCTAAATTTCAATCTCTCTCTCTCTCTCTCACTCCAACAAAAGATTGCTCTATTTATATATAATGTATTTTCCTGGCAATTAACTTCTGCATCTTGAGCTTGTTAAACACATCCTGTTTCCTGACAGAATGTATCAGAACTTTGTCAGTTTCTTTCCTAGCAGGTGCAACAAAACAGAACATTATGTCCCAGAACGGATCTCCTGTTGATGACTGCAAATGAGCTTGTGGAGCTCAAACTGCATCTCAGGTTACCTCCTCCCCGAGTTTCAAATAGCCTTCTCCAGTCATTTCAACAATATAACTATGTACATTTTCAAACCAGAGAACCCAGTTTTACATAAAGATCCACATATATTTTATAACCACAGATAAGCAAGGTGGGAGAAAAGATAGAAACAGCAAGGAAGGCAGAGAGATAGCGGGAGGCGAGAATCGTGACACTGTCAAGTGATCAGTTCATAGGTCTCAGAAGAAAATTTGATGGAGAAAGAAAGGAGGATACAACAGATCCTTGCTTTTAACTCTTTCTGCATAACAAATGGGACAGGGTCTTAGTAAGCCCTGTCACACTGTAAAACCAAAAATGCCGCATTTGTTGCAAGACTCATAATAAGAGATTTTGGTAGGTTAAAACTTGTTTTATCTCATGGGAAGATATTTCATTATATTCCATTCTAAGTTTACTGAGTCATAATACTTTGCTTAGTTATCTGACCTCTTCAATTCCAACTACTGTGTATTAGTTTCCAGCTCCAGTAATTTGGCCAATTGTTTTTCAGTTTAGCAGTGGATGGTATAGCTCTACCCCTCACAAAGGCCTTCCATGTGTCCAAACAGTATCCCGTCTACTACCACGCTCTTATTAGGTGCCCAGAACCCTTTAATTTCAGGATGTTCACTTCTAATTAATAGACAATTCAGTATTTTATTTATTGTGTTTTGATGTGTTAGTAATTACTTTCTACTTTTATAGAGAATATTTGTGCAGTGAAACAAATGGGGTTTCACCCTTTTTCCCACCGCTAGTAAAAAGAATTCAATAGAGTTCTGGTATTGTAATATCTAAGGCTACCAACTACATAGGAGCCCAGTATATTCGGTGAGAAACTGAAAAGATTTTTATAGCTTTTGAAAGAAACTGATGCTTCTTTCAGTAAGAAACTTTGTCTTTTACACGATTGCAGTGTTGTGGTTCATCTGTATGATTTTACAATTTTTAAAACCTCCCTTTCCTTCTTCCCATGTAAAATCTGGTTAGGAAGAAAATATCACCAGCTAAATCTTAACAAAAGATCACAGGTTATGAAAATCACATATTTATATTAAAACTATAATATTTTAGTGTTAAAAGCTTTTTCTCTATGAAAATGTTTTTTCTGTAATGTATCTTGTATTATACTTTTAAATTGTAGTGATTCACCACTTGATCAGTGAAAAGCAGATTTTAAGTTCCCATTGAAATATATTCCCAGTCTTGCCAGTAAAGATTTTCTGACAATATAATACAAGGATTGCATTGTATTTTTTTTACTAGTACTGTGGTTGGCAAAATAAAAAGAAATCTTGAAAAAATAAGAAACAAATAAAAACAAACAAATGGATTACCAAGGCATCTAAAAGCCCCAAACCTTAATTCTTTAAAATATATGTCCTTCTTGAGCACATGCACATGCTCTTTAAGTCTAGGAACTTGGACAGTAGAACTGGATGCAGCTGCCAGATTTTATTCCTTTATTAATTTGCCCCTCCCACTAGATACAATCTCAGGAGCATGATATGATATCAAAATGGGCAGGTATGTGAATGCTGCACCTTTTCCCACCACTGCCTGTGTAATCTAGAGGCAGTGTGTGTGAGATGTGTGATTGGAGAATGGGAGAGAAAAGCAAAGTCCATTCTTGTGGGGTGAAGGGTTTCCAGACCTCACACAGATCCAGATCCCCTTTGTTGTTGCAGAACCTTCACTGCTTTGTGGGCTGATAGGGATGTGTAGATGAGGGTCAAGCACAGTGTCAAATATCATATTGAAATCTCCACCCCAGATAGTGCCCCTTGCATCTGACTGACTGTGTATATACATGTATTTATATGTATATGTAAGCAATGAGACACAGTGGAGTGTGTGCTAGACATGTCTAACACACAGCCAGGGGTGTAGTATGGCACAAGGCTGTAGGCTGAGTGCCTTCAGCCCCAGCCATGCACTAGAAGTGTCTAATGCACTCGCCTCAAGTTTCTTATTGTGCTTATGAGGGAAGGAAAGGAAAGGGGAAATTGTTTAGCCAAGAAAGGCACACTAAGCCAAAGCTTGTTTCCAGGTGTGACCTGGGAGCACAAACAAGTTAAGTGACTTGCTCAGGGTCACACAGTATGCAAGTTGGGCTGTGGGATTCAAACCCTGGTCTCTAGGTTTGCAGCTCAGTGCTCATAATCACTATGCTATACTGCCTCCTATACTGCCTATGAAGTGGGCACCTTAGCTGTTCATGTGTGAGGAAGTTAAAATACAAAGGACTAAACAGAAAAAGTTATATGTTTGTCTTTACTTGAAATAAAATAGTTCCTCTGCCTACATTATTGTACTGTATTTTTGGAGTTTGTCTAACGAATACCCCTCACCCTCAGCTAGTGATCAAACAGGAGTTCAGCATGTATGTAGTTCATGTGCATCACCAGGTAAGAAAAAGGTCCTGCTACCCATATGACACTTGGGAAATGCCAGACATCACCCAACAACTAACGCACCAAAATATGGCCAATGGAAAATCATGTACAAAATACCATAATCTGGGAAATGAGATCCCAGACCTGCAGGCAACAATGACAGGCGTTAAACTGGACATAGTAGCCATTAGCGAGACATGGTTCACCAGTAACCATACTTGGGAAACTTCAGTACCCGGCTATGTACTGTTCAGAAGAGGCTGAAGTGCAAAAAGGGGGTGAGGGAGTGTCCCTTATGTCAATGAAAATACCAAAGCTACAGAAATTCAGAATACACATAAGGAGCCAGAAGAACTGTGGGTCACCCTGGAAACAGGACAACCATACGAACTGGGGTTGTTCACAGGCCTCCAGACCAGGGGTAGGACATAGACACATTACTGTTAGAAGATATACAAGACATGACAACTAAAGAGGAGGTTCTGATAATGGAGACTTCAACATGCCAGATACAGATTGGTCAATACCAGCAGGAACATCCACCAGAACTAGACATTGTGGATTCCCTGCAGGGGAGGGCCTAAAACAACTGGTACAACAACCCACAGAGACAGGGCTATCCTAGATCTAGTACTGACTAACAGGGAATGGATCACAGATCTCCAGGTAGAAGGTCACGTGGGGCTAGTGACCATTACATGGTGTGGTTCAATTTGTCCACTAGAACTCAATCATCCCACTCCAAGGCAAAAATATGGTACTTCAGAGGGCTGACTTTGATAAGATGGCCAACAGAGTCAAGCTAGCCCTGGCAAGAAGAAATACAGGTGAGGGGGTACAGGCAAAGTAGGCAAGCATTAAGGATGCAGTACTTGAAGCAACATCCTATTGTGTTAGGGAGAAAAGCAACAGCAGAAGAAGAAGGAAACCACTTTGGTTCTCAAAACAGTAGCAGAAAAGGTCAGAGCCAAAAGGCTGGCCTTCAGGAAATATAAGGGAATGCAGCGGACGTAAGATAGGAGGTATACCAAACTTCCCTAAGGGAAGCAGTGAAGGCAGTAAGGCAGGAAAATGCCCAAACTGAGGAAACACTAGCATGAACAGTAAAATAATAGGACAAGACTTTCTATAGATACATTAGTGAAAGGAGAAAGTCCAGAGGGGCATTACTAAGATCAAAGGGGACAAGGGGAGTGTGTGGAGGAGGACCAAGGAAAAGCATCTATCTTAAATAAATACTTCTGCTCAGTATTTACTGGGGAGAAGGTAGGCAGAGCCCACAGCTCAGCACCATGGACACGGGGAGGAGGTGTGCACAAGTCCTTTCACAAAGAAAGGGTCCTACAAGAGGTTGCTAAGCTCAGGGTGGAGATTGCAATGGGACCTGATGGCATATATCCCAGGGTACTAAAGGAACTAAGGGTGGAACTAGCACAGCCATTATCAGAACTGTTTAATGAGTCTCTGAGCACATAAGAGGTCCCAGAAGACTGGAGAAGGGCTCATGTGATCCCACTCCACAAGAATGGTAGCAAGGAGGAGGCGGGAACTACAGACCAGTCAGTCTTACCTCAGTAGTGGACAAGATTATGGAGGCACTCCTTAGGAAAGGATAGTGCAACACCTGGAATCCATAGGAGCACAGGATCCATGACAGCATGGGTTTACAACAGGAAGGTCCTGTCAATTTAATCGCATAGATTTCTTTAACTGGGTAACCAGAGTGGTGGACCAAGGGGTGCAGTTGATGTTGGCTACCTTGACTTCAGCAAAGCTTTCGATACTGTTCCACGAGAAGATTGATTAATAAGTTGGGTAGGCTCAGGGTGGGTCAGAAGTTGGTCAACTGAGTAGCAAACTGATTGGCAGACAGAAAACGGAGACAGGTGGTAAATGGTATACAGTCAGAAGAGATGCAAGTCACAAGTGGGGTACCTCAGGGATCAGTCCTGGGGCCAGTCCTCTTCAATATCTTCATCAGTGACATTGCAGATGGACTTGAGGATAAGGTTTGTCTGTTTACAGATGACACAAGATCTGCAACAGAGTAGATGATCCAGATGGGGTGGGCAGAATGAGAAGAGATCTGGATAAACTGGCAAAATGGTTGGAAGAGTGACAACTGGGTTTCGCAAGAAGTGCAAAGATCATGCACATAGGGAAGAGAAACCCTGAAGCCACCTATGGGTTGGGAGGGAGTTGCTGGCAATCACAAGGGAAGAAAGAGACTTGGGCATCATTATCACAGATAACCTGAAATCATCCAAGCAGACCACTAATACAGTAGGTAAGGCTAGAGGGATGTTAGGGTGTATTAGTAGGGGTATCACAAGTCGTAAGAAGGAGTAATAATCCTCTTACCAAGACACTGGTTAGTCCCCATCTGGAGTACAGCATGCAGTACTGAGGCTGCACCTGCACAAGGACATTAACAAAAGGGCAGTGCAGAGAAGAAGCCAGCAAAATGGTGCATGGACTGCATCAGAAAACATATGAGGACAGATTAACGGAGCTCAATATGTATACCCTAGAGTAAAGGAGGGACAGAGGTAATATGATCGAAACATTCAAATATCTTAAGGGCATTAACAAGGTGAAAGAGTCTGATATGTTTCAATATAAGAAAAATAGCAGGACAAAGAGGACACAGTAATGAGATTAGATAGAGGCCGATTAAGGGTAATGTGAGAAGTTCTTTTCACAGAAAGGTGGTGGATGCATGGAATGGCCTACCTTAGGAAGTGGTGGATATGAATACAGTGTAGGCTCAAACAGGCATGGATAGGCATAAGGGAGTAATACAAATGAGTATGACTAGATAGGCCATTGACAGCCTAAAGGCCCATGGCACATTCATAAGGTAGAAAAAATGGGCAGACTGGATGGGTCCTGCAGTCCTTATCTGTTGTCATCTTCTGTGTTTCTATGTTTCTATCCGTAGTTGCAGGTTTCAAGTGGTTGCTATGGCACTACCTCCTCTGCCCCCAAACACGCGCTTCTATCACATTTTGAAAATGCAGTCTGAGATGGCAGTAAAATGCCTTTTATGTTTTATTTATTTATTACTCTGTTGTACTTGTGTGGTTGGTAGCACGGTGCAGAGATGCTGTCGCTGTGTGTAGCACTCAGAGGAAATGCGGAAGTATGGAGCAGCAGTCTCGACAGCATTTCATAAATGACTGCGAGAGAGTCGGAATTGTGCTCAAAGAAATGATACAGGTTAGAGACTGCCAAAGTAGTGGGTGGGAGAGAAAGATGGGGGCAGCACTGGGTTGGAGAATGAACAAGCAAGCGGGCGGACGGGCAGATGGCGACAGGTGAGAGACATAATCGCAGCTAAAAACTGAAAACTGGTTCAAAAATCAAATCAGAGATATGAATCCTTTTTAAAAGTGGTAATGAATGAATAATGTTTCTTTTTTTAATCTCTTTTTCCCTGCAGTTTGCAGTCTGGGGTGCCTCTCTCAGGCATCCTGCCTGAAATCCACCTACCTGTGCCTCCTCTCTCCCTCCTCCTCTGTCCGATTAGCACCCCGGCTTAACTCCTCCGGGGTGGGGCCTCCTCTTTGAGCGCACTTTTTAGACAGACTCGACATAGGAGAGGACCGGGTGGAGAAACCTGGAAGGCCAGGCAGGATGGACTCGGCCTTGGGCATGGGGCAGGTGGTGTCATCTACCCCTCAGACCAGGCTTTTCCTTGTTCTGTAGACCCTCCCCTCCCATGCGTGTGCCGTCCCCGATGCAAGGCATCACGGCAGCCCTGCCTACATCAGCGTGTGCGGATTACGTGCTGCTGAGCATGCTGCAGCGCTCTGGTCTCCACCAGGAGCCACTGGCACACCAGGCAATCCCTGACCTCCCCGGGAGGAGAGCAGCCATCAGGCGCTCAATCCTTGTCTGCCCCTGCCGACCCCCAGTGCCCGAGGCTCACTACGGACCGGTCGCTGCACAGCGCGAGGTGTTGGCCCAGCAACTCAACCCTCAGCGCCACCGGCTGGCAATTATGTTGTTTTGAAGGGAATGACACTGTGAAGCACCATGTCTGATGTTTTTGTGGTACATTTGAATGAAATTAAACAAACAAAATGGCTTTCATTAACATTCTAAAAGTTTATGATGTTCCAAACATGCATTCATTTTTTTTTGGAGTGTGTCCTGGCTGCCCTTTGATTTTAACCATTCACTAGACACTTTTGTAGCGCATGGCTATTAACCAATCAGAGGGTAGAAATCTTAAGCCCACTTCATAAATTATACACGTATGAGTGCACTATATACTGATGAGGCATTATGGAGCTGGCCTTGTACTAGGATCCATCTACAGACTCATCACATTCTATCTGGTGGGCTGTAAAGGGCAAATTTTTATGTCACAAAATAGCAACAGCCCTGGCATGTGAGGCAAAGGAGGAATGGAAGGACTGACTCACCCATCCTCTTTGAGTTCTTGATGTTCTGTGTTATTAAGATTCATTTTCTGTATGTAGACAATGTCAACATTTTTTTCGTATATAATCAAATGCTTTTTCTTTTTTATTGTGTGGTTCAGTGCCTTCACACTCCATGTCAAAGGGTGGTAACCTTAGCATACTTAAAATTTACCATCAGCACACCAGGCTGTCTCTCATATACCCAAGCTCTAATGCCAGCCCTCTGTAGGTCTTGGCTCCTTGCAGCAAATGCTCTTTAGTTAGACACATAAACACTGATTCAGTTCCCTGAACAAATAAGCACTTAGAACAGTGTAAATTGCACTGTGCAACATGCACAGACAATTATATAACTAGAACAGTAAAATACTTTTTTATAGAGGTTTTTATCCTCCCATGTCTGGGGAGGCTGCCTCAGGCCAACCCCTTGCCCCTCCAGGCCAGCTCACATCCCCACTGTGCACCTGGTCATATTCTTCCCCATAAGTTCCCTCTCATGGCAGGGCCAAGGGGTGGGGCCATCCTCTCCCCAGTACATCAAGTCTGAGGTGGACAGGTTTCTCACCAGGCGGTGGCGTGGGCATGGAGATGGCAGCTGGGCTTCATGAAGCCCCCGACATCAATTTTGCTCCTGTTTTCTCCCATCCCTCCCTCCTGCATAGGATTTGCACCTGGAGGCATGCCCCATCCCACTATCCCTGCAGGTCCCTCCCATACTTTGCTTCCTGACCCACTCTACCCCAGGCCTCCACCTGGGGGAAGCCGAGCTGGGAAAACAAGCCACCCTTTTCCCGAGAGAGGAGAGGACAGAGAGCAATCCTTCAGATGCTCAATCCTCTCCCTCCCAGCCGACCCCTGGTGACCGAATCTGTTCCCAAACCCGGGTCGCTGAGTGTGGTAGGAGGTAAGGCACTTTGCAGCACCTCAGCCCTCTAAGCCACTGGGCCAACCCCAGTACTTTAAAAGAGTGTAAAAGGGCAGTCTGGAGAGTACTCCTAACCATGAACATACAAAATTGCCAGCAGATACAGGCCATTTGGTCTGCCTTGTCTGCTCAAGTGTGCAGCAGCATCTATTAGACTGCAGCTGCTCCCCCTGCATTACCTCTAGCTCAGTGCCCCCACTTCTGACTTCACCTCTCCCATCCTCTCCCCAGGTTTGACCTCCCTTGACCCTATCCCACCCTCTCTTGAAGCTGCCCACCATCTGCAATGCTACCACTTCTTGTGGTAGCGCATTCCAGCCAGCCACCACCCTCTCCGTGAAATAATACCTCCTCATCACTCTCTTGAACTTTCCTCCTGTAACTTCAAACTTTATCCTTTTGTAACCCCTAGGTTGCACTATCCAAGGGCTACTACCCTGCCTGCTTGGCTAGTAGCAAGTTAAGGGGCCTGGGTAATGAAATGGGTGCCTCCACCCAGGCGTCAGGGTTGTTAGTGGTCAAGTTAACCTGGGCACAGCCTTCCGGGACACTGTAACCTCCTCTTCCTTCTAGTAGCCTGAACAATATACAATGACCCTTATTCAGCAGGCAATTGCCCATACTGTTTGCACTTACCACCAGGGCTGGTTCCTCTAGCTTGACCCTGGGGACCCCTTAAAACAAGGTTAAGCACAGCAAATAGCAACAGTACAATACTTTTGGCACAAACTGGAACCACAGTCAGGTTAAATGCAAACAAAGTAAATATGATTTATTCAGGGACTTGAACAAGGAAGGCGTAATCAGGTTGATTTGCTTAAAAGCTATAATAATCAGACAGTTATGCATGTAGTTCAGAGTCCCTACACGAGTCACGCACTCTGGGTACCCAGGTAAGAAAATGGTGGAGGCTAGACAGGAGCGTTGGGGCCCTGTGATGGAAGAAAGCAACATGGAGTGCCCAGAAGCAGGGCCCACATGAATCACCGAGCGTCATTCCTGTTCAAGGCGTTGAGCAGGGGCTGATCCCAGGCTGGTGTTTCATCGATGACTTTCTCGCGTAGCAGGTATTCTGGCTGGGCCAGTGTAGCAGGGCCCAGGCAAACAGAAATGGATCAGATTCAGTCCATGGAGCTGGATACAGCCTCCAGCAAGCAAAACACAGTTCAGACACACAGTGGGGAACCAAATCACGACCCACTATAAGCACACAGCACATTCACATGTAAGGAAATTCCACTGTACCAGGCAAATGGCTCTCCGGTCCAATTACAGAGTCTCTGCACAATCCAGGAGTTCAGAGGTAGCTGGAAGTCCTGACAGGCCGATTGCATTCAGCAAATCTTCGGTCTTCTTCAGGTTAAAGCCTGGTCACAATTCAGTGGCTTAATTCGCCTCCAAATTTGGATTCAGTCCGAAAAAAGCACAAGTTCCCTTTCAGGAACAGCAGGCAGGCATGCAGGCCAAAATCAGGACTTTCCACAGTTCTCTCACTCGAATCCACTATGGATTGCTGCTCGAACTATCTCGAGCTGTTACTTCTTCACTACCCAACTCAGATCTAACTGAAACTGCAAGCAGTGTGGGACTTTCCCAAGATCCAAAAGGTTCGGTTGGCTGATCTGTCTGTCAGTCACAACAAGGGCTCCCCTCCAGGTTATTTTAGCGCAAAAGCCCAAAACTACAATTCCTACAAGTTTGGCCCCACCAAGCCCCTGTAGGCAGGCTCCATTTTAGAGTCCCAAATGTACTGATTGGCCCATTCTGCAGTCCAGGACCAAGATGATGGAAACAAACAGAACTGTCCATGCTGCAAAGAATGCAGGTTAGAACAAACTGCAATATTATTACTACTCTAATAATTGATCAGCAAACAAGTACATCTTCTAACAGAGCTCCATCTCAGATTAATTATGACTGCAATCCAGGCAGCTCTTAAAGAGACAGCACAGAGGCTATACAGGCACTCTCTGGCAATACATTTAAACTGCTACAATGCAGAACACCAGCCTGGCAGTGAGCATTTAGGCAAGCTCAAGGAAGATTTTTCGAACCCCATTTGTAGGGGGTTACACTTTTAACAAACAAGCCCCTTCTTAATTAACTTTATTTATGCCCTTTAGGTACTTGAAGGTCTCAATCATGTCCCTCTCTCCCTTCTATCTTCTAGGGTGTACATGTTGAGCTCCCTCAGTCTCTCTTCATATGGCCTGTCCCCATCCCCAGATCATTTTTGTCATCCTCGCTGGACCCCTCCAGTAGCCTGATGTCCTTTTTCAAAGTGGGCACCAAAACTGCACACAGTACTGCAAGTCTGGCCTCACCAAGACCTGTACAGAGGCAAAATTACTTCCTCCCTCCTAGAGGTGATTCCCTGGCTATGCATCCTAGCATTCTGTTAGCCTTTGCTGCTGCCTTCCTGCACTGTGACGAGTGTTTCATGTCTCCTGTCACCAGCACTTCCAGATCTTTCTCCCCTGCTGAAGTGGCTGTCTGCACTCCTCCCAACCGGTAGCTGTACCATGGGTTTTGCCCCAAGCACTTGCATTTTGGACATTGAACCCCAGCCCATATGGCTGACCAGCACTCAAAGATGGCCAAATTCTCTTGCAGAATCTTACCCTTTCCTCACTATCTACCTCAGCACTGATCTTAGTGTCATCTGTAAAGAGGTTGATCTTGCTCCTTTCTCATTTGATATGTCAGCTATGAATATGTTGAATACAACCAGTCCTAGCAACGGCCCCAATGACAGGACCCTGCTGGTTACTTCCTTGGGTGCAGAGTTCCCACCAACTATCACCCTCTACTGCCTGCCCTGTAATCAGTTCTTGATCCACCTAACCAGCTTCCTCCTGCTCCCAGGCAATCTAACTTAACTAAACCTAACTGCCATCAGACACTGTGCAATCTAGGAGTCTGCAACTAGAACAAAAACTTTGACTCCAAGACCAAGCCTGTAAATAGAATTACAGGCTAAACTGGTTCAAGGACTGTAGGTTTTTATAATTTAAACTGCCTCAGGATTGTGAGGCGTGATAGACTACACTTTCTGCTACAGCCAGGTTTATTTATTATTTATTTGTTTAGCTTTTGTTATCCAGGTAGGTACACTAGACAAGACAATTGTCTATTTTCAGAGTACGACAGGAGAATACAGGAATAATAGATTTAGGTACATACAACGACATTGTACAAATTA
The DNA here is from genome assembly GCA_016271365.2 of Neoceratodus forsteri. Lineage (NCBI taxonomy): Eukaryota > Metazoa > Chordata > Ceratodontiformes > Ceratodontidae > Neoceratodus > Neoceratodus forsteri. Next base: position 1,420,488,891 of record CM057450.1, read on the forward strand.
GACATGTTACAGTTCATGTGAGGATACAGATTCAACACAGCATACGAAACATGGTAAGGCATAGATTATACAGTATTAACATAACAAAATAAACACCTTGTGGAGATAAGAGCAGTAATGTTACAGATTCAACACAGCTGCATTAGCATGGTAAGGCATAGATTATACAGTATTAACATAACAACATAAACACCTTATGGAAACCAAGAGCAGTTCCAGGGGCACAGTATTGAAATCCTTCAGATGTGACACTATATACAGCTTAGCAACCTCTTGAGTCTGGTCTTTTGTCCAGGAGTAGCTCCAGAGCAGAGGGTGCTGTGATAGATCAATTCAGGCGGTTTGGGGCAGCCACAGGCTGAGGCAAGTTTGAGATGGTTCGTTAGGGAGGAATGGAGACACATCTGTGAGTGCGCGGCACGGACCTGGGTAGGGAAGGAGTTCCACAGTCTGGGAGCGAATGTAGCAAAGTTCCGCCCACCCATTTGAGTCTGTGTAGCCGGTGTCTTGAGGAGGGCCTGTCCCTGGGACCTGAGGGAGTAGGAGGAGGAGATGGACAGGACAAGAAATTCCACAAGCCCTGGAGAGGTGCCAGTGCCAAGGACCTTTCGGTGGAAGCACCCTAAGGCCAAAGTCTATGTAGGTTAGGGTGAGAGCCAATTTAGCCTGCTATAGAGGTCGAATGGTGATCGAGCCAGGGGGCAGCCAGGCGGCGGCAGACATTATTGTAGGCAGGACCACCTAGTGAGGTGGACTTTGGATAAGTGGGCAAACAAGAGGAGCCCATAGCAGAGCGAGGGTAGGAGCACCCCTCTGGCAAGTGCAATCCGAGCTGCCAGAGTAAGATTACTTTTTGCTCTGTATGCCAGACCCAGTTTGCAGTTTACAATCTTGCAAGTATTCTGAATGTGGGCCAAGGTCAAGCTGCGGGTCCAGTGTCACCCCAAGGTATTTAAAGTTGTCAGTAACTGGGATCTTGACCCTGTTGACACCAAAACACATAGTGGAGTAGGGGAGCCTTAATCTTGGCCTGAGACCCAAAGAGCATGGCCTGGGTTTTCCTGAGATTTAGAACCAACTTATGTGACAATATCCAGGACTGGATGTTCCTCAAGTCCTCGCTCAGGTGGTGATTTATGACCCCTATCTCAGAGGAGTGCGTCAGGATGACCAGGTCATCTGCATAAAGGATAGATTTGCAGTAGATAGCAGCAGCTGGGAGTTTGTTCACGAATATGGAGCAAAGCAGGGGCCCCAAGGCGAGCCTTGTGGGACACCTATGGTAACAGGGATAGTGTCCGAGAACGCCTTCCCATACTTAACAAGTTGCTGTCTGCTGCTTAGATAGTTGGAAAACCAGTTGAGCACCTCAGGTGATAGACCATAGCTGAGCTGGGTGGAAAGCATGGTGTGATCAACAAGATCAGTGGCCTTAGAGAGAGATCTATAAAGATGGCTCCAGAGAGTTTGCCTTGGTCCATAACTGCTCTGCTCTGATCCAAGATGAGACCGTGACAAGGGCAGAAGTTGTGCTGTGCCCTTTCCTAAAGCCATGCTGCTCAGGGCACAACAGGTCATGAGACTGCAAGTACTCGAGTTGCCCTGCCACGACCTTCTCGAGAAGTTTGCTGCCCGCTAACAGTATGGATACTGTACGTAGTTTTCTATGAGTTTGGGGTTTCCATGTTTAAGTATTGGGACCACCCTGGCAACTTTCCATACTTCTGGAATGACACCTGATGACAGGGACAGATTGAAGATATGGTTACTGTGGGGGCAATCTCACTGGCACCAAGACTCAGAAGTTTCGGCTCCAATCCATCATGCCCAGCACTGAGAAGTGGGAGAGACCAAGAGCAGTCTCGTAACTCTTGCACCCCACCACCCTAAAAAGAAGGGGCGGTAAGATGAGGATGGTGCGGCCCATTTTTTCACTCCTCCCCCATGGGGAGTGACGAGGTAAAGGTAGATAGGTCCGGAAGTATTGGTTGAATCCATTTGCGATGGTCAGGAGTTGTTGCAACTGGCACCATCGATGATCATATCCAGGTCTCACCGCCGGGTCCCACTGGCTATATTCTTAATGTTTCTCCAGAACCTCCAGGGTCCCTAGCTGTGCACAGCAGCACAGATTTGCAAAATTCCCTTTGGCTGCCCTAATAGCCTTCTTGCACTGATTTCTGAGCATCCTGTACTGCAGAAATATGGCCTGTTCTGTTATGGGCCTTGAATCTTGCCCAGCACTTATCTCTGTATTTCATAAGGGCTAGCAGACTGCCCTGCAGCCACTTTGTCGCCGAGCCCCTGACCCTCCATCTGATGAGGGGCATGTTTATCCTGCAGCACCCTGAATGCAGTGAGGAAGTGATTGGCTGCTGATGAGAGTCCTGGCTCCATACTGCTGACCAGTCAGTGTGCTGGAGATCAGCATGGTAGGAGCCAAGATCAAACCTTGAGTAGTCTCGGACCTGGATAATTTTATGTGGGATTTTCAGAGAAGGAATCTTCCATACCCGTGACACGGGGAGTAGTCTGAGATGGAGTCAGAGAGGATGCCCGATGAGCTGATTCTCTCTGGTCGATTTGTCATGACCCAGTCCAGGAGAGAGCTCCCTCCACCATTGGGTGGGCATCTAGTAGGCTCTTTAATCAGTTGCGACAGGAGAGACCAGCAAGGAGTGGTTCATATACTTTGGAGTTGCAACAAAGCCAGTTTAGGTTGAGATCACCTAGAATAATAAGTTCATTATGTCGGGTCACAGCACCTACAGTATCCAGGAGGATGGACAGCCCCTCCAGGCCCCCTTGGGGATTGTGGGTGAATACAACATGTATCTTTTGGTCATCCTGAGCAACAGCACCGTGTGCAGGAACTCACAAGGGGACTGCACAGGTTGTGGACAGGTAGCACCGACAAGTTAAAAGATTAGCTTTATAATAGACCAAGATGCCCCCCCCTCTTTTCCTGGGCGTCCAAGCCTGAGGAGGTCATAGCCGGGAGGCTCACGGGAGTTTGGTATTGGTGGGTTTAAGCCAGGTTTCTGTTATTCCTGGGATGTCAGGGGTGTGGAGGTGACCTAAGCCAGTAGTTCCGCCAGGTTGGGCAGGATGCTATGAATATTGAGAGGGCTGTTTTCAGCCCTTTGACCGCCATTCCGCCCACAGCAGCAGGGGCCATTTGGCAAGGCGGGCCAGGGTTTAGCTCGATGTCACCTGATAGTGCTAGGGTCCCCAGGAGTAGCTATAGGTGATGTTTTAGGAAGGGGAGCCATCCCTGGTGCACACCCTGCGGCCATATCTCTGATCAGATGTATGTGGCACCAAAAGCACCTCAGGTCAAGACTGCAGAGAACCCAGGAGGGGTCTGCCTTCCGCTAATAGGTTGGAGAATGTGAAATCAGTTTCCGCCAGTGAGGAGCAAGTGCCCCATGGTTCACCGCTCTAGGGACATCTGCACCAATATACCAGTGGATGCCAAGGACAGTGAGGATACCACAGGCTAGTGTGCACACGAGTGGATCAGCGGTGATTCGCTTAAATAGGTACTGTGGGTTCCCCATGTTCATACCAGTGGTAGACTGACCGAGAGGAATGGTCCAGAAATCAGTGCTGGTCACTGGCCCCAACTCCGTGGCCAGTGGTGATTCCACACCACTACCAGACACCTGATACCACCCTGTTTTTCGCAGTACCTACCTATTATTACCACCTATCTATTCTCACGCAACAGTTCAGAGCTCATACCTCCAAGAGTACCAAACTAAGCCCCTAAGTTAGTGAGCACCCATGTTGTGTTGGTAGGCAGGTCACCTGTAACAGATTGGGGATTATAAAACAGTACAGTTCACAGGGATACTAATGCTGTTAGAGTAGTCAAATATATAAGCCAGTGGACCCTCGCCCCACTAGATATAGGTGAATGTATGCCAGCCCCTCAGCAAACTGTACAGCCCTCTTAAAACAAAGATATATCTTACACCAAATGAACTGCTTTAAATATTGTGTATTCTCTGCTACTAGTTAATGGTTGTAACCAGGGTACAGGTTAAAAACCATCATATCTGAGCTGCCTTTATTTCATTATGGAGTCCTGCAAAGCACCAGGGAAGGACATCAGATCAAAAACTCAAGTGTAAGTATCATGCTAGACTCCACATCCTGTTGGCGAGATATCTACTATAATTCCTATGACAAAGCATCCACTCTGCATAGAAGCCCAGGTTGCACCTCATACCTCCTCATACAATGTAAAGCAAAGAGGTCCTCAGAGAGAGGTCTACTTCTGGATAATCCAGATCTTAGAACACCTCCTCATCTTGGTCCTCAAACGATCTACACACACTCTGCATCGAGAAGGCTCTTGCCCCACCCCAGAACTAGGACCATGAAGTTGGCTTCTTTCTTCAAAATGCACTTAGTGCAGTGAGCCTCCTTACATCATCTGGACAAGCAGAATGCCAACAAGAGGAAAAGACCATGCAAGGTGCCTTTTCAAACCCTCAGACATCTGCCCAGTTTGGCATGCCTTGCCCTCAGAAGATATCCAGTCACAGAGGTTCATTCCCTGCCTCTTTTCAATAATGAGAATGGGAATCAGATGTAGAAAGTGGGAACAGAATTCCTTGGATGAGGAGCTTAAGGACCATGCATCGGACAGACATTTTCCTTGGGACAAACTCGCTACTCTAATGGAGCAAACCTGCATCACATTACACCTGGAAGATGACCAGCAACATACCTCCAACAGCAAAGTGGACCTGCTAAACAATGCCAGAAGAGGGACAATGCTTCATGGTATGTAACATGGCAAAGAAATTATAGCACAGGAATGGCTGACACAAATGGCAAGGCTGTGTGATTAGCCAGGCTATACAAGGTACATGATGAAAAATCCTGGGACATTAGCCCAGAGGTGGTCATTCTCATTTTGGCTTCTATAAAGAAAATTACCATGCCGGTGCCTGGGGCAGCTATCAATGACCCACTCAGCCACAAGTTGGACTCCATTATGAAGACCCCATATAAAGCATCTGGCATAGTCATATGAGTGACCTTAGCATCAGCTTATATCTCCAGAGCTATGCCTATTGACTCACAGATGTATCCTTTGATCTGCCCACAAACTCAGGGTTTCTGTTCAAATTGACTCCCTAAGGAAGGGTCCTGTTATAGACCTAAGCGCTTGGATTAAAGTGCTACACTTTTCTTTTATACTACAATAAACTATGGCATTTCAGTTATAATTTTCTAAGTCTTGGTCATTTTCTGCTACAAGTGAGTGCAGTTTTCTGTTCTTCTGCTCCAGTGTGCCTCCTGACCTTGGGTGCTGGCTTCCTAGCAATGTATCCTATGATATCCTGGGAACTGCCGCAAGCAATGCCTACACTCTGATTGTCAGATGGGTGAACTGACTTCAACCATGTATATCTGACAACTCAGAAGCATCCCCACTAAACATACTTTTGGAAGGAGACCTGCTTTGTGGAGTAGAGCTGGAAATCCTCATCAAGCATGTCTCTGACTCTAAGCTACAGTAACTATGCCCCAAGACAAAAAAAAACAGCAGAGTGGCATTTCCTTTGTGGCGCAAGAAGCAGTGTCGTCCAGGAAGACATACCAGTTTTGTCAAGGAAGGCTGCAAAATTCCTACAACCACGGCTCCTTTTGTCCCAACAGAGGAGACAGGGCAGAGGTAACCATAGAGACAACTGAGAATGCAATTACAGTCAGTCTTAATGAAATCAGGGCCTGCCTCTGGTCTGCCATCCCATCTCGGGGCAAGATTGCTGCAGTCTGACTACTATGGACCAATGGGTGTTAAAAATATTACTCCATCGAGTTTCTACACCTTCAAACCAACACTTTTCCTTCAGTCCCCAGTGTCTCAGAACTTCACCAAATAATGGAAAAATGCAGGAAGCAATACATAATCTCATGGTTAACAGAGCCATTCTGCGGTTCTAACGTTGCAACAGGGGTTGAGTGTATACTCCACATCTTTTCATTGCTCCAGAGAAGACAGGAGGATTCTGAGTTGTACTGAATTTGAAGTGCTTCAACAAACAGTTCAAGGGCCTCACTTCAGGAAGGAAACCATATACTCTAAGATGGCTGAAATTTTACCATGGGATTTTCGGCATCACTGGGTCAGAAGGATGCATATTTGCATATCCCCATTCAACTGTCACACTGCCAGAACCTTAAATTTTGTGTCAAAGATATGCTCTATCAGTACACATCCTTGCCATTTGTACTGTCTTCGCGCCTTGAGTATTCTTGAAAGTACTGTCAGTGCTGGCAGCACAGCTAAGGGAGGAAGGATTTCATGTTCATCACTGACTGGATGACTTATGATGGGATGGACAATAGTGGCAGCAGTACAGAATGCTATGACTTCATAGCTGGATAATCAACTATGAGAAGAGCCCACTGCAGCAGTCTCTGTACCTGCAGCATCTAGGGTTTTTTTTGACACAACAAGCAACTAGTGCAGCTCTGGTCCTGGACAGAGTCTCTCCCAGAAAAGGGCATGTGGGAGACTTAAGAAGAATATCCTGCAGAAACAGCCAAAGGCATTCTTCCCATATTTGGTCTTATGGTGGCAAACATCGACTTAATACAGTGGGAGGCTATGCTCTCATCCACTGCAGCTGCTAAAACATCACTCATGGAACCTTTAAATTGGGTTTCTTGGTCAAGACTCAGCCAACCCTGGAAGTAAAGATCTCTCTCGCCTGGTGTGTGCAACATCAGAACCTATCCAAGAGAGTCTCTCTAAAGGATGTTCAAGTAACCACTCTGACAATGAATGCCGGTCTCACAAGATGAACTGCAGTGCTCAGCACAGCCTCAATGCAGGGCACCTGGAGCCAGCTAGAGAGGAAGGTACCAATCAGCATACTTGAGATGAGTGGTATTCAGAACAATGCCATCATTCAGGAACAAGAGTTGGAACAAGCATGTACTATTGCAATTGGGTAACACAACAATGGTAAGGCAAGGCAATTTTATTTATACAGTGCCTAATCCCTGGGGCTCTGTACCTTACATTAAAAACAGGTAGGATCAAGCTGGCACAGTGGCACAGAGGGCTGAGAGCATCTCTGCCTTACCTCGTGCCATGCTGATGACCCAGGTTCAGGAATGACCTCGGGTCAGCCGGGAGCCGGCATGGGGGTGGGGTGGGGCAGGATTGAGCTGCCTAGTGGCAGCTCTCCTCTCCTGGAGAAGGAGGGTCACCATCACTAGTACCGCTGCAACTGGGTGGAGGCCGGTGATGGTGCAGGTGGGTAGACAGATGACTGGTAGGGTGGGGTGTCCCACAGAGTGTGGTGTGCGTGTATCTCTACAAGTGCAGCTCGCGCCAAGGATGTGTGGTGGTGTGCGTGGAAAAATGGGGAACAAAAATGGATAAAAAAGATACAAAAACAGGTAAGGTCAATACAACACACATATTATAAAACATATGCAAAGCAACAAAAGTATAAAACACTAAATAAATCTCAGCATAGTTAAAGTATCTTCATGTAATTAGTGCAGGTCAGTCACCTTTGTTGGGTAAGGCCCTACAAAACAAATGAGCTTTAGCCCTTTTTAAATGACTCAGCTGTCAGGGCCTCCTGACAGCAGCTGGAAAAAGTGTTCCACAGGGCTGACTCAGCAACACTAAAGGCACGGTCACCAAATGTTTTGAATCTGACCCTGGGAACATCAAGGAGGCCCTGAGTTGAGGAGCAGAGGAATGGACCAAGGTGGCAGGTGTAAGGAGATCAGCCAGACAGCCCAGGCCCAGCCCATATAGGGGCTGGTAGGTGAGCAAGCCCACCTTGAAGAGGATCCTCCACCTGACAAGCAGCCAGTGCTGAGCCCACAGGACTGGGGTCACATGACTGGACCTTGCCAGGCCGTCAGCAACTGAGTTGCTGCGTTCTGCACCAGCTGCAGCCAGTGGGGTCCCTCTAGTGACTCCAAAGTATAGAGCATTGCAATAATTAAGCCTTGAAGTAACAAAGGCATGCACCAGTAACATCAGGTCAGGTGGAACTAGGGCTTAATCCTGGCACTATTTCTCAAGTGGTAAAACACTTATGACCACAGATGACACCTGAGCTTCAAATGTCAGTCTGCTATCCAGGATAATGCCAAGATTCTGCAGCCTAAGGAAGCCATCAATGGAGCGGGTCCCAAAACAATCTTGTACCCACTCCAGAAGCACTCCCATCATGCCTGCAACCTGGCTTAATCACCAGTATCTCCGTCTTGTCCGGGTTCAGTTGCAACCAGCTGGAGGACATCCAGTCATTGATCTCGGCCAGGTAGTTGTTAATCACTCCCACGGCATCATGTGTTCCAGAGGCAGAAGACAAATACAGTTGGGTACCATCTGCATAGCAGTGAACCCCCCACTGTAATGCTGAATGAGCTTTCTAAGTGCAGCATGTATACCACAAATAACTTTGGTGACAAGATCGAACCCTAGGGTACTCCACATGACAGGGGCTTCAGGAGGAGGAGGAGAAATTCCCCATCACCACCTGCTACTCCCTGCCAGAGAGTAGGACTCAAATTGGTTGATGACAGTACTGGCGAGTCCACAGTACTCCCGAAGGCGATCAAGGTAGCCTTTATCAGGAAGCAAGGAGGAACAAAAGAAAGGCATTGTGATTGGAATGAACCTACTTTACCTACCAGCAATCTATCTTGCAGGATTCTGAACATGCAGGCTGACTGGCTCATTTGTGAGATCCTCCATCTGGAGGATTGGTAGCTCAATCAGGCAGCCTTCAACATGATCTGTCAGAGGTGGGGCACTCAACTCCTGGACCTGGTTGCCACCAAGGCAAATGCAAGACCCCAAACATTTCTGCCATTTTAAGAAAATCATTTACTGGGAATAGACTATCATGGCCAGATACACTGCTGCATGCTTTCTCACCATGGTAGAAGCCATGCTGGATCCCTCTTTGAAGAGGGCTGTCAGGATTTACTTGAAGCACATCAAATTATTTTATAACTCTGACAGACTTTTCATCTTTCTGGTGCTGGGGAGAAAGTGGTGGCCCCAGCTAAACATTCTCTAGCTAAGTGGCTTTGTGTAGCCATTAGATTGGCTTCTACATCCCAGGTCTATCAGCTTTGCTGGACCTCAAAGCTGACTCCACTAGAACTATGGCTGCACCTTATACTGAGCATCCCTGGAACCCAATTTACAAGGCTGCTACTTGGCCTTTTGGGCCTCTGTAAATACTTTACTAGGCATGATTGCCTGGACATGCTTAGTTCATAATGCTACTTTCAGCAGGCATGTGTTGAGCTTGGTTGTACAGCACTGGCCCTCTTGGTTTGGGACTGCTTATTAGGGCATACACCACCTACTGCCTGCCTATAGGACGACACATAAAAGGAATTTCAATTTCCTTACTGGTCATTCTGGTTGTGTGGAGGTTCTGTCCATGGGTAGACATGCCCTCTCAGTTTATACCTTGTGATATATGTCTTTTGTCATATTGTGTATAGTAGTTCAAGGGTTAGTTGAGTATTAGGCTTATGTAGCTGATACTGATGCTATTTCTCATAGTTGTACAGGGTTTGGCCTACAGTCTTGGGAAGAAGGGTTCACTAAGGGTGATAGGATGGGGGCAAGTCATTACACTCTTTGACTTTTCAGTCTGTCCTTGCCAAAGGGGAAGACAGCCTACGCCAACTACTGCCTGCCAATGGATGAAGCCTAAACACAACTGGAATTACCAGTAAGGAAATTATAAGTCCACTTTATGTTCATTTACATTGCATTTTCCAAAGAATTTAATAGTTCTTTAATTAGTAAATTGCCAAGCCGGCCTGGTGGCACTGAGGGTTGAGGCGCTGGATGCCACACCTCGTGTCACACCAGCGACCCCGGTTCAGGAACGGACTTGGGATGCCGGGGTCGGCGGGGAAGATGGGGATTGAGTGTCTGGATGCTCTCCTCTTCTGGGGGTGGGTTGCAGGGTTTCCTCACTCTGTAGTGGCCCCTGGTGGAGACCCAGGGCACTACAGGAGTGGCGCTATTGAAGGGGTGGGGTGGTGGTGGATGTCAACACTACATGCACAGATGTCATCGCACATCTGGGTTCCAGAGGGGAAAACATGGAGAAAACCCTGGCTACTGGGGAGAAGACAGTGGAGCTTGTGTGCCAAGCCTGCACACCCAATGCCAGCCCAGACCTGACTTGACTCTCCGTGGTCCCCGCCTCCCGTAAGGTGGCCAGGAGAGGGGACCCAGCACCTAATTCCTTGGTCGTGGTTAGAGTTCAGGTGAGTGGCAGAGGCTGTGTGAGTGGGTCCGTCCCACCCAAAAGATGCCCCAGTAGTTGGTGACCAGGAGGCAAACAAAGTTGACCAAAAAAAAAAAATAATCAGTAAATTGCACAGGTGATCATTGGCCGGAGGCCTGCGCTCCTACAACCACATACGAGTAACACTTTCTCAAAGAGAATTCATTGCAAAAACTCTGTTATTGATGCATCAGTTAGGGTTGATATTACAGTGACAAAAGTTTGCAAGTTCGGTGTTAGGTTTGCACTTACCACCCACCTCACTCCTCCACACCATCGAGTGAGGGTGTGTCTTTGGTTATCAGGCCTAACTCTCACCCCATTCTCCTATATTGTACCATCTCAGCTTTCTTACAAATGGAATGGGTGAGGTTAGGCCCAAAGACCCCAAGACACACCCCGACGCCTGTTGGGTGTGAGGGGTGGAGTGGGTGGTAGAGTTGGTAACCCTAACACTGAATTTCCAAACTTTTGTCACTGCAATATCAACCCTAACTAATGCATTAATGGAATTTTGCAATGAATATATAGGGACACATGATGGGCAAGAGTGTGATATGGAAAATATTTTCACTCCTCTATAGTGACCTCTGAATACTCACGGTGATGAAGCCACGAGTGAGGTTTCAGAGGTCACTGTACAGGACTGAACATATTTCCAGTATCACATGAGTGCACATCACATATCCTAGTTATACAATGGGGCCTCATTGTTGCAAAATGTACAGTTTGCATGGCTTTGCACGACTTTGTGCAGTTGCGCAGCTTTGTGTGGCTTTGCTTGGGTTTGACACAGGTTTGGGGTGTAATAAATGGCATTTATTTTAACTCTGCTGATGTCATCAGGATTTATTTTACTGCAGTGAAAATAAGTTGTTTTATCTCACTGGAATATGTCTCACCCCAATGTATAAATAAATATATATACAGTATATATATATATATATATATATATATATATATATACTGTATATACTGTATACACACACACACACACACACACACACACACACACACGGGAACTCTCTTATAATGGACACATTTGTGCAAGTAGGTTTTGTCCGTTATAAGGGGTATCTGCAGTATCCTAAAATCTTAAATATGAATCTCCTCCACAGCTCAAACACAGGAGTTAAAATGAGAACATGTCCCTCCTCTGCCAACTAGAGGTATGGGGAACTGCTATTTGTAGCTGATTGGGAACTGAGCAGTAAGCAAGACTGGAAAGATTTTGCTGTACTGTACCTGTGCTCCTTGGGATCAGGGACTGAGCAATAAACATGATTGGTAAGAATTTGCTGTACAGAACCGTGCTGACTGTGGGATAAGGAGAGTACAGGAGTAATCCCTGGAGTAGGTGTCAGGTATCAGGCATCAAGTGAGGTGAGTGAAGTTTTATAGTGCCAGACAAACCAGCTGAATAATCAGATGAAAATTAGCAGACAATCTGCAGCATGTAACAGGGGTACAGAGGAGCTCACAGTGTCACGATACGGGGATTGCAGAGTTTGGCATAAATTAGTTGTTTTTTCCCCATTACATACTTCAGCCTCCTTCGGTGCTGGCAGGCGGCTCCATCCCCTCCCTTGGATGGGACTTATTTCTCTGATGAGGCTTTCCCTGCACCCACACAACCGACCATCCCCCACGGGTTGCCCCCTGTGACAGGGCTGGTGGCGAGGGTGCCGCCTCCGCCCACTCGGAAGCCAACATCTAGATTGCTGGGGAGGCATGGGTGCACTGAACCTGCCAGCTCTGAGCCCTTTGCCATTTCTCTCCAGACCCTATACACTTGCAATGGGCTCCACCACTGCAGAGGCAGTCTTATGCTCTTTGCGTGGGTTCACTTGTTTCAGCATCATGCCTATGCTGACTCCCAGCCTCCACTGGGTGTCACCCTACAGCGATGCTGAGTCCCCCACCTCCGAGGAGGTAGAGCTGCCAGCGACGCCAGTCATTCCCCGCCCTGCCTGACCCCAAGTGACCCGAGTCCATTCCCGACCCGGGTCACTGGCATAGCGTGAGGTAAGGGCATCCAGTGCTCAGCCCTCTGTGCCACCGGGCCAGCCTATAATTGGGATTTCTAACATTACTGGCATAACTTTGCTTTAGACAAGGCAGATCTGTCCATTATAAGTGAGTGTCCGCTATAAGTGTGTCTGTTATAAGTGGGCTCCACTATATATATATATATATATATATATATATATATTGAAATGAGGCATTAGGTTTCCAACCCAAACATCCACCCTCCCAAACCATACCAGGAGGACAGGTGTGGGGTGTGCCTTGGGCTTCTCCGCCTAACACTCACCCCATTCATCTGTAAATAAGGTCAGATGTGTAGACTTTATGAGAATGGGGTGATGTTAAGCCTGAAAAGCCCAAGGCACACCCGCACCTGCTCTCTGCCTGGTTCGGGAGGGTGGGGTGTTAGGTTTGAATACCCTAATGCCTCATTTCCAATGTCTGTTGCTTTGACCCTAACTGGAGCATTAATGAAGTTTTTTGCAACTTATTTCCTTACTGTTTGAGTTAATATAATAGTATCCTTATTTTACTGTAGTAGCTGGGGTCCTTTGGACTCTAAGCTCCTATCTGCATTATTTGGGACCCTGTGCTCCCAGGCATACATAATTATACCAGCTTTATTTTCTGATATTTGTCAGTACTCTGGTATTCACTGGCCTCCCATCATACATTTGTGCCTGGTCCCTATTACTGTTAATATCCCTGGTGTCTAGTGGCACCCCCACCCTCCAATTCCCCATACCTTCTTAAATCTATAATACCCCTTTAGTGGTTAGTGGCACCCTCCAATGTCCATCCCTGGTGTCTAGTTGCACCCACACCCTCCAATCCCTATAATTAATTTAATTTCTATTGGTGGTTAGTGGTACCTCCACCCTCCATATCTATCCTGGTGTCTAGTGGCACCCCAACTCTCCAATCCCATATCTCTTTTATTGTATAATATCCCCATTGGTGGTTAGTGCCACCCCTCCACCCTCCCATATCATAGTTGTTTTATCCCTGGTGTCTAGTGGCACCTCCACCCTCCAAACCCCATATCTTTTAGGTACTCCCCGTTGGTGGTTAGTGGCACCTCCCACCCTCCCATGTCACTGTTAACCTGAAACTAAGAAACCATCTCTTGATGTCTTTTTTATTATTTTACAATCTGTAAAAAAACAATCATCCACCACCGATCACACCTGCACCCACCCCCTCCACTGTGCACCCACCTCCCACACCCCTTGACATCCCCACATGTCCTCACTCACCTCAACTCTGGTGCGCACTCTGAGACAGCCACCAGCTTCCATGCCTGCTGCCTCCTCAGATCAAGCTACCCAGCTGTGAGGCTCCCCTGACTGGGTGCTCATCCCAGGAATCCTCCAGTGTGGTGCTCTGAGACAGCTGCTGCCCGCTTTCATGCCTGCCACCTCCTCGAATCAAGCTACTCAGCTGTGAGCTCCCCTGACCAGGTGTCACCCCAGGAATCCTCGGTGTGGCGTTCTGAGACAGCCGCCACCTGCTTCCATGCCTGCCACCTCCTCGGATCAAGCTACCCATCCGTGAGTTCCCCGACTGAGTGCTTGCCCCAGGAATCCTCCGTGCGGTGCTCTGAAACAGCTGCCACCTGCTTCCATGCCTGCCACCTCCTCGGATCAAGCTACCCAGGTCAAAACCTCCCACTTGAGCCTGGGGCTTCCACCTACTGGACTCAGTAGCCACCTAGCTTGCCCAGAGTCCCTGCTGTAGAATGCACAGTATGGCTCTGTTCAACTCTATTCTTTACATCTGTTTGGCTTCCTATCTCCTCACATTAACTATTCCAGCTCCTAACCCTAAACACCCTCCCATCCCTCCTGCTCCTCCTGTCACACTAGCCAGCTCTACCTTACTCAGGCATGCTCCACGCCTGTCACTCCCCACCCTCCCCTATGTCTGTCCCAGCATCCTTCCACCCCTGATGCTATCCTTCACAGCCCAAATTAGGGCTGCCAGACCCTCCCTAAAGCCATCCTCTACACAAGGAGGCTTAAGCTCCAGCTACTTACTCTTCCTCCTTCTCATCCTGCTCCTCTAAGGGGATTTCAAATCTAACCCAGGCCCCTCGATGGCCCACTGCCTCTAAGCTCTCACAAAGGTCTCTCTATCACCCACATTAACATCAGAGCCTCCTGCCTAAACTCGACCAGTTAACTTGCTGGATGACCAAGCATTCACCAGATATCCTCTGCCTGTCAGAAACCTGGCTGTCAGCCAAGACCCCAATTCCTCCATCAGCCTCCCAAACTACTCCTTGCTCCAGACAGGACCCGTGGCAAGAGGCAGAGGTATTCATTTACTCAAACAGCCCGTCTAGTGCTCTGTCACCTTCAAGGAAGCAAGCCTAGCTCCCATGAAATTCTCCTGGCTCTCTCCCTACCAACCTCACTCCCACTATATGTAGGTGTGCTTTACACCTTTTCCCACCTAACTCTGACTCGCCTGTCTCTACCATAGCTTCCATACCTGACTTAGTCCCAAACGGGAACTGGTCCTCTTAGGTGACTTGAACCTGAACTGGTTAGCCCCCTACTTCAAGGCCCACACCTCCAAAATAGAGTCTCTTAATCTTACCCAACTACTAAGTGAACCCACCTGCTATAACCCACACTCCTCAAACCACTGTCTACTAGATTGGATTCTCTCTTCCCACCCACACAGAGTTACTTCTTCTGGCACTCTTGCCAGTGCACTATGCCACCACTGAATAACATACTGCATCAGGAAAACTCACATGCCAAAATCTGCCCCAAATTCTTAAATTCATGCTCTCTAAATGCACTGGACACTGTAACTCTCCCACCAGCCTTAGGCACGCTGACTGGCAACAGTGTACTTCGGCTGCCGATGTTGACGATGTCCTCTCCAGATTCCTGAACATTTTCACGAGAACCTAGGACTACCATGCCCCTTGAAAAGACCAGAGTCAAGAAGTGTCACCATAAATGGATCTCAGACACATTCTATCTCAATGCAAGGCCAGAGATAAAGCCTGGTCTACCTTCAGGTCCCTCCCACCCCAAAACAGGCGAACCTATAATACACTCTGAAATGCCTGCACCAAGGCCATAAGGCTAGCAAAGCAGACTACTTCAAGTTGCAGCTCTCTAACTCTCAACCCACCAATTTCTGAAAAGTTATACACTCCTTCTCAACCCATCAGCCCAACCTAGTACCCTGCTTTCATGAAACACAACCAGCCTACAACAGACCCTGTCAGCACTGCAGACATACTCAACAAATTCTTCACATCCTGTGCCCTGCCACCTGGGCCTCTCCCATCTATCCCTGCCCCCACCCTCAACAACAACAATTTCCATTTCCCCATCATCTCTGAGCAAGAAGTCCTTAAAGCCCTCTGATCACTTAATATTACTAAATCCAGCCCTGATGGAATTCTCCCAAAGCTCCTGCGAGATCTCAGCTCCTGCTGTTGCAAATCTCTCACCCACATACTAAACCTCTCTTTGCCTCAGGAACAGTCCCACAGGCCTGGAGTCAGCCTGCATAATCCCTCTACACAAAGGCGACCCCTCCCTTCCTGGCACTACAGGCCTATCTCCCTCCTCCCAGCTCTAGCCAGGTTTTGGGAATCCCTAGCCCACACCAGACTGTCGAATACCTCACCAACAACAGTCTCCTGTTTCCCCACCAGTCAGGTTTCAGAAAACAGCATTCCACCATCTCCTCCCTCCTGTGGTCACAAATCACATCCTCACAGCCTCGACCAGGGCCTCCCACCTGCCGCTGTGTTTGTCGACCTGGCTAAGGCCTTGACTCCATATCCCATCCCCTCCTCCTTCAGAAACTAGAAGCAGCTGGGCTAGTCCCTATCACCATCCAGTGGTTTAAGTCCTACCTCTCTAACAGGCAACAGTCAGTTAAAATTGTCAACGTCGCTCCCCCCACCTATCTTGGTGGGTGCCCCAAAGAGCTTAGTCCTTGGTCCCATCCCTCGTCACCCTCTTCATTAATGACCTTCCCTCCTCCTGCTCCAAATCCTGAATACACATGCATATGGATGACACTGTCCTCTTTACCTCTGGTCCAACAATGCACGAAGCTCAACCTACCCTCCAAATCAACTTCAACAACATCCAGCGATGGTTCAGACTGAATCAACTGATTGGAAACACCTCAAAACAGTCTCCATGGTTTTGGCATGGCTTAAAACTGGGCAGATCACTCCCTCCCCATCACATCATTGGATGGCTCCCCTCTAGACCAGGTAATAAAATACAAATACCTGGGTGTTTTTATTTATTTATTTGAGTTTAACCAGGAAGGCATACTGAGCAGTGTTGCTCAATTCCAGATGTGACCTGGGGCCAAGACCCAAGACATTAGTACAAATCACAAGGTACTGCAGTTAAACAACACAATGAGTGGTCATTCGATGTACAGACAATTGTCGGATAGAAGCAGAAACATTTTAGAAAACAGTTTGTGTTTGGCTGGACCGAGATTTATCCTTCTCTATGCACATCGATGCCACCATTTCAAAACAGTCTCCATGGTTTTGGCATGGCTTAAAACTAGGCAGATCCTCCCCCCATCACATCATTGGATGGCTCCCCTCTAGACCAGGTAATAAAATACAAATACCTAGGTGTTTGGCGGGACCCACATTTATCCTTCTCTATGCACATCGATGCCATCATTTTCAAAACTACGCCCCAAACTTGGGATGCTGTACTGCATAGAGACTCTTCCACTACCAGCCAGATGGGAAATCCTATCTAAAATGATCCTCCCCATTTTCGACTACGAGACATGGTCTATAGCTCTGCCTCTGTAACTACCTTGTCCAGGCTAGACACTCTCCTAAAATCTTTTGGTTGTTTCGCCACAAACTCACCCTTTGAACCCACCACTGTGTTCTTTACTCCCTCCTTGACTTCTCCCCGCTGTCACACAGATGTTACATACACTCCCTCTTTCTCATATCTAAATTTTGGTTCAGTATGCTTCCCTCCTACCTTATGGACTGTCTCTCCCTGGACTGTCACTCCCCCTATGAACTGATGCACAGAAATGGAAGATAATTCACCCTGCCTCGACCAGCTTCCTGAGCTGGCAAAGCTGCTTTTCTCCTATAGGCTCCCCAGTTTGTGGAACAATCTCTCCCCTCACTAGAAGATCCTCCTTCCACCTTGCCTGCAAGCAATAATTTTGTCTCTCCCACTCCCGTCACTGTCACAATTGAACCTGCTTATGCTTCAGTCTGCTCTCCCACTGAAAGATGCCCCCAAAGCACTTATCTCACAACGTCCTCGATGCTTCAACCTACTGTCTCTTGTAATGTAATGTACCCTGTATGCTGTATTTTGCTCTTAACGATTGCTATGTAACTGCATTTGTACTGCCTTAATGTTTACCTGTTGTGTCTTGTCAACCACACTGTAACATGGCTTATTGTACTTGGAAATGTTGTATTCTTTCTCCTCTGCCCGGGTTGCACCTGGAATTGAGCCTCGGCTCATTGTGCCTTTCCGTTAACAAATGTTTAAATAAAAAAAAATAAACTGGCAACAGTCTGAAAATCCACTCTACATTGTGGATTATAATCCATACCTTACTTGTCAGAGAGCGATCGCCCGGCTCCAGCAGCAAGGCGGCGTCTTGATCCAAGGTGGATTTTCAGTGTATTGCCAAGAAATATGGGGATCGAATAGTGGGGCTGCCACTAGACACCAGGGATAAATCCTTTTTGTGAGTTGATTTCCTTTATCGCGAGAATGAAGAAGGAATCACGAAAAGGAACTTAGCGAGCTGCGAAAAAGGATTTAATTAGCTGAAGAAAAATGTTTGGAGGGCATGGGAGTTATAAAAATTACACAGTGAAGCTAATCAGCCCTGATGAGCAATATACATGTTTGATGTCTGTAGAAGCCATCCCTGGGCAGAGTTATGACAGTTTGCTGTGTAAAAAGAGAAAACAAGATGGTGGCTCACGAAATTGGATTTTTCCTGGCAAAACAGGGTTGACCCTCATGTAAAAGGATCTTTTTCTGTGAGACCAAAATCCTTTTTCGTTCCAGGAAGATATCCTGAAAGTGAAATTCTCATTGAAAATAATAGGACCTTAAAATACAGTAACTGTAGAACGGATTAATATTTTTCAACAAACAAGTGCAAGCTTGTTCTGTGACCAAGCTCTTTTACCATACACATTTCACATGAAAATTCCACACCATCTGCATGCAAGGCGATAAGAAAAAAGTGCAAAAAGGGTGAATTTGAAGGTTTTTGCACTATCCGGATCACAAAATCCACACATCTGACTGAAGCGAACTCTGCACATCCACAGATCTAGCCCACAAGATAGCCACATTTGTGCAAATCCATTGAACGGCTGCAAAGTTATTAAAGTACTAAATTTGAGGTTTAACATCAAAGTGCCTACTCTACCTAACTATGGGGCAGGGCAGTGCCTCTATAATACATATATATATATAGAGCAAAAAACTGCATTAATGCACCAGTTAAGTAACAACACCACAAAGGAGGAAATGTGACTTTAGGGTTTTCACCCTAACACCCTCCAAGCAACAAAAGGAAAAAAAACATTAGGGTTTTGGGTCTATGGAGTCTTGGCAAATCAGTGGTGAGGTATTCCTTGGGTTTGTCAATGCCCACCCAATTTCATGAGCAAGTAATGTCACACATGATCTCCTTTCTTCACACAGTGTCCACAGGGGAATGGGGAGCATTAGGGTTGATAAGCCCCAAGGAGACTCCACCACTGATTTTCCAAGACTCTGAAGATCCAAACCCTAATGATTTTTCCTTTGTTGCTTGGGGAGAGGGAGCTAGAGTGAGAAACCCTAACGCCACATTTCCCAACTTTGTGGCATTATGTTACCCTAACTGGTGCATTAACGCAGATTTTGCAAATTATTTCCATGCTTTTAGATAGTATAATCAAATTCTCATTTGGCAGAAAAAGACAAATCACCTCTACTCATCAAATACTGGGAGTATATATAGAGCAAAAACTGTGAAACTATATGAACTGTTATTTATCAGTCTTTATTGCTTGTTATAGAGTATGGACTCCTGGTTTATCAAAATTGCTCAACAACATTGTTAGCCAGGCTTGATGTACTTTTTAGGAGTTGTTGCAGATTCATTTAATATGAAGGCCAGGAAAAGTACCACTGCCGACAGTATTCTAACGTAAACAGCATTTATTTGTAAAATAATAGGACACAATATGTATGGTTCAATTTTCTCTTTAAATGTGTCAAGAGCTGTACCTCTTGAATACTGTTTATTTACTTTCAGCAACATGGACCCATTTACCAAACCTGGCTATCTCAGTTAAATAATTATGCCATCCCACAGGCCCCAAACCAAAACAAGGGTCATATGCATTTCATTTTCATATATTGATAACTCTACAGTAGCTGAAACACCTCACTTAGTGAAATAAAACATTTAGACTGTGTCAGTGAATTCAAATCATCACTAATGCAATTTTCCAAGTCACATTCAGGTAAGGCAGTTTCAGACTCTGTAGACTAGCATCAAGTTGCTCGTTTGTTTCCTAAACTGAGATGGACATATTTGTTTCTTAGTGGTTGCTGTCATGCATCAAATTTCAAAGAAAAAGCTGCCGCGGTGGTGCTGAGGGCTGAGGCTGAAGCACTGGCAAGGCAAGGCAAATTTAATTTTCTGTCACCCAATCCGAAGGCTCTGGGCCCATACAAACATATACAAAAGTTAAAAATATCATCTCACAATATAATAAATAATTACACATCAAAATAGGCGATATTCTGTATATAAATAATAACCCACTTTACTTTAAAAGGGCTCATAGTCTGTGTTCTCATCCAGTATCCGAGAATGCCTAGCTGAACAGATGGTACTTAAGGTGGGTTTTGAATGTCTACACAGAAGGGCTCCTCACTGGTGGAGGAAGCGAATTCCACAGGACAGGGCTAGCGATACTAAAAGCTCTATTGCTGGCAGTTTTCAGCCTCACCCGGGAATCGCCAGGGGGCCCTCAAGGAGGATCAAGGAAGCGGACGAGGCAGCAGGTGTAAGAAGGTCCACCAGGCAGCAAGAGCCCAGTCCATGTACAGCCTTAAAGGTGAGCAAGCCCACCTTGAGAGCACCCTCCATCAAACTGGCAACCAGTGCAGTTCATGCAGTTCAGGGTGACATGACAGTATTTCAACTATCCAGTCAACAGCCTGGCAGCTGCATTCTGCATCAGCTGCAGTTGACGGAGGGTGCCTCCAGAGACCCTGAGGTAGAGCATTACAGTAGTCAAGCCTAGATGTTACAAAAGCATGCACCAAGGTGGGAGGTCTAGGGTGGAATCAGGTGTTTGATCCTGGCAATGTTTCTCAGATGGAAAAACTAACCCTGACAACGGATGACACTTGATGTTCCATTGTCAGACCACTGTCCAGAACCACACCAAGATTGCGCACCCTAGAGAAGGCCATCAATGGGACAGAGCCTAGAACTAGTCCAGTATCTGCACCAGAGGCCATCCTATCATGCCTCCTGTTCAACTCCACCACCAGTACCTCTGTCTTATCGGGGTTCAGTCACAACCAGCTAGAGGCCATCCAGTCATTGATCTTGGCCAGACAATTGTTTAATACTTCCACCGTATTGGATGTCCCGGAGCAAAGGATAAGTACAGCTGAGTATCATCGGCGTAACAATGAAACCCCAAGCTGTACTTCCTAATGATCTCACCCAGGGTAGCATATACATGGAAAACAACATCGGTGACAAGACCGAACCCTGAGGTACCCCACAAGACAGAAGGCTAGGGAGGAGGAGAAATTCCCCATCACCACCCTTTGCCTTCTGTTTGTCAAAAGGACTCAAACCAGCTGATGACTGTGCCAGTGAGTCCACAAAAGTCCCTCAGGTGGTCAAGTAACACACGATGGTCCACCGTGTCAATAGCTGAGAGAGATCAAGGAGAATGAGAATTGTCCTCTCCTTGATCCCTCACCCTGAGGAGACTCATTATGCACCTGAACTAATGTGGTTTCTGTAGAATGTCCTGCATGAAAACCCGAATGGGCGGCTCATAGATATCAAATGCCACAAGGTGTTCTCCCAGCTGTTGTGCCACAATCTTCTCCACAACCTTTCCCAAAAATGGCAGGTTGGAGACGGTTGATAATTCGCCTTGATGTCAGGGTCCAGTGATGGCTTCTTCAGAAGGGTCTCACCAGTGCCTCCTTCAAGGCATCTGGGAAGACCCCTCTGCAAGGAACACAAGGACAATCAAGGCGAACACGGGCCAACAGTGTCGACACATCCCATTATGAAACGATCGGCACTGGGTCCAGCTCACAATATGTGTGCTTCAGTTTTGAGGCCACCTCAATGACATCAACCACCTCCACTGGTTTAAACTGCCTCAACCAGGCGGAGTGCCTCATCGGCAATCCAGGCACCACTGTCAGCCATAACATGACTCACTGACGGAATTCCCTGCCCAATGGTGGACACCCTGTCCGAGAAGAAATGAGCAAACTCACTGCACAAGGCCTCAGAAGCTGCTTTTTTCGGCTGTAGACAGGCTGGATGTAAAAGCCTGTCCACAGTCCGAATAACATAGCTGTCGGTTTCTCCTGGCAGCAATCTCCTAGACAGGAACACTGCCTTCTTAAGGGTTGATTGCCCCGTGTACACCATAGTGTGTACGCAGGGCCAGTTTTCTGCCTCCAACACGGTCCTCTGCAAGCAGCGCCCAACCTCCAACCTTTGATCTTCAGTGCCTTGCGCCTCCCATCAAACCATGGGGACCTCAAGTGAGAAGATCTGGTCATACACGGACCAGTGCAAAGGAGTCAAGTGCCTCAGTCATTGACCTATTATAGGCGGCAACTGCTTCACCCACACGCCCCTGCATGCACTGTCCACACTAGATAGGTCTACTTCGCCAAAAACCCTCCGGGTCAAACCGCAAAAGGGCGGTAATTACCATCTCTGCAGGGAGGGATCTCAGAGGGGTCCCTGAGCAAGAACTCCACAGTGCAGTGATCAGACCAAATGACCCCATCAGTTCTGAGATTCTCAATCTCAAGCCCCAGCAAGAAGACCAGGTCCAACATGTGGCCACCCTGGTGGGTCGCAATAGTAACTACTTGTGACAAGCCCAGAGATGTCATCATCTGGAGGAAGTGATAACCCAACCTAGAAGACTCATCGTCAGCCCAAACATTGAAGTCCCCAGGACCAAACACCTGGGAGACTCCAATGTTTCACTGAAGATGAAATCACCTACCTCCTGCAGGAACTCTTCTTCCATCCCAGGAGGACAGTAAATCAGGAGAATCCTGCAACCTCGCCTGGAGCCCCATGGATGGCTACACATTCAAAAGAACCCAGTGTTCTCACTGGGTGCATGGTGAAGCCTAGCTCAGCTCTAAAACAGATAGTCACTCCTCTGCCCCTGCATTCCACTCTGGGCAGTGCACAACAGAGTACCCAGGGGACAGCGGCCTCTAACACTGGGCCAGCATCGTACCCCAACCAGGTCTCCGTAATGCAAGTCAGGTCAACCAAAGAAATCAGATCCTAATAATTGCAGTCTTATTATTGATTGACCTGGCATTGCACAACACCACCCTCAGGGGATTGGTGGACAGTGCAGCCCTTAGCTGCCTGCCCACTTGGTCTTATGGGAAACCTGGGGACGGGAATTAAACAAGTCTGGCATCTCTCCAAGCCCGTCTAATCCCAGGCGCCTTCTTCACCCAACCACCTCTATCCTGCTCCCTTGACCGTTGCGGTGCCCGCCAGCTCCTGCCCAAGTGTCTCCTCCCAATCCCAACCTCCCGGCAACGATGAGCTGTAGTGCTAGATACTGGGAGGCGGTGAAGGACCCAGGTCATAGTGAGGACACCCCGTAAACAATCCTAGCATGCCCTGAATCGTCAGACATCCCCTGACACATATTTATCAGTCCTAAAAAAATATATCCCACCATACTCAACCACTCATACACTAAATAAATCTTCCCTTATCTATACACCCCCACACACCACCCACCCCTCAGCTCCAATAAAATTTGACACTAACAGAGAGAGTACACCCAATGAGTGTGAGCAATAACAGTATAATAGATACAGCACCATACAATTATTGATCCACTAGGATCGACAGTTCGACACAGTTCTCAGTCAGATTATTACAGTCCAAACAGATCTTCTGAAATCCCTGCTCTGATGGCTCCTCTCTCACGAAGCCCCAATCCATACTGAGCCAGTTTGAAACATCAACCATATATGCCTGCACTCACCCTCAACCCTAGACCAGGTAAAAACCTCAAATCTCCCTCATTGTTCACACCATTTCAGTTCCCAGGAGTTGCACAAACAATCTTCAGCCCTTCCAGCTAGTCCAAAGTTGCTCCAAGCTCTTTACAAGGAAAATTCTCACCTCTCACCCCCTGCACACCACTGCAGCCTCAGACTATTCCTCTCAGGCCACGGGCACTGACACTGAGCTCCCACTTGCAGGAGTCAGATGGGGTTCTCCGTGGGACAACGGAGCTCCACCTCCTGCCACTTGGTAACCTCAGCGCTTAACTACCACTTCAGAAGCTCAGGACAGCAAATCACCCATCACCTCTCACCCTCTAAGAGCTGCAGTGTGCACCAGCAGTGGCCTGGACTTCCCAGGAGTTCTGCTTGCAACTCAGTTCAATCCTCTGCACTGCAAACATCAAAACATCCATCCACCGCCTATCATGGCGCAGTCCATCCTAGACCACTCATCTCTCCTCATACCCCAGTCCATGAGAGTAATCTGTTCCAACAAGTCTGTTCTGAGCTAGAGGTGAGTGCAGCACATCCAAATGATAGTAACGCCGCTACAATATCTGTATCCACCACTTGGTATGGTTATCTGTACCTGGCCACACCCTCTTCCCTCACTAAAAATAAAACTAAAACTCAGATCCTAAATCACTCCAAACCCTGCCAAACACTAAAATGACCCTACTACTAAACTAACCAATCCTTTCAATGAGGCTTCCATGATAACTTTCATAGAATTCTCCGAACTCTCCTTTCTTCAGTTACTGGGTGCCTTACCTCTTGTCATGCTGGTGACCCGAGATCAGGAATGAGCACGGGTCACCTGGGGATTGGCTGGGGGCTGGGAGTGGATAGAGTGGGCAACAGGCCACTCTCCATTCCCCGGATCGGGAGGTTGGCTCTTTGGCCTAAGACAACCACCACGTGGAGGCATGATGGTGATGCAGGCAGTGAGGTAGTTGGGAACTGAGGCCAGGAGTGGGTGCAGTAGAATCAGCTGACCCAAGGCATGCATGTAGCGCCATGTGCATCTGACCTTGTTTGGGGTTTGGGGAGTAAGGGAAGAAAATGCATAAAAGTGGAGGTTATGGCTGGATGATGCCCCAGACCAGATCCGTGGTCCTGCCAGGAAAGTAGTGGTGACCCTGAAGGGACTGCGGATGTCTGGTATGGATGGGCAACATGAGCTGCCGCCCACTGGGATTATAAAAACCTATATGGAAAAAAATTTAAAATACAATTTTGAAACTTATGTCTTTATTGTTAAAAAATAGGATGTTACAGCCGGTCTGGTGGTGCTGAGGTTTGGGTGCTGGATGCCCTCCTCACACTATGCTGGTGACCTGGGCTCGGGAACAACTTTGGGTCATCAGAGTGCCGGCGTGGGGGCGGAGCAGGATCGAGCATGCCGATGGGCAGCTGTCCTCTCCCGAGGGTGGTGAGGGTGGGGTTGGTGCCCCCATAGTTCCACTTCTACTGTGTGGCAGTCCGTGGGTAGTGTAGGCAGAGAGTGCCGCAAAGCTACGGAGGTGGAAGGCTGAGCTGGCACCATGGGGTGCTTAGCATGCCTCCATACGCTCCACACATCCATGTGCCGGAGCATCGGGGTCAGGGGAGAAACCAAATAAAAATACCATGTGTTCCTGTCGCCAGTTGGTGAGAGGAGGCAACGAGGACCAACTAGCCATAACAAAATAAAAATAGATGTTACTAGCGTTGTTGTTTGCACCGAGATCATTAAAAGCACAGTGAAATCAGACAGCCTGTACCAGACTGTGATGTTTATTCTTATGTCTGTATATAGTCAGTATTTATTACCTTTTGGTTGCAGCATGCCATCTTCTGGATGTGTGCCAGCATGAAGTCATTCGAGTCCAACAGCATAGGGTCTTGGCTTAGCCCAGTCTGGATATTGCAGGAGATGCCTTGAGCCCTGGACAACGGGCTTGCTGGCCAGATCACTGGAGAAATACTTTTCAAGATTTCTGACAGAAACTACAAAAACAATGAGTGAGGTCTGAGAAAAGGAGACCTCGACAATGGTCTGAAAGCAAACTTCAAAAGAATAGATAAAAGTCACCCATAGGGAAAATGGCAAAGAAGAGCTTGAGGATACAGGCAAGGAGGCAAGGAAGCTCGATAATGTGCTGTCAGGAGTGTTCACTGTTTCTGGGTGAACGGCTAGACAGAAGCCGCCAGATGGCAGAAAAGCTATAACAGTTGGGGGAATGGAAGGTTGGAGTGTGGTGGATAAGATCCTGTGTTGGGGGGTGTCAGAAAATAAAAGACAAAAGTCACCTGTCAGCTTGGAAGATGTGAGCTGGAAGTTGGGGGCTCTATAATGTGCTGCCAGGAGTGTTCACTGTTTTCAGGTGGGCGGACAGGCAGAAGCCACCAGATGGCAGAAGAGCTGTAACAAAGTTGGGGAATGAAAGGTTGGAGATGCATGGGATTTGATCCATGAAGAGGAGGGGTGTCAGATTGGTGAGGGACCATTTTCTTTTTTTGCAAGTTAAAAATAAAAACATCAAGGGACTGCGGAGATGGCAATCAAAGTGGGGGTGCCACTAGACACCAGGAAACAGTACATAAATATGGATATGGTGATCAGAAGGTGGGGTACCACTAGACACCGGGTCAACATTACATACATAAGGGATAGCATTTGGGGGATGGTAGTGGGGGAGGCAGCGCCAATTCTCACTGCTCTCAATGCAGTCCACAGCACAAGTTCCAGCTGCAGCTGCAAAAGTTAGCAACATCCGCTGTTCTCACTGAAGCATTGAAGTAAATGTTCCTCTCGCTACACTGGCCACCCGGTGATTTGGGTGCCCAGCAAAATATTTCCACCCTTATTTAAAACAACAAACAACAGAATCTAGCTAAATGCAACCCATTTAGCTAGGTTCTGTAATTGTTTTTCTTAAAATACTAACATACTAAAATGCCAGCAGAATAGGCCTAATGGTCTTTCGTGTCTGCTCGTTTAGTCAGCCCCCACCATGGGAGCTGACCTTGCTTCCCTCTCCCTCTCTGGCTTCTCCTTCCCAGTCTCAGATATTCTCGCTGCACTGGTTTTGCTTCCAGAACCCTTCCCTGTGCCTGTTCTACCCTCTTAAACCCCTCCACTGTCTCTGCCTTCACCAGCCCCTGGGCAGTGCATTCCATGGCTCCACCAGCCTCTCAGTGAAGTAGCACCTCCTCCTTTCTCCCTGAATCTCCTCCTCCAGCTTCCACCCATGCCCTCTAGTTGCCCCCCTTCCTTTGGAGCACCCTGACTGCTCCTCCCTGTTTACCCCTTCATGTACCTGAAGACCTCTATCATGTCCCCCGGTCCCTTCTCTCTTCCAATGTGTACATATTTAGCTCTTTGAGCCTCTCCCCTAGGTCTTATCCCCCAAGCCCCAAATCATTTTGGTTGCCCTCCTCTGGACCCTTTCCAGGAGTTCAATGTCCCTCTTTAAATGTGGCCTCCAAAACTGCACACAGTATTCGAGGTGCAGCCTCACCAAGCAGCTATACAGTGGGAGTATCACTCCCTCCTTCTGAGGTAATCCCCTAGCGATGCATCCAAGCATCCTGTTGGCCTTTGCTGCTGCCCTCCTACAAGTCTCCAAGTTGTTCATCTTGACATCCACCACCACCACTCCCAGGTCCCTCTCAGCCATCGAGACTTGTAGCATTCCCCACCCCTAGGGTGTCACTTGGCCTGGGTTTCTGGCTCCCAGGTGCAGTACCTTGCATTTCCCTGCACAGAACCTCAGCTTCCACTTTCTAGACCACATTTCCAGAGCCTCCAGGTCCCCTGTAGGGCCACCCTCCTCCTCCCATCCACCACCGCCCCCAGTTTTGAGTCATCCACAAAGAGACTCATCTCACTCCTGATACCCTTCTTTATGTCAGCGATGTAGGCGTTGAATAGGAGGGCCCAGAACCAATCCCTGAGAGACTCCACTAATGACCCTCCTTAGGGATGAGACTATCCTGCCAACCTTCCTGGAGCCAATTGCCTATCCATCTGATAATCTGGTTCCCCACCCCATTTCTCCCAGCTTATCCAACAGGCCCCCATGAGGAACAGAGTCAAACACCTTGCTGAAGTCAAGAAAGAGGACATCCACTGATCTACCCAGGTCCAAGGCACTCATCACCCAGTCATAGAACTCACAAGGTTTGTCTGACATGATTTCCCGGGATGAATCCATGCTGTCTATCGTCCTGGCACCCCAGCTTTTCCAGGTCCCCCAGTCTTTCCTTGACAATGCCCTCCATCACCTTGCCCACCACCAATGTCAGGCTGATGGGCCTATAGTTCCCTACCACCTCCCTTGATCCCCCTTATGGATAGGCACTATATCGCCACCTTCCAGTCCTGGGGCAGTCACCCTGTCCTCAGAGATGCTGAAGAGCTCTGCCAGGGGTTTCACCAGGACATCCATGAAGTTCCTTCCAGCACTCTGGGATGTAATTTATCCGGCCCTGGTGCTTTCTTCTTCTTAAGGGACCTGAGGGCTTCCCTCACTCTCTCTGCCACAATTTCCACCTCCGCTACCTCATCCCCCTGCTTTGCCTTCCCCATCTGCCAGTGATGCCCCCTCTCCCAGACCCACTGATCGGTAAGGGTCCCCCTCCTCACTTTCACCATCTCCTCCCATGTATGATGTAGCCCCCCATTTTCATTGGTGAAAACTGAGGCAAGTACTCATTTAGTACCTCAGCCTGCTCCCCGGTCTTGTGCCCATCTCTCCTGTTTTAATCTGCTAATCTGCCCCTTCATCCTTCATTTTTTCCCCAATGTATCTAAAAGACCCTTGTTCCCTCTCCTAATTTCCCTAGCCAGGTTCTGCTCCTTCCCTTGCCTTGGCCGCCCTCCCACCCTAGTGGCCCTTCTGGCCATCAGCCGCATCTCTCGGTCCCTTTCACTCCTTGAGCACTTGAATTGCCTATAGACCGCCTTCTTTTCCTCTCACCACCTCCTGAACCTCCCTGGTCCACCAGCAGGGTTTTGGGCCCTACCATTTTCATCTTACTCTTTGCGCAGGTACTGGTAGCATCCTGCACCCTCCTCCTGATGATTTCCCACCTATTGTCAGCATCCATGTCTGGCCCAATCCCATCCAAGTGCTCCTTAAGGATCCTTCCCATTTCCTTGAAATCTGCCCACCTGAAGTCAGTTACCTCCATCTTTGTGCAGCCTTCTACCCTCCTAGGTTCAGGCAGAACTAGACTGTGGCATGGTTGCTCCCCGCCAACTGGGTCCCTTACCTCCAGGCTCCCCAATCTGGCCACTGTCTGCCAGGACTACATCCAGTATCCACTCCTCCCTGGTCAGTTCCCCCACCTGCTGAGTTAGGAATGCTTCCTGAAAGACATCCAACAACCTCTGTTCCTGTCCACTGAGGATGTCATAGTCTCCCAGTCCATTCCTGGCATGTTTAATTTTTGTATTTTCCACACTTGTTGGTTCGTGGAAAAAACAAGATGGCGGTTTGCATGGCATAAAAATTTGGTGCAGTGCCAATCAAGTGGCATAAAATCAAAATGAGCATTTCCGACATCACATTTTTCATTTCGCATCAGAACTTTATCTTAAAAACCCTAGTGCACATGTGCAGGTTGGAAAACACAAAATTTTAAAGCCTTATAACTTTGGTACACTTCAATATTTTTCACGGACCTATCAAAGGCACTACCTTAGGACATGACACATGTCCCCTGCAAGTTGGGATAAAATTCCATTCCACGTAGGCTGCAGGGGACAGCAAAAAATCCATGTTGAGTATAGGAAAAAGTTGAGACATTTATGAAAATGACGATGCAGATCTCAGAAACCGCACAAGCTGCCGACACAAAAATGACCACAGATCAAGACCTTGCCTCTGAGACAACACGTAAAAGTTCACTTCATTTCATTAAACAGTGCCAAAGATATTAATATGCAAAGTTAGGGGTTTAACATTGAAACCGTACTCAACTGTAGTGGCCCTACCGCATCACTATAATATATATATATATATATTGACATTTAAGTTTCTCAAGGGCACGGACAAAAAACAGGGCTACAGATGAGTTACAGATGATCACTGGAAAAGGCAACAGTTCATAATTAGGAAGTGCTACATACTGGTGCCAAAATCTGTGTACTAGAACCATTGAGCGAACAAGCATTTGTCAATGCGAATGTTGCTTGCTTCTATGTGCTGTTTAGGTATTTGGAAGTCATTGGAGTGCAAATATTGAAATTTATGAACTTACGAAAGGCATGAGGAACTAGGCAATGCACGCTATAAAACAGTCATTTTTAGGATTTTTTCACCAAATTTTCAACATAGCCATTTTAAGACCTCTGCTCATGAACAGTGTCACTGTGATTTTCTTAATTTGTCCCTTGCAGTGATTTACTTTTAGAGCTCGACGCGCATTCTACGCTACATGGGAAACACATTTTAGGTGAGATGTGAAAATGACAGCTGTACTACTCATAAGAAGGTGTGGAAAATGGCAATGTTGAAAATCTGGAGTGGAAATATTGAATATGCAAACCTCTGACGTGCGTAGGAACTCGCACAATGCGCGCTGTAAAACAGTCATTTTTGGAATTTTGGCACCAAATTTCCAACATGGGGTTTTGGGACCCCTTCTCATGAATGATGTCACTGTCATGGTGGTATTCAGGCCGGGGTGATTTAGCAGTCACTGCGGCGAAATCACCCTTCGCGCCGAATAACGCCATGACAGTGACATCATTCGAGAAGGGGTCCCAAAACCCATGTTGAAAATTTGGTGCAAAAATCCCTAAAATGCCTGAGATATGCAATAAAGTTGAAACCCCCTATCTAGGCCATTATACAGCTTACGGCATTTCTCAGTTCGCGGTCGGCTTTGAAGAGTGCAGACGTGTTCCGGGTCCACTGAAGATCGTCACACCGGAGTCTGGAGGTAAGTATGGGGTGAGGGGTGGGGAGGCTGAGTGCGCAGTGGTGGGTGCGGTTGTGGGAGGGGGTCGGGAGGCATGCCCGGCGGACGTTTTGTCTTACAGGTACAAAACAAAAAAAGACTTTGTGGGACCGTTTACGGCGCTGGGGTGGGCTCCCAGTGTGGCACAAGGACGTTGAGGGGCCGTTCAGCCGACTGAGGATTGGGCACCCCGTCGGCAAAAGGACTTGATTGCCACGCTGGGTTGGGCTCCCAGCGTGGCACCAACTACTGGGGGGAGGCGATGCAGCTCAGCCCGGCGGGGATTGGGCTGTCCCGGCTTACACAGTGCTGCAGGGCGCTGACGCCTGCAGGTGGGGGAGCTGCACATGAGCAGCCTCATTGCTGCTCACCTGCCATAGCTGCCTTTCAATCTTAGTGCCACTGCATTTTGGAGCGTGTCACAGACAGCTCCAAAATGCATTGGCTACAGGGTCGTGCCTGCCAGATCACTGAGTGAACTGGAGGAGGAGGTGACACACTCCGAAATCTCCGATGATGGCACTATGTTTCTTGCATATGTGCAAGCAACATAAAAATGAACTGTGTGCTAACCAAGCAGGAAGTGCCTCATGTATTAACGTAAATGGAGAGCAACAAACAAGGAATGGTGGCAGAGAGAGAGCGAAATATTAAAGAGTCAGTACATAACATCTACTGTAAGAAATGTTAAAGAGAAATACAGAACATCTACTGTAAGTCTCTTATTAAGAATATGTTGAACAGTGTATGGGGTACCATTTACCTTGAACTGACAGTGATGGACAACTATCATATGCCACTCACTGAGGTAGTGAAGGCTCTGACCAGCACTGTAGTTAGAAAATGCATTCCGCTTGAACATAATTTACACTTTCTTTAAAGGCTTGAGTGTATAAAGTGAGGACCAGCTGGAACTCCACACTAAGTGAAAGTGCTCCATGAAGTGCTGGGGAGTTACTAGTGTGCCTTTAATCTGGTCATTTCTGTGCCTAGATATTTAATAAACACTAGATTCACCACTGAGTGACACAATTGCTTGACCCTAAAGGTTAATCATATTTTTTTCAGCTCTGGTATAGCATAGAATGTGAGGATAATGGGGCATTCTTTTTCAAAAATCTTCCTTATCTACAGTAATCATCCCGTATTATGCCTACTGGCGAAGGTTAGAGCACCCGAAGTGCTGAGGCTAGTTCATCATCATTCTGGGAGCTGGATTCATTGTGTATTTGTGTTTTCCACACTGTTATTTTCAATTGTGAGTACTGAAAAGTCCTCAGTAAAATTTATCACTACTGTCACTGAATTCCTGTGTCTGGAGTGATGGTTCTTCTACATTTTTATATCATCCCGTATTAGTTGTGCTTTCTATTAACTTATATAGGGTTAGGCAGTGTTGGAATTATACTGTATGAGCTTTGGGAGCTATGGGGGCCCATGGAGGTGTGGTGTACTCAGGAATTAGATGCTTTGGGAGGTTTTGTTATAATTATCAATGTCTCCTAGAAGTTTCATAACCATATCGATGTGTAACTGAACTGTTGCTGCAATGGGGCAACACAGGACCTAATGTAAAGCAGTACTGGGGTAACAAAGGGCCCAGGGCGTTAACAGAGGACCTAATGCACAGTTCAGAAAATTCGTGTTTTATGTATTGCACTGCTATCAGGATTGCTCTAGTCAAAAGTAAACATAATGTGCCTGTGTGGTTAGTGTACTTATAGGATGAAGTTAGCCCAGCCAAGGCTCTGAAATGTTAATGATGTGTATTCTGTTTGCAATGTCTACTGCTTAAAACAGTATACATTGGTGCCAGTAAATGCACCTCTAATTGCTCACTGATTGTGAGATTATAAGGGCAATGTTTTCCTGCCAACTGGAGCATATAAATGAGGGCTACAGCCTGACAAAGTTGGTCCATGTGTGGTATTGTAGTCCAGAGCACCAGTGTACAGTTTCCAGCTCAGCATCTACAAGAGCACTTCTCTGGCTGACCGGCTGGAGGGTCTGTGATCCCAGGGATGGTGGCAGGGTCCTGGGTCCAAATGGCACTGACTTCCTTCAGTGAAACTCTTTGGAGGCTTGGTGCCCAGTGATGCTCTGAGATTGGAGGCAGCAGGGGCCTACTAGAGGTCTATCCTCAGGATGACCTCCTGGTGTCTTCTGCACCATAGTCCTAGAGTAACCTGTCACGAGAAGAAGTGACAGGCATATTCCTTGCTGGTAGAGACTGTAGCTAACGATGGGCCTGTGTAATGGCAAAATACAGGGCAGTTGGCACCAAAGCTCTTACCTCTGAAGAAAGGGTTGAACCAATTTAGTATGATGAGCCACTGTTTGCTGTGGCACAGGGTCATAATGCCGCAAGACATTGTGCCACATGCATAAAGCACACTGCCAATACAGCATGATTTCTTGCATGTGGCATAAGTCTTTGGCTGTCCGAGCCCCCAGTTAAGATTACTAACTCGGAGGGGGTAGAGTAAATAACACACAAAGTGCAAAAAAAAAAAATTAAATTACCATGCACCTGGGAATCAAACCCAGTCCCAAACACTCTGTTTCCATCCTCACTGCCAGTGGCTCATCTCGTTGAGCCACAGCAGCTCTGTTAAAAGCCTGTCCCAACAGAGGTGTTATTCTCTGCCTGGGACAGTGAGGGCTGCAGTACCATGCACAGAACCATTCATGATATTACGCCTATCGCTGTCATGTACAGCATTGTTTCTGTTTAGTGCTTGTGTCGTATGCTCTTAAGCATCGACATAATTGACTCGGAAGGGTTTGCTGTAGACCTAGTTAAGTGCTGACTGCCCCCACTGCAGGCACGAGGCTTGGAGCAGGCTGCTGAGGTAGCCTATACCTCATCTGTGCTGTATGAGTGTGTTCGAGAGGGTACACCCTTTTATTCCCCGCCAGAGGCACAAGTATTTATTTCTCTCTCATTCGGGGCCTGGTACAACCCAATCCCCAAATCTGCTTGTGGCTGCAAGGGCACCAAATATATTTTATTTTATTTATTTGCTTTTGGTAACTGATTCAGTACACTAGGCAAAAACTGCCTATTTTCAGGCCGGCCTGGTAGAGTACAAGTCAAAATACAGGGAATAACAAGTACATATACATTTCCAATACAATAAGAGATTCAACAGCTTTACAGAGGCAAGTTACATAGTACATAAAATGGATGGAATATATCCCAAGAAATAAGAGGTAACAAAGCAGACAACATTGGTACAGTATGGGATAAGAAGGAACAACGTGAAGGTGCAGTAAGCTAGGTCTAGTAGGAGGCAGTAACTTGGACGAGCAGAGAAACCTAACTGCTTATCAATAGTTTGGGAAGATTGGGAAGGGGAAGGATCAGGTAGGCGCAGAGATATAAGTGTAGGGCAGTGTCAATTAGCACAAATTGTGAAGCTAAGGACATTTACATGTGTCAAGGGAGTCAAGGTAATTGAAAAGGGCTTTCTTGAAGGCAGGGTGGGATTTGGAATATCTGAGCTCAAATGGTAGCGGTATAACCTCTGATATCCCTGTGTCATTTTTAAGAAAACTGGGAAATGTGTATGTATCCCTAGGTAGAGCTATCCTGAGGGTTACTACCCCTGCCTGCATGACTAGGCACAGGTTGAGGAACCTGAGCTCGTTGAACGATGCCTCCACCCGGAGGAATGGGTCTGGGGTAGCATAGTTGCTGTTGGTATAGCCCTCCGGGATGCTATAAACACCCACCAACCCTTCTAGTGGCCTAAACAATTCAGCAATAGAACATTTACATTTACCATATGGCAGTAATGATATGCTCATACTCCTTGCACTTACCCTGAGACCTCCTGGAAAACAAGACCAGTGATGCAACAATTTAATGGCAGTACAATATCCCCCACCAAAAAAGTACACAGGCAGGTGAAAATACTTGAACAACACAATCCAGATTTATTCAGAGGGATGTGGAGAAGGTAGAACTATGAATCTAGCAGATGATTAGCAGATCTAATTAAACTCAGGCTGAACAAGCATGCACAGTGAGTCCTTTGACACAGTCACACAACCCTGAGTACCCAGTTGTTAAACAGGCTAGCTTGAAGCGCTGCCGGGATAGGCCGTGTTGCAGCTGTTGTTGGGGCCCTTAGGAAAGAAAACAATTAGCATGCACTCAACCCAGAATTTGTAATCAAGCTGGATGTCTCAGTTTGTTGCAATAAACCCAAAACAAGCAAATCAGATGACACACAATGAATGCAGCCTATGTTGCAGGAGCTTCCCTGTTTGTACTCCATGTTACCTAGACCAGGATGCAGGACAGATGAAATTAAGACCTCTGGATGTTGTACTGGATTGCCAGGGAAGCAGGGCCGACCGACTCACCCGTGGTGGTCGCTACCTGTCCGGTGGTGTTGAGCAGGGGCTGAATCCCCAAGTGGGTCTTTCGCCAGAATGTCTCTGAACTGGGAGCAGTGGCCTAGGCTGAGATAACAGGGCCCAGGCAGAGTAGGCAGTTCGGATGAAGTCCATGATAAAGTGCTGGAACAGCCTCCAGTTGGGTAGAAGAACTCGGTGTGGGGAACCAAATCACAACCCACACAACACATTTAGCACACCTATGACACTTTCAAAGTAACACCACAGTTCAGATAAAGTCTGTTTGCAAATTGCAGTGTCTCATCAAACCTCTCGATCTGGGGCTCACTTCGGTACCTGACAGGCCAATCGCTTCTAGAGCAAGTCTTCAGTCCACTTGCAGGTGACAATGACACACTTTCTCTCTTCAGACACAGGTCTTGATCAGGCAATCGGATAAATCTGACTTTCACACTCAAGGCAGTTCTTCACACTGAAAGATGTGACAGGTAGGCCAGCATAGCCTTCCAGCGCTCCTATGCAGGAGCAGCTGCTCGATGACCTAGCTGTTCACTCTCCAAACTCCAACTCACAACTGACACACTGCTGCAGGCAGCTCTGGCTTTCCCAGTGATCCAAAAGGTTCGGTTGGCTGATGGAACTGTCTATCATCCAGAAAGGGCTCCCCTCCAGGTCTATTTAGGCACCAAACCCTTAAAACTACAATTCCTACAGACTTTAATCCCATGAGACCTCTAGGGACAGTCTCCATTTTAGGTCCCCTGAGGTTCAATTGGTCCAACATCACAGTTCCAGAACCAAAATGGTGGCTCCAATCCAAATGTTTGTGCTGCAAATGGAAGCAGGTTAGACAAACTCCTACAGCATTATTTATAACAAATAAACAGTAAATAAGTACTTTCTAACAGAGCTCCCTCTAGTAGTAGTGACTGCAGAATGGAGCAGGAATACGTACTGTCTGGCTGGTTGCAAGCCTTGAATCACTCGAACCCAGCCCAGATTAATTTTCTAACACAGCATAATGGTTCTCTTAAAGAGACAGGCATGGAGGCTTACTATAGCACTCTCATGCAGGCAGTTTTAAACAGCTGGACACAGAACACCATCCTGACAGTGGGCATTAGGCAAGCCCAGGAGAGACATTATAGGAATCCCTATTTGTAGGAGGGTTACACTCTTCCTTGCCTGAAAAAACTTGGCATCCCGTCAATCAATACTTACTGTAATATTCTAAGAAAACATTATACTAAAACAGGCATGTTTCATCTGGTATACTATAACAAAAAGAAAACTTATGCATCAGTAAAGGAAATGGCATTAAGCATTACTATACTTTTCATAATAGCAATATTTCTCTGTAAAGATAACAGTTTTCATACACTTGTCATACACATAACAGCATTTCAAAAAATAGTTCAAACAGGTAATTTCTCTGACTATTCGGGTCTGTACTATTTCTTGTACTTTAAGCAACATAGTTGGGGGTCTGTCCCTATCAGCTATATTGGGGCTACATGGGCAGGGGCACCAGGGTTTGAGGTATGACTATTAACTTAGAAGTAGCAGAATAGCTCAATTTGGGAAGAGCTTTCAGAAATGTAGACTCCTTTATGCACAACATGTAAGGAAAGATCCACAGGCCTCCCTGGAGAGTTGTAACTTAGACAGATCACTGGTTTGGTGGTTCTTCCAGACTTCTTGGGGAACAAGCGCAGGTTCAGGATTTTCAACATTTGCATTGGAATCTGCCCTGTAGAGAGGTACCTCCGCACTGGGGACTTGAGTTATACTGGAAGCACTTTCAGCTCCTTGCTCTGTTAACTCTGGTTCCACAACATTGCTCTCAGTACTGGGGTCTGAAGGAGGCCAGATTCATCATCCAGGGAAATTCTATACATTTAGATCTTGCAGCACTTGACTAATACTCCAACATCACTCACTTCCTCATTGCCATTGATCATAGCAGGGTTGGGATCATTGCTTTCGCACAGTTCTATAGTTTCTGGTATGTCCAGGGATGCTTTCTGTTGCAGGCTCTCTTTCTGGCAATTCGAATAGCTCTACCAGACACGGATCAGCTACTTCAAGTCACACTTGCACCTCACTTTCAGGGCACAGGTTCTGTGGAAGACTGGAGGGTTAGGCAGTCCTGAAGGTCAAGCTTCATCTCACAATTGTACATGGGATTACATTGGAATAACTGATTCAGTTCATCAGAAAGGGTAATAAGATGCTTCCACTCACTGTCATCAGACTCAGGCTGGCAATCAGTGTCATGTTGGCCTGCCTGGGGGAGACTTGAAGCCCTTGGCAGCTGGAGAAGGATGAATCTGTCTTTTTTTTTTGGCTGCAGCTCTAGTTACAGGCCTGGGAGGGGCAGTGTCTGAAGGTACAGAGTCGATGATTACTTGACCAATAGGCAATAAATGATTCTGGTGCATTGTTCTGGTAGCTCGGGATCATTTCAAGGTACACTTTATAGACTGGCAGATCTTGCAGCTTACTGACAACATAAGGAAGGTGGTGCCAACTATCTTCAATTTTGTGCTTTCCATGCAATCCCAAGTTCATAACAGAACATACGGTCTCCAGGTAGCAGTTCCTGAGCTTTGACACACTTGTCATGCCTTTCTTTATTTGCCAAGTTTCTTTTGCCGCCATGGTTTGTGCCAGTTGATGGGCATGGTTTAACTGGGCCTTTAACTTTTGGACATATTGTAGGTAGTTCTCAGCTTTGACTCCATCCGGGGACACCCCAAGCAGATGTCCACAGGCAACTGGCTTCCCGACCGAACATCAGGTGGTAGGGGAAAACCCAGTGGCATCACTCTTGGAGCAATTATAGGTGGTACTAGGGTGCTGATCTGTTGGATCCACCTTGACTTATCCAGGGATGAATGGTGCCCAGCATGTGAAGTAGCATTCGGTGAAACCTCTCAGGCTGTGGATCCCCTGAGGGTGATAAGGGATAGTTCTGGATTTTCGTACCCCCAGAGCAAAAACATTTCCTTAATCAGATGGCTTTCAAAGCCTCTCCCTGATCAGAATAATTCTTTGAGGTATGCATAATGGACAAAAAATTTCTCCATGAGGACCTTGCCCACTGTAGATGCTTTTGGTCCTTAGTTGGGTAAAGCCTGGGCATACCATGTGAAATGATCAGTTACAAGCACATTCTAACGTTTTTCTGGTTGGGTTCAAACCTGAAATCGATACACCAGCTCCATGGGCGGCTGGTAGAGATATTAACCAAGGGTGCAACCCTCTGGGCGGAGCTTTTCTTTGGAGACAACAGCTGCACATCCTGATATGGGCCTCAATGTCAGCTCCCATTTTGGGCCAGTAAAACCGGGCATGGGCTAAGTCTGTGCGGTCACAACCTAAATGTCCCATCTGATTATGGAGGCCCATAGACCCAAATGTTTGAAGGCTGTTGGTAATACCAGTTGCTGTTTGTCAGGCTGACCTTATGGGGTTTATGATTTCTCGATAAAGTAGCTGGTTGTGCAGTTTAAGTCTAGGGACCCTCCTTAAACAACAAAGCATTCCGTGGGTCTGAAGAGTGGAGTTAGAGACATCCTTATCAGCATGCAAAGCATCAAGCACAGGCTTAATCATGGGGTCTTGGGTCTGCGCCCTGTATGTTCTCAGGGTTGAGTTGTGGCAGGGCACTAAGGTCCAAGACAGTAAGGTGGCAGTGAGGCCACGGAACATAAGAGTTAGAGGGCTCAAACAGCCTAATAGGCAGTCAACTGTTTCAGGAGAGATGCTCATCTTTGTCAGATTTCTGGCAGAGGGCTTTGACAGAATGCTCAGACATTTTCACCCACTTTGCATTAGAGTTTGGTCATCTGGACAGGCGTCAGCATCAATGTGATTCAGGCCTGGTAAGTGCTCCATGACATAGTCGTAAGTGAAAGGGTGCAGATAACCAACAATGCCCTGTCATGTCCAGTTTAGCTGAGGTCTGGACATGGTGAGGATTATTGTTGGTCTTGACCAGAATCTAGGCACCATAGAGATACTTGTGAGATTGGTCCAACAGCCCATTTGGTGCAAGAATTCAAGCTTGTGCACTGGATAATTTCATTCAGAGGGGTCAAGCTCTATCTGGCAAAGGCCACTGGTAGAAACCTTCTCGACACTCTTGATACAGAATGGCTCCATGTTCCTTCAAGCTGGTGTCATGTTCAACACATAGGTCTCGTAGGGTCGGCATACAGGCATGGAATGAGTGGATGGGAATGATTTACAGAAAGCAGCTTCACACTCAGCAGTCCACCTTGGCTCAAACGGTTCATTTGTCTGAAAATAAACCTTGTCTTCCTCCCTGACTACACTTTCTATATTTCTTGTATGTGGGGGTAGCCTTGAGTTAAGTTCGTGAAGGCGAATGACCTTGGAGTATTTTTTATGAACCGAGGGTAGTAACCCCAGAACCCGAGGAATCTTTGCAACTCTTTTAGGTTGTTAGACTGAAGCCAGGTGGTCAAGGACTCCACTTTGCTTGGGACTGTCTGAATCTCATCAGCCAACGCTTATGTGCCTGACATATTTCACAGATGTTTGAAAAACTGGCACTTGTCTATGGATAGCTTTAGTCCAAGTCCTCTAACTGGTCAAGAACTTAGGACAAGCGAGCTTCATGTTCTTCCAAAGTTCTGCCAAACACAATGACATCATCAAGATACACAAGGCACTCTAATAAGTTCATGTCTCCATGCTCATTCCATCTGCTGCTGGAAAGTGGCGGGCGCACTGAAATACCTTGGGGCATACATAGGAACTCATAGAAACCCAGGGGCAGATGAAGGCTGTTTTTCTCGGTCCCCTGGGCCATCGGGATCTGATAGTACCTGTTCCAGAGGTCGGTACTGAGAACCACTGGCTCCACTGAGGTAGTCAAGAGCATCCTAGATACGGGCATGGTGTAGGTCCAGAACAGTTCTCCGATTCAACATCTGTAGTCCACACACATCCTCACAGATCCATTCTTTTTTCAGACTTTTCATAATCAGGGAAGCATAAGGGCTTCAAGACTCTCGAATGATTCCAGCGCCAACATCTCTTGAAGGTGCCTTCTAACATCATCGATGTCTGCGGTGCAAGACGATGGGACCTCTCTCTGAATGGCCTCTCATCATGGAGTCGATTGTAATGTTTAGCCCCAGTGACACAACCTCGTCCCATTCCTTCAAAGAAACTGCTTGGCTTCTCTGAGACAACTTCTGGCTAATCTTGGCTTTCCATTCAGCAGGAAGGGGACTCCCAAGTCAAACAGGTCAAAGTCACCTTATCATTCTTGACGGGCACTTCTTGCTGGGCAGCATGGCAGTATCTGCACAATACACAGTGGCTAAATTGCACCTCGATTCACCGGACTTCTCGATCTGACATATTCTGGACCTGCATCACTACCGCCTAAGTGAGGCATGGGCCCAAGCAGGTAGAATGCTAGTTCGACCAACAGTCCCTCAGGCAGTTTCCCTCTTCTGGGGTATCCAGCATAAGGATCTTATTTTAACATTTGTCTTCAGGTGCACTTCACTGCTGATGGTGCACTGAGCATTGGATGGTAGTACCAGTGAGTCAGGATCCTTTTCCAGACCACCCTCTCAACGGTTCATACTTCTCCATCTTCTGGGTTCGCATTTTGCAGCTGTAGGCTCGCTGTACTAAAGCTGGAATGCGCAAGGCTCCGTCCAGTTTGTATGGCTTGTTTTTCTTGACAGAGTTAAGCTAACCACCTGAACATATGGGCATTTGTACCAGTTAGTAGAGGGACACTGTCATACAGTCCCATGGTGGGCACACAAGGCCAGGGTCTCCACTTGTTCATCCACACCGCTACAGCCGTGGGGAAGGACAACCAGATTCTAACATATCCTAGATAGGGATAGGATTTTTCATTCAACCCAGACACATGTAGTCCTTTGAGGGACTGGGTGGAAGGTCAGATAAGTGCTGGTCGTACCAATCCTGAAAGATAATAGTCACTTGTGAGCTACTGTCCAACACAGCATGAGTGGAAATGCCATTGACTGTTACTGTGAGTTTCCATGGAGGGGCCCACCACCTCAGACTAGTTCAGAGAGGCTATTTTGCCAGACTGTCCCACAGCAGTTTTGGAAGAATAGGATTTCTTTGGTGGGGCCCAGCTGCAGCTTTATATTGATTTGATAAACCCAGTTTAACAGTCTGGCAGTACCCTTCACAGATTCTCCAGAATGGTGCAGCCCCATCGGGTATGTCCATCTTCTCCATGCTGATAGCAGAATACCTGTTTCCTGGTGTCACTGGAGGTTAGAATGATTCTTCCCAAACTTTGTGCTGGCTGGAAGAAGTTCTACGGTCTTCCTTTGACTTGGGTTCAGGCTCTCTTTCCTCGCTACCTCCCCAGTGAGCAGATATATGGGTGGCATGTAGGGTCCCCACTAAGGCCCTCAACTCTCTCATTTCTTCCATCAACTGGGCCTCAACCTGGGGTTCGGGAGTGATGGCAAGGACCTCCACACCCCGGGAGAAACCTGCTTCTAGTCTCAATTGGCAATGGGCAGGGTGGGAACTTCTGTCCGCTTCAGTTGCAGCTTGTTAACTGGCTCATCTCCTTTACTTCTTTAAGCAGTTCTTTAACTTGCTGAATTTCAGTAGATGCCTCCTCTCTTCAGACAAATCTGAGACTTGGCTGGTGTGAGCAATCCTGCATAGGGCTCCCATCCTTCCTCATCGTTCTAGGCCTCTGAATCTCTTTCATTAGCCAGCAGTATTCAGGAGGTTAGCTTTCTGGTCCTGAAACTTCAATTTCAGCATGAGCACACTGAAATACTGGGCAGATTTCAGAATATGCTCCAGTCTGACTCGGTTTAGTTTACTAGTAGGCACTCCCCTTTTCTGTGGGCCCTCTGCAAGGCCATTCAATTCAAGTGACAAACACAGACAATTTCTAATTTTTCATTGCTTAGCAGACTTGAATTTCCACGTTGTCTTCCCAGATTCGGTGCTGCCAAACACCCTCTAAGGCAGAAAGGTGCTCAACCTGGTGGCTTCTGGGTTAGTGGATCGGAGAAATCGGATTGCTTCCAGTGCAGGGCCCTTAAACTTTCCATAAGTCCCTTCTCTTCTCCCCTCGAGCATTGCCACTCTTGGACCAGTGGAGTAGCATAGTCCATCCATGTTTCCATGTCGTCCTTTCCACTGGCACAGGGACTGTGCCAGAGAACAGTCTGAGCCTGCAATAGGAATCCAGGTGTACAGGCGGTATCATAATGGGGAGATCACAACAGGTGATGCTCTGGGAGTTGATGGGAGGCTGGGGAGACTGCAGGGGAGTGGTCTCCTCTGAAATATCCAACATGTTTAACAGTTCTTTGGCTGTCCGGCCTTCAGTAGCCAAGAGCCTTAACAGTTTATCCTTGAACCCTTCCAGCTTCAGGGATCCCTGGGGAAGATGGGTCACTATCAAAGGGATAACTCTCTACCTTTTGGGACCCTTTGGGCATGGTAACAGGCTGTACTTTTCAGGGTCTATGGAGGGCTACGAGAGGAGGGTCACCAGGGTTTGATCAAACAGATCTAAGTCCCTCCTTGCACCTCAACCTTCCCCAGACATTTAACTTTCCTCACAGTTTCTGCAATTGTGTGATTAGTGGTCTCAAGTGGCAATATGGCATGTTGGGGTCTCACCTCGGCCTCACTCTACCCCATCATGTGGTGCATGTCCAGCTTGTGGGGAGCAATTTTCCACTTGGGCATGCCTCCATTTCAGTTTCTCTCTTAATTTATCTCTGGGGTGTAGTTTCCACATCTGACCACTGGAGGTGCAAATCCAGTGGTGCCTCCAAGATGTAACCCCTAGGTGGCACTATCCTATGGGTTACTACCCTGCCTGCATGACTAGGCACAGGTTGAGGGCCTGAGCTCGTTGAGCGGATGCCTCCACCCAGAGGAATGGGTCTGGGTAGCGTAGCTGCTGTTGGCATAGCCCTCTGGGATGCTATAACCACCCACCAACCTTTTAGTGGCCTAAACAATTCCAGCAATAGAACATTCACATTTACAATATGGCAGTAATGATAAGCTCACACTCCTTGCACTTACCACCAGGGCTGGACCTGCTGCAATTGCCCTGGAGACCCCTGAAAACAAGACCAGTGATGCAACAATACAAATACAGTACAATATCCCCACAAAAAGTACACACTAGCCAGGTTATAAGTAAACAGCCACAATCTGATTTATTCAGGGGATGTGAACAAAGGTGCGCATGAATCTTGCAGATGATTAGCAGATCTAATTAAACTCAGGCTGAACAAGCATGCACAGTAAGTCCCTTTGACACAGTCACATAACCATGAGTACCCAGTTGTTAAACAGGCTAGCCTGAAGCGTTGTCTGGGGTAGGCCGGTGTTGCAGCTGTTGTTGGGGCCATAGAAAGAAAATAATCAGCATGCACTCAACCAGAATTTATAATCTTGAGCGGATGGCTCAGTTCATTACAATAAACCCAAAACAAGTAAATCAGATGACACACAATGATTGCAGTCCATGTTGCAGGAGCTTCCTATTTGTA
The DNA here is from genome assembly GCA_016271365.2 of Neoceratodus forsteri. Taxonomy (NCBI): domain Eukaryota; kingdom Metazoa; phylum Chordata; order Ceratodontiformes; family Ceratodontidae; genus Neoceratodus; species Neoceratodus forsteri. Next base: position 1,420,532,457 of record CM057450.1, read on the forward strand.
CTCATGCTACCCAGACCAGAATGCAGGACAGGCGAAATGAAGACCTCTGGATGTTGTGCTGGATTGTCAGGGGTAGCAGGGCCGACCACGATTCACCGTGGTGGTGCTACTGTACCTGTTCGGTAGTGTTTAGTGTGGGGGAGGAATCCACAAGCGGTTCTTTCACGGAATGTCTGAATGGGAACAGCGGCCTAGGCCGAGATGACAGCCCAGGCAGAGTAGGTAGTTCGGATGAAGTCTGTGATAAAATGCTGGAACAGCTTTCAGCTAGGTAGCAGAACTCGTGTGGGAACCAAATCATGACTCACACAACACATTCAGCACATCTATAACACTTTAGAAGTAACTTCCACAGTTCGGATAAAGTCTGTTTGCAAATTGCAGTGTCTCTCGCTGACCTCTCGATCTGAGGCTCACTTGATACCTGACAGGCGATCGCTTCTGGAGCAAGTCTTGGTACACTTGCAGGTGACACTGACATACTTTCTCTCTTCAGACACAGGTCACGATCAGGCAATCGGATAAATCTGACTTTCACACTCAAGGCAGCTCTTAACACTGGAAGATGTGCCAGGTAGACCAGCATAGATTTCCCGCTCCTCGCAGGGAGCAGCTGCTCGATGACTCGAGGCTGTTCACATTCAAACTCCAACTCACAACTGACACACTGCTGCAAGCAGCTCTGAGTTTTCCAGTGATCCTAAAAGTTTGGTTAGCTGATGGAACTGTCTATCACAGAAAGAGGCTCCCCAGGTCCATTTAGGTGCAAAACCTTAAAACTACAATTCCTACAAATTTAAATCCCACAAGACCTCTGAGGACAGTCTCCATTTTAGGTCCCCTGAGTTCAATTATGTCCAACACTGGCAGTTCCAGAACCAAAATGGTGGCTCCAATCCAAATGCTTATGCTGCAAATGAGTAGGTTAGACAAACTCCTACAGCATTATTATTATAACAAATAAACAGTAAATAAGTACTTCTCTAACAGAGCTCCCTCTAATAGTAGTGACTGCAGAATGGAGCAGAATACGTACTGTCTGGCTGGTTAGCAAGCCTTGAATCACTCGGACCCAGCCCAGATTAATTTTCTAACACAGCATAATGGTTCTCTTAAAGAGACAGGCATGGAGGCTTACTATAGCACTCTCATGCAGGCAGTTTTAAACAGCTGGACACAGAACTCCATCCTGACAGTGGGCATTAGGCAAGCCCAGGAAGACATGATAGAACCCTATTTATAGGGGCTACGTAACTACAGTATACAAGAGGTAATGGGTTGGTGGTGAGAGCTGTGCTTAAACTGTAAGTATGTTTAAAGTAATTCTGCTGCTAATGAGAACTGAACCCGTAACCAGGCAGTCTGGGACAGTGTTGAGTAACAGTGATTATGCTGAATTATGACTGTGATTACTGCAGATTAAATCTGGTCCCAAAACTGGGAGTTGCAGCTACAGACTATGCTCTACCTCATGTAGTGTCACCAGCCTGTAAATAAATGTTGTTCTTTTTGCAAAGAAGTTAAGTCTAAAGTTTCATGCCATGTCCGAGTGATTCCTGCAGGAGTGCAGTGTTTAATACAATTGCAAATGCTTATAGCAAATGAAATAAAGTTATGGGTTTACGGTTTGGTTAGCTAAGGCCTACCCAAGTTGCCATGTGGGGACTGTGAAGTGTACAGTGTAAAGTGAAAGTGAGATTTTTTCTGACAAAGGTGGCGCCATTTATCTAACCCCCACTCTAGGAGCCAAAGGGGTTGTGATGTGGAAGTGGAGTACAACCGGTTATAGCTTGAGTAATCAGGAATTGGCAGATACAGTCCAACCCCATTTATCTGACCTTTTAAATCTGAACCTCCCTATCGAGCGAACCGACTTAGTGTTCCCCGATTGAAGTGCTGGTAGCCAGTAACAAGTGATTCTGTTGACTGACTCTTAATTGCTGCAATTGACGGCTGTCAGCAGTTACAATCAAGCGATCAGCTAACGCAGAAACGATCAGCAGCAGGAAATATGGTGCTTAAATATAGCACCTTAGCTTATTGTTACAGTTCTGAAGGTTACAGTACTGTACTTATGATGGAATCTCCATCTGGCGAAAGAAAGGGTAGTGCTTATCCTGGCGCAGAAAATGAGAATTGTGGAGGCTGGAAATGGTGACACACAGTGGTGCTTGCAGGGAGTATGGCATTGGCAATTCCACTATAAGTGACATTAAAGCTGCAAAGGATTAGCTGAGAGACTTTCTCTTTCTATGAAGACTGCCACAGGGTCTGATGACTGAAAAACATGTGGAGCTGTAAAGATGATCAAGTGACACCACCGTCTATCTTTGGATTCAGCGAGAGAGAGAGAGAGAGAGAAAAGAGGACCCTATTTCAGGACCCTTGCTGAAAGAAAAGGCTTGTTTTTCACCAAAAACTTGGCAACAATGATCTGTTTGTGGCAGGTGAGGGGGTGGCTTGACTGCTTTAAGCAGAGACATGGAATTCAGCAGCAGTGGTTGTGTGGTGAATGGCTAAGCACCTCAGATGAAGAAATCTGCCCATTCATACAATGGCTGCTAGAAACAATTGAACTAGAGGTCTGGTCTTGGAGCAACATTTTAATGCAGATGAGACCGACTACACTGGCAATGTCTGCCACATCACACACCTTAGCCCGTGATGTACTTAGCTTGAAAAACAAAAAGGACGGGCAGTTCATTTGCATCACCGGGTAGTAAAGGTCCGCCTCCCATACTGACGACAGGAGAAATGCCAAACCTCACCCAAAACCAACACACCGAAATCTGGCCAATGGAAAATCATATACACAAATGTCACAGCCTGGGAAATAAGATCCCAGACTTGCAGGCAATAATGTCAGAGGCTAAACTGGACATAGTAGCAGTTAATGAGTTGTGTTTACCAGTAACCACACTTGGGAGACTCAGTACCTGGCTATGTACTTTTTCAGAAGAGACCAAGGTGCAAAAATGGTGAGTGGCCCTGTATTTCAATGAAAATATCAAAGCTATAGAAATTCAGAATACACATAAGGAGCCAGAAGAACTGTGGGTCACCCTGAAAACAGGAAATGGGACAGTCATAAGAACTGGGGTTGTCTACAGGCCCCCAGACCAGGGGAGGACATAGACACATTACTGTTAGAAGATATACAAACATGACAGCTAAAGGGAGGTTCTGATAATGGGAGACTTCAACATGCCAGATACAGATTGGTCAATACCAGCAGGAACATCTGCCAGAACTAAACACATGGTGGATTCCTTGCAGGGGAGGGCCTCTAACAACGGTACAACAACCCACAAGAGACAGGGCTATCCTAGATCTAGTACTGACTAACAGGAAGGGATCACAGATCTCCAGGTAGAAGGTCACTTGGGGCCAGTGACCATCACATGGTATGGTTCAATTTGGCCACTACATCTAAATCATCCCATCCAAGGCAAAAATATGGGACTTCAGAGGAGCTGACTTTTATAAGATGGCCAACAGAGTTAAGCTAGCCCTGGCAAAAAGAAACACAGGTGAGGGGTACAGGCAAAGTGGGCAAGCATTAAGGATGCAATACTTGAAGCAACATCTCATTGTGTTAGACAGAAAGGAAGTGCAAAAGAAGAAGGAAACCACTTTGGTTCTCAAATACAGTAGCAGAAAAGTCAGAGCAAAGGCTGGCCTTTCAGGAAATATAAGGGAACACAGCTGGGATGAAGATAGGGAGGCATACCAAACTACTCGTAAGGGAAGCAGGGAAGGCAGTAAGGCAGCAAAGTCCCAAACTGAGGAAACACTAGCATGAGCAGTAAAGAAGGTGACAAGACCTTCTATAGATACATTAGTGAAAGGAGAAAGTCCAGAGGGGTATTGCTAAGCTCAAAGGAGAAGGGGGCATGTGAGGAGGAGGACCCTGTAAAGCATCTATCCTAATAGATACTTTTTGCTCAGTATTTACTGAAGAGAAGGTGGGCAGGTCCCACAGCTCAGCAACATGGACACGGGTGGAGGAGGTGAGCATACTCCCTCACAAAGAAAGAATCCTACAAGAGCTCGCTAAGCTCAGGTGGACAAGGCAATGGGACCTGATGGCATACATCCCAGGGTACTTAAGGAGCTAAGGGTGGAACTAGCAGAGCCATTAGCAGTATTGTTTAGTGAGTCTCTGAGCACAGGAGAGGTCCCAGAAGACTGGAAAAGGGCTCATGTGATCCCACCCACAAGAGTGGTAGCAGGGAGGAAGGCAGGGAACCACAGACCAGTCAGTCTTACCCCAGTAGTGGGCAAGATTATGGAGGCACCCTTAAGGAAAGGAAAGCAAAACATCTGAAACCATAGGGCACAGGATCCAAGACAGCATGGGTTTACAAAGGAAGGTCTTGTCAAACTAATCTCATAGATTTCTTTGACTGGGTAACCAGAGTGTGGTGGACCAAGGGGAGCAGTTGATGTCACCTACCTTGACTTCAGCAAAGCTTTCAACACTGTTCCACAGAAGATTGATAAATAAGCTGGGTAGGCTCCGGGGTCAGATGTTGGTCAACTGGGTGGCACACTGGTTGAAGGGCAGAAAACAGAGGTGGTGGTAAATGGTGTACAGTCAGCAGAGATGCAAGTCACAAGTGGGTGCCTCAGGGATCAGTCCTATGGGCAGTCCTCTTCAATATCTTCATTAGTGACATTGCAGATGGACTAGAGGTAAGGCTTGTATTTTTGCAGATGACACCAAGATCTGCAACAGAGTAGATGATCCAGATGGGGTGGGCAGAATGAGAAGAGATCTGTATAAACTAGCAAAATGGTCAGAAGACTGGCAACTGGGATTTAATGCAAAGAAGTGCAAGATCATGCACATAGGAAGAAATCCTGAAGCCACCTATAGGCTGGGAGGAGTTGCTGGCAGTAACAAAGAAAGAAAGAGACTTAGGCATCATCATCACCGATGACCTGAAATCTTCAAGCAGACCTCTAAAGCAGTGAGTAAGGCTAAGGTGTATTAGTAGGGTAACACAAGTCGTAAGAGGAGGTAATAATCCCTCTTCGAGACACTAGTTAGGCCCCATCTGGAGTACTGCATGCAGTACTGGAGCCACACCTTCACAAGGACATTAACCAAATTGAGGCAGTCCAGAGAAGGGCAACCAAAATGGTGCAGGGACTGCATCAGAGACATATGAGGACAGATTAACGGGCTCAATATGTATACTCTTGAGCAAAGGAAGGAGGGAGAGAGGTGATATGATGAAACATTCAAACACTTTAAGGGCTTTAACAAGGTGAAAGAGTCTAACGTTTAAATATAAGAAAATAGCAGGACAAGAGGACACAGCATGAGATTAGAGGGAGGCGATTAAGGGGAATGTGATGAAATTATTTTTCACAGAAAGGGTGGTGGATCCATGGAACGACCAACCTCAGGAAGTGGTAGCTATGAATGCAATGCAGGGCTTCTAACAGGCATGGGATAGGCATAAGGAAGCAATACAGATGAGTATGAATAGATAGGCCACTGACAGAGCAAAAGCCGATGGCACATTTATAAGGTAGAAAAAGAAATGGGCAGACTGGATGGGCCTTGTGGTCCTTATCTGCCATCAGCTTCTATGTTTCTGTGTTTCTATAATGGTCCTGGGGTATGTTAATGCATCTGTCCACAAATGAAGCTGCTCATAGCGGGCGAATCACAGGAGCCAAGATGTTTTAAACATATGAATATGGCATCCCTTCCATCCAGTACAAATGCCAGCACAGCGCATGGATGGATGCTTCATTTCACAAGGTGGTTTAAATGTTACCTGAACGCCTTTTTCTGGCATGTCCCATTCTCAAAAGCCTCCCATGAGGTAAGAGCCCAGAGGGTGTAGTTTTAAACAAAATAGGTAACTTTAAATCCATGCTTATATATGTTTTGGCAACTTTATTGCAACTTTGGCAATCAGAAATATTTTATCCTGACCATGCCAATCGGACCTGTGACCACACTGTACGTGCAACAGGATGATGTAATTCCAGCGAGTCATGTAGGGCACTGCAATGAAATCCTATGGAGCCTAATGTTTAATGTATGAACTTAGCACTTTATATTTACCAGTCATCTATATCGATATTTAACTTGTACATGAGGATTAATGTACAAGTTAAATATTGATATAGATGACCAGATAACATTCAGCACTAAGTTAATACATTAAGCATTCAACTCCATAGGGTTTCATTACAGTGCACTCCATGACTTCGCTGGAATAACATCATCCTGGTACTATATGCTGTGGTTATGGGGTCCAATCGACATGGTCAGATAAAGCACGTCCTGACTGCCAAAGTTGCAACAAGTTGTCGAAACATATATAAGCATATAGTAGAGCCTTTCTGATCATTCTGTTCCCAAAGTGAAGTACTACTTGTGATCCAAAGATCTGCCTCGGAAAATCATTTTATTAGTGGACAACTCCCTGCTCACCCTGATACTGCAGATGTTAGAACAAGGGATGGGGTTATTAAGTGTATGTTCCTTCCAGCCAATACCACTTTAAAGCTAAAACCTTGTGATCAAGGTGTTCTAGAATTTTTAAAGAGAGCTTATAGAAGAAGCTGTTGCAGACTATTCATCTGAGGACAGTGAGCAGACATTGTTGGGAACCATTATAAAAGCACACTTAATTTAAAAGATTTCTACATGCCTCTGAGCCATGGGACTGTTGTGTCCCAAAGCATACAGAAATCCTGGATAAAGTTAGGAATCCGAACAAGCCATCAGGCCTTGCCAGACCTTCCAACTTTCCTGACCTCCCTGAAACCACTCTCTCACAAGATAACAAGCTCACCCACCAGATTAAATACTGTATTCTGCTTGGTTGTTGCCATTCTATTGGCATATGTTTTATACCAATACCACCCCTACCCCCATAAAAGGTCCAACTTGAGATGTAGAATTTGAACAAATCACATACAGAATTCATGAACCACTTTCCTTATTCTTGATTTCCATTACAAACATGACTGACATATTTACTGTTATATAAAATCCTTCAACTAGGTCCTAAAAATAAAACTTCCTTAAAATAAATAAAAACATAAATTAAATGTTCTTGCTAGTCATGATCCCTTTCTTATACACATAAACAAATTTAACAAAAGAAAGTACTGTTCAGATTTTATTTATATCTGGTGCTTCTTGATCACGAAAAATCCCTTCATACCTAATAGACCAGGTGTAGATGGAGTTGGGGTGTCACCTAAGAGCTAAATAAATGACAGTGGATGTTTAATGTAGCAGATATACCCAAAATTCATGATATGTCTGTTGATTGCATGAACACTGGGGCAAAATGGTAGTTGCATCAGTTTTGTACTGACACCTTGATATACTTTGTGATTTTCAGCTCCACGTACTTCATGCACATTCTTGGGCCCATTACTTCAAGAGTAAGTGAAATATACATTCAAGTGTGATCTCAATGAATAGGTGGGAGTTAGAGCTTTAAAATGCATACCCATATGTTACCTCAAAAGATTAATGTTAAAAGTTATAGGGTTAAACACCAACCACCACCCGTAATTTCTTCTGAAAATTCAAAATATTCTTATATTTAATCTTGTCAGACAGGATTTATTGTGCTTTATAATATAATTTTATGTTTTTGAAAGGTGAGGATTCTGCTTAGAAATGCATTTGTGGTTTTGAAGTCTTGAGGTAATATAAGGGATAAATTGTTAAAAGTGAAGACACCATTAATAGAACAAAATTTTAGCAAGTTTATACTGAGAATGTGGTGAGCATTAGGGTTTGGAATGCCAAGGCACACTTGTCACACCTGTTCCTGCATGCACAGTCAGAGTGGGGTCTTAGGCTTGGGAACCCTAAGGTCGAATTTCCCTGCATTTGAGCTTCAACCTTAATAGTGCATTAACAAAGTTTTTGCAATGAATTTCCTTATTTTTCAGATAGTTTATTTGTATTCTTATTTGCCTGTGGGAGTGCATGGCCTCCTCCATAACTATCCTTATGTTACAGTAAGGCGCAGAGGCCATTGGGACCTGTGCACCCATCCCTCTGTAGATGCATGACTAAATTCTTAGCATAGCCATTTTATTACCCCAGCACATGTAGCCAGTAGAGAACATTTTCAAATCCCTGCCTAAACATAATTCTACATAACTAGAATGCCATTCTAGCACAAGTGCAAACACACATTTTGTACAGGATTTGAAAAATGACAGCTATGACACATAAGCTCGGGTAATAAGAAGACTATGTGGAAAATCTAGGGTCAAAATATTTAAGATTTCTACAGTCACAAGCATGCATACCAAAACTGGATTAAATGGGTACAACTTTGGTATGTTTTCATATTTTGACCCCAAGATTTGAACAGTCTTTTATCAACCCACCTCATGAACCCCATAGGTGAAAAATGTCAAATCCGTGGCAAAATGCCATTATACCACAGGTGAGAAAACATGTTTTGGGCAGGATGTAAAAATGACAGCTATCCTGCTCATGAGGTGGTGTGGAAAAATGGCTATGTTGAAAATTTGAAATGAAAATATGGAAAATTACCAAAGTTACTCACATATGTAGAAAATGTTCGATGACTGTGTGTAACTCAGCCATTTTCACCAAATTTCCAAACTGGCCTTTTGAGACCCCACCTCATGTATTGTCATATCGTTAACCGGCCCTGAAAGGTGATTTTGCACAGCGACCATGAAATCACCTTCCAGGCTCGAGTAACAAAACAACAGTCAAAGTGTTCATGAGGTGGGTCCCAAAAAGCCCATGTTAAAATTTGGTGAAAATACCTTAAAATGACTGTGATATCAACATAAGTTCAAAACACCATTGATAGCTATTATACATCACTTACTTTGATTCTTGGTTCACGGTTCAGCTTTGAAGAGTACAGACATGTCTTAATCCACAGAAGATGACAGACAACTACCTCTGGTGGTAAATATAGGGCAAGGGAAGGGTGTGGGGTGGTGGGTGCTCAGTGGGAGGTTGGCATGGGGAGGGTATGGTGAGAATGACGAGGGACGCTTTCTTTTTTGGGACAAAAAAGATATTGAGGACTGTTTTCTTTTTGCGGGTTTAGAAAACAGATTTTGGAACACTGGGAGTGGTCTCCTCAGTGTCTCAGACTACTGGGGGTATACATACAGGTACACTGGAGTGGACTCCCCAGTGTCCCACACTGGAAGGGGGCAGGGTGCTAATTGATCTCTTGGGACACTGGGGTGGGCTCCCCAATGTTCCACACTGCTGGGAGGTGGGTTAAATATGTCTGGGAACATTGGGGTGGGCTCCTAGTGTCCCTCATTGTGGGGGATACATATCCATGGACTCTGGCAGTGAGCTCCACAGTGTCTGACACTTCGGGGGTTACATATGTGTAAGGACACTGGGAGTAGGCTCCCAGTGTCCCACGCTGTGTGGGGATACACAATTGGTGTACAGTATGTCACTAGGGAGAAGAGAAGAGAAGATGGTGGACAAAACACTGCTGTGTGAAAATACAGTAGGCTCCCTGAGACAGTAAGGGCTGCCTGTGAAAACAAGATGCCTCTCTGTGAAAACAAGCTTGTATTCGGTGGGACATCTAACTTTTCCCATAGGAAATAATGAGAAAATAAAAAATGTTATAACTCTTGAACAGATTCATATTTTTTCACCAAACCTTCAAAAGGCACATGTGTGACCGAAAGGCTTTCTACCTGAAACGTTCAAACCACTACATAAAGCCGTTTTTGAGATATGCATAACAAGAAAACCAGCAAAATTGTAAACTTAGGATTTGTTGATGCTCCATATCTCAAAAATGTCAAAAAGATTCACAAAATTTGGCATGTCAAGAGACCTACCCTAAGTTGTGCATGCCAAATTATATGAAATTTATTGCATGGTGTCAAAGTTATTAAGGTTTTGTGTTTAACATAAAAGTTTGCACTCAACCCTAACATACAGGTGCTACCCCACCATATATTTATTTCAGTAACTGGATAGGTCTACTGAGAACAGCAGTCCCTTTTTCAGGGGTGACCTGGAAATAATTACAGATGTAAATTACAAGTACATAGGGAAATACATAATACAATGCTGTCTACAAATGTATGTATCACACAGACCAAACTAACTCAGAACCTCAAATAGATACTGCTACCTCACCCTATCAAACAGTTTTCAACATCCAGGGTGAACATGAGTGCCCCAGGATGCTGAGAACCCCACTGTACCACATTTAGTGAGCGTCTAACATTATGCTATAAGTAGCAGCCCTGGACAAACCCATTCTGGTGGAGTGCACCAATGATGGCAGGATCCCTTCTAATCTCACTGCTAGAGCATTTCCTATGATTTTAATGTCACAATTTAGCAGTAATATCATGCTGTACGAAGAACATAAGGTGGGGTCCTTCCTTGCTTTGTTCAGTACTGATATAGAAGCCTGAAAACATACCATTGGCAGTGTCCCATCTCCCAATGCTTTGTCATACATAATTTTAAGACAATCACCCACAGAATTTAGAAAGGTTTGCGATAAAGCATTTTGGCCCCTAGTCACCACTATGTCTGCTTCAGATGATTTTGGTCCCCAGTCCCATCCACCACTCTCAGGATATCAGCATTGTGGTGGGATCTGATGAACTGGTGCCATCATATACAGCTAATGGTGCATGTTGCAGAGGCATAGGTCAGGAAGCATAGGCAAGCCAGGAGAAGTTATAAAATTTACAAGTAGCATTTTATTATTATCAATAAAATAAAAATAAAATTGTGCAAGATAGCTCTTAATACAGGCAGTTCAAACAAAGTCATTCATCTGAGAGTCTCATTAAAATCTACAGCTCTCTCTCTCTGTTGCTAAAGAAAACACTGCTTTCAATTTATAAGATGTTCTTCCTAGCAATTAAATTCTGCAACCTGTTCTTATAAATTACACCACCTGTGTTCCACAAAATGTATTAAGACTTTGTCAGTTTCTTTCCGTGACCAGCCTGAAGAGTACATTAGTCTTCTTAATAGGTGCAACTAATTAAGACATCCTGTCCTAGGACTGATTTCCTGCAGATAATTCTGCAAACAGATTTGTGGAGGTCAAAATGCACCTCAAGGTTGATTCCTGTGTTCCAGATAAACAGAAATAGCCTTCTGCAAACATTTCAATGATATAATTAAATACATTTGCAAACTAAGGGATCCCAGGTTCACATATAGATCCACATTTTTATTCACAGACAAGAAAGGGAGAAATAAAAAAATAGAAACAGCAAATAAAGGAAGGGAGATAACAGGAAATTTTGGGACTGTAAGAGTGGTCAGTTCCTAGGTGCCACAAGAAAAATATTTTGCACAATTAGACAGGCAAGAGATAGACAAGTGACAGAATAAGAGAAGACAGAACAGATCCTTGCTTTTAACTCTCTCCACATAATAAATGGGACAGGGTCTTATTCACCCTGTCCCATACCCTTGTCCCTGGCAGTAGTGGTCACCCAAACAGAGTGTAGCTGTGAGGTTTAACTATAGCATAGAAACAGCCCAGTAAATTAAACCTACACATCCAGACAGGTTGCAGCTTGGACTTAGTAGTAGTAATGCCTCACACTGCAGTACAGTTACTAGTCAGATACAGTTTTACGTTTGATGAAACAGGCTGAGTTTCTGGCTGCTGGCTGCCTCACAGCTGACACCAGGCAGACTCCACTTCTTCATTGTCCTTTGTGTTGTGATCCATGGAGGCCACTACCAGAGAGAGGCTTAAAATGGATCTGGGGTAAACCCTGACTCTGCTTTCACAGGTCACAGGTCCCTCCCATTTAGCTGTCTCAGCTAGCTACTAAGTGAAAGAGGGAGGGAGAGCTTTAGCTGGCTCTACCCTCTATTCTCCAAAAGCAGGCTCTACCACTCTATTCTTCCTAATCTGCTGCTTCTAAAAGCAGAATCAAAAATGGATCTGGGGCACCCCTGACTGCTTTCACTGGTCACAGGCCTCTTCCATTTAGCTGTCTCAGTTACCTGCTAATTGAAAGAGGAGAAGGGGAGCTTTAACTGACTCCAACCTTCTGGTCTACATAATGTGCTGCTTTTAAAAGCAGAATTAAAATGGATCTGGGGCAAACCCAACTCTGCTTTCACAGGTCATAATTCCTTCCTGTTTAGGTGTCTCAGCTTTCCACTAAGTGAAGGAGGGGAGCTTTAGCTGACTCTGCTCCTTTATTCTCCCTAATGTGCTGCTTCTAAAGGCAGAATCATACCTTGTTTACATGGCCACTGTGCTGCTAACTGCAGTCAGCTCCTGGTCCTGCTTAGTTCTCCTGTACGCATCAAATTACCTTTACGATCCTTCTCTGCTCCGATGCAAGCCATGCTGAGAAGGACCATGTAAGGAGGCAGGTATTTGTATTGAGCTGTCTATGTTGTGACCCATCACCCATGCTTGTACCTCACCCTGCTGACAATTGCACCATCCCAGTCCCATTCCATAACTGCTCTGTCCCCATCCCTGATCCCCTCCACAAGCATTATCCAAATAAATGTAGTAAGAAAAACTGCACTGGGGATGCCGCGGTATGGAGCAAGCGGGGCAACCTGTCCACATGGCTGCTTACACCCTCACTCTGGAACACATCCCTACTTTGCATGGCTTTTTGAGAGGAGAAGTGACTGACTTACCATGGTAGGGTATGTGTCCACCCTGCCACATTTGTACTGCAGCAATCTGAGTGCTCATAAAGATAACATAGCTAATAGTTTGCTACTAGCCTCCCTCCTATGTCTCTCCTATTTTCTCAATCCCTGTTCTGATTTTATGACTCTGGGTCCCTCTAGATCCTACAAAACTGTACCCTGTCTTAACTCTGACCCAGGACCTTCCATGCTCCCAGTTGATGTAACCACAAAAATACACTTAAGCCAGGACTGTCTGACCTGTATTACTACATTATTACTGTATATATATTTTGTTGTGTTTCTCTGTACTTTTACTTTTATCTTATGTGGAACCTTTGCAAAAGAGTCTATGACTCAATGGATTGTAATTCTGATTCTATTCAATAAATACATATGTATGTAACCTCCCTGTTACCTGGGGTTACTAGAGTCCCAGTAAGACCTAGTGGTAGGCAGGGAAGGCAGCTGTGAAACTCCAGTTGAATGGATTTACACTATCTCACTCTGTTCTCAGTCTCAGCTGAGACTGAGGGATGACATCATTTTAGAACTGTTGCAGCTGCATAAGCCACACTGGAATGTTGCAGTTGGGGGTTAGAGTAGAACGTTGGGGAATTTGAAGTCAGTCGGTAGGAGTCTGTTGCAGTCTGTAGTACAGGAAGGAGGTGCTCTGCTGTAAGCAGGCCCTCGGAGTCCTAAGCTCTGTCAAAGAGCTATTATTTTTATATAGGTGTGTTCTCACCTGAAGAGGAACACAGAAGAGTCCAGTGAAGTGGTAGAGACCGCTTTCAGTGGTTCAGGGCCCCATCCTTGCTGGGATGGGGAAGAATCAGCCTGCTTCCATGGGCAACCTCCCAGGTCTGGCTAGGAAAAAAAGCTGCCTGAGTTAAGTTCATGCTGAGGCACCAGAAGTTCGGGACAAGATTTCTTTGAGGAGAAAACACCTGTGGGGCACCTGCAACTGAAGGGTGAGTTCACTCTGCTAAAGGGCCAATGTGTTTTCACCTGAAACAAGATGAAACTAAAGTGACTGCTACTGTGTGGTCAGGAAAAGACAGCCAAGTACAGTTTGGAAGATGTGGGATTGGACTGCTTAACTCTGTGGGGGTCTAGAGTAATGGACACAACCACTTATTAAGTATGTTCAAGTTCAGCACAAATGGGATGTAAAGACAGTAGACTGAATGTGAATACATTTAAAAGAATCTACACAGCAAAGTGTTTTAAAGGTTGAGGTGTTACAGTCCAGAGAAATGGCTGGGTATGAATTATGGGAGCCGAGAGGTGGGAGACCCCCATCAGTAGTAACCAAATTCACCTCTACGGTTTGCTTTGGGACACCTGTTGCTTTCTCTCAGGTACTTGGCCAGTGCCTGGGGAAAGTACCCAGACATAGATTGATGAGGAAGATTCCGTATGGAGCCAGAAGTGCTCATAGGTGGTTTAGGGAGCCACCAGTAAATGTTTCCATGCTATATGGAAAGTGTCCAAAGGGCTGGCAAGGGCGAGCCAGGAAAACCCAGAGCAGCGTACAAGTTCGGGCTGTGTGCCCAATGTGTTTCAGAGCCTGAGGGCTAAAGTGAATGAGGATGTGTTCTGATCTCCATAAATCTGCATTACCAGGAGTGTAGCCCGTGGGGTCCATCTACTGTATGCTTTGTTTATTCTGTTGGATGTGAATAAAAGCCACACTTTAGAATCCCACTTCTGGTATTGGACGTTACAGTTATTGCTTCCTTTGTCAGGAGTTACTTGGGTGCCCTGTTGCAGAGTAGCCAAACCTAGCCAATGTGCCAAGTGACATATTTCTCCCTGAACCCAGCCCACCAGGTAGAGCTGTCAAGATGGAAACGCATACCTGGGTGGGGGTTACAAAAATAGAGGCACCGCTTAGGATTTGGGTTTGGAATTTAGGGAGGAATGTAGGAAAGGTTGCTTGGACAATGGCTAGCGTTTTGGTTATCTGGCAGTGGGTAGCCCAAAACCTGAAGCAATGTTAACTAATGTGCGCTGTATGCTGTTATCCATGTGCTGCTATTAAAATGCCAAATGTTTACCAAGGAGCAGTAAAGCCTGAGAGTGTATGCCCTTGTCCTGCATCAAATTTACTGCGTTTACCAGCTTTTAAAAGTGTTTGTGACAAAGAAAAGTATGGAAAACTGTGGGTAGCAAAAGAAAATTGTGCCCTAGATGGAAATGCATTCTGTGAAACTGAGAGACTTGTTGTGCTAATGGCCATGAAAATGGTTGAAATGGGCTCCGCCGAGAGTCATTGGAAAAAAAAAGTGTGGTTTGCCTGCTCGATGAGCGCCATGAAGAGAAGAGCACGAGAGGAAAGAAGGCTCATTTGCATGGTGTCGAGTGATTGGTGAGACTGCAATCAGTCCGCCCCCAAGCCAGCTCTAGAGCGACTGCACAGCATTTGAGAGAGGAGAGTGAGTGGAGTGTGCGAACTGGCTTGCCAGGAGGCGTTCGCAGTGACTGAAAGTGCTGTAAAAGTTTAAAAACTGACTTTTCTGTTTAAATTCAGGCTCAACCCACATCTCGATCAACTGGACTATGAGTGTGGTGTTCAGGGGACAATCGGCAGGACTGCCAACCCACTTCTTTCCAGAGGCCTCCAAGACTGGCTGCAGGCCATTTTTCCATTGCAGCAAACAGCTACTGATAACAGTGAGTACCAACAGAAATAATTGCTCAAACTGTGTGATTTTCACCAATAGCCAGCTGAATCTGTGTGTAGCAGTGCAATTGCTTTGCAAAGAAGGACTGTGTTAAGTTTTACCATCAAAATCAAGAATTCTAAGCAATCGACTGTAAGCATAATTATAGGTTCAGCGTCAGTATAATTTTCAAAGCCATGTGAGTGACTGTGAGTTGTATCAGGCATGCAGCAAGAAATACAGGCATTCCTGTGCTATGAAATACTGAGGCTTTAAGGACTGTAAGCTAGAGCAATGTCTTCAGCGAGTAAAAGTCTGTGGTAAATCATATAAATGTGCTAGAAAAAGAACAGTACAAGTTTGTACAGTTTGAGCAAAGTTAGCAGTAGAGTGTATAATCGGATGGGCAGTGGCTTGACCCAATTACAGAATGTTGATGCGTAGAGTGCTGCGCTGCCATTACAGGGTGGGGTAGTAATGTAAACACAGCAGCAGGGAACCATTTGAAAGAGAAGAAAGTTTTCAGTGATGTGGAACTTGCAATAACAGTGAGCGTTGTTTGTTTTTCTCTGCAGTCATGGCTTCAGGACCAGCCGCTACCGGATCATGCCGGGCTGTGATAGCAGTAGAAGTTAACAAGTTAAGGGACATTAAGAGATGTTACTAGGGGATGACTGCCTCCTTATGTGGTGATTCCTGGATATCCAGTGCGAGTATGTGTGATGTGCTTAAATGCTGGATGGGACGTCTTCATGGTACCTCACTGTTCTGGGTGCCTAGAGAATATATGGTTTGTTTAAGCGCCCAAGATTCATTTGGCTCCTACATGGACAAAAGTTCAAGAATCTGCAGTTGGCAGCACCTAGCATCAGGTGGAGCCTGTTGGAGAAGGCCTCTCAGAGTGTGGCACAAAGCAAGGGGTTGCAGATTTACAGACAGAACAATGTGCTGATGTTTCAGAGTCTGGGTCGCAGAGAAACATTTTGGGAAGAGCATCAGTAGACCCTTGAAGAGAGGGCCTAGCCCAAATCTCATAGGTGAAGACGAGATGAGGGAGGCCTTTGGATGGGAGGTTTGACCTCCACGCCCAGCGAAGAGTGGATAGTCTCAGGAGTGAGGATGACTGCTCACTCCTGGGCACAGATTCTCAGTGAGGAAGAAGAAGAGGGAACCTTGTGGCCTTGTGAAAAAGAAACTGGTACACAGCCTCAAGCTCTTGCCTCAGAGGAGTGCATGGAAGAGAGTGGTGATTCCACTGCCCTGGCTGTGCAAGGAGAAACCAGGGATCCATTTTTGTGTCGTTAAGAATGCGTAGCTGGCAGAACCAGGACTGGCTGCCCCAAAGCCAGGCCAGAGGTCTCAGATTGACCAAAGCTAGTAAAGAGGAAAGACTGGTTCATAGGAAAGCGAAATGAAATCCATGAGATGTCCTTTTCTACCTTTCCTCAGACAGGCTGGGAAGAGATTGAAAAAGCAGGAATTCCTGGATTTGGGAAGAAGCAATGAAATATGTGCATCCTGGTGCAAACAAGCATGTCAAGAACAGAACATTTCAAGAAAAATACAGCCAGTAGAAAAGAGGCAGGACACTGTTTATGGACACTGTTCAAATTGTGGATGAGAGGGACATGAAACCTTTCACAGTGTGAATTATGAGTGCCCAGATGGGGTGATAATTCAAGCACCTGACCTGTTGTGCTATTGGCCACAGTACAAAGACCTTCATGCGGATTGCCCATGCCTACCAAATGGAAAGCAGAGTAGTGGTAGCCAGTGCTGCCCCTCCAGCTGTTGCCGTACCTATGTTGTTCCACCAGTCTGGACGTCCAGGACCCAGGTGCCCCATTCATCAGTTCTGCAGTGTACTGGCTTTCCAGAATCCATCGACTGGCCCACCAGATGACTTCAGATCAGAGAGGACACCATCCCAGCTGTATTCTGATTCATCACCTGGGTATTAGATGACTTCAGACCAGCTGTTTTCCTTTTGTTCCTGTTCCAAAGTTCCATCTCCAGAGATGACATCATCCCAGCAGTTTCAGATGTGTCCTCCTGTTATTCCCGGAAGATGTCTGCCCAGCTGTATCGGAAGAATGCTGCCAGGGAGAGTCTTGTGCGAGGACCAGGTGTGGTATCATGTTGTTCTACAAGGGACTGGTAAGTCCAGACTTTTCTATTCTTATGACATTTCAGTACACACCCTACACTAGCAGACTCAGATGTTTGAACTGTCCTCAAAGACTCTCCCTCGGGACTTTGGCCTGCTAGAACTGTGCTTCACCGGGCTCCAGCCCAGAAGAGACTCTTTAATGGACTTGCCTTCTGGCACTGTGGTCACTAGATGGGACTTTTAGGGCACTCCATCCCCAAATATGATGTATTGTAAATAATGTCATTGTTTCTACTGTTTTCTAAAGTTTATACTGTTTTCTACTTTTCTAAAAAAAATCTATTTTGGGATTCTCAGTGTTTAGATGGTAGGGGTTTAGATAGACTGTGTATGCAGATTAGGGTGTGTGTTGTCTTTCTTTTTCTTGCAGGTGTTCCTGAAGAGACAGAGAAAAACAACAGAGGAGGAGGACTCAGAGGAGTTCCTCAGCAGTACTAGGTGTCATGTTTAAAGTACTGTTGCTGTTGTTATTACTGTGTGTAACTTTTCTTCCCAGGTATGGTTGTGGAGAATGTGGGAGTAATGCATAGTGCATGGTATTAGCTCCTAGTGTGTGGTTGCTTGGTGTCCCGGGATGGAGGAGGTGCCCTATTTGTTTTATTTTGGGAATTTTAAGTTAGAGGCAGACAGGTTTCTCTAGAGGCTAGGGGATAGACAGGCTGTGGTCCTGAATGGCTATAGGGGCTGCAGTACAGATCTAAAGGGCTATGCTCTGGACAGTTCTTCCAGAGCCACTGGGTACCCATAGTCAGTGGATAGAGTAGAGGCTGATGCATCAGCCGATGGCCTCTGGGCCCTTAGTGTTGCCTGCCTGTGCCTAGCACATGGTAGGAGGGCCTGATCACCCCCTCTCTGGGTAGCACATAGGGTGGGATGGCCTAGGGTTGGGTAACTAATGACTGCAGGCAGTCATTTTCCTAGCCAAGGGTGAGTGTAACCCCCTGTTACTCATGGTTACTAGAATCCCAGTAAGACCTAGTGGTAGGCAGGGAGGCAGCTTGGAAACTCCAGTTAAATGGATTTCACACTGTCTCACTCTGTTCTCAGTCTCAGCTGAGACTGAGGATGACATCATTTAGAACTGTCGCAGCTACATAAGCCACACTGGAATGTTGCAGTTGGGGTTAGAGTAGAACACTGGGAATTTGAAGTCAGTCGGTAGAGTCTGTTGCGGTCTGTAGTAGAGGAAGAGGTGCTCTGCTGTAAGCAGGCCCTCAGAGTCCTAAGCTCTGTCAAGAGCTATTATTTTTAATATGGTGTGTGTTCTCACCTGAAGAGGAACACAAGAGAGTCTAGTGAAGTGGTAGAGACTGCTTTCAGTGGTTCAGGCCCCATCCCTGTGGGGATGGGGAAGAATCAGTCTGATTCCAGGGCACCCCCTGGTCCGGCTAGGAAAAAGAAGCTGCCTGAGTTAAGTTCGTGCTGAGGCACCAGAAGTTCTGGACGAGGATTTCTTTGAGGAGAAACGTCTGTGGGGCACCTGCAACCAAGGGGTGAGTTCGCTTTGCTAAAGGGCCAATGTGTTTTCACCTGAAACAAGATGAAACTAAAGTGACTGTTACTGTGTGGTCAGGAAAAGACAGCCAAGTACAGTTTGGAAGATGTGAGGATTGACTGCTTAACTCTGTGTGGGGTCTAGAGTAATGGACACAGCCACTTATTATGTTCAAGTTCAGCACAAATGGGATTTAAAGACAGTAGACTGAATGTGAATACATTTAAAAAGAATCTACACAGCAAAGTGTTTTAAAGGATGAGGTGTTACAGTCCAGATAAATGGCCAGGTATGAATTATGAGGAGGAGGTGGGAGACCACCCGTCAGTAGTAACCAAATTCCACCTCTCGGGTTTGCTTTGGGACACCTGTTGCTTTCTCTCAGGTACTTGGCCAGTGCCTGAGGAAAGTACCCAGGCATGGGATTGATGAGGAAGATTCCCGTATGGAGCCAGAAGTGCTCATAGGTGGTTTAGGGAGCCACCAGTAAATGTTTCCATGCTATATGGAAAGTGCCCAAAGGGCTGGCAAGGAGCCAAGCCAGGGAAAACCCAGAGCAAGCGTACAAGTTCGGGCTGTGTGCCCAATGTGTTTCAGAGCCTGAGGCTAAAGTGAATGAGGATGTGTTCTGATCTCCATAGATCTGCATTACCAGGAGTGTAGCCCGTGGAGAGTCCATCTATGCTTTGTTTATTCTGTTGGATGTGACTAAAAGCCACACTTTAGAATCCACTTCTGGTATTGGACATTACAGTTGTTGCTTCCTTTGTCAGGAGTTACTTGGGTGCCCCTGTTGCAGAGCAGCCAAACCTAGCCAATGTGCTGGTGACATATTTCTCACACCAGCCCACCAGGTGGAGCTGTCAAGATGGAAGCAGCATACCTCGGTGGGGTTACATGTATATGTATATGTGTGTATATAGATGTATATATATATATATATATATATATATATATACACATATCAAAAACTTTGTTAATGCACCATTAGGGTTGAAGCATCAAAGTTGGGAAATACCACCTTAGGGTACCAAGCCTAAGACCCCCTCACACTGTGCATTCAGGAACAGGCATAAAGGAAACTTCAGGTTCCCAAACGAACCCCACCTCAGCTTCCAACCCTAAGACCCTACCCCACCCTGCATGTAGGAACAGGTGTGATGGGCGTGTCTTGGTGTTTGAAACCCTGATGCTCACCCCATTCCAGGACTAAGTAAGCTAAGATGGGTACAGAATAAGAGAATGGGGTAAACCACCTTTCTGCTTTCTCTACAACTATGCCTACTACTTCAATTTCAACTCTCCTGCCCTCACTTCCCTGCCTCACCACTCCCATCTTGATTTCCCTCATCTCCCTTCCACTCTTCTCCCCCCTCCACTAGAGTTACCCTCCTAACCCCTCTGGCTTCAACCTCTGATCCTTCCTCCCTCCTCTCACCTAACCCTCCCTTCCCCCCCACCTCAACCATTCACCCATCACTGCTCCACTCACACCTGCTAAATCTGAGGCCTTTCTCCAGTGCCTAAACCTCCAAGCTCCACCCCAAGGCACAAAAAAAGCAACTGCAAGCAGTCCCCCGTCTCTTCTTACCCCTGTTACTCCTACTCCTGGCAGGTGATATACATCCAAACCCTGGCCCTCTAGCACCAAGTCAAACCTCGCCAGCACCCACACCCCAACTCAATTTTCACCTGACTCTCTCCAAAGGCCTCTGCATTTTTCACATCAACACTAGGAACCTTCTCCCAAACTAGATGCCCTCTCTGTCTGGGCACACCAGTACAAACCTGATATACTCTGCATCATGGAAACATGGCTCTCTGCCAAAATCCAAAACCCTCTCTTGCCATCCCAAACTACATCTTGTTCCGAGAGGACTATGGCAAATGAGGTGGGGGGTAGCGCTGTATGTCAGGCTCTCCATTACATGCACGTTACCTTCCAAGAATCATGCCCATCCTCCCATGAATCTTAGTCGCTCACCTGTCCTTTCCTTAAATCACCCCCTTTTCATAGGGTTCTGTATACCCTCTAAGCCTTCACCTGACTCCTCATCAAGGCCATCTCGCCATTTCCTCGATCACTTCAAATGGTGAACTCATTCTACTAAGCAATTTCAACCTAGACTGGCACTCCTCCCCACCAAATCAACTGCTCTGAGATTGAAGCCCTAAATCTCTCCCAGCTGATCCAGGAACCCACCTGACTAAACCACCAATCTCAAAACACTCCCTTCTGGACTGGATTTTAACCACCACCCCACAGAATCACTGCCTCAGGCACCCTATCAGATGCCCTTAGCGACCATTGTATTACCTGTAGCCATAAAACCCGTTCACTGCCTACGGTCCTAACTTCATCTTATCTCGTCCCCTACATCTCCTCAATGAATCTGCCCTACAGCGTGACCTGACAAATGCAGACTGGAGCCCAGTCTTTGACACACAAGACGTCGACATCACCCTATCCCATTTCTGCAACATTTTCCTAAGCACATGGGACTGCCATGCTCCCCTCAGAAAAGCAAGAGTTAAAAACACCATCACCCCTGGATCACAGCCGACCTCATCACCTTGTGTCGAACCAGAGACAAGACCTGGAGGCAATACAAAGCCTCCTTTGCCTCTTGCAACCTCCTATCCTACAAAATTCTGAGAAACAAATGCACCAAAGCAATTCGACAATCTAAGGCCCACTACTTTAAGGCTCAACTTACCCTTCCCAAGCCTCCTGGCGTCCTTCTGGAAGGTGATAAACTCTCATCGACCCACACACCAAGCAAGCCTGCCCAATCCTCAACATTGATGGAAAATTGTCTCCGATCCTGCTACTGTATCTGAACTTTTAACTCATTCTTCATCTCCTGTGCCTTGCCTGACTCATCCCTCCTCCACCCACCTCCACAATCCCCCCACTACGGCTTCCTCTTTCCTTCATTCATGCCCTGGAAGTCTATACCACACTCACCTCTCTGAACCAGTTTCAAAACCAGCCCTGATGGCTTGCATCCTAGACTTCTCCGTATCTCTGCCCCAGCCATAGTCACACCTCTGCACATATACTAAATCTCTCTCTCTCACCACAGCCACAGTCCTTCCACCTGGAAACTAGCCAAAATCCTTCCTCTCCACAAGGTGGCTGACCCCTCCCTACTGAAATTACAGACCTATCTCACTCCTACCTTTCCTTGCCAAAATCCAAGAATCCCTCATGCTGTCCAAATTGTCCTCCTTCTTCTCAACAAACAACTCCCTCTCCCTTTCCAATCTGGTTTCAGAAACTTCACTCCACTGCCACCACCTTGTTACAAGTAACCGACTCTATTCTCTCAGCCGTGGACAAAGGCCAAACCACCACCGCCCTCTTCATTGACCTGGCAAAGCCTTGATTCTGTCTCCCACCTTCTGCTGCTCTGCAAATTAAGCTCTATTGGCCTTGCCCAATCAACCATAAACTGGTTCACTCCTATCTCCAGAATAGGAAGCAGTCAGTACAAATAGGTGACACCCTTTCCCACCCTCTACCCATCCTCTCAGGCATCCCCCAAGGCTCTATCCTAGGCCCCATCCTTTTCTCCCTATTCATAAACGACCTCCTCTCTGCCTGCCTCTCCTCAAATGTGCACTTGTCGCCGACAACACCATCATCTATGCCTCAGGCCCCTCTCATGACAGTGTGCTTCCAAATCTCAAAGAGATTTCAACCAAGTACAAGCCTGGCTCCTGAATAACCAGCTTAAACTAAATGCCAAATAAACAGTCACCATGGTATTTGGCACAAGACAAACTCGCCTCCCTACCTGCCCACCACCGATCTCCACCTTGGATGGTGTTCCTTGAGTCAGTACCCACCTTTAAGTATTTGGGAGTCTGGCTGAACAACCACCTCAACTTTTCCACCCATGTCGATGCCATCTGCCAAACTCTGGCCCAGACTGGCCATCCTCTATTGCCACAAAGCCAGCCTTCCCTTTCCCTTCCCAGCGGTGTGAACTCGTACACAAAACCATACTACCAGTTCTGGACTATGCAGGCGTAATCTATGGCACAGCCCCTACCTCCTTCCTCTCAAACTTGACATCCTGCTAAATTCTTTCAGTCGATTTGCCACTGCCTCCCCTCACTCCTCATCACTGCCTCTTATACTCCACACTATCCTGATGCCACTCTCACAAGGTGGACCGCCCACAGTGCCTCCCTCATAGCTAAATATTGGCTTGGCTCCCTTCCCCAACCTCTCTTCCCACCTCTCTCAGCCATCTCCCAGGCTGCACTCTGCCATAGACACACACATACCTTCCACCTCCCATGCCCCTCTCAGCCTCGGGCAAGCTGCCTTTCCTACCGGCTCCCTCTCCTTTGGAACAACCTCCCACCACCCTCCACCAGGCCTCCTCCTTATCAGCCTTTAAACAACTACTTAGACTCCTTCCTCCCCTCCCTGCCCAAGATGCTCATCTAGACCCTCTTTAACTTGGGCCTAGCCTACCGCAGTGGTCCCTTTCAGGTAAACATTATTGCTCATGCCAGCCCAAACGCATAACCACCTACCCGCTGTACCTTCGCCGTGCCAGTCCAGCACACTCTGGACAACAATATACCTGTAAATACGTAATATATACATACTTGTAATATACTGTAATTACAAATTGTTAGATATGAAATGTCCCGATGTCCTGATAATCGTCTGCTCCAGCAACCATTGTTACTTTACTGCTTACTACTATGAAATGTTCTTATTCTGTATTATTCGTCTGAAACTAGATTTTGTTGTACTTCTCTGCCTTCCAACAGTGTACATTCTTGTACCCGGTCGACCTGGAAACGAGCTTTGGCTCAGTGTGCCTTTCCCGTCACCAATTTAAATAAATAAAATAAAATAACTGTCCTTATGTCACAGTAGGGTGTAGGGCTGTTCAGGCCCAATGCTCCCATGCTCTGTCATGTTCCTTACTTTAGTGTGGCAGCACTGGGTCCTGGACCCTGCGCATTCATCCCTCCGTAGATGTGTGATCAAATTATCAGCATAGCCATCTTATTACCCCAGCACAAGTAGCCAGTAGAGAACATTTTCATATCCTGTCAAAACATAATTCTGTGCAACTAGAATGCCAATCCATGCACAGGTGCAAACACACATTTTGAACAAGATTTGAAAATGACAGCTATGACATACATAGTAGCGGGTAATAAGAAGGCTATGTTTGAAAAATCTGGGAGTCAAAATATTTAAGATTTCCACAGTTATCATGCTTTACCAAAATTGGAATGAATGGGCATAACTTTAGCATTTTTCATATTTTGACCCCAAATTTTGAGCATTGTCTTATTACCCCACCTCATGAACCCCATAGGTGAACATTTTCAAATCTATGGCAAAATGCCATTCCGCACCACAGGTGTGAAAACATATTTTAGTCAGGATGTGAAAATGACAGCTGTACTATTCATGAGGTGGTGTGAAAAAATGGCTATGTTAAAATTTGGAGTAGAAAATATGGAAAATTTCCAAAGTTACATACGTGCATGGAACATTTTCAATGACCTGTCACCAACTCAGCTATTTTAGGAATTTTTCACCAATTTTCAACATGGCCTTTTTGGGACCCTGCCTCATGAACATTGGAATAGTCATTTTGTTAATCTGTCAAGGTGATTTTGTGCAGCAAGCGCATAATCACCTTCTGGGCCAGAAAGCGAAACAACAGTCACAGTGTTCATGGGTCCCAGAAAGCCCATGTTAACAATTTGGTGAAAAATATCTTAAAATGGCTGAGATAGCAACATAAGTTCAAAACACCATTGACAGCCATTATACAGCACTTACCTTGATTCTTCAGTTCGCGGTTCAGCTTTGAAGTGCAGACGTGTCCCAACCCACAGAAGATGACAGCCGATGACCTCTGGTGGTAAGTGTAGGGCAAGGGGGATGTGGAGTGGTGGATACTCAGTGGGAGGGTTGGGATGAGGAGGGGTATAGTGAGGATGATGAGGAACCATTTCTTTTTTCCTGGAGAAAAACAAAGACATCGAGGACATTTTTTTTTTTGCAAGTTTAAGAAAACAGATTTCAGGACACTGGAAGTGGGCTCCCAGTGTCCCAGACTGTTGGGAGGTACACATGTGGGGACACTGAGGTGGGCTTCCCAGTGTCCCACACTGGAAGGGCAGGTGCTAATTGATCTGTTGGGACACTGGGGTGGGCTTCCCAGTGTCCCACACTGCTAGATAGGGAGAAGATGACTGGGGACACTGGTGGGAGGGAGTTAAATATGCCTGGGGACACTGGGGTGGGCTCCCCAGTGTCCCATGCTGTGGGGGAGGGGAATACACAATTGGTGTCTGTTGTTAGGGAGAAAAGAAGAATGTGGACAAAACACTGCTGTGTGAAAATACAGCAGGCTGCCTGAGACAGTATGTGATCATGCCTGTGAAAACAAGATGCCTCTCTACAAAAACAAGCTTGTTTTCATGCAGGACACTAAACTTTTCCCATAGGAAACAATAGGAAAATAAAAATGTCTACAACTTTTGAATGGATTAATATTTTTCACCAAACCTTCAAAAGGCACATCTGTGACCAAAGGCTTTCTAACCTGAAAACGTCAGACCACTACATAAAGCTGTTTTTGATATATGTGTGACTAAAAAAACCAGCAAAAACTGGTAAATTTAGGATTTGTTGAAATTCCATATCTCAAAAATGACAAAACAGATTCACACAAAATTTGGCATGTCAATTTATTGTATTTTCAGGTAAACACTTTTACTTCCAGCCAGAAATGTAACTGGAAAAAACAAATTCCAAGTAGCAAAAAATCTATATATTTAAAAGTAAAACAGTACAATTGTAGTAGTAGTCTTTGTGTTGCCCTTCCCCAGAGGCAGGGGTGTGGCCAGGAATGTTAAACTTGTACTTGAGAGTTGACAGAACTGTTGCCCCCCGTAAACACAAACCAAAAGATGTGCTGCCCACCATACAAACATTGCCCCATTCCCATTTCAGTCAACAATCTGTAGTAAGCCAATGATCCTATTACTGTAGATTCACAGCATTTTATTTTATTTAACACCTACCAATCAGACAGAAGTTATCTGGCTTTTAGTTACAATGTTTAGGATACACTGTGATAAGCCTCTGTACCACATCAAGGTAGCCAGCCTTACAGAAGTCCATTCGCACAGTACACATGCATACATATTTGATCAGGTCATTCATACAATCGATCGTCTAAGTTTAGCACCTACCATCTACCAAAGAACATCCACAAACTCTTTTAAAGCATCCAAGGAGAGAAAAACAGTTCTTTGTGTATGTATCGGTCTGTGTTTGTTTGTTGCCCTGAGCCTCATGTTGCCCCTGGATTTTCAGATTTCACTGTACTCAGCTAAGTACACTGAGCATGCTTGCCAACACCCATGCCCAGAGTCGAGGCGCCTTTACAAAAGTGGAATACAAAAACATTAAAATGCATCAATAGATTAAACATTACCCATTGAAATTAGACAAACTCAGCCCAGCAGCAGAGACTGAAACCGGGGGATTGCCAGAGCCTGGAAGAGGTAAAGTGTCCTGCACTACAGCCTGACTGTTGTGAGGCACTTCCCACCCAGGGTCGGCGCTCCCATCTATTGCTGCTGGCAGGTCACGTGATGTGACCGTGACCCACCACTCCTTTTTACTAAGTGTCACTTTCCCATTTTGCAGGTTATAGGCACCAACCACTGGGGTCACTGCACTTTCCACCTAGCTCCTCTCTGCTCTCTATATCCCTCCTAGCTACTGCTGCACAGCTGTCCACTAGAAGTCACTGCAGTTCCTTGGATTCCTTTAACTACCTACTTTCTGCACTCATCCTATCTCTAAGCAACTGCTAGTATCAAACCTGGTACCCTTCTCTCTACATTCTACTGACTATCATCTCAGCCAATGAACCAGGCCAATAACTTCCTGTATTTCTATGCTCTTAACCATACCTCCTCCCTCCTGCCCAGATTTAAAAAATTAGCCCTCTCTACCCTGAGCTGTGTTTCAAACCCAATTGCCCTTGTGGTGAGTCTGCTGCTCTGCCTCTGCACCACAGTGCCTACCTACTTTATTACTACTTTCTAAGCCTCTTAATCACTTACCTACCCAATCTGCCAAAATATAAGTTTACCTCTTCTTCCTGCTGCCTTTGAACCTGCACCCTTATTTCCAAAGTCCACAGCTCCACCACTCACCTAGAACACCTGTATATTTTTACTGCAGGATTGCATTACTATAAAGAACACACTAACCCTGTGACACAACTAAAGTGTTGTCTAGGTGCTTCTACAAACCTGAGCCCAGCTCCTGCTGCTGCAGCCACTGGTCTGGCTCTCTCCTATTGCTCTGATCAGGGCTTGAACCCAGTACTCTGTGCACTTCAGGCACATGCACTGCCACCACACCATAGCAGCAACTAGACTCCGGTGATCTCTCACTACTATCTCCCCTCTTTCATCCTAGTCCCCCATTCTTTCCTCACTTCAGCTCCACCAACCTTCCCAACTATGCACATGCATCCTGCTGCTCACCAGTCTATCTCTTCTCCTCCTCCTCCTTTGCCTTCCACTTACCCTACTGTCCTATGAACCCTCAACCTCACTACTCCAGTGTTCCTACCTACCCTCCTGTCCTCCCTCCTCCTTTACCACTGCTCCTACCTCCTCCTCCTCCACACATCCCATTTGCTCCTCTCCACCTCACCCCTTCCAGACATCACCTGTCCTCCCCCACAGCCCCCTTGCACTTCTGATCACTCAGGCCTTCTCTGCCTGTGCTACCCTACCCACCCTTGTGCAACCAAACCCCATTCCTTATTATATCGCTCCCGCGTAAACTCTCCATCAGCCTCCCTCTGACCAGAGCACTTCTCCTCCTTCTACTCTAACAGGGAACATACACCCCAACCCAGGCCCTGCCCCTCCCATCCACCCACTCAGCCCACTGGTCTTCGGTAGCCTCCATGAACATATGCAGCCTGCTGAAGAAATTTGGCGCCCTACAGTGCTGGGCCTTGGCTCACCAACCAGACATCATAGCCTGGTTGAAACCTGGCTGTCCAAATCAACTCCAGACTCATTTGTCTCCTCCCAGGCTATACCTTATACCGGGAGGACCGAGTAGGCAAACGAGGGGTGGCTGTGCAATCTCACCAGGACACAATACCTGGACACACTCCCCACCTGCCTCACAAATGGGGCCCAGGCCCATCCCTCAGACTCACCCCAGACCCTCAGAGCCCTCTCTATCTCACCACCACAGCCTATGTTCCCCAAAGAACCAGCACCCAGCCCTAATATCTTTAACGGACTACCTGGCCACCCTCCACCATAAGGCAGAACAAATCCTAGTGGGGACCTTAGCGTAAATTGGCTCAGCACCTCCGCATCCACCACCAGAGACTCATTTGCCGCCCAAGATCTGACACAACTCGTCACCCAGCCCACGAGACTTAACCTAAGAGTGGTACCAGCACCCTGCTGGATGTTATTATAACTAACCGACCCCATAAAATCCAAAACATCCAGGTCCTCCCAGACTCTGAGTGACCTCCCCTATCCTATTCCACTGGGTAACCCCAATCCCAAACCCAAAGCCCAGACCACCTCATGGCGCCTCGCCCTGGTGGGCTGAAGAAACCAGGCACTCCTCACCCAGATAGACTGGTCCTCCATTCAGCGGGCAACCAACATTGATACTGCCCTCGCCTTTTCACTCACAACTTCAACATGGCCTGTGATCTCTTGCACCTTAACCAAAACCCGGTCCAAAACAGAACGCACCCTGGGTAGCCCGGCCCTCCTACAATTACTTAGAAACCGATAACCTCTGGCACCTTGCCACTGAAACAGGTCGTCTGTCTGATAGGCAAGCATACAATGCAGCCCGAAATAAATGCTCATGGGCCATCAAAGCCAAGGCAGACCATTACCAGGCCTCCTTACCTCCTCCTGGGGCTCTGCCCGGACCTTCTGGGATAACATTAAGCAACTCAATGGTAGAGCTTGCTCCCCGCCCCATCAGCTCACTAGAAATGGCACAACCTCCACGAGCCTGCCACCATAGCTAACTGGTTCAACACCACTTTCACTGACCTTAGCTCAGTCCTCCTAGTAATTTCTTTGACCCTCCCCAGCCAAACTCCCCTGTCCTCCAGCACCCAGCTTCCTCCTGCAAAAGATTTCCACCGGAAGCCAGACCCATCCTAACCAGCTCTCAATGGCAACAATCCCGGCAGTGACTCACTGGACCCCAGCATCCTCAGGCTGGTGCTAGATAGAAGTCCTTGCACCTCTCACAAGCCTAATTAACCAGTCACTCTGCCTGGGACAATTCCCACAACTTGGAAAACAGCCATTATCACACCTATTCATAAAGGAGGCGACAGGTACGCCCAACAACCTATGCCAATCTCCATCCTCCTCCCTCTCTAAAGCCCGGAGAAAGTGGTGGCCATTCAAATCACTGATTATCTGGCTAAGCATAACATCTTATGCCCAGAGCAACATGGCTTCCGTACGGGTCACAGTACCAGCACTGCCCTATTGGTTCTCCACTTCCTACACTCCTCCTTGGATACCAGCTCCCTAGCTGGTGCAGTGTTCATTGACCTCTCAAAGGCTTTCGACACTGTCTCCCATCCACTGCTGCTGACGCACTCTGCCTCACTGGTCTCGGCTGGCCCCTGGCATGGTGTGCTAGCTATCTTGACACTCGATCCCAGTGTCCAAGATTAATAACACACTCTCGATACCCGTCCCATTCTCTCTGGGGTCCCCAAGGCTCCATCCTGGGCCCCTTCTCTTCTCACTGTATCCGAACACCCTGCCCAGTGCATGCTCTGGCAAAATCCTGCTGTATGCAGACAGCTGTCCTGTTTGCCACCCACCATAATCCCATCTCCTACAGGACTCCCTACAGCAGTCTTTCAACTGTGCCGAGGCTTGGTTTAGGAGCGCAGACTCATCATCAATCTCAGAAAACCAAAACTATGCTCTTTCACACCCCAAAACAAAGCTAGCAACCACCCTCTATATCCTTCCAAGCACCAACCAACCACTGGAACAAGTCTGCTCCTACAAATACCTTGGGTTACCTTGATTCAGCCCTCATTTCACACCCACATCGACACCTAACATCCGCCACCAACACACGGCTTGGCATCCTATTCCACCATAAGCTGCCTTCCCCAAATGCTCTCCGGCTAAGCGGTTACATCGTCGTTCTGTCCCTTGTAGACTATGGTCTACCAGTATCCAGTGCTGCCGACACCACTGCACTAAACAAAATTCACCTAACCCTGAATAAAGCGTGCAGATTAATTACTGGTGCCCAGACTCACACACACCTGTCAGCTATATGTCGATGCTAACCTGCTTACCCTGGATGAACGGCTCTGATACCAGACCTGTCTCCTCACCAAAAACCCTACTTGGGCTCTCCCCTGGGGTAACAGCATCCATCCACCAGAGCCCTCCCACCATTGCAACACGGTCTTCCTATAAGACCACTCTAAAGGTCCCCAGAACAAGAACCAGCCGTGGCAAGAGGTCCTTCAGCTATAGAGCTCCAACCTGGTTTAACTCTCTCCTGCCACCATCACTCAATGCCATCACCATCTCCATATTCAAAACAGACTGAACCATACATCTTCAGCACTCAGAATCGCTCCTGTCTCTGAACATAGCCTCCACCTCTTATTTTCTCTCCTGACAATGCCCCCGGCAGCTCTCCACCCAACCATCCCCTACACCACTTCCATGTCCACCTTGCCTAGGTTTAACCTGGCCAGTGCCAGCTGTTTCAATGTTTATCTACCAGAATTGCTCACTTGATACCAAACTTGTTTAATACCTGCTATCGATACATGTACCCTGTACCCAATTGTATCTGTCTGACCACAATGTGACGGGCACCTCTGGTGAATGCCTACTGATTTTTGGCAAATCTGTGCTATGTAACTGAAATGCAATGTATGTCTTTATGTGATCAAGTACTTTTGTAAACGAGCCTCTGGCTCAAAGGTTGTAAACTGATTCTTAAATAAATAAATAAATAAATAAAAGTAAAACAGTAGCAGAATGCATATATCACGGAAGGAAAGATCAAGTAAACATCAAGCGCTTGCGTAAATAGAAAATTTTCAGACCCTGTTTAAGCGCCTCCATCGAGAGGCCTCCTCAAAGTACTGGGCAAAAATTCCAGAGGACTGGGGCTGCTACTTCAAATGCTTGGTTCTGGATGATACTAGGGCTACCAGAAAACCTTCCTCAGCGGAGCAGAGAGGATACACAGGTAGGTGAGGCTGCAGGAGCTCTAATGGGTAGTCTGTGCTTTTTAAATTTAATTTCTTAATTATCAGATAGTCAAACTGTCTTCCATCTGAAATTTAAGCTGGCCAAATAGAAATGTAACTGGAGAGTGGCTGCGATTTTAATTGCCACGCAGAGCACTGTTTTTAACACACACTCAGATGCTACTCACTAATGTCATATTACTGATGATAATTGCTTGCCACCAATATCAATGATGATTAAGAAGTCCCACAGAATTTGTCAGTTTGGGTCACATTATACTACCTTATGACAAGGGGCGTGCATCAGATTGTAAAGTATTCACCTGCAGTGCACTGTTGCTACTGTAACTTGCATAATTCATATTAAGGAGATAACTATGCTTCTTTGACTGTGTTCTGCTAGAAAACAACATTAAATCTACTATTTCTGGATTTTATTGGCACCAAAATGAAGATAGAAAGAAGTTATGTTATGGAATTAATCCTATATTCCTGTTCCATGCCACTTTCAGGCTATGAGTAATTCATTTTCTATGGCTCATTATTGCTGATACCTTCCAGTGTTGTAAGTTTACCTGTGTGAGGAAGACTTTGTTTTGGAAATTTTGGTCAAGAAAGGCACACTGAGCTGAAGCTCATTTCCTGGTGTCCTGAGAGCACAGTGAGGTTAAATGACATGCTCAGGGTCATTTGCAGTCTCGAGGTGGTAGGATTCAAACCCAGGTCTGCTGGTTCTCCAGGGTCCAGAAACATAGAATCTGTGCCAGCTTTGTTACACTGCCACTTGAAACTGTGAAACACAATACAGGTGGTAAACTGCAGGCTACATGCACTGTACAGGTGCTACAGTTGTAAAATCCCAGTGAGCATATGCAGACAATTGCATTTTTTACACCTTAGAAAAATTCTGTCTCTGACTGAATAAGAGCCATTCACATGACATACAAGGTTTTTGAACACTTGCCTGGTTCAAAACAAAGAACCAAGCAGTAGTTCACTAGAACAAGGCAGTAGTTCATTAGAACAGGGCAATATTTTTTAAACTATTGCCATTCTAATCCTCATAACTCAAGAAAGGTTAATAAAACATATTGACCAGGAGTTGTGTCAGGACACAGGGAAAAATATAACCCCTTGGTATGAATTATTGCCTTCCAACAGTCAGATTGCCCTCGGCCTTTGGTTTCGAAAGCTATATATTATTACCAAGCAGTAGTTTTCCTTTTAGGGTCAATTTTTTCCCATTATTTGCCTCACCTCTGGTCAATATTTGTATAACGAGAACCATGAATTGGGTATATCATGATGCCACATACTGTAGTAGATCCACATTTTGGTCCTAGGCCTCCTTACTCTAGTCATGCTTCAGTAATTTCCTGGTGTTTAATGATAACCCTCCAATTTGTCTGATGCCATTAATAATATAGAAATACAGAGACGTGACAAGCAGAAAAGACATAAATAGATTTTTCAAAGGTCTGAGACTGATGCAAGGACCTTGCATCAAAAGAAAGTGACACAAGTAGCACCTTGCGCTAGACTTTGCAGCAGCTGGGATTTTCAAAGGTGGCTTGCAACAGCACTGGGGCCCTGCGCCAGATCGGCTTGCACTGTCATTGCAGCAGCTACATGGTGCACCATGGTGGTAGGGGCTTGAGCCACATCTGGGCTGCCACATCCCTAGACCCCCGCCCACAAAGTCTGCATGGGCTGCTGGAGTTAGACCAGCCAGGAGCTGGTCTAATGGCCGATGCCATTCAAGTGCTGTGGCAGGGTGGGAGGTGGTCTATGCTTCCCATTGTGCCTGCTGCTAGTGAACATCTGCAACCCTCTGCACCTGGCCAAGTGTGCGGTAGTAAGTGGAGCCATGGCTGGTGACATCAGGCTCCCCACCACCACCAGTCACACAATCGCCTTCCCCCATCCCTTGCAATAAGGCTGCCGTGCTCTTACTATCCAAGGCCCATCACCACCCCTGCCCCCAAGCCTCCCTGGTGAGCCCTCCATTGATCCTGCCAGCCATTGGATGCACAACTGGTGGGTCGATGCTCTGGCCACCATTGATGCCCAAAACTGCCACAGCTTGTAGCAGTCCCTCCTTTTTTAAAAAATGCAGACTTTATTACAGAAAAATGTCCTATACATAATCACAGAATACCTGATTACATACATTAAAATCATAATCATGCTGTGCCAGAAAGAATTTCAGTTAGTTATACATACTATTCAGTTCATAATATACAGTACAAAACTATCATCTTAATAGTGCGTGGAGGTTTTTCTTTATTTCTCTCAAGTTGTTTCCCAGGATGTCATTCTCATATTCTAGTATATCCCACCACAATTTTTCATAAATAGAAGTTTCTATAAGGATACTCCACCATCTCTCCTCCTCAAATGTGGGTATATTGCTTGTGTTCCATTTACAGTATCTAAAATTAGACTCTTTGTGGCCATTGTGACTCTAGAGAAAAATGTTTTCCTGTATCCTATTTTTGAAGGGTAATTAGATTGTTAAACAGAAAACATCTGGTTGAAGGGAAATATTTACCTTCAACATCTGATCAGGATATCTTTGTTTTTTGCCACCATGCATATATCATGGGACAGTCCCATAAACAATTAAGTAAACTGGCATCCCTACCACAGCCATGCTTAATATCTAGTATTGCCGCTCTTACTGATGTTGGCAATGTTTACAGTTATAAAGTAAGCCCTGTCAATAATTTTCCTTTGTGTGGATTTGTTTTTGCTGCAATATAAATTTTGTTAGCTGAAATTCTTAAAGTGTTGCCATTGTTGATCTGATAATGATAGGTTGGCTTCTGTATTCCATTTCTTATTGGTTTTATTTTTTGAATGTTTACTGGTTCTCCAGGTCTGAATAAAATCTAGCAAGTAATTTGTTTGTACCACTAGTAAAAGGCTTAGTCTGTTTAATTATCATCATTGAGAAATCAATATGTAAGTTAACCTTATAGAATTTACAGATATCCTGGAATTTCTTTTAATTAGTAAATAATTATTTTTTCCGTTCTGTAGTGAATAATTGTATTTGTTTGTAGTATGAAATCTCCTTTGATGTAAGACGTTATTCCAACAATCTACCTTGTTTTTAGAATTATCATTTATTTTAATGTTTATACCCATAGGCCAACTGTAGTGATTATCCCAAATATTATAAAAAGCCAAGGAATCGCACTAATAGGGGAATTGCTTTTTTTTTTTAAGACATATATAAAGATCTGAAAAGGATCTTTGGTGGAGTCTGCTAGGAACTTATATAAGAAAACTGGCTACTTTTTGATAGCTAATGTTGTGGTTTTGCATTATTTTCTCAAAATGTGATTATCCTCTTTAGGGAAAATGCCCATTCCATGCTATGGACAAATATATTGTGACATGGCATAAACAAGGGGATCAGGGCATCCCATTCCTCCCAACCTACTAGATGTTGTAAGATTAGTCCATGACATTCTAGGCTTGCCACCTCTCCACAAAAAATTCTTGAATATTCTTTTTGTATTTGAGAACCAGACTGAGGGGCCACCGAAAAATTTCAGAAGAATGAATGAGAGTGTGGCATAGCCATCATCTTTATAGTGTCAATCCTTCCCTGTAGTGACAAAGATACATTTTTCCAATTTTCCAATAAATTTGTTTACATTTATTTTTGTCATTTCATAATTAATGGAAATATTTTTATATGATGTTTAGTAAGTACAATACCCAGATACTTAATTCTACCATCAATTTTAAAATATTTTGTATATCCCTTAGTAGTAGTGTCATTTTGTCGTTGTCACTTGCAGAACTACGGTTTATTTTTATTTAATTGATATCCTGAGATAGCAGAACATTTTTAACTATTTCTAAAAATTGTTTTAGTGATTTGTTAATATTTTTTATGATTACTAGGATGTTGACTGCGAAACCACATCATCTACACTTGTTGGTGATCAGTTATACTCCTCTATGGTCTGATCCTCTCTAACTGGAGAAAGGGTTTTGGCATAAATACAACAGGAGACAATGGAATCCTTGTTTAATGCTATTGCATTTCAAAAGATTATAATAAATGAGAATTAACTTGGAACTTGATATGCGTTATCATGTATAATAATTTAACTTCTGTAGGCTGGAGGGTATATTCCATGCTTTTACTACTTTTAACATGTACTCCTGTTTAGTACATCAAAAGTTTTAATTAATCCAAATGCTATAGCATGACATGCAGTTTATTCTAGGTTCTCAGTTAATTTGATATATTCAAAATGGCTTGTACTTTTCTTGTGACTTGCGCTATACTACAGTATGTCCCTTTATGAAATCATATTGATTTGAATGTATAACCATAGGTAAACTAGGTTTGATTTTTCCACTATTAATTTGGCAATTATTTTGTAATCCATGCTTAATAATACTATAGGCTTGTAATATTCTGGGTGTCTTTTGTTTGGCCTTTTTATGAATGAGAACTATTTTAGCTTCCTGCATCATTATGGGGATCTGGCAATATTGCTCTATGAATTGTTGTACCATTTGAAATATCAAGGTGCTAATTCTGATTTAAGGGCTCTGAAAAATTTGTCAACAAAGCCATCTAGGACATGTGTGTTTTTTTTTTTGTTTGGAAGGGAATCAATAATTTTACATATTTCCTGTTCATACAAGGCAAAAATCTAGCCATTAATCTTGTTTGAACTTAACCTGTTTTATAAATTCTTCTAATTCTGTTCTGTTGACTACTAAATCCTGTTGGTATATTTTCTTTTATAACAATAACAGAAAATGTCTGTAATTTCTGAATCCTTATATTTTATATTACTGTCTTTATCTACCAAGTGAGAAATTATGTTTTTCTTTTTCTTTTTGTACCCTCTTTTTTTGTCCATCCATGAACCTCGGCTGTGGATGCGCATGTGGAGGCATGTGCATGCCACAGCTTGAGGTGCCCTCCTGCAACTTGCTGCCCCCACCTATGCTAGCCACTGGACCTCCACCTAGTGGCAGCAGAACTATGGGGCATGATCACCCTCAGAGAGGAGAGCTGTCTGTCGGCTGCTCAAACCTGCTCTCACCCTCCCCCATGCTGGCTTCCCATTACCCAAATCTGTTCCAGAACTCGGGTCACTGGCGTGATGTGAGGTAAGGTGTCCAGTGCCTCAGCCCTCTGTGCCACCAGGCTGGTTTTCTCTTTTCTTTTTAATTGGTTTGCAAGAATGTTTCACTATTTATCCCTTCCAAATGTACGAGCATACAGATGTATAGATTTGCCAGCAGAAATAGGCCACCTTGTCTATCAAGTCTGCTCAGGTGTGCAGCTAGCACCCTCACCTTGTAGCTGCCACACCCCTCCCTTTCCATTACCCCCTCTCACCTTGTCCCATACCCTTTTGAAACTACCCACTGTCTTACAGGCTACCACCTCCTCTGGTAAAGCATCCCATTCTCCACAACCCTCTCTGTGAAAAAGTGTCTCCTCATTTCTGTCCTAAATCTCCGCCCCAAATCTAAGGCCGTGCTCTCTTATGTTTCTCCCTCTCCTCAGCCTGAGTATCCCTTCAGTGCCTCCCTTATCTTACAGTTTTGATTTTTTGATCATTCTAATTGTCTCTTTATTTATTAACTCTTGTTTTTATTGTGGACTTCACAACACTCATTATAATATTTATTATAGTTGGAAATATTAGGTGATCGAGTTTTTGAAGTCTTATATCAGTATGACATAGTTTAGCTTTTTTAATCATCCGAACTTGATGTGAAGTTATTGCCCCTCTAATAGTAGCCTTAAGGCATCTCATAACTTTGATACAAAAGTTTGTCCTGTATAATTACAGTACCAAAATTATTTCATTACTTGTTTAATTTACTCCAGAAAGTTAGGCTTTTAAGTAACTCATTGTTAAAGAACCATGTATGCAAGTACTTTCTATTTTCGTGTATTATATTTAACTCTGCTTGGACTAGAGCATGGCCTGTTATAACTATAGAGTTGATTTTGGTTAAATTTAATTGTTTGACCATACTTTTAGATACAAAATGTAGTTAATTCATAAAATTGCTGTTTTTCCTGTCATGATAAGCAAAATCTTTTTCGTGATAATGCTGGACTCTCCATGCATCTACCAGTACTAGGTCATGCATATCTAGAAAGTCATGAAGAATGTTAGCGATAGCTCTGTTTCTTTCAGTATATTTGCCTGTTTTATCCATTGGGGCACATTAGAGCATTCATGTCCGACTTAAATAATTATTAATTGTGCCTTTAGCTTAATTAGTCCTTTTTATTATTTAGGCCAAAAAACAAAGAGTACTGGTTAAATGGTACAGTACATACACTGATCCTGTAACTATATCAGTATTGTTTATTTTAGCTTTTATTAGGCTAATCTGACAGAAGAGTCTTGAAAGGAGTCAAAATTGAAAGTTAATGTATTCTTCTAACAAGTATAACCACTCCATAATGTTTTTGGTTTCTGAGAATCACATATAGCACCTATCCTTTTCTTTTTAGTGTAATGGTTTCCTTTTGTTCTAAATGGGTTTCTTGTATACACAATACCAGCATTACACTTTCTAAGATGAGTAATTATTCTTTCTCTCTTAATAGGTAAATTGAGACCATTAACATTTAGGGTGGCAAGCCTAATATTTGATTTAGCAGCCATTATAATTTTTTTTGTAATAGCTACACACCTCCTTCTAACTGAAAAGCAACTTTGCATTACTTTCCCACATAAAATTTATAGAAAATAACAAAAAAAAACTTCTCCTAACTGAACCTCTCCATAAATCTTTAACATAACCATAATATCTTGATTATTTATACCAGAATTACATTTATAAATTAGAACCCTAGTATCCTGTAACTTCAACACTATCTCTTTTGAGACAAATCAGCAATATAGTCCAAGCTGATATTTGATTGTCTTTTCTTGGCCTTTATACTACAAAAGGTACATATTCAAAAGTGCAGTTCACTAGAACTGCTAGCTTCTAAGTAAGGATTAACCCCCAATGTTGCACATATCCTATTCATCAAATTTTCTTTAAAATATTTATGACAGAAAACTTTTCAGGCAAAAGATCTGGGAGTTTTTGAAGATCGATCATTGCCTCCTAAGGGAATCAAAATTAATTTTAGTGTTGTCCCAGAAAACTCTGAGTTGGGCAGGTAAATAACTGTGAATTTAATCCTTTTTGCACAACGTTTAGCCATTATTCCTTCATATTTCTTTCTTTCAATTATTAAGTTGGGAGGTAGATCATTATGCATGGAAATAGAGGCTCCCATGACTGTAATCCTTTTTTTCTTGCACACTTGTGCCATCAAAATGTATTTATCTTCAGATTTAACAAGTTTGGCAATAATAGGTCTGGGTGGTCCACCGTCAAGTGAGCGATTACCTAGCCCCCTATGGATTCTATCCACCTCAATATTTATATTTTGGGGATCTGTGTCCAAGAATGCTGCAGCAATAATTTGAAAAGACTCTTTGGTGGTTTTGTGCTGTCCCAGTGCTGTGGGACTCCGACTATTCTTATATTTTTTTGTTGTGCACTTGCATCAGAGTCCATTAATTTTTTTTTAATTCAAGTTTATTTTTTCTAGTTGGTTCAAAGTCCTTTGCATGAGGGCATTTCCGTATTCTAACATAGAAACACGTCCTTGCAGTTGGCTGATTTCTTTTTAACTTCTTGATTTTCAGAAAATAGCTTTTCTATTGTTTTTGATAGTTGTCCATTTTTTCATGATACCCTTTAGTTTAGTAAGAGTCTGGTTGATCTTTTGCATCCGGTCACATAAAGCTTGGCCCCATAAAGCATGTCTAAAAAATCTTTTGCGTTCCCTCTGGTATGGAGCAATTTTCTAAAA
This sequence comes from Neoceratodus forsteri, assembly GCA_016271365.2. Classification (NCBI taxonomy): domain Eukaryota; kingdom Metazoa; phylum Chordata; order Ceratodontiformes; family Ceratodontidae; genus Neoceratodus; species Neoceratodus forsteri. The sequence goes on from CM057450.1 coordinate 1,420,571,654, forward strand.
GTTTGCCATTTTGCTGTAGTATTCTCCTGTGTTGTCTCTCAAAGTCAGTAATTTAATTTCAGATTGTTTTCTCCAGTACTCGTTCTTCTATGTGTTCTTGGGTTGTCTTAGTAAAGGGTGCTGTGAAACTTTTTACTATATACTCTTAGATATTATGTTGCCTTCAGATAAATGAGTTTCGTTTTGATAATTTTAGTGTTTACTTTTCTGACTATCATTTTCAGTATCATGTGGAATGATTTCATTTTTCCAGTGTGCTTCAGGCATTTGCCTGGTTAACAAAAGCTAAATATAGAGAATACTGGATGGGCAACTATGCAGCCAGTGTGTTCTGCTCAGAGGGTTCTGATTCCCTCCTGACGCCGAGCCGAAGCTTCGAGAGGTCCATGGGAATCAGAACCCCTAGTCAAAATACACTGGTTGTGCACAGAGTTCTTATCCTGTATTTTTTATAGTGCATAGTACTGTGTGAAATATGTATTTGTGAGTTCTTTTGTTTTCAAAATGAGCAGACTCATGCAGTCTCTAGAGGTTCTAGAATGCTGTTCTGCCACAGTAGGGTAGAATCACATTCCATGACCTTTGAAATATAGTACAACAGCATTTTGAAAGGGATGGAATTCTATAAAGAACAACACTCCACTATACACTATAAATAAATATTTTGCTTGTTCCCATGCTTATATTTTCCTTATTTATTGATGAGTTTCATCTGACCACATTTTCCTCCACAATATTATTTCCTGGTAACTCATTTGAAAAAGAAATAGTCATAAGATTACCTTTTATGATGTCTTTGGTCTCTGGCTGAGTAGCCTTTCTGACTTTGGCATTTTGCTCTAGTGCTTGCTCATTTAAAGCTCTCTGCTCCAGAGACAAATGGCTATCATGATCAGGAAGGCCCATCAGCAAGCAGCATTACCCTCCTGTGCCAGTTGTGCAACACACAGGACAGCTTGTGGCAGACTCTGGGGGAGAGGAGTTGGCGCCGGGAACCCCTGATTTTACAAAATCTGGCACAGGGTCCTTGCATATCCGAGTTTCTCGCAGTCAAGGGTTTGGCACATGGTGCACCAATCGTAGGGGGCTTTTAAAATCAGGTCTGTGGAGTTTAGCCAGTTTGCTCTGGAACCCTACCTTGAAACTACCACCCTCTACCTCTCATTTCTTCTCTTTAGTAAGCTCTTTGAAACCATCCCAGCAAACTGTGAACCCAGCAATGATGCCTGCGTTGTCCTCTGCACTAGGCAAGTTAATCCACTTATTCACCCCTTTCTCCAATGAAGAAAACTTCCTAGCATCCTTTTTAATTTGCTCCCCACCAATTTAAGGTTATGGCACCTTGTGCTCAAATTCTTATTCACTTGGAAAAGTTCAGAATGGTCAACCCTATTGTATCCTTACAAAACTTTAAAGTCTCTATCATATCCCCATTCTCTTCTTTCCTTCAAAGTGTACAACTAAGGCTCTCAATTTTCCTCATATGACTTTCTCTGCTTCCCTGGATCATTTTAGCAGCCTTCCACTGAATGGTCTCCAGTCTATCCCTGGTCTTGTTTAGGTGTGGACTCCAGAACTGAAACATAGAAGTTGTTGGCAGATAAGGACCACTTGGCCCATTAGTCTGCCTAAATTCCCCTACTGTGCCACCAGAGACCCTACTTGGACTCTGGCTTACCCCCTCTTGCTTCTAAGATTCCCTTATGTCTATCCCATGCATTCTTAAATCCTGTGACTGTTCTAGCCCCCACCACTTCTGTTGGGGTCTGTTCCAAGTGTCCATCACCCTTCCTCATGTTTCCTCTGAGCCTGCCCCTCAAGCTTCACATTATGACCCTGGTACTTGAGCATCTTTTCTTTGGAAAATGCTCCCTTCCTGTAACTTGTTTAGTCCTGTGAAATATTTTAATGTCTCTATCATACCCTCCTTCCTGCCTGTCTTCTAGGAGTACATATTTAAATCCTTAAGCCTTCCTTCATAGGGTTGCTGATGTAGGCCCTGCACCATTTGCTTGCCTCCTTTGCACCACCTCCACCTATGTACTTTCAAGATGGGGCCTCCAGAAGTGTACACAGCACTCGAGGTGAGGTCTCACCAGAAATCTATACAGAGGTATATTACCTCCCTCTGCTGGTGATACTGCTACCTGTGCATCCAAGCATTCCACTAGCCTTTCCCACTGCCTTGTCACATTGTTTAGCTACCCTCAGGTCATCAGAAATGATATCCCCAGGTCTCTTTCCTGTTTTGTGACTGCTAATACTTCCCCACCGAGTTGGTATGTTGCCCTGGATTTTGTTCCCCTAAATGCATGATTTTGCATTTTTTTTGCGTGTGAATCTTAGCTGCCAAACCTGTGACCTTTCTTCTAACTTTTAAATCCTCCCTCATTCTTTCAACCCCCCTAATTGTTTCTACTATGTTGCAGATTTTGTGTCATCCACAGATAGGCATACTTTTCCCTCCAGTCCTTCTGCTATGTCACTAATAAAGACATTGAAGAGGACTGGGCCTAATACTGACCCCTACGGCACCCTGCTAGTCACCTTGCCTTTTCCAGAGTGTACCCCATTTACCACCACTCTTTGGCTCCTACCACTGAGCCAACTCTCCACCATTATCTATTTTAGAACCTCCTTACTTCTAGGCTATTCAGTTTGTTTACCAGCCTTCTGTGTGGAATGGTGTCGAAGGCCTTGCTGAAATCTAGATAGACCATCAACCACCCCTCCTGGTCCACTTCCTTTGTTACCCAGTCAGAGAACTTGATCAGGTTTGTCAGGCATGACCTCCCCCTTTGAATCCATGTTGCCTCAGATCCTGTAGACCACTGGTAACAAGGTATTCTTCAATCCTTTCCTTCAGTATTGATTCCATTACTTTGCCCACTACGAAGTCAGGCTGACTGGCCAGTAATTTCCCACCTCCTCCCTATTTCCACTTTTGTGGAGTGGGACTGCATCTGCCCTCCTTCAGTCCCCAGCACCTCCCCTGCTTCTAGTGACAGGTTGAACAGGGCTATCAGGAGTGTAGCCAGCTCCTCCTGAGCTCTCTCAGCAACCTGGGGTGCACCACGTCTGGACCCATGGCCTTGTCTACATCTAACTTTGACAACTCCTTTAGGACTCTTTCCACTGTGAAAGGGCTAGTGTCTGCCTCCTGACCCTTTTGCTCTTGTCTCATAATGAAGCCCATTTCTATCCTCCTCTGTGAATACTGAACAAAAGTATTTCTTTAGTATATGTCTGTTTTTGGTGGCCGTCTTCTACAGAACTCCCCTTCCCTTTCAGTCTTACTATCCCTCCTTAGACTTCCTCTTATCACTAATGTATCTAAAAATGTTTTATCCCTTTTTTACTGATTTGGCTATATTTTCCTCTGTTTTTGCTTTTACACTCCTAATTGCCTTCCTGACTCCTTTTGTTTCTCTTGATAACTCTCCCTATCCTCCTCCTCCTTCTGTGTTCCTTACGTTATTTTCTGAAGGCTAGTTTTTCTGCTTTTACTTTTCTGCTACCTCTAGAGAACCATAGTGGTCTCTTTCTTCTCTTGTCCTTGCTGACCTGCTTGACACATAGCTTAGTAGCTTTTTCAATTTCCTCTCTTATTGTAGCCCACTGTTCTTCTACTCCTTAGTGTCCCTATCCCTGCCATGGCATCCCTGAGACATTCTCCCATTTTCTTAAATCAACCCTCCTGAAGTCCAGGACTTTCATCCTTGTGTGGTTTGATTTTGGCCTTGTTCTTATGTTAAGCTACACTGCCCGGTGATAAATGGCCCCAGCTGGTCCCCACTGTGATGTCAGCAATGCTGTCCCCTTTGTCAGTACTAGGTTCAGTAATGCCCCTCATGAGTGGGTTCCCTAACCAGTTGCCTGAGGAACACCCCAGCAAGGAGTCCAGGATGTCCCAACTCCTGGTCATTGCTGCAGTGGGGCTCCAATCCATGTCTTGCAGATTAAAATCTCCCATTATTAACGCCCTCTCTTGCAATCCATTTTATGGATTGCTACCAACATTCTTTTCCATTCCTCCCCATGATGGAGGCTTGTAGACCACCCATGTGAAGAACTGCCCTTTTCCTTTTTCCAGCTTGACTCACAGCATTTCTGCACCCTCCTTCCCCTCCTGTATTTCTGTAGCCTTTATATTATTTTTTACATAAAGAGCCACTCAACCTGCTTTTCTTTCTACCCTGTGTTTTTAAACAGATTATATTCCTGGTATAGTCACTTGAACCAGGTTTCTGTAATTGTGAGGGCCTGCCTGTAATTCAAAGGGTGGAGTTCTATTAAACACCGACCACGGCCAGCCTCTCTGCTTAAGCGTTCTCAGTTTGAGCGCTGGGCGGGCGTGTGGTTCTGTCTCGCTGCTGTGTTTTTTCCAGCTTTTCACCGCTTGCAGCATTCTTTCAGCATCCTCTGCTGCTCTTCTCCTTCACCTCTCGGTTTGGGTGTTGGATAGCCTGATTCTCGCTCTCCTTCTCCTGCTATCGCCCGGCCCCTTCCCTTAGTTCATCAGAGTGCTTCCTGCTGCAGGTTCGGCCGTTTTTGGCCGCCTGCCCCAAGCTTTTCTTTTAGTTCCGCTTTCCTGGTGGTTCATTTACTCTTTTTGGAATTTCGTGGCCTCCTGCTTGTCCTGGATTTCTTGGTCACTACCTCCTGGATATCTGACTGCTTCATTGGACATATTTGCTTTTTGTTGTGGCTATTCCTTCCTGGTGTTCAGCTCATGATTGCATTCATGGATCCTCCTGCTCCACCTGAAGGCCCCCGCTTCTCAGAAAAATCGTCAAGTCTCATCATTCCTTGAAGAACTGGACTGTTCCTCGTCTCCTCGCTAAACTAAAGGTTCTTGGGGTCCCTGTTCCTGCTGGTGCTAAAAGCAGGAGCTTTATGATTTATGGCTTGAAAATCTAGATGCAATCCTTGCCCGGGCCAGCCTGCCCTGCTGTCCTTGCTCCTGATGCCTTTGCTGAACTCAAGGGTTTGATTTCTCAACTGGCTTCCTCTGTGACTGATATTTCCAATCACCTGGATGTTATAGAGCGGCGTCAGTCCTCTTCTCCGCTTCTGCAGACTCCGCCTGCCCTCTGCCTGCTCCAGACCCGATACCTCAGCCCTCTCCTTCAGTACCAGCCATTGCTTCCAACTCAGGTAATTTGGCTTCCAACTCCTCTATGCCTGTTGTCTCCCTGTTCATTTGGTTCTCGCTCATCTCCACAAGGATATCATTGAAGGAAGGATGTCAACCTTATCTCATTGCTTATTTTTCTCATGATACTATTGAGAACAGAGTCATCTCTTGTGGTGACTTCTCCGTTGTTCTGGTTCTAAGGACCCTAGGCTTTCCAGAAATTGACTATTCCTGAATTCGTCCTGGCATTTAGTCTGTTCAGAGACATTCTGTGTTCTGCCTTTCCGTCTCGAAGGAGGGCTGTATACCTATTTATATCTCATAGTCAACCTCGGCTTTCGCTATGGTGGTACTCACTTTACGACTACCATAAATCTTGTTCAGCTAAGGCAGCTGCTGCTTTATATCACCTTAATGTCCGCCTTCACTGGGTTCTCGACAATGAATTGTTTTGCCGCCATTTCGCTGGCCAGCAGGCACTCATTTGCCAGATTTGCGTCTCCTTTTCCCATGCGCTTCTTTCTGCCTTTATCCATTCCTGATTCATCTTCCTGTACTTCCTCTTCAGGCTTCACTATTACCAGGACTATATGTAATCATATTGCTATGCCCACTTGTCCTATGACAAACATGGTCATCCAATTACTTTCATGGCTGGTAGATCTGTCTGCAATAATTTCAATGATATGGGTTGCTCCTTCATCCCTGCCGTATGCTGCACATTTGCAGTCATTGTGGTGAAGCTCATGCGAAATCAATCTGCCCTAGCCTCAGAAGCAGGACCTGACTATTCAGTCATCCCTCTACTCTTATTAACATCGCCACGCTGGCTCATTTCCTCACCGATCATCCATCTCGCTCCTTGGTGCAATTCTCATCTCCAGATTTACTTTTGGAGTCCATACTGGCATATGTTCTCTTCCTCAGGACTCCTACGAATCTCCTAATTTGCAAACAGCTCTCTCAACTGGACTTGGTCTCCTCCCTCTTACAGAAGGAACTGGATAAAGGCTATATCATGGACCATTCCTCCATCCTCCGTTTCCCTCATCCGTGTCAGCCCTATTGTCATTGCTACTCACAAATTCTCTGAAAGCTTAGCGCCATATATTCGATTTATCCACTCCACGTGCCACTTGCATTCCTAGTATCAACACCCTTATCTCTTCTCAAGATTTTCTCTGGCTTATGCCAAGATACGACGCCATATTGACTTCTCAAAAGATGGGCAGATGCACATGGCTTTCCAAAGCTGACATTGTCGATGTGTTTAAACTCCTTCCTATTCATCCATCCCTTTGGCATTTATATGGCATCAAATGGCAGATTCCTACTACTTTGCTGTGCGAGTAGTCTTCGGTTGAAAAAGTAGTCGAAACTGTTTGACATATTTTCTTTGACACTTTGTTGGTTGTTGTTGAATCGTTGTCGGGTGACCTCCGTAATTCATTTGCTTGCGATTTTCTTCTTATCGAGCCTCCTTCTCGCCTCCAGTGGCAGCCCTTTCTGCCTTATGTTGTTTATTTCATCAATTGGCTGTGCCTGTTTCAGAGGAAAGACTTCTGGTCCTGCTACTTCCCTTGAATTTTTGGGCATCATTCTCGACTCTGTGCATGGAAGCCAGACTCCCTATGGACAAGTAATGCAGAATCAAGACTCTGGTCCTTTCATTCTCCAATCGCTCATCTTGTACAAAACAAGAACTCCTGTCTTTGCTAGGTTATCTCTCCTTTGCTACGTATAATTCCTCAGGCGTACATTCATAGCATATTTACTCGAATTGCTACCTTCAGCTTCAGCCCTCCACCATCATATTTCTATTACAGCCACTGCAAATGCGACCTTGCCATGTGGTTCCTCTTCCTAAACCAATGGAATGGTCTCTCCATGTTCTATAAAGACTTTTCTCAGAGCTTTCTCCTAAAGTCTTTACAGATGCCTGCCTACTCACAGATTTGCTGCTATTTTCCATCAATCCTGGATTTCTTCAACATGGTCTCACAAATTTCTGCACTTACCCACAGCCTTGACTTCTTCTTGTTATTTGAGATACAGTATATCCGGTAGTTGCAGCAGCTGCCACTTGGGGTCATTGCTGGTCTTTGTCTACAGTATTAATTTATACAGACAATCAAATAACAGTAGATATTATTAACAAAGGCAGATCATCTTCTCCTACAATCATGCTATTCTTGTGGAGATTAACATGGCTTTCTGTGATTCATAATTTTTGTATTCAGTGTCTTCATATTCCTGGTCATCTCAACACAGCAGCTGACTACTTTTCTGTTTTCAATTTCAGAAATTCCGTATTCTCCTTCCTCTGCAGATCCTCTACCAACTCCAGCTCCTCCATTTCAGGATCTAGTCATGCCATGAGCAGTTACCTGACTTCAGCACAAAACCTCATGTGATCAGCATTATCTGTCAGTACACAATCAGCTTACGCACAGCCTGGAGAAAATACAATTCATTTTTCGCCATGTCAGCCTCCTCTGCATTCCGATTTCCTTATCTACCATATTAGCTTTCACAACCTATTGCCATTTAACCAGTAAATTATCCTATTCTACCATTCGTCAATACTTAGCTGGCATTCAATTTCATTTCTGCTTACAAGATCCATCATCTGGCTCCTTGACATCTTATCCTGCAGTTAGCTCCTCCTTTCAGCAATCCAAAACTTTCATTCAAAAGATGCCTTCAGCTTGCCATTGACGATATCATATTCAAACAGCTAATTACTTTACTGAAGTCCGAGACATCCTACTTCACACTCCACCATTCTGCTTGCAGCTATATCTTTGGCATTTTACGATTTCTACGCCGGAGAATTTACAGTTTCATCAAGTTCTGCAACATCCTTTCTCAAAGTTAAACATCCTACCAAACAAACTGACTACTATGTTCTTCATCTACCGCATCAAAGACAGACAGCAGACTTGACGTAGACATTCAATATTTTCCTACTAATTCGGCTTGGTGCCCGTCTACTTCTTGAACCAGCTTTGCAACCTTCATAGTCAATCCAGTCCTCATTCTCCTCTACTTACTTCTCATAATAATGCTCCTTTAACCACCAAAGAGTTTGTGGATTCCATTCGATCACTATTGCAATGCCTGGGACTTGATCCTTTAAGCCTACTCTGGACATTCATTTAGAATCAGTGCTGCTACCTCCGCATCTCAAAAAGTTCCAGCCACATCATTAAATGTCTAGGAAGATGGACATCGTCTTGCTTTGAGACCTACATTCCTAATCCAGAAGCAGAAATACATTCAGCCTTTATTTCCATCTCCTGTTAGTATGCCTAGAAGGAAGGCAACTTGGTAGCCATAGTTCCTCAGAGGTTTCCTCTGTTAAAGGTATTTTCCTCTCCTGAGTGCTGCAGGTATATTCTCATTGAGTTGGAGGAGGTGGATTCTATTCTATTCTTTGGGCCTTCAACTATCAGCTCATACTCAAGATGGGAATGAAGTAAGGCCAAAACAAATAAATGTACAAACAAGTGGCACCAAGCACAATTCATAAACATTATTCCGCACAGTGAGTGTAGGGCCTGCCCGTAATTCCAGAGCGAGGATTCCTAATAAACACCCGATATGCCCAGCCCTCTCTGCTTAGCATTCTCAGTTTCCTTCACCCTCCGTCCTCCTTCTCCGTTGCTCTTCCCATCTATAGGGCTTCAACTTTCAGCTCATACTCAAGATGGGAATAGTAAGGCCAAAACAAATGAATGTACAAACAAGTGGCACCAAGCACAATTCATAAACATTATTCCGCTAGTGAATGGCTACTAAGTCCAGGTCAGCTTCTGCCATGGTGACCTCTAAGTCTTCAGTTTTGCTGCCCAGACTGCATGCATTGGCTGCGTGGCTCTCCAGATGGTGTTATCACTTTCTCTCCTTTTGCCTTTAACCTCCGTTATCAAGCTCCCAACCCCTTTTCTCAGCTTCAAACCTTTCCTCTGCTTCTTGGATTACATTGTTATTTTATTCCTTCTTGGGTTTACTCCCTCTGGAATTCCACAGTTAGCCTGGGAACTTTGGGGGGCCAGTTTCTGTCTCCCAGTCTTATTCCCCTCCCCTCAGTTAGTTTAAATGCTCGCCAGTCTAGCATTTAAACTTTTCACTGAGGACTGCAGCCCCTCTCCTGGATGGATCGGGATGTCTCCCCTGTACAGACCCTCATTCCTCCAGGTGGGGCCCCAGTCCCCAATGAACCTGAAACCTTTCTCTCTGCACCACTTCCTTAACTAGACATTAAATATCTTGGTGTGGAGAATCCTGTTGTCCCATTGTCATAGACAAGGTAACACTTCTGAGAAGGTTACCGATTGTGCCACCTGCCTAAGACTCCTCCCCAACTCCTTAAACTCTTCCTGCATTATGGCTGTCTCATCCCTAGCCAGGTCATTCATACAGATGGACAATCTGCTCTGCCTCCTTCCTGCTGCCTCAGTGATCCTTTGGCTCTTCTCTTCATCCCTGCATGCTGTGGTGCCAGGAAGGCACCAAACCTCCCTCTCTTCCTCACTACTTGCTCCCCATTCTGTCCCGCTAACAATGGAGTCACTAACCAGGGTTTGCTTCCTCCTCCTCCTCCTCTGGGGTCTCCTTTCACCTCCCTTGGGGTCTCTGCTGGGAGGACCTCCATCCCCTCTGGCCACTACTGCGGGTTCCTCAGTGAGACATTCCTGTTCCGCCAGGGTGGCATAGCAGTCCTGTGGTGGAACAGGTTTTGGATGTGCCTACACTCCACCACCTAACCCTTCCTAGTACAATGTCATCCAGCTGTTCCTCCTACTGGGCAACCTCTGAGGTAGCAGCAGTGGACTAGGTAGTCCCTTAGTGGGGGAGAAGGTCCTCTGAACCCAAGCTAGGTTGGCCTAGAGTCTGCAACTTCCTCCTCAGCCCAGAGAGGTGCATGCATATAGGGCAGCAGCGCGCCTTCAGAAAGTGTCTCAGAAGACTGCAGCCACACAGGCACTACACTTTACCACTCCCCTCATTCTATCCTGTCTGCTTGTTCTTTTGCCACTTTAAATTTAGTTTGTTAATCTACCCTTTTTAGGTTTTCTCAGAGTCCTTGGTTCTTGTGTCTTTCCTAATTCACAAAACCTACTTTACAAACCCTAAAGCCCCAGTGACTTTAAAAGCAAGCCCCCAATTACAGCACCATACACAGTACCCTTAGCACAGTAGTTATGAACCTCCTAACACTCACACAGTTCTCCCTGTAAGATATTTAGTAGTAGCCCCTCACCCTCAGTACAGTGTGCTCAAAGACAATACAGATTTACCTTAATTCTGATGGGCAGGGTCCTGGCTGTTGGCTGTCTCCTTGAGCTGACTCCATTGAGCAGACTCCAACATCTTTAGTGTGTGGTCCTTTGCTCAAGGGCCCACTGGAGGCCTTGTCCTTATGAAAAAGAAGCAAAATGGAGCTGGCACATCTGACTCTGCTTTCACAGGTCATAGGCCCTCCCAGTTATCTGTCTCAGCTAGCAGTTAGCAGTTAAGTGATGGGTGGAGATGGAGCTGAACACAGTACTTGAGGTGAGACCTCACCAGAGACATATGAAGTGGCAGAATCCCCTTCCTTCGATTGGTAAAGTCCTGCCCTATGTATCCTGGCATTCTATTGGCTTTCCCATATGGCCTGTTGCATTAAGAGGTGGCTTTATTGTCACTGATGACTATCCTCAAGTCCCTTTCTTCCCTAGGTGTGCCACATTCTTGTCATAGATCTTGTCCTCTGTTTTGGATTCCTGTTACCAATGTGCATGACCTTGCACTTCTTGGCATTAAATTTCAATTGCTACATACTAGACCATTTTCCATTCCCATTAACAATCCAGTACTCTAACCCCCCACCCATAGTGATCCTATCCCAACCCCTTGATGATCCACAGCCCAACCCTATCAACCTCCTTCCCCACTGTCCAGTTGTTTCCCAATTCCTAGTCCAACAATCTTCCTCTGTGGTGTCCAGTTGTCCCCTCCCTCTCCCTGACCCCATCAACCTCATACCTTCTATTTAGTGGTCCCCATCTGCCTTCCTCCTTTTAACTTTTTCCAACAATCCCCCACTTGCATGACTGCAAGTTACTGTGAAGTGTGCAGAAACAGTATATCCAACCCTCCCTTCTCAGGCATTTGCAAAGGACTCTGTGGACACCTGGAAAAGATTTGCGACCTCGTGGAGCATGGCATGATGGGTTGCAGCCTTACCACCGGTGCAAAGTGGTTGCTACAATACATTCACTTTTCACCTAGCATTGAGCTGGAAACTGGTGTCATTTTTTTTTTTTGTTTTGCAAAGTTTATGTAGGCAGCTTGATGTTTTCTTCACAATTTAATAGATGCAATTTTCACTAGATGCATTATAAATTTTTTGTGCTACTGAGGCCATGGCATCATCAGGGTTCCTTTTCTGCCTCAGAATAAATGATTCACTGGGCTCCTGCATTACTATGAAATGGCAATTTTTTTATGTTTTACTCGGTTTAATTATAAAATATAATCAACCTCTGCAGTTACTGTGCCACAATGTTTAAAATAATTCATTAGGGACTGAATAAGCACTTTAAGGCTGCACAGCAATAAAAGGGATCCATGGGGTATTCTGATCGGACCCCTCAATACATGGCCACATTTTGTTTTCATATTTGAGGACTGGAGGGTGGCCCCAGGAAGCGATCACTGACTCTGAGGGGCAGGGCAAGCAGCCATTATGCTTGCAGGGTGGGTTGTTTTTCCAAGTTTAGACCCATCCACCACTCTTGATTGGAGGTCACCTGATGTGACACTCCTGTATGCAGGAGAACAGCCGATGTTGAGTGGTCATCTGCAACATAAATGTCAGCATACACTCCTGCTGTCGGGATGCTACAATAGCAGGTGAGCCTTATCTTGCCCCTAATGTCTGAGTGTGATGCCTCTGCATTGCAATCTAGACCCAACCAGCCCAGGGTGGCAGCCAGGACAAGGATTAGACCCAGGTCGCCACATGGACATTACCAGATGGCACCACTGGGCCAGGCCATTAAATGCATTTTAAACCTTAAATACTTTCCTCACATGCAAAAAAAAATGGCTTCTTACATCTGGCTCTGCAGCATTCCTGCCTGCTCATGTATACTCCCATAGCATGTATTGCAATGGCGCATGAGTAAGAGGTAACATAGAGGTTGGCTGTCATATTTATCAAGTGCCCTCACACCAGGATATTGAATGTTGGTGAAGGCATAATCTACAGAAGAACATTGCACTCAAGGACAAATAAAATAATATAAGATGAACCTCCGGTCCAGCCAAACCTCAGAAAAAAATATAAAGTGAAAGGTATTCAGAATGGAGAGACCATAGTCCTATCAAAAGCTAATATAACAGAAACACCAGACTGGAAAATAATGTCACATTCTACTTCTGCTTCCTAGAAATATGATGTACACAGAGACAAGAATGAAATAGATAAGAAATTTAAAGAGAATATGGTAAAATGGTCCTGTGTCATCCTAAGGGGATTAACAAAGCAATACTGATGCTGTGATACATAAGGATAAGAGAAAATATATATAAAATTTAAAACCAGACTCCCTGAGGAAAGGACATAATCTCAAACGTAGGACATATATAGTCTGGATGCAATTTAAACATAAAGAGTGAATATTTGAAACTGAATTGGTGAGTGGGCTGTTCTTTCCCATCTGGGTGTTTCTACTCCAAGGACAAACTCAGCCTTGCTCCATTCAGCAACTAGATGAGTGTCTCAGATTCTTACACCATGCTTATAATGGCTGATGATGAAAGTGGATCTGTATAGGTCTCCTTGGTGGACTGCAGCAATGCATTCCACAGCAGAGACGGCAATATATTCCTCAAGAAGCCAAATCAATGTGGGGGCTTTGCATGCCAGAGGTGGGTAAGAGCATTCCTTGAAAGCCTACAGCAATGTGTCAAAATCAACAACTATAAGTCTGACTGGATCACACTAAATAGTGGTGTGTGGTGTACCAGATTAGGACCATTACAGCATTCACTTCAGGATTGTATTCAGACCTGATATTTGCAGTAGCCAAATCAATATATTAGATGTGGGGTAGGGCATGGTCCTGTCTAGCTTAAGAAAATAGTTTTTTACTTAATAATATTCCATCTCCTGCACTTTTAGGGCTAACTTTTGCACATTTACTGGTGAAAAGCAGTGGCAGGAGATTTCCATATTGGAGGCAGGCCTTACTCAGTGGTAGCAAAGTTAATAAAATGTTAAACGTGATGGTGGTACCGAGTTTAAAAAGCCTGGGAGAGCACTGCATTATTGTGTTCAAAATCATGGTGAATTACACAAATCAAGTTAATGGATCAATAATAAGGACCTGTGGAATGGTACGTTACTGGAAGATCTTAACAAATTCATTGCATGGACTAAAGACTCAACATGGTTTATGGCAGTTCCAAACTAAAGAAGTTATCACTGCCCCCAGAACTCCACTAATCCCCATGTGTGACCGAAAAAAGATGATCAGAAGAGTAAATAGGGATGAACTGTGATATATGTCCTCTGTTGTTTACAGCTGTTACTACTGCGCTAATTTACCTTGTCTGCTGCTTCTTGTCACAAAAATTATTTTTGATACTATAATATCCTAAGCATACAATGTGCACTGCTTGTATATTCATGCAATCGTGTATCCTTAAGCTACTTTTATTTGCTTCTGTTAACTGTTCACTTGATAACCTGCGTGTTATCATATTATGTGTACCCCCAGGTCGCACTGGGAGACAAGCATCTTGTTGCTCAGTGTGCTTTTACTGGTGAAACAATTGCAATAAATAAATAAACAATAAATAAATGAACTTCTGGAAGTACAAAGCCAAGCCTACATAACAAGAAGCTGCAACTCAAGTGGTGCAGGACCAGTGCTCATAACAAGGGCAGCCAGCCCTCACATACAACAACAAGTCCAAAGAGTTACAGCACTCGAGAGAGCACACAGGAAATATACCTGTAGCCAGTACTGATGGTGCAAACAAAGGTGCTTACTGAAACAGGCTGATCCTTATCTTCTAATACAGGTAACAGCACACTCACCATTGCAGCAGGTAATCCACATGAAGATACATTTCACTTGGACACCCCTCACAAAGACTTTGTCGAGTCAAAGTGCAGAGGCAGACAGGAAGTAGCTCATGCTATATGTAGCCTGCCAAAGCGTACTTTCACTTAGATTACTTGTTGAAGTAGTGCTTTTGTGGTTATCTGTATTGGAAGGATGTGCATCAGCCTATTATTAAAGTAAGCACCTTTGTTTGCACCATCAACACTGGCTGCTAGTATTTTCCATGTGTTCCCTTGAGTGCTCTAACTCTTTGGACTTGTTGGAATTATAAAAACAGCTTCCGACTAATCATACTAACCACTTAGTCCCAAATGTGATGACTAGCCTGGCTAGGAGTCCAAATGTGCATACTTTTCCTTTTTTTTATGGCTCTTTAAAGTTATGCCCCTCATAATTTTATTCCAAAGACCATGACAAAAAACAGAGCAAGTTCCTGATCCTCGTGACCCGCCCCACACTGGCACCGCAGCCCGTTTTTGTGATGTCAGTAAATGAAGGCTGTGTGCGCACCCAATTGACTTGAATGGGGTGATTTTTCAAAGATTTTATACCCATTCAACAATGGGATTTTAACAAATCAAAGTGATCGCTCAGCTAACTGGGACCCTGTTAGTCGAGCAGTCACTTTGTTTGTTTAAATCATTGTTGAATGGGTATAAAACCTTTGAAAAAATCACCTATTCAGTCAATGGGAAGTTTATGCAGCCTCTTCGCTTTTACTGACATCACAAAAGGTCATGGTGTCAAGGCAGTATGTAATGTAGGATCCGCAGGTCTGGAAATAAAATTACGAGGGCATAACTTTTAAATAGCCATTAAAAAAGGAAAACGCTGTACATTTGGACTCCTGCCAGGCTGGGGTCATTGTTTGTTTTCAGTAAGGGGCTAGTCGAAAGCTGCTCTTGATGGCACTGCCATGTCAGCATGGTATCTCAAAAGTAAGCAGGGAGCTTTACTGTTTCCACACCTTGAAGCATGGAGGACATAACGTATATAGAAACATAGATACATATATGCTGAGGGCAAAAAGGCCCAGTTACCCATCAAGTCTGCCTAGTACCTGCCTGCATTTTCACCCACCAGTTGCTGGACTGGCTAGTCTACCAATAGCCCTGAATGTATTTTGACACCACCACCACCCTTCTAGTCCACTCATCCCCCCCTCCCCTCATGCCTTCCTCTGGTTTGGACCATTTCCCTTGAAGGAAGAGTGCTCACCAATGTGTGCAAATGCCTAATTAGATTGCTAGTGGAATATGCCATCCTTATCTGGCAACACAGTCTCTCAAAAGAGCAGTCTGAGTAGCTGGCAAGCATACAGGAAGGTACCCTCATAGTCATGTGACAAGAACCTAGCTACTTGAGCATGCTTCCCCATTGGAATCTCAAATGCCTGGACAACCACTTGACTGTAATATGTGCAAAAATCCATCAGCAAATTAAGAAGCTGTTCCATAAAGAGCATCATCTCAGCAATAATGAATACCATTACAAATGTAACACCTGGGGATAGACAGTCTTGATGCACCACAACCAGGGCTGAGAAGCAGATGACTCTAACAGGAAACTGCTGCCCCACCACACTAGCCCCCCACCAGCTATGCTGGTGATGTGGTCCATCAATACAGAATACACCAGCCCACCACAGAATCTACATTTAATTACCCCCACAAGCATCCCCATTAGAGGTGTGCAAAGTCAGGTCACTTTGCAAAAATTTTCAAAAGTTTCCTGAGTTCACTTAATGTGAAATGCCACTTCCTGTAGCTCTTGCCCAGCAAAGTGCCTACTTTGCTCAGGGATGTCTATGCATAATGGAACTTCACCAGTGAAAGTGGCAACAAAATACCACTACTCGTAGGTTTCACCGTGAAATAACACTTCCTGGGGAAGAACTATGTGAAGTGTGCACTCAGAGTTTAAAACAAACTTTGCTTAAATTCAGACCTGCCATCAAACCACTGTACACGTTATTCACCTCTTCACCCTCCCAGATAATGTACCACCACCCCTCTGCACACATCTTCCTCCCCCCATCACAGTCCTGGCAAAGTAATAGGTGTTAGATGTTGTTGCTTTATACTTTGTGCAGCCATGCTGTATAACATCCTGTCCCCACATGCTCCAAACAAGAAACAACCCTTCTCTCCCCACCCCATCAGGACACTGACACTCACAGTTCCATTAACCTCCTTCCCTATCTCCCATAGCACTCAACCTCCTCCTCTTCCCCAATCACCCCCAAAGTGGAAGGATACATATGGGCTGTAAAAGTTTAGAAAAGCATTCCCTAGCAAAGCAGTCGGCTCATCTCTTCACTGTTAGATGCTGAATGAATGAATAACATCATCCTGTGTAGTAACACCTTACTGGCTGAACAGCCAAACAGGTTTTACTACTCTGGACAACATCATTCATTCATTCAGCATTGAATAGCAAAGCGATGAACTGAGCACTCTTACAATGGAGTGCATTTTCAAACTTTTATAGCCCTATGTATCCTTTAATTTTGGAGGGTTGGGGGAGGAGGAAGGTTGAGTGCTATGGAGCAGGAAGGTTGGGTGCTTTGGGGGTAGTACTTGAACTGTAAATGTTAGGTGTCTGGGTGAGATGGGGAGGGTAGTTACTTGTTTGAGATGGGGTAGAATTGTTTATAGTTTGCCACATACTGTGTAATACAATAACTAACACCAATTTCTTCACCATGACTGTGGGAGTGGCGGTGGGAGAGAGGAAGGAGGGTACACTGTGAGCTGGGGAGATGTTTTAACATTATCTTGGTAGGGCATGGGTGGGTAATGTAAAAATATTTTCCCAAGAAAACTTTGCTGAGCAAAGTTGAGCAAAAGTCAAGAACTTCGCTATTCTATACATAGTGCAAAGTTTCTGAATTCGCACCAATTTTGTCAGCAAAGTTTTAATTACAGGATCTCTAATCCTCATAAACATTTTTAGTTTTTTATTTCCTTTTTAACTCATTTATTGTTGTTACTACCATTAGGAAATTGGTATGGTTCTGTAAATATCAGTAGCAATGTGAGGCATGAGTGTTATCTATTTTTTCTTTGCTTTTTCTCTGTTCTCTTCAATGTAATGAATGTACAGATAGTATTCACCCATTTGGGTGATTGCAAATTACTGGTAACTACATTTTAATTCTGAAGTAGGTCATTTAACTTTTAAATACTGTAATTAAATAATAGCATGGTAAAAATAGTGAAAATTACAGCCACGTAACAAGCAGGTCAGCTTCATCATTGGTAACAGACCCATAGACCCTTTTGATGCACTGCTGCTTTAAGCCCTGAGCAGTTGAAGGATCATGCACGTAACTAACTTTGGGAAATGACTAAAGCCTTCTGCAGTAAAAAGGAAAGATTCTATTTTATCTGGCACTTCATTGCACTATTTCATTGAGCCATGATGAACTTATTTCTATATGTAAGACAACTGATCCAACACAAATGCTGCAACTTGATAAATATAGAATAAATAGCTGATACCAGAGATGCCTTTTATATCTCCCTTATGAGGCTGAGGGCAGGGAGACTGTAAAAGGAACTAAAATACACTGGAATTGCTTTGGGAAGGCCACACTGCAGTATATCTTATAGGACTCAAGTCAACCACTCTCGATGAGCCTGTCGTGTCAGAAAGCTTCAGGCACGTATACTGTTTGCTGGACAGAGTTCTCACTAGTTTATAGTGGATGTAAAATTTGTTTATTAATTTATTTAAATGTTGTTGACCGGGTGGACCCACTGAGACTAAGAAGTCCCTTTTCAGGGGTGACTCAGGGTTAATTACACAGATGAATTTACATAGTACATAGATTTACATGGAGATAGATTGACAGATATTCATAAGTTGTTCACAAGTTCATAAAGATGTTCTAGACCATAAAAATTACATACAAGGCAGAATTGTAGGTTACATACATTTAAGTTTACATGGTAGTTAACACAGCTGACCATACCAATACCAGGAAGTTACAAGATAAGGCTCAAGAGGAGAGATTTAGTCTGTGATTACAGTTACAGATATTTAGTTCAAGCAGGTGTGCTTTTAGGTCTTTCTTGAAGCCGCTTAGAAATCGCATTCCTTTAGGCTGGCTGAGAGGGCATTCCATAGGATTGGGATGGCAGTAGTAAATGATCTATCATCAGCAGTAGTCCTTGTGCGCTGGACTAATAGTTGGTGGGGGTTGGAGGACCCAAGAAGTCACCCAGGAATTGATGGGTAACAGATCTTTGAGATGGGGTGGGAGCTTTGTTGGTCTATAGCTTGTATGTCAGGCAGAAGCGGGTGTAGGCTAATTTCTTTCCCAGTGTCAGCCACTGAAGTAAGTTCAGTACATTGCAATGGTGTTCTTTGGTGGGGACAGCCAAACATGGTTCTGTATTTTTATTTTATGAGTCTGTTCATTCCCTTGATTGGGACTGCTGTATCACTGCCCTGAGTCCCGAATCCTGCTCTGTCAGCACTGCTGTAGCATGATGCTTCAGGACAGATCTTGTCCACACTCATTCCTTTAACCCCCCACAATGTGCCATCATACTATACTAACCAGTGTCCAGTGCATTGAATGATAAACTGCTGGTGTGATGGGAGGCAAGTGAAGCATGTACAGGCCTTAGATATTCTTCTCTGTGATGGCATTAAGACTAGACAAGGCAAGTTTATTTATATAGGGCCCAATCCATAAGGCTATGGGTGCTGTGTGATCCAACCCAAACTAAGCAGCCCATAGGGATGCCAATTTTGAGGGGCACCAAACCAATAAATACTTTTTGAGTGAGTTTGGGAAGGGGTACCAAAAGCAAGTTTATGTAGTGGCACTTCAGGACCTAAGGTCATCCTTGATCCTTATGTCATACCCCATCACATTTTCACTGTTTGTTTGCCATATGGCTTTTACCCTTGGACTGTTACGTCATCTGACCTTCATACTTTTGGTGACCCCAGCCCTGTAAGTCACTCCCTCATTATGAGACCAGTGGGATCCACACAGAGTGGGGCCTCAGAACACCAGTGGGTTTCATACAGGCACTTTAGGAACACGGGTTTTGGATTTTTCTCCCTGTCACCATAAGTCCCGACCACTTTTCACTGAAGTTGAGCAGTGTGCTGTCAGATCTCACATGCACTCATTGAACCCCTGCAGAGGAAACAATCTTCCCTGCTCTCTTACAGTGGTGGAACCCAGCATTGACTGTCCCAGTTGGGAGTGCTGCTGAGCAGTAGCACTAACCCAGCCCCCTTGGCCATCCAACTCAGTTCCCAGCTCTGCTCCTGAACCTGGGTCTTCAGCATGGGAGCACAGTGTACTCCACTGGGCCATCAATCAGCTTGCATAGAATTTTATGGCAGATAAGGCCCACTTGGCCCACTTAGTCTGCCCATTTCCTATCTAATGGATAAGCTGCAGATCCTAGTTAACCAACAGCCTACTTCCTCCTAGTCCCCACTAGAATTGCCTTATGTCTGTCCCATGCATTCTTGAATTCCCACTGTTTTTGACTCCACGACCTCTTCAGGAAGGCTGTTCCATGCATCCACAACCTTTCCATGAAAAATACTTCCTCACATTACCTCTGAGCTGTTCCCTCTCTATCTTCAAATTGTGCCCTTGTTCTTACACATCTCTTTTCTGAAAGATGCTACCCTCTTGGACTTTGTTGATTCCTTGGGTACCTGCAAGTTTATATCATGTCCTCTCTCTCTCTCCTTTCCTCGAGGGTATACATATTAAGCTCTTTTAGTCTCTCTTCAGATGTCTTCTGGTGCAGACCTGCACCATTTTGGTTGCCCTCTGACAACCTCCGCCCTGTCTATGTCTTTTGTGAGATGGGGTCTCCAGAACTGCATGCAGAACTCCAGATCTGGTCTCACCAACTGTCTGTACAGAGGGATAACAACATCCAGTTTTCTACTGGTGATGCCTCTCCTATACATCCCAGTATCTCCCAGCCCTCCTTACTGCCTTCTCTCACATTGCTTGCCCACCTTTCAGTCATCTGATATAACTACCCCAGGTCCCTTTCCATTTTTGTTGTTGTCAGTGTCTCACCCCCATTGTGTACTCTTCCCTGGATTTTTGTTTCCCAGGTGCATTTTGCACTTCTTTGCGTTGAATCTAAGCTGCCATACATTTGACCATTCCTCCAACCTTGCAAGTCCCTTCCACTCCCTGGTCTACTACGCTAGTCACCCAGTCAAAGAAATCAATTAGATTAATCTGACATGACCTTCCCACTGTGAATCCATGCTGCCTTGGGTCCTGTGCCCCACTGGCCTCTAGGTACTCAACAATTCTTCCTTCAGAAGTGATTCCAGCATTTGCCCTACCACTGAAGTCAAACTGACAGCTCTGTAGTTTCCTGCCTCTGTCTTGTTCCCACTTTTGTGAAGGAATCACATCTACCCTCCTCCAGTCTTCAGGTACCCACCATCCTCCCATGATTTGTTAAAAGGGTAGTCAGTGGTGTTACTAGTTTTCCCTTAGTTCTTTTAGAATTCTGCAGTGAATTCCATCAGGCCCCATTGCTTTGTCCACCTTCAGTTTTAGGAGTTCTTTCAGAACCCTTTCTTCTGTGAAAGGACTGATGTCGACCCCTATCCAGAGTGCTTCTATTGACTGGATTAGGTACCCCTCCTTTTCTTTTGTGAATATTGAGCAGAAGTATTCATTCAGTATCCCTCCTTTTCACTGTCCTCTTTGCCCAACCACCTCCTCTTTATTCAGCCTCAGTATCCCTTCCTTTGTCTTTCTTTGCTCCCTAATGTACCTATAAAAGGTTGTATCCCCTCCTTAACCGAGTTGGCTATCTTTTCCTTGGTTTGGGCCTTTGCTATGCTGACTGCCTTCCAGCTTCCTTCTACTTTAGTTGATACAGTTGTCTGTGCTGCTCCTTCTGTGTTTCCTTATACTTCCTGAATGCTATCTTTTCTCCCTAACCTTCCCCACCACCTCTTTTGAGAACCATAGTGTTTTTTCTTTCATTTTGATTTGTTTATTTGCTTCACACAAACGCTTGTTGCGTCTGTGATGGCAGTTTGATGTTTCTCTATTGTTGCTCCAACCCTCCTTCTTGCCTGTTTGCTAGTGCTTTTCTGAGGAGCTCCCCATTTTGACAAAATCAGCCTCCTCAAGTCCAGTACCTTCACTTTTGTATGGCTTGACTCTACATCTGAGTTTATCGTGAACCACACTGTTTGGTCATCACTTGTTCCCAGATGGCTACCTACTTCAAGATCAGAGATCCTCTCTGTTCCCATTTGAGAGTACTGCATCTAAGATTGCTGCCTCCCGAGTGGGTTCCAACACCAGCTGTCTGAGGCATGCCCCTGTAGGGCATCAAGAATGGCCCCTGCTCTTGGATGTGGCTGCAGCAAAGATGCTCCAGTTAACATCTGGCATATTCAGGTCTCCCATCAGCAATATCTCCCTTTCTCTGCCATCCCAAGGATGTCTTCTATCATTTCCAGCCTCCTCTTTTGTCTTACCCACCCGTGAGATGTAGGCTTCCTGCTCATGCTGTGTCTTGGAGTGATAGGTAAACAGGATGTTGTGGGTCACCCATGACATCCTGTGCCCTGCACTTCCTGCAGAAGATCTTCCTGTAGCAGAATGGCAAAGCTTAACCCTGAAGTCTGAATGTGCTAAGCAGCATTCTCCGGATTCCATCAGCCCAGTGGAGGGGTTGGACTTGCAGTGTGCACCACAGGGTAGCGCAGCTCTCAGTGCCACTGGGCCAGACCTTCTGTGTCTTTTTAGGATGGTCGTCTTCCTTTCTTCAGTGTTAAGCATAATTTCAGATTTACTACTCAACTATTTATTCAGGTGATACTTGCTCGCGGCTCTGCCAGCAACATTTTTGTACTAATTTCCGATATCTTATTAAGAGACTTGGTTATGTAAAATGTTGCTGGACTGAGCCCTTGGTAGATTGTTTTTTAAAATACGGCAGGAATAGAAATGTTCTCTTTGCTAGCAAGTCCAGGACTAGCATCTGCTGGGCCTTGAGATACATTCTCTAGTTTGCCGCCCTGATCATTAAATTTAAGTATCTTGGCATTTAGCTAATTAATAATAAGGGATAAGGTTATTATCACCAGCAGTCCATACGATTTTATAAAATACTTTGGCTGTCCAAAATATGTCTCTAAGGCTTTGTACACACAGATGTGAATTTTCCTTTGATCTGAGTTCAGGTTCTAGCTCCTGTTTTTGCCAGGTCTTCACTTGTCCATTGAGGCAGTAAGAATTTATTTCGAGTTGTCCAGGAAAATAAATGGTATGTCCTAGATCCAGAACTTGAACTTTGACCCTGTAAGGGCTTTCATTTACTACTACTTGTAATACCAGCATTAGAGAAACTGTTATTCTCTGACATCAAATGATTGAACAGGTTTGAGATGCAATGATAAAGGAAGACAGGACAAAAACATGAAAATATTATTCATTGTGTAGTTAGGCTGACAAAGACATATGAAGTAAGTACAAGCAGTTGATCCATTTTGATGCAAGCCAGATGCGATCTGACGCGGATCTGAAGGCATTGAAATTCCTAAAGTTCATGAACAAAGGATGATTACTTTATCAGCGTTGCAATATTTCCAAAAGAACTGGAAGTGTGTGCTATACATTTTGCCTCCAGAGTGGATCTATGACTTTGTAACAGCTTAACAGTGGAGTTCAACAGTATGCATATGTCAGCAATCTGTTCATTAATGCAGGCCATTTATAGCACAAAGCACAATACTCTCCTGAGCAGACTGTGTATTAGCATTCCATCTGCAGGTGCACACTAATTAAACAGAACAATGAAGTAAAGGGCGATTTGGTTTCTATGTAACATCTGCAGATCCTCCACAGAGATGCTAACAATGATACAAAATACAGTGATCAATTGGTGTTAGGTAACCTTTACACCCTCTGAAATTTGCTCCATGTACCCTGATACTTAGTTATCGATTTATTTATTTCAAAATTGGTGACTGGGAAAGGCACACTGAGCCAAGACTCATTTCTGGGTCGACTCTGGGAGGGAACAAAGGGTAAAACCAATATGTAGCTTAGACTAATAGAACAGTTATGTAAGAACTTCAGTAACAGTAGATCTTCAAGGGGATCTCAGTCATCAGGTAACACTGTAGGAACCTTCACCGTCAGTGAAGGGAATCCATACCAAAGATTTTCAGCAGTACAACTGGGGCCACCATGCTGTCTATGAATAGCCGACATCAGGAACCCATATATAGCCATAGGTGGCCCCGCCTCCCATCTCAGTTCTTCCTCTGGAGATGAAGGAGCAAGGCTCATGCCCTGGGGAACCGAGGAGAGAAAGAGGGACCCAACTCTAAGTAAAAGACTGGATGCAGCAGATAGCCAGGTCGAGACATGAGCCCCAAGAAGGGGATGGAGGGAATATTCTGATGACTGAGATCCTAAGATCTACTGTTACAGTAAGTTCTCACGTAACTGTTCAGCTCTTCGGGGTATCTCAGTCATCAGGTAGCACTGTAGGAACGAGTACCAAGCAGTGACAAGTGAAAACAGACAGTCTGGGAGGCTGGATCTCCATAAACTTAAGGCAGGATTCCTTGTACTACAGCCCTGCCAAAACCTGCATGGGTTCTTGAGGCAGTGTCCAGACTGTAATGCTTGGTGAAGGTGTGGACTGTGCTCCAGGTGGCTGTTGTGCAAATGTCTGTGGCTGAGACCCCATTGAAACAAGCCACTGAGGTAGCCATGCCTCTGGTGGAATGAGTTTTGACAGCACCAGGCAATTGTTTGCCGTACTTATTGTAACAAAATACAATGCAGTTTGCCAACCATTTGGATAAATATTGCTTAGAAACTGAAGCGCCTCTCTACCTGGGGCAAAAGAAACAAACAACTGCTTAGACTTCCTAGACTGTTTAGTCCAAAGCAGATAGTACTTCAAAGTTCTAGCACATCTAACGTATGGAGCAGTGCTTCTCATAGATTGGCACGGTCAGGAAAATAAACAGGAAGGTGGATAGACTGACTTAGTGTAAACTCAGAAAGCACCTTGGGTAAGAACTTAGGATATGTGTGCAAAGATACCCTGTCATTGTGAAAAATCAAATAAGGCTCCTTGCACCATAGGTTCTGAAGCTCTGAAATTCTTTGAGCAGAAGTAATTGCAACCAAAATTGCACTTTCCAGGAAAGACAGCACAAATCGTAAGTCGCGATTGGCTCAAATGGAGACAGGGTCAATTTCTCCCAAATAAAATTCAAGTCCCAAGCTGGGACAGGGAATGGATAGGAGGTTTCAGGTGCAGGATGCCTCTAAGGAATGTATGGGAGACATCCAGTTGAGCAATCGCAGAGTCACCCATGGGCTCATGAAAGGCAGAAATAGCCAAAAGATGGACCTTGAGTGAGGAATACCGGAGGCCTGAATCAGACAAATCAGGTAGTCCAGGATATGAATCACTGAGCAGGTGAAAGGGTCTAGAGAATGTTTGCAGCCCAGTTTGCAAAACCGCTTCCACTTCATGGCATATGTGGCACGGGTGGAAGGCTTCGTGAGCGGCCACTAGGATGTCCACCACCCTGTTAGAAACCCCAAACCTGACAATGGCTACATTCTCAGGATCCAGGCATGCAGATGGAGGGATCTGAGGTTGGATGTACCTAGGTCCCCTGATGCTGGGTCAGCAGATTCCTGCAAAGGGCAGAGGAACTGGTGGTTCTTCTGTCTGCTGCTGGAGCAGAGGGAACCATATTTGCCAAGACTAGAATGGAGTGACTAGAATCATGCTGGCCTCCATTTGCAGCTTGATCAGCACCCTCTGTATTAGGGGAAATGGAGGAATGCATACAGAAACCTCCCGCCTCCAAGAGAGGGACAATGCATCTCACCAGAAAATTCCAGGCCCTGGATCTAGCAAGCAGAAATTGGTCAGTTTTACATTGAGTGGGGGACCAGAAAGGTCCAACTCTAGATGACCCCATCTGTCGAATAGATCTTCTGCTATGGATGAGAGAAGCTCCCATTCATGCATGCTGGACTGAGTTCTGCTGAGACTGTCCACCAGGGTGTTTAGGACACCTGGCACATGGACTGCAGAGAATGTCAGATTGTGCTCCAGAGCCCAATACCACACTCTCATGGCTTCCCTGTAAGGGGCATGAGTGAGTCCCATTCTGCTTGTTGAAGTAGTAGACAACACTCAAATTGTCTGACTACACCAGCAGCTGGCCTGGAGCAAGTTGCTCCTGAAATGCCTGCATGGCATATAGCACCGCCCACATCTCCAGTACATTGGGCAGTTTCCCACTGGGAACAGGAACCCTGGGTTTGGAAAGGGCCCAGGTGTGCTCTCCAGCCCAGACCTGAAGCATCTGTGGTTAAGATCTGATGCAGGGAAGAAATCTAGAAGGGAACCCCTGAAGAAGATTCAAGGGTCCAACCACCACTGCAGTATCTTGAGTGGAGAGGAGACCACGACCAGTTGATCCAACTTGTTCATGTGCTTGTCCTATTATACCCAGTGGGTCCACTGAAGGGTGCATGTGAAGCCTGGCCAGTGGAACGGTAGAAATTGTTGCTGCCATTAGGCCCAACAGTCTGAGATACACCCTGGCAGGAATGTACTGGCTCTGCGTGATCTCCTGAGTTTGGGCCATGAGGCACTCCTCCCTGTTTTGGGGCAGGAAGGCCTTCCCTGCTTGGAATCCAGAACCACTCAATATACTGCAGCCTTTGGAATGGTACCAGAACTGACTTAGGCAGATTGACAGTGATGCCCAGGGAGTGGAAGAGCTGGAGAGTTTGCTCTAGAGTCTGCAAAGCTGTTCCCTGGATGGGGCTTTGAGAAGTCAATCGTCCAGATAAGGAAGACATACAGTCCCCTTTTCTGAGAGTCGCTGCGACTGCTGCCAAGCACTTCATAAGACTCATGGCACAGAGGATAAGCCAAAGGCAGCACTTTGAACTGATAATGCTCACCCTGAAAGGCAAAATGAAGAAACCTCCTGTGAGGACGAAAGACCGAGATGTATGTAAGTATCCTGCATGTCCAGAGAACAGAGCCAGTCCCTGGTCTTGAGGGAGGGCATTAGGCCTGGCAAAGTTACCATCCAGAACTTTTAATACTGGACAAAGAAATTGAGGTCCTTCAGATCTAGAATGGGCATCAGATATCCGGTCTTTTGGGGACCAGAAAGAACCTGAAAAAATCCTTGGTTTCTGTGGCACCAGGGCACTGATTTGATGGCCTGCTAGTGCAGAAAAGACTGTACTTCCTCCTGAGAACAGACAAGTGAGCTGGAGGATAGTTGGAGGGTGGCAGGATGGTCTGGAGGCTGCTGTATAAGCTCCAGGGTGTGACCTTCTCTATGATCCGCAGAATCCATGCATCTAAAGTTATGGTTTTCTATTGATTCAGATGGAGGAGAACTGACCACTGCCTCCTGAGTCTGAACCAGAGGATGGAGGTCTGGCAAGGAGGCAAGCTGAGGTGGAGCCAGCCACAGAGGCTGGTCCATCATTTCTGGGTCATTTGGCTGCCACTCCAGCATTGGAAGGAATAAGCAAAGGATACTGGGATCTACATGTTCCTGGGCACAGGGAGCTGATCCTGGCATACTAGTCTGTCTATGAAAAGTAGGCCATCCTCACCCCTTGGCTGAGTGTGGTAGAGGGAATGGACAGATTTAATGGCTGTGCCTGAGGTCTGCAGATCATTTATAAGGTCCTGAACATCAGGGCTGAAAAGCTTGGTGCCATTGAAAGGTGTTAATCACTTTGTTCTGCACATCAGCTGCAAATCCAGAGACCCTGAGCCAGAAGTGCCTACAAGGCATATGCCAGTGGCAGCAGCTCTGGCCACTGCATCGGCCTGTCATACAGGGACCTGAGGAGGTGTTTGCTAACATCCTTGGCAGTCTGGAAACACTGAAGCAATTCCTGCTTCTGGGAGCCATCAGGAAGGGCCTGAGCATTAGCTTTACCCTTTCTCCAGTTGACATTTTGGTATTTAACCATGTGTGACAGATAATTTGCAATCCTCAGACCCAAGGTAGAGGAGGCATAAACCCTTTTCCCAGAGGTCAATCCTCAGGATTCCTTGTCTGGGGAAGGAGCTAAGGTGCTTAGGTGACTTAGATCTGTCATGAGCTGCCTTAATGACTACAGAGTCAGTTTCAGCCTGGGCAGCAAAATAAGGATGACCCGAGGAGCATTATAAAGCTTGTCTGTCCTGCGTGGCATAGCTGACACTATGTCTGGCCTGTGCCAGGCTGCTGTGGTGGCATTCTTCAATGCTGGGAGCACTGGAGGAATGATCTTGGGGAGATTCTGGAATCTGCAAGAAATCCACCTGGTCTTTTCTGGTGACATCCTCTTCCTCAGTCTGGAAGCCCATGGTGGCAGACAACTGCTTCATCACATTAAAAATGTGGCATCCTCAGGAGGAGACCATGGAGTATGCTTGATAGAGTCCTCACTAACCAAGAAGGTAGTGGATTTATCTGAGATCAGGAGCTCTTCCTTTTCATCCTACTCATCATCAAGGGTGATACTCCTCCTCGATGTCGACCTCCTCAACTTGGTCTGGTGTTGGGGTAGCTGGCAGTGGACAACAGGGAGCCTCTTAAGGTCAGTGAAGTGGGCCTGTTAAGGCACCCAGCTGCTGAATGAGTACATTTGTAAACTTGACCAGTACTTCATTCAGGTCAGTGGTGGATGTCGACGGAGAGGGGTTCGATGGCATGGGAGCCGATGACCCTCTGGCTGTGATCTGAGGGCCCATGAGCCTGTAGCCCTTGAAGGAAAAGGGACAGGCCTTGACAGGGCAGACATTGACGACAAGCCCATCATCGATGATGGAGGAGCTGATGACCAGAGATCGACAGCCGGGCATCCTGTGTGTCGGGTGGAGGTGCTGTCATGTACGGGTCTGGTAGGCACAGAAACCTGGACAGCTGGCCTCTTTGTCAGAGCAGCTACAACTGATGAAGAGCCTCTTGAAGAAGGAGAAGCAGGCGGGGAGCAGGATCGTTGCCTGGGGGCGGTTGCAGTCCGGTCTTTTATTAGTTTTCACCAGGACTTGTCTTTGGCCTTGGAGGCCTGAGAGCTCACAGAGCCGGTGGCAACTGAGTGGCCGGGGCCCCGGAGGATCCCTGCCCAGAGCTGGCTACCTGCTGTTCCATCAGGAATTTTCTGAGAGTCTTCTTGCCACCTGAAAGTTGTCTGGTTACACTTCTGACAGAGCTCACAGTCTGAGATGTTGTGGTTAGGCTCAAGACAGCAGACACAAATAGTGTTTGTCTGTAGAGGCAATCTTCTTTCCACAGCGGCAGCACTGGAAAATAGAAGATGAAGGATTAACTTTAAACATAAACTAAAGAAAAAATCTCTAGAAAAGAGATTTAGGTAAAAGTTAGAGGAAAAAGGGCCATAGGATGAAAAGGTGCAACACTGCAGCGCAACCTCCACGTAGACTGTGCAAGCAAGTCGATGTGGGAAAGAACTGAGAGGAGGAGTGGGGACGCTTTGCCTATATAGGGTTGCTGATGTCAGCTGACATCAACGGCGTATGGCCTCCAGTTGCACTGCTGAAAATCTTCCTGTGGATTCCCTTCACTAATGGCGACGGTTCCTATGGTGTAACCTGATGACTGAGATATCCCTGAAGAAGATACAGTGTTAAAAAGAATGCAAAGTCATGGTTAACAGAGCCAACAGGAAGTGCATGATGATCAAATAAACAAAGCTGGCAGTTAAGCATTACAATAGGTGTAAACTGTTCAGGAAGGAAGGAGTCTTAGTTGGTATCACCATGGTCAAAGCTACTTTTGGAAACTGCAGCAAGCCATACATTTATTGTCCTTGTCAACTTTTGCAGTTTGAGTATTGCATTGTGGAGCTGTGTTCTATGGATTACCGTAGGGTTGACTGGAGCTACTGCCCTCACAGTGGCATATCTTAACTACAGGTCACATACTGTATGCAGTGTAACACAAAATGTAATTTCATTTGCTACAGAATCTTTCTTGCACAGGTACCTCTAAAAGCCTCACAGAGGAGGCTAAGATGTGGCATGATCATGGACTTCCCATAGTCTGGGATATCGACAAGACTGAACAGGCAGATGTCTGATCTGGTGTCCTCCAACTGGATGCAGTAACACACCTGGCAGCTCAGAGGTGGTAAATTTAAGAGTGATGTAGCAAGCACTTCTGCCAGAAGTAAGTGAACTTATGGAACACCCTACTAGTGGAAACAGTGGATATGGAGACAGTGCAAGTCTTCAAGGTAACCTTGACAAATTTCTCTTACCAATGGTATTTTGGGGAGCCGTGGGTAATAGAGTGGGTAGGAAAATCCTTATAAATGTGTGCATGCCTGCACAGCATGCTTATTCAGCCAGCTTATGAAGCGGAGGGAGGGAGGGAGATAGACATGATGGAACTAGAGTACCTTCCATAGAAACATAGAAGATGATGGCAGAAGGAGACCATATTTCCATCAAGACTGCCCAAGATTACATTGCTTTGTACTTTGTACAGGGACAGTACGTGGGCATGTGCATGTTGATAAAAGGAACAGCATCCATGAAATAATAGCAGCGATTATGTGACTTGCAAGCTATTATACCTCTCAGTCTCATTGCCCAAATCTGAACGCTGCACCTCAACATGTGGGGAAAAAGGCAACATGTTGGGCACTTAATGAAATCTGGGTGGTATAAGCTGATACAGCACTACAGAATGCTTTGATGTTTCTTACTGTTAACATAAAACATAAAAATTTGATGGCAGATGAGGATCACCAGGCCCATCTAATCTGCCCATTTTCCTACCCTCTACTGTGTTCCTTGCTTACCCTTTTTCCCGGCCGCTATGTGTCCCTTGTGACTATCCCTGCATTGCTGAATGCTTTCACCATTTGTGCCTCCACCATTTCTGTGGGAGGCTATACCAACATCCACCACCTTTCCATAAAAACTTCCTCACATTATCCGTGATTCTGCCTCCTCCAGCCTCATCTCATGACCCCTTGTTCCTGAGCACTTTCTTTTCTGAAAGAGGCTCCCTCCTGCACCTTATTTATGCCCCTGAGGTATTTAAATGTATCTACTATATCCCCCTCTCCTTTCTCCTCTGTAGTGAATACATATTGTGATCTTTCAACCTCTCCTCATATGTCTTCTGGTGCAGCCTGTACCATCTTTGTCGCTCTTTTCTGAACAGCCTCCTTTCTGTCTACATCCTCCCTGAGATGCAACCTCCAGAACTGGACACAGCACCTCGGATGAGGTATCATTAGTGATCTGTAGAGTAGCATCACTACCTCCTTTCTTCTGCTGGTGATGCCCTCCTATGCATCCCAGCATGCCTCTAGCTTTCCTTACCGCTTTCTCCACTGTCTGGCCACTTTTAGGTCATTCGATATAATCACTCTGTAGAAGTGAGGAAATCCTGCATCATAATGGTCTGAATAATTGCACTTTAAATGCACCAAATGTAATGCCAGTCATGACTGAAATGACTACATCATCCAAGTACACTGAACTGTATTGGGCATGTGCTCTTAGGACATGGTCCATGTACTGTTGGAATGTGGCAGGTGCCCATGGAGTCCAAATGGCATAGTGGTAAATTGGTACAATCTGATTGGTGTAGGAAAAGCTGTTATTGCTTGGGCAGTGGGGCCAAGGGAATTTGCCAAAACCCTTGGTTAAATCTAATGTGCTGATGTAGCGGCATTTCCTATTCTATCTAACAGATCATCTATTCTGGGCATGGGGTACCCATCAAAATCTGAAATAGAATTTATTTTCGAAGTCTAAACATACTTTTATTCCTCCTTCCTTTTGTTCACTACTACCATTGGGAAGACCATGCACTCCTGGAAGGTACAATCACCCCAACTGTTCCATTTTTTATCTCATCAATTACCTCCTGCATAATCTTTCCGGCAATCTATAGGCTTTTTGGTGTATGGGCTTCTGCTGATTGATTTAATGTCATGTTCTACTCCCTTAGCTCGTCCTGGGGTGGATGTGAAAGTGTCCTGAAAATGGTGTAACAACGATCTATCTCCACCTTTTGTTCAGGGCTTAGATCAGGATTTATTTGTATACTTTTATCATTTATGGGCTGGTCAAGCCTCTCATAAGCAATCTCGAATTCTGTCTGCTGGGACTCAGGGTGAATGTAGAGTGCTTGGACCTGGGGTTTTCTATCAATTTCCTCAAAAGATTTGCATGGTATACCCTCTTAGTTGGTCGATGACCAGGCATTTCAGTTTCAAAGTTGACACTTCCTGTTTGTCTGATTACATCAAAGGGACTCTGCCAGCGCATCAACAGTTTGTTCTCTGTTGAGGGTAATAAGTAACAATACTTTTTCTCCAGGTATAAAACTTTTACACTTTAACCCCATGTCATATGCTTCTTTTGTCCCATTTGTTTCTAGGTCACATTTAAATGGGCCATGTTTACATATTTGACCAATCTTTCTCTTAATGCAATCATGTAGTCTATGATGTTACTAGCCAACATTTTACCACATCCTCCCAGTGTTCTTTTTACCACATCTAAGGGTCCCTGAGGTTTCTACCATAAAGTAAGGAAAAAGGTGAAAACCCAGTTGTGGCCTGTGGTACCTCTCTGTGAGCAAACAGGAGGTAAGGGAGATGTTGCCCCAATCTCTACCTTCTTCCTGAATGTACTTCTGTAGCATTTTTTTTAAGGTTTTGTTAAATCTTCCACAAGATCATCTGTTTGGGGTGGTAAGAGAAGATTTACAGCAGATACCCCTAGGAGGCTATATAACTCCTCAACATTACAGAAGTAAAATTACTACCTCTGTCTGTGAGAATCTCCTGGGGTATCCCCATTCTGCTGAATATTTTGGCTAACTCTTCAGCTATGCGAGGTGCAGTAACTTGTTCGCATAGGAACAGTTTCAGGTACCATGTAGCATAATCACATACCACTAATATGAACCGGTTACCCTTAGAACTTTTGGTAAGAGGGCCTACAACGTCCATTGCGATTCGTTCGAATGAGGTAGTGACATAAGGTATTGGCTGAAGGGGCACCTGATCTCTTTTTCCCCTTGGGCAACCAACAGGCACAACAATATTCAGCCACATCCTGATGTATACCTGGCCAGCTAAACCGTGCAAGTAATCTTTGCAAGGTTGATCCCTTCCCTCATGGCCTGCCATTGGAATATTATCGCTAACTGCATGACCTTTTTTCTATACATTTTTGGTACCATTAGCTGGTGTTTTACTTGTTGAACCTGTGAAAAAAAAGGTTTAAGGAAACACCAGCTTATTGTTCCTAATAATGTCTTGCAAGGTAATTTTGGCAAAATGCCAGCAAAACTGTTCTTTGTTGTTCCACCCACTTTCTTTGTTTCTTTTTCTTCTGGTTTCTAGACTTTCTGGGCTTTCCTGAATCCTCAGCTCCCTCAAAAAGTCCTCTTCAAAAGAAAATACAGGGCTCAGACTGCTGTCGTTTTGCTTGAGCACGGGTTACCACATTCACTGTTCTAACATAGTCTTGTTGTGCTTGTATCAGTGAATTGAAGTGGGAATATCTTGACCTGTTATCACTGGAACTGGCAATCGGTACCAGGCCAACAGTCATACAGTGGTGCTCATTACTGACTGTTATTTCAACCACTGTAGTGTGATATTGATGAATATACCCATGTATGCACATTACTGTTGTATCATTTGGGGTAACCTTACTGTCCGGGGCCAGATCTGCTCTCAGCAGGGTCTGCTTACTCCTGTATCTAATAAACCCAATGTCTGTTGGTCTCCAATCCTCACATTTGCAACATACCCAACATTAGCCAATGCTAGGCGAGTCATGTCAGTTCTTTTCTTATTTGGACAGTTTCTCATTATGTGGCCTTTGCCAAGACACCCATGGCAAATCAGTTCAGAATATGGTTTTCTTCCCTCTCTGTCTCGCCTGCTGTAATTATTCTGATGTGCATTAGAATAAAAGGCCTTACCATTTCTGATGTCTGAGGTGGGGTATTTTGTTGCCCTCTGGGTCTAGTGGGTCGAGCAGCTATATAATCCTCTGCCAGCTTCACTGTATCCTCTGCAGATTCAGGCTGATGTTCTTTCACCCATAGCTGGACATCATGAGGTAATACCTGAATAAACTGTTCAATGACAATCCTATCCATCATCTGCTCTTTAGTTTTTACTAAAGGTTGTAGCCATTTCCACCATAGTCCTTTAATTTTGCATAGATGTCTCTAGGGGTGTCATGAATAGTCATTCTCTGGGTGCAAACCGCTGTCTATAGGTTTCCATGCTAATATCATAGCGTCGCAATATCTCTTCTTTTACTCAATCATGATTATTTGAGTCCACCCACTTAACTGGCTATACACCATTTGAGCTCTACCAGTTAAATATTGGACCAGTCTAATGACCCATTGATCTTGGGCCAAATGCAAGTTTGGGCAATCCAGCTCGAAAGTGGTGAGGTATGCCTCTATATCATCACTCTCTGACAGCTTTGTTAATTTAATGTCTCTGGGTATAGTTCGATCAGACTGACCTTGTGCAAGTGCCTGAATAGCCTTCAGGGTATCCGTCCATTTCTCATCCTGTTGCTGATGTTCCTCAGCCTGTAAGCGCCTGTCCTCTTCCCTCTGGCGATGATCCTCATCTCTCTGGCTGATCCTCTTCCCTCTGACGATCCATTTCGATCTGGTGAATACACAGCCACTTTAATAATTCTCTGTAGTCATCTGGTACTGGGGTCACCTGGGCTGCCTCCTGCTTCAGGTGTTCCGTATCCACATTCTCCTCCTCTGTTCTCTCATTTTAGGCCTTGCTCCAGATTCCAGGCCAGGCAATAACTGAATACCAGTTTTTTCAGTCACTGATCTAGTGACGTGATATGCACCTTCTTTGTCAGGTCCTCTTCCTCCACCTGTTAGGGTACTTAACTTCAGTAACCCCGTATAGCGCCTCCCAGGCAGTCTCAACATGCCAGGTAGATCCCACTTCTGACATCAGTGTAGAAGCATGGGAAATAACAGCTGTTCAGACCAAAGGTTTAAGATGCATAAAAATGCAAAGGTATGGTTAGTCAATTTATTTCCAAAACAAACAAACAAACAAAAATATTCTTAACAAAGTTCATAGAAAGGAAAAATTGGTGTTAGTCTTCACACCCAAAACAACAGGAAATACTTCTTTCCATAGACTCCTGAATTGCCTTTTCCTTTCCTTTTGTCTGAACAGCACTTTATGTGGAAGCACATACACAACTTCCTTGCTCAGTGGTCAGTCGAATACTGACTCTCCTCTCTCTATCTAAACAGGTCTCTAGTGGAGGCTTTATGTATTTTCAGAAGGGGCATGTTTTGAACTAAGCCCTCCTTATTGTGACATCACTTTACCAGAATACTATAAAAGGCAGCCATTTTGTAGGCTACCATCCCTATAGCAGGACCTCCCATGGAAAAGCAAGACATTCAGGTACACATGAATTTTTTAATACAGAAAGAAAAGAAACACTTGTTAAAGATTGAAATAAAATCTGCAGCCGTGGCAAGGGAAAACAGATGAGGCGTACTCCCTATCTGTCTTCCTTGCAAAGGTTTCAGAGATTCTATTTACTTTTGAATGTAATTGTCAGAAAGTAAACATGCATTTATTTTAGACAACAATTCTAGTAAATATTTTTACACAGTAGTCTTCTGTAACAAATTTTCTTTATATGTGCTGCATAATGCTTGTTTTATAAAATTCCTCCAGCTAAATTTCAGCTGACTACTTGTTTTACCACCAGCCTTCCATTTATAAGAGGTCTTCATTTCAAGAGACCATAGCTCCGTTTGTCATTTATCTAGGACGCTAGGGCTTTAGCCAAAGTCTCCAAGCAGTGAACTATGTTCTATTTCTGCATTCGTTTCTGTTAATGCAGCACTAAGATGGGATATCCTGTGTACATTTATTCCTGTGAAGGTACAGAAAAACAAAACTATAAACAGCCCTTTAAATAGAGAACAGGAAGCTCTTAACATTATTGTTTCCTTACTTTCAACAATACTTTTTGCTGGGTTAGATACTTAAGGCAAATACTCTTTATTAAAGTCCTACTCCTAATTAAACAACTGCTTTTCAGCTTATCAAGATTTGGATGCCAGATTGTTTTAAAGATAATCAGGGACAGTAAAGAAAGGTTTACAGATTGCCAGGTTGGCCACCCTGACAAGGAAATTAGGATAGATACGAATACAGAAGCAGACAGGATAGAGTAAAATTGAAAGGGGGGATCTTGTAATTTCTTGATATTACACTTCATAACAGGACCCTGTTACACACTCTCAGATCCCTTTCCTGTTTGGTGGCCATCAGCAACTCACCCCCCATTGAACATTCCTCTCCCATAATTTTGCACTTCTTGGCATTGAGTCTCAGCTGCCATACTTTTGACCACTCTTCCAGCTTGCTCAGATCGCTTCTCATTCTTTCCACCCTCCTCTGGATTGTCGACCCTATTGCAGATGTTTGTGTCATCAGCAAATGAACACACCTTACCCTCCAATCCCTCTGCAATGTCACTAATGAAGACATTAAAGAGGACTGGGCCCAGTACCAAACCCTGAGGCATCCTCTCATCACTTCCTAACCTTGGACTGAACTCTGTTCACCACTACTGTTTGTGTCCTTCCGCTCAAACAATTTCTAACCTAGTTTACCACTTTTTCCCCGACTCTCAGGCTGCTCAATTTGTTTATTAGCCTCATATGTGGGAAGGTGTCAAATGCCTTACTGAAATCTAAATAAGCCACATCCACCGCCCCCAGTCTAGCACCCTAGTCCTCCATTGAAGAATTCTACCAGGTTTGTCCGGCCAAGACCTACTTGCCGTGAAACCTGCTGCTTTAGATCCGTCTGTCCGCTGGATTTAAGGTGCATCACAATTTTCTCTTTGAGTAATGACTCCATCAGTTTGCCCATCACTGAGGTTAGGCTGGTCAACTTGTAATTTCCTACCTCCTCTTTACTCCCACTTTTGTGGAAAGAGAAAGCGTCGCCCTTCTCCAAGCCTCGGGACCACCCAGTCTCTAATGATCTATTGAATAGGTTTACAAGGGGTGCTGCCAGCTCCTTTCTGAGCTCATTTAGTATTCTCGATGTATTTCATCTGGTTCCATTGCCTTGTCTACCCTCAGGTTTTCTAGTTATTTTAAGACTCTCTCTTCTGTAAGTGGACTGGTTTCTGCTCCC
This sequence comes from Neoceratodus forsteri, assembly GCA_016271365.2. Lineage (NCBI taxonomy): Eukaryota > Metazoa > Chordata > Ceratodontiformes > Ceratodontidae > Neoceratodus > Neoceratodus forsteri. The sequence goes on from CM057450.1 coordinate 1,420,608,183, forward strand.
TCCCGGCTCCTTTTATCAAGTTTCTGTGGTCCCTCCCCTCGTCTTTTCTGTAAATACTGAACAAAAATATTTATTCAGGATTTCTGCCTTTCCTGGTCCCCTTTGGCAGACTCTCCACTTCCCTTTTCAGTCTCACAATCCCTCTCCTAGTGTTTCTTTTTTGCACTAATGTATCTAAAAAGGTTTGTCTCCTTTCTTTATTGCCTAGGTTATTCTTTCCTCTGTCTGTGCCTTAGCCCTTTTTTACTGCTTTTCTTGCCTCGCTCAGTCTTTCCAGATATACTTTTCTACCCTCCTTCCTCTTTGTCTCCTTGTATCTTCTGAATTCTGCCCTTTTCTCCCTCACTCTCCTGGCTACCTCTTTTGAAAACCATACTTTTTTCTTCTTCTTAGTTTTATTTACTAGCCTAATACACAGACTTGTTGCTTTAGCTATGGCTCCCTTTATACCCACTGCTTCTCCACCTCCTCTTCTCCTCTTTCTTCCAGGGCTTTCTTTAAACATTCCCCAATCTTTACAAAGTCTACCTTCCTGAAATCTAGGATCGTCACCCTTGTGTGGCAGGCCTCCTCCACCATTTGATGCTGAACCATACGTGAGGTGATCAATGGACCCCAGATGGCTACCACTTCTGCATCTATGATTCTTTTCCCATTGGTGAGCACCAGGTCCCAAATAGCTCCCTCCTGTGTGGGTTCTACCACAATCTGTCTCAGGCCCACCCCTAGCAGAGCTTCCAGAATGTCCCTTCTCCTTAGCTGTGACTGCAGTATGGGTGCTCCAATTGACATCAGGCAAATTCAGGTCTCACATAAGCAGTACTTCTCCCTTTCTGTTAATTCATGCATTTTTCCACCAGCTACTTGTCCAGCTCCACCCCTGTGCTGGAGGACTGTAGACTACACTTGCTCAAATGGCTGTACCATTCTCCATCTCTAGCATGATCTACAGTGCCTCCCTGTATCCATGTATCTTCATAGCACTAATTCCCTCTCTTCGTAGACAGCAACTCCTCTCCCCAATCCCTCTGGCATACAGTAAACCCTGGAATTGTAATGTCCCAGGCATGATTCTTTGTGTACCATGTCTCTGTGACAGCTACATTATCTAGTTCTGCCTCTGACATTAAGGCCACTAAGTCTGGGACTTTATTGCTAAGCTACCGCATTTGTACACATGTCCTTCCAAACCTTGCATATTATTTTTTTTGTTATGTTTACATCCCCATTTTTGAGTTTTCCCATTTCCTTCTGGTGTTCCCTCTCAGTAGGCGTGCTTTCCTTATCGATTTCATACTGGTCTTGGTGACCTCTCTCTGTGTTTTTTGTTAGTCCTCTTTTATTTACTATGTGCATCTCCTGCTTGTGGGGGAGTGTCAGCCGATGTTCCATCCTTGCTGGGGACTTTTGCCATAAGCTCTCCTCTTCTAGTTTAAAGAGACTCACTAAGTTATTTTAAATTTGATTTGCACAACATGTCATGTGCCTTACCTCTACCACATGCAAACTGGATATATATGAAGCATTTTTTGTTTTTTTAGAAGTGGAAAGGATCATAAATTTGTCACAGCCAATCCTTTCACTTTCTGGCTCTTAGGAACTGCTAAGACCACTTCTGCGCTCAGACATGTAATGACGTGTGGCCAGGGAGGAAACACAGGGCCTTACTCCATTAAAGTTTATGGGAGGCAACTTTTAAAAATGTTTTTATGTATTGTAATGGTGGTTTTGTGATTAACCAAGGGCACCGATCGACTAACAAGGCCTCACAGTGGCTGGTCTTAGGCAGCTCCAGAACCAGGAAATGGAAGGATCAGCTGTGGACAAATTTACAATCCCTTCCGCTTCTAAATAAAGCAAACAATTTCTTGTCATATATATCCAGTTCATGTGTTGCATAGGTCAATCACATGACTTGTGGTGCAGAACTTTAACTTTAAATGTCCAATGCTGACATCAAACTTTTGCCCCAATGCCTGTATTCCTTTCTTTGTTAGGTGCAGTATATCATATAGGAAGAACTTCCTTTCCCAGAAGTCAACCCATGCTCCTATGAAGTGGTAGCCTTTATCCTGACCAGCTCCATAACCATCTGTTGAATTCGGTATTTCCTTCCTCCTGATCCTTTGCTTGCTGTCACCTTTGCCCCATATGGGGAGGACCTGAAGGCCAGAGAGAGGTTGTATGAGTTGCCAGTTGATCACCTACCATAATTTAATTAGGTTCTGTTTGGCTTCCACTACCGACTGACTCACTTGGTCATCTGCCCGAGGTGTACCAAGATTTTAATGTCTTCTCCTGCTCTTTACACTATCCTACCAATGCAATCAGTGTCTTGTTTGCTGAGGCACCATGGGCAGATCTGACTAGCACATCTGTTTGTGCGGTGTCACTTAGGTGGTTCCACTCCTTATCATGGAGTCTCCCACAATAAGTACCTTTTGTTTTGCCTTATTTCTCTTTGTGCCACTGCTACTGTTTGTCCCTCCATTGTGCTGTTCTGCCCCATCATCCCGCTTGCTATCCACCTTCACGTGCCTGTAATCTTCTTCCTCAGTTAGAGAGGAAAAATGATTTGCAGTTGGTATGGGTTTGGCATGGATTGAGTTCAGCTCAACCTCTACTGATTTTCCCATTTCTCCTCTGCACCATCTGCCGTCCTCCTGAACTGGTTTGCCTCTGTGGATGTGGCACCTTAGGTGGGATCTGAGGTGTGGGTAAGGAGGTGTGAAGTCCTGTCTCGATCCAGCAGATGTTGCATTTAGGAAATCCTTACCCATGCTGCATTTATCTGTGCTTTTAGGTCATTCAGAGTCCTGCCGTATTGTTCAGAGAAACCCTCTGTGGAAGAGTGCCCCACACCCATGGCAACCAATGATATCCATCTGTCTAGGTGGATATCACCTCTTCCCTGGGCTGGATTTGCTGTTCCTCTTTGGTGCTGCTTCTGATCTTAGACCCCTTTTTTCTTTGTTGTTGTTTTGTTTTGCAGCTGGGACTTCTGTAGTCTAGTGGTTTCTCCCTTGTTACAGGGAGCCCCAGCAGCCTCTTACTGCTGTGGGAGGGACTTTGCTCATTTCCCTTCCTGTCCTTGCAGGAAGTCCTCCTGTCAATCAGCTGTAATCCTCAATAAACTGAGCTACACCCGGGTGCGTGGAGGTAGAACTATAAAGCCAGGTTGTGTTTCTATGGCCACTGTTCTGCCACCACACAAGCCCTTAGATGAAATGAAAGAATATCCACCATGGTCCAGGGATACAAGAGGTCAGCTGCTGTACTTAAAACTCCCACTGGGAGTACGAGAAGACTCACCCTTGATTGGCTAGCACCCTTACTTTGTTCTCTGTCCCTTGCCGGTTTATCGATCCAGGTCCCATTGCTGCTGCTGCCACTCTTCCTTGTCCCTGCTCTGAAATTAAATTGTGGTTCTAAACATGTTTTGAAATTGCCGTGTACCCAGTCTTACTGTACCGATCTTGGAAAGCGTATGTATTTATTATTGTATAAATCTCCTGTATATTGTATTGTTTACCCTTTCCTGGTTACCAGAATTTTAAATAAAATAAATAAAATGCCCCACACTGAAGTGAGAGCTCAAGCCTGTGTTAAAGATACTGCCAGGCTCTGTTTCTAGGACTGCTGCTCTGATGCCACATAAGCCCTTGGATGAAATGAATGAATCTTCACTGTGTTAACTGATCATTATGAACCAATATGAATTTATGCAATACAGATTAGGGTCTGGCTTTCAAGCCACTTGCAGCACAATTTTTCCACAGTTGTGGTACTTGCGCCAAGACAGTGAGACCATAGAAAATAGGGTCTAATTTCTCATCACAAATGCTGCAAGTTGCACACCAAAAATAACTTATGCACAAATACTTGTGGCATGTGTCAGTGTGTGACACATGAGTAATTTTCAGATTTAAGACAGGTTATTGCATGCCCATGGGAAAAAGACAGAATCAGGGTTACAAAGCTACCCTGAAGAGATTGTAATACCTGGATCTTCCCCTTTGTGTACCAACTGAGAAGGGTTCTCGTTTAACTACAGGACTTGAGACTTATATTGTACCCTTATCCAGAATAAAAAGGTTGCCTTGGGGCCTCATGGCGGGTGTTCAGTCATGACCTCGGTGAGCATTCTAGAAGGACATGGGAAAGGTATCCTGTTTTCCCTCCTTGTCACAGATTGTACTTAGGAGTGGGCACTGTGAGCTAATTGGACCTGACTCAGGAGTGGGTTCATGTCAGATCTGATAATGTCATATCTGGTAATAGTGGTTTGATCTGAGAGATCTGGTTGCATAGTGTTGTGATCTGAGAGATATGGTGGCACAGGCATAACAGTTGGATTCAAGACCAGTGTATCAGATTGATAAACTGAAAACAATCCACACACAATTAAAGCAGAGACTTAAAAAATAATAATTTAGTTACAGTATAAAGTTCCCTACCTGCTTTCTTTTTTTTCTAGTTGTAAGCTAGTGTAGTAGTAGTTAGGGAAGAAGAGTACTTCCATCTACAGTAAATACACTGCAGAATGCCTAAAGCAGTTGTGTCTGGAAAGAGGTCCAGTACAAGGTTGACCCAAAAAGAACCTCATGGAGGCTCTCGTGGCAGCAAATGAGCAAGCTGTTGTCCCGAAACTCGAGTCACAGCAAGTGACTGAAAGGACCAGACCTTGAGCTGGGGTGCAGGGGATGTCAGAGTGTCCAGTCCCAGGGAGGAGAACAGAGAGAACAGAGGGAACCCACAGTCATGGTGCCAGGAGAAGGTCACCACAGAGCTGAAGCTAGAAGGGATCAGGCTACAGTTTGAGCTGGGAAATTGGAGATGGAGCAGAAAAAGTTTGAAGCCCAGAAGGAAAGAGCAGAAGAGGTTCGAACTGGAGATGCATGAATGGCAGCACCAGAGAGAGGCCAAGGAAAAGAAAAAGCAGCTTCAGAGAGGCAGAGGAAGAAGAAAAGCTAGCGACAGAGGAGTTTGAACTTTTAAAACTCCAACGACCAGCACCAGAGGAGTAAGTGGCAGGGATGAACCTGAAACTCCATGGCTGGGGGTATAAGTTAAATTCAAAATTAATAGCTGAATTAAAAGAGGGGAGGATACCGATATATTTTTGAATTTGTTTGAAAAAGTCTATATCCAGGTCAAGGTACCAGGAGTCCTGAGCTTCCAGATATCCCTGTTACTTACTGGTAAAGAGGCGTGAGGTTAGGCCAAATGGACAATCAGGACAGTAGCAATTATGAGTAACTTAAAGCTGCTTTGCTTAAAAAGTATGAAATGACTCCTGAGGCCTTCAGGGTTAAGTTCTGTAAACTCCAAAAAGCCCTGATGAGAGCTTTGAGAAACTTGCTGCAAAGCAACATCAGTTTTAAAACATTGATAGGTAGGGTGGAAGCAAACTCTGGGAAAATTGAGGAGATTGTACTTTTAGAGCAGTTCTTTTGGGCTTGCCCAGAGTTGAAAACCTGGCTAGAGGACCGAGATCCAAAACAGCGCAGCAGGCTGCTGAGTTCTCCGACCGCTATGCCGGGAGCAGGGCTGCTCTGAAAGGAAGTGGGGCAGGTGTGGCAGGGCTGAACCAGAAAAGCACACCTTTAGGGCAGCTAAAACCCTTACATCCTTTGCAGAAAGGGGAAAGCCCCAGGTTACCAAAAGGGATGTCTTGGGGGCAAGAATAATGAATGTTGGTTTTGTAAACAGCCAGGGCATCTTGCTAGACAGTGTCCTAAAAGGTACAGAGAGGGCAAAGTGGCCCTCAAAAGAGTTGGAGTTGTTTGTGTATGCCTGAAAGCATGCCTGTAAACATGAGGGACATACACCCAGTTACTGCAAATGGGTGAATACTCATGGGTTAAGGGACACTGGGGTCTTCTTACCTTGTAAAGGATTTGTTGGCCTGAACAGCTTATACCTAATCAGTTTGTAACTGTGAAGGATTCACTGGGGAGGAGAAAACTCTGCCACTTGCTAATGTTCTCTTGGACTGGGGTGAGACAGGAGAGACGGTGCAAAAGTAGCAGTGGCAGACAACCTTGCCCTGGTTGTGATAATAGGGAACAATCTCCAGAAGGGGTGGTGTGTGTGATTACCTGCGGTCAGATGGCTAAAGGCCAATTGTAGTTTCCTGAACCCCATAGAAGACCCTAGTAAAATGGGAGGCTGGTTCCCAGCCTGTGTCTCCTGACATGGAGAGCAGTGAAAGGGAGGTAGGACTTCCTCAAGTAGCAGTTCACAAAACAGCTACAGAAGGTTACTCCGAGGAGGGAGGGGTAACAGTTGGTCAGAAGGTTAGGGATGGCAGTGACCCTGAATGCCCCAATGCTAGAGCTATGGACCCCAGTTTAGTTTCAGTTTCAGTTTATTGTAGGAAAAACTCTATTGAGCAGGCTCATTCACAAGGAGATCCTATACACATAACAGTACACTAACAAGCATTTGTCAATGTTGAATGTTTCCTTGCATGGATTATGTGTTTGACCAAGTTTTCAAAATGTTTTTGAGATCCACCTCATGAAGGTGTCACTGTGTCTTTTGGTCACTCATCCCGAAGGTGATTTCGAGAGCAACTGCGCCTATTCTGCGCACAGGTGCGAAAACATGTTTTGGGCAGGATGTGAAAATGACAGCTGTACTGTTCATAAGGAGGTAAAAAGCGGCAATGCTGAAAATCTGGAGTGTAAATATTAAAAATTGGCGATGTTAGGAGCGTGCATATAAACTGTACAATACATGCTCATAACGCAGTCATTTTTGAATTTTTCATCAAATTTGCAACATGAGCTTTTTGAGATCCCACCTCATGAATGGTGGCACTGTTGTTTTGTAATCGGCCCTGAAAGGTGATTCCACACCGTGACTGCAAAATCACCTTTCAGGACTGAGAAACAAAATGACAGTATTCATGAAATAGGTCCCAAGAACCCCATGTTGAAAATTGGGGCAAAATTCCTAAAATGGCTGAAATATCAACCTGGTTGAAACACCCCATTGACTGCCATTATAGAGGCTTACCGCCATGTCCTCAGTTTGCCAGTCGCTTTGAAGAGAGCAGACGTGTTCCTGATCCACAGAAGATCACTGCTTCTGACCTCTGGAGGTAAGTATGGGTGAGGGGTGAGGGAGGAGTGCACAGAGGGTGAGTGGGGATGGGGGAGGGACTGGGAGATGATGAGGACCGTTTAAATTTTTTAGGTTAATTTAAAAAAATACCTTGGGATGGTTTTCGTTCTTTACAGGTACAAAATACAACATAAATTTGGGCACACTGGGGTTTTAATTTTAAGCTGTAGGGTCAGTCGGGTAATGAGGGAGCGGGAGGACAGCAGCAGAAGGAGGAAGCGGGAGGAATTTATTTTCAGCCAGGGACTGAGGGAGGCGGGAGGACAGCAGCAGAGGGAGGGAGCAGGAGACATTTTCAGCTGGACGGTCAGACAGGGAACGAGGGAGAGGGACTACAGCAGCAGAGGAGGGAGCGGAGGGATTTCCTATTTGTTCCAAATCAGATCGGAGGGCTGGAGGTGCTTTGTAGCGTGAGTTGTAATGGTTGCTATGCAAATGAGAGGAATGAAGCGCACTCGGTCATTGGTGCGGTTCATTTCTCTAAAGTGAAGGCCAGCTCCACTGTGAAATTCCAATGGCTGTCACACCGGGCTTCACCGATCATTGGTGTGTCAGTCGTGCCCACTATGCAGTGCTCTGCGTGGACTCGTCCCTGACACACTTCTGGCGATAATTACTGTCCCCAAAGGTGTTTCTTGCTATAGCAGGAAGGAAACACAAAAAGGACAAACATCAACTTGAACATCAATTTTACAACATTGGTAGGAGGTCCAAAGCAGATACAGAGGCACGCCAGAATATTGTACAGTCAAACGGCTGGACAAAATGTTTCATAACTCACAAAAAGTACAATAAACATACAGCAGAATTAGCTAACAACAAAAGTTTCGATATCAGTTTTGGATGTTACATGAGGCATTACACATATTAGGTGAAATAAATAAGTGTATGATAGTACAGAGTATCAGTTAGGGGTAGAAGTAGCAGGAGGAGGAGTTTCTGGGGCCAGGGAGGGAAAGATATGAGGGGTGATGGGGAGAGGCAGGGCCATAGGGGGTGGGGAAGGAGTCAGGCTGTGTAGAGAGGACAAGGGAGGAGGTAATACTATGGCAGTTGCATGGCTTTAAGTTTGTCAGCCATAAGGGATTTATAAAAGTTGATAGAGACAAGACTAGTAAGTTTGAGAATGGATTGTAGATGATTCCAGGTGGTGGACAGGGCATAGGAGATAGCCGTTTTGCCAAAGATTGTACGCTGCCTTGGGTAACGTCAAGGAGGATGAAGTCAGTCTTCCTTAGGGAGTAGGTGCAATGAAAGGTGTGGATGAGGAGGATATATATCCTGGGAGCTTGTTTAGCAGAATTTTTAGCATCCATATCCTTAGATGGATCAGACGCCTCATTGCTAAGGAGGTCCAGCCAACTGCAATGTAAAGGTTGTAGTGGTGGGTTCTAGGAAGTGCCTTTAAGATGAAGCACAAGGCCCGGTGGAACAAGACATCTTTTTTTTTGTTAGTTATTTAACCAGGACTAACACACTAAGCTGAAAGCTTTTTACAGGTGCGACCTGGGGAGCACAGGGAAGTTAAGGACTTGCGAGGGTCACACAGTATGCAAGTGGAAGCTGTGGGTTCAAACCCAGGTCTGGTCTGCTGGATGTCACCAGATTTCAGCTCAGAGCTTTAAATCATTGCACTATACATCTAATTTGTGTAGATTGCTGGCTGAGGAGCAGTTGTAGATGATGTGGTATTGGCTGGAAAAAGGGACTTATTTCTGAAGAAAACCCTAGTCTGGACTTACGTTTACTGGAAAGGTTATCAGTGTGGACACTGAATGTAAGTTTATTGTCGAGCCACATACCAAGGTATTTAAATTTATCTACTATCTCAAGAGGTTCGCCTAAGGTGGTTACAATAGGTATGGGCTGCTTGGATTGAGCAAGAGGTAAAGGGTGTTACTGGGGTCAAAGAACATGATCTTAGTGTTTTTGCATTTATCAGTAGCTTGGCTTTAATGAGATTTTTCTCAGCATAATGAAATTGTTTTGAAGAACCTTACAGGCTTCAGTCAGCGATGGTTTAGAAATATACAAAACAGTATCGCCTGCAAAGAAGTGTAGTTTGGAGTTGAATATTTTTGAGTTGAGGGTATTGATGTATATAGAAAAGAGTATAGGTCCTAGGATGGATCCCCTGTGGGACACCCCTTGAAATAGGTAAGGGTTGGATAGTAGCCCATTGGCTTTGACTTTCTGGATTCTACCAGAAAATAACTGGCGTACCCATTGAACTGAGTCGGTTTAGGAACTAAAGGGGTATGTCCCAGGCTTTGGGAAAATTTTAAGATCTTGCAGCTGCTCAGAGAACTGACCCTAGTTTGGAGAGGCTGAGTGTTTGTGCAGAATCTGATGGGACAAAGGGGGTGACATAAGACATAGGGTATTTTGGGATGATGGACTGTTGTATACACAGGATGTGAGGACAGAGGGAGGGGTGATGGGCAGACAGCTTGTCATTCCCCAGGGGTACCGTGAGAGGTTGCTCAAGATCGCTCATGATATCCCCATATCTGGACATCTGGGCATCGCGGCACCGTGCAGCCATTGGCTCAGTATTTCTATTGGCCCAGCTTCACTCAGCAGGTGAAGGAATATTGCAGGTCTTGTCACCAGTGCCAACAATTAGGAAAGGGTTATAAAACCAAAGCTGCCCTAATTCCTTGCCCATTGTGGAGGAGCCATTCCAGAGGATAGGAATGGATATTGTGGGACCTTTGAGTACCCCAAGCTCCTCTGGGAAAAGTTTATCCCATCGGTGGTAGACTATACCACCCGGTACTCTGAGGCAGTTGCCCTCTCACTTAGAACAGACAAAGTGGCAGATGCCATGCTAGGGATTTTCTCCCATTTCAGGTTTCCATGACGAGGTTATCACTGATCAAGGGTACCTTCATGTCGGACTTGATGAAGTGTTTGTGGGAGAAGTGTGGGTGGTGCAGAGACGCTCACACCTTATCACTTACAAGCCAATGGGCTTGTGGAACGTGTGTAATGGTACCTTAAAATCGATGCTCCAAGTGTTTGTGGAACAGCATGGGAGGGACTGGGAGAAATACCTTCCCCATCTGTTGTTCGCATACAGGAGGTGCCCCAAGAGTCAACAGGGTTCTCCCCTTCGAACTCTTATATGGATGTAGGGTGCGTGGGCCCCTATACTTGATCTGAGAAGACTGGGAAGGCAAGCACACCACCCAGGAACTTCCATAGTGGAGTATGTCCTTAAGTTTAGAGAGAAGCTGAAGGAACTTATGGGGTGGCCCAAGCAACCTGTCAGCTGTCCAGCAGAAACAAAAATTCTGGTACAATTGCAGAGCCAGAGCTCGCACGCATAGCGCAGGTCAGGAAGTAATGGTCCTAATTCCGGTCTGGTATGGCAAGTTGCAGGCCAATGGACGGGACCATATAAGATCATCTGACAGGTCAATGACGAATTATATTGTGGAACTACCTGACAGGAGACATACCCATAGGCTGTATCATGTTAACCTGATGAAGCCATATGCAAATAGGGCTGACATGGCATTTGCAGTGTAGTCCTGGTGAGGGGATGGATGAAGAAGACCTCTACTGGACTTGCTGGAGGAAAGCAAGTGAGAATCATCTGTGGAGGCAATCAAACTGTAGCCCCAGTTAACTCCAGAACAGTCCCAGGAAGTGAGGGAGGTTTTAGAGGACTTTGCCACTTTGTTTACAGCCAAGCCTGGATGAACCCCTTAGCGATACACACGATGTAGATACGGAGATGCAAGCGCCATATGGCGGACAGCCTACTGGGTGTCCAAGGCCATCCTAAAGGACATTAGGAGGAGTTGGAGGAAATGCTGGATTTAAGGGTAATCCAGAAATCCCACCATCCCTGGGCTTCACCTGTTGTCCTTGTTCCCAAGCTGGATGGCTCTACTCACTTTTGTGTGGACTATCGTCGACTCAATGCAGTCACGAAGTCTGATGCCCACCCAATGCCATGGATGGATGAACTACTGGACAAGTTGGGAGGGCAGCCTACCTTACCACCATTGATTTGACGAAAGGGTACTGGCAGGTGGAGTTAACTCAAATATGAGAATAGCTACCCACAGCTGAGCATGCTATTGACATAAAATATATCTTGATATTTTGATTAATCATGTTACTAAGGTCACTAATAAGTGTACATTCTTTAGTGCATACTTTTAGTAGGAGACTACCCCTTTAAATGTTGGGTTTAAAAGGCAGTAATGAGCAGTCTTGGGAACACTTCCTGATGACCTTAGTGAAACCGGCGAGTTAGTCGGCTCTGTCTCCTCTCCTGGCTGGTGCTTTTGCACGTTAGAGGAACTGCACTCCTTTGCCTCAAATAAACAACATTTTTACTTGATATTTTGTGTGGACCTGGTCTGTGGTGAGTAGTGCTTGACTTCGTCATTTGTTAGGTGGAGTTAACTGCCAGAGATAGAGAGTAGTCAGCCTTCATCATTCCAATAGGATTATTCGAGTTCCGGTAATGCCTTTTGAATGAAGAATGCCTCTGCCACCTTGCAAAGGTTGGTCAACCAGGTGTTACATGGTACTGAAGAGTCTGCAGTGGCTTATCTGGATGATATTGCCATCTTCAGTACCAGCTGGAAGGAACACCTGTCCCACCTGAAGAAAGTGTTGGGCAGGATACAGAGGGCAGGGCTCACTGTCAAGGCTGAAAAGTGCCAGGTGGCTATGGTGGAGGTGGCATACCTAGGCCATGTAGTGGGGCAGGGGCAGCTTCACCCTAATCAAGCAAAGATTGAGACAATAGAGGCGTGGCTTCACCTGAAACCCAGAAGTAGGTTAGAAGCTTCCGAGGGACCTCAGGGTACTATCAAAAGTTTGTACCAAATTACAGTACCCTGGCAGCTCCCTATCTGGCCTGCTAAAGAAAAGAAAGCCCCAAAAGTAGACTGGGAGCCAGACTGTGAACGAGCCTTCGCACAGCTAAAGGAGGCACTGTGCAGAGCCCTGTGTTGGCCAGTCCAGATTATTGTAAGCAATTTGTAGTCCAGACAGATGACTCAGATGTGGGGATTGGAGTAGTCTTCAGTAGACATCTAATCAGGAAAATACCACTCAATCGTATACCTGAGCAAAAGTTACTTGCCCAGGAGCAGGCATACTCCACGTTGAAAAGGAGTGCCTTGCGCTGGTATGGACCCTGAAGAAATTAGAGCCATATCTATATGGGAGGCACTTCAAGGTGCACACTGATCATAACCCCTGATGTGGCTAAATCAGATGGGTAAAACAAATGGTTGTCTCTTAAGATGGAGTATTGCCCTACAGGTCTATGACATGTCAGTTACCCACAGGGCCAGATCAGCCAATGCCAACATAGATGGCCTATCTAGCCAGTTAGAATAGTAACAGAATTTGTGAAAACCTTACCATGCAGTAGGAGGCATGTTCCCACAAATTCAGTCAGGAGGTAGAGATGTTGCTAAGCTCGCCATTGCCAGTCATTTTGGCAGACATATTTTGCTATATTTTTATGTGATTTTGTGCAAGTGTAAATGCTGCAAGAATGCCATGTTAATGGAAGGGTCACATAGAGAGAGCGAGAGAGAGAGAGAGAGAGAGAGAGAGACTGGATTTTCAAATTCTTGACCGTCCTCTGTGACCTAAGGTAGAAGCTTGCTGGGCAGGAAGCCAGTTTACTTCAAGGGCTGCTCAACAACGATGTGCCAGAAAACCATCACCTGTTGTAAACTGTTGCACTTTAAAGGCAGGATGCTTGGGAAACCAGGTTTTATGAAATAGCCCTTCTTGACAAGCTGGTATAAATTGTCTTACCAGTAAGGCAGTATGACATCAAAAGAGCAGCCAGGAAATTGGGTTGGGGAAATAGATATAATAATTCCCTCAAAGGTTGGAAGAAGAAGAGTGACATCTACTGGTCCCCCAAAAGACAAGGCCACCAGCTGACAAAGGGAGTGTCACAGACTTGGGGGGCATGCCTATTTAAGGACCTCCAATCAGAAGCTCAGTGCATTTGTCACAGCATTTTGGCTTTTGACATTTCATTTTGGACACTTTTCTGACACACAAGAAGCAAGACTGCCACAACCCAGAGACAGATTGAGAACCAGAAGCTGCACTTATTCTTCTGGATTTCAATTCACTATGAACTTAAGGTAGAAATTAGATAAAAGTTTATAGTGCGCTTGTTTTTGTATATTTTCCCACTTGTATTTGTGTTATTCTGTGACAGAATTTTCTAACACTTTTAGTTGCCACTGTATGATTATTAATTATTTTAGCAAAACATTTGTTTTTAATGTAACCCTAGGGGGCGCTATCCCAGGGCTACTACCCTGCCTGCTCTGACACTAACAGGTTGAGGGGCCTGGATCTGATGGCGGGGCCTCCACCCAGAGGTTGGGATTGGTACAGTCTGATATGACCAGGTCACAGCCCTCTGTGCCACTGCGACTCCCTTTCTTCCCACTAGTGGCCCACCCAGGTAAACCCCAATGTCCCAGCCATATATGCTTACCCCAGGCTTGAACCAGTCCGGCTTCTCTGGGGCCCCCTGAAAGTAAGATGCTGTTACACAATAATCACAGTACAGTAGTTCACCATAAACACACAGTTTAGCCAGTATACCTTTGCAAAACAACCAATCTGATTTATTTAGGGGGAGATAACAAGGACTGGGGCAATCAGGTTAATTAGCTTACCACTCTAATATATATGTATCTATCTAGGGCACTGTGCACAGGCCTAACCTATAAGTCAATGTCTCTGGGTACCCAAGCAATAAAAGTCTAGTCTCTCGATGCAGCTGGTTGGGGCCCTGACACAGAAACAAGCATTTGATTCCTACAAAGATTAAATAGAGCCAGCAGGCTCAGTTATTGTAGCCAGTATAGAAGCCAGAAGATCTTGCCCTCACTAGGAACATTTGACAGGGAGCTACCCTGATTTAGTACTCACGACTCCAGTAGAAAGAGCGCTCTCACACCACTGCAGGACCGAGCCTGGAATTCAAACACTTCTCCACACATTTATATGAAAGGCAGAGGGGTACATACCAGGCAGCTGCTGTATACCTCCCGATCGCTTTACTGCACACACCAGGCTAAAACAACACAGCTTCACTTGTCCTGGCAGACCGAGCACGATTGAAGCAGATTCTCCAGTCCTCTACAGGGTGAGCCTGGAAGGTAGCTGCACTCTTGCAAACCTCCTCTGACCGCTGCCTAGTGGATTTAGTCCGTTCTTGCTGGCGTTCACAACTGCCGATTTCTGGCTGTCCACACGCACTTCCCGCATGAAAGCTCTACAGCGCAGAAGCCCAGAGCCCTTCCTCACTCACAATCACAGTATCTCTGCCCCTGGCAGTTGGGGCAAGCCTCTCAGTTCGGGTGCCACCTGATCCATAGGTGAGCTACTGATGCCAATCACTTATTTCATCCCCCATTGGTGAAAAAAGGCACCAGGGTCCAGACTACACTTCCCAGGAGCACCTGCCATATAGTCCCCTTTAGGCAGGCTCCCAGTGGGAGTCCCAACTCTAACTGGCTCCAGCGGCCTCCATTTTAAAGCCCCTTTCCCCAATTGGTTCATCTCCTCAGCTCGGGTCCAAAATGGAGGGCTGCATACACAGAGTCCCAGCTGCAAATGAAGCAGGTTAAACAAGCTACATTTTTGCAAAGGCACTACATATTTTCCAGCAGACTGTTACATCTTCAACCCAGCTCCCTCTGCTGCCTTAGCGACTGCAGAAGCGGACAATCTAAATATCCCTTGAGTGGGATTTGAGCAGTAAGCCCACTGTCCCCCACACAAACTAATTAAGCCTGCAAGCAGGCAGCTCTTAAAGAGACAGTACTAGAGGCTTTAAAGCACTCACAATGCCCACAGTTAGTGGCATCTCGATGAACATCAGTTAAACAGGGAGCCTTAGGCAAGCTCGGAAGGTTTCCAGGAACCCCCATTTGCAGAGGGGTTACATTAAGAAACCTGCCCATGTGATATTTTCATGTTGTGTATGGTTGTGGGTCATTTAATCAAACTCTGACTAAGCTGTTATTGCTAAGGGTGTCACCACAGGCTACCAATCTAACAAGGATCTGAAAAAAGGGAAATCTGTGTAAAGATAGGAAGAATATGAAAGTCTCAAAGAAGAGTCTATAGGGATTTGAACCAGGTTATTGCATGCCCATGGGAGAAGACAAAATCAGGGTTACAAAGCTACCCCAAAGAGATTGTAACCCTCGATCTTCTCCCTTTTGTGTAACAACCAAGAAGGGTTCTCATGTAGCTACAAGACTCAAGACTGGTATTGTAGCCTTATCCAGAATAAAAAGGACACCTGGGGCCTCGTGGCAGGTGTTCAGTCATGACCTCAGAGAGCATTCTAGAAGGACACGGGAGGGTATCCTGTTTTCCCCTCCCTGTCATGAATTGCACTTAGGAGTGGGCACTATGAGATCAGTGGCCCTGACCCTCAGGAGTGGGTTCGTGACAGTCTGATCAGATCAGAATCTGCCAGTTCAGAGCATCCCTAATTTTGACATTGCAGTCTCTTGTCACAGTTAGCACTACAATAGCCCAACAAGAGTACTATGAAGTCAGGAAATCCTGGTGAACATTATTTATACAGACTCCATAGATGAACTTGAAAAATGTATCATAAAATGTGGGAAAGACAAGTAAACTTTTAAAAAGTGTTCTCTAGCAAATTCTGATAGCTGAATAAAATATGTTTCTTGGAGGGGTGCTAAAATGGGTGACTGGGGTCTGATTTTCAAAAGAGTATGAATGGGCCAGGAACCCCGTGCTCAAATCCATTTTATTTATTTTTTATTTAAAATTTTGTTAACCAGGTAAGGTACACTGGACCATGTGGCCCTTTTATAGGCATGATCCAGAACATATGAGGACAAATACTATTAAAAAGGCTAATGTAATTTTAAATCCAAATAAGATTCCACTAAGCATGCCTCTGTGGTCAAATCTGATACTTAAATATAATAATAAACCTCTATCTAATATCCCATGGTCAAAAGCAGGAATTTCACGATTAAAAGATGTGATAGATCATAATACAGGAGTCCTACTCTCATTTACAGAAATGCAGAAACATATTGGAATAAACAGATTACACTTCTATCTATACTTACAATTAAGAGACCTGCTCTTCAAACAGGTTTTGACCACAGACCTTTGCATGCCTAAATGTGAGGAATGGGGACAAATTCTAACAACCTGAGCGGTTAGGAAGAGCGCTAGCATACTATATAAATTATTAATGGAATGTATTTCATCTGTAGTCCTCACCATTAAAGTTATAGAATATTGGGAATCAGAACTCCTTAATATGATATCTACTCTGAGTGGAAAAGTACATGGAAGAATGCGTGTACCAGCCTTAAAGAAGTGCAATGTAAGTTCATTCAGTTTAAGATTCAACATAGTTATTACAGGTCGCCAGATAAATTATACAATGGGTTATTCAAGTGATAAAATATGTTGGTGATGTGGCCATCAAATACGGGGTTAACGATACCTTGTGGAGCTGTCCTTTTCTGACAGGAATTTGACAGAGGTTCATAAAATATGCTCCAGAGTCTGTAGCTAAAATATCTACTTCTCCCAACTTTATATACTGTATACTAGGCATCACTCAGAAGGTCATGAGCTCAGTTTTACAAATATGTATTGGTTAAACTTGCATCACTAAGCCTTAAGAGGATTATTATGAGGAACTGGAAAACTAAGCATATTCTCACTTTGGGTGAATGGTTTGATCAGATGAGTTCATTAGCAAACAATGAGAGGATAAGTTATCTTGTCATGGATAGATTAGTTGTTTTTTTTTTATAAAATTTGGGATCCTTTTTAAATCTTAGGTGAACCTACTTACTTGGCTATTTAGCACTGTTTCATAATAAATTAGGATGCTTTCCTGTTAACTGTGATTAAAATACTATTAGAACAAAAGTAAATGTTGTTAGATAACTTGCCATCTATAGTTACTGAAGTTTATGTATTTGTAATCTCATGATATTCTATTTGCAATCAAGAGTTGCACAGAACCTGGATTAACTTGTAATTCATGTAGCATTCTTTTAATCAAAAATAAATAAAATTTTATGATGGAAAAAGTTTAAAACACAATATGACATACATAGCAATAATATGTTTAACATTAAAGACATAGGGCCAGATATTCAAAACTTTGCCCAGGGGCAAAATTAGCACTGCCCAGCGGGCAAACTGAGCCCGGAGCACAAAGCAGCTATATTCAAACGGAATAGCCTAGGCAAACAGCTTCTGAATATAGCATGGTAATGAGGCCATGCAAACTGGTTGGGAGTGCAGGGCAAACATTGCCCTGGAATAAGACAGCACTGAATAAAACAACCAGGAAGTGCAACCCACAACAACAACACAGTACACAGCAAGCGTGAGGCAGGTACAGGCAGAACTACGTGGCCAATGTGTGTGCAGCAAATGCATGGACTCAGTACAGTTGCAGGAAGCAGCAGATGAGAAAGAACAGTGATCAAAACTTTACAATATTCCCGTACCATTAGCGCGCGCTAACCACATTAGCGCGGAGCTAAACGTTAACCTGGAGCAAACACGCTTGCCGAGCTAAAATGTGCCATATTCAAAAGTGCCATGCAAATGAGCCTACTTAGGTAGTCTCTGGGCAAACAAACCGGATTAGCATCTCATTATACCCTGATTTGCACACAGTTTGCCTAGTTACTGCAGGGTCCCATAGAGCCACCTGTAGGTCAGTCTGGAAGTACAGGGCAGACAAGGTCCAACCGCAGCTCCATCTGTAGGTCAGTCTGGCAGTGCGATGATAGCTACAGGCTACAGGTAAACAGTACAGCATAGCATAGCATAGCATATTGTACCCCAGGGACAGGACAGCATAGGCACAGGTGGTGGTGGTGCTGATGCAACTGTCACACTGTAGGGCATGCTACAGTGCACAGCAGACACTACAGTAGCAAGGGAGACAGTAGTGTGAGGGACGTAGCACTGCCTATGGTGTGTAGGGCAAGTGATGCTGATTGCACTGTACACAGTGACAGGCCCAACCTGCAGGTGTTTACTGACAGTCGACATTACTGTTACACTGTTGTGTGACCCACAGATGCTGTACCTGTGGCATGTGATGCTCACAGTGACATGTACATATCTGAGCTTTTGTGTTGTGGCAGTTGTGCAGACTGTAATATGTATGTGGCTGGGGGGCATATGTTATCCGAAAAGGCCACTAGTGTTGGGGGTATTCCTAATACTGGCCCATGTGCACTGCATGCTGAGTCCCAGCCTTGTGGCCACACCTGGTCTGTGGCACAGCCTGGCCACCCATACACTCCCCTCAACATCCTCCATGCCCACAGTGCTGCATGTGTGTGCTGGCATCTGTTCTTGTCACGATTGTGTGGTCAGCAGTGTGTGCTGTATGGCTACACTGCCATGCTGTCCACTGGCGGCAGGGTCACCACTTACTGCCTGGCATGGCTGGGACTGGTGGCAGATGTTGGCATCATTGTGATGCCATTGGTTAGCAGCAAGCTTCCACTATGTTTGGCTTTATCTATGTGTTATATTTGCTGTATTAGGGTCATGAGACCGCGCTAAACCCAGCAAGTCGCGCAGCCATTTATGTGCGCGCAAAGCTGATTGCCCAGGATTAAGACCAGCTTTTTCTGGCGGTAATCTACACCGCTAACTGTCGCGGCTAGGTCGCTACTAAACCACTTAGCTGCCGCCAGCACTGAATATAGTATTGCGCTTGTATTCATGTCAGTTTGCCTTGCATACATTATACTTTGCCTGGCGCTAATGCAGTTTGCCTCGCTTATTTGGCCTTTTGAATATGGCAGACCCGCGCTAATCCTCACTAAACCTGCAAAATGAATTTTGTCCAGCGCAGTTTTGAATATCTGCCCATAATTGGCAGTTTCTATTTTGAAGTAGACTGTGCTGAATTTAAGAACTAATGCAGTTAACTTTAGACAGTTGAGTTTTATAGACATTTTAAAATGAATGAAATTATTTATGTTCCTGATCTCTGGATTTACTTCATTCCAGATCTTCTTCAAGGATATCTCTTCCATTTGGCCACACCTTTGGAACTATACCCATGTTAGCACTAGGACTACATGGCAGGAATGGAAGAGATTCTCTCGATGATTTGCTGTTATGGTAAGCACATAACTCTTGTTTTTTTTTTTTGCTGGCATATACACGAAAGATTTATGACCTTTGAGGTTTTAAAAGTGGTAGAAATAGAGTTGTTAGGTGGTGGGGACAGCCAAGGATCAGGGATTCAAGAATGCATGGGGTAGGCACATGGAATTATCAAGCTAGGGGCGAAGGGGAGGAACTTGTCGTAGCAGTTAAGGTACCGTAAGCATTAGAAAGAGGGATAGGGCAGACTGAATGGGCCACAAGGCCCTTATCTGCTGACAACATCTGTGTATCTATGATTCTCAAAGGTGGATGCAGGGCTTGCACAACCCCACGTCAAACCCTGCGCCTAAGCTGGACACATTGGTGCACCCACTGTGCCCGATTCTAAAGGTCCTACACGCCTGGTGACACTTTACCTTTCTACAGTGGCTTACACCAAATATTTGGTGCAAACCCTGTAAAAGGTCAGCAAAGTTAGACCAGAAAAAGCTGGTCTGACTTGAGGTAAGTGGTACAGGATCAAGAATCCTGATTGCCCCATGCCTCGTGTGTCCAGCAGTCCTGGGGCTTGTGGCAGTCTAAACCCTTTGAGGATCGAGCCCATAATCTTTAGTTCTACATCTCTAGTGCCCCCAGAATACAAACCCATAGTCAATAAAGAGCAGGAGGCAGACTTGAGCTAAAGTCTTTGGGTACTGTCTGTTAACAGATCATTAACTGCATACAGTACAAGGCTCACAGTTTTTATGCAACTAACTGCTAACCATCTCAATAGGCATCTCATAGGTCAGCTGGAATACAAAGTTACTTCAAAGTATTTAAAACTATTTACTGTTTCTAAGCACCTTTCATCTTGAAATGTCGCAGTTGACTTCTGGTTCCACCACAGACCTAACTAGCAGCTAAGAAACAGCTCTGCACTTCAGCCTACCCCAAATAACCCCCATTTACCTATTTCAGCTACAAAAATATCAGAAAATTTCTAGCAGGGTCAGAACAAGGACAGAGGTACCCAATTGAAAATTAGTTTAAACAAAATGATAAGGATGGCAGCAGATCCAGTACTAGCTCACCGACTTGTGGCAGTGGCCTGGCCTGGCCATCTGATGCGGGACCCACGATGACACTGATGAGGAGTTGGAACAACTTTCCAGACAGAGATTTGAGCTAATCTTAAAAGAAATTAAAGCGATGAGAGCAGAAAACAGAACTGAATTCAGGCAGCTAAACCAAAAACTTACGAGGTTGAGTGGAGAACGCAAGAGGCTGAAGACCTTTGTCCTATACGGAGGATGGTGCCTCACAACTGGGCCAAACAGTCCAATTGCTCTTATCACCGCGTAATTGCTTTTAGAGCAAAAATGCCTGGATTTAGAGAGTAGATTCAGAAGAGAGAACCAGTGCATTTAAGGGCTGAAGCAGGCGCTGAAATGGGATGGATGGTTGATTTCATTACTGACATGCTAAAAGATGTCGTTGATCTTCCACCGGATATGAACTAAATGTGGAGAGGGTGCACAGGGCATTAATACAAAGCCTAAAGACCATGAAGCTCTGCATGCTCCATCATCCTTAAATTTAACAGCTACCAAACCAAGGAGGATGTACTATGAAGAGCCTGGCAGAGAAAGAAGTACAATATTTAGATAGCAGGCTTTATTTCGATCCAGATTACCCACCAGCAATGCAGAGACAAAGGCTGGAATTTAGGGACTTAATTAAGGAACTAAGAAATAAACAAATAAAAATACAGACTCCTTACCCAGCACAGCTAAGAATTTTCTGGCCAGACAAAATGGAGCTTTATGAAACCGCTCAGGTGGCTAGGAAGCCTTGCTTAAATGAGACATTAAGCTGACTGCACATCCAAGACAGCACAGAACAGGAAGGACCCTATGGAAGCCTGGCAACTGGTATCATCGTGCAAGTCACGGCTGAATGGTGAACTGTCCTCGCTACAGATAGTGAAACGATTGCAGGAATGCATAAAGAAACTACCAGGAGTTCCTGATCTGGAATTAGAGTTGGATGGGCGCCTGGACTGGTAACTACCACATACTGAATTTGTTTTCTCTCTGGGTGTTATCTCGGAGATGTTGAGAGCTCTGCTTCTGCAGCATTTAAAGGAGCCTACCCATGCAGCCTGGAGACTTTAGAGTTGAAGCACCTTCTCAGCCCATGGACTTGTACTCTATACTTAACTGACTAAATATGGACCCCTGCCTTTAGATCTGCAGATGGGTTTGATTTAATTAAACTATACAAAAGGGGTAATATACAAAACCTGAGTCTAACCCTCTAACCAGCCCCTTAAGAAAAACAGAAAATAATGGGGAAAATCTCTGGTTGTGAAGTTGGGTTGTAGGAAGGGTCACACCAAAGGAGTGACATGCCTACTAGGCGAGATTTATTTGCTGTCTGAGTTTTATTACTTTAAAATGATACCATTTCATTCAGTATGTTTGCTGCACTTGTAGCTTAACGCTACACATAGTTTTCTACTGCCTCTTGTTGTTCATTTGCACTAACTAAATGCCCCTCCCAGCCCACACTGTGAGAGGAGAGTCCTCTCATTTATAACATTTAGAGAGTGGGCTGGTGAGGAGAGATACTACTAGCAGGGATTGTTTTCAACATGCAATCTCCTTATCCTGAAGTGCTAGATTTGGGTCAGGCGATGGCTTATTCCATCTATATGAGCCCTTACTATGGCCACCAGGCCATGAAAGAGGATCCCGTAGATAGGGGCAATGATACCTCTTTACCCTGGCCCTATTGTTTATGATATCACCTCCTTTAATAATTGGGGACCAAGGGACTAAGACCTCCAAATTAGGTCTCGACCATGGCAGTGATCTAGATTTTTGTAATATATAGTTCAGATGTTCTTGTTCAAATAAATGTTTTTTATTGAATGTTTGTGGAAGCTGCTGATCTCCTGACTGCTTGCCCCAAGAGGCTGCCCTCGATGGTCTGTGGGAGTTGTGGTTGCAGGGTGAATTTTTGGAACCATCTTAAAAATCAGTTATGGCTAATCAAAACACTATGGGTGGGATATTCAAAGGGTTGCACCTTGCACAGACCCGATGCACCCAGCGTGATATTCAGTGGGGAAAGTTGCGATCACAACTCCGGTGCACTAGATGCATAAAGAGTAATGTATGCAGCGCAAGTGCAGGGCATGCCCATGCATGTCTTGGTACATCGATATTCAGCCTGGTATGTGCATGTGCTGGCACATACCACCTTCTGCGCCACTCAGGGAGCACAAAAGATGTGCCTGGTAAAACCAGGAACAAGTCCAGGCCACCCACAGGCAAGGGCCGTATTGCAGGGTGCAATATGACAACCGCCAGCTGTGGGTTGCCACTCGCCACCCAGAACACGGACCCCAAGCCCCCTGCCTGGGAGCATTGTGCCCCCACCCTGTCACCCGGTCGCGGGCATTAGTAGTAAGCGGTCCCAGGTGGATCTGTTTCCCCCTTGCCTGATCATGGGCATATGTTATATGAGGTCCCAGGTGGATCTGAACACCCCGTTGCTCGAGCGCGGGCAGCAGTACAATGAAGGTCCCTGGTGGACCCGTCGTGCATACCCTGTTGCCCAATCGCGGGCATACTGGCAATGCATGTCCCTGGTGGTCCAGTGGTAACACCCCCAATGCCGATCGGGGCAGCAATTGCACAAGGGACCCTGGTGGTCAGTGGTACCTCCCTCCCCAACTGCCCATTGAGGGTCCCTGCCACCCAGCACCCTTCCGTCATCAGCGGTGACAGCACCCACCCGCATGCAGCCCGGCTGCCTGCCGAATGACAGTGTACAGTACTGTGCAGACCATACTGTACTACACAGGCCTGATATGTGATGAGCGTGGTTCATTCACATATCGAACCTGTTTAGTACAGTATGGTCTACACCCATTGGTCCATGCAGTGGACCAATAGGCGACAGATAGTACTGTACTCTGTCATTTAATGGGCAGCCAGGCAGCATGCGGTGGGGTGCTGCCACCCGCTGATGATGAGGGGATGCTGGGTGGAGTAGACCTCAGTGGGTGGGTGGGGAGGGTACCACTGGACCAGGATCCCTTGTGCAATTGCCACCGTGATCGGACATTGGGGGTTATCACTGGACCACCAGGGACATGCATTGCTGGTATGCCTGCGTCGGGCAATGGGGAAGTATGCACGGGTCCACCAGGGACCTTCATAGTACTGCTGCCTGCGCTCGGGCAAGGGGTGTCTACAGGTCCGCCTGGGACCTTTGTATTGCTATATGCCGTGATCGCAGGGGGAGACACAGATCCACCTGGGACCATCTTACTACTAATGCCCAAGACTGAGTGACGGGGTGGGGGCACAATGCTCCCAGGGCAGGGGCTTGGGGTATGTGTTCTGGGTGGGCAGTGGCAACCCAAGGTTGGCGGTCATATTGTGCCCTGCACACGGCGGCTTGCCTGTGGGTGGTCTGGACTTGTTCCTGGTTTTACCAGGCACATCTTTGTGCTCCCTGAGTGGCGCAGGTAAAGTATTGCAGCTATGCACCGCACATCCCAGGCTGAATATCGGATGTGCTGGTATATGCATGGGCATGCCCTGCACTTGCGCTTGCATACATTTACTCTTACGACCTAGCGATCAGGAGTTGCGATCGCAACTTTCCCCACTGAATATCATGCCGGGTGCATCGTGGGTTGTGCAAGGCCAACCCTTTGAATATCCCACCCATAGTGTTTTGATTAGTCATAAGAGGGGAGACACAGGTTGCGTGGACCGTGATCACTACTTTTGCCTGTGATCGGGTGATGGGGGACACCACTGGTTCACCATGGACCTGTTCAGACCTCATGCCCACATTCGGGCAAATGGGAGTGGGCTGCAGCCTGGCAGGGCGCCAGGCACAAGTCGCTGGGGATCGGCGCACTGCAAATGGGGCCATAATGACATGCAAATGGCGCCCCATTTGCACCTGTGTGCATAATGGCCTCATTTGCATGCCCAGTGCTGAATATCGCAGTTGATGCACCTAGTGCAACTGAACTTGTGCTGGCACATCCCCTGCTCCCTTCTGCCACTTGCGCTGGTGCAGTGCCACTGCCATGTGCAGTACCATGTGCCCTCAGTGCCATATTCAGTGGTGATGAGCCATGGTGCAAGCACCGCTTGAATATTGCCTCGGTCCATGCGTCTAGCAGAACACAGTTGTGCTGGCGCTTCAGGCTTGCGCCAATGTTCAAGTAGTCCTGAATATCCCACCCTATTTGTTTATCTGGTAATGTACATTGCCTCACCAATCCGGTGAAACAAAGTAAAATTATATCATATTTAAAAAATGGGTGCTGTTACAGGAAACTCATCTATCTAAAGAAGAGCATGAGAAATTATCAAAATGTGGCTTTACACATGTTGTTGCATCTACCTATGGCAAAGGACACCATCATGGGATGGCAATATTAATCCCAGACGGGTCCCATTAGAGTAACGGCAACACTTATTGATCCAGATGGTTGTTATGCCCTCTTAAAGGGGTATACAGCGGTCCAGAATTACCATAGCATCTATTTGTGCTCCTCAAATCAGACTAATGATTCTATAAAAACCTATTGATGAAAATTACAGCATGTGCGGAGGGAACTTTAGTGATGGTCAGGGATTTCAATTTGTTTTAAATGAGAAATTAGACACCACATCCAGGGTTACACGGACGGACCCAAGGTGGCCTCTAAGGTTAGTAAATTGCTGTCAGAGCTAGGATATGTGGAACTTGGAGACTTTTACATGGGCAAGATAGAAATTATACATATTATTCACCTACACATAAGGTTTGTACCCGGCTCAATTACTTCCTTATTCCAAAGGAGGCAGTCTCCAGTTAGACAAAGCAACAATGGGAGACATGGTGCTTTCAGATCATGCACCCATTACTGTCCACCTAAAACTAGGCCAAACTAGGAAAAACACTTTTGGCATCTTAACCTATCGCTATTGCAGGGCGATGAGGTCAGGGACACTATTAATGAAGTAATTAAACGGCTCTGGAAGATAATGACACTACAGACGTATCTCCCACAATTTTATGGGACACAATTAAGGCAATAGTAAGGGGTAAGCTTATAGCGATAGCCTCATCCTGTATAAGACAGAGGAGGAAAGGAAACTTACCTGCAGAACCAGGTCTTTGCACTGGAAGCTCAACAGAAGTCCCATTACATATTGCAGAGGAGACTGAGTTAGTCAGGCTCAAAAAGAAAAAAATTAAATTCTAGAATATTGGATTGAGCAAAATTTGCTATATTTGAGGCAGCGGTACTATGACGGTGGCCCCTGGCATTTCACCTACTGGCAGGTTGACTCAGACAGTGGAGAGCCAATACCACTATCACAAAGATAGTTCACCATCAAACACAATCTACCCACACCCATACAATAGACATGACAATGGCCTTTGCACAATACTATCAATCATTATATAAAGCGAACACAGCCCCTGTCCCTACCCAATTAACAGATCTTTTGTCTACCCTACAGCTACCACATGTGTCCCTGGAGGATGCACAGTCTTGTGACCCCCATCTGGTCCTCTGAAATTAGCTCGGAGATAACCTGGCTGGTTGAAATCTGGTAAATGCCCAGGAACAGACAGGTTTCCGGGAGTTCGATAAGATTTTTAAAGCCTCACTGGTTTCTGCTCTAGACTGGGTCTTCAATGCTGTCCTGGCATCAGATGGTCAAATGGCACCTTCCTGGATGCAGGCCATAGAGTCAGTGCTGCCAAAGTTGGCCAGGGATCCCAAAATCTGTTCATCTTACAGACCTGTATCAATTTTAAATACAGATGACAAACTCTTGACTGGCATACTGATCAGATGTCTCAATGTATAGTCTCAAAGTTAATCCATGCAGCTCAGACTGCATTTGTCAGGGCCTTCAAGCAGCCAACACTGCACGTGCAGATTCACATAATTGATCATTTAAACTCAACTGGTGAGTCAGTCCTGTTGATGAGTCTTGATGCTGAAAAGCATTTGATAGGGTCCTTTGGCCCTATTTACAAGCATCCCTGTCCGGCTTTGGATTCTCAAAGAATTCTGCCAGCTGATAGCACAGTTATATACGTTGCCAGTGGCTTTGTCCGACTGAATGGTCAGCGTACATGCACCCTTTAAACTGGAGGGGAACTAGACAGGGCTGCCCCATCCCTCTTCTTTTGCCCTGTATATAGAACTGTTGGCTCAGGCCATACGACAGAATCCTGGGATCTGAGTTGTCCAGATGGCAGGGTGGAACATAAGTTAGGATTTATGCATTTTTCTAAGTAATTCAGAGCTTTCATTGCCTGAGGTATTCCATCAGATAACTAAGTTCTCTGAGAAATCAGGATGCTCGCTAATTCTACAAGAACTAAGGTATTGGCTTTTCCTTTTCTGTTCCCCAACAAATGAGGAAGGGTATCCAATGAGATATTGACCAAGATGAAACATCTGGGGCTTACCTGGGACGTGATACTATCACCTTATATCAGGACAATTATCCCCATTGGCTTCTCTTGAACAAGATTATAGGCACTGGGTGCTCCTCCACTCCACTGTACTCCAAAGTTCAGTCGGCAAAATGAACATCCTACCCCAATTTCTGTACTTATTTCAACGTGTCCCTGTATACTTCCCAGCATGAATTAAATAAATGGCAAAAACAATTATTAACATTTTATTTGGGGATCGGGCAGACCACGGGTGACAGAGCAGGTTTATACCTACCAAAGACACAGGGGTGTTGTAGTACCAACTTACCTGGCTATTGGATTGCATCCCAAATGAAATTAGTTTTGATGTGGCAAAATCCACACGTTCAAGCACATTGGAAGACTATTGAACTAGACTCAGTGAGGGACCTTGCTGTCCCTTTTGCCTTTTCACCAGGAACTATGGATTGAGGAGGGGAGAATTATACAGGAGTAAAATGGCATTGGAGGAATGGAAAGGGAGTTAACAGAGGGTAATAATATTAATAATAATACAATGTATTTGATTAAGCCTTTCAAAATTCCAAAGCGCTGTACATCAAAACAAACATAAAACAGATACAATGCATTCAATAAAACAAATATAAGCATATCTTCCAAAACTACGAGATAAATTAAAACAAAGAAGGAACTTCTCCCATAAAAAGTCTTTAATGCCTGCTTAAAGCTCCCTACCGTCGTACACTCCCGGAGCTGATGGGGCAGAGAATTCCAGAGGGTAGGTGCAGCAAATCCAAACGCACCGGGCACCAGATGACTTCAAACTTACCCTCAGAATCTCCAGCAACCCTTGTCAGCCGGAGCGGAGCTGTCTCAGTGGGGTATAAGGCACCAGGAGCTCTTTCAAGTAGTTGGGACCCAGACCGTGTAGGACTTTGTGGTCAAAAGACCCACTTTAAAGGTGATCTGCCACTGTGTTGGCAGCCAGTGCAGAAGCTGGCAGCACGAGGGTAGTATGAGAATTTCTTTATGCCCCAGTCAACAAACATGCTGCCGCTGCTCTGCACCAGCTGCAGCGGTGGATATCAATCCCAGGAAGTCCTAGGTAAAGGGAGTTACAGTAATCAAGGCGAGATGTCACAAAGGCATGGACCAAAACCAGCAGGTCACTGGGTGGAACAAGGTGCCTAATCCTGGCAATGTTCCTAAGATGAAAGAATGCCAGCTTCACAACTGCAGACACCTGATAATGGAGGGTCAAACCAGTGTCAAGCTCCACTCCCAGGTTACGCACCTGCTCAGAGGTGAGGATCTGGTCCGCCCCAGGATTAATCCAGAGGGAGATCCGCCTCGAACCCTCTACCCCGCGTACCCGGTCCACTACCATAACCTCAGTCTTTCCTGAGTTCAACTTTAAACCGCTGGAGTTCATCCAGTCTTGGATATCTGCGAGGCAGTTGTTCAACACCGAGATAGCACTAACCTGGTCAGGTGCAAAAGACAGGTAGAGCTGGGTATCATCAGCATAGCAGTGAAACCTCAGCTCATACCATCTACAATGTCTCCGAGGGTAGCATATATATTGCGAATAACATGGGGAAAGCACCGAACCCTGAGGCACCCCACAAGGCAGAGGAAAGGCTCGGATGAATGCAAACCCGAGACCACGCTTCATGCTCTTCCCTCAAGGAACGATGAAAACCATCTGAGGACTGTACTCAACAGCCCACAAATGGACCTCAGGCGTTCGAGCAAAACCCATGATCCACAGTATCAAAGGCTGATGATAGATCAAGGAGAACCAAGATAGAGCGGTGTCTCCGATCTCTCGCCATCAGGAGATCATTGAGCACCGAACCAGAGCAGTCTCGTACTATGCTTCTACGAAAACCAGACTGGAGAGGTTCGGATAAATTATGGATGGTCAAATGGTTGTCCAATTGGACCGCCACAACTTTCTCAATAACCTTCCCCACAAAAGGGAGGTTAGAGATTGGCCTGTAGTTAGCTAGGTCATCCGGGTCTAAAGAAGCTTTCTTCAGGAGGAGTCACCACCCTTTTCTTTCAGAGAGCTAGGGAAGATTCCATATCTAAAGAACACCGGATAATCCAATCTAAGACCGGCCAATGATCTCACTACAACCCATAATCAGGAAGTAGGGCCAGGGTCTAAACTACAGCATGTTGGATGCATCTCTAGGACAATCCTCATAGTGTCTACGAAATCCGGCAGGTCAAAGGTACTCCAGGATATTCTGGGCTCTGCGACAGGACACCGATCAACTGCAACAACCTTAGAATGAGGTTGGAGGCACTCCTCCTGATGTCTTCAACCTTATTCAAAGAATCGAGAACAATCTCCACAATCAGTTTGAGTAAAGGGTCGACGGATCTGCTGACAGGCTGGGTTGCACAGTCTGTCAACAGTTCTGAAGAGCTGAGCTGGTCGATTCGGTGACAGAAATTTCCTGGACAGGAATTCTGCCTTCTTATGGGAAATTGCTGTTTGGTAGAGTTATAATGCTCTAGCAAAATAAGGTGGTTGGCATCAGAGGCAGTCTTCCTCCAACGATGCTCCAACCTATGCCCCAACTTCTGCAGCCCTCTCAGAGCCCCATCAAACCATGGGGCAGCGGGACGACACGGAAGGGGGTGAACACAGGCTGGTGCAATCTGATCAAGTGCTACCAATATGGCCCTATTAAGGCCACTACCAGTTGCTCAGGATCAGTGCAAAACTCGACAAACAACGAGAGGTCAATAACCACCATCAGGTCTTCAGAGACAACATCCGCAATGGGGTACCTGACCAACTCCACAGGGGCCGACCTACCCAGGGGCCTCAAAATTTAACCCAACTGAGTAGTGATCGGACCAACCGACAGGTTCCACCACCAAATCGGAAGCCTCAATCCCAGGAAGAAGACCAGGTCAAGAGGTGACCTCCCTTGTGTGTAGCTGAGGAAACAATCTGTGTAAAGCCCAGAGATGTCATCTCCTGGAGGAAATGTTGACCAAAGGCGAGATTAGGTCTGCCGACTAGGCATTGAAGTTGCCAGAACCATCAATCTGGGCGACTCCAAGGCCATCTCGAGGCAAAATCTGCTATTTCCTGCAGAAAAAGCTTCTCATCACCTGGTGGACGATAAATGAGGGCAATCCTGCCCCTACACCAGCTACCACAGTACACTCAAATGACCTGGCCTCCTCAACTGGTACACCAGTTAAGCCCAATTCGCCTTGAAACAGACCACCACCCCCGCGATCCAGTCTGGGCAATGTATAACCGAGTACCGGTGGGAACAGCGGCCTCAAAGGGGCGCATTCCCATCAACCAGGTCTCGATAATACAAGCCAGATCTACCCTTACCTTGAAATCTGCAATAAGACCAGTCTTGTTGCAGATAGATCTGGCATTGCACAGCAACGCCTTGCAGTTGGACGAGTTGGCGAGTTGTCCCAACCACTAGTCCTCCAAAACTGGGCGCCTTGGGTATGGGAACCAGAACAGAGTTACCACGTTCAAGTAGCCATTTCATTCCAGGGTGTCTTCTAAGCCTAACCTACAATGGAAGGCCCGCTCACTCCGCTGTCCACAACCCCACCCCCAATTCCCCCTCCCCTTCGAGCAATCCCCGCTACCGACAATGATGATAAACATAAGAAAAGGGCAAAAAGGAGGGATGGAGGGTATGACAGCGGAGGCCTAATAGTATAGACAGGAGGGGCAAGCAGGCACATCTAGCTGCTAGATTAAATGATAAATACAATAAAACTACCCACAAGCTTCTTACGACTAAAAATTATACGACTACCGATTAAGAAAACCAACTAAAATAAAAAAGAAACTTAACCAACTCTCTAACACAAACCTAAATTAGAAACTTAATAAATTTAACCCACAGGTCCTCTCACAGCTTGGGGTCAACCAAAATTAACCAAAACAATTTTTTTTTTTTTTACTTTATTTCTTTATCTTCTTCCTACTCGGAGTCCACCCTTCCTTCCTCTCATCCTCCACGCCACCTCGGGGATATGCCCCAGAGTGCCTCCTCTCTCTCTGCAAAGTGGGGTCTGTCCTCTTCTGGTGGTTCTGGATGGTTCCAAGAGGCTATCACCTAGGGCTTACCTAGAAGTGTTTTCCCTTTTCTCCTGGTTTCCCCTACCCTCTGGGACGTCGGCTAGGGCGTATGTCGAGTGGTGGCGTGCTGATGCAGCCAGACCTCTCATGCACCGTTAGCGTCCCCCGTCCGGCGAACGGAGCCGCCCATCTCCCTTCAATTGTCAGTGCTTCCACCAGCTATGAAGGGATGTAGAACGCAGATGTGTTCTTGGTTCCCACCCTGAGGAGGAGAGCATCCATTGGGACGCTGATCCTCCCTCCCCTGCCCGACCCCGCCACCCGAAAGTTCGCCCCCGAACCCAGGTCGCTATGAGAGGCGAGGTGTGCATCCAGTGCCCAACCTCAGTGCCACCGGCCGGCTTAACCAAAACAATTTTAAATTATTCCCAGGTCCTCTCACCACCTGGTACTTAAAGCAATTAAACACTCTCTCAAAAATAATAAAAAAAAAAA
Organism: Neoceratodus forsteri; assembly: GCA_016271365.2. Classification (NCBI taxonomy): domain Eukaryota; kingdom Metazoa; phylum Chordata; order Ceratodontiformes; family Ceratodontidae; genus Neoceratodus; species Neoceratodus forsteri. Next base: position 1,420,639,525 of record CM057450.1, read on the forward strand.
TAATTAAATCATAATAAAATAAAACAATAAACAGAGGAAATAATTAAAAAACACCCTCCTGGACTCTCTCACAGTACCAGGCAAAGGAGGAGTAAAGATGTTATATAGCACTCTCACTGCTCATATTATTTTCTAACAAAATATAATTACAAACAACAAAATATAATTAAAGTCAATAAAAATCCTGTCTATATACAACAGGAAACAAATGTCATAAACCACGCCAAACATCAGTAAAATAGTGAACAATATAGTTCAATCTTGGAGAACACAGGGCTTCAAAATCCACACTGATTTAAGATCAAAGAAGGCCACTAACAGGACATAGAATCCACCCAGCCTAAAAATCAGTGGCCACTACTTCCACTCCAAGAGCAGTCAGCCCTCCAGCTGGCTGCCCCAGAGGTAGAGGAAGGAGATTAAGGACAGGCCCTCCAGCCTACCCCACTCCCCAATTCTGTGTGTGACACCGACTCAAGGCACTCCAGAACTCTGCAAGCCAACTATTGAGCCCAAAAGTCAGTCTCTTAAAATGTATTAGACCATCAGAGATATCACTATAGATTTCAAGGCCACTTATCTTGAGGGCTTTTCAAAACAACTCCGCCAATCTCTGATCCCCACGATCCAAATGCCAGAACATAAGTAAATCCAAGTATGGTCAGGAAGCACAGCCACAAGGTCAAATCCATATATCCAAAGAAGTGATTGAAACAGTGCTTAAATATGACTAGAGAGCTTAAACCAGGCAATCTCTCTCGAAACAGATAAAAACTCAGTCCACGTGTAGCTCGATCCAAACCCTTAGATCGGGTAAGCAGCGTCTCCAAAATGCTTCATAAAGTATCACCAAGTCTCCAAGTCACTCCAAAACAATTACAAAGTAACGTTAAACCTTCTGAGATTTTCACCTCGAATCTTCATGCCTCTTCCCAAGACACCAGATGTTCCGAGTAATCCACTCAGTCCCAGCCCATTCAGTGTTAAAACCCAGAGCACATTGGTACTTGATCACATACAACTACTGCACCAAACAACACCAGGTCTCTCAGGTCCTCAGCACCGGGCACCACAGTTCTTCCGAATCTCCTGGGCGTTCAAACAGTGCACCAAAATCCTGGCCCACTAAGACAGGACAAAGAGCGGAGCCAAACCAAAACGCGGGAGAAGGGTATAGAGCGAGAATACCACCGAAAATAAAGGTGGGTGACAGCTAAAATGTAGCGATTACAAACAAGCAACAATTACAAAACATAACACATAAAGCAACAAAAATAAACGAAGAAATAAAATAAAAGGGCAAGGCGAAACAAAGCAACACAGAGCAGTACAAAGTAGCTAGCCAGCGTACGCCATCTTGAAAATATTTATGAGAATCAAAACAGAACAGGTCTAGCTGGCCTGAAGGTGCTGAGGGTTGAGGCGCTAATGCCACACTCGCACTACGTTGGCAACCCCGAGTTCGGGAGCAGACCAGTTCACTGGAGGTTGGCAGGGAGAAAAGGGTATATGCTTTTAAAGTTATGGAGATATAAATGGTGGGCATGGGATGATAATTTCCTCCTGACAAAGATGAATCCTTGGTTCCAGAAACAGGCAGCATGGGGACTATACTTCCATGGCAATGAATGCGAGATGGTTCCCTCCTGCCATGGGAGGTCCTGATACAGAAGTTTAACCTTAGCCCTAAAGATAAGTTTAGGCTTACTCAGATACAAAGCTACATAATGGCTCAAATTAATAACCCTAGGTGCATAGCATGTTTAGATTTGAGGCCACATGAGGCGTCAGACTCGGAAAAGGGCAATGACATTACTACATCATAATTATATTAGAGACCAAGGTGCCACCACAGACCATGTCATGGTAAAATGGGGAACAGAATTGGGACTGCAAATCACGTAGAGGGATGGAGAAAGAATTTGGTCATCAGTATGGACTACCACATCATCCCCTGGCTGGAGGGAGTTTCTATGGCAGATAAGGATCCGTTACTTTCTAGTTCCAGTGATGCAGGCTAAATGGAGCTTGACCAGAACTCCAGCATGCTGGAGATTATGTGGGAAGATAGAGGCTCTCATGCACATATTTTCTGGATGTGCACGCTGCTGCAGACATTTTGGGAGAAGATCCAGGGGCATTTAGTTGGCTTATTTAATGTCCAGGTAACACTGGGCCCAGAGCACCTCATATTGGGACTTATTCCTCCAGAGATTAAAGGGAAAGAGGCTAAATATTGCTGGCATATAAGTGATAGCCACTGCTATGAAGGCAATAACTAGATGCTGGTTACAGCCAACTCCCCAGAAGAGAAGGATTGGGTTAGCATATTACAGTGACTACAATAAATGGAGCATATCACATACTCCTTGAATCGCAGACAAGTAACATATACTAATAGATAGACTAAATGGGAATTGTACCATCCGGACAATGTGACCTCAAATACATAAAAGTCAGGGGAGTGGGGTGGACCTTGGTTAGGTGAGCCATATTAGAAATGCTTGTGAGTTTAGCCATGTTATAATTTAAGTTACAGAATGATATTACTTGGGAATATATTCCCTAACTATACAGTATGGTGAAAGATATTAAGAGATGGGGAGGGGTTTGGGGATTGGCAGCTAAGATTCCACACTGTTTTATGTTAATTCATTAATTTTACCTGTTTTTATAGTATAATGCAATATAGAAAGTTATGTATGATCGCCATACACAACAAGGGTATTTTTTCACCGAGAGGTTTCCATGGTAACCGGAGACTTTGAGAACAAAGAGTCGAGAGGGGTCTTGTTACCATGGAAACCCTCGAGAATTGAAAATATCCTTGTTGTGTATGAACGATCATACAAGTAAAGTAAAAGTAAGTAAAATTTATTTTTAAGCGCTTTTCAAAGCCAAAGCGCTGTACAAATAAAACAATTAAATACATACATATAACATAAAACAACAATAACAATATAATCACAATAAAATCCACACAGTCTATTATAGTGTATGGTCACTCATACAAAGAGTGTCCTTACTTTCTTAATGATTTATGTGGTCATTTTACCCTCCTGGGACTATTTCACTGCGGCAGCCATTCTCAGAGGATCACCGGCACCGACGCACATGCGCACTCCACCTTCTAAGTGTTATGCTGCACTAGTTACATAGTTAGTGCAGCACCAACAGCTATGATGACGAAGCTAGTGCATAACAACGTTGTTGAAGGGATGGATTTCCATCTACAACAACATTCCACCATACAATATATGAGTATCTTGATAAGATTGCAGAAGATCAAGACCTAATGTCACTGTAAATGCAATGTTGGATAACAGCATGCTTGAAAAGGAATTGTTTTTAATATTGTGTATTTGGATCTATACTTAAATGTGATAACTCAATAAAAGAAGTTCAAAAAATTTAAATGTCACAATCAGATTTTATGATTTCTACATGATTTTTGAGAAGTGCAGAATAACATTCCTTTGTTTTCTTTTGTTCATCAGTAGTCTATTATGATAAAACCAATCTACCAGTTTACCAAATTCTGTATTTATATTCTCATTTAACTTTACCACATCCTTGTGTTCCATTTATAACACTGCATCATCAGCATAGAGAATAATTTTTGACATGTTAAAATTTTGTGGTAAGTTGTTGATGAACGAGAATAACAGGCGTCCAAGAATGGACCCATGGGGCACTCCATGACATATAATTCTAGAGTCTGCTTTGACCCATTGACCAATACCATTTACATTCTGTTTTCCAGGTAACTCAGAGCCCAGTTCACTACAGTAGCGCCCAGACCTAATTTGCTGAGCTTTAGCTTCAGGAAGGAGTGATTCACAAGGTTGAATGCCTAGTTCAGGTCCACAAACACTGCCTCCATGAATAATACCTCCCATATTCACACACATGTCATTCGTGAACCTGGCCAAGGCAGTTGCCATGCTATCGTCCCATCTGAAGCCATGCTCAGCACATGTTAAAATGTTAGATCTTTACAGATATTCCACTAGCTGTGCATGGATTATCCTTTCTTGTTTTTTTTCCCCAACAAGGACAAGCTTGAAACTGGTCTGTAATAAGCCACTTCTGTTTTGTGCCCCCTCCACACACACACACACCTTATGCACTGGTACTACATGCACATTTTTCCAAAGTGCAGGAACATTTTGTGAACATAGAGATAAAGCCTTGCAGGACTTGCACATGTTCCCTGCCCCTGAAATGTGCAAAAAGCCCTAAGGCTAGGTCATGCCCCCAATCCCCCAGTAATGATGTAAAAGCCCTGCAGGGCTAGGTCATGTCCCCATCCCCAATCCCTATACTGATGCAAAACCACTAGAATGCCGTTATCCCTGGTGGTCTAGTGGCCCCTCACCAGCTGTGCCCGACCACCTTGCTTCCCCAACTCATTTAAAGCCAGCCACTGGCACAGCCCACCTCTCACCACCATGACCAGCCGCCAACTGAGCTTTTCAGTGGGCACATACTGTTCATAGTACACGCTCAGTGAGCTTTCATTGATCATGTACTATGACCAGTATGTGCTCATTGAAGAGCTCAGTCAGAAAGCCTGGCCGTGAGAGGTGGGCTGTGCCAAATCACTGGCTTAAAATGATCATGGAGAAACCAGATGGGAGGCCACTAGACTACCAGGTATAATGGTATCTGCATGGTTTTGTGTCAGTATAGGGATCAGGGATGGGGGAATGACCTAGCCTTGCAGGACTTTTTTCATCATTGGGGCCAGGCATGACCTAGCCCTGTGGGGCTTTAAGGCACTATTGGGGTTAGAAATGGGTTGTGGAAATCTTAGAAACTGATTGGCTTAGGCTACCAGCTCACCTAGTCCGGTATCTGGCAACAGAGACCAGGAAATAAAGAGTCCCAGTCTCTGGCTGCCTGTTTACCATAAGAAATTATGGGGCCATAGAATGTTCAATTTGAAAATACCGCCATTTTTGTCTATGGTTAGCGAGAGGAGGATTTTCTACAACCCATTTTCAAAAAGCCCCCCACATCCATCTGCTACTAATATCAAGTAAAGAATTACGAATAGAAAAAGGAGGCAATCACACTTGGAATAGGCTGGGCGAGAGAAAGAATAAACAGTTTTCCAAACCTCGCTGGCAACAATAAGCTTAACGCGACTGTCCCGACTGCCATGTTCCTAAACTCGCTTAATGCGCGAGTGAATGAGCTCAACCTGCCTTTTTATTTTTGTGCCTCCTGCTCTCATCAACTATCCTGGCCTCGCCTTAGCCCAGAAAACAGGTGCGGTAGCTAAACTAGTTTTTAACATCAGAAGTGCATGTACCAGGACTCACTGAAAGGCTTCTCGTACAAAACTGCTGTAGTGGAGTGTCTGCACTTCAGAAAGGTCACTTTGCTCTTTTTGTTTGCTTACCACAACAGCTTCAAAAACCCAGCATGTTCAAATTATTTTAATTTTATTTCAAAGATGCATTTCCTGTCGACGGTCTGTATGAGAGTTACAAACTGTGTGCTGTAAACTGCTTAATAAAAAAAATGCAACTGGAAGACCGCAGTAACAAGCAAGCATTTTGTTCAGTGTTATACCTGGGCTGTTCTTGTTTTTACTGCTTGAGCAGCTTCAAAATAATTTGAACAAGCTAGGTTTTGGAAGCTGTTGTGGTAAGCTCAAGCAAAACAGTGAAAGTGACCTCCTTTCTGAAGTGATGACCTTCTGCTAATCTGCTAGTCCCAATCGACTATACTTACAGCTAGGCACGGGAACCGCACTGTCGCCAACCCAAACTGCTCAGTTTGAAATGGAAGCTCTACTGGCTAAAACAGAAAGCTCGAATTTCAGAGTTTCACATTGTGGACTGCTCTGACTGTGACGCTCCTCCAAAGACCCCCAAAACAAGTTCATGCTTAAACTGGCACAATAATCTGTTTAAAGTACATTGCTGTGCAGCCCTCCCCATACTTCCGGGTCATGCAGTCCACTTCTGCAATCATTTGGCATTAGGGTCGTTGTTCTCACAGTTCTTCCATTTGCTTGGTTCTTTTCAGTAACTAAGATTCACCATTTTTTTATCTACTATCTTTGTTTTATTTTTTGTGATTTATTTCCATGGCAGTACAACAAGGACGTGTGTACTCTAATGTAGAGTGCAGTGTGCAGATGTACCATGTCAAATGAAGGCGTAGGAACTATTTTATTATAAAAGTTATTTTAAACTAATTTTAGTTAATTTTAAATTAAACTTACATTCTTTAACAGTGCCCATTTTCTAAGCAGCAATAATACCCTCGGGGTGGGTGGTATAGGCAATACCGGACCTTCCAGGGCTATAAGGCCCCTCCGCCGCCGTCAGGCCTCATTACGCCCCTGGGCGTCTGGTATTGCCCAATACCACCTCACCCACTCGGGTATTATTAGCTATAGCCAGGAGACACACTGGCTCAACCCTGAGAGTAGTAAAGCACTTACACCAGTTGATAGTTGGTGTAACTGTACTTTGATGGATGTCCTCGGGGTGTTTGAGAATAGCACCCTGGGGACTTGGTTGCTGCTCTTCCAGAATAGGGCACAATCGTAGCTGTAAAACCCCTAGTGCCATGTTGCAGGGGGTTTAGGGCATAACTGGTGGTGTTGTCCACTTCTGCACGAGCAGCCCTGTGACATGTCGCAGGCTGCTTTGCAGAATACTGTATGTCGCAGCTGCTGTATGAATTTGCTATTGCGCCATTTATTTTGGCGCAAGTCGAAAGCTACTTCAGGAATAAGCTTTTGAGAATTGGGCCCTTGGTCTATTTAGCTGAAGCACCTCATCAGTATCTTCTGTTTTTGTAACGTTATCTGCATAACTGGTTAAATCAGTGAAACATGCATTAAAGTAGTTAGCTACAGTATGTCAGTGCTAGTCGTTAAAACTAAATTCCTTCATTTATGACTCTCTAATGTTCCTTTTTCTTGGGAGGGGTATTAAATTATTGATTCCTTCCTCTAAACTTTTTTATTACTAACTTTTTTTTTATAAAAGTATACTTTGCTTCCTTTTTGTTTTTACATAGATTTCTCAATTCCCTAAAACTGTTCCAGTCTGTCTTGTTTTTTGTTTGCTTGTACTTTACCCTAGCTAGTTCCCTTCTTTTATAGCTTCCTTCAACTCACTAGTAACTAGCCATTCCTCACAGCATGTACTTTTTTATTAATAGGCGATATTGTCAATGATTGTTTTGTACAACTGCAAAATTGTTCAAGTGCATCATTTATGTCAGTTAAAATACCCAACGTGTCCTAATTAACGCTACTAAAATCAGTTTTTACTTTATCTAAAACCTCCTCATTTTTCAATCTGGGGACAATTATTTCTCCCTGTGCTTTTAGTCTCTTATTGCTCTGTATGCAATATATTGGCATGTGGTCGCTAATTGAGTCAGGCATGTTACCCACCTTTGACATTCAGTTCATTATTTACTAGAATCCAGTCAATTAATGGACTACTGTAGAGCCAGGACCAATTATTTTTCTAGTGACTTCTTTACCAACTGGGATAAATTAGCTTTTGTAAAGTACTTTTGAACTTACTATTGCCAGTTCTTTCCAGTTTAAGTTTAGGTCACCTAGAGTTATTTAATTCTTTGTTCTTAAACTCACTTAGCACCTGAACCAGCTCTTAAGTCCACTGCTTCAACTTTTGGGAGATTATAAACACAACCAATGATAAGTTTTTGCATTACCCAATGCTACCTCTAGAAATTGACTTTCTCATCCTGTACAAGATATTGTTGTATTTAAAACAACTGTTTTTATACTATCTTTAACAAAAATTATTAACCCTGCACCCTCTTACTCTTGCGGTCATTTTGAAAAAGTCATAACCATCTGAGGAACCAAATTACCTTCTATTTTGTTTGTTAACCAAGATTCGCTACTGCTAATATACCAAGGGCACATACTTGCAACCATGCTTTGAGTTTGTGTTTCTTTGATAATAGACTGTAAATGTTTCCACCCTAAACTAATTTGTTTCTCATAATCTGTTTATTCTCCTGTGGCCACAATGGGGCTCGCTCCCATCCACCCTGACTCCACCACTCCTTCACCATCCGTATATCCCTGGACATACCTGTGCAGTTGGTACCCCACAGATTCCCCCATAGCAGAGTCAGGAGGGGAGGGCTGTCCTCCCCACTGATGCCTTAATCCAGTGCTGCTGACAGGTCATCTTGGTGATGCGTTGTGGAGAAGCGGTCTGTGGCCACAAATCCTGCTGTGTCTTCCATTTTCCTCCTGTTTTCTCTCATCCTTGCCCTCAGCCATGGTGTAGACAGTCAATGCAGTGCATGGATGTGCGATGCATCCTGGAACCACTGCTCTTTCCAAGACCTTCGACTGTTGTCTGCCTCTCGGAGCTCCCATGGTTACCATCAAGCCTCCACCTGGTGGCAGCCAAGAGCTGAGACAGCCAACCACCCTGATCCAGAACAGGAGGGCTGCCAGACACTCGCTCGATCCTCTCATAGCCCTTCCCTCCCACTGACCCCTGTTAATCTGCACTCATTTCCAAACACAATCGCTGATGTGGCAGGAGGTAAGCACTCAGTGCTTTAGCTCTCCATGCCACTGGGCCGACTCTGCCTTAAACCAATTTTGGAAATCAAACTGCCATTATCCCTTGTTATAGTGGGCCCTGGGTTAGTTTCTGTTTCTCCTGCTAGTAATAACTTACTTTGAGTTAAGAAGTTACGGTGTATGCGACTCTTAGTTTCCATGTAAGAAACCCCAGATGTCTTTGTTCCCATTTTGTTAACATTCCTTCATTAATCAACCTCTGTATCAACCGTGGTCTCCTTACTTATGAAGATGTTCCTCCCAGTTGTAAATCCCACTTCTCTCATTCAAGGGTATTACAATACCTAACTCAGTAAATGCAGAAATACTAAGTAAGCATGTCAAAATCCAGAGTTACACATTTCCAAATGCAACGGAATTCTGTGACCAAACAATTAACTTTCAAAAATAGTTCACAAATTAAATGATTTGGCACAGCCTAATAAAGACAGAAAAGTGCATATTGCCTCCCCGTAAGCCTCCTGCTGAAGGCTCCTGCCACTCCTGGGAGCCACGCACACTGACAGACACTCCGCAGGCAGCCGCTGGAGTGGCAGTGCTTTTAAATCCCAGGAGCCCCGCCCTCAAATGAAGTCATGATCATGTTGCCTACTCTCTGGTAGCCCCATCACTTGCTGGAACAATGGGTGGTTTAATGGAATGTGGGAACTGAAGCTGGCAAATGGGACTGGCTCAAGGTGGCAGTCTCTGGTGGTTGGAGACCTACTGTGAGCAGGTAGCAACAATTCTGTGTGGTGGCAGATTTGCTATTTCCACCTGTGGAGCAGTAGTGCTTTTAAACCCTGGGAGCCCCACTCTCTAAATGATGTCATTGTCATGCCACCTGTCCTCTGGTAGCCCTTTCAGGATAAGCCTCACAGTCACAAAAATGCTATTTTTAGCATTTCCAGTTCCTGTATTTGTGCAGATGCTATGCCTGGATACAAAAACAAAGTCCACAAGGTGTCGTTATTTATAACAGTTGCCATGAATTTTGGAAAATTGTGTATGTGCCAGGAATCATGACTGTGCAAGGGGACCACTCCATGTGAGACTTTTCCTACCACACATGCATGATTTCTCAGTGCAAAATGGCACAGAGGGCTTTAGAAGTAGAATAGGGCCTTCTTAAAGAAGGAAACATGAGAGGTTTCCATTATAAATACATCAGTGTAGCAGAATTACAATACTGATTGCAGTCCCAGAAGCAGTAGGAGTGTGTAAGGGGACATGTTTTGACAAGTAGTATGATGATAGTCAGCAAAAGAAAAGAGAGCCTAAGTATCAGGACAGTGCAACTATCAGCTGATGAGATGAGAACCTTATCTTCAGAGTAGGGGCAAATCCAAAGGGGTGGGGAAGGTTGAAGCCTCAACTCGACTTCAACTTTTATTACATTATCCCATTCTTGTCCCTGATCTGGACAATTACTGACTTTTTCATGGCCTGACCACTCTGCTTTAAGGTCTAGGAACCTCCTCGCCTGAGAGGTTAGGAGGGTAGGGAAGATGGTTAGGAAACAAGCAAGGAAAAACTATTGATGGGCTATGACATGGACATTCACTAAAAATACCACCAACAGCTTAATCTGGTTCAAAGTCAGTTGGCATTCATCTGTAACCCCTCTCCCGGGTTGTGCCTGAAAATAGGCAGAATTTGTCTAGTGCACTTACCGGTCAACAAAACCCTAAAAAAAAAAAAAGACTTAAGAAGGAGGGAGAGCCAGTGAGATATGAAGAGGCAAAAGGTTGTTCCAGACGAAGAGTGCTTCACCACAAAATATCTGCTACTAGCACTTGCTAGAATGTGAGACTGCAGAGATAGATGGTGGTAGCAGGATGGCACCAGCAGCCATGCCTCACAATGTTGGGTCATCATCAGGTGCCCATCCCTAGTACTAGTAATGAAAACTCTCCCACCATCATGCTGGCACTAGGGATATTGAACCAGCACCGGAAGCATCCCTGAATCACCCATCCCTGCTCCCCTCCCTCACAGAAGCTCAGAAATTCTCCCTCTACTCAGCGTACACTTCCCATAAAGCTTGTATGCGGTGCCACAACCCCCCCCCAACTAGAGCTGGCATTGTAATCACATGCCCTATTCTGGCCAAGTTCTCCCCAAAAATCTGTCTGGCATGAGAGCCCATCAACAGCACTGGTGCCAGCAAAAGACACCCAGTTGCTGAGCATGTGGCTAGGGCTTTGAATTCTGCTCTGAGAGGCCAGTCAATCAGTTCTTAAAGACAGTTGCCTTAAACTCAAAGACATACATTTTGTGCAGTTACATTTTTGTAGGCCTTGTGTTTCAAATACTGGTTCACATTACTAGAAACATAGACTTTGATGGCAGACAAGGACCGCTTGGCTCGTTTAGTCTGCCCATTTCCCCACTCCACAGGTGATAGGCCGTAGATCCTAGTTAACCAACAGCCTATTTCTTCCTACCCCACAAGAATTGCCTTATGTCTGTCCCATGCATTCTTAATTCTCTCACAGTTTTAGACCCCACAACCTCCTCAGGAAGACTGTTCCATGCATCCACTACCCTCTCTGTGAAATAATACTTCCTCACATTGTCCCTGAACTGCCCTCCTTCTATCTTTAAATTGTGTCCCTTGTTCTTGCAGTGTCTTTTTCTGAAAGATGCTACCTCTTGGACTTTGTTGATTCCACTGAGGTACTTAAAAGTTTCTATCATGTTCTCCCTCCCTTCTTTCCTCAAGGGTACATATTAAACTCCTTTAGTCTCTCCTCCTCACGGCATCTCTTGCAGACCCTGCACCATTTTAGTTGCCCTCCTCTGGACTACCTCTATCCTGTCTATGTCCTTGCGGAGATGGGGTCTCAGAACTGGACACAGTACTCAGATGGGGTCTCACCAACTGTCTGTACAGAGGATAACAACTTCCTGTTTTCTGCTGCTGATGCTCTCCATACATCCCAGTATACCCCCAGCCCTCCCTACTGCTCTTTCTCACATTGCTTGCTAACCTTAAGGTCATCTGATATGATTACCCCAGGTCCCTTTCCTTTTTTTTTGTTGTTACTACCTCTCCACCCATTGTGTATTCTTCCCTGGATTCTTGTTTCCCAGGTGCATTATTCTGCACTTCTTTGCATTGAATCCTAGCTGCCATACTTCTGACCATTCCTCCAACCTTGCCAAGTCCCTTTTCCTTACTTTCCACCTCCTTGTGTATCAGCCCTGTTGCAGATCTTGTGTCATCTGCAAAGGCATACTTTTCCTTCAGTCCCTCTGCATGTCACTGGATGAAGACATTAAAAGGACTGGACCCAATCTGAACCCTCAGATACTCCACTGTAACCCTCTTTCTTCAGAGTGGACTCCATTTACAATTGCCTTCTGTGTCCTGCTGTGCAGCCAATGTTTACCAGGCTACCACCCTGGGACTCCCTCCCCAGGCTGGTTAATTTGATTATTAATCTTTTGTGTGGACTGTGTCAAATGCCTTGCTAAAGTCTAGGTAGGCCATGTCCACAGCCCCTCCTGGTCTACTACTTTGGTCACCCAGTCAAAGAAATCTATTAAATTTGTCTGACATGACCTTCCGCTGTGAACCCATGCTGTCTTGGGTCCTGTGCTCCACTGGCCTCTAGGTACTCAACTATTCTTTCCTTCAGAAGTGACTCATGTAATTGTTCACTTTTTTCTGCCATTTAGTAAATTCAGTGGGTATGTTTGATTTTCTCATTGGTAGCAGTACCATTTTGAAATATTAAGATGTTGCTGTCCTTGTGATGCTTATACATTGTTACTACAATGCAGTTATATTCTGCTATAGATTTCTGTGGCTGAAGTTATCAAAACCCATGACAGGACCTGTGGTAATGCCAAATCAAGGTTATAAGGCATGAGGCTTTATACCCTAGAAATGCATTGAATTAGCATCACTGCACACTCTAAGGGTTTGCTGAGCATATAAAATGGCTGACTGTTGTTTTGGAAAATAGGCTTTGGCTATGAAAGGAGATCCAAACCATAACCGTCATCGATGTGAATTGATGCACGGTCAAATGATTGGTTTCAGCCAATTTTGAATTTTGATGGCTAATGAATGGCATGCTGTGTGGAGTTCATGCACAGTCTGATTAGGATGCACAGAGTGCTTGAGGGAGCCATCCGGTGAGTGAGCGGTGGCAGCAGGGATTTACTAACAGAACAAAAAATAAACTCACAGAATGCTTTTAGGTCAGCACCTGTCACTGTCCACTTAGATAGAAAATACTCCACTTCAGATGTAGATGGATAAAGCCTTTTGATAGAAAGTAGGCAAGCCAGGCCTTGAAGCGTAATTGTGAGCGTGAAAACATTCAGCTTTGTGGGAGGGACACTATGTGCCTTACTTGCTGCCTGGCTTGCCCACTTGTATTAAAAGGCTTTTATCCATCTACATCTGAAGTGGAGTTTTTCTATCTAAGTGGGCAGTGAAGAGGTGTCAACTTAAAACATTCTGTGAGTACTGTTTACTTTGGTTTTGGCCTGCTATTGGCATTTGTAGTCACTGCTTTTTTGTTGGCGTAAAAATGAAAGACTGCTTTATAACAGGAAAACAGGTATGAAGATTTCTTTTGGTCAGTTACTGGGTGGTATCTTGTCTAAGGAGTGAGTGTTTGTGTAGGGAGCTCTCACTCTTTCTCTCTAAGTGATGAAAAAAATGGCAGCAGTTTGAAATTGTGTGCCCAGTGCCTCAGCCAATGATGAAGCAAGTTGGGCACAAGGATATAGGCTGGGCATGAGGCAGGTTTGGGCTGGGACTTTTATTTGGTGGGCATCTACTGAAAGTTAATGTACTCCTGGGGAATGGGTACCAGCCAATCAGAAGCTCCTCTGGTGGCACATTGGATGTGTTCTATCCTTACAATCAAAGGGTCAGGGTTTGATCCTAGATGAGGGCAAATGTGAACTGTATTATTAAGGTCACTCAAAATTATAAGGAGAGTATAGGGCGTGGTTTAAGACTCTGAGCTGCAAACCTGGAGACCTGGGTTTGAATCCTATAGCTCCCACTTGCATACTGTGAGACCCTGAGCAAGTCACTTAACTTCCTTGTGCTCCCAAGTTGCACCTGCAAACAAGCTTCCACTTAGTGTGTCTCTCCTGGTTAAAAAAATGCCTCTAAATAAAAGCCCATTTTATAAATGCCCAGAAAAGATGCAACAACAGAATTGGTACCAGGGTATGCAGTGGGATGGAGTTAAATTACTGATTTATCCTGACAAGTTGTGTTTTGAGCTCTATGACCTCATGAGTGGTGGAGTAATGTGGAGCCACAAGTGAAGCCGCAGTGGACAAATCCATGTCAGTATAAATCAGTTATTTAAACCAGTCTCCACTGCATGTGTAACCCACTGTGTCTTCAGAGCCAGCCTGCCTTGCTGAAACCCTCTCTCAGTAGTGGTTGCTACCTTAGCTCATGAGGAGAGGTGACACAAAACCAGTTATATTTAACCCAGAAACTGGGTGGACCACAACATTGGGGACCTGCACAATCATGATGGGGCACCAGCAATACACAAGCGAGCACAAAGGAAGGTCCTTGCATTTAACTAGTGTCAAGTAGTAGGTTTTATTCTGTCACAAGATGGTAAACAAACAAATGTTTTGCCCCAAGGGGCTGCAGCCTAGTGCAGAAGGTACAAAGGGCACAAAGTCTGGAGTACTATACACAAAGTCCTAAATTGCCCTGATGTAGGGATAAAGCAAAAGTTTCTTTGTCCATTCGTCATCTGGGATCGGAGCCAGGACAGAGCATGTCTTCACAGAATTTGAACAGATTTGGGTTCACCAAACATATTTTCTCCTTACAGGCAGAAACACTTTAAGGACAGCCAGTGCCCTTTACTGAAAACACACTTTCTTGTCAGAAGCTGCAACACTTTTGGAACAGATCAGCTGGTTTTACTATGATAGCAGGTATGAAGCGCTTTCATTCAGAAGAAGGTGGCCGACCGTGGAGGAGGTGGGCTGTGTTGGTCACCTTCTCCTGTATAGAATTAGGTGCTGGCAGTGAGTGTGTGTGTGTGTGTGTGTGTTTGTGTGTGTGTGGGACAATGTATTAGTGCACTGCAAAGCGCTGAAAGTTGGCGGCGGCCGTGGAGGTGGATGGATCATGCCATTCGTCCATCATTGGAGCGTTTTACAAAATAAATATTTTTATCAAAAATGTAGGTGCTGGGGGATAGGATGGTAGAATGGGGTTCTAACTGAGGGTGGGAGGCTGGAATAATTTAAAGGACATGGGCTAGGGAAGAGCTTGGGGCCATTTATCTTCCTTTTTTTAGATAGTATTTCCTGAATAGGGGCAATAGTGCCACTATTCATTATTCATATCTGAATAATGAGTGGTGCATTATTTGTATTTGGGAAATAATATTTTTACTCATACATCCCTACTACATAGCTATTTGAATAAAACATGGATTTATCTACTAAAATCACACTTCCATTGGATATGTTATAATATCTTTAGCCCTTTCACGTTTTTCCCATAAAAGGTGTGACTCTGGTGTCTCCTTCACCTTCCTCCTGCCCATATGCATCTCACACATATTTTCAGTGACGCCCAGATCTGTACTTATGGCCAATGAGCTTGTACAAGGCAGTTCTTTTGAAGTCTTGAACTCTTTTGCAGCTCTTCAGAAGGTCTCACAAACTTGTTTGCAAGTTCTATTTCGGAAGATACCATACTTTAATGTAAATAATCACTGGAATACAAATAGGATATTGAGGAAAGAAAACCAGACTATGGAGGTAGTGCAGCCTAGTGGTTATAGCACAGAGCTGTGGACCTCAAGACTCTGACTTGCATCCCGCAGCTTCCATCCCTGCATGGCCATGACTGTGAATAAATCATTGACCTCCTTGTGCTGCAGTCCCTTTCAATTGTAAAGTGGGTAGAAGCAGAGCCCAGCTGAAAATGGATGTTACATCTCTGTTGGGCTACCCTGAGGAAATAAATTGAAGAAAAAGGTGGTGACATCACTGGAGTTTCAATAATCTTTAGCAAAACAATAGTCCCAGACAGGCACTGGCTAATCCCATATTTTGACAATTTCTTGCTCCATCTAAGAAATGTACACTTTACAGCAATCTGTAGCGTCTGTATGTATTAGTGCACTGCAAAGCGCTGAAAGTTGAGTAAAAATGAATTGAATAAAACACAACTTGTGAAAAAGCAGGGATACTGAATGAATATTTCTGCTCAGTATTCACAAAAGAGGAGGAAGTGCCTAATCCAATTAACAGAAGCACTCTTGATAGGGAGTTGATCCCAGTCCTTTCACAGAAGAAAGGGTTCTGCAAGAACTCCCCAAACTGAAGGTGGACAAAGCAATGGGTCCTGATGGAATTCACCCCAGAATTCTAAAGAATTAAGGAGGGACTAGTGAAACCACTGGCTACTCTTTTAATAAATCATGGGAGGATGGTGTGGTATCCGAAGACTGGAGGAAGGCAGATGTGATTCCCTTCACAAAGTGGGACCAACACAGAGGCAGGAAACTACAGACCTGTCAGTCTGACCTCTGTAGTAGGGAAAGTGATGGAGTCACTTCTGAAGGAAAGAATAGTTGAGTACCTAGAGGCCAGTGGGGCACAGGACCCAAGGCAGCATGGGTTCACAGCGGGAAGGTCATGTCAGACGAATCTAATAGATATCTTTGACTGGGTGACCAAAGTAGTAGACCAGGGAGGGCTGTGGACATGGCCTACCTAGACTTTATGAGCATTTGACACAGTCCCACACACAAGATTAATAGTCAAATTAACCAGCTGGGAGTGGGTCCCAGGGTTAGCCTGAGCAAAACATTGGCTGCACAACAGGACACAGAAGGTAATTGTAAATGGAGTCCACTCTGAAGAAAGAGGGGTTACTAGTGGGTACCGTGAGGGTTCAGTATTGGGACCAGTCCTTTTACGTTCACTTGGCGCATGCGCAAGGCGTTTGAGAGAGTAGCACACTTTGAGGTGTGCCTCTCCCTTAAATCCACTGCTCAGTTGAGCAGGCGTGCGTGATCCTGCACCAATAGAGTGCGGGGGCTATGTATGACAGCAGTGGTCTTGGCAAAGAAAACCACCGCTGTCATACAGAGCACTGTCCACGCCGCCTCGTCTCAGCCGCCCCAAATCTTTTGCTGCCACGCTAGGAGCCCACCCCAGCATGGCAAACATCTCGGGTTGTCTGCCGACGGGGTGCCCAACCCCGTCGGCTCCACGGCCCCTCCAGCCATCTTCTGCCACTCTGGGAGCCCATCCCCAGCATGGCAAATGTCCACGTCGTCAATATTAAAAAACAAACTGTAAATTAAAACCGTCCACGCAGTCTCCGCCGCCTCCCACAACCCACACCCACCCACTGCGCACCCAGCCTCCCCACACCCCATACTTACCTTCAGAGCTAGGCGTGATGATCTTCGTGGACAGGAAACATGTCTGCACTCTTCAAAGCCGACCGCGAACTGAGGAAATGCCGATAAGCTGTATAATGGGCTAGATAGGGGTTTTCAACTTTATGCATATCTCAGGCATTCTTTGAATTTTGCTCAATTTTCAACATGGGGTTTTGGCCCCTTCTCATGAATGATGTCACTGTCATGGCGTTATTGGGGACCCAAAGGTGATTTCGCAGTCACTGTGCAGTCACTGCGCAAAATCAGCCTTCAGGCCCAAATAATGCCATGACAGTGAAATCATTCATGAGAAGGGGTCCCAAAAACCCCATGTTGAAAATTGGTACAATATTCAAAAATGACTGTTTCACGTAGCGTGTACGCAGTTCTCACGCAGGCCGTAGTTCGTGAGTTTTCAATATTTTCACTCCAGATTTTCAACATTGCCTATCTTACTACACCTCCTTATGAGCAGTACAGCTGTCATTTTTCACATCCTGCCCAAACGCGTGTTCTCCTAAGTAGCGCACAATGGCGCAGTCGGTGTGCTTAAATCAATGTATGGGACACATTAAGAAAATCATGGTGACACTGTTCATTAGCAGAGGTCTTAAAATGGCTATGTTGAAAATTTGGTGAAAAAATTCTAAAATGACTTTACTGTGCGCGCTATGCGGTTCCTTACGACGCGTAGCGCTTGCTAATTTCAATATTTGCACTCCAGATTTTCAACATTGCCATTTTACCACACTCCTCATGAGCAGTACAGCTGTCATTTTCACATCCTGCCCAAAACATGTTTCTGCCTATGTAGCACACAATGGCGCAGTTGGTGTGTGAACTCAATGTATGGGACACATTAAGAAAATCACAGTGACACTGTTCATGAGCAGAGATCTTAAAATGGCTGTGTTGAAAATTTGGTGTAAAATTCCTAAAATGACTGTTTTACGAGTCTGGTTGTGCAGCTCCTACGCACTCTTGTAAGTTTGCGAATTTTCAATATTTTCACTCCAGATTTTCAACATTGCCATTTTCCCACACCTCCTCATGAGCAGTACAGCTGTCATTTTCACATCCTGCCCAAGCATGTTTTTTCATATAGCGCACAGTGGCGCAGTTGGTGTCTAGAACTCAATGTATGGGACACATTAAGAAAATCACAGTGACACTGTTCATGAGCAGAGGTTTTAAAATGGCAATGTTGAAATTTGGTGAAAAAATTCCTAAAATGACTGTTTCACAGTGCGTTGTGCAGTTCCTCATGCGGCTAAATGCGTGTGCGATTTTCAATATTTTCCTCCAGATTTTCAACACTGCCATTTTCCCACACCTCCTCATGAGCAGTACAGCTGTCATTTTTCACATCCTGCCCAAAGCGTGTTCCTCATGTAGCACACAATGGCCGAGTCGGTGTGCGAACTCAATGTATGGGACACATTAAGAAAATCACAGTGACACTGTTCATTGAGAGGTCTTAAAATGGCTGTGTTGAAAATTTGGTGAAAAATTCCTAAAATGACTGTTTTATGAGCGTTCATTGCGCGCAGCTCCTACGCACTCTGTAAGTTTGAGAATTTTCAATATTTGCACTCCAGATTTTCAACATTGCCATTTTCCCACACCTCCTCATGAGCAGTACAGCTGTCATTTTCACATCCTGCCCAAAGCGTAGTATTCCGCCTGATGTGCGCACAATGGCGCAGTCATGCGCGAACTCAATGTATGGGACACAATAAAGAAAATCACAGTGACACTGTTCATTAGCAGAGGTTTTAAATGGCAATGTTGAAATTTGGTGAAAAATTCCTAAAATGACTGTTTTACGAGTGTGTGCTAGCAGTTCCCACGCATGCTTGTAGGTTTGCAATTTTCAATATTTCCACTCCAGATTTTCAACATTGGCATTTTACCACACTTCCTCATGAGCAGTACAGCTGTCATTTTCACATCCTGCCCAAAGCGTGTTTCCGCCCATACATAGCGCACAATGGCGCGGTCGGTTGCTAAATCTATGTATGGGACACATTAAGAAAATCACAGTGACACTGATCATGAGCAGAGTCTTAAAATGGCTGTGTTGAAAATTTGGTGAAAAAATTCTAAAAATGACTGTTTTCTGGTATGCGTTAACGCAATTCCTCCGCACACCATTAAGTTTCGCAATTTTCAATATTTTCACTCCAGATTTTCAACATTGCCATTTTACCACACCTCCTCATGAGCAGTACAGCTGTCATTTTTCACATCCTGCCCAAGCGTGTTTCACCATGTAGCATAATGGCGCAGTCGGTAAAGCGTAAATCTATGTATGGGACAAATTAAAAATCACAGTGACACGGATCATGAGCAGAGGTCTTAAAATGGCTGTGTTGAAAATTTGGTGAAAAATTCCTAAAATGACTGTTTTACGAGTGTGCGTTGCGCAGTTCCTCATGCGCTCGTAAGTTCTAATTTTAAATATTTCCACTCCAGATTTTCAACATTGCCATTTTACCACACCTCCTCATGAGCAGTGCAGCTGTCATTTTCACATCTTGCCCAAAGCGTGTTTCTGCCATGTAGCGCACAATGGCACAGAAGCTGTCGCGAACTCAGTGTATGGGACACATTAAGAAAATCACAGTGTCACTGTTCATGAGTAGAGATCTTAAAATGGCTATGTTGAAAATTTGGACAAATTCCTACAAATAGCTGTTTCTGACGTCGCTATGCAGTTCCCACCACCGTAAGTCTGCGAATTTTCAATTTTTCCACTCCAGATTTTCAACATTGCCATTTTACCACACTTCCTTATGAGCAGTATAGCTGTCATTTTCACATCCTGCCCAAAACGTATTTCGCCTATGTAGCGCACAATGAGGGTAACAAAAGGTCATGCTGAAAATTTATTGTGCAAATACCAGCAATCGCACAGGGCATTAGGTAAAGCACCATCGTGCCAAACACCACTGCAAATACCTGCAAGCAATGTTCGCATTGACAAATGCTTGTTAATGTCTTCATCAGTGAAATTGCAGAGGGACTGGAAGGAAAAGTATGCCTTTTGCAGATGACACAAAGGTCTGCAACAGGGTTGATACACAAGGAGGCATGGAAAGGATGAGAAGGACGTGGCAAGGTTGGAGGAATAGTCAGAAGTATGGCAGCTAGGATTCAATGCAAAGAAGTGCAAAATAATGCACCTGGGAAACAAGAACCCAGGGCAAGAATACACAATGGGGGAGGTAGTAACAACAACAAAAAGGGACCTGGGGGTAATCATATCAGATGACCTTAAGGTTAGCAAGCAATGTGAGAAGGCAGTAGGGAGGGTGGGGGTATACTGGGATGCATAGGGAGAGGCATCAGCAGCAGAAAACAGGAAGTTGTTATCCCTCTGTACAGACAGTTGGTGAGACCCCATCTGGAGTACTGAGTCCAGTTCTGGAGACCCCATCTCGCCAAGGACATAGACAGGATAGAGGTAGTCCAGAGGAGGCAACTAAAATGGTGCAGGGTCTGCAAGAGAAGCCGTATGAGGAGAGACTAAAGGAGCTTAATATGTATACCCTTGAAGAAAGAAGGGAGAGGGGGACATGATAGAAACTTCTAAGTACCTCAGTGGAATCAACAAAGTCCAAGAGGGTAGCATCTTTCAGAAAAAGAGACGTAAAGAACAAAGGGACACAATTTAAAGATAGAAGAGGCGGTTCAGGGGCAATGTGAGGAAGTATTATTTCTAGAGAGGTAGTGGATGCATGGAACAGCCTTCCTGAGGAGGTTGAGGGTCCTAAAACTGTGGGAGAATTCAAGAATGCATGGGACAGACATAAGGCAATTCTTGTGGCGGTAGGAACAAATAAGCTATTGGTTAACTAGGATCTGTGGCCTATCCTGTAGGGAAATGGGCAGACTAGATGGGCCAAGCGGTCCTTATCTGCCGTCAAAGTCTATGTTTCTATGTATACAACTTCAGTGTGAAGAAATTGAGTAAATCTTATTATTTTGAAATACTTATTTTCACTTATAAAGTGGGTGACAAAAATAGAGAGCAATGATTGGTCACGATCCATCGCATGACCAGTCAGCGATATAGCTCATGGCACAGTTACACATTTTACTTTCTTTTACATATTTTATTTGGTCGAAATCCATTTTATAAGTGCAATAACACACCCCAGGGTTTGCATTAAGCTATAATCCTTGAATGCCCAGGGTGCTGTAGGGCATTGGCCAGTGGCCTCATACTTCACTATACACCGGGTGTGCAGTGCTAGCTTAATGCACACCTGCTGTATGTTATTGCTTACTTAGAACACTTGTTATTATACTTAGAACCTAAAGAAACATAGAATCTGATGTCAAAAGAGACTGGCGCCATCAAGTCTGCCCATTGTTATGACTACTTTATGTTATTTCAATGAACATGTTATTTCTATCTAGAATCTGGAACTAGAAAGCAGAGAACAATGAGTCAGATAGAGAATTTACAATGGAAAGATAGGCAGTTTTAAAAGGGACAGGAAATCTGTGCTAACTGGCAGCAGTTACTGTAGTAATGTTCCTAGTAACAGAAATGAAATTCATATCTCCAAATAATCCATATTTAACTGTACCTGAATAAACACTAATCTGAATACTGTTTTCAGGTGTTTTCCTTTTATGGACAAGATTCTGCATCGTTCTCTTCATGATACCAGTAATCTGGAGTTTTACTATGTCATGGTTTGTATAAAGAATGCAAAGCATGAGCTTTTGATGTATGCTCTGAGTACTGTACACAAACCATGACCATAGCTAAAACTCCAAAGCCAGGATTCACAAAGAAAGGCAAAGTGTCACGCAAAGTTTGCACCGCACCGCTATGTTGCACTGGTGGGCAATGGGCATATTCACAAACAGATAGCTTGATGCGCTATCTGACTATGAATAGGAGCAGGCAGGGCAGCACTAACCCAGGAAAACCACCAGGAACCCCAGTAGTGCTGCCCCCACAGCCAGCCAGCCAGCCAGGAGAATGGGCGGCAACAATAGCACACATATGCTCTGACTATTCACGAAAATGGCCATGCAGATGAGCCTATTGGGCATCCAAGGTGCAACAGGCCATTACCATGCCCATTATGGGCCCCATTTGCCTGACCCTTGTCTGGCCTAGTGGCCGCCCACCAGCCCATACCCCATGCAACCCGCAGTTCCATGGTGTAGTGCCCCCCAATCACCTTCCCCAATGTAGGTAATGTACCCCAGTAGTCCAGGGTCCCTCCCCTCCCCAGTCGCTGACCTCATATGAAAAATAAATGTTTCCATAGTGTAGTGATCCCTCCCTGCTCTCAGGGTCACTCCCTGAAGAAATAAATGCATTCCCTGGTAGTCAGGGTTCCTCCCCTCCTGATTGCCAACCTCATAATAAAAACCCTTTCCATAGTGTGGTTGTCCCTCCCCCTCCTGATCACTAACCCATGACAGATATCCCCCTTTCCATGGTGTGGTGGTGCCCTCCCCCACCTCGATCGCCGACTCATCCCAGAACCGTGTCCATAGTGCAGTGGTCCTCCTGCCTCCCTGGTCACCGATCACCATGCCTGAACCCAAAAACCCCTATTCCCTGGTAGTCTAGGGTCCATCCCCCACCCCATCCAGTGTGACCCAGCACCCCACCCCATCCCAGTCCCTGACTGGTGACCAGCACACCTACCTCTCACCACCATGGCTGGCCACTGGCTGACCCTCATGGAGTGTGTACAGTCTACAGTAGGCTCAGTGGCTGTGACTCACCAATCATAGTCACTGAGCCCCTACTCTAGACTGTGGTACTCCCATGAGGGCACAGTCAGAGGCCAGCCATGGTGGTGGTGAGAGGTGGGCTAGGCTGGTCGACAATCATGGATTGGGATGGGGGAGGCAGGGTGCTGGATCACACTGGAAGGGTGGGGTGGGAGGACGCTATACTATCAGAAAATAGGGTTTCAGGTTCGAGCATGGCACCAGTGACCGGGGGCAGGGTGGGACCACTACACTCACGGACACTGTTTTGGGATGAGTCAGTGATCGGGTGGGGAGGGCACCACTACACCATGGAAAGGGGATATTTATCATGTGGTCAGCAATCTGGAGGGGAGGGACCGCTACACTACAGAAAGAGGTTTTTATTATGAGGTCACCGATTGGGGAGGGGACCTAGACTACCAGGGAATAATACTGTGTTTTGGAATGGTGATCAGAGACCGTGCAAGGGGAGGGACCACTACGTTATGGAAACATTATTATTCCTATGAGATGGCGATCAGGGAGGAGGGAGGGGGACCCTGGACTACCAGGGAATGCATTTATTTCTTTGGGAGGGATCGGTGACCAGGGAGGGAGGTTGGGGTGCAGTACCTCCACCAACCACTAGGGTTGCTGAATTACTGCCATTTTTTTTGGTAATTTCTCAGTGCAAGGGCCTTGCAAATGGCCATAGGGTGGAGCACAAACTTTAAGGACTGTACTATGGGATATGCAGGTCCCTCCCTTCATTTGCGTTACGGACCCCTCAAATCTTTGCCTGGGAGCAAACACAGTTTGCAAGGCAAACTGGGCTTTGTGGATACCAACTCCAGGCAAACTCAGTTTGCCCAGGGCAATCTGGGTTTGCACCTGGGCAACATTTTATGAATCTGGCCCCAGATCACTAGTTTCATGAAGAGAACTGTAACGGAATGCTGCCCATAAAACAAAACAATGCAAAATACAGTTTTTCACATCATTTTTATCCATGTACAGTTAAATATGGATCATTTAGGAATTAACGTTGTTTCTAAAATAGGTACATTATAAACAGCTGTCAATTAGAAATCAATTCCTGTCCTCTTTAAGCTAAAACAATGTAAAACATTAATAAAACATTAAAGTAGTGCATTTCACCACTAGTGAGTTATGAATCTTATCACTCACAGGTGGCGACAAACGTGTTATTCCACTGCAACTCATTAAATATTTCCCATATACTATGCAATATTTGTCATAGTTCTGCCAATCACTAATGTCAATAATGAGAAAAGCATTGAAGGGTTCCCATACTTTCTGACAATCCTGAAAATAAACTATTACAGGCTTCATATGAGAACAATGAAGTCTAAACTTGCTGTCAAGCAGCACTCTTCTATTCTCTTTTCAACATACGATTTGCAACCCTATTTGCATAAATTTGATATGAATGCTATAGTCTGTATGTTCCTAAAGCAAATCATTATGTCTCATTTCACAGCACAGTAAAGCAAATTGTTTATGCAGTGTAAGGTCTATTCAAATTTCACACTTTAATTAGTTGTTTAAATATTAAATGCCCTTTATTTCACCTCTGCTAATGTAAATTATTAGCACAGAAGGATACAAAGTACTGGTTCTATGCTGTTCTATAAGATACTGGCTTTCCGTCGAAATAGTAATTGCAAGGAATAAAATGCAACATTCTAGACCTCTGTTACCATACTTTATTTTCCTGTTGGAAGTCAAAGGGGTCCAGTGGTTAGAGCAATGAAATGTAAAACAGAAGAGCACAGATATGATCCCCACCATATTTTTTATTACATTTTGGACAATTTATATACTTATGATGGCCTAGCTGAGATGCGACATCTCATTTCTAGTTCTACACATTTACACAGCTGGGTGGACTC
This sequence comes from Neoceratodus forsteri, assembly GCA_016271365.2. Classification (NCBI taxonomy): domain Eukaryota; kingdom Metazoa; phylum Chordata; order Ceratodontiformes; family Ceratodontidae; genus Neoceratodus; species Neoceratodus forsteri. The sequence goes on from CM057450.1 coordinate 1,420,664,166, forward strand.
CTGCACTGGGAGGATAAGTGACTTGCCCATGGTCAAACCTACGAGTATTTGGTCCTTGTGGGATTTGAACCTGTGATCTCTTTGTTCCCAAGTCAGTGCTTCAAACCACTACGTAACCCTACCTCTGTAAGCACTGACTCATTGTGTGATGTTGAGTATCCCAGGCGATGTCCCCATGTTTCAACAAACCAGGGCCATTTAAGGAAATGGAAATGGTGTACAGCTAAGAAAAATTACTGTTTTGCCAGAGTCCAGTGTTGCCACTTTGAGGAAGCAGTGGTGGCCTTCAAAATGTGTGCAGGAAAGCAAGCAACATCACAGAAGGTGAAGAAATGCAAAAGCTTTTCTAATAACTGTGGTCCATTAAAGAAATGTGTGGGTCTAGATTTCCAAAGAGCCTGCAAGCGACCTCCCCAAAAAGTGTTACAAGCTCTAGCTCACTGTCCTATGAGGTAAGGATCTGGTTAATGAGAGTTGCTGAGAGCAAGGGTGGCCATTAGCCAGTTTGCCTGAGTGAAAGTCTTACAGCGGTGCTGCCTACTGTACACCACCTGAACTAATGCCAAGACATGCAGTATGTGTGAAATGAATGTAACCCAAAGTAGATAACAAGGTGGAGCCCTGGTAAATTTAGAATGCAGCTCTGACTGAAGGTATAACCTCACCCACTGGTGAATAGTAAGGAATAACCAGAGTCATTGGCTCCATGTGTGAAAAAAGGTCACAACCTTAATTTAAGTGACCCTGAGGTTCTGACTTATATCTGGGGTCAGGATCTAACCTGTCTTAACAGTGCCAACAAGTAGAGCATTTAGGGACTGCATTCCTGAGTATGCAACTATAAATATATTAGCAAGCATGACATCAGTATGTCACATAGAGTGATTGATTCCGATGCTCATGGGACAGGAACTGAGTAAAGATCACTTAGAGGTGAGAAGAAGTTGTCTATACAGGGAGGCCTCTGGCTAGCAGTTACCATCATACTCCTTGAAACAGAGGCCTACTCCTAAGGGCCATGCCCTGCCACTTGAGTTCTGGCCTGGCACCAAACAATGCTTATCACTGATTGTAAATGTAATTAATGTCTTGCCTGTACACTTTGTAAATTGTTTATGTCTTTGTATGTACTTTATTGTATTGTTTTATTAACTGGTTGCATGTGAAAACTGGCATTCATGTTAACATGCCTACCAGTTATAAAATAACAAATTAAATGAAATCATATGGTGCCATCCCCAGCTGAAAGGTGGTGATCAACAGCATAAGCTAAGGGGCTCTCAGTAGGGCCTGTCACCTAGTTTGGGAGTGGGAGGCCCAGAGAGAGAGAGGCAGAGGCTTACACTTTAATAAACTTTGTAATATGCAACAGATGATTTATCATGTGCATTACAGGATATTGGGATGCTGTAGTGTGGTTGATGGTTTATCCTTCAGTCATCTGGTGCTTGAACAAAACTATTAATTGAGCATAGCCACAACTCAACTGTTAAAAATTTACATCAAGTATGGCACAGATTAAAATTACAATTATACAATGAGGCAAATTGCATAACATGCAACAAAGATACAGTAGTTATAGAAATAGCAATGTATACACCTTACATAAAGCATAATTATACAATGATATGCAAACACAGGCATTTAATGTGTTTAGATTTTTGTTTTACTCCTGAAAAGCAGGTAAGAGGAGACATTATGCAATCCCAGAGGAAGAGAATTCCAATAAATGGGAGACAGGGGAGAAAGCCTGAGCCCCATAGTAAGTAGTAGAGCACTTAACAATCACTTTCACTGGGATATGAGAGAGAAGGTACTCAGGGGTCATTGAAGTAGATCAGCCAGCTGGCCAAGTGGTGCTGAAGGCTGAGGTGCTGGATGTCACACTTTATACCATGCCAGCGACCCAGACTTGTTGTTGGGGGGTCAGCCAGGGCAGGAGGGGATGGAGCATCCAAAGGACTGCTCTCTCTCTCTCTCTCTCTCTCCCCATGAAGGAGAGTTACAGTGCCCGGTGTTTGCCTGTCTCCTAGTGTCAACTAGGGCAAGGCAGCCATGGACTGACCAAATAAGGGCGGAGTGGCGCTGCTGACATCCCTGCACAGTAGCATGCTTGGGGGTCTCTTGGTGGCATTGCACACACACCTTTGTGGCATAGAAGAATGGAAAGATGGACTTCTGGGCATCCATTGACATCCAGCCACCCAGTAGTCCACACCCAATGAATACCCAGGCCATACTTCTTCATGTGTAGCTAAGTCCCTGCAAAAATTGGGGTGATGGGGCTGAGGTGACTGGCATCTGATGGGCTGCTTGGGGCTGGGGAGGAACAGCACTAACTGCAAAAATAAAAAGAAGTAGATCGCCAAAGAAGCAGGTACTTGTGATCTTAGTCATTTGTCGAAAGCAGCCAAGGATGAAAGAGTACTTAGCAGCAAGGAAAGCCAACCTACCCAGCGCATAAAAGACAGTGGTGAGTGAGATGATTTGTTGCATGGGCACAGTGACAGATGTTATTATAGGTGACATTACACTTAGCAGAATTACTTTTAGAAGTTTTGAAAACTATAGCACACCATAGTTCCAGCTAGGCAGTGGAACTCCTAGTGCAATTGTGAAGTGAATTCATTAGGCCCAACCTATAGTCATCACGCTTCCAAAGAATAGAAATATGGTGTGAAAAAATCTAATGTGGGGTCAAAACAATCCCAATTTCTTAACAAGACTAACTGTATTGAATTAGGATCCGTCAGTGCAGAAGACAGTTAATGGATTGAGTTTACTAGAGGTTTCGACTAGAGCTAAACAATATGGATTGTGCCTTTTAGTGCTCAAATCCAATTTATTATCAAAGAACCATCTCTGGACCTAGAGGATATCAGAGTTTAGTGACTATTCAAATCAGCCAAGCAGTGAATTATAATACCAGGTCATCAACACGACAAAGTAGGAACATCCAAGATCGAGCACTGTGGGACACCACCATTAAAGAGTCAAGTTGGAAAGAGCATGATCAATGTTTACCATTTGCTTCCTATTGCACATGTAGCTTTTAGACCAGAAGATGGTTGTAGAAAAGAAACCTAAGGCATGAAGTTTGAAGCATAAATGTGAGTGATCTACAGGGTCAAAGGCCTTGGTCAAATCCACAAACACAGCACCCATCAGCCAACCCTTGTCTATCGCATCACTGATATCATTAGTTTAGCAAATGCCTTCGATGTACCATGTCCCTTCCTGAAGCTATGCTGGGCAGAGGGACAGAAAGCTGTTCTTGTGAATGTAGTCAGGTGACTTGAACAGAGACCAGTTTTTCAAGGATTTTAAGTACAAAAGAATAACAATATGGTGACAGCTGTTAATAATCATAAGACTATCCCTTTTATAAATGGGAACAACTCTAGCTGCTTTCCAGACATCAGGGACTGAGCCTCAGGTAAGGGCTAAGTTGAAGATCTGAGTTATGGGAGATGCTAAAAAGGCAGCAACCAGTTAAAGGAGCTTGGCTCTAAACTATCTGAGCTTGCACTGCTATTAGAGACTATCTCTGATAATAGCTTTAAGACCTCAATATGACTCATAACCCTCATATAGAACTGAGAAAGATCAAGGCTAGCATGAGCGGATAGTACAAGAATAAAGCAAGCACATCTGGTAAACTGGAAGAGAAACAAGTATAGGTAGACAAATCAGAAAAGTGGCCATTCAGAGCAATAACAGTAGCTACCAGATTGGCACAGCGCACTTCATTTAGGATCATGTCTTTCACAGACTGATTGCTATTTAACTCAAAAGACTCTTGATATGACTCCAATCTATGGGGCTCACCAGCAGATGCAGTAAGAATATAGAAACATAGACGTTGATGGCAAAAAGGACCGCAAGGCCCATCCAGTCTGACCATTTATTTTTCTGCCTTATGAATGTGCCATCGGCCTTTGCTCTGTCAATGGTCTATCTATTCATACTCATCTGTATTGCTCCCTTATGCATATCCCATGCCTGTTGGAAGCCCTGCACTGTATTCATATCCACCACTTCCTGAGGTAGGCCATTCCATGCATTCACCACCCTTTCTGTGAAAAAGAACTTCCTCACATTACCCTTAATCAGCCTCTCTCTGATCTCATGCTGTGTCCTCTTGTCCTGCTATTTTCTTATATTGAAACTTGTTAGACTCTTTCACCTTGTTAATGCCCTTAGGTGTTTGAATGTTTCGATCATATAGCCTCTCTCCCTCCTTTGCTCTGGGGTATACATATTGAGCTCCGTTAATCTGTCCTCATATGTTTTCTGATGCAGTCCCCTGCACCATTTTGGTTGCTCTTCTCTGGACTGCTTCAATTTGGTTAATGTCCTTGTGAAGGTGTGGCCTGCAGTACTGCACGCAGTACTTAGATGGGGCCTAACTAGTGTCTTGTAAAGAGGGATTATTACCTCCCTCTCCGACTTGTGATATTTATTTATTTAGGTTTTGTTGACCAGGTAAGTACACTAGACAAAACAATTGCCTATTTTCGTGCGACCTGGGAGAGTACAGGAATTACAGATTTAAGTACATAGGGCAACATGATACAGATTGAGACAGATTACAGGTCGGGTAAGGCATATCTTACACAGTATATAGACAACAGAATAACACATGTAGAAACTAAGAGCAGTACAATAAGTACAAATTGAAATGCAGCAGATACAACACTATATATAACTTAAGGCCCCAGGAAGTGGAGCCACGGTTAGAAGCAACACTCCGAAGCATGGATTAGGTACATTATGTACCCAGCAAGCAACCCACACTTGTCCAGAACACATCCAAGAGAAAGGAGGCGTGAAGGACCAGGAGAGATCACGGGGTTTGGGACAACCACATGCCGAGGAGAGTTTGAGATGGTTCCATAGGGAGGATCAAGGCACACATGTGAGGGGAGGAGCTAACCTGGGCAGGAAATGAGTTCCACAGTCTGGGAGCACATGCAGCAAAATCTCTATCCCTATTTGAGTCCGGGTAGCAGGGATCTTAAGAATGGTGGGACCCAGAGACCTGAGGGAATATGATGAGGAGGCAGCCAGGAAAAGGAATTTCGCCAGCCCAGAAGGGGTGCAGTACCAAGGACCTTGCCTGTGAAACACCCCAGGACAAAGTCTAGGTGATTTGATGGGGAGAGCCAATTCAGCTTGCTATATAGGTCACAATGATGGGTGAGACGATGGGCAGCCAGAACAAAATGGCAGACATTATTGTAGGCAGTAGACCACTTAGAAAGGTGAGCTTTGGAGGTGCGAGCAAACTAAAAGAGCCTGCAGCAAAGTGAAGGGAGGAACACACCTCTGGCAAGAGCAAGATGGGCAGCAGGGGTAAGATTGCTCTTAGCTCTGTAGGCACAGACTCCAGTTTGCAGTTGACAGTCTTACATACATTCTGAATATGGTGGCCAAGGTCAAGCTGTGGGTCAAGTGTGGCTCCTAAGGTATTTAAAGTTGTCAGTAAGAAGGATCGACACGGCCGGTACCAGTGACGATAAAGGGGCAGGAGAGGCCTTAGTCTTGGCCAGTGACCCAAAGAGTATGGCCTGGGTTTTCTTAAGATTAAGAATCAATTTATGGGATGAAATCCAGGACTGAATGTTCCTTACTAATACACCCGACATCCCCTAGCCTTACCTACTGCTTTAGTGGTCTGCTTGGATGATTTCAGGTCAATATGATGATGATGCCCAAGTCTCTTTCTTCCCTTGTGATTGCCACAAATCCTTCCAGCCTATAGGTGGCTTCAGGGTTTCTCTTGACTATGTGCATGATCTTGCACTTCTTTGCGTTAAACCCCAGTTGCCACTCTTCCAACCATTTTGCTAGTTTATCCAGAGCTCTTCTCATTCTGCCCACCCCATCTGGATCATCTACTCTGTTGCAGATTTTGGTGTCACCTGCAAACAGACAAACTTATCATCCAGTCCATCTGCAATATCACTGATGAAGATATTAAAGAGGACTGGCCCCAGAACTGATCCCTGAGGTACCCCACTTGTGACTTGCATCTCTGCTGACTGTATACCATTTACCACAACTCTCTGTTTTCTGCCCATCAACCAGTTTGCCACCCAGATGACCAACTTCTGACCCACGAGCCTACCCAGCTTATTAATCAATCTTCTATGTGGAACAGTATTGAAAGCTTTGCTGAAGTCAAGGTAGGCGACATCAATTGCTCCCCTTGGTCCACCACTCTGGTTATCCAGTCAAAGAAATCTATGAGATTAGTTTGACAGGACCTTCCTTTGTAAACCCATGCTGTCTTGGATCCTGTGCTCCTATGGATTCCAGGTGTTGCACTATCCTTTCCTTAAGGGTGCCTCCATAATCTTGTCCACTACTGAGGTAAGACTGACTGGTCTGTAGTTCCCTGCATGCTCCCGCTACCACTCTTGTGGAGTGGGATCACATGAGCCCTTCTCCAGTCTTCTGGGACCTCTCCTGTGCTCAGAGACTCACTAAGCAGTTATGATAATGGCTCTGCTAGTTCCATCCTTAGCTCCTTTAGTACCCTGGGATGTATGCCATCAGGTCCCATTGCCTTGTCCACCCCTGAGCTTATGAGCTCTTGTAGGGCCCTTTCTTTTTGTGACAGGACTAGTGCACCCTCCCTCCCCCTGTGTCCATGGTGCTGAGCTGTGGGCCTCTTACCTTCTCTTCAGTAAATACTAAGCAGAAGTATCTATTTAGGATGGATGCTTTTACATGGTCCTCCTCCTCACAAGCCCCTTATCCCCTTTGATCTTAGCAATACCCCTCTGGACTTTCTCCTTTCATAATGTATCTATAGAAAGTCTTGTCACCTTCTTTTACTGTTTGTGCTAGTGTTTCCTCAGTTTGGGCCTTTGCCTGCCTTACTGCCTTCCCTGAGGAAGTTTGGTATGCCTCCTATCTTCATCCTGTTGCGTTCCTTATATTTCCTAAAGGTCAGTCTTTTGGCTGTGACCTTTTCTGCTACTATTTTTGACAACCAAAGTGGTTTCCTTTTTCTTTTGCACTTCCTTTTCTCTCTAACACAGTGGGATGTTGCTTCAAGTGTTGCATCCTTAATGCTTCCCACTTTGCCTGTACCCCTCACATGTATTTCTTCTTGCCAGGACTAAGCTTAACTCTGTTGGCCATCTTATCAAAGTTAGCTCATCTGAAGTCTCATATTTTTGCCTTGGAATGGTGTGATTTAGTTCTAGTGGCCAAATTGAACCATACCATGTGATGGTCACTGGCCCCAGGTGACCCTCTATTTGGAGATCTGAGATCCTTTCCGTGTTAGTCAGTACTAGATCTAGGATAGCCCTGTCTCTTGTGGGTTGTTGTACCAGTTGTTTGAGGCCCTCCCCTGCAGGAATCCACCATGTGTTTAGTTCTGGCAGATGTTCCTGCTGGTATTGACTAATCTGTATCTGGCATGTTGAAGTTTCCATTATTAGAACCTCCCTTTAGCTGTCATGTTTTGTTTATCTTCTAACAGTAATGTGTCTCTGTCCTCCCCTGGTCTGGAGGCCTGTACACAACCCCAGTTCGTATGGCTGTCCCATTTCCTGTTTCCAGGGTGACCCACAGTTCTTCTGGCTCCTTATGTGTATTCTGAATTTCTGTAGCTTTGATATTTTCATTGACATAAAGGCCATTCCACCCCTCCTTTTTACTCGGTCTCTTCTGAACAGTACATAGCCAGGTACTGAGTCTCCCAAGTGTGGTTACTGGTAAACCATGTCTTGCTAATGGCTACTTGTCCAGTTTTAGCCTCTGCCATTATTGTCTGCAGGTCTGGGATCTTGTTTCCCCAGACTGTGAGTATTAGGGTACATGATTTTCCGTTGGCCCAGATTTGTTGTGTTAGTTGTTGGGTAAGGTCTAAGCGTTTCCCCTGTGTGTTGTATGAGGGCGGACCTTTTTCCTTACCTGGTGATGCAAATGAACTACAAACATGCTGAACTCCTATTTGACACTAGCTGAGGGGAGGATGTTCTTCCCATTTAACGTATGGGGTGCTGCACCCTCTCCCCATTGCTAGTTTAAATATTCTGCAAAGACATCAAACTTCTGCCCCAATGCACTGACTCCTCCTTAGTCAGATGCAGTCCATCAAATTTAAAGAACTTTTGCTCCCAAACCTGTTGTCAGTTCCTACAAATCTGTGTTCTTTTTCCTGGCACCAGCCCTTGAGCCACATGTTTAGCTCCCCTCTCCCCCCTCTCAGCCTTCCGTCCATCTGCCCCTCTCCCAGACTGGCAGGATCTCAGAAGGAGATGCCAGATGAAATGGATGATAGTTTGTCACCCAGCCTGGTCAGGTGTTCCTTGGTCTCCACAACTGACCGGCTTGGCAGATCATTAGTCTCTATGTGTACCAGGATGTCAATGTTTTCTCCTGCTTCCTGAACAATTTTAGCAATGGTCAGTGTCTCTCCATGCTGATGTACCAGGAGACATCTGACCATTACCCCTGGCTGGAGATAGGTATCAACATCCTTACAATAAGCACTCTTCCTTGCCTCAAAGGATGTATTACAGATGTTCCTCAATTTCCTATATTCATCCCAGTCAGAGATAATAGAGGAGGCCTTGAACATAGACCAGAATTTATCCCTAGTTTTCATAGGGATAACAATTATTTAGCTGTCTGTCTGTCTGTCTGTCTATCTATCTATCTATCTATCTATCTATCTATCTATCTATCTATCTAGTGAATGCCCCCCTTATTCTCTTAATAGCAGTAGGGGCATATCTTTTAGAATTTCAGAGAACTTAATTATGAAGAATGAAAACTCAGGGAAACAGCCTCAATACTGGATAGTTGAGACCAGTTGATCGAGGAAAGATCAGCTATAAGGTTTTCTGAATTTACTGTTGAAAATACATTAGCTGAATTACCTTGAAGTGACTTAGGGGAGCAAGCCCTCCAAACACAAAAAGTGGGAGAATGTTTACTAATAGAATCAGGAACAACACCAGCATAGCGGATTCTATCCTTCCTGTGAGATAAGATCCAATCAATTCACTTCTGTCATAATTATCAGTTTATTTTTCTTAACATAGAAACAAAGAAATTGTCAGCAGATAAGGACTGCTAGGACCATCCAATCTGCCTGAAAGCCCTACACTAGTTTGTGGCCTCTGACCCTACCTGGTCAATGACTTTTCACCCATTTCAACATGCAAGCCAGCATAGTCAATGAAATAGGACAGAGCAGAGAGTCACTAGTGGGAGGGTTATATACGCAAACAAAAGAACGTTTTTGCTACCCAACAGGATTACAGACTGAATTAATTCACAAAGAGATTTTAAAAGGAGTCATGGACTAGGCTAGATAGGTTAAGATGGGTTTTACAGTAAATTAATAATCCCAACCTTTCTTAGATTCATGGTCATGAACTAGGGTAGATAAATTAAGATGGCTCTTATAGTAAATTAATAATCCCCAGTTTTTTAGGGAGGGTGATCTAATCTAATGAAAGTAAAATTAGGAAGACAACAGGATGAGTCAGGGATATGGGACCTCAGCCAGGCTTCACTAATCCCAAGAATGTCTGGATTGTAGTTGGCAACCCAGGCCTGCAGTTTCAGTTTATTAGTCAAAGGGCTGTGAATATTAGGATGAGCAATTTTAAGCCTTTTCTGATATGCCATTAAACCGTAAAAGAGTAAAGGGGAGGAAAAGGAGAACTGGGATTAGGCCCATATCACTAGAAAGAGTAAGGCATAATATAAAATGCCATAGGTAAGACAGTTTTACAGTCAGAGAGTAACAGGTGGAATCTACCAAGGGCACCTTGTAACATACAATGTCATAGAAACAATAGCAATGCCCCAGGGCTGCACTGCTGTATAGTATCATGTGCACTGTTTCCTTTAATGTTTGTACCTTTGTTCATGATTGTGCTATTTATTGTCTTGCATCATTGTACCTTGTGACTTGCTCATTGCTACTTTGTAACCCTTTGTTCTCCCTTCCCCGGGTCACACCTGCAGATGAGCCTTGGCTCAGTGTGCCTTTCCTGGTTACCAATTTTCAAATAAATAAATAAATAACTAAATTCATAATAAGCTTAGGAGTTCACTAACCAGACATAATGTTTTGTTTGTTTGAAATTTTGATAACTGGCTGGGCCCACTGAGACAGCATGTCCCCTTTTCAGGGGCAACCTGGAGTTAGTTACATCAATGTAAAGGCAGTAGGAGATACTGCACATTACGCTCATAGTGTGCACATTCAGAGGGAAGAATTGCACGAGTCCTTCATGGAAGAAGAAAAACACAATGTCGCTGGTTAATTACACAACTTGGATTGGACAGGTGCAACTAGTGGGAGCACTTGAAACTGTCCTGGATGTGGGTGTCTCTAAGCCACCCTAACCAGGTCTCCAAATTGGTCCCATTCTGACCCACTGCCTACTGTCCTTCAATCTCTGGATAGCATGTGATTGATTGCCATCTGCTTATGAATTAAGTGGCCCTGGTAAACAGGGTCACCATGCAATGAAATTACCATTGAATGTGTTAGTCTATTTATTCTGTATGCATATGTATATTTTACCCATTACTGCTCACTGAAGACTATCTATGTTTACTTTGCTCTCTTGTAATGATGTACATTGCCCCTCTTGTTGTTATGTACCTTGTTTGAACCTGTGTTTTCATTGTACTCTCCCGGTCGTATTCTGAAAATAGGCATACAGATTGTCTAGTGTACCTACCTGGTCAACAAAAGCTAAATAAATAAATAAACATTGGATTGATACATAACATTTACAGATCACAGAATGATACAGATGCTATTTACAAAAATAGGGAACACAATCAGTTTAGGCTGTATTATATTTATACATTGCAAGACTAGAAAGCATAATGTGTTTAGGCTGATTTACACAGGATTTAGCCAGAGCATATTAACAATAGTGACATGAAACTGTAAGCCTGATGCAGGTACTTTGAGGGCCAGAAAGTAGTAAGGGAGAGTATCACATATGACAATAAACACCAGCAGGGAGCACCCAGCTAATAATAAACCCCTTGGTGAGAACTTTAACATAGTAGCAATTACAGGATTTGCAACGGTGAATAAGCATGTACTTACAGGAGTGAGGTAAAGGATCACAAGTGCTTGTTGAAGGAAGTAGCACGGTGTGGTGGGCAGCATCTCCTTCAACTACCGCCTAAAAGCTGCCTTACGCTTCAGATCCATATGCCTTAGACTGCTATCAAACATGGGTCTTAAAAGCCTGAAAGAGTTTCACTGGGTCTGGCCTCCAACTACCAGTCACGGCTAATATTGGCTCTACCTGGGCAGTTCTTGGCAGCACATCAGGTGCTGCTTTGATATTGTGGGATGGTGTGATCTGGGAAGGGAGATTGACTTGTTGTGACCTTCTTTTCGGTACTTCACTGTGGCTCTGAACACAAACTCAAAACATACTAACATAACATACCATACGCCAGCAGAGTAAGCCTGTTGGTCTCATCAAGTCTGCTCATGCTTCAGCACCATGATTGGGTATCGAGCCCTCTATCTGTCTCCTTCCACTGCTGTCAACCTTTTTCTGTGAAGGGCTTAAAGAATCCCTCTGAATCCCACCTTTGGCTGCTTATCATGGCTACCTGCCTGGGTAGTGATTGTCAGGACCTACATGTATTGTGCCTCATGACAATGGGATGGTGTGTCTGTGGAGGATCCCTACTGGCTCACAATCTCTTACTTGGCATCCTTGGTGCTCTGGCTGAAAAACTCAAGTAAACGATATGTTAAAAATGAATGTCCTTACCACAGTAACTACTTCCTAAAACATGTACAAATCTTGACTACTGAAAACATTCCAGACTACATTCTGCTAAAGGTGACAGGAAATTATATTGTATAGTTAGCTGCCCTCCATTTTCTTTTCTTTGCCAGTTATATGCTCAAATATGCTTTGAACAGTGTTTTATAAATAATTATAACACAGTGACAAAAAACTGAGCAAACTGATTGGCTGAAAAGAGAGTACAGGTAAAATTATGAAAGCATAATGACACTCGATTAGCTTCTTCATAGCCAAAGCCTAAGCACAATCAGCATAGAAACAGTACACTGCACTTTACTTCTAGGCCTGACAGTAGCGCAGCCTCGTGCCGAACAACACCCTCGAGCTGTGCAATTATGGTGTGCCATATTTGCACACCCAGTCATGTCTTATTGCATACATAATTTAGCTTGGCGTGCCCTCAGATCTACATAGAGTTTCATTTCCTCTCACCAGCTACTGCTCTCTTTTCATATTTCTAATATATTCCATGACATTAGTGACACACTGTTCCATGCTATTCATCTGAATGGCCTGGAATGCTACTGAAGTCACAGAATGTTCAGGGCAGTATGAAAAGAGAGAGCAGCAACTGCTGAGGAGAAAAGGATTCAGAGTAGTTACAAAGGCAACACAGATTATTAATTTAACAAAAGGGTCAAAACATCAGAATATAGGATAGACACTAGAAAGAAAACAGAAGGGCAGGCATCTAGAGGTGTGAAAACTTATCTATCACTGTTAATAAGGACATTCTGTTTAATGTCATATGTTATATGATAAGAGTATTAGTGTATATTAAAAATTTGCAGGAAAAACAATCTAGTGCAGGAAACATAATACAAAATCCATCAACAGTCGTATACATTTCATATGCATGATTCATGCTTATGTTTTAATGTTATACCTAATAAACTCTCAGTACAAGTGTCTAATGCTGTGTTAAAATCCTGTCACTGAGATTAGCAGTGCATTTCCTGACTGACATGTTAGCCCTTTAGACACAATTTGGTAGTACAGGAAATTATTTCAAACATATTCATTTTGTATTATGAAATATGATATCCTGTTCTTTGACACACTATGTCAGTCCCACCACTGAACCTTGTAGACTGTGTACTTTGGCAGCCGATTCCGATAGTTTATTTAAAACTGTTGTGTGAAAAAGCTTGCCCTGTAGTGTGTCTTAACAACTACTGACATGTATTTAGGTCTGTTTCTTGCTACTGGCCTTACATCCAGTCATTTGGCGTGCCAGTCAGTGTTAATCGCTCATGTTAGGTGATCAAAGGGAAAAAGGAAGAATCAGAATTAAAATACTTGGGGTAACTTTTTAGATAAACAGCCACATATAGAAGAATGTATAGGAAGGCCTTGTCCCACATGAATTAAAGCATCAGTGCAATGAAAATGTTTTTCTGAAGAGCTAGTTTGAGCTACAGTTCATAAAATTATTAGTATACCTGTCAGATGGAAGATTGGTGGAGCGTCTGGTTGTCAATGGACTGCAGGGCCCAGGGCAGCATGGTTTCACCAGGGGAGGTCATGTCAGACCAGCCTTGTTGAATTTTTTGATTGGGTGACTGGGGAGGTGGATCGGGAGGGCAGTGGGCGGTGACCTATCTGGACTTCAGCGGGCCTTTGATACTGTGCCACATGGGGACTATTACACAGGCTGGGGAATGTGGGTGTGGGCAGGACAGTAGTGTGGTGGGTAGGTAACTGGCTGGGCGGCAGGACACAGAGGGTGGTGGTGGATGGCTGTTACTCCGCGGAGGGAGGGGTGACCAGAGGAGTACCACAGGGATCAGTGCTGGGACCGGGTCCTGTTTGACCTCTTCATTGGTGACATTCGCGCAGGGCCTGGAGGGTGGAGTTTCACTTTTGCTGATGACACAGAGCTCTGTAACAGAGTGGACACACCAGAGGGTGTAGACAGAATGAGAAGGGACCTGCAGAAACTGAAGAATGGTCAGGGTTTGGCAGTTGAAATTCAATGCAAGAAGTGCAAGATAATGCATATGGGGCACAAAAACCCTGGCACAATATATCAGTTGGGGGTGAGGATATAGCATGCAAGCAGGAAAGGGATCTTGGGGTTATCATCTCTGATGACCTCAAGGTAGGAAACAGTGTGACAAGGCAGCAGGTAAAGCAAATAGGACGCTGGGATGCATAGGCAGGCGCTGCCAGCGGGAAGGGAGGTCATAATTCCACTATACAAGAAACTAGTGGAGGCCCCACCTGAGTACAGTGTACAGTTCTGGAGACCTTACCTACGTAAGGACATAGACAGGGTAGAGAAGGTTCAGAGGAGGGCAACAAAGATGGTGCATGGATTGCATCACAAGTCCTATGAGGACAGGTTGAAGGAACTGAACATGTACTCCTGGAGGAGAGGAGGGAGAGGTGATATGATAGAGACCTGCAGGTATCTTACAGGGAGGAGCAGGGTGCATGAATACACTATTTTTAAGCAAAAGAGATGTTCCAGGACTAGAGGGCATGGGATGAAGTTGGAGGGAGGACGATTCGAGGGCGTGAGGAAGAGTTTCTTCCACGGAACAGGTGGTGGACAAGTGGAACACCTCTGCCGGAGGAAGTGGTGGGAATGAGGCGGTCACGGATTTGGGAATGCATGGGATGGATGTGGGGAATTCTGGAGGTCGGAGGGGGCAACAGACTTCTAGGAAGACATAGACTGAACTTGTGGCCTCGGATGGCAGACTGGGTGGCCATATGCCCTTGTCTGCCGACACTGTCTATGTATCAGATCCACTGTTCTAAGTACCTCTTGTGCAGTGTACCTTGAGATTTTTATTTTCTTGATCCTAACCTCTACCAAGCCAACAATGCTATTTCTAAGCTAAATGTGGTGACCATCTTTTTAAGAAAAAGAAAACTAAAGACATTTGTAAAATACTCAAATGTTGGTAAAACTAGAACATTGTACCACTAAATAAAATGTGAAGATGCCTGGGATCTTTCACAGTGAAAAAAGAAAGGGACAATTTTTGCCCAATTTCTGCTATAGGTGCAGAGAACATTTTGCCCCACCCAATTGCCACCGTCTGCTGGCGGCTCCCTCAGAGGATGCTTAGGCAGAGGCAGACTGGTGGTCCTTGTGGGCTCCAAGAGGGTGGGGTGGTGGGTTGGGTACACATTCCTCAACCTGTACCACTGCAAAATTCTTTGCTGCACTAGCAGGATGGGGCAGCCGCAGGAGGCATGCACAGCAGTATGAAAGGAGAGGGTCCTCAGAAGGGGAGGCCCCAGGGAGGGAAGAAGAGGCCCCCAGTGTAGGAGGAAGCAGCTGCTGGTGGGGACTGTATAATTAGGGGATAGACTTGGGAGCAGGAGGTGGAAGAGAGAGGGAGGTGAATGCCTCCTTGGTGCTTTGGCTTGAGGGATTGGGAGCAGATCCTGAGGATTGCTAGAATGGCGGGAGGTGGAGGGAGCTAGATGTCATTGCCCACCTGGGGACAAATGACCTGGCAAGGGATAGGGTAGGGGTAGTACAGGGTAATTTCAGGGAGCTATGGAGGGGCTTTAAGCAGGTAGCATGCACAGTGACATATGCTGAGATGTTACCTGTGTACAGCCAAGGAGGAAAAGGCACTCACACTAGGGCTTTTAAAACATTTGGTTGTGGCATGGTGCATGGAAGAGGGCTTTAGCTACATTAAGGACTAGGGGACAGCCTGAGAAGATATGGGTCTCTATAAGAGGATGGTCTGCATCTTTCCAGGAGGGACCACAGTCCTTGGTAGGAGGTTTAAATATGAACACTGAAGAAGCCAGCAGAAGAAGGCCATTTTTGTCACCTAGTTTTTCCCGTATTGCAGAGTCTTCAGCTTAAGCTATTGACCCTGCCCCTCCCAAATCCACCCTTCCCTTCCATCTGCCCTCCTCCTTATTTTCCCCTTGCCTCTATCCCAGCCTCTCTTGAAGCTGCCCACCATCATCATCAATAAAGCCAGCTCTTCTGGAAGTGCATTCCAACCCGCCAGCATATGAAGAAGTGCCTCCTAGCCTCTGTCCTAACCTCTCCAACTTGAGACTGTCCCCCAGTGTTTTGTTACCATTAAGTTTAAAGAGACCCATTCTAGCCACCTTATTTATTCCTTTCAAATACTCAAAGTCGCAATCATGTCCCTCTCGCCTCCTCTCCTCCAGGAATACATGTTCACGGCCTCCAGCGTCCTCTCATATGTTCTACCCTGCTGGCCCCTAATCATCTTTGTTGTCCTCCTTTGGACCATCTCCAGCAGGTTAATGTTCTTTTAAAGTATGGGCACTAGTACTGTACACTGAACTGCAGATGCAGCCTCACTAATGATCTTTACAAGGGCAGTATACCTCCTCTCGCCTGCTGCTGATCCTCTGGCAATGCAGCCAACATCTTATTTGCTTTTGCTGCTGCTTTCCTACACTGCATGGAGTGCTTTAGGTCAAAGTGATCACCACTCCCAGATCCCTCCCCTCTTCTGATGCAGATACCTGGACCCTCCCAGGCTATTCTCAGTCCTGGGTTTCTTGGCTTCAGTATGCATAACTACATTTCTTTGTATTGCAGCCAAGCTGGCAAATCCCAGACCACCTCTCCAGTTTCTCTAGATCCTCCTTTAGATTTTGCATTCCTTCTGCTGTGTTCACCCTCCCACAAAGCTTGGTATTGTCTGCAATAGGCAGATTTTGCCCTTAATACCATCCCCAGTATCATTGATGAAGACATTGCAACAGCGGTCCAAGCACTGAGCCCTGTGGGACTCCACTGGTGACCTTCCTGATGCCAGATAGCTCACCCCCCACCACTGTCTGGGTCCTGCGCTCCAGCCAGTTATCCACTCATCTGGTTAATTTTACTCCAGCCCAAGATCTGCCAACTTCCTGACCACTCTCTTGCATGGTACAGAGTCAAAGGCCTTGCTGAAGTCCAGGTAAAGGATGTCCCACGCTTGGCCTCTGTTCACTGTATTAGTCACCCAGTCAAGAAGTCTGTCAGATTCATTTGACATGACGTCCCTCCCATAAACCTGTGCTGCATCATATCCTGGAGATGATGCTCATCCAGGTTCTCTACAATCCTTTCCTTGGGACTGTTCTTATGGAGAGTCTACATGTGCTGCTCTCCAGTCCTGGGGACCACACCTGAGTCCAGTGAACTATTGAACAGGCCAGCCAACCAATCTGCAAGCTCCTCCACCAGTTCCCTCAGCACCTTAGGGTGTATGCTGTGCAGGCCTGGGGATTTGTCAACCCTCAGTGCTAGCAGCCCTGCTGTCACTCTGTTCATTTCTGTCACGACAACTGTGCTGTCCCCGTTCCTCTCTTCCCCAGTGGCACCACATATCTTTCTTCCTGGTAAAATGGAAAGGAAGTACTCATTCAGTACCTCTGCCTTGCTCCCACTCTCCTCCACCCACCTGTCCCCTTTGCTGAACCTAGCTAACCCATCTTTCTTGTCCCTTCTCTAATATAATGAAAAAGGCCTTCCTCTCTTTTTTTTGTATTGTGGTATTTATCACTCCCCCATGCACCTGACTGGACTTCCCTTTGGGCCCCCACATGGACTGCCCCATCTCAGTGCACCCGACCCCACCGCCTCACACGCAGCCAGCCCAGGTATCTCCCCGACATATCCCTTCGGCCGGGTCCCTTACCTTCTATAGATGAGCCTTTTCGTCCATATCCAATGACCCTGGGTGCCGTGAGGTGGCTGATGGAGGTCCGGGAGCCCGGCAGTGAGGATTGAGGAGGCCGCCATCTGACCAGCCAGGGCGCCATTTTCGTGTTTTCCTCCGAGGAGAGATGTGCCATGATGTCTGGGCTTATGCCGATGTCTGTCTCTCCCATGCGTTGCTGGGGTCGGATGTCATGCTGAACCCCCAGCCTCCTCCAGGGATCAGCAGACACTGAACTGTACCCTCTCCCTCCCCCCGAGAAGGCGTAGCTGTCAGTGAACACTCCCTCCTTCTCCCCTGGCTGGTCCTCCAGCGACCCGAGTCTGTTCCCAAACCCAGGTCGCTGGCTGCGCCGAGACGGAAATCCAACCATTGCAACTGAAGGGCCGACACTTTCACTCCTTTTTAATTTTCAGCTAGCTGCAATTCCTGCTGAGTTTTAGCCTGCTGAACTACCTTACCTGCTATGCTAGGCATCTTTAAGTAATCCTCCCTGTCTTCCTCTCTCTTGGTCCTCCTGAATTTCTTGTAGGCTGACCTCTCTTCCTTACTGCTGGGGTGACCTCAGTAGTAAACTAGTTAGGGTAGTTTGTCCTTGAGTTTTTTTATTATTTAGGTTCCATCTAGTTGTTACTGAAGCTTATTAGCTCTCAACTTTGTCTGACAGCGCATCACATACTGCCAGTATGTAACAGTAACAACTAGATGGAACCTAAGAAGTAACAAAATGGATTGAAGCTAGACCTGCCATGAATCAAATGGAGTTAAGCATTGAGCCCCTTTTGGAAGAAAGTAGTCTATGAAGAATACAGCACTATTATAATACAACTACAGCATTTGATACCCAGATCCTAGTCCCTGAAGAAGACAATGAAGGGTGAAATGTTGGGAGGATCAGGGATCATATTGTAAAGAATACTCACAATAAATAAGTGGTTACCAGAATTTGGATGTGCGCTGGTTTTCATGACTGATCAAGCACTGGGCTTTAGGAAGGCATATTTAAAAGAAATAGAGACTGCATTAGAAACTGCCTAGTAGGGGATTGCCAGGAGTGGTAGAGGAACAGTGGGGAAAAATATAAGAGAGCATAATTAAGGTAACCAGCCTCTGTGTAAAGGAACTGAGTAAAACAATAGGAAAGAGACCGTTATTGTGCATTAGGAATTGGCTGCAGTGGTGAAGGAACAAAGGCTGGCATTCAGGAGGCATAACGAAAAACAGAGGGAGGAACACAGGAGATTTACCAGGTAAAATAGATTAAAGCAGGTAAGGCAGTGAGGGGCAAAAGTGCAAACAGAGGAAAAGATAGCCAAAGGGTAGCAAATAGGATAAGACATTCTCCAGGTAGATAAATGAGAAGAAGAAAGCTAGGAGGGAAAGTGAGGATAAGGAGGATGACAGAGGGAGACTATGCAGAAAAATGACCAAAAAGCAGTCATCCTAAACAGGCACTTATCTATCTTCACAGTGGAGGGAGGGAGTGGGGTCAGACCATCAGGAAATAGCAAGAACAAAGGGGAGGTGGACTTCAGTCCATTTTCAGAGGAAAGAGTCCTGAAGAACTTGCTGCTCTGAAAGTGGACAAGGCTATGGGACTGGACGGGATACATTCAGGGGTACTAAAATAACTCAAGAGAGGTACTGCTGATCCACTGACAGCCTTATTCAGCAGCTCACTGGAATTAAAATGTGATTCTGGTGGACTGAAGGAGAGGTGACATGGTCCTTATATATCAGAGCTGCAGCAAAGAAGAGGCTAGCAACTATAGGCTGGTGAGCCTCACCTTAGTGGTGGGGAAATTAATGGAAACACTGTTAAAAGAATAGCTGGTAGAATATCTTGAATCAAATGGACTGCAAGATCAAAGGCAGCATGGATTCACGGGGGAGGTCATGCTAGATGAACCTGATTAATTTCTTTGACTGGGTGACCAGGGAAATAGAACTGGAAGGGCAGTGGATGTGGTTCTCTGGACTTTAGCAAGACCTTCCACATGATGCTGAACAGGAGACAGATAAAGCAGTTGAGCAGCCTAGGGTGGGCTCCAAAGTGGTGAATGGGTAAGGAACTGGTTAATGGATAGGTGATAGAGGCAGTTGTTAATGGCACTCACTCTAATGAGGGTAGAGTAACTAGCAGGGTGCTGCAAGGCTCAATACTAGGATCAGTCCTCTTCAGTGTCTTTGTAAGTGACATTGCAGAAGAACTGGAAGGAAGGTTTGGCATTTTCAGATGACACAAAAATCTGTAATAGGGTGGACACTCAGGAGGGTGCAGAGAATGCGGAGGGACCTTGGAAGCTCAAGGAGTGGTCAAGAGCATGACAGTTGGGTTCAATGCCAGCAAGTGCAAAATCATGCATCTAGGTTGTAAGAACCCAAGAAATGAGTATAGGATAGGGTGGAGGTACTAACAGTCACTAAACAAGAAACAGACCTTGGAGTTATTATGTCTGGTTACCCCAACATGGCAGGGAAGTATGACAAAGCAATGGGTAGGGACAGTGGGATGCAGGGATGCATAAGGAGAAGTATCTCCAGTAGGAAGAGGGAGACGTGGTTGCCACTGTATCACTCCCACTTGGAGTATTATGTCCAGTTCTGGAGGCTGCACCTCAGAAAGGACATAGACAGGGCAGATGAAACCCAAAGAAGGACAGCTACAGTGGTGCATGGGTTGATTAAAAGCCCTATAAGAGAGACTGAGTGATCTCAACATTTACACTCAGTAAGAGAGAAGAGCAAGAGGGGGCATGATGGAGACCTAGAGGTACCTCATGGGGGTGAACAGGATGCAGGAGAGGAGTCTCTTTCAAATGAGAAAGCGCACCATGACCAGACGACATGCAATGAATCTGGAGGGGGATGTTTAAGAGGAATGTGAGGAAGTACAACTTCATTGAAAGAGTGGTAGATGCCTGAAACAGATTGCCAAAAGAAGGGATGGAGGTAAAACAGTAGGCAGCCTCAAGCATGCGTGGGATAGATATAGGAGAATATTAGTAATTAGGTCGGGAGGAGGGAGGGTTGCTGGAGGCCAGTTAGGGTCTGCAGAGACAGACTAGTCAGGGATCATCTGGGCAGACTAGGTGGGCCAAGCTGTCCTTTTCTGCTGACAAATTCTCTGTTTCTGTGTTTCTGTTTGTTGTACAGCTACTTTGACCTGTATAAACAGATGGACGGGCGGGGGGTGTGTGGCCTGACCACTGGCACAAGTAGATGCAAGGAACCATAGCTCTGCTAAAAACAAGCTTTGATCATTAAAAATACAAATTTCTACAGTGCTAACTTTGTGCTTTGATGCTTTAACTCTAAAACTAACCTTACAGTAACGTCCGAACAACTTGTGGTACCAACAGCTATGGGAAAACTAAAAATCAACCAGTGAACGAGCAATCAAGATCCAAAGCCCTGAGCACATGGCCTGTAATGGGAGACACGCACTGTCAACTTCCAGCAGAGAGCCCACACTAGCTTCACTCCTGGCTGCGATTCAGGGCTTGACAGAAAAGTCAAAGATTTCAACAACAGAATGGCCCTCATGGAATAAAGCCAAGATAGTGACTGCTAAACATCGGCGGCAGGCGAAGCGGCTGAGAAAGCTCTTGTAACCTGCATGGGGCTTGTTAGGAAACTAGAACCCTACGAGCATGCCATGAATAATTGGAGAACTTTACAAGGGCTAGCAATGTTTGCATTATTGGACTACTTGAAGATGCTGAAGGAGACTGTTTGAAAGATTTCCTAGCCGGATGGCTGCCAGAGGCTCTTTCTTCGAGGAACATCTCTATCAAGCGGGCATACGAATTACTCCCTGAAGACCGCAGCAGGACGATTCTTCTCCACGTATCATCCTTCTGGTAACAGGTGCTCTTGAGGTGAGGGATGAGATTTTGCTGGCAGCAAAAAGATCTAAAGGAGCCAGTTTAGGAGCTGCAAAAATCATTTTTTCTGATATCTAAGCTTCTGCACCAGAACTCGACGACAAAGCTATGATAGTGTCTGGTCAGCTTTACGCGAGCTGGGGATTAATCACTACCTTCTGCTGCCTGCCCGACTGAAAGTTCATTATGGAGGCAACACGTATTTGTTCTTTAGTCCTGCAGATGCAGGTCAGCTATCAGAAAAGATCAGGCGGGGTTTACTGCCCGAGTGAATGAAGCAGCATCGGAGGCTGAATTGGACACATGAAACTGAACTGCCATTACTGAGTTGTACTGGTCAGGTTAAAATGCAATTACTGCAGCTCTTGAAGTACAAATTATAAGTCTAAAATGTAAATAATTAGGATGTACAGGGCTGTGGAACCTGGGAAATTAAAATGGGCACTTAAAGCCTTTCTAATAAATACTGTGATGGCTTGATCATTTGTTCAAGATAGTTATGTCTGCTCCTAGAATTCCTGCCATGTGGTTCATCATGGTGTCTGTCACCTTGGCAACAGATTTTCAAAAACGAGGCACAGTGGGGTTAATGGATAGCGATTTATGACGGAGCATGTCAGCATGGTTTAAACCTGTTATGCTCTGAATGTTAGAGTTTGTTTTACCTGTAACTTTAAAGATTCTAAGTTTAATTTCTAGCAATTATAGCTAACCAAAGTTATCTGTATGCTTTAATAATTCCTTGCAAAAGTATTTAGCTGTTTTTCTCTCTTGTGGATTAGGGCACTACACCAGTTTTAATATGGTGGATTCTTTGCTGTAACACCTTTTGGTATATGTGTGACCCTTGCCTTGTGCAATCATATATGCTTCTTGGACTCTATTGGACTACTACAAAAATACTGAAGATAAGCATCTCCTGTGTTGTAATGTAGTGGGAGAGGTGCTATTGGACTCCTTTAGTTGAGTCACTCACATCATAGTGTGAACTCTGTTATATACGATTGTATTTCACCTCTACAAGTATTATATGGCTGATCTACTATCAAAAATGCAATAAAGATAGTTAAAAAAAAGATGAACAGCAGATTCTTCGTTTCGAAGAATAAACTTGTTTGTTGTTGTTGTTGGTAAGCTGCACTATTTTGACATTTTGTTTCCACTGAAAATGTATAAATCCGGGGAACTACTACCAGTACAAGCCTCTTTACTGCGAACTGCCCTGTAGGCAGGATGCCATCCAGAAGTTCCCTTGTTTAACTAGCCTGCTAGTATATACATTCCTGACCAGAAGACTCCGAGGATGTTGATTTTTAAAAGTGTACTTTGTAACTGCATTATTCCTTGGTAAAAACTAAATTACGTTTTTGTTTGCTCTTCCTTTTGTGAACAGAGAACAGCCTTATATATTTCCATGGGAATAATTATTTCATGACTGCATAATGGAGCTCTGCAAGCGATATGCGATCAGTTGGAGAGGGAAAAGTGGAAACAGAACTTTGTATATTACTTTCAGACTCCTCGAGTGTACTTGCATCATCTGATTAGTGGATCACAGATTGCTGTGCTGGGACCCCCCTTCTTTAGTTACAGTGACTGGCACTACACCTCCTCCTCACCCAGAGCACCAATAGCCTCCCATCCTAATTCATGTGTTCAGCTAGAGAGCTGTTACTGTAAACTCTTTCTGCCTGGGAAATCTCCCACAATGCCCTACTTCTTAAGTCAGTGTAGCTGTCCTACTAGTGCTCATTATGTACAGTAAACTCTAATGGTATGTATAGGGTGCTCTGTGACCTTAGTACACAGTTTACTACATATGGGAAAACCACAGTTAGGCTGGCATGCCAATAAATGTCCCAGGACAGAGCATCTTTAATACTTATAAATTGAGTTTTTATTCTTGCATGGATGAAAATCCTTCTTCCCCATAGCCTATACCATGTTATATTAATCATCTTCCTGCAGATTATTTGATGTCACTTCCTATGGTATTATTTTCTAGACTTGTATTCACTTTAGGAAATGTTGCACTGCTCCCAATATTACACTACATGAAACTATTAGTAATGATTGCAATATACCAAATATGTTGTACTTTAGTCCTATGCACCTCAGCACAAAATGGTAATTAAATCAAGTGTAGTAAACCATCATTGCTAAATCAAAGTGCTCCTGTCTGGTATTGTTTCACTGGGGAAAGCCAACCATTGCTAATGTTTAAATGTCTTTCCCAAATAAAATGTTGCTGTACTGTCAGGGCTCTTGTAAATGGTTTCTGTAGTTAAAGTTTGTGTCTCATAAATAACATTTAAACAGAGCTCATATAGTCCCACAGTTACTTGATTCCTTCCAGATGTATATCAAGAGTTTAAGCTTCACCCATATCCCTTTCAAAATCCTCAAGAGATATACAATCTCACTTTTGCCTATCATGTCTAAAACACTTACTGTCTGGTTTATCATCAGATGACAACCTACCGTGATAGGATTGGCTTCCTTCCCTCCTACAGACAGGTTTCTGCTTTGGTCACTCCACACCATCTCTCTCTTTGACTTATCACAAATTAAACCCTTTCCAGTATGGACAGTGGCCAGATTATGGGCACTATCTTTGTTGTCCTGGTTAAGGCCTTTAACACAGTGGACCATGCCCAACAGTTGGCAAGAAGGAGGCTGCTGGTATTACTAGTACCTCCCTTGTCTGGTTCAAGTCCTAGTTCACTGGCCATAGTCAGAGAGTCGGAATGGGAGAAATTATTTCAGTGTCTCACCTATCTCCATGGGTATCTCCCTGGGCTCTGTACCTGGTGCCCCCTTCTATCCTTTTTGTTAATGACCTCCTTCAAGGGGTCAGTGTTTGTAGCCTGCTTTATATGCTGAAGACACTCTTCTTTTATTCTGGTCTGCCATGCAGAAAGACCACCAGCACAATGTGGGGTCTATTGAAATAGGGTTCCGTGCAGACAAGCCAGTTCTGAACTAAAATAAAGACTGTCAATGGGACCTGTCCGCCAGTGCAGCGGTAGTTCTAATGCTTGCAATGCGTGATAACCTTGGTTCAGAAATGAGCCTGGGTCATTTGGGGCTAGCCAGGGGAGGAGGAATGAGCATCCCTGAGGGCCAGGTCTCCTCCTGTGGGAAGGAAGGCCACCGGCTTCGCTGCTATACTGCCAGCTGTGTGACCACATATGGCAGTACAGTTGAGCAACGTGGGGAGGAGTGACATGGGCTGCTAGGCGCTATGCACTAACATGATTGCGCATGCACACCCATGCCACCTGCATCCCATAGATAGGGCCAGCAAGAACAAATGAAATACCCTAACAGAAGGCAGGGTGACTACCTGGCTTCCAACAGGCCCGCACCTGCAACATGGTTCTTCTCCAGTCTGGACCTGATCTGAACGACATGATGTCTTAACTCACTGCCCCCTGAAGTGAAGGGTGTGTGACAAGGGAAGATGGAGTTGATAGGTAAGCCTATGAGAAGCTGGGTGATGGGCTTGGGAAGGCAGGCATGAAGGGGGCCCTAGCTAGAGAAGGGAGCATAAACAGAATATATATTAAAAAAAAAAGACTGTCAGTGGTATTCAATTCCAAGGCCTTGTTTTTGTTGTTTGTTTCTTTCAATTGTTCTTTTTTCATGCCTCGGATCTGCCCAGTGGCACCCTCTCCTGCCCCATCACGACCTTCTCATGGACGCTCCAGTTATCTACCACTTACAAAGGACCAAAATGTGTTGGGTGGATAGCCACATTGGTCATGCAAGTTCCTGTAGGGGGACGCCAATATGCAGCAGTCTGTCGTTTCTCCTCCAGTTTTCTTCCCAATGGCACCGTGGGTAATGGCCCAAGGTGTGTAGTGCATATATACACCAGACATTTGACTTCACTCCTCCCCTTGAGGATGCTTCTATCTGTACAGCCACCACCAGATGGTAGTCCCCAGTGCGGAGCTTGCCCCCCTGAAGAAGGAGAGCAGTCTGTTAAATTCTTCCTCCCCAGGTGGCTCATTCCTGAAAGTGGGTTGTGGGTGTGGCAAGCAGTAGTGCTACTGCCGTGCTAAAGGGCCCATAGTTCCAAGGCCTTGTGAAGAACTCCAGTCCTCTTGTCATCAGTAATCTTGATGGTCACACCCTGGACAGAGTATCCAAACTAAAATATCTGGGTATGATTCCTGCTCCCCTTCTCACCTTGAATTTTTCTGGACATATTGATTGTCTTCATAATCCATCTTTCCTAAGCTAAGTGCCATCTATAGAGTTATATATTCCTTTCCATAGATGTTGGGGATGTTTAGTGGAGCAGATACTTCCTCCTGTAATTTATTATGGTGATGTACCCTAAGGTGCGCCCCTGCCCAAAACCCAACTAACTAAATTAGATACCTTTTAATAGAAACATAGAAACTGATGGCAGATAAGGATCGCTTGGCCTATCCAGTCTACAAATTCATTGTGATTGCTTATGCAGTAGATCCTCCTCGGTCTACGGTACTCTTTATTTCAACTCATCATGCAGATTTGTCCTCTGCTCTCTGCCCTGTACTCATCATCGTTCCATGCACTCCCAACTGGGATGGGTCTCCTTTAGCCTAAGAGAATCTGTCATACTGTACCTTCCTGTCACAAGTTTTGCTTGGCACCCTTCCCCACCTCAACAACTTGGTTTCCCCAGCAGCCAGTTTTGTTATCAGCTTTGGTCTTATTTGGGGAGGAAGATGCTTACCTCCATTGTGAGGGGCAGGACTTTATTAACTCAGTTGTGGCTCTGCCATTCATGAGTTATGGTCCTACTCCCTCATTCATGAAGATAAATGACATATTTTGAGCCACACTACTGTGTATCTCCTATTTACCTTTGATTTTTTTTACAATAATAAAAAAAAAAAGGCTCGATGCTCCCCACCTCTGCAGTGGAATGTTCCACAGCACATTTCCGCACAAGACAACTGTAGTGGAACGTTCCACTGCACCGCTCCTGCATGAGACAACAGCTGTATGCAAGAGAAAAGGCCTCGCATTTCTCAGCCCTAATTGGCTGACTTCATAAGCAAGTGATTTATAATGTTTGTTTTAAAGTCTCATTCTCAGGATAGCCTCATTTAGGTACAATCCTTAATTTCCAAGATGGTTCCAAGCATAGGTAGCTGAGCCAGGGTTTGGGGGCAGCAGATCCCTCTTTGTAGATGAAAGGTCAGGCAATGAATTTTGATCCCCCACATTTCAGTCAGACGAAGCAGCATTAAAATGAGGCTGGTGGGATTTCTCCAGTGACATCAGGGAGCCTGCTCTTCAACCTTTGGTACTCAATGTACATTCAAAATCCCTAAATCCAGGCAAACAAAATTATACTTTTGGAAAACTATTTTGTTTTACTGTTGCATGACTTGCACTGTTTAGTTATTTTGGCTTCCTTTCTCTAAAACATCTTCAAAAGATACAATTCCTGACCTCTTCTGTTTTGATTATCATGGCTAACCCATGCATTTCTGTTAATAAATCATGGCTTATTCATCAAAATGTGTGGATTATTCAGGATTATAAAAAGCTAGTAGGTTTAAGTACATTTAAGAAGGCAGTTGTTTTACCTGCCTCCTAGGTTAAGGTGCTCTATGCAATACTGACCCCCACTTTTGGTACACCTCTGCCACAGGATCCAGGGTCAGCAGTAAGGTGCAGCAGCTGGAGCAGCAGCAGTAGGACATTGCATTTAGGCATAACATTGCAGACAGAAGAAAGTATGAAACACAGGTACCAAATAAATATGAACTGAACCATCTGAGAATGTTGTTTGTGTTGCATTTGCCTGTTTTCTGTATCCCTTTAGCTGCGTGTTTCTAAAGTGAGAAAAAGGTACACACACTCACTGCCATGAATACAACTCAACAGGATACCCCTGGATAGTAACATAAACAGAAATGCTTGCTTGCCATGTTTGCCCCTTCCAGCTGGAATATACTCCTCAACAACATCAAGGTCTCCACAGCTGTTCAGGCCTTCAAACAGGCAATTTTCATACGCTATCAAACTACCTGCACTTGCTCCAGTTGCACAAATGACCTAGTTTTGCTGCTGGTCACTAACATGCACGCACACCCTGCTTCTATCTGTCTTGATCTTAAGTATTTACTTGCACAGTATGTTGACCAGTGCTCTTAAAGGGACACTTTCAACCCTTTTGACTCATATTATTTCGAGACGAAAACACGCATTTTATGATTGCTTATCTTCTTCAAAATTCATCGGTGTTGCTGGTTGTTTTATCTGCTTCCTTTCTTACTAGAACTGAAATGTGTACTAATAGTGTAATTATACCCAACCTTATTTTATTTCAAATCCTTGATCTATTCTTATTGCATATTTCTTGAATGTTACAAACACCCCAAACAGTGCAGCCACCATGATGCAATAGTTCCTGCTCCTCCAATTACATCACAAATGGCTACCATGCTGGGGTGTTCCTATGTCCAGAAAAAAAAAATGCAGTGGGAGCTGATCAAGGACCTTAAACAAACATGTTTTTGTGTAGTAACGCCAGTATGATGGACAATCTGTGTTTCAGTTTAAAAACAAAAAGAATCAGAATCAAACTACAAACTACATCAGCATGCTGTACAGAGGGTGACTAATTATAAAATGTGTTTTAAACTTGAAACAGTTTATGGCCTATGGGGGTTGATAGTGTCCCTTTAAGCTGAGCTGACTCTGTAAATGTTTGTACACAATGTTTTGTGTTATACTATATCTGACAGTCTGTATATACGATTTATGCTTAGTTATGAAATGTTAGTTTTACCCCCACTGCTGCTGTAATGGTCCATGCCAGGACACACTTAAAAACTGGGTACTTGCCAAAAGTAGAAATTATGGAGTTGAAAAATTCTGAATAAACAAAAATTAGATAAATTCCTGTGATGTCAGTCAGTAGTCTCTGACACTAGCTCTTCAGGCAAGCCATATATAGTCCTTACATTTCTGGTAGTTTTGCAGTAGCATAAGAGAATCAGGTGCCACTTCTGATTGTGTAGACAAAGTAATCTTCATCAGCGAAGATCATTGTGTAAGCCTTGCTGGGGTTTTGATACTGACTTGCACTACTGAAGTCATGCCACAGCAGGTGTGTTTCTGCTTACCTGCCATGGGCATGCCTTGCCTAACCCATTTTCCATGTTTGAGTCAGAGTCACATAAAGGCCACACACCACCACAGGACACCAGTAGGTGTGAAAATCCCTGTGGAACAACTCCCCAACCCCACCTAGCCCACTGGGACAGCTGGATCTGCCAATTAGGAGTCTAGAAGAGTGCAGGAAGGCAAACATCTTGCCCCATTTTTTCTACTCATAAACATTTTCTAGCATGAGGGTCCCAGAAGGAAGGTGACATACATTGGTGTCAGCATGTCTGCATGCCATACTGCTCATCTCTGAGTTGCCGCCCTCCACTGGTGTGACTGCTGCTGCTAGGAAAAATCTAGTTCTAATCTAGGCAAGACTTCTCTGCACCCTAGAACTGCCAGCTAATGCTTCTTTGCTAATTATAGTTGAAATACTAGTAGAGTAACCTGTTGCATTGCTGCCCTGCTCTCTAGCTACCTCTCTGAACTACTTATCAGCCCCAGTTAGCCTCAGTGTTCCTTAGCTTCTCCATTACAGCTTGATATATTCCCCATACTTTGATGACTGTTCTATTTCCTTCTGTCCTGCTATTGCTGCTTTAATGTTTTGGACTTGCTTTGAAATGACAAAGACTTTGTATTTCCTTAGTTTGTACTGAAGTTTTATGTGTCTTGATCAGCAATTTACTAGGTATTTTCTGCCTTAGTTTAGATTTTGATAGGACCTGTGTGCCTGCTCTCTACCACCCTCTCATGAGTCCTCATATTTCCTCTGACCCCTGAGAAAGAGTGAGTTTTGTAGAGAGAGGAGGAGGAGAAGCAAAATGTAGCATAGAGACAAATTCTGGCTGAGAAATGAGGGTGGATATGAGTATTACCTTCTGAGAACCTAAGAATGCCATACATATTTATTTATTTATTAAATTTGGTGACCAGGTGAGCCCACTGGTCTCTCAGAGGTCCCTTTTCAGGGTGACCTGGAAATTACAAAAGGAACAGAGAGAGAATTGGTAAGCATGTTATACATGAGGTAACAGACATGATAGAGTTCAATACAGCATTGTTAGATGGTGAGCATGAGACTCAAGTTATCCCAGCAACATGCAATCTTGATGCCTGGAAAGTGACTAGGGGCTAAAAGTTGTTACATAGTACTGGGCCAGCCAGAGTCAAATGCAGTCCAGGAAAACCTTAACATCTGCAGAGTGATCTCAGGGATCGAAACAGTGGCAGGCGCTGGTAGTGACCATGTGGGCCTTGAGCCAAGTGCAGAAACTTTTAATGGAGGGTGCTTCCTGCACACCAGGAGGGAGTGTGTTCCACTGGGTGGGAGCAGTGTGGGCAAATGATTTGCCTCACGCAGTGGTTCTTATTTTGGGGACTTGCAGGAGTGATCATCCTGCAGAGCGGAGGGCCGGGATTGGGCTTTACGGTGATGAATCCAGAGAGACTGGGGGAGGAGCCAGGCTGATTAACTTGTATGCTAGGCATAGCAAGGAGTACTGGAGGTGGGCATCCAGTGAAGGCCAGTTGAGTAGTGATTGGGTATAGCAATGGTGGGTCCTGGGGTTTACCAGGGAAGCAAAGCATGCCACCTTGTTGTACAGCACTTGAGTATGTTCTTCTCGGTCTTCACCATCCCATACATGACTGGGGCGGCGTATGTGATTGTTGGGAAGAGGGCGCTGGTGGCGATGGTGACCCTGGCTTCCTGTACCAGTAGTTGGTAGCGGTAGAGGTACCTAATTTACCATGTATAGCTTTGGTGGCTCGGTTCACACGGTTCTTAAAGGAGAGACCCTGGTCCAAGGTGAGGCCAAGGCATTTAAGGGTGGGCACTACTTCTATGCAGGTGCCAGCCGTGGAGGTGAGCTGTAGTAGTTTTCTGACCTGACCAAGGGATCTGGGACCAAATAGCATGGCCTTGGTTTTGTTCATGTTAAGGACCATGCTGTTCTCACGAACCAGTTCTCGAGGGATTGTAGGTCATGTTGTAGTAAGGAGCTGAGGTCTGAGGTCTGAAAGGTTAGCTGTAGAACGATAGATGACAGCATCGTCCACGTACTGGATGACTGCACTTCCACCACAATGGTCACTTAGATCATTAGTGTACAGGGAGAAGAGGAGGGGCCAAGTATTGACCCTTGAGGCACCCCCTCATTTAGTGGAAGTGAGTCGGATATTGCGTCCTTCCATTTTACCCTTTGGGAGTGACGGTTAGGTAGATTTCAACTACCTTAAAGCATGGCAGTCTAGGGCCTATTTTGCCCAGCTTGGCTAGGAGCAGGTTGTGATTGACCAGGTCAAGGCCTTGGTCAGGTCTATGAAGACCGCTTCAGTGGGGACCCTTGTCCAGGTCACGGAGTACATCCATGGAGAATTTGGTGAGGGCAGTATCAGTCCCGTGCCTGGT
Organism: Neoceratodus forsteri; assembly: GCA_016271365.2. Classification (NCBI taxonomy): domain Eukaryota; kingdom Metazoa; phylum Chordata; order Ceratodontiformes; family Ceratodontidae; genus Neoceratodus; species Neoceratodus forsteri. The sequence continues at coordinate 1,420,695,079 of CM057450.1, forward strand.
CCTGAAGCAATGCTGGAGGGCCAGAATGTGGTGGACCTCCAGGTAGTCACGGAGTTGTCCATAGATCAGCCTTTCCCGGAGCTTCAATAAGATGCAGAGAGAGAGATTGGCCTATAATTTCCAATGGTCTCGGGGCCTCCCTTGTGGATGGGGACCGTGTGGGCTTGCTTCCACCTTTCAGGGACTGCGACAGACATCAAGGAGCAGTTAAAGAGCCAGGATAGGGATCTGGCCAGGGCAGAGGCACCATCCTTAAGCAGCCTGGGGTGAATCCTGTCTGGCCCATCGGAGCCTGAGGATTTTAAGGTCATAAGCAGTAAGAGAACCTCTTTGGCTTGACCAGCCTAAGGTGTAAGGATGGGCATCCTAGGTTAGGGAGTGCCAGCGTGTTGGGGTCAGTGTTGGGGTTGGTAGACCAGCCTTTATGCGCTTCAAGGTTGGTGAAGTGGTGGTTGAGTGAGGAGGCAATTTGGAACTCATCTTTTAATGGTTGACCGTTGACTTCAATGGGACCAGGTTCGGACTTCCCTTTCCCTTTAACAGCTCATTTAGTAAGCACAGACAAGTCTAGGGTTCTCTAGGTTTCTTTTCTGGAGATGCGTGACATATTCCCTTTGGCAGATCTTATGTCCCATTTACACTTATTTCTGAGGGTTTGTAACTCACGAGGTCAGTTGGTAGGAGGAGTGCTTGAACTTTTCCAAGCCTTGTCACGGTTAGTCATCAGGGCCTTTAATGGAGGGGTTATCCATTTATAGCAGCTGCCCTTAGCATGGAGCTTTTTCATGAGTGCAAAGAGATTTGCTGTGGTGATAACTGTTTTCTGAAGAAGGCAGCCGCGCCCAGATTGGGGAGGAGTTTGATCGACTCCAATCTAGTCTGCTGAGGTGGTCTGTGAATAGTTTGGGTGAGAAGTGGGAGTAGTCCTGTGGACAGGATTTGATGGGACCCTGGGTGCCTTATTCTTCCAGATGCAGAATATGGGGAGTGATTGCTCATGGCATCAGCCATGGTGCCTGCAATCCAGATGTTGTGGGTTTGGACACCATAGCCCAGTCAAGAGTGGAGTGATTACCAGTTTTATGGTTCAGTCTTGTGGGCTCAGAGGTGACCTGAATGAGGTTTGATTCTTGGAGCAGTCCTTTTAGGGACAGGTTTGCATCCTGGGCCCAATTCAAATTGAAGTGTCCCAGGATGAGGAGTTCCAAGGAGACTTCTTGGCTATGATCTTTAAGATTGCCTCCAAGGATTGAGAGCATTCTTTGGGGTTTAGACACTGCCCACGGTGAGGTGCTTGCAGTGTCCAAGGGTGATGCAAACAAAATTGCTTCGCTGTCAGTGCAGGCATTGTTCTGTAAGTTGACTTGTACTGAGTTCAGGGCATCTTTTATATAGATTAGGACCCTACCCCTCTTTTGTTGGTCCTGTTTTTCGGTAGGAGTGATATCCGAGGCGTCGACCTCGTGTGAGAGAATGTGTGGTTGAACCAGGTCTCTGAAACAGCCAACACATCTGGTTGGTACTGGTCCAACCAAGCTTGCACCTCTTGCATCTTGGGCCTCAGGCTGCAAATGTTCATGTGCGCAATCCGCATGCCCTTCGAGGACACCCAGTGGGGGTTCTGTGGCGAAGATACCAAGATGTTATTGGAAGGGGGGCCTGGTTAGGTTGTATGTCACCAGCCAGAAGCAGGAGGGTGGCAAGGAGGCAGAGTGACGTGGGCTGGGGTGAGGGATTAGGTCTTCTGAAAGTCCTTTTGCATGGAGGATGGTGGCATACCAGATGCTTTTCTTGGTAAATTCATGGGCTAGCAAGAGGGACTGGAGTCTACCCTGGAAGGGAGTAGGTTATAGGAGTATGGAATGGTTTCAGGCTTTGGGATCCTTCAGAGTCTGGATAATTTGTGCTGGTCAGTCCATCCACCCAGAGGAGGTACTGATCAACACTAGTTCTTATTTGTCATTCATCTTTGCTGTTACTTTTATGCATCATTCTTTCTTTCTCTCACACACCATTCAATCATTCTTCACTGTTGGATCCTGTAGACTTACCATCAGAACAAGTCAAAGGGATGCACAGGGGAGAAACATACATTTGGGGGCCTGGTTAAGCCTACAGGACCCACCAGTGAAGAAATGGTTGAATGGTGTGTGTGAGAGAAAGAAAGAATGATGCATAAAAGTGGCAGCAAAGATGGATGACAGAACAAGAACATATGTTGAGGGTGTGTAGTAAAGTCTGCAAAGTGTCAAGGCCATTCCTTTAAGTCCAGTCCACACAAACTAGGCTGTCAAAAGGAAAGACTGGAACTGACAGGACATGTACAGTATCCAAAAACAGTTTAGCTACAAACTACCTAAAAGCTCACTTCAGTTTTCCAGCAAGCAAAGACATGTCTGAGACCTAGGATGACATTAGTGCCCAATAGAATGTGTGATTAATGCCAGCCCTATGAGGTGCTAGTTGCCTTACTGCCTGCCACGCTGGTGACCTGAGTTCGCGAACAAGCTCAGTTAGCCTGACTTTATGCTGCCACGGGTGGTGGCCTGATGGTAGGGCAGCTGTGGGTATCATGAAGCGAGGGAACATCATGACATGCCTTGTATATATGCAAACATGTCTGAAGGAAGGGTCTGATGGAAAAAGCAGAAAAACAGGATTTAGGTGGGCTTCATGAAGCCCCGCCAGCTTCCTCTCAGTCTGTGCCACCAGCCAATCCCATGCACTTTGAAACATTATGGAAAGAAAGTGTGATTCACAGCAGAGGAAAAGAGTCTGATTCTGTTACAGCTCAATGGACCAGTATATGTACTGGAGTGGATAAACAAAAGGGAGCTTTGGGAAGTCAACATTTACCAGGGGCTTCTGTGTATCACTTACAGCTGCCACCAAATGCTGACTGTGCACAAGACCTAAAGACATCAGATGCCAGTTTGCCAAGCAGTACTGCACCCAGAAATCAGTGGTATGGGACCCAGGACCTCTGCCAGTCACACCAAGAAACGAGCCTTGACTGAGTGTGCTTTTCCCAATTGATAGTTTCTAAATAAATGAATAAAACTAAAGGAAAGGTCCTGATGGAGAGTCAAAGTGCTTCTTAGTCCAATGGCAGCTGGATGCAGACTGTTAATAAGTCTGAAGCTCGGGGTAATAAGGTAACTGGCAGTTTACATTTCTTTTTCTATTTTGATTTTTCCTCTCTTGTCTCTAGCCCACCTCCACCTAACCTCCATTTCTGTCACTGACCTTCTCATGGACTTACTAATTATCTACCACTTGCTCATTTATGTATTTATCTATTTATTTAGTTTTTGTTGGCGGGTAGCACTAGACAAATCCTGCCTATTTTCAGGCACGACACCGGGAGGGGATACAGATGAATGCCAACTGACCTTGCACCAGATTAATCTGTTGGTGGTATTTTTAGTGAATGAGGGAATTTGGCAGAACACCGGAAATTCCCTACTCTTTCGATAAGTGCCATGGGATCTTTAACGTCCACCTGAACTATCACCAGAACAGGCAGATGGGACCTCGGTTTAACATCTTATCTGAAAGACGGCACCTCAGAAGTGCAGCACCCTCTCATGCTGCACTACAGTGTCAGTACTAGGATATTAACCCAAGTGCCAGATGTGGGAACTGAACCCACAGCCCTCTGATCTCCCGGTCTCAGAGGTGAGTGTGCTACCTACTGAGCCACTGACACTAAAGCCACTGACACTGACTCATGACCACTGTGGAGGTGGATGGCCTGCCTTGTTAGTTGTGCATGGGCTTGTGGGGTGTACTGCTATCGCCCCTAGTGGACTAGTGCATTTTTCTGTTTTGTTTCCCATAGGGACACCAACCATGCAATGACATGCACGTCACTCCACTGTCTGAGCAAGCCAATATCTGAAGGAATTCCCACTTTCAAAGGTGGCCCTTACTATGATACCAGTAGATCTCTGCTAGGTGGCTCACAGTCATCCCACACTGAAGAAGGAGCCCTGTCCCTGTGACACTTGATCTCCTTCCCGACAATCCAAACTGCTTCAAATCCTGGGTTGTTGGCACATGAGTGGTAGTTCTACTGCTTGGGTTAATTAATAAGTAGAAAAGAAATGGGCAGACTGGATGGGCCTTGCGTGGTCCTTATCTGCACCAACTTCTATGTTTCTATGTTTCTATGTTACACATTAACTTTTCTGATGGGGAGGGGCCACATTGATGGTAACTGCTGTACTGCTTTCCATGTGGCACACATAACTGCAGTGTAATAATTATGTTTGCACCTGCAGTTTACTCTGCATACAAGTTTATAGACCGCCTGTTACTTTGTCCAGTTTTGCATTTTTAGCTGTTTATTCTAATATGTTCTTGTTATTATTGCTATATTGTTGTTCTTGACATTATTAATGTGGTGTTTCTGTAACTCTCCCAGGTCATGCCTGAAAATAGTCATCTGCATGCTTAGTGTTCTTACCTAATAAACAAAACAAATAAAAAATAGTTGTTAGTAACTTGTTTTATTGATGTGTACAGTCACAGGTCTGCATACATGTATAAATAATGATTTTTAAAACAAAATGACCGCTTCACTAATAGGAATATGTAGACTCACCCCAGAAGTGTCAGCTTTATAATCTTTTATAAACTCCATCCACAAAGGATACAGGGAAGTTAGTGACAAACGCTCAAAACTGCTAAACCGTTGCTGAGTCTTGGGATTGGAGGGATACTTCAGCAACCCCATGAGACCTTCTCAGCTTGAACCACAGAACAACAATATAAAATGATTACCAACCTCTATTATACACCAGTTCATCTATACAAAATGGGATGCTTTGATTCGGCAAATGTCCAAAATATGGCGAGCCTGCAGAGATCTATTGCACATGCTTCGAATTGCAAGCATATGACTGATTTGTGAATGGAATTTCATCTCTTCTATCCCCTTCAGCTAGCATTGTGAAAAATATTAATTTGGAGATGTGTCACAGGCCATTTTCCATTGGATGAAAACTCGTCCTTTAGTGAGATTAGTTACATTAATCTTCTAGTAATGGTGACAAAACCTTTGTACTAAAATACTGGTCTGATAATGCATATTACACTCTCCCCAGTGGAGGCAAAACCTTTCAGAGGCTCAGAGGATTGAAAAGCTTTCACACTGTTTCCAATGTAAAGCTAATTTATTCGAGAAAAAAGGGCATCTTATTAAGATTTCTTACTGTATAGACTTCACAGAAATGAATGTGATGATGTTGAAAGATGAAATGGACTGCAAGCATGGACAGAACCAACTATGGCAAGTAGAACCCTCTTTTAGTACTTCTTTCTTTTCTAACCTTACTCTATTCCTCTAACCTCCATTCCACTATTTTATCCTCTTTCTTGTCTTCTGAGTCATATCACATTTAAATTAAGGTTAAGCTAATAGGCTAACATACTGTATGTTAGCAGTGTTACTTATTATTTAGTTGTTATTGTTTAGTGTTGTGTAGGTATACATACACTTTGATGCACATATCTCAATTAAATGTTGTTAATTTTGAAGCCTAGTTTTTGTTTAGTCTAGTTAAGTTTTACTTTATAATAGTTTGGTGGCATTACTTTCATAGCTAATTGAATTGTCTTTAAATGTAAAAATTCTGATCATGTTATGGTCTTACATTTTTATGCAATAAACTTTATTGATAAAAAGTCTGCATAAAAGACTGGCACTATATACTGTGAAGCACACATTAAGCATGGGGCTTAATGCTAAGCTGCTGCCCCTTTAAGAGCACTTAGAACTTGCATGTATCTAACTGTTGCACGCCTGGCAGTGCCACGATGCCTGTCAATCAGAGAGATTTGTTAGTCTGGGGCTTGTCCTCATGAAGAGAACATCTGCTGTACAGCAAATAAACCTGCCTTATTCTTTATTTTATGCGTCCGACTAGTTATTCGCATGGTCCAGATGGGTTCTCACCAGCAGCACCAAGCAGCAACCGAAGGGGCTGGCAACAGAAAGGAAAACATAAAATAAAGCACAAGCTCAGTAAAACTACACAGAAAACAATCAAATGAATATAGAAATTTCCCCATCAAGCTTCTGTCACTCACCACAGACATTCCCACCATTTTCAGTCAGGAAAGAAGAGCAGAGGCGGCAATCGCCATTTTGACATTGCAGAGCAGCAAGGCAACCTCGTGGAAGAAATCCTCCATCTTGAGCACAGCAAAACAACAAGACAGGAAGTTAACCTTCACCCCATGCTGGTGGCCATCTTGCTACAGTCAGGCCAGTCAAATCCCACAGGAACTGATGTCACAGTTCGCGGCCATCTTGGAAGGGCACAAATTTACCTCACTCCATTAAAATCAATGGGATACCTATTGAAATGAATGGACACTGCAACAAAAAGCTGATTTTTGCAACAAAACCTTTATTTAAATAACAAACAACACAGAATTGAGTTGGAAGTCCTTTATTATGACGTCATTGATGAACTTTGCTACAAAATTTGTAATTTTGTCTACAAAAATCATTTTTGCTCGGCACTTCATCTACAACACGACGTCCTGTCTCCTGCATGATGGCAACTCCTTCTCACCCGTATGACCTCAGTGAAACAAAGCTCATCTCCACCCACAATGTCTGATGATGACATAGATATGGGCGCCGGAGCGTCTGAGTCCTACCTTCGCCCTCCTCCAGGGTGTGGGGCTACAAAATCGAAACAATCCTCCATGACATCCAGTCTTCTATTTCCGCTCAAGGAGTACCAGCTATGCAAGCTATTCAAGATGACCTGGCCTACATTAAAGCCATTGCACCACAGTCCACGGTCCATACCAGCCTACAACCAGTACCCTCCTCAGCCTTGCCTCACGAAGACGCTGTCAACTGGCTGGAACAATTCCAAGCTTGGATTTCCTTACATGGTTGGACTGATCCTGTGCGTATTTCCAATGCCTTGCGCTTGCTTCTGAGAGGTACTGCCATTTCCTGGTTCAATGCACTTCCAGACCAAGTCAAGGGAGATACTGCCACACTGTACACCACTTTCAAAAGCCCATTTTCTCCAAGCACACCCACCCTGGTTATTGGAGCAACAGCTGTGGGAATGTACAATGCAACCCACCAAATCTCTTGAAGCATTCATTGTGGACATTGAGACTCGATGCAAACGCCTACAGAAAACAGAGAAAGATCAAGTAACAGCCTTTGTCCAGGGACTGCCTCCTCAATTTCATACCTATGTCATACAGCAAAAGCCAACCACCTGGACAGACACCATCCAAGCTGCACGGCTAGCTCAAGAGTCCATTTCAATGTTCCAGTCTGCCGTGCTCAGGCACCCCAAACCTCACAACTGGCTGCATTTGCTACATGTGTCCAACAGCAACAAGCAATGATTGACAAGCTTATTTCTACTGTCAATATCTTACACGTTAGCTCAACTGCCTTTAGGCAACTCCTAATGCTATGCAACCACCCGACAGTAACTGGATCCACCTTCACTTTCCTGAGAACCCGTGACTTGCCAGTGGTGTGGATTCAGGGACACACTGCCGCTGTCTGCCAAAAGTTAAAATATTACCACAGGATGCAAGAGGACCATGGACGCCCACCACAGTGCAATCAACATGATAACTGCAACTACTCCCAGGATCAGGGAAACGAGCACCGCCCAACAGACTAGGGGCTTTTGTTGAGCAGGGGAACACAGCAACTGACCGCCCTCTGACTCTCGCATTCAAACAAAATGCTTCCTCCAGATGTGAGCTCTGGCACACTCTCTCCTCAGGAGCAAAGGTACCTGTCATCTGATCACCTCTGCTAGCAAACTATGTACCTGTAACCATCAGAGATTGGTTCACGCATGTCTTGGTTGACACTGGAGCAGAAACATCAGTTATCAACAGCAGTATTCTAGACAACCAAGCTATTCGTCATATACCTAATGTCTCTCCAGCCTACATAAAGCACATTATCACAGCAAGTGCAGCTGCAGTACCTATCACAGGCGTGGTCTATCTCAAGCTCCACTTTGGCTACAGCAAACTACTATGTCAAGTTTTACATAGTGCCTGATCTTTAACCTGCCTTAATTTAGGCTTGACTTTCTCAAAGCTCACAAAGCCATCCTAGACTTTGCCTCAAACAACCTGTCGCTAGATCCTCGTGGCAACTTGCAGCTATAGACTCAGTCACTGTGCCTCCTCAGTTGAAATGGTTTTGATTGCCAAGATTCGAGGTGAACCACTTCCACAAGGTGTTGCTGGCATCGTCACAGGATCCCCACGCTGCATTCGTCAGGTCTCCTTCCGGAAATACCTTATCTGCAGTGCAAGATGGCGCAGTCTTCCAAAATGCTGCAACTTCCAGATGAGCCAGTGGGTGCCAACATTGAAAAGTTTGTCTTCTTGTCTTCAGGGGACCAGCTCCATCTCATGCAAGAACCTCAGCCTGCTTCCACCAACTCTACTCTTGTCAATACTATCACGACCACTCCAACTTCAACAGAGTTACCCTCAGTCAGCGCTATCCTCTTCCAAACTTCCAGCATCTCCAACAGAAAAGCAACAACTTTTGCAATTCCTGGAAAATTACCCGGATGTCTTTGTTGGTTCAGATAACAAGCTCGGATGCTGTGATATCCTGCAACACACCATCAAGTACAGCCCAACCAGAAACCAATCCATCAGCGAGCCACAAAGTGGGACATAAACAGAAACAAGTCCTCAAGGACATAATCAAAGACATGCTTGACCAAGACATAGTCGAAGAATCTATAAGCCCCTGAGGTGCATCTTGCTTGCTGGTGGTAAAAAGGACAAAAGGTATCATTTTGTGGTAGACTACAGAAAATTCAGTGCCTACATGGTGCAGGATGCTCATCCCTTGCCTACAACCAAGATGCTTTAGAGAGTCTTGGTGTATTAGTGAAGGAAAAAAGGCATTATCAGGAGATAAATAACACAAAATGTTAAGGGACAGTGGTGTACAGTATTATTACAGGGTACATTGCATACTGCTGTTTAACTAGTCTTTGCTTTTGACCAACCTGCAAAGCAAAATGTCAAACAGTAGTGTGTGGAAGGAAACAATTATTTGGCACCCTCCATGCTTTTTACAGCAATTATAAAATTAGGGCCAATCAAAAATGCAAAACAACAAGCACACATACCTGATTTCATTTAATTTCTGACACCATGGATGGTCCAGTTCTTGCTTCTATTCCTATATAAGAAGAGTGAAAATTTGCTGTGTTAGCCTGTCAGTGTGGTGGTAGCACTAGTATACCCCTCGTAACACTGGCTATGTAGGTTCAGAAGGGAGTCTGAATCACTGGCTACAAGATGGGGAGAGAGATCGAGCATCACACATGGTGTTCTTTCTTGCTGGCATGGGGAGGCTGTAGGATCTGCACCATTGCATCACAGTTAGAGTCTTTCTATTGGGAGGGAGATGCCACTTAGGGGTGTTGAATATGCCCGTCTTGCGTGCACATGTGTACCATCCCTGGTTCATGTTGTCCTCAGAGGCCAGGGAGACATCTGGTAGAAAAAGACATTGTGGTGGCAGGATGCTGCTTTGCGAGGGCTCAGGGAATCTTTATTTGCCCCACCACTGGGGCAATCCATGGGAAGAATAGTGGAGGGTGAAGTATCCTGGAGAAGTCAGTAATGGAGTTGATGGAACTATTCATGAAGGAGGCCTCCCAGGTCAGGGGCAGAAAACATTGATTAAATTAGAGGTGTTAACTTTTGAGGAGCACTAAATTTGTTTTACTATTTTCACCTTGTGCACTATGTACTATTGATGCAATTACGCTGGAAGTCTTTGACATCAAAAATGTTATCAACCAAAAAAAGGAACTAGTGGGCACTCCATATTTTTCCATCTACATGTTTCATTAACCCAAAGTTTTAGATGACAAATTGAAGCCCAGTAATTACTGACAGTCCTCACTTGATGTTTTCATTCCACACACCACAAATACAGGCAGACCCCCCACCACACCAAATCTTGATTTTTAATTTTTTGTTTACAGAATTACAGCCTCTTTGTAGTTAAGTCAGTCATCATGAATGATAATAGGAGACACAGCACAGGGAAAAGAAATTTGTGCAGCAGAGTTTTGGTTTGGCCAAGCTCAGTGGGACTTTAAATTCAGTTGCCGGCTTCTGGACATCCAAAATAAAGAATGAACAAAAGATCAACATCGCGGTGGAGTCTTTGTTTAAATGATCCTTTATGAGACCATTTGCAGTAGTTTAGGTTCACTGTTACTCCTTCTCTTTGTGTTCTTTCTGGCCTTACAGACATCAGCTGCAGGTCAAGCACCCATGCAGTCATCAATTAATCATTAATGCATATTGGCTCGTCTTCATAGTTGCTATAATTGTGCAGCCACTGAAAAACAAGATTCATCTTAGTAAATGTAAATGTTCAGGCAACAAAGGACTGCACAGGTGAGCAGCAACACTACCAGCGATTCTGAAGATTCAGAGTAGATACTAAATTGAGAGCAATTTAAATGTAGATGATAATTCTGCACAATGCAGCCCAGCTTTTCTTGTAATTGGCCAATATTTCAATGGGTCATTCCATCATGTGCTGAGTTTCCTAAGGTCTTTTAGATCGTCTTCAGCCATACTGGTAGCAATATGACTTTGGAGAACACTGGCAGAACTGCTGTTTTATCAATATCATGTAACCCTGACCAAATATCACCATCTTCATCCTTTCCATTTGATGTTTCTCCTGCTGGCAGTGAGGTTTGGGGCTGCACATTCATCCATATGGGTATTAGTGCTCATCAGTTCATCTGACACATTTTCAGCAAGTAAGTCTGTATACCTGCTGATGTCTGTGAGACAAGGAAAAAGGATGCCTAGCTAGCCATAAATTAAGTGTCTAACATCATGGTCAGAATATAATGCTCTGATTCTAACATCAGTGATATTTTGGGTCCACTTCCAGGAATGCATTTATTTTTTAAAGAGAAACACACTACTTTTGCAAGAAGTGTTACCTTCTGCTTTTCTAGTTTGTTCTTAAGAACTAATATCATGGGGATAACTTGACTAAGACTGGCATTGTCTGCATTAATTTCCTCAGTATCTTCCTCAGATAGCTGAAGAAGCTGGGACAATTGTGGCATCAGGGTACAGTAGCTCGAACTAAGTGATACATGCCCTTTCCTTATTGAATAATCCATAGTGTCCTGATGCACTGCTTTATGCTGCTCAAGCACTGTATCATATAGAAGGTGGAATTCCAATTGGTGTCTACCTCTTGCTTTAGTTGATGTTGTGGAAGGTTTTCTAATTTATTTATTGGATTTTGTTGTCTGGGATGGCTCACTGAGACTTCATGCCTTTTTTCAGGAGCGACCAAGGATAAGTAAGCAATAAGACATGACAGGGTGTGTGTTAGACAGTTCTAACGCATGACTAGGGTTGTAGTGAGGCACAAGATCTTAGGCTGAGTGTATCCAGCCCCTGTTGTATGTTAGAACTGGTTCAACGTACACCCGGGAGTGTCTTATTGCACTTATAAACTGGGCATGTGTTTTAACAGGGTAGTATGATTTAAGAATGAAGATTTATAGTGTACATTATTTAAAGAAAGTCTTAATTTAAAAAATAGTTCCTCCGCCTGTAAAAAGGATGTGTATTTTTGCATTGAGAATAGTTTTGTCCCAATGTAGGCGCTGTAGATTTTTTCAATGTATTCTGCCCCCCGTGGTCTGTCGGAATCTTTGAGGGACTACGCTCAGGTTAATAAAAAATTAGTTTTGTTCTTTTATTTTTGGGCATTATTGCTCCCTTGCCCAGTATGTGGGAAGCATGACCAGATTTTATAGCTGTCTCAGTTGTATGGAAGTACATCTTAATATCCAAGACCAGCAGTCCAGGTGTCAATATATGTCACAATAGGATTTTTTTTTAAGGTTTGCTTTGGCTGCCAGCGCTGATGGTGACTGTACTCTGATTGAGTACATACAGATCTGAAAAGGAGAGTGGGCGGGTGGGAGAGTGAGTGGGTGGCGAGTCAACAGTGGGCCGGCAGCAGAGTGAGTGGGTGGCGAGACAATAGTGGGCCGACAGCAGAGCGAAGTGGGTGGCGCAACAACAGTGGGTGGGCAGCAGAGTGAGTGGGTGGGAGAGCAATACGTTTTGCAGCCAAGTGTGAAAAGAAATCTATTTTAAAATATGAAATTCAGTAATAAAAAGACTGATGGAGGCCATTGTTGAAGAAATGCTATGAATGGTACAATCGTTATGTGGTAGGGAAAATCAGTGGTGTTCAGCTTTGAATTTGTAATGCTGGTAACTTGGGACAAGGACCCGGTAAGGATTTCTGATGTGTACTGCTCCCTGTTTAGAAGGACTAGTTTTAGCTATCGTTAGACACTTCTAACGACATCTAACAAACCAATCAAATTGACCAAAATCTTTAGCCCATTTTATAAGTTACATATAGAATATGACTTGTTTTCACACTGGTATGGAATCATGTACAGATTAACAACATAGAGAACATAGTGACAATAATAGTTACAATAGGCACACAACAGTGAGGATCAGCAAAACTACATAGCAAGTTCTCTACACAAATTGATAAGACGAGTGCACTGTCCACTATTATAGTACACAGTACATCAAATCAAGTTCAAGGGACTAATTCAAGGCCAACAGAGGAAAATAAGCACCTTAACTGCTACTTGGTATTGCCGATACAGGGGTATGCCCAGCGGAAGCAGGAGCAGGTTATTGTCCTTTGCAGCTGCCACAATATTTTACATGCTTTGGCAGAATGACTAACATGTCCAAATATTTTGCATGCAACACCAAATACATTCTGAATGCTTCTGTCATCTGATTTATTTATTTAAAATTTGGTGGCTGGATAGCTACAATGAGCCAAGGCTCAGTTCCAGGTGCAACGAGGGAAGGGATACAACAAGGAGTGATGAAGAAAATTATGCATTACAAGACTGAGGATATGAACAAAGCAAGACATGTACATATACCCTCCACCCTTCACAGCACATACAATGTTACCCCAATGTAAGTAAAGTAAGTCAAATTTTATCTGTACAAGATGCCCTTCCATAGCTCAAGGTGCCTTTACACCATACTCATACAATTTAAAACACATTAAAATAACATAACTGAATTTAACACATAAAAGCTTAAAATCTTAAGTTCCTTCAAAGGCATTTCTGAAAAGGTACGTCTTAAGGGATTTTTAAACCCTTCTATGGTCAGGCTCTCTCTAGATCTGACGAGGTAGAGAATTCCACAGGGTAGGAGCCATAAAGGCAAAAGATCTTCCTCCAAACATTTTCAAACATACCCTGGGAGCCTCTAGCAATCCCTTGTTGGAGGATCAGAGTGAACAGGAGGGACAGTAGGGAGATAGATGGTCTTGCAGGTATTGAGGTCCCTGACGGTGTAGGGCTCTATAGGTCAGCAATGCTAACTTGAAAGTGATTCACAACATTGTACAGGCAGCCAGTGCAGTTTGCGAGTTATTGAGGTGTTATATGACTGGATCTAGGGTTCCAGTTAACAACCTGGCAATCACGCTCTGCACCAGCTGCAATTGACGAATATCCAGTCCCAGAAGCCCTAAGCAGAGGGCATTGCAGTAATCCAAATGTGTGGTAACAAAGATGTGGACCAATGTAGAAAGATCCTCATCTGGAACCAAGTGCTTCACCCTGACAATGTTTCTTAGATGATAAAAAGCAGATTTAACTGTGGCCGACACCTGAGCCTTCAAGGTCAGGCCTTCATCAAACACCACCCCAAGGTTCCGCACCTGGCTCGAAGCATTGAGCAAGTTTCCTCCAAGTTGTAAACCAGAGGATTTTCCTGCCCATGATCCGACCATCCTCAGATCAGGGTCCACAACCAACACCTCTGCTTTTTCCGGGTTTAACCTCAGCCAGCTGGCACTCATCCAGTTCTGTATCTCCAGTAGGCAGTTATTAAACATTGAGACTGTATCAAACTCCTGGCTGGGCATAAAGGACATATACAGTTGAGAATCATCTGCATAACAGTGAAAACTCAACCTGTACCACCTTATAATGTCCCTAGTGGCAGCATATACACTGCAAACAACATGGGGAAGCACCGCAACCCTGCAGTACCACTAAAGAGCAGGTCCCGAGGGACGAGAAATAAATTCCTGGCACAACCTTCTGTGACCTGCCCTCAAGGAATGATCAAAACCAATTGAGGACCACCCTCTAGTCTACAAAACAGCTGCAGGCATTTGAGCAACACCCATGGTCCACAGTGTCAAATGCTGCTGAGAGATCCAAGAGAACCAAGATGGAACAGACTCTGTGATCTCTCATCACGAAGAGGTCATTAGTACTTGAAGCAGGGCCATCTCGGTGCTATGCCTTTTCCTGAAGCCAGACTGGAGAGGGTCATAGACACTGTGGATGGATAAATGATCCTCTAGCTGCAGAGTGACCACTTTCTCAATAACCTTCCTGTAAAGGTAGATTTGAGACTGGTCTGTAGTTAGCAGGGCAGTCTGAGTCAAGGAAAGCTTTTCAACAGAGGCCTAACTCAGCACTCTCTTAAGGGATCTTGGAAAGATCCTCTCTCCAGTGAAGCCCAGATTATCTGAGCTAGGACCAGGCCAATAACCTCAACACACCCTACAAGCTGGGCCTGGATCCAGACTACAGCAAGTTGGCCACAAAGTCTGGATGATCCTCACTATGTCCATGGCTACCAGCTCGGTAAGGTAGACCAGGTCATCTGGGTTTTAGTACCACCAGAATAACCACCACAAGGCCCAATAGGGAGGCATTGGCTGATCTCTGTCCTAATGGCGGACACCTTATCAGTAAAGAACTGAGCAAACCCTCACATTTTCCTAGTGACAATGCTCCACCAGATGTGTCAGATACCAAAGACCCTGGAGAAAGGCTGCAAGTAGTAAGCAATTTAGCAAGCCATTTTCTTAGTTCTTGCAAGAGGTTCACTGCAGTGTGACCTTCTGACTCAAAACTAATAATACACAAGGTAGCCTGCTTCTTAAATGTTGTGGTGGTTGAGTCTGAGACAGAGAATGAGGCAGAGGAATCATTAAAGGATGCCCAGTAACTGTCATACAATCTACAGTTTGGCCGCTAGTCCTCATATAATTTGTAATTTGTATCTGTGGCACTACTACAAGCTTCAAGGCCTGGATTACTTTATCACACAATTCACAATAGGCATTTGGTACTTCTTTGGTGGCAAAATATTTTCTGATGGTATCAGATATTATGGAACTGCAGTCTGCATGACTTGTAGTACTTACAGTATGTCCTATACAGATTCCTGGTGCACCCACACTTGGAGTACTATGCTGTTCTAGAGCCCTCACCTTAGGAATGACATAGACTGATTGGAGTCGGTAGAAAAGGTCACCAAGGTGACCCAGGGCTAATGGCAGACTCTACGAGGATTGGCTGGTGGCCCTAAATATGCACTCCTGGAGGCCAGGCATGAGAAGGAGGGCATAACAAAAATCTATAAGTTTCTCATGGGAATAAACAAGGTGAAGAACAAGGATCTACTAGTAAGAATAGGGATGCAGTCACTAGGGGCATGACTGAAGGTTGGCGGGCAAGTTTAAGAGAGAGATGGAGGAAGTTCTACTCAAAGAGAGGATGGGATAGTGCAAGGGGACTCAGAGTCCCTAGGGAGGGTAACACAGGAGGGGTGAGGGAGAGGGGGAAAAGGAGACACTCCACCAATACAGTAGGTTGGTTGGTGAGATAAAATAATGAGGACTGACTTAGTGAACCTTTGGTCTCCTACCATTAAATTCTGTGTTTCTATGTTTGATTAAAACCAACAGACTGAACAAAAGAGAGAGATGGGACACAGACCAAGAGCTATCATTTCTGCTATTGTCTTTTAAATTTCTGTATCAATTTATTTATTTTTCCAGAAATCTTTTGCCCCCTGTTACCCTGCACCTTACTTGGCAATGAGGAGCCATGGTATTTCTGCTTTTCTCTCTGATTTTAGGACCCCAGGTCGCACATACATGTGGAGGCATGCATAGCGCCCGCTGCTCTGAAATGGCCCCTTCCTCCCTCTTGGCTCACGCCACATTCCCCCCCCCCTTGGGACTGCCACCCAGCCTCCACTGGGTGGCAGCCAAGAGTCTGGGGAAACCCCACATCCTTCCCGAGAGAGAGCTGTCCTTGCAGCTGCTCTGTCTGACTCCTTGTCCCCCGGCGACCCCTGGCACTTCTGAATTTGGGTAGCTGCATGGCATGAGTATGGCATTCAATGCCTCAATCCTCAATGCCACTGGGCTGGCCATCAATTTATTTATTTATTTATTGAAGACTGGTAAGCAGGAAAGGCACACTGAACCAAGGCTGGTTTCAGGTGCAACCAAGGAAAGGCACACAGAGCCAAAACTCATTTCCCAGTGCAACATGGGGAAGGGAATTAGGAGACAAAATATACAACATGTAGTAAAAATACAGAATATACATGGTAGAAAATATAAGGTGCAGTAAAAATACAGTCATTAATAAATAAAATAAACAGTGTATGGGCTAATATAGCAAAACTAAAACACTGGTAAAGGAACACAAAGACTAAGTGCAGGAGAGAATATGGCAAAATTAGCTATGGTCAGGGCAGGAGCAGGAGGGAACAGCAAGCAGTTTGAGTTGGCATTTGAGGGAGAAAAGGAAGAGGAGAGGCGGAGGGTCTGAGGGATGTTATTCTAGATGGAGGGAAGATCTGAGGAGAAAACTAATTTCCCAGCAGTAGAGTTAGAGTGTGGAATAGAGAAAATAGGAGAATCACAAGAGTGAAGAAATAAGAAGTAGAGGAAATAGGGGAGAGGAGAGATAGGAGGGCAGAGAATCAAACCAATACTTAGAAACTAGGATTGTACAGTGCATAGGATGACAGAAGAGAAGGAAAGGATAGAAAGGGAAGCATAAAGGCTGCAGTGATGAGTAGTAGTCAAACACTGGGAGCACCATCTTAGAGATCAGCTGACAGCGGACTAGGGATGAGAGACAATCTTTATTTCCATAGAGGCAGCAAGTTTGGGGTGGAGCTTGCTATGGATGGCCTCAATATGGATGGATAAGTTAAGCCTACTATCTAACATCATACCAAGCTATCTGAGGGACAGTCTCAAGGGGAGTGCCATCCAGGATGGAGAAAACAGGAGAGCCTGACAAGTTTTTGGCTAGTGGCAAAGGTCATATACATAGTTTTATCAGTTCCAGGTGATACTGCGCCCTGGAAAAGGAGTTGGTGCAGGTAAAGGGTGAGCAGCCCCAAGTTAAAGAAACAACCAGAATACTGCACTCAGGAGTTAAAGCAATGCAATGCTGCCACAGGAATGAGAACACTGAGTCCATGTATCATATCAATTATAGTTTAATTCCAAAATGGCAGCCAAAAGTAAAGTAAAGTACATCAGAGAGCCTGCTGCCACAGTGGTGTTACCTCAGCGCTTACTCTGTTGGAGCTTCCAGGGAAATTACTCATGCATGGCTAACTGTTTTGGTTTTGGGAATGGTCTATTGCTAGAGGAATGGGCAGTAGCTAATCGAGGGAACTGCCATAAGCATAGGTGCCATATGGTTATCCTATCCTATTCTCCTATCCTATGTTGTGCTATACTATACTATGCTATGCTATGCTATGCTATGCTATCCTATACCATACCATACCATACCATACCATACTATACTATACTATACTATACTATACTATACTATACTATACTATACTATACTATGGTTCTATTAGCAGAAGAAGGCTGAGAAGCCCATCAGGACTGCCCCTCTACTCACAGGGTAGAACTTCATTTTTTCCTTCCAGTATCACCTTGTCTGTGCACGTGACGGAGATGAAATATCACATTTTTGCTTTTTGGTTAAGTGGAGATGAAAAAGCTTTGCTGCCACTTTTGATAAGTAAAAACTTTTAGGTCACTGTCACCTGCCTCATCCTCTGTCTCACTTGACACTGATGCACAGTCTTTTTCTGTTACATGCAACTGGCCGCATTCTCTTTAAATAAATGTCTGGTAATATATGAATGGCAGGGTGGAAAGGATGGACAGGGATCTGAAAAGACTGGAAGAGTTGTCGAGTGTATGGCAACTGGGTTTTAATGCAAAAGGTGCAAAATAATGCCCTTGGGCCATAGAAAATGGACAGAGTAATACTGACAAAGACAAAGCAGGAAAGAGACCTAGAGGTAATCATATTGGACAACCTAAAGGTGGCCAGATAGTGTGATGAGCAGTCAGAAGGCTGCGGCTGCATAGGAAGGGATATCACCATCAGAAAGAAGGAGGTGGTGCTGCTTCTATATAGATCACTGGTAAGCCCTCACCCTGAGTACTGTGTTCAGTTCTAGAGACCAAATTTTGAGAAGGAATTAGATGGAGTGGTCCAGAGGAGGGCTACCAAATGGTGCAGGGTATGCATCAAAACCCTAGGAGGAGAGGCTAAAGTAGCTAAATATGTGCACTCTGGGGAGAGGAGGAGAAGGGGATATGATAGAGATCTTTAAATACTTTACAGGGTTAATAAGGTTACAGGAGGTGGTATTTTTCAGAGAAAACAGAGCTCTAGAACTAGGGGCATGCAATGAAACTGGAGGAGGTAAATCAGGAGGAATGTGAGGAAGTACTTTTCACAGAAAGGGTGGTGGATACCTTGAACAGCCTCCCAATGGAGGTAGTGGGGCAAAACAGTGGTGGGTTTAAAAGGCCTGGGACAGGCACAAAGGGAATCATAGGGGCAAGGGGGGAAGAGATTGCGCCAGATCAAATAGGGGCTGCAATAAAAAAGTTTAAAACATGAACAAACTGGTGGGCCCAACAGCCCTTATCTGTCATCACTTTCTGTGTTTCTATGTTTCTATGATAAGCCAAATAATACTACTGAAAGTGATAACCCCCCTCCGTAATATTACAGTTCAACTTTTGTAATACTCCAAATCTAAGTAATCTTATCATTCAGAGCTCTTAATATTATCGCTTCTAAGCTCTCAATGATAGTATTATGAGAAGCTTTATGTTTGAGTGCTGCTGAAATCCTCGTGTAGAGTGCGAGCTGTCCTTTGCTGTGACCTCTGTATACAGTAAAGTTGACCCGTCGTGACTAGAAACTCAGAAAATGGCTGTCTCAGAAGAAAGCGATACCAGGGAGAATGACTGCAGTTCCTAAAAATCAAGAAAATGTAAATATAATATATAGACACATAGAATGTGATGACAGATAAGGACTGCTGGGCTCACCCAGTCTGCCCCAACACATTTTATTGATGGCTTCCGATGAACTTTCTCACAATAATGCTGAGTCCAGCCAAATTGAAACCGTGATTGGTGCCACAGTTAGACAGCCTTTTGGCAACTCTGTTTTTCCACTAAAAGCAGTTAGGCTCTGAATATGAGCCCAGTACTATAAGAGGGGTACTGGCCAGCACGGACCATCACTTTAGTAAGTATAACTACCCTGCCTCGATCTTTCAAGGTCCTCAAATAGTATTTAAAGGATCAGTAGAAACTAACTGCAAAACAAAAGTATGAAAAAATTAGGATGGGTAATCAGCCCAGATAAGCGGAAGCACTGACAGATTCTGACATAAACGTATTATATTCCAGTGGTACCCTTTGACTGTCATTTAGTCACAGCCCTTCTGCATATGTTTTCTTTTGACATAGGGCTCTAATTTGCTTTCTGAATGAGTGAACAATATCACTTAAGGTGGGGCGACCTTACATTTGGCAAGGACACTGAAGGCAGTGAATATTTAGAATACCATGAGCATCAGATGAAAACTAGGACTGGTAACAATCTAAGAGATGTCTGAACTGTCCCTCTCAGAATGCACAGAAACACCACTAACCACATGATCCCATACTGTAACAGCCTACTACAAATATGCAAAACAAAGGCAACCACAAATGCTTCTGCCAGATTCCCCATTCTAGAGGGCCCCAAATTTAAAGTAGAAACCTACCAGTTTGTGGTGTTGCAGCATAACTATCAGAAAAACATTGGGGGCATAATGAAAGTTTGCAACAATCTGTTGGTCTCCTGCCTGAGAAGAGAACAACTAATCTCAGTATACACAAAAGAGGAGGAGGGGAGGTGCCTAATCCAGTTAACAGAAGCACTCTGGATAGGGGGTCGATCCCAGTCCTTTCACAGAAGAAAGGGTTCTGAAAGAACTCCTAAAACTGAAGGTGGACAAAGCAATGGGGCCTGATGGAATTCACCCCTGAATCATAAAAGAATTAAGGGGAGAACTAGTGAAACCACTGACTACTCTTTTAAAAATCATGTGAGGATGGTGTGGTACCTGAGGACTGGAGGAAGATGGATGTGATTCCCTTCACAAAAGTGGGGACCAAGACAGAGGCAGGAAACTACAGACCTGTCAGTTTGACCTCTCTGGTAGGGAAAGTGATGGAATCACTTTGAAGGAAAAAATTATTGAGTACCTAGAGGCCAGTGGGGCACAGGACCCAAGGCAGTATGGGTTCACTGGAAGGCGTCATGTCAGACGAATCTAATAGAGTTCTTGACTGGATGACCAAAGTAGTAGACCAGGGAGGGGCTGTGGACATGGCCTACCTAGACTTTAGCAAGGCATTTGACACAGTCCCATACAAAAGATTAATAGTCAAATTAACCAGCCTGGAGTGGGTCCCAGTCTGGTAGCCTGGTAAAACATTAGCTGGACAACAGGACACAAAACGAATTGTAAATGGAGTCCACTTGAAGAAAGAGGGGTTACTAGTGGGGTATCGTGGGGTTCAGTACTGGGTCCAGTCCTTTTAATGTCTTTATAAGTGACATTGCAGAGGGACTGGAAGGAAAAGTATGCCTCTTTGCAGATGACACAAAGATCTGCAACAGGGTTGATACACAAGGAGGTGTTGAAAGGATGAGAAGGGACTTGGCAAGGTTGGAGGAATGGTCAGAAGTATGGCAGCTTGGATTCAATGCAAGAAGTTAAAATAATGCACCTGGGAAACAAAACCCAGGGAAGATTACACAGCAGTAACAGCAACAAAATGGAAAGGGACCTGGGGTAATCATATCAGATGACCTTAAGGTTAGCAATGTGAGAAGGCAGTAGAGAGGGCTTGGGGTATCTGAGATGTATAGGGAGAGGCATCACCAGCAGATTTTTTTTTTTTTGTTAAATCACTTGTGGAGAGCTGTGTGGGTGGATGTTTGTGTTTGTCTGTGTCTGTAGGTTAGTTTTGTGGATTTACATGTTTTTCTGCTTGGAGTAACCTCGCCATTCTTACACTCAACGCCTGTGAATGTCTCCTGGACTGAATTTCTGCAAAATATCTTCACCAGGTATCAGCATTTTCATTTTAAATCAACTTTTGAAACCACCCCAAGGAAAAATAACTCTAGCAACTAAGTCTGACAAACTCGGGTGATGCTGGGCCCTGCGATTGAATCAACATTTTCGCCTGACCTGCTCCAAAAGGAATTTTACTTGGGCTATTCAGCAACCATTTTAAGAACAAAGGAAACATACAGACAAAAGGATTTCACATCCTGCATATGCCCAGGGTGCAGTTTATCACCTTTCAGGAATTTTAACACATTCTGTGACCCTGGTTTCAGCAGTTCATCGCTTCCACTAGATGAAATTTACTACCAGGTAACAGCATTTTCATTTTAAATCAACTTTAAATGTACTTGTCTCTAAAGGGCTGCTCTACAACAACTTTGAAAACAAAGGAAACAGACAGACAAAGGTTTTCACATCCTGCATATGCCCAGGCCAAAGTTCATCACATTGAAGGAATTTAACACTTTCTGTGACTCTGGTCCTCTTCAGTTCATCATTTCCACTGGATCTATCTTTTATTTCATTTGCTGCTTTCTCCTTGGAGGATCCCTGAGCAGGCGTTCCGTTGCCATACAAGCCCTCCAAGCTCCCTCCTAACTGTGCCTCTGCCAGCAGCCCGAGTGGCACCTCAAAACGGAGACCACAAAAGCCTGCAAGCAACCACAGCCCTCCAAGACCTTTTAGCGGGGCGACTGCACCTTCAAAGCCACCACCCACGCCACCCTCTCCAGCCAGCAACAATGACAGGTACGGTAACTTTGACCAGCCGGAAAGCAGTGCTTTCTTACTTCTGCAACCTGATTGGTTGGTCTCCTGACTGTGTACTCCTATTGGCCAGTTTCTTTTGAAATGCCGTGGCTCTACAGTACGAACTTCTCTCATTCAAAATTCTACTGCTTAATTCTGGAAAATCTTAATATTAGTAAATAAGATTGTTCATAACTGTTTTAAAGCATTAGAGCATTAATTGCCATTTAGTTTTCAGTGTGTGTGTATATAAGCAGGGCCACCTCAGCACTCTCAAAATGTCATTACTACAGCTTTTGTTAAATAATTTATTCTGTTATTGACTGTTAAGCAGTATCCTGAAACTATTAAATTCACGCCGACCCCGCCATGCAGAGCACAGGAGGGGCTGGCAGGAACGTCGGAATTAAATATTCGACAGCATCGTAGTTTTAATATTACGCTTGAAGTCGACAAATTATAAATCATGCTGAAGTTTAACTTTAGGTTAGGTCATTTACGTGATCAGGGTATTCAGATAGCAACATAGTTTCTTCTGTGAAACTGGCCACTTCAGATATGGTGCTGCACCCAGTCTCCCCTAATGAACCCTCCTCTCACCTCTAAAACTTCACCACTTATACTCCTGTCTCTCCTGTTATGTCTAAACTGGCTAACAACTTGTACATCTTTTGCTACTTATCCCTGAGCTAACAATGATAGTGACTTCAGGTTTTCTAACATCCTGCTGTACTATTACTCGAATTCTACCCTGCTCACTCAATCCTCATCAAAAGGGTTGTATCCATCTGTCTATCCACTCCTATCTCTTGAACTATCGTGAGACCAAACGCCAGCTAGGCACTTTCTCTGCCAACCTACTTTCTCACCTTGCCCGTGGCTCCTTTATGCTTGCCGGAGATATTGAACCCAATCTGGCCCTATGGTTTGCGCTCACCCCTGCAACGGCTGCAACAAAAAGGGTCTGGTTATAGCCCACATGAATATCTGGAGTCTCACGAGTCACCTGGCTGAGCTCGAAGCCTGGGCTAAACTGATTAACCCTGACATTTTATGCCTATCAGAGACTTGACTGAAGCCTTGGGTGCCTAATGCCACTTGTCTTGTGCCTGGTTATAGCATTCTAAGAAAAGACCAGAGGTCAAAGGGGTTGCGATTATGTACAAAAATCATCTATCCCTGAACATCCCACCCTGCACTGATTCCCTAACACCTTAGAAACTCTGCACGCTACCTGGCACTGGGTTCAAACTGCTGCACATCATTTGTGTCTACAATCCACCCATAAGCAGGATGAGTGGTCTCCAGAATTTGCTACAATATGTCTCCCAGAATGTAAAATCAAATGAGGCTCTACTCCTTGGGGACCTGAACCTTAACTGGCTGGGTCCACAGCACAGCATCCTTGAATTCTAATACAGAAGCACAATCTACACCAAACTATCACAGGCTTTACCAGAACTACTACTCCGCACTCAGGGTCCCTAATTGATTGATCCTCACCACCAGACCTGATCATGTATTAGATGCCACAGTGCTTGCTGACTCAATCACTGATCATTCCCCTACACTTTGTCGATGGCGATCCTGTCCACCTCCTCCTCCTCCTCCTCCACCACGTCTGATTAGGTTTTCAAACTATGCTGCCCTGGACAAACAAGCCTTCCTATTTGACCTCTCTTGTGTTGACTGGTCTAACATTTATACTGCAACCAATGTTGATACTGCCCTCAATTCATTTCTGACTGAATTTGGCAACATCCAAAGAAGCACCTCCCACAGTCAAAGGAGGGTAAGGGGCCAGCATTCGAGGTGGCTGAAAAAGACCTGCTTCAAAAGTTAAAAGTTAGAGACAATCAATGGAAAAGTACAAACAAACTGGACTCAGTAGTCAGATCTCATTCTGTATAAACAATACAGAAATGACTGTAAAGATGCATCAGGCAGGCCAAAAGTAAATACTGCCAAAACCTGCTGATTAATTCTTCCAATGACCCTCGCAAGTTTTGGGGTCACATTAAGTCCTTCTTAGGTTCTGCTAAAGATGTCACTCCCTCAGATATGGTCCTATATGGTATACACTGTAATGATTCTACTACCATTGCAAATGCTTTTAACCAACAATTTTCTGACTTATCTGCCTACACAGCTTCCCTCCATCACAATCCTCTGCTTCACAGTTTAACCCCAGCATCTGAAGGACCCCAAACTTAACCAACCCCTTCTATTTCAGGGAAGTGTCTATGCATCAGGTCCTAAAGCTGCTCAGGTCACTCTCTGAAAACACCAGTACTGGCTCAGATGGCCTAGAACCAAGACTACTAAAATGGCTTCTTACTACATCTTGCCCCTGGCACACATCTTCACCCTATCTCTCTCCAATGGCATTGCCCTGAAGTCTGGAAGGCAGCCAGAGTCACTCCTGTATTTAAGAAAGGCAGTAAAATGACACATCAAATTACCGCCTATTGCTATTTTGTCTGTTCTGAATAAAATCCTGGAAAAAGTAGTATCCATGCAAATCACTGAATATCTTGAGAAATTCAATTTACTAAGCTCAGCACAACATGGTTTTAGAAAGCATCACAGCACCATGACAGCACTTGCAAAATTCACTTCAGATATCGTTACCAATATGGATAGAGGAAAGTTAACAGGGCAGTCTTCATTGACTTAACCAAAGCTTTCGATCTGGTTGACCATTCTCTGCTACTATCCGACCTCAGTACCTTGGGCTTCTCCCCAGTCACTACCTGGTTCAAAAGCTACTCTCCAACAGAACACAAGCTGTTAAGTTTAATTCATCCATGTCAGACAGTGCTGTTATCAACATTGGGGTCCCTCAGGGGTCTATACTTGCCTCTTCTATTCTCATTATTCATCAATAAACTTCCTGAGCTGGTCACCACAGGTCACTCACTTCTTTATCGGATGACCTGGTAATTTATTATCACTCTGATAAGGTCCTGGATCTAAATGCTGCCCTCACTGCAGATTTTCGTGCTGTACAACACTGGTTGAACTCTCAACGCCTGGTTTTAAATACAAATAAAACAAAAGTTATGATGTTTGGCTCCAATCACAAGCTTAGATCCTGTCCTCTGACCATCTCTGTCTCTGATATCGATGGGGACCCTATAGAAACTGTCACTTCCTTCGTTACCTTGGCATCCACCTGGATCAAACCTTGGACCTGAAAGCACATATACAGGAAACCTGAAGTCAATTAACTGCAAATTGGGGCTGCCTACAGAACCAAATACCTGCTCACCCCTTCTGCTAAATTGGCATGATAGCCAGAGGCATTCTATTGCCAACCCTTACATATGGGTGTCCCATCCTGTCCTTGGCCACCAAATCTTCACTGCAACTATGGGATACTACCTTCAATAATGTGTGCAGGTATGCAACCAAAGCACCTCGGCTGCAGCATCATTGTCTCTTATATCAGGACCTTGGTTGGCTCTCTCCTTCCTCTACCAGGCAGTACTACTTGTACAATTTAGTTGATTCCATCCTAAGGACGTCCAAGCCTGCTATCCTGTCTGATCTCCTCAGGCCGGCCATTCCCACAAGGAATCTTAGATCGGCTGATCAGACCTTACTATCCATCCCTTTGTCGGACTAAAAGGGCATGGGCTCCTTCCATCATGCTGCCCCCACCTATGGAACCTACTACCTCAGGATCTAAGAGATGTCTCCACTCATGTGACTTTTAGAGCAAACTCAGGACTTTCCTCACTACTATGGACAAATGTGTTTGCTTTGGACCCTACCTGATCCGCTGCATTTGTACTGTTTCCTCATTGCTAGCACTTTTGCCTGTCCAAATGGGTGTTCTATACTGTGCCTTGTAATTAATGTTTTATTTTGTGCCTTGTAATTAATGTTGCCTTAACCTGTTTCTTTATAAGCCTAATGTTAGCTGTTGACAATTGTAAGTCGCTATTCTACTCCATGACATTCTTATCTTCACTTCACTGCCTCTCCTCACTTAACCCCACTGCTGCTCTCTCCCCTTCTTCTGTTATATCCTCTTCCCCTTTTGCCACTCCCCACCAAACTCACCTTTACATGTTCCTACCTCATCCATGCCCTCCTTAGTCCCCACCCTCCTGGCTGTGCTTAGTCACCTCTCTCCACCTACTACCGCCTACTCCCACCGTCTACCCACCCCCTTTCCTGCCCTGCTGTCTCTTGGTTCCACTGGCTTGGCTGCTTTGACACTTTTGCCGCTATTGCCGTAACTCCTCCGCCTCATCCCTCTCACCGCATCCTCACTCTCGCCCTGCCGCCTATCGGTTCCACCAGCCCGGCAGTATTTTCCTACCTCCTACCGCTGTTGCCATCTACTGCCCTCCCCCACCACCTCTCTTCGCCTGCCGTCTTTCCGGCTCCATAGACCCAGCCACCCGGGTTGGTACCTCACCCGCTGTTGCCGTATCTGATGGCACCTCCCCTTTCCACTTAATCTCTCCCTCCCATCCTTTTTGCCAGTTTTCCTTCCTTGTGTCTTTTCTACTGATGCCTATCCTCTCTTATTTTCTGCCTTCTACTATTCACATTTTGAGTATGTTCCATGATCAAGTGCTAAAGTATATTTTGTTTACTAATGTATGTTACATTGCCATATGTATTTCTCTCTGCATTTTTGTACTCGTTGTCTTAATAATCTGGCTGTACTCTTTGTGTGTTGTAATTGTACCTCCCGGTCGTGCTTGAAAACAGTCACTTGCTGACTAGCGCACTTACCAGGTTAACAAAAACTAAATAAATAAAAATAAAAACAGGAAGTTGTTATCTTTCTGTACAGACAGTTGGTGAGACCCTATCTGGAGTACTGTGTCCAGTTCTGGAGACCCTATCTCTGCAAGGACATAGACCGAATAGAGGCAGTCCAGAGGAGGGCAATAAAATGATGCAGGGTCTGCAAGAGAAGCCATGAGAGGAGAGACTAAAGGAGCTTAATATGTATACCCTTGAGGTAATAAGGGAGAGGGGACATGATAGAAATTTTAAGTACCTCAGTGGAATCAACAAAGTCAAGAGGGTAGCATCTATCAGAAAAAGAGATGTGCAAGAACAAGAAGGCACAATTTGAAGATGAGGGGGCAGTTCAGGGCAATATGAGGAAGTATTTTTTCAGAGAGAGTGGTGGATTGCATGGAACAGCCTCTCCTGAGGAGTCTGTGGGGCCAAAAACTGTGGGAGAATTCAAGAATGCTTGGGACAGACATAAGGGCAATTTTTGTTGGGGTTGGAAGAAATAGGCTGTTGGTTAACTAGGATCTGCAGCTTATCCTGTAGGTAGGGAAATGGGCAGACTGGTTGGGCAAGAGGTCTTTATCTGCCATCAAAGTCTATGTTTCTATGTTTCTATGATGTGCAAAGCTGGTTCAGATGCTCATTTACTCAAATGTGGTCCTACAGATGTGACTCAAATCTCAGGCCACAAAAACATTCAGTGTATCAATAATTACAGCACCTTGTCTGAAAAGAAAGAGAGAACATTTGCTTAAATTTTTTCTGGTGACTCCACCTACCCATCCGCCTCCACAGCAGCACAGCTTCAATAAACTGCACAGAAACTCCTGCTGCTGTGCCAGTCCAGCTATCACCACACCAATCTCAGAAACAAGGCAACTGATGCCTTCACAGTTACTCTTCATGACTGCTAGGCTCAGAGTAGTTCACCAGCAGAGCAACATTTTTTTACTTTCACTGCACCTTTTATGGGGACATCTCAGTTAACATTGGCAACATTCCACCTCTTCTGAAGGGCGTGGATATGTTTACTGTATATACTCTGATTCTGACTGAATGAAATAATACAGTTGGTCAAATTAAACAGTTAAAAACATTGCTGTTCCTGTTTGTTTTTTATTGACATTGTCTGGATTTAACATTTGTTGCTCTAAATCATTGGTGCAAGAGATTTGCAAAGACATTCCAACACCTTGAATGAGAGATTTGCAGCATGTTATGGCGAGTACTTATAAACTCCTTGGATCCATATACAGTGATCCTCTCTATAAAGAACCCTTCTATAACAAATTCCTCTTATAGTGAACACTTTTGATGGCTCTATTGTTCACTAAGTAGGCATATTATCACCTCCCTTAAGTGAACACTTAGCTACAGTGAACACCTCAGCTGGCTCCAGAGGTGTTCACTATAGAGAGGGAGCACTATATTACAAAAATAAAAATAGGAGTGTGTATCACTCAGCTTTTGATACTGTCTTGAGGTTCTTAGTGTAGTGGCCAATTTTCAAAATATTCATCTGGTTGCACCCCACTTTTAGAGAAGGTTTGATGGTTGCATAAGATAGCTCTACTCATCAACTTTCAGAAAACATGTGGTGTGGTGTTCATCACATGGTCGATAATATTTGGTTGATAATATTGAATTTTGCAGAGAAAATCTGGACAATATAGCTGAAAAAGATGAAAATGGGTAAATCCTGAATTTCAAAAAAATTGTAAAACTGTTATTTTTAACATCATATTTGTAGAGTTTGGGTACTAGTTTCCAATTTTGTAAATTGCTAAAATAAATTTGAATAAAGTGAACCTAAATGCCCTTAAATGAACCCTAAATATAAGTAAAACATAACATCTAAAACCAATTTGTCTTGTTTTATGTCCAGTAATCCTATTTAATAGCATCTTAACTAATAATGTTCTTTATTACTCTCACTTTTCTTCCATTTGCTCAGAAACCATAGCACAATTTCATTGTAATAATTGATTTGTACACACTAAGGTTGCGCCAAGAATACGTTCCTATAACCAAATCTCATTTCTAAAGGCATACACTGTACACATGTGAGAGAAACAATAAATTGTCAAACAATAATTTATTTCTGGGCTGAATAGAAAGAGTGAGAAAATTTACTTTTGAATAATAATGACACTTTGCAAATGCAATGTTTTTTCAGCCAAAAATTACCCACAAAATGTTTACTACAAGATGCTATTGTCATAATAATGCCCATCTTGAGCACAAATTAAACTATAAATTATAATGCAGCAAATATATTGTTGTTTGAGATGACATTTTAATGAAGACTTATGACCATATTTATCATCATGTAACTTTTCACTATACCATGTAGTCTTAATTCGGAGACACATTTAACTTGCTTACTCAGAGCCATCATTGTCAGTGTCATAATCTGATTCCAAATCACCATTTTCATAACTGATATTGTCTTCGCCTGTTTCATGCGTATTGTCACATGTGTCTAGGTGTCCTTCACACCCACAACTTGGTATGCATTTTAGTTCTATCGTCACACACCTGCACTTCCTTGAGGAGCTTTTAGACTTTGTGCACTGGCATATGATAAGTTCAATCAAGTCTTTGGACCTGATTCTTGCGTCATTAGTTGAGGCTGAAAACCATTCTCTGTATCCAGCCACGCCCATCAGGTGACATAATAAGCGGCTTAGCCACTAGTGCTACTTTCCAAAACAACACACTGATAATTAGCTCTTTTATGTGCTGTACCAGACTGTCCATATATAGTGGCAAGCTTTCATTCTGCTTTGCTTGCTTGCAAAACTGTTTGTACCTTAGTAGGTTGATGTTGGAACTAAAATGTCCTGTTGGTTGATAGAGTCTGCATACAAACATCAATGACATCATTCTTGACTTCAAAGAGTCTTCAAGTTCAGACAACCTCTGCAAGTTTTCATGGTTCATTCTTAGTATTTGAAAGGATTTATTTTTGCCTTTGCCTTTGAAACAGCTGGTGCTATCACAGCCTGTAAGGATGTGGAATGGCAGAAGTAACTCGCATTTTGAGCTGCCAAGTTTCTCAGCTATGATATGCAGTGGTATGTATCAGGTGTTTCACTTGGCTTGATGCAAGCTCCATTGCAAAATATGTTCCAAGCACAAGAACATCCGAGTCTGGTGAACATATGATCACATTTTCTGTCTTGTAGTGAGTGACTGAGTCACCAACATGCAGATATATCCTACTATCGGTGTTCTCTTGGGTAGAGAAGAGTTCAGGAAGATCCTTTACTTGTCCATGAGTTATTTCCACCACCTGTTCATGATTTTCAAAACCTCCTGATAGCACAAATGTTTGGGATGGTTTGAGAACATGATGCATGGTTTTATACCACTCCTCAAAATGAAGTTGTTGAAGTTCTCCTTGTTTTGGGATTGGAAAGGTGTATAGCAGGCATATACCATCAGCACAATGAAACTATCACCATGAAGACCATTACAGTGACAAATATCGCCAGGTCACTGTAACGGTCCCGCTGTACACCGCACTGTTTCTCCCGGTGTTTCGCCTCCCAACCCTGAAACAACTCAGACCTGACTTGTTATTTAAAATAAGAGTGTGCGAAAAGGCAGGTGTGTGTGGGGCCAAGCCCTGCAAAACATTTTAATCCTGATGGCACAATGCCGACTGTTGTCATTGTGCATGTCACTGTGCTAAATGTCAACAACTATGTTGTTGCTGCAGCATGGTAGATCCTTGAAAGGTATGCCTTCATGTTTCTGGGTAGTACCTGGTTTCTTGCACTTATTCTGATTTCTGGAGATCCAACTCTCTCTCTCTCTCTCACTTCTCGCCTTTTCCTTTCACCATCTTTGATAGACACATCATTGTGTACCTGTCTGATACGACCTGAACTGTGTCACTTTCCTAAATGCATTTCTCCACAAACTTTTGCAGCCCATTCAACATGTCAACAAAAGTTCAAATACTGGTTCTTGATGTCAGCTTTGGGAAGACATACCATATGATCTATGAAAGTGGTTGTAGCGGTCTTTCTGAGTTAATGTTTCTCATGAAGGTAGCTGGATCTAGTGAGGAATCGCCTATGGGTCCAGGTCCCTGAGTGTTGTGCCTTGTTACTTTTTGCTAGTGAACCATCTGCATTTGCAATAGCCAGAGATCAGCTTGACAGTTCATAGTCAAAGGATTTCTGCAGGTCTGTCTATCTGAATCTATAGATTTTACCTTGTCCCTGCTTTTGGGTTTGTTAGAGTGCTGTATGTTTGTAAATGTGAGTAGGTTCATACTTTTGATAGGGTAATTGAGTGGGACTGCAGCAGCATTGAGTCTTTCTTCAACAATTTCCATTAAGGCAGTCTTGTCACATTCTTTTGCAGCCAACAGGGCAGTAGTGAATGTTGATGGAGCAACAACTCCTGTAGCTATATTCATCAGAGGTTCAGGTTCATCTCTTGAGTCTTCAAGTACATCCACAGCAAATGGATTTCCATAGTGGTCCAAGATTTTGCTAATAATCTCATGACATCTTCGTTGTCTTTCCTGATTGACTGTGGTTGAAGATCACAATGAATCGGCTCTTCAAGACTGTCCAGTCCAACATGTACTTGAAGTTCCTCATGATGGCACTTCTTTTGTGTACTATGAGATACCAATTGAGAGTTGCTTTCTTGTTTGCTTATTCCTATGATCCCCTTACTTTGACTTGGAATCTCTGACCACAGTTTGTTCCAGGCCTAAGTCTGACCAGACACTGTTAAAGCAGGCTGAGGTTGATCATGTGACAACATGCTTTCCATTGGCAAATTGCTCATGCACTGCTGGTGCAGTCTTGGGAAGCAGAAACATTTCTGAGAGGTACACAGGATCCCATCTGGCATAGTTTTGGTGATCGTATGCAAAAGCATAGCAAAGGATGTCAGCAAAGTATTGTAGGTGCTGGTTCCAGTTTGGAATTTTCTTAGCTGCAATGTAGTCAAGAGCGATTTGCACCTCTGTGATATACTGCTGCCAGAGTGAAATGTTGACCTCTGCTTTTGCCCTTGGTTAATGAACTCCTCAAAATCACCTTGTAGAGTTTTCAGCATGGCTTCAAGGTCTTGAAATGCATCAGCAAAGTTCTGTCTATTTTCCTCATTCATTCACCTTCTGATGCTAACGCAGCCATTAGTTGCTGGGCATTTTGTACTTTACCTCAATTTGATCTCTGTTTGCTAATTGTATTTTTTCTTCTGCACTATCCAGGCACAGACTGCTGGCCACTGTAGCTGGAACATGTCTTCAAATATCAGCTTGTGGGCTAATGTACAACGTTTGTATATTTTTTTCTGCATGATCACAGCTGCAGCATTTGTTTGAAATACTTCTGCCTCAATTAGCAAATCTTCAAATACACTGTCTTCATAGACTTTGCCAAGTATCTTCCAGTAGAGCTCCATGATGTGGAATCCTTCCATTTCAAAACATGACGCTTCAGCTCCTCCCAGTTGCAGAAATGAACTTCTTGGGCAACTGCTGTACAACTGAAGGTCCAAAGTTATCACTGGGGTTTCCTGGCCCAGCATCTGCATCTGTTTATCGATTGTTTTTAGTCCTGTGTATATAGTATCCTTATAGGTAGGAAGGCTTGATGCTATAGGATTGTAACCAATTGTGGTCTTGAATCTTTCCTCTTTGACGTTGTAGTGAAGGAATGCATGAAACCCACCCCAACTTGGTACACATTGATCCTGGTTGTTGGGGCTCAAACTCAAGAGTGAAGATCTTTGTGGGGCATAAATGAACTTATACCCAGTCTCTGTTGAGCATTAATATGTGGATTGGTTTGTTAAAAACCAAGACTTCACATCAATTTCACCAGACAGGTGACTGAGGGGCCCTTCCTTGAATTGGTTAGGACGCTTAGAACACCAAGGCATGTAAGTTTGCTCACAGCTTTTCCCTAATGCCAACTACTTTAGGTCTCAGTCCAACAGACACATTGGACCCCAAATTGTCCTCTACAGCAAACTGCCTAGAACATGTGTTGTTCCTTGACCACTCGAGTTTCTTCATTCATGTCTATGTTATCCATTGCAGCATGCGCAAATATTCCAGGCATGACGCTTTGTTGGAAGAAATGTTCCACCTTGTTGTGTAATTGATGACATGATGGCACTTGCTGTGGATGTCTCAACTCTGCAAATATCATCATAATTCAGGGAATGCCCATGACTGTGTAACATATCCAACAACTGGTGACTCTAGCCAAATGCTGGACTGATATGGCTAGTCCAACATGCTTTGGTGTTTTAAGCAAGTATTTGAAGCATTGTAGATTATATGTTGGGCTACTGCTAAGACTTCTGTGTACATCAGAGTGTTTTGGATATGTTCTGCTGGTTTATCCATCATGAGTAGGCTCAGAAACTGGTACAGATCATCAGAACACGAGGGACTCTGCTCTTTCAAAACAAGTCTCTACAGTTAATGCATGGGTTGGTGGAAATCCCAATGCTTTTCTGGCAGATGCACAAAGTGTTGTTGCTGCATGAAAATACTGAGATTCTCAAACTCATCATCAGGAAGCTCCAGGTCTGCCTCAATTGCTTCTTCCTGGATCTTTCTTTGAAACTCGCAATCTTGTTGATTGTTTCTTTCAAATTTATTTTGCTACTAAGCACCAGCTCTGGTTTGTTTGCTGAATGAGGCTGATGGAATGTAATTGAATTTTCAAAGTGTCTAAGAAGATGTTTCTTCAGCTTTTCAGCACAGTATGGCATGCGATTCAGCATAACCATATGTGTCCAAATATCTTCTGTATTTTGTCAGCAGGAATGTCCTTATAAAATGCCTTGCCTCGTGTTATGTCATCCTGAATGTGGGTTTGCAAGCATGTCGAATGCTCTTGTGAAGACATCAGTGCTCTCTTCTGTCTGTTCAGTGCTCGTTTCACTGGCTCATCTGGCCTGTATCAGTAGCTGAGCTAGACAAGTTTTGTGGTACTTAGCCTTCAAGGCTATTAGACCTTGGCTTTGTACCTTAGTCAATAGATCTGAATTAATAAGAGTCATGGCTGCTGACTGAATGTTCCTTTGCATATGAAATGTTCTCACTTGGAAAAGATGGAATCACCATGTTTCTTCATCCAATTGCAGATGATGCATTTGTTAGCTGCAGATGTGGATGTAAGTCAGGTTCTCATAGCCAGCTCCTGGTTGCTTGTTCCAGGCTTTTCTGAGTCTAGATGACCTACTTGTGGATTGTGTTTGTGTGAAAGGTTTTCTTTGCTGGTGTAATTTGATAGCACTGCGATGATAGTGAATGGCAACAGTGAATCCTGTCTCATCCAGCACTCCTGATGGTTTAGCTTGATTCATCATCTGCCTCTCTCATACATCTGAACAGTTTCTTGACCTCTGGCTTTGGCTGCAACAAGATTTTGTGAAGCATCTCTGTCTTGGCAAATAATACAAATAGTTGCATAGTCCGTGTGATCCATAAAACTTTTTGCTGGAGATGGTACACATCCAATACCTTGTTTACTTGCCATTTCCTGCAATTAAATAGAAAATATTTATTTTAAACATGCAATAAACTGAAAAAGGAAAAACATTATTAAGTTTTCACCACAAAACAAAACATATCTTTAAATCTTTTGAGATATTGATCCCTGAGTACCAGTTAAGCCTCTTTCATTGGCAGTGCCGATTTCACTTTCATGGGGTAGGGGCTCAATGAAGATAGGCTTGTATCTTGGTACCTGCCATTGACCTATCACCACAACATACTTTTCCTGAAAGCTCAAGGCCATACCTAACTCATGAACATGACAAATCTCTCTAACAGGGGTACAACAAAAACTCAAAATAAGGCCTTTGAAAATTGGCTGCTAGACTATCTGGTGACATGTTGGAAATTTGAACTTTGTTCTTGAGTTTAACATGTTGTCAGAACCTCTTGATGGTTTTATAGCCTTGTACTACACACTCCTTATATATTATTCTATATATGATAACTAGTGAGTGTTTTTCCCATAGGGAAACATGGTTATAATTCACTGTTATAACTTGCTATAGATCACTGGTGAGGCCACATCTGGAATACTGTGCCCAGTTCTTGAGCTCCACCTAAGAAAATACAAAAAATGGCTACAGAGTACAGGAAGCATAGTAGTGGGGAGTGGCAGTCATTTATAAATTGGATCTGTGGGTGTGGCAATCCTGGCAGGTGACAGAGTACCTATGAATGTGTGGCCATCATATGTGGTGGTGACTTGAAATGTAAGATCCTCCTGGTGTATTGCCTCTCTAATTGTGGGGCACTGAGTTTTGGAGGAGTTTGCCGGCTTGGTGTCAGCTGAGCTGCTGGAATCCCTAGACTTCTGGTGCTTGGGATTTTAACTACTGGTTGACACTTAGGAAGACAAGTCCTCTGCTGAATTCTCCAATTACTGGAATCAGTAGGTTTTACTTAGCATATTCAGGCCGCCACCCATGTGGGTGTCCACAAACATGGCTTGGTCTTCACCATTAGGATAGTGGCTACCAGTCCTCGGATTGATTCTGTGGTTTGGTCAGACCATGCTATCATTTCCTGCAAGTTGATGGCTCCTCCATTAGTTGTCCACTCCTATGGAGATTATTCATGGTACAGCCTGGTGGAGGCTCAACCCCAGTGTTTTCTGGGGATGGTAGATATCTCTAGCATAATAGCTCCCTTCTGGCCATCTGTGCACTGGTCCAAGTGGGCCCATCAATAGGGTGCCAAAATGCAAAATTCACCACCCTTTCCCTGAGGTCCACCTCACCGAGTAAGAATATATAGTTAGGGGCATGGGCGACAGCCCCTCATGGGAGAGTGCATAGTACAGCCCACCGCATATAATCTGGGCGGTGAAATAAAAGTCTTGGTGCCTATCGATGGTTGCACCCAGACGGGTGCATTCTAATGGTGGAACTATAATAGCTACCTCTTGTAGAAGTCACTGAGGCAATTGAAGTTTTAATAAAAGATTCCTGTCTACTACTGACACTATGCTGGAGTAGATGTGCTTCATGATGCAATGGAACTCTCCATGCTCTTAGGGTCCAGGGTTGGAGGCTAGAGTACAAGTGGAGGAAAATGGGCATATAATCTGATAGTCTTGTTCTAAGGGGTCATTATTGTGAGTACCAGGAGATGATGATTGCTGCTACAAGGATTTTCTTCTTGGCATCATCACAGCCCAGAGAAACAGACCAGTTGATCTCATTAGGGTGAAGGATGATAACCTCCACCCTAAGCGTCTCTTTCAAGATCTTGGTGAGATTACTCAGGGAGATGTGAAGGGTTTTCTTGTCTCTTTCAGCTGACATTGTAGATATCAGTGCTGCAGTTACCTCCATGGTGAAGAATCATGATTACAGTGATCATGTACTTAAGATGACAGAAACTCAGCTTGTTTGAGACAGTTTCTGCCTAGCTGACTTCTATGAGATCTACAAGGTGCTGTCGGATCTAACCCAAGTCACTGTCTTTGTATCTGGCAGCTGCATCTGTTATGAAATGCGGAAGTGCCATGCTTGGTCCAGCACTTGTGGAAATCATCAGTCTCTCTCTTGGGTACAACCTCCTTGAGACATTTTACATCCTGACAATTCCACAAGTGTTGCACCAATCTCTAACTTACCTTTTTGGGTACAGTTATAGGGAAAGTGTTAGTGGCATGGTTAAGTGAGCTGCTGGAGCAGTTTTCTGTTTATGAGCTTCCAATCTATACTTCATCCTCAGCACAGCATTGAGACAGCACTGGTGAGGGTTTTGAATGATCTGCTTCTTACAAGGGACTTTGGAGGCGGCTTCCTAGTCCTTCTGGATTTATCATCAGCATTTGACACCCCTGAACATGGGAAGCTAGTGGAACATATGAGCAGGATTGTTGGGACAGATAGAACTGTGCTAGCTTGTTTCTGGTCCTTCCTCTGTGATTGCTATCAGTCAGTGATTTGGGGAATTTTCAGTCTTCACTGTTTATCATCAACTGTGGTGTCCATCAGGGTTCCATTTGTCACCATGCTTGTTTGCAGTGCTTATACTCCTGCTTGAGAGGTGATCTAGAAGTATGGACTGGGTTTTCATTGTTATGCTGAGGATACCTAGCTATATCATTTGCTTAAACCTTGACAGAACTCCCTATAGCTATGCTTGAGAATGCACTATCCGAGATCAGTTTCTGGATCGCTTACAGCAGACTGAAGCTGAATATTATTAAAACAGAGTTGCTAATAATGGGGCCAAATCATCTGAATACATGCTTTTGGAAAGTTGAGAGCTTTTTCCTTTCGGGATGAGAGGTTCCAGGCTTGGCAAGCAGTGTGCAGTCTAGAGTCTGTCTTGAAATAGCTTTCACTTGTTTCACAGGTGTCTGCCGTGGTCAGCGGGTTTTTACCATTAGAAAAACATAGCTGGGTTGCTATGATGATCTCTTAACACTTGTCCCTGATGATTTATTAACCCTAGTGCATGCCTTTGTCATCGTTCATTGTGAATACTATGTCGCTCTACTGGGGCCTTCCGGCTGGCCAGATCCACTATCTACAGCTAGTGCAGAATGCAGTAGCTAGGCTCATTACCTCAACTAGGAGGAGTGATCACATTATGCCTGTGATGAACTCTTTGCACTAGCTGCCACTTAGATGGTGGATCAGTTTTAAGATCATACTCTGAACTATAAGGCCCTTAATGGACTGGGGCTGTTTGCCTTAGGGACCTTCTGGCAACCCACACTGATATCTATGAGTTACAACCTTTAGACATTGGCCTTTTGGGTTGTTTCTAAGTCAAGACAAAACTGGCAGGTGATAGAGCCTCTTCTGCTATGCCTCCCTTCTTTGAAACAACCTCTCCACAGATGTTCAGTCTGCCCCTTGGTCCCCACTTTTAAAACAAAATTGAAAACATGTTTGTTCAGTCAAGCATATGGCAGTGACATACAGTTTTGGCCTTCCACACAGTTTATTATTTAAAATATTATGTTTATTAATTCTGTGTATTTATTGAATTAATATCTGTTTCCATTGTTTGTTTTCTTTTTGTACAGTGCGTTACTTTTTAGAAAGGTGTTTTAAAATAAAATATCAGTCTGTCTATCTGTCTGCTGTCTGCTGTCTGCTGTCTGTCTGTCTGTTCTATCTATCTATCTATCTATCTATCTATCTATCTATCTATCTATCTCTGGCTACATAGCAGGGTAACCACAATGACTGAGGGCCAGCAGGCAGCTCCTGCGAGGATCAGCTCAAGGCCATGAACATGTACTGCTTAGAGAGCAGAAGGAAGAGGGAAATAGAGACCTCAAAGTTCCTGAAAGGAATGAACAAGGTACAGTACTGTAGATTGTGAGGAAATATTCAACAGAACTGGAGAATTAAGAACATGGGGACATGACTGGTATCTGACTGGGGGAGGATGCAGGAGGAATGTGAGAAAGTTTTATTTTACAGCGAGACAGAGGGGGGTGAAGCTATGGAACAGTCTACCAACAGAGGTGGTCTGTGCAAGAACTATTAATGGTTTCAAACGGTTCCATGTCAGAAGAGCAAACCAAATACAGCAACTACAAAATGGTGAATAAAAAATAGGGAGTGTGCATACAGCAACTGCCGATGAAAGACAATCATTGCATCGTTAAAACAGTGCCACACTGACTTTCTGTGGGGTTTTGCCCCATACCCTTTGCACCACCATAAAATAAGATAATCATTACCTGGTGGGACATAACTGGGCCGGGAGAAACTCAGGAGGGGCAGAAAATATATTCAGACTCTATGGAGGGATGCAACTCAGAAAGGGGAGGAGCTCGGAAGGGAGGAAGACTTTATAGTCTCAGTCTGGGTGGTGGTGGTGGAGGCTCATGCAATAGTAGGTGCAAGACTTAAAAAAAAAAAAAATATGAGCAACACCAAGTTTCAAACCCAGGTATAGGCACAGTGACTCTAACCTCTAGGCTACAGAACCAGCATGATTTTCTATCTGACACTGCCGAGTATATTACTTGCTACTGTTTACTCCCTGCACTGCTGAAGGACACTACTCTTTTCTCACATAACCAGGTGCTATTCACACCATGTTGTCAAAATGATAGTAGCTATTTTTACCTGCTCTTATTCCATCGCTGTTTTGTGTTCACTCTTAATGGGATACTGTTTCAAACACGCCTGGACAAAGTCTTAATAGCTACACAGAGGAAAGCAGCAAGGCAGGGGGCAAAGGGGAGTGGTAAGGGCAATAACCCGACTAGACATTAGGTCCCAGGGTAGGAAAGGGTAAACAGGGCAGACTGCAAGGACCAGTGGCCTTTTTCTGTTGACATTATTTTATGTTTTATGATGACAACTCAGAAAGCCTGAGCAGTTGCCAGCAGTTTAGTAAACTGGGGCACAGGCCAGGCCTGCAGTATAGTTTTTAAATTGTGTGTGGTAGTCCATGGAAAGACAGTGGCCTACTTGAGGGATAACGGGGTGTGTGAACAGTGTTCCTCTTGTTGAAATATTGTTCAATGCCATTAAGAGGGTGAACACAGTATTTTTGTCCTTCACTGTAGTACTGTTAATACTCCAGTTTCTTCCCCAACACCCAGAGCCTCACATTACCCACATATTTTCTAATTACCCTCCTTTCCTGCTCTGTTCTCCATTCCACCCTTCCGTCTTCTTAAATTGGAGCAAATAACCCCTCCCATTCTGCTGTCTCCATAATCCCAACCCCATCCCCACCTGTCCCTGAACCCTTAAAGCTTTGTAAATGTTCCACCATGTTGTCCCCTAGTTTAAAACCTGTTACCCTCCTGACCTCCCAAATCATCACAAATAATCCTATACATCTGCAATTACACCACACGGCAAGCTACTGCAGGTGTTAGACAACTTTTCTTTACTGTGTACGGCTGATCACTTTACCTAAAACAGGAGTTTCTTTTGAAGGTTACTATTATCATCATTTGTGCTACTGTGTGTATGTACTTGTTGTATATGTGCTTGTGAGGTGCCTTGGATTGTAGAAAGGTGCTAGATAATTTACCGTTATCTTTACTTTGAATGTTACTATGTGTAGGTGTGTTAGGTGTGTCACTGTTTATGTGTGTTTGTTTCACTGTGTGTAATTGTGGCTGCATGTGCAACCATGGTCCCCATTGGTCTGGAGAGGGTTTCAGGGTCAGAATGCTCATTTATACAAACAGGGGTCATAAACATAGATATCGATTAAGAACTGTAACATAGACACAATTTGTAGCTTGCATATGGGACTTATTTGGGAATACCGAAATGCACCAGGTAGTCAGAAAGGGTTAACAGGTCTCATAAAAAAATAACTGAGTTCCTAGGAAGGTCATGGGGACAGGGCCTGCTGCCAAGGAGTGAGGTGTGAAAATGAATTCATAGAAAAGTCACAGGGTAGGGCTTGCTTCCAGGAGCAAGGTGCAAAA
Organism: Neoceratodus forsteri; assembly: GCA_016271365.2. Lineage (NCBI taxonomy): Eukaryota > Metazoa > Chordata > Ceratodontiformes > Ceratodontidae > Neoceratodus > Neoceratodus forsteri. The sequence goes on from CM057450.1 coordinate 1,420,735,413, forward strand.
ATCTTAACAAATAACTGAAGCAGCTGGGTTGGTTCAAACCCATGTGGAAAAGATCTATATTTCTTTTAATATCTGAAAGATATAGTTGTATCCCCAAATATGTTTCAAATATATGTCAGATACATTTACACTTTTCAGACATATTTTAGATATGGTCTAGATATTTGCAGAATGATCCAAGATGTATCATATTTGGGAAACATTTTTGATATATATATAATTGAAACATATTTTTGCTATACTATTTCAAAATTCAAGTTATTGTTCTTTCAATGTTATGTCCTTGAATAAAATCAAAAATACTTATTTGTGCATACACATTATTGCAGTTTCTACATATTTTACATTTTAGATAAACATATATTTTGAATCTATTCAATATATATATATATATATTCTGAGTTACTTATACCTTTTCATTTTTGTTTCCTTGTAAGAGGCTAAATATATAAAAACACAAAATATATTTATAACATAGTTTTAAATTATACCCATATGGAAAAGAACTATATTGTATTTTGTCGATATGCAGACTATATCTGAATATGCCTAAATATAGCACATATTTCCTATATCTATGCATTTTTCCAGTTATACTTTAGATATTTGCAGTTTTCAATGAGGTATGTCTATACTTGGCATTGACATACTAAATGTATATGTTTTGTTATACTATCAAAGAAAATATTTTATTTCATGTTTTAATGTTTTATGTGCTCTAATGAAAAATTATAGTTTTATGCAAGCATAATTTTACTCTGTAATTTCTACAATAACTGTATGTTATCAAACATATATTTTCAGTATATTAGAGATGTATTTTCTGAGCTACATTTCATATATGTTAAAATGGCTTTGGCCTAATATATGTCTGGAGTGTATCTATAATACATGTATTAATACTGATAATACATTTTAAATATATGTTTTACAAAGCAAACAAATATGTTTTATAGTTTATAAATATGACTGAATATATATTACATATACCATTATAATATATATAGACTGCATTCTGTAACTATATATTGAATGCGCTATTTCACATATCTTCTTATGGTAAAATATGTATACAAGCAAAGTAGGCTGCTCCAAAATGTAGTGGTGCTCACAACATACATGTAAACAGCACTCACAGTAAAGTCAGGCACACACACACAGACACACACACACACACACACACACACACACACACACACACACACATATGATCAGGATCTCCAGAAGATATTTCTTAGATTTTCGTACCACAAGTTTGTTTCAAAAAATAATAAATGTTGTAAAATCAAAGCCAAATGTAGCAATAGTAAAATCAGACCTCCCACAGGATTGACATTTCATGCTGTTCTCCTGCTTTTTCAAGAACAGTGCACAATGACGGTCCCTGAGGAGGTCTGTTTTTACTATTGGTACTTTTGGCTTTAGTTTTACAATGTTTTCTTTACTGTACAAATAAATTCTTGATGGAAAATCCAGAAATGCCTCCTGGAGCTCCTGGTCTGTGTAAGTGTGTCTAACTTCTGCTGTGAGCAACATGTATCTTGTTTGTTTGCAAACTACAGTATGTGTAGAATACATGCAGAATATGTATTTGCATATATGTCAAATATATTTTTGCAAATGTCTGCTGTGATACTGTGTACATATTTGCATAACTAATTTGCATATCTCAAAAGTACAGTTTATCAACCAAAATCATGGTAATTTCTATTTTTCAAATAGTTTTGAATTGATAGCATTGGTTTACAGACCAGAGGGAAAGAGAAAGAGTAAAAACAAGTACATGCAGGAACTCACTCCAACATAAAACAGAAACAAACAGGGGAGGTATAAATACCAATCTGAGCCTTTATAAATTGTGAGATAAAGAGGTAAGTCCTGTGTAAGTATAAATGTATAATCTATAAGTCTGTGGTAATGGTGCATCATTAAATGATAATTCTATTATAGATATCAAAATGGTTACTAATAAGAGGAATTCCAAATATACAGTTAAAGATATGTTACATCAAGACTGATCAGTTGTCTGGGCATTTAAGATATTTGTGCAGTGCATATATTCAAACAATATTTCAGATGTATGTCAACTACATAAAAAGTGTATGTGTGTATATATTTATATATATATATATATATATATATATATTATAGGTCACGCCACTATAGTTAGGATTGAATGGCCAGTTACATACTAAAGTCAAAAGTTGGACGTTAATAACTTTGGACCCTTTCAATGGATTTGCCTGAAATATGGTACACTTATTGAGGCACACTAGATCTCTTTGATTTACCAAATTGCATTTCAGTTGGAGTGCTGGTCTTCGGCACGAAGCACTGAAAAATGTAAAATTATCCATTTTTGAGGCACTCTTGGCATTCTAAATGTGGTCCTGCATGGCCATTGTGTGGTGTGCCACTCTGCAAGATGGCTCCTTTAAAAGAGCTTTGGTGTCCGAACATGCCGCTTTTGTTTTGTGAAAAATATTAAGGCATTCAAAAGTTATGGCAGTTTTAAGTTCCCATTATAAGTCAACTGGAAAATTTAGATGTATATCTTGCGATCAAAGAATGGGTGTTCTGGCCATCTCGTCCTGCCTGGCGGTCAAAGAATTTGCAGCCTCGTGGTTCAAGAATCTTTGATCCCAAGGAATTTTAAAAATTCTTTGACCACGAGGTCCACCATCTTGTTTTCAGTTTTCTGATTGCACAAACACAAATATCTCGGCTCAGGGTCACTTCTGAAGTAAAAGTTCGATGGGTTTTAGTCAGGGGACCCCAATCTATCGAGCCATGGGTTTGGTTCCATTGAAATTGGTCAAAAATAGAGTTTTAGCTCTTAAATTCTTCATTTGAGGCTCGCTAACAATCTTTAATGGCGGGTTGACAAATTCTTTGATCGTGAGAATCTTGATCCGCGATCGTGCATCATGAGTGAGGGATGAGATGGCCAGATTTGAAAAATAGTTTTCTGTAGCCCAGAGGTAACCTACAGTGTTCAATTATGGTGGGTTTTGCTCAGGGGCTTCGTTGTGCCACATCTGCATACCCAAAATAATGTAGTACTTATCCCTGGTAGTCTAGTGGCCCCCAATAAAATCAATCAATCAATCAATCAAAATCTTTATTTAGTCAGGCTTAACATCATTGAGCTAGCTCATTTGCAAGATGGACCTGAATTTTTCCACATCCTGGTAGTCTAGTGGCCTCCATGAGCTGTATTGTTTTATTATAAATAAATGTTATATCCCTGGTAGTCTAGCGGCCCCAGTAAAATGAAAAATAATGATTTATATTATACCTGGTAGTCTGAGTGGCCCCCACCCATCCATCCATCCCAGCCACCCAGCACCCCTCCTTTGCCAGCCGGCAACTGGCACAGCTTCCTCTCACCTCCATGGTCAGCCACGACTGTCTGCATTATAAGCGGTAACGCAAAGCAATTTGAATATTTTTGATGGCTTCTTTGCATTACCGCCAGAATGCAGAGAATGGGCGGTTGGCCATGGAGGTGATAGGAGGGCTGTGCCAGTTGCCAGCTGGCTGAAGGGTGGGGAGGCTGGGTGGCTGCCATGATGGGTGGGGGGCCACTAGACTACCAGGTATAATATAAATCATTATTTATTTCATTATGCTGGGGTGGCCATGACTATTAGGGATATAAAATTTATTTATAATAAAACAATACAGCCTAAGGGACCACTAGACTACCAGGGATGTGGGAAAATACAGGGGTGGGGGCACTAGACTACCAGGGCACTATATAATTAATATATTTTATTGGGGGCACTAGACTACCAGGGATGTTAATATTTTATTGTGATGTGGTGGGGCCACTAGACTACCAGGGATAGGTACTACATTATTTTGGGTATGCAGATGGAGATTAACAGCCTCTGAGCAAAACCCACCTTTATTCAACAGTCTAGGGCATCTCTGACTACAGAAATGTATTTAGAATTTAGCCATCTCATCCCTCACTTTTTCATGAATGAGCAATTTTGATCACTAGCATGCAAATACTTTGACCACGAGATTCTTTGATCGTGATTGTGCGTCAGGAGTGAGGGACAAGATGGCCAGATGAAAAATCAATTTTCTCAGCCCAGGGGTGTCGAGGAAGTCAAATGAGGGTGGGTTTACTCAGGAGCTTCGCTCTGTTGAACCATTGTGGTGGTTTACCGCAATTCTTAAATTTTTGATTTATAAGGTTTTAAATCTTTGTTCATGAGCCTGCAAATTCTTTTGCTCATGAGCCTGCAAATTCTTTGATAGTGAGATTCTTTGATCGCCATCTTTGATCGCGAGGGAGGGTCAAGAAGGCCAGATTTTTATAATGGAATAGATAGGGAAATTTTAGTAATCTTTCATTTGAATATCTTGGGAACGGTTTGGTCTTTTGACTTGAAATTTGGAGGAAAGAAATGCAATATCCCACAGATGTGGCTTTTGGTGGTTTGTTCAAGAAATAGTACAGGGTGGCAAAGTTACAGCACTACAAAGTTGATGTTTTTTCCCATAGGATAACATTACGGTGTTTGCCGATTACAGGAATTCTTTGCCGCACTGCTGCAAAATAACAGTTTGGTCGTTGGGCTGAAATTTGAGGAAGAAAGTCAACATCCCACAGATGTGCCTTTTGGTGGTTTGGTGAAACAATATTACAGGGTGGCAAAGTGAGCGGCACTCTGAATTTGATGCTTTTGCCATAGAATAACATTATGGTGTCCGTTGCGTCTTTTCAGGGCCGTATCTCGGAACGTCACAGTAGTTCGGACTTTTCATTAAAATGTTTAGCCCCAAATGGGGCTAAGCTCAAAACTAGCCAGGAAAGTAATAATTCATAGAAATGTAAAATTTTTCTACGTCGTACAGTTCCTGAGATATAAGCAATTTAGTATTCCAAGTCATAATTTTCTGTTCAAGTCAATTATAATGCATACATTCTTTATTTTCAATGTGTTTTTCATTGCAGTTCTTGGGAAAAAGAAGGTGTCCTTTCATTACTGTGTCAGTTAGCGTGTCCAGTTACGCTTCTGTTACGTTAGCATCACCGTTCCCGTCTACACCACCGTGTGGTTACAGTTTGCATTTTCGTTTGCACTTGCGTTTCCATTTTGTTTTGCATTATTGTTGCTGTTACCATTACCATTTGCATTTGCAATTGTGGTACCATGCCCGTCGCATTACGGTTTGCGTTTTCATATCGCTTGCGTTTCTGTTCTGTTGGCTTTATTGTTCCTGTTACTGTTACCATTTACATTTACGATTGCGGTACCATGACCTTGTGTGTAACGGTTTCGTTTCCATTACTTGCTTGCATTTCTGTTTCTGTTGGCTTTATTGTTGCTGTTACTGTAACCATTTGTGTTTACAATTGTGGTTCCATGAGTGTGTACATTACGGTTTGAGCTTTTGTATGCGCTATGCTTCTGTTTACTTTGCGTTGTTGTTGCTGTTACTGTTACCATTTACGCTTACAATTGTGGTACTTTGAATGTGTGTGTTACCAGTTGCATTCTGTATGACTGCTGTTTGATGTCTCCGTTTACGTAACTGTTTGCTTCGTGTCACTTACGCTACGCTTTCTATTAACGCTTGCTTTACCATTTACGCTTGCTTTGCCATGTGCATTGCCATTGCCACTTGCATTTGCTTTGCAGTTCCTGTTACTATGTAAAAGACATCACATGGCGGGAATGCAGGGCTCAAAGGCCCTGGCCCACCACTGCATTACATCACTATTTATCATCCTCATTCTCAAAGGAAAGGAAATTAGAGGCAAAACTCAGTTTAAAGTTTAGTTGTTGCCCACAGCAAAGTGAATAGGCCTATTAGGTTGAAAGCTCTCCTTGACTCCCAGCCCACCCCCAACCGGTATCTGGGTGCGCTGGGATCATGTCGGGCCCAACTCTCACCCCATTCTCCCATACTTCTGCTTCTTTACACATGTGATGGGGTGAGAGTTAGACTGATGACCCCAACGCACACCCTGATGCTGGTTGGGGGGGCTTGGGAGGTCTAAGGAGGCTTTCAACCCAATACTGAATTTCACTTTTTCGCTGTGGAACAACCTAACTGATGCATTAAAGAGAGTTATTTACCTCTAATATATATATATATATATATATATGTATATAAAATAAATATTAAAATATATAAGCAGATACATAAAATATATATCGTGTACCTATAATAAATATATCATGGAAATATATTTATGATATATCTCAAATATATCTGTCACATATATTCTGCAAATAAATCAGATATTTCAAAACCAGCCAATCTGAGACATTTTACATATACTCCAGACATATGATCAAACATATATTTAAAATATACTTTTATAAATATATTCAAAATATATTTCTTTTCCATATGGGAAAAATAATGGGGACAGATGTGCTCCTTATATCAAAAGTGACTGCTTTTAAGGGGTGGTGTGAAACCCTTATCAGATAATTGAAGCAGCTAGGTCTGTGGTCAGTAAAATGTCCAGTAAACAAGATCATCTGGGGTAGTTGTGCTCTGTGAACTGTTTTGGGCCTGCTTCAGTGATCTAAAGGGACAAAGGAAAGCTGACTCTTTTGACAGACAGGATGATGCAATGGAGGAGTGAACTCTTGAGAGGATTAAACTGGTATTATAAGCCAGGCACTGGCAGATTCAGTTAGGAACACAGTACAGCAGATGTTCCCTGCAAGCTAAAGAGAACTCTTTGCCTCCTGAGTCTCACCCCTGAATCTCACACCTGAGTGATAGCTTGAGTCCTAAGCAAGGAAACTACCCAGAGTAGGGTAATATCTGTTACACTATTGTCTAGCAACTAGGGATGTTCTTCTTTGAGTAATCTTTACTGTTTCATTGTTTTCATTTGTGTTACTCTAGTGTGTTTTATCCTGTTTGTATTCTACTGTGTATTCTATAATTTAGTAGCGTGAATATTATATATTTTTATATTTAATATTCTCTGTGACTGTGCAGTGTTTTATGGGACAGGTAACTATCCATTTCTTTTGAGCAAACTGGTGTTCCTCTGCATAAGAGCATAATTAACAAGTATAAAGTAACCTATGTCAGATACAGACATAGGGCCTATCTCGATGGCTACATGGCTCATGCACAGTGTGTAAGACCCACATGAAATGCACATAAGCAGCCCTCATGTGGCATGCATGACCCGTGATATAGGGCTGTGCAGAGACACCACGCAAAACATGTGCGCCGTAGTGGATACACAGCCACAGGATGTTCCTCATGACACGCCATACTGGTGGGACCCTGAAAGCATGCACAATGCATGTTACATCAGAAAGGTGCATTGGGCCTCTGCATACATGATACACATTCTGGAGGCAGCCGTAAATAGCCTACGCATTGCATACATGACAGGGGATGGGCAGCAAAGCAAGCCAGAGGGGTACGGCAATGCCTGCTTGCACCACATGCCAACCACAAACACAGAGATGCAAGGCATATTGGCAGAGGCCACACACATGCCAGCCATGTGTGACTACATGCATGACAACACAGGCTACACGGCCTGCCCCAGCACCGTGTGTATGCCACCCAGCAGGTACCACTGACATTGGACGCACAGCATGTCATACTGTGGTGAACAGACAGGCACACATGGGATGCTCACCACATGGCCCAGTCACAGAAGCATGCAGGCAGCAGGCCCCCCCACACATGTCCTCCCATGCACACCGTACCAGGGTGAAGAGCGAGATGCACAGACGTAGTTGGATACAAATGCCTTTACTGGTACCCAAAACAGAACCCACACAGGGCAGTGAACAGCAAAAGTGAAAAGTGGGGCCAACTTCATGGATGGGCCTCCACCTCAGTCCGAGTCCTCCTCCGTGGACACCTCCAGGCTGGTGGATGGGGTCAACTCCTGGGAGGGCATCCATGAATTCATGCTTCTCAAGCACAATCCTCCTGACAGGTCCATGGTAGCACTGAAATGACAAGAGCAGACAGAGGGACCCGGCGTCCAGTGACAGTAACCTACAACAGCCCCAGAACCAGCTATGCCACCACACTCACACCACCAAGGACAACCTACCTTGGAGGGCACATGTATGGCCCATAGATCACCCTGATCATCCCTATACATGTAATCCTCTGTGCTGCTCCATAGCTCAAACCTCCCTGGGAGGTCATGCAGCAGGCACCACCTTGGGGTCACCACCGAGCCAGGCCCGCCCACCTCCCAGTGCTCCAGGACCATCACTGCCTTCAAACACTGGGTCCCCTGCAATGAAACACAAAGAAAATGATTAGCAGTCATGCCCATGCCACAAGCCCGAACTCCCCGACAGACACACACAACACATGGCCATCAGTACTGTCTGCAGAATACACCTGCCTCCTCTCTGTCACCTCCCACAGTTCTCCCACTGGCATCCCATCCTGGTAGGTGGACTCACCACCAGATACAGATGCTGTGGCAGGACAACCTGCCATGAACCTCCACAGCTGGCATGGGTGGAGCTGCTGCTACTGCCATTGTATCCATAGCTATAATGGTGAGCCACAGCAGGCACGCCCACACCACATGGACATGCCACACAGCATGCACGGCATACACATGTGGACGTGCAATGCCACAGTGCAATCGCTAAGACGGTACATGTATTGGCAGGGTGATGTGCCTAGGAGCACTACTACATATGGTCCTCCTTGAGGAGGCAATTGCTGAGCACCTTGGCAGACAGAGGCACCATCAACGAGCATTCAGGCCATAACTTGTTGCCCAGATGCTGCATCCACTGACATCCTACAGTGGTACCGAGTTGACCATGGCATGCTACGGTACATCTGTGGCCTGGTGGAGGATGCGATACAACCGAGACAAAGGTGCTGTGTGCCCTGCAGTATTAAGCCATGGGCATCTTCCAGAGGGTGACAGGCAGTGTGACAGGGTGAGTCAGTTGTCCGTGTCACAGTGCTGCACCAGGTAACTGATGCCCTGGTGTGGCACTGGAGAGGCACATCACATTCCCCACAGATGAGACAGGGCTTATGGCCATTAGGTGTGCATTCCTGGAGAGGTATGGCATGCTGAACATGGTGGTGTGACTGACTGCCGCGTGCCCATCCTCGCCACCAGAAAGAAGCACAGGAACCATAAGGGTACCACAGCGTTAACTGTCAGGTCGTCTGACTCCACAGACATTCTGACCAACTTCCTGTCACAGTACCTGGGGTCAAGCCACGACTCATACGCTACCAGATCAGTGGCCTGAGATGCCATTTCGACAGCAACCGGAAGGCTATGGCTGGTTATTGGATGAGCCCCCATCACATCGCAGTGCGGATACGTTTGTTGCACATGAGCACCAGCACCACTAATAGCTCTGTTTCACCCCACTTACATAGGTGACAGCGGGTATCCCTGAGGACAACACTCCTGACACCATACCAGACTCCATGGCACCCTGCTGAAGAGGCATACAATGTAGCACATATGCAGGCATGCTGCATCGTGGAATGCACCATAGGGCTGCTGAAGATGCATTTCTGATGCCTGGACCACACAGGTGGCACACTGATGTTTGCACTGGGTTGTGTGCAGTGTGTTCACTGCCTATGCCATGCTGCACAACATCTGCATGCGCCGCATGGTGCCAGAGCCCCCTGACGTACACCCCAGAAAGGACGGTGAGAACCACTGCAGCAACCCCATGGACCAGTGCTACCTGGGGAGGACACCGGGGGTGCCACCAAGGGGCAACCAGGCAGTGGGATGCATGGCGAGCGCCAGGCTGTACCATCGATGTGGCCCATGGCACATTGACGGGTAAGACAGGCGCATGCTGGTGATGATGAGTGTGCCAGACTAAGCAAGCATGTGCATGGCGTTCTTGCCATGGTGTGGTTGCAGACACATCGTGCCACTGGCATGCACCTGGCACACACAGGCCATCATGCGTGACATGTGTGTGGTGTATCGTGGGTGACACTGAGGACACATTGCTGGCTGCAGTGCATACCTCCATGTGTGTGCTACATGGTATGTGTGTGGAGTTGTGTGCCAAAGTGTGGCATGGGCCTGTGGTGGCACCCGCACTTTCCCAGGTGGTGCTGGTCCATGGGTGGCATTTCTGACTGGCATGTGTGCTGTGGTGTGGGGAGGTGGTGGTGGTGGTGGTGGTGTGTTGTGGTGGTCACGTGCATGTGTCATCGCACCACCTCACTGTGCCTCCAGCGTTGGTGGGTGCCCACTGCATCTGCACATGCTTCTGTCTGCTGCCATGCGGTGTGCCATACCCACCGGCCAGCGCCCCTGGGATGCCTGTATAATATGTGAATGATGTGTCACTGTGCTGGTGTCAGGTTCTGTCCCGATGCTGCCCACTGCAGGTTGGGGGCACTGTCTGGCATTGTCATGCCTCACCTGTGGTTCCACGGACCACGGTCAGGCACACTGGCCAGTGCCATGGGTGCAGCCACGGCAGGTTGGTGGGATGTCCCTGTTGGGCGATGAGATGGGCAGCTATGGCTATGAGGGTGTCAGCAGTCTGCTTCAGGTGCATGTTCCCCATGGCCACCTCCTCCACCAGGCGTTTCTTGGTGCGCATCCCTGCAGCCACCACCTCCGCCATCCACTCCTGCACCCTCATGCCCATGGCCATGCCTTCTACAAGCCTCTCCTGCACCTCTGGTGCCCTGTCTGTGGCACCTTGTGGAGGGCCTCAGGCACCCTTGTCCAGCTCCTGTGAGTCAGGCATGTGGCGGGTACAGATGTACCCATGGTGGTGGCACAGCTGTCCTCAGGTGGCACGGAGATGTGCCGCTGCTGTGGTCTGGTCTGGGCAATGGCTGCTGTGCCCCAGCACTGCTCTCCTGTGTCCCCCTCTTCGGTCGCCTGGGTGTGCTGACCTGTGCGGGCTGCTTCTCTCCTACTGTGGCTGCCGCTCCAGGGTCCATCCCTGGTCCCCACTGTGGTGGTCTTCAGGCGTGGTGGACTGCTGGGTGTCATCCTTCTGTGTGTCCCTGGTTCCGTGCGTGCTGTGTCCCTTTGTGGGGGAGGGGACATCAGCTAGTATGACTGCATGTCCATCATGTGCAGTGTCATGCCCTTGTGTTACTGCCATTACCCACCTTCACCACCTGACCTCAGCGGCCCCTCCTCTTCCTCCTCTGATGCCAGATGATCCCTCTTGGCACTGTCTTCATCCTGCACTGTGACTGGGAAGCATGACAGGTGGTCACTGACTGTTGCCATACAACAGTAGTGTGGTTGTGCTCTGTGCACCCCCAAGTTGCACTTACCTGGCATGCTGTTCAGTCCATCTGGCTTGCCGTGCATGTGAATGTCACTGATGGTGACTGCCACCTGCTGCTCTATAGGTGTCAGTGATGGGTCAGGGGTGGCGCCCACCTCCTGTGGTGTCCTGCAACTGCCATGCCCTGCCCAACCATCTCTTCACCTGAGCGGAGGTCACATCACTTGTGCTTGATGGCCGCCAGTGCACGTGCCTCTGGTCCGGCGGCATTAGTGCCCCTGCAGGTCCAGCCATATGTGGACCTTAGTGACCTCTGCCCGAACAGCACGTCATAATGCTGGTGGATCTCGGTCATGAGGATGGCCACCTGTGCTCCGTGCAGTTTGGGGAATGCTGCCTCCTCCCCGCCACCACTCACCCATGCCGCATCCACCGGCATGGCCAGTTGGGCGTGTGGAGGTTATCTCTGCCCACTCCTCGGGCCCGTGGTTGCTACCATTCTCTGTGGACATCTCTGTTCCTCACTGTGCATATCACTGGTGCATTGCAGTTCCACATCGCCATATATGGTAGGGTCAGGGGCATTCCATTGACTTGCTCTGGCTCTGTCTCACCTTTGCGCATTGCTGCATGCCTCCTCTGTCACTGCCCCGGAGTCTTGGGGAGTTTGTTGGATTGTGCAGTATGCTGCATATTTTCACGTTGGCTATGCAGCTGCAGCTGTGTGCCTGCTTTATGATACAGTTTCGTATATAGTAGCCAGCCTTCGTGACTAGGATCCAATGTAGGAGGTCCCTGGAAGTGAATGAAAGGTTGGTTCTGCATTAAAAGTGAAAAGTAGAGCCTTGCACTGGATGAGCAGTTGTTAGTGGTGGAAATAGAACCAGATCGAGACACTCCAACAGTCAGGTGGTTGCAGAATTGAAATACAAGGAGTTGCCCAGGGTCCAGTCATTCTTGTGTGTGTGAATGAGACAGATTTGTGCCAGCAGGGCAGAAGTTTGTCACAGGGTCCCTTCTGTGTTTTGGGTGACGAGTGGAGAGTCTTTGTGTCAGGGGCCCTCGCTGTGGTACATTTACTTCAGTTTATCATTTCAATTACTCAGTGTCCTGTTCTCTCACTGGCTCAGCCCTGTTTCTGCATCAGCCTGGCCAATGCTATGGAGGCACTCTTCAGATGAAACACAATTGCAGCCTCAGTATTTATTAGTAGCATAACACCCTCACACAAGCCTGGAAGTTAACAATGTTACATATGAACACAGTGAGGCATACAAAAACAAATAAAAGAACTGCAGCAAGGAGCGGCTGCTTTTGGTCAAAAATATACTTGTAATGAATGAACAAGACTGTGCAATCGCAACCTAAAAGCTCCAGGCTTCTGCTGTATCCAAATCAGATGCCAGAACAGATCCTGTAACAAATTATTATCTAACATGCCATATACAACATTCACATCAAAAATGTATTGGTACCTTGAAACCTTGATACCAGAATCAGGGATTTAGGTTTGAAGGCCTCCATGACATGTGGGCTAGGCACAGTTGCAAAGTTAGCTATGCAGCTGCCTGGCTATCTCAGTGCGACAAATGAGGTGGACCACCCAGAAGAATTGCTCTCACCCACTGGAGATCCGTGCCAGCCCCAGCCCCCTGCAGAGCCTTGGTGACACTGGTAATCATAACCAAGAGGGACTACAGCCCTCTTTATAAGGGAATCACCACTCCAGGACTTCTACTCCAATTCCACTTCTCACCACTCTGCAGCTGCCATCTATCCCCAAAGGGTGTACTGACAGAAAGTCTAAGCCTGGAGCCCTAGGTCTTTCATATATACTGTACAAACCCACTGTGCTAGGACCGCAGCCAAATTTTGGTCCCAATCCCTTCCCTACCTGGCCTCTACCCTTTCCCCACCACTCACCCTGCTTCTCCTCAGAGCACTGACCCCAGGCTCCTCCACGTCCCGTCATGTGTAACTTAAAGGACAGGCCTCCAAATTCGTAGATCCCCAGCTATGGAACGCCTGCCTGCTGACATCAGATACTCACCCAACCCCAGCCACCTCAATCGCCTACTCAGCACCCACTGCTCCTCCAGCTGCTCTTGCATTAGCAAGTGCCTACCCACATAATTGTATTTTTGTGTGCTCAGTTGTGTTTTCTAAAATGTTCCTGTTTCAGCCAACAATTGCCTGTACGTCAGATGACCACTCATTGTTTGTTTAACTATTATACCTTGTAATTTGTACTAATGTCTTGGGTCTTGACCCCCAGGTCGCATCTGGAATCGAGCAACATTGCTCAGTATGCCTTCCTGGTTAAAGTCGTAAATAAATAAATAAATAAACAAATAAATAAATGTTGGCATCAACTTTCTGTGCTCAAGAAAGGGTGGCCATGGCCAGAAACCTGGCCTTAAGACTCAGTCTCCTAAATTTAAGGTGGGTTACAAATGTGTGTATGTCACTAGCAGTGTGTGTGTGTGTGTGTGTGTGTGTGTGTGTGTATGTGTGTATGTGTGAAGAGTCAACAACAGCTCCTCTCACATTAGCTTGATGTATAAGGCTTTTATTTTATTTGTTATAATTATTGTTATGCCTCAGACAAGTTGTAGAAAATTGGCAGGTAGTATGAGTACAGGTTATAACCCTACATGAAATGGGTCTGGGTTACCTTTAAGATTTCTTTATCTTTTATACCCTGGGCCACCTCCTCTGCTTCACCACAGATAATCTTTTGGCCTTCTCAGTATCCCACCATTTAACACTCTGGTGATAGAGCTTTTGTGGTGGTGGCCACATAATTTGGAATTCCTTACCCAGTCATCTTAGGAGTTCCCCATCAGTGGTCATGGAGGAGTTCAAAAGGGCTGAACTCCTATCTGTTTGTTGAAGCTCATGATGACAGCCTATTCTGTTATTGTTGCTGTGGAGTCCAGCTCATTGTTTTGTTTTGTTTACTATAATACTTTGTTTATTGTTTTAGGATAATTGTTCATTTTGTTTGTAGTCGGATATTAACTATTGTATTTGGAATTATTGTGCTGTCTGTATTTGTGTGGGCATACTTCATTAAGCTGTTATATTTCTCTTTTCTAAAGTGCCTTGATCCCCGGGATAGGGTGCTATATAAGAATGGAAGCACGGTGTCAGAGCGACATCACAATCCCGACACCCGCACAGTGATGGCCGACATCCCACCCACCGCAACAGCAACCCACCACTGTGTCGACACACTCAACATCAAAGCAGGTGTGCCAGCAGAGACATGAAAGGCGACTGCCACACCTGCAGACCCATTTCCACATTCGGAGGGGACATGTTGGCGGAATATGTGAAGAACGTGAAGGCACAGACTGCTGGTGGTGTCTGGGTACACCTACCAGTGGGAAAGGAGAAGAGGTGAGCACACCTATTGGAAATGCAGTGAGTACGCAGTAGATGGGTGCAGGGATGAGTGCTCACCATGGCTGAGGGCACACCAGTACTAGTCAGCACCCACAACCATGTGCCTGACAATGCAGCTGTAGGAGTGCCAAGGTGTGAGCCGGGTGAAGAGGAGGCAGAGATACCAGCGAGAGCAGCCAGCAGATAATGGTTGCATGCTGCTCTGTGTCACTGAGGCAGTACAGGGATGCCTACCTTGGTACCACTGCTGAAATGGGCAGTGCAACGAGTCTGGAGGGCAGCAGGTGGTGGCTGTGGACCCACAACACCTGTCTGAGCTCACTATCCCTGAGGAATAATTCCTACCCATGACTCTGGGCAGGAAGCAGGGGCCAGCATGGAGCACAGGTTCATCCTCTTCAGCATTGTGAGGAACCTGGAATTCATGGGTTGTTGCCCAGCATGGATTGGCGATGGCACATTACGCTGCTGCCCAAGGCTGTTCCAGCAGCTATACATGCTGCATGGGGTGGGCGGGGTGACAGTACTCCTTGCCATACCATCCTCATGGCAAGGAGGACAGTGGCCAACTACACAGCAGTGTTCAGCAAGATCGCAGAGCTGTGCCCTGTAGGCAGTCCCTGCCACATGATGATGATTTGAGCTGGCTGCAATAGGGCTGTCTAGACAGTGCTGCCTCAGATGGACATCCATGGCTGCTTTTCCACCTCTGCCATTGCATCTGGCGGCATATCCAGCAGCATGCAGAGCTGGCACGGCTGTACTGCATGGACTACGTCTGTGCCATGCAATCTCTCATGCTGCCTGCCCTGGCATTCATGCCCCCTGAAGATGTGTGCACCACCTATGAGGAGCTCCATGGCTGGGAGTACTTCTGAGACAATGAGGAGGCCCTTGCCCTGTCCTTGACTATTTTGAGGATACCTGGCTGGGCAGGCCTGTCTGCAGTGGGCACCGCTGCAGTCACTGCTTCCCATCCCCATCTGGAACTGCCATGCCTCTGTCAGGGATGGGATGCCATGCACCACAAATGCCATTGGAGTGGCATCGGACATTCAATGCCCTGCTTGGTGTGGCACACTCCACCCTGTGGCGGTTCCTGGATGTCTGGGGGAACAGTGGCTGATGGAGGTCAAGCTGCAGCAGGTCCTGTCCAGCAGGCTGTGGGGTGCTCCTGTTGGTGCTGAAGGAGACAGCACGGTGCATCACAGACCTCGTGAGCAATTACGGTGCCCAGAGCCGCAGGGACTACCTGATGGGGCTGGCATTGAACATCAGCCTTCAGGTGTGGGTCCCTGGCCCAGGGGTTGTCACTGGTGTACCATCATGGCCACTTCACCGTGCACCTGGCCCTTTCCTGCCTATGGTGCTCAGTGTGGCCCATGTGTCCTGTATGGGCATCCAGTCCTCCTGTGTCGGTTGCCCATGGGTGACCCTGGTCCTGCAGTTACGTTCCCTGTCAGCTACCCACCACCTGTGTTGTGCCTACCAGTGATCCCGCCCAAGTGCTACTGTGTCGCACTGCTGTCTTCTGGGTTTACTGTGGTTGGGGGCCTGGTCCATTGCGTTGCATTGTTGTCATGGGCGGTCTGTGCTGCTGCATCAGTCCTGTGCTGTGCACCTCACGGTCCATCGGTGTATCCTGTGTGGCTGCTGTGTCAGGTTTGTGGTGTTTGGTGTGGGGATGCGTCGGGTTCATTTGCGGCAGTTCTTGGGTGTCACTGTGGGGATGTCGCATTGTTGCCATTGACATACAGTGGTGCTTCCTAGTATACTGCCTTGCTTTGCCCTGCCTTTATTAGTGGTGTAAGTTTAAACAGACTGCTTTCCATGTTACACAACTGACAGTTCCTGCCCCTTCCACTGGAGTCTCCCACATTTCTGCCCACTAGATGAATCCCAACTTGCTGCTTGTCAAGTCCTAACATATGAAAATACAACAATGCTAGCAAATACAGGCCATAATGGTCTATCCAGTTTGCTCAAGTGTGCAGCTCCCAGCCTAATTTACTATAGCTGCCCCTCACCAATTTTCCGTCCAGCTGATTTATCCTCCCAGTCCGCCCTCACCCACTACCCCGCATCCCTAAGTTTGACCTTTCCTTTAACCCTGTCCACTCCCTGTTAAAAACTGCCCAGAGTCTTCAGTGATGTTACCTCTTCTGGCAGTCTGTCCACCTTGCTACCACTCTTTCTGTGAAATAGTGCCTCTTCATTCCCCATGAATATTCCCCTTCCATTTCAGACTGTGCCGCATCGTGTTCCCCACTTTAATCTGAACATGCCCTCCATACTAACCCTATTCATGCCTTTAAAGTATTTGAAAGTCTCAACCATATCCCCTCTCCCTTCTATCCTCTAGGGAATACATGTTGAGCTCCCTCAGTCTTTCCTCATAGGGTTTGTCCCAGACCTAGAATCATCTTTTGTTGCCCCTACGCTGCACCCTTCAGTAGTTGGTTTCCTTTTTATGTTTCTTTGTGCGATGCAAGAAACATCTTGCAATAGAATGACATTTTGGAGGTTTGTCAGGGACGAGTCAATGCACAGCACTATACAGTGGTCGCGTCCCTGGCAGACCAATGAGCATGCAACCAGACTTTGAAAGAAATGAAGCTTCCAATGACAGCATTTCATTTCTTTCATTTGCATAATGTCGCTGGTAAGCAGACAGCTCTGTCCCCTGTTCTTCATCACCATTTGCATTGCGCCTCCATTTCCTGTCACCAGCAGCATTCCTCCCACTCCTTCCCTCTGCATGTTGTACCCCGCACCCCATGTTCCCCATCCTGGTATCAGCTGCATTCCTCCTACTCCTTCCTCTGCATGCTGTCCTCACTGCACCCTTTGTTCCTCCCAGTATCAAAATTAAGCCCTCCTGCTCCTTCCCTCTGTGTGCTGTCCTCCTGCACCACTTGTTCCCCATCCCGATATGTGAATGAAGCCCTCCTGCTCCTCCCTCTGCATGTTGTCCACCCCACACCTCCGTCTCCCAGTCCCGTGCACAACATTGGGTGCCCAACTTCTGCGTCGGCATTATTTAACCATTCTATGGACACTGGGGAGCCCACCTCAGTGTCCCAAAATAAAGATTTTTATACCTTGTTAAAAGAAAGAAAACTCCCCGATGTCTTCTTTAAACCTGTAAAAGAAATGGTCCTCATCGTCTCCCCATCCCCCATCCTGACCCTCTCTATGCACCCACCTCCCTCAGATCCCTCTTACTCCATACTTACCTTTGAGGTTGGCAGCTGTGATCTTCTGTGGACCAGGACACGTCCTGCACTCTTCAAAGCTGAACCACGAACTGAAGAATCAAGGTAAGTGCTGTATAATGACTTTCAAAGGGTCTTCAACTTATGTTGATATCTCAGCCATTTATAGAAATTTTGACCCCTAATTTTAACATGGGTTCTTGGGATTACTCATGAGACACTGGCACTGTCATTTCATTACTCAGTCCCAAAAGGTGATTTGCGGTCGCTGCATGGAATCACCTTTGGGACTGTTATTAAAATGACAGTGCCAATGTTCATGAGAAGAATCCCAAAAGCCCATGTTGAAAATCTGGTCACAAAAATCTCCCAAATTACTGTGTTATGAGCGTGTGTTGCACAGTTTCTATGCATGCTCGTAGCTTCACCAATTTTAATGTAACCCCGAGTCGGTGCTAACTGAGAGGGCTACTACCCCTGCCTGTAGCTAGTGAACAGGTTGAGGGGCCTGGGTCCTATGACGCTGTGCCTCCATTTTATAAGTTGAAACTTGGGAGAAAGGTGTCACCTCGGCATGCTGGCTAGGTTTGACTACTCTGCACAGGGCCTCCAAATAACTCCGGACACAGGAAGCAATAACTGTAATGTCCAATACCAGAAGTTGGGATTCTAAAGTGTGGCTTTTATTCACATCCAACAGAATAACAAAGCATAGATGGACCCCACGGGCTACACTCCTAGTAATGCAGATTTATGGAGATCAGAACACATCCTCTTTACACTGAAACCCTCAGGTTTCAAACACTCTGGGCATTTGGCCCTAACTCAACTCTTTTTCAGTTTCCTGGCTCAGCTCCCTGCCAGCCCTCTGGACTACCTTCCTTCCATGGCTTGGCTTTCATGCCAGCCCTTGGACACTTTTCATGTAGCATGGAACATTTCTCGGTGGCTCCCTAAACCACCTCTGAGCACTTCTGCTCCATCAGGAATCTTCTTCATCAATCCCACGTCTGGGTACTTTCCTCAGGCACTGGCCAAGTACCTGAGAGAAAGCAACAGGTGTTCAAAGCAAACCCGTGAGAGGTGAATTTGGTTACTACTGATGGGGGGTCTCACCTCGCTCCCATAATTCATGCCCAGCCATTTCTCTGGACTTTAACACCTCATACTTGAAAACACTGTACTGTGTAGATTCTAAACTTTGGTGTCGAACATGCGCTTTTGTTTTGTGAAAAATATTAAAACATTCAAAAGTTATAGCAGTTTTAAGTTCCATTATAAGTCAACTGAAAATTTAGATGTATATCTTGCGATCAAGAATGGGTGTTCGGCCATCTAGTCTACCTGGTCAAAGAATTTGCAACCTCGTGGTTCAGAATCTTTGATCCCAAGGAATTTTAAAATTCTTTGACCACGAAATCCACCATCTGTTTCAGTTTCTGATTACACAACAAAATCTCGGCTCAGGGGATCACTTCACAAGTAAAAGTTAGATGGGTTTAGTCGAGGACCAATCTATCGAACCATAGGTTTAGTTCAATTGAATCGGTAAAAATAGAGTTTAGCTCTTAAATTCTTCATTTGGGCTCGCAATAACAATCTTTAATGGCCAGTTGACAATTCTTTGATCATGGAATCTTGATCACGATCGTGCATCTGATGAGGGATGAGATGGCAGATTGTCGTTTCTGTGACAGGGTAACCTACAGTGTTCAATTATGGTGGGTTTGCTCGGAAGCCGTTGTGCCACATCTGCATCCCAAAATAATGTAGTACTTATCCCTGGTAGTCTAATGGCCCCAATAAAATCAATCAATCAATCAATCAAAATCTTTATTTAGTCAGGCGAACATCATTGGCGTAGCTCATTTACAAGATGGACCTGAATTTTCCATCCCTGGTAGTCTAGTGGCCTCCACAGGCTGTATTGTTTATTTATAAACGATATATCCCTGGTAGTCACGACCCCAAGTAAATAGAAAAATAATGATTATATGCCTGATAGTCTAGTGGCCCCACCATCCATCCATCCCAGCCCACCAGCACCCCCACCCTTTGCCAGCCAAAATGCAGTCCTCCTCTCACTCCATGAACAAACACCACTGTATGCATTACAAGCGGCACCGCAAGCAATCTGAAACATTTTTGAGCGCCTTTGCATTACCGCCTAATGCACCAGACCATGGCCGGACATGAGGTGACAGGAAGGGGCTGTGCCAGTTAACTGGCGAAGGTGGGGGTGCTGGGTGGCTGCGGATGGGGGGGGGCCACAGACCAGGCAAATCATATTCATTATGCTGGGGTGGCCATGACCATGAGATATAAAATTGCTCATTAAAACAACTAGAGACACTAGACTACCAAGATATGGAAAATAGAAACACGAGCCAGACTACCAGGGCTACATAATTAATATGTTTGTTGAGGGGCCACAGACTACCAGGGGATGTTATTTGTTGTGATGTGGTGGGGCCACTAGACTACCAGGGATAGGTGCCACTACATTATTTTGGGTATGCAGATGGGCACAACGAAGCCCCCTGAGCAAAACCCACCTTTATTCAACAGTCTAGGGCATCTCTGGACTACAGAAATGTATTTAGAAATTTAGCCATCTCATCCCTCACTCTTTTTTCATGAATGAGCAATTTCTTTGATCACGAGCATGCAAATACTTTGACCACGAGATTCTTTGATCGTGATTGTGCGTCAGGAGTGAGGGACAAGATGGCCAGATGAAAAAATCAATTTTCTCAGCCCAGGGGTGTCGTAGGAAGTCAAATGAGGGTGGGTTTTACTCAGGGAGCTTCGTTCTGTTGAACCATTGTGGTGGTTTACCGCAATTTCTTAAATTTTTTGATTTATAAGGTTTTTAAATCTTTGTTCATGAGCCTGCAAATTCTTTGCTCATGAGCCTGCAAATTCTTTGATAGTGAGATTCTTTGATCGCCATCTTTGATCGCGAGGAGGGTCAAGAAGGCCAGATTTTTATAATGGAATAGATAGGAAATTTTAGTAATCTTTCATATTGAATATCTTGGGAACAGTTTGGTCTTTTGACTTGAAATTTGGAGGAAAGAAATGCAATATCCCACAGATGTGGCTTTTGGTGGTTTGTTCAAGAAATAGTACAGGGTGGCAAAGTTACAGCACTACAAAGTTGATGTTTTTTCCCATAGGATAACATTACGGTGTTTGCCGTGATTACAGAATTCTTTGCCGACATTGCTGCAAAATAACAGTTTGTCGTTGGGCTGAAATTTGGAGGAAGAAAGTCAACATCCCACAGATGTGCCTTTTGGTGGTTTGGTGAAACAATATTACAGGGTGGCAAAGTGGCGGCACTCTGAATTTGATGCTTTTGCCATAGAATAACATTATGGTGTCGTTGTTTTCAGGGCCCGTATCTCGGAACGCGAGTATGATTACTGGACTTTTCAGTTAAAAATGTTTAGCCCCCCCAAATGGGGGCTAAGCTCAAAACTAGCCAGGAAAGTAATAATTCATAGAAATGTAAAATTTTTTCTACGTCGTACAGTTCCTGAGATATAAGCAATTTAGTATTCCAAGTCATAATTTTCTGCTCCGAAGTCAATTATAATGCATACATTCTTTATTTTCAATGTGTTTTTTCATTGCAGTTCTTGGGAAAAAGAAGGATGTGTCCTTTCATTACTGTGTCAGTTAGCGTGTCCAGTTACGCTTCTGTTACCGTTCGCATCACCGTTCCGTCTACACCACCGTGTGCGTTACAGTTTACATTTTCGTTTGCACTTACGTTCCATTTTGTTTTGCATTATTGTTGCTGTTACCATTACCATTTGCATTTGCAATTGTGGTACCATGCCCGTCGCATTACGGTTTGCGTTTTCATATCGCTTGCGTTTCTGTTCTGTTGGCTTTATTGTTCCTGTTACTGTTACCATTTACATTTCGATTGCGGTACCATGACCTTGTAATAACAGTTTCGTTTCCATTACTTGCTTGCATTTCTGTTTCTGTTGGCTTTATTGTTGCTGTTACTGTAACCATTTGTGTTTACAATTGTGGTTCCATGAGTGTGTACATTACGGTTTGCGTTTTTGTACGCGCTTGCGTTTCTGTTTACTTTGGCGTTGTTGTTGCTGTTACTGTTACCATTTACGTTTACAATTGTGGTACTTTGAATGTGTGTGTTACCAGTTGCATTCTGTATGCACTGCTGTTTGATGTCTCCGTTTACGTAACTGTTTGCTTCGGTGTCACTTTACGCTTGCGTTTCTATTAACGTTTGCTTTACCATTTACGTTTGCTTTGCCATGTGCATTGCCATTGCCACTTGCATTTGCTTTGCAGTTCCTGTTACTATGTAAAAAGACATCACATGGCGGGAATGCAGGGCTCAAAGGGCCCCGCGCTCCCACCACTGCATTACATTCACTATTTATCATCCTCATTCTCAAAAGGAAGGGAAATTAGAGGCAAAAAACTCAGTTTAATACATCAGTTAGGGTTGTTCCACAGCAAAAAAGTGAAAATTCGGTATTAGGGTTGAAAGCCCTCATGGACTAGCCCACCCCCTAACACCCGGCATCTGGGTGCACGTTGGGGTCGTCCGGTCTCTCTCACCCCATTCTATACTTCCTGCTTCTTTACACATGTGATGGGTGAGAGTTGGGACTGATGACAACGCCTGATGCTGGTTGAGAGTGAACTGAAAATCTGGGAGACTTTCAACCTAGCTCATCATTAAAGCTGTGGAACAACATCAATGCGATGAAAGTTTTACCTCTAATATATATATATATATATATATATATATATAAAATAAATATTAAAATATATAACAGATACATAAAATATATATATGTGTACCTATAATAAATATATCATGGAAATATATTTATGATATATCTCAAATATATCTGTCACATATATTCTGCAAATAAATCAGATATTTCAAAACCAGCCAATCTGAGACATTTTACATATACTCCAGACATATGATCAAACATATATTTAAAATATACTTTTATAAATATATTCAAAATATATTTCTTTTCCATATGGGAAAAATAATGGGGACAGATGTGCTCCTTATATCAAAAGTGACTGCTTTTAAGGGGTGGTGAAACCCTTATCAGATAATTGAAGCAGCTAGGTCTGTGGTCAGTAAAATGTCCAGTAAACAAGATCATCTGGGGTAGTTGTGCTCTGTGAACTGTTTTGGGCCTGCTTCAGTGATCTAAAGGGACAAAGGGAAAGCTGACTCTTTTGACAGACAGGATGATGCAATGGAGGAGTGAACTCTTGAGAGGATTAAACTGGTATTATAAGCCAGGCACTGGCAGATTCAGTTGGGGAACACAGTACAGCAGATGTTCCCTGCAAGCTAAAGAGAACTCTTTGCCTCCTGAGTCTCACCCCTGAATCTCACACCTGAGTGATAGCTTGAGTCCTAAGCAAGGAAACTACCCAGAGTAGGGTAATATCTATTACACTATTGTCTAGCAACTAGGGATGTTCTTCTTTGAGTAATCTTTACTGTTTCATTGTTTTCATTTGTGTTACTCTAGTGTGTTTTATCCTGTTTGTATTCTACTGTATTCTATAATTTAGTAGCGTGAATATTATATATTTTTATATTTAATATTCTCTGTGACTAGTGCAGTGTTTTATGGGACAGGTAACTATCCATTTCTTTGAGCAAACTGGTGTTCCTCTGCATAAGAGCATAATTAACAAGTATAAAGTAACCTATGTCAGATACAGACATGGGCCCTATCCTCGATGGCTACATGGTTCATGCACAGTGTGTAAGACCCACATGAAATGCACATAAGCAGCCCTCATGTGGCATGCATGACCCGTGATATAGGGCTGTGCAGAGACACCACGCAAAACATGTGCGCCGTAGTGGATACACAGCCACAGGATGTTCTGCAAGACACGCCATACTGGTGGGACCCTGAAAGCGCATGCACAATGCATGTTACATCAGAAAGGTGCATTGGGCCTCTGCATACATGATACACATTCTGGAGGCAGCCGTAAATAGCCTACGCATTGCATACATGACAGGGATGGGCAGCAAAGCAAGCCAGAGGGGGCACGGCAATGCCCGTTGCAGCACCACATGCCAACCACAAACACAGAGATGCAAGGCATATTGGCAGAGGCCACACACATGCCAGCCATGTGTGACTACTGCATGCATGACAACACAGGCTACACGGCCTGCCCCAGCACCGTGTGTATGCCACCCAGCAGGTACCACTGACATTGGACGCACAGCATGTCATACTGTGGTGAACAGACAGGCACACATGGGATGCTCACCACATGGCCCAGTCACAGAAGCATGCAGAACGCAGAGCCCCCCCCACACACATGTCCTCCCATGCACACCGTACCAGGGTGAAGAACGAGATGCACAGACGTAGTTGGATACAAATGCCTTTACTGGTACCCAAAACAGAACCCACACAGGGCAGTGAACAGCAAAAGTGAAAGTGGGGCCAACTTCATGGATGGCCTCCACCTCAGTCCGAGTCCTCCTCCGTGGACACCTCCAGGCTGGTGGATGGGGTCAACTCCTGGGAGGGGCATCCATGAATTCATGCTTCTCAAGCACAATCCTCCTGACAGGTCCATGGTAGCACTGAAATGACAAGAGCAGACAGAGGGGACCGACGTCAGTGACCCAGTAACCTGCAACAGCCCCAGAACCAGCTATGCCACACACTCACACACGACCAAGGACAACCTACCTTGGAGGGCACATGTATGGCCCATAGATCACCCTGATCATCCCTATACATGTAATCCTCTCTGTGCTGCTCCATAGCTCAAACCTCCCTGGGAGGTCATGCAGCAGGCACCACCTTGGGGTCACCACCCGAGCCAGGCCCGCCCACCTCCCAGTGCTCCAGGACCATCACTGCCTTCAAACACTGGGTCCCCTGCAATGAAACACAAAGAAAATGATTAGCAGTCATGCCCATGCCACAAGCCCGAACTCCCCCGACAGACACACACAACACATGGCCATCAGTACTGTCTGCAGAATACACCTGCCTCCTCTCTGTCACCTCCCACAGTTCTCCCACTGGCATCCCATCCTGGTAGGTGGACTCCACCACCAGATACAGATGCTGTGGCAGGACAAGCCTGCCATGAACCTCCACAGCTGGCATGGGTGGAGCTGCTGCTACTGCCATTGTATCCGCAGCTATAATGGTGAGCCACAGCAGGCACGCCCACACCACATGGACATGCCACACAGCATGCACGGCATACACATGTGGACGTGCAATGCCACAGTGCAATCGCCTAAGAGCAGCATGTATTGGCAGGGTGATGTGCCTAGGAGCACTACTACATATGGTCCTCCTTGAGGAGGCAATTGCTGAGCACCTTGGCAGACAGAGGCACCATCAACGAGCATTCAGGCCATAACTTGTTGCCCAGATGCTGCATCCACTGACATCCTACAGTGGTACCGAGTTGACCATGGCATGCTACGGTACATCTGTGGCCTGGTGGAGGATGCGATACAACCGAGACAAGGTGCTGTAGCCCTGCAGTATTAAGCCATGGGCATCTTCCAGAGGGTGACAGGCAGTGTGACAGGGGTGAGTCAGTTGTCCGTGTCACAGTGCTGCACCAGGTAACTGATGCCCTGGTGTGGCACTGGAGAGGCACATCACATTCCCCACAGATGAGACAGGGCTTATGGCCATTAGGTGTGCATTCCTGGAGAGGTATGGCATGCTGAACATGGTGGGTGTGACTGACTGCACGCATGTGCCCATCCTCGCCCCATCCACCAAGAAAGAGGCTTACAGGAACCATAAGGGGTACCACAGCGTTAACTGTCAGGTCGTCTGCGACTCCACAGACATTCTGACCAACTTCCTGTCACAGTACCTGGGGTCAAGCCACGACTCATACGTCTACCAGATCAGTGGCCTGAGATGCCATTTCGACCAGCAACCGGAAGGCTATGGCTGGTTATTGGATGAGCCCCCATCACATCGTGCGGATACGTTTGTTGCACATGAGCACCAGCACCACTAATAGCTCTGTTTCACCCCACTTACATAGGTGACAGCGGGTATCCCCTGAGGACAACACTCCTGACACCATACCAGACTCCATGGCACCCTGCTGAAGAGGCATACAATGTAGCACATATGCAGGCATGCTGCATCGTGGAATGCACCATAGGGCTGCTGAAGATGCATTTCTGATGCCTGGACCACACAGGTGGCACACTGATGTTTGCACTGGGTTGTGTGCAGTGTGTTCACTGCCTATGCCATGCTGCACAACATCTGCATCGCACGCATGGTACCAAACCCCCTGGCGTACACCCAAGAAGGGCGGTGAGAACCACTGCAGCAACCCCATGGACCAGTGCTACCTGGGGAGGGCACCGGGGGGGTGCCACCAAGGGGCAACCAGGCAGTGGGATGCATGACGGCGCAGGCTGTGCACCATCGTGTGGCCCATGGCACATTCGGCAGGTAAGACAGAGCGCATGCTGGTGATGATGAGTGTGCCAGACTAAGCAAGCATGTGCATGGCGTTCTTGCCATGGTGTGGCTGCAGACACATCGTGCCACTGGCATGCACCTGGCACACACAGGCCATCATGCGTGACATGTGTGTGGTGTATCGTGGGTGACACTGAGGACACATTGCTGCATGCAGTGCATACCTCCATGTGTGTGCTACATGGTATGTGTGCGGAGTTGTGTGCCAAAGTGTGGCATGGGCCTGTGGCATTGGCACCCGGCACCCTTCCCAGGTGGTGCTGGTCCATGGGGTGGCATTTCTGACTGGCATGTGTGCTGTGGTGTGGGAGGTGGTGGTGTGGTGGTGGTGGTGTGTTTGTGGTGGTCACGTGCATGTGTCATCCGCACCACCTCACTGTGCCTCCAAGCGTTGGTGGGTGCCACTGCATCTGCACATGCTTCTGTCTGCTGCCATCGGTGTGCCATACCACCGGCTGCACGGCCCCTGGGATGCCTGTATAATATGTGAATGATGTGTCACTGTGCTGGTGTCAGGTTCTGTCCCGATGCTGCCCACTGCAGGTTGGGGGCACTGTCTGGCATTGTCATGCCTCACCTGTGGTTCCACGGACACGAGGTCAGGCACACTGGCCAGTGCCATGGGTGCAGCCACGGCAGGTTGGTGGGATGTCCCTGTTGGGCGATGAGATGGGCAGCTATGGCTATGAGGGTGTCAGCAGTCTGCTTCAGTGCATGTTCCCCCATGGCCACCTCCTCCACCAGGCGTTTCTTGGTGCGCATCCCTGCAGCCACCACCTCCGCCATCCACTCCTGCACCCTCATGCCCATGGCCATGCCTTCTACAAGCCTCTCCTGCACCTCTGGTGCCCTGTCTGTGGCACCTTGTGGGAGGGCCCTCGGAGGCACCCTTGTCCAGCTCCTGTGAGTCAGGCATGTGGCAGGTACAGATGTACCCATGGTCGTGGCACAGCTGTCCTCAGGTGGCACGGAGATGTGCCCGCTGCTGTGGTCTGGTCTGGGCAATGGCTGCTGTGCCCCAGCACTGCTCTCCTGTGTCCCCCCATCTTCGGTCGCCTGGGTGTGCTGACCTGTGCCGGGGCTGCTTCTCTCCTACTGTGGCTGCCGCTCCAGGGTCCATCCCTGGTCCCCACTGTGGTGGTCTTCAGGCGTGGTGGACTGCTGGGTGTCATCCTTCTGTGTGTCCCTGGTTCCGTGCGTGCTGTGTCCCTTTGTGGGGGAGGGGGGACATCAGCTAGTATGACTGCATGTCCATCATGTGCAGTGTCATGCCCTTGTGTTACTGCCATTACCCACCTTCACCACCTGACCTCAGCGGCCCTCCTCCTCTTCCTCCTCTGATGCCAGATGATCCCTCTTTGGCACTGTCTTCATCCTGCACTGTGACTGGGAAGCATGACAGGTGGTCACTGACTGTTGCCATACAACAGTAGTGTGGTTGTGCTCTGTGCACCCCCAAGTTGCACTTACCTGGCATGCTGTTCAGTCCATCTGGCTTGCCGTGCATGTGAATGTCACTGATGGTGACTGCCACCTGCTGCTCTATAGGTGTCAGTGATGGGTCAGGGGTGGCGGCCCACCTCCTGTGGTGTCCTGCAACTGCCATGCCCTGCCCAACCATCTCTTCACCTGAGAACGGAGGTCACATCACTTGTGCTTGATGGCCGCCAGTGCACGTGCCTCTGGTCCGGCGGCATTAATTGCCACCTGCAGGTCCAGCCATATGTGGACCTTAGTGACCTCTGCCCGAACAGCACGTCATAATGCTGGTGGATCTCGGTCATGAGGATGGCCACCTGTGCTCCCGTGAAGTTTGGGGAATGCTGCCTCCTCCCGCCACCACTCTCACCCATGCCGCATCCACCGGCATGGCCAGTTGGGCGTGTGGAGGCTATCTCTGCCCACTCCTCGGGCCCGTGGTTGCTACCATTCTCTGTGGACATCTCTGTTCCTCACTGTGCATATCACTGGTGCATTGCAGTTCCACATCGCCATATATGGTAGGGTCAAGGGGCATTCCCATTGACTTGCTCTGGCTCTGTCTCACCTTTGCGCATTGCTGCATGCCTCCTCTGTCACTGCCCCGGAGTCTTGGGGAGTTTGTTGGGCTGTGTTGTGCATGCTGCATATTTCACGTTGGCTATGCAGCGTGCAGCTGTGTGCCTGCTTTTATGACAGTTTCGTACATAGTAGCCAGCCTTCGTGACTAGGATCCAATGTAGGAGGTCCCTGGAAGTGAATGAAAGGTTGGTTCTGCATTAAAAGTGAAAAGTAGAGCCTTGCACTGGATGAGCAGTTGTTAGTGGTGGAAATAGAACCAGATCGAGACACTCCAACAGTCAGTCAGGTGGTTGCAGAATTGAAATACAAGGAGTTGCCCAGGGGTCCAGTCATTCTTGTGTGTGTGAATGAGACAGATTTGTGCCAGCAGGGCAGAAGTTTGTCACAGGGTCCCTTCTGTGTTTTGGGTGACGAGTGGAGAGTCTTTGTGTCAGGGGCCCTCGCTGTGGTACATTTACTTCAGTTTATCATTTCAATTACTCAGTGTCCTGTTCTCTCTCACTGGCTCAGCCCTGTTTCTGCATCAGCCTGGCCAATGCTATGGAGGCACTCTTCAGATGAAACACAATTGCAGCCTCAGTATTTATTAGTAGCATAACACCCTCACACAAGCCTGGAAGTTAACAATGTTACATATGAACACAGTGAGGCATACAAAAACAAATAAAAGAACTGCAGCAAGGAACGGCTGCTTTTGGTCAAAAATATACTTGTAATGAATGAACAAGACTGTGCAATGCAACCCTATAAAAGCTCCAGGCTTCTGCTGTATCCAAAATCAGATGCCAGAACAGATCCTGTAACAAATTATTATCTAACATGCCATATACAACATTCACATCAAAAAATGTATTGGTACCTTGAAACCTTGATACCAGAATCAGGGATTTAGGTTTGAAGGCCTCCATGCATGTGGGCTAGGCACAGTTGCAAAGTTAGCTATGCAGCTGCCTGGCTATCTCAGTGCGACAAATGAGGTGGACCACCCAGAAGAATTGCTCTCACCCACTGGAGATCCGTGCCAGCCCCAGCCCCCCTGCAGAGCCTTGGTGACACTGGTAATCATAACCAAGAGGGGACTACAGCCCTCTTTATAAGGGAATCACCACTCCAGGACTTCTACTCCAATTCCACTTCTCACCACTTGCAGCTGCCATCTATCCCCAAAGGGGTGTACTGACAGAAAGTCTAAGCCTGGAGCCCTAGGTCTTTCATATATACTGTACAAACCCACTGTGCTAGGACGCAGCCAAATTTTGGTCCCAATCCCTTCCCCTACCTGGCCTCTACCCTTTCCCACACTCCCCACCTGCTCCCTCAGAGCACTGACCCCAGGCTCCTCCACGTCCCCGTCATGTGCATAACTAAAGGACAGGCCGCTTTCAAATTCCGTATCCCCCAGCTATGGAACGCCCTGCCTGCTGACATCAGATACTCACCCAACCCCAGCCACCTCAATCGCCTACTCAGCACCCACTGCTCCTCCAGCTGCTCTTGCATTAGCAAGTGCCTACCCACATAATTGTATTTTGTGTGCTCAGTTGTGTTTTCTAAAATGTTCCTGTTTCTAGCCAACAATTGCCTGTACGTCAGATGACCACTCATTGTTTGTTTAACTATTATACCTTGTAATTTGTACTAATGTCTTGGGTCTTGACCCCAGGTCGCATCTGGAATCGAGCAACATTGCTCAGTATGCCTTCCTGGTTAAAGTCGTAAATAAATAAATAAATAAACAAATAAATAAATGTTGGCATCAACTTTCTGTGCTCAAGAAAGGTGGCCATGGCCAGAAACCTGGCCTTAAGACTGCTCCTAAATTTAAGGTGGGTTACAAATGTGTGTATGTCACTGAGCGTGTGTGTGTGTGTGTGTGTGTGTGTGTGTGTGTATGTGTGTATGTGTGAAGAGTCAACAACAGCTCCTCTCACATTAGCTTGATGTATAAGGCTTTATTTTATTTGTTATAATTATTGTTATGCCTCAGACAAGTTGTAGAAAATTGGCAGGTAGTATGAGTACAGGTTATAACCCTACATGAAATGGGTCTGGGTTACCTTTAAGATTTCTTTATCTTTTATACCCTGAGCCACCTCCTCTGCTTCACCACAGATAATCTTTTGGCCTTCTCAGTATCCACCATTTAACACTCTGGTGATAGAGCTTTTGTGGTGGTGGCCACATAATTTGGAATTCCTTACCCAGTCATCTTAGGAGTTCCCCATCAGTGGTCATGGAGGAGTTCAAAAGGGCTGAACTCCTATCTGTTTGTTGAAGCTCATGATGACAGCCTATTCTGTTATTGTTGCTGTAGAGTCCAGCTCATTGTTTTGTTTTGTTTACTATAATACTTTGTTTATTGTTTTAGGATAATTGTTCATTTTGTTTGTAGTCGGATATTAACTATTGTATTTGGAATTATTGTGCTGTCTGTATTTGTGTGGGCATACTTCATTAAGCTGTTATATTTTCTCTTTCTAAAGTGCCTTGATCCCTGGGATAGGGTGCTATATAAGAATGGAAGCACGGTGTCAGGCGACATCACAATCCCGACACCCGCACAGTGATGCCGACATCCCACCCACCGCAACAGCAACCCACCACGTGTCGACACACTTCCCAACATCAAAGCAGGTGTGCCAGCAGAGACATGAAAGGCGACTGCCACACCTGCAGACCCATTTCCACATTCGGAGGGGACATGTTGGCGGAATATGTGAAGAACGTGAAGGGGCACAGACTGCTGGTGGTGTCTGGGTACACCTACCAGTGGGAAAGGAGAAGAGGTGAGCACACCTATTGGAAATGCAGTGAGTACGCAGTAGATGGGTGCAGGGGATGAGCACTCACCATGGCTGAGGGCACACCAGTGCTATTGGGCACCCACAACCATGCGCTCGACAACGCGGCCATAGGGGTGTGCAAAGTGCAAGCTGTGGTGAAGAGGAGGGCGAGAGATACCAGCGAGAACAGCCAGCAGATAATGGTTGCATGCTGCTCTGGTGTCACTGAGGCAGTACAGGGATGCCTACCCTTGGTACCACTGCTGAAATGGGCAGTGCAACGAGTCTGGAGGGGCAGCAGGTGAGTGGCTGTGGACCCACAACACCTGTCTGAGCTCACTATCCCTGAGGAATAATTCCTACTCCATGACTCTGGGCAGGAAGCAGGGGCCAGCATGGAGCACAGGTTCATCCTCTTCAGCATTGTGAGGAACCTGGAATTCATGGGTTGTTGCCCAGCATGGATTGGCGATGGCACATTACGCTGCTGCCCAAGGCTGTTCCAGCAGCTATACATGCTGCATGGGGTGGACGGGGTGACAGTACTCCCTTGCCATATACATCCTCATGGCAAGGAGGACAGTGGCCGACTACACAGCAGTGTTCAATAAGATCGCAGAGCTGTGTGCTGTAGACAGTCCCCACCACATAATGATTGATTTTGAGCTGACTGCATATAGGGCTGTCTAGACAGTGCTGCCTCAGATGGACATCCATGGCTGCTTTTTCCACCTCTGCCATTGCATCTGGCGGCATATCCAGCAGCATGCAGAGCTGGCACGGCTGTACTGCATGGACTACGTCTGTGCCATGCAACTCCACATGCTGCCTGCCCTGGCATTCATGCCCCCTGAAGATGTGTGCACCACCTAAGAGGAGCTCCATGGCTGGGAGTACTTCTGAGACAATGAGGAGGCCCTTTCCCCTGTCCTTGACTATTTCATGGATACCTGACTGGGCAGGCCTGTCCACGGTGGGACCGCCGCAAGTCACTGTTTCCCATCCCCATCTGGAACTGCCATGCCTCTGTCAGGGATGGGATGCCATGCACCACAAATGCCATTGGGGGTGGCATCGGACATTCAATGCCCTGCTTGGTGTGGCACACTCCACCCTGTGGCGGTTCCAGGATGTTCTGCGGGGGGAACAGTGGCTGACACAGGTCAAGCTGCAGCAGGTCCTGTCCGGCCAGGCTGTGGGGTGCTCCTGTTGGTGCTGAAGGGAGACAGCACGGTGCATCACAGACCTCGTGAGCAATTACGGTGCCCAGAGCCGCAGGGACTACCTGATGGGGCTGGCATTGAACATCAGCCTTCAGGTGTAGGTCCCTGGCCCAGGAGTTGTCACTGGTGTACCATCATGGCCACTTCACCGTGCACCTGGCCCTTTCCTGCCTATGGTGCTCAGTGTGGCCCATGTGTCCTGTATGGGCATCCAGTCCCCCTGTGTCGGTTGCCCACGGGCGACCCTGGTCCTGCAGTTGCCTTCCTGCCAGCTACTCACCACCTGTGTTGTGCCTACCAGTGATCCCGCCCAAGTGCTGCTATTACTTTTCTGCTGTCTTCCACGGGTTTACTGTGGCTTGTGGGCCTGGTCCATTGCGGTTGCATTGTTGTCATGGGCGGTCTGTGCTGCTGCATCAGTCCTGTGCTGTGCACCTCACGGTCCATCGGTGTATCCTGTGTGGCTGCTGTGTCAGGTTTGTGGTGTTTGGTGTGGGGTGCGTCGGGTTCATTTGCGGCAGTTCTTGGGTGTCACTGTGGGGGATGTCGGCATTGTTGCCATTGACATACAGTGGTGCTTCCTAGTATACTGCCTTGCTTTGCCCCTGCCTTTATTAGTTGGTGTAAGTTTAAAACAGACTGCTTTCCATGTTACACAACTGACAGTTCCTGCCCCTTCCACTGAGTCTCTCCCACATTTCTGCCCACTAGATGAATCCCAACTTGCTGCTTGTCAAGTCCTAACATATGAAAATACAACAATGCTAGCAAATACAGGCCATAATGGTCTATCCAGTTTGCTCAAGTGTGCAGCTCCCAGCCTAATTTACTATAGCTGCCCCTCACCAATTTTCCGTCCAGCTGATTTATCCTCCCAGTCCGCCCTCACCCACTACCCCGCATCCCCTAAGTTTTGACCTTTCCTTTAACCCTGTCCCACTCCCTGTTAAAACTGCCCAGAGTCTTCAGTGATGTTACCTCTTCTGGCAGTTCGTTCCACCTTGCTACCACTCTTTCTGTGAAATAGTGCCTCTTCATTTCCCTCATGAATATTCCCCCTTCCAATTTCAGACTGTGCCGCATCGTGTTCCCCCACTTTAATCTGAACATGCCCTCCATACTAACCCTATTCATGCCTTTAAAGTATTTGAAAGTCTCAACCATATCCCCTCTCTCCCTTCTATCCTCTAGGGAATACATGTTGAGCTCCCTCAGTCTTTCCTCATAGGGTTTGTCCCCAGACCTAGAATCATCTTTGTTGCCCTACGCTGCACCCCTTCAGTAGTTTGGTTTCCTTTTTATGTTTCTTTGTGCGTACGCAAGAAACATCTTGCAGTAGAATGACATTTTGGAGGTTTGTCAGGGACGAGTCCAATGCACAGCACTATACAGTGGTCGCGTCCCTGGCAGACCAATGAGCATGCAACCAGACTTTGAAAGAAATGAAGCTCTCCAATGACAGCATTTCATTTCTTTCATTTGCATAATGTCGGCTGGTAAGCAGACAGCTCTGTCCCCTGTTCTTCATCACCATTTGCATTGCGCCCCCTCCATTTCCCTGTCACCAGCAGCATTCCCTCCCACTCCTTCCCTCTGCATGTTGTACCCCCCGCACCCCATGTTCCCCATCCTGGTATCAGCTGCATTCCCTCCTACTCCTTCCCTCTGCATGCTGTCCTCACTGCACCCTTTGTTCCCCTTCCAGTATCAAAATTAAGCCCTCCTGCTCCTTCCCTCTGTGTGCTGTCCTCCCTGCACCACTTGTTCCCCATCCCGATATGTGAATGAAGCCCTCCTGCTCCCTCCCTCTGCATGTTGTCCACCCCACACCCTCCGTTCCCAGTCCCCGTGCCAACATTGGGGTGCCCAATCCCCCTGTCGGCATTATCTAACCACCCCATGGACACTGGGGAGCCCACTCCCAGTGTCCCAAAATAAAGATTTTTTATACCTTGTTAAAAGAAAGAAAACTCCCCCGATGTCTTCTTTAAACCTGTAAAAAAGAAAACGGTCCCTCATCGTCTCCCCATCCCCCATCCTGACCCTCTCTCTATGCACCCACCTCCCCGTATCCCCCCTTACTCCATACTTACCTTTGGAGGTTGGCAGCTGTGATCTTCTGTGGACCAGGACACGTCTGCACTCTTCAAAGCTGAACCACGAACTGAAGAATCAAGGTAAGTGCTGTATAATGACTTTCAAAGGGGTCTTCAACTTATGTTGATATCTCAGCCATTTATAGAAATTTTGACCCCTAATTTTTAACATGGGGTTCTTGGGACTCCACCTCATGAACACTGGCACTGTCATTTCATTACTCAGTCCCAAAAGGTGATTTGCGGTCGCTGCATGGAATCACCTTTGGGACTAAGTTATGAAAATGACAGTGCCAAACTCATGAGAGAACCCCAAAAGCCCATGTTGAAAATCTGGCACAAAAAATCTCCCAAATTACTGTGTTATGAGCGTGTGTTGCACAGTTTCTATGCATGCTCGTAACTTCACCAATTTTTAATGTAACCCCGAGTCGGTGCTAAACTGAGAGGGCTACTACCCCTGCCTGTGTAGCTAGTGAACAGGTTGAGGGGCCTGGGTCCTATGACGCTGTGCCTCCATTTTTATAAGTTGAAACTTGGGGAGAAAGGTGTCACTCGGCATGCTGGCTAGGTTTGACTACTCTGCACAGGGGCCTCCAAATAACTCCGGACACAGGAAGCAATAACTGTAATGTCCAATACCAGAAGTTGGGATTCTAAAGTGTGGCTTTTATTCACATCCAACAGAATAACAAAGCATAGATGGACCCCCACGGGGCTACACTCCTGGTAATGCAGATTTATGGAGATCAGAACACATCCTCTTTACACTGAAACCCTCAGGTTTCGAAACACTCTGGGCATTTGGCCCTAACTCAACTCTTTTTCAGTTTCCTGGCTCAGCTCCTTGCCAGCCCTCTGGACTACCTTCCTTCCATGGCTTGGCTTTCATGCCAGCCCTTGGACACTTTTCATGTAGCATGGAACATTTCTCGGTGGCTCCCTAAACCACCTCTGAGCACTTCTGCTCCATCAGGGAATCTTCTTCATCAATCCCACGTCTGGGTACTTTCCTCAGGCACTGGCCAAGTACCTGAGAGAAAGCAACAGGTGTTCCAAAGCAAACCCGTAGAGGTGAATTTGGTTACTACTGATGGGGGGGTCTCCCACCTCTCGCTCCCATAATTCATGCCCAGCCATTTCTCTGGACTTTAACACCTCATACTTGAAAACACTGTACTGTGTAGATTCTCTTTAAATATATGTCACATTTAATCTACTGTTCTTTCATCCCACTTGTGCTGAACTTGAAACATACTTAAATAGTGCCTGTGTCCATTGCTCTAGACACCCACAGAGTTAAGCAGTCCAATTCCCACAACTTTCAAAACTGTACTTGGCTGTCTTTTCCTGACTCCACAGTAACAGTCTCTTAACTTCATCTTGTCTCAGGTGAAAACACATTGGTCCTTTATCAGAGCAGACTCACCCCTTGGTTGCAGGTGCCCCACAGGCTTTTTCTCTTCAAAGTAATCTCATCCAAAACTTCTGGTGCCTCAGCACAAACTTAGATTTAGGCAGCTTCTTCTTCCCCTAGCGGGACCAGGGGATTGCCCCTGGAAGTAGGCTGAATCTTTCCCCCCATCCCCGCAGGGATGGGGCCCTAACTCACTGGAAGCGCCTCTACCACTTCACTTGGCTCTTTTTGTGTTCCTCTTCAGGTAAGAACACACACCTCAACAAAAATATAGCTCTTTGTCAGAGCTGAGGGCTATGAGGGCCTGCAGCTGCAGCACACCTCTTCCCTCTTCAACACTCTACTACAGACTACTACTGAACTGACTTCAATTTCCCCAACATTCTATCCTAACTTCCCTAGCTGCAACATTCCAGTGTGGCTTATGCAGCTGCGACAGTTCTAAATGATGTCATAGCTCCAGCTCAGCAGAGACTGAAAACAGAGCAAGACATAGTGAAATCCATTTAAATGGAGTTTCACTAGCTGCCTGTTCCTGCCTGCCACTTGATCTAACTAGGGTTCTAGCAACCCCAGGTAACGGGGGGTTACATTAATATTTTCACTCTAGATTTTCAACATTGCCATTTTTCACACCTCCTCATGAATAGTACAGCTGCATTTTTCTCATCCTGCCTGAAACATGTTTTCACACATGTGGTGCAGAATGGTGTGGTTACTATGCAAAATCACCTTTTGGGATGAATGAACAAAATGACAGTGGCACTCTTCATGAGGTGGGGTACCAAAAAGGCCATGTTGAAAATTTGGTGAAAAAAATCCAAAAAATGGCCGAGTTACATGTGGTCATTCAAAATGTTCTACTCATGTGTGTAACTGGTCATTTTCAGTATTTTCACTCCAAATTTTCAGTACAGCCATTTTATCACACCACCTCCTGAGCAGTACAGCTGTCATTTTTCACATCCTGCCTAAAATGTGTTTTCGCACCTGTGGTGCAGAATATCATTTTCCCATGGATTTGAAAATTATCACCTATGGGGTTCATGAGGTGGGTTGATAAGAAGACCATGTTCAACATTTGGGGTCAGAATATGGCAAAATTATAAAGTTATGCCCGTTCATTGCAATTTCAGCACGCATGCTCGTAACTACAGAAATCTTAAATATTTTCACCACACATTTTCAACACAGCCTTCTTATTATCCGAGCTTTTGTATTCAAATGGTGTCCAAAATATGACAGCTTGTCAAAACATAGTTCAGGCAGGCTTTTTCTCCCACCAGAAGTTCAACTAACACAATACACCCCTGCCACATAAACCATGCAAGGAAACATTCGGCATTGGCAAATGCTTGTTTAAATAGGGGCACCAGAACTGCACACAGTACTCTAAGTGGGGTCTCATTAGTGACCTGTGCAATGGTAGGATGACCTCCTCTCTTCCTTAAGGTGATTCCTCTGGATATGCACCCCAGTATTTTATTAGCTATGGCTTCCACCTTTCTGCAATGTGCAGAATGTTCCATGTCCCCTCTGACTAGCACGCCCAGATCCTTTTCCTCCTCTGAAGAGGCTATCTGTACACCCCCAGCCAGTAGCTAGTTCCAGGGTTTCTGGCTCCCAGGTGCATGACCTTGCACTTCTTAGTGTTGAACCCCAGCTGCCATATGCCTGACCAGCACTCAAGCTTTGCCAGGTCCTCTTTGAGTTCTTGCCTCCCTTCCACACTGTCCACCCTCACATAGATCTTTGTGTCATCTGAAAACAGGCTGATTTTACTCTTAATCCCATCTGCTATATCCCCAATGAAGATGCTAAATAACACCGGTCCGAGCACTGAGCCTTGTGGGACCCCGCTGGTTACAGCTCTGGGTTTCAAGAGTTATCCCCCTACAATTACTCTCTGCTGTCTATCCTGCAGCCAGCTCCTGACCCACCCCACCAGTTTCTCACCAGCTTCCAGGTTCCTCAGTTTACTGAGCAACCTTCCACGTGGCTCTGAGTCGAAGGTCTTGCTGAAGTCCAGATACAGGACATCTACCACATGGCACTTATGGAGTGCCCTTGCCACCCAATTGAAAAAGTCAATCAGGTTGGTCTTTCAGGATCTTCCTGAGACAAACCCATGTTGCCTTTTGCCCTGGAGACCATTTGCTTCCAGAAAGATCACTAGTCTCTCTTTAAGAATAATCTCCATTAACATCCCTACATTGGAGGTAAGGCTGACCAGTCTGTAATTACCCAGCTCATCCCTGTGTCCACTCTTGTAGAGAGGCACCACTTGTGCCATCCTCCAGTCCTGGGCATGCACCCCGTCTCCAGGGAGGTGTTGAACAGGTCTGACAGAGGGCCCATCAAGACCTCTTCCAACTCCCTCAGGACTCTTGAATGGACTCCATCCGGTCCCACCACCTTATCCACCTGCAGGGACTTAAGTCCCTCTAAAATCCTGTTCTCCTGGATTTCCCCATCTGTTACCCCCTCTCATCCTGTACCCACCCCACATTTACCCTGTGGCATAGGCCCATCCTTTTCCCTGGTGAACACCGAAGAGAAGTACTCCTTGAGTGCCTCTACCTGGTCCACTCCCTTTTCTACTCACTCCCATCTTTCTTAATCCTGACAATCTCATCTTTCCAGCTTCTTTTCTCTCTTATGTACCTGAAGAAATCCTTTTCCCCTTCTCTGATCCCCTGTGCCAGCCTTAGCTCCCTTGAAGCCTTAGCCGCCCAGACTATTCTACTGACCTCTCTTGATTTTCTCGCGTACTCCTCCCTGTCTACTTCTCGCATAGTTCTCTTATACCTGCTGAAGGCAGCTGTCTTCTCCCTCACTTTCTCTACTACCTCCTTGCATAGCCAGCTTGGTCTTTTGGTCCTGGACTTCTTACTCTGGGTCTTTGCACATGTGTTAGTGGCCTCCGCCAGCCCCAGCTTCATAATGGACCATTTCTGGTCAGCATCCATCTCTGGGCAGATCTTGGCAAGATGTCCCACTAGTATGTCTCCCATCTTACCAAAGTCTGCTCTTCTGAAGTTCACCACCCTTGTCTTGGTCCTGGCTGCCTCCTTGCCTAAATTGAGGAAGAACCACACCATGCAGTGGTCGCTGCCTGCTAGGAGGTCCTCCACCACTATGTCTTTGACGTGCTCCCTGTCTGTACACAAGGTCCAGTATGTTACCCTTCCTGGTTGGCTCCATTACGCTTGGCACCAGGAAGTTGTCATGGAAGGCCTCCAGAAGGACCTGTTCCCTGGCACTAGAGGTAGCCATGGTGCTCCACTCAACCCCCGGCAGATTGAAATCCCCCACTATGACAGTATTTCCCTTACCACTGAGTCTTCTAATTTGCTCCCCCAACTCCCTGTCTATCTCCTCATTCTGTGAGGGTGGTCTGTACACCACCCCCAAAACTTACCTTCCTTCCCTTAAAGTTTTGGAGCTGTACCCATAATGATTCAGCACTGCCCTCCTCTCCTTCCTCCCTGTTGCATAATATCCCTTCCCCTACATAAACAGCCACCCCCCCTTCCTTTTCTTTCTGTCCTTTTGGTACAACCTATACCCTGGAATCATGAAGTCCCAGTCCTAGTATTGGGCAGCCCAAGTCTCTGTGGTGGCTGAAGTCGTATATGAAGCCCTATAGTGCCCAGACAACTTACAGAGGCAGTGTGTTCTAGTGACCATACTAAATAACCATGCATGTTTCATATATGACAAATATATGTTTAACATGTATTTAACATATCCTGAAATTAGCTGGTTTGTGGGATTTGTTTTTAATATTTGGAATAGTGTGACAATGTCAAGTATATAGCAAAGGGAGTAGGAAGAGCCTAGTAGGTAACTAGGAGGTGTTTGTCAGGGACTGATGGTGGAAAATCGTGGTGATATGCATTTTAAGAGATCCTGTACCTGTTGGGAGGAGCTAGGTGACAGACTGCTTATGTAAGTTCAGACTGAGCTCGGTAGTAAAACCTCAGTTAAATAGCGATAACCTTTTTATATTAACTGTAAGTAGTTGGACCACAGGAAGTATATGGGAACCTTGAGGGGGTTCCCCCAAAAGCAGAGCATGCTGATGGTTGGGTGGCCAGATGACTGTCCACACAAAGCCTTGGAAGGAAACCCAAGTTGGGAGTAAGATTGGGAAGGTACTGTACGTGTGCCTGTGAAGAGGCACATGGAAAAGTCCAATGCAGTGCTAAGAGAGAAGGTGCTGGCACCAAGATAGGAGATGAGGTGCCAATGCAGGTATCCTGTGGAGTTTCAGGGACTGGGACCCCAGTATGTAGGTTTCCCTATGACTGAGCTGGGGATGCAGCCCAGACAGTGTGGGAGGGTTGTTCCGTAGTACTGTATTTTAAAACATAGCCATGTGGTAGTAGCTGGGATAATTGTCATGTGCATGAACATCACAGTCATTGCAGTTTTGGATGCAAGACAGAGAAGTAGCACAAGTAAACCACACTGCATCCT
Source organism: Neoceratodus forsteri (assembly GCA_016271365.2). Taxonomy (NCBI): domain Eukaryota; kingdom Metazoa; phylum Chordata; order Ceratodontiformes; family Ceratodontidae; genus Neoceratodus; species Neoceratodus forsteri. The sequence continues at coordinate 1,420,775,872 of CM057450.1, forward strand.
CGGAGTAAGCCGCAGATGTCAGGAAGTGCCAAAAACTTATGGCATATTAGAAACCAAGCATGTGAAAATAGCACAGCACTGAATTAGGGATACAGCCTAGATTCTCACAGGGAAGAGTTGGAGGTAGGCCATCGGCACAGATCATCGAACGCCCCAACTATGTCATCTGAAATGTATTTACAGATTACTCTCTGACCAACTTTCACAGCCTGATACCAAAATGGATGCCATAAATGCATATCTGTATGATTGCTTATGAACCGAAATGGAGAGACAATCCGTGAGTCCCAGGGATAAGGGGACAACTGAATTATTTGCTAATGAGAGCAGAATTTGTGTACAGGAGTGGGACAGGGTGAACATAAATTCCTAGGCTGTCAGAGGTCTTGTCTTGCCAGTGGCACTGTGACCAGGAACGTAAGTCTTGTAATAGTATCATTTCCTAGAAGCTACTGTAGTCACCGATTCGTGAGACAGAAGAATGAATTGAACTGCGTTGTACTAATGAAATGAGATCTCTGGATCAGAAGCAACTGTATAATGAACTGAAGCGGTTTGTTGAAGTAAATCCCAAAGTATGCTTCATATCTTTCTTGTGTGATCATTGGAAACAGGGCCCAGGTTTGAATCCAGTGGGAACACTCATGTACTAGAGCCCCGGTGAAAATAAATGTTGCTGGATTGGACCCCTCCTGTTGAGTGCTGTCCTAGACAGAGAGGGTCTTGGGTATCACACAGGGTAATGGGAGTGCCCCCTCCACATAGGTAAGGAGAGCCCCACAGGTTGGCAGTAGCAGTCACATATGTAACATGCATGTACCCTTTATATTTTGAGAATGTATTATCTGTATATTATTCATACTATGTGTACAGGGTATATTTTCACACCGTTTTATATACAGTAGTTAAAACATACCCCCAACTAGTTAATATTGGGTCTGGCCCGGGGTCGCAGAGGGTTGAGGTGCTGGATACCACACCTCGCGCCACACCAGCGACCCGGGTTCAGGAACGAGCCCGGGCCATCAGGGGTTGGCAGGGGAGGGCAGAGATTGAGCATCTGGAGGACTGCTGTCCCTTCCGGGGAGGGATCCGATGAGTATGCCGTTCCTGGGCGGTCCCTGATGGTGGTTGGGGCAGTGCAAGGAACAAGCAGCATCATAGAAGAAGGAGCTGGAGTTTTGGCGGATGTCGGCATGCTGTGCCACTTGACATCATGGCATGTCCGAGCTCTGAAGGGGTGACTGAGCAGGAAAAAACATTTGATGGCCAGTGGAGATGAAGGAGACGTTGGGGAACTGCCCACATCCTGCCGTTGGACCCGTCCACATCAGGATATCCTGTGGCCGACCCGTTCACATGGTAGGTCCCCCTAATCACAGATAGACCACCAAGGGTAGGCGGGTCCTCCCCAGGGGGTGATCCGGGGGGTTGGACTTGCTGTGGATCGGGATGGAGACCGATGTGGGGGGTTTCAGACTGGGAGTAGAGGCAGTGTCTAGTGGGGTACTCTGGAAAGATGCCCTGATCATCCAGAGTGCATAAATAGAATGTACAAATAAACAAACAAACAAACAAAAAACTAGTTAGTATTGGGATATTTAGTAATTAAAATATCCCCAAGCAGTCAATGTTGGCATGCCTGATTTCCATACCCAATGGCACCACCATTATTGGTGAGAAGGTATCCCGGGGGGCCCTGGAAGCCCATCCAACTCGAGCGGTGTTATGCAATGCCAGATCTATTAAAAACAAGACTGCAATTATTGCAGATCTTGTTGGGACAGCTGATCTGACTTTCATTACCGAGACCTGGCTGGCAGAGAATGCTGGCCCCACATTGGAGGCCGCAATTCTGGCCAGGTACTCGATGATACACCACTCAAGATTGGGAGGGGGGTTGTGGTCTGTTTCAAGACCGAATCTGGCCTCACAAGTGTACCAGTCAAGGAGGCTGGGTCATTTGAGTGTACTGCAGTTGCAGATGTTGGTTGTAGGATCACCCTCATCTACCGTCCACCCGGGGATGAGAAGCGATTCCTTCAAGAAGTAGCAGATTTCATGGTCAACATGGCATTTGAGTTGTCCAGGCTGATGGTCCTGGGTGACATCAGCGCCTGGGTCGATAACGAAATCTCGCAATTTGGACAACACTTCCTCCAGTTGATGACATCACTGGGCCTTATACAGATTGTTACCTCTGCTATTCACAAACATGGTCACTCTCTTGACCTGGTCTTCCTCCTGTGGATTGAAGCCTTTGACCTGGGGGTGGAAACTGTCAGGTAGTCCGATCATTACACTGTGGGGTTCAGTTTCTGCACTCCCCTTCATAGGCCTACCCCTATGGAGATGGTCAGATACTGCCCTTTACGGGATGTAAGCCCTGATGGCCTGGCAGCGGTAATTGACTTATCGGTGCTTCCTGGGGCAAGTGGTAGTCCAGAAGCCTTGGTTTTGGACTACAATAAGGCCATTTCTACAGCTCTGGATTCTATCGCTCCTGTCCATGTTCATCCTCTCTCCCTTCGCACTCGGTCCCCTTGGTTTGACGGGACATTGAGGGAGATGCGGCAACTAGAACGAAGGTTAGAGTGCTGCTGGTGGAAATCCACCCTGGAAGCCAACCATCTTAGATCTTTTTTTTTTATTTCTTTTTTATTAAAAGGTTTTTGCTACACTTGGTCAAGAGTACATTTCAGACATTTTCTTATATTGCCATATATCTCCAGTCAGTTTATATGATTGACAGTTTATATAATTTTACCCAAGGGGTTGAATGTTTAGTGCGATAAGTATACAACGGTCTAGTCAAAGATCATTCAAAAGGTAAAGCTTCAGCTCTATTTCATCTTAAATTTTGCCTAATTTACCCCTTATGTTTTATTTATCCCTTATTATCTTTATATTTGGGTGAGGAATTTCCTCTCTCTTGATTAGACCCCCCTGCTTAAATTAAATTCTGTTTTCTCTCAACTCTTCTATCATTATTCAATCCTTCCCTCCTGATCCCTTCCATAATAATTTTACCAATACTAAGGTCAAAAATTTGATTCCACCACCCCCTGGTAGAGCACCCATCTCTGCCATCTCATCATATATGTTGGAGCTTTACCCTGGATTTCTGCATTAAGGGATTCTGTAACATACGTTTTGGACATGATAGATCTCCATTCTAATACTGTTGGAATGGTGCTAGTCATCCACCTGAGAGTTATTGACTTTTTGATCACCAACAAACTGGGAGGTAAAAGAGTTTGTTCCCATGGAGGGGAATGGTCTGGAAAGATCCCCAGCAGTATCTGCTCAGCTGTTAATTCTACCTCTTGTTCTAATAAGCTCTGACCATCTTAGATTGATGGAACATTAGCAAGCCTATCAATCTACAATCTCCTGTAAGAAGGCAGAGTTCCTGTCCGGGGAGATTGCAGCTGCTCAGAACCGACCGGCTCAGTTCTTTCCAACTGTGGACAGACTGTGCAACCTGGCCTGCCTGCAGATTTGAAGAGCCTTTTCACAAGTGGAGTGTGATGAGCTTGCTCGATTGATCGGTGCTCGGCCACCTTCCTTCACTTTTCCTGGAGTTCCTTTGACTGGCTTTGACTTCATCGATGTCGTGGGGATTGTCCAGGGTATGTGCCCTATGTGCTGTAGTTTAGATCTGGGCCCAACTTCCCTGATTATGGGTTGTTGTGATATCATTGGCCCGGTCTTAGCATGGATAGTCTGGTGCTCCCTTGAGTTGGGTGAGTTTCCAAGCTCCCTGAAGGAGGCGGTGGTGACACCCCTCCTGAAGAAAACTTCTCTGGACCTAGACTGCCCTACCAACTACAAACCTATCTCTAACCTCCCCTTTGTGAGGAAGGTGATAGAGAAAGTAGTGGCTGTACAACTGGAGAACCATTTGACCATCCATGACATCGACGAACCTCTCCAATCTGGTTTACGTAAGGCATAGTACCAAGACTGCACTGGTTCAGGTGTTCAATGATCTCCTGATGGTGAGAGATCAGAAAAGCCATTCCATCTTGGTTCTTCTTGATCTCTCATCAGCGTTTGACACTGTGGACCATGGGGTTCTTCTCGAACGCCTGAGGTTCATCTGTGGCCTATTTGACACAGTCCTCAGGTGGTTTAAATCTTTTCTTCACTGGCAGAACTCAGAGGGTGGTGTCCGGGATTTATTCCTCTGACCCAGTCTCTCTGTCATGTGGGGTCCCTCAGGGTTTGGTATTGTCCCCCATGTTGTTCATGGTGTACAGGCTACCTCTCGGAGATATTGAAAGATGGTATGGGCAGAGGTTTCACTGCTATGCTGATGATGCCCAGCTCTGCCTGTCTTTTGCCCCTGACTAGGACAGAGCACTCTTGGTATTTAATGACTGCTTCACTGAAATCCAGGATTGGAGGAATTCCAGCTGACTGAAGTTGAACTCGGAAAAGACTGAGGTGATGGGCGTGGAACCGGGTCACCGGATTGAGGGGTCGGGAGTGGGTTTGCCTACGGGACTCTTCCTGGGGGGCTCCCATATTCTTGCCTCTGAACAGGTGCGGAACCTGAGGGTGATTCTTGACAATGGGCTGACACTGCGATCTCAGGTGTTGGCAGTCATCAAGTCCACTTTTTATCATCTGAGGAGCATCTCCAGGGTCAAGTACATAGTTCAGTCCGATGATCTTCCTATGCTGGTCCACGCCTTTTTAACCTCATGCCTTGACTATTGCAATTCTCTCTATCTAGGGCTACCTAGGGTTGATATCCACCACTGGCAGCTGGTGCAGAATGCTGCAGCCTGGCTGTTGACGGGAACTCCCCGGACTTGTCATATCTCCCCGGTGTGGCACGAACTGCACTGGCTGCCGATTCAGTGGCGGATCACCTTTAAAATCGACTTTTGACTTATAAAGCCCTACACGGACTGGGTCTGGACTACCTGAAAGAGCTTCTGGTTCCTTACTTCCCTGGGCAATCACTCCGCTCAGCTGACAAGGGGTTTCTAGAGATTCCAAGGGTATCCTTAAAATCATCGGGGGCCTGTGCGTTTATGTATGTGGCCCCAGCCCTTTGGAATTCTCTACCCCGTCAGCTTTGGGAGTGCATGACCGTGGGGGGATTCAAGCAGGCCTTAGAAGCCTACTTATGGCAACAGACCTATTCTGTCTGATTTTACTGATAATTACAAAGAGAAATCACAGGCTGGCTAAAGCAATAGTCAATGGATAAGAACAAACAGTACAATGCTTAAGATTAGTTTCAAAGACACATTACAGTACCAAATACTTTCAATGCGAAACATTTGATATATCCTTTTCTGTGGGGCATGAGAACTACTTTGTCTCAGTACAGGCTGGGATTTGTGTTATTTTACTGACTTAATGACTCTAGAAGAGTTGGTTAGGTTTCGCTGGTTGACTACATAGAGGAGATATTTCTGGGGCCTGCCTTCCTACAAAACCAGGGAACCTATCAGTGGTAACACTTACAGGAGCTATATTCTAATAAGCACACCTTTAGGCCTTTTTGAAGCCCTCAAGTGAGGAGCTTTCTTGAATGTTGCTGGGAAGACCATTCCAGATGGTCAGGATCGATGTAGCAAAGGACCTTTGCCTGTTTGTGTTCTAGTTTTGGGGACATTGAGAAGAGTTTGTTTTGATGTTCTGAGAGGGCGCCTATCTGGTTTAGTTTTTAGTAGGTCTTTGAGACTGGTGGGGGGGTTCTTTGTTGCTTCTCAGTTTAAAGGCTAGGGATAGTGCAGCATATTCCATCCTTCCATTGAGTGAGGGCCAGTTCAGGGTTTGGAGCACTCTGTAGTGATGTTCTTTAGATGCTGCCCTTATGGTGAACCACCCCATTGCATGATACAAGGATTACTGTATACAGTACGTGCTACTTGACAGTTCAGTTGGTGGCCAGCCATGGTGGAGAGCAGAGGGCTGTGCCGATTGCTGACTCAGGGATGGGTGGTGGGGTGGAGAGGCACTGTCTGTCAGGGTTGGGGCCCACTAGGCCACCAGGAAATACATATATTTATATTATATGGGCAGATCGGGGATGGGGGGGGGGTCTGCTAGACTACCAGGGAATGATTCATAAGATTCATAAGACAGATGTCAGGTTCTTATAGTGTTAGCCTTATTAAGACCTGCACTGTAATAATAATGTTTGGTATTTATTTAATGTACAATAGTTATCTAGCACATGCTTAAACTGATTAATTGAATTACAAGACACCACACATTCTGATAATGCATTCCATTGCATAACCACTCTCTGAGAAAACCAATTTCCCCTCAAGTTTCTGTTGTAGCTATTGGCTTTGATCTGATATTGGTAACCTCTATTAGTTCTTCATTCAGACCTTTTATTGAAGCCCACACATTCCCAAAGATTGGCCTCTCTAAAGGCCCTATAAACCAGGCACATATCGCCTCTAAATCTTCTGTATTGTAGAGAGCACATCTCCATTTCCCTCAATCTCTCCTCATATGTTAAATCCTTTAAATTGTGCACCATTCTTGTCACACGTCTCTGAACTCTCTCCAGTTTCCTGGCATCCTGTTTCAAATGTGGCATCCAGAAACTCCCACAATACTCCAGGTGGGGACACACCAGAGAGATGTAAAGTGGAGTCACACCTCCCTATCTGTGCTCTTTATATTTCTTGTGATTGATGCCAAGATGCTATGTCCCTTTTTAGTTACCTGGGTGCAATATTCAGAGAAGATCATATTGTTAGAAACTTGTACTCCCAAGTCCCTTTCTGAACCTGTAATTTGAAGTTGGCAGCAACTTAAGGTATATTTAAATCTACAGTTGTTTCTACCCAGATGCATGATTTTACACTTGTTCATGTTAAACTTCAATTTTTTTGATTCCACCATTCTCACTATTGAATTTATGCAATCTTGGAAGGAGTCTGCATCCTATCTATTTGAAACTAGGGCCCCCAGTTTGATATCATCAGTGAATTTTGATATCCAGGTGTTGGAGGTACCAACAATTGCAGCTATACGTACATTGACCAGTGTGGGTCCCAACACAGAACCCTGGGGGACCCCGCTGGATACTGATACCCAAGGTGACATGTGACCCCTAATGCATACCCTCTGTTTCCTTTGCCCAAGCCAAGCTATTATCCAATTTACTATATAGGATATTTTATTATATGGGCAGAACGGGGCTGGGGGTGCTGCTAGATCACCAGGGATGTGTGTCATTTTAATAAAACAGGGATCAGGGTTGGGGGAGTCTTCTTGACCACAAGAGATGCGACTATTTTAATAAATGGGGATCAAGGCTGGGATGGGGGATCGCGTCACATCGGTGCAAGTTCTCTAACCCTCCCAGAAGACACACCTCTAAGTACCCTTAGACCAGCCCCAGCTAGTCTAACAGTACTTAGAAATTTGCCCTCTGGGAGGGCTTTGAGAATCCTAAATTAGGGGATATAGCAGCCTGCATCTTCTGCAAGCCCCCTAGCACCATGTTGCATCCAATTTTGTGCCGCAAGGATGGTGCAAGCCCCCTTTGGCACATGCAGCCTGTGTTTGCTTCAGACTGCTTTTGCGAATTGCTCCCGGCACATCTTTTGGTGCAGGCTGCACCTTGTGCCATTCCTTGTGGTGCAAGCCTCTTGTGCCATTCAGGGGGACTTTGAGAATCAGGACCATGATCTTAATGCTGTTTTTCAAAGGTTTCCAAATCATAGAACATAATACAATATAATAAATCACAGGCAGTGGTGTATGTCAAAAACAAGGCAATAACAATAAATAGCATATCACATTAAAACTAAAGGAAGCAGGGCCCACACAAGACTTCAATAAGTAGTGTCCAAATTGCAGGAGACAACCCTTTCTGTACCTGAGTACCTATGTTGCAGGAGTTTTCTGCACCCAGCACTTTATGGAACAGTGTATGTTTTTGCTAGTAAATAAGCTTGAGCAGGAAGCCTCATGTGCCCCAGACATTGCAGCTAGTGCACGTACTCTCTGGCTTCAGATCCTACATGCAGCTATGGGGATGAGCCTTCCCTGCTTGGAAATGAAAAGCAAGTACCAGCTGCACTGCCCTGCAGTAGAACACTGCCAATGAATCTGAAATGCTGAAAATGGCTTTGGTTCTTGTTTGCAGGTTTATTTAAGCAGACTGGTAAATCAGTACAGTTAGTGACAATGCAAAATATCTGTTTGTCTGAACCATGTAACGGGTGCCCCAGAACTTCCCTCAGGTGGAGCTTCATCAGCAAGCCCTTGAGTACTCCGCCTTCCTTTGTATTTTTAATATTGATAATTGAAGCCTGTTATCTATATAGCTCAAACATGTGTATGTTTTTATTGATCCTTACTTGATAGGAGAGCTGATCTCTAATTGAACTTCAGGAACAACATGCTTTAATCAAACACCACTTAGAAACCTGCTCGCTCTCTCTTCTTTCCTAAAATCCTTTCTTTTTGCCCCAATTGCAGGTCTTCCTTGTCTCTTTTGGAGGTCATTCTTTTGGTTTCACTGTTCTTCATGTTGGGAATACATTTCTTTATCATCATCAAATTGCCTACATGTCCACTTTTTTAATATCCTCTGAAAACATTCCTTTATTTCCTTTTCTCTCTTGTGTATCCTTCCTGTTTGTTGCTTATCCTTCCTCTTCATGACTCGATTTTATTTTAGCTGACAATCACAGTAATTCATCCATCGCACCACTGGGCCAGCTTCAAGGGGTATCTCTTATGGTATATAAGAGTTGTTGCATGATTTGGGCATCTAGAACAGCTTGGCTTCGTTTTGCAGCCCTCTCATCCAAACCTCATGTGAGGACTCTTGTATCACAGAAGCAACCAGTGAAGAACCAAATAACTACCTCAAATTCTACTTTAGGGCCATCAGTGAAAGGGAGACCCTAAACTACATAAAAAAGTGTTGGATAAAACCACAGTAGGAGGTGACACCATAGACAGCCCAATCTCCATCCTGTCTTCATTGTCTAAGGTGCCCAAGAAGGCTGCCAGTGACCAACTTACCTCATACCTTGTGGAACAACTTTTGTGTAGTTTTTTATTTCTGTGTTTAATTTTTGTTATCAGCAAGATCTCTATAAGTATTTCAGCTGAAATAAACCTGGTAAATCTAAGTTTGCATGCCACTGGAGCTGATGCCTGAGGCAGTCAGCTTGGGGGTTGTTTTGGCAAACAATAGAGTTCCTTACACCTATAGGATACTTACACTACAAAGAGGTGACTTGCTTTCATAATCATGGGCTCTGTTTTGAGTTGAAACAAAGCCAGAGAAAGGGAAACTTTAACAACTTGCAATATAATTTTGTACTGTATTTTTTTAATTTCCTTCTAGCTGTATTAATAAGTTTGAATAGATCTGTTCAGAGGAAATGAGATAAAGTTAGTTACCAGAGGCATGTGAGATGACTCTGGAGAGTGATTACAATACCTTTATCCTGTACTACAGGACCCTCTGGCCACATAATGAGAAAGCTGAAAGCCAAAACAGTCCTTTCATGCTTCAAAGCCAAAAAAGCCCTTTTATGTTACTATATATGAAGAGCCCTAGCTAATGACTGATGCAGTCACCCGTGCTGGGGCAGACAGGGCTCAGAACATGATGAGAAGGTTCCCAAATCCACAAAAATCTAAGATTCCAGTTTGGACCAGTTTTCCAGATGGGAGGTTTTCTCAGAGACAAAAGAACTTGTCAAATCTATGATGTCAGAGTGACATACTTGATGATGTGTCACTGGGGGCTGGCAGCTGAAGGGTTTTGAGGACTTGCCAGACCCTAAAAAATTTAGCTAGGTTTGGGACTCTGAACAGTTAACATCTAAGGTTCAAGTCTGCCATGACTTACCAAGGTGCCCTATGTGGTAAGCTCTCTTTACTTTGGGAAAGTTAGGAAGTGTAGTAAGATTTTTTTGTATTTTTTTCTCTACTGTTCAAAACATTTTCTTTTTATCTCTATAGAAATACAGTGCACTCCACCTTAAATGGATGCTGATATGGCGGACAATCAGTTTCGGTGGATGAAAATGCTCTGCCAAACACACAGGCCATAGATACCATGTTAAAAAAATATTTTAATGTGGACTATAGAAGCCGTGTAACGCAGACATTAAATTATGACCACCTTACTCTGCCACACGCAGTCTCACCTCATTTACACCACTTCAGCTCTTCCTTTCTCCACTCACCTAGTCCACTTCCATGTCCTCAGCAGTTAATCACAGCAGCAGCAATATGGATAATGGTTGACCTTGCACCCAGTCCACAAAGCTCTCCCAGCTCAGTGCGGCAGAGTTGCTCTGACTGATGCTGACTGACGCTTGACTCCTCGCACCCAGTGAAGAAAGCTAATGGATTCCATCATTTATCCACCCAACCAGTGCATCAGTATCCCACCCATTCAGTGCAGCAGTAAACTCCACTTTTTCCCACTTTTGCCAGTACTGTACAGTAATCCAGTTTCGAAGCGTACCGCAGGAGCAGTATGGATGACACTTGACCTCGCTCTGACTGTATAAGTAGTGTGCATCTGTGGGACATCAGGGTGCAAACCAGTTCATTTATTTCATGGTACAGAATAGCTAATAGGGTCATCTTGTGTGGGAATGTACTCCACGAATGTGCTCCACATCGATTTCAGTAATTTCAGCTTTCCCGGACATCGGTTTTGGTGGACGTAATTGAGCAGCATGAATAAGCCAGCTGTAACCGGCTAACACTGTACTGTTCCCCATAGTCTTTGTGTAGTATCCCTTATTATATTTGTAAATCTCCTGAAGTATTAAAATATTATTTTTTATATATTTCATGCTTCTGTGACTGAGTCCTTTGAGATACAGGTAATTGGGTTATAACTGACAAAAACTGAGTTTCTGTCTCTGAAAAGAAGAGCCTACAGTTACCACATTTTGTTTCTAAAGTGAGGTGTTCTCAACTGTGACAGAGAGGGGTGGGCCGTCTACCCTAAGGGAAAGAGTGCTGTACAGTGTGAGTCGTGGTTCTGGTGGGATTCAGACCTAGAGATTCCCCAAAAGAGTGTCTATACTGAGTAGTGGCAGCTACTGAAGTACAATTGCAGGTGTGTGAAGAGTTTGAGAAAGCTGGTAGCAGTGTACAGGTCGAGTCTGGGAGAGACCAGTCTGTCACAAACTGGCAGCAGTTGGGATCTGAAACAGTTTTGTCAGTATTAGGTGATCTGTCCAGTCACAGAACAGGATATACAAAAGGGAACTGTATATTCTACTAGTTTTATTCTGTTATAAGCCAGAGTAGATGTCTGGGCCATTTGAGAAATGCATACTGCCAAACCTGCAGGAGCAGTGCAGAAGAAGAAACACAGAACTCATAGATATCCTCAAAAAAGTGCCCCAGGGAAACAGTACACAAGTGGTCACTGCTAGCCAAAGTCATAAGATGGAGGCTAGGGAGAACGCAGATGAGCCAGAGCCTATGAATAGGGCAGCTGCACCAGCAGACCGGGTATAAATGTTGGTGCTGGAGCTCATCTTGGTTGAGGCGAAGGCAGAAAGTGATAGGCAAAAGGCAGTTACAGGTCTGCAGAGGAGAAAGCTGGAAGTTGAGGAGCAAGAAAAGCAGTGCCAGCATGAGTGAGAGGAGCAAGAAGGGCAGTGGCAGTAAGAGCAAGAGGAGTGAGAAAGGCAGCACCAGCATGAGATCCAGATGAAGGGGAATGAGCATAAGAGACAGATTCTGCGTGAGAGGCCATTGTCCAACACCACAAACTGTGATTATTGGTATGTGGGGTTTGACCCAGGAAGCCAAAATTAGTTCTCAAATGCTTCCCAGATATCAGGAGGGGAATGGTCTTGATTTGTTTTTATGATCTTTTGAGAGAATCTATGGGCAATTTGTTAGGCAGAACTTCTTGGGTGACTCGCCTATTGCCACTGCTTATAGCAAGGCATTAGAAGCTTTAGCCAGAATGGACAATGAAAACTACATGGACTATGATAAAGTGAAAAATGCCTTGCTGAAGCATTTTGAGTTAACTTCTGAGGCCTATAGGTAAAAAAACTACATGGACTATGATAAAGTGAAAATGCCTTGCTAAAACATTTTGAGTTAACTCCTGAGGTATATAGGCAAAAATTTAGAGGTTAAAAAAGACACTGGAAGGTCAGTCCATCGGTACAGCAGTTGGATTTCTGCTTGCGATGCCGGCAACCTGGGCTCGGGAATGGACTCGGGTCACCGGAGGGCTGGCAGGGGGAATAAGGCTTGAGCATCGGCTGACTGCTGGCCTTCTCTCTGGGAGGGAGGATGGAGATGCGGCCCAGCACTTGCTCACTCCTGGTGGAGGCTGGGGGAATAGCAATGTGTCAGACCCTGCTGACTGGGGGGCGTGGCGGATATTGACGTACATCCTGATGTCTGTGGCACACCACGCCTCGGGGAAGAACATACGAACATGCGAAGAAGCCAGCAGAAGAAGGCCATTTGGTCTATCAAGTCTGCTCGTATTGCAGGGTTCACAGCTTGAGCTAATGTCCCTGCCCTCCCTCCCCACTCCTCCCATCCTCCCTACCCATGATTCTTACCTTCCCCCTATGCCTATCCCAGCCTCTCTTAAAGCTGTCCACCATCTTCAACGAGATGACCTCTTCTGGTAGCACATTCCAAGTGTCCACCACCCTCTCTGTGAAGAAGTGCTTCCTGACCTCAATCCTAAACCTTCCACCTTCCAGCTTAAGACTGTGCCCCCTTGTGATATGGTTGCCACTCAGCTTAAAGAGACTCTCCTTATCAACCTTATTTATCCCTTTCAAGTACTTGAATGTCCCAATCTTGTCCCCCTCTCTCTCTCTCCTGTCTTCCAGGAACATGGGAAAAATGTGTCCCAAGCTGACCGGATGATGGTTGCCAGCTTCTGCCACCACGGAAGCCCCTGGATGGCCCCAGACCACCTCAGCAGCACCCGGGCCAACTACAGAAGAGTGTGTTGGTTGGCACCCTTCCCCCATGGAGGAAAGGGACCCACCTGGTGAAGGGTTACACCGGGTTACCCGGGGAGCTGTGATGTGGGGTGGTGGTGGCTGGTGGCGGAGTACAGTGCCAGCGGGGTCCCTAGGCGACCTGAAGGAGTGACTGGCCGGGGAGAGGGAAGGAGCATAAAAAAAAGGCACTGGGAGATAGCTGCACTGAAATGTGTGTGCAGCTAAATAAACTATTAGAACACTAGGTAGAGGATGCAAATGCTCATTCTGCAGAGGAATAAAAAGATTTATTTCTTCTTTAACAGCTCCTAAAAACTGTATTTGAGGAACTGAGAATATGGTTGTTGGATAGAACTCTGAGCTCCCCGAGAGAGGCAGCCACGAGGGCTGATCAGTTCATATACAGCCGACCATCCTCTCATCACAAAAGTAATGGAGGAGGAACATCATGTGGTTTTAAGGGAACCCTCGGGGAGGGCAACCTAAAGGAAGGAGACAGGTGAACACAGGTGCTATATCTGTCAGAAACTGGGCATTTGTCTTTTGATTGTCTGAAAAATGTGAACAAAGGGGTTAGTGTGTTAGAAGGAGCAGCTTGGGAAGCTCACAGCAGATAGTAGCCTGTACACAGAGTGCAGTGCCATCTAACTCAACTGCACATATACACCTTGTGTTTGTAAAAGGGATGGTGACCCAGCAATTGAGGGACACTGGGGCCTCCATTTCTATGGTGAAGCAGGATTTGATTCAAGAGGAATAGATACTGCCTGGCCAGTTTTCTAGAATTAGAGGAGTGACAGGTCCTGCAGTCTTAGTGCCAATGGCCTGGCTCTTTCTAAGTTGGGAATGTGGCCAGGGCATATGGGAGGAGGGTGTTGTACCAGACCTACTGGGGATGTAATCATGGGTAATAACTTCGATAGAAGGCCAATATTGTGTGTGTCACTACCTATAGCAAGGCAAGGGAACTGGCTCCTGAAGATGCAGAGTGGGCAGAGCAAGAGGGAGCAACCCCTACCTCAGTAGCAGGAGAAGCTATAGCTGAAGAACGAGATGGGAGCAGCAGTTCTGAGCCCCAGCTACAGACTAAGGAAGAGTCCAGCCATGGGCAGCTCCCTAACAGCAGAGTTTGTTTTGGGGAAGGTCAGGCATATTGAGCTAAGGAGAGCTCAACAAGCTGACCCATTCCTGCAAAAAATTATGGCAGTTAGCCATCAATGTGGAAGGTGACTCTCCAAGTTCTGGGAAAATGGACGTGTACCGGGAGAATGGGCTTCTGTACCATGAGTGGGTTCCTAAGGGAGGACCAGAGGAAGGGGTACTCTGCCAGATAGCTGTTCCTAAGGAATACAGGAAGCAGCTTCTGGCCTTAGCCCATGACATTCCCTTTTCTGTACACTTGGGAGTCAGCTATACAAAAAGGTGTCTGACTAACAATTTTTACTGGCCCGGTATTTTTAAAGACATGGCAAACTACTGACAGGGTACCAACTTCATTTCTGATCTGATGGTTAGTCTCTGGAAGAAGTGTGGGGTAAGGCAGCTCAGGGCCTCGACATACCACCCCCAGACTAATGTTCTGGTCAAGCAATTCAATGGGTCTCTTAAGATCATGTTAAGGGCATTCACTGACCAGCATGAGAGAGAGTGAGTCAAGCACACCTCTTATTTGTATATAGGGAGGTCCCACAGAGGTCCGCAGTGTGTTCTCAACCTTTGAGCTTCTGTTTGGACACAGGGTAAGGGGTCCCCTTGATTTGTTAAGTGATGCATGAAAGGGTGAGCCTGCTCCTCAAGGGACCCTGTTGTGGAGTATGTCCTGAATTTCAGGTCATGGCTCAATGAGCTCATGGAGTTTGCCTAGGACTCGGAGCACCTAGGCACTGCACAACAGAGGCAGAAGACATAGTATGATCATGGGACCAAAGCCTGAAAGTATGAAGTCAGGCAGCGGGTGATGGTACTCATCCCTGACCAACAGAATAAATTACATTTGGCTTTGGAGGAGCCTTACTCAGCATTCAGGAGGTTGGATGGTGTTAATTATGAGATGGAGTTGCCAGACAGGAGGCACAAACAGTGAGTCTACCACATAATCATGATGAAGTACTACCATGACAGGGAGGAGATAATCCTGGCTGTGTAAAGCTATCCAGAGGAGAGACCAAAGCAGACCTGCTGCTGGAACTTATCCTCAGTGGATGCTGTCACCCCCCTGAGGCGGCTGACACCATCTCAAGCTGCTGAAATGGGTGGGGTGCTGTATACATTTGATAAAATGTTCACAGGGAATCTGGAGCATATCACACTGGCAGAGCACCATGTGGATATAGGGTCTCAAACCCCACTGAGACAGCCACCCTACAGAGTCCCAGAAGGAGTAAGACATGCCATAGAGGGGAGACCAAGGAGATGCTGGCTCTCCAGGTGATCAAGGAGTCAAGTAGTCCCTGGGTCCTCCCCAGTGGTGCTGATCCTCAACAAAGATGGGACCACAAGGTTCTGCATCGACTACCACAAGCCCAACAGCTGCATGGAGCTGGATGCATACCTCACTCCCAGGATGGATGAGGTCCTACAGAGGTTAGGGGGAGCCCTTGAACTGTCCACTGTAGACCTGTCAAAGGGTTATTGGCAGGTACTGCTGACTCCAGAAGCCAGAGAGGTCAGTCTTTGTCACCCCATTTGGATTATTTGAATTCAGAGTAATGTCATTCAGGATGAAGAATGTGCCAGCCACCTTTCAACAGCTTGTGGACCGCATTTTGAATGAGGCAGGAGACTTCACTTTGGCATACATGAATGACATCACGGTCTATAGCCAGACATGTGATGATCATGTCAGGCATGTGACTGAGGTGTTCCACTGACTGCAGGCCACTGTGCTGACAGTCAAGGTGGAGAAATGCCAGATAGCAGACATGGTGTGTCTTGGGCACAGAGTAGAGAGTAGGTACATCCGTTTTGAGCCAGTGAAAATTGAGGCCCTATAGGGATGGGCCATGGCCATGACCAAGAGAAAAGTATGAAGCAGGGTACTGCTGTAAGTTTGTGCTGAATTTCAGCAGCATGGCCAAACCCCTGTCTGATCGCACTAGAAAGAAAATGCCAGACATGGTTCAGTGGATTGAAATCTGCACTACTGTGTTCCATCAACTGAAGGAAACATAGAAACATAGAATTTGATGGCAGATAAGGAACGCTTGGCCCACCCAGTCTGCTCATTTCCCTACCTAATGGATAAGCTGCAGATCCTAGTTAACCAGCAGCTTACTTCTTTCTACCCCCAACCCCTAGAATTGCCTTATGGCTGTCCCATGCATGCTTGAATTCAACCACTGTTTTTGACTCCACAACTTCCTCCGGAAGGCCGTTCCATGCATCCACAACCCTCTCTGTGAAAAATACTTCTTACATTACCTCTGAGCCGCCCCCCTCTATCTTCAAATTGTGCCCCTTGTTCTTGCATCTCTCTTTTTGTAAGATGCTACCCTCTAGGACTTTGTTGATTCCCTTGAGGTACTTGAAAGTTTCTATCATGTCCCCCCGTCCCTCCTTTCCTCGAGGCTATACATATTAAGCTCCTTTAGTCTCTCTTCATATGTCTTCCAGTGCAGACCCTGCACCATTTTAGTTGCCCTCCTCTGGACTGCTTCCATCCTGTCCATGTCCTTGTGGAGATTGGGTCTCCAGAACTGCACGCAGTACTCCAGATAGGGTCTCACCAGCTGTCTGTACAGAGGGATAACAACTTCCTGTTTTCTACTGGTGATGCCTCTCCCTATGCATCCCAGTATCCCCCAGCCCTCCTTACTGCCCTCTCACATTGCTTGCCCACCTTTAAGTCATCTGATATGACTACCCCCAGGTCCCTTTCCATTTTTGTTGTTGTTAGTATCTCACCCCCCATTGTGTACTCTTCCCCTGGGTTTTTGTTTCCCAGGTGCATTACCTTGCACTTCTTAGCATTGAATCTAAGCTGCCATGCATTTGACCATTCCTCTAGCCTTGCAAATTCCCTTCTCATCCTTTCCACCCCACCTTGTGTATCAACTCTGTTGCAGATCTTTGTGTCATCTGCAAACAGACATAGTTTTCCTTCCAGTCCCTCTGCAATGTCGCTTATAAAGACATTGAAGAGGACCGGTCCTAATACTGAACCCTGCAGTACCCCACTTGTAATCCCCCTTTCTTCAGAGTGGACTCCATTTACTATTACCCTCTGTGTCCTATTCTCCAGCCAATTCTTTACCCAGGCTATCATCTTGGGACCCACTCCCAGGCTGGCTAACTTGTATATTAATCTTTTGTGTGGGACTGTGTCAAATGCCTTGCTAAAGTCTAGGTAGGCCAAGTCCACAGCCCCTTCCTGATCTACTACTTTGGTCACCTAGTCAAAGAAATCTATTAGATTCGTCTGGCATGACCTTCCCACTGTGAATCCATGCTGCCTTGGGTCCTGTGCCCCTCTGGCCTCTAGGTACTCGATAATTCTTTCCTTCAGAAGTGATGCCATCATTTTCCCTATCACTGAGGTTAAACTAACAGGTCTGTAGTTTCCTGCTTCTGCCCTGCTCCCACTTTTGTGAAGGGGAATCACAACTGCCCTCCTTCAGTCCTCAGGTACCACCCCATCCTCCCATGATTTGTTAAAGAGGGTAGTCAGTGATGTCACTAGTTCTACCCTTAGTTCTTTTAGAATTCTGGGATGAATCCCATCAGGCCCCATTGCTTTGTCCACCTTCAGTTTTAAGAGTTCTTTCAGAACCCTTTCTTCTGTAAATGGACTGGTATCAACTTTTGTATCCAGAGTGTTTCTATTGTTTGTTTTAGGTACCTCCCCTCTTCATTTGTAAATACTGAGCAAAAATATTTGTTTAGTATCTCTGCCTTTTCACCCGTCACCCTCTGCCCACCCACCCACCCTCTCCTTTATTAAACCTCACTATCCCTCCATGGTTTCCTTCGCTCCCTGATGTACCTAAAAGGTTTTATCCCCTTCTTAACTGAGTTGGCTATCTTTTCCTCGGTTCGGGCCTTTGCTGTTCTGACTGCCTTCCCAGCTTCCTTTTGCTTTAACTGATAGAATTCTCTGTCCTGCTCCTTCTGTGATTCCTTGTACTTTCTGAATGCTTTCTTTTTCTCTTGAACCTTCACTGCCACCTCCTTTGAGAACCATAGTGGTTTCTTACATCATTTTGCTTTGTTTATTTGCTGCTCACAAAGGCTTGTTACCTCTGTGATGGCAGTTTTTATTATTCCCCATTGTTCTTCCACACCTCCTTCCTGCCCATTTGCTAGTGCATTCCTTAGGCACTCACCCATTTTGGCAAAGTCAGCCCTCCTGAAGTCCAATACTTTTGCCTTTGTATGCGATACTCTGTTGCTGTGTTTATTGTGAGGCCATACTGTTAGATGGTAAGCTAGTTCCCAGATGGCTACCCACTTCACATCTGTGATCCTCTCTCCATCTCCATTTAGAGAACCAGGTCTAAGATTGCTCCCTCTCGAGTGGGTTCCAATACTAGTTGTCTAAGGCATGCCGCTGTAGGGCATCTAGAATAACCCCAATCTTAGAAGTGGCTGCTGCAGCTGCACTCCAGTTAACATCTGGCATATTCAGATCACCCATCAGCAATATCTCCCCTTTTTCTGCCATTCTAAGTATACTTTCTATCATTTCCTTGTCCATTTCCTCCCTGAGAAGGGTCTGTATCTAACCCTGTGCGGATTGTGGTGCCATTGTCTGTCTCCAAATTGACCCACAGTGCTTCTTCTCCTCCCTGTTTACCCTTTTGTTCTGTTGCTTTGATTCCTTCCCATATGTAGAAAGCTACTCCTCCTCCTCCTCTTTTACCCTCCCTGTCCCTCCTGTAGATAGTGTATCCTGGTATGTTTATGTCCCAGTCATGGTTCTGTGTGTACCATGTTTCTGTGACTGCCATGATATCCAGATGTTCCTCCTCCATCGAGGCCACTAATCCAGGAAGCTTGTTACCCAGACTACGGGCATTGGTATTCACTGCTCTCCATTTTTTGATGGCTTTACCTTCTGTAGCAGCATCCCCCACTGGCCTTTCTACCTTGGTCTTTTTCTCATTTAGTACCCTGTTTTGTAGGGGGAGGCTGGGATTTTCCTGCTGCTTATCAGTGCCTCCCCCCTTGACTAGTTTAAAAACTTGCCAATGAAGCATTTAAACTGATTGCCCAAAAGACTTGTTCCCTTCCTGGACAGATGCAGACCATCCTGTCAGTATAGGCTGGTGTCCCTCCAGGTGGAACCCCAGTCCCCAATGAAGCCAAATCCCTGTGCTTCACACCATTTTTTCAACCATTCGTTAAACTGCACGGTGCAAAGTACCCTTGCCTCACCCATGCCACTGACAGGCTGCACCTCTAAGAAGGATACTGTGTGTGCTACTTGTCTTAGGCCCCTCCCCAACTCTACAAAGTCCTTCTGCACTGCTCTAATCTCATGATGAGCCAAGTTATTTGTCCCTAGGTGGACAATGACGTCCAGCTCAGACTCCCCTGCAACTGTTCTTGTGATCCTAAGGATGCGCTTCCTGTCCCTCCAAGCCATGGCACCAGGCAGGCACCTTACTTCAGTTTTCCCTGCTCCCCCCAGTTCTACCTCCCTAATAATTGAGTCCCCCACCAGGAGCTGCTTCCTTTCCCTGTGGTGTCCTCTGCCTCCTTCCTGAGGGCCTCCCTTGTGACAGTTGTCTGCAACCTCCTTAATCTCTTCTGCAGGTGCATCCATAGGGGAACTATGCTCCCCCAGAATGGTGTATGGATTGTGGAGTGGAACAGCTGACTGGGTGTGCCTCTGTCCCACCATTCTTACCCTCCCTAAGCCCACTGTGGTCCAACTGCTGTGCTTTCTTCACAACCTCTGAGGTAGTGGTGGTGGCTCTGGTGCTCCCTGGATGGGGGAGGTTCCCTTACTACTGTCCAGTGCGGCCTGGGGGAAGGTTCCCTTACTACTGTCCAGTGTGGCCTGAAGACTGGCAACTTCCTCTCTCAGGGCAGAGAGTTGTCTGCAAACAGGGCAGCATCTCAGCCTCCAGAAAGACTCCCGGAAGACTGCTGCCCCACAGCCATTACATTGCACTACTCCCCACATGTCTGTCTACCTTCTTATTTATTTCTTTTTTTTGTTTGTTTGTTTGTTTTTGTGTGTGTGTGTGATTGATTTGTTATATAGAAATATATATATATTATATAATGTGTATGCTTATATTGTCAGTGCAGTGTGCTAGAGAGGATATGACAGTGATATGCACCTTGCCCTCTTGAGGAAATGATGTCAGAACCCCAGGTATAAAGGAACTATTTCCAGGGGTGGGAAGGGTTTGGGCCTAAACTGTGCCCTCATGAAACAATCAGCTAAAAGCTCTGACCTACCGCTGCGATGAGTGCCTTCCTGTCAGCAAGATGCCCTACACGACAATTTGACAGAGAAAATAGCCTGCTAATCAAACAGAGAAAAATCCAAACATCCAAGTCACACACAGGTAAACCTCCCCAGCCCCAAAACAGCCTGGTGACTTGTGCTCTGAAAGCAGTCAGCCCCAAAACACGTCAGCTGTGCACAAGGACAGACACAGTAAACAGTATTCAGTCCCTCTGGGTTTAAACTCTTCCTGCACTGAAAATCTTAACAATTGTAACAAAAGTAAAACAAGGTCCACCTCCCTCTGTTGATTGAAAGACTGCCTTTTCTGATAATTCTAAGTTCCTTATTTCACCTTTCAGTTAGAAGTAGCCTCCACCTGAAGAATATTAACTTTCCTAAGGAATCTGCTACAAACCAAAGACAATTGTAAATTGTAAGGTTCACCTCCCTCTGTTGTGAGCACAACTCGCTTTCTTGCAAATCCTAAGTCCAGTGTTGCAGCTTCCAGCCAGAGGTAGCTTCACCTGAAGAATATTAGGTTTTCCAGCATTGTGTTGGGCACCTGTGCTCACTAGCATAGACTATTCTCTTAGGTTTATTTTTCATTTATTGTATTTAAACATTTGATAACTGGAAAATGCACACTGAGTCAAGGCTCATTTCCAGGTGTGACCCAGGGCTTAGGGGGAAGGAGTTACAACAGTATACATACATAGAATAGATACATGACAATATTACATACAATCACATAATTTTGTACAAAGGAGTTATTTACATTCAGTTACACATATACAGTTATTTACAATCAGTTGCATAAATACAATAATATACAGTACAGAGGTTTTGAAATTTAAACAGTGTTCATTTGGCTAAAGGCAGACCAGTTGCAGTTACAGGTGGGGAAGGGGAGTTGACGAAGTTCAAATTTAATGGAGTTGTGCGAGGGTGAGTTTCTGAGGGACTGGGGAAGCTGGTTCCATAGGTAGAGGAGATGGTAGGAGAAGGCAGATTTGCTAGCTGATGAGGATGGTTTGGGGAGGGAGAAGGAGAGGGAGTCCCTAGAGCGTAGCAAGTAAGGAGAAAAGGCTGCAGGGGTTAGTTTCTCGGCCAGGTAGAGGGGCAGTAGGTCGAACCAAAATTTGGAAATAAAAGAAATGAATTGCAAAAAAGGTGATGGGAGAGGGGTGATAACCCAAGGGAGGATAGGAGTGTGCAATGGTGTGTTCTGAAAGGAGAATTTGTTGCAAAATGGAAAAAGCATGGAATGAGGAGTCCAGCCTGGATTGCAAGGTGGCGGGGGTGGTGTTGCACACAATGTCCACATAATCAAAGATGGGAGTGATCATTGTTGTTAGCAGTATGTGTCTAATGGGTAGTGGGAGGGAGTCATGATTTTTGTAAAGAAGACCAAGCTTCAGGCAGAGCTTCAAAGTGATGGCATCTATGTGGGTTGAGTAGTTTAGCAGGGGGTCTAACCATACTTCTAGGTATTTATAAGAAGAGAAGGTGTTAAGTGTGATTCCATCCAGGGTGGTGATTATGGGAGGGGGGCTGGGTGTTCTTATCAGTTTTTGGGCTGACCAAAAGGTCATGGAAACAGTTTGGGACGTATTTATTTTGAGACTGTTTGCATGAAACCAAGACTGCATGTTGTTGTAGTCATGTTGTAGTAGAGAGTGGATGTCACTTAGAACAGGGTCAGATGCAAAAAGTATAGTGTTGTCTGTATACATATGTATATGGGACCTTGTGCAGACTGCAGGGAGATCGTTGATGAAAAGGGAGAATAAAATTGGGCCTAGGATCGACCCTTGGGGAACACCAGAGAGGATGGGGGGGGCGTGGAGTTCATGATCCTGACTGACTGTTGCCTATTTTGAGGTAGGATTTGAACCACTGTACTCTGCGGTGGGGGCTAGTCGGCTCGTGAGTTTGTAAAGAAGCAGGGGGCGGGAGACAGAGTTGAAGGCCTTAGCCAAATCAACAGAAATAGCAGCAGTTAGTTGGCCTTGGTCAGAGGCACATTGGATATGTCCAGTGACACGGAGTAGGGAAGATATTGTTGAGTGGTGCTCCCTGAACCCAGATCGGTATGGGGAGAGGTAATTTGTGGACCTGAGAAACTCAGTTAGTATGATCTGTACAAAAGACTCTTGCAGTTTAGCAAGAAAGGGGAGGAGGGTGATGGGATGGTAGTTTCCGGGGACTGAGGGGTCACCACCCTTGTGGAAAGGGATAATATAGGTTGATTTCCATGCTAGGGGGACCTTACCAGACTCGAAGGACAAATTGAGTAGGTATGTGAGAGGAATGCCTATTGCTGGTGCTGAAATGTGTAGAAACTTGGGGTGAATGCTGTCTGGGCTAGATTTGGTGATGTTTATAGAGTAGAGGGCATTTAGTACTTCTTTGGGCGATGTGGGAGAAAGTATGAAAGTGTTTTGGGCAGGGCATTGGGGGAGCGAGCAGTGACATGGAGGTGGGGGAGAGGACTGGTCAGGAAGGGCACATGTGTTGAAAAGGTTGTTTAGGGTTTTTGCTGCTTTGATGGGTGCATGTAGATGCAGCTGCTCATGGACTAGGTGTAGTTCTGAGTCAGGTTACATGCTCGGGAAAGGAACACCCAGTCATGGAACTGAGCAAGAAGCTGCTGCCAAGAGAAGAGGCCTACACTGCAGTTGAAAAGGTGTGCTTAGGTATTGTACAAACATACTAACATACAAAATTGCCAGCAGATAAAGGCCTTATGGTCTATCAAGTCTGCTTGATTGTGTAGCTAGCAGCCGTTAAACTGCAGTTGCCCTTCCCTCCCCTTCCCGCCACCTCCAGTGACTCTCCCCCTTACCCTGTCCCATTCCCTTTTGAAGCAGCCCACTGTTCTACAGCATACCACTTCCTTTGGCAATGCATTCCACCCAGACACCGTCCTCTCCATGAAAAAAGTGTCTCATTTCCCTCCTGAATCTTCCTCCTTCCAATCTCAGATTGTGCCCACGAGTGTCCCTCCCCCTCCTTAATTTGAAAAGCCCTTCCGCGCCCGTCTTATTTATTCACTTCATGTACTTGAAGGTTTCAGCCATGTTTACCATCCCTCCTTTCCTCCAGGGAGTAAAAGGCCGATGGCACATTTATAAGGTAGAAAAAGAAATGGGCAGACTGGATGGGCCTTGCGGTCCTTATCTGCCGTCAACTTCTATGTTTCTATGTTTCTATGAGTACATGTTCAACTCCCTAAGCCTGCTCTCATAGGGTAAGTCCCCTAGACCGTGAATCATTGTTGCTGCCTTGCACTGCACTGCCTCCAGTAACCCAATGTCCTTCTTCGGGTACAGTCTCCAGAACTGCATGCAGTACTCAAGGTGTGGTCTAACCAGTGACCTACACAGCAGTAGGATAACCTCCCCGCTCTTGGAGGATATGCCTCTGGCAATACAACCCAGCTTCCTGTTAGCCTTTGCAACTGCCTTTCTACACTGTGCTGAGTTGTTCATTGCTCTTGTTATGATCACCCCCAGATCCTTCTCCTCTTCCATCTTGGCTAGTTGAATCCCCCCTAACTGGCAGCTCCTCCTTGGGTTTTTTGCACTGAAATGTAGCACCTTACATTTTTTGGCATTGAACCCCAGCTGCCAAGTGTCCGACCAGGCTTCCAATTTTGCCAGATCATCTTGCAACCCCTGCCACCCTCCTAAGTCATCCACTACCGCTCCCATCTTGGTGTCATCTGCAAAGAGACTGATCTTGCTCTTGATGCCTATTGAGATGTCTGCTATGGAGATCCCAAACAATGCTGGTTCCAGTACAGAGCCCTGTGGCACCCCGCTTGTCACCGCCCTGGGAGATGAGAGCTCCCCTCCCACCACCACCCTCTGCTGTCTCCCTTGCAGCCAGTTCACTACCCATCCCACCATCTTCACACCCACCCTTCTGCCTTCCATCTTATTTCCTAGCCTCCCATGTGGCACCGAATCAAAGGTCTTACTGAAGTTCATGTACAGGATATCCACTGCATGGTTCTTGTCTAATTGCCTGGTTACCCAGTCATTGTACTCCACCAGGTTGGTCTGACAGGATCTGCCTGAGACAAACCCATGCTGTCTGCCATCCTGCAGCCCATTAACCTCTAGGAGGGGAACCAGCCTCTCCTTCAGGATTGTCTCCATCAGCTTTCCCATGATGGATGTGAGGCTTACCGGTCTGTAGTTTCCTGGCTCATCCTTGGAGCTGATCTTGTGGAGGGGTACCATGTGCACCATCCTCCAGGCCTGAGGTACACTCCCTGAGTCCAGGGAGGCATTGAACTGGTATGCCAAGGGTTCTGCCAGGACTTCTGCCAGCTCCTTTAGCACCCTGGGGTGTATATCATCTGGCCCAGGTGCCTTGTCCACCCTCAAGGCCCTCAAGCTCTCCAGTACCCTGCCCACTGGGATTTTCCCATCTGTCACCTCTCCCTGTGCCCACCCTCCCACCCTCTTTGGGTATAAGCTCCCCTTTCTCTTTAGTAAATACTGAGCAGAAGTACTCATTTAATGCTTCTGCCTGTTCCGCCATGTTTCCACCCACCCCATCCCTCTTGATCCTTACTATCTGGTCCTTAGAACTCCTTTTCTCTGTCTTTCTTGTCTGGGCTTTGCAAAAGCTGCAACCTTATCTGTATGGGAGGGAGTTCACCCTGGTCACTGACCACAGCCCCCTCATAGGCCTGCATAGGACCAGTGGACAGAACCCAAAATTGCTAAGGTGGAGCCTGGTGCTACAGTCCTATAATATGGACATTAGGTACCACAGTGGATCATGGCATGGCAACACAGATGGGTCATATAGACAATAGTTAGTGCCCCCTTTAAAGTAGGAGGGGTGCTATGAAAATCTAACGTGGGGTTCACCCAGAGAGTGAACCAAGATCATAGCAGGTGGAGCCAGTCGGCTCACATGAAAAACAAGCATAATTTAGTGATGCTAAAGATTTGTTTTTCATTTCTCTGGGGGGACATGTAACAACGTTTGTATTTATTTTTTGTGTTTAATGTTTTATTATTGGCTAGATCTCTGTAAGTATTTCTGCTGATAAAAAAAACTGTTTGGTAAATCTAAGTTTGATTGTTATTGGAACCCAGGCCTTAGGCAGTCAGCTAGGGGATAATTTGGGCAAATAATAGAGTTCCTGTCAGCTACGTGGTACTTACACTTCAAAGAGGTGAATTGCTTCCATAATCATGGGCTCTGTCCTGAGTGTAAACAAAACCAGGGCAAGTGTACAGGCTGAGTTTGGGAGACACTAGTCTGTCACAGAGCTGGAACTCCATGGCTTTTATCAAATGGAAAGACAAAAAAACGGACATTGCAATCCACAAAATCAGGGTCTGAAGTACAAATCCTGTTTGGACCAGTTTTCCGGATTGGAGGTTTTCCAGGTGACAAAAGACATGTTGAATCTGTGATGTCAGTGCGACATATTTGATGATGTGTCATTGGGGGCTGGCAGCTAAAGTTTTTTTAAACTGTGTTTATTATTTTAACAACATAACATACAGTCATACATGCAAGCAAAGGATATGACAAGAAAGGGTAATCACTATGAGGGTGCCACTCCTCTTAATATACTCTAAGAAGCCATCCTAAACTATCTGATACATCTGCAGAGTGGAAAGCATAAGATAAATCCATAGTAATTTGCTAATTAAGCTGGGAGTTAAACCCATGAGCTGCATGGTTAATTAACAAATACATGTCTGAAGTTAAGAGTCTGAACAGCCTCTGACTGCAAAGGTAGTTATCCACCATGCGTATCCCCATTAGGCACTTTAAGTGCACATGTGAACATGGCAGTACAACTGACATCATTCTAAATAAAAAATTACTGCTAATCTATTACGTAGCTGGTGCTAAAAATAGCAAGATGAAAATACTGCTCATTACAGAGAACCATTAAGAAAAAACAAAACTGCCCATTAATGGATGGAAAAAGCTGACAGATATATTTCTAATAAGACCCAACAGTGCTGTAAATTAATGCAATGTAGAACAGTTGGCAGCTGAGCTGCCGCAAACAAATGTCCACCCTCATGTCTGATAGGGTCGAGTGGGCCGTAGAACTCTGGCTCAGGTGGATAACTGCCCTGGACCTGGTATGAAGCTGACTAATCCAGTTTGAAGATAAAGTCCAGTCTTCCCTGGGGCCAGTTAAAGTACCCACCCTTAAGAGGACAAAAAGGGAACCCTTCGAGAATCAGGTGGCGTTGTCCTTAGAGGACTAGTCTTCGGGAGCACCAGCATGTTTCTGGCTCCATTTCAGAGCATCAGCAGGATCTGTAAATAGATAAATTTTCCCTTGATATTCAATTCTCAGTCTGTCCGGAAAGACCATGCCATGAGGGATATTGGCTTCCCGAAGAATGGCCCTCACACCGTCGAACATCTTTGTCTTTTGCCTTGTGGTGAAGCTAATATCTGGGAATATTCTGATTTGCTGTCCATCTTGAAGGAGAGATCCCTTCTGTCATGCCATAGCCATCAAATAATTGCAGGCACACATTCCAGCAGTAACCACTACTATAGTCTGCAGGGTATCCGAACTGTTTGGTCGTCCTCATGGTGAAACTCTGTAGGCCTTTTGGAGCTGCTGGACTTTATCTGTCGCCTCCTCTACTAGTTGTTGCATGAATCACTCCTGAATAAACAGCAAATGATGATCCCCTTCACAGCCCTCTGGCGTCCCAAGAATAGCAATGTTCGCCGCTCTGATTTGATTTTCAAGAGTCTCTAACCGAGACTTTATGTGCATCCTTTCTAGGATGACTGAGGAAACTGCCCCCATTACAGCATCAGACTGCTTAGTTACTTCTGCGGCCACAGTCTGAACATATTCCACAGCTGTCTGTAACATGACTACTCAATTGGTCAGACCATCACATTTGTCTGATAATCCAGTGACAATTTTAATTAACCAGTTGATCTTTGCTTCGCTTCTTTGCAGGGTCTCCTCTCCCAATTCCTCTATATTTTCCTTGGAGCGGCCTTGAGCAGACCACGTGGTAGGTGCTGTGGAAACATTTTTAGACTTGGCTCCAGCATCGTGCTGCAGATCTTTGTGGGGGTTCCCCATCTGGTACCAGAAGAGTTTGGACACAGGTCAATGCAGTTTTAATCCAGAAAAGTGTGAAATAGATAGCAATATTTACAAAAAACTAGCATCTCAATACAGGGCACTATCATCAGACAGCCATATTGCTTGGGCTCCACAGCACCCCCTCTGGCAGCTAAAGGTTTTTAAGGACTTTCCAGAACCTAGCAAGTTAGTTAGGTTTGGGACCTCAAGCAGTTAACATCTGAGGTTTGAGTCTGCCCTAATTCACTAAGATCCTGTGTGGTAAGAAATCTTTCTACTTTGATAATTTTAAAAAGCTATATAAATCATTTTTCTATTTGTTTCTTCTGCTGTGTGCAAACCATTTTCTTTTTAATTTCTGTAGTAACCCTGTAATTCCCATAGTCTTTGTGTATTGTGATACATCATAGATTGTGCAAATATTGTAAACTAGAAAATAGTATTTTTATATACTCCATTGCTCTGTGACTGACTTTTTTGGGGGAATAGTTAAATGTTGGTATTAAAGAATTCATGATCTGTCACCGAAGGGGGATGAGATGGCTACAGTTACCATAGTCTAAGAAGTGAAATGTTGTCTCAGGAGTGAGTGACCGAGGAAGGCTGGGCCCTATAGCTAAGGGAGCACTGTACTGAGTGAACAGTGGGTCTGGTGGGATTCAGACTGAGAAAAATATATCCAGGTAAGAGAATCACTTCTGAGTTGTGTCAGCTACTGAAGTGCCGTTATAGGTGTGGAAGGCTGAGAAAATTGGCAACCTGTTGCAGACTGCATCCTTAGTGTTGACTGGTAGTGACATCTCAGTAAATACACCATCCAGTGTACTCAACAGCATGGTTTTAGGAAACGCCATAGCACTAGCACTGCCCTGGTAGACGATACGAACTTCCTCCATGAGGCTTTGGATGGTGGCGACATGGTTTGGACAATCTATAGAGACCTAACCAAGGCCTTTGATCTAGTCGGTCTTTAGCTCCTGCTACAATAATTGATGAGCCTCGGCATATCATTGGATACTGTTCATTGGTTCAAAAGTTATCTAAGCAACTGAACCCAAAAAGTCAAAACAGGGCAAAACCTCAGTGGACAGAGGTGTTCAGTGGGAGTACCGCACAGCTCCATCTTGGACCTCCTACATTAACCAGCTGCCTGAAGCCTGTCATACTGCCAACATTCTTCTGTATGCAGATGGTGCTGTTTTTTTACACTAAGCACCACAACAAAGAGAACCTAACTTAGCCCTGCAAAGCAACTTTGCATCTGTTGAAACCTGGTTCTCCAATAACAGTCTAGTGCTCAGCTACAAAATAAATCACAGAAGATCATGCTGGATGATGTTTTTTACACTAAGCACCACAACAAGGAGAGCCTAACTTAGCCCTGCAGCACCCCTGCACCTGTTGAATCTTCGTTCTCCAATAACAGTCTAGAG
The DNA here is from genome assembly GCA_016271365.2 of Neoceratodus forsteri. Lineage (NCBI taxonomy): Eukaryota > Metazoa > Chordata > Ceratodontiformes > Ceratodontidae > Neoceratodus > Neoceratodus forsteri. The sequence goes on from CM057450.1 coordinate 1,420,804,777, forward strand.
CTCAGTTACAAAAAAACAAGTCCATGCTGTTCAGCAGCACACACAAGGAGAAACAACTCTCCCCCTATATATTTTCAGTGATTTGGGTGCTAGGCTAGAACAGGCAGAGGTGTTCAAATACCGTGGGCTCTACATAGATGATACTCTGTCTTTTGTCCCTCATGTGGAGAGCCCAGTGAAAAAGCAAACAAAAGGTTAGGAGCCCTGTACAGAAACCAGAATAACCTTACCCTGGAGGTTAGATGGCTAACTGCAGCAAGCTCCATTCCATATCTAGTTGATTACGGCCTATTTACTTATTCTGCAGTTAATGAGTCATTCACAGAGAGAGTTAAGAGTCATATGTGATAAAGCTTGCAGAGTGGTTCAGGATATGAATAAATACACCCACAGTTGTAACCTGTACTCTCTAATGAACTGGCTACCCCTTGCAAGCAGAACCAAATGCTAGACCTGTATACTAGGGAAAAAAGGCTCTTTTGGGACTTGCCCACTTCCCAAAAGTTAAAGACCTGCCTGATCTGTGATGATAGCCTGTACTTCACTAGAAGCATGACTGACCACAGGCTCTTGAAACCTTTTTGCAGGACCAGCCATGGGCAATGCTTCTTTGCGGCTCGGGCAACAAACTAGTTGAATCACCTTCCTAGCACGCTAACATAGAAACATAGAATCTGACAGCAGATAAGGGCCACTTGGCCCACCCAGTCTGCTCATTATTTTCCTACCTTCATTTTTGTTGCAGACCCTACTTGATCTATGGTGCTGTCTCTTCCCCTCCTTCTTTACATCTACGATTTCCTTGTGCCTGTCCCAGGCATTTTTGAACCCTACCACTGTTTTTGGCCCCACTACCTCCACTGGAAGGCTGTTCCAGGAATCCACCACTCTTTCTGTGAAGAAGGACCTCCTCACATCTCTTCTGAATTTACCTCCCTCCAGTTTCATAGCATGTCCCCTTGTTCTAGAACACCTTTTCATCTGAAAAATACATCACTCCTGTATCATATTAACCCTTGTGATGTATTTAAAGGTCTCTATCAAATCCCCTTCCCTACTTTCCTCCAGGGTGTACATATCGAGTTCCCTTAGCTTCTCTTCATAGGACTTTGATGCGGACCCTACACCATTTTGGTAGCCTTCTTCTGGACTGCCTCCACTCTGTCCACATCCTTCCTCAGATGTGGACTCCAGAACTGGAAAGGTGGGATCTTACCAGCGATCTATATAGGGGCAACACCACCTCCCTTCTTCTGCTGGTGATACCCCTTCCTATGCACCCCAGCATCCCACTAGCTCTCTGACTGCCTTGTCACAGTTTCTGGCCACCTTCATGTTATCTGATAATATGATTACCCCAGGTCTCTTTCCTTCTTGGTCATTGTCAGTATCACTCCACCCCTTTTTCGCTGTACCCCTGAGTTTCTGTAGCCCAAGTGCATTATTTTGCACTTTTGTGCATTAAAACTCAGCTGCCATACCCTTGACCACTCCTCCAGTTTTTTCAGATCTCTGCCCATCCTTTCCAACCCCCTCCCCAGAGTGTTTACTCTTTTGCAGATCTCAATGACATCTGCAAAGAGGCAGACTTTCCCTTCCAGCTGCTCTGCTATGTCACTTATAAAGACATTAAAGAGGACTGGTCCCAGCACTGAACCCTGAGGTACCTTGCTAGTCACCTTTCCTTCCTCAGAGTGAACTCTGTTTAGTGAACGCTCTATAGTATGGCTAAGGTGAGCTGATTTAAAAGCTAATTATGTGCACATCTAACCAAGCAGGTGCAATGTTCTTGTACCTAATTGATTGTGACCTTATACCTAAGCCTATGTCTGATGATCAGTACACACTCTGGATATACCCATGCCTCTCTATCTCCTTTGTCAACCTGTACTTTGCTCCTGCACTCTTTGTTAACCTCTGTTATGACTCATTGTAAGCCACTCTGTGCTTGATATCCACTGTCTTGTTTCACTGTTGTCTGCCTGTACTGTCACTATTTTTTTTTGTGTTACTGTGCCCCAGTTGTTCAGCCCCCTCTCCCAGGACACTCACCCAGCCCCCCAGGAACTTATCTCCAGTGATGATCCTTTCGGGCTAGCTCTCCAAGGCAGGGCCACTGAGAGGGGACTCCCCCGATGGACTACTAAATCAGGTTCCCTGCAGACTCCCATAACCAGTGTGCCTCCCTAGCTTGCCCCACCTGGGCAGGGCCCGTGGGGTCAGGCCAGTCCCAAGGAACACTAAGCTAGGTCACCACTGAGGGGCCACCGGTGGGTGGGGGGGACCAGCGGAGTGGGCCATTGACGGGACAGCATTTTGCTGCTGCTTAATTCCCATGGGGGGGTGATGTAATGGCGCAAAGTGCCAACATCCAGCATGCCTCCCCATTACCCAGGTTCCAGCAGCTGCTCCCCCCATCCTCCACCAGAGGTTAGTCAAGCGCTGGACGCTCACCCACACTTCCCGCCCAGAGGAAGAGAGCAGTCCTTCAAACACTCAATCCTCCTCTCCCTGGCTGGCCGTCCGACTCCTCGGGTCCATTCCTGAACCCAGGCCGGTGGTGTAGCCTTACCACTGAACCAGCGGGCTGGCTACTGTACTGTCATTATTGTAAATGTTCCAGACATTAAATTTGTCTAAAAGAGCACCTGTGCTCAAAGGTTATCCAAGTAACAATAAAATTTAAATAAAAAGTTAAATAAAATAACTTACGTTATCAGTGCAAAAAAAAAAAAATCCACTGCTCTCTACTGCCATCTGTAGGTCAGGCACTAAATTACACATTAATTCCATTTCAAATTGTACACTTACTCCGGGTAGTACAGCTGCAGAGCTGCCATTTGTCAGCCAGATAATCCGAGTTCAAGCACCAACCCCTGGATGTTTGGTGCTAATTGGTGAGGCAGGGTTCTGGGATTTACCTTGGACTCTTCCAGTCTCAAGGAAGGAAGCCTCCTTACAAAGTCGTATTACAGGCCAGAGCGTTAAGGAGATTAGGCCTTTCTTCATGTCACTTAACTTCCATGTGCTCCCAGGTTGCACCTAGAAATAAGCCTTGGCTTAGTGTGCCTTTCCTGGTTAAACAATTTCCCCTTTTCCTTTCCTTTCATCTGTCTGCTACAATCAGAAGTGCTGTGTCTGACCCCAGGGCTATCATGAAAATTAGAAGACAGAATGGAGCAGAGCTCAGTGGTTGATGACAAGCAGGGAAAGGGAACATTGTTTACCAGGAGTAGCACACTAAGCCGAAGCTTGTCTCCAGATGCGACCTGGGAGCACAAAGAAGTTAAGTGACTTGCTCAGTATCACACAATATGCATCTAGGCAGCTGTGAGATTCAAACCCAGGTTTCCATATTTGCAGCTCAGAGCCTTAACCCACTGTGCTATACTGCCTCCTAACAGAAACAGAGATTAAGTCCGATAAAGGTAGGTATCAAGTGTGGTGCTGCACCTCTCGCTTCAATACAAATTATTGAAATGAATGGCGCAGCACTGCGGTTTCCCATGAAATGGAACCAAGCAGCATCGGACATTTCGCAGAACCCCGGACTTTACAACATTTGCAAAAAGTAAATTCCCTTATCTGAAGAATAGTGTTTCCCTTGTGAAAGGCCTAATTGGGGAGTAAGGCTTTGGGGGTGGGGGGGCATTAGATTATATAGCATAACATTCTGTGGTGATTTGCATATGCAGCCCATGATGCTTTGCATTGTGGGGGCATGTGTGATTTTGTATTTTCTTGAAACTTGGCTTCCCAGCCAAATGCCCTTTGGGGTAACCCTTGCCTCAGTGTTTGCGCACAGAGGTTCTTTGTCTATTAGATTATATGACTGTTTTCCTTTAAAAACTTTGTTTCCCTTGCATGATGTCACGGTTCTTGGTAGCAGCACTGAGGGAAAAAAAAAGGGGCAGGGTTATGCAAGAGAAGCAGAGCACAGAAATAAAAGCATTTTTTTCATGGAAAACAGCACTTTCTGGCTGTTTGAATGGTAGGAGACTGATTCACAACTCCTACAGGTTACTATTGCCATTTGCTATGACAAACCTCAAAAAATCACTTTCAGCTTTATGTACCCCCATGCCCTCCCCAAAACAGAGCCCTCAGCATTAGTTATATAGTGGTGTGCACTGTTTACTGTATGTCTTTTTGAGTCACTCACCGTGATTTATTTAATGCAATATTTTGTTTCCATTTCTTCAAGCTGTTAAGTGTCATACTGCCTACTGTAGTCTCTTCTATCCCCCCTACATCATGAACTTGTGCCATCTAAAAAGCTTTCCTTTTTATTTTCATTTTGTCAGTTGCTGAACAAATTGCATGAACTCCCACTGAGTCCCCGTGTGTCTCCAATGCTACCCAACTGCAATGACGCACACAGGCTGAGGTTTCTCATGGTCCAATATCGAATTCACTTGGCCAGGAGATTGTGATGTTGCGCCTGCATTCTGGCAGATCACAGTAGCTGAAGTCTTGTCATTCATCCCAAGTTGTGTGCTCTCTTGTCACAGTTACCTGCACGCATGAAAAAAAATCTCCACTTCCCCCCACCCGCGTCTCCACAGGCTTTTCGTATACCCCACAAACTCCAAAAGACAGAAAAAAAAACCTCCCAGGCATGTGAACCTGGGAAAAATATGCTGTAGTCTAACACCTCAATACTTTCTGTGTACTTTTTGTGCATCTAGTTCAAATATGGCACATAGAAAACAGTACAGAATTTTGAGTGGGATTGAACAGATCAGTGGGAGGCCTTCTAGAAACAGAGCAAAACGTGCAATTCCTCATCTCTCAATTTTAACCCCGCAACTTGAAATCATCAGGCCAGTGTAACAGGACAGTGGGACAGGCTCCAAGCCTTAAACGGTACCTTATATTAATAATAAAACCTAATCTAAACTGATGTAAACATTCTTTTAGTACAGTTTGCTTTGCTTGGGTACTGGTAAGTAGTGCTCAAAATGATGGGAAATCTACTGGAAACTAAAAGCTTCTGCCACCGAGTAGGCAACAGGGTGGAAGGTACAGGAGAGTCATCTGAACAAAGTGGCTGAACCCCTTACTGCACTGACCTCAACCAGCCTCTTGCCTGGGTCATCATCTTACTGGTAATTCAGGCTTCTGTGTTCACTGGATATGGGCATCTCATAAGAAAAGTCTAAAGTCTGTTATGTGACATGATGGTGCGCTGGGTTGCTGTGATGTGAACCACGGCTCACCAGGATCACAGCTGAGACCACAAAACAAAGCAAGTTTCTTTCATTCAGGTAACTTTATTGCTCTAGCTCATCACCAGGACAAAAAAGGCAACATCAAAAGATAGACAAATAGAAGTACCAATATTATCTAATAAATACAAGAATATACAGGTGTCAGGCTGCAGCACTTACTGGCAGTATAATGGTGATTCAAAATCTAAAGCCACATGAGCTGAAATACATCAAACAAGAAAGTATGAAACTACATAGCACAGCATTACTAGATGATAATAATCCCTCACAAAGGAGAACCTCCAGGATGCCCTCTGCCCTCTCAGGGCTATGAAAAGCTAATTTGGACAAGATGCTGCTTTTGGCGTCTAAAAACTCCCAATGAAAAACAAGAAAGAGACTCCTCTCCTGCTTCTTTGGTACCTCATTTATTTATGTAACATTCCACCTAGTAGTAGTAGTAGTAGTAGTAGGTGATTTATTGCCATCACCCAAGGGACTGAATTTATACATGAAATTAATATACAATATATAATATAAACATCATTCATGTAGGTAACATGCCTAGCACACTGGTGTAAAACAATATCTTGGGTAACACAGAAACATAGATTTTGTTGGCAGAAAAGGACCTTTAAGCCCATGCCGACTGCCCCTTGTCCCTGCCTATTCTGTCACCACTGACCCTACTTGATCATAGGTGTCACTCCATCCCCCCTTCCACTACCTAATACACCCCTGTGACTATCCTCCGCATGCTTGAAACTGCCCACAGTCTTTGCTCCCATTACATCCCCTGGCAGGTTGTTCCAGTCATCCACCAGGCTTTCTATGAGGAAGCATTTCTGCACATCTCTCCTAAAGTTTTATCCTCTTAGCTTCATTACATGCCTCCCCCCCATTTAGTGCCTTCCTTTCTCTGAAATAGACCCTCTAATTGCACCTTGTTCACGCCTGTGTGGTACTTGTAGGTCTCAGCCATGTCCCCTCTCGCTCTCCTCTCTTCCAGGCAGTACATGTTGAGTTCCTGCAGCCTTTCCTCATATGGCTTCTCGTGCAATCTCTCACCATTTTAGCTCCCCTCCTCTGTACCACCTCCACCCTTTCAATGTCCTTGCAAAGGTGCTGCCTCCAGAATTGGACACAGTACTCCAGGTGGGACCTCACCAGTGAGCGATACAATGGCAGCACCACCTCCCTCCTCCTGCTAGAAATCCCTGTCCCAGTGCATCCCAGCATCCTGCTAGCCTTTCCCATTGCTTTGTCACACTGCCCATCTACCTTCAGGTCATCAAGTCAAGTCAAACTTCATTTCTTTAGCACCCAATCTCAGAGGCTCTGGGCGCTTTACATGGAGGTGAAAAACAATAAGCATGCATGATAAATAATTTTAAACAAGAACGGTCTGTCATACCAAATAATTAAGTGCTTAAAACCTTTCACAATTATACTAAAAATCCCTTCTGTTTTAAATTGAGCTAGTGGACATCAAACACAAGATTAAACAAATGAGCTTTAAGACCCTGCTTGAACACTTCCATGGAGGTAGCCTTCCTTAAAGCTCATGGCAGAGAATTCCATAGAACTTATCCCGCCACTGCAAAGATGTGGTCCCCGCAGGTCTTCGGTCAAATCCTCAGGACCACAAGGAGGCCCTCCATGGAAGACCAGAGTGAGCGCACCAGGCAGACAGGTGTCAGGAGGTCAGACAGGTAACCAGAACCTGAGTTATATAGGGTCTTACAGGTGAGCAAGCACACCTTGAAGGCAATCCTCCACATGACCGGCAGCCAGTGCAGTTCGCGCAAAATGGGGGTTATATGAGTGGACCTTGAAAGGCCCGTCAACAACCTGGCTGCAGCATTCTGCACTATCTACAGCTGGTGGAGGTTACTTGCACTGACCCCGAAGTATAGAGCGTTACAGTAATTGGTAGCCACTCAGATATGATAATGCCCTAGGTGTCTTTCTTGCTTGGTCACTGCTCCACTCCCCTCATCTTATATACAGCCCCTGGATTCTGTGGTTCTGGCAGGTACAGCTGGCCCCAGCAGTGCTCACCAGCAGGGTGCCAGAATCTACAGCAAATCTCGATTGTATTGTGGGGGCTGATCCTCTGCACCCCATCTGAGGGACTGCACCCACCATGCCCCCAACTAAAGATACCAACTCTGGGGTGGACCTGGGAAGGGATGGCGAACCCCGGAAATTGATGCCCTAATGGCACGGCACTTGGTCTGGTGCAGGGAGTGACGGCAGTGGGATTCTGCAGCCGTAAGTGCATAACCTTGTACTTTTTGGCATTGAAACCCAGCTGCCAGCCCCTAGATCATTCCTCTACTTTCCTCAGAACCTTTTGCACTGTCTCCACCCAATTCTGAGTGTCAACGCTGTTGCAGATTTTTGTATCATCTGCAAAGAGACACACCTTACCCTCAAGCTCCTGTGCAATGTCGCTACGAAGACATTGAAGAGAACTGTCCAGCATCGAACTTATGACACCTTACTAATAGAAAACATAGACTTTGACGGCAGATGAGGACCATTGGCCCACCTAGCTCACCATTTCTACCTGTTGGATAAGCTGCAGATCCTAGTTAACCAAAGCAGCTCATTCTCCTACCCCTCACTATAATTGCCTTATGTCGGTCCCATGCATTCTTGAATTCCCCCACTATTTTTTGATTCCACGAACACTCAGGAAGGCTGTTCCATGCATCCACCACCCTTCCATGAAAATATTTCCTCACATTGCCCTGAGCCGTCCCCCTCTGTCTTCAGACTGGCCCACTTGTTCTTGTGCATCTCTTTCTGAAATATGCTACCTCTTGGACTTTGTTGATTCCCTTGAGGTACTTGAAAGTTTCATCATGTCCCCTCTCCCTCCTCTTTCGTCAAGGATATCATATCGCTGTTTTAGTCTCCCTTTGTATGGCTTCTGGTGCAGACCCTGCACCATTTTGGTTGCCGTCCTCTAGACTGCCTCCATCCTGTCTATGTCCATGTGGAGATGGGGTCTCCAGAACTGCATGCAGTACTCCAGATAGGGTCTCACCAACTTCTGTACAGAAGGATAACAACTTCCTGCTTTCTACTGGTGATGCCTCTCCCTATGCATCCCAGAATCCCCCCATCCCTTCTCACTGCCTTCTCACATTGCTTGCCTACCTTAATGTCATCTGATACGAGTACCCCCAGGTCCCGTTCCATTATTGTCATTATTAATACCTCCCCCCCAATTACTCTTCTATTGCATGAGTGGCTACCATTTACTACCACCCTTTGTCTCCTATCCCTTAACCTGTTTACCTATTTGACACTCAGCTTACCACATTCTCTCCCACCCCCAGGCTGCTTAGTTTCTTAACTAGCCTCCTGTGCTGCACAGTGTTGAAAACCTTACTGAAGTCCAGACAGGTCATGTCCATTGCTTTCCTGTGATCCACCTCTCTGGCAACCCAGTCAAAGTAATCTATGAGATTAGCTTGACATGACCTCCCCCTTGTGAAACCATGCCGCCTGTGGTCCTGCGGCTGTTTTGCCTCCAGGTGCTCCATGGGCCTCTGCTTCAGTAGTGTCTCCATTAACTTTTCCACCACTGACGTGAGACTGACTGGTCTGTAGTTGCTATCATCCTCCATACTACTGCTTTTGTGCAGAGGGACTACACTGGCCATCCTCCAGTCCTCTGGAACTTCCCCCATCTTCACTGAGGTGATAAAAAGCACTGTCAGAGGGGTGGCCAGCACTGTGCTCCGTTCCCTTAGGACCCTTAGATGAATCCCATCTGATCCCATCACCTTATTTTCCTTTGAGTCTTCCAATCCCTTCTGGACCCTCTCCACCAAGAATGGACTTGTGTCCACTCCCCCTCTTCCTGTTGCTTACTTCAGCGTGCTGGTCCGTTCCCCTCCCCCCACCATGAAGACCAAGCAGAAGTAATCGTTTAGTATTTCCCACTTTCTCTTGATCTTCCTCTGTGCAGTGCCCCCTGCCCTCCTGACTCTCATTACCCTCCCCTTGTCTTCCTCTTTCCCCAACATACCTGAAAAAGGTCTTGTCCTCTTTTTGACCACCTTAGCTATCCTCTCCTCTGTTAGTGCTTTATTTGTTCTCACCCTCCTTCTTGCTTCCCTTTGCTTTGCCAGATATACCTCCCAGTCTTCATCCTTCTGGGTCTCCTTATACTTTCTAAATGCTGTTTTCTTCTCCTTTGCTGCCTTTGCCACCTCCTTAGACAACCATAGCAGCCTTGTCCTTCTCTTTCCCTTGCTCACTTCCTTTACAAATTATGCCATTGCCTGTGTTATACCCTCCTTCATTTTTCTCCCTTGCGCCTCCACTGCCCCCTTGCCCCCCCCCGAAGCATTCCCCGAGGCAGTTTACCATTTCTTTAAAATCTGCCCTCCTGAAGTCCAGGACCCTCATCTTAGTGTGTGTGTGTGTGAGTGAGTGTGTGTGTGTGTGTGTGTGTGTGTTTTCCTGTCCTATCTGTATGCAAAACCACACGGTGTGGTTTTCACTTGTACCCAGGGACTACACACTGTGACATCAGCAACTCTGGCTCTGTTTGCAAGTACCAGGTCCAGTACTGCCCCATCCCCAGTGGGTTCCAAAACCACCTGCCTGAGAAATGCCCCTTGTATGGAGTTGAGGATGATCCTGCCTCTTGCTGAAGCTGCGTCGAAAATGCCCCAATCTACTGTACATCTGGCAGATTAAATACAAACACATTGATCAAAGTAAGTGCATTCACAAAGGTAACCTGAATTAGCACATTCATAACAGCCAGTAACATCAATATCATTTGCAAGTACTCCACACTAGCAAAAGATGGGTAACTACACACTACATATTAAAAGGGGGGAACCTCTATGGCTTCCAAAGATTCATGGCAAACCACTTCATCAGCAATATGGTGGTACTGCATACTGATGCATACTGATGCTTGTATCTTTTGAGGGATCATATTTATCCCTAGTCATGAGCTGACTGGGTGGCCAAGGGGGGTTGTGGTGGTGCTGCTGCTTGGCAGCGCTTCCAGCCAGCAGGGAGGTCACCTAACTTCTGCCATCACAGTGACTCCCTGCAGTGAGACGGGTCACTTGCTTCCAGAGAAGAGTTGATGTGCTTAGGGTGCCTGTTGGAATGCTGTTTAGTGCCATTTAGGAGGCAGAGAGGGCCATGGAGCAACAGGAAGAAAAATCGAGGAAAAATGGAGCCACCAGGATGTTGCCCTTGGCATCTCTGGCACTTACTGCTGTTACCACAGATCCCTACATCCCTGGCTTAAGTTAGATGAATCCTGGTATGGGAGATCACAAGGGGGACATATGTGGGAGGGGGTGAGCAGCCAGGAGAATAATTATCTATTTAAAAAAGAAACGACAGGGGAGCGAGTATACTGACTCATTCCTGGGCAAAGATCTACATGGCACAATGCATGTATCATACATTCTCTACCTCATTTGCCTGTACTGTAAGATGTAGGACAGCTCATTGTACTGGATGTATGTATATATATTTATTTATTTTTTCAATCTTGGATTACAATACCTTTGAGTGGGAGACAGCTCTTTTACAAAGGTTCCACGTCGTAAAGGGTGGGTATACATACATTGTGGGTTTAGGAGTATCTAGCTCGGTGAGCAAACATAGACAAAAATACATTGTAAATAGGAAACAGAGATGGTTTTAACACTAGGATAATTCAGGTAACAGTAGCAGCCTAGGTGGCATTGTCAGGTAAAAGACAGTAAGCAGCTATCCAGAAAGGAGAGTAGGGGGCACTGAGTGGGGAGGGCATGATGACTGTTTAGGGAGAGGTGGGAGAGGAGAGTGCAGCGTAATGCATGGCAAAAATGGGGACAATTCAGGGTAGAAGGACAAAGTAGGAGTAGCGAGGAGATGGTAATAACCTGAAAGGTGAAAAAGACTGCGGTCAGAAGTGGGTGCGTGTGGAGTAATTAGAAAGTACAGTCACAGAAGCTTTTCTTCAGTAGGTGTTGTCTTAGCTTGGTCTTGAAAAGCCCCAATCTCTGCGTGGTGTATATATATATATATATATATATATATATATATACATTATACTGGCATGGTAGTGCCATTATAGTTAGGGTGAAAGGTAACTTCTATGTTAAATCCAAATTTCTGAATGTTAATAACTTTGGAACTGTTCAACAAATTTACATGAAATGTGGCATAATGTCTATGGGTAGGTCTCTTGACCTGCCAGATTTTGTGGGAATCTGTTGTGTGGTTTCTGAGATATAGAGTGTTGAAAAAAACAGAAAAATCCATATTTTTTGACATTTCTTTGTCCACCTGGATCTCAGAAATGGCTTAGGTTGTAGTCTGCAACTTTCAGGGTAGAACGCCTTTGTCTCACAGATGTGCATTTTGAAGGTTTGGTGAAAAAATATTAATCTGTTCAAAAGTTATTAAACTTTAAAGTTTCCCATTATAGCCTATTGGGAAAAAATCTATTATTTGAAAGTGAAAGCTGATAAACAGCCCAAAAAACAGTTTCTTTACCAATTCATAGCAAGAAAACGATTAGGACTTTTTGGGTTGAAATTTGCAGGGTGGCAAGCCATTGCCCTACAGATGTGCCCTTTGCTAGTTTGGTGAAGAAATGGACACCGGTTCCATAGTTACAGCACTCTGAAGTTGTGAATTTTCCCATAGGATAACACTGTGGCTGTCATGGCGCCTTTCGGCAGCAATATTTCAAAAATGGTTCAAGATACCAATTTTTTGCTAAGCGCAGCTTAGGATCTGTGGAGGTGGCCAGACCATGAATACAACTGCTAAGGAATTTTTCACAAAGTTCCTACGATTCCTGAGCTATTGCAGCTTTTGCAGCACAAGGGTTACCTTGAATGGCTTTAGGCATGTGCTATGTCTCTGTACTTATGGGAACATGGGAGCACAGGGCCCTCCCATATTTAGATCCCATCATGCAATAATGGGAGTGCAGGGCCCTACGTTATGCAGTAGTGGGAGCACAGGGCCTGGAGGGCTCTGCACTCCCACACGGAGATATGATATCATTAAAATATCAGTACATAATGTATAAATGGGAGCACAGGGCAGAAATGTGCTTACTACTATATGTTTCCACAGCGTCAAATGATGTATTTCCCACATGTTTGTTTACTGTGACAAAAAAATGTACTCTCTTTGCCATGTCTCCTCGACTGTTGTTGTTCATGTTGTATTCTCCCGGGTTGTTCCTGAAAATAGGCATAATACTTGTCTAGTGTACTTACCCAGTAAACAAAAGCTAAATAAAATAAAATAAATTACAAAATGTAAGCATGATGGGAGCGCAGGCCACAACCACATATGAGTAACATTACACTTTCTCAAAAAGAAGAGAAATTCATTGCAAATAACTTCATTAACACATCAGTTAGGGTAGTCATTACAGTGACAAAAGTTTGGAAATTCAATGTTAGGGTTACCAACCCTATCTCTCAACCCCCACCCCCACTCTCCACACACCAACAGGGGTTGGGGTGTGCCTTGGGGTCATCAGGCCAAACTCTCACCCCATTGTCCTATACTGTACCACTCAGCTTCTTACAGATGGAATGGGGTAAGAGTTAGGGCCGACAACCCCAAGGCAAACCCCGATGCCTGTTGGTGTGTGGAGAGTGGGTGGGGGTAGGGCTGGTAACCCTAACATCGAATTTCCAAACTTTGTCACTGTAATGACAGCCCTAACTGATACATTAACAAAGTTTTTTGCAATGAATATATATATATATATATATATATATATATATATATATATACATATATATGTAGAATTGCATGGTCACTTCTATGTTAAACCTAAAAGCTTGCACTTTAATAACTTTGGAACTGTTTGTCCAATTTGCCTGAACGTTTGCATGTACAACCGCCAACCATATGTCTCCGGATCTGGAAAGTTTTGTTCTGGTTGAATGTACGGTTGCAGAACTGTAGGATGTTCAAAACATGTTAAAGGGTCAACTTTTGCACATTTTTTTGGTAAGCCATAATGGACTAAAGAATGCATTTCAGTGGATTCAAATTTGTTTGTCTACATGTGGCCTGGGTTGAACTGTTGTCTTTTGAAGATTTAGTGAAAAAATATTGCTCCGTTCAAAAGTTATTCAATTTTTTCATGTCCCATTATAGCCTATGGGAAAATTTATATGTGCATTGCAAAAACTTTTGAGATCACATTTTTGTTGTCATGCTCCCTGAATTTGTTTTCATGCTGCTGCTATCTTGTTTTCAGTTAGCAAGAGCAAAAAAATGTTGTAAGTTAAACTATAATGCGCTTTGGTGAACACCAACAGTTCTGCTTACCTAATTGGGCCCTGAGGAACATGACCATGGCATTAGTTTTTCACCAGCTGGTCTGGAAATATGTCTTTCAAACTTGTTGTACCATTTTGCCATTTTCTAATCGCGGTAACATTTTTTGTTGCTGCGAAAACAATTGTGATAAAAAAAAGTAACCTCGACAACATTTTTCTGTGCGCAACGACATTCCCATTATAGAGATAGGAGTGCCACGAAAACATTAAAGTAATCGTGATAACACTGCATGAACACATTTTCTAATGTGTTGCTTTTTTGTCACTTCATTGTACTAAGGTGGATTGTGCTTTTGGCCTGAAATTTGCAGGGTGGCAAGCCCTGGTCCCAGAGATGTGCCTTTTGGTGGTTGGTCCCAAAAAATTCAAAGGGCCCATAATTACAGTGTTCTGAATTTGAGAAAATTTCCCATAGGATAACATTGCAGCACCCATGATGCCTTTCAGTGCCGTATCTTGAAAACGGTTCGAGATATGGATTTTTCATCGCAGAAACCTTAGTCCCCAGCTTTTAAAGTCATGAATACTAAGAATTTTGAATTTTTTCTCTACCTTGTACGGTTACTGAGATATTTGGAAATTAGTATTCTAATGACTCATTTTCATGTCTGTAGGCCAGTATTACACCCTCAAGGTTAGCACTCACAGTGCTTTTTGGTGCCCATATCTCAGAAACTATGTGAGATATGGATTTCTTTGATTTATCTCGCATGGAGGTCTCGCTGTCATGATTACACTTGAATTTTTTTCGTATCTGCTACAGCTGCTGAGATATTGGCAAATTAGAGTTACAACTTTTCCTTGCCCAATAGGGCTGCTATATGGCTCTGTAGTTATGTGTAAGTGGGAGCGCAGGGTTTGGAGGGCCCGCACTCTCACAGACAAATATCATTATGCACAGCTCCCACCAACACATACCATTTACAGGTTACATTACACTTTTTCAAAAAGGAAGGAAATTCTTTGCAAAAACTTCTTTAATGCATCAGTTAGGGTTGATGTCACAGTGACAAAAGTTAGGAAATTCGATGTTAGGGTTACTCCACCACCACACCAACCCCATCCTCCACACACCAACAGATGTCGGGGTGTGCCATGGGGTCATCAGTCCTAATTCTCACCCCATTCTCTTATACTATAGCATGTCAGCTTGCTTACAGATGGAATGGGGTGAGAGTTGGGCCTGATGACCCCGTGGCACACCCCAATGTCTGTTGGTGTGTAGAAGATGGGGGCGTGGGGGTTGGGGTAACCCTAACATTGAATTTTAAAAGTTTTGTTGCTGTGACATCAACCCTAACTGATGCATTAATGAAGTTTTTTTTTGCAAAGAATATATATATTTTTTTTTTTTTATGCAATAGGAGTGGGCTCAAAACTCATTGAATAAATATGGGATATACAATGGAGAGCTGTCTGATAAATGATTTATCTACACAAGTGCTGTCTGACCTCGGGTAACCTCACGAGTGGTGTATGCCATGAGTGAGGTGTCTGAGGTCAAACAGCACAAGTGCAGATAAATCATTTATCTGACAGCTCACCATTGTATATTTCATTTATGCAATAGGAATGCTTTGTATCAGTGCAGGGACATTTGCTTTTGATTGCTTATCTTGTTTTGCATATGATTGTCAAAAAAGTGAACAAAATATTGCATTTTTCTGCTTTTTGCTAATTATAAAAAAATCTATGTGGTATCAATAAATGAAACACCACTCATTTTGTAGAGAATTTTGTGCTGAACAGCTTTCATGCTCACAGTGCCATGCTATCTTTTTTATTTTAAAGTTATTTGCATTTGAATATGGGTAGTACTGCTACTGAGGCCGAACATTCTAAATGAGTTACGGAGCGATTGTGACATAGCTACTATATGAATACATTTTATTTATTCAACGGCAGTGAAGATAAATGGATTTATGCAATCGGTGTGGACATAAATCCTATGGGATAAATCTGAGCTACTATGAGATAAACTCTAAATTTTACATTTATACACATAGTAGACACGTCATCACATATTTATATACATAGTAGATATGTTACAATCACTCCAGAACTCATTTAGAATGTTCAGCCTCAGTTCCAGTACTAACTATATTCAAATGCAAATAACTTTAAAATGAAAAAAGATTGCGTAGTTCTGTGAGTATGAAAGTTGTGCAGCACAAAATTATCCACAAAGTGAGTGGTCTCTCATTCATAGATACCTTATAGATGTTTTTATAATTAGCAAAAAAGAGCAGAAAATGCAATTTTTTGTTCACTTTTTTGACAAACATATGCAAAAAAAGATAAACAATCAAAAGCAAATGTCCTGCACTACACCCCTATTGCATAATGAAATATACAATAGTGAGTTGTCAGATAATGATTTATCTACTTTGCTGTTTGACCGGATATCTACCCGAGGCTCACGCCACTCGTGAGGTTACCCGAGGTCAAACAGCACTTGTGTAGATAAATCATTTATCTGACAGCTCACCATTGTATAGCATATATGTGTGTGTGTGTGTGTGTGTATATATATATATATATATATATATATATTTTCTATGCAAAAAACTTTGTTAATGCATCAGTTAGGGTTCTTCTACAGTGACAAAAGTGAGGAAATTCGATTTTTGAGGTTCCCACCCCTTGCCCCACCCCACCCTGCCTCCACCAACAGGCATCGGGGTGTGCATGGGAGTCATCGACCCTAACTCTCAGCACATTCTCCCACACTGCACCACCTCAGCTTGTTTACACATGGGATGGGGTGAGAGTTAGGACCAATGACCCCAACGCACACCCCGATGCCTGTTGGTGGGGGCGGAGTGGGGTGGGGTGCAAGGAGTGGGAACCCTAAAATCAAATTTCCTCACTTTTTTCACTGTAGAAGAACCCTAACTGATGCATTAATGAAGTTTTTTGCGTAGATTTTCCTTACTTTTTAAGAAAGAATAGAAAAGTAGAAAGTTGCACAAGTTGATGGGAGCGCGGGACTCGTCCCCACACTCCTACCAACTTGAAAGCATCAGGCCACATTACACACCCAATGACTAAAAAGTACATTCACAACAGCAAGGCCAGCCATGAAACAAATGTTAATCTAGTAGAACAATAGAAAATGCTGTCCACAAAATGTAAAGTGTGTCACACAATATGTCTGCAAAAAATATATTGTCCAACATGTAGACACCTCTATTAACATCTACAGGACCTGCCATCAACACCCTCCAAATTTCAAGTAAAAAGACCAAACCGTGTCCAAGATATGACATGTCAAAATTTGAAATTTTTATCCATCAGAGTGGCACAGTTACGCACCTGTTGACATTTAGCACACACAATGACTGAAAACTACATCCATGACACTAAGGCTAGGTATCCTATCAATTTCAAGCCACCACCACAAGCAAAATGCTGTCCGCAGAATGTAAACTGCACCATGCCATATCTCCACCAAAAAAATTTTTTCTGACACAGAAACACTTAATTTTCATCCACATGACATGCTGTCAACACCCTCCAAATTTCCAGTGAAAAGACCAAACCGTATCCGAGCTATAACATTTTAACGTATGAGATTTTCATTCATCAGACTGGCACAGTTCCTCACCTGTTGACATTTAACACACACAACAACTGAAAACTACATCCATGACACAAAGACTACATATCCTATCAATTTCAAGCCACCACAAGCAAAACACTGTCCGCAACACGTAAAGTGCGTCACGCAATATCTCTGCAAAATAAATTTTGTCCGACACGTAAACACCATAATTCACATCTACATGACATGCCGTAAACACCCTCCAAATTTCAAGCAAAAAGACCAAACCATTTCCGAGATATTTAATGTTAAATATTGGTAACATTTCCCTATCTATTACATTATAAAAAAATCTGGCCATCTTGTCCTTCCCTCATGACCAAAGATGGCGATCAAAGAATCTCACGATCAAAGAATTTGCAGGTTCATGAACAAAGAATTCCATTATAAAAAATCTGGCCATCTTGTCCTTCCCTTGTGATCAAAGATGGCGATCAAAGAATCTCACGATCAAGAATTTGCAGGTTCGTGATCAAAGAATTTGCAGGTTCACGAACAAAGAATTAAAAATCTTATAAATCAAAAAATTGATGGAATTGTGGTATACCACCATCATGGTTCAACAGAACTAAGCCCCCTGAGTAAAATCCATCCTCATTTGACTTCCTAGGACACCCCTGGGCTGAGAAAGTTGATTTTTAAATTGGACCATCTCACCCCTCTCTCACTATGCACAATCGCTATCAAAGAATCTCACGATCAAAGAATTTGTAGGCTTGCAATCAAAGAATTTGCAGGCTCATGAACAAAGAATTAAAAATGGTGAAACGTGCAATTTTCACCCATTTGAACCGAACCAATGGCATACCTTGATAGAACGGATCCTCCTGAGCAAAACCCACCCTCATTTGTGTCCCAAGCCCACCCCTGAGCTGAGATATTAGTGTTTTTAGGTCATGATACAAGATCGCGATCAAAGAATCTCACCATCAAAGAATTTGCAGGCTCGCGATCAAAGATCGTTAGCGAGCCGCAAATTAAGATTTTAAAAGCTTATAACTCTATTTTTTTACAGATTTGGATGAAACCAAAGGTATTGTTCGATAGATCAGAGCCCCCTGAGTAAAGCCCATCGAAGTTTTACTTCCGAAGTGACCCCTGAGCCGAGATATTTGTGTTTTTCCAATCGGAAAATAAAAAACACAATGGCGGACCTAGCGATCAAAGAATTTTGAAAATCCTCGGGGACAAAGATTCTTGAACCATGAGGCTGCAAATTCTTTGAATGCCAGGAGGGACGAGATGGCCAGAACCCCCATCCTTTGATTGCAAGATATACATATAAATTTTCCCATTGACTTATAATGGGAACTTAAAAGTGCCATAACCTTTAAATGCCTTAATATTTTTTCACCAAACAAAAAGTGGCATGTTCAGCCACCAAAGCTCTTCCAAATGAGCCATCTCACAGAGCAGCATGCCACACAATGGCCGTGCAGGACCACATTAAGAATACCAGAAGGTGCCGCCAAAAATTGATAATTTTGCATTTTTCAGCGCTTTTGTACACAAAGACCGGCATCCAACCAAAATGCAATTTGGCAGATCAAGAGATCTAGTGTACCCCAATGCATGTACCAAATTTCAGGCAAATCCATTGAACGGATCCAAAGTTATTAACGTCCAAACTTTTGACTTTAGTATGTAACTGACCGCTCAACCCTAACTATAGTGTCGCAACCGCAACACTATAATATATATATATATATATTTATGCAACAGGAGTCATGATAAAAACTGTAGAATAAAACCATTTATCTGTGATACTATGATGATAAATAGGGGATACATGATGGGCAGGAGTGGGATATGGAAAATATTCTCACTCCTGCAGAGTGAGCTGTGTATTCTCACGAGTGCCGAAGGCGTGAATGAAACACACAGCTCACAAGGCAGGAGAGAGAATATTTTCCATATGCCATGATCTGCCCATCATGTGTGCAATTTATACCACAGGGGCTAGAGCTGCAGGAACATTTTTTCTGAGTCTGTGTGTTTCCTGATCGTTCTGTGTGTGCTGTCAGTGTGTGTGTGTGTTTTCTGAGTGGACTGGGAGTCAGAAACACAGGTGAGTGTGTTTTGCAAAGCTAATTCAGTGAGTCAGAAGCTCAGTGAGAAAGACAAACTGCTGCAGTAGCACTGAGAAACAGAACCTGCTTTGTAAAACACTTTCATTTAGAATTCAGGTTGTTTTGAAGCTGAGATCAGCACAGTAATGGGCTAGCAATGTTAGAAACACAATGGGACATAGATGAGAGTCTTTTGCATAGCTAATTGAGTAAGTCGCAGCTTCAATGAGAAAGAGAAACTTTTTCTGAAGCAGTTTCCTTTAGAATGCAAGCTGCAGTGCATTTATCCTCACTCTGGTGACATCAGCAGAGTATGGATAAATGTCGATATCCTCACTCTGCTGATGTCATCAGGATTTATCCTCACTGCAGTGGAAATAACACAGGTTATCCTACTGAGAAAGCTCTCACCCCCGTGGTATAAATTTATTTATCACCATAGTATCCATTTATCCACGCAGTTACTATGTCAGAAATCTCTTCAGAATTTATTTAGAATGTTCAGCCTCAGAAGCAGTACTATACATATTCAAATAAGAATAACTTTGAAACGAGAAAGGATAGCATGGTACTGTGAGCACAAAAATTGTTCAGCACAAAATTATCTACAAAATGAGTGGTATTTCATTTATAGATACCTTATATATTTTTAATAATTAACAAGAAAACAGAAGAAAATTAAATTTTTTGTTCACTTTTTTGACAAACAAATGTGAATAACTTTAAAACAAAAAATGATACCATAGTACTGTGAGCACGAAAAATGTTCAGCACAAAAATATCTACAAAATGAGTGGTGTTTCATTTATAGATACCATTTTGTTTTTTATAATTAGCAAATAACAGCATAACATTCATTTTTCTTTCCCTTTTTTGACAAATTATTAACACCTACCAAAATCAAAATGTTCACACAACATCTAAACCTTTTGCATAAATGGAATATGCAGCGGTTCAGTGTGTGATGATGCATTTATCTTGTACAGTTTTCAGTGTCCTCTCATAACTCTCACTCGTGCCTTCGGCACTCATGAGGTTACTTGAGGTCACTGGAAACTGTATAAGATAAATGCATTATCACACACTGAACCGCTGCATAGCCATTATATATAAAGTATATTTGTCTTAAATTCAAGCAGCAGCAAGTGGTATGACTGTATCGACATTATATAATTATGCAATTTCACCAGTGACCTGAGCCAAACCTGATTGGGGTTCTTACTTGTTACTGTACATATTCCATCCTGCTTATTTCTTATAGAAACATACTCAGCAATAACTGATGCTTATGATTTGAACTTTTCTGTTTTTTTTTCTGGTTTTTGTTGTTTTCCGTGCCACTATTTTTTTGCTTTTTACAAATACAATTTTTTTTTTTGTTGTTGTTTGTTTTTTGCAGTTAGTCTGAATGTTTCTTCTCCCAATGCACTGGCAACTACCATCGTGCCAGCCACCTTAGCCCTATCACCCCCATATCTTTCAAGATGTACCTTCACGGACAGGCAGCATGGCCTGGATCATTGGGTGCATGGTCTGCTGGTAGCTGGAGTCATTATGCTGCTGGTGCCTCAATTTCCCTGTGTAACCCCTAGATGGCGCTATCCCAGGGGCTACTACCCCTGCCTGATTTGCCACTAACAGGTTGAGGGGCCTGGATCCAATGGCGGGTGCCTCCACCCAGAGGTCAGGGTTTGCAATAGTTAAACTAACTTGGTCACAGCCCTCTGGGACACTGCAACCCCCCTTTCTTCCCACTAGTGGCCCACACAATATATCAAGAATTACCTTCACAGTATACACTTACCCCAGGACTGGTTCCGGCACTGGGACCTCCTGTGAAATGAGATACAGTGCAACAATCACAGTACAGTACTTTAACATAGACAAATACTCAGGCAGTATAACTTTGCTGAAACAAGCAGCTCTGATTTATTTGAGGGGATATAACAAGGACAGGGAAATCAGGTTAATTAGCTTATCACTCTAATAATTCATTTATGGCTCTGTGCACAGGCCTATCCCTATCAGTTACTGTCCCTGGGTACCCAAGCCCTAGTGGCTAGTCCAAACCGTGGCAGCTGGTAGGCCCTTTCACACAGAGAAAAGGAGAATTAAAACAGTCAGCAGTACAGTAATTCCATTTGGATTTAATGTGGCAATTCAACAGGGAGCGACCCTGAATTAGTACTCCACGACCTCCAAATAAGATAGGGTCCTTCAATGTCAGCAGGGCTCACTTGAGGTACACAAACCTCTTCACACATCCATATAAAAGAAAGCACTATACCAGGCAGGCTGCATCTGTATCCCGATCGCAATTACTGCACAATACCCGGAGAACACACAGCAGATTCAGTTCCTGACAGACCGAGTGCAATTTTCAGCAATTCTTCCAGTCTTCTACAGGGTGAGCCTGGTTTCTACTCTTCAGAGATCCTTTGATTCTTTCACAGGACGGTTCAGTCCTAACAAGCTGCAGACCGAACTCTGGGCCTTACACACGTTTTTGACTAAAACTGCACACTGAAAAGCACAGGGCTCCTTCCTTCTTCACTGCCAAAGCTCAACTGAAACTCCAACCGACAAAACCGGCACTTCCTTTGAGTTCCTCCCAGTTCTTGACTGGATTGGCTGTCACTCACAATAGACTGCTGCTGTTGGTCCAAAAAGGCACTGAAGTCTAAACTACATCTCCCAGAGTCACTGCCCATACAATCCTCTTGTGGCTGGCTCAGATTATGAGTCCAAGTTCTGATTCGTCCAAGGCACCATTTTAGAGCTAGCTTACCCCACACTGATTGGTCCAGTTCAGCAGTTCAAAACTAGAATGGGGAACTAGCAGACACAGTTCTGACTGCAAAGAAAGCAGGTTAGACAAACTGTATTTCATTATTACTCTAAATAATTTCTGGCAAACAGTTACATCTTTCAGATAGGTTCCCTTTGCACTCCTAGTGACTGCAAAAATGAAGTGAATTGGCAGCAGCTTGAGTGGTACTCAATCAAAGAAACACACAGTCCCCATACAAACTAATTATGTCTGCAAGCAGACAGCTCTTAAGAGACAGTACCAGAGGTTCTAAAACACTCACTGATAAATGGCTTAAATGCCAAACACCATTCAGGCTTGGAGCATTCAAGCAAGCTCCTGGAAGTCTTTGGGAACCCCATTTGCAGGGGTTACACCCTTCCTGGCCTGGGAAAGCTTACGTCCGCATCAAGCAAGTACCCATAAGTTTCAACTGCAACCATATACATTTGCATTAGGTCGCACATGTAATCATCAGTCAATATATCATTTTACCAAGAACACATTTCTGAAACATTGCAGTCAGTCACTTTACACAGTATTACATACACATTGTACCATAACAAGTTATTACCTCTTGTACATGAAACCTGAAGAGAGGGGCCCTTCCCTATCAGTTACCTTGGGGCTGGATGGGGCAAGGGCACCATACTTAGAGGGCAAACACAAGTAACTTGGAGTTAGCACTGATGCTCAGTTTGGGCAATGAGCTCGGGACACATACACTCCTTTATGGACAACATTGAGAGGCAAGTCCACAGGCCTCCCAAGTGAATCATAACTGAGGTGCACCACAGGCTTTACAGCTCGACCAGTCTTTCTAGGGGAACTGTTATAGTCTCTGCACTCTGAGCCTCATTTTCAGCATTGTCCTCACTTGTCAGGAGTCTCCATGGGGTAGAGAGGCTAGAACTTGGGGCACTTTCAGCTCCAGGAGTTACAGTTTCTGAGTCCACAACATTTGGCTCGCATGGAGAGCTTTGGACACTGGCAGTGGACTGTCAGGGCACTCAAAATACTCTTCTTGTTCGGTGTATCACCAGTCTGCCCCAATTTATCATTTTCCTCCCTGAAAGCTCAAACAGTTCAACCATGCACAATGATTCCATTTCATCTGATCTGATGCTTTGCACTTCACTTTTGGGAGCATTGACTCCAGGGATGAGCTGGGGCTTAGACAGTCCAGAAGGCCCAGCTTCATCTCCAGTATTGACTAGGGATTGCCTCAAACAATTGACTCAGTTCGTAAGAAGGATAGTATTCAAAGTCACTCTCACTTTCTTCCGATATGGACTGACAGTCATGCTCAACTGGGACTTGTGGAGAGGAACACTTTAACTTTGCTTCTGTAGGTGCAGACTTTCTTGATCTTTTCTTAGTAGCAGCTCTAGTCACTGGTCCAGAGGGGCATCTTCTAGGGCTCAGACTCAATTAAGATTTGTCCAATGGGCAGTAAATGATTTCTATGCATTGTTTTTACATCTTTGAATTATTCTCAGGCCTTACTTTGTACACTGGCAGATCATCTAGTTTGCCCACTACAATGTGAGGGAGATGGTGCCATCTGTCAGCAATCTTGTGCTTGCCATGCAGTCCCAGATTTCTTAGCAATACCGCATCTCCTCCTGGAGTTCCTGTGCTTTCCACCTTTTATCATACCTTTCTTTGTTGGCCAGATTTCTTTTGGCAGCCATGGTTTGAGCCAGTTGGTACGCATGAGTTAGCTGGCCTTTAACTTTGCACATACTGTAAATAGTTGTCAGCTTGAACCCCATCAGGAGAGACCCCAAAACACACATCTACTGGTAGTCGAGCTTCTCTTCCAAACATCAGGCGGTAGGGGAGAATCCAGTGGCATCACTTTTGGTGCAGTTATAAGCATGTACCAGGGTGCTAATTTGTTGGCTCCATCTAGGCTTGTCCTTTGGGTGCAGGGTGCCTAGCATATCTAGCAAAGCGGTTGAAACGTTCAGACTGTGAGTCCCCTTGGGGGTGGTAAGGAGTGGTTCTGGACTTTCGCACTCCCCACAGAGAAAGCATCTCTTTGATCAGATGACTCTCAAAGTCTCTCCCTTGATCAGAATTGGATTCTTTGTGGAGCCCCATAGTGAACAAAAAAGTTTTCTACAAGTACTTTGGCCACAGTGGATGCTTTCTGGTCTTTGGTGGGGAAAGCTTGGGCATATCTCGTGAAATGGTCAGTGACCACCAGCACATTACTGATATTTCTTTGATCTGACTCCAAACTCAGAAAATCAATACAGACCAGCTCCATGGGTGCACTGGTGGTGATGTTAACAAGGGGCAGCCCTCTGGGGCAAAGCTTTCCTCTGTAAGCTAGCGACTACAAGTTCGAATGTGTTGCTCCACATCAGCCCCCATCTTAGGCCAATAGAATCTGGATCTCACCAAGTCAAGTGTTCTGTCTATACCAAGGTGCCCCATGTGGTTGTGCAAGGACCTCAGTACTGAGTCTCGAAGGCAGTGGGCAGCACTAGTTGTTGTTTGTCTACTTGTCCCCTCTGTCTACTGTTTCTCTGTATAACAGTTTATTGATCAGTTTCAACTTAGGACCTTCTTTGTATAACAGTGCAGTTCTCAAAATCAGTGGGTTAATTTGGACACATCTTTTCCTGCATAGAGGGCTTCTAAAGCTGCTTTGATCATGGGATCGCGGGATTGAGCCGCCGAATACTGTCATTGTCCAGCTGAGGCAGTGCACCAATGTCTATTGCAGAAAAGTGGCAATAAGCAGCAGGTATGCAATTCTCAGAGGCTCCCAAGCAATCCACCATGCAGTCCACTGCGTCCGTGGACATTTGTTCCTCCCTGTCAAACTTCCGGCAGAGTGCCGAATGTCAGGTTCTGCCAATCGGACCCAATCATTCTGGGGAACAGGCCTCGGGAGAGAGCATCAGCATCTATGTGGTTCAGACCTGCTCGGTATTCGAGAGCATAGTCATATGTAGATAATGCAGAAAGCCACCTATGGCCAGTGGCATCCAACTTAGCTGAGGTCTGCACATAGGTCAAAGGATTATTGTCAGTTTTATTAGTATTTTAGCCCCATACAAGTACTCATGGAATTGGTCAACAATAGCCACTTCAAAGCTAGGAACTCTAACTTATGTACAGGATAGTTCTTTTCGGATGGGGTCAGGCTTCTACTGGCAAAGGCCACTGGTCTCAGGCCATTCTCGTGTTCTTGGTACAACACAGCCCCCAACCCTTGCAAGCTAGCATCAGTGTGCAGGACGAAGGTTTTCTTGGATCGGCATAGGCCAGCACTGGAGCATGGGTGTTGATATATGATCTCATGAAAAGCAGTCTCATTAATCAGGAGTCCAGCGGCCCCAAATACTTCACTCGGATGAAAATACACTCTTCAGTCTTGAGGACGCTGACTTTTGGTATTTTTGTGGGTTGGGGATACCCTTGAGTAAGGTTAAGTAAAGGCGGATCACTCTTGAATAGTCCTTGATGAGCGCGATAATAACCACAGAATCCAGGAATCTTTGCAGTTCTTTTAGATTTTTGGGCTGTGGCCAGGTGGTCAAGGCCTCAACTTTACTTGGGTCGGTCTCTATTCCCTCGGTGGATACTATGTGTCCCATACTTTACTGATGTTTGAAAGAATTGACACTTATCAATGGACAGTTTAAGGCCAAAGTCCTCCAGTCGGTCCAATACCTTAAATAATCTGCTCTCATGTTCCTCCAGTGAGCTGCCAAACACAATAACATCATCTAGGTATACCAGGCACTCTAGTAAGTTCATGTCCCCACTGCACGCACCATCAATCGTTGAAAAGTGGCTGGGCACCTGAAATCCCTTGAGGCATCCTCATGAATTCATAGAAGCCAAGCGGACAGATAAAGGGCGTCTTCTCACGGTCCTCTGGGGCCATCGATCTGGTAGTACCCACTGTGGAGATCCAGCACAGAGAACCACTTGCTCCCGTTTAGGCAGTCCAAGCATCCTGAATGCGGGCATTGTACTGATCAGGATAGTCTGCCGGTTTAAGGTGCGATAATCACACACATCCTTACTGTTCCATTCTTTTCCTCACTACCACAATGGGGAAGCATAAGGGCTTCTGGATTCTTGTATTACACCAGCAGCTAACATCTCTTGCAGATGCCGTCTCACATCATCTATGTCAGCAGGTGCCAGGCGTCAGACCTCTCACAGAAATGGTCTTTTCGTCATGCAGCCGGATATTGTGCTCAGCTCCCTGCACTCCATCCTACATCCCATTCCTTTAAAGAAAACACCTGGTCTCTCTGGGCAAGCTTCTCACTGATCCTCACTTTCCATTCAGCTGGCAGCGGGGTCGCCGAAATCAAACAAGTCAGGCGTTACTCTGTCATTCTTCCTTGAACTCTTGCTGCTGGGTAGCACTGCAGTGTCTGCACAATGCACATTAGCCAGGATGCAACCTCTGTTTACTCGAATGTCTCTTTCAGACACATTATGAACTTGGACCATTACCCTTCTGGCATAAGCATGGGCTCTAGCGGGCAAAATACTAGGCTTGACCAGCAGTCCCTCTGGCAATTTTCCATCGCCTGGTGCATCCAACATTAATATTTTATTCTTAACATCCTTTCTGATACGGACCTCTCCCTGTAAGGTACACTGGGCATTTGGCCAGGATCAGAGACTCAGGATCCTTCTTCCATACAGTTCCGACCGGTTCCTCTGGTTCTGTTTTTCAGCATCTCTCTGTGCCTCATAGGCCTTCTTAATTAAAGCCAGAACTCTTAAAGCTCTACTAGTCTTTGACCCCTGTTTTCATAACACAACTGTGCCAGCCTTCCAACATATGAGCATTTGTTCCAATCAACAAAGGGACACCATCATACAGTCCAGTGGGGGACACACTAAGGCTAGGGTCTCTACTTGTTCGGCCACCCAGCCACGGAGGTGGGGAAAGACAGACAAATTCGATATACCGGAATAGGGGTAGGCCTTCTCACTTAACCCCATACATGCAGTCCTTCTAATGGTTGTAAGGGCACGCCTGACAAATGCTTCTGATACCAATCCTGGAACATAATTGTCACTTGGGAGCCACTGTCTAATACAGCTCTTGTAGACACTCCATTCACCTTTACAGTGGTCTCCATGGAGGGACCCACTATTCTGGACCAGTCTGGAGAGGCGGTAGTGGGGCCTGGGCAACTGACCTTGCCACAAAAGGACGTGAATTAGCATTTTTGGTGCCTCACTGGGACTGTGTCGCACCTCTTAACCACTGATTTCTTCTCCCAAGCTCTCCTTGTAGCCTATATGCAACTTTGTCAGTGTCTTTGGGGACTGGCATTCCTTTCATGTGCCCATCTTTCCTGCAATTATAGCAAAACATACTTTCTGGGTTTGAGCTGGCCGAGGCGCCACACTGGGAGCCAGGGCGGGGTATTACTAACTGGAAACCTGGGTGCCATCTCTGTCTGCGGCGTGATAAGCATTTGGAGACATCTCGTCAGTTTCTCCACTTCCATGGTCAAGGATTTGAGTTTGGAGCTGTTATCAGCAGGAGATACATGGTTGGTACCCCACCCCCATAGCAGATGCAGTCGGATATAGGTCAGGGCCCGTGCTTGCAGGCGTGGCCTTCATAAAGGGACTGTTTTGAATTCCCAGATCTCTCTCAACAGTTCTCCCATTGTGGCATATCTTTTCCTTGTCAGAGCACTCCATTGACTGTCAACCTCTGCCCCTGAACTTCACTTGATGGGTCACCCTCAGTCACTCGGGTCGTAGCCACAGCTGTTGGTGCAGGTACCTCCCGAGGTCGCCTTTTCTCAACTCCTCGAATTTCTCTCATTAACTCATCATAGGAGGGTGGGGATTCCAGTCGATTTGCCGTAGGCTAACTGAAGCAACAGCAGTTCTGAGAAGGGGGCAGACTTAAGGATTCTGTCCAGTCTGGTTCGGGTCCAGTTCAATCGCTGGCAAACTACCCTTTCTGAGGCATTCTTGCAACAATTTTTCCAGCCGAGACATACACAGACAACAACTCCCTT
This sequence comes from Neoceratodus forsteri, assembly GCA_016271365.2. Taxonomy (NCBI): domain Eukaryota; kingdom Metazoa; phylum Chordata; order Ceratodontiformes; family Ceratodontidae; genus Neoceratodus; species Neoceratodus forsteri. The sequence goes on from CM057450.1 coordinate 1,420,832,852, forward strand.
GGTACTGTTGTGCATTTCTTACTCTCCACCATAGGTCCTCATCAGAATCTGGGCTCCATACACATTCTCCAAGGCCTCAAGATAGGCCTGTGCAGTCGCTTCAGGGTTACTGGCCCGTTTAGCACGGATGGTAGCCAGGGCAGGACCCTGGAGGCTCTCACTAACCCTCTTTCGCTTTCCCGAGCATTGCCATTCTAGCACTTGGGGCAACATAGTCTATCCAGGTCTCCCAGTCATCCTCCCCTTGGGGTGGGAGGGTGCCAGAGAAGATCCTCAACCTTCGGTAAGAGTCGTGACTAATGGCAGGTGCAGAAATAGGAGTCTGCATTGGTTCAGCCACCATTACGGGCACTGGAGCAGGAGAGGGTGTTGGGGGAGGAACACCCCCAGGTGGCAAGAATAGTTTCTTCAAGTCCTCCACAGTTTTCCCCTCTCCCAGCAACCATTCAGCAAATTTCTCCTCAAAAGTTTCAGATAGTGGTGGGGGCTGATTCCCCCCCGTGTCTTTACTGTCCTTAGTTATCACTCTCCAAGCAGTGAGGGCTCCCTCTGGGGTAATGGTCTGTGGCACTTTGGAGCTATCTATGGGATCCTTAAACTCTACTAGGGCCAGGAAAGTGTGGGTGAGCAGATTAGCATGCCGACCCACCACCACAGGGTTTGTAAACCTTCCACCTTGAAAGTACTCCTGCACAGTGTCCGATTGATACCCAGGGGATGTCCAGGATAAGCATAGCATTTTGGTGGTCGATCTCCTCCCAGTACACCACTCCACCAGCGGTGCACAGCCACTTCTGTCGGGTACCCATTTTTTCTTAACAGTGGTTCGTAAATATGGCCACTAGAGGACACACAATCCCAGCGGTGAGCCTCCAAGATGTAACCCCTAGATGGCGCTATCCCAGGGCTACTACCCTGCCTGATTTGCCACTAACAGGTTGAGGGGCCTGGATCCAATGGCGGGTGCCTCCACCCAGAGGTCAGGGTTTGCAATAGTTAAACTAACTTGGTCACAGCCCTCTGGGACACTGCAACCCCTTTCTTCCCACTAGTGGCCCACACAATATATCAGAATTACCTTCACAGTATACACTTCACCCCAGGACTGGTTCCGCACTGGGACCTCCTGTGAAATGAGATACAGTGCAACAATCACAGTACAGTACTTTAACATAGACAAATACCTCAGGCAGTATAACTTTGCTGAAACAAGCAGCTCTGATTTATTTAGGGGATATAACAAGGACAGGGGAAATCAGGTTAATTAGCTTATCACTCTAATAATCTACCTATGGCTCTGTGCACAGGCCTATCCCTATCAGTTACTGTCCCTGGGTACCCAAGCCCTAGTGGCTAGTCCAAACCGTGGCAGCTGGTAGGGGCCCTTTCACCAGAGAAAAGGAGAATTAAACAGTCAGCAGTACAGTAATTCCATTTGGATTTAATGTGGCAATTCAACAGGGAGCGACCCTGAATTAGTACTCCGACCTCCAAATAAGATAGGGTCCTTCAATGTCAGCAGGGCTCACTTGAGGTACACAAACCTCTTCACACATCCATATAAAAGAAAGCACTATACCAGGCAGGCTGCATCTGTATCCTGATCGCAATTACTGCACAATACCGGGAGAACACACAGCAGATTCAGTTCCTGACAGACCGAGTGCAATTTTCAGCAATTCTTCCAGTCTTCTACAGGGTGAGCCTGGTTTCTACTCTTCAGAGATCCTTTGATTCTTTTCACAGGACGGATTCAGTCCTAACAAGCTGCAGACCGAACTCTGGGCCTTACACACGTTTTTGACTAAAACTGCACACTGAAAAGCACAGGGCTCCTTCCTTCTTCACTGCCAAAGCTCAACTGAAACTCCAACCGACAAAACCGGGCACTTCCTTTGAGTTCCTCCCAGTTCTTGACTGGATTGGCTGTCACTCACAATAGACTGCTGCTGTTGGTCCAAAAGGCACTGAAGTCTAAACTACATCTCCCAGAGTCACTGCCCATACAATCCTCTTGTGGCTGGCTCAGATTATGAGTCCAAGTTCTGATTCGTCCAAGGCACCATTTTAGAGCTAGCTTACCCCACACTGATTGGTCCAGTTCAGCAGTTCAAAACTAGAATGGGGAACTAGCAGACACAGTTCTGACTGCAAAGAAAGCAGGTTAGACAAACTGTAATTTCATTATTACTCTAAATAATTTCTGGCAAACAGTTACATCTTTCAGATAGGTTCCCTTTGCACTCCTAGTGACTGCAAAAATGAAGTGAATTGGCAGCAGCTTGAGTGGTACTCAATCAAAGAAACACACAGTCCCCCATACAAACTAATTATGTCTGCAAGCAGACAGCTCTTAAAGAGACAGTACCAGAGGTTCTAAAAACACTCACTGATAAATGGCTTAAATGCCAAACACCATTCAGGCTTGGAGCATTCAAGCAAGCTCCTGGAAGTCTTTTGGGAACCCCCATTTGCAGGGGGGTTACACCTGTTTTCTCCCCTTTTTTCCACAAGGAGAGACATACAATGATGCCAATGGCGTTGCACAGCACACTCCCATGCATTGCACGCTGGGTATCTGCCCTCTTTCTCCCTACACTGTCAGTCTCAGCTTGCTGCACCTCCCCCCCAGCACCGCTAGGGGTCTGGCAAGGGCTGAGCTCTGCATCACCCACCCATCAGTCCAGCAGAAAATCAATCCTCCTCCCCACTAGCTGACCCTCTGACTTCCCAAGCTTGCTGACAAACTTGGGTAATGGGACTGCATGTGGTGGCAATACCACTGTACTGGCAAGCTGTCCCTCAAATGTATTGATTTTTTACAGAGGCTCCTGCAGCCTGCAAGAGAAACCAGTTGCCATCAGTAGAACAAAATGTGCAGTAATCCATCAACTTTTGAACATCAAACTACTCTATTCTTTATTATCAAGGGCATTTGCTTGAAAACAGGGGACCTAACTCTCACTTATAGTTGGTGGGGGTGCAGACTGGCTTGTCAGTGTGCCACCATCAAAAGTAGGCATACACAAAGATAAAGACAGGCTCCCTGTTGTTTCCTATTGTGCCATTACCACAAGAGCCATACATAAATGTGAAAATAGGCTCCCCATTGTTCAGCACCAAAAAGAGCCATACACAAATGCAACACCTAGGTGGTGCTATCCCAAGGGGTACTACCACTGCCTGCTTGGCTAGTAGCAGGTTAAGGGGCCTGAGTTCTGAAACAGGTGCCTCCACCCAGAGATCAGGGTTGGTAGTGGTCAAGCTAACCTGGGCACAGCCCTCCGGGACACTGTAACCCCCCCTTCCCCCTCTAGTGGCCTGAACACTGTATAATAATCACTTTCACAATACCCCTGGTACACTACACAAGTACCCACACTGTTTGCACTTACCACCAGGGCTGGTTCCTCTGGCTCAACCCTGGGGACCCCTGTAAACAAGGTTATGCACAGCAAATAGCAACAGTACAGTACTTTGAGCACAAACTGGAACCACAGTCAGATTACATGCAGAAAAGTTAGATCTGATTTATTCAGGGGACTTGAACAAGGGAGGGGCAAAATCAGGTTAATTAGCTTAAAGGTTATATCAATCAAGCAGTTATGCATGCGCTTTGAGTCCCCCATACAGTCACACCTCTGGGTACCCAGATGGAGAAGAGATGGGCTAGCCAGGACTGTTGCCCAGGGTTGCAGCTGGTTGGGGCCCTGTGATGGAAAACACAACATACACAGTACACAATATTTGTAATCCAGAGCCAGAGGGCTCAGTTCGAAAAGGAAACGAAACAACAAGACAATCACATGACACTCTCAGATTAAGCTGTTGTTGCATGGAGCTACCCTGGTATTTACCCACAATACCCAAGACTGGACACAGGCTGGACAAAAATTGAGACTGCAGGTGGTTGATCTGGAATGCCAGGAGAAGCAGGGCCCACACAACTCGCAGAGGTGTCGTTTCTGTTCAAGTGTGGAGCAGGGGGCTGATCCCCAGGCAGGTCTCTCATCGATGGCTTCTCTGTGCAGTGGGTAGTCTGGCTGGGCCAGTTTGGCAAGGCCCAGACCACATGGAGACAAATTCGGATGCAGTCCATTTTGGGCTGGATACAGCTTCAGCAAGCAGAACACAGTTCACACAGTGGGGAACTAACTCACAACCCACTAGCAGCTCATAGCACATTTACATGTACGAGAATTCTACTGTACCAGGCAAAGCGCTCCCCGGGCACAATTGCAAATTCTCTGCACACACCGGGAGCTTAGGGGTAGCTGGAACTCCTGACAGGCTGATCGCATTCAGCAAAAATATTTGGTCTTCTTCAGGTTGAGCCTGGCCCACTTCAGTAGCTTACTTTAGTCACACAAACTTGGATTTAGTCTAAAATAAATCTCTTCTCTCCCTCTCAGTAGCAGCACACCGGCATGCAGGCCAAAAACTTAGCCTTTTCACAGTTCTTCCATGAGAATCCACTCAGGATTGCTGCTCAGAATCACTTCAGCTCCTTCTTGTTCAGCTTCCAGCTTAGATCTAACTGAAAACTGCAAGCAGCCCGGGACTTCCCCAAGACCGAAAAGATTTGGTTGGCTGATTTGGCTGTCAGTCAAAGCAAGAGCTCCCCCTTCAGTTGCAAAAAAGGCACAAAAAGTTCCAAACTAAAGTTCCTGCAGATTTTGAATTCAGACAGCTTCTGTAGTCCGGCTACATTTTAGGTCCCACTAGTACTGTTTGGTCCAATTCGCAGTCCAGGACCAAGATAGTGGAGACAAACAAAACAGTCCTTGCTACAAAGAAAGCAGGTTAGACAAACTACATTATCATTATCACTCTAAATGATTTTCAGTAAATTGTTACATCTTTCAACAGAGCTCCCTCTCAGATTACTTAAGCTGCAAGTAGGCAGCTCTTAAAGAGACAATACACAGAAGCTATACAGGCTCTGGTAATCACATTTAAACTGCTAAAACGCAGGACACCAGCCTGGCAGTGAGCATTTAGGCAAGCTCAAGGAAGACTTTTTGGGAACCCCCATTTGTAGGGGGGTTACACAAAGGTGAAAGCAGGCTCCCTGTTGTGTTAGCACCAGAAAGAGCCATACACAAAGGTGAAAGGAGGCTCCCTGTTGTGTCAGCACCAAAAAGAGCCATATGCAAAGATGAAAACAGGCTCCCTGTTGTGTCAGCACCACAAAACACCATACACAAATGTGAAAGGAGGCTCCCCACTGTGTCAGCACCAAAAAGAGCCATGCACAATGGTGAAAGGAGGCTCTCCATTGTGTCAGCACCAAAAGCTGCCCTACACAATGATGCAAACTGATTCCTCGGTGTGCCACCCCCAAAAAAGAGTCATACAAAAGACGCAAACAGATTCCCTCCTGAACCATCACCAAAAAGAGCTTTACGGAAGGTACAAATAGATTCCCTGTTGTGCCACAACCAGAAAGAGTCATACACAAAGATGCAACTTAATCACCATGAGGAGCAATCTCTCCAGTGACAAGATCACAATGCAGATTACTTGCTCACATGTTAGTGGGCACAGACGGGGCTTGCACTCACTACCATGCTGTCCTGTATCCAGCCTCTCAGTGGAGTGGTAGCCAGCGACCCGTGTTCAGAAGCAAGCCCGAGTTATCGGGGGCTGGATGGGGGGAGGAGGATCAAGCATCCCAGAGGACATGGTCCTCCTCCAGGGAGGGACGGCAGCCTGCTGTGCTACATGACTGGGTGCTCACCTGTGGTAGTACGCTCAGAAGCAGCTCAACAGTTGGGAAAGGTGCCAGTGCATGATGTGTACCATGCTTGTGTCTGTGATTCTGTTTCCAGGCCAGCATCCTGGAGAGGGCAAAAATGGAGGAAATGAGGCAAGCCCTGAGCACAGTGATGGATAGACCCTCTGCAAGGCCCATATCAGTGATGTTGCAGTGCTCCCCAAACTGGATCCTGACTAGGGGCAGTTATGGTCCTGCAGCACCCCACTATGGGATGCAGACAGGGGAGGAAGATGGTGGTAAGTCCATGAGATGCTGGGTGACGAGGCTGGGGGGGGGGTCAATCCAGATGGGGGCACAGGCCTACCAGAAGGAGGCAAAACCAAAAACCCACTAGCATGCTGGTTTGCAACAGCCACAGAGGTCTGGCCCAGCACAAGCTCACAGAGCTATGCCATGGCAGAGCCCCGGTAAATGACACTTCCCCTGTAGTGTTCCTTCCACCTTATCAACCCTGAGCTTTAGGCCTGGTTCTGGGTTGCTGCTATCCTGAATTTTCCTGGCTCCTTAGATCCTCTCCTGGTGGTCCAGTGCTCCACTTCCTATTCAGTGTCCCTTGGTATCCAGTGGAATCCATCCTTAATCCTGTTCCCTGCCAGTACCTTTTCCCAAGTCAGTCCTAAGATGTTCTCTGTCCCCTGCCGGCTCCTCAGTGGCTGGTGGCAGGGCTGTGACATCCCCACCACCTCCCTGTAGTAGTTCTAGAAGCAGGGTGTGTGGCAAGATTCTGCGATTGCCTCTGCAAGGTCATCATGCATTGTGAATGGATCTGCAGAGCACAACAAGGGCAATTCATGAAGGTCTGTCACTAAATGGGTGTTGCAACCACTTAGTGACAGTCCCTTGAGACTCTCTGGGCCCCGAATCTTTGTCACTTATTTCAACAGCTCCTGCTTCTTATTCCCTAACTGAGGATAGCTTCCCTTTTGTGACGTCATGGTCAGTTCTCTGAAAGCAATTGTAATGTCACAAACTGAAGGTTATGATCTCAGATAGGAAATACACAACAGGAGCAGATGTGCTCCAAGAGGACGAATATCCCGTTCTAAAGCAATTCTCCTTAGCAATAACGACTGGAATCCCTTGAAATGAAAAAATGTTGGGGACAGCTCTGCATGTGAGTTTTGTTGATACCACCTGTGACTTTCAGCAGTGGCAGGGGGTCATTCTTTGAGAGTAAGAGATTGAATAGACTGTGCACCCCTGTCTCGATTAAAAGTTCATAATATGAATGTTCCTATGGAAATTGTCACCAGTTTGCAGTTGAATTACATATTTCTTTTGACTCCTGTTCCATCTGCACTGTAGCACATTGTGTTGCTAACAGTAATATAACACCCTTTGCATAATTCATAGGTTCCTCCGCCTTAGCTTCCAGCAGTTTAAATTCCCAGAGGAGTTCTCAAGTTTTTAAAGTCATGCAGAAAGTCAGCTTCAGGTCAGTGATTCAACCAGTTCTGCACCTCAGGGGCTTTAAGGTGTGGTGTATGCAAAACGAGGAGATGGCTAAATTTGGTTCCATGTCAGAGATCATCAGTTTGGGTTCCTTTTCTGCACTCAGTTTTTTCTGTTAGTACTCACTGCATTATTTACTCTCTGCATTATTTTTGCTATCAGGACAGCTGTCAGTGCTGTATGTACTGTTTTCACTGTCACTCTCCTTAAATGCTTGCCAAGCCTGCAACAGCAGATTTTTTCATTATCAAGGTCTCTTTGAACTACGGACAAGACATTCCATGTATGAGTGAACTGACAGTATGCATAATAATGACCTGACTGAGGCAGTGTAAGTCGATGCCTGGAGTCTGCATATAGCACACTTACTAAAATAAACTGTGTCTGTTTAGTGCAGTACCAAAGTGTTCGACTCCCTTCTCTACTGGTATACAGTCTCATTCTACCATCTGCCCACTATATGCATTGCAGTGACCTAGCCAATGCAAACTCCAAATTTGCCTATATATTTTGTTACTTTCTTATTTCTCTTCTTACCTGGTGGCTTTGCTCTTTTTTACCCATCCACAAGTCCTGGATTCCATGGTTACTGAAGCGCTGGCCCACATCCAGTCACCTAACGCACTGTCCTGGACTTACCCATCAGGATGGATGTGTCAGGAGGAAAGCTGGCCAGAACTTTTCCTACCACAGTTGGGGAGGGGGGCAGGGGATCAAGTAGTCCAGTTACCAAAACGTAGTAGGGAGAGCATAGCAGCATCTTCCACCTGACAGCCACAACTATTTCCACCTATTTTCCATTCCTTTATATCCCCCCTCCCACTGAGGTACAACCTGAGATGGGAGGTGTTTATGTCCAGTCAAAGCAGCCTGGGACTAGGACAATGCACTACTCTCCGAAAGACACTCACAAACACACAGCTGTATATATAAACATTCAAGTCCTTTGACATGCTGGCAGCAGAATTCTGCCCCCTGTCTAGAGCCACATTTTCTTTCTCACATGACGTCCTACCCCTGGATGACCAGAGGGCAGTCGTATGATGGCTGGAGACACTGACCCTCCTCAAGGCATGAAGAATCCATGAGTGATACTCAGCATTACCTCTCCTGCTCAGTGTATGACACTGCAGGCTCAGGATTCAAACCTGGGTCATCAGCATGGCAAGCTGCTACATTACCATCGGGCCATCAGGTGGCACTACTGCAGAGTTTTACTTCTCCACCCCACAGAATTACCATTCTTCTTCAGAGGTGACTGTGTTCAGGGATGGTGGTCTGCAGATCACATGGGCATGGGGTCAAAAGGGGGTTAAAAAGCAGACCTCTAGAATTACCATTAACATTACCCTCTTACAAAACAAAGAAATAAATGAGCCGGCCCAGTGGCATGGAGGCAAGAGATGCTGGATGCCTCACCTAGTGCCATGCCGGCAACCTGGTTTGGGAGCGGACCCGGGTTGCTGACCACGGAGGGAGAGGATGGACCATCAGGAGGTCTGCTCTTCTCTCCCAGGGGTGGGGGTGGGGATATGTCTCAGTGCAAGCCTGACCTCTAGTGATGAGTTGGGGCATAGCAGCCAGGGACCATCACTCAGGGGAAAGGAGTAGTGGCTCTACTGACGTTCTGGTCACGGGAGTGTGTGCAGGGTCATCTTGGGAGGCATTGCAGACCCACTCTTCCTAGGGAGAAAACTGCGAAGAAAACCAGGTCTGTGGTGGTTAGATGATTCCAGCCAGGCACAGACCCTGAAGCTGATGAGCAACCATAACTCTGTGTAATGCAAATCACCATTGTGGATCCCACCCCATGGCCGCTCAATTTCTTTATCAGCCTCCTGTGTGGCACAGTGTCGAAGGCCTTGCTAAAGTCCAGGTAAGTCACATCCACTGCCTTCCCCTGATCTATTTTCCTGGTCACCCAATCAAAGAAACCCATCAGATTCATTTGGTGTGACCTCCCCCAATGAGTCCATGCTGCCTGTGGTCTTGCAACCCACTGGAGTCAAGATACTCTGCCCCAGTCTTTCCTTTAGCAGGGTTTCCATTAATTTCCTCACCACTGAAGTAAGACTGACTGGCCTATAGTTGTTAGCCTCCTCCCTGCTGTCACTCTTATGTAGAGGAACCATGTCAATGCTACTCTAGTCCGGAGGAACAATGCCTGTCTCCAGGGAATTGCAGAACAAGGCTGTCAGTGGAGCAGCTAGCAGCCTCCAGAGTTCCTTTATAACCTTGGATGTACTCATCTGGTCCCATAGCTTTGTCACTTTTAGAGCTGCAGGCCCCTTCTGGATTCTTTCTTCTGAAAAGGGACTTGTGTCCCCCTTCCCCCTATTCCTGCTAATACCCGGTGGCCTATACCTCCCTCCCTCTGCCATGAAGACTGAGCAGAAATACTTGTTCAGAATGCCTGCTTTTTCCTTGTCCACTTCTGTGCAGTCACCCCCCTCTGCCCTTCTAATCTTCACTGTCCCTCCCCTTGCTTTCCTCTTCTCACTTATGTATCTGAAGAAAGTCTTATCACCCTTAATGAACCCTTTGGTGATTCTTTCCTTTGTCTGTGCCTTTGCTCCCCTCACTGCCTTTCCTGTTTCCCTCTGCTTTTCTAGGTATACCTCCATGTCCTCCTCACTCTGTGTTTCCTTATATCTCGTAAATATCTCCTGTTTTCCTTCACTACCTTTGCCACTTCCTTAGAGAACCATAATGGTCACTTTTTCCTTCTGCTTTTACTCACTTATTTCATGCAGAGGTTAGTTGCTTTAGTGATACCCTCCTTTGTTTTTGGCCACCGTACCTCCAACACTCTCTGACAGTCGCTCCCCTCAAGGCAATTTCTGAGACAGTTACCATTCATTAAAATCTGCCCTCCTGAAGTCCAGGACCCTCGTGCTCATGTGGTTAGCCTTTGTTCCTGTCTAAATGTTAAACTACCCTACAGTGATCACTGGTATCCAGAGGACTGCCCACAGCGACATCTGCAATGGTGTCCCTGTTTGAAAGCACCAGGTCCAGCACTGCCCCACCCCTAGTGGGTTCTATGACTAGCTGCCTGGGAAAAGCCACTTGAAGGGAGTCAAAGATGTCCCTACTCCTTGTAGAAGCTGCTGTTGGAAGGCTGCACTCCATGTCTGGCACATTGAAGTCGCCAACTAGCAGCACCTCCTCCTTACTTGCCATTTTGATGATGGCTTCCTAAAGTGCCTTATCCAACTCCTCCCCCAGTGCTGGAGGCCTCTATGCTACCCTGGTACAGATACAGGCCCCAGAGCCTGTCTTCAGGGTGACTCATAGCACCTCCAGCCCTTCCTTTTCCTCCTACTGCCCCTGTATCTCTATGGCCTTGATTCCCTCTCTCACATATAAAACAACCCCTACTCCCCTCCCCTCCTTCCTGCCCTTTCACTTCCTGAACATACAGTAGCCTGGTATGGCCAGTCATTGTGCTCAGCGCACCATGACTTCATAATGGCCTCTAAATCCAGGTCAGCCTTCACCATGATGGCTTCCAGGTCTGGAATTTTTTTCCCCCCAAGACTCCTTGTGTTGGCACACTTGACTCTCCACACCTTCCTACCACCCTATCTGCTGCCCTGCTTCTTCCTTCCATTTCTGACTGTATTTTTCCCTGAAACACCCTCGACTTTCCTTCTACCTTTGTAATTTCCTCATTCCTTGGCTCCTTCAATCCTTTACACTTGCTTACCTGGGTTTTACCCCCATTTTCTTTAATCTTGTCCCCAACCCTGCCTTTGTGTGCCCTTCCTAGGGAGTTTTCTCCCCTGGACCCTCCCTCCTCCCGCTGCTCCATTATCTGGGGGAGGGCAACCGTTGCCTCCCTTTATTTTACTACCTCCACGCCTGGTTAGTTTGCTTATCCAAGTAGCATTTAAACTTCCCACCAAGGAATGTGGTCCCCTTCCCAGAAGGATGCAGGCGGTTTCCCTTATAGAAGTCCATATTCTCCCAGGCAAGCCCCGGTCCCTGATGTAGCCGATATCCTCCACCATGCACAAGGCCATCATCCAGTTGTTAAATGCCCTGGTACAGAGTACCCTTGCATCTCCCCGGCCATACAATGGTAACATCTCAGAAAAAGCCACTGTGTGTGCTAGTTACTTAAAGGCCCCCCTCAACTCCCTGAAGTTACCATGCACTGCCCGTACTCTGCCCCTTGCCATGCCATTTGTCCTCAGGTGGACAATGATGTCTAGTTTTTCCCACCTCCTGCTGCCCTAGACATCCTCTGGATATGCTCTACATCCTTCCAAGCCAAAGAACCAGGGAGGCACTTCACCTCCTCCTCCCTTCCTTCCCCCACTCCAAAGTCTATACCCCTGAAACAGAGTTCCCCAGAGCAACTGCTTCCTCCTCAGCTGGTGGCCTCTGCTTCCCTCCTTGGGGCCTCCACTTCTGAGCACCACTACTTCCTCCCTTCCCACTGCAATGAGTGCCTCCTCTAGGCTGCCCTGTCCTGCCAGTACAGAGAAGAAATTCCGAAGTTGTATAGGCTGAGGGGTGTGAACCCTTCCCACCACCCCCACCCTCCCGGAGCCCACCAAGGTCCATCCACCCTGCCTCTGCCTAGGCATCCACTAGGGGAGTGGTGGCAGACTTGGCCCCACGGTGGGTCAGAAAGCCCTTTGTACCCTTGCCCGTTTGGTCCAGAGTCCAGCAACCTCTGGCAAAAACCCAGAGAGGTGAGTACATATGGGGCAGCATGTCAGTCTCTAAAAGGTGTCCTGAAAGACTGCGGCCCATTGCACTGCACCACTGTTATGATCGTACCTTCCTTCGCCTAGTGTCTGTTTAAATTTCTCTGACCCTTCTGCCTCCTTCCTACATGCATTGTACTCCTACCTCTCTCTTTTTGATTTTCTGAAACTAATTTTTTACCCCACCCTAGACAGTGTTTCTTGTATTTCCACTTTTTTAACCCTCCTACCTGTACCTAACTTATTCTGAGTGTGTATGACTCCTGTCTCACTTGCAGTAAAAGTTACAACAAGAGCTACCTTCATCCTTAGCTGTTGTAAACAGTAACTAGTACCTTGGCCTGGTGCCCCCCCCCCCCCACACACACAGGTTCCACCCTTTGTACTGAAAAACCCTCTGGCTCCACACTGGGTACACTGTAAAGAAAATGCCAGCACAATGAAAGATAAAATGCTTAGTGACTATACTTTATTCAAAACAAAGTTAAAAATACTGTCTGCCAAAAAGGGGGTCCCATTGCCACTGCCACGACAGACTAATGTTTTACACCAAAATCTCTCAGTGCTCTATCAGAACTCTAATTTAGATGTGAAACATTAGTTTGGCAAGGTGGTAGCCAAAGAACCTCCTAGAGGTATTTGGTAAATATGTGACCCCAGGGTCACCATGTCCAGGTACACACCCCTGCCTGGTGTTTGTACAGAGCCCACCTGGTTGAGAGGATGGGTTTGTTCCTCCTCCTGTGGTGGTGGGGTTTCTCCCTGAACAGATAAGAAATAGTGCATTGCTTTCACCCAAAGAGAATAAGTGGAAAAGATGTTGTGTACGTTACCACCCCCTGGGATGCAGTATCTACCCACCTTCCTACATTGGACTGGACCACCCCCTGGGGACCAATACGACAGTTGTTATCTTCCCCAAGAAACACATTAATAAAGTTATACAAACTGGCGCAGCCACAGAAGTGAAACTCAACAAATTAGTGGTGCTTTTGTTTAAGAACACAGGCCTGAAAGATAGAGGAAAAGTTGCAAGTCACCTTGAGTACTCCCACCCTGTAGCAATGCCATCTGGGAGCTGCTGTACTGTGGGTCAGTACCACCCTCGCAGATCCGACACAATATATGAAGCAGCTGCCCAATCAAGGCGCAGAAAAAGAATGAATTATACTACACAGGGTGTGGTAAACTCTTCAACTGGTACCAGTACTAAAACTTTGATATCAAGTATGACACAAGAACCAATGACTCTGGGTACCCAGGAATTACACTAAAGTCCTGGTGCAGGCCTGGTAGCTACGTTGTCCGTGTTCTTTCAGTGGTGTATTGATGAACTGTTGAGTACCTAGAGGCCAGCAGGGCACAGGACCCAAGGCAGCATGGATTCACAGTGGGAAGGTCATGTCAGATGAATCTAATAGATTTCTTTGACTGGATGACCAAAGTAGTAGAGCAGGGAGGGGCTGTGGACATGGCCTATCTAGACTTTAGTAAGGCATTTGACACAGTCCCAGACAAGAGATTAAAATACAAGTTAGCCAGCCTTGGAGTGGATCCCAAGGTGGTAGCCTGGGTAAAAAATTGGCTGGACAACAGGACACAGAGGGTAATAGTAAATGGAGTCCACTCTGAAGATAGGGGGGTTACTAGCGGAGTACCACAGGGTGTCTTTATAAGTGACATTGTGGAGGGACTGGAAGGAAAAGTATGTCTCTTTGCAGATGACACAAAGATCTGCAACAGGTTCGATACAGAAGCTGGGGTGGAAAGGATGAGAAGGGACTTGGCAAGGTTGGAGGAATGGTCAAATGTATGGCAGCTTAGATTCAACGCAAAGAAGTGCAAAGTATTGCACCTGGGAAACAAACAACCAGGGGAAGAGTACGCAATGGGGGTGAGATACTAACAACAACAAAAATGGAAAGGGACCTGGGGGTAGTCATATCAGATGACCTAAAGGTGGTCAAGCAATGTGAGAAGGCAGTAAGGAGGGCTGGCAGGATACTGGGATGCATAGGGAGAGACATCACCAGTAGAAAACAGGAAGTTGTTATCGCTCTGTACAGAGAGTTGGTGAGACCCCATCTGGAGTACTGTGTGCAGTTCTGGAGACACCATCTCTGCAAGGACATAGACAGGATGGAGGCTGTCCAGAGGAGGGCAACTAAAATGGTGCAGGGTCTCCACCAGAAGTCATACGAAGAGAGATTAAAGGAGCTTAATATGTATACCCTCGAGGAAAGGAGGGAGAGGGGTGGGGACATGATAGAAACATTCAAGTACTTCAAGGGAATCAACAAAGTCCAAGAGAGTAGCATCTTTCAGAAAAAGATATGTGCAAGAACAAGGGGGCACAATTTGAAGACACGGGGGGACGGCTCAGAGGTAATGAGAGGAAGTATTTTTTCATGGAGAGGGTTGTGGATACATGGAATGGCCGTCCTGAGGAGGTAGTGGAGTCAAAAACTGGGGGGAATTCAAGAATGCAGAGGACAGACATAAGGCAATTCTAGTGGGGGGGGTAGGAGGAAGTAGGCTGTTGGTTAACTAGGATCTGCAGCTTATCCATTAGGTAGGGAATTGGGCAGACTAGGTGTGCCAAGCAGTCCTTATCTGCTGTCAAATTCTATGTTTCTATGTTAAATTTAGCAAGCTTGCAATTGAACCCCCCAGCAGGCCATAGTGTGCTAGCAAATGGAAAATGCTTGGAAACCAATTTGTAATCCAAAAATGATGAGTGTAATCTAAATCAGAAAACACAAAAGTCAGCCTATGCACTTGTCAACCCTTGTACTCAGTCTGCCCCTCCTAGCACTTTAAGGTGTACTCCTGCCTGGTCTATACCTTACCTTACTTGTATTTACTATATGTTTATGCTCAATGTGTTGTTGCCCTGTATAACTTTACGTACTGTATGCTTCAGCATCAGTCTGGGATTGTAATGCATTGTACTGTGTGCTGCACCTTGTAATTTTGTGTTTATCTGCCTGTATAATAGCCTGTGATTAGCCTTTTTGTATATTTTGCCTGGATAAGTTTTTACCTGCTCTCCCCACTTTGTAACCCCTCCCCCGAGGACGCTTCTGGAAACGAGCTGTTTATAGCTCATGTTGTCTTTCCTGGTGAAACCTTTTCAAATAAAAAATAAATAAAACAAAGCACCCCAGCCTGCAATGCCAGCACCCATGGATGCAGCAGCTCAGTCGAGGTGGGCAACAGCACTCAGCAGCAGGTAGGGAAGTAGTCAGAAACAGACCCCAGTGACCAGGGGATGAAGCACTTTAGACTCTCCCAAGACAATTTCCAGCAGCACAGCCCCTCTTTCTCACACGTTGCAGGACACAACACTTCTGGCTCCGCTCTCAGTCACTGGAAGACTATGCAGTTGCTTCCTGGTTCCTAAGAAGCCCAGAACCCAAGGGCGACTCCGCTGGTCCAACTCCTGTCTGGATCAAGTGTACCCACGTGCTCAGGGTATGCACCCCAAGGGTCTCTGTTCCCTGATCCACCCCACAATATAAGGTTAGCATGCCCCTTACCTGGCACTGAAGCAACCTGGGTAGGATACAGGTCTCTGTCTCTGCTCTGCACAGCTCAGCAGCTTCAGTCTGCAGCAGTGCTCCACAGGCTCAAACCCTCAGTGGTTTCTTTTAACGGATGCTTGTCTGGAACAGCTTCACAGCTTTCACTACACGGACGCCTTTTCTAGGTATAGTCTAGGAATAGTATAAGGCTCACAGTGATTTCACAGAATGAACGCTGGTGAGGCTTGCAGAAATTTTGTCCTGGCTAGGCCTCTTGCTTGGTCTCACCAGCAGCAGGTCTGAAATCTCCATGTCTCTCACAGATTGCCCTGAGCTCCTCATGAGCCCAGAAACTTCTTTCCCCAGTTTAGTGCCCTATTGGGCAGGCAGGACAGTCCATCAGTCCTTCTGCTCTGTTCTGTCCTCTGATTGGCTCTTTAAGTCCACCAGAACAGTGGAAAGGGTCCTTCATTGCATCATCCTCCAGCAGTTCCACTGGCTGCTTTTTGGGCATCTCAGCCCTCTGACTGGCCAGCTGGCAGGGTTAGAGGTCATAGAAATAGCTGCCCCATGTCCTAGATGGAGTCTTGTGCTCCAACATCTTTAGTTTTGTTCATTCAGTCCCCTCCCCCCAACAGCGTGCTGGCTTCTTGATTTGGTATCAGCCCTCTTGGGCTACTATCCAGTCAGGCTGTTTCAGTGGTGGGGTAGTGGGTCCATGGGTCGTGGCATGCTGGGTGACGAGAGTGGGAGTTCTAGGGAGGAGCCCCTGGAACATGTGCTCCCACTTGAGATAGGGCAGCAGTCTCATGGCACTTTGAGTGCTGAAGATGCGGTGGTGTCTTGGTTGCTCCTGGTCCACTCTGCCAGGATTGGGGGACCAAGAGTTAAGAGTCATGGCCACAGCCACCAAAGCCAAAAGGTGCAGGAGGAGCAGCGGAGTTTTCCCACAGCACAGCTGTCTCACCGTGCCGCATACATGGTCCAGCAAGAGCTGTGCTGCAACAGTGCGATAGCTGCAGTGACATCGGGAGGGCAGCAGCACCAGTTCAGGTAAGCACCCCTTTCAAGGAGGGGGTTACAAATAGTTCCCTTTCTCCAGTACTTTTTTTTCCTTTTTCAACTCATTTTATCCTGTTTCTCCACTGGCTGGAACCTCCTTCAGCTGACTACCAGCCCCTGATCCTGCCCCAACGAGAGCCTCCCTGACCTGTAAACCCGGTCCCTCGATACTCCTGCGTCTCACTTGCTAGGCAGCCCCCTCAGCTTTCCCCCCAGGCGGGGATGCCTTCAGCTCTATGGTGACTCCTGTACACAAATCCAGCCTCCCAGCAGGCAGATGTGAAGGCCAGAAGAATTGCAGGGTCCAGGCGGGCAAGGTCCGGTTGTGGGCCTGGTGGCAAAAAGCTGTGTCACCTGTCCAACCAGCGTCATTATCTGCTTATCTTGTAGCCCCTGGAGGGAGCGGATGTGCAATGATGTTATGGAGTATCCCACACACCCCTGTGAGTAATGTGCCAACATCTGCTGTATTCCACCAGTCCCAGCACTTGCTAGGACTCCAGGCTCATTGCCCCTCAACTGCCACAAGAAGGCACTTTGTTGCCAGAATCCTGAACCCTCCCACCCGGAGGAGACTGTCTGTCAGAAGCTCAAGCCTCCTCCACTCAGCTGGCCCTCTGGCACTCCGGGCTAATTTCCGAACCCAGGTCATTGGCATTGCAAGCGGTAGTATTACTGCTGCACGGGCATGCTGGCCCTGGGTCCACCACCATTACCATAGGAGCACTGGAGGGGGACAGAGGATGAAGGAAAACAATGCTGTTGTGGCTTCAAAATCTTCACATTTCTGGTACGGACGGGGGCATCAGGGGTGAGGTGGGGTTTTACTAAAGGGGAAAAGAGAGAGAGAGTTATTTATGTTGTACTGTGTGGCTTGAATCAGGCAGCACCAGGTAGAATTTTTGGGGATTCAGCCCATAAAGTTCACAAGGTAGAACTTTTAGAGGTTCCCACAGTCCCACTTACTAACAATTAAAATTGAAGCTATGCCTCTATATACATATACAATTAGTAGTAAGCCTTGTAGTTCTGTTTTCCCCCCTACACTACCTGTTAATATTTTGTATATTTATTCACAAGACAGACAGATAATCAGAAATTCTCTTTCCACTGGTTGTACCACATCTTTGGAATGTCCCCCACCCCCTAGCAGTATTTCAAGGTCCTCTCCAGTACAACTCTTTAACAAAGCTTTAAAGGCCTTACTTTTTTAGGAAGACATTTGGACTTGTTATGTTTGAACATATCATGTGTAACGCCCCCACCCCCATTTGGGGGGCTTACCTGTAATGCCTTCAGGTGTTCTCCCACTGTCTCCTGGCATCTGCCCATTCCTCCATGGCTCTTTCTGCCACTCGGCCATGTCCCCAGGTGTCCCCTATGTAATTGAGCCCTGCGGAGCTCGAAAATCCATCTGCAAGCGGCTGGCATGTCCCCAGTGGTTCCCGGTGCAGTGCCTAAGTTAAAAATGCACCAGGGACACATAAAAACAGGATAAACAGGCAGATGCCTGAAGCGCTGCCTCCAGTGCACCAGAAGCCATAGGGCAAAGGTCACAGCAAAGGATGCCCTTAATGAATATTCATAAGCTCTGCAGTGTTTTCTAGGGGCAGTATGTTACGTGAGCAGCGACTCCCTAAGGGTACAAGCTATTTATATAAGAATGTATTCATTTAAAAGAGGACTGTAGGGGCTACAAGACAGTGGGGGAGGTAAATTAAAATAATGTTGTTCCTGGCTGTACCAGAACTTAATCTATAGGGGACACTGATACAGACTGCCTAAATTTAAATTGTAGCCACCATCTTTGTGCCTATCCACCAATTGGGAGCCAGGATTAAACAAAGGGACTCTTGGGACAATGTCAGAGACTTATGGGAAATAATCTGGGACAATTTCTAGATGCCAAAACACAAACCAATCAACAAATGAGAACTGTTTAAGACAGCTTTGGCAGCCCAATTGGAACTCTGGAACTCAACCCCATATAAAAGTGGGGTAACTGCTGAGTTGGTTCAGATTTGAGAGATTTGCCCAAGTGTTCAGTGTGTGTGTGTCTCTGGGGAGCTTGCCAGTTCTCAGAGGTTAGGCCTGCCAGGCCTAGACTTTTTCCGGTCGTTAGTCTGCAGGTCCAGGTGTCCAGTTGGTCCACGTTGGGGTCACAGCAGCAGGGGATTCAAGCAGCAATCAAGCTGAAAGGTTCAGGATCAGCCTGCAAGCGGGCTGGAAGGACCAGAGAAGGACAAGCTTTACATATACTGTAAGTGTGCTTAGCTGCTGAAGTGTTTGCGCAGCCGACAAGTTCGAGACGTCCAGTTTGCCTGTTTCGGCCAGTGTTTGAATTGCTCCTGCATCGCAAAGACCAGCATTTCGA
This sequence comes from Neoceratodus forsteri, assembly GCA_016271365.2. Lineage (NCBI taxonomy): Eukaryota > Metazoa > Chordata > Ceratodontiformes > Ceratodontidae > Neoceratodus > Neoceratodus forsteri. The sequence continues at coordinate 1,420,851,761 of CM057450.1, forward strand.
TGAGGACCATGAGGGAACTTTCCTCGTGCTTCAAGAAATCTCTGCACAGGTCTCATATCATTGGATCATCCTCCTGGTCTGGGTAGTGAGAGTACAAAAGGGCAGCTCCCTTCAACACAGCTGCAATCATTTGTGTGTGTCATCTAATTTGCTTATTTGGGTCTGTTTGCAACTGACTGAGCCATCCGGCTCCGGATTACAAATATTTGGGTTTGAGTGCATGCTAATTGTTTTCTCTCCTAAGGGCGGCTCCTCAGCTGCAATGCCAGCCTACCCCAGGCAACACCTCAGGCTAGCCTGTCTTCCATACTGGGTTCCCAGGGTTGTGAGACTGTGTTAAAGGGACTCACTGTGCATGTGTATCAACCTGAATTTAATCAGAACTGCAAATTACTTGCTAGATTTACGCCCCACCCTTGTTCACATCCACCTGAATAAATCAGATTGTTGTTTTTTTACATGTAACCTGGCTAGTGTGTACTTTCTTGGTGGGGATACAGTACGGTTATTGTATTGTTACATCACTGGTCTTATTTTACAGAGGGTTTGCAGGGCCATTGCAGGAGATCCAGCCCTGGTGGTCAGTGCAAGGAGCATGAGCATATCATTACAGTCACATGGTAAATGTGAGTGTTCTGTTGCTAAACTGTTTAGGCCACTAGATGGGTTAGTGGGGGGATATAGCATCCCGGAGGCCTATACCCATAGCAGCTATGCTACGCCAATACCAGTCCTTTGGGTGGAGGCACCTGTTCACTGAACTCAGGCCCCTCAACCTGTGCTAGTCACACAGGCAGGGGTAGTAGCCCATAGGATAGTGCCACCTAGGGGTTACACACGTATTGTGTGTATAAGCCATATATACTCAGTTCATTAGGAGCTACATGGACCTGTCTAATCTAGGGTGTGTCATGGTGTGCATTTAAACTGCATATCTTCATTTTATTTGTTTTTTGTCCCCTGTCTCTGCCACTCTCTTCTGGGGTATCCTCTGCTCACTCTGCCCGCCCTGGTACATCTTGGGGTACTGCCAGATCTGCCCCCATGCTGCCTTGGCTTACCCCTCCCCCGGGCGGGGAGGAGGTGGGATCCCGGGATGTCCCCCTCCAGTCCATTGGTGTGTCGGGCAGTCTGGACGGTCCCCAAGAGCCGGGTTATGGTGTCTGGGAGCTTGGATACCCATCTACACTGGCATCTGCGAGGTCCTTTTTCCATGTTTCTGGTGCCATCCCCTGAGGACATAGGCATGCAAGGGGAGCCAAGGGGCAGAGCACGTTGTGACATGCAGACGCTCTGGCTCCCAGCCTACGTCCTCCCCTCCCACTGGCTGTCCCAGCTGCACCACCACCTGTGGTGACCCAGGTGGTGGTAGAGTAGCAGGACAGGCAACTCTCCCCTCCCGGAGAAGGAGAGCGGCCAATGGGCACTCGAGCCTTCTCCCTGGCCGGCCCTCCAGCTGCCCAAGTCCATTCCTGAACCCAGGTCCCTGACGATGCGAGCAGTAAACCTACCGCTGTGCTGGAAGGTATATCTTCATTCTATGAGTGTCTTGAAATTGTTTATACACTTTTATTTTGTTCTCTGTTAAACCATATAACAATAACTTCATATATCGCAAGTCTTTGGAGTACCATGCTAACAGAGAAATTAATGTTTAATCAGAATCACCGTTGTACACAGCTATTCAACCTTGACCATATCTGCTCTCACTGTAAAATGTAATCTGTTCCTGAAGAACTGTACTTGCTAGCCCTGAAGGATTCTAAGATGTGTGTCTGTATGTAATTTTATTATAATGCAGCTTGGCCAGAAGGTGAAATGTAAATAAATATGTTGATGAAAAAGATCTAAAGCTGAAAAATAGCTGACAGATAACGAAGAGTAGACACTGTAATGAGCATCGTATCTGAACTGGAAAGCATGGGTCTAGGTGTCCCACTGCATTAATGCATTAGTCAACATTTCAAGAGTCCAGTTTAGGAGTCCAGCTCATGTTACAACTGATATTAGCTCAGTGGTTTCAGCTCTGTTCCCAGCAGATAGAGGGCCACATCATAAAACCTCTTTGCTCAAAGTAGCCCGATGAAAAGGACATGGAAGTTTAAATTTCTTCTTGTCCTCGGAGACTGTGGTTCCTCCTGGGTCTAGGTTTAAGTGCATTGATGTAATAGTATGGAATCAGCTGGTCCATCCATAGATGAGCAAAAGACTGCTAGCTTAAATGCTGTCAATCCTCCCCTTCCCCAACACCTTCACAAATACTAAATTCATTACATTATCTCCATGGAGAATAATAAACAAACAAAGGAATCAAAAGGGCAGACGAGTTTGTTAAACTGAAAGCATTATAGTTCATTGGACGTTAAATGGATACCGTCAGTCCCTTTCAGGCCTACTTTGGTATTTAGAAACTAAGAGAGATTAGAGTCTCTGCTTAACATATGAATATAATTCTACATATTTCAAATCATCCTTTTAATAAAATATATATATACATATATATTTTTTAATTTACACCACTACTGATATACCAGGTCCATGAATGCATTCAACCTTGTTTACCATCATGGATGATATTGTTAAAAGTAACCATTATTTCAGTGATTCCAGCAGAATATAGAGGCCCAAAGGAATTTGAGAGTGTCACTGCCAGCTTTGTAAAAGCAATGAAACCTGTTTCATTAATATTCATGAGTCTCAGGGACTCATTGAAGTTAACAGAGGAGGTGGGCGGAGCCTAGTTCAGAGGCTGCACTAATGGCTGGCTGTCCTCTATGAATCATGGGCAGTCATAAACAAGTGAAATGTGGGTTCACTGCTCATTAATCATTCGAGTATCCAGCTCTAAAATTCCTGTGTACAAGGCAACCTTCCATTTAGCAATGAGTATGATTCTGTAGTTTCCTCCTGTTGCTGAAACACTTTTACAATCCCAGTGCTCTGCCATTGTTTCTGGTTTGCCTTCATGGAAGCACTTTGTACAGTTTACTGCTGAACACCCAGTGTTCCATGACATCATCTGTTAGATAGATGATGTCATAAGGCACTGTTCAAGGTACTCTCCATTGGTAAAGGGTTCCTTCATTACCTGTCTAAAGTGGAGATAAATGACCAAAATGAATGCAAATAGTTGATTTTAATTTCTAATGCATCTGTGGTAAAAATGAATAATTTATCTTTATGGTTTCGCTCTCACCTGCATTATGACTGTCTGTCAGTCTGTCAGTCTGTCTATCTATCCATCCTAATGAAGGGCAAGCAAATTTGCAGAATAAAATGTAGATACATATGCAGAATGAATTGTGCTGTATTACTTGTCAACATAGATACTATTATAACAGCATTGAAAACTTTTATTTCACTAGTATCGTTCTATGTTAATTTACTAGTAGCTATGTTATTTGAACCCCATGCTATAACTAGAATCATGTATGAAGTGAAGTGGTAGTAGTACAGAGTAATAGTGAGGGGGGTAACTCTCATCTCAGAGAGCTGTGACGAGTGGAGTACCGCAGGGATCGGTGTTGGGGCCAGTGTTGTGTGGAGTACATTAATGTATGGGGCTAATGCCAGCTGCTGCCCCTTTAAGCACTCAGAACAATGTTGCTGTTTTATTGTGCTAGCAGGGGCTCCGAAGAAACCCCTTCCGATTTCTGTCTGTCTCTTAGCCTTGGGCTAGACCTCATGAAGAATACATGTCCTGCTGTCACTGAATAAATATCATTTATTCACTTGTTTTCTGTGTCCGACTCATTTGGTACCAGCAAGGGGTCCTCACCAGCAGCAACAGATGGGTCTGGCAGACCAGAAAGAAGGTAAGGGTCTTAGTGGCTGACCAACACCAAATCACCACAGTTGTTTGGGATTTTCATTGTGGACATCTCGCATGGTGTCAAGAATAAGATCAGTCTGTTTGCTGATGACACCAAGTTGGGGGCAGTGGTGGATCATATAGAAGGTTGGCAGGGGTTGCAGGATGATTTGACTAAGCTGACAGAATGGTCAGAGGTATGGCAGTTGGAGTTTAATGTGAAAAAGTGCAAAATATTAACTTTAGTACAAAGAATCCTAGAAAGGGTTACCAAACGGGGGTGGGGGGGCTATGTACAACTGAAGAGGAAAAAGATCTAGGGGTGGTGATAATGGTAAATATTTTTTTTTTTTAGTTTAGTTGTTTAACCAGGAGTAGCACACTAAGCTGAAAGCTTTTTTATAGGAGTGACCTGGGAGCACAGGGAAGTTAAATGACTTGCTCAGGGTCATACAGTATGCAAGTGGAAGCTGTAGGATTCAAACCTAGGTCTGGTCTGCTGGATGTCACCAGATTTGCAGCTCAGAGCCTTAAACCACTGCACTATACTGCCTCCAAATATGAACAATTCAGTGCAGTGCAGGAGGGTGGTAGTGAACGCCAACAGGATGCTGGGTTGTATAGCGAGGGGCATCTCCTCCAGAAGCAGGGATGTCATTCTGCCACTCTACAAGTCACTAGTCAGACTGCACCTGGAATACTGTGTGCAATTCTGGCACCCTTATCTGAAGAGAGATGTAAGATTGTTGGAAGGGGTACAACGAAGGGCGACAAAGTTGATTCAGACATTACAGGATATGCCCTACAAGGAGAGATTAAAGGAATTGAACATGTATTCCTTGGAGGACAGAAGGGATTGGAGGGATATGACTGAGACTTTTAAGTACTTAAAGGGAATAAATAATGTCACAAACCCCCTCAGCAGGTCAGGCCCTCTGCTTCCACAGTACCAACCTCCGAGTGCAGTATTGTGAACAGTTAACAGAACAAAGTAACCCTCCTGTCTGTTTGTGGGTCTGAATCACCTTTGGTCTCAAGTTCTGGAGGGATTCAAACTGTGAACCTTATACTAGCATACCCAAACGTACAGGCTCAGATAATTCTGCTCTTTGGGGTTTGCCAGATATCTTTCGCCTAAGGGCACCTAACCAAGTATCTAAAATGAACCCTAAAAACTCTATGAAAGACCTTAGGAAAATTCTTACCTTTTCCCAGTTTGGTATACCATTAAGCTTATGAACAGTTGTCAACTTTAACCATCTATACTTCACATGCAAAAGCAAGAATTTCGAAGGCACACCAGACAGTCTCTTTAAATATAAATGTACTTAAAAATGGATAAAAAAATATGTAAAATGTAAACACAGAATTATATATCACAAAGCATACAATCACTTAAAAGAACAAGGTTAAAGTACAAACATAAACTCCTACCACAATACAATTAGACTTTCCTATCTAATGTATTACCTTCTATACAGTGCTTAAAGTAGATGTTGTTTTTCTAAGAGCCCACAAAGAAAAGTGCCTCTAAAATCAGTCACAGAATAGTTTAAACTTTCCCTAAACCAACCTCTTCCATGATGTCACCTAGCTCCTCCTTGAATATTAAAAATTATACAACCAGGATGTCTTATCACTCAGGAGGTATATTATATAGGGTGACATCAGCAAAAACTAATTTTCCAATACGATTAATTAAGTCTTTCCTTTGATCTAGTATGGTTTCCTGCTTTTAAAAGACATCACAGGACTTTTATGACTAACTCTGCCATATGTCACGTAGGTGCAATATAGCTTTTTAGCACCAGTTGAAATTAACTGTTCTTCCTCTGAAGATGTCATAAAATGGATATTTAGTTTCCTGGCTTCAAAGCAACTTAGAAGTTAATCACATTACAGAGATCAGCTGTTTAACATATCCTGTCATTTGAACCGAAACCTGGAGGTCATCCAGGAGCACAGGATGTCTCATGACAGACAATCACATACTACATTTTTAATTTTTCAAAATCATAGAGCAATCAGAACCAGCTGGCCAAGCGTCACAATCCTCTCTACCTAGACTGAATTTGGGGGCTCTATCCCCTGCATGGAATGAGCTTCCCAAATCAGTTCACTCCTCATAGATGCGCGATAAGCCATTGCTGTTCTGATTTGTCACTCCAGCCCTATGCAGGATTGTCATGTCGTAACCTTGTAAGGCAAGACTCCATCTTAACAGTCTACCATTAGTTTTTTCCCATTTGCGTCAGCCAAACCAGGGGATTGTGGTCAGTTTGTACCACAAAATGCTGCCCATATAAATATGGCTCTAACTTCTTTAGGGCTCACGCTATGGAAAGACACTCCTTTTCCAGAGTAGAGTATGCCTGCTCCCTGTGAAGTAACTTTTTACTCAGGTACACTACAGGGTGATCTTTCCCTTGGTTGGATGTCTGACTCAGTACTGCCCCAATACCCACATCTGATGCGTCAGTCTGAACTATAAAGGGTTTGCTATAGTCAGGACTTGTCAATACAGGAGCACCGCGCAGTGCCTCCTTCAGTCTGGTAAAGGATTTTTCACAGACTAGTTCCCAGGTCATTTTCTTTGGCATCCTTTTCTTTACCAAGTCAGATAGGGGAGCAGCCAGGGCACTGTAATTGGGTACAAATTTCCTATATTACCCTGCTGTCCCTAAAAAACTCCTGATGTGCTTCTGTGTTTCTGGTCTGGGCCATGCCTTGATCACCTCTATTTTTGCTTGGTTAGGATGGAGCCATCCCCGGCCTACCACATGCCCGAGGTATGCCACTTCTCCCATGGTCACTTGGTACTTCTCAGCTTTGACAGTGAGCCCACCCCTCTGTATCCTGCCCAGCACTTCCCTAAGGTGGGACAGGTGTTCCTCTCAGCTGGCAGTAAAGATGGTAATGTCATCCAGCTATGCCATGGCGTACTCCTCAGCACCACTTAACACCTGTTTCACCAACCTTTGAAAAAAAGTGGCCGGGGCATTCTTCATTCCGAAAGGCATTACTTTAAATTCAAATAAGCCTATCGGAATGATGAAGGCTGACCTCTCCCTAGCTCTGTCAGTTAACTCGACCTGCCAATTCCCCTTTGTCAGGTCAATAGTCGTAAAATAGGTTGCCTTTCCTAACTTGTCCAGGAGTTCATCCGTCCAGGGCATCGGGTCGGCGTCTGACTTCATGACTGCATTCAGTCCATGATAGTCCACACAGAAATGAGTAGAGCCATCTGGCTTGGGCACAAGAACTACGGGTGAGGCCCAGGGGCTGTGGGATCTCTGGATTACCCCTAAATCTAGCATCTCCTCCACTTCCCTCCTAATGTCCTTTTGGACAGCCTCTGACACCCGATATGATGTCCGCTGTATGGGCATCTGTGTTCTTGTCTTCACATCATGCATTGCTAAGGGGGTAGTCCAGGCTTGGTGCTAAACAGTGGGGCAAAGTCTACTAAAACCTCCCTTACATCCTGGATCTTACCTGGGGCCAGCTGGGGTGACAGTTTAACTGCCTCTACAGAGGACTCCTGCTTGCTTTCTTCCTGCAAGTCCAGAAGGGGGTCTCCTTCATCTGTCCCCTTCCCAGGACTACATACAGAGAACACCATGTCAGCCCTATTAGCATATGGCTTCATCATGTTGACATGGTACATCCTTTCTGTCTGTCTTCTGTCAGGTAACTCTATGATATAGTTCACATCATTTACCTTCTTAATTACTTTGTATGGTCCTGCCCACTCAGCCTGCAGCTTGTCTTTCCGGACTGGAATAAGGACCATGACTTCCTGACCCACCATGAATGAGCAAGCTCTGGCTCACACTTTTTGTTTCTGTTGGGCAGCTGCCAGGTTGTTCTGGGCTGTCCCCATCAGCTCCTTCAGCCTTTCCCTAAACCTAAGGACGTAATCCACTAAGGGAGTTCCCTGGGTGGCATGCTTGCCTTCCCAGTCCTCCCAGATCAAGTCTAGGGGCCCATGTACCCAGCATCCATATAAGAGCCTGAAGGGGGAAAATCCTGTCCACTCTTGGGACATCTCCCTGTATGCAAACAACAGGTGTGGAAGGTATTTCTCCCAGTCCCTCCCATGCTGTTCAGCAAATGCTCTGAGCATTGGCTTCAGGGTACCATTAAATATTTCCACAAGCCCATTGGCTTGTGGGTGATATGGGGTCATGCATCTCTACACCACCCCACACTTCTCCCACAAACATTTCATCAGGTCCGACATGAAGGAACCCCCTCGATCGGTGATAACCTCCTGCGGAAACCCAACACTGGAGAAAATCCCAAGTAAGGCATCTGCCACTTTGTCTGTCCTCAGTGAGGATAGCGTAACTTCCTCTGGATACCGGGTGGTGTAATCCACCACAGTCAGGATGAACCTCTTCCTGGAGGAGCCGGGGGGTATTTAAAGGCCCCACAATATCCATTCCCACCCTCTGGAATGGCTCCTCCTCTATGGGCAATGGAATCAGAGTGGCTTGGGTTTTCTTGCCCACTTTCCCTATTTCTTGGCACTGGTGATAAGACCTGCAATACTCCTTCACCTGCTGGGTGAAGTTGGGCCAGTAGAAATTCTGGGCCAACCACTGCATAATGAGCGCAATTCCCAGATGACCAGACAAGGGAATATCGTGTGCAATCTTGAGCATCTGCTCACGATACCCCTGGGGAATGACAAGCTGTCTGCCTAGCACCCCTCCCTCTGTCTGCACAGCCTGAGTATACATCAGTCCATTTTCCCAATAAACCTTATGTCTGATGTCACCTCCCTGTGCTCTGTCAGAGTCTGCCCAAGCCCTCAGCTTCTGTAGACTAGGATCACTTCTCTGAGCAGCTGCAAACTCCTCACACATTCCCAAGGTATGGGACAGGTCCCCTTCAGTCTCTAAACTAGGGTCCATAGCACTAGTGTCAGGGCACTCAGGATCACTGTCATCTCTAACTCTCTGACAATGGGTCACCCCTCCCTCTTCGGAGCAACCCTTCGGAGCTCTTTGGTTAACTGCTGCTGGGGAAATTTCCACCCCCTTTTCATTAGTCTCCATAACAGGAGACACAGGCTGGGGAATCAGCCTTCCAGTGGTTTCCACAATGGCTTCTGTGGGGTCCAGGGAACTACAGTTTTCCCTGGCTGCTGGACTATGGGTAACTGCACACACCATCCCCTGTTTGAGATTGTTGCCAAGGATGACATCCACTGCTAAAGTTTTGGCTACAGCCACCTGTTGCACAGTTCCCCCTGTTTCACCACAGTCTTGGAGAACACTAGTAAGTGGCAATGTGGTCTCCTTACCAGTGAACCCTTGCACAGTCACAAATTCATTGTGTATAAGCTGACCAGGCTCTATCAGATCCCCTTTTACCACTGTCAAGGAGGCCCCTGTGTCCCTTAACCCTTGTGTCTGTACACCATTCACTGTGATTGGGTGCATGTGTTCCTTCATGTTCACAGGCATGCTTCCAGGGACACACAAATAACCCACTTCTTTCCTAGCCCCCTGTTGCATATTTCTCACCTGTTTGGGACACTGACTGGCAATATGCTCAGTTTCTTTATACAACCAACATTCATTTTTGTCAGAGAAATCTTTTCTATGAAACCTGGGGCTAACTGGTTTTGGTGGAGGCAGTGAGGGTTTTATCTACCCTGAAGGTACACTTTTCCCTTTCTGCGCTGCCAGACCTGCCCCTTTCGCTCTCAGAGCAGGTCTGCTCTTGGCATAGCCGTCCGAGAGTTCAGCAGCCTCTTGCACTGTTTTGGGATCTCGGTCCTCCAGCCAGGTTTTCAGCTCTGCTGGGCATGCCCCCCAAAACTGTTCTAACAGAATAGCATTTTCAATTTTATCTACAGAGTTTGCTTCAATTCCTTCCCACCAACATTTTAAAAACTGACGTTGTTTCATGGCTAGCTCCTCGTAGCTCATGTCAGGGCTTCTCCTGAGCTTACGGAACTTAGCTCTGTATGATTCAGCAGTTAGATCAAACTTTTTTTAAAGTGCAGCTTTAAGTTTGCTGTGATCATTACTGTCATCGTTGTCCATTTGACCCAATGCATCCCGAGCTTTCCTGGTAAGTAGTGAGGATAGCTGGAAGATCCAGGACCCTCTAGGAATTTTAGCTTGAATACAAATTTTTTCAAAGGAATTTAAAAAGGCATCCATATCCTCCCCCTCTTTAAATTCAGCTATCAATTTGGAATTCAATTTGTAACCCAGTCCTGTAGTTCCAGTTAAACCCAAGCCACTTACCTGCTCTGGTGCTGGTGGTTGGAGTTGTAGCTTCTCCAGTTCATGTTGCCTCTGGCACTCTCACTCCTCTCGGTCCACCTCATGCTGTTCACAGTCCCTCTTCTCCTCTGCTTCTCGGCATTCTCACTCTGCTTCTTGGCGTTTTCGCTCTGCTTCTCGACGTTCTCATGCTGCCTCCCTCTGGAATTCCAGCTCCATTCTGCGCAACTCAATCTGCAGCCTGAGTACTTCTGGCTCTAGAATGCTGGAGACCTTCTCCTGCTGCTGTGGCCCTTCACTGGCACTGGCTCTGCTGTCATCCTCATCAGATCTGGACACTGCACTGGCCGCTAGCCCTTCCATGCTCAAGGTTTGGTCCTTTACAGTCACAGTCTGTGTCTCGATGCTCGGGGTATCTGCTGTCATCAGGGCATCCATGAGGTTCTGCTTGGGGGCTCTCACCTCGTACAGGACTCCTCTGTCCTTGCACAACTTCCTCAAGTAGTCTACAGTGTGCCCGCTGTAGTTGGAAGTCATTTTCTTCCCTAACTATGGCTACTCTAACTTGCACTTCTGAAAAAAAAAATAAAACAGGTAGGAACTTGACTGTAAGCCAAATGATATAGTTCTGTTTCCTTTTTAAAAAAATCATTGCCTTTTTTTGCACGTGAGCTGTACAGTATTAAGCTGACAAACTGAACAATTAAAGCTTTTTACCAAAGTTATCAGCACCGCTGCCAACCAATCTGTCACAGACCTCCTCAGCAGGTCAGGCCCTCTGCTCCCACAGTGTCAACCTCTGAGCGCAGTATTGTGAACAGTTAACAGAACAGGGTAACCCTCCTGTCTGTTTGTGGGTCCGAATCACCTTTGGTCTCAAGTTCTGGAGGGATTCAAACTGTGAACCTTATGCTAACGTACCCAAATGTACAGGCTCAGATAATTCTGCTCTTTGGGGAATGCCAGATATCTTTTGCCTAAGGACACCTAACCAGGTATCTAAAATGAACCCTAAAAACTCTATGAAAGACCTTAGGAAAATTCTTACCTTTTCCCAGTTTGGTATACCATTAAGCTTATGAACAGTTGTCAACTTTAACCATCTATGCTTCACATGCAAAAGCAAGAATTTCGAAGACACGCCTGACAGTCTCTTTAAATATGGATTTACTTAAAAATGGATACAAAAATATGTAAAATGTAAACACAGAACCATATATCACAAAGCATACAATCACTTAAAAGAACAAGGTTAAAGTACAAACGTAAACTCCTACCATAATACAATTAGACTTTCGTATCTAATGTATTACCTTCTAAACAGTGCTTAAAGTAGATGTTGTTTTTCTAAGAGCCCACAAAGAAAAGTGTCTCTAAAATCAGCCACAGAATAGTTTAAACTGTCCCTAAACCAACCTCTTCCACGATGTCACCTAGTTCCTCCTTGAATATTAAAAATTATACAACCAGGATGTCTTATCACTCAGGAGGTATATTATATAGGGTGACATCAGCAAAAACTAATTTCCCAATATGACTTCATAATTAAGTATTTCCTTTGATCTAGCACGGTTTCCTGCTTTTCAAAGACATCACAGGACTTTTATGACTAACTCTGCCATATCTCCCTTGGGTGCAATATAGCTTTTTTAATACCAGTCGAAATTAACTGTTCTTCCTCTGAAGATGACTTAAAATGGATATTTAGTTTCCTGGCTTCAAAGCAACTTAGAAGTTAATCACATTACAGAGATCTGCTGTTTAACATATCCTGTCATTTGAACTGAAACCTGGGGGGGGGGGGTTAGGGGCATCCCAGGAGCACAGGATGTCTCATGACAGACAATCACACACTACATTTGTATTTTTTCAAAATCATAGAGCAAACAGAACCAGCTGGCTGAGCGTCACAAATAAGTCTGGTACTGAAGAGATATTCAAGCTCTGGAAGGGGAGGGACATGAGAGGGCATAGACGTAGATTGGAAGGCGGTAGGTACAAGAGGGAAATGATGAGGCACTTTTTCACAGAGAGAGTAGTGGCAGTTTGAAATGCTTTGCTGGAGGAGGTGGTATCCTGTAGGACAGTAGGTAGTTTCAAGATGAGATGGGACAGGATGGGGGGTTGGGGGTATTTGGGAAAGTGGTGGGGGGAGGGGTAGCTGCAAAGTAGGGTGTTAGCTGCACACTTGAGCATACTAGATAGATCTAGAGGCCTATTTTCTGCTGGCAATTTCTGTATGTTCATATGTAATTGATTTAAATATGATTGTTATTCAGTGTAGATTGTTGATGTAATTGCTCCCTTGCACCTGTGGCTTTATTCCGTTCTGCAACTTGTTGTAAGGGAACAATGACAACATTAGATTGTGGTGGAATAAAACATTTATTTCCATGAGTCGTAAGACCTATATAACTGACTCATGGCTTCTTCACTTATGACTTATGGTCTGGTGACTGTGGGTAGGACTTGGTTCAGTGCTGGTCCAGTTCAGTCCAATAGGTAAAAAGGTAAAACTAGATAAGGTGCACACAGGTAAGGATCGTAACCTAACTGCGGCATCAGGAAAAAGGGTCTATTAGACTCTGAGAGTTCAGAAAGTATTACGAACCTATAGGTGAAAGGTCCATGAATAAACTAAAGAAAAGGCTGAGTAAGTGTATGCATGTTGAGGAGCTGGTCAAATGTATACAGGGAGTGACGGATCCCTGGGGCCAGGCTCAAGTACATGTTGAACAATGTGTTAAGGACAAAAGTATGTCCATTAAGGAAGGCACTGAAGCCTTCCTGTCTTGTGCATGCTGGATATCAGGCCAATGGAAAGGAAAAAAGGAGCTGGTCAAATGTATGACCGGAGCCCCAAACCCTTGGGAGCAAGCCCAAGGACATGTCGCTAGATGTACTAGCGAGAAAAAGGTGTCAGTTTCAGAGGGTAGTAAGAGACTGGTTTTCTGTGCGTGTTGGCTCGAAAGCCAGTGGAGGGTTCAAAAGGATGAGCTAACCTCTGCAATAACTGAATTGCAAAATGTGAAAGTAAAGGCTGAGAAAAAAATAATGGCTGTAATAGCACCAAAAGTAATACCTGTAGCCACAATTCTACCACCGTGTGATAATGCAATGACTCCAATCTTCGACCCAAAGGTAGATTATGAGTCAGAGCAAGTTTAAGTATGAAGGTGGAGAAAATGAAGTCAAAATGTTAAAAGTGGAGATTAAGACTCTTCCAGTGGTTTCAGTGGTTGTAATCCATTGGCAGAATCAACTAAAATCTTCAGTTCAAGAATAAAGCATACAGCAAACCAAACCTAACTTTAACTTGGACTTTCTATATGCTAACCTTTCTACCCCCCAACCACACACACATACATACACACTTTGGGGCTGAGTTCTTTCCATTTGCAAAATGTGGTACCTGGTAGAAGAACACATGCTGTGACAAGGTTTCTGACCTTAAGAATAGAAAATAAAATTTGCCTCCTCTGGTTTACAGAAAGTAGCTAAGATGTCAACAAGCTTGATGCTGCTTGGGGCATTAAAAATGTGTCAAACACATGCTTTGCAAACTGCATTGACAATGACTATTGTTACACATTGCTGCCTTTATTTTATTTTCTCATTACTAAACACAATGTTTCTTGAAGTGCAAACTAAACACATTTGCTAAGTTTAAAAATTGAAGCAAACTTAGTTGTGTTATAAAAAAATATATATATTTATTGTGTGCCTGTTGTGTCAAGTGCACTCAGGTTTGCCATAAGAAACATACTGCAATTTAACCCCATAAGTGTGAGGGCTGTGCCTGAAAATATTTAGTCAGTTAAGGTTTGTTTTAATTTAAAAGTGATCATGAAGCCTTGGTGATGTCACAGGGTAAGTGCTTAACATGAATTATGAAATGGGTAGAAAGAATGCTGAATTCTAATTGGACGAGAGCTGCTTTCGGCTGGGCCGTTATCCTAACAAAATGGCCCAGCTGAAAGTATTATGTTTAAAAATGGACAACATTTTCTAAAAAAGACCCATTTCGTAATTACAATAAGGCACTCCAGGTGGTGTGTTATGGTGGGCTAACGCCCTTCTCCGGTGGTGGAAGCCCTCGGCTACACCTCATGCTTTAACCCACCCTGATGTGGGCCGTTATCCCACCATAACACACCCCCGTCATGCCTTATTGCTTAATTATTATTTACCGGATTCATCCATGACACCCTCGACCAAGGAATCTGTGGAGGGGCAATATTCATTGACCTGACAAAGGCCTTTGATACTGTTAACCACCCACTCCTACTCAGGCAACTGATGACTCTCGAGCTCTCCAAGGATGCACTGCCCTGGTTTGCTAGCTACCTCGGGGGAAGGTTCAAACATGTTAGGATTACTGGTGTCACCTCTGATGAAAAACCTGTCCTCTCATGTGTCCCACAGGGGTCTATACTGGGGCCATTACTCTTTTCTCTCTTCCTGAACAGTCTCCCTAGCATCTGCCAACAGAGAATATTACTCTATATGGATGATGCAGTACTGTTTACTAGCAACCAAGACTCTAAACAACTTGAGAGTCAGTTGCAGTGTGATTTCAGGCATGTTGAAGAGTGGTTTAGCTCACATAAACTCGTCCTGAACTACTGCAAAACTAAGGTCATGACATTCTGCAATGCACGGTGCAAGTATAAACCTCTGTCCCTCACCATCAAGAACCACATGGGGACTTCTCTTGAACATGTTCCTGAGTTTAAATATCTCAGCATCACCTTGGACAGTTCCCTTTCCTACACGCAGCACATTGGCAATATAGCTAAAGCCGCCAACATATGTATTGGCCTGCTCCACAAGCACAAACACTGCATGACCACTGATGCCCTTAGACTGGCCATCTACAGCTCCATCACCTCCATCATCGACTATGGTCTAGTCATCCATGGCTCTGCTTCCCCTATTGCCCTCCGGAGTATATCGGTGACACTCAATGAGGCCTATAGGCTTCTAACGAGTGCCGCCCACCTAACACACACCTGTGACCTGTACGTCCAGGCTGGATGACTACCACTCCTTAGTAGAATACAAAACCAGACCTGCTTGTTAACCAAAAAAGTTCTCCTTGGGCTCATGCCATCAGGAGTGGCAAAGCTCCTTACTGCCAACAGTAGTACCCAGCTTACACGTAGTGCTCTATATCAAACCTTCCTAGTCCCCAGATGCCAGACTATGATGGGTCAGAGGTCATTCATGCACAGGGCTCCTCAGTGGTACAATACCCTTATCAAAGAAACACTTACAACTACGATGCTTGATCCCTTTAAAAGGCAACTCCGACTATTTCTCTACCACTCAATGTGACTGCCTCTCCTAAGTAACTGCCTCCTCATTTTACCTTAGTCGAAGGTGACCTGTAACATCCCTTAGAGCTCCACTTTTTTGGCACCAGTTTCCCCCACTCTCACACCTTACTCACCCCTTACCCCCCTCCCTACAATACACTGCCTTGCCCACCCCCTTCCCTCTCTAATGGTATTTTCAGATATGGGTCCCTCCAGCCCATCCACCTCGCACTTTTGCCACCCGCCGACAATGGCCCTTTAGCCTACCTACTTCTTCCCAACTCCCTCCTACTCTATACTAACTATATACTGTTCACCCTGACACTTGTCTGAAGCTGGCTTAAGTTGTCTCTCTCCATTCTTGGCTGTATAATAAATGCTTAGACATCTTTGTGTTTTTAAGACCGTAACCATTGTTGACCTTTGTATGTATGTTACCCTACATCCTTTGATGTGGAAGCTTTGTAAATGAGCAGTTCCTGCTCAAAGGTATTTGTAATCCTAGAGATTAATAAAATAAAATAAAAAATTAAAAAACTCTACAGTGGGTCTTACCACTCACTAATGTGTTATTCCACTGTACCCATTATGTATTCCCTATTTATACAATGTAGGTGAGAGGCAAATCTTATAGATAAATGATTTATTTTAGTCACTAAAGCATTCTTAATCAAGATAAATTATTTATTTCAATGTTAGGTGGATCATCAGCATTTATTTCCACTTTGGGTTAGTCACAGAGGAACCCTTTACCAATGAGGCAGCAGCTTGCAAAATGCCTGATTACATCACAGTGTATGGTAATACTACTGTGGAGATCACTCTTATGCTTATAAGAGTGATCTCATGCAAATGCTTAGGGTATGAGAACCACAAACTGAAGGGAGTGGTTCTGATATCCTAAGCATTTAAGTGAGACCACTCTTACAAGCGTAAGAGTAGTCTCCATGGTGGTATTAATATATTATTGATCTAGTGTGATCAATAACATATTATTTCTTTTTAAAAATTGTCTCGGAACATGTCTGTTTCCAGAGTATCTGCGTGTGAGACGCTCTTCACAGAATAAGAGTGTCTTATGCACAGAGGAAAGGAGCACTCCAGCTGGTTGCGAGTGCTCCTTCAATCTATAATGGCCTTTGCTGTACTCAAAACATAGATGTGGAATCAAACAGAAACTGTTAAATCTGCATAGGAATAAATAATTTAAAAGCTGTGAAATGTTAAAATGCACTGTATAAATTAGACATACAATGGTCTGACTCAGAATATAACATCATTTGTGAGGTGCAGGACTTTCAAAACTCACTCATGAAGACAATAGGGAGCTGGGGAGGGGCCTGAAGCAGACAGCATGCACAGTGGCCTTCGCTGAGGTGCTATCTGGCCAACACTGGGCAGAGGGAGAGGGAACACCACACCACGGTCTTCAACAACTGATTGAAGGCATGGTGCAGGGAGCAGGGGGTTGACTGCATTGGAGACTGGGGTCCTACCAAAAGGAATAAAGACCTGCACAAAAGGGATGGCCTCCATCCATCCAGGAGGGGAACAGCAGTCCTGGGTGGAAGGTTTAAATGCTGCTTCGATGTACATCTAAACTAGCCAAAGGGGGAGGCAGAAGAAACAAGGGAGGCAGTGAATGCCCCCTACCAGAGAATGGCGTAAGCAGTGAAGAAAATCCCAGGGGAAATAAATTCCCTAGTGTAGTGGGGAGTATTGGCGGGGGGAGGGACGGGAAGGTCAAGAGTTGAAACTAAGGCTGAGAACAATACTACGGAGTGTGGGCAGAAGGAGGATAAAAAGGGGAAGGACCGTACCAATGAAAAGAGAAGGGTGGATTCACGATGTGTGTTTATTCTCTCTGCTTGATTGTTTAGTATTTTTATGGTTGTATATTTCGTATTTGTTTTTGGTGGATTTCATAGTAGTGTTCATTTATGTATTTTTGATACTTAATAAAGTATAGTAAATGAAAAAAAGAAAAGAGAAGGGAGAAGGATGAACTCAGGAAGGAAGGGCAAAGTAGGGGCAAGACAGACAAAAGAGGAGTGGAGAGCCATGTGAGCCCATGCAAGGAGCCTAGGAAACAAAATTCCTGACCTTGAGACTGCCATTGTGGAGGCAGACCGAGATCTGGTGGCCATGACAGTCATGGTGCAATGACAACCACAGCTGGAGGGTACCCATACTGGGTTACATCATGTTTCCAAAGGATAGGGTAGGGAGGAAAGGGGGGTTGTTTTATACAATATGTAAGGGAGGCATAAAGGCTATGGAAATACAAGGACACAGCAGGGAAAAGAGGGGCTGGAGGTTGTTTTGGTTGGCTAGGAGACAGTGTCTGGGGCCTTTATATGCATGGAGGTGAGGTACAGGCCACCAACAAAGGGGAAGGAACTGGACAGGGTTCTGGGAGGCCATATGCAAAATGGCAAGCATATGGGAAGTAGTAATCATGGGTGACTTTAATCTGCCAGATGTTGACTGGAACATCCTGTCTGCAGCTACAAATAGGAACATGTTCGTCTTAGAATCCCTGCAAGGGGCATTTCTCAGGCAGCTGGTTACAGATCCCATTAGAGATGGAGCAGTGCTGGATTTGATACTTACAGACAGAGACAGCATTGCTGACATCACAGGGGGTTGCCCTCTGGGTGCAAGTGATCACTGTATAGTGTGGCTTGGCAAACGGATTGGGTAGTAGAAAAAAACACACTAGGACGCGGGTCCTGGACTTCAGGACAGCAGAGTTTAAAGAAATGGGAGACTGCCATAGCAAATACCTTGAAGGTGGGATGGTGGGAGGGGAAGGCACAATGGAAAAGAATAAAGGAGGGAATAACTAAGGTACCAGCAAGCTGTTTAAATGTGATAAGCAAGGGTAAGAGGAAAAAGAGGCCTGTGTGGTTCTCAACGGAGGTGGCTAAGATGGTAAGGGAGAAGAAAATAGCTTCAGGAAGCACAAGGAGTCCCAAGTGGAGTAGGACAGGGAAATACAGTATATCTAGAGAAACAAAAGAAAGCAGGAAGGAGGCTAAGGAGCAGACAAGGCTCAAACTGAGGAAAGGATCACCCAGGAGGTCAAGAATGGGATAAGACTTTCTTCAAGTATGTGACCGAAAGAAGAAAGGAAGGGTGGTATAGTGTAGCTCAGGAGATTGGGGGGAGGGGGGACTATGCAGAGGAAGACCAAGAAATGCTAAAATTTTAAACAAATACTTCTGCTCAGTCTTTACTGTGAAAGGCAGTGGGGAATGGGGCAGGCGAACATGCATTAACAGGCAAACAGGCACTGGTGGGTGGGAGTGGACTCAAGTCCATTTACGGAAGAGAGAATCCACAGGGGTATTTTCAGAGGTATGGAAGCGGGTCGATGTGGTCCTGTTGCACAACAGCAGAAGCAGGGAAGAGGCCAGCAGTTACACACCAGTCAGTCTCACGTCAGTGGTGGGGAAGTTAATGGAGATCCTGCTGAAGGAGACGCTGATGGAGTATCTATAGACAAATGGGCTGCCAGACCTCCAGCAGCATAGGTTCATGGGGGAGGAAAGGTCATGTCAAACAGAGCTCATAGATATCTTTGACTGGGTAACTTGGGAGGTGCATCAGCGGAGGCAGTGGATGTGGCCTATCTGGACTTTGGTAAGGCCTTTGACACTATATCACACAGGAGGCTGATAAAGACACTTAGCAGCCTGGGGGTGGGGGAGAAGGTGGTGAGCTGGGTATCTAATTGGTAAATGATAGGAGGTAGAAGATGGTGGTAAATGGCAGTCACTCAGAGGATGGCAGCATGACCAGTGGAGTACCACAGGGATAGATACTGGGCCCTGTCCTCTTCAACATTTTCATAAGTGACATTACTGAGGAACTGGAGGGGAAAGTCTGTCACTTTTCAGATGACACAAAAATCTGCAATAGAATGGACACATGGGTGGGTGGGTGAAGAGAATGCAAAAGAATCTTGGGAAACTAGAGGAGTGGTCTAGGGAGTGGCAGATTGGTTTCAATCCCAAAAAGGATAAAGTCATGCACCTAGAGTGGGGAAACCCAGAGGCTGTGTATAAGATGGGGGGAGATACTTAAATGTACCAAGCAAGAGAGGAACCTTGGAGTGATCCAATCTGATGATCTCAAGGTGGCAAGGCAGGGCAACAGGGCAGTAGGCAAGAAGGGGAGGATGCTGGGCTGCATAGGGAGAAGGAGCTCTAGTTGAAGAGTTGCCTCTGTATCGCTCACTTATGAGACCCCACCTGAAGTACTGTGTCCAGTTCTGGAGGTCACACCTCTACAAGTACATTTACAGGGTGGAAGTGGTCCAGAGCAGGGCTACTAAAATGGTTTGGGGAGTTGCATGAGAAACTATATGAGGAGAAGTTGTGGGAGCACAGCACATACTCCCTGGAGGAGAGGAGACTGAGAGGGGACATGACTGAGGCATGTAAGTACCTCAAGGGGGTAAAGAAGGTGCAGGAGGGAAGTCTCTTTCATAATAGGAGGAGCACCAGAACGCAAGGGTGTGAAGCTTGTGGGGAGGGGGAGTTTAAGAGGGATTATGAAATACTTCTACACAGAAAGAATGGTGGTTGTCTGGAATAGCCTGACCGTCGGCATACCGAGTTTCAGGATTACATAGTATAGTATATCTATCTATCTATCTATCTATCTATCTATCTATCTATCTATCTATCTATCTATCTATCTATCTATCTATATCTATATCTATCTATCTTTCTTTATACCACTGGAGGAATAATTAAATGAATAGCAGGGCTGAATGAAAAAAATAAGAACATTAAAAGTCAGGATAAAAAGTTCTTGGATCCTTGGCAAATCTGTAGTGTGGTGTTCCTCAGGATTTGAACGATCATGTGATGTACTGTTGGCATTACCTTAATATCCACACTCTCTATCCAAGCATCAAGCAGTGCAGTGTATTTTTGTGGGGACTTTTTTTTTTTATTATTACTACTATGTAATCGTTATGTACGTTCACTCAACCTGTTATGTCTTAACCCTGTTGGCAATTGTTTTACCCCAGGTCCATCTTGTAAATGAGCTTGTCTCAATGATGTTCCACCTGGCAAAATAAAGATTTTGATTTATTGATTTCTGTATCGCTATTTTACTTTGTCTGACAAGACAGTGCTGAAATTAGGGTAGCACCAACACTGCATTACGTGATCATCAAATGCTGAGAAACACCACACTGTAGATTTGCCAAGACTCCAGAGTCTTTTTGCCCTAATTTTTCATTTCCCTACTTTTGATGCTTTGTGTTTCAACTCTAATAGATGGATTAACATAGTATTTTTCGCAATTTATTTCCTTACTTTTTGAAAAAGATTTAAAACAACTGACACCTTTAGCTTTCTTTGTTGAAACAGCAGATCCATCAGGCATGGCACAGGACCTGTACCTTGTTCTGCCAAGGACCATGTGGGCCCTATGTGAAGCAGCAGACCAGTCTGGCACAGTGCCACACCTATAGTTTGCTCTAGGCAGGTCCCTCACAGGCCTTACATAAAGCAGCAGACCCACTGAGCACATGGCCAGAACAGTAGCTTGCCTTGTGCAGAGCCCTGTGGGTCCTACATGAAGCATGGGACCAGTACAGAATGGTATTGGGTCTCTAGCATGCTTTGTGTAGGGGCCCTGTGGGCCCTAAATGAAGCATGGTACCAGTACAGAATGGTATTAGGTCTGTAGCATGCTTTGTGCAGGGCCATGTGGTCCCTACATGAAACATGGGACTAGTACAGAATGGTACTGGGTCTGCAGTACGCTTCTTATGGGGCCCTGTGGGCCCTACATGAAGCATAGAACTAGTACGGAATGATATTGAGTATGTAGCATGCTTTGTGCAGGACCCTGTGGGCCCTACATGAAGCATGGGACCAGTGTAGAATGGTATTGGGTTTCTAGCATGCTTTGTGCAGAGCTCTATGGGCCCTAAATAAAGTGGGAAACCCATCAGGCAAGTCTGACAGTTTCCACTTAGGTGGTCTTAACAGGGGGTGTTAAATAGCTCATTCATAAAATTTAGATTTTTTTAAAAAATGTTAATGTAAAAAAATGGTAAAGTTATGGGTGATAGTTCCCCTGAAATATGTTTTGGGGAAATGAAATTTATCCCTTTTGTGAGCTAAAAAATAATTAAATCTCGGCATGTATGCAGTGCATTTTTGTGGGGACTTGTTTTTTTTAGCCATTTTTTTCTTTAGGTTTCTTAAACAGAGGCAGTGGACCAGAGGAGAAGATGGTGACCAGCTGAGGTGGATGGAGGGCTGTGCTGGTCACCTACCATGGGACCTCTTCAAATTATATGTACTCGGTGGCCACAGGTGGGAGTGTGGCATGGGTGCCAGAAGATGGGCAAGGGTAGGAACTTAATTTTTCTGGAGTGGGCTGGGGGGTAATAGGGTGGAGAACTTCCTGGACAGTGGGTGGGGAAGAAATTCTTTGTTGGAACTGTGCTGTGGGGGGTGGCCGGGGGATGAGCACTTGACTGCCAGTGAGTTTAGTGATCTGGGGGGGTACCACTGGTGGGGTTGGGCTGTTAACCACTAGTGATTTCAGTGATCAGGTTGTGGGGGTACTGATGGTGGCATTGGGCACTTAGCCACCAGTAATTTTAGTGATCAGGGGGTGAGGATACTGGCAGCAGGGTTGGACACCTAACCACTGGTGATTTCAAGTGACTGGGGGGGGGGTACCATGACAACAAGAAAGACACATTTTTTTTTTCTTTTGTGGTTGACTTCAAAGTCAATTTGCAGTTTTTTTTCATATATTATCCAGCTTTTTTCTTTTTGTTCATGTATAATCACACCCCCAGTGTAAAAGGAATTCATTTTTTATTTTGGCCTTTTTTTATCAAACAAAGGGCTCTTTTCTGGTCCAACATCTAATGAACCTGAAAGTTTCAGGTTTTAAATTGCTGTGCATTTTTGTTATCCATGTGCAAAACAAGTCTTAATTTGGTAGAATTTTTTGTATTTCAGGACTTTACATACAGATGAGTTAGAGGCTGTCAAAAAGAGGGATTTTCACACAAACACTATCTCAACCCTGATATACATGTGCTTCTGTGCCACTGTCAGTATATTATATTTAGTCAGAAAATTAGTTGAAAATTTCCCAGCCTCTGATTGGCTGAGCTTCTTGTCAAGGGGTACATTTATTTGCCAACAGAGACTGGGAAAAAAACAAGGTCCATGCCAACCATGACCCTTCCTTAGCACCAAAGTAATATCACTGTGCCCACTTTGGATTTTAAAAAGTTATCAGCTGCTATTTCTTTCTCTTGCTAAGTGAGCTGTCTTTCCCTTGCTAGAGTAAGTGAGTGACCCAGCCCCTGCCCACATTCCCATTTGGTTCACCTGCTATGACATGTGCCCCACATAAAAAAACACAGTTTTCTTTTAAAATGATTCTTTATACCACAGGTTCGTGCTGGTCTCCAGTACCACTTTTGCTGTCCCACTCTGCTTTCCAATGGTGCTTGTGCACACAATCCCCACTATCAGCCGACCATGCAAACCAATCTGCAGAGTGATCACATTAAAAAAGTAAATAAAACCATGATCCTAACTTTCCTCTGATCTAACAGCACACAGTAACAGGTGTTGGGGGGGGGCAGGCTAAATTGGCGGAGAGAGATTCACTAGGGAAAAAAGAGACTCTTAACAACATCAGCAGCATCCTCCACACAGCACAGTGCCCTCTACTGGCATGTAGCCATACAAAGAGAGACTAAAGGCACTTAAGATGTATACCCTCGGGGAAGGGGGGGGGGCATGATAGAAACTTTCAAGTACCTCAAGGGAAATCAACAGAGTCCAAGAGGGTAGCATCTTTCAGAAAAAGAGGTGTGCAAGAACAAGGGGGCACAATTTGAAGTTGTAACATGGAGAAGAGAAAGGATTGCGCAGGATTGGTCCAACAGCATCAGGTGACCGTTGATTAATTCACAAGCAATCCATGGCATACCTCTCAACCTTTTGTCACTGAAATGAGGGACATGGACATTTTTGGACACTCAAAATGAGGAACAATGAGGAACACAGACCCTTAGAATGAGGGTCACATCCTTAAACATGGAGATACAAGCTCAGAACACTGTGAAATCCATAGTGTTTACATGTACAAAGTTTATTTTTGTTTTAGTATTTTAGAATATTAAGAGTTTCTGCTTTAAAGACTGAATTTACAGCACATTCTCTGTGTGGGCAGCACCTTTTCCATGACAGATGGATAAGGGACAGAGCAATTTTAAGGGGCAAAATAAGGGATGTCCCTAGTAGCGAGGGACACTTGAGAGGTATGATCCATGGTTGCTGGAGAATTAATCAATGGTACAGTGCACACACCTTGTCTTCCGCATGTCTGTTTCCTGTCCCTGCTGTGGTACATAGCTACAGTACCAGCAGTGGACACATTTCATTTTCCTCAAAGTACCACAACAGTTAAACACATCACAGAAGTGTCTTATTTCTGTGACTTCACAGAGTTAGCAGCACATTTTTTCAAGCTGACTGCATGACTCACTATTTTTTCACCCTTCGTTTCTGTGCTCAATTCAGTACAATTGGAAATTGATCAAAAAATGGGTGTAAAACAGTGCTGTGAGCATTATTTGACAGCCATCTGTTGGCCGGCTGGGAATTGCAGGAACAAAGAAGTTGTAAGTCAACCAAAATGAGCACATATTCTGAAATGTTGATCACATCTGCAAGTAATCATTAATTCAAAGATTGTTCACCGCTGCACTCAAAATATTATAAAAAAAAAAAAAAAATCAGCCTGTTCAGCATGTAGTTTGTCCAGTCAGGTGCAGCCCCCTTTCTCTTGCACATTGTAGGAACCTTAATATCCTCCTGGAACCTTTGTAATTTTGCACTTTAAAATTACTTTTACACAAATGTAATGTGAGTTTTTTTTTACTTGGTTTATGAAAGTTTTTTCAGATTGGTTCAATTCAGTACAGTTGGAAATTGATCAAAAATGGGTGCAAAGCAGTGCTGTGCTGCTAGCATTGTTTGACAGCCATCTGTTGGCTGGCTGGGTATTGCAGGAACAAAGACCAGAAGTTTCACTTAAATATATGTATTTCCCATAATGCACAGCAGCCAAATCCCTAACAGTAAACATAGGAGAAAAACGGAGATGAATCCACAGTTCACAAAAGTAAGTCAGCCAAAATGAGCACATATTCTGAAATGTTGATCACTTCTGCATGTAATCAGTAATTCCACTCGGTAATTCCCTCACAATATTAAAACAAAATCAGCCTGTTCCAGCATGTAGTTTCACCAATCAGGTGCAACCCCTTTTCTCTTCCCCATGGTAGAAAACTTAATATCCTCCCAGAATCTTTGTAATTTTGCACTTTAAAATAACTTTTACGCAAATTTAACATGGGGAAGAGAAACTTATAAAAAGAGTGCTAAACCCTTTCTCTTCCCCATGTTACAAGTGACTTAACCCACTCCAGAGTGTGGGTCTAATTGGGAATTAATCAACAGCTGGTTGGTTGGAACCACTCGGCCATCCAACTCCCCCCCCAGCTGTTGACTCATTCCCAAGAAGACCCATTCTCTGTCATGGGTTAATCCTTACACAGAGGTGGGAGAGGCAATGGGGCAATGTGAAGAAGTATTTTTTCACAGAGAGGATGATGGACGCATAGAATGACCTTCCTGAGGAGGTAGTGGAGTCAAAAACAGTGGGTGAATTCAAGAATGCATGGGACAGGCATAAAGCAATTCTAGTGATGGGTTGGAGGAAGTAGGCTATTGGTTAACTAGGATCTGCAGCTTATCCAATAGGTAGGGAAATAGGCAGACTGGGTGGGCCAAGCGGTCCTTATCTGGCATCAAAGTCTATGTTTCTATGTAGCAGTAGAAGGACTATTCACCTGCAAGCTGCTTTATTCAATGATGTTAAAATTTATTTTCTTATTAACTATTATATTTTTTTGTTACAACCCCCATTTTCTTTTGCTGTTAATATTTTTATTAGCGTATTTCATTTTATAGCAATATACAGGACTTGAGACATGGATGTGCACTGAGAATTAAGCAACATACACATACATGAGTATACAGTGAGCAGTGCTATGCACAAACATGTGGATCTGCTGGTACATACCAGTTAAAGTGAACAACTTGTATAATGACATGAGCAGAAATTCCATCAACAAATCAACAAAGGAACAATAGCAATCTTGAGTCAAACATGCTGCATTGTGTAGCTTAAACAGAAACACTTAGAGGTAAGATAATGCCTTTCAGTGGGCATGGTGCAACCACAAGTGAGATGAAGCATATTAGAAATGGAGTTCTGCCCCTTTTCAGTGTATTCCTTTTTTGGGGGTTAGATAGTGATCTAGTGTAGTAACTTGGAACAAGCTGGTGATCACCTCTTGAGAGGACACCGCTGTGGTATGCTATTTACAAAGCAGCAGTCTTTTAGCTTGCATACTCAGAATAGTGAGCTATCTGTGGCGTGGTGGTGAGATGTGAGGAGCTTGTGACGTACAGCTCAGCAACTAAAGGGGGGGGGTAGATCGGGGTATCCAACAGTGCACTACATCTGAGCCAAGCTTGCAACCTTTATCCCATAGGGGTTGGATGACTGAGTTAAGACTACAGCACACAAAGTAGGTCACCAGCCAGATTCCCACATCTCCACAGCAGTCTGAAGGTATGAGATTTACTGTAGTCTATGCAGCACAGAAGGGGTTCTATACCATGAGTGTAAAATTTTGTTTTGAGTTAGTCCGCTACGAGCATCTTTAAAAGTTCTATGGCAGAAAGCCCAGCATGCCTACCACTCTGGATCTGCAAAGGTGGTGTTTAAACTTTCTTCTCACTTTTGCTTAGAATGTAGGGATTGGCTAGGGCTGTTCTCCTGAATGGCAGTGTATATCCTCCCAGTCAGACTAGTTTTGTAAGTTAACCATTTAGCTGATGTTGAGGAGGAATCATTAGGTGTTCTTGTAGTGTTGAGGGTGTGTTGTACTGCATTGTGGATCTGTAAAAAAAAACAGAATTCTGCCTTTGGATGCCACATTTAGCTTGTAGGTCCTGGAAGGTATCCCCAGCCTGCTTGTCACCCCCCAATATATTTTTAAGATAATCTAATGCCCTTTGCACTCTGGGAGGGCCAGCATAGAGGTCTGCTGTCTTCTTGTATATTAGGGTTGCCCCAGAGTGGTAAGTGAATCATGGGGGACTGACTCCCAATCATTTATGCAATTTGAACTAGTAAGTAAGCAATGGAACTATTGTGGGATATCACCTCCCTGGGTGTAGGAGAGAAGATAAGGGATGCAAGTAAAAGCTCTTGTAGCTGGTCACTTTCCATGTCTACCCACTAGGGTGTTTCCAGGTCTTGGGTATGAAAACACTGCAAGATTTGGGTGCCTCAGAATGGCCATAGGTAACCTATAAACCAGAGTAGGCTCTATCCTCCTTCTAATCAATGCACACAGATATCCCGTGATGATAGTGATTAAAAATGAGTGACTACAAAACAGCAACTCATTTTTAGCGCTTATTACAGCGCCACCTTCAAGGGTAGCTGGCGGGAACAATGAGGAGAGTGACCAGGAAGGGAGGATAGGAGGAGGAGGGAGGGATAGAGAAGCGGGTTTAGGTAAGGGTGTGTGCCTGCTGCAGCCGAGCCAGCCCTGTGGTGTGGTGGTGAGGGTGGCTGGCTCCGGTGTAGTGGGCACTGGGTTCGGGCTGACCAGGGGAGGAAATTGTACTGCTGCTTGTGTCTACCATTTTTTTTTTTACTCCTGCACATAGGTTTGCTCCCTCCTCAACATGCATCTCCCTGGAGTTGGTAATCCAAAATCAGGGGGTGCAGGGCAAACCCCTGAAAGGGAGCACGAGCTCAGCCCCCCTTAAAAACACTAAAGGCCAGATATTCAAGCTGCTCTTCTTAGGCGCAAGCCCTTCGCTCGCAAAATAGTTGCATGAAGTGTGTGCCAGGCGATATTCAAAGGAGTTGCGCTGATTGAGCATATCATAAAATCCCGATATTCAAAAGGTGACATGCAAATGGGGCCATAATTCATACAAGGTGCAGGGCCATTTGCATCTGATTCTGGCCCCATTTGCATGCCATTAGCATGAAGTCGCCCGATCCCGAGGACTGACCTGGCACCCTGCCAGGCAGCAGCCGTCGGGACCGATGCCCCCTGCAGCCCGATCGCGGGCAAAAGATTGAAAATCTCCACCACCACCCCCCACTGGCCCGATCGCCGGCAACAGCAGAAATGTCCCCCACCAGCCCGACCGCAGGCTGCATTGGTTAAAACAACACCCCCTGCAGCCCGATCGCGGGCATGGTTAACCCACCAGCCACGGCTCACGGGCAACAGTATCTCCCCCCTCGAACACATCCCTGGTGGTCAGTGGACCGTAGATCCCGATCGCGGGATGTAATCATTAAACATCCCCAAACATAGCCCTGGTGGTCCAGTGGACCGAAACTCCGATCGCGGATATGAATTATAACACCCCCAACACATCCCTGTGCCAGTTTTGTGAACTGGACTGTCTTGTCACTGATATGGGCTGCATGCCCATTGGCTCTTGCTCTGCATCAATGGGCATGCAGCCCTACCGCTGAGTCAGATCGTCGAGGCGAAGGGCGGCAGGGCGGGTGGGATGCTGACGCCCGCCGCCGCCGGGGAGCGGGTGGTGGCTTCATGGGTGGGTGGGTGGGGGGACACTAGGCACCAGGGATGTGTTGGGGGTGTTTAATGATTACATCCCTGATCGGGATCTATAGTCCACTGGACTACCAGGGATGTGTTCGGGAGGGGGCGGAGACACACTGCTGCCCGCGATCGGGCTGGTGGGTAACCATGCCGCGATCGGGCTGCGGGGGCATACCTCAACCGTCATCTCATAAATCAGGGACAAGACATTAAAATATCAGGGACACAGACCCCATATCAGGGACACATCTTAAGATTTGGTAGTATACACTCAGAAAGCTGATAGAATTGGGGGATTTATGTAAGATGCATTTTCTGAATAGGAAGGAATCTGTAACTTTAATATTTAACATTATTTTATGCTTACAATCCCCAGTGTTCTGTCACAAAACTACAATTGTTATGAGGGACAGAGACAAATTCTGAGGCATAATCAGGGATGTCCCCGAAAATCAGGGACAGTTGAGAGGTATGGGGGGGGGCACAGGGAGTGGGTTGGGGGCCAGCCACAAGTGGCAGCTTCTGCGTTGCGCCCTGCAATGCAGCAGCTCACCTGTGGGTGGCTCTCAACTTAAGCCTTTTCTTTTGGCTCAAAGTTGTGCAGGCGCAGGCTGGGGGTTGTGCCTGCACAACCCTGCACAGCCCGGCTGAATATCGGGCTGTGCAGTTTATGCATGGTTCCTCCCCCACCAGTTCAGCATACATTCATTTGCATTGCGCTGTTGTTCAGCCTGTTTTCAGTGGTGCAGCTGCCTCCTGCTGAATATCGCAGAATGGAGCAAGTTCGGACTTGCGCAGGCGCAACCCTATTGCGCATGGCGCAGCCCTTTTGAATGTCTGGCCCTAAGTGTTCCCGGAAGTGTGGTTGCTGAGAAGTGTATATCGCCAATATACTTTTTGGCAATATACACACGCCATAATAGTGATTGTTGTTGTGTGAATGCTATTATGACATGGAACTGTGCACACATAGCTTGTTGCAGCTGTTCTGTGGGTGGGTACCTTCCCATATAAAACTTCCTATAGTTTTATCCAGCAGGGTTAACCACTTTTGGTGGAGAGCAAAGGGAAGATGGGATAGTAAACAGAAGATTTTTGGAGCTATCACCATCTTCAGTTCCAAGACTTTCCCTGTGAGTGTGAGCTATAAGGGCTTCCACCTGTCGCACTCCATCTTAATCTCAGCCAACAAAAGGGAGAGGTTAGGCATATATATTTTGGAGAGATCAGCTGTGATTTGTATATCTAAATATGTTACGGCCTTGGGTGACCATCTGAGACCTAGTGCTTCAGCTGGAGTGGCTATTCACTTCTGATTGAGAGAAAGGACCTCCGTTTTTGACTGGTTCTCCTTAGGATTGAGGAGCGAGGTAAAGTGGGTGAGCAAGGTAAGTAAGGGTTGCGAGGATGAGGCTGTATACCCCAGAAGAACCAGCAGGTCATCTGCATACAGCAAGGCAGAGTAAGTATTGCCCCCTGTTTTCATACCAGTAATTTCATGGTGCTGTCTGATGGCCACTGAAAGGGGTTCTACTTCTGTGACAAAGAGAAATGGGGAAAGTGGGCATCCTTATCTAGTTCCCTTTACTAGGAGAAAGAGGGCAGACATTACCAAGTTTGTGAGGACTCTAGTGGTGGGTGAGGAATATAGGTTCTGTATCCAGGTCTGAAACCTAGTGCCCAGTTCCAGGTGGGCCAGGACAAGGTGCAGGTAGTGCCATTTGACTGAGTCATATGCTTTCTTCAGTGTGTTGCCTCCACCACTGCAGAGGAGGGAGAGGCCTTTGCCACATGCATGAAGTTTAGCGAAGAGCGAATGTGGTTGGAGCTAACCCAGCCCTTGACAGAAGCCACTTGAGAGGAATGTATCAGGAAAGGCAGAAAGGGATCCAATCTAGTTGCTAGGGATTTGGGGTGTATCATGCGATCCATGTTAATTAGTGATATATGGTAATAGATGGGGGGAAGTGCGAGGTCTTTCCTATTTTAGGGGAGAACTGTAATTGAGGCTTCTGTGAAGGTAGGGGGAAGAGTCCTCCTGTGTTCTGCCTCAGTGAAGACTTGGCATAGCAAGAGGCAGATTAGCAGAACTAGTGGTTTAAAAAACTGCACCGAATAGCTGTCTCCCTCCCCCCCGAGGCTTTACTAGAGTTCAGGGCCATTAAGGCAGCCTGAATTTCTTCCAGTGAGAAGGGTTTTTCCAGTACCTCTGCCTGCACTTGGGAGAGCTAAAGCAAGTCCTGGATCTCTAAAAAGTGCATTTGGAGGGTCGGGAGATGAATAGAAAGGCTCATAAAACCCTCTCATGATGGAGTTTCCCTCCTTGACAGCTGTTCAGATCTAGCCTAAAGGATCACAGAGGCCAACTATAAATTGTTCCGTCTGTTGCTTCCACAAGCCATATGCCAGGATTTTCTCTCATTTTTCTCCCTCCTTCCCATTACCTGTGTTTCAGTCTTAGAATGGCGACCTCCACCTTTCTGGATAGAAGGGTGTTTATTTTAATCCAAAGTTTCAGAATGGAGGAGTGTAACTCCATCTTAGGGCATGGGTGGACCTCTGACTTACATAGGGTTTCCCTAGCCTAAAGATCTTGCTGTAAACTGTGGAGGGGGTTCCATGTGATAATGGCGATCACGGAATAGCAATTGCCGTTAGGGCCAGTGTACATCGCCAAAAATAAATTACGGCAATGTACACTTGCAGCCACTGGAAAAGTGGTGACTGATTTATTTATTATTTTATGCAGGGGGCTGTGCCTCTGAACCCCCCTACTAAAGGATTCTCAACTCCAGGGGGTGCAAGTGTGTGTGTGTGTAAAACTTAAAAAAATAGAAAACCCTGACCCGACACAAACATTAGTCATGGCCAGAATCAAACCCGGCACCCTCCCAACCCCAGCCCACCACCTACCCACCACACCACATGGCCGACTTGGCAGCTGACCACCACACTACACCCCACATACCCTCCCTCCTCCTTCCTCCCATCGCGACGTGATCCCTCCCCCGCGAGCATGTATATACACACACACATATATATATATATATATATATATATATATATATACATATACACACACATCCCATT
Organism: Neoceratodus forsteri; assembly: GCA_016271365.2. NCBI lineage: Eukaryota > Metazoa > Chordata > Ceratodontiformes > Ceratodontidae > Neoceratodus > Neoceratodus forsteri. Next base: position 1,420,882,964 of record CM057450.1, read on the forward strand.
GCCATAGTTGCCTACCCCACATCCAGTCACTACCCTGCCAGGTTACCCCTGTACACAGGCGCCGTGATTGAGTTGCCTTTTTTGAAAGAGCTCAATCGTGGTTGCATTGTACATGGTATGCTGTGGAGGGTATGCTCACGCTGATGCCCTCTGTAGGCTGTAAACCTGATTATCTTCCCTTGTAAGGTTGCCTTGAGTGCTTCCCAGCTTGTTCTGGTTGAGGCATCCTGGGGTTTGTTGGTATCCAAAAAACTGTTTTACCTCTGCCTGGAGCCAGGTAGAGAACTCTGGATCCATAAGTCAGTGTCAGTGGCTCAGCAGGTAGAACACTCGCCTCTGAGGGAGGTCAGAAGGCTGTGGATTCTATCCCCACACCAGGCACTTGGGTTAAATCTCAATACTGACACTGTAGTACAGCATGAGGGGGGTGCTGTACACCTGAGGTGCCATCTTTTGGATGAGATGTTAAACCGAGTTCCCATCTGCCTGTTCTGGTGGTAGTTCAGGTGGATGTTAAAGATCCCATGTCATTGCTTAAAAAAAAAGAGTAGGGGAATTTCCCCAGTGCCCTGGCCAAATTTCTCCCTATTCACTAAAAATACCACCAACAGCTTAATCTGGTTCAAGGTGAGTTGGCATTCGTCTGTATCCCCCTTCCCCAGGTCGTGCCTGAAAATAGGCAGGATTTGTCTAGTGCACTTACCCGGTCAACAAAATCTAAATAAATAAAAATAAGAAGCAGTGGGTTGAGTCTCTAATAGGGTGATTTTGGGATGAGTGACCCCCAAAGGAAGTGGAGCTAAATTGTGGCATTGTCAGAGAAAACCAAAGGCAAAGTACTGGTGCCCAAGGCCGCTTGCATGATATGGGATGAAGTAAGCCAGTAATCTATGTGACTATAGGTGCTGTGTACTGCTGAGAAGCAGGAGTAGTCCCTGTTCCTGGGGTGGAAGAGACACCATATGTCTGTCAGCCCCTAGTCCTTCATAAGCAGTGAGACAGCCTGTGAGCTCCTGTTATGGGGCTCTGTGTGAGAGTTACTGCACTCCTGTCAAGGTCAGGCATCAGTGTCAGGTTAAAAGCTGCCCACCAAGATTGGAGTATTGGCTGCAGCAAGATTCTCCATTCTCTACACTGTGATGGAAGAAAGTACGGTTGTCTGCATTGGGGGCATAAATGCTGAGCAGAAGGAGGGGTCCAGAAGGGGTATCCATCAGAGCAATAACCCAGTGACCCTGCAGGTCTTGTTCCATCAATAGGGGGACCCACCTCAGGGACCTGTGGATTAGTATGGCCACCCCTCTTTTCCATGCGGGCGCTGAGGCATGTATCACCTGACATGCCCAGTTTCTTTTCAGCCAGGAATGGTCCACATCAAGGAGTTTAGTTTCCTGCAAAAATGCAAGACAGGTTCTGAGCTTCTTTAGATGCATTAAAATCTGTTTCTACTTGACCGGAGAGTTCAAGCCTTAGTCATTCCATGTATGGCAAATTATCTCACCTGTTTTCATAGCAGTTGGTAATATTAATGGAGGAAGGGTTTTGTAATTGTTCCATGACTGTGAAAAGTCCGAGGCTGAGCTCCCCAACCAGAGGAGAAGCCCCCTCCAGGGGTGAAAAACAGGTCTTGGGGTGGGGCACCTTTATTGCACCTTCAAGTTTACACCCTTTGGCCACTTTGCATTACACAGAAACATAAAAACATGGATGTTTTTGGCAGAAAAGAACCTCTTGGCCCACCTAGTCTGCCCTGAAGTCCCTATCTACTGTGCTACTGTAAACCCTATTCGATCTCTGGCCTTACACCCCCAGCTCTGTTACTAAGTGATCGGACGGGGGAAGGGAATGTTTCTAAGGTTCCCCTGTGTCTATCCCATGCATGTCTGAGTCCTGCTACCACTTCTGTACCCACCACCTTTGCTGGGAGGCATTTCCAGATGTCCACCACCCTTTCTGTGAAGAAGTATTTCCTCATATCCCCTCTTAGTCTCCCCCTTGCAGCTACATATCATGCCCCCTTGTCCTTGAGCATTTCTTTTGGTGCAAAATGCCCCCCTCCTGTACCTTATTAATACCTTTGAGGTATTTGAACATTTATATCATGTCTCCCCTTTCCCTCCATTCCTCTGGGGAATATATTTTTAATTCCTTAATTCTTTCCTCATAGGGCTTCTGATGCAGGCCATACATCATTTTGGTCACACTTCTCTGTACTGTCTCCACTCAATCTATGTCTTTTTGGAGACGGGGCCTCTGGTATTGGATGCAGTACTCCAGGTGGGGCCTCATGATTGATCTGTACAGGGGTAACACTACCTCCCTCTTTCTGCTGGTGATACCCCTCTCTATGCACCCCAGCATTCTACTAACCTTTCCCACTGCCTTATCACACTGCTTTGCTACCTTCATAGACAGAGTTAACACTTCTACCTCTGTTCTAAACAGAAAATATGGAGAACATTGCAATGAAGCAGTTAAAAACTAAAGAAAAGTTTCTTCTAGAGAAGACTGGGATGTGAGTTGTCCCAAACATTAGGCACAAAACTCTCCTGTATCCACCCGCAGATGTGAAGAGAACACCAATGAAAATTAAACACTTAACTATTGGATCAGTGAAAAAAGTATACAGGTGAACGTTAAAGCTTTCTCACCCCCCATTTCCCAATCTAAACAATAGTATAACTCAGTTAACATTCTTAACAATTTAATAATGCTGCTAGACAGGGTGCCTTCCATGGGTGATCTTGGTGGGTGGGGGTATTCTATTTGCAGTGAACTAGTTTGTTTTATTTTGGGGTATCTCAGGGACTATTGGGGTAGCTTACTAAAGGGGCACAGCATTATAGTAGGCTGATTGTTTCCACACTGGAGGGGGTCTGGATTCAGGAGGCCTCCTCCCCCACCCAGAGGCCACCATATCCACACCCACTACCTCAAAGGATGTCCAGCAGCAAGAGTAGTTGGACTACAGTGGGCTCAGGCAGGGTAAGGGAGGTGGGTGAGAGGCACATCCCCTTGCTAGTGCAACTGAGAAACTCCTTCACTGTATTGGAGGAATGGGCAAGCCCCTCAGGGTTACCCGAAGTTGCACCCCAGCAGAAGGATGAGCGGGACCTCCGCAATGGAGCCCCAAAGGTGGGTGGAAGAGGACCCCAAAAGAAAAGGAAACTACTCCTAGTGGGGGACTCCATCTCTCGGGAAGTGGAGCTGGAAACTGGCAGAGAGGAGGAGAGGGAGGTAAAGTGTTTACCAGGTGGCACAGCTCGAAGGGATGGAAAGCGAATCTGGGGGATTTCCAGGGTGATAGGGAAGAGAGGGGAGCTGGATGACATTATCCATATGGGGATCAATGACCTAGCTGACAAGGCAGAGATAGGAAGTGTGCAGGAGAAATTCAGGGAACTGGGGAGGAGCCTGGGGCAGATGGCAAGATCTGTGACCTTCTCGGATGTGCTACCTGTCCAGGGTAAGGGGGAGGCTAGAGATCTCTGCACCAAGGGCTTCAATGCTTAGTTGAAGAGCTGGTGCAGAGAGCAGAGATTTGGCTTCATTGGGGACTGGGGGCCCACCTGGAGAAATGCAGGATTCTACAGTGGTGATGGCCTGCATCCTTCCGGGAGGGGGACCGAAGTCCTCAGTGAACGGTTTAGGTGCTTTATTGGAAAGCATTTAAACTAGCCAAGGGGGGTGGAAGAAGGAAGCAGGGAAAAGCTAAATACCCACTTCAACAGGATAATGTAGTCAAAGTAAGGACTAAGGAAAATGTAACAAAAGAAGCTAAAAAAGGTGACAAGACCTTCTATAGATATATTAGCGAGAAGAGATCGGACCGGGGTGGGGGATTGTAAGGCTGAAAGGGGAGGAAGAAGTGGGAGTGGAAGGCGACCATGATAAAGCATCAATCCTGAACAAATATTTCTGTTCAGTTTTCATGGAGGAAGAGGAAGAGGAGGGAGCGCAGCTAAGAATCAGGATGAGAAGGGAGGTGGACAACTGTCCATTCAAAAAGGAGAGAGTCCTAGAAGAACTTACAAAACTGAGAGTGGATAAGGCAATGGGACCAGATGGGATGCACCCTAGAATGTTAAAGGAGTTGGGGGAGGTACTGGCGACACCACTGGTGGCCCTTTTCAACAAATCACTGGAAACAGGGAGGTTCCAGAGGACTGGAGAAGGGCTGATGTGGTCCCTCTCCACAAAAGTGGGAGCAAGAAGGAGGTTGGAAGCTATAGACCTGTCATCCTGATCTCGGTGGTGGGGAGAAGTATGAAATCTCTGCTAAAGGAAAGGATAGTAGAGCACATTGAATCAAGTGGAACACAGGATCTGAGGCAGCACAGATTCCAGGCAGGAATGTCATGTCAAACTAATCTAATTGATTTATTTGACTGGGTCACTAGGAAGGTAGACCAGGGGGAAGCGGGAGATGTAGCCTACCTTCTGCCTTGACTTCAGCAAGGCGTCCAGCACCGTTCCACACATGAGGCTTGTGAACAAGCTGGGCAGCCTCAGACTGGGACACAAGGTGGTGAACTGGGTTGGAAATTGGTTAAAGAATAAAACACAGAGAGTGGTGTTAAATAGGGCTAAATCCAAAGGTGTGAGGGTGATCAGCAGGGTGCCACAGGTTTTAGTTCTTGGACCAGTGCTGTTTAATATTTACATCAGTGACATTGCAGAGGGCCTGGAGGGGGAAGGTATGCCTCTTTGCAGATGACACAAAGATCTGCAATAGGGTGGACAGTCCAGGAGGGATGGAGACAATGAGGAGGGACCTAGCTAAATTGGGAGAATGGTCCAGAGTGTGGCAACTAGGATTCAATGTGAAGAAGTGCAAAATCATGCACTTGGAGTGCAGGAACCCAGAGGAGGACTACATGATGAAGGGGGAGATACTAGCAGCCACAAATCAGGAAAGACATTCGGGGGTCATCATATCTGATGAACTTAAGGTGGCTAAACAATGTGCCAAGGCAGTGGGGAGAGCCAGTTGGATGCTGGGATGTATAAGGAGAGGCATTACCAGCAGAAGAAAAGAGGTCATAATGCCACTGTACAGATCATTGGTGAGGCCTCATTTGGAATACTGCATCCAGTTCTGGAGGCCACATCTCTGGAAGGACATTGACAGGGTGGAGGCAGTTCAAAAAAGGGCAACAAAAATGGTGCAGGAGCTACACCACAGATCATATGAGAAGAGATTGGAGAAACTCAATATGTGCACCCTTGGAGGAGAGGAGGGAGAGGGGAGGAGAGACATGATAGAGACCTTCAAGTATGTAGTAGTAGTAATAAAAATTAAATTTTTAAACAGGAAGAACATGTCATTAGGACCAGGGTCCTGTTTACAAGACTGTCTCAAGGGGATTAATAAGGTACAGGAGGCAGCATCTTTCAGAGGAGAAGCTGCTCTAAAATGACAAGCGGGCATAACATGAGACTGGAAGGGGGGTAGACTAAGGGGCAATGTGAGGAAGTACTTCTTCACGAAAAGGGTGGTGGATTCTTGGAATGGCCTGCCCTAGGAGGTGGTGGGAGCAAGCACAGTGGGGAGGTTTAAACATGCATGGGATAGACATAAGGGATCCCTAGAGGGGGGAAGGAGAGGCAGCAGCCGGTGACCAATTAGGGTCAGCGGTAGCTAGCATATGGGCAGACTGGATGGGCCTGGCGGTCCTTATCTGCCATCAGTTTCTATTCTCCATTGTGAGTGTCCACCACAGATACTATCACCGCACAGCATATACACCACTATGCTCTTGAGATTGTTATGTGGCACACAGTATTCAGTTGTTAGGCATGTGCATGCTAACTGAGAATGAACTGAGCAGGCTCCCTCTAAAATGAGGGACACTTTGGTGGGCAGTCTCACAGCCATCTTACTTTGCAGGACCCTACGAGAGCACTCCCATGTCTACAAGAGGTCAGTGCCTGGGAGACAATTTCTTAATAAGACAACCTTTACTGGCCCCCACCCATGCTATCCCGCAGCTACGTGGTGGTGGTTGGGGGGGGACAGCAACAGCATTGGAGGATTCAGCCCCTGTTAGTTGATATCTCACATGCAGACCTCTATAATGAGTACCCAGTTGCTAGGTGGGCAGTAAGTGGACCTCATGAACTGAGACTTACACACCCTCTATACTGATTACAGCTGGGGTTTTACATTAAGAAGGTATCTCCCTTAGCATAAGCATAGTCTTAATAGTAAACAAATCCCATCACAAAATATAATATAGAGCATACAAGCATAACATCAGAAAACCTGAGTAACAGGTGCAATAATGTGAAATTCATGTGAAGTAAAAGACGTTTGTCAACATACAGGGAGAGCATTTGGTTGCAGAGCTGCACTCCATTGGAAACATGAGTGAGAGTCAGAATTATTGTCCTCCATGGCAGTGTGGAGTGAGGTGCTAGCTCACTGAACAGACAGGAGAGAAGCTGCAGCTGGGTGTAGGCATTTCATGTCAGAGCAGGTTTGACCTACAGTCCCTAATAATGATGGACCTGGTGCCCTTCACGACAGCATTGTACTTCACGTCTTGAGACAGCATCATCTATGGATAGGAGCAGAATAGAAGTGCTATTTGTAGCAATGTGATCTGCTCAGGACAGGGGTGGAAACAAGTTATTAGTGGGAATGTTTGACAATATCTGCAGGGGTGTACTTTGCACCTTGTCAACTGATGTGGTGGCAAACGAGTTTAGGACAATAGCAAAAAACAGGTGGCAAGCTACCATAGCAGTCTGTCTGAATTTGAAACACACATCCTTGTGCACAGCACTGGCTCCCATTTCCATTATGGTGGTACTGTTATGATATGAGGCAAGTCAATGACCTCTAAGTGAAAGTCAGCTCGTTAGGAGTAAATTCAGTGGATCTCTCCATCCTGCTTGATCCATGCAAAAGGGGGTGGAGTCAAAAAGCAGGAAGAGGGCTAGAGTAGGAGGAAGAGGTGTAGCAGGATTCAGGGAGGTGGGAGATTGTGGAGATCTCACCCAGAGCCCCTTCAGATTGACCATGAGCCTTATGTGACTGCTTCAGAGCACCCCATGACCTTTGCCCCCAACCCTCCGGTGTCAAGTAATACATTATCTGTGAAATTAAAGTTCTTATAGCTCATAAGGACCTTGAGCCAGTATCTTTGCAAGGCGGTGCAAGATGTGCAGTGGGCAGAAAAGAGCTTGACTCCCTCTTATTGAGGTCAATGCCCACAGAAGCTATAGGTGGCAGGGGGACTGATTCCACTACTATGGAAGCCCAGGATTTTCCAGGAAGACCCTCCGTGAGTGAAGTCTGGTCAGTGGGTGCAGTTTGAGAAGGGGGGTCTGGGCTAGGTGATTCGCTGTGCAGTTGCAGCAGGATAAAAATTGGGACTCTGGTCTGAGGGGAGCATATATGTTTTTGGCAAGAATGGTATCAGTGTAGTTGGAGGAGCCCCCCCAATTCCCCTTCCCTGCTGTGACTCCATGATTGCAGCTGACCTGACATAGAGTTCTTCTTAAATTTCTGTTTCTGCAACTGTCATTTGTGGCTACAGGAAGGCAGTGCCCATGTTTCTTAAACTCCTTGCCTGTCAGAAGCATTGGCAGGTGCTTAAGGTGGTGCACTCATGTCCATCCCTTCTAACAGGACTTCAGTTCCTGATGTGTGCCCATGTTGTGGAGCCCTCGCTGATTTAGGTCAGTACTTTTGGAGGAAGTCCATAAGAGCATCAGAGGAGTCAAAATAAGGTGGAACTCTGTTGTGGATCACCTGCATTTTGGCCGGGTAGTAGAGAGAGAACTGAAGGCCAGTATGATACATTAAGTGCCATGCCTCAGTACACTGCCACATTCTTCTCAGTAGCACCTTAGAGAAATCCTGATATATATGGATTTCTTGTACTTGACATGAGAGTTTACCTAGCTCCATTGAAAGGAAGGATATCGCTTCCTTAGCGATATAATTAAAAAAATGGACCAAAATAGGTCTCAGATGGTTCCCCCTTCCTTGGTGGTGGTGCTAGGGAGCAGTGTGCCCACTCATTGTTGAATTGGTGGTCCCCCTTGAGTTGGAGCACAATCAGGAGGGCATGATTTAGGCTCACTATAATGTCTTTTAGCTCAGCTCCCTCAGGGAAACTGACAAACTACAGGTTATTCCTGCAGCTGGAGTTTCCTAAATCATCTACTTTGTCACATAGATGGTGAATAATACAATGCTGTTCCCTCTATGTGGCCTGCAAATCATGAATGGCCACATCATGAGACTCCATTTTTTCTCAGTCTTTTGCAGTCAGGGCCAGATTAACAAAAGGGCAAATAGAGCAATTGCCCCAGGGCCCTGAGTTCCATGGGGGCCACTAGAGGCCCAATCACCCTTCCCTTCTCCTCAAGGTTTAAATGTTTATGGCAGCCCACTGCCCCCTGCCCAAATGCACCTGCCAGGTTCCTTGCAGTTTATTTTTTAAATTTGTAGTGGTGCAGCCGACAGCCAGTAGAAATTGCCAAAGGGAGTTCCAAATGCTTACAAAGATGCTAACGTGGTGCCTTCATGGTTCACATCAAGGCCAGGGCAGTAGTGTGATGATGGCAAGACAGAAGGGAGAAATATATTCAGGTTTAGCAATAACACTGAGCATGCATGATGCCTTCCCAGCCCAGCTTGTCGTCACAAGTATGGCACTGGTGGGAAAAAACAACCTTGTCTTCCAATCCTTGCCTAGTGCTGGATGCCATTAGGAATGCAAACAGAGCATCGAGTCAGAGAAGATGGAGTCAGGACTCAAGCAATCCAGAGGCAGCCCACAGCAAATCAAAGAGCAACTGCAATACTGCAGCATAATCTTCATAGGCATCATAGGTAATACAAAGCTTGTGTGGACTTTTGTCCATTATGCTTGCCTATGTTTGAGAATCTAAAAAAACTCACTCTTTGATTTTAAGTGTCTATCCAGTTCAGTTTTAAAAACTGTCGTAGTACTACTACTATATACCACAGATGGCGGTAGTGAATTCCATACAGGGATCACTCTTTCTGTATACCAGTTTTTCCTTTTTAGTACATTCCACCTGACCGCTTTTAATTGTAATCTATGTGCTCTTGTTTCGTAAGTCTGATCTCTCAGTTCCAGACCGAGGTCTTCCCGCAACATATTATCTGTGAAAGCTTTGTAAAGCAAACACGTCACCTCTGATTCTCATGTATTTAAGCATATACAGTTCAAGGGCTGTCAATCTGTCCTCATACTTCAATTGCGTCATTCCTTCAATGGATCTTGTTGCCCATCTCTGAACTCCCTCCAGTCGGTCTCTATCTCATTTCCTATAGGGGGCCCATACCTGGGAACAATACTCCAACTGTGACCTCACCAGTGACCCGTACAGTGGCATCAGTACCTCACGACTCCTGCTACTTCACCTGCCAGTAAGATGATTGACCAACCTGAACTTGAACTGTTGTGTTCCATGACTTATGTTACAGTACATAATCTGATCTCCTCCATACCATTGGCACATGAGTTTACCATCTCAAGCTAGATGTTTAAGCAATAAGACACAATAGGGCATTGATTAAACAAGGTTTACCCCATGGTCAGGGGCACTGTAAGGCTTGAGGTGAAGCCGAATGCCTTCAGTCCCTGACATTGGGGTAAATCTAGTACAACCAACTTCCCGGACAGCCTTATTGCTTATATAAAGTGGGTTCATAGGCAACTTTTAAAAAATGAACATTAAAAGTTTTAAAAGCCACAAAAAATACAATAAATTGTTGCTAAATTATGTAAAATAGTTCCTCCACAGATGTTTTTGACCTGTCAGTCATCTGTCTTTCTACACATTCAAAACATTGTGCGATTGTTTATGATAGAATAGAAGAATTCAAAGTTCTGCATTATTTCAGTAGTAGGATGCTTCCCTCCCCCTCAACGCACAGACATGGAATAGATAAATTCAAAATTCTTCAGAATTCCACTGGCACACACACGCATGCGCACACACACACTGCAAAAACAAAGCTCACCCCCTCACCCCAAAAGAAAATATTTTCAATATGTTTTTTTCTAGTTTTAGAACATCTTGTACACACATACGTTTGACTAGCCTATGCACCCACGTCAGCAACTATCCCAAGCAGTTTATAGTTACAAAGTCCATAAAAAGGTCCCTGTCCCCCTGCCCTCTAATACCTTTGTGCGGGGAGGTTCTGGGTTACTTGCACAAGGTCACACAACAAGATGATGGCTGTGGTGGAGTTCAAAATCAAACCATGGCTCCCTGAATCACAGTTCAAATCTGTAATCATGAAACTACTGAATAAAAAATCTCACCTTCTAATGTTTTGAGAGTAAAATCATGAAGCCAGAGTGTCACAAGAAAGTGTATGTCCCCCACCATATAGAGCTCTTTATGCTGTTATCAGGAGCTCAACTGTCACCAGGAAACCAAAGGTAACAGTCAACAAAGAAACTCTTGCCAGTGCCAAGTCTGCCACTGGGAGACATATTTTGTTGATAATAGTCAATTTAAAGATCAACACCTAGAACTGCAAAATGAAGTTGTTGAAATTTAAAATAAAGCTTTCACCAAACACCACTGACTTCCTGAATGTAGACAGATGTAGGACTGCCACTTACAGTACTTTGGATGCACAATGTTATGTCTCAGACTGAAGGATGGGATCTTTTAAAATCCCTTTTTTCTGAAGCCCATACCACAAGCCCTACAACCATAGAGCAAAATCTCTCCTAACCCTTCATAACGTGGGCAAAGTGTGCATTTTGTTTGCTGCTGCCAATGGAACAAAAGCAACAGACTGACTGTACAAGACAAGTGAGTCATCAAGTATGTATATAAAATGGGTAAGGAAATTCCTGCCTCCTGATTGGCTGAGACTTGGTTCTAGCCGTGGCCTTAGTAGACCACTACTGATGACTAAAAACAAGTCTCTGACAATCAGGGCAACTCACATACAGAATTCATAAGTCACTTGCCTACCTTTCTAATTTATTTATTTAGTCTTTGGTAACCAGGTAAGTGCACTGATCCAGGGGACCATTTTCAGGCATGATCTGGGCCACACAGGTGGCAGTTACAGAGGTAGTGACAAGTTATACAATGAGTACAAGCCATGTAGATATACAGACATCATTGGTGAACAAAGTGGATATACAGGCATAATCGGTGAACAGAGACTGTAACATAGGCAAGTAAAATTAACGAGAGGCTGAAAAAAAAACAATCAGTACATCATGATAAGCAACAATTATTATACAATTATTTACTAAGGATAAGTGGCCAGTGCAAATTAATGCATGATGTAAAAAAACCCAAAAAACATACAAGACAATAGTCTAGTGGGAGAGCCCAAGAAGCAGGTAGTAAGGGATGTAAGACAGGAGACCAAAGAGATGAGAGAGGGCAGGGGAGGTCAAAGCAGCCCAAGAGGGAAAAGTTAGAAAGGTTGGGTTATCCAAGCTAGCAACGGCATGTGGTCTCATCAAGAAGCCAGGATTTGAGATGTGTCTTGAAAGTGGCATGGGAGTCCAGAGAGCGGATGGGCATGGGGATTCTGTTCCACAGAGTGGGAGCAGCTACAGATAATGCTCTGCTACCCATAGCCGAGGGGACTTTTGGGATATCCGGGGTTGGGGGGGTGAGACTGAGCATGCACGCAGACACCTCAGAGGAGTTCTGGTCTTGAGGAGAGACATAAAAGGGGAGGCTTCGCCATGCCGGATGGCGCTGTCTAGGAGGCAGCCAAGCCTGTAATCAAATCTGCAGTGTAGTGGGAGCCAGCCAAGAGTCTGGTAGAGGTGGTAGTGGTGAGAGGAATATGGTGCCAGGAGAGTGAAATGACATATGTTGTTGTACATGGAGCAGAAGCATGCATGCAAGGCTGAGGATGTGTGTGAGTAAATAGGGGAGCAATAGTTAATCAAGGGTAGCAGGTTCCCTTGGGCGATGGCTAAATGGGCTTCCCTGGTCAGGAGTGACTTTATCTGATAAGCCACACCAAGTTTCTGGTTAATTCGGTGGATAGCAGAGGAAATATGATCGGAAAAGGAGAGGGACGGGTTCAGGATAACTCTCAGATATTTTAAAGTTAGTACATTTTCAAGTACAGTGTCGTCCGGTGAGACTACTGAGAGGGTGGACACAGCCTTGGCGACTTTAGATAGGAAGGGTTTGGATCCAAATAGCATGGATTTAGTTTTTTTAGCATTAACAATTAGGCGATGTGAGTAGAACCAGATGTGCGCTGCAGAGTAGTTATCAGATAAAGCCCTGGCTATATTCTTAAGAGCCCTGTCACTAGTAAAGAGGACAAGGTCATCTGCATAAAATAGGGCATCACAAGTGGGACAGTCAGAGGGGAGAGAGTTTATAAACAGGGAGAATAAGAGTGGGCCCATTTCCATCACAAACATGGCTGCCACCCTTACTCATATATAAAAACCTTCAACTAGGCCTCAAAAATAAGTCCATTAAATTGAACAAAGTAAGTAAACAATTTAATGTTATTTACCCACATGAGCCCCTCCTTACACACATACTATACACAAAGTTAAAAAACCAAGTACTGTTTAGAGTTTCCACTGCTGGTGTTTATTTGATGACCATAAAAAATTCCTCTCCTATCCCTACCAGTTTGCTAGAGAACTCCCTGCTCCTTACCCTGCAGCAGTTAAAATTGAGGTTCTGGCTCCACTTGAGGCATATGTATATCTGTGTGTGTGTGTGTGTGCACTCGCGTGTGTGTTTCAAGTCTATGGATAGTAGCATAATGAGCGATAAAAGAAAACACAGACAAAATTTGTATTAAGGCCTTTTATTTTTAAAACATTTGGTCACTTTTGTGCTGGGTCAGTGAAAAACCTGTTGGGCTGGACATTAGGGTTAGGATGTCCAATTTTGGGGGCAGTGGTGCCTTCAGCTTAAAAATGCCCAAGGGACTTTTCAGTCTTAATCCAGCCCGTTTGGAGTCAGGGGTCATTTTGAGAGATTGCTTGCTTAGACCGTGTAGACGCTGTCTTCATATCACTTTATTCTTGAAGGATGCGGGCAAACATTGCCTCAACGGTGCTGACATCCAGACACTGTTTCCAACCTGTTGCCATGCTCAGCCAACTGATGGATGTCTGAGGCACTGCTTTTCGACGGTGTATCTCTGGAATGTGTGGCTCGATTAGGAAAATTCTTTCATGGGGTTGTTGCTGGCATAACAGACTGATGATCGGTAGTAGCTGTGAACGGAGTTAAGGATTTTAAATAGAAGATCGCAATGGACTGGGAGATGGGAGATGGATAGAAAGCAAGTTAGGCGGGCATCTTGGATTGGGTCAAGCCACACCCCTCACAAACTCCATTTTCTAAGCACAGTAATACTCTCCAGGGTGGGAGGTATGGGCTATACCCACCCTTCCAGGGGCTATAAGGCCCTCCAACTGTGGCATTGGGCCTCATTATGGGTGGGTTTAGCCTAATACTGCCTGCAATAATACCTACTCATTGTTGTGCGTTATAGAAATGTAGTAGTTGATGGCAGATAAGGACCGCAAGGCCCATCCAGTCTGCAGATTTCTTTTTCTACCTTATAAATGTGCCATCGGCCTTTGCTCTGTCAATGGCCTATCTATTCATACTCATGTGTATTGCTCCCTTATGCCTATCCCATTCCTGTTTGAAGCCCTGCACTGTACTCCAGACCACTACACGCTGAGGTAGGCCGCTCCATGCATCCACCACCCTTCTGTGAAAACGGTAATCTCTACATTACCTTTAATTGGCCTCCCCTAATCTCATGCTGTATCCTCTTGTCCTGCTATTTTTTTATATTGAAATATGTTAGACTCTTTCACTTTGTTAATGCCCTTAAGGTGTTTGAATGTTTCGATCATATCACCTCTCTCCCTCCTTTGCTCTAGGGTATACATATTGAGCTCCATTAATCTGTCCTCATAAGTTTTCTGATGCAGTCCCTGCACCATTTGGTTGCCCTTCTCTGGACTGCCTCAATTTAATTGATGTCCTTGTGAAGGTGTGGCATCCAGTACTGCACGCAGTACTCCAGATGGGGCCTAACCAGTGTCTTGTAAAGAGGGATTATTACCTCCCTCTTACGACTTGTGATACTCTTACTAATGCACCTTAACATCCCCCTAGCCTTACCTACTGCTTTAGTGGTCTGCTTGGATGATTTCAGGTCATCGGTGATGATGATGCCCAAGTCTCTTTCTTCCCTTGTGACTGCCAGCAACTCCCCTCCCAGCCTACATGTGGCTTCAGGGTTTCTCTTCCCTATGTGCATGATCTTTCACTTCTTTGCATTAAACCCTAGTTGCCACTCTTCCGACCATTTTGCTAGTTTATCCAGATCTTTTCTTATTCTGCCCACCCCATCTGGATCATCTACTCTGTTGTAGATCTTGGTGTCATCTGCAAACAGACAAACCTTACCCTCCAGTTCATCTGCAATGTCACTGATAAAGATAGTGAAGAGGACTGGCCCCAGGACTGATCCCTGAGGTACCCCACTTGTGACTTGCAGCTCTTCTGACTATATACCGTTTACCACCACTCTCTGTTTTCTGCCCGTCAACCAGATTGCCACCCAGTTGACCAACTTCTGACCCACCCTGAGCCTACCCAGTTTATTAATCAATCTTCTATGTGGAACAGTATCGAAAGCTTTGCTGAAGTCAAGGTAGGCGACATCAACTGCTCCTTGGTCCACCACTCTGGTTACCCAGTCAAAGAAATCTATGAGATTAGTTTGACAGGACCTTCCTTTTGTAAACCCATGCTGTCTTGGATCCTGTGCTCCTATGGATTCCAGGTGTTGCACTATCCTTTCCTTAAGGAGTGCCTCCATAATCTTGCCCACTACTGAGGTAAGACTGACTGGTCTGTAGTTCTCTGCCTCCTCCTCCCTGCTACCACTCTTGTGGAGCGGGATCACATGAGCCCTTCTCCAGTCTTTTGGGACTCTCCTGTGCTCAGAGACTCACTAAACAGTTCTGAGAATGGCTCTGCTAGTTCCACCCTTAGCTCTTTTAGTACCCTGGGATGTATGCCATCAGGTCCCATTGCCTTGTCCACCCTGAGCTTACCGAGTTCTTGTAGGACCCTTTCTTTTGTGAAGGGACTTGTGCACACCTCCCTCCCCCTGTGTCCATGGTGCTAAGCTGTGGGCCCTGCCCTACCTTCTCCTCGGTAAATACTGAGCAGAAGTATCTATTTAGGATAGATGCTTTTACATGGTCCTCCTCCTCACATGCCCCCTTATCTCCTTTGATCTTTGCACTACCCCCTCTGGACTTTCTCCTTTCACTAATGTATCTATAGAAAGTCTTGACACCTTCTTTTACTGTTTGTGCTAGTGTTTCCTTGGTTTGGGCCTTTGCCTGCCTTACTGCCTTCCCTGCTTCCCATAGGGAAGTTTGGTATGCCTCCCTATCTTCATCCCACTGTGTTCACTTATATTTCCCAGCTTAAAATCAAGGTTCCACCACAATTTGCATGCTGGATTTATATAGGAGTTCACTGAAGGAAGTGTGACATGAGATTCCTTTTTTCCTTTTTAGATTAAAAAAAAAATAATGGAACAGAACATGGTTGACTGCACCATTTAAATGCCAGAAACTGTTACCACATGGACATTATAAATTACAGTAAGTATGTTCCTAAGCATTGTCGGATAGCATTTTTATATTAGTCACAGGCCAGGTTCAGTGGATAGTATTTATGGAATGAGCTCACACACTTCAAGTTAAGAAGATAAAAGATGTAATGATTCATTGGGGACACCCACACACAGGATAGTGTTCTCAGCACTCGCAGGTCTGTAGAATGTTATGAGCAGATTGCAGATTCTAGTGTATTTATAATCTTCAGCTTGAAAGTGAAATGAAAGCAAACGTTTACTGTACTTTAAATAGCAGCCTAAAAATGGTTTGTTTAATTTTTAAACACACTGTGGAATAATACTGGAATTACACATAAAAATAACAAATTAGCTGTATATTTATTATTTATTTATTAATGTTTAGGAATTACAACCCTTTGAATTAGGGTTCTTTTGCAAACGCTCCATGTCAGATATCAGTTACTGGAAGGTGGAAGAAAGTACAAGCATAACATACAAGACTTAAGATACAATTTTTATATAAGTACTGGTACCCACTTTAAATTTGCAGTTTATAAACATAAAACATGGACTATACATGTAGGCTGCCTGCTGAATAGGATTGTTCATTAATGTAGGGTTGACTGTTTAACACACCAGGGTAAAGTCACAGATAAGAATGTTATGCTGAACGTTACTAACAAACAGTTGACTCACAGCCACAATGAATGGGTGACAAAGTTGTTACTTTTATATACTGTAAATGTAACCCAGGCATGATGGGGCTTACCTTATGAGCCACCAGAGACTTAAGGTGGGTCCACCAGTGTCGTCTGTGTCCTCTGACTAGGAGCTGTGTTGGAGGCCAGGTAGTGAAGAGGAGAAAGGAGATGCTAAAATATTCCATGCTCCGTGCCACCAATTAAAGGAGTGCCCCTGCGCTCAAAGAGGACCCACTGGACCGCCATCACCAACACAACCAGATTACACTAACAAGGCTAACCTCAAAAGTAAAAGTATTGCAGCATATGGGCTAAAGAACTGTAGGAGACGGCAGCTCAGCAGTAAGTGCCTATGTGAACAACATGAACATCACCTTCATGATGACCCCAGTCCCCAGGACTAGCCAGCTGGTGTCTGAGGGTCACAGAGAAAATCCTAAAGCACTGTGGCAGCCAGAGGGGTAGAGTGCTTGGCACCCTTTCTACAGCAATGAATAAGAAAGAAATATGACTGACAGTCCAATCAGCTAGTTAGGAGCCAGAATGTCTGGGTCCTGCATTGGAACCTTCCGACCAGCTAGGTGGGGTTTCAAGCAGTCCTGTTCAAGCTTTCAGAGGAGTCAGACCTGCTGAGGAGAGAGAACTGAGGCCCTAACTGGTCTCAGAGCCTTAAGTGGTAATTGTTCTGCGGACAGCTACAGTTCAGTCCAAACTGAAAATAACTGTTTGTCTGCTGAGAGCTGCTAGAGAAGTGGAGAGAGAGAAAGAGAGACAGAGAGAGAGACAGAGAGAGAGAATCTAGAACTGCTGCTGAAATCAGATGTAAGAGATAGCCCCTGCTACCACTGTCTGGTGTGACTGAGGGAAGGGTGAGGTAAGGAGCCTAATCTCCAGCTATTACAATACCTCTGATGGTGAGTGTCCCCAAGAGTGAGGCAGGGAGCGCCTTGTCCTAGGCCTTACCTGAACTTGCTCATCACTGTGTTGCTGCAGGAGTTGAGCTGGAGGTCACTGTGGAGAGTGAGAGAGAGACTAGACACAAGACAAGGCCTGCTACTGTTCCATTTGTGCACTGCCCACTAAAAATCATTGATGCTAGCCTATACCCAAGGCCTGTTGCTGAGGATCGCTCCTGTGGTCCTGCTCCAGCCCAGCTGCAATAGGTCATTAGATGAATGAGTGCTGACCTAGCCGGCCAGAATTGCAACAAATCCATTTTCCTGTTGGATTACAGTATTCTTTCCTTGAATTACAATTTTCCCTGTTGGAATACAAATTTGCTTGTTTACAAATGCTAGCCAAAAGTCAGTCAGGTGGGATTATTTTTGATTGCAAGCTTGCTTGACTTGTTTAAGGTACCACCGCAAGATCCTGGGCACTGTCCCATCAGGCCTGCAAGTTAGTCAACCTGGCTACCCAGTAACTAGTTAGCAGTAGTATGGTAATTATTTTCTGAAAGTACAGTTCTTGCATAAGAATAATTTCTATGACTAACAGTTGGGTGACCTCCAAAATGACAGAATACGTTGAGAGCTCCAGTTACCCAAAATATAATCAACACCCATCAGTGCTAGAAATAACAAGATTGTAGTAAAAATCTTACTGGGTGATGTAGCAGATACCCAAAACACAGAGGAGCCATCTGGCATCTTCACCAAGAGCACCTTTGCCAGCTTAATAGAACAAAGAAAACCTACCGTCCCCGACAGCGGCTACTGTCTCATGCAGCATGGCTGAGGTCTCCACAGAGATACTGCTACAAGAGATTTAGGGGATCTCCAGGTCCCTGACAGTGCTCATGGAAGAGGCCACACAAATAAAAGTGACTCTTTTCAGAATGGAGCACAGCTAAAAGATTATGGCACCAGGATCACCGAAGCAGAGCCCCACATCGGAGAGACCAAGGACCAGATACAGGAAATTGAGACCTGCCCCACAACAACAGCAGGGGAGACAAGCCCTGAAAAAGAAAATCCTTGATCTGGACTGGAGGGGCCAGATAAGTAATATCCAGACTGCAGGTATACCTGAGAAGGTAGAGGGCATCAATATGATCAAGTTTCTTCAGCACACCCTGCCAAAGATACTCAACCATTATTGGGATAAACCGATGGAAATTGAGCATGCACTTCAAGCACTGCAGCCCATACCATCCTCACCCAATGTGAAGCCAAGGATGATTATTTATCAAACTGTCAAGATTCCAGACCAAGGAATTCATAAAACTGGCAAGGGACTGCAAAGATTTGAGATGAGAGGGACACCATTTTATCAGTATTCTTGAACTGACCTAAGGAAATCCTGGACTTAACAATACCACTCTGGGAAGCAAAGAAAACCTTCATGGAGAAGGGGTTCAAAAATGCGATGCTCTTCCCACCCCCCAAAAATATTTGGTAAAGGAGCACCCAAGGAATTTTCCAACCTGGCAGATGCTAATGACTAACTATGCCGGAAAAGCTGTAGGAGACACCCAATCCCCAGAACCACCAACCGCCTAGAACTCTGGCTGAAAGGTGTGGCTACCCATAACAACTCTCTTGATGTAGGAACAGCACCACAAACTTTTAAGTACTGAATGACAAAATTTATTTTTTCTTAGGCCTCTGGTAGAATAACTATATACTCCCTTGGTTTTCCCATCCCCTTAAACAATCTGTGCCTGTGAACACCCAGGCTGGGACTATCAGTGCCTCTTGAGAATTGATGGGGTGGGGGTGAGAAGATGGGGAGAGCTGGTGAGCGGACTGCTAACTATCAGTGCTAGCAAGCGCTCATGCAGGAATGGAAAAATAAACTTTTCAGACTGTGGTGGGCATGCTGGTATCCCCCCTGCTACAGGTATGGGTCCATACAGGCACGGAACACAGACTGTTCGAGTAGGTAGGTTTAACTTCCAGAGAGGTGGACAATGTAAAAGACCTGAACCCAGGCACTGCAAGCCTTTTGAAAACTACTGGTGGGGGTTAACTGATACCCCGGGCACAAATGGGATTAACTGTAAGTGGCAAGAGGCATGGGTTGGGGGACTTACTTGGAGGATGCTGGAGCAAGGTGCACCCTGAGACCAAGTACCGTAAGATTGCCAATCCTTGTCCATGGGAGCTGTACATATGGCGTCAGACAGCACACACCAATGACCATTTCAGCCAGCAGGGACATGACTTTGAACTGCTTGTTACAGTTATGTTTTACTTGTGAGTGACACTATTCTGTCATTGTGTTTAATTAAGTTCAATTGCATGACTTGCTGCATATAAATGCTAAGCACTGTGGATTAAGACATGTGTTCATCTGTGCAACTTTGGGTTTGTTCCAAGTTAAAATGAGGGTAATAAAGGGACAGGTATCCAAAGCACACCCTGTGATGCTACATAGGTCGAGCGGAGATCTGAGAAAGAGTCCACGAAATGCATATAAAACTAAAGTAATCAGTGGAATCTAGCGATATCAAGGTAGTCATCTGGAATTTGAGTGGGATGGGAAGCCCAATAAAATGCACTAAAGTCTTGCCACATCTAAAAGCAAGAAGCTATGACATAGCTATGCTCTAGGAGATCCACATGAGAAGGGCAGGAGCACTAAAGCTACAGTGGGCATGGGTGGAGAAGGTTTTTGAGAGCTCCTACAATTCTAAACAGAGAGGTTTGGCAATCCTCTGAAGAAGGGAAGTAAATTTTATAACCCCAAAACATGGTCAGTCACAGAAGACAGATTGGTCCTGGTACAGTGTCCATTTTTTTTGAACTGTAATTTTTCTTGAGTTTTATCTTTCATTACAAAATACATACATTATATGTAACCTTAACCAACGTTATATATAGGCAGCAATCATTACAATGACAATTAGTATAATTTCACAGCACGACTGTTAACTGTTTTGGTAGTTGTGCTCTGTGCTACATAGAAACATAGAAACAGAGAATTTGACGGCAGATAAGGACCGCTTGGCCCACCCAGTCTGCCCATTTCCCTACCTACTGGATAAGCTGCAGATCCTAGTTAACCAGCAGCCTACTTCTTCCTACCCCCACCCCCTAGAATTGCCTTATGACTGTCCCATGCATGCTTGAATTCCACCACCGTTTTTGACACCACAACCTCTTCCGGAAGGCCGTTGCATGCATCCACAACCCTCTCTGTGAAAAATACTTCCTTAAATTACCTCTGAGTCCCCCCATCTTCAAATTGTGCCCCTTGTTCTTGCACACTTTTTGAAAGATGATACCCTCTTGGACTTTGTTGATTCCCTGAGGTACTTGAAAGTTTCTATCATGTCCCCCTCTCCCTCCTTTCCTCGAGGCTATACATATTAAGCTCCCTAAGTCTCTCTTCATATGTCTTCTGGTACAGACCCTGCACCATTTTAGTTGCCCTCTTCTGGACAGCTTCCATCCTGTCTATGTCTTTGCGGAGATTGGGTCTCCAGAACTGCACGCAGTACTCCAGATGGGGTCTCACCAGCTGTCTGTACAGAGGGATAATAACTTCCTGTTTTTGAGAGCTCCTACAATTCTAAACAGAGAGGTTTGGCAATCCTCTGAAGAAGGGGAGTAAGTTTTACAGCCCCAAAACATGGTCAGTCACAGAGGACAGATTGGTCCTGGTACTATTCAACTGGTACAAGCATATTAAACTAAAAAAAAAACAACCAACTTGTTGTGTGTTCTTAGAGTGCCAGTGATTACTGATATGATGTACTCATTATGAGAAAATGGTCTATGGTACAAATGAGCAGTCTAATGACATGTAATATTCAGGACTGTCAGATTTCTATGAATTTAGAAGAATGATCCCTAATTGAGTAAGTCGCTTTTTCCATATAGTATAATTTATTCACTATATCTATCCATTGTTTCAATGAGGGAGATTCTTCCATTAACCACAACCTGCTTATAGCTTTACAGGGTGTTACCAATGATATACAAAATAGTATTTAAGTGTTGCCCCGGAGTCTCGATTCCTGAGGGGAATATAGAGCAACACTAAACTGGTCATGAGAGGAGGCATCTAAGTAAAGAGATTCTGTATGTGGACCCCTACTTCTGACCCCTACAAAGCACATTTTTGGCAGAACCAGAATATGTGAGCTTGTCTGCCTTATGCTCTCCACATTTCCTCCAACAGTTCTTCCAATTCTCCCCCATGTAAGATGCCTGTATAGCAGGTGTCCGGAAATAAAGACTACAGCACTTCCAAGAAAATTCACTCCAAAATGCAGATGACATAATTTGTACTGTCAATAAAGAATATTTATTGCAGTCTTTGTAGCTGCCTGCTGAATGAATGTCCCTATTCCACCTCTCTAGAATTAGAGGAGTGTCAGTTTTATCTAATTCCAGCGTTCCTTTATAAAATTTACCAATCGAATGGCCCCATCTATCCCCCCAGATAGCTCCCATTAACATACTGTAGCTCAAACCCGGATGATCTGGCAGTTTTACTCTGTCCCTCCCTAGTTTTAATAAATTGGATTGAATTTGCAAATTGTCCCAATTGAATTTGTCTCCACCTGTGAAATGTATGGTCAGTGTTGGGGAGGTGGGGTGGGGGTAACATTTGTATCATAAGCCAAGTTTCTGCACAGAAACTACTCTGTGTGAAAATTATGGGAGGTTCCAAGTTTCCTCCGCATTCATAGTGTACTCACCGTGACAGTCATAAAGTCCATAACTGGAGAAAGTATCAAGGGGGATAGAAAAAGGTATCTAGAGACATCATACAGATCATTCAAATGGAATTCTCTGTGCTTCCAGTATGGCATGTAATGCGTAGAAAGCCAATAATGCGAGACCCTTATATGAGAGGCTGCAGCATTTGTAAGATTAAACACCTCTTTCTACTTTTGTAACTGCAGTATGGAGCATTGTATCCTTAGGGGCTTTCCATTCCAAATTAACTGGGATATTAACCAATTCCTTGACAGGAAATAATTGTGTGCTGGCATTTAAGTCAAAGTTTTCAAAAAACATAATATCCGAGGCAACACATTCATTCAAACAGCGTCCACTTTGGCCAACAAACCTAGAGGCAGGTGAGGCCAGATTTCAAGGTCTGTTGTTATTTGTTGTGTAATGGGTTCTAGATTTAATAATTTAAAATATTCTAGATTATGGAGGAGGACAACCTCCGAATATTTAATTGCTGATACCGGGACCTTAGTTCAGCACTAGGGTCATAATAGAACTGTAACAGTTCTGTTTTCAGTATATATTTAAATCCTGATACCACCCCAAAACTATTTAGCTCTTGCCATAAAGCTGGAAGCAAGTGCTCTGGAGACAACAAAGTGAGCAATATATCATTAGTGTAAAGTGTGAAGTGTAAGTTTAAACTGTACACCACCAGCAGGGATACTCTCTTATCTTATTATTCCATCTGATTGATTCTGCCAGTGGCTCTATATATAAAGCAAACACTAATGGGGACAGAAAGCATTCCTTTCTTGCTCCCCTTTCCAAGTGTATCAGTTGAATTAGGGAGCCATTTATATGTATTCAGGCTTCTGGAGCCTGATACAGACTTTGAAACATAGTTATAAAGGGTACCGGGAAATTGAAGTTCGACAAGGTGTCTGATAAGAAAGCCAGGGACACCCTGCGAACACCTTCACCCCTGCCAGTAAGTTTTTCTGGTTAATATATTCCATTAACATAAAGGTCCACCTGATAATACCAAAGGTTTTTCTGGCTCTTATAAAACCCAACTGATCTTTTTTAATAATAGTCAGGAGGATGAGATCCATTCTCATGGCCCATACTGCTACACAAATCTTATAATTAGCATTTAGTATGAAAATTGGCTGATATGAGGAAGGCTGGACAAGGTCTTTGCCAGGTTTGCGGATGGTTGTTATTGTGGCCCAGCTCCATAATGGGGGAGGTGCCTGGCCATCCAGTATTGTCCAGAGTGTTCCAGGCCAGCAATGGGAGAAGAAGAGGAGAAAAACTTTTATAAAACTCAACTATAAATCCATCCTGATCAGGGCACTTAGCTGCTTTGAGAACTTCTAAAATCTCATCTGTGGAGGTCGGGGCTAGGAGTGAGGCTTTTTGTTCCTCTTGCATGACAGGAAGTTGTGATTTAGAAAGGTACTGGGAGGGAGTAACATCCCCAAGTGGGGGAGCAAAGTATAACTCTTACTAATAAGTTCTCATTAAAGATTCTGTTTGAACAGTGGAATGGGTAATCCTGCCTGTTGCAGGGTCTTGCAATCTAGCTATGCAGGCAGTTTTCCCCCTTATAGTATTATTGCATTATTGCATTAGATAACAAAGAGCCTATTCTACTTTTTGATCCATTATACTCTGTATCTGTTATTTGAGTTTCCGAATTTGACCGTCCATCCCCTTGTCACCATCTCCTCACAATGCAGTAAAGTAAGAAGGGTTTGTGTTCACTCTTGTCATTGGTGCTCCTATTTACTAACTTACTTTGCAGAGTAAGAAATGATTCCTCCCTCCAAGTACAGCCTTTAGTGAGCTCCACAGGATGGGGTCTGAAACTTCTCTGTTACCATTTGTGGCCAAGAATTGTTCCATCTTTTTCTGAATCAAGTTCTTAAAGGGTTCCTCCTTCAACAAGGATAGACTAAATCTCCAAGTCAATTTTTTTTTTTTCCTAAATCCAGTTCCAAAATGATTGTAGAGTGATCAGATGAAATCCAAGAACTATGTAATATTTTGTACTGTACCTAAATGCTCTAGGGTAACAAAAATATAGTCCAGCTGGGCATGGCTGGCATGTCTGGTGGCTGGCATGGCTGGCATGTCTGGTGGCTGGGCATGGCTGGCATGTCTGGTGGCATGTATACTACCTATCCTTTGGGAACAAAATGTGCCATACATCCACAATCCTTGACTGTGCCAATTTTATTTTCAAAATATTTTTGAGCTGGGGTGACCCTGAACTAACTAGGGTATGTGGTATCCAGATCTAGACTCAGGGTAATATGAATAACCCTCCCCATGATTAACCTCCCCCACAATAGGGAAAGAACCTTATTAAAGAAATTAGCAGAAGTCTCTTATTGGACTGTTGGGACAAATACACATTTACCTGTGGCACAAGAGTGACATACAGGACACCCACCAGGATGACATAACAACTCTCTGGGTCTTTGTAAGCATCTTGAAGATGGAATCTCGTGGAACTGGGAATGATGGTGACTACTCCTCTCCATTTCTCCTGGCGATAGGAAGATGCCTACATCAAAGGTAACCCATATTTCCCAAATTTATCATGTTCTTCCAGGGAGAAATGTGTTTCTTATAAAAATATTTAATCTGGGCAATTTTTCTTAATAAAGTGCATTATCCTCAGTCTCCGAATCAGTTTCTGCATCCCATGAATATTAAATGACAATAATTTTACCTGGGGCATTTGCCATTCACCACAGGGAGTTAGAGGAGCAGGCCATAAGTGTAAACCCTGTTGGGGTGATCTGCTCCCCTATAGTTGTCATAGAGTGACTGATATATCATAGACCAATGTGGCATTAGGTCACACAAGGAAAACAATAACAGAAAAAAATTAATATTTATTTAGTTTCTGTTTACTAGGTAAGTGCACCAGACAAGCACTGCCGATTTTCAGGCATGATCCAGGAGAGATACAGACAAAAGAACAGCTTCCCTTGATGACCTATGCTGTGTGAATAACTTTGCCGGTAAGAAATACCATCAATTCAGTTATGGGCGGGCAATTGCTAGTCTGCTAAGGGTTTTGGCGGACTGGCAGTGGCCCCGCCAAGAATGTATATTTGTCCTCACAGTCTGATGGGAGATTTCTGTTAATGTTCTTTGATGGGGTTATTTCCCTATTGTGGGGGAATACAATCAACATGAGAAACAAACTCAGCCAACTGGGTTAAATATACTATGTGTACTTCCTGGGTAGAGGGTGAGCTAACTGCTGCACCCCTAATGGAGTCAGAGAAAGACTAGACCCCAAGTGAAGGAAATTGCAGTAACTGCAGGCCCTTAGTACAGGAGATCCTGTAAGTTATAAGATCATCACCAAGCTTGCACAATAGAAACAGTTCACCCCTTCCCCTGCTGATCTATGGTACAGTGTGTGAATAACTTTGCAGGTAAGAAATACCAGCAACTCACTTATGGGCAGGGCCACTGCTAGTCCCCTAAAAGTGTTAGGGCAGTAGCAGTAGCCCCACCTAAAAGTACATGCCAAGTGGGTTAGTAACTGCTACAGTAACCAAGTCCTGGCTTGATCTCCTGTGTACATAACAGTCCGGAGTAGTACCAGCATTCCAGTTATATGGCCAATTCAGTACCCTTTGTTTAAAATCACTGCTCTTTTGAAGAAGTCAATAAAAATGTTTAAGATACTTCAGCCAGACCTCCTGACATGCCATAATATGACTACCCTCGACCAGAAGATTAATGCTGATACTGGCTGGTGGCTTCCAAGGTCTTCATGGTCAACAAAAAAAGAGGGCCGCTTGGAGTTGGCCCCCCCAAGCCAGGCTGGGACCACAGTCACCATCTATCACAGTCATAAAGGGAGGGAGAGAAGCTGAGCCCCTCACCCTCCATGTGCTGTGTAAAGGAACAGTAGCCCTGCTAGTATAGAAATGACTGGGTGGGTAGAGCCAGCGCACACCACACAGACCGTCAGAGACACCATGCTTTGTCATCTCTGAAAAGACTCTGAGCTGAGACCCCCAGGTTTTATCCCATTATGAGCCATATTGAGCACCACTTTGTGGGCAAGAAGCATACCAGGAGCAGTGTATTGTGCTATGCCATAAGAGTCCAATGTTGCCGTCCAGAATAGCCTGACCCTCCGGTCCCGTGACTGAGGCCCTAAACCATGCAGTCCCTCAGGCTGGCTTATAATGCTGATTTGTCCCCCTAAAGCAGAGGATCAAAGCCGATTCTCACAAAATGTCTTATAATGCCCCATGGAGCTATATACCACTTTTAGCTCCTGGTGCTCTAGAAATGACCAGATAGCCATTGTACCATATGAAAAACCCTTTCAGTAAAGGAATGGCAGTGCAACCCTGCACCCCGGAAGAATCCCACCACAAGGCCAGACAACGCCTCCCCCCCCAACTCCTACAGTATCTGTGAAAAAGACTGTCCAAAGTCCAACTGCACTGGTCCATACCCTACACTGTAATCCAGCATAAAGTCACTAGTTCAGCCAAGGGCATTCCCTAATCTGAAGAGTCTGACGTCATGAGGTGGTGTAGGTGGTGCAAAGAACCTCATCGTTGTCATTTAATTTGTCTTTGAAATTGTTTAAGCAGCTCAGTAATAGTTTTTAAAAATGCTCTGGGATTGTTGTGCCCTCAGCTTTGTCCATCTGTGGAAGGTTGGGCATCCCTCTTTCCATCTTCTACTGTGAGTTCCCCGAGACCCAACAGCTACCCGGGGTGGTTGTGGTACTTTAAGGCCCTGTCTTTCAAGATCCTTTTTAGCCTCATCTGCGGTGTGATGTAAAATGTCCCCTTCTGGAAATGACATATAGAGCCTTGCTGGATAAGGTGTTTGGAAGTTTAGTCCAGTTTTTCTGAGTGCTTGTAGGCTTGGGGTATATGCCCTACATTTTGTTTGGATAGCCGGTGCAAAGTCGTTGTAAAAATAGATTTGTTTGTCACCTCATGTTACTTTTTGTCTGAGGCCAAGCCTGTAGCGATACCCATTTTTTTAATTTGGAACTTTAAAAACTTCATAATGATTGACTTGGGTCTCTCATTGGAGCCGGGTTTTGAACCCAGCACCCTGTGCACTCTCTCTAGTTTGAGGGGGAGATCTGGTGCAAAGTCAGGGCAGTTTTGATCATCTACAAACCTCAAAGTGTCAGAGCCCTTCTCTGCTTCAGGCACTCCTCACACTCCCAGATTTTTCCTATGTAAGCGACCATCCAAATCCACACATTTGTTTTTCAACTGCTGCTGATGGTGACGAGGGTGTAAAAGGAGGTCCCTCATGTGATCTGTATGATCACTTAGCTCTGTGGCTGAAGCTGCCAGATCCCCTGCCTCCTGTTTTAGCTGGTCCACGTCTGCTCTCGAATGGGCAAAAGTTGCCTGGGGTCTCTTTCCTGAAAGCCATCAGCTCTGCTAATAGGTGCTTGTAGGTCAACCGATCTCCCCACTTAGAGCCATCTTGTGGGGAGAAGCTGTGCTGGAGCCTGGACTTGATGGCATAGTTTTTTTCTCCTAAGTGCCCTGTCATATGTTGATTGATGTGCTGGCGCTTGTCTTTTTTGTTGAGCCAGGCTGTCTCTGCAACCTACTTGCTCTAGTTTACCAATGAAAAGTAGAGGATTCACACAGGTAGGGTACTGAATATGAGTTAGCAGGAACAGAAGTCTGTTTCAACCTGCACTGCTGATGGTGATGTCACCAGAAGTCCTGGTACAGGGTACATTAAATGGTATGGAAGTGGTGCTAGAGAAAGGATACTATCCTAACAATTCAGATTCTACTCTTTTCCACTCCTTCACATAAGCAATACTAGATCTCCAGATCCCTAACCTGATCCTGGGAGGGGGCATGAATCAGGTCATTGACTTGATCATAGGTAAGAGTCCAGGGAGAGTGGAATCTCCAGAACCCCAAAATAGGAGAGTCCTCACAAAATGAATCGAAGGTCTGGAGTGTGTGACTGTATGGCCGGATTATACATACTTCTCAAGCAAGCACTCCACATACTCCAGAATAGAAACATAGAATTTGATGGCAGATAAGGACCGCTTGGCCCACCCAGTCTGCCCATTTCCCTACCTACTGGATAAGCTGCAGATCCTAGTTAACCAGCAGCCTACTTCTTCCTACCCCCAACCCCTAGAATGGCCTTATGACTGTCCCATGCATGCTTGAATTCCACCACTGTTTTTGACTCCACAACCTCTTCCGGAAAGGCGTTCCATGCATCCACAACCTTCTGTGAAAAATACTTCCTTAAATTACCTCTGAGCCACCCCCATCTTCAAATTGTGCCCTCTTGTTCTTGCAAACCTCTTTTTGAAAGATGATACCTCTTGACTTTGTTGATTCTCTTGAGGTACTTGAACGTTTCTATCATGTCCCCCCCTCCTTTCCTTGAGGCTATACATATTAAGCTCCTTTAGTCTCTCTTCATATGTCTTCCGTGCAGACCCTGCACCATTTTAGTGCCCTCCTCTGACAGCTTCCATCCTGTCTATGTCTTTGCGGAGATTGGGTCTCCAGAACTGCACGCAGTACTCCAGATGGGGTCTGACCAGCTGTCTGTACAGAGGGATAACAACTTCCTGTTTTCTACTGGTGATGCCTCTCCACGCATCCCAGTATCCCCCAGCCCTCCTTGCTGCCCTCTCACATTGCTTGCCCACCTTTAGGTCATCTGATATGACTACCCCCAGGTCCATTTCCATTTTTGTTGTTGTTAGTATCTCACCCCCATTGCGTACTCTACCCCTGGGTTTTTGTTTCCCAGGTGCATTACCTTGCACTTTTCAGCATTGAATATAAGCTGCCATACATTTGACCATTCCTCTAACCTTGCCAAGTCCCTTCTCATCCTTTCCACCCCACCTTGTGCATCAACTCTGTTGCAGATCTTAGTGTCATCTGCAAAGAGACATACTTTTCCTTCCAGTCCCTCTGCAATGTCACTTATAAAGACATTGAAGAGGACCGATCCTAATACTGAACCCTGCGGTACCCCACTAGTAACCCTCCTTTCTTCTGAGTGGACTCCATTTACTATTACTCTCTGTGTCCTATTCTCCAGCCAATTCTTTACCCAAGCTGTCATCTTGGGACCCACTCCCAGGCTGGCTAACTTGTATATTAATCTTTGTGTGGGACTGTGTCAAATGCCTTGCTGAAGTCTAGGTAGGCCATGTCCACAGCCCTCCCTGATCTACTACTTTGGTTACCCAGTCAAAGAAATCTATCAGATTCATCTGGCATGACCTTCCTGCTGTGAATCCATGCTGCCTAGGGTCCTGTGCCCCTCTGGCCTCTAGATACTCGACAATTCTTTCCTTCAGAAGTGATTCCATCATTTTCCTATCACTGAAGTTAAACTAACAGGTCTGTAGTTTTCTGCTTCTGCCTTGCTCCCACTTTGTGAAGGGGAATCACATCTGCCCTCCTCCAGTCCTCGGTACCACTCCATCCTCCCATGATTTGTTAAAGAGGGTAGTCAGTGGTGTCACTAGTTCTACCTTTAGCTCTTTTAGAATTCTGGGATGAATCCCATCAGGCCCCATTGCTTTGTCCACCTTCAGTTTTAAGAGTTCTTTCAGAACCCTTTCTTCTGTAAATGGTCTGGTATCAACTTCTGTATCCAGAGTGTTTCTACTGTTTGTTTTAGGTACTCCCCTCTTCATTTGTAAATACTGAGCAAAAATATTTGTTTAGTATCTCTGCCTTTTCACAGTCTCCCTCTGCCCACCCTCCCTCCCTTTATTAAGCCTCACTATCCTCCCTTGGTCTTCCTTTGCTCCTGATGTACCTATAAAGGTTTATCCCCTTCTTAACTGAGTTGGCTATCTTTTCCTCGGTTTGGGCCTTTGCTGTTCTGACTGCCTTCCCAGCTTCCTTTTGCTTTAACTGATACAGTTCTCTGTCCTGCTCCTTCTGTGATTCCTTGTACTTCCTGAATGCTTTCTTTTTCTCTTGAACCTTCACTGCCACTTCCTTTGAGAACCACAGTGGTTTCTTACATTGTTTTGTTTTGTTTATTTGCTTCACACAAAGGCTCATTACCTCTGTGATGGCAGTTTTTATTATTCCACATTGTTCTTCTACCCCTCCTTCCTGCCCATTTGCTAGTGCATTCCTTAGGCACTCACCCATTTTGGCAAAGTCAGCCCTCCTAAAGTCCAGTACTTTTGCCTTTGTATGGCTTGACTCTATTGCTGTGTTTATTGTGAACCATACTGTTCGATGGTCGTTAGTTCCCAGATGGCTACTCACTTCTATATCTGTGATCCTCTCTCCATCTCCATTTGAGAGAACCAGGTCTAAGATTGCTCCCTCTCGAGTGGGCTCCAATACTAGTTGTCTAAGGTATGCCCCCTGTAGGGCATCTAGAATAACCCCACTCTTCGAAGTGGCTGCTGCAACTGCACTCCAGTTAACATCTGGCATATTCAAATCACCCATCAGCAATATCTCCCCTTTTTCTGCCATTCTAAGTATACTTTCTATCATTTCCTTGTCCATTTCCTCCCCCTGAGAAGGGGGTCTGTATACAACCCCTGTGCAGATTGTGGTGCCATTGCCTGTCTCCAAATTTACCCACAGTGCTTCTTCTCCTCCCTGTTTACCCTTTTGTTCTGTTGCTTTTATTCCTTCCCTTATGTAAAGAGCTACTCCTCCTCCTCTTTTACCCTCCCTGTCCCTCCTGTAGATAGTGTATCCTGGTATGTTTACGTCCCAGTCATGGTTTTGATCTGCTGCTATTACCTGTGGGACTTTATAACAGGTTTTTGGATGCTTGACTACATATACTCATATCAGACAATGCCCCAGTTATGCTAATACTTACATGTAAGTGGCAGTAAAGGGGGGGTGGTACTCAAATGGAGGCTTGATCTAGCACTCCTACAGGAGCCAGAATTTAAAACCTAGCTAAAGGCACAGACAAAAGCCTTATTTTGAAGACAACGTCACTCTGGGCATGTCCAGGGGTGCAATATGGGAAGCCTACGAGGCAACTATCTGGGGCCACATTACTGCATATGTAGCAGCCTACAAGAAACTCAGAACTGGGAAACTAAACAAGAAGCTAGAGGAAATGAGTGACAAAAGCAACAGCTCAAGAAAGGGACAACTTTATTAGATAAAGATTTATTGTATGATGTCACCAGACTGAAATATGAGATTAATGTGTTACTGAGCCACAAAGTAGAACATGCCTTGTTTATTTATTATTTATTTATTTATTGCAATTGTTTCACCAGGAAGCACACTGAGCAACAAGATGCTCATCTCCCGGTGCAACCTGGGCGGGGTACACATGGATATGATAACACGCAGGTTATCAAGTGAACAGTTAACAGAAGCAAATAAAAAGCAGCATAAGGATACACGATTGCACGAATATACAAGCAGTGCACATTGAATGCTTAGGATATTATCGTATCAAATAACAATTTTTTGTGACAAGAAGCAGCAGACAAGGTAAATTAGCACAGTAGTAACAGCTGTAACAACAGAGGACATATATCACAGTTATACAGTTATACACAGTACATAGGGCAAAATAGGCCCAGGACATAAGTGCAAGGTTGGGGTTATATGCAAGATTCTGTAGCAAGGCCAAGGTTGCTGGTCAGGCATTGGGGAGGAGATAGTGAGGCATGGCAGGTTCAGGGACAGGAGCAATTTGTAGTAAGGAAGTTTGCTAGGGCAGTAGACAGAGAGTAGGAAGAGGAGGAGTGCCGAATTTGCGGTGGGAGGGTGTTCCAGAGCTTGGGTAGCTGGTGTGAGAAGGCAGCTTGACCGGCAGAGGTCTTCTGCCTAGGGACTGAAAGTTGGCGGGAGTCACTGGATCTAAGATGATGGGAGGGGGTGGGGCATCTGTGAGCACGGTGGCAAGGTAGGAGGGGATGGACCTGAGCCATAGGTTGGAGTCAAATTTAGCACAGTGAGAGATGTGGCAGTTTTCGAGGGACGGTAGTGCCAAGGCTTGGTAGAGGTCGCAGTGGTGGGTGAGGTGAGAGGCATCGAGAGCAAAGCGGCATGCAATCAGTTCTTGGGTGATCCAAGGTAGGTGGTTTCCTTGTACTCTTGTATGATGCAGTGGGGTGTGTGTGTTCCAGACACTGAGGAATGTGTTTTTAAAGTGTAGGAAGGTATCATCAATGGAGATCATAGGAGGGGCAGGGGCCCAGTTTGCTAGTGCAAGGTCATCTAATACAGGGGCTAGACTTGAGGGATTTATAGGAGCAATGGACTACAAATTTAATGGGGGATTTTGGGCGGTGAATTTTACACACTAAGAAGGTTACGTGGTGGTCGTTAAGGGAGTCAGGAAGTATACCTGCTTGTTTGACCCGGTGGGGGTATGTGGTAAGGACCATACCTCTCAACTGTACCACATTACGAGGAACGTTCCTCATTTTACTTCACAAAAACTCCTTGTTCCACATTGTGAGGACTTGTTCCACATTCAATATTGACATTTAAAAGCAAAAATCTATAGTAAATGATGCAAAAAATATATTATTCAAGTAATAACAGACTTTCTGAACATAACTGCCAACATTTTAACAGTGTTCTGAGCCTCCTAGATAAAGATTTGATTAAGCATTCCACATTTTGCTCATTTGTTCCACATTTTGAGACTCAGTGTTCCACATTTGGGGGACGAAAGGTTGAGAGGTATGGTAAGGACCCAGTCGATGAGTGAGTGGTTACCAGATTTTAGGTTAAGCCAGGTGTCCCCAGTAATGATTTGTGAGAGGTTTAGGGCAGAAATTTCAGTCCTGGTTTTGTTGAGGGCAGGAGCAAGCAAATTGTGGTTAAGATCGCCTATAATGTAGAGTTCCCCTGTCATGGTTAGACAGGAGATTTGCTTGAGGAGTTCGGTGACAGCAGAAGCTGGTGTACCAGGTCAGCAGTATATCCCAGCAATGTAGATTGGCAGCAAGAAGGGAAAGACAAGCTGAATTAGTATTACTTCAAGGACTTTTGGTTTGGACTTGGTCAGGGCCACTGAATAGTGCAAGTCCGAGTTTACATAGATGGCTATTCCACTGCCTTTAGAGGCTCTATCCTGGTGGGCCATAGTGTAACCTGGGATAGCAACAGAGGAGTCATTGATGTTTTTGTTGAGCCAGGTTTCAGACAAGGTGAGGATATCTGGAGCATAGTGAACAGCAAGTACCTGAAGGGAGTCAAGCTTGTGGACAAGACTTCTTATATTTAGGTGCAGGAGGCGCAGGCCACATGGGAGAAGGTCCCCAGAGTGAGGTGAAGAAGAGGCCGATGTTGGAGAGGGGCATGGGGGTAGTATTGGGGCTGGGGTTAGGGTGGATGTCACCTGCTGCAAGGAGCAGGAGAGCGAGAGTTAGGTAGTGAGCGAATAGCTGTATATGACTGACTGCGAGCGGTCGTCTCTTAGATTGATGGTGTGTATGAGCTGGGCATAGGGGAATAAGTTGAAAAATGACCCAGGGGAGTGATGGGTTGAAATGAAATGGGCTGGGACATGTGGCAGAGTGTGTCCATGCTTGGGTGAAAGGGGAGGTGCAGCCGGGCTGGAGGGGTGGGAGAGCTCAATGAGGTTTTGCAGGATTTGGGGGGGCATGGGAGAGGTGGGTGGCATGTTGGAAAGGAAAGGAGGGAGGGAGAAGAGAATAGGGATGAGCAGAGTCAGGTGGCCTGGTAGAAGGATCATGGCGCAGATTAGGTGCTAGAAGGTCCCTACTGCTGTGGTTACTTAGTGGGGAAGGTAGGTGCTTAGTTACTTAGTGGAGAAGGTGGAGGGCTGGCATGCGGGGGGAGGAAATGATAGGGACCTGTAAGGACTAGGAACCAATGGGGAGCAGAGGAATGAGGTTTAGGTGGCCAATGGTGGCGAGCAGTGCTGCTAGGCTTATTAGCCAATGAGGGAGCAAGTGCTGCTAGTCTTACTAACCAATAATGGAGCAAGAGGGAATGTGGGCGGGCAATAGGTGTATTTAATCAGTGGAGGGGGTGGGTGGGATGGCCGAAAATCCTTCTATGAGACACTTGAATTTTGCTTAGTTGCAGCTAAATCTATTTGTAAAAATGGCAGAATTACTGGGAAGCCAGCAGGCTCTTAGCCTGTAACCTTAGAAAACAACAAACATACAGAATAGTTTCCCCGTACCAGGGAGTTTGGATGGCAGACCCCCTGCAAATCAATACGATGTTTTATACCCATTTGGGTGCATTTTATTAGTCCAGAAAATCCCCAACTAACCAAGAGTTACAGTATTTTTTGGCCATCATTACTTAAACAAGATCTAACCAGGCCAAAAGGCAGCAATAGATGCCCCATTAACAACAGAGGAACTGTAAATGGCAATAAAATTGCTCCCCACAGTTAAGATCCTGGAGACCAATGGTCTACCGGTGGAATTTTACAAAGCCCAGATAGAAACTTTATCACATCATATATAAGATATGTATAACAAAGCCCTGGAGCAGCAAAAACTCCCACTGACCCTCAGGAGAGGCAGTAATTGCCATTAGTCATAAAGGGGGAAGGACCCTCAGACCGGTGCAGGTTACCATCCCATGTCTCTCCTAAATGTGGATGTAAAACTCCTGGTGGAGGTGCTAGCATTGCAGCTGAATACTGTCCTCCCTACCCTAATATTTTTAGATCAATTGGGCTTTGTCCTCAGTAGATGTGGAGCTGACATTTTGTGGAAACTACTGAATATGTGGCAGGGCAGAAACAGGGACACACCTGTGGGAGCTCTGTCCCTAGATGCTGAATTTGCGTTCAACGCCCTGGAGTGGATATACGTGTAAGCAGCTCACCAGTCATTCAGATTTGAGGATAGGCTCCTGCAGTGGGTGAACACCCTCTACTTCAGCCCTACAGCAGCTGTTCTTACAAATAATAAGATATCAGATCTCTTCACCCTAGAAAGGAGAAGCAGGCAGGGTATACCCTCTGTCTTCTGCTTTGTTTGTGTTGGAACTTGAACCCTTCCTTCAAAAGCTCAGAGAAAACACAGCCATCCTGGGGGTCACATTCCAACAGAGGGAATTTAAAATGGAAACACATGCAGATGATATGCTGGTGATGTCCAGCAACCTGGATGGGAGCACCCTCCCCGAAGAAGGAGCTAGCAGAATTCACCAAACCATCAGGCCTCCATATTATTTGGACCAAAACTGAGCTTTGCCTAACTCCACAAATTGCACTAGGCCCTGTTTTGGAACATATCAACTCAAGTGGGCCCCTAAAGGCTTCATATATCTAGGAATAACTATCCCCAGGGACATGGATAAAATTGTTTCAATAAACATAGCCCCATTATTAAGAGAACTAGAGACAGACATAGCACATTGAACATGTCACTGTTTCAAAAAGCTGAATCACTGAAACTGAAAAAGATGCTCTGTATCATGAATTTCCAAAGACGCCTATATTTTACCATATTTCAGACTTGCACAAGGACAGTCGCCTTCCTCCAGGATGTCCCATAATATCGGGAAATTGAGCAGTCATGGAACAATTATAGGTGCTGATAGGAAAAAGGAAATTTCAAGCCGCCCCCCACAGAACATGACAGTTAGTAAGGTAAACACCGAGGTACAGAGTTTGACAGAGGGCAGGACAGAGGTAAATGGAAAAATAGACAAAGGCAATGAGGGCAGGGATGGGGGGGAAAGGATAATGCCACCACTAAATGGAGGGCAATGATTACCAACACTCATAGTCTGGGAAACAAGCTTCCTGAGCTAGTAGCCCTGATGGAAGAGGGACACCTGGATATTGTGGCAGTCATGGAAACATGGTATACAGAGAACCATGACTGGGATGTCAACATAAAAGAGGAGGTAGAGTAGCTCTCTACATAAGGGAAGGGATAAAAGCTACAGAACTGAAGGGCAAATGGGAGAACAAGTGGCACTGTGGGTCACCTTGGAGACAGGGAGTAACACCACAATCCGCACAGGGGTTGTATACAGATCCCTGTCTCAGGGGGAGGAAATGGACATGGAAATGATAGAAGACATTCTCAGAATGGCTGAAAAAGGGGAGATGTTGTTGAAGGGGGACCTGACTATGCCATATTTTAACTGGAAGACATTTAGTGCAACCACATCCAAGAGCAGGGTCATTCTCGATGCCCTATGGGGGCATGCCTTAGACAGCTAGTGTTGGAACCCATTCGGGAGGGAGCAGTATTAGACCTGGTACTCTCAAATGGGGAGAGGATCACAGATTTAGAAGTGGGTAGCCATCTTGGAACAAGCACCAGTGTGGTTCACAATAAGCACAACCATGGAGACAAGCCATACAAAAAAGAGGATATTGGACTTTAGAAGGGCTGATTTTGGCAAAATGGGTGACTACCTAAGGAATGCACTAGCAAATCGCCAGAAAGGAGGGGTGGAAGAACAATGGTGAAAGATCAAAACTACCATCATGGAGGCAACAAGCCTTTGTGTGAAACAAATAAAGAAAACAAAATGGAGTAAATAACCACTATGGTTCTCAAAAGAGGTGGCAGGGAAGCTTAGGGAGAAAAAGATAGCATTCAAGAAGTATAAGGACACACAGAAGGAGCAGGACAGGACACTGTATCAGTTAAAGCAAAGGGAAGCAGGGAAGGCAGTCAGAATAGCAAAGGCCCAAACTGAGGAAAAGATAGCCAACTCAGTTAGGAAGGGGGATAAAACCATTTTATAAGTACATTAGGGAGCAAAGAAAGGTCGAGGGAGGGAGGTGGGCAGAGGAAGACAGTGAAAAGGCAGAGATACTGAATGAATACTTTTGCTCAGTATTTACAAAAGAAGAAGAGGAGGAGTTACCAAAACCAAACAATAGAAGCACTCTGGGGGGGGTGACGCCAGTCCATTTACAGAAGAAAGGGTCCTGAAAGAACTCCTAAAACTCAAGGTGGACAAAGCAATGGGGCCTGATGGGACTCACCCCAGAATCCTAAAAGAATAAAGGGGGGACCTAGTGACACCACTGACCACCCTTTTTAACAAATCATGGGATGATGGGGTGGTACCTGAGGACTGGAGGAGGGTGGATGTGATTCCCCTTCACAAAAGTGGGAGCAAGGCAGAAGCAGGAAACTACAGACCTGTTAGTTTGACCTCAGTGGTAGGGAAAATGATGGAATCACTTCTGAAAGAAAGAATTGTTGAGTACTTGGAGTCCAGCGGGGCACAGGACCCAAGGCAGCATGGATTCACAGCAGGAAGGTCATGTCAGATGAATCTAATTGATTTCTTTGACTGGGTGACCAAAGTAATAGACCAGGGAGGGGCTGTGGATATGGTCTACCTAGACTTTAGCAAGGCATTTGACACAGTCTCACACAAAAGATTAATAATGAAGTTAGTCAGCCTGGGGGTGGGTCCCAAGGTGGTAGCCTGGGTAACAAATTGGCTGCACAACAGGACACAGGGGGTAATAGTAAATGGAACTCACTCTGAAGAAAGGGGTGTTACTAGTGGGGTACCTCAGGGTACAGTACTGGGTCTGGTCCTCTTTAATGTCTTTATAGAAGACATTGCAGAGGGTCTTGAAGGAAAAGTATGCCTCTTTGCAGATGATACAAAGATCTGCAATAGAGTTGATACACAAGGGAATGTGGAAAGGATGAAAAGCGACTTGGCAAGGTTGAAGGAATGGTCAGATGTATGGCAACTTAGATTCAATGCAAAGAAGTACAAAGTAATGCACCTGGGAAACAAAAACCCAGGTGAAGAGTACACAATGAGGGGGGAGGTACTAACAACAACAAAAATGGAAAAAGACCTGGGGTAATCATATCAGATGACCTTAAGGTAGGCAGGCAATGTGAGAAGGCAGTAAGGAGAGCTGGGAGGATACTGGGATGCATAGGGAGAGGCATCACAAGTAGAAGACAGGAAGTGGTTATCCCTCTGTACACACAGTTGGTGAGACCCATCTGGAGTACTGTGTGCAGTTTTGGAGATCCCATCTGTGCAAGGACGTAGACAGGATGGAGGTGGTCCAGAGGAAGGCAACTAAAATGGTGCAGGGTCTGCATCAGAAACTGTATGAAGAGCGACTAAGAGAGCTTAATATGTATGCCCTTGAGGAAAAGAGGGATAGGGGGACATGATATAAACTTTCAAGTACCTCAAGGGAATCAACAAAGTCCAGGAAGGTAGCATCTTTCAGAAAAAGAGATGTGCAAGAACAAGGGGGCACAATTCAAAGATAAAGGGAGGATGGCTCGGGGCAATGTGAGGAAATATTTTTTTACAGAGAGAGTGGTGGACGCATGGCGACGCCTCCCTGAAGAGGTTGTGGGGTCAAAAACAGTGGGGGAATTCAAAAATGCATGGGACAGACATAAGGCACTTATAGTGGGGGGTAGGAGGAAGTAGGCTGTTGGTAAACTTGAATCTTCAGCTTATCCAATAGGTAGGAAAATGGACAGACTAGGTGGGCCAAGCGGTCCTTATCTGCCATCAAAGTCTATGTTTCTATGTTATCAGAATATATAGGCCAAATTCTGCAGCAAGAGGTCATCAGACTGAGATCATATCTAAGAGATACACCATAGTTTTAAAGGCATTCAAAGGGTTCTATAGTGAAAGAATTACACATGGCTTACAACAGATATGACTGCTCTCTATACCTCGATTAACCATGAACTTGGTTTACATGCAGCCTCAGTAATGCTGGAGAAAGCCAACATTAACTTTCCTGTATCATTTGTTCTACAAGCCATAGAACTCATCTTAAACAGTAATTTTTTCATGTTTGATAGCAAATTTTTTCTGCAGGTCAAGGGGACGGGGATGGATACATTGATAACCCCCTCCTACACCAACCTATTTATGGATTGGTGAGAGGAGGAGCCATATGACTACATAGCCAACACATTCCATAATAAAATAATAAGATGGACTAGATATATCTGACATATTATGTGTATGGGCAGTAACAGCTAAACAAATGTAGAATTTTATCTCACACTTGAATAATAACAATGTGGGTTTAAAACGTATGTGAAACAACCATAGTAATGATATTGTTTCTTGGATCTGATTTTGCATGGAAGAGACAGAGAACTAATGTATACCACTGGGTACAGGAACCCTACATTCGAACATATGAATATATAATAAAGCCAGCAGAATATGGCCATTAAGTCTATTGAAGCTGTTCATATAGCAGGGTCCTCAGCATCAGCCAATGACCCTGCCTCCCTCCCCAATCAACTCTTCCCCTCCGTCTGCCCCCCCTCTTGACCCTGATTTTTCCCTTAACTCTATCAGTCTCTCTTGAAGCTGACAACCATTTTCAATGAAATCATCTCCTTAGGAAGCCCATTCTAACCTGCTACCACCCTCTCTGTGAAGACGTGCCTCCTAGCCTCTCTCCCAAACCTCCCCCTTCCAATGTGGGACTAAGTCATCTCATGTTTTGATTCTCACTGCGCTTAAAGAGACCCACCCTTGACCACTCAATTATTTCTTTCAAGTACTTGGAAGGTCTCAATTATGTCCCCTCTCTCTCTCTCTCTCTCTCTCTCTCCCCGGAGTACATGTTCAGGGCCTTCAACCTCTCCTCATACGTCCTACCCTGCTGGCCCATGATCATTTTAGTTGCCCTCCTTTTGACCATCTCCAGCAGGTTTATGTCCTTTTTACGTTTCCTTGTGCTAGCGCAGGAAACGTTTTGTTGCAGTGAACAGCATTTCAGAGGTGTGTCAGTGTTGTGTCCAGTGCAGATCAAGTTGGATTGGGCTCATCCCTCACAGACCAATAAACACGCAAGCCGACGATGACAGTGGGTACATTTTTGGGGGCTGAAACTTTGCGTATGTGAAAGGAGTGAAGCATTCAGAAATTTCCAAGGCAGCTGCAGTCTTAACAAACAACTGAGTCCTTGCTCAAAAGTGGGATACACTGTGGCTAGGATGTCATGGTCGGTTGGGAATTAATGGAATGTAAATGGAATTAATTCCAGTATGGTTTACCCGTTAAACAAACAAACATACAAACAAATGGAATAATAAACATACAAGTGTAAATGAGTGTTTTTGCCCCTCGGAGGATTGTGCTGGATTGGTGGAATTACATCTTTTTTTTT
Source organism: Neoceratodus forsteri (assembly GCA_016271365.2). Lineage (NCBI taxonomy): Eukaryota > Metazoa > Chordata > Ceratodontiformes > Ceratodontidae > Neoceratodus > Neoceratodus forsteri. The sequence goes on from CM057450.1 coordinate 1,420,923,064, forward strand.
TTGATTGAGCTTTCACACAGATTTTGTGGGCCTATTCGGAACATAAATGGGTGGGGTGGAGGTGGGGGTGTTTACTTCTCACCTTGCAATACCAGAAATTAGTGTTAGGTATTTACTTAATGCTCCAAATATACTGAAAACATGCTAACTGTATGGTTTATAATGGTCACATTTTTCATATGGCAGGCTAGATGCCAACTGCAACAGGCAAAAATGCAATGTACCGGATCAGCTCCCAAAGATACTGTCTGTCAAGTGAGCCCATGGGTTATCACCGAAATGAAGAAAAAAAAACCAGGAGACAGACACACTCACCATTAAGCTCAAGACTTTAACGTGAAATGTTCATAGCAAGCATGCATTCGCCTCTAACAAGGCTTCATCAAGGGGGCAGTGTTCTACATTCACAGTGCCCTTATATGCTTAGTGCCATTAATCAATCATAGCAGATATGCAAATAGGTAGCAAAATGTGAAATATTCATAAAAATATTGAGTCCAAAGGAAGTGTAAAGTACTCAGTTGATTATACATATTTTGCTCAGGTAATCCAAGCGCCTGAAAAAATTCTTTGTACAACAATAATAAATATCTCAGTAAATAAAATTTAAAGGCATGGAGCAAATTAATACACTGGTATACATGTTGCAGTATGGACCAGGTAGTAAGGACAATGCTAAGCTCAAAACACTGCCCCAAATCAGGAGAGTGCAAACAAGAAGTGTTGTGTATAGCATTAGAAGTTATGCTAAGTAGGTCATTAATGGCTTTATACCATAAGGAATTTGACCCTCCCTTTGGCAAAAAGCAATACATTTAGAAAAACTTGTCATGGGTCATGAAAGAAACCGTGATAGAGCATGAGGGTTCCCTTCTTGTTTATCTGTTTTTTCCTTTCATGGTTGATTTCTAATGAAATAAACTAACTGTTCCAGGATGCCTACTGTTTAACTAACACATATAAATTTTTGTAGGAGGAACCCTTCTGTAAGCAGATAGAAATCCACAAAGTCACTTGTACTAGCATAGCCACATTTGATTTGACTAACACAATTCCTATGTATGTCGTATTGCAAATTGCACTTCTCAGTCAGCTATGAGCCTCAATAAAGCAGCTCACTGCATACTACCACTTACGTTGTATTAATGCTTGTCTTTTTTGTGGATTTCAGCAGTGTGCTTTTGAATATATATCTAAAGTGTTCAGACACTGGTTGGAGGGTGGGGAAATTTTTATTTATGGCAAAGCAGATCATCATCAAACTGACTGACCAGCCATCACTGAGAATGCAAAGGAAAGACGCCAACACCATCACATACACCATGCAAGGAAACATTTGGCATTGACAAATACTTGTTAAGGTATGGGCACCAGTACTGGCAAGGCAAGGCAAATTGTATTTATATTGCGCCCTATCCAGGGAGTCAGAGCGCTTCACAATAAAATATCCCCAAAGTTTAAAATCAAATATATTCAAATAAAACTAAAAGCTTTCTCAAATAAAACTGTCTTTAAGGAGGCTTTAAAGACCTTGACAGAGCTGGCTGCACGAATGTAAGGCAGGAGAGAATTCCACAAAGATGGAGCAGCTGTACAAAATGCTCTACTGCCAGATCTCTTTAGGTGAGAGGAGGGTACAACAAGCAGACCAGCTTCGGTGGAGCGTAGGAGGTGGATAGGCCGATACAGAATCAGGAGCTCTTTAAGGTAGTCAGGTCCCGAACCACATAGGGCCTTGTAAGTTAACAGGCATATCTTGAAGGTGATGCATGAACTCACAGGCAGCCAGTACAGAATGCACAGAACAGGAGTGACATGGTCCCTCATAGAGGCACCTGTCAACATCTTGGCTGCGGCATTCTGCACTAGCTGCAGTCAACGCATTAATCCTCCAGACAGCCCTAGGTAAAGAGCATTACAGCAATCTAGTCTGATGATGACAAAGGCATGTATAACTGTGGCCAGATCAGCAGGCATCAAAAACAACCGGATCCTGGTGATATTCTGGAGATGGAAAAACCCGGATCTAATAACTGATGACACCTGTTGTTCGAGGGTAAGTCGGTTGTCAAGAAAAATGCCAAGGTCCCTAACTGCATCAACCACGGACAAGAGCTGCTCATCAACTACTGGAGCGAGCAGCCTCCCACTGTTGGAGACACCTCCATGACCCACCATGATCGCTATAACCTCTGTTGTGCCCATACTGGGTCGTAATGTTGTACGCTTAATAGTGTACGACATTATAGCTAACCTGAAATAGAGCTGTCTAGGACAGCGAATGGTACAATACCGCGTATACTGCTGTATGCGGTATTGCACCATTCACACACTCCCAGGCAGAGGATAAGACCTCTGCTGGGAGTGGGTTCTGCTGAGCAGCTGCTGTGGCTCCCTGGACAGAGTCACAGTAGCAGAAACCCAGGCACTGCGTCTGGGACGGGTTTGATTCCCCAGTCCCAGAAATTTTATTTTTAAAGACTTTGTGCTCGCTGAGTTGGACCCCGTAATTAAGAATCTTTAGTGGGGGGTCTTGAGGCATAGCTCCCAGCAATGAGGGGTGAGGGGGCGGAGCCCTCCATAGAAAAAAGTGTTATGCCGCATGGCATAAATTGCGCTGTATTGGCAGCGAGATTTGGCCATGCGCATAATGTCTTGCGACATTATGACCCCATGCCCGTTGTGCCAGGGTTGAGACTTAGCCAGTTAGCTGGGATGCTGTATCCCAGATGTGGCCTCACCAGTGATCTGTACAATGACAATATTACCTCCTCCTCCTCCTCCTCCTCCTGTCTACTGCTGATCCCACTGGCAATACAGCCCAAGATTTAATTTGCCTTAGCTGATGCTTTCCTACTTTGTGTGGAATACTTCAGATCACTAGGGATCGTCACTCCCAGGTCCTTCTCCTCCTCCTCTGATGCAGATACCTGAATCCCACCCAGGCTGTACTGTCCTCGGGTTCTTAGCTTCAATGTGCATAACCTTGCATTTCTTTGCATTGAAGCCAAGTTGCCGAATCTCGTACCACCTCTTTACTTTTTCCAGATCTTCCCATAGGTCCTGTGTCCCTTTTGCTGTGTCCATATTCCCACAGAGCTTGGTGCCATCCATGAATATGCAAATTTTGCCTTTAATGCCATCCTCCATATCATTGATGAAGATGTTAAAAAGTACTGGTCTGAGCACTGAACCCTGTAGGACCCCACTGGTGGCCTCCCTGGTGCTTGAGAACTCACCCCCCACCACCACACTCTGGGTCCTGCCCCTTGGCTGGTTATCCACCCTCCCCATTAGCTTCTTACCAACCCCCAGGTCTGTTAACTTCCTGATCAACCTCTTGTGGGATACAAAGTCAAAGGCCTTGCTGAATTCCAGGTAAAGGATGTCCATCACTTGGCCCTCGTCCACTGTTTAATAACCTTTCCTTAAATATGGACTCCTTGAGCTTGCATATGACTGCGGTTCAGACTGACCAGTCTGTAGTTCCCCAGGTCACCCTTGGGACTGCTTTTATGGAGGGGCACTACATGTGCCTTTCTCCAGCCCTGCAGTACCACATCTGACTCCAATTAACTGTGGAACAGGTCAGTCAAGGGACCTGCAATCTCCTCTACCAGCACCCTCAGCACCCTGGGGTGTATACTGTCCAGGCCTGGGGATTTATCCACCCTTAATGTTAGCAACCCTTTCCTCACCCTATCAACCTCTATCAAATCATCCATGTGCTCACCACCCTCCATTTGCTCTCCTTCCCCTTGTGGCAATGGTCCATTTCACTCCCTAGTGAAGACTGAACAGAAGTACTTGTTCAGTACTTTTGCTTTGCCCCATTCTCTTCTATCCACCCCTCATCTTTCTTGAGCCTAAAATTCCATTTTCTTGTCCCTTTTCTTGCTAATATACTGAAAAAGGTCTTTCCCCATTTTCAATTCCCTCAGCCAGCTGCAGTTCCTTCTGAGATTTAGTCTGCTGGACTGCCCTACAAGCTACACTAGCCTTCTTCAGGTATTCCTCCCTATCTTCCTCCCTCTGTGTCCTCCTGAACTTTTTATAGGCTGTCCTTTTATCCCTTACTGCCTGGGTGACCTCTGTGCTAAACTGGCTGGGTACTTTGGCCTTTGAGTTGTTCCCTTTGAGCCTAGTGCATGCCCTTGTGGCAACCATTATTCCCTCATTGATAATGGGCTACCTTTGGTCCACCCCATATCCACTTTGATGCTTGCCAGGTGGCTCCTTAGCAATTTACCCATCATTCTGAAGTCTGCCTTTCTAAAATCTAGAATTTTAGCCTTGGTGGGGGCCTTCTTTCTGCCCATGTTCAACCTGAACCACACTGTGTGATGGTCACTCCCACCCAGGGGCTCCTGGACCTTGATATCCAGGTAATGCAGTCCTTCATTACATCAGGTAATGCATTCCTTCATTCTTATAGTAACCACCCCATGCATCTAATACAGAGCATCCCACTTGCAAAACGGTTTTGCTTGTGGAGAAATTATACTAACATTGCAGATTTTGAGGCAGAGGCAAATTAAATGATTGAGAGACTTAAAATGAGGGGATGCACTGAGAATATGCTTACAGATGCAATGGAAAGAGTGAGGAATTTGGATAGGCAGTCATTTCTAGTAAAAAGAAATAGGGACTATGAGGAGAATTAGATACCACTTGTGACAATTTATGGTCCCATAACAATGGACCTTAGGAGAATTGTACAAGACAACTGACATTTGCTGGGGTTGGATGAAGATCTTGCTGCCATGATGAAGACAAGGCACAAGTTCTCAATGAATTCTTTTGCTCGGTCTTCACTCATGAAGACATAAGTAATGGTCCCGAACTACCCAATTCACATCACCACACAGGTGAAGCAGGCACCAGACCCTTTATGGAACAAAGGGTCCTCAAAGAACTGTCCAAATTAAAGGTGGACAAGGCAATGGGGCCGGATGGCATACACCCTAGAGTTCTGAAAGAACTTCAAGAGGAACTTGCCACCCCACTGGCTGAACTATTCAACCAATCACTGGAACATGGCATAGTGCCTCAGGACTGGGGAAGGGCCACAATTGTGCCAATACACAAAAGTGGGAGTAGGGACAAAGCAGGTAACTATCGCCCTGTCAGCCTGACCTCAGTGGTAGGTAAAGTAATGGAGTCATTGCTTAAGGAGAGAGTGGTGGAGTACCTGATAGTAAGTGGAAGACTTGACCCAAGGCAGCATGGCTTCACAGCAGGTTGCTCATGCCAAACAAATATGATAGAATTTTTTGATTGGGTCACTAGAGTGGTGGACCAGGGTGCAGCCGTGGACATAGTATACCTAGACTTTAGCAAAGCCTTTGATACGGTTACACACAGAAGGCTTGTAAGTAAATTAGAGAAAGCAGGTGTCTGTCAGAAAGTAGTGGGCTGGATCAAAAGCTGGCTACAGGACAGGACACAGAGATTTATGGTAAACAGAACCTTGTGAAAGGAAGGGAAGAGTGGTCAGTGGCGTCCCACAGGGATCGGTGCTTGGCCCAATCCTTTCCAACATATTCATCAGTGACATCGCTGATGAACTGAAGGAGAAGGTCTGCCTGTTCGCAGACAACACAAAGTTCTGCAACACGGTAGAAACACAGGAAAGAGATTTGGATAGAGAGGCAGATCTTTGTAAACTTGAGGAATGGTCCAGGAACTGGCAGTTGAAATTCAATGCCAAAAAGTGTAAGGTAATACACTTGGGAAAGAGGAACCCAGGAAACAGATATGTCCTAGCAATTAGAAGAGATAAAGCTGGAACAGGCTCGAGGGATTATGATAACAGATGATTTAAAGGTAGGAAAGCAATGTGAAAAAGCACTAAAGGCAAGCAGCATCCTTGGATGGATAGGTAGAGGTATTACTAGCAGACAGGGAGAGGTACTCATCCCACTCTATAAGTCCTAAGTAAGACCACACTCGGAGTACTGTGTGCAGTACTGGAAGCTCCATCTAAAAAAGGATATAAACAAATTGGAATCCATACAGAGAAGAGCCACCAAGATGGTGCAAGATCTGCACCACGAATCATAGGAAGCTAGGCTTACCCAGCTGAATCTATTTCTCTAGAGCATAGAAGGAACAGAGGGGACACGATAGAAACAATTACATTTGTTAAAGGGATAAATGCAGTACAAACTGGTAACCTCTTCCAGGAAAAAAAAAAATATGTGTACAAGGGGGCACAACTTGTGACTGATAGGCGGTAAGTTCAGGACAAATGTTGGGAAGAACTTTTGCACCTACAGGGTCATGGACCCTTGGCACAGCCTACCACAGAATGTGGTGGCAGCAAAGGCAGTCAGACAGTTCAAACAGGCATAGGATAGTCAGTGTTGTCACCTCAGCAAGTTCAGTACATAATGGGGGGGGGGGGGTAGATATCACAGGCAGACTAGATGGGCTGCACGGTCTCCTTCTGTCGGCAAATTGTTATGTTCCTATGCTGGCCCTTTGGTTTCATTTAAGAAATCCATCAATATAGCAGATAAGATTGTATATAGTACCTTTAACAGCCCTAAAATGAGCATCAGCTAGTTACCACCCAAACATCTGTTTTTTCCCCATGTAGGAACTATATAACTTGTACTCTTGCAGTACCAGGAAATACATTTCTAAATCCAGCTCCAAAGGTTATCAGGGAGGTAAAGGTTTAACAATTTATTACCTGTCACACCACTTTTGCTGTTTATGCCCTGTGGTGCTTCTGTGAAAATGTGTATATAGTATGCACTACAGGAGCACTACAGGCTTATTAACAACAGGAGAACAGACCTCCCGATATCACAACATCTCTTATAAATGAAACATGAAGGCAATTATGTCGTCAAATACATGGGAATTGATTGAAACTGTTTTGCCCCACTGAAGAGGTGGTGACAGAGTAAATGCCCTATTGCATAAAGAATCGCAATGGGTATTTAAATTGAGGGCACCAAGGCCAAATGGCTTTAATGCTCAAATGGATTGAGAACCTTTGTTCAGGCAATCACTGTAGGCTGCTGTGGTTCATCTTTACTTTTAATATGAATGTTCAAGTTCTTTGACCCTTTCAGATGTCGTTGTACAATTGGATAATGAGACATTACTCTAAGTCCAAATGTGTATTAGCGTAGCCAAAATCTGTGAGTATGGATGTATGAACTGTTTTTGTAGTCTACTACCACAAGGTACCATATTGGGTCCCCTTTATTACATCAACCATTACTGTAACTTGGTTATAGTATAGATATTCTATTTGTAAAACTTAATCCTCATTTGATTTCAGCTTAATATTTCATCCTGTTGTTCTTGCTTCCCTTACACCATCTTGCTTCCTTCTCGGCACATTTCTTCCTGCTTCTCCTCCTCCCCCTCACTGCCCCTCTATAATTGTCTCTATTTTTTTAAGATTTTGTATGATTTGTTCAGTAGTAGTGTTTTACTAGATGCTGATTTAAGTCCATACCATTTTTCATAAGTGCATTTGATAAGTGCTTCTTTGCACTTTAATATATTACATTACAGTCACTAAGAAGACTGAGCAACCGAAGTATATAACAATTTGTAGTATGACCACTTGAGCTGATGAAACTAATGTGATTTCTTAGTCAGAACAATGTGCACTTAATGTATTGTGTTATATGCTTTAGTATTTTGCACCTACCTTGTCTGGATGCTGAATCTCCACTCTGGATCTCCAGTTTGATAAACAGAAAGCAGACCTGCAATCATTTATATGCAATAAATCCTTGTGATGGAACATGCTTCCCTGTACCATTCGTGATGGCCACACGTACTTTGAACTGATACAGTATCTATGTCAATTGTAGTTTGTAGCTGATGTTTGTATATTATCGTATATGGTTACTAAATGACTTGCTGCAAATATATGGGGATCTTTTGGACTTGTTCTTTTTATTTTCCTGAGTATTTTATTCACTCAGCACTACTTATTATGTTTTCACTTTTGTCACTCTTTTAGGTTACCAGCTAGCACACTAACAGCCTGCCAGAATGTTGGTCGGAACACCCAACTAAGCAGCACCATGCTACTATCTGAAGTGATGCTGCCAAATTATTTATTTTGGGATGTATTGCGTTTTGCACATACTGTATTTATTCTGTAAGGTTTTTATTGTTTTTAATATATACGTACCATGGCTGTTTTTGATGTTCGGTGCTCTGAGCACCTGGGAATGGGTGCTTGACAAATACAGTTTACTTACTTACTGCTTTACTACTTGTTTTGGATAAAATATTAGGAAAGCCATCTGACATCTGAAGGTCACAGCATGGTATTACATTGTGTCTTGGCTCTATACATATTTACACAAGAAATCTATTGCAAATGTTAAACATTGATTTTAAAGATTGTCCTTACTTTGTGATGTCATAAAAACATCAGTATATAAGCCATACTCTGCCCGTGCACTAGCCATGCCCCCTGAGAAAGGGAGTTCACCTTTGCAGTGTCGGGTTACGCAAGTATGGTTGTTTGTTGTGCTTGCTAAGGTAAAAGATTGCAGCTTTATGTGTGCTGTTTTTATAAGTACCTTTCTACCTATTGATACTCTATTTTTGCACAAATATTGCATTGTATTGCATGGGACAATAGCACCTTATTCACCATTTGCAAGCTATTTTAGCTATTATGCACAATAAATAAACTTTATTAACCCAAGTTTTAGAGTGCTCAGATTTTTGTGGCTCAGGCCTGGCTTAGATGCTGACAGCTGACCCATAAGAGTTGTAAGGAGGCATAGGACTAATACATACAGTTCAACATCCTACACAGGTGATATAGGACCCCAGCTACCCCGAACCATATGAGCCTTTTCACCAACTCCCAATGCTGGAGGCTCACAGAACCCAGAGCAGATCTGGGTCCCTTCCATTCATCTGTGCACTGGTGGCAGTGCATCCATCAGTAGGGCACCACATTGTGGAATTCACCACCTCCTCCCTGAGGTCCACCTCCCCCGGAGTTAGAATATTTAGAAAGGGAAGGAGTGGGGGATGCAGCCCCCTGAAAAAAGGGGATGGTGACATCTGGATGTGGCGCACTAATGACCGGACACACTGTCTCTGGCATCCTGTATAGGTGGAATCGATTTTGGTCACATCTTATGGAGTTGTACCAAGCTTACAGATTTCTGGAAAGGGGTATAGCAACTCTGTGAGGATGCCACAGAGAAAACCTTGCCATGGTCTCCTAAATCTTTCTTACTTGGGAATAACAGTAAAATTAGAGGGGTTTCCCCTAAAATTGTAACATAGATATAGGGCTCACTCTTGTGTGCAACACTCCTCATATTATCAGACTGGAGACAAGCCCAACTCCTGGTATTGGATACCTGGATTAAAAATATGGCAAAACTGGCAGACAATGAGAGACTATCTTACTTTGCTTTAACCCAATTGGAGAAGTTTCACCAAATTTGGGAGCCCTTCCTCAGAATACCTCTCATTAAGCTACCAGGAAAGAGCACATTTATCCCAGAATCTGAAGCATGTAATATTGCTCACCCACTATGAAATCATGATGATTAGCTCCCTTCTCAACCCCTCTCCAGTGCTGGTGACGACACTCCTCAATGGACAAATCTTCCCCAAAATAATAGTCAACTGAGAATGAAATATCTAACATTTATTGTATGCACTTGTTATAGCACTGAAATGGCAGCAGTAAGAAAAAAACAGGTTATAAAAATGTTGGTTGCTCTTCTTTTCTCCTGCAGCCCTAGTTGGGTTTGATAGATCACCGACAGCACCTCTCCTTCTTCCTGTCTGTATGCTCCCTCCTCTTCTTCAGAGGGTCAACAACAGGGTAAGAACTGTGAACAGATGTATTGGTATATAACCATTTACATATTTTATGTTATTCCTTTGTTAACCGGGTTGATTCATTGATCCAAGAACCTATTTCAGGTATGGCCCATGCCAGAGATTGGCACATGAAGAAAGGGCACAGTAAGGACAAGTAAATACACAGAGTAGAACCATAGCAATAACAGTCAGTGTAGACTTCATAACTATACAGTTGTTTGAAAGCAGCAGCTGCAGCTCAGAGTTAACACTGACAGGTAAAGAGTAGTATTGAGCAAAAAATATACATGCTATTTACAATTACATTTTATTTGTACATTTACAGTTTGCAGGTAGCATGCAGCTGACTCCTGGGCAGGATGCTGGCCAGCAAGCCAGTCCCAAGGTAGGAGAAGAAGGAGGTGGCAGGGGGCAAAGGAAGCCTAGATAGTTTGCCCAGTAGCACCAGTAGCCTAGGGATAGGAACAGGTCATGGAGGACAGGAAGTGGGTTTTTAGAGGGGCATGTAAATTTAGCGGGGGGTAGATGGAATGCAGTGGGGGGAGTCATTCCAGAGGGAAGGCCCAGCAATGGAGAAGGCCCTTTGACCCATTCTGGTGGTAATGTGTGGTCGGACAAGTTGGAGGTAGGATGAGTAGCTGAGATTGCGGCTATGAATCTTGGAACAGACTAGATGAGATGGGAGGAGTATGAGGGGCAGTGCAAGGCATTATTGATTGTCCTGGCCAGTAAGTAGTAGTGTCAGGCTTGAGGGGGAAGCCAAAGAAGGGACTGGTAGCGAGGAGTGGTGCATGGAGAGAGGGGCGTGAAGGGCAAAGCAGCAGTTCCAGTTGTAGGTGTTGTCAAGCCGGGACAGGTTGGTAGTGGAGGTAAGTGAGTATACAGGGCACCCATAGTCAAGGAGGAGAGGAGGTTGCCATGGGCTATAGCAAGGTGAGCTTCAGGTGTGAGATGATAATTAAGGTGGTAGCAGAGACCCAGCTTCTGGTTTATGCGATATACCTGGGAGGCAATATGGTTGAAGTAGGTGAGTGATGGATCGAAGATAATGTCCAGATATTTAAAGGAGAGAACAGTGTTGAGGAGGGAGCCATCAGAGGATTGGACTCTGAGTAGGCCGTCAGAGTGGCCAAGAGCAGAGAGTTTAGATTTAGAGCCAAGTAGCATAGTCTTCATTTTCAATGTGTTTACCAGTAGCTTGTTGGAGGAGAACCGGTGGTGGGCTAGACAGAAATCAGTGGTGAGGGTGGTGGACAGTAATGAGGGGGAAGGGCACTATAGAAGAGGATCAGATCATCAGTGTAAAGGAGGGATTGACACAATAGATCCTCTGATGGGAGAGAGTTAATGAAAAGGGAAATGAGAAGGGGCCCAAGTTGTGCACGTTAATAACTTTGGACCCGTTCAATGGATTTGCATGAAATTTGGTATGCTCGGTGGGGCATGGTAGATCTCTTGATCTGCCAAATTTTGTTTCCTGTCGGACTTACGGTCTTGGTGCACGAAAACGCTGAAAAATGCAAAATTATCTCGTTTTGGAGGCAGTTTTTGGGATATTGTCTGTGGCGCTGCGTGGCCGTTATGTGGCATGCTGCTCTGTGACATGGCTCATTTGAAAATGCTTCACTGGCCGAACATGCCACTTTTCATTTGGTGAAAAAATATTGAGGCATTCAAATGTTATAGCACTGTTAAGTTCCCATTATAAGTCAATGGGAAAATTCATATGGTTATTTTGCGAACAAAATAATTGGGTTTTGGCCATCTGGTCCCTCCTCACGATCAAAGAATTTGCAGGCTCACAATCAAAGATTCTTTGATCCCGAGGGAGGTATTAGTGGCCAGATTTGGAGAGACCAGATAGTCCAATTTTAACAAGTTATAAAATTAAATATCTCAGAAACGGTTTGGTCTTTTAACTTGAAATGTTGAGGGTGTTGACAGGATGTCCTATAGATGTGAATTATGGTGCTTAGATGTCAGAAAATACATTTGTTGCAGAGATATGGTGGGGCACAGTTTACGTTTTGTGGACAGCGTTTTGCATTGTGGTAGTGGCTTGAAATTTAGGGGGTAGCTGGCATTACTGCCATGGACAATCTTTTCAGTCGTTAGGTGTGTAAAATGTAAACAGTTGTGGAATTCTGCCACTCTGACCAATGAAAATCTCTAACTTTAAAATGTTATATCTCGGACACGGTTTGGTCTTTTAAATTGAAATTTGCAGGGTGTTGAGAAGATGTCCTGTACATGTGAATTATGATATTTAGGTGCTGGAAAATTAAGCTGCTGCAGAGATATTGCATGACACACTTTACATTTTACGTATAGCATTTGCATTGTGGTAGGCACTTTTAATGTTAAACCTCACATTTTACACGTTAATAACTTTACAACCATTCAACGGATTTGCACAAAATTTGGAATGCGTAGTCTGGTGTGGTAGATCTCTTGATTTACTAAATTGTGTTTCAGTCAGACATACAGTTTTTGTGCAGCGAAGTGCCAAAAAATGCACTTTTGCCACTTTTGCGAATTTTTTGTCCGTGGCGCTGAGCAGACACCATGTGGGCTATTGGTCTGAAACTTGGGACCTAGAAAGAGTGTGGGCCAAGGAATATGCCACTTTTTGTTTGGTGAAAAAATATTAATCTGTTCAAAAATTATTGCCATTTTAAATTCCTATTATATCCTATGGGAAAATGTATATGCATTTTTGGAATGTTAGTGAGAAAGACCAGATGGCCCTAGTAAAGACCAGATGGCCCAAATTGGCATGACCATATCTCAATAACAGTTTGGTATTTTTTCTTGAAATTTGCAGGGTGTTGAGGGGATGTCATAGAGATGTGAACTATGCTGTTTAGGTGTTGGGGAAATAATTTGTTGCAGAGATATTTAATGACATATTTGACATTTTTCCCATAGGATTACATTGCAGTCTGTGTCATGACTTTCAGCACCGTTATCTCAGAAATGAAGTGAGATACACACTTTTTGCTATAGGTGGCTTAGCCACTGGAAAAAGATTTGACATTGTAGAGTAAGCCTGCAGTGAAAGTTTGTTTGTACGTTGCACGGTTCATGAGATATTGTGAATGAACCTTCACAAGGGTTGAAAGATTGCCTGTCCAGTGCATTTTGGTGACCATAGCTCGGAAACAATGTGAGATATGGGTATGGTCTTTCAATGTTGCATGAAGTACTCAATGTCACAATTACAATGATACTAGAATTTGTTTTCTAGCTCCTTCAGTTCCCAAGATATGTGCAAATTACTGTTGCAATGGTTAGGTGCCCTACAGTGCTGCTGCATGGCTTCATAGCTTTGCATAAGCTGGAGCATGGGCCCAGATGCATATTGTTATGCAAAAATTGGCAACTTGGTGGGAGCTGGGCTCCGCACTCCCACCAATACATGTTTTTTACTACTTATATTAAATTTTTTCAAAAAGTAAGGAAATTCTATGCAAAAAACTGTGTTAATGCTTCATTTAGGGTTAAAGCAAAAAAAGTCAGGAAATGAAACATTAGAGTTGAACCCCTACCACCCTCACATGCACCACCACAATCCTCCACAGTCTGACAGATGCCTTGGTGTGTCATTGGGGTTGTGAGGCCTAAATCTCCCCCATTCTCCTTTACTGTAGCATGCTCGGTCATGGAATATATTATGGGGGTGCGGTCGTGCCCCTATATTTATGGTTATGAAGCCACTTCTATGTTAAGCTCAAAATTTTGCACGTTAATAACTTTGGACCCTTTCAATGGATTTGCATGAAATTTAGTATGCATGGTGGGGCATGGTAGATCTCTTGATTTGCCAAATTTTATTTTGGCTGGACTTACAGTTTTTGCACACCAAAATGCTGACAATGCACTTTTCGCCAGTTATGTGGGCAGCTTTTTTTATTTTGTCCATGGCGCTGTGTGGCCATCATGTGGCATGCTGCTCTTCAACTTTGCTCAACTGAAAGAGCTTGGGTCAAGGGACATGCCACTTTTTGTTTGGTGAAAAAATATTAATCCATTCAAAAGTTATTAAAGTTTTAATTTCCCATTATAAGTCAATGGGAAATTTATATGATTATTTTGTGAAAGAAGATTTGGGTTTTGGCCATCTAATCCCACCTCACGATTAAAGAATTTTCAGGCTTGCTATCAAAGATTCTTAGATCATGAGACATTCTTTGATCGTGACTGCTGCCATCTTGTTTTTAGTTTGCAGTCGGAAAAATTCAAATATCTCTGCCTTGGGGGACTTCTGAGGTGAAACTATGGTGGGTTTTGCTCAGGTGTCTTTCCTCTATCGAGCCATGCCTGTGGTTTCTTTCAAAATGGTCAAAACATAGAGTTTTTAACTTTTTTATTCTTTGATCATGGCTCGCTAATGATCATTAATCGCGAGCCTGCAAATTCTTTGATTGCGAGATTCTTTGACTGCGATCTTTGATCGCGAGGGCATGACTAGGTGGCCACTTGAAAAAATAAATTTTTCAGCTCGGGGTGGCTTATTAAGCCAAATGAGGGTGGGTTTTGCTCAGGAGACTTAGTTCTATCGAGGCATGGCTGTGGTTTCATGTATTTCTGCCTAAAAATTGACTTTTAAAATTGTTTATTGTTTGATCACGACCCTGCAAATTCTTTGATTGCAAGCCTGCAAATTCTTTGATCTTGAGATTCTTTGACAGCGATCTTTGATCACGAGGGTGCAACTAGATGGCCACATGAAAAATTAAATTTTCTCAGCACGGGGTCACTTCGAAAGGCAAACTAGGGTGGGATCTGCTATGGGGCCTTTGTTCTGTTGAGTAATGGCTGTGGTTTGATGTATTTTTCTCTAAAAATTGGGGTTGTGAGGCCTAATTTTCACCCCATTCTTCTTTACTGGGGCTTGTGAATATGATTACAGATGGAATGGGGTGACATTTAAGCCCTCACAACCCCAATGACACACCCCATCAGCTGTCAATCTTGGGATGATGGGCAGGTCCATGGGGGGATGGGGCAACCCTAAAGGTCTCATTTCCTGACTTTTTGTATTTTAACCCTAAATGATCCATTAACAAAGTTTTGCATGGACTATATATATATATATATATATATATATATATATATATATATATATACACAGTATATATATATTATATATATATGCTGGCTGACAATCAATTATTAATGTTATAATACTTGCAGCATGCATAGTGTATTCTATTGTAACTTAAGAACAAATTTTTAATAAAAAGAATAATGAAAAACAAAAAAAAATTGTTGCTATTACTGAGGAGATAGCTATGTGGGTAGTTGGTGGCCTAACCGTACATTTGGTCAAAGGATATTTTGTGTGTGTGTGTATGTATGTATATATGTGTGTGTGTGTGTGTGTGTGTGTGTGTGTGTGTGTGTGTGTGTATGTGTGAAGGGAGGGCCTGCAACATATCTTTGGGATCTGAACAGTAACACTGTGATTGCTTGCCTGAATTACTTTGCTGCCAGACTGATTGCAACCTGTTATTTGTTAACTGCATAACCTCCTTTTCCTTTTACAGGGCCAGCTTTCTGCTAAAGAAAGTCCTGTTGTTATTTTCACAATATTGGTGTATGAGCATATTATTAGATATCTACAGTTATTGGTACAAAAGTGTGTTTTTACCAGAAGTAGAGTGGGTGCTGGTTACTCTTAGGGTGGTGTCCCAAATGCTGTGGGGAGATGGGTTGGTACTGCATCCAGGGGGTAGTATAGTACATTATAAAATGGGATTCCAAAATATAGACGTCTCATTGGTCAAACTATATTGTGACCATGCGTGAAATCTGCTTCATGCACAGTCATCCTGGTACTAAACCACATCACACAATGAACAAATCAGTCCTCCTACAATCAGAGCTACAGTATCTTCCATCAGTCCCCCTCCAACCAGAATTGATCTTCCATCACAAACATGGCTGCCACCTTTACACTGTAAAAAACCTTCAACTGGGCCCCTAAAAATAAAACTACCTTAAATAAAAAATAAAACAAATTAATTAAATGTTGTTTCCCTGATCATCACACTTTCCTTACACACATAAACAAATTAGAAACAATAAGTATTGTTCATAGTTTTCATTACAACTGTTTCTTTGCTGAAAATGAAAAATCTCCCTTCTATCTTTACCTGCTCATCAGGGAACTCTCTTCCGCTTGCTTTGACAGTGAGATAATTGAGTGTCTGGTTGTAGAAGAGGCCTTTTTTTTTGTGTGTGTGTGTGTGTGTGTGTGTGTGTGTGTACAGTATGTTAGAAGAGTAACGTTCTGCCAGTGAAACTGAGCAGAATTTTGAATCCATTTGTTCAATGATAAATATTCCATATCTTGAATCTTGATGCCAGCAAAGGACAAACTTTGTCCAGCAGTAATACAATGACATCATCAATGACATCATTTGCAGTTGGCCGAAGTACTATTTTATCATAAATGCACACAAATAAATCTAATGTTTCTACATATAAACATGCTTTCCCAACTATAAAAAGCTAAAAAAAATGAGCCAATTTTATAAGCACAATAAAATGCTCTGGGGGTGTGCATGGAACAGATTTTACCGTACTTCCAGGGGCTGAAGGCATTTGGCCTGTGGCCTTGTGCCTCACTATGCTCCTGGGTGTGTGGTAAAATCTGTTCCATGCGCACCCTGTCATGTCTTACTGCTTACTTTGAGTAGGACCACCATTCTTTAGTTTGGTGGAGGAACTACACTATTTCTCTAGCCCCTTTCACATCTAACCCCCCGCCAAATAAAGGAGTTTAGTGAGCCCAGGCCCCTAAACCTTGTTTGTGGCCCCCACAGAAACAAGGCAAGGGTAGTAACTGTGAACAACATCTGCACGGCAACCCAGTTACATAATCATGGATAGCTGCATGTTCAAAATAGTTCTGACAGAACAGTACATGAGAAGTGAGATTAAGTTCAAGTTTATTGGCAGGAAAACTCCATTGAGCATGCTCATTTACAAGTAGGTCCTGTTAGGACAATGTTATACAGCAGTGTATAATACACAGTGATGACATACAATATAGATATGATAATTGGTATACATATGGATACATACAGGGACAGTAAAACAGCAACATACAATAAAGTTGATTT
Source organism: Neoceratodus forsteri (assembly GCA_016271365.2). Lineage (NCBI taxonomy): Eukaryota > Metazoa > Chordata > Ceratodontiformes > Ceratodontidae > Neoceratodus > Neoceratodus forsteri. The sequence goes on from CM057450.1 coordinate 1,420,940,031, forward strand.
AAGGAAGCAGTCACACATTTGTAGCAGGTGAACAATGAGAAACTATGACTATTCGTTTTGATATTCGACAAATACTGGGAGAAGGAAGAGGAAAAGGTTAAATGAATACAAGTGCATATTATACATACTGTGCTCTATCTAGGAGTGCTAGCTATTGCCACAGTGACAAGTTTCCATAAGTGCCTTATTGAACAATGACTAGGTAGGCCAGGCAGTCCTTATCTGCCGTCAAAGTCTATGTTCTATGTTTCTAGCGATTTAAAAAAGTTTAGGGAGAATATTAAGCTATTCAAAGGTGTTGAATGCATTTTTTTTCAATAAACTGGATAATGACAAGGAAAGAAAGAAAAAGGAATTTGGTTTTATGTAATGCTTTTCAGTCTTGGAAGCTGATCATAGGAGAGTCATGAAGATGATTCAGAGAAAGCAGGGGAAAAGCATAGAAACATGTAAAACTTGAAATGTTCACTGTCAGATGATTTTTGCTGTTTGTTCTCAAGCACTAATTAGCATAAAAATAAATTTACACTAATTAGTTCAATTAGTACTTTTCCCATTGTAATTAGGGCTGCAAGTTCCGTTCTACAAAAAAACTTCAGCTGTTCGATTTTTTGAGATGGTGGTGAACTTTTGGGCAAATAGATGGACTTTTGGTTTGACTGGTTCACCCTGGTCCGAATTATGTCAACTTGTCGAACCAGTCAAACTGTGAACCGCAGTTTGCACCCAAAACAGTTCATTTTACTGTGACTCACAGGCTAGTTCAGCCTCTTTGACACAGCTATGCAGCTCAACCCAATGTGAGCCAGAGGAAGAGCTCACTCACATACTCGGCATTAGCTGATAGGTAGCTCAGGCAGGGTGTTGTACAAAGTTACTTAGATTAGCTAGGAAAAAAATTACTTCAGTAGTAAATAACTGGGAGAAGAAATACATAACTAATGTAAAATATATGCCGAATTAGGTCCAAATATTATGCTTTTCAGAGTTCTTCTGGAAGTGCCAGTTGCTCTTTAAAATTGAGCAGCTATCCTGCAGAAGAAAACATTTAAAATCAGGCAGACACCTCAAAAAATGCTGACTGCATTTCCACAAAACACTCTCGCTAGATGCTGCTTCAGCTCACCATATGTGGTGAGTCCAGAGAGTCACTACCTTTACTGGGCAAGGCAGGGGCAGAAAGTAAACAGAATAATACAGTCCTACCAAAAAACAGCAGATTTAGGATCCCAAAATAACTCTCTCACCCTGGCCATTCAAGCACCACACTGCTGACTATAATCATTGTCAGATACAGGTGAAATCTTCAGCTACCATGTTGACTCCCTCACTCTCAGTGGGAGCTCTTGTATATACTGTATAACCCCTTTATTACACTGTAGTTTTATTTCCGTGCTATTCGCTTAGCATAAAGTTTGCGCCAATATTAAGTATCAGCGTATATTAAATAGCAGCGTAAATTAAATAGCAGCGTTTATACTGTATAACGTTCGTACTTACTGTACTTACTGTAAGCACTCGCCTTGCATTGCGTTGTGGTGAAACTGTGTTGGCACTGGTAGTGATCATTTGTTAGCCACGTCAAATCACGTGATACTATAGTAGTTCACGTGATTCTACGTGCTATCTGTTCCATTTCCGATCTCCGTTTGTGGCATGTGTAAGGGAATGGTGTAAAGAATACACCGAGTGGGCACACAAAAAAGTGAGTTCATGTTGCTCATGTGGGGAGACTGTGTGCTTATGCTGTGAGTTCATGTTAATGTGTGGTTGAGCGAACAGCGTGCGGGGGGCGCGTGTGCTTTAGCGTTGTCTCTGGACATGGGCATGAAAAAAAGAGTACAGCGAGTGGGCACACAAAAAGTGAATTCATGTTGCTCATGTGGGGAGACTGTGTGCTTATGCTATGCTTCTCATTTTATTAAACTTTATTGAAGTTAAAAAACTGGCTCTTCTCCTTAGTAGTTTAAGCACTGAGCATGTGCCTCTAAGATTCCGGCTTTGCGGAATCCACTGATGATTTCTTCATCCCTTTCTCCAACTCTGGTTATGCTGTTCACCATCCACTGGGTGTGCTTCACTTTTAGGCTCTGCATTCGTAGGTCAACTTTAATATCAGCAGATGCCGTTCCACTTTGAAGCTGGCCTGACACGGTATCAGCATACCATCTTGTAAAATGTTGCTTTAATTCATCTTTAAGCAGCTTGTTGACTGTTAAATCAAGCGGCTGCAGTAAGTCGGTGCATGATGCCGGGACAAAAGTAGGGACAATTTCATTCTGCTCTAGGCATTTCAGTACCTCTTTTGTGGTGTGACCTCTAAACAGATCCATGATAAGCAGCAATCTCTGTTCCTGGGGTAGGTCCATCTGCAGCTTGATTTTTTTAATGTGCGGGACAAGAACCTCCATGATGAATTGCTGCATTGTAAGACTGTTTGCCCAATGATTTTTGGAATGGCTTATTAACCAGCCAACAGGGAATGTGAAAGCAGGGTGGCAGTTGTCAGTCTTTCCCTTATAGATGATCTGGGGAGGTAGAAGATCTCCAATCATCGATATTGCAAGCATAACTGACACCTGCCGCTTGTCACCCAGTCCGCACACCTCTACTTGCTTCGAACCCATAGTCGCCATGGTCCACTGACTGCATGGCACTAATTGAATGCCAGTTTCATCTAAATTAAAAATAAGGGCTGGAGGGATCAGTTCTTGCCCACAAGCAGTAGCCACCCTACCCAGGAATTTAGCCTTCAATTCTGGGAAGTCGACAGGGGTTTTTCTGGCAGCTTTGGTCGCCTTGCGTTTAGAATATCCCATGCGACTCAGAAGCTTCCAGGACCACTGCCTTGTAAATGTAAGATGCCCACCATTCTCCGATAGCAGGTCAGGGTTGTATGCCTTTACTACCCCAGATGCTATGGCCAATACCACACGAGCATTCACAACTGCCCCCTCTGATCTTATGCTTTTAACAATTTTTTTAAGCTCATCCTCAACCTCATCGAGGAGCAATGCAGGACGACCATGGGGTTTAGTGGGCAATTCAGGAGTCAGTTTGGTGGGGTCAGGGGTTTTACCAAGCTCCCGCAAGGTAGTCCTTCTTGAACCCACGCACAGTGCTCTCATTTATGCTGCTTCCGTACTTCTTGCAGTAGTAACGAACGGCATTCATAACACCGTTCTCCACTGCATACTTGCCAACCTCAAAATGAACACTTGCATTGTATTTAGTGTATTCTGTCCGGCGCTTCTTGGGAACAGGACCGGAGATGTCACTAGCGAGTTCTGTAATCACTGCATCGGCAACCTGCAGTGGGACCGCAGCACTCTGACCAAGACCTTTGGCACTCAAGGGCTCACCAGACAAGTCTCGCTTGACAGCAGGCTTTTTGTGGATCCAGGATAACAGTGACATCTTAGAAGCCAGTAGTCAGTCAGCAAATGAATGAATACACTTTTAATACAGTTGCTTGTAATGTGTTCATTTTGTAGACTTCCGGGTACCGTAATTCCGCGAATATGAGATTACGCTAAAGTATGGTGGTAGTACCATTGCGCGGAATATAAGCTATGTGGATATTTTGCATTATACAGTAGTACAAAGGATCTTTGTTATCATCAGAGCATCTTGCAATTACCAGGATTCAAAACACCTTCGATGGTGCCATTGTTAACAGCAGAACATGCTCAAAGCAGCCTAAGCTGATTCAGCACTGAAAATGGGACTACAAAATAAAATTCAATACTAACAAAACTAACCACCTGACTTCAAATCCTTACTTAGCTGCACTGTCCCTACTAGTACCAGCAGATGTAAGCTCATTATAAAAGCACTTTAAAACTAAAGCTACTCAGTCACTGTTTTCAGAACTACTGTATGAACGCTACAAAGCAGTATTTTAATACTTGACTCAGCAGGTCTCTGGTTCATCCTTGCCTGGAGTACTGTGTGACGTTCAGTAATCCATACCTGTGAAAGGACTGTGATAGGGTTAAGGCAGTGCAGAGGCGGGCAACTAAAATGATACAGGGGTTTGGGGAGAAAACATATGAAGAAAGGTTGAGAGATCTGAACATGTATATCCTGGAGACAAGGAGTGAGAGGGAGACATGATAGAAACACATGAATATCTCCAAGGGATAAGCAAGGTGAAAAGTAATAAATTGTTCACCCTATAAGTAAGCAGAAGCTTAACAGGTAGTCCATTGAAGCTGGTTGGGGATAAGTTCAGGAGACATGTCCAAAAGTACCTTTTTACAGACAAAGTTGTGGACAGGTGAAACAGACTACCAGAGGAGGTGGTCTGTGCCAAAACAATTAATGAATTCAAACAGGTAGGACAGGCAAAAGGGTCTGATACGAGCAAGATATGTAGAGGTGGGGGGGAAGGGGTGGTAGATGGTCATTAGGGCCATCACACAAGTAATGGATAGGGTTGGGCAGACGGGATGGGCCGATGGTCCTTTTTCTGCTGTCTCTGTGGCTCTGTATTTATGATTAGGACTGTGTGTATGTCAAGTGTCCTGCATGAAATCCAGAGTGACCATCAAATAAGATCTTGTTATTTGTAACGTAATCTGTCAATTGAGTATAAACTATTCTCTCCATAACAGGCAGTACTGAGACAAAGTGATTATTTAATAACTTGGGATTCCCAGTTTTAAGGATGAAAGTTCTTAGAGCTTACTTTCAGGATATGGGGATTGACTCAGTACTTAATGACATGATTATCAAATAGGTTAAAGGTTCAGAAATCACATGGATGAACATAGATAATAATTTAGGCACAAGGTTCTTGAGTCCAGAGATTTTGTCACAGTAATGTTTAGTAATTAATTGTAATTATAAAAAGGGTCTCAGAAATGCTCCACTCTGATTGGCTGTCAGCATTCCAACAGCCTTACATTAATCTCTGTTACACTGACATGTGCAGCCTGATCACCATGGCACATGAATACTTCCTGTCAGCATTCAGTTCTCTAGTACTGCTGAATTACTGGAATGATGCATTCTGATTCTGAACCAGCATTTTTAAACAGTTGGTAGATGAAGTACATAAGCTGTAAGACACACTAGGGTGTGCATTGAACAGATATTACCACACGCTCAAGGGCGTAGTGAGGCATGACGCCACAGGCTGAGTGCCTTCAGCCCCCAGAAGTGCAGTAATATATGTTCAGTGCACACCCCGGGGTGTCTAATTGCACTTATAAAATGGGCTTCTAAATGTACAAAAGAGAAATAGACAACTGCATTAAAATTCATAAATAAGATTTTTTTTTTCTGAAATATTCTTCCTCTGAGAAAAAAAGTACCACGTATTTCAAGGGGAAGTGGGTAAAACGCAACACTGTGAGAGATAAAATCAAAAGAAATGCAATAAACACCATGTGGCACTGTTAAGATGCAGAAAACAAAAAGTTGCTTGCCAAGGCTTAGGAAATTCACAGTTCCATTGAAACTTACTGGCCCATTGAAATCAAAGGAACCCTGGTTGAATGTAGCTTGCTGGACACTGGGAGGCAGTGCAGAACTGTCTTTGGAGGTATCAGTTCTTAAGGTTTCCTGAGAAGTGCTGTCTTTGGTATCAGCTTTGTTTATTTGGCCAAGGATATTGCTCCAGTTCCTTCTCTCAATACAGGAGGCAGACAAGTAGAAGTGTAGGCTGGATTCATTGCGGTGTCCCATCACCGCCATTATCTCCCTATTTTCCAATCCAACATCAGAAAGTAACTGAACAGTGGTAGCCCTTATGGAACGATTAGTATATATTTTACTTAGCCCAGCTTCTTTATTCAGATGTGACATCAAAGAGGAGTGGTAATTGAGCCCATAGGCTCTTTGCTGTACCAGCTTTGGACTGTATACAGGAGCTGTTGAGGCAACCTCTTCGGATGACAGTAAAAAAGATTGAGCATCAGCAGGAAGCTTGCTTATGTAATTTTTGAATTCACAACTGGACAGTGTGGAGAACCAGGAGCTGCATAGATGGACCCTCAGTCAGCCTGCTTACTTGTTTCTCTAGGGTCACTATGGTTTTTTGTATGTTTGTTGAATTTGAGCGTGGCATATTCGTGCCCATTCTCATCACATTTAAATTTGAAGCTGTCTGGTTTTAGCTGATGGAGACCCTCACATCTGTGCCTGGCCATATAAAGTTGTATATCAAGCCAAACTTTGCGGACAAGATCAGGCATGGTGTTGGAAGACAGAACTGGAATCATGAAGCTTCTGAAGGTCCTGTTTGCTGATTGGGGGATGATGCTTGACACAGTCCTTTTGAGCTTTACAGTACCGTTTTATTACTGCCATAAAAACGTTGTTAGAAGAAGTGAAGGAAGGGTTACTCATTATGTTAATTTTTCTGCCCATTGCCAGTGAGTTTAGGTGCCAATTTAGAGTAGCGTGAAGACTATAATAGCTACTAAGTGAGTGCTCCTTCCCATCGGAGTTTCTCACTGCGGCATAAAAAACACAGAACATGTCATTTAGCTGTTCAGGACTGTCTGTTTTATGATTGATCTCAAGGTTTTTGACCTGTTTCCAGTCCTCAAACACCTTCATAGCCCAAGCTATGTTTTTTTTATATTAGGTTAATTTCTAGCTTCCTTGATCTCATTCACTTCAGTGATCTTTAGAGACAGGTGCCTACTGCTGACAGTTACAGGATTTAAATTCTCCATATTTACTACAGTACTCACTGCATTTACAATTGGATTTTCAGTAACAGTTTCAGTTTCTTAATCCAATAAACTGTCAAACATGCCTGCTGCTTCTTCGGAGATGCTGACGGTAAAAATTCACTGCTGGTTGACTAGCCATGGCAAGTGAGGGGATCTTCACTTCGGTGGGCTAAAAGACAATGGCTTCAAATTGAAATTCCAACATTCTAGATGGTCATTGATTCTACTTCTGCCACTTTACTGATGGTCAGCACTTGTTTAGCCATGCATGGAACACATTTCACGCATGGCTACTGACCAATCAGAAAGCAGGACTATCACGGCCCATTTTATAACTAATTAGAAAATCTCCCTCTTAATGAGGAAAGCATTCAAAAGGTACACTTCTGACACTTTTCTTTTGAAATCAGTTTTTATAATAGCAAGAAGACACTCCCAGGAGTTAGAATGATGGTCAGTCAATTACCCCCTAGAAGCAGTACAGCACTCAGCTATGCCTTGTGCCATATTACACCCCTAGGGGGTGATCAACTGACTGTTAATATAACCCTTGGTCATGCCTTATTACTTAAGTATCAAGTGTTTTTACTTTCTTAAAATTAAAATAGCCACTTAGTCAATCAAACAGTGCTTTCTTCTACTATTCAAAACGTAGACAGGGACCACTGTATCTATAAAATAAGTATAAATATTTGCTATGTTGACAGATTTTATCAATATACATCCATCGTTACAAACTGAGTCTACTAAAGTACCATTTGCATTTTTCCAAGTTTCATTTAAACATTTCCAGAATTTACCAGACGCATTCAACACATTATGCCATTAATTATCTTTTGTTGCTGTCATAGACAAAGCCTGTGATAGTGCAGGAAGATATGAGGTAGTGAAGAGTAGTAGTAAAATGTGCGTTATGCTGTGAGAGGCATTAGATATTGTTTTATGTAGTTGAAAATGTTATATAGTAGATCCTTAGGCCTGCTGGCACAGTGGTATGCTACCGTCTGCAACACTGATGACCGCAGTTTGGGATTGAGCTCAGGAACTCAGATGGTTGGATGGGGAGAGGTGGACTGAGCCTCCATCAGACTACTCTCTTGCTCCAGCAAGAGTGTGTTGTACAAGCCTGGACCCTTGCAGTGGCTTACAGACAGGACGCTCAGGACTGCAGAATGTTGGGACTGAGGCATGACGACCATTGACGTGCTGTGCAGGGGAGCATGCACAATGATGTCATTTGACTGCATTGTACACCTGCTCTTCTATGTGGAACACAGAACATGGGAAAAACACCCCAGGTGGCAGGATGACCACCCACCCCTCACAGGCCGCACATGGGTGACCCAGGTTCAGACCATCTGGATCTTGTGAAAGCCGGTGGAGCTTGGTCCCCACCACCCTGCCACAGGGAGAGTTAAGCTGTGGGGGATAGGGACACAGTAAGCCCATGGGAATGAACCCAGTTTGGAGCAGGAGAATAAAGAGTTAATAAAAAAAAATAAGAAAATGGTATAGGTTATCATTACAGGGATTGTAGGAGAACCAAAAATCAGAAAAGGTTAAAAAAGTTGGAAATGTTTTTTAAAGTCATCCATTTCTTAATGTATTCTACAATACTGATATATGTATGCTGTACTGGGGTAAAACATTGATATTCTACTGATTCAAAACATTCATAAAAAAAAAATAAATAAATAAAATTCCTATAATGTTTCCAAAGTTAGTCCAGAAAAAACAGAACCGCTCAAGTGAGTATGGTGCACCACAATAAAAAGGCACAAGTCAGGAAAAGAAACTGATGCAACTCACAACATAAAATGCTACTGTTGCACTAAAATGGATACAGCAGTGTTCATAGATAGTGCAATTTATTCAGCAAAGATAAAGAGATGTAATAACAAAGCACTTAGCGTTTCACCTACACTACATAGGCTTTATCAAGAGTGAATCAGGTGGTCACCACTTCCGCCTTTTAAAACATCGAGATCATGAGTCATGCACACACCAGTACCATGAGTCACAACATTATAGATACGATACGAGCTAGTAAAAAAGTGCAAAGCGTGGCAATATAAGACAGTGCACGCAGAGACAATAATTCATCAAGGACTCCTAGAAATCCATATCTAGTTTTCAAACTACATGCCGTTCATATTTCTGAAATAGAAAAAAAGACATATAATCAATACACGGCAGTATTACAAGATAATATTTCACTGCAAAAAGTTTTTACAGCAAGGCAATTACATCAAACTTGTCATTCAGTCCAGGTGGTGATGTGGCCTTGGAATGAAAAATCCAAAATGCTTCTCTTCTAGAAAGTAAGCCATCCATGTCACCACCATTGGGGCCCATGGCAACCGTTATAATTCCCATAAAGCTGAACATGTGTTCAGCTGGCCTCTGGGCCATATGCACATGATGTGCTGTGGCATACTCTGTTTTTCCATTACTGATCACTCTAACATGATTCCTCACCCTTTCCTTAAGTTTTCTCTTAGTTTTCCTTCTTTAGAACCACCCACAAGAACACTCCTCTATGTATACAATATATGTAGTGCCTCAATTCACAAACTTCTGCTATCTGTGAGTTCTGACCAGTACCTCTATTGACAAAGTTAATCCGTTCTAAAGGTAATTTCTGTGAAAGAAAATAACTTTTGAGCTGGTGGTTTTTGAAATTGACTTTTGTTTAAATAAAAACTTGGAGTTATGGCAAGATCAGTATGTTACCCATGTACAATTTTCATTTATCAGTACTGTATTTGAAATTGTTATCAGTACTTGTAAAATATACCATAAACACTATAATTACTGGTTGATCATTTTATCAGCTGGCCTGTCATTAGGTTCAAATGCCATAATACACAAGTCTATACCATAATACACAAAAAAAGTTATTATGACACTCTGTAATAACACGTTTTTCCTCGTAGTATTGGTATACAATCAGGAAAGCAGCTATATCTGTAAAAATCTGCCTCCAGATACAAACTCTATAAAATTTTTGATATTGACCCTATTTTGTTTAAAGGCACAGATTTTCATATCCACCTATGTAATCTGTAATGAGACGACCAAGGATAAAATCATGCTTCGCTATGTACAGTAAGTGATGAGATCTTAGTAGGATAGCATAGCAGATGGCTGCCCTCCCTGAACTCCAGTTATCTATGTGGCAACAAAAAGCCAAGTTGACAAAGATGGCAGTGAGAGACAAAGGAAAAGCTAGCTCAGATCAAGTCAGGGGTATCAGTGGCTCACGGTAGTGAGAAGAAAATTGCTGATGCATCCAATGTAAGAGTCATCTAGAAAAAAAATACCATAATTGTTCAATGCAACGTAGTAAAAGAAATTACATATGACCGTACATGCTGCATTTCACTGAAAACCGCATTGGATTGCTGAGAATTCCTGTTACACAAAACAGGATAGGAGTGTGAAAGAATAAATACTAATGGTATCGTGATTTTGTATGAAAGCCACTAGAACCAGCAATTATACGGAATAAAATACGAGGAGTTGTACATTGCATATTTCGTCACACACCCTCAGTGTCTGATGCCTAGTTACATCCTTCGAGCTTTGCTCTGGGTGTGAGTGTGTGTGTGTGTGTGTGTGTGTGTGTGTTAAGTGGCATCTTACACCTTGGGCATGTGAAAAAACTGCATTTCATACGTTATTTTATATGTATTGATAAATGTTATTGATAAAACCTTCAAAGATCAATACATGGAAGTTGTAGTGGGGTATATGACTCTAACACCAACCTTTCATAAAAAAATTAGGTTCCTAGCCCTCCTATTCCAAAGTTATCTCCATTAAAGATATTGACATTTTCAATGGATATGTCCATTTCTCGGACATGAGGGTGGGATTCTACCCGAAAACATTTCAGGACAGAATTCCACAGTTTGCATCTGACAAATGGATGCAAGTCCTGCGGTTGCAGCAGAAATTGCCATAAACTGCGTAAAAAGTCCCAAATGCGTCTGGATGTATCTGCATGGATGCAACACATGTCCGAAATACAGACACATGTGCTGCATCCACCCTTTTGAAAATTCTGCCCATTATCTTTAGGATGTGTTAACTTTTGAACCGTCAGGCATAGGGACTTATTTTTTTAAATGAATGTTTGGAGTCAGAACAATATGCCACCCTGGTACAGCTTACATATATCAATATTTGAAATCTTTAGACATATTTGTTAATTTTATTAAAACAATATATTGATAGAAGCATAGAATGCTAAGAATAGAAAAAGGCCCAAGGCCCATCCAGTCTGTCCTGAGCCTGCCTACCGACACAGAAACACCAGCCAAATATTCTGGACTACTAGTTTTTCCTGAGCGGATCTACGATGGGTTGTCAACAAAATTTTTGTTGAATGACCCGAAAGCGAAATTGGCAGGTCAACCACATTTTGCAGTTGGCTGGCAGTTTCGGAGAACAACAAGTGCTTTCTTTGGGGAGCTTTGCCCCCCGAATCTCCCACCCAGGTGGCTGCACCCCCCCTTCTTAGGATTCTCAACTCCAAGTTGGAGTTGATTTGGGGGGGTGCAGGACCCCCGACAGACAATGCTGGGTACTAGTTGGTTCCCTACAGCTTAGTGGCGCTGTAGTCGCTGTAGGGGACCTAGTGGTCAAAAAGGGGGTGTATACCTTCCTGAGTCATCCAACATTTTTTTTAAATTGATCCTACTCTTTCTTGAACTCCACCACACTACCACCCTTCACCACCTCACTGGACAAGGCATTCCAGCCCTCCACCTCCCTGTTTGTGAAGAAAAATTTCACCACACTTTTTTTTTAGCTTATCCCGTCAGCTTATAGTTGTGCCTTCTAGTGACTGAAGTCCCTTCATGGTAAACAGCTTTGCCATATCCACTCTGTTAACCCCATGTAGAATGTATACATTTCTATCATGTCTCCCCTCTCATAAACAGCTTTGCCATGTCCACTCTGTTAACCCCATGTAGAGCGTATACGTTTCTACCATGTCTACCCTCTTGTAAACAGCTTTGCCATGTTCACTCTGTTAACCTCATGTAGCATGTAGACATTTCTTTCATGTCTCCCCTCTCGTAAACAGCTTTGCTGTGTCCACTATGTTAACTCCATGTTGAACATATACATTTCTATCATATCTCCCCTCTCATAAACAGCTTTGCTGTGTCCACTATGTTAACCCCATGTAGAACATTATACATTTCTATCATGTCTCCCCTCTCATAAGCAGCTTTGCCATCTCCACTCTGTTAACCCCATATAGATTGTATACATTTCTCTTATGTCTCCCCTTCCATAAAGAGTTTTGCCATGTCTGCTCTGATAAGCCCCTGTAGAATGTATACGTTTCTATCATGTCTCCCCTTTTATAAGCAGCATTACCATGTCCACTCTGTTAACCCCATGTAGAATGTATACATTTCTATCATATCTCCCCTCTTGCAAACAGCTTTGCCATGTTCTGGGAGACTGACCTGGAGTCTGACCTGGAGGTTGACAGACTTAGACTGATGGACCATTATATGGTCTATCAATCTACTATCACCTATAAGAAGGCAGAATTCCTGTACAGGAAGATTGTTGCCGTGGAAAACCGACCAGCTCAGCTCTTCTGGACTGTCGACAGATTGTGCAATCCCATCTGTCTGCAGCCTGGTGGAGACTTGTCTCAAGAAAAGTGTGATGAGTTTGCTAGGATTTTCATGGATAAGGTTGCCAACATCAGGTCTGGCATCTGTCCAGTCCTCTCTATTGGGTGTTGCGGTGGTTGGCAAGAGGTCATGAGCACCCTGTTTATTTGGTCTGACTTTGGCCGGCTGGACTAATCATGGATGTTGTGAGGATTATCCAGACTCTGTGGCCAACCAGCTGTAGTTTGGATCTGGTCCCAAGGCATCTCCTTGTGGAGTGCTTTGATGAGATCTGCCTGATCCTAGCTGAGACAGTCTGGAAATCATTGGAGGGGGGTCTTTCCTGATCCCCTGAAAGAGGCTGTTGTACGACCGCTCCTTAAAAAGCCCTCCCTTGACCCAGACTGTGTGATCAACTACAGATCTGTCTCTAACCTGCCCTTTGTGGGAAGGTTATTGAGAAGGTGGTTGCGCTGCAGCTGGATGATCATTTATCCACCCACAACATCTATGACTCTCTCCAGTCCGGATTTAAGAAGAGGCATAACACTGAGACGGCCCTCATTAAGGTGCTAAATGATCTCCTAATAGCAAGAGATCAAAGGACCCATTCCATCTTGGTCCTCCTTGATCTCTCTGCAGCATTTGACACTGTGGACCATGGTGTGCTGTTGGAGCACCTGCAGTTCATCTGTGGACTGTCAGGTACCATCCACAGGTGGTTTTGATCTTTCCTCAAGGGTAGGATGGAGAGAGTGGTCACTGGAATTTGTTCCTTTGACCCTCTCCCCCTATCCTGGGAGGTACCGCATGGCTCCATCTTGTCACCCATGTTGTTCGCAGTGTATATGCTGCAGTTGGGAGACATTATTAGATGATACAGTTTGAGTTTTCACTGCTATGCAGATGATACTCAACTGTACATGTCATTTGTATCCGAGCAGGAAGATATCCTCTTGGTGTTTAACAATTGCCTCGCCGAGATCCAGGACTGGATGAGTGCTAGCTGGCTGCGGTTGAACCTGGTTAAAAACTGAGGTGTTGGTGGTGGCCCAGATTGTTGGAAAGTGGGGCTGTCAGTGGGACAACTCTCTGGGCTTTGGCTTGGTGGTGTCCAGCTGGCTGCCTCAGATTGGTGCATGACCTGGGCATTATCTTTGATGATGGTTTGACCATTAAATCACAGGTGTCAGCCATTGTCAAGACCTCTTTTTATCATCTGAGAAATATCGCCTGAGTGAAGCACCTGATCTCCCTTGATGATCTTCCAACATTGGTCCATGCCTTCATGACCTCATGCCTTGACTACTGCAATGCCCTTTACCTAGAGCTACCGGGGGTTGATATATGCCACCTGCAGCTGGTGCAGAATGCAGCTGCCAGGCTTGTGACCAGTTTTTCTAGGATCACTCACATTATGCCTGTGCACTGCGGACTGCACTGGCTGCCAGTGCAGAGGCATATCACCTTCAAGGTTGGTTTGTTGATCTATAAAGCCCTACATGATCAGGGATCTTGCTACCTACAAGATCTCCTTCATCCCTACTGTTCCTTCCGACCACTCCAATCCACCAATAAGGGACTGCTAGAGATTTCCAGGGTGCAACTGAAGATATCTGGGGCCTGTTCTTTTGCATTTGTGGCTCCTACCCTGTGGAATTCTCTGCCTCATCGGATAAGAGAATACCTGACCATCCAGAGTTTTAAAATAGCCCTTAAAACCCATTTGTTTAGCCTGGCGTTTCCAGAGATAAACTTTTAATTAGTGAGGTATTTGTTGAAGTATATGGCAGTCCTGCTTACTAGTGTTGTTATTTGTTCTTATCTTAAATCTGTGATTTTATGTACTGGATTTTTAATGTGTTATTTATTTATTGTTATGTACAGGTGCCTTGATCACTGGAAAGGTGCCTTTTATAAATAAAAATGATATGATATGACATGAATCCCATCAAGAACTTGTATGTCTCTATCAAGACTCCTGTCTCATAAACAGCTTTGCTACGTCCACCATGTTAACCGTATGTAGAACATATACATTTCTGTCATGTCTCCCCTCTCATAAACAGCTTTTCCGTGTTCACTCTGTTAATCCTATGTAGAACGCGTATGTTTCTATCATGTCTCCCCTCCTGTAAACAGCTTTGCCATGTCCACTCTGTTAACCCCATTTAGAATGTATACATTTCTGTCATGTCTCCCCTCTCATAATCAGCTTTGCCATGTCCACTCTGTTAACCCCATGTAGAACATATACATTTCTATCATGTCTCCCCTCTTGTAAACGACTTTGCTATGTCCACTCTGTTAATCCCATAAAGAATTTATATGCATCTATCACGTCTCCCCTCTCTGTCAGGTTTCCAAAGAATACATGTTCAAGGCCTTTAACTTTTGTTTATATTTGCTGTCCTGAAGATCACTCATAATCTTTGTTGCCTTCCTCTGGGCTTGTTCCAGCCTTTCCCTGCCATTTGTTAAGATGAGGGAACCAATCGGGTCCTCCTGCATAACTTGTACTTTTCTCCCTCTAAGTTGCACAGGATGGGTAAAGTGGAATCCCCAATATGTATTAGGTGCGGGAAGTCAGAAGGCACCCTAAAACATATTCTTTGGGACTATACTCTTGTGGTCCCCTTCTGGCAGTCTATTAGGAAGGCGCTGGGCCCCATGTTAGGCCAGGACTCATTTTACAATCCGCCGATCTGTTTGGTTGGCTTGTTTCCCAACAATATGATTGACTGTTGGAAAGTCTTCATGTCTCTGATTTCTGTGGTGGCTAAACTTATTATCACTCGCCACTGGCTTGACCAATCTAGCCCCTCCCTAACGGAATGGCATGCGGAAATTCTTCAGGCTCTGGAGCTTGAAAAACACATAGCTTCCCGGCAGAATCACCTAAAAGCCTTTAATAGAAGGTGGTATTTGTTGCTAGCTCTCCAACCCATTATGAACTGCACTCCTTTGACTTAAACTTGTGGTGG
Organism: Neoceratodus forsteri; assembly: GCA_016271365.2. Classification (NCBI taxonomy): domain Eukaryota; kingdom Metazoa; phylum Chordata; order Ceratodontiformes; family Ceratodontidae; genus Neoceratodus; species Neoceratodus forsteri. The sequence goes on from CM057450.1 coordinate 1,420,955,343, forward strand.
GACTGGTGATTCTCTAGATTATCCCTGTTGGGAGATCTACAGGGAATATGTTCTAATCTCTGCTGGTTTGGCCTGCACTGTTATGTCAGGGTGAGCCACGCAGCTTTGGTAACCAAACTGGTAGAGGATCCAGGGGGATTGGGGGACTCTGGGTCAGGGGAGGGATGGGAGGGTGGGGGGTTGGTAGGGTTTGATTCTGATTTCTGACTAGGCAGATTCATTGTGAAGTTGGGATGGTCAACTATCCTGCCTATTTAAACAGTGGTTGGTGGCCTCCCTAGGTGACTGTCATGTTTTTAATGAATGTAGTTTTTGAGAGGAAGCTGCTGTTATTTGGTGTCTTACACTGTTCAGTTGCTGTATTGTATTATTACCTTAACAAAAAGTTAATAAAGTATACTAATTTGAAAAAAAGAAACAATGAGGGAACCAGAACTAGACACAGTACCCTTGGTGCAGTCTCATAAGTGATCTATACCGTGGCAGGATCACCTTCCTACTTTGGCTAGTCATGCCTCTTACTATGCATTCCAGCACACCACCTGTCTTCTGTCCACCACCTATGTCACTGAATTAAAGAAAAACATCAAATGTGTTTAACATGACTTTCCCCTAAGAAAGCCATGCTGTTTTTTTTTCTGCAATCCGTGCAGCTTTAGGAATCCACTATTCACTCCTTGGTAATGATCTTCAGCAACTTCTCCCACAATGGAGTTCAGATTCACAGGCCTATAGTTTCCAGGATCATCCCGAGCTCAGCTTTGAAATAGTGGCATCACACCTGCCACAGTGCCCAGGCACTGCCACCCACAACAGTGAACAATTTTAAGGTGATCAGTGGTCTTACCAGAGCCAGTGCCATCTTCCTTGTACCCTGGTGCGTAAGCCATCTGGTTCAGGGATTTATTTACATTCAGGCTCTGCAACCCTTTTAAGACTCTGGCCTCAGTGAACACTCCCACTGCCAACTTTTGCACCAGTTTCCCCTTGAACTTAACCTTACTCCTTAGGCACTGGACCTGCTTCCACTATGAAGACTGAGCTGAAAAATGCATTTAGGCTGTTTGCCATCTTGGTGTCATCGTCCACTGTGACCCCCCCAGTCATGTTTCTATATCCCCCAGACTTCCTTTTCTTAACTATGTAGCGGAAGATGGTTTTGTCATTTTCCTTGATTCTCTTTGTTTTTTCAGTTCAGCATCCATTCTGGCTATTCCAGTCAGTTGTTTGGTATTTTAAGCTGTTTCATATATTCCTTTTTAAAAAGGGCAGACATGCCAGCTTTTCTAAGCTTTTGTCTCTGTGTTTTTAGTGTTATCTGAAAGTTTTTATTGATGTATATTACGTTGTTGTAGGATGTACAGTATTTTGAAAACTGTTTTCTGACCTGTATAGCGCTCTGAGTATTTTTTGTATAAGATAGGGTGCCATATAAAATAAAAATGCCTTGCCTTCCTTCAAGAGCAAATTCCACTCCACTGATTGAGTTTGTGCCTTGGCTTAACAGTTTACAGCAGGCAGCAACAAAACATGGCACCAGACACGACTGTAATATGCTGAAAAAGGCTTTAATGCTGATGAGGCACTTGGTGCAAAACCGGCTGGGGTGCTCCTATACCCTCCCTCACTGCCTTCTGGCTGGTATTTGTATCTTTTCATTTTACTGATCTTTTATTTATTTATGTATTTATTTAAAATGTGGTGATCAGGATAGGCACACAGAGCCAGAGCTCGTTTCCAGGTGCGAACCGGGGAAGGGGATACAACAGGGAGTGAAATTGTAATAACAAAGTTACAACAATAGATGCATGAGTATGTACAATAAAATCACAGTACACGTAATGAATTTCAGAGAAAGAGAAAAACAATTTAAATGGTGTACATGTATGTTTGTTATGGAGTAGCTAGGTTAAGAGTCAAAGGAAAGTGCCACCATTGTCAGATGTGATGTTTGTATAGGACCTGAGGCATCAAATTCAGATTACATAGAGTACACCGAGTTGTAAATGATAAAAACTGGGTATGCAGAAAAGGGTAAAACGGGTAAAATAGTGACAGGGATGGATCAGACATGGGTTGCTGTAATGTAAGGAGAAGGATCGGACATGGATTGTTATAATGTGAAGAGAAGGATCGGACATGGTTTGTTGTAATGTGGGGAGAAGGATCGGACATGGTTTGTTGTAATGTGGGGAGAAGGATCGGACATGGTTTGTTGTAATGTGGGGAGAAGGATCGGACATGGTTTGTTGTAATGTGGGGAGAAGGATCGGACATGGTTTGTTGTACTGTGGGGAGAAGGATCGGACATGGTTTGTTGTAATGTGGGAGAAGGATCGACATGGTTTGTTGTAATGTGGGGAGAAGGATCGGACATGGTTTGTTGTAATGTGGGAGAAGGATCGGACATGGTTTGTTGTAATGTGGGAGAAGGATCGGACATGGTTTGTTGTAATGTGGGAGAAGGATCGGACATGGTTTGTTGTAATGTGGGGAGAAGGATCGACATGGTTTGTTGTAATGTAGGAAGAAGGATCAGACATGGTTTGTTGTAATGTGGGGAGAAGGATCGACATGGTTTGTTGTAATGTAGGGAGAAGGATCGGACATGGTTTGTTGTAATATAAGGAGAAGGATCGGACATGGTTTGTTGTATATGGAGAGAAGGATCGGACATGGTTTGTTGTAATGTGAGGACGAGGATTGGACATGATTTGTTGTAATGTGGGAAGAAGGATCAGACATGGTTTGTTGTAATGTGGGGAGAAGGATCGGACATGGTTTGTTGTAATGTGGGGAGAAGGATCGGACATGGTTTGTTGTAATGTGGGGAGAAGGATCAGACATGATTTGTTGTAATGTAGGAAGAAGGATCAGACATGGTTTGTTGTAATGTGGGGAGAAGGATCGGACGTGGTTTATTGTAATGTGGAGAGAAGGATCGGACATGGTTTGTTGTAATGTGGAGAGAAAAGGATTGGACATGGTTTGTTGTAATGTGGAAAGAAGGACTGGACAGGGTTTGCTGTAATGTGGAGAGAGAAGGATTTGTTGTAATGGTTTGTTGTAATGTGGAAAGAAGGATCGGACATGAGTTGCTGTAATGTGGAGAGAAGGATCGGACATGGTTTGTTGTATTGTGGAGAGAAGGATCGGACATGGGTTGCTGTAATGTGGGGAGAAGGATCAGACATGGTTTGTTGTAATGTGGAGAGAAGGATCGGACATGGATTGTTGTAATGTGAAGAGAAGGATGGACATGGGTTGTTGTAATGTGAAGAGAAGGATCAGGCGTGGGTTGTTGTAATGTGGAGAGAAGGATCGAAAATGGGTTTGTTGTAATGTGGAGAGAAGGATCGGACATGATTTGTTGTAATGTGAGGAGAAGGATCAGACATGATTTGTTGTAATGTGGGGAGAAGGATTGGACATGGTTTGTTGTAATGTGGGGAGAAGGATCGGACATGGTTTATTTCAATGTGGAGAGAGAAGAATCGGACATGGTTTGTTGTAATGTGGAGGGAGAAGGATCGGACATAGTTTGTTGTAATGTGGAAAGAAGGATCAGACATGAGTTGCTGTAATGTAGAGAGAAGGATCGGACATGGTTTGTTGTAATGTGGAGAGAAGGATCGGACATGGGTTGCTGTAATGTGGGGAGGAGGATCGGACATAGTTTGTTGTATTGTGGAGAGAAGGATTGGACATGCTTTGTTGTAATGTGGATAGAAGGATCGGACACGGTTTGTTGTAATGTGGAGAGAGAAGGATCGGACATGGGTTGTTGTAATGTGAAGAGAAGGATCAGGCATGGGTTGGTGTAATATGAAGAGAAGGATCAGGCGTGGGTTGTTGTAATGTGGAGAGAAGGATCGGACAAGGTTTGTTGCAATGTGAGGAGAAGGATTGGACATGATTTGTTGTAATGTGAGGAGAAGGATCGGACATGGTTTGTTGTAATGTGGGGAGAAGGATCGGACATGGTTTATTGTAATGTGGAGAGAAGGATTGGACATGGTTTGTTGTAATGTGGAGAGAAGGATTGGACATGGGTTGCTGTAATGTGGGGAGAAGGATCAGACGTAGTTTGTTGTATTGTGGAGAGAAGGATCGGACATGGTTTGTTGTAATGTGGAGAGAGAAGGATCGAACATGGGTTGTTGCATGTGAAGAGAAGGATCAGGCGTGGGGTGGTGTAATGTGGAGAGAAGAATCGGACATGGTTTGTTATAATGTGGAGACAAGGATTGGACATGGTTTGTTGTAATGTGGAAAGAAGGTTCGGACATGGTTTGTTGTAATGTGGAGAGAAGGATCAGACATGGGTTGTTGTAATGTGAAGAGAAGGATTGGGCATGGGTTGTTGTAATGTGGAGAGAAGGATCGGACATGGGTTGTTGTAATGTGGAGAGAAGAGGAAGAAGTCTATCTGCAGGTGCATTCTTTAGTGAAGTGTGTCAATCAGATTTGTTTGAGAGAGCAGAGGAAGGAAGAGAGACAGATGGGGAGAGAGGGGCTGTTACACAGTGTTGGAAGATGAATAGAGAAAGCAGACCGACCTGCTACAGATTTACTGTGAGGGATATGAAAGGAATGAGCAGCAGATGAACAGAGGGAGTAGGAGGAAGGGATGGCAAGATAAAGGCGAGATAAGTGAGAGTAGTAGTGGAAAGTCACTATTTGGCCATAAAGGAGGAACAGCGTGTGTGTGTGTGTGATAGAGAGAGAGAGAGAGAGAGAGAGAGAGAGATACTGGGCCTCAAGAGAGGGAAAAGACAGATTAGCATATAGAGAACAGTGATGGGTGAGAGATGATGCACTAAAGACAAAGGGGCAGATAGAATGAAAAGGGGGCAAACTTGGCAAGTGTAGATTTTGACTGCAGACTATATCTGCACAGTCAAGGCACAGGCAAGATTATCTAAAGGATGATCTCCCAGTCAACTGCGAAAGCATGCATGATTTGTTTCAGTACAGCATGCCCAGCATAGGATGACATTTCTTGTGCATGGCATCAGTATGGGTGGAAAAGCTGAGATGCTAATACAGTCACACCCCTAGCTTGTTTAGGTAGGTTGCCATCTAGAGTTGAGAAGACAAGTGTATGTTGTAACCTTACTAATCTTTGTCTAGTGCTGAATGCAGCCTATTTTTTTAATTTTTTTAGCATTTAGTGAGAGCTGGTTTGTATGAAACTAATGTTGGACATTGACAAAATCACCCTGCAGTGAGGACTCTGGCTCAGGAAATGAGACCCCAGGAGCAAATTTATTTATTTATTTAGTTTTTGTTAACTGGGAAAGGAGGACTAGACAGTCCTTGGGAGTGGCATACAGATGCATGCCAACTGACACTGAACCAGATTAAGCTGTTGGTGGTATTTTTAGAATGGTGTCATCTGCATACAAGTGTATGTGGGAAGAGACACAGGCGGAGGGGAAGTCTTTTAAGAAAATGGAGAATAGGACTGGTCCAAGGATTGAGTCCTGGGAGACACTAGACTTGATGAGCAGAGAGGTGGATAGGGCACACCAACTCTGACCGACTGGAGCCAATTTGAAAGGTAGGAGTGGGACCACCTGCCTGCCATGTTGGATAGACCCACAGCACCTAATGAAACAAAGAGAAGGGGTGGAAAGGAATGTTGCTTAAATAAAGTCTTTTTCAACATATTGCAGTAGTGTTTGTTGCTGTTTTTTGTTGATGCCTTCATGTATTCCTCCCTGGTTCCATCCTTCTGCTCTCTTTTATAATTTCTGAAAGCATACAGTTAATAAACAGTATCAATACAACTTTTAAATATCAATATAGGTATACTGTACCTGGGTAACATATTGATATTGCCTAAGCTAAGCCTTCTTTAAAAAAAAATAAAACCTTAAGTTCCTAGACCTACTGGTTCCAGTTATCTCATTTCAAAGAAATAATCTTTAGAAAGCATTAACTTTGAAACCATTAGGGATAGAATTTTTTTTTTAATGTCACAATTGTTTTACCCTCTGCTGGTCGGCCTCATCCGACCGACCAGCCCTGCCCCATCCCACCGACTCTTACCTGCCCAGCCCAGGAGCGGTGCCTGCGGGGAGCCAGTCTTCACCCTGCCAACCAGCATTTTTCCTCCAATATTTTCTCCCAGAGGCCCCAGGAGTCAGCACGCATGCGCCGAACAGTCCCAGTCAAGGCCTCCTTCCCCCAACCCCTGGCTTACTGCCTAGGCCCCCTCTGGCCCGAGCTTCCTCCAGCCTCCACTGGGGGTCACCCATCAGCCGAGGGATGCCGTGTTTCCTCCCTGGAGAGGAGTGCTTGCCTGTCGGCAGCTCAATCCAGCTGCGCCCTGCCCCCCATGCCGACCTCTGACGCCCTGGGCTCGTTCCCAAACCCAGGTTGCCGGCATGGGTCAAAGTAAGACACCAGAGCCTCAGCCCTCTACACCACCGGGCTGGCCACAGAAATGTATTTTTTAATGAAAGTTTTCAGTTGTGGATAACTGGAAGATACCGTTGGTGTTCTGTAAAGGAGGACCACAACCACTTTTTAGTTCAAATAGTAATCAACTTTTGCTTTCTTTACAAAAAAGAGTACATTGGTTGTAAAGCTGTCTGTACTCAGTCAAACTTTAAGAATGGTTTAATGTTTATAGACATTCTATGCATGATTGCATTCATCCTATTTATTCAACACAGGGCAATCCAGTGATAGCTGCACCCCTTAAGCCACCTTATTCTAAATGGTGCAAGATTGTTACAAATGTTAAAAAAAATCCTATTCAATGTAATTTGGAGCCAGATTTACATTGGGTGTTAAAGACAGACATCTTCAGTTTACCTGTTTTAACTCATAAAAAAACTTTTTAGTATTCACTGTAGATTTTTCGTCATATTAATTTTGTTGCTTCCTGGTGGAGATTTTCTTTGTTTTACTGTATCTTCCTGACGCAATAAGTGCCACAATGATCATTCACTGAGTCTCGTAGATGTCCTGAGTAAATTACTTGGTGTGGGTCTCTTCCTAGTATCCAGTCTATCAAAAAGCCATTCCTGACTTCCCATTTAGCTTTGGTGGTTTGCAGTTAACCCAGTCAGATGTAAGCCTTTGAAGTTTGATATACCTTTTGCATTTTTTCTATCACACCAATTCATTTTTACAGTCCACCCAATAACATGATCTCCTTGCTGAAACCTGTGTTTGTTGAAGATCAATGGCTAACACTTTGATGCCGAGATTATTTGTTTTTGTTGGTCTCCAGTGACTTCCAATTACAGTTTTTTTCTACCTGAAAGAGAGAAAGCTAAAGTTTTCAACTAAAATTGTTTCAAAGAAAGTGGATGTGTCACATAAATGAAACAGAGTTGTTCAGCTACAGTGTACAAACAGTAATGCCCCCACTTTGAGCTCTGCCTCTATATGAGTGTACAAGCTTATAACCAAATACAGAGCTATTTGATCCTTAACATTTGGAGTAAGTCAGGGTTTACTTAGAAAAGCCATGGGAGGATTATTTGTTATCTAAGCTATGATCGTACCTACTTTAGGAGATAAACATCTTATGTTAAAGTGAGCTGTTATAAGAACTTTTGTTGCACACCAAACATTATTACAAAGTAACATACTTCCATAGTAGTTTAGGTTCACAGGGGACTCCAGGTCTATCATGTCTGCCCCCACCTGCATCACAATAATACTAATTTATATGGATTCCCTACTCCCTTTACTACCCAGGATGCCAGGTGATTCCCTTGGTAAACAACATTTCTCCAGGCTTGCCTTAAACTTGACAAACTATTGCAGTTTTTAATTGATCATTTTATAAGGGAATGTTGAATTAAGTCCCAGTTTGGTGTCCCTATATCCTATTCTTTGCATTTGTAAAAAAAAAAAAAAAGAATCAGGATTTAATTCAACATTTCCATTTATCAATGAAAAATAAAATAATCTGTCAGGTTATATCACGCTGATGTTTAGATATTAAGAAATAATTTTGGCCACATACTCTGTCAACATTCTCTAGTCAGACTGAAATGTGGTAAAAGAAGAAAGTTAATTACAAAGTCAAGTTGTTCAAGAACTGCCCTAATTATAAAATGTGATTGAGAGTGTCTCAAGATTTTCAAAAAGAGTATCACAATGTCCAAACTAAGTTTCCAAGCCATGAGTTACAATCAAAGAAGTACAGACTTAATATGACCATGTTCAGATCAGAAGTGAACAGTGATCAGGAAAGGAACAGTGGCAGCCGCTAGCACCTGCCTTAAAGGGGAAGAAATCCAAAGCCAGGAAACTATAGTAAGTTGATTCAGTAAGGAGGTGAGCCAGGCAGTGAGGGATAAGAGGGCTGCATCCAGGAAGTCCAGGAAGCCCCGGAAAGGCATAGATGATGGGGGTGTACTTGGAGAAAGCTAGGGAAGCCAAAAGGTTAATCAGGCAGTCCAAGGCAAGGAGGGAGATGCAAATTGCAGAAGGGATCAAAGAGGGAGCGAGAGAAAGCCTTCTTCAGTCATATCAGTAAAACAAGAGACACAAAGGCAGGCGTAGTGAAGCTAAAAATGGAAGAGGAGTGGGTGGAATGCAGTAAAGAGAAAGCAGAGGTGTTGAACAAATATTTCTGCTCTGTCTTTACTAAAGAAAAGGATGGAAAAGTGCCACAAGGGAGAATGGGGAAGGGGGCATGACTGAGGACAGGATAGTGGAAGACAGGGTTAGGAAAGGGCTCATGTCCCTAAAGGTAAAGAAGTTCCCGATCCAAGATGGCATGTGCCCTAGAGTTATGAAGGAACTGGTGGCAGAAATGGTGGGTCCACTGGCAGATTTGTTCAACTGCTCTCTAGATACAGGGATGGTACCACAGTGGTGGAGAACTGCACATGTGGTACTGCTACCCAAGAGTGGGCTCAAAGATGACCCTGAGAACTATAGGCTGGTCAGTCTGATCTCCACTGTGGGTAAACTGATGAAGACTATGCTGAAGGAGAGACTAGTTGAGGTCATTGAATCCAGTAGGCTACAGAACAAGAGACAGCACAGGTTCACATCAGGGACGTCCTGTCAAACCACCCTGATAAACTTCTTTGACTGGATAATGATGGGAGTGGACAAGGATCAGGTGGTTAACATTCTATATTTACATTTCAGCAAAGTCTTTGACTCAGTGTGCCTCACAAGAGGTTGATCAGGTTGATCAGGAAGTTGGAGGACCAGGAGCTGGGAGCAAATTAACCAAGTGGGTGGCAAATTAGCTGAGCTGTAGGATCTGGGGAGGATGGTGCTGGGGGAAGCTCTCAGGAACAAGAAAGTTAAAGTGGTGTCCAGCAGGGGTCAGTGCTCAGCCCAGTGCTGTTCAGTGTATTCATTAGCAACATTGGGGATGGAGTTAAAGGCAAGAATTGCCTCTGTGCAGATGACACCAAGCTCTATGGGATGGTAGACACAAAGAAAGGGGTGCTGTACTTAAAGGAGGATCTGGTGAAGCTGGAGAGGTGGTCAGGTATCTGACAGCTGGAGTTCAGCATGAAGAAGTGCAAGGTCATGCATATTGGGAGGAAGAACCCAAGTACAGTTTGGGGGCAGGAGTCAAAGTCACTGAATCAGAAGAGGAAAAGGACTTGGGGGATAGCCACCAGCAGTGACCTTAAACAGGCCACTCAGTGTAGGAAGACAGTGGCCAAGGCAAACAGAATGCTAGACTGTACTGCAAGATGGTTCATGAGCAGAATGGAGGAGGTTATACTGCCGCTGTACAGATCCTTGATGTGACCGCACATGGAGTATGGCATGTGATACTGGAGCCCCTATCTGAAAAAAGATGTCAGCCAGCTCGAGGCAGTTCACAGGAGAGTGACAAGAATGATCCAGGGACAGCAGGGCAGGGCATGTGAGGACAGGCTGAGAGAACTTAACATGTACTGATTTGAGGAAGGAGAGAAGGGACATGACCGTGTATACCATTATGACAATGACAAAAATACATCAAAGCTATTACAGTGACAGCTGTATAGCGAAGGTACCGACAGTGATAGGGATTCAATGTCAATGGTCTGTCATAATGGTATACCAGCTGTGCAGTGGGTGAGAGTGTGTTTTCAAGGAGCCAGCATGGGGGGCAAAGCAGTGGAAGGTGGGAGGGATGTGCAGTGGGTGGGAATGTGTTTTTGAGGAGAGTATGGGGGGGAAAATGGTCGGGAGGTGGGAGGGATGTGCGGATGGGGGAACTGCCCTTTTCTCCACTGTCTGTGTGACGTGGAGTTAGTTATCTATAGTTCAGGGGTGCAGGGGTGCTGCCCCCTCATTTTTGAATTTGTCTTGCTGTTTGTCAGTGTGGTGGTTGGTCACCATGGGATTGCGCTGTTGTTTTGGTTGTCGGTCTGGTGCTGCCACTGTATTGGCAGTCGATGTATTTCCTGTCACTGTGGCTTGGTGGAACCACATGACTGAACTTTCAAGTACCTGAAAGGTGTAAACAAAGTAGATATTGGGGAACTTTTCTGTCCCAGTGAAAACAAGACCATAAGGGGGTGCAGTCATAAGCTGGTTGGGGGGGGGGAAGGTTCAAGAAGAAGGCCAGGAGACATTTCTTTACAGAGTGAGTGGTGTTGGAGGTCAATTGAACTCTCATCTGAGGTTGTCATTCAAAAGACGGTGGGGAGATTCAAGAGAAGGTTGCACATGGTGAAGGGGAGGCTCAGGGTTGGGGGGGGCACTGTAATCTATGAATCAGGGGCACCACAAGTGAGCAAAATCAATAGACCAGAAGGTCTTCTTCTGCTTGCTGTTTTGTATGTTAGTATATCAGAGGCCAGAATTTAAGGGAAGGCCCACAGTCATTGTGTAAACATATATTGCCCATGAATCAAGCACAATAGAGTAGTCTGGGGCCGAGTTTAGCTTCTATTGTCTCACTGGGTCAGTAATATTTGGCAAGCATACAAAAGCTTAACTAACTCATATTTGAAAAATGTTATTATGTTAGCAGGGGTCAGAAAGCATGCATTAGCCTAAAAAGATAACTTAAATGGATGGAAATTGTTTTGTGTTGAAATTTTCCTACAGGATATTACAAATCTAGTTACTTTTCTGGGCTCAGATCACTTCCAACAATGCGGCAAACTAACAGAATTCCAGTGACTTCAAGCTTGTCCGTTGAGTTTCAAACCACATGGCATGGCTGTGACTTGATCTAAAGCACCTGGGCATGTAACACTGATTGGATCTAAGAGGGATGAATCAGAGGATTCCTATATGGTTACTCAGGGCCAGCATTTAACAACTCTCTAGGTTTGTGACCAACATCAATAAAAAAATTATATGTTTTCCCAAACCACATAATCAGTGCTAAACTACAAGTAGAGACACTGGCAGTAGAAGTGAATGAAGCAGCCAGTTTGTCCACCAAAGCTAGAGATGCAAATGTAATGAGACCTACCCCTACAGTTTCTCACCATGTGCAAAAGAACAGTACCAATGCCCAGGGTTTCAGTTAATTCCATTTTGGAAGTATTTGACTCCCAAGAATAAGGCAAAAACTTCCAAAATAAAAGGGGAGGAAGTCATTCACTTCCAAAAATAAAACACTAAATTGGATGACTTCCAAAACTTAAGACACAAGAGCTACGAAATGATGGAGTTTTTTTAAAGAAATTGTATTTTATCACTAATATTTGTATTAACAGCAATAATTTGATCTTTCCTAGAATATTTGCTTTCAGTTGTGGGATCTGGGAAGTATTTTGACTTCCAAAAAATTGGAATGACTTCCTGATTTTGAATCATGGAAGTATTTGACTTCCACTAAAAATAAATTAACTGAACCCCTGCCAATGCCATGAGGGGGCTTGCATCACAGGCTAGGTGATGGGTAGTTTTTGATCAAAATACACATCTGCAGACACTAACAGGTACTCAGATTTTGCAAATGCTTGGAATATAAATACCTGAGAGTTTGGGTGGCCCACAATTTAATTACCACGTAGAACTTGCTACTAAAAAGCTAAATACTAGACATGGTGTCTTTGGACGAAAATCCTACTGCATAAATAAAAGTATGTGGCAGGCTATAGTAAATCAATTACTTATACATGTTGTAGAGTACAGAAACCATCTTTATGGATTTACTAGCAGTACAACTTTGAAAAAAATGAAAGTTACATGCAACCAGTTAGCCAGGTTTATACTCCTTTGTGACCACAAAACTCATCATTGCTAAATGTATGAGTCATTGGGGTGGCTTTCACCAGAGAACAAAGAAAATTAATCTGAGCCATCCAAGTGAATAAGATTTAATTACAAAATGAAAAGGTCTGTCTGATAGAAAAGCTTGGTAAAATTGAACACAAATACAGTCTGAGATTTAACAAACAAAGCGTATGTGCTAAATTAACACCCGACAAGAGATTTGAGGAAATTACCTTTTCATTTTCTGCTGCGTATCTTTGGATTAGAATTGATGAAACTGTCAAAACTTCAGCAAAACAACCCAGGGCATTTAATTCAGCTATGAGCCAAGAACTGACAGTAAACTGTAACTGCTTTAGGTGATCAAATCAGTCTCAGCTATGTAAGTCATGCATAGTTCCTCTTTGCTGTTTTTTGAGTTTATTTTTCATGCATTTGTGAGGCTGTGAGTAGCAATAATATGAATACCTTTAAAAATCACCTAGATAAATATTGCTTCTTACATTCTATCAATAGGGCGAGCTGCATAAGGGCTTGTGCCTGACCTGGCTCGAACAATTCTATGATCCCTATGATTATGTATAAATTAATTTGCACATTTTTAATTGATTATTTTTACTGTAACTTGTTCACATGTAAACAGGGTAATTCTTGCCCTAATGGTACATTACCAACCTTTTCTTGACTAAAAAACAAACATTTCTACAGCTTCTGCTGCTTGCTTTGACCATGACACCACTTAACCTTGGGCAGGAGTGAATTTAGTGGTGCTATCACAGTTGCAGGGTTGGGCATGAACTTTGCATAGCAATTTAGTAGTCCCAGATCAGACTGTCGCTGTCCCACATTTGTGGGGCAGGTGCCTCTAGTACAGGTTTTCTTTTTCTAGGTACTTTGTAAACTCCCTGGTATCAGTCTAGTCCCCTACATACTTTAATGAAGCCTTAAGACATTCACACTTTCTTTAACTCCTAGTCGATAGTCCAATAGTTGCTGTAACACCTGGTCCAAACCTTCTAAGGACTGCTTCCTACTCTGGCAGTTATCAGGGTATCATCCAAATAACAGTACCCACCTGGAATTCCCTGTGAAATCTGCTTGATAGCTCTTTGAAGAATAGCTGGGGCAGATGCACTACTTAAAAAAAACAGTTTATTATATGTAAACTTTCTGTTTGTGATGTTTATGGTCAGTAAGGGCTTGGACTTATCATCTGCCTCCATTTGCAGACACATGTTTGCCAAAATCATTTTTTGCAAACTGCTGACCTCTTGGGAATTAATGTTAGCAAAATAGTTGGGAAGATGATGTGTCTCAATTTCGGGGACTGGATTCACTGATACCGTAAAATCTCCACAGAGGTTTACAGAACAATCTATTTTTAGAACAGGCACACTAGGGGTTGCACACTCACTGTGCTCCACAGGAACTAGTACTCCCAGTTTAACTAACTTGTCAATTTCCTCATTCACCTTTGGTTGTAAAGCATATGATCCATTTCATGCTTTCAGGAATTGAGGACTGCAACTGGAATCCTTAATGCCCTTCAACAGTCAAAAGCTCCTCAGTAAACAGCCTTTCATGCTAACTTAAAATATTCTGAAGCCAGGTTGTACCTTGGACTCCTGTGACTTACTCAAACTGTAAATATTTGCCCATTTGGTGCAAATTGCTGTCCAGTCTAATTTGAGGTGCTGTGCCACTCATGATCTAGCATGACCCTTATTTTTCACCACACAGATTCAGATCTTTCATATCAAACCCCACTCAGACTTAACTGTTTCTCTGAATATGTCATTAAAGCAGGTTCATAGTCAGACAACTTAAATATGCTATCTAAATACTGCTTATCAGCTTTTGTGCATTGTATACACTTCTGCCTCTGTTTCTAATTCCATCTTATCAGGTACATGTTGTATGTTGATCAAAACCCAGATTGGTGGTGCCATTTTTTATCTTGCAGCCTATATACCTATTCCAAAAACAGAAAACTCATCAGATTGCTTTGTCTGTCTGTCCGTTCGTCTGTCTGTCTGTCTAGCCATCTATCTAGCTGTCTGTCTGTTCATTCCATTGAAACTACAATTTTCATAGCATGTTCAAAGCAAGATCCTTTTAAGATAGCAATCTCTTTTGAATGCTGTCAGTGTAAAATCCATACACAAAATGGTCACTGGGTGAGGAGAGATAATCCCTAAAAACTGCCACAATATTTACATAACTTTTCTGAGTGGGCGGTTTAGGGCCAGTTAGACTTTTCAGTGACCTTTATATAGAAACATAGAATGTGTCGGCAGATGGGGTCCATGTGGACCACCTAGTCTGCCCATGTATGCTTACCTCCCTATCCCCCCATTCAGGTCACTGTGCTAAGTTTTCCACAATGCCTGTCCCATGTCAGTTTGAACTCTCTGACCATCTTTGACCCCACTACCTGTGGTGGAAGGACATTCCAAGGCTCCACCACCCTTTATGTAAAGAAGAACTTTCTTGTGTTGCTCCTGAATCTGCCTCCCTTTAAATGCATATCATGGTCCCTGGTCTGGGTGCAGTTATTTACCTGCAGGAGATCCTGGGTCTGTACCTTATTGATCCCCCTCAGGTATTTAAATGTCTCTATAATATCCCCCCATTTCCTTCTCTGTTCCAGGGCGTATATGTTGAGATGTTTTAGCCTTGCCTCGTATGGTTCGTGGTTTGTATCGTCTCTAGCCTATTTTTGTCTTTCTTTAAGTAAGGCTTCCAGAACTGGACACAGTACTCAAGGTGAGGTCTCACAGGGACCTATACAGTGGTATAATTACTTCCCTCTTTCTACTGATAATGCCCCTTCCTATGCATCCCAAGATGCTGCTGGTTTTCTGTGCCACCTTTTCACATTACTTGTTGACTTTGATATGCTTGCGTTTCTTGGTGTTGAACTTCAACTGCTAAGTTCTGGAGTATTCCTCCAGTTTCTTTAGGTCTGACTCCATCCCTTTGTGTGTGTCAACCCTGTTGCAGAGTTTTATGTCGCATGCGAACAGGCATATTTTCCCCTCTACTCCATCTGCAATGTTACTTTCTCCTTTCACTGATATACCTGAAGAATGTTTTGTTTCCACCTTTTATGCTGTCAGCAATTCCTTCTTCGTTTTGTGCCTTTGTGGCTCAGATTTTTCGCCCAGCCTCCTTTAGCTTGGTCCTGTATTCTTCTTTGTCCTTTTCTGCGTGTGTTTCCTTGTATTTGTGGAAGGCTTTCTTTTTTGCCTTTACTGCTGATACCACTTCCTTTGTGAACCACAGAGGATTCTGCCTCTGTTTTGCTTTGGTGATAACCTTTGAGTATTTTTCTGTTATACTGGTTAGTGTAACCTTCAGTGCTTCCCAGCACTCCTCTACATTTTCGTCTGGCATATTCTGAAGGAGGTTTGTAAAGGCAGACCTCATTTCCCTAAAGTTTGCATTCTTGAAGTTTAGTATTTTTGTCTTGGTGTGTGAGGTATCTTCCTGTCTGTTTATTGTGAACCAGGTTGATCGATGGTCACTGTTGCCTAGGTGTGCCCTCATGCTAACATCTGTTACCTTTGGACTATTTGTTAGTGCAAGGTTGAGGACTGCATCCTCCCTTGTAGGAGTGTTCACTAGCTGTGTGAGCCCTTCCTCTTGAAGTGTTACAAGTAATTCTTTACCCTTCCCTGTTGCGGCTGTATAGGAGGTCCAGTTTATGTCTTGTAGGTTGAAGTCTCCTACGATCAGCAGCTTGCCTTTGCAAGCCATCGTCAGAATGGCTTCTAGTATTTCTTTGTCCTTTCCTTTGTCTTGTGATGAGGCCTATATACTACCCCAACTCATATTGGGGCCTTTTCCCCTGCACCGATGGCTAGCCATAGTGTCTTGGCATTGTTTTGGGTCCCCTGGATTTCCAAAGCTCTGATATCTTCCCTGACATATATTGTTACCTTCCACTTTTTTTGCCTGTACACTCTTTTCTGAATAGTGTGTCTCCAGGGATTGCGATGTCCCAGGTGTGTTCTGTGAACCACATCTCAATTATTGCTACCAAATCAAGTTTAGCCTCTGACAATATGGCGATTAGTTCTGGTATTTTGTTTGCCAGACTGCAAGCATTTACACACATTGCTCTCCAAGACTGGTCCCTTTTGCTTTTTTTTTTTTCCTACTTATTTTTTTCCCCCGCCTATTTTTCTCCCCTCATCCTTCCACTCCTTCAGTCCCCCAAGGAGTACCACCCTCCCATCCCGACTGACCCCCTGGGTCTGCCCCTAGAGAACCACACTTGCTGCCATCAGACCACCTTGATGGCCCGGATTACCCCCCGGGTGGGGCGAGTAGAGGTCCCACCTTACCTTCCTCTTGTCCTTGCAGCGAGCTGTACAGCGGGGTCTGCCCTAATCTGTTGGCAGATGGTGAGACTGGCTTTCCGAGAGATGTCATCCAGGCAGGCTGAGGGGCTTTTTCCTCCTGCGTGCCCCGACGTCGCCGTGCAATGAGGCGCAAGGCTGCCGACGTGCATGGAGGTGCATGTCGAAGCCGGCCCTCTGCCAATGTCTTCCCCCTCTTTTCGCGACCAGCTCTCCTTCACACCGACCACCCTGAGCTTCCCCAACAGGCGGCAGTATCGTGGCGGAGAGCGTGGTCTCCTCTCCCCGGAGAAGGAGAGCAGCCGTTGGGCGCTCGATCCTTCTCCCTCCCTGGTGACCCCCGTCGACCCGGGCTCGCTCCCAAACCTGGGTCGACGGTGTGGTACGAGGTGTGGCGTCCAGCGCCTCAACCCTCAGTGCCACTGGGCCGGCTCCCTTTTGCTTTTTAATGTAGTATTGGTTTTGCTTTTTTCATCTTTGGTTTTGATGTTGCATTTATGATGCCCTATATTTTCAGTAGGTTCTGTATCTGGATGAAAGAAAGACGTGCTATTTACATACCAACATACTAAGATGCCAGCAGAGTAGGCCTTTATGGTCTATCAAGTCTACTGTAGGATCAGCACCCATTTGTGGCACCATAGCTGCCTTCCCCGCCTCCCCCATTTATTTGGTGATGGGGGAAGGGAAACAGAGTGCTAGTGGCCACTCCCCTCCTGAAAGTTTAAATGTCTGTGAAAGATGTCAAACTTTTGGCCCAGAGCATGAACTTCCTCTTTGGTGAAGTGTAGTCCATCATATTTAAAGAAGTTCAGCTCCCAAAAGGCTTTCCAATCCCTATGTATCGATGTCCCTTTTCATCGCGCCAGTCTTTAAGCCATGAATTGAGTTCTGAGATCTCCTTTTCCCTGAGTTTTTGCCCACTGTTTCCATTTTTCCAGATGGGCAGAATCTCAGAGAAGGTTACTCTGGACGTAAAAGAAGCTAACCTGTCCCCCAGTGTGGAGAGATGTTGTTTGGTTTCTTCCATGGAACGAGTAGCTAGGTTGTTTGTTTCCAGGTGGATTAGAATGTGTGTGTTACTGCCAGCCTTATGTATGATCCCTTCTATATAGTCCTTGTCTCACCAAGATGATGCCCCTTGGAGGCATCAAACTGCCACTGATGAATGATTTCTTTGTTGGAGGTGATGCTCCACACCGAGAATTATGGAGTCACCTATGATTAGAAGGGGTTTCTTGGAGACTTTGTTTTTTACAGTGTTGCCACTCTTGTTTGGTTCCAGTTCCTGTGCTGGTACACTGATTTTTGTATCCTTTGCACCAGTGGGTTGTTCAGTTTCAAATCGATTGGGCATACATACTAGGCATGTTTCTGATAATCGCATGCATGGTGTATGTTTATTGGGTTTTGGATAGCATTTCCCAACTGTTTGCCATCCTCCTGGTTCAGTTTTTCTTTGTGGTAGTTGAGCTGGGGGGGGGTGTAGTGCAGTAGGGATGAGCGTGTGTTGAGCTGAGTCCGTAGTCCGTATATACTGCTTCTCATAGAGCTGAATAATGAAGGTACATTCTTAACTGCAGGATGATCATTTTCAAAGAGAAACTCATTACCCCATTACATCTATCTAATCTGCTCAAAGTACCTACTTTTGCTATGCTGCCTGTCTTAATACTAAGAAAAATTTAAAAACAAGAAATGCAGGAAAAAACCTTACAGCCTGTCTTCACACTTCACTCCTCATTTATGAGTTCTGATCCACCTTATCATCAATTTGTGTGGTGTATGCGATTGGTAACATGGAGAGTTATTTAACGAGAAGATAACACTGGTGCAGCAGTAACAACATTATAACCTTTACTTCAGGAGGCTCCCTGCTCTGCTCAGTGCCACTTCCTGATTCAGGTCCCAGAGTGTAGAGAACATGAGCTTATTTGACTCAAACAACATCCCTTATACAACATTTGAAGAGAGAACTCATTTAATACATGTTGTGAAAGCTGGATTGGAATGGATGTTTCAAAGCAGCATTTCCAAATGAACAATGATGTTGCTGCTAGAGTGTTCAGAAATGCAGTGGCCATGAGAAGGTTTGCACAGCTAAGACCCACCAACCTCTCGTCTAATTTGCAACAAAAAGTAGCTGATCTCCCCTTTGAAGGTGATTTCCTGGATGGAAACCAAACAGGTTTACATGGAGATAGTAATAAACAAAAGGCTACCTACTCCATGATAACTAAGCAGGAGAGCATAGGTCATGGCTATTTTAGACCTTTTGGATGGGGAAGCTTTTAACAGGTATATCAAAGCAGACCTGACTTCCAAACTGAATTTTAAAGTAACAGCAGTAATAGCAGAGGTAGATAAGGGAGAGAGAAAACCACAATTTGCTTCTATTCCTCCAGCCAAGCCAAAAGGTAAATCCTTGATTGTTGTGTCCTTGTTGCCACCCTTGCCCCTCTTCCACTGCAACCAGTAACCACCTTTCTTAGTAGCTTCAAGAGTGGGAAACGATTATAAAGTGAGGGACTGAGTTCTGCATTTCATTCAATCCCAAACCTACTGGAATTGGAAGTTCTGAATCATCTAAATTCAGAAACACTTCTGCTTCAGCTAGAAGTGAACAAATTGTTGCTACTGAATGCAGTGGAACGGGTACTAAATAACCAGTTGTGGCAAGGGTTCTCTTCAAGGTACTTCTTGACCAAAAAAAATGGAAGTGGAGGTCTATCCTTGATCTAAGCTCCTAAAGAGACACTTAAAAAAGGATACATTTAAGATGGCATCTGTAAAAAACATAAATTCTGTCATTGCAAATAGGTGATTGGTTGTGTTCCCTAGACTGAAAAGAGATGTATGCTTCCACATTCCTATAAGGGTGAGTCACAGAATGTATCAAAAATTCACAGTGGGGGCAGGTCAGTACCAGTTCAAAGCAATGTCATTGTATCTCACACCAGCTCCAAGGGTTTTATTTTCACAAAATGCCTCTCTGTGGTAGCAACCTATTTCAGAAAGAAAAAATGCTATAGCGTTCCCTTATCTAGAAGGCTGGTTAATTTATGGGAAAACAAAAGAAGAAACAAGAGCTGCATTTTAGAAAACTAATGTCTATGATGCATTCTCTGGGGTTCCTGCTAAACAAAGAAAAATCCACCCTAGAACCAACACAATGTTTGTAATTCATTGGGGTGAATCTGAGTGTAGTGGAAGGAAAGGCCTTTCTCCCACTTCAAACAACTAGGACCATATGTCTTTCAAAGTAATCGTTGTATCAGGTACAGTACTTGCAACACAGGACTACCTAAAGCTTTTTGGGTGCGTATCCTACAACAGTTGTTCCCTAGCAATGTTATGCAAGAGAAAATTCAGTGGTAACTAAAGAAATACTGGTTTCAGAGGTCTGCACCCCCATGTCAATTCTGGTACATCTCAGACTGGAACAAGTATTGATATGGTAGCGGGAACTGACTTCTCTCAGAGAGGACATCAATTTTACCTAGGTCTCCTCTGGTCACTGTGTCAGCCTCTAGGGCAGATATTCCAAGTGGGAGGGGCTTGCCATAGCAGAATAAGCTACGATGGAATATTGCTAGGGTAGTCATTTTTTCAGTGAAAGATTGTCCTTAGCCTGACTGAGGAGAGCCTCAGATTAGGGTGCTATCTCTGCTTGTCCTGCATGAAGCACCCTAGTTCATAGGGTCGAGCAATGGGACACAGACTGATTTTCTGAATGCTCTAGTAGAATTCAAAAAAGCAGCTATCTTCGGTATGGTAGCATGCCATGCACTTGCAGCTTTAGCTCCTGAGGCCTCCACAGAAGTCACCACCAACACTATCACCGACAAGCCCATTCCTCCAGAAGCAGACAGTGGGGTAAAGTTTGGAGATAAGTACTCTTACCTCTCCAGATGAGCATGGTATAAAACTAAGGAGAGTAGGGAGCAATGGCTAATGAAAGATGCCCAGGACACCTTGGCAGCCCAGTATGACCTATTAACAGAAACTGCCTGGTGGGAGGCCAAGAGGGCCATTAGTTCTTTGGTGCAAGCATGGAAGGTGAGAAGCTCCTTGTATAAAAATGTGGTCATTGTGACTGACTTAGATGGCTTATAGATTGTCCACACCCTGTATATGGCATTGTGCCTGATGGGGTAGTTGTACACAGTACCCATCCAGATGGGTACACCTAAAGAACATCTCAGGCACTTCGGGTGGGTCCCCCCAAGGAAACCTCCAAGTCCTGTTTAAAAGTTACCACTATTGGTGAGCATTCTTTAATAGACTATAAGCTATGATCGGTGGACCATCTGCAGGGGGCTGGCCCAAACAGCAGAATGAAGAGCTCCTGCATCATCTCTCTAATGGAAGAGGGACATCCTGTTCCAGTTCTAGGAAACAGATTCAGTTCAGAGCTTGAGTGGAAGATGGGATGCTGGAGTCACCTGCAGCTCAGGAGTTCCAGCCAGAAGAGGATGCACCAATTGAGGCATGGAAACACAGAGCCCTGGGAGTCAACCCAAGCTTCTAACTGGTGCAGTCAAGTTTCTTATTTTGTTACAGTTCTGGGTATCCAGTCAGCATAATGTTATGTCAGCCCAAGGGGTATAAGGGACTGTGTTCCATCCTCAAGTCCTCATGACATTGCTTGGACATTTCTCCCCTTGGTAGACCCTTACCTGCCTACTAGAGACCAGGTTACAGAGGAAGGGACAAAGACAAGGTTTCATCTGCTGCAATGCTTGGTAGACTGTTTATTGTTTTATTAGTCCCCATAACCCCCTTTTCCTGTAAGAACACACACAACACAGATCTTGAAGAAATGGTCTCAGCCATATGTTTATTAAATGACATATTACATGATTGGAGTGGCATTGTGCAGCTTGGGAAGGCTTTCCAGTCACCTCAGAAAACTCTGCACCCCGTCCCATGAATGATGTTACCCATATGAAGACCGAGGGAATGATGTACCTTGATGAGTTGGAATCCAACCTCAGTGAGTAGGGAGGTCATGTGACCAGGTGGCATGCAACCATGCCAGTCTGGTGGTGCTGCACCCAGAGGTAAACCCAATGAGGTTGGACCATGACCTCCCCAAAATGGGGACCAGGTCGTATGGCACCTAGCCTCATGCCAATCAGGGAAGAAAAGTCCTTTGGAAGAATTCAGTTCCTTCCCCTTTTTCCCTTGTATCATCACCCTGAGAGACTCCCAAGCCAACATAGGATGAACACAGTCTGACCACCCCTAAGCAGCTCACTCCAGATTCTCCTCCAAGACCTGATGGAATAAATCAAGCAACAAGTTTCAACTATTGTCCAATAACTAAACACCATCTAAGGCATAAAGTCCATGGCATTATATGTTGATGTTGCTATGCTGCACCAACGGTTCCCCAATGCATTCCATGAAAGGATACATCTCCCTCTTAATGCATA
Organism: Neoceratodus forsteri; assembly: GCA_016271365.2. Classification (NCBI taxonomy): domain Eukaryota; kingdom Metazoa; phylum Chordata; order Ceratodontiformes; family Ceratodontidae; genus Neoceratodus; species Neoceratodus forsteri. Next base: position 1,420,977,310 of record CM057450.1, read on the forward strand.
TACAGTACATGCCTTGTTCATGGCCTGAGGGTTCTCTGTTTAACACCAGTGATGCCTTTGAATGACATGGTACCAAAATATTTTGGTCCCTGACCACAGTTTATGAATGGATCTTAAGTCCACCTTCATTCTGAGAAGCAAGTTGATAACCTTCCAGAGTCCCAGGTAATTCCTCCCCAGATAAACCAGCGGGTATGTGTAGTGAGTGTCCATGCTGGGCCACCACCACTAGCCTAGGGAGAAGTTCCCTCCACTGGTAGTCAGAGGGCCACATATTCTGACTCCATGGTCCCTACATCCCACACTGCCCCCCCAGGGCTTGCAAGGTGCACCAGCAGCATATGCCTCCTTGGTCAGTCTTACTTCTGTGGAGCCTGATGTGCACACACACTGGTTTTACTGCTACATCTGCATCCTGCAGTCTTATTGGGACCCCACTTTTTGCCATCTGCACCATCTCTGAGACCCAAAAGGCTCTGCAGAAGGACAGCAAAAACATGGCTTTGAATAGCCCAACCTCCAGGAGACCAGCACACTGCTGGCAGGCCCTCCCACACTCTTTCTAGTGTCGCCAAGCTAAGGGGCACCTCTGGTCGACATGCTTTGGGGTCCCCTTGCTCCAGACCTCAAGGATCTTCCAAAACTTGACAGTCTGAGTAGTGTCGGTGAAGCCCAACACCTAGGTGAACCATGACTACCACTTTAGGTGCTGTCCCACCACCCTAGGTGTCAGGCCCCACTTCTTAGCCTCCAAGACATAGTTGCACAACTGTTCCATGGGAAATCAGCCAACTATTAGGCCATTCCACCTCCACTCAGATGGTGTGATAGTGTTCCACCCCTCTGTGATATGCCGCTCTGGTTCAAGGCACACTAGAGTTACCTATACACTCCCAGGTCTCAGGGTCACAACCTTCCACAGGAAAGGTGATCAGACGTGGATCCAGGTCAGCTGCTGGAGCCAACTCCCTGAACCTCTGCCACTGTGAATGAGATAAAGTATCAGCAATACCATTCTCAATGCCAGGGACATGACAGCTTAAAAATAAATATTAAGCAGCATGCACTTGAGGATGAATATCCTCATGAAGTCTCCCAATGGGCCCTTGGCTCTCAGGTGCCCATTACTGTTGTGAACCACTCCCATATTATCCATCTGAAAAACAACACTTTTATTCCTCAGCTGGTTACCCACACGATGAGTGCCTGTCCAGTGTCATGGGTCACATGGAGTATACAGTGTACATGGTGACCATGATTCAGCATTACAAAAAGGATGACTCAGTCATGGTGCCTGTGTACAGGGCTACCTGGCAGGGTAGCGAGCGATGGGCGAGGTAGGGTGAATGTATGTATGTGTGTATACACACATGGGGGGAAGGGAAGGGAAGGTATGTGAGAGGGGCAGTGGCAGGCAGCTGCTGAGCTGGACCGCTAGTGTGGTGGGGTGGGTGGTCGCTTGGGAGGTGCAGGGTGCAGCGTTTGGGTCCAGCGTAGTGCGGTCTTTTTTGCTGGTGGGTGGCTTTGTATTTTTCCAAGTTTTTCACCCCCCCGACATGCACCCCCCCCAGAGTTGAGAATCTAATAGTAGGTCTTGGGTGCCCTCTTCATCCTCACTGCGAGTGTGCATTGCCGAAATTCATTTTCGGCAATGTACACTCATCGTAACGGTGATCACTGTTCCGCGATCGCTGTTATGACATGGAACCGTCACATAGCAATGCCATTAAACTGGATGATAAAGGTTAACCACACCTCCAGGGCTTCCCTGAAGCTCTCCATCACCCGCATCTGGTGGTGAGGCTTCTGGGTGCCAGACCCAGCTTTTACATCTGCTGCAAAAATATGCTCCCCATTGGGATGACCCAGCAAGCAAAGTTCAAGTGCCCCACCAATTGTGGAAGCTCTTTTAGGGTGATCTTTCTGGCCATCATTGCATGACCTAGAAGAGCCCAAACAGCCTTGATCATGTCCTGGGCAAAGGTCATTCTTGTGCCTCTGTATCTATCTCAATGCTAGGAATGACATGACTGAGTTTGGGACTTCTACTGGGGATCAACAGGACACTGAAGCTGTGACACAGGTGTAGGAAGATGTCCATTGTCTGTCCACAGACCTGGAATTGAGCCAGCACAATGAACAAGAAGTCATCCAGATAGTGAATGATCCCTGCCCCCCCCCACGCTTCTTTGGCAATTGCACAGTACAAAGAGGTGCTAAAGGCACAGGAATACTGCACAGGCCACTGAACACCCCATAGGCATGCAATTATCAACATAATACTGCCCTTCAAATTTCATCCCCACAGGTCTTGGTTGGTCAGGTGAACCAATATCAATCAGAATGTTGACTCAGTATCTGTCTTGGCAATAAGAGCCCCTGGACTCCTTCGTGTACGTCCTCAACCACCATGTTGAATGAGGTATATTGAACTGCAATGTGGTGTGGGTCAGTGTGGTCATTCACCGAGTTGCCATCAGAATATGACAGATGGTTGATCATACCGTACTTGCCAGGGGCTTTCTTGGGCACATGCAAATAGGGAAAACCTGGAGATCAGGAAATGGTGGGGAAGAATAAGGACCACTAATCTTCCCCAAACCCAGCTCTTTGTGGAGCTTGTCTTATACCACCTGCAGCCTATCCCTAGTGGATTCCAGGTTCTCAGCATCATAGCCCTGCCGAGGGCACTTCTACAGGATCCAAAAGCTGCTGTGAATCCTTCTTCCAGCAGGGTGGCTGCCTCACAGCGCAGGTATTGCTCCAGCCAGGGTCTAGGCTGGTCTACTCTTACTGGAGTGGGCAGGCTTGACTGTAACAGGCTTACCTTGCTTCTTCCAAAAGGGCTGGTGCCCTCCTTGTGGGGGGCTTGCCAGGTTTGCATTGGCTGAAGGGGTGCCGCTGGCTGCAGGCAAAACACTCATGCCAAAACCTACAAGGGCTTTTGTTGCAACTCCCTTTATTGAAACTGAAACACACCTGGTTTTGGGTCCTATTTGGTTTGTGCCAGTGAAACTGGAATACTTTAATCTGTAGCCTGCTTCCATATGTGGGACCCCACCCCATGCATGATTTCAAACAGCAAGAGCACGTTTAGGATGCCCCAGTCCTTCTTTAGACGGGTCATACTACATATGGCGCAAGAACTCCTCATCATATTCCAGTCAGCCAACGCACACCCTTTGCACCTGTGGGCATACATGATCCTGTTCAGATAGTTAAACAGGTCAAAGCATTTTTTTCTGTGGCAGGCTGACATACAGTGCTTGCAAAGACTATGAAACCTTACAGCCAATTATCAAAAGTCTTGTCAACCCTGACCTACTTCTTATCAGAGACTTATTTTTGGTAACCTGTAAATACAGTGACTCAATTTCAGTGAGTCAATTTGGGCGATATGAAAACAGCGACTGTAAAATGGGCTATGTTTATTTATTTCAATCTAGGATTACAATATCTTTGCGCCAATGCTCTTTTACAAAGGTTGCATGTCAGGGTGTGCAACAGTCTTCATTTTTAGTTACAAACATATAGTCATTGACTTACAGACATGTAATAACAGTACAAAGACTTGAGCTATGAGAAAGACAAGGGAAGGGGGGGGGGAGTCAGGGTAGGAGATTGAAGGGAAAGGAGGTGCAGGGGTAGGGGGAATATGAGAGGTGGTTGGGGTGGGGGCAGGAGTGGAGATACAGGGGAGGTGGGGCTGAGGGTGGGAGACAGTGCAGCCAGGGGGCCTTGTCGAGGGAATATGACAGGTAAGGTACTAGGGGTGCAAAGACTGATTGTAAGTGCTGGGTGCTGGGGCATGTGCAGCTGAAATGGTGGAAATGTTAAGATGGGCAATCACAGGATACAAGCAGTGAGAGGCGCAGCTTGGACTTGAAGAGGCCGAGTGTTGGAGCAGTCGCTATGTCGCTGCCAAGAGAGTTGAGCCAGTTGGATGCCCGATGGGTGAATGATCTTTGTCCTTGGGTTGTGCGACATCATGGGATATGCAGTAGATGGGCATTGGATCTCCTTGTAGTGACATTCCTATGTCTAGGCTTAAGGAGGGCACAGACACCAGGTGGGGCAAGCCCCATTATAATTTTCTTGGCTGTAATGCAGGTTTGGTATTTTATGTGTTTGTCCAGTTGAAGCCATCCAGATTGGGAATAAAGGTCACATGTGTGGGTACGGCGATGTGAGCCAGTGATGAGATGACAGACCTTATTCAGGGAGGTTGCGATATGTTTGAGAGCAGTGGTAGTTGCAGACCCATATATGATAAGACCATAGTCTATGATGCTGACGATGGAGTTTTGGAAGGCCACTGACAGTTCTTCTGTGGTTAGGTGTTTCCTGTGCCGGAATAATATGCCTAACCTTGCATTGGCAGACTTTGCAACATTGCTTATATGGACAGCGTATGAGAGGTGGGGATCAAGGGTGATGCCGAGGTACCTGAACGATTGTGTTTGCTCCAGGATGGCTCCTTGTTCAGTTGCAATGGAGAGGTGGAGTTGTTTGTTTTTGTTGTGGGGGCTGCAGAAGACCATAGACTTGTTGTTTTTTTCTTATTAAAGAGCAGTTTATGATTTAGGAACCAGGATTCGATGGAGGAGAAGGCCCGCTGAAGTTTATTTTGTAATCGGATTGGATCAGGGTACGAAGTGAGGATCATAGCATCATCGGCGTAGAGAATTATTTGTTCTGGGCAGCTGTCCGGTAGTGAGTCTAAGGATAGGCTGAAGAGGAGGGATCCCAGAATGGAGCCCTGGGGGACTCCCTAGCGGACCGGTCTAGGGTCTGAGAGTGTATCAGTGATTCTTACTGTTTGGGACCGTTCTTCAAGGTAGCTCTTAAACCAGCCAATGGAGTCGGTTGACAGCCCAGTGTTCTGAAGCTGGACAGGCAGGAGGCAGTGATTGACGGTGTCGAAGGCTTTAGTTAAGTCAATGTAGATTGAGCCTAGTAGTTCACTGGAGTCAAGTGAGTTGTGGATTGCGCCAGTGAATTCAAGTAGGGCTGTGGAGGTGCTGTGACCTTTGCGGAACCCGTGTAGTTGCTTGCACAGGATGTTGTACGTATCCAGGTATTCTGTGAGCTGGTCCAAGATGATGCATTCTAGTGCCTTGAAGAGTGGGGGTAGTAGGGAGATAGGTCTGTAGTTATCGTGGGCAGTTTTGTCACCACTTTTATGGATTGGGGTGACAGTGGGAGATTTCCTTCTGTCCGGGAACTGGCTAAGGCTGAGGGGGAGGTTGAAAATTTTGGTCAGAGGACTAAGCACTTCATTAAGTGTGAGAGACAGGATTTTGAGATCGAGGGAGTCATTACTGAATCTTGATTTACCAAGGGCTTTGGTAACATATTTGCGTACTTGGTGAGCCTTGACTGCTTTGAAGTAGAAGCGGGGGGAGCTGGTGGGAATAGTGTTCATTGCGGACAGAGGAGCTTCACCATCTTTGAAGTAGTCCTGGGGTAGGACAGTGCTGAGGTCAGTAGAGGCTTTGTTAAAGGTATCCGCAATGGTTTTTGGGTTGAGGGTTGTGGTTCCGTTGATGTTGAGTATTGATGGGGGGGTTTTGGGTGGATTCCCGGTGAGTTCCTTTATGTTCTTCCAGAATTACCGACCATTGCCCCAGGAGTTTGTGAGGGCATGCTTCTAGTAGGTGGACTTCGTTTGCTGGATGGTTTTGCTGCAGTCATTGTGGGCATGTTTGTAGTTTTGGATGCCGTTTTGCCTTCCAGAGTTTCTGGCCAGCTCCCATAGGTGGTCTCTTGTTTTTAGCATCCTGAGGAGGTCACCTGTGAGCCAAGGGTTACTGAGTGATTTGACTTTGCGTTTCTTAATAGGAGCATATGTGTCACAGGCCACAGTGAAGATGTTTATGACGTGGTCAAGGGCAGGATTTACGTTGGTTGCATTCAAGATAGGGGACCAGTCTAGATGGAGGAGGTGGGATTTGAGTTGAGAAAGGTGACCATGGGGTAGAACCCTGCTGGTGATAGTATTTGGTGGTTGTTTGATGAATTTATTTGACCAGGTGCAGCTAACAGGGGAGTGGTCGCTGAGAGAGTCAGGGAGGACATTAGTGTTAGATATCCACGATGGGTGACTGGTAAGGATCCAGTCCAAGAGTGTGCTGTAATTTTTCCTGGTTGGTGAGTCAACCATTTGTGTGAGGTTCGCTGCAGCAATGGTATCCCTGTGTGCACCAGCATCGGTCGCAGGCCAGTTGATGTTGAAGTTGCCTAGGAGGATGGATTCGGTGTCCGGTAGGAGTGACTTTATAAAGTCAAGAACAGCTGTTAAACCAGTTCCCTGTTCTTTGGGAGGGATGTAGATGGTGGCAACAGTGAGGGTTTTGTTTTGGGCTCTGAGGAGGATTCTCACTGGCAGTATCTGAGCAGTTGTGGGTTGGAGTGAAGTAATGATGTGGTGCACCTGTATGGAGTCTTTTAGATAGAGAGCTCAGCCCCCGCCTCTTTTGGAGAGGCGATCCAGCCTAAAGATGTTGTAGCCAGGAAGGCTGATTGCATGGTCCGGTACTGATGGCGTGAGCCAGGTTTTGACAACTGCCAGGATGTCAGGGCAGTGTTGGCTGGTGAAGGCCTGTAGGGCATCCATTTTAGGAAGGAGGCTGCAGATGTTGATTGATATGAATGAGAGGGCACCCAAAGGCTTGCTCAGATTAGTGGCTTTAGAGCAGAATGAGCCAGGGTGTGGGTGCACATTGCCTAACAGCATTAGGAGGAGGAGGACTAGCCTCAAGGAGCTGTGGCATATTTCTTTAAGGGAATGCTTTCACCTGCTAGCATCTTGGGAAATTGCTGAGCATCGACAATAGTGGGTGAGGGTAAGCGTAGACAGTGGGGACCAGAGTGGAGGGCTAGGACCACTGTGGGTGTAGGACAGTCTCATGGTGGTAGGATGGACCCTGGGCAAGGTGCAGTGACCAGTGTGCAGCGTGCCTATGTGGAGGAAGGATGTAGGAATGTGGAAGCTGTGGGGAGGGAGGGAGGAAAGCAGGCTTTTGGGGCATGCAGTAGGGGAGGAAGACAGGCAAGAAGAAATTGAATGGGGGTAGAGAACGGTGGAGGCACATGATTAAGGTAGGATTCAGGGTAGGTGGAGGGAGGGGGTTAAGATAGGCTGGAGGGGCTAGGAGAAGGGGCAGAAGCGCAGTAGCTGGATCAGTGGGAAGTAAGGATACAGCCAGGAAGGCCAGGCAGCCAGGGAGTGGGAGGTGGCGACTAAAAGATGGGGGGGAGAGTCCCAAAACAGGTACCCGATGGAGCACAAGTGGGGGGGCAGAGCTACCAGGGGGCGTGGAGGAAGGTCTATAAAGTTAAGGTCGGAGGGGCGGGTGTAAAATTTTGGCCGTTTGTCATAGAAATGAATGGGTACAGCAGCCCTGAGCAGAGCAAAGTTTTAGCTGGCTCAAGAGCCAATACCCGAGCAGGAGGCATGACAGCATCCAATCAGGGTGTGGTACAGATACTGTGGGGCTAATGGCGTGGCTCTCAGCAGTCCTGTGGTTCAGGGAAGTCTTACCCGGTTCGAGAGGATCTCGAGGGCGGGAAGGAAGGTATATAGCAAGTAAAGCAATTGTTAATAGCACATTGTAAGTTCAGCGTTTCTGTTTCCATAGAAAGTAATTGTTTTATACAGTATATAGGGCTTTGTTCATCAGACCGGTTCTGAGCTGGCCATCTGGTGTAGTGGTTACAGTCACCACCTCTGTGGCTGGTGGACCTGGGTTCAGGATTGGCTGTGGAGGATGCTGGTTTTTTTTTTTTTCATATTTTTTTTTCCTTGGTCGAACACTCATTACCCCGCCCTCCCAACTTTGCTCCCGCCAACCCGCAGGTTGCCCCCCCAACATTCTTCCCCTGCAGACTTGTGTCCCCACATGGAGTAGCCCCCCTCCCGTGTTTTACCCTGTCCACCGTTGTCATCACCCCGGTGATGATTATATTAGTTATGGGAGGCTTAGCCCCCCACATAAAAAGTAAGTATACATCATGCCCCACCCCAGAGAAAGTAACCACCCATCACTGTTTCTCCAGCATGCTGTAGCGCTCATCGCTCTTTTGCTTTTCAGTGATGTGCACTCGCTGTTTTTGTTGGCACCATTTTGTAGGCACTGTTATTACATAAAACCTTATTTTTTCTTTCTTTACTTCTGGCTCCTTGGGCCAGTTTAATAAAGAAAACATGTCCACATGTTCTTGCCAGTGAATCTCCTGGTAGACCTTGTCAGACAAGTGGGAGCTCACTGGCTGTGCCACACTGATGCAATTCCCCAAGCAGGAGGCACTACTGCTGGTTCTGCCCTGCTACCTCCTGCTCCTGGTGTTGCCTGGGCCCTGATTGCTCCCTGCTGCTGGGCCTGGACTGCTGCCATAAGGTCTACCACTGCCTCCATTAGCCTATCCAGGTTCTGGTCAGAGATGGCAGTTCCTATGGATTCTGTCTGCTTTTGCAGGGAGGACAGTTGCACTGGATCCTCCTGTACAGGGCCTGGCATGGGAGGTTGGGATACCCTTATCACCACCATGTCCAGCTTAACTTCCTTGGGCTCCCTTTACCCTTGTGGTAACTGAGGGCCAGGCTGGGGAGTGAATGACTTGGGGAGCCCCCCCCCAAACATTCACATCACCATTCGTCTGAATTCCGCATCAGATGACTCATTAACCTCAGTGTTAGCCTTTCCTTTTTCTTGGGGTTTCTTGACTACCTTGCTTGGAGGGAAGTGATGCTAGCTCCATTGTTGGCCACTTCCACTTCCCAGATGCCAGGTTCTGTTTAAGCACTGGAGTCCCCTCCAAACAAGTATCCAACTAGTGTCAGCCCTTTTCAGCATACATTGCCTTCAGCTGGGCTTCCAATACTGTTGCACCACCTTGTGAGATGCAGCTTCTGCTTGCTGGGCATTTTCAAACTACTACAAGCTGAAATGATAAGAAAATACTGCTCCTGAAAAGGGAATAATGTTATTAACTTAATCATGACATCAGCTCACATGTCTATCCAATGCAATGAATCCAGGCACCAGGGGGAGGGCCTTTTCGTGGCAGCCCAGCTTTCCATCAGTGCCCCTTCCTGCCTAGCTTTTATGCTCCCCCAACATGTGTGGTTTTATTGTTTTTAGCATAAGAATTATAAGCAGATAAAAACAAGGTGGCCAGTGAGGTCTAGTCTACCCAGGGCCTATGACCCCTTAGCTGTAGTAACTGTAACTTCCCAAACAGGAGTCCATCAGTGATTGACCAGCAGTTTTATTCTTTGGTGATTCCCGGTTGGGCACCATAGCTGGTGAATCCAGCCCATACCACAGTATCATCATTTGTGCAATGCATTCTGTGACATAAAAGACCGCAATACATTTTTTTTTCATATTACAGTATATTGTCACTAGGTGAGGAAGCATTTTGAAGGTCACCCATTAGATGGTTAGCAATCCCAGCAGCAACTCAAACCATGAATGGCTCTGCATGTCTAGGACCCGCTCGCCATGTGGTCCAGCAGTGCTTGGTCAGCCATTGTAGCCACCTGCCTATGTGTCATGTGCATGTGCAGCTGTGTTGTGTTCAACAGTCCTCTCCTGTGCCAGTAACTAGAATACCTCTTGCTGAAGTGAAACAATTCAAACATCTTCCCCTGTAGTGCAGGGGACTCAAGGATCAGTGCTTGGCCCCTGAACCTCACCCACCTAATTGGTTGTCAGAGGGGGAAGGCCCAACAACAATGAGCATAGTCTTGATGTACAACCACCCTCATGCTTGGCCAGCCACATGCTTCTGCATGAAAAGAACCAGCATCTGGATCCACAGAGCACTTCCTTGACCTAAGTTGAAGAAACAACTGTGCTCCCTGTGGAGTTCACTCCCCAGTCATTAATAATGATAAGCAGGTAAGACTAAATACAGTAATCAATAAATCAAGGATTGCCTGTTTGAAATGCAAAATGTGCTTCCTGGTATGGCATTGAACCACTAGAAAACCTGAATTAAAAGGTTGGCGGCCATCCAAAAACTTACTGGAAGAGCATGTTAGTCTTTCAGGACCTTGCTGTTGTGGGCACACACTAGTCATGCTCACTGGATGACCCAGGCTTTCCCTGAAAATGATTCCATCCCATATAACTATATAGATTTAATCAATGACAAACCCATCAAAGACCAGGTTAGGAGCCAGTACCCCCCTCACAGCAGCCTGGCACAATGCAGCAACTCCTGAAAATGGTGATCTGACCAAATCATCACTGTAAAACCAATGCTGGCACTCAAAAGCCAGGCACACCCGCAATGAGTAAGGCTTACATTTTTGTGATTTTAGTGGGATTGAAACCCAGGTTACATGTCTCACAATGTGAGGAAGGCCTATGCCATTCAGTTCCCTCAGGCCAACTGACCCAGTGGCACCCGTCATGCGGTCACCGGCAACCCACTGCCACTGCTTCCTCATATGAGCCAGTGTACCACCCAGCTGAGACATAACTGGACCATAAGGAATGATGGCAAATGCCCGCTAGCCCAAGAGGATGGCCACATTGAAAAGGGCACCATCATGCAGACATGACCGCGTGGTGCCTGGTGTTCCCCTATCTCCTTCATCGTCCACAGCTCAAGGTGAAATTGCTGACCAAATGGGCTGTGGCTACCCAAGCATGCTATCTCTCAAGATAAAATGCAGGCCCCTTAACATGCAACCTGAGCTGCCCGCTCAACAGCGTTCGAGTCCTCGCTGTCTCTGAGGCAAAGGAGAAGCACTTGCTGGCCGACATGCTGCAAGGTATGGATAAAGAGGTGGGAATCCACTCATGACCTTAGCAATCAACTTAACATTCCTATTTAGCTCATCTAGATAACCACACTTGAATGTGTAATTTAGCAGCCACTGCAGGTTGAAGCAGACCTGCCCCTCCTTAGTCCCTACTTTATAAACTCAAAATAGTGTGATGGCGTGTAGCAAACAATGAATCCCAAGCTATACCAGAGAAACAGGCTAGCAACCCTTACCAACAAAGTGCCTGGTTTCAAGCAAGGACAGCATGACCTTATGGGGTTTTATGTGATAACGGAGAGTCTGAAAGAGCGCCGATCACATAAATGACTAAAAAAGAGCCCGTCATTGAAAGGGCAACTGATATTGCAATGACCATTGCAAATAGCGACGGTTGCTACATTCAAACAAAAAAACTTACCAAAATATGTATTTTTATGCGAGGGGCTATGCCCCCCCACACACCCCAAACTTAAAATAATCAACTCCATGGGGGGTAGTGATTATTATTAAAAAAGGCAAAAAAATGATTTTCCCTAAAACCAGACCTGAACCTGGATTTGCTGGCATCGAAAGCGGTAGCTTACATCACTACACTAAATGGCCAGCTCAGCAGGGGTTGGCTAAACAACATCCTATATCCTTTAGTGGTGAGTGTAGCTCCCTGCTATACTCACTCTACAGGATATATCAATGTTTTTCACCAGTCGCTGTCAGTGTGAGTGGTATTACTGAGTCGCTCATATTAACACTCTCAATAATACACGCTCATATAACATGATACCCCTTATGGATATCTTCCTGGAAATCTGAAGTTGGGAGAGATGAGTGATGGGGAGCTGCAGGCCACAGCTATTTTTAACCCCTCACTCTCTGCCCCAGCCTGATGCCCCCACCTTGTGGGTGGCCCCATTGTCTCCTTCCCTTGGGGTGGTGCCAGAGCACCTTCCCACCACTGGAGGTGGAATCATAACTTCCTACCTGAGGCCAGGTCACAGTGGAGGGGACAAAGACAAGGTTTCATCTGCTGTAATGCTTGGCTGAATATTTATAACAATATATGCTGTTTTTCCTTATCTACCTCACATCAAAAACATCATTATTTACTTTATTCCAGCCTTGGTTGTCTTTACCCTGCTGCAATATGTACCTTTAACCTTGGTAGTCTCACTGACAAAGTACTTGGACACCAAACCCACTCCGTCTTAGCCACTCTGCTTGTGAAACCAGCCTGTGCTGATACTCTGAGGTCTCAAGATCAGGCATTATTGTCCATCCCCAAATTCCACATGAAAACAGGGAAGCTTGCATTTTGCTACTTTATCCTGATATTCTACAACTCCCTCCTGATCCCAATTCATTGTGCCCCTTCTCAACAATTGTTTAAGCCAGAGTTAAGAAAGTAGCAATTTCCTGAAAACTACTATATGTGTGAGAAATTCACATACAGTATATAACTTTGCCTCTCAAACCAAGCCAGTTTGTTCAGTTAATTTCTAAACCCTGTATATTTGGTATCATTTAATTGGCCTTGTTGTATAATTTGTAATTATGTAGATACCAGTGTTGAATTATTATGTGACAGCATACTAACAACTTCTAGTACCCAAAGATTAAAACTATTGCGGACTTCATCAAAGTGCACTCAGGAATTTCCTGTTCATAATTAGGTAGGCAGGCTTACATGCCATAATGGAACACAGTAAAATAAACATTCAGCCCCTGCATCTGCACAACCATTTCCAGTTTTTACTTCATCATACTTGCAGGCAGAAGGGAGTTTGGGAAACTGTTTAACATGCTTCTGCTTTCTTTTAGAAATAGCAAAAATAAACATCATTAGATGCTACAAGGTCCTGAACAACAACCTTATCATCTTAGCAAACAAACACGCTCCTTTCATCAAGGTTAGGACGAGAAATACATCCCACCCTTGGTTCTCTGCTGATCTAAAGACTGCCCTCTCTAACCGTGATAAACTGTGGGCTAAGGCTAGACACACTAAAAGCCCGGCAGATTGGCAAGTGTTCAGAGCAGCCAGAAATGCCTGCGTTAAACGTATTCGATCTGCCAAAGCCAACTATTACATCTCCTCTTTACAGCAGGCCAAAGGTAACCCCCCAAAAATCTGGGAGACCCTTAAGTCCATTGAAGGGCAGCTGGTGGCCCCTTCCCTGCCAACTAAGATAGTCATAAAAGGCATGGCCGTGGAAAAAAGTACCCATATTCTTGAAGAATTTAACTCTCACTTTGTTACTGCCAACCTAGCATTTGATTCATCCCCATATGCTGCGAGTGTTAATGGCCTGGACGTTACAAATTCCACCGATCCCGAAACGAGCCATCCCTTTCAGCTGCTCCCCCTCAACTTCAAAGAAGTGGAAGATTCTCTTATGAACTTGGATACCAAGAAAAGTGCTGGGGATGATGGAATTTAACTATTTTTCCTAAAACTTGGGTTCACCTACCTTACGGCCCCAATCTTACACATCTTCAACCTCTCTATCTCTTCCTCTACAGTACCTTCATGCTGGAAATCAGCTCACATTCTACTTCTATTTAAGTCTGGGGATCCTTGTGACTTAAATATTTATAGACACATCTCTATCTTGCCCATCCTACCAAAGGTCTTTGAAAAACTGGTTGACGCTCAGCTAAAGCACCATTTAGAAACTTATTCACTTCTGATTCCAGCCCAATCGGGCTTCCTTTCTAATCACAGTACCGTCACTGCCCTGGCCAAAGTAACCGACGATTGGATCACTGCTATGGACTCCAAGAAGTTCACGGGAGCTGTCTTCTTAGACCTCAGCAAAGCTTTCAATACCATAGACCACAGTCTAATCGAAACCAGCTTTGCTAAAATAGGTGCCACCCTGCCAACCATTCAGTGGTTTAGGAGCTATCCCTCGGGAAGGCTGCAAAAAATCAAAGCAGGTGGCCTGTTCTCCTCTCCCCTATCAATTAGCAGAGGAGTCCCACAAGGTTCCATCTTAGGCTCCATCCTTTTCTCTCTATACATTAATAACATCAACAGTCATATATCTAACTCCAAATTGCACTTCTTTGCTGACGACATAGTCCTCTACACATCCAATGCCTCACTAAGTAAGGTTAGGGACATCCTCCAAGCTGACTTTGCTCTACTTGAATCCAATCTCATTAGTGTCAAACTCCTCTTAAATGCTAAGAAAACTAAAGCTATGATCTTCCCCCCTAGTTCTCTGCCCCCCGCTCTCACCAGCCTGCAGAAAGACTTTATAGTTACCTCCTTAGGTGAGCCCCTGGAAGTCACTGATAAATTTAAATACCTTGGTTTCTGGCTAGACAGCAGGCTAGCCTTCTCTGAACACCTTGATGATCTGGGTAAAAGACTAAAAATCAGGTTAGGCTTCCTTTACCGCAACAGGTCCCTTTTCCCAACCGAGATCAGGACTAGGCTTGTCCAAGCCACATTCCTACCATTATTAGACTATGGGGACATTATCTATAACTCTGCTACCACCTCAAAACTTAACAAACTGGACACTCTCTACCATCGAGCACTGTGCTTCATTACGAACTCACTGTATAGGACCCATCACTGCAACCTCTACTCAGTTGTAGGTTGGACGTCCCTTACAACTAGACATATTCTCCACGTCAGCATCTGGACTCTAAAGCTTCTCCTTAACAAGCTATCGAACTATCTAACCTCCATCATCCATATCCGCTGTAGTACCTATGCACTCAGAAAATCAGATTTTATCTTCCTGGACGTCCCCAAAACCCGCACCATTTTTGGTACACGTGCTATCTCCACTGCCTTCCCAGTGATCTGGAACAGGGTCCAATCCTCTCTGAAACTGGCTAAGTTAGTCTCTGTTAGTCTCTTCAAAAAGTTAATTTCTGGAAAAATTAAAGACGTCTGTAACTGTCGGTAAAACTGGTTTTCCACTATGACTGTATATGTCTTTGACAGCCCAAGGTCTATATGGATTGAAGCTGCACTCTGTTGCCTAAGTATTATGACCCAATCGATATGATATATTATAATGCACTGAACAACGCTTGTACACTTGTCTCTTATGTATCTTGCCAGCACTTGAATTTCTGTTGTACGCATTTACTGTATGTTTTCTGTTAGCTTTGTTGTTCATGTATACCAGGACCTCCTTGTGAATGAGCTTGCTCACTGGAGTTTGTTTTCCTTCAATAAACTTGAACTTGAACTACAGGAATGCATATTTTGAAAAAGCTGTTCAGTGTTACCAAACCAAAATGTCTTAAAGATTCTAATATGTTTGACTGACCTACATATATACTATTATGTTGAAAACTAGAATCATTGGATAGTTTGAAATGTTTTATTCAAAAAACATATATACTACAAAAAGATTTTACAATACTCAAACTTTTATGATCACACAGGTTCCTTCATCGGGTGTAATTTAACCTAAAAATGTTTTTACAAACCCAGACTATGATTTGTTCACTGCAAAACACAGGCTTTGTTTCTGCTGGTCATTTTATATTATTATCAGTATGACTGAGATGATAGCACTCTTCTCAGAATAAGGCTTACTTAATTCTTGGACTGAAATATGTATTGTTGTCATTTGAGGATCAGAGGGGCCTAATGGACTATTTAATTAACCTGGCTATGTGCTGCTGTTACATTGATGCATGCATACATACATACATACATATATTGTTGCCAGCAGATTAGGCCTAATGGTCTGCCCAAACAGCTCACTAGTAGTGCACAGTAACTGCTCTACCTTCCCTTATTATTTCACCCTCCCACCCACTTCCCCACGCTGCACATCTCTATATATATATATATATATATATATATATATATATATATATATATATTCATTGCAAAAAACTTTGTTAATGCATCAGTTAGGGTTGTTACTAAAGCGACAAAAGGTGTCAGGGGTCTGCATTGGATTAATTGGCCCTAACGCTCATCCCATTCTCCTACACCATGCCCATCTGAGCTCATTTACTTATGGAATGGGGTGAGCATTAGGGCTGATGACTCCAAGGCACCCCCCCAACACTTCTTAGTGTCTGCAGGATTGGGGTAGGGGTGGGTGAGCATTCGGCCTGACGACCTCAACGCAGACCCCTGACACCTGTCAGTGTCTGCAGGGTGGGGGTGGGGCATTAGGGTTGGAAACCCTAACGCCACATTTCCCTACTTTTGTCACTTTGGTAGCAACCCTAACTGATGCACTAATGAAGTGTTTTGCAATTTATTTCCCTACTTTTTCAGATAGTTTACTAGTATCCTTATTTGCCTCTATAGCTGTTGTAATGTCACAGTGGCAGTGGTCCATGATTTTTTCTTATTTTACTGTAGGAGCGCAGGGTCCTTTGGACCCTGTGCACCCATCCCTCTATAGATGCATCACTAAATTATCAGCATAGCCATCTTATTACTGCAGCATGTTTAGCCAGTAGAGAAAATTTTCAAATCCATGCCAAAACATAATTGTGCACAAGTACAACACCATTCTGTGCCATAGGTGTGAACACACATTTTGGACAGGATTTGAAAAATTACAGCTGTGACATACATGAGGCGGGGTAATGAGAAGGCTATACGGAAAATCTGGGGTCAACATATTGAAAATTTCCACAGTTGCGAGTGAGCATACTGAAATTGCAGTGACTGGTCATAACTTTGCCATTTTTTCATATTTTGACCCCAAGTTTTGAACATAGTCTTCTTATGACCCCACCTCATGAACCCCATAAGTAAAAGTTTTCAAATCCATGGCAAAAAGCCATTCCACCACACATGTGAAAACACATTTTGGGCAGGATATGAAAAATGACAGCTGTACAGTTCATGAGGTGCTGTGAAACAATGGATATGTTGAAAATTAGAAGTGAAAATATGGAAAAATACCAAAGTTATGCATGTGCATAGAAATAGTTCAATGACTGCATGTAACTCAGCTATTTTTAGGAATTTTTTCACCAAATTTTCAACATGGGATTTTTGGGACCCCTCCTCATGAACACAGGCACTGTCATTTTGTTAATGGATCCTGAAAGGTGTTTTCACACAGCGACTGTGGAATCACCTTCCAGGCCCAATTAATGAAATGATAGTCACAATGTTCATGAGGTGGGGTCCCAAAAACCTCATATTGAAAATTTGGTGAAAAAATATAAAAAAATGGCTAAGATATCAACATAAATTCAAAACACCATTGAAATTATATTATACAGCACTTACCTTAATTCATCAGTTTGAGATTCAGCTTTGAAGAGTGCAGATATTTCTCAGTCCACAGAAGATGACTGTGGATGACCTCCATTGGTAAGTATGGGGCCGGGGGGTGTAGGGTGGTGGGTGCTCAGTAGGAGGGTCAGGATGGGGGACAAGGACGTTGGGGATGATGAGGGACCATTTTTTTTCAGTTTTAAATTAGAAAAGCAGGTCGGTGGACTGTTTTCTGATTTACAGGTTGAACGAAAGAAGGGATTTCAGGACACTGGGAGTGGGCTCCCCAGTGTCCCCAGTGCAAGGGGGAAGGGGCTGTAATGTATATCTTGGGACACTGGCGATGGGCTCCCCAGTGTTACACACTGTACAGGGGGAGGGGGACATGACAGGGGACACTGGCAGTGGGGTCCCCAGTGTCCCACACTGTGGGGGTAGGAGGTAGGAAGTTATACATGTCTGGGCAGGGGAGCAGACGGAGGGATGGGGGGACAACTGTCCTGGGCCTAGTGGCTCAGGGGGCCCATAGGGGAACCTGTAACAGGGGATGTGAGGCTAAGGGGGAGCCCAGTCCTAAAGGTGTGTCCCTGGCCCAAGAATTTATATTGGCACCACTGTGTCTGGGGACACTGGGAGCATCCTGTAATTTCATGCCTTGAATTGTCTATAACAATCCTTATATTATGGCTTGGATCATGCTGGAAAGTGGGCTAACCCCTGGCCCAGTGCACCTATCGAATATCAAATAACTAACTAAGTAAATACAAGTAGTCATCTTGATCAACGTTCTCAGCTATTTCTTTTTTTTTTGCACTTGCCTGGCTCCCATGGCTTTCAGAGGAGGCCTTGTACCCCCTCTTACTCCATCCATCTGGGCTATTCAAGGCTACCCCTACCCCAGCTTCATTATGCTCGGGGGCCAGGGGTGTATATGATTTTTCTACCCATTTTCTCCCCTTAACCACCGAGGATGCTGGCATAAAGGACATGTGTCCAGGCAGATGATGTGCTGATGCATACCATTGCCAAGCACTCAGAGCATCCTCCCCTCCCTGGCTCTGGAGAGCCTCCATTGCTTCTGTAAGCCCATGCTTCCACTGGCCCCCAGGAATGTCAGGTGCATGGAGCACCCCTGGTAATCCACCCCTGGAGGAGAAGAGCATCCATTGGGATGCTCAATCCTCCATCCCCCCGCTAGCCCCTGACAATCCTGAGTCTGTTCCCAAACCTGGGTCACCGGTATAGCGGGAGGTGTGGTGGCCAGTGCCTCAACCCTCAGCACCACTGGGTCAGCCATTCTCAGCTATTTCTTATAGCATTTACCCCTTTCAGCATTGTCTGTATGTAGTGTCACACCTTTTGTACTGCAGGTCCTTTTATTTCCTGTCCCCCTTATTCTAATCCTTTAAATATGGTACAGTTGTAGGAAAAATTATGCTTTACAAAATAATATTGTACGGTATTTTTACTCTGGTCTTGGGGCAAGAAGATTGTAACTTCAAGTCCCACAGTAGGTGACTTGGCTCAGATCTAGTTCTTGTATGGTAGCACACTACTAGGGGTGCTTCTCCATTAGAGGTGTCTTGCTTTGGTTAAGACATTCAAAATAAGTATCTTCTGCCCATTTCTGGTGGTTGTTCAGGTGGACATTAGTGACCCAATGGCATTTGTTGAAAACAGTATGGTGATTGCCCTGGTATCTTGGCCAATATTCCTTTTTCTTAATACAAATTGTTTTGTAGTTATGCAGAGCTATACATAGGATGCTTGCCGGTTCATAGTGACTGCTGCAATACATACAATACAATACCATTTTAAATAGCGACTTTCATACAAACGTATCCCAAAATGCTTTACACTGGGAAAAGATACAGTATCAGAATAAATACACAATTACGTAATATAAAAGCAATAATATAAAGAGACAAGTGAGGGAAAGAGGGACGGAGAATGGAATAAGCAATACTATTAGTGCTGCAAACTGTGATAAACTATATTGTAACTGAGAAAATAAATAAATCAGAAATATTTGGCAGTGCCAAAGGACCATAATAAACTGAGACAAAAAACAACTTGCGTAATGAATTTATATATCAGAATGCATTGTTTCCCACTATAAGAGTTGTGAAGCATCACACAATCAAAGCTTTTTTTCAGTTTAGGGGTGGAAAATGTGTGTTCTACCCTGGATTAACTATTTTAGCTCTCAAAAGATGCTTCTGATATAAATAGCAAATGGGCTTTTCTTTTTATTACAGGATGATGAGCAACGATTCCATCTGAAAAAGAACAGAAAGAAAACAAATACAACGTAAGTTACTAATTCTAAAATGCATTGTAAGAAAAGGCATTCATTAGAAAATGTAGAGTTTGGCCTCGATTTTCACGGGGTGCTTCAGGGCTTGCATCAAGCCCTGTGTTGCATCCATTTTTTGGCACAGTTGCGCCAAACACCTTTGATGCAACTGCACCTGATTTTGGTACATCAGGTGCAGTTACAACAGTTTTCTCAGTTTTTTGGAAGCTTTTGCCAGAGATTTGGCACAAGCCCCATAAAAAAGGTCCTCCAAATGGTGCAAGTTAGACCAGGGAAAAGTTAAACTAACTTGTGGCATTTGGGGCTCGGAATTGAAAATCCTGATCGCTCGCCATGAGAATGCCACAAGCCCTGTGCACCAAACGACTGGTGAACCTAGGGCTTGTGGCATTCTTTGGGCTTTGAAAATAGAGCCCTTAGTTAGAAAAATTCAGTTATATTAAATTGCTTAGAGTGTGTGATAAAACAACTATGGGGAGGTCTGCCTCTTGTTTGTACAAAGGGCAATAATATTTTGATAATAGGACTAAAACAGGGTAACTTGTTGAATTACCAATTTTGTAAAAGTAGGGTATTCCTGGTTACCAAATATATTGATGGACTATGTCCATAAAGGTTCATTGGAGGAGTTTCATGATTTTCCATAGACCTTCATGATCCTTTATGTTCTTGAACGTTCGTGAACTCAGGAGTGCCACTTAATGTTCATGCACAACTCCTGAACATCGATGGACAATTTGATGCACACTTGGTGGATGTTCATGAGCTGAATTCATGCACTGCTTTTGAAGAATTCATGAAATGTTCATGATCATTTCCACTGGGTATAGTTATGGGTTAGGGAACATTACAGACTGGGAGAGGCTGTGAGAGTGAAAAGCAGATGAAAAATTGAAGTGGGATGAGAGGATCATTCACAAAGATGGTAAAGTCACCAATGATGTTAGTGTTTGAAGAGGAATGGTCTACCATGGAGAGATGATTAGAAAAGTCAGAGAAGATGACTAAGTTAGGTTTAGGTTCTAATAGATATAATAAAGTTTAGGTTAGTTGGAAGGGGTATTAATGGTAAAAAGGATTGGGAGAAGAGAAGTAAGAATATAAAGTAAGACTCAGAGAAGATGAAAATAACATGTGCTCCCAGGCCTGAGGAGTGGAACTGTTGAAAGAAACATGGTCAGAGAGCATGGCCTCAGAGAGAAAGTGAGAGAGAGAGAGAGAGAGAGAGAGAGAGAGAGAGAGAGAAAGAGAGAGAGAACAGAGAGGCAGAGACAGAGACAGAGACAGAGACAGACAGAAAGAGATGGTACTGGTAAGATATGTCAGATTTTGATGAGGCAGAAGGTGTCCAGGTTATGTTCAAGCATGAGGTCATGAATGAGCAATGATTTATTCATAAAAGATTTGACTGCAGATTTAGTTTTATACTCATTGTTTTATTGAAACTCACAGAATTAAAGCAATATTTGACATTTCTTTCACAGGATTCCTCCATCATAGCATTACAGGTGTTCCTTAGTAGGGGAACACAATACTGTTGCAAGTCAGTTATACCACAGAGTGTAATTTTATATAATCTTGCTAAATATTCTTAACTTTAAAACCACTAAAGAACTTTGCAAAATATAGAAAGAAAACCGCAACTTTGGCATAATTATATTACATGAATTTGTGTGAAACCTATTTTGTGGTTTTAGTGCTATGGCAAGTATATAATGCCTATATTAGAGGGAAGACGTTTCCTGTGCTGGGTGATGGAAATGGAGATGAGATCTGAAGTCATTTCTATGTGCTGTCATACTCTAGGTGCATACTTCTGCCAGAGGAGACGTGGGAACCAAAAAAGACTTCTTATACCACACTGCTAATGTTCACCCTATTTTATCCGATACAACGGTATTCCACTAAACGTTTTGCCCAAATGTTGTCCAAATTATGCTGATGTCTTTAGGAAAACACATTTTAATGACTTGTTTGTAAGCTTATGTCATTTTGCAATGCAAATTTGCACATTAGGGAGTCCCAATCCTAGCTGCAGACAAATAATCTTTTCTGTTTGAACTTTTGAGAAGGTTTATAGTTGGCTTTTTTGCCAAAAAATGCTCACAGTCCTATTTTTAATTAACTGCAGCCATTTGCTGAAATAAACTTACAAATTAGTAATTAATGTTTGTTTGTTTATTATGCTTAATGGGTAAGCACACTGGACATTTAGTCCATTTACAGGTGCGACCCAACATATACAGACAAAACATGTAATAAATATGCATAAATACAACAATCAACATACATAAAATATAATAAAAAATACATGAATCAAATCAATCATAACACTTACATTCAGACAAGGACAAAAAAATGCTGAAACAACATTCCATTAAACAATGTACTTGATTCCATATTCCTGATATCAATAGGGACAGCATTCCAGTTATTAGGACCAGCATAAGAAAACGATCGTTGCCCACAAGAAGTTTTCATAACAGGAAGTTTAAATTCATTATTAACAGTTCTAGCTCTAGAGTGATATTGAGTGTTATATAATTGAAAATAATTTAACAAACTTTGAGGGTCATCTCCTTGCATCAACCTATGTGCAAATTTAGCTAACACATATTTAAAAATTTAACTGAATAGGTAACCAGCCTGTGTCATGTAAGATCACACAATGATGTGCGCTTCTTTTGGCTGAAAGTACAAACTTGCCAATAGATCGCAACAGAACAGATTTTTTTTGTACAAAACATACAGAATTATTATCTGTGATTATAGCAGCATAGTTAACTAGTGGGTATAAACATGATTTTGCAATTGCCAGTCTAGTCTTACTAATCAAAAATGACCTAAGTGTATATAACAATGAAATTTTAGACTTACTCTTTGAAGTTATTTTTGCCAAATGCTGATCATATGTCAAAGTAGGGTCAAGTGTGTCCCCCAAGTAGTGGAAACTAGTGACATTCTCATATGTCATACCATCAGGGGCCATAACTTTTAAAGAACTTCTTAGATCCCTTAATCTGAGTGCAGTTCCAAGTATCATGGTTTTTGTTTTCATCTTATTCAACACCAGTTTATAAGAAACAAGCCAATGACATAGTCAAGACATTTCGGTAGTTAACTCCAAATTTAGTTCACTTAGTGATGATCCAGGCAGATAGATTACTGAATCATCTGCATAGAGACTTGATTTGGCAATATGTAAAACTGAAGAAATGTTATCAAAAAATAAAGAAAATAGTATTGGACCAAGTATGGAGCCCTGAGGGACTCCACACTTAACTATAGCTTTTTCAGAAATAGTTCCTCTGAATTTTACCATTTGATACCTGTCATGAAGGTAATCAGAAAACACAACAATTAAAAAGGTGATCTTCTGAAGAAGCCTACATAATTTAGGTGAAATGTAGAACCAGAAGGTTAGCTTAATGTATCAGCTTAGGGCCCACCTCACAAAAGGGGCACAGCAGGCCATTTCAAACAGCATTTTAATCCCAGTTTTATGGTATGGTTCCCCGGTCCTGCACTTATCAAGGGAAACAGCACTAAATGGGCTAAAAATACTATTTAAAAGAATTAGCTGGTTTGCTGTTGGTACCCTCCCTAGAGAGCATCACTGTGACATTTTGGTTAGAGTAATGAGCTGTGAATGAGCTTGGTACATCCAGCAGACAGACCTGGGTTTGATTCCCACAACCTTCATTTGCATACTATGTGACTCTGAGCAAGTCACTTAACCTCCCCAGTGCTCCCAGGTCACCCCTGAAAACAGGCACTTGTGCCTAGTAAGCTTTACCTGGTTACCAAAGACTAAAATAAAATAAATAAATTGGACCTCTCTGGAAGGCAGGATGGGTTATTCAGTCCTTTGTCTTATGTACAGAATAATTAATGGTCCCACTTCTCCTAGGTTTTTAGGCATTCTTCAGCCAAGACCTCTGCAGTGACTCCTCTGGTCCTTGGCTAGTACTCTGTTAATTGTTCCTATAACCAAATCAAGCTGTGGCCAATGGCTGTTTGCCTCTACAGCCACAGGCCTATGGAACAATCTTCCACTGGAGGTTCGGAACTATTCCTTGGCCACAGCCTTTAAAATGCTTATCATCTTTTTTTTTTGTTCTGTTTTATTCTCTTCTTTTCAGGTGAGGATGTACACTATGTCTGCCCACTGGGTCTGTACCCACCTCCCCCACTTCTCCATCATCAATCAGCTGTCTAGGACTGGAGGCCTGTGACTTGCACCTCACAAAGACTGAGATCAATCTATGGAGCCCAGCCTAGTCTTGCACTGGCATCATCTGGACTGAGGCAGAGGCGGCAGTACTAAGGCACACCATTTTGCCTTGTAGGTAGGGTTTTTTCAGTGTTGCTTCCCCTGGTGGCTTTGGCATGCATTGATGTCACTGGCACACCATGCACGCTTCCATACATGTGCATGCGGTAGCACACCACCACAACGACAATATGACAGTGAACACCACCACAGTGAAATCTCACCAGGTTGCTGTGGTGGTCCACTGTCTGCCAATGCAACAATTCCTGGTATTGCGCTCCCACCCTGAACCAGCTCTGACTTGAAGTTGGTTAACTTGAGATGGGGGGACGGGAGCAAAGCCCCCTGCAAAAAAAACTTCTTCCCGTCAGGAACCCTGCTGACAGTCAGCATTGTTCCTGTCGACATTGGGGGGTTTGACAATGACATTGTCAATGTATTGATGTGGAACCTGTGCATGCTTTCATCTGCTGAGGTCAGCCATCCTTGCATTCACTGAGGGGCCAGGCACACTGGCTGTCCTCCACAGTCAGGAGTCAGACAATTGCCAACCTCCTCCGCCCAACCACCCTACAGGAGGAGAGCAGTCCATCAAATGTTCAATCCGCCCCCCCCCGGCTGACCCTCCAACACTCTGGGCACATTCCCAAGCAAATAAGAGTGCCCCTCCTCTCAGTTTTAGAACCAGTTATTTTCATCAACATTTTTCAGGGTAACCAGAACTGGCAGCAGAGGCTGCACTAATTTCATTGTAAGTATGTAAACAGCTAATGTTTGTACAAATAGTAATAATACCAGTAGCTAAAGGTGTAGGAAGGATGGTGGTGAATGTATTTACATTTGTATATGTGTTTTGTGGCTGGATGAAGCAGATCACGCCTTTACCTTTGTTTCCAAAGCACAGTTTCTGTTACTTCTTGTGAGACACTGTTTTAGACATTTGTTGTCTGTGTGTATGTAGAGTCAGGAGAAAATGAGAGACTTAAATTTTATATTTAAACAGGTATAGGGATTCTCAATATGCTGCTGACTGCAAAACAGAACAGTAGATATATATGCCCAATGGGGGAAACATCTGTATCTGGAGTCTGAAAATATTGGGTGACCTCAAACTTGTATTTAAACAGGCATGATGATTTCCTCAAAGTTGCTGGGGAAGGGCAAAATGCGGAGTCAACAAATTTTAGGAGACAATCTGGGATTTTAACAAGTACAAGGATTCTCCCTATGCTGCAGTGACGGCTGGCTGTAGATTCCATGATACCTGCTATATGAGACACATAGACACATCCGCGCATGCCACACACACACACACACACACACACACACACACACACACACACACATACTATGGCCCAGATATTCAGACTGCGCCAGGCAATGGCGCAAGCCTGGGCGAAGCGCAACTGGGGTGTGCCAGAGCCAGGAACAGGTGATATTTAATGGTGATGTGTCATGGAGCATCACTGTTGAAAATGGCATGCACTGCGCCAGCACAAGCCACACATATGGAGCACAGGGATGCACCAGTGCAAGTGCAATTGTGCTAGGTGCATCACCCGTGATATTCGCTGGAGGGCATGCAAATGAGGCCATAATATATGCAAGGCACTAATGGGGCCATTTGCATGTCATTATGGCCCCATTTGCATGCCTTGCACAGGGCAGACCAGTGACTTGCGCCTGATGCTCTGCACAGCATGACATGTGAAGTGGGGATCCTGGAGCATTCCCCACCCCATAGCAGCGATCACAGTCTAAGTATGAACAGTAATCCCTAGCAGTCTAGTGGCCCCCTTGTCCCTGATACCCCATTGAATACAATACATGATCAGCCCTGGTTGTCTAGTGGTCCCCTCTCTCACCCGAGTCCCCAATTCCCCGATAAATGCATAACCACCAGTCCCTGGTGGTCTAGTGGACCCCCCCCTGCCCATTGTCGCAATTGCGGTGAACCTCCAAAAGAAATGCCCTAGTGATCCAGTGGCACCCCCACCCCTCCCACCCACACAGAACCCTGCCCACCCAGCTTCCCCATATCATCGGCAGACGGCTGCAACCTGCCTGCATACTGCCTGACCACCCGCCGAATGACAGGTACAGTATGGGTTGTAAGCCCATTGGTCCCCAGTGTGGACCAATGGTGAATGAAGGCAATTCAAGTGGGGGGTAGGAGGAAGTAAGCTGTTTGTTAACTAGGATCTGCAGCTTATCTGTTAGGTAGGGAACTGGGCAGACTAGGTGGGCCAAGTGGTCCTTATCTGCCATCAAATTCTATGTTTCTATGCAAAGGTAACTGCATTATTTTCACTGGCAAAGAGAAAACTCTGTTTAGCATCCATCAGCCAAGAAGCACTCTACCGGAACTGAACTGTGCAACTGTGTTGACCTTCCCCAGTCTTGCACAGGGAAGAGCTGATGTCCTGGGAGGGACCCAGGTGGTGGCAGCCAGAAGAAGGAGACCCAGACAACTCTCTGAAAGCTATTACAGCCCAGAAGGGAGAATTCATCAGAAATTGGTTACAGTGTGGTGGGCTTAACTGCACAAATTCAAAGTCAGAATCTGTGGACAGTGGACTTTCTAGAACACTGAGAGACAGAGTTTGCTAGTAGAAAATTGTGCCTTAGCAGTCGCAAAACAGGATATACAGAGGAGTACACTTTTACAACAGTTTTTTTTTCTAGCAGCACAGCTTAGTGTAGTGTAGGTCAAGAGGATGAGCTCCCAGGATTATGACATGCTTAGTGTGGCACAACTTTGTGAGCAGTGCCAAGAAAAGGGGATCCAGTGTGATTTCTGGAGCAAAAAGGACATCACAGAAGCCCTGGAGGAGCATGACTGAAGGTAGGGGTCACTGGGAAGGAGCCAGGAATGGAGGTAGCAGACTCTCCAACTCAGCTCAAGATCCTGAAACTGCTACTGATGCTGCGAGACAAGGAACTGGAGGCAAAAAGACTGGAGGCAGAGACAAAGAGACTGGAAGCAGAGAGGAAAAGACTGGAGGCAGAGGATAGAGAAAAGATTCACCAGCAAGAACTGGGACTGGAGGTGAAAAGACTGGAGGCAGAGGAAAGAGAGAAAGAATGTCAGGACAGAGAGAAAGAATGACAGCATGAGAAGGACATGATGACACTGTGCCAGCAAAATGTAAGTAATGGTGGAGGAAGTCCACCCCATGAGCCAAAATTAATTTTAAATTGTTTCCTCAATATAAGGAGAAAGATGATCTTGATCTATTTTTAAAGTAATTTGAGTGGGTGTACATACAGTTTCAATTGGACAGGTCTCCATGAATGACCCACCTCACACCCATATTTACAGGATGTGCTTTGCATGCATTTGTCAGAATGGATGACGAAGACAGGGTGGATTAGGATAAGGTTAAAATGGTGTCATTAAAATGCTTTGAATTAACTTCTGAGTTTTACAGAAAGAAATTTAGGGAGTTCAGAAAAAGACCAGAAGGCAGTTATATAGAATTGCATGTTCAACTGTGTACCTATCTTGACTGTTAGGTAGATGGGGTAAAAGCAGACACTGGAGCAAATAAAAGATTTGTTCATGAGGGGACAAGTACTTAAAATTGTACCTGAGGACCTGCGTGTATGGCTGCTCGACAGGGCATGTGGCTCCTTAAAGGAGGCAGCAGAAAGCACCAACCACTACATGGCCACAGACCATACACACAGCGTAAGCACAATGAGGGGGGCTTCCCATGGTTCTAAGATGGGCAGCCTAAAGAAAACCAGTCTGCACCAGAGCCCAAAGCAGAACCCATGAGTTCTAAAGGGAACCAAGAGTCAGGGGCCAAGAAATGGTATATTAGTAATAAAGTGAAGCATTTGAGGTATGACTACCCTCAGAAAATGATTAAGGGGCAAAGGCCAAGGGGAGCGGGTGATCGAGATAGCACCCCACAGTTGGTAGTTTGTCTGCAGACTGCAGTACCATGTGGATCCTCTGAGCATATGCACCCTATTGTAGTTAATGGGACAGTAGCACAGGGATTGAGGGACACAGGTGCTTGCATCTCCCTGGTGAGGCAAGATCTAATTCAAGCAGAACAGATTCTGCTAGGGCAGTTCTCCATGATTTGTGGAGTCATAGGTCAGGTAGTCCACACACTGATGGCTAGAATCTTCCTGAGCTGGGAGTGTGGCCATGGAGAAAAAGTGGTGGGAGTCATATCTGATCTCCCTCTAAATGTGATCATGGGGAATGACCTTGATTACAGGGAATCTTTGGTGTGTGTTACTACCTGAAGTCAAGAAAACGGGCAGGCTTCAGAGGGTGGGAAGGGGTGAGCCAGCCTGTGCCAGCCCCTCCCTTGGCAGCTGAAGAGGTGGCTAGTACAGGTGAAGGGCTGGCTAGGAGTAGCAGCCCCAAGTCCCAGTCACAAACAAAGGAGGCCTCAGGACTTCCTTCTGAAAGAAAGCTGGGCAGGGTCAGATGAGAGGAGCTGGGCAAAGCATAGCTGGCTGACTCCACCTTGCAGAATCTGAGAGAGATAACTGATAGGGCTGAGGGCTCTCGGGGGAGTGAAAGGTCAGTCTACTGGGAGAATGGGCAGTTGTACAGGAAATATACACCAAATGGAGGGGGGCTAGATGGAGAGATACTCCAGCAGCAGGCAGTCCCTAGGGTTTACCGAAAACAGCTTTTGGCCCTGGCCCATGATATCCCTTTTTCAGGCCAGTTGGGTGAGAGGTGCATGAAAAAGCAGCTTGTCAACAATTTCTTCTGGCCTGGTATGGACAAGATGTGGCAAACTACTGTTCGACTTGTCCACAGTGCCAGAGGGTGGGAAAGATGGAGGACAAGGCCAAGGTAGCTTTGGTGCCCCTGCTTATTGTTGATGAACCCTTTAAGAGGGTATCCATGGACATAGTGGGACCACTTAGCATCCCAAGTCACACTGGAAAGTGATATATCTTGGTGGTCATCGATTATGTCATGAAAGACCCAGAGGTGGCACCCTTGTCATCCATTGAGATGGAAAAGGTGGCTGACACACTGTTGGGGATATTTAGCTGGGTGGGCTTTCTCCAGGAGATGCTGTCAGACAAGGGTGTCAACTTCATGTCCAAGTTAATGAGTAGTTTGTGGGAGAAGTGTGGGGTGAAGCAGCTCAAAAACTCCCCATACCACCCCCAGACTAATGGTGTGGTGGAGCAATTTATTTAGTTCCTTAAAGCTTAAGACCATGTTAAGGACATTCGCTGACCAGTACATGAAGGAGTGGGACAAATACTTGCCTTATCTCCTTTTTGCATACAGGGAAGCCCCACAGGAGTCTACAGGGTTCTCACCCTTTGAGCTCCTATTCGGCCATAGTGAGAGGGGGGCCCTAGATTTAGTTTGGGATGAATAGGAGGACAATCATGCTTCCCAAGGGGAATTTGTTGTAGAGTATGTCCTGAACTTCATGACCCAGCTTAAAGAGCAAGTGCTTAGTAAGGATGTATATGTTAAAGAATTAAGATCTGGGGTATTTAGATACCTCTGTAATCATTTTGTTTGCTTTTATTTGTTTCTTTAATTACATTTTCATCATTTTATTTGCATTTTGCCAACTACTAGCAAAAAAAAAAAAAAATCCAACAGAATTCTTGCATTATGATGTCAGAAAAATTTTACGGGCAGGACTGGCAGTGTATTTCATTGGGAAATGGCAAAATTGTTTTCAGATTTATATAGAGAAATAGAACTTTGTACCACAAAAGTGTCATATATTTAATAGAAATATGTGATTTTTGATAACCTGTGATCTTTTGTTCTAATTTAGCAGGTGATATTTTCATCAGAACCAGGTTTTGTGTGGGAAGAAGAAAAGAGAAGCCAATTACTGTTTTAAAAATTGCAAAATTATACAGATGGTCCACAATAGTACAAATATATAAAAGGTAAAGTTTATTGCTGAAAGAAGTATCTATTTCTTTTGATAAAGATAAAAAATGTTTTAAGTTTCTCATTTATATACATTGGGCTCATATTGTAGTTGCCATTTTCTGACATCACAATACCAGAATTATACCAAATTCTTTTTTACCAGCAGTGTGAAAAGTAAAGATGAAATTGCACCTAATTGCACCTATTGCAATGCCTCAACAAATATTTTATTATAAAACTACAAAGTAATTACTAACACATCAAAATACAATAAATGAAATCATAACTTGTCTACTTATTAGAAGTAAACACCTGCTCTTTAAGGGGCTCATGGGGCTTGCTCAGGAACACTTAGTCACTGCACAACAGCAGCAGAAAGTCTAGTATGACTGCCGGGCCAGAGCCTGAGAGTACGAGGTGGGACAGCGAGTGATGGTACTCAACCCTGTCTGACAGAATAAACTGTAGGCAGCATGGGCGAGGCCATTCTTCATTGTCCAAAAGGTGAGTGATGTTAATTACATGATAGAGTTACCTGGCCAGAGATGCAGGCAGAAAGTGTATCATGTTAACATGATGAAGCCCTAGTACGATAGGGAGGAACTGGTCCATGCTGTGTGCAGTGCCCCAGGGGAAGGAACGAAGGCTGATCCACTGGTGGACCTCCTCAGGGAGGCCCAAGTAGGATCCTCCATGGACAACCTCACCCTCACAGATCAGCTGATGCCACCCCAGGTGCAGGAGATCCAGGGTGTGTTGAGAGAATTTGGGGACATGTTCACAGGGAAACCAGGGTACACCACACTGGCTGAGCACCATGTGGATACTGGGACCCAGGTTCCACTGAGACAGTCTCCCTACAGGGTACCAGAGCAGGTTAAGCAGACAATGAAAGAGGAGCTCAATGAGATGCTGGAACTTGGAGTGATCCAGGAGTTCAGTAGCCCCTGGGCCTCACCTGTGGTCCTGATTCCCTCAAAAAGATGCTACCACATTGTTTTGTGTTGACTACCGGAAGCCTAACAACTGCATGATTGGAGGCCTGCACAGCTGCATGCTCTGTAGTTGAGGAGGAGCTGCAGAAGCAGGAGCACTGACAAGCTAGCCTCTGTTTTATAACAGGTATGCTATCATTGCCTAAAATACAGTGAGAAAGCTGTATCTTTTATGGTTAGTGCCTTTCCAGATAAGCTTGTGCTGCAGGAAAAGAAAGTAAACGGATTCAGTAAAACTCAATTCTGCTAATCCTCACCTCAGGGTGCTGGAGTCTGTGATAGCGAGAGTCTGCACCGGGTGCTAGGAGAACTGGGGTGGCCCTGCGGAGGGTCGGGCGCTGTGGTTCCTGACCCGATTTCTGAACAAAGTTTGATGCTTTGTTCTGATTTTAAACTATTCAAAAGTTCAGGTCCAACGTTTTCCTTGGGTGCAATCCTTTTTTGCCTGGAATATTTTAAACATTCCATAGCTTTAACAGTCCTTATTTGACTATTTACAAGTAAGTCTTTTGCTATTTTCCTGGCAATAGCCTGAGTGAAGTTACATTTTGGGTGTACCTATATGTATCTTTTTATTTTTTTATTGTTATTTTAATTTTTGGAGTTTTGAGAGCACTATGATATATGTTAGGTGTTTTAATTGTAACGTGTTGGGTGCTTTGAATTGTAACATATGGTTTGAAGTTTTCAACAATGATTATGCAATATCATTCAGAAGCGTCATACTTTCATATGTAAACTGTGTTACTTCTATTAGGAATATGTTAGTATATACTCATTTTGCAATCTGGTGACTCGTGTATTCTCCCAAGAGATGTGTTAAAGCATTTAGGACACCTGTGTTTAAAATCTGGATGCCCTGCTTAGTGCTTATGTCCCTAGTTAGTTAATTGGTTACTAATTCATTAATTGACTGTTTTAGCTCATACCTGGTGAAAGTAAAGGGTCCATTCGCTTGGTATTCAGAACCCGTGTTAATTGCTTAATTACTGAAACTGATTGGGCATTGATTTACCCGTGCTTTGCGAATCCCGTGTATTTCATGCAGGAATAGCGATGTTCATGGAGTTAAAACTCTCTATGCCTATCTAATTCAGGTCATATTTGACTAGCACTCCTTAGTCCTACGAACTATCTCTTAATGCCCTCCAATGCCTTATAACATTTTGAGGTGTGTAATTGAATAATCTCCTTGGTCTTCTGTTTTCTCATAAATCTACATGGCCATTCTTGTTATAAGCTGTACTGTGGTATTTTAACCCAAATATTAAATTGAAAGAGTATATTGGCTAAACGCTGAACTTTGAATCCAGAAACTGACTGGTAGAAACACTGATAGAAACACCAGAAAACACTAGTGTGGAGAACGGAGAGCGGAGAGTAAGAGACACCAGATTGGAAACTGAGCTGCTTTCTGCATTTTGGTTATCTTTTGTACTCAATTCACTATTATAAGTAAGTAATATTACTTATTTGATAATATTTTGGGGACTTATTTTTAAATTTTGTTTACTTTATCATTTGAAATCAATTGTGGTCGTGCTTTATATTATTGGCACTCCTCTTTCTTCCCTAACAGTGAATTTCTTACGGGAGTTTGTGGTGCTACCTGCATTTTGGGACCTTTGCAATATCAGGAAACTGTTTACAAAAGTCCGGACACTGGTTATACAGAAGAAGAGGACTCTAAGGATATGTGTACGCACAATTTACAATATTTGGAACTTGACGTTGAAAATTGTTTATGGAGACAGTTGGTGCATGGAGAAGTTTGGTCTTGATTTTTAAACTACTACAAGTATTGTAAATGTTATATGTAATGAACATTGCTATTCACTGAGAATTATATTAGTAGAGATCACACAGAGATATATTGGTTACATGTTATTTATTAATTGTCTTATTCGTAGATGGATGTCTAAATATTGGACATCTTAAATGCCATCACAATTTAAGGAGTGTTGCACCTTCTTATAGTTTTGAATTTTATTCTCTAGTTTTATAAAAGATAGATAGATAGATAGATAGATAGATAGATAGATAGATATACTATAGAGGTACTCGCACAAGTGTAATAAAATTATTCTCAAACATGAGAACTAGAAAAAATAGAAAATCTGAAATGGTTTTAAATCATAATAGCTAGGAATTAAAGTTAACTGGTAGTAAAGTGAGTGCTTAAAATGTAAGGAAAAGTAGACATAAGGGTTCAAAACAGAAGAGTGGGAAGGATTCACATGTAAACCAGGGGTGTTGTGTGGAAGATTGTTTGCTCCCTCCCCCCGAAAGACCAGAAAAAAGGCAAGGAACACAGTAGGCTGTAATGAGGAAGGTCAAACTTATAGTGAACTAAACCAACATGGACCAGAGTTTGGGGTTGGGGCGGGGGGTTCGGGATCTAGAGATTTTTTCAATTGACTTGACAGATAGTTTAAAATGTTTGCCTGAGGCTGTACCTGAACTTCTACCCACCCTAACTGAGACTTCAACTTGTGGGATTCTGACTCGGGAAGATGAGTTGGCTGACATTAGACAGAATTTGCAAGTTACTATCACAGGCATGAAAGAATATATAGATCAAGAACAGAATAAACGAGTAACAGAGAATGGGGGAGATCAGTTCCCTACTTGCCCAGATCATGCTTACTGTCCTTTTTCAGAAATTGACCTGATAAAAGTGTTGAAGGATCCTCACATAGCAAACATTGCAATCATGGAACAAATCATTCTGATGAAAAATGAATTATTACAATTAAGGGGAGAGATTGCTAGAAATAAGGAGATACTTGAGAAGCAGACAGTACTTATTGAGACACTAAAGAAAAAGGACAGTAACCATGTTGAAAGAAGAATAAAAACCTCTGAAATTAAGTGGGCTAATGTAAATATAAAGGAACAGGTACCATCAGAGAAGAGGGAGACAACTCCTGAAGGTCAGCAGAAGACCACTAAAGGCAAAATAATAAAACCAGAAAGGAGAAAAAGTGTTACCCTCCCCTCTAATGACTCTTTAATATTACAAGCTAACAAAAATGAAACTGTTCCTAAAAACAAAAGGGGAAAACAGAAAAAGAATAGTGTACAGGAAATACATCAGGATATTGATGGAAATGCAGCTAAAAGGGGGACGAGACAAGAAAAAAAGGACACCGTAAGTGAGTCAAAATTACAGAATCAGCCACAAATACTTACTTCAGAGGATTTTTTGTTAGACCAGAAACAGTCCATATTAATGGTAAGAGAAATAACTAGTTCAGAGATGGAAAATGATCACGTACTACTGACACTTTGTCACATAATATGTGAGAAATGGTTATAACTTGACACTGCATATTAGGACATTATAAAGGCAACTAGAGTTTGGGACTGCATGGGTGAAGAATTAGTAGTAATGTTTATACAATACCCTAGAGTAGCTGATTTTATATGGAGAAACTCAACCTTGTTGCATTTAGTTAATTTGAAAATGGATTACCCCGTCCTTGCCTCTTCCTTGTTAGATAAAGGAATAAGAACAGAATTAGATCTGATTAAAAACATTGCAACTGTGTATTCATTGCAGGATATTGTGTTTTCTGACACTATACCGGCTGCTTGTTCAAATACTATAATCTCTATTTTTGGTTTAAATTTGAAAGGATCTAAAACACAGGAAAATCTGACCATGATTGTACAGCAGATGATGGTTAATTTTTTGGGACTTGAATTTTATACAGATGATATTATCGATCTTTATAGAGTATATAAAAACAGGGAAGAAGGCAACCAGATTGTCCTAACACTTAATAACCAACTGTTGGTAGAGAAATTACTGTGTGTTAGTGATAGACTGGATAGTCTGGGTATTCATGTTTCTTTTGATTTGCTTGAAAATGGCTATATAGGACAGGTAGAGCATATTTTAGC
This sequence comes from Neoceratodus forsteri, assembly GCA_016271365.2. Classification (NCBI taxonomy): domain Eukaryota; kingdom Metazoa; phylum Chordata; order Ceratodontiformes; family Ceratodontidae; genus Neoceratodus; species Neoceratodus forsteri. The sequence goes on from CM057450.1 coordinate 1,421,011,691, forward strand.
AGGTCCTAGTACTATGTATAATGTGGAGGTGGACAACAGATTTGAGGTATTGAATGAGGTAAATAATTGACCATTTTTGAATCTGCAGACAGTGGGGCCAGATTATAATTCTCTGCATTGGGGACATGATTGCTTGGACACTTCAACAGCTGAATATATGAAACTGAGCAAACATTCAATTGGTATATTGTCATGGAATATTGCAGGTATCATTTCTAAATATGTGGATACTGAGTTTATGATGTTACTGAGTCATTGTGACATTATGTTTCAGGAAACCTGGCACTGTAAAGAAGATTTGGAGAACATTGAACTCAATGGGTATACTTTAAGACAGAGTCCAGGCCTAAAACAAAAAAGAGATGGGATGTTATATGGGGGGATTGAATATTTATGTCAGGATTACAGATATTATTAAGGTTATTACTACTGAAACAAAAACAAATTATCTTCTTGTGGTCCTTGGACGAAGAGGTGATATACTCTTAGTGGTAAATCTTTACAACCCCCCTTTCAATACATTCCAATAGAATAAAAATTTATTAGATGAAATGTCACAAGGTATAATATCTCTAATGCATGACAATTTTTGTTCACAGTTGTTGATAATGGGTGATTTTAATATTAGATTTCCAAATGAGGAACAAAGTGATGTTCTACGGGAAGTGGCTATAAATTTGGGTATACCAAGAAGGAAATCTAAGGATAAAAAAAAATACAGATAAACATCAAAACATGGCAAGGTTAATAGATACATTGCAATTAGTTGTACTGAATGGAAGACTCCCCTCTGATAATGAGGGAAAGACTACCTGCCTGAATGCAAGGGGAACTTCAATAATAGATTTTGCCTTGTGTACAATATACGATTATGAGAAATATTCAGATATAAAAATATTACAGAGAGTAGAAAGTGATCACATGCCTTTATTGCTATATAAGACAACTAGTTAGCTTATTGCTCATGCAGAGGAAGAAGTGATGCATATCAGGTATAATAGGATAAGGTGGGATAAAATACCTTAGGATAAATTGGATGTGGCATCTGCCCAGTTTAGGGAGATTTTAGCATCAAATTTACAAGTTGACATGGAAACAGAGCAGTTATACAATTTAATAATGCAAACATATTCTGTTTGTCAGGATCTGTTGACAGTGAATTCTGGGACGTTTGGTACAGTTCTTAAATATGAAAATTGTTTTTATAAGTTTTGCAGGCAGGAAAAAAAGGAAATTAAATAGACAATTAAGGATTACTGAAAAGAATCCTAATAGGAGGAATATAACAGAGCTTAACTTGGTTAGGAGAAACTATAAAGTTTTTGTCAACAAGAAAAGAACAGAACATCAAGAATATCTTTGGAATGTAATGCATGAGGCCATATTGAGTGGAGATGATAAGACATTCTGGTCACTAGTTGCTTCTGGAACAAAAACAATTAAGACTAGGTTAGATATTTATATTACCCCCTGATGTATGGGAGGACTATTTTGCCAGAATGTTCTTCTCTAATGAAGCCCTAAGTGATCATGTCAGTTATGCAATTACTGGATATTTTACTTGGTTTATGGCTCAAGAAGTAGGACTGGCTATTGATAGCTTTAAGAGAAATAAATCTCCTGGACCGGGTGCTTTTTCAATAGATTTTTGTAAGCAGAATACTATCTGGTGGTCTCATCTTTTGACAGACTTATTTAACAAGATGATAATGGATGATTATTTTCCTATGACTTGGCATGGTAGTCATATAATACCTATCCACAAAAAAGGAGTTAAAACTGAACCAGAAAACTACAGGCCAATAAGCCTTCTTGATAATTTAGCAAAGTTATTTGCAAAAGTACTCTTGAATAGGTTGATTACTTGGTTAGAGCAGAATAAAACACTGTCACAACTTCAAGCTGTTTTTTCTCACAATAAAGGAACACACACTTAAATATTCATATTAGATAATTTGAGAGAAAAATATTGTCACATTAGAAAACGTAAGCTTTTTGTCGCCTTTGTAGATTTCTCATCTGCCTTTGATTATTTGATAAGAACTTTCTTATGGGATAAAATGCATAAATTGGGCATAGATCATAATCTGATAAGTCTAATTCATAGATTGCATACTGGTACCTCGGTGCAGATTAAATGTACTAAAGCTGGGGATTTAACAGGCAAAATCAGAGCAAACCTAGGTGTTCACCAGGGTTGTGTTCTGGCCCCTACATTATTTAGTATCTACATAAATTATATATTTTTAGCATTTCAGGGTAATGATCAATGTGCACCTAAAATTGGGGCTCATAAGATCCTGGTTCTTGCCTATGCGGACGATCTTGCAATAATTTCTATGACTAGATTGGGCTTACAGAAGGCCTTAAATTTATTGGACAAATTGAGTACTTGACATAATTTAAAACCTAATGTTTCAAAAATGCAGGTTGTGGTTTTTGGTAATAGGAAAAAGTATAGATCCTTATATATAGGAAATAAAAGACTCAAATATGTTAATGAATACCAGTATTTGGGAGTGTAGTTCGCCAGTAATTTAACATGGAATAAACATACATGATCACTTAGGGCTTCATTAGAGAAGAACATTCTGGTAAAATAGTCCTCCCATACATCAGGGGTAATATAAATATCTAACCTAGTCTTAATTGTTTTTGTTCCAGAAGCAACTAGTGACCAGAATGTCTTATCATCTCCATTCAATATGGCCTTATGCATTACATTCCAAAGATATTCTTGATGTTCTGTTCTTTTCTTGTTGACAAAAACTTTATAGTTTCTCCTAACCAAATTAAGCTCTGTTATATTCCTCCTATTAGGATTCTTTTTAGTAATCCTTAATTGTCTATTTAATTTCCTTTTTTCATGCCTGCAAAACTTATGAAAACAATTTTTATATTTAGGAACTATACCAAATGTCCCAGAATTCACTGTCAACAGATCCTTACAAACAGAACATGTTTGCATTATTAAATTGTATAACTGCTCTGGTTCCATGTCAACTTATAAATTTGATGTTAAAATCTCCCAAAACTGGGCAGTTGCCACATCAAATTTATCCTTAGGTATTTTATCCCACCTTATCCTATTATACCTGATATGCATCACTTCTTCCTCTGCATGAGCAATAAGCTGACTAGACCTAAATTGTCCTATATAGCAATAAAGGCATGTGATCACTTTCTACTCTCTGTTTTAAATATTAAATATTTACTTGGAAATGTTAAAAATACAATAAAGGCTTTGGATAATTTCAATTATTTGTATAGGGGCTGCAATGCAGTCCCTATCATAAAAACCTTTAACGTCAAGGTCATTCCTTAGATAATGTATTTAGTGGGAGTTTGAGGTGGGGCAAATGTTACTCCTCTTGAGTCAACATTGAATACTACATATAAAAAATTACTTGGACTCCCCATGGGTATTTCAGCTGAATTGGTTAGATCACAACTGGGTCAGCCAAGTCTTACTTCAATGATACAAGCAAAACAAATTAATGTTTGTGTTAAGACAAAAATGCAAATAACTGATAATCTTATCAAGATATGCATGAAGGAAAAAGGAAAGCTTGAGCCCAATAAGAAGGATAGTTGGTTAAATAGGGTAGAGAGATCACTGGAAAATAAAGGACTATCATATCTGAATGTCTGGGTCAAGCAGAATATTAATTTAAGTAGTACATACACGGGCTATATTGCTAAGAAACTTTATCAGGTATCTAGGCAAATTGATTTATTAAGGTTAAAAATATAAAAATTTCAAATTGGTTAGTGGGTAATACTAGAGAGCATAGTTTAAAACCATATTTGAATATAATTAAGACACACAAGCATAGGACAATTCTGACTAGGTTTAGGTTTGAAGTATTTCTCAGCATGGTACTGGAAGCTAGATATAACAAGGAATCCAATATCTCTGCACTTTGCCATTGTAACTCAGAGGAAATTGAAGATCTTAAGCATGTAACATTAAGGTGTCCTTGGTATGACAAGGAACAAGTCTTCTACTTGAAGCATTACCTGGATACTTGCAGTATTCCTGAGAGATACATGCTAGATTTGTTGTATAATTCAGAAAATATGGAGTTACTGACAAACTTGGCTTAGTATTTGATTGCAATTACTGACCTTAGAAAGAAAAGAATAGTTATGTGTCAAAACTTAATAATATAGAGTTCTTATACTGGAATTATTCATTGAGATGTAAACAAAACTGCTGTATTTGTCTGACTTCCATTCTTTTGGGGGGAGGGGTTAGAGGTAGCTTCGGGTTTTCTACTTGTACACATTACTGCTGTTTTCACTTGGTGCTGAAGACATTTAATGATGTGATTTTAATTATTTATGTTGTGTATTTTTTTGTATGACATGTTTATGCATAATTGTAATGGCTATTTGCCAAACAATAAATAAATTTGTACTAACAACTGCACAGAGTCAGATGCCTACCTCATGGCCAGAACAGATGAGACCTTGGAGCAACTGAGGGGAGCCAAGTACCTGACCACAATAGACTTAACAAAGGACTACTGGCAGGTACCTCTGACCCCTGCAGCCAGGGAGAGGTCAGCTTTCATCATCCCATTTGGTCTATATGAGTTCAAAGTAATTTATTTATTTATTTGAATTTTGATGAATGGGTAGGCCCACAGAGGCAAACATTGTCCCTTTTTCAGGGGCTTACCAGGGAACATAAGCATTCCATAATTAATACATTGCAATTAACAAAGGTAATGACAGATTAAAGTTCCTATGTACAGAACTATAGTTTAAATATATGAATATCAATACAGGTAAGAGCCTAGTTTACAAGACATAGGATTATCACACATATCTGAATTAATAATGTTGTACAGTAGTAATGCATCAATCTGCTAATGAAACATACAAAGACTATACTTCAGGAGTTAGTGGTGCAGTGGTAGATGTAGCTTCACAAGCACAGTCAGAATCATGCAACGAAACAGAGGATTATTAACGTGTCTAGAGTAGATCTTATATATACTGTATATGTACATTTTTATGAATGAGTGTGAAGAATGAAGTCATAAGAGGTGAAGCATTAGAGATGGTCGAGAACTGGTAGCTATTAAGTCAAGTGGATGGGAGAATAAGGTAGGGATAGAAAACCAGTGATGAAAGTAGAGGTTATTTACAGTTGCAGATAGGAGGGGGAAAGAATATTTCCTTGAACTGTTTTTTAAACTGAGGAAGAGACGCACAGGAAAGTATGATCTGTGGGAGGCTATTCCATTTTTGACTGGCTGCAAATGAGAAGGATCTCTTACTAATGGCTAATCAAGACTTAGGTAGACTTAGCATCGACTAGTGGGAGGACTGAAGGGACCTGTTGAAGGGTTTCAGAGTGAGCAGATTGGAGAGACTGGGGGATATGGGAGGTGGATGAGTTTAAATATAGTGCATAGTAAGAGGAAATCCATTTTAGCTTTGAAGGAAGGCCAGCCTAGGGTGTTGAGCACATTGCAGTGGTGGGTCCAAGCTAGGGCGGTAGCAGCAAATCATGCTATCCTGTGATATGTTTCTCAAAATCTGTTTATGATTGAGGGCTTTGTCATAATGATTAATGGAGCTCCATAAAGGAAGCCCCGGAGTAGAGTTGCAGTGGCAATGGTCCTTCTGGAGTGTGGTGTGAGGTAGGGGGCTGTATGGTATAGTAGGCCTAGCTTCTGATGAGTGGATTTTATAACTTTATCTTCATGTATTTCAAAAGACAGGTGCTCATCGAGGGTTACAACAGGATATTTGAAGGAGCTTACTCCTTCGAGTACCTCACCAGTTGATGTCTTGACTACCAGAGGAGGATGGATGGACAGATCAAAGGAGGTGTGGTGGAATAGCATGATTTTAGTTTTTTTTTATATTAAGCACTGGTAAGTTGGCCTTGAACCATGCCTCCAACGTCTGGAAGTCTCTCTCCAGGTTGGAGTTGAGGGAGGAGACATATTTAGAGGATGTGTATAGTATGGGGTCATCTGCATAAAGCTGTATTGATGCCCCCCCACTCCTGCAGTTTAGGGGGGCTCATTTATAAAACTGGAGAATAGGAGAGGACCCAATATGGAACCCTGGGAGACACCATCCATAATGGGAGATAGGGATGACATAACACCAGATCATTTGACACACTGTAACCTGTTGGTCAAGTAATTGGTTAGCCAAGAGTGGGGGAGGTTGTTGAGCCCTAAGTTGTGGAGTTTTGTTAGGAGAAGTTGATGACTGACGAGGTTAAAGGCTTTTGTTAGGTCCACCAAAGTCACCCCAATTGCCTCACGGTGATGCATGGCCTGAAAGATGTCAGTAGTTACCTATAGGAGAGCAGATTCTGTGCCATGCAGTTTTCAGAAGCTGTACTGATGGACGGTTATGGCATTTGTCTGCTCTAGGAAAGAGTAAAGATGGTTGTAGAAGATTCTTTCTTGAATTTTTGCTAGGGGACATAGTATAGAGATTGGCCTATAGTTCTTGACTAGATTTGTTGGGCCACTTTAATGCACAGGGACAATGATTGCAGTCTTCCATTTGTCCAGAATAGACCTTGTCAGGAAGGATTTGTTGATTAAAAGCATTACAAGGTGAGCAATGGCAGACACTCCCATCTTAAGGAATTTTGGCTGAAGGTAATAGAAACCTGGAAAGCTATCTGGGTTGAAATCATTTATCAGCTTGAAGAGCTCCAGCCTGGTGGCCAGCTTTAGTTGGAAGTGTAGAAGAGAGTTGTCGGGGTTGGAGATCGTTGGGTCATTGGGGACAGTGGGCAGATCAGCTCTGTGTTTGGTCAGGTCCGTGAAGAAGAGATTTATGCCAGAAGCTATATCTGAAGGGTTTGATAGTGTAGAACCATTAGTGATCATGGATTGAGGGAGGTTACATTCCTTTCACTTAAATAGGGAGTTGATTTGTGACCAGAAACGTTTTGGGTTGGCAAGATTTCTTACTTGGAGGGAATGGAGATAATCACACTTTGCTTTATTGGCTTTTGTTTTGCAGGCGTTCCTCAGTCTTTTGGGATGAAGAATGCACCCACAACCTTTCAGCGGCTTGTGGATCATATTCTGTCTGGGGTAGGCAACTTTGCACTGGCATATATGGATGACATAGCCATTTACAGCCAGACCTGGAAGGAGCACATCTAGCATGTGTGGGAGGTTTACCGCCAGCTAAAGGATGCAGGATTGATCATCAATGTGGAAAAATGCCAGATGGGTATAACAGAAATGTCCTACCTCGGGCACTGGGTGGGCAGTGGATGCATCAATCCAGAGCCTGCCAAGGTCAATGCCATCCTGGCCTGGCCCTCTTCTACCACTGAAAAATAGGTAAGGGCATATCTGGGGACAGCTGGGTAATACAGGAAGTTTGTCCCTCACTACAGTGATATGGCCAAGCACCTGATAGACCTAACAAAAAAGAAAATGCCTGAGAAGATTCATTGGACAGAAGGCTGTGAGTCTGCCTTTCAGAAGCTAAAGAAGGCCTTAAGTGGGCTGGTTGTGCTAGCTTGCCTAAATTATAGTCTAAAAAATGTATTGTTCATGTGGACACCACAGGTCATGGGCTGGGCACTGTACTGAGCCAGGTTACGTTGTGGGGGGAGGAGCACCCTGTAGTATATTTCAGCAAGATGCTGCTGCCCATGGAGGTGGCATATGCCACGATCGAGAAGGAGTGCTTGGGGATGGTGTGAGCCCCTCAGAAGCTGCAGCCTAATCTGTATGGATGAGAATTTACTGTGGTCACAGATCATAATCCCCTGATCTGGCTTCATCAAGTGGAGTCAAGTGGGCAAAATGGGAAACTACTTCACTGGAGCTTAGTACTGCAGGCCTATAACATGACCATCCAGTATTGCAGCAGTAAACAGAATGTCAATGCAGACAGGCTGTCTAGGCAGGGCTAACACTGTGGCTGGATACTTTACACATGTCCTAGTCTCTGCATAAATGACCGTGTCTCTTGAGGTGGCCCAAAAGAGATTCACCTTCATTACCTGGGGGGGGGGCGTGGTGACAGAAATGGGAACTGATTAGCTAATTGCTTGTGCTTACTGAAACTATTTTAGCTTATTGCTTGTGTTTACTGAAACAATTGTTTTCTGTTCTTCTTCATCTCACCAGAGTGCTTCTGCCTGGCATGCTAACAAAAAGGGAAAAACATTGGGATTCTATGACACTAGCAGGCAGTGCCTCTGTACAGGGTAGGGTGATAAATCTCAGAGAGTGTCCAAGGTGGACACACACGCACACACACACACACACACACACACACACAGATGTTAAGGTGATTGGAGCATTTAACTGAAAACTAGGTGCAGAACTGATCTGGTTGGACATCCATATGTTTTAAGCTGATTGGAGCAATTGATACATAACTTGTTACAGAGTTTAAAAATGTTTGGTGATTTTGAAAAAATTACCTAATCAGAGGGTTTCAGTCTTAGGATGTAAATTCAGAGGGTTAATTACAATGCAGGCTTTTTGCCATGAGAAACATCTGTGATAAGTACAGAGCCTGCATTCCAGTTAAGCTTTGTGTGGGAGGTAAGAGATAGGGTAGGTTTCAAGTCTCTCTAAGTTACCTGGAAGGCAAAATATCGTATTCAAAAGGAGTAGACAGTAGCAGTTTCCTTTCTGACATCTATTGTTTAAAACATTTATTTTTCTTGTAAAAGCGTATTTTCTCCTTTGTGCTGTATATATCCTGTTATTGTAAACCCTGATTTTTGCAGTAAAAGATCTATTTACATAGAAGTAGTGACTGTGGCTTAATTGCAAAGGTAACTACATTATTTTCACTGGCAAAGAGAAAACTCTGTTTAGCATCCATCAGCTGAGAAGCACTCTACCAGAGCTGAACTGTGCAACTGTATCGACCTTCCCCAGCCTTGCACAGGGAAGAGCTGATGCCCTGGGAGGGACCCAGGTGGTGGCGGCCAGAAGAAGTAGACCCAGACAACTCTCTGAAAGCTGTTACAGCCCAGAAGGGAGAGCTCATCACACCCATGTCGAAGGATGTTTTTGTTATCTTACAAAGATTTTTGCTAATTTTTTTAGGACCATCTGTGCCTTGTAAAAAAAAGGAAAGAAACTGCAGGATTTTGTGGTTCATTTCTCTGCATCAAGCACAGTTAGAAGTAAATAGAAAAATCACAATTTCATCCACTCTGAGGATTGAACCTGCAAATCTCCAAGTTCCCAAGCCAGTGCTCGAATTACTAGACCTCACTGTCTGAAGTGCAGTGGAGGTCTTTAAGCAGTCACGTAAAGTGAAGAGAAAATAAATAGAGAGGAGAACAGAGGAACAAGCTGATTGTGGGCCAAACTGAAAGTGTGGGATGGACTCTGAGAGTTCCTCAGTGTATCTGAGCAAAAGGAGTAGGGAAGTGTGCACTACCAGTGTCTAACTAATTGGCAGTCAAAGAACTTGGAGATATTTCATATTTGAAAGGCCCTAGTTAAAACTAAAATGTTGTTTTATTATATTGAAACATAGTAAAGATCTACTACTTTGTGAATGCGACAAAAGGTAAGAATTTTCAGTTCCATTTTCTATCTATTGTACAATCAGCATTGAGAGTTACATTCATCACATACTGAGGTATTTAGTATGGATTAAAAGATGTCAAGTCCCAAGGACCATTTAGTCTACGTGACGGTTGACAGAGGTCTATATTATTACCATTATAAGTCATTGAGATCCCCAAATCAGTTGGATCATTATCAGTCTGCTCCTTGGGGATAGTTCCTGAGCTGATGTCTTAATGTAAAAAGAATAAGAAAATAAAGATACTGAATTTCCTCATTAAATGGAAGTGGTGAGTTGTTTAATTTGAGTATTTTGTATGTGTTAAAAAAAACTATGACTGTTTAAGTCTATCAGTATTTTGTGTGCACACTAGAAACAGACCTTGCACCATGTTAGGTCTCTGATCCTTTTTCTAATTGTACAAGTTACATGTATGATTTTTTTCATAGAATGCTCATGATATGTTTGCTTGTTCACTCATATTTATTTTCTTTGAGATTAAAGACCTCTGGTGTATACCATTATAAAGCAGGAAAATAATTCAATATTCTACTAGATATAATTGGAGTGCTGGTAGTTTATCATTGTCTAATGCTACAACTTCAGTTTTCTCATGGTATGCTGATTTAGTTCAGTAGTTAATAATATTATGAATTAGTACACCTGCGACATACACCATAGTTAACATACAATATCTCTGTCAATTAGTAGGAAATACGTTAAAGGTGAACACTTATGAACACTAGTTTTACAGTTTGAAAGGCCATAAAAAGCTTTTTTAAATAAAGTTCAAATTTGAGTATGCATAAACAGATAAGTTGTATCATACATACACGTAAACAAGTTAAAATCATCTCATTTCAGATGTTTTACACTTGCATCACGACATACAGTTTCCGTAAAATGCATCATGAAAGTTCCAATGACACAGATTATGAGCCCTCTCTAATATTGCACTATTATGATAATTGAATTATGGCATAATAGGCAAAACTTGCCATCCCAAAAATCACTGGTTTCATGGTGGTGGAAAACAGAAGGGTCTTCAACAACTCTATTTCTGCTTTTCTGGTGATATTTCTCTATTCCTTGTGGCCTAAGCCATTTCTTCCTTTCTGCATTCATTAAACCCTGTCCAGAAATAGATGTTGTACTCTTAGTCTTATCATTGGGTTGCAGTGGGGGCAGGCAGTATAGCCTAGAGGCTAGCTTAACAAGCTATGATTGAGCTTCATACATCCAGCAGACCTGGGTTTGATTCTCACAACCTCAACCTGCATACTGTGGGACTCTGAGAAAGTCACTTAATCTCATCAGTGCTCACAGGCTGCCCTTGAAAACAGGCAGTGTACCTAGTGGGCCTTACCTGGTTATCAAAGAATTTTAAAAAATTGCACCGTATGTTTCCATTGTTTACTCTACCCTTTTCATATAAAGAGTATCCTCCTTCCAAGATGGCTAATCTAAACCTGCACAGAGCAGCTCCATCTTTTTCTTTTTCATAGAATCTCAAATGGGGCTCAGATTTCCTGCACGCGTTGTGTTCTCTGCACAGGGTTAGACAATTTAAGTTCTTGCACATATTCCTTGGAAAAAAAATGATCTCTTATATAAGATTCTACATGATCCATACTGTATGAATCCTGAATACTAGGTCATCCCAGCCTGGGCTTATTAAGATTTATTCTTTGAAACCAGTTCTCTTTACTTTTAATATTCTTTCATTCTTCCCTGATAGCACCTGAAATGATAGTCAGCTCTGGTCTAATTACGTTTCTTCGCCATCTAATAGATCACGTTAGGATCCTGCATTCAAGTAACAAAGTGTTGGCTTCTACTTGCACTAAAGCTGGGGAAGGGGTATCCAAGGACAACATCAATATATTTCTCAAAAAGGTGTTTTAAATTACCTCTAGGCTCTTAGTGCCCTCCTTGTTACAGTATATGCCCTATATTTTGCTGGCATATAGAATCTGGTTATTAATTTTGGTGTCAAAGGTCTTTTTCAGAGTCTCATAAGAGTTTCCTGTAAACTGTCTTCCAAGCCTAGCTATACCTTTTGTGGATTGAATTGCTTTCTTCTTTGTTTCCTCTACTTGTTGGTTTCATTTTCCATTCTTATCTATCAAATGTCCCAAATATCTGTATTCTTTTATAAAATCAGCTTGTAGGGAGCCAATCTGCCACTGCTTATTCCCTTTCATATCTTTGCTCATAGCCAGTAGTTGGAATTTCCCAGCACTAATTTTTAAATTTACTTTTTCAGAATGGTCCATAGTTGCCATTTGTACCATCCTCAATCCATGAGGGGTTTGGGAAATTAATATATCATCTGCATACAACAGCAGTTGTAGTCTGTCCTTCCCAGTCACTGGTGCAAAAGTATCTACCTCCCTGAAGGCTGCTCATAGTGACTCCTTATATATCGATGTTTGACACCCTTTTGTATTTTAATTTCATCAGACAGCCTTCCATCTTTTCCTACCCTGATATGTGCAGTATCTTTGATGTGATCTAGCTAAATCATTTGCAACAAATGGGTATTCACATTTAAACCCTCTAACATGGCCCATAAAATATCTCGGTTTACACTCTTGAATGCACTGTGAATCAAAGTCAGTGGCTCAGTAGGCATCAGTAACAGTGGCTCACTAAGTAGCAGGGTCACCTCTGGGGCCAGAAGATTGGCAGATTGGGGGGGGTTATCCCCACAACAGGTACTTGAGGTAATACCCATAACTGAAATTGTAGTGCAGTGAAAGGGAAGGTGCTGCACTGGGGAGGTGCTGTCTTTCAGATGAATTGTTAAACCAAGGTCCCTTCTGCCCATCTCCGATCATTGTCCAGGTGGAAGTTAAAGATCCCATTGCCCTTATTGAAGGAGGAGGGGAGTTTCCCTGGTGTCAGGGCTAACATTCCCCCAGTCAAGTATAAAAGACGACCATGCAACCCACCCCCCAGGACACACCTAAAAACAAGCTAGAATAGCTTAGCATGCCTTTCTTAGCCAACAATTACAAATAAATATCCAAAATTGCTAGGTACAGATGTTTTTTTAGAGCATATTTATTCTTACAAAAATCTAGAATGAATATGTTGTTAGTGGTGCCTTAACCCTTTTAGAAACTGAATTGACATTCCAAAAAAAGCTATTAGATTCAGCCCAGTCACCCAGTCTTCCAGCCTAGAAAAAATTAGACATGTTAATATTTGTAGTCCTATGCAGAATAATGTGATGGGCCTATAGTCAGGTTGATCAATAGGATCCCCCTTTTTAACTTGGGAAACAATTATTCCTTTAGATCATTCTGCAGGCAATTTTAAAGATTCACAATTTCATTAAGTGGCGGAGTTAATACTTTTGCCTGTGGCTCTGTATTTGCTACAAATGCCTCTGCTGAGACTCCATCATATCCTTGGGCCTCATTGTTTTTTGAGCTTGAATGGCATTAATTACCTCATATTCATTTATGTTTGTAGGGGAAATAATGGTTGAAGCTATGGTATTAGGTAGAGACTTTCTGATTGACAGAATTCTCTTCTCTTCTCCTCCCTGATTTTCTGCTGCAGTAATTTATGCAGATGCTCCATGTCTGCTTTGCTGTTCATCTTATGTTTATTTTGAAATAATTTTTCCCACTTGGTACTACCAATGACTGGTATAGAATTATTTTCTCTGTTATTTGTTCCTAAGGCCACCACTTCCCAGGTTTTGTTACCTCTCTCCTGAATAATGTCTTGTAGTTGACACCACAGCTTATTATTATAATATTTTTTTCCTTCTTTTTAATTCTTTGTATTCTTTCCTAACAGAAATAAAAACTCTGTGGAAATTAACATCCATACTTTTCCTGACCTCTTTACCCAGCTTATATATGGCTTCTTTCATTTCTTTGCGTCTTTTGTCAAACCATTTGGTTAGTTGGTTATAAGGTCCCTTGTTTACTTGCTTCTTTTCTGATTTCACCAGATTACATGACTGGTTAATAATGTCTTCATAATAACGAAGAAATCCAGTGCTCATTTTAATCTTTTCAAATGCCTCTAGATGGTTTTCCCATAAAGTTATTTCATTTCCGCCTGCTATTGGTGACAACTTAATTCTTTTGCTATTGTATACAAACATATAGTTTGTAAACATTTAATTTTGAGTACATAATCAGCATGGTTGTACAAGAAAAATGGGAGAGTAATCACATTCCACTTGTAGCAGCCATGAAATGTGATAGCATAATTCACAATAAGTTGTATTGATTATTACTATTGTGAATTATGCTATCACATTTCATGGCTGCTACAAGTGGGATGTGATTACTCTCCCATTTTTCCTGTACAACCATGCTGATTATTTTCTCAAAATTAAAAACAAAGCAAGTAAAGAGCCTCCTGATAATGTAGGGCATGTATATTTTCCAACTCTGTCCCTTGCCACACATCCATTTAGAGTTCTTAGGAAACTGTCAACCAGAATTGTCAATCATTTTTTTCTTTTTTTTGTTGTTCTTGACATCTATAGAATTTCTCAATGGAACATTAAATATATGATCTAAATGTCATTTATTTTCATTTACATCCTGCCCTAATCCCATTTTAATGTTAAAATTACCCATTATAAGCAACATTTTTCCTGGGAATAGAAATGAAATCATTTGCAAAGTATTGTTTAGGTAGTCTAACAAGTCAAACTTCGTTTATGTTCTGCTTGCTAGAGGTACACACACATTCACAATGATAAAATCTGTGTCATCAAGATTTTTAATATATGTCCATAAAAAATATGGCTCCCCCATAGCTAATAAACTCACATATTTCAAAAACAGAAGTGGACACTAGTGTGATTAGTCCCCCTTCCCCCTTCACCCCACCTATTCCAAGTCCCCTAATAACTGGTCTTTCAAAGCTGGAATAGCCTAGCATAGCAAAATACTTTTCATATAACCAAGTTTCTTGCAGTAATATCAGGTCATATCCACTAACTTCTGATTTCTGTTTCATGTCCTCACATTTTTGTTCTCACCCAGTGATATTCCAGTGTATTATTTTGTACACACGCCTCCCAGTATTTTTGTCAGTCTAAGCTGATTGTTTCTTTTGTATCTTCTGTCTCTGAAAACTGCTTATTTGTGCTTTCATTGCTGCTCTTAGAGAACTATCTATTTCTGATTCTGGTTTAGTTAGTATAACACTATTAAAAATTCAGGACCCTTTTGTCTCCTCCCCAATCTCCTTTCACTCCTTCCACAATGCATACTCATCATCTTCCTCAAATGAGTGTATGATCTCCACTGGTCTGGCATATTCTGTTATTCTTGTCCGTTTCCTAGGAATATTTTTTCTGTATAATCACTTGTTTTCTCCTATTATTTTCATTTATGTTTTCTTAGATGACCTTCCAAACTTATTTGATCTAGGTTTCTTCACTGTTTTTGTTTTTGTATGAAAAGTTCAATAGTGCCATTTAATTTGGCTCTCATTGGTGCCAATTCTTGTTTAACTTTAAATAACTCATTTCTAATCTCAAAGGAAGACAGTATGATACATATTATGCCCTCTAATTCTTCTTTTATATCCATAGAGAGTCTAGATACCCTGCCACCTAAGTTTGTTTCTCATGGCACTTTCGCACAAATTATAAGTCATCACTTTTATAGCTTCAGAGGTCTCATTTTTAACTGTGGTATTCCATTCAGATATAGAGTTGCCAGTCTTGTACCTGTGCTAATTTCCCCTGTCTTTACAGTCTCTAGCCTGTGCCAATGTCTAAAAATTCCCTTGATGTGCCTCTTAGTTTATATTTGTTAACCATACTTCTACTTTTATGCTTCTTCTCCTGTTTGTCTTTTAATTCTTTAGAACTATGTGGACCTCCTCTTATCTCTTGCTTTTCTGCTTATTCATTCACTCTTTGACAGTTACAGATCTTTAATTTTGACTTTGCATTTTCAGAAAGAAGTTTCCCTTTCTCTTTTTTTAGATCCTCTACTAGTAGGCTATTTCTTCTACTTCTTTATCAGCTATTCTCTCTGTTGTAATGCATGTCTTACTTTTATTGACCTTCCTGTTGTTTTGGTATCTCACAATCTTGCCTGGATTGTTTGTTTGTATTTTTAACTTCAACCTGGTGTGCTTCCATGGGTAATGTCAGTAATGCCACCATCTGACCGAAATAGTTTATTGTTCTGTTTTAATGCTGTTTTTGTGTAATATTACTTGTATAAGCTTGAGTTCTATGTCACAGTTGTGTTGGCTCCTATTACCCTTTGACCCTTTCCCCAGATCATCTCCATGATTTTGCTCCTCTTCCTAGTTCTGCAAAAAATGAGGCAAGTCAGGTGGGGTTGTAGTAGGAGGATCCAAGGTAAATCTGACCACATATGTTAAGATAAATTGTTCAACATTTTGTAAAAATGAATATTTCCCTACTTTTCCCCTCTGTTCTGGTCGGTTTTGAAATTTGTCAGTTAAATCAATATTCCTAGTGCTCATATTTATCTCCTTTGTCTTGGTACGTTTCCTTTCCCCTTGTCTATCTAATATTGCTCCCAACGCCTCCTTTTCCCCTCCTCCTGAAACTCATTATGCTTTTGCTTTAAGCCTTATTCCTGTATGATAAATTATAATGTCTTCTTTAATTACTTGTAAACCATCTTTTGCCAGTTCCCTAATTTCTACCAGAAAGGATGTTTGAGATCCGTTGGGAGTGATCTACCCATTCTGATGGGTGATGATGTACCATTTGCTGATAGGGCCCCTTTAATTCTAACACATTTCACCCCATCTACTAGTTCAATTTGATTCCCAGGTGTGACAAAATAGCGTAATATCTTTTTGGGACTGTTTAGTTGTTTCATTTTTGTATTATTTATTGTCTGTCCCCTTGGTTTTGGGCTGTTTCTTTTTCTGGTGTTTTGGCCTTCTTTTTTCCAGACATGTTATAAACTGCCCCCCCCCCCAAAAAAAGAAAAAAACTCTAAGCAGCTCTAATAGACCAAAAGTGAATAGCAGCTTATAGAGATAAATATAAAGCATTTTTCTTTTTCAAAACATCTATAATATATAAGCACCATTGCCTTAATTTGCAAACATTGAGAGTTTAAAATATCTAGTTTACATCCTTCTTGCACAATGTGCATAATCGGTATTCCGAGGTAACTTCATCAAGAATCTAATAGCAATGTTTTTTTTAATACAGGAGCGCTCTTACCTGAGTCATATGACAATGGAAATGGCAACTGGCAATTTTATTTTTAATGGCACCCAATCTCTCAGTCTCTAGAGCTATAAATCATCTAAAATCAAGAATCCAGGCCAAAATCTAAGTTAAAAAAGTGGGTTTTTAAGGTTCTTTTCAAAGCAGCTAGTGAAGGAGCACCTCTCACTTCCTGGGGAAGGGCATTCCAAAGAATAGGGGCTGTTACACTGAACACCCTATCACCCAAGGATTTTAATCAAGATCTGGGAATGGACAGGAGGTCTGCCTCTAGTGACTGGAGGGTGTGACCAGGAGTGTATGGCACCAGGAGGTCTTGCAGGTAGCCCAGACCCAGACTATGCAGGGCCTTGTGCATCAACAAGAAACCTTGAAGCTAATGAGCCACAGGACTGGCAGCCAGTGGAGAGCATGGAGAACTGACATGATATACTCAGACTGGGAGGTCCCAGCAACAAAACTGTGCTGCCGCATTCTGAAGTAGCTGCAGGTGATGCATCAACCTCATGGATAACTCAAGGTAGAAAGTGATATAGTAATCCAACCTAGACATGACTAAGGTATGCACCACTGTTGCCAGATCAGTCGGTTCAAGATAGAGCTTGATCCAGGCGATGTTAAGAAGATGGTAAAAGTCACTGCAGATGACAGCCAACACCTGGAACTCCAGAGTCAGCTTGGAGTCCACAATGTCTCACAGATTCTTCACCCTATCTGCAGAATGAAGGGCCATGTCATCCAACAGAGGAATGGCTGTACTACCACTTGTTGCCACTGAGCTTGACTGGCTGGGCTTCACCAGTAACACCACCATTTTAGATGGATTAAGCCTAAGCCAGCTAGCCTCCATTCAGTCATTGATTTCTCTGAGGCACTTTTCAGTTTCTGGACAGCTGCACTATCATTGGGGGCACAGGACACATACAACCGGGTATCATCAGCATAGCAATAAAACATCTTGCCGTAGTGATCTCTCCTAATGGCAACATGTACACAGCAAATAGAATGGGAGCCAGAATCACCCACTGAGGCACATCACAGCACAGCACTGCTTGATGTAAAGGAGCCAAGTGTCACCTGCTGTGTCCTGCTGGACATGTAGGACATGTAGGATTCAAACCACCACAACACTGTTCTGGAGAGTCCCACGTAGTGCCTAAGGCAATCCAACAGCACCCCATGATCCACCATGTCAAATGCTGAACAGAGGTCAAGCAGGACAAGAATGGAATGGCATCTGCTATCCCTTACTAAGAGGAGAGCATGGTGCACCCAGACTAAGGTAATTTCCATACTATGGAAAGGATGGAAACCAGACTGGAAAGGCTCATAAATGTCATACCTCTCCAGGTGTTGTTCTAGTTGCCAACACAGTTTGGATGAATTTCCCAAGAAAATGAAGGTTTGAGACAAGTCTGTAACTGGAGAGATCATCAGGGTCCAGGGAAGCCTTCGTAAAGAGAGGCCTCACCACAGCTTTTAAAGGGCAGATGGAAAAACATCCTCCTGAAGAGAACACCTGATGATCTCCAACACAATTGGACTGACCAAATCCCAGAATTCTAAGAGAAGTTTTGTCAGCCCAGGGTCCAGTGCACAGAAGGTGGGATGCAAACCAGAAACCATCTGAGAGACATCATCGGCAGAGACTGGCTCAAACTCAGCCCACAAAAATGGTGTGCTTACATCCTATGAAGATTGGATGCTGTCAGTTGATGACAGGCTGCTCTGGGTTATTCCAGCCTGGATGGTAGACACTTTATGTAGGAAGAAGTGATTAAACTCCACACACTTCTCAAGAGAAAAAGCTTTACAAGACTGCAGACAGACTGGGTTTATTAGTCTGTTCACAGTGTTGAAGAGCTGAGTTGTTGAGCTAACTGGTTCTTTCCAGCAGCATTCTCCCATGACAGGAATGCTGACTTTTTCAGGGTGATTGCCCACTGATACTCACCTTAGTGACTTCTCAGCACCAATTTGTCCTTCTCCAAGTGGGACATTCACCAACAATGCTCCAACCTCTGCCCCTTAGTTTTCAACCTCCTCAGGTCTGCATCATATCAGGGTGATCTGAGGTGGGAAGTCAAGGGGTGTATGCAGAATGGAGTTAGGGAGTTGACAGCAGATGAGAGGGCTAAGTTATAACCCTCCACATCTGCCTTGGCTCTCATCAAGTACTCTGTCTTCATACTTAAGATGTTCAGTACCACCAGAATGCTCTGAAGCTCCAGATTTTTAAAGAGTGGTATCTGACCATCTTCACAGGGGAGGTTAAATTGGGAGCCCTGCACAGGAACTGAACAACATGATGATCCAAATCGGGAGCCCTGCACAGGAACTGAACAATATGAGGATCCAATCAAATGACTGGATCAACCTTGATGTCACTGATCTCCCAACCCATTGAGAGGACCAGATTGGTATCCTGTGATCTGGGCACATCACAAGTGGGCACCTACTGAAATGGCTACCCACTCGTGGCACATACCCAGATGGCGAGGGGGTAGAGAGGGCGACAGAATGGGGAGGGTTCGCGAGTGGCGGTGGGATGTTGCTACATGTACACGCATGTGGGGGAAAGTGAGCACACTGAATGAGGGGTGGGAAGGTTTGTGAGGGGTGGTGCCACGGTCAGCTGCCAAGCTGACTCCGTGGTGTGGTGAGGTGGGTGCTGGCCTGGGATGGCTGGAATGCAGGATTCAGGTCCAGGTGCAGGTATGTTTTGTTGCACCTAGCCCGGGTAGGTGATTTTGTTTTTCACTGTTGCACCCCCCTGACATGCACCTCCCCCACATAAAAGTAAAAATTACTATTCCTTGTGCTGTTTTCTTTGTCACTGGGGTTGTACATCACCATAATTGAATTTTGCCAATGTACACTCACCATAAGGATGATTTACTTTCAGCGATTGCCCTTATGACCTAGAATGACCAGATCCAAGGCATGGCTGTGTTGGTGGGTTCTGTTTGCAACTGTCTGTGCAAAACCCAGGGATGACATTGCCTGGAGGAACTGCATTCCAAAAAGAGATGTTTTATCATTGACCCAGGCATTGAAGTCATCCAAAATGAAAAGTTTGGGTGACACCAACACCTGATCAGCCATAAAAGTCTCTAGTTCCTGCAAGAATTCTTGCCCACAACCAGGGGGATGGTATAGGAGTACGATCGTGCAACTTGTACACAGCCCACCTTTTACAGCCATGCATTCAAATGATCTGTTCTGTCCCAAGAGGTATGCCGTCAGTTCCAGGGTGGCTCTAAAGCAGATGTCTACCCTGCCTCCCCCACGCTCCCACCTAGGGCAGTGCACCATGGAGAAACCTGGAGGAATGGATGGCTCGAGTACATGACTTAAGTCATCCCCCTACTAGGTTTCTGTTTTACATACCAGGCCTGAAGAGGAATCTGCAATGAACACCTCCATTATGGCCATTTTATTCCTAAGAGACCTGGTGTTGCAAAGAACTGCCCTAAAGGGTGTAACTGAGTTAGCTGGTTGCTTCATCACCCGCTGAGTGGAAAGCTCAGGAGCCCGGGGAATAAGGATCAGGCAAGGGGGACCCCTTTCTAGAGACCATCTACTCCCCAGGTGCCTCCTGGATGCCATGCTTCTGATCCTACCCTCAAGGTCCACCCATGGAGCAGGTCAACATTTTCACTAGGGCCCCCCTGATGATCCCCAATCTCCTGTAGCGATTGAGCACAGCTGCAGGAAGGGTACAGGGGAACCCCTCTGAAGGGGTGCCACTCTCGTAGCTGCTCTGCAGAGTAGACTATGTAAAGCCTGGCTTAGCACATGGAATGGGAATCACCTAACAGTTAAAACAAAGAACAACCCACCCCCACAAAACAAATAACCCACCCTAAATCCCAAACAAATTACCCTTAGAATCACAAAAATAACCCAATCATTCACACAAAATGCATACAGGTTAACAGTAGATATACAAAAAATATTCACACCCCAATACACTACAATTTGAAAGAAATAGGTTATCTAAAAACTCTTAAAAGAAAACTGATTGGAGGAACAAAAAAATTTAACAGTCAGTAATATTAATCTTTAAATGTCCTGAACAAGCTGAGAAATAATTACAAGAGTCTTTCCTCTTGCCAGATTAAGTCCAGAGTCAAAACAGTTTGAATTAGCCTCACAGACAGCCCTTTCACAACTATTGCAAGAGCAAGGAGTTTCAAAAATGATAGAAAGGGCAGCAGGTACTAACAAAAATGTAAATGTACTAAAAAAACAGATAAAAGTCCAATAGTTTAAAAATGCAAAGAAATTTTTTTTTATGTTTTCTTTAATAGTCTCACCATCAACCTGCTGCCAGCAGGTAGAGTAGACCTAATAGTCTCAAATAGCCACTGAGTATCAAGAGTCAGAATTTGGAGCAGTCACCAAACCACAGGTAGAGGAGCAATAACTGGAAAGCAGTCTGGCAGATTTCCAAACTGAGCACAGTCTGGCAAAGTAAGAGGGGGGACACTCTCTCACGATGAACCTCAAAGCACACAGCGAAGTACTCTGACAAAAAAAAAGTAGGGCTACTCACTGCCACTGAGTACTCTGATGAACACATTAGGTCCACACCAGTGGAGACAAGAAGGGATGCTCTCACCACCACTTCATTCTATAAGAAAAGGGAATACTGCCGAAACTTATACTTCAGTAGATGTTATAGTATTCAAGCATTCAAAGATCCTGATAATAAAAACTCTGGGGACTCTCTTCAAGCAGGGGCTCCTGCTAAACTGAAAGTATGCTACCACAGAAAACCATCAGGATCTATTGGAATAGAGAGTCGCCATGGAATAGGATCAGCTGCTCAAGTCAGGACCACAGCTTCTCAGTGTAATTTTAACTGATCAGGCACTCCTCCACAAAAGTGACCCTTCTCCAAATATAAAAGGTTAGCAGGCAGATTAATCAGGAGATATAAGGGTTAAACAGTAAAGCTGGGAGATACAGGGGTTAAAAAAGTAAAGCCAAAATCCATCTCCTGGGCAACACTGTATATATGCTAAGTATGGTAGAGTTTTAATGTCAGGTTTTCAAAAAAATCCCTCAATCACCGAATCACAGATGATTGTGGTGTCTGTTTTCCAGGAGTTAAGGTTTTTCCTAGGTGCAATATACAGCTGACTCCATTCTCTTTACTTTCTGTGGCTGGCTGAGGAGTCTTGTCAGGCTTTTTCCTTGTCTTCCCTCAAGGTTGGTGTTCTTGTTTTTTAGTGGACACTGTGAGTTTCTTGAGTGATTTGAACTAATAATCTTTCTCGGCAGTGGGGTGACAAGCATTGATCCTCATTAACTGGCTTGGCTCCTATTTGCCTTTACATATGGGCCTTATTCGTGCAGTTAAGGTTGCTATATCTGATAAATATGTGCCAACAATAGTGACTTTAATAACCCTTTTTTAAAAAGTACTACATGCCTCTTAGTTCGTATGCTTTTCCATTTTCTCCCTTTAAATATAAGAAATATCAGTATGACATCCATTTCCCCTATTCCAAATATATAAACTGCTTCATCATGTCAGTTTACTAGGTGGCTTATAATCTCTTAGGCATACTTCCAGTCCACCTTCTGGCTAGTTATGGGGTAACAACCCTAGCTTTTCAACTAATTTAAATTAAACAAAACACCCTTTGACAGAGTCAACAGGTGCTCCTGTTAACTTTGCCTCACTTTTATACCTATTTTAAGGGTTTTTATTGTTTTTGACAGTGTATCTGCCACCTGTCTTGCAGCTAAGGCTGCTCATTGTATTCTGCAATGTGCTCTGGACTGTGTGCTGCCCCTACACTTGTTGTACCATTGCAGTACGACATAGAGCCTAGCAGCCTTGCTGCTGGTGCTCACAGTTTTTTTTTTTATTCCTTCCTAATTTGTGCAAAGAAAAGAAAAAATACAATATCAAGTGTATCTGTGCATAACATAAAATAATATTCACTAACTGACAACTTTAACTTTCTAACTTTACACTCAGCCACCCAGCTGCTGCGAACCAAATGACCAGCTCTCACCCTGAGCTCCAAAACTTCAGTCTAAACCCGAATCCCAACGATACTGTGAGTTTTGAGTTATTTTGTTTCATACTGCTGTAATTTCCTCTGTCTATAGTGTCCTCCAATACAATCTTGGATTTTTATTTCCCAAAACATCCTGTTTTTCCCATTTCCTCCTTGTTTCCTCCATTGCTCCATGGTACTTGTTTCTCCTCCTCGCTCCTCCAGCAGCCTGACTGTAGTTATGTCCTAGGTTCTTTCACTGAGATCATTGCACTTTCCCATTCCATTCCATTCTGCTCTCCACTCACTGCTCTCCTTCTCTCCAGTTTTCCATCCTTTGTCCTTATCAGCTGTCCCGGCTGGAAAAATCATTAGAGTGCTGCCTCCAAAAGAAACACAAACAAAAATACCCTTCTGGGGTCTAATCCTCATCTATAAAAGCCAACATTTAAAAGAAGCTTCTCCTTTTAAAATAAGGCAACAACAGCATACCATTTATTAGAATAGTTAGGCATAAAAGTGTCTCATCTGGTCTATTTCTCCTCAACATCCAGTCATCTCAGGCGCCATCTTTTCTGGCCCAATTATTTCTTTCAAATAAATTATTGGACTTGCCTGTAACTGGCAGCAGTCCAGTGATAGCAATAACTATGTCTGCTCTGTACTGATACTACGTTGCCACCATTCTTAGAACCTCATGTTGTCACTGAGGGTCAAGCTGTGTCTAAACATGTTGTAGTTAAGCACAGCTTCACTCTCAATGACATCACAAAGATCTAACAAGCATTTGTCAATGCCAAATGTTTGCCGCTGGTATTGATGTGCCCCATGGAAGTCTATGGGGCTCGTTTTCAAAATGTTTTTACAGAAGTTTACGCAACCTTTCATAAAAATGAAAGTAACCACAGAACTAATAAGGTCTTAGTTGAGTGGTGGCATTCATGTTTATCAAATGTTGCCTAAACTTCTGTAGAAACATTTTGAAAATGAGCCCCATAGACTTCAATGGGACACATCCCTGTGTTCTCCCTGGTTAGATGTCACAAAATGTCAGAGTGCAGGGGTGGAGCAGGTGGACCAGGAAGTGAGAAGGGATCAGCTGGCCAGTAGTTTGGCCAGTTACGATCCCTTCCATCCCTTACAGGGGAGTATTAAATTTCATGATTTTGGCACAGACAGACTATTTGCCATGGCAAGGTAATGGGCTATGAAGCTCAATACTGAATGTCATACCTTTACTTTAAGTGGGCGCCCACATTTTGACCCCAAATGTCCAACAGTCTTTTTATGATCTGACGCTATGACCAAGATAGGTGGAATGTTTAAAATCCCATCCAAAAGGTGATTTCGCTGTCTGTCTCTGGACACAAGTTTTGGAGGGGATTTAAAAAATGACACCTGCCATGTTCAGGAGGTGGGGTAAGACAAGGGATATGTTGAACATTAGGGGTCAAAATCGGCAAAAAATACAGCTGTTAGTCAATGTTGGAACAATTTGTTTCCTCATAACTTAGTTGGTTTTTCATATTTTTACCCCAAATTTTCAGCATAATCTTTTTATAACCACTCCTTCTGAGCATGACAAGTATCATTATAAAACAATGGCTGAAACATCATTTTGCGGCATAAGTGTTAAAACGCATTTTGGGTAGGATTTGAGAAATGACAGCTGTCACATTCATGAGGTGGTGTGAAAAATGGCTATGTTGAAAAGTTTGGGTCAAAATATTGAGAATTACTGCAGTTATGAGCATGCATTGAAAAATTGCTATGTAGACTCATAACTTTGTTTTCTCATGTGTTTACCTCACATTTTCAACATAGTCTTCTTATGAGCCCACTTCATGAACAAGGGTGGATTTTCAAATCCTGCCCAAATGTGATTTCACGCCAGAAGTGCAAAAACACATTTTGGCCAGGATTTGAAAAATGACAGCTGGCACACTCATGAGGTGCTGTAAAGAAATGGCTATGTTGAACATTTGGGGTCAAAATATTGAAAATTACCAAAGTTACGAGCCTGTGTTCATAAATTTCAATGTAGGCTCATAACTGTTGTTTTCTAGTATTTTTACCCCAAATTTTCAAAATAACCTTTTTATGACCCCACCTCATGAACAAGGGCAGAGAAATTTTTCAACTCCTGCTTGAAAGGTGACTTCGCGCAGGGATGGCAAAATCACCTTTTGGGATGTGAAAACACATTTTGGCCAGGATTTGACAAATGACAACCATCACATTCATGAGGTACTGTGAAGAAATGGTTATGCTGAAAATTTGGGGTCAAAATATTGAACATTTCCAAAGTTACAAGCCTGCATTTGCAAATTTCAATGTAGGCTCATAACTTTGTTGTTTTTTTAATATTTTTACACCAAATTTTCAACATAACCTTCTTATGATGTCACCTTGTGAACAAGGTTGAGAACATTTTCAACTCCTGCTCAAATGGTGATTTCATGCAGCAATCGTAAAATCACCTTTCGCTGCAATTTCAGTGCATTGTTCATGAAGTGTGGTCCCAAAAAAGGCATGCTGAAAATCTGGGGCAAAGATATTCAAAAATGGCCAAGTTATGCAACTAAGTTCAAAACTCCAATGAAATACATTGAACCGCTAACTAATTTCCTCAGTTCGTGGTCCGGCTTTGAATATTGAAGACATGGTTGCAGTCCAGAGAGGAATACGGCAACAGACATCGATGGACATTTTTATTTTTTTTTTACAAAATGTTGAGGGACAGTTTTCTTCATTTCAGGTGGTGACACTGGGGGATTGGGCATCCCTGGTGTTGGTGCTATGTTTGTGGGGGTGGGGTGGGGTGAGGTGTTGGGTGCTGAGTGGGAGGGTCAGGTGGGTGGACAGTAAAGGCGGGGCAGAAACAGACATTGATGGACATTTTCTTTTTACAGGGTATACATATATATATATATATATATATATATATATATATATATATATATATATATAACTATGAGGGATGATTTTCTTAATTTCAGGTGGTGACACTGGGGGATTGGCACTCCCAGTGTCAGTGTTATGTTGTGGGGTGGGTTGGGGTGGTGGGTGTTGAGGGGAGGGTTGGGTGGGGGACAGTCCCAGCAGTGCCAGCAACACACATCAATGGAAGTTTTCTTTGTTACAGGGTGTAGTTCCTCAGCAGGCTGATCATGACAGATCAGCTGTGCTTGCTGGGCAGCGTCGATCAAAGGAAAGAGTTGACCTATGATTGGGTCAGATCTTTCCTATGAAATACACAAAGTTTGCACCCAGCAAGCCAGAACACTGTCATGATCAGCCTGGCTGATGATTGGTGTGACGCTGACAAGCCCCTTGCAGACCACTCTGCATTGGACTGACAGTGTCACACCCTCAAAAGCCACTCTCCTAACAAAATATTCACTGCGTGTGTGCATGCAGTGAACATACAAATAGTGGCAATGTATTATCATTATATAGAAGACTCAGTCATTGTTATCTCTGAAATGCTGTTAGCTGGAGGTAAGTTACAGGGGTATGCCATTGTAACAGTGACTTTTTTTTAACTGAAATCAGGTCAGGCTGGGACATTGAAAAAGGGGACTCTCACTGAGACCTCAGGCACTGTGAAGTGGGACATGAAGCTTTGATTCCAGACATCTGTGCTGCTGTAGAACAACTGGAAAGCAAATCTGGTGCCTTTATTACCTGACTGTGACAGTGGAGGTATCGGTTTGATTTCAGATGGAGCATGAGCTGACTATCTCAGCTCAAATAGAGAAGGTAATGGCAGTGGTGAGCTCCTTGTTGAAGAAAGAAGACAAATCTTAAGTCCCAGTTAGAAACAATGGAGACCTTCATGCAGGAGTGGAACCTCCCTTCTGTGAGCCATGTAGAGGGTATGGTAGGGGATAATCTAGTCTGGTATGTATATAGACAGCTGCTTGGTGTATTACAGTGGGAAGGGAGCATAGTGTACTGCTAGTTGACATCTTATAGAATATATCCTGGCAAGATCCCATCAGATACTAAGCTCACTCATACTCTTCTCATTGTTTTCAACACCACCCCAGTTCGGTACAAGGTCATGCACGTTGCTTGAGATTGCTGACTGATAGAAATGGAAGGTGCTGTGGTCCATTTGCTCCAGGCCATTTTTTGTGCTACCCCTCAGGGGTGCCAAGTTTTCATAATGTTAAGTCCTAGTTCTTAGAGACATGAACCCTCCTTTCTCACTGTTATTCCAGAAATCACTGGGAAACTCCATAAAAACTGACAGAGTTGAGGTTGAAAAAGAATGTCAGGAAATTTTTTTATGGAAAGAGTGGTGGCAGACCAGAACAAACTTCCAGAAGGGTGATCTGTGCTCAGACAATGTGTGTGTGTGTATGTGGGGGGGGATTGAAAAGAGGGTGGGACATGCACATAGGAAAAGTGCATATGGGAAGCTGGGAGGGGGGGGAAGAAATGAGAACTGACGGGCACAGTCCGATATCTATAACTAGGCAGGCTTGGGTAGAATAGATGCACTGACTGGCCTTTATCTGCTGACATTTTCTATCTTTCTATGTTTCCCTGTTTCTATGAATCTTAGTCCAGCTGAGACTGGCAGTGGTTAACAAGACATAGATATTCAGTGACCCCAGGGTCGTTGCTAAAGGGTTGTATAAACTCAATCATGATGTGGCCCTGTTTAAGGGGAAGGAAGTTGTGAAAGAAAATCATCCTTAAAGTTGCCTGTTTTGGTTTCTAGACCTTGTACTCTGGGTAAGGGTTTCAGGTACAAGTTATGTGAGTTATTTTTGTTGTACTTGCCATCCTGCAATCAATTTCAAATTTGTATACAACCTATGAAAAGGCAGTACTTGGATTCTTTGCTACAGACTCAGGCAAAGACAGCTACATCCTGCACATTTTGTACAGTATGTTCACAGATTACAGTACTCTGCACCAATAATGGTTCTGGAATCTGGATGGACACACACAGCATCCTCCAAGGGGTCTTTATCCAGAGACCTTTCGCTGCTCTTTTTCCTTGTCACTCATCCCTCATGCTGAAATCTGACTCATCTTTTAACCCCCTCCACCTGTCAATCTCACCCCCTTTGCGGCATGAGTAGTACTGTAATTCATTGAGGAAACTTTCCATGGAGTACAAAATGGGTCTATTGAGCAACACATGGGGTTCCTGTGGGTTATAATAAGCTTTATCACAAAGTTTTAACAGGAAGAAGCTTTACCATGAAGGTTCAATGAGAAGAAACGTTATCATGAAGGCTGAATGAAAATAAACTTTACCACAAAGGTTCAGTGAGAAGGAGCTGCACCATGAAGATTCAATTAGGAGAAGCTTCACCACAAGGGTTGAATGGTTAGAAACATCACCCCTAAGGCTCAGTGAGAAGAGGTTTCATCACAAAGGTTCATCGAGAAGAAACTTTACCATGACAGTTGACAAGAAGAAATATTTCTACAAAGGTTCAGTGAGAAGAAGCCCCACCATGAAAGTTAAAAGAGAAAAAAGTTTCAGATTTCTATGAATGTCCTGGCGTCATTAGGCAGCATATAAGCAGCAAGGATTAGTCACACACACACACACACACATGCATATACACTCACATGATAGACATAGGCACACACACATACGCATGCATGTGCGCGTGCACACACACACACACACACACACACACGATAGACATAGCACACACACGCATGCACACACACATACGCTAGACATAGGGGAAAATTAGCAAAAAGGCTTGCTGGAGACCAGTTAGGGTCTGTGGAAACAGATAAGGCAGAGAACATCTGGGCAGACTGGGTAGGCCAAGTGGTCCTTTTCTGCCAACAAATTCTATATTTCAATGTTTCACACTCAAAAATGCTAAGTGTGAACCAATGCCAAATTTACATTCTGTGAACATGCTGAAATTCAACATTTTTGCCATGGCTGAAATTGGTCCAAAGGGACTCAGTTACCCTTCGACATTTCACTGGTTCAAAGTCGTGATGCACCATTTTTTACAAGGAGCACACATGGGGTTAATGCAAGCTTCTGGCAAGTCACATGATCTGCAGAAGCCAATCAGTGATGCTAGGGATCGAGAACTCTTAAGTGCTGCACATGTCTCACTGCTATTTCCAGCTCTCACTGGAGAAGGACCTAGCGGCTGAGAGCAGCTCATTTTTTCTCAAAAAGGGTGATTTCTGAGCAGAAAAAGTTTGAAATCATTAGGAAATCATGGGGTGTCATTACAGTTAGTAAGTTAACAGCACTGAAATTTAGTTTTGAAGAAGCAGGTTGATGGGGATCATGCTACCATAGAGGAGAGGGGTAGAGTTTGCAGTGTGTCATATTTTTTTTTCAGCTACAGACCTCCAGCAGGTCACAAGGGCTTAGGGCAGTTACTTTGCTTGGAGCAGACAGGGAAAGTGGGGAAATCCTGGGTGGCACTTTCACTGTTGAGACATCCTCATCCTCTTCTGTCAAACCAAGGAAAGAGTTGGTTAAAATAATGCAAAAGAAAAAAGGCACATCACATGCCCACTGCACCACAAATATGAGAACCCATATACATATACAAAAGGTTTATTTTATTCGAGTTAATCCATAAAACAGATATAGAAGAGGCCAAAGTACAAAGCAGTGAAATGAAGCCACCCACAGACACTAACACTACCTGATGCAGTTTTGCACCTCCAGGTGCTTTGTCAAATGGGGATGACACCGCTAGCTCATCTGAGGCATCTCAGTAGTAGCAGCAATATGCAACAGGATGCAGTATGTGATAGAGAAGTGTCAGAGATATTTCTGACTCAAGTTAAATACAGACTGGTTAGTTTTAGATTGCTCATGCTATGTGGCACTGCAACACCAGATATAAAGGGGTGTTCATTCCCCCAGGTTGACAGTGTTGGTGTCAGGTATAAGTCACTGAGCTATTTAGCTTTGTTAATCATCTGGCTAGAAAAAAATGTTTTAATTAGCCACAGTTGTCTAGTGCTTTTTATGCCATGTTATCAGGTGTCCATTTGAGAAATCCCTAAAATAGCTAAAGGACTGAAAGAAAAGAAGCAGTGGCTAAACAATACAAAGAGGCTTTAGCTAAATGGCTGATTAGTTTTGGTGTCTATGGCTAACCAGGACATACAGAGTATATCATATAGAAAGTGTTATGGACAGGTGATTGAGCAGTTACACCTTAAAGAAACTGACAAAAAAGTGCATACACAGCCTCCTGGTTATACTGACCCCCCCCCCCTTCTGCTGACTTTGCGTGTTGTGTCAGTACAAGCCATCAGCATGACATGGAAGAAGACTTGGATAGTGATGCTTTTGAGACAACCAAGGACATTTAGCAGCTTTTTAATAGTGAATGCCAGGACTGCTCTGACCTTCTGGAGGAAGACAAGGACATCTCACCAGAGTGCATGATGCAGGCCACCATCTAGCAGAAGTAGTGACCCAATCAAATTCTGGCACAACAGGAAACTCATTTGGCCTGCACTGGCTACAGTGGCTTTGCAGTTTTCTAGGATGATCTCCAACATCAGTCTCCTCAAAAATAGTTTCAGCACCACTGGGGATATTGCCTCACCACAAGCCCATGTCATGGGAATCTTGATTTCTTAGCCTTTCTCTGACTCAGCTTAACATGGATCAACTTCAGCTACCCATTTAATTATTCATGTGTCCATCAAGGGGCATCTACTTCTATGCCAACTCCGATACCTCCTGCTGGCAAGTCTTTCTGAATTCCCACTGGCACTGGCACCACCGTCTAACTCACCACTGCCAGCAGCAGTGGCAGCACAAGGACTACTCTGATACACACCTCTAGTACAAGTCCTCCTCCTGAAGACATAATTTTTACAGTTTCATCACGACAAGCTCAATTTGATCAGGTGAGCTGCTCACACATTGTCGTTAGCAGTTAAATCAGTTCTGTCACTCTGACCCACCCATGGGGGATGAAATGCAACCCATGGAATGAATGACTGGCTTCCCATAGATGTGCGTAGTTCTCCAGTCTGACCTCATCAGTTGACTATGAGAAGGTTGGCTGCCAGTGGACAGCAACTGTGTTCAAACAATTCAATCAATATAAAAAATACAAAAAATTAAAAATGTAAAAGAAAAAGAACAAAACGAAACAAAAAGAAAACAATTCCTATCTATGGTAAGTGAAACATTGAGAAGGGAAATGTAATGCCTAAACGTATTGTTTTTTTGATGCCAAAACCTTTTTTGGGGAGGGTAATATTTACAAATCTATGGGGGGGGGCAAAGAGGGAGAATATAGTAATTGCAATGGAGATAAAGCTGGGACTACAGAGGGTATACACCTTGAGTTCAGTGATGAATAGTAACTTTAACCGTAGCTAACACTGGGCTTTGGCAGTCTTAGTGGGTTTTGCAGACTCTGTCTTAACACCAGAAATGGTACTGTACAGCAGATACATGCCAACAACATCTGATACGAGTAAGATAAAGTAATATGTATTCATTGCTGACCTAAAGGCTTCTTTTACTCCCTTATTTGTAGCTTGCTTTACTCTATGCTAATTACTGCATCGGGAGCTGAAGTAGTTCGGCTCAGTTGTTGAAGCAAAATTGAAGTTACTTTTGGCCCACTTCTCTCACAATTACAACACACACACACACACACACACCACACAAGTTAACATACTAACGTTTACTGATAGGGTCCGATATTAACCAGAAATCAGACCCTATTGTCTTTTTATTAAACTGATGTGCTGTCACACGGAAACACAAATCGATACGCACACTGTAGTCCCTCTCTCTGCTTCCCCTTTTCCCCTTTCCTCCCTCCTCCCTCCCTCCTC
Source organism: Neoceratodus forsteri (assembly GCA_016271365.2). Classification (NCBI taxonomy): domain Eukaryota; kingdom Metazoa; phylum Chordata; order Ceratodontiformes; family Ceratodontidae; genus Neoceratodus; species Neoceratodus forsteri. Next base: position 1,421,043,290 of record CM057450.1, read on the forward strand.
CCTCCCTCCACTCAACTCCATTCTATCTCTACATTAACAGAAAGAATATATTTTGATAATGAGGAAGTTGTTGTTCTAATATTTATTGATACCTAAAAGGATGGTTATTTTTGTCCGCTCAGCTGCTAATTACTGACATGATGTGTATTATTGTTGTATCAACTAATGGGGTTGTATACTTTTTTCACAATTATAGTTGTTTGATAAATTGGTGTTTTGCTGATAAGAACATAAGCAGTAGCCGGCAGAAGGAAACCTTTAGGCCTATCTTGTCTGCTCGATTTGTGTCAGGTTCTTGTATTTTATCCCGCCACCGATTCTTGTGTCCCCTCCCCTCCCCTCCCTCTCCCCTTCCTTTTCCCTGTTCCCACATCCTCCTTCTGTGTTTGTCTCATGCTCTTTTGAAGGATCCCACTGTCTTGGATGCCACAACCACCTCTGGTAGCTCATTCCATGGCATCACCACACTTTCTGTGAAGAAGTACTTCCTCACATTCCCTCTTGTACTTTCCTCCCACTAGCTTTAGACTGTGTCCTCTGGTGGAGGTATTTTCTCTTCGTTGAAGATACATGCTACCTTGTTTATACCACTTAGGTACTTAAAGGTCTCTATCATATTCCTTTTTTGCCTCCTCTCCTTCAATGAGTACATCCGCAAGGACTCCTGCCTCTCTTTGCATCACTTGTCCCGCTGCCCCCTGATCATCTTAGTCGCCCTCCTCTGTACCCCTTCCAGTTTAATGTCCTTCTTTAGGTACGGGTGTCAAAACCTCACTTTATTGTCCAAGTGAGGACTCACCAATGACCTATACTGTGGCAGAATAACCTCACTGTGTCTGCTACTGTATCCCCTCGCGATGCATCCCAGCATCCTATTGGTCTTTGCTACCGCCTTTTTGCATTGTGTGGACGCTTCATGTCACTAATGATTGCTACTCCTAGGTCTTTTTCCTTTCTCTGACTCGGCTACCTGTATTTTTCCTATATAGTACTCGGCTCTTGGGTTTTTAGCCCCTGTGTGCATCACCTTACACTTCTTGGCGTTGAAGCCTAGCTGACAAGTCTCTGACCATTTTTCCAGTCTGGCTAGGTCTTCCCTTAGTTCCTGTACCCATTCCTGAGTGTCCACCCTCCCACAGATTTTGGTGTCATGAGCAAAGAGGCACATCATGCCTTGAAAACCCTCCCCAATATCATTTATAAACACATTGAACAATGCCGGGCCCAAGACCAATCCCTGTGGTACACTGCTAGTGACCTCCTTTGTACTGGCGGATACCCCCCCACTACCACCCTCTGTGTCCTGCCCCAACCAGTTCTCTACCCATATGATCAATCTTTCCCCCACCCCTAGTTCCTTCAGTTTTAATAGCTTCCTGTGTGGCATCGAGTCGAAGGCTTTGCTAAAGTCCAGGTATATGATGTCTATTGCTTGTCCCTTGTCTACCGTTTTCGTGACATAGACAAAGAACTCAATTAAGTTCGTTTGACAAGATCTTCCAGCCACAAACCCATGTTGCTTACTGTCCTGCAGACCATTCTCCTCCAAGTATTTCACTATCCCCTCCTTCAGTATGGACTCCATCAGTTTACACACTATAGAGGTCAGGCTTACTGGCCTGTAGTTGCCTGGGTCCTCTTTGGGACCATTTTTGTGGAGTTGCACGACATTAGCTGTTCTCCATTCCACAGACACCACCCCTGAGTTTAGAGAACTATTGAACAGAACTGCCATCTGGCCTGCAAGTTCATCGGCCAATTCCCTGAGTACTCTTGGGTGTATCTCATCTGACCCTTGGGATTTGTTCATTTTTAGTGCCCTCGGTCCCTCTCTCACCCCATCTATCCCAGTAACCCCTATAGGGCATACCCCTGTTTTCTCCTTCCTGATCCCCACCAGTGGCATCAGTCCATCTTTTTCTTTCATGAAGAAAGAGCGGAAGTAGTCATTTAAAACCTCTGCTTTTGCCCTGTCTTCCATTACCCATTCTGCCCCCTGTTTGAGTCTGACGATGCTGTCTTTTTTTGTCCCTTTTCTCCCTTATATACTGTAGTTAAAGAAGGCCATTTCCCCCCTTTTTATCCCCTGCACTATTTACAGTTCTTTCTGCACCTTGGCCTTCTGGACCTCCTTTTTTGCTAAGCTAGCCAGTCTATAAAATTCCTCCTCATCCTTGTCTCTAGCAGCTTGTTTACTCTTCCTATAAGCTGCTCTCTTTACCATTATTGATCTAGCTACTTCCATGCTGAACCAGCTAGGCTGTCTTGCCTTCGTCTTCTTCCCCTTTGTTTTTATACAACTGTCCATGGTTGTTTGAATGGCAGTCTTGATATATCCCCATAGTGTTTCCACCCTATCCCCTCCTCTAATATTCCTATTTTCTCTCTGATCATTTCCCTCATCCTATCAAAGTTGGTTGTCCTTAAGTCCAGTGCTCTAGTCCGTGTTTGGGTATCTTCTTTGCCCATATCTATCTTGAACCATACTGAACTATGGTTACTTCCACCTAGGGGTTCCCTGATATCAATGTCCTCGATGTGCTCCCCCATTTGTAAGCACTAGGTCCAGGATTGCTTCCACCATAGTTGGTCCTGCCACCAATTGTGTCAGGAAGCCATCCTGTATTGCATCGAGGATCACCTGACTTCTGGCAAAGGTCATGGCAGGAGTGTCCCAGTCTATTTCAGGCAGGTTAAAGTCCCCCATTACTATCGCTTCCCCCCTCCCTGTTATGTCTCTCAACTTTGCACACAGTAACCTATCCATTTCCTCCCCTGGTTACGCGGTATATAAACCACCACTAACCTAATTTTCCTACCCCTGTTGGTTTGTAGTTGCAGCCATAAGCTTCACTGCCCCCCCTTCTTCCCTCACGCACACTATCCCTTCCCTGATGCATGCCACAACCCCCCCTTCTTTTCCTTTTTCCCTGTCCCATTTGCAAAATTTGTACCCTGGGATCGAGCGGTCCCAGTCATGATATACTGTGGCCCAGGTTTCAGTGATGGTTGTAATGTCTACATTGCCCTTGGTCAAGAGGGCCTGTAAGTCCTCCATCTTGTTCCCTATACTGCGTGTACATTGAGAGACACCACCATCCACCTTGTCCTTTCTGCCCCCACTTTTAAGTGTTTCCCTGGATTTACCTTGTACATCCCCCTTCCCCCACTCCCTTGTTTACTCTGTTACCCACATCCTCCCCCCTCATGTTTCTCCTGCCTACATGGGAGGGAGGCATTTTGGATCCCCCTTTCCTGTCTCCCCCCCTTAGCAGTTTAAACCAAGTTCCTCTGTCATGTACACACCCATCATGCCCTTTAGTATTTTTTTCCCTGCCCAGTTAAGATGTAGCCTGTCCTGACTATGGAGTCCTTTGTTAGAATATGCATCCTTCCCTTTCCCTATAAAGCAGTGCCCTGCTCCCCTGCACCATCCAGCTAACCACCTGTTAACCTCAGCTATCCTCATTTCCTTTCCGTGCTGGCCCTGGGGACCAGGATTATTTCTGAGAAAGCCATTGAGCTTACTAATTACCTACATGCCTTTGCTATGTCCTTGAACCTTTCCTGTACTACTTCCACTTCTTCTCCAGCTAAATCATTGGTACCAATGTGCAGTACTATGTAGGTCTGGTTCCCCCCCCGCCCTATTTATCAGCTCCTTGACACTGGCTAGGGCTTTCTCTGCCTCCATCCCAGGTCTACAGGTTATCATTGTCCTGTTTTGTGGGTCCTCCTTACTTCCCCATGTTATACCTTTGATTACCGAGTCTTCGAAGATCACTATTGTTGTGTCCCTAGTATGCCCTCTCACTACAACCTGTGATGTACTGCATATGGTGATGTTGGGATGTAACTTTTTTTATTAAGCTTTAATTTTTGCACCATTTAAGAGTGTGGGACATCACTGTTAAGCCACACCCCATAATGAAGCCTCTCAGTGTATGAGGCGAAGTGCTGTGGCTTAGAGCTGTGCTCTTGAAGCTGTAATAAAAGTAATTTTTTTCAGAGATTTATTTGACTATTTGTAATTCTTCTGCTTGAGTGCTGCTGATTTTGTGCTTGTTTTGATGTCACACCAGGTTGATACAAAGAAAATCACAGCTGCTCAATCAACCACGCAGGAAGCCATTAACGCTGTCGCACTAATTGAAAAAAGCTGTTACAGTGGCATCCATCAGCTTATGCACTCTTTGAAGTCAGACCCTAACAGACATTTTTAAAAAAAGTCAAATATGAGTGGCGGTGTGATTATTGTTTTTTTTACATGCACTTGGTGTGTTTTGCCTTTATAAACCACTAGACTGTAACAGTATATGTAGCAAAACACACCTTGGGTGTACAAAACAATTTATACATTTTTTTTATGTTTCTTAACCCAATACAAAGCGCAACATTTCCTATTAGTATTTAGGAACTGATGTTAGAAAGGAGGCCAGAAAAGCAAAGGCATACATAATCGCAGACATAGTGGGACAATCATAATATTTTTCTGGCTTGATTATATCACATGTTTGAATGGTGCCTTTAATTTTAATGCTTGTACAGTACCAGGTTCACTCTGTACATTGTTTCCATTGCACCTGCACAGACAGTGAAGTACTCTTATCAGTCAGTTAAGCAATGAAGACGTACTACAAAAATAAATGCTTTAAAGGGACACTGTCAACCTGTTTTTCATCATATTATTTTCTAGTTAAAAAACTACAATTTATGATTGCTTACCTTCTCAAAAATGTATTGATGTTGCTATTTGTTTTGTCTGTCTCTTTGTTTAGTAGAACTGAAATGCATGCTAATGTATATTTATAAACAACTTTGTTTTGTTTACAGTCCTAGATCTGTTCTTACTGCATACTTCCTGAGCATTACAAACACTCCCAAACAGTGCAGTCAGTCATGAGGCAGTAGCCTTCTAAACTTCCACTGCATCATGAGTGGATAGACTGTGCTGTGGGTGTTCCCAAGTCCAGGAAAGATGCAGTTGGAGCTGATCGAGGAATGTAAACAACCCTCTTTTTTGTATGGTACCACCAGTATGGCGAGCAGTCTGTTTTTAATTGTTTTAAAGGAAAAAAAGGAATCAGAATCAAACTACCAGCTACATCAGCAATCTTTACAGAATGTTGGCGATCATAAAATGTGTTTTTTAAACTAGGGACACTTTGAGATCTAAGGGGTTGACAGTGTCCCTTTAAGTAGGTATCATACCTCTCATCCTGTCAGCATTAAAAATCATAACACTGGCCTTCAAAAATCATAGCAAAGGGACAGAATGTGTAGCACTTTCTTATTTTAAACAATATTATGTCTATAGATAGTGGGTCCCATATAGTTAGTGATAAGGAATATTTCTATCAACCTTGTTCAATGATTTAATAGTTTGCATGTCCAGAAATAGCTCAAACATTATGAGGAATATCAGTAAACCTGTGAGGAGCAAGGGTAAATTTGAGTGTGAAAATCATAGAGCTATTCAGAATTCATAGCAGTTGAGAGGTATGGTAGGCATACCAGCCTTTAAATCTCTTGCAGAACTGTAATTTCTGAATTTCTGTTGCCATAGCAACAAGATGAAGCTTTTATTTTAAATGTAGCAATACCAGCCTTCTAAAAAAATCATAAGACAAAGGGTCAAAGATCAGGAAAGAATTGCTGAAATAGTCATGTCAGCTTCAAAAAGGGACTATCTCATCACTTCCTATTTTAGCTAAGCTCCAAGAACGTATAGTCCTCACTCAGCTCTCCCCATACTTCGATTCTTCTTAATGTTTCACCCCCTTCCAGTCTGATTTTCACAAGGCCCACTCCACTACCACCTCCCTCCTACGTCTCACAAACTCCATACTTACCAATATGAATCAGGGACACGTAACATTTGCCATCTTTATTGACCTGGCAAAAGCCTTCGACACAGTATCACATTCACTTCTCCTCCAACAACTCACTGGTGCTGGGCTGACTTCTGTGGCCATGGCTTAGTTTCAATCCTACTTGTCAGGCAGATCTCAATCTGTTAAGATAGCCACTTTCTTCTCTCCCCCCTCTCCCTATTAACAGTGGTGTCCCACAGGGCTCAGTACTTGGCCCTATTCTATTTTCAATTTTTCAATCTTTCTTAATAATCTCCCTACTGTCCATTCCTCATCCCATATCCACATATGTGCAAACTTCTCATGTTGATGCGGAGTCTAGACTGCAACATGATTTCAGCAAGGTCCAGCTATGGTTCCAGTCCAAACAGCTGTGCCTGAATGCCAGAAAGACAGTTTCCATGTCCTTCAGCACTAGACAGAGGGTTGCTAAACTACAGTCCCCTCCTGTATTCTACACCTTGGATGGCACACTGATTGAAAATGTCTCTTCCTTTAGATACTTTGGGGTCTGGTTGGAAAAATCATCTGGACTTCTCAGTGCACGTGAATGCTATCCCTAAGAACCTTCACCCCAAACTTGGTGCCTTAAACAGGAACAAGGACTGTATTTCACAGATTGCATGCCATACAATTGTGCAGAAAATGATCCTCCCCGCTTTTGACTATGCTGACATAGTCTATAGTGCCATACCCAAAACTACCCTGACCAGATTGAACACCCTTTTCAACTCCTTTTGTTGCTTTGTCCTATCATGCCCCCTTGCACCCATCACTGTGATCTCTATAAAGCTCTATAACTCCCTTCCCTGATATCCAGATGACTGTCCCATACTGCCTTTTTCATGGCCAAATTCTGGATGGGTAGCCTTCCCTCCTATCTCGTATCTTCCATCTGTGCCTCCTCCCAATGCACTTACTCCCTCTGCAACTCTGACCAAACATCATTATTTGCTATCCCTCACTGTTCCACCTCTTCTAAATAATCCGCTTTCTCTTTCCACTGTCCTAAACTGTGGAAGAGGCCCCCCATCCATAATGCCAGCTCACACAATGCCCTATCTTCCTGATTGTGTGAATACATGGCCCCCTCCTGTTCCTACCAAAACCCGTCTTCCCTCCCTAACAATACCTCCTCTACACCACTGTTAACCCTGAGATCCAGGTCACAGGTTCCCTATGTCAGAGTCCGGCAAGGCAGACACCTGATTGCTTACTTCACCTGCAATCCCATAGGTCCTGACCCTAACCAGGCCATTCCTTTTTAGTCTAAATCAATTGTGACCTAGATTGTCTGACTACCTGTGTATTTTTTCTCTGTTGCCTGTTTGTAAAATTTCATTGTACCTCTGCTGTAATATTGTACTCATTGCAATTTAATGCAATTTTTGATGTAATGTGGTGTCTGCTATGTACCATATGCCTTTCACTTCTGCTCATGTTTTCATGTACTATGCACTTGTACATCTCCCACTCTCCTTCCTCCCAGGACACTTTAGGAAACAAGCCTTATTTATTTATTTATTTATTTATTTATTTATTTATTGAGTTTTGGATTAAATACCTATGAGCCAAAGGCTCTTTTACACAGGTTCCATGCCATGAATACATAGTTTGGTACATTCAATGAGCAGTTAAGCATTTACAAAAGTTATAAAGCAAGAAGTAGCAACAAACAAGTAAGACAAAAGATAACAGATGGTTGACATAGTATATGGAACAGGATAAAGCAGTACATTAGCTTGGTAACAACTAGTCAGAGAACTGAAATTGCAAAGGTGGTGTCCAGCGGACACATATGATATAATCATAGTATTGCAGCCAGAGGCCTTGCCAGCAAGGAAAACAGAAAGGTTGGCATGAAGAAGGGGCTTAGGTAATAGTTGTTAGTGCAAGCGGACACATACAGAATAGTTATAGGAGTGCAGCCAGAGGCCTTGTCCAGCAATGAAGACAGAAAGAAGGTGTGGAGAAGGGGCTTTGGTAGTAGTTGTCAGAGCCAGGGGACAAATAGCAGTGTTCTGGATGGGTAAGAGTGTAGTGGTGGGAGAGGTGATGGGGGAGGGGGAGTGGGAGGGAGGGGTAGGAGTAAGTGTGGAGGGAAGGGGGTAGGAGTGAGTGTGGAGGGAAGGGGGTGTGGTGAAAGGCAATAGGAAGTGTACGTGGACAATTCTGAGTTTAGGTGAAGCAGTCACAGGTAACACAAGTCACAAGGAGCTGATGTAGTTTGTGTTTGAATAGGCCAAGAGTGGCAGCATTAGAGACCTCACGGGTTAGTGAATTAAACAGTTTTGGGTCTCTACCTGTGAATGACCGCTGGCCTTGTGATGTGTGGCAGCGAGGTACTTGCAGAACTGAGTATCCAGAGCTTCTGGTAAGTCGGGGGCTATTGGATGGACAGAGGAGCTCCTGTACCCTAGTGGGCATGAGACCAAACATGGCCTTTTTTGTTATCAGGCAGGTTTAGTACGTGATTCTTTCCTGGAGCTGGAGCCAGTGTGCCTGTTCATAAAGGTCACAGGTATGCGTGTGGTAGGTAGCCCCAGTAAGTAGACGGCACGTCTTATTCAGTGCAATGGAGATCTACCGTAGGGCAGACACAGAGGCGGCTCCATAGAAAGCAAGCCCACAGTCAATAGGAGAGACAATTAATAATAATAATAATAATTCTTTATTTGTACTGTGCCTTTCTTAAAACCAAGGTGCCTTTACAACAGCTGCACATAAAACAGTAAAATAAACACAAATCCAATAACTGCTGAATTCATAAAATACAATAAAATATCATCATCAGGGGTAAGCCTTTAAACATAAATGGGCCTTTAAGGCCTTTTTAAATTCCTCCATGGACGCACACTGCCAGAGCAGATGGGGTAGAGAATTCCAGAGGGCAGGGGCTGCATACATAAAAGCACAGACCCCTGAAGATTTTAAAGAAACCCTCAGAATCTCTAGCAACCCTTCATCCACCAAGTGGAGTGACTGCCTAGGACAGTAAGGTACCAGGAGCTCTTTCAAGTAGTCCGGGCCCAGTCCATGTGGGGCTTTATAAGTCAGAAGACCAACTTTAAAGGTGATCCATCACTGTATTGGCAGCCAGTGCAGATCACGCAGCACCAGAGAAATATGACAGGTACGAGGAGTACCTGTCAATAACCAGGCCACAGCGTTCTGCATGAGCCGCAAGCAGCGGATATCAACCCCTGGTAGCCCTAGATACAGGGAGCTGCAGTAATCAAGCTGCGAGGTCACAAAGGCGAGGACCAATGTGGGCAGATCACCAGACAGAACTAGGTGCTTAATTCTGGAGATGTTCCTCAGATGGTAAAAGGAAGATTTGATGACTGCCGACACCTGCAATTGCAGTGTCAGCCCGTCGTCAAAAATTACTCCCAGGTTCCGCACCCGTTCAGAGGTAGGGAGCTGGATGCCACCCAATTGAGTTTTATATGGCTAGACTGAGGGCTTCAGGAGTCAGATAGTGCTTATGTTTATAGATAAGGCCAATACCGGTATTTACTGATTTGGTGACAGTATGAATATGATTAGAGAAGGACAGTGTGCAGTCCAAAGTCACACCAAGATACTTGAAAACTTGCGTCTGTTAAAGTGCCTCTCCAGAGCAGTTTCTGACAATCAGCTGTTTGGTTTTATGTTTATTATGCATGCCATGGAATAGCATCATTTTAGTTTTTTTGTAGTTGAGTACTAGCTTCTGGGAGATGAACCAGGCCTCAACTTTCATAAAACTTTCCTGGAGCTGGTTCTCAAGGTGGGAGGGATCAGTAGCTTTAACAAAAATTACCACATCATCTGCATATAAGAGGATACGATTAGGGCAGGATGCTGGGAGTTTGTTAAGGAAGATACTGAAGAGTAACTGCCCCAGTATTGATCCTTGGGGGACACCCGAACGGACTGTTTGCTTAGTCGAGAGTACATCACCTATTCGTAACTGTTGTGAGCAGTCTGAGAGATTGTTGTTTATTTTTTTATTTTTTTTATTTATTTGTTCTAGGATTACAAATATCTTTGAGCTGAGGCTCTTTTACAAAGGTTCCACGTCATTGGTACAATTGAGACAATCGTAAGCAAAGATAACAGCTTATAAAATTTAAAAAAAAAAAAACAGTCTTGTAGATGAAAAAAGAACAATAAGGTGAAACTTTGGGGAGGGGAAAGGGAAAAGAGGAGGGTGAAATCAGGGAGACTAAGTGGATGGGAGAAAAGGGAGGTAGGTTAGGGGACAGAGAGAGGAGAGGTGGGCAGGAAAGAATAGAGGTAGTGCAGCGGGTGGCATTTGTCATGGGCCAGCAGGGAGGTGAAGATAGGAGGGAGTGCTGGCAAAGTGCAGGAGTAGATGTGGATCCAAGGGCATGCGTCAACTATGGAACCAAAGACATGTTTAGCCACAACAGTCACAGAGGTTGGAGGCAGTGAGTGTTAGGCGGAGACGAGTCTTAAAAGTGCTGAGCGATAGTGAGGATGAGATGTCGCTGGGAAGACCATTGTACCAGCTGGTGGCCCAGTATGCAAAGAATCTTGGGCCTTGTGTTGTGCGGCAATGCGGGATTTGCAGAAGCTGAGGTTTCGATCCCCCTGGTATGTCGGGTGTGGATTCTCGGTTGTATGAGGGCACAGGCTCCGGGCGGGGCAAGGCCCAGCAAGATTTTCTTAGTAGTAATACAAGTTTGCTGTTTTATTCGATTGGCAAGATTCAACCATCCAGTTTGAGAATAGAGGTCACAGGTGTGAGTTAGGCTTTGGGAGCCAGTGACAAGTCGACAGGCCTTGTTGAGGGCGGTGGATACAAGTTTGAGTGTGGTGGTTGTAGCAGAGCCGTAAATGATAATGCCATAATCAATGATGGATATGATGGAGCTCTGGACAGCGACAGCGAGGGCTTCGGGTATCAGGTGTTTCCTATGATGCAATAGCAGGCCTAGCCAGGAGTTAGCAGCTTTGGCGACATGGTCGATAGTGGGCAGTGTAGGAGAGGTGAGGGTCAAGGGTGATCCCGAGGTATTTAAAGTTTTTGACCTGTTCCAGTGTGGCACCTTGTCTGGTGATAACGGAGAGTTGGAAGTACTTATGTTTATTATGGGAGCTGCTGAAGATCATGGCCTTTGTTTTTTTTGATTAAGGATCAGTTTGTGCTTTGTGAGCCAATTCTCACCAGGAGAAGCCGAGTTGGAGATTTTCTTGCAATTTCTTGGTCCTGGTGTGTGGCAAGGATTACTGCATCATCGGCATACAGGGTGATATGTTCAGTGCAGGAGTCCGGTAGGGTGTTAAGGAACAGGCTGAAGAGTAGGGGGCCCAGTATTGAACCCTGGAGAACTCCAGACAGGACAGGTTTGGAATCAGAGTGCACATCTCCAATTTTTACACACTGGGAGCGGTTTTCAAGATAGCTTTTGAACCAAGAGACTGAATCATTGGAGAGACCAGCATTTTTTAGTTGGCTCAGCAGGAGGGAGTGGTGGACAGTATCGAAGGCTTTGGTCAGGTCGATGAAAATAGCACCAGTTAGTTGTCCATTGTTGAGGGAGCTGTGAATGGAGCCAGTGAATTTGAGTAAGGCAGAGGATGTACTATGACCATTTCTAAAGCCATGTTGCTGTTTATAGAGAATATTATAATTGTCCAGATGATCGGTAAGTTGGTCCGCTACTATACGTTCCAGTGCCTTTGATAGGGGAGGCTGAATGGAGATAGGGCGGAAGTTCGCATGGTCAGCCTTATCACCACTTTTGTGAATCGGGGTAACAGTGGCCATTTTCCATTTGTCCGGGAATTGGCTAGAGGAAAGAGAGAGATTAAAGATCTTGGTGAGGGGCTCAAGTACCTCGTCAAGCGTTACGGCCAGTAGCTTGAGGTCAAGTGTATCAGCTGTTAAACCAGTTTAAGGTGTCACCAGATAATCCCAGGTCAAGAAGCTGTTCAAGTAGCAATGGATGGTTAACAGTATTAAAGACCTTGGAGAGGTCGATAAAGGTGGCGCCGACTTGTTGGCCTTGATCAAGGGCCTGATGAATGAAGCTAGTAAATTCGAGGAGGGCAGTGGTAGTGCTGTGCCCTTTATGAAATCCATGCTGCTGTGGGTATTGTAGGTTGTATTTTTCCATGTACTGAACCAGCTGGTCTGCAGCAATTCTTTCAAGTACTTTGGATAATGGGGGGAGAATGGAGATAGGTATGTAATTTCCAAGTACCTCCCTGTCACCACTTTTATGGACTGGGGTCACCAGGGCAGATTTCCACTTGAGGAGGAACTGGGAGAGCATGAGGGATCGTTTGAAAATCTTGGTTGGGGGGGCAGGACAGCTTCAAGGGTGAGGGTGAGGAATTTCAAGTCAAGTGAGTCCCCACTTGTTCTGGTTTTACCGAGTACTTTGAGTAAGTATTTTCTAACTTGACTTTTAGTTACTGCTTTAAAATAGAACTGTGGATGAGTTGGCTTGTTCACAGGTTTTACATGCCGAACGGTCACGGGGTGGAGTCAAATAAGTCAGTAGGTGGTATGGGACTAAGGTTGGTGAAAGCTGAGTTGAAAGTATTGGAAATTTCAGAGTGGTCAAGGCTAACAGAGCTGTCAATATTTAGCATGTTTGGGGACATTTTGGAGTCCTTCCCTGTTATTTCAGCAAGGTTGCTCCAGAATTTCTTTCCATTTTTCCGAGAGTTTGATAAGGCATTTCTGTAGTAAGTGACTTTTTCCAGGTGGATAGCCCTAATACAAGCATTTCTGGCTACCTATACATATATATATATATATATATATATATATATATATATATATTTAGTCTTTGTAACTGGGCAAGGCCCACTAGGCACAGGTGCCTGTTTTCAGGGGTGACCTGGGAGCACTGGGCGGTTAAGTGACTTGCTCAGAGTCACACAATATGCAAGTGGAGGTTGTGAGAATCACACTCAGGTCTGGTCTGCTGGATGTACCAAGCTCATTCACACCTTGTTGCTCTAACCTCTAAGCTATACTGCCAGCCCTGAGTATATGCCTGAGTGTCAGCTTGACTGTCAGAAACCCTGGCCCGAAGCCATAGGGGGTCCTGTGCTTTCATTTGTTCAAGGAGGTCGTTAGTAATCCAAGGGCTGTCAGCGCCTTTAATTTTCCTGTTCTTGTATGGGGCAAGGATATCACAAGCTGTATTAAAGCAGGCAATGAAATAGTCAAGAGCCGTATCAACATCAATAGTGGTTTCAATATGGGACTGACCAATCTTGTTGTCGCAAGTGAGTCTTTAGCGGCTCCAGGCGTCTGTGGATAAGTACCCTAATGCTGATAGTTCTGGGTGGGGGTTTAGAGAATTTATCTGACCATAGGCACTGGATGGGGGAATGATCACTTATGGAGTCTGAGATGACAGTAGACTGAGTGATATAATCGGGGCGGTTTGTAAGCAACCAGTCCAAAAGTGTACTGGTACCTGATTTGTAATTTATTCTAGCTGGTGATGTTATAAGTTGGGAGAAATTTGCCACAGGTAGGGCATCCTTATAGGCACTCGCACTGGATGACAGCCAGTTTATGTTGAAATCTCCGAGCATTATGACTTCTGAGGTAGGCTTCAGGTTGTTAATGCAGCTAAGGAAAGGTGTCAGGCAAGTTGATGCCAGTTTGGGAGGGATGTAGACTGATGCAATGGTTAGTGCCTTACAAGCCTTGCTGCTCAGTATGCCTTCCTGGTGAAACTTCTTAATAAATAAACGAAACTATCTTCTGTTCTATATGAGTCTGAAGCAGGTGGGTGTTAGATGGAAAAATAACAGTGATAACTTGCTTCTTGCAATTAGGGTGTGAGGTGGATGGGGTTCTGTTATGTGGGTAAAGGGGTTGTGCTGAGTAGAGATACACAAATTCAGGTAGTGTGGTTTACAAAGACATGTTTTAATCCTATTGAGATGGTAACTAGAAACTACTTTGTAGAATGCCTCGACTTTAGCAAGGCCTTCGATTCCATTTCACATAGAAGGCTAATAAAAAAGCTGGGTGACATAGGAATAGAGGACAAACAGACCAGGTGGATTGGGAACGCCTTCTGTGGGGATGGGCACCCTCACGGTAGTCCTTGAAGCCGGTACTCCAGGCACATGTACCCATGTCTGTTTCTGCACCAAATCATTGTTCCTGGTCCCATATTTCTTCCCCTGTCATGCTCGTTATTCTTTTTTTTTGCTAATTTTACCAAAATAATTTATTGCACTGTTTGTGCTGTTCCCATTGCACTTTATTATAAGCACCTGCTGCTCAATGCATTTTGACCTGTTTGCATTTATGTTAAATTGTCTCTGTATCTTTGTTCTTCCTGTGTACCCTTCCCCAGGACACCTCTGAAAATGAGCTGTTACAGCTCAGTAGACCTCTCCTGGTAAAACTCTTTCGATAAATAAATACAAACTGGCTGGGAGACAGGCTTCAGAAGGGTGGTCCTCAATGGTATGCCCTCCGTGTCTACAGGAGTCACTAACAGGGTACCGCAGGGCTCAGTTCTGGGAGTGGTGCACTTGGATATCTTCATTTGTCATATAGGAGAGGGAATCCAGAATTAGGTGTGTGTCTGTGTTGATGACATTATAGATGCATTTATACTGTAGATACCTGGAGCGTTGTCGTCTGCCATTGACTCCTTCCACTCTTGCCACACCACCACCAACTTGCATTTACACACTGCAGCTCTGCAGCATTCCAGATTCCTTTCTGGCATTTTTGCTGGCTTTCTGGTTGGATGAGAGTGGAGGCGTGTGGTAGTGGTGGTGGTGGGGGTGGTCGGAGCAGCATCATGAGGAGAGGCAGCAGGAGTGGTGTGGGGTACAACAGGGCTGAAGTGCTGCAGGTAAAGCAGGTGTTTACATGCTTACAAAAGACATCTGCACCAGCACGCATTCCCACCAAAACAGGGAATGCTCTGTGCTGCAATGGACTGATTTGCAATGCTCCCACAGCTGTTTACACTGCTGGATTTGCACCAGTGCAAGTCATCTGCACCGTTGGCAACAGTGCAGCTCTAGTAGTGTAAACACCCCTTATGATCTGTGGTAGAGTGAACACTAAGGTGGGAGTTAGAGAAACAAAAAGATGCCTGAAATATTGGAAACATGGTCCAGATTGTGCCAGCTAATGTTCAATGCTAAAAAAAGTGCAGAGTGACGCACTTGGTAAAAGGAACCCTAAACAGACTACTGGATTGGGGGAACAAAAGTGGTAGAAACCAGACATGCTGCAGACAACTGAGGAGAGAGAGACCTGGGGTCATCATTAGTGACAGCCTCATGTCCACTGCTCCCTGCAACAAAGAGTCTGGGAAACAAACAGGATGCTGGGATGCACAAGAAGGTGATTTGATAGTAGGAGGAATGAGATGATACTGTCCCTGTAAAGGTCCCTGGTGATGCTGCACCTGGAATCCTATGGGCACTTCCAGAGTCCACACCTCGGGAAAGACAGGGACCACATAGCGACTGTACAAAGGAGGACCACTAAGATTATCCAGGATCAGCAGGGGAGGTTGTAGGAGGAAAGGTTGACAGACCTTAACATGTGTATTCTGGAGGCCAGGTGAGAAATGGGGCGTATGATTAAAACATATAGTACACGTTCTTGCAAGGAATCGACAGGGTAGATTGTCAGGATTTGTTCACAAGTAGCAAGGGTACAGTGACTAGAGGACATGGTTGGAGACTGTAGGGGGGAAATTCAGGAGGGATGTATGGAAGTTCTTCTTCACTGAGCTGGTGGTGGACAACTGGAATAGACTGCCCAGAGAGGTGGTTGAAACCAAAACCATGATGGGGTTTAAACTTGTGTGGGAAAGATATAGTATAAGTGAATCGTGGGCCATTCAGGCAGCAGAGGGGAAGGGATACCTGAGGAAAGGAGTCTCAGTCAGCCAGTAGGGCTATCGAATCTCTAAATTCAGCCCAGCATTAGGCTGAGCATGGAGCTAGGCAGAGAAATGGGCAGACTGAATTCACCTCTGGGTCTTTTGCTGCCAACGCAATCTATGTTTTTATGTTGTTATGCTGAATGCTAAGTTCTGATATAGATGATTCCATTAAAATGCAATAACATGAATGGAGAAATATCGTACCATTCTTCAGATAGTATTCTGTGCTCAAAGTGTCCCCTTAGGATCTTTCCTGTTTGGATTGACATTTATGCTGTAATTACTGGTGGGCCATTTCAGCTTCAGTGTGTGTGTGTGTGTGTGTGTGTGTGTGTGTCTCAGTGATGCAGCAGTTTTGGACACATGGAAGCTGTGCAGTGTTACGGACAGAGCAGGCAATGCAGAGGAAAGTACTTTCCTGGGCCTGGATGCACGCTAACAATGCTAAAGGCTATGGGGAGTGTCTACACAGGAGCACAACACTCCTGCGTTGTTTTGGGTTCTCACCACATGAGTGGCTCAGCACCACGAACTTCTAAAGGAAGCCATTTTGGGGATGCTGCGTGTGCTGAGAAGAGCGCTGTCAGCAAACATCAAAGATTAATACAGTACTAATTTCTTGAGTTTTGAATATGCCCTGGCTAAAGAATGGGGTCCATTCTTGCCACGGTATTAGAAATCCCTAAACATTTGGAGACACTACCCCCAGATACATGAAGACTGTTTGCAACAGGGCAGACACTGTGTACCACTCATAGTGATACAAAAAGGTCCATATAAACATATCTTTATGTCTATGTGTTTATTTATTTAAAAACATGTTTCACCAGGAAGTATGCTGAGCTAAGAAACGGCTCCTTTTACAGGAATAAAGGAATATTAGAGATATGCAGAAAAAGCTAAAGCCAGTGACCAGATAGGGTCACTGGCCGCTTCATCAGGTAGCATAAACTGGCAGACTGGATAGGCCTGGTGGCCCTTATCTGCCGACAGTATCTATGTATCTTTCCAGAAGTGTCCTGCAGAAATATTACATGGGAGATATATGGAGCAAAAATGGATACAACTTTTCAGGACTGTGCTGATTACTAAAACAATACAGAATAGGTTAACTGAAACATGCTATATACAGCAGGGAAACAAGATAATACATCACACCAGAGGAACTAGGAGCAACGACATTAAGGACTAGTTAGATTCATGATGAGTTATGTGCATAAGAAATGATGAAAGGTGGATGTGTGTTGTTGAACAGAACATGGTCCATTTAACTTCATTGACATGATTTTGCCACTGTAGTCAAAATAGGTGGGCAAAATGCTGACAACTTTCCCAACCCCCCACTGTTTGTGTCCAAGTGCTTATTGTGCTATAGGTTATCGACATGCTCTGAGATTTATTGGTTCCAGAGTGATGTCAGTGCTAACTTTATCAACTGTTCTGAAATTAATTGTCAGCTGTTCTGAAATTAAAGTCCAGGTGAGCTCCCCCAACTGCCTTTTAGTCAGTCCTCAATCCTGATTATTTGGGGGAGGCCAGCTTGTTTATTGTATAATAAATCCCACCTTTGTAGTAGCCAAAAGCAGCACTGTGCATTTAAGAAAGGCTCCACATGTTTCCTTGCTTGACAAGTGGCAGAGAAGTCATGTTTACATCTTGCCATAGAGAAAAAATTATAGGAACTGTGCCAGAATTACTGGTGTCCTGATCTGGCAAATTTGATGTTGGAAGTACTCCCACAGGGGTTGCCCCTCTTAGGGCCCCAGTTGGCAGCCCCTCATTAATAAGAACCAAAAAGTCAGCAGTGTAACTCACACCTGGAGGAGTGGAGAGGATAAAACTCCAAGCTGGCTACTGTCATCTGATATCTGAAACTAAAGTTAGCACTCTAGGAATTAACTCTGTGCTGTCTGAGAGTAGTATAAGATGAAATGTAGGTCTGTGTACTCCATCTAGGAGATATATGATTGATTACATTGTCTGATGATTTATATTTTTGTAAAATAAAATGCTCCGCAATCTGAGCCTCATGCGAGTGGTGCTGCAGAAATACAGTTTGACTTGATTGGTTGATACATACTGTACTTGTGATGCAACTATGATAAGATTAAAAATCCTAGGATTGCCCCCCCCCCCCCATGGCCCAGCAGTGGCACAATGTGCTGCAGTGCATGTGACACAGGTTAGGGAGTGAGCTGGTGTAGTCTGTGAATGTTCAGTTCATAGTCGAGGGTGGGCTGTTGGTGGGAAAGGATCCGCGACCTGGGAAGGTTGGCATAATTTTCTGTGGTCAGAACAGCTCCTGTGTCCCTTCTGGCCATCCGTGTGCTGGTCCGAGTGCGCCTGTCAACAGGGCGCCAGAACTGCCACACCTTCCCTGAGGTCCGCCCCACCCTGGAGTTAGAATATTTAGTTAGAGGGGGCATGGGGGGCACAGCCCCCCACATAAGGAGGTGCGGGGGGCGCAGCCCCCCACATAAACAACGGGTTACAACATGGAATTCTGGCACCCTAATGACGGGCTCACTCCAATGGGCACCTTCTGATGTTGGAACCCTCTTGTGTTGGGCCATGGAGGATTTCCCTCCTCTGTGGAGCAGAGTTGTGAGCTGTGTGGACCTTCAGGCTTACATGGTGCCCTTAGGGAGGGGGTGGAGGGACAGAAGACCCCCCCCTTCCTGGAAGAAACACTGTCAGGATGTTCAGCATGATGACTGATATGTCTGGGCCCTACATAGCCTGGAGAGAACCGAGGGGACTGCAGTGTCAATGCTGATGGGGGGGAATCACCAGACCTTATGCAGAAGACAGCATGAAAAGTGGAGAGGAGAAAAAGAGGATGCATGAAATAAATACACAGACACACACACACACACACACACACACACACACACACACACATATGCACACACGCGCATACACAAATGCTCATGTACATGCACACACACATACATACTACCTTGTACACACACATGCACACACACACACACACACACACAAGACACACATACATAGACACACACATGCACATGTACTCACACATGCACACACAAACATGCACATGTACATGCACACACACACACGCACATACATACGCACACACATGGACACACACACTTTAGAAAAAAGGTTTGTTTGAGATCTACTAACATACTAAAATGCCAGCAGAATAGGCCTAACGGTCTTTTGCGTCTGCTCGTTTGGTCAGCCCCCACCCTGGGAGCTGACCTTGCTGCCCCCCTCGCCTTTTCTGACCTCTCCCTTCCCAGTTCTGGATATTCTCGCTGCATTGGATTTTGCTTCCAGAACCCTTCCCCTGTACCTGTTCCACCCCCTCTTGAACCCCTCCGCCATCTCTGCCTTCACCAGCCCCCTAGGCAGCACATTCCATGGCTCCACCACCCTCTCAGTGAAGTAGCACCTCCTCCTTTCTCCCCTGAATCTTCCCCCCTCCAGCTTCCACCTATGCCCTCTAATGGCCCCCTCCTCCTTCCTTCGAAACACCCTGACTGTTCCTCCCCTATTTACCCCCTTCATGTACCTGAAGACCTCCATCATGTCGCCCGGTCCCTTCTCTCTTCCAATGTGTACATATTTAGCTCTTCAACCTCTCCTCATAGGTCCTGTCCCCAAGCCTCAAATCATTTTGGTTGCCTCCTCTGGACCCTCTCCAGGAGTTTAATGTCCTCTTTAAATGTGGCCTCCAAAACTGCATGCAGTACTGAGGTGCGGCCTCACCAAGCAGTTATACAGAGGGAGTATCACTTCCCTCCTTCTGAGGTGATCCTAGCGATGCATCCCAGCATCCTGTTGGCCTTGGCTGCTGCCCTCCTACAAGTCTCCGAGTTGTTCATCCTGACATCCATCACCACCCCCAGGTCCCTCTCAGCCATCGAGACTTGTAGCATTCCCCACCCCCCCAGGGTGTACACTTGGCCCAGGTTTCTGGCTCCCAGGTGCAGTACCTTGCATTTCCCTGCATTGAACCTCAGCTTCCACTTTCTAGACCATCTTTCCAAAGCCTTCAGGTCCCCCTGTAGGGCCACCCTCCCCTCCTCCCCTTCCACCACCACCCCCAGTTTTGAGTCATCTGCAAAGAGACTCATCTCACTCCTGATACCTGTCCTTATGTCAGAGACATAGGCATTGAACAGGAGGGGCCCAAGGACTGATCTCTGTGGGACCCCACTAATGACCCTCCTTGGGGATGAGACCATCCCGCCAACTGAAGCCAATTGCCAATCCATCTGATCATCTGGTTCCCCAACCCCATTTCTCCCAGCTTATCCAACAGGCCCATGTGAGGAACAGAGTCAAATGCCTTGCTGAAGTCTAGAAAGAGGATGTCCACTGGTCTACCCAGGTCCAAGGCACTCGTCACCCAGTCGTAGAACTCCACAAGGTTTGTCTGACACAATTTCTCAGGACGAATCCATGCTGTCTATCGTCCAGGCACCCTAACTTTTCCAGGTCCCCCTAGCTTCTCCTTGACAATGCCCTCCATCACCTTGCCCACCACCGATGTCAGGCTGACAGGCCTGTAGTTCCCTGCTACCTCCCTTGATCTCCCCTTGTGGATAGGCACTATATGTGCCACCTTCCAGTCCTGGGGCACCCACCCTGTCCTCAGTGAGATGGTGAAAGTCTGCCAGGGTTTCGCCAGGACATCCGCAAGTTCCTTCAGCACTCTGGAATGTAATTTATCCGCCCCGTGCTTTCTCCTCCATCTTAAGGGACCTGAGGGCTTCCTCACCTCTCTGCTGTGATTTCCACTTCCGCTACCTCTTCTCCCTGCTTAGCCTTCCCTCCTGCCAGTGATGCCTCCCTCTCCCAGACCCGCCGATTGGTAGGCCTCCAGTATCACTGTCTACTCCCATGTATGATGCAGCACCCCATTTTCCTTGGTGAAACTGAGGTGAAGTACTCATTTAGTACCTCAGCCTGCTCACCCGGGTCTTGTGCCCATCTCTCCCTGTTTTAATCCTGCTAATCTGCCCTTCACCCTCGTTTTTCCCCAATGTATCTAAAGAACCCCTTGTTCCTCTCCTAATTTCCCTGGCCAGGTTCTGCTCCTTCCCTTGCCTTAGCCGCCTCACCACCCTAGTGGCCCTTCTAGCCATCAGCTTGTACTCCCCTCGATCCCTTTCACTCCTTGAGCACTTGAATTGCCTATAGGCTGCCTTCTTTCCCTGCACAACCTTCTGGACCTCCCTGGTCCACCAGCGGGGTTTTCGGGCCCTACCGCATTCTCATCTTACTCTTGCACAGGTTCTGGTAGCATCCTGCACCCCTCTCCTGATGAGTTCCCACCTACTATCAGCGTCCATGTCTGACCCAATCCCATCCAAATGCTCCTTAAGGATCCTTCCCATTTCCTTAAAATCCACCCCCTTGAAGTCAGTTACCTCCGTCTTTGTGCAGCCTTCTACCCCCCCTAGGTCCAGGCAGAACCAGACCGTGGCATGGTCACTCCCTGCCAATGGGTCCCTTACCTCCAGACCCCCAATCTGGTCACTGTCTGCCAGGACCACATTCAGTACCTACGCCTCCCTGGTCAGTTCCCCCACCTGCTGAGTTAGGAACACGTCTTGAAAGACATCCAACAACCTCTGTTCCCTGGTCACTGAGGATGTCATAGTCTCCCAGTCTGTTCCTGGCATGTTTAAGTCCCCCAACACACCACCCCTTCCCTGCCCAGTCTGCAGTGTCTCCCAACATCTGCCACCAGACTCCTCCAGCTCCTCCGCCAGTGCAGGGGTCTATACACCACTCCTATTTTTACTCTCTTGCCCCCTGTTATCAAGGTGACCCAAATCGCCTCCATGGTTCCCTCCGCCTCCTCTACTCTCCCTATGCCAATGCAGTTTTGACTATCATTGCTACCCTCCTCCCTTCCCTCCCCCTGTCTTTCCTGAACATAGTGTAACCCTCCAGGTTCAGGTCCCAGTCGTGTGTGCGGTGGCCCAGGTCTCAGTGACGCGCCACACCCACCGCCTCCCTCAGTTAGCATCGCCTGGAGCTCAGGCATTTTATTGCCCAAGCTCCTGGCATTTAGCAGGACTACCTTCAACCCTTTCCCTATCCTTCCATTTCCCCTGCTCGTGCTCCCATGGGGATTCTGTTTTCCCCTGGTCTGCACTTTACCAGTCGGCCTTTTCCCGCAATCCTCCAGCTCCCCAAGGGGGTGGAGACAGAGTCCCTTCTTTATCGGCACCCCTCGACAGCCTTTTCTTCCATCCCTCCCCCCTTCACAAGTTTAAACCCCACTTTTCACCAATGAACCCCACTATTTTCAACTTAAGGAGTCCCCTCCCCTCCAAATTGAGATGGAGTCTATCTCTAGCATACAGCTCCTTATCCTCCCAGGTCTCCCCCCAATCCCCCATCAACCCATACCCTCTGGCCTCACACCACTCCCTGAGCCACTGGTTTATCTCCCTAATCTTCCTTTTGTGTTCCCCACTAGCCCTTGGCACTGGCAGGATTTCTGAGAAGGAAACTGTGCATCCTATGTCATGACAGACCCTGGCAAGCTCCCTGAATCTTGCGTATCTCTAACTCGCTATTTCCCTCAATGTCATTTGTACCCAGGTGGACCAGTATGTCCGGGGAACCCCTACAATCCTTTGCCAGCTGATATACCTCGTGCTTGGCCCTGTGCACCGTTAGTCCAGGGAAGCATTTTGTTCTAACTGGCCAGGCTTCTCCCTTCCTATCCTATTTGATACCCCCGATCATAGAATCCCGCTCCTTTTCCTCCATTTCCCCCTCTTCCATGTCCCTCATCCTTTCTTCCGGCCCCTCCACCCAGCCGGCTCCTTGTTCCTCCTCCTATCTGGGTACCACATGCCGCCCCCTCCTTATTTACCCTGGCCACCCCCTTCCCTCCGATCCTATGCCTCTCCTCCTCACGAGTATCCTTCTGTACCTTGCTAACTCCCCCCCTCACTGCTCGCGACTGATCCTTCTCCCCCATCCGCTAAACTAGCCTGGCTCATCCTCCCTTCCTTCCTGTCTCCATTTAGTCCCTCCTTGCTTGTCGTGCTCCCCTGGCCTAAACCCTCAGCTCTTTTTACTGTATCCTCCTTGTACTTCTGGTCCTTCTCCTTGCCCTTTCCTCCCAACTGGTCCTTCTCCTTGTGCTTTCCTCCCTCTTCCCCCTGTCCCTCCTGCTCTGATTCACTGCTCCCCCCATTTTCCTGCATTCCAGGTTCCCCCCTGTTCCTCCTGCTAACCTGCATCCGCCTCCTGCCCCCCACTCCCTTTCCATCTCTAACCACCCCTGTCGTGGCTACATCACCCCTCTCATCCTCAAGCAGAAGAAGAGAATTGAAGTGGTTACTGAGCGTAAGGTCCAATCCACCTCCCCGCCTTGCTTCCTTCTGTCCAGCCCCATCCATCTGCCTACTTTCCTGAGAATGTTGCCCCTCTGTCCCCCCCTTTGTGAGGGTCCCCAGTTACCTGCCTGCTTCCTTGGTAGTGTCTTCCTTTTGGGCCCCTTCTGCCAGGGTCCCTATGTGACCCCCGAGTATTCTCCTGCACTCCTTTCCCTATGCCCCCACCCCCATTGCTTGGTGCACCCCCATGGGAGATCCCTTGCCCCCTTCCCCAACCATACCTCCCGCCTTCCCCCAGCTGTCTCCTAATCCCCGCAACCTCCTCCCTAAGCTGTGCCAGCTGGTAGCACACTGGGCAACCACCGAACTTCAAGCCCAGTCCAGTATCATGGCTGCTCCACACCTGTGCACCCACCACCCTCCCAAAGATGCTGGCCCTAATGACGTGTGGTCCCATCCCCCTCCAAGTAGGTTTCTTTGGGTGAGCCACCAGGTTCCCCACTAGTCCAAGATACACCCCTACTGCCTAATCAGGTCACCCACTAATCCTAGATACAGTCCCACAGTAAACTAGTAACCCTGTTACTAGGTGCAGTACAACATAGTAAACTTATAAGGGAAATGAACAACTCCCTAAGCTCCCCTTTCCCAGCCTTTACATCCAACCCCCAGTGGCTAGAACTACATGAGCTGCACCTGCAGCCTTTTCCTCCAATTGCAGGGCAGGTGTTCCCCTATAAATTAGCAGAACTCTGGGGAGGGAGGGGTGGGGAGTGTGGGTCTTGGGCCTACACTCGACTCTCGAGAGAGTGTATCAGCCCTGTGTCTGCCCCTCCAAGCCCAGCAGCCAAAGAACCAGCCCCAAGCAAACCCCACCAAATAGGTTTTAAATCAGAAGAAATAGGCCTCCACCAGCGCAGCCTGTTACACAGTGAAACATCCAACAAATGAGCCCACTTACAGCCACCAAACCAGTTTTCAAACTTCCAACAGACCCCAAAACAATACCCTGCTATCCCCTTAGAAGTAAGAAAGAAAAGAAATAAGCTTCTACCAAGTAAAATCCACAAGAAACCCTGTGAAAACAACAAGAAGCAGCTACTGTCCTGGAACACAACTGATCCTGTCCCCTTCCAGTTCCTTCTCCTGCAGCTAATTTCAAACAAAGCCATCCAAACTGTTACATCATCTATTAGATGTTCTAAAAGTGCTCACATTTTGTGGCAAACAGTAATGCAAATCGCATTTCAGTCATTTTTTCACTGCAGATCGTGACCTTTTCCTCACAAAAGAATACATCTTTTGAAAACAGCAGTAGGTTGCTTGGACACACTTCAGCAGATGCAGATGGAGATGCAGACGTAGGTGCAACATGCATTTTGCGTCTACATCCAGCCCTTTTGAAAAACCTACAATAGCATGTCATTTATAAAATTAGCAACAGGACAGCTAGGATCATGAAAACCAAGGTTCTGGGCTGGTGCACTGGAGAAAAGGGCAGTCAGCCCTAAATCCACACCAAAAAAACCCCCAAAAGATTCCTGCACTCGAGAGGAACCACTAGCATCACACCACTTCTGTCCAAATCCAAATGCATGCTCGTTTTATTAAACAATAAACACAGAAGTGAAGGTGCATGCCAGCTACATGCCATGCATTGCCCTGGTGCTTTGAATACACAGACTCTTTGTTGGGGTCCATAGCTACAGGAGTTAATATCACATCTTAAATATGTAAACTCATACATAAACATTCATGCTAATTTATGATACATTCACAATTCTATGAAAAGGTATGAAACTTAAATATTTTAACAAAGTGCAAAGTTAATTCATGGATTTTTGAGTTTAAAAATATGAACTGCACAGGGTAGTGCACTAAACAATTTATGGCCATTACGAAGTCCATGAATTTACTTAAATACACAGTGATGGGAGAGACTAAAAGATAGAAACATGGAGAATGGCTCCAGCAATCTTTCCTGCTCTGGATTTACAAATTTCAAGCAAATTTCAACTTTTCAAAAAATGAAAAGCAAAAAGGGGCATTGGAGTTAAAAGCTAGGGCACAGGGAGGGAGAGGAGGCAGGGATTATTTTTGGTATTTTAGGAAATCAGCTTAGTGACCAACTCCAGAAGGATTGAAGAGACAGAGAGAGATCAACCTGACAGAGAAGAAGACACAAAACATAAATAATTTTAGTAAGAAGACAAATCAAATATAACCCCCCTGTCAGGGGCTTATCTTTTTGCCCCCATTGGGCTGCTTCATTCTCCCAGTTTCCCCCACTAGGTCCCTGCTGTACTGACACAAGTCACATTGGGCCTCAGAGTCCCTGTTGGCCCCTTCAAGTCTCTGTCCAGCCCCCAGTGTCTTTTTTTTTCAAATCGGGGCTGGAGGAGCTGAACCGCGGGGCCGCTGCTTGCCTGGAGGTCTGAAATGAATAGCAGTAGCGCATATCAATTTTCTTAACGTGATTGTGGTAATAATATGGGAGGCATTTGGGAGGCCCCAGTCCCTTTGTTGAGTTAATTGGGGGACAGAGACCTAAAGGAGGCATAGGAGAAGCCTCTTTATGTTAACTAAAGAGCACCAATGAGTGCTGAGGAATAAGGTGAGCCTCATGAATATTAACGAGGCTGAGGGAAACGTGAGGGGGAGCCTGCCTAGTGCCCGGTACCTATGGGAAATAGCGCTAGCAACAGGCAGGGGAATGAATAAAAATGTTAAAAGGGATAATTGTATGATAGGGCATAAAAGCAGCTACAGAATGGTAGGGCAAGTGTAAAATAAATATATATTTTTTTTCAATTTAATATACTTTATTACATTTTTCACAAATACCATACACAAACAAAAAATAGAAAGGACCAACATACGGTTCTTCAGAGCACTCCTATTGATACATAGAGGTAAAAAATAAATATGTTTCTGCTGGCTGCAGGAGGACTGTAAAGTGGGACAATGGTGTGAACTGTGGTAGGGACATGAAGTTTCAAGGGCAGCGACAGGAAAAGAACTAAATGAAAATGCTAGTCTGTGCAGTAGCTTTACAGGGCACTGAGACTGCTAACAGACTTTGGGGGTAAATGAAAACAAAAGTCACCACTGTCACCTCTGTTTCTGCTGGCTACACCAGGGCGTGAAAATGGGGGCATTGGTGGACTGTGTTTTAAACTGTATTCAGCAGCCATGTTGCAGGCTTTGTCATCAGTTTCAGCCAATTGGAGTTCCAGGATTGCTGCCAAGGACTGTGGGACTGTTCAGAGAATTTATGGGAGAAAAAGCTGGGGAAATACTTGACGCCTTTTACCCAGCCAATCAGGGGTCAAAGGAGGTTCATGCATATTAATTTTGAGAAGAGGCAGTTTAATTCAGCCAATGGGGAGCTGTAAGGGAGCGCCCAAATCCAAGGACTGTTAGTTCTGGAGGCAGTTTAGCGGGAGCCCCTCCAGAGGGAGGAGGGCTCCAGCCCCTGGGTAGAAAATGGGGCTGCAAGGCTGGAGAAGGGCTTTCCGGGGGGTTGCCAGCTATCTATCCCACAGGATCTGTGGGTCTGCCTTTCCCCATTTGAAGGAAGTTTGGGGTTCAAGGAGTGAAATTTGCAGTTCAGCTGAAGGAGAGATGAGAGCCCAGCTATGGTTCTGTGGAGAGGAATACTACTAAAGAGTTCTGGAGAGGAGCTGGACCAGTGGCGCTGAGGGTTGAGGCACTGGATGCCACACCTCATGCCATGCCAATGACCTGGGTTCAGGAACGGACTTGGGCTGCTGGTGGTCGGCAGGGGAGGGAAGAGATTGAGCATCCGTATGACTGCTCTTCCTTCCCTGGGGAGGGTTCTGAGCTGCCCCTAATTGAGATCAGGGGCAGCACAGGGAACTTGCAGTACCATGATTTGGGGGAGGAGTGGTGGTGGACGTTGGCACGTCTGTGCCAGGATGTCATTGCACGTCCGCGCTCCTGAGGAGAAACCACAAGACTAAAATCCCCAATGGGACAGGTAAGTGATGTGGGCTCCAGTGACCAAGCCCACATCCCCAGCACCAGACCATCCCTCCTCCAGTCCTCCAGAGCCTCTACCGGGATGGACCCTCCAATCTCAGATAGGCCACCAGGTAGGTGGGCAGGGGCAGACCCTCCCCTGGATGGGTGATCTGGGGGGCAGGCCTTCCCCGGGGGGTGATCCGGGGAGCAATCTGGGGGGCTGGAAAGTTCTGGTGGGGTCCCAGAGGAGGGGTATCTTGATGGGGAATAGAGGCATAGGTCGAGTGAGCACCTCTGAGAGATGCCCTGCCCTACAGAGCATACATAAAGTATACAAAAAAAAAGAGTTCTGGAGAGGAAAGGCCATCTGTTAAGGAAGATGGCAATCTCCCTGTGGGGCAGCAGAGCCCCTAGTGCAAGGAAAGGTTGAATTGTGTCTACACCACAACAGTGAGAAACAAAAATAAAGGTTTGTACAAAGATAAAGGTTCTGTCTGTACCCTGGATGGACTTAACATGTCAAGGAATGGGGAAGAACATTTGGTTAAAGGAAAATTGTGGTTCTGGTTAAAGGAAAATGGTATTTCAGAAACTTAGTATGGGAATCTCCCTGACACATGGAGGCTTGGCCATTAAAACCAACTAGTCTGCAAAAGGAGAAGAGAGGGCTTCTTCTGGTTTAAGAGCACCTGCATGGTGAGGAGAAATGATGTCTGAGTTAAGGGACTGATCAAGGAAAGAATGTGTTTCAGTCAGTTCCAAGTTCAGGGTCCTTGGGGGAGCCCAATTTGTGCCAAAGTTTCACTGAGACCGTGTGCTCGGTTGGAAGCAGAGACTGTGACCTGTGTGAAAAGGGCCATGGCTGCCACAATAGTGTGGCTGAAGGATGGTTTTCTTAGCCATATGTGCCTAAACTTCTAAACATAGAAAATTGCCAACCTGACCTGAAGCTAAAGAGACTGAGAATCTGCTCATTTTCAGCCTGGAGCCAGGTAGGGAAACAACCAACCCCTACCGAGTAGGGCAGACTGGGTCACAGGGAGCCACAGGTGCATGCCTGGGTGCTTCAGATACCCTGGATCCACTGGTGAGCTGGACCGTGGGGTCACTCCTGGGTCTGGGTTCCTTTGTGGCCTAGAAAGCCTTTCATTTGTGCTCTGCATTGGGCCTGGAAAATCAGCTGACGGGGACAAGCTGCTACACCTTCAAGCAAGCCGGATGATCCAAGCTGCAGAGTGCCAGCTCCATGTCTCAAGCTTCCAAATGATCCCAATTTCTGCTGTTCCATCTACCCTAGAGTTTTCAGTTCCGGTGCCACCTGAGACTGTCTGCAGAACTGTGAGTAAAGGCAGGGGTTGTCCTGCACCTGGGAGATGTATATACATGCTCTCAAGTTATGCCCAATGGCATATGAAAGTTTAAAGTAATTGAAAAGAAATGTAAATAGTTGTTTCAAATTGTGCCCAGTGGCACAGTGAAATCCAAAGCAGTTATTAAGTGTACAGAAAGGTAAAATGCGATTTAAGTAAGCGTGCCAATGCTGGCCGACCAGCTGCACCACAAGCCTGTAACGTGTCAGCAGTGGGTACCCAGCTAGGACTTTTAATCGTCAAAAAACTGTTACCAGTTGGGGTTTGTGTAAGTGTTAAAATCTGCAGCAATTAGCTAGTCAGAGGGTTGGTGGCTGCAAGTATTGGAATATGTTTTTGAATCTAAAGGGGATATGATCTAAAATGTAAATTTCTAAATGCCAATTACAAAATACTAAATATCTGCTTAACCTCTACTTCATCCACCCTTTCCTAACCCTCCCCATGTAAATAAAAGGTGTTACTTGTTTTGTGAAATTTCTGATGCATGAGTATATTTTTAGTGAGCATACTATCAGCTTAAGCCAAAAAATGTGACGTGTTGAATTTGTGGGGTTTTGGTGTATTTTAATTCATGTGTTGGGGAGACTGTGTGGGGAAGTGGGTTGGTACAGCATCCCAGGGAGTTGTACTGCTAATATCAGACCTACTTAAAATGTACTCCGGGTGGAGACCCCGCACTATATATTTATTCTATCTTGGGAAAGAATCCCTCCCCCCCCCGTACCAGCTAAATGGGAACCCAGGCCCTTCTCCTGGGTTACTGGCCACCCAGGCAGGGGTAGTAGCCTTCTTGACACACGGCGCCAGGGCTACACAAACATATAGTATTTTCTTACAAGTCATTTCAACGCAAAGCAATCAAAACAAAACTTTAAATCACTCTCGTAGAAAGGGTTTCAAGTAAAATCAGTAATATAAAATACAGCTTTATCTAACAAGCTTCAGTAGAGTGTTTATTCGATCACCTCCTGTCTTGGGTTTTGGGATATGTTCCAATTCCATGAATCTAAGTTGTTCTGGGTTTGAGTCATGTCTGTCTGCAAAAATGTAGTCCTACTGGTGTATCTCACTTCTTGTAAGTGATTGACCTGATATGCTCTTCTTAAGTCCTAGTTTTCGATGGTCATATCATGCAAGCAACGTATGCCAATTTACATGAGCACCAGAGAACATAAAAGTAAATACATCACATATAATTTGTTCTGTAATTTCCGCACTGATGTTATTATCTCTCGGATGTTTAAAATGGCTACCTGATTGAGCATACTTACAGATATTGCATCGTGCACATTTGAAAAAAACTTTCAATTTCTGTGGTAGCCAAATACTACCAGAAGCTTGTGCATGGACAGCTTCAAGCCGGCTGTGAACCAATGTATCCAGATAGCCCGTCTAAAGGAAAACCTAGGTTTGACACACAGCAACTGTTATACTCACATCATTATTCTCCATTAATATTGGCCAGTTCTTATGCACAATATTTCCAATTCTCCCAACATGACTATTATATTCTGTAACAAATGTTACAGGACCAAATACTGAGTAACAGTGGTGGTTTGTCTCTCTTGTAATAGGGATTTCCTAGTCAACTGTAGCACTTTAGCTTTAGAGCACCGAAGCAGGTATGGGTCATATTGTCTCATTTTAAACCATGCTTCCAATTCACCAGCCTGAGACAAAAAAAAAAGTTTGGAAACTACAATTCCTTCTTAATCTTACAAACTGACTGTAGGGGACAGACTCTTAATTTTGGAGCATGGGCACTGTCTGCTGTCAACACAGAATTAGCGGCAGTAAGTTTCCGAAAATATTTAGTTTGGACTTTTTCACCAGTAGTACCTGATAGTACAAGATCCAGGAAATTGAGTTGTTTTTTACTGGGTGTTAAAGTGAATTTAAGGTTGAGGTCATTTTTATGTACTCAAACAATGAATGCCTGGACCTCATTGACTTCACCATCTCACACACAAACACAATCTTCCATGTATCGAACCAAGGTTTAATTTTAATGTGGAATGGGCTGACCCTTTCATTATGTACTAACAACAGATGTCCCCCCAATTGAGAAATGGTCTGAGATGTGGCAACTGAGGTTCAATTCCAAGAAGTGCAAAATAATGCACCTGGGACGAGGGAACCCTGGGGAAAGCTACAGGATGGGAGGGGGGAGAGCTGTTGACAATCACCAAGGAAGAAAGGGACCAGAGTTATAATTTCAGATGATCTAAAGGTGTCTAAGCAGTGTACAAAGGCTGCAGGAAGGGCCAGTGGCATGTTGGGGTGCATAGGCAGAGGTATCACTAGCAGAAGTTGGGAGGCAGTGATGCCATTGTATAAAATGCTAGTGAGGCCTCATCTAGAGTTCTGTGTGCAATTCTGGAGGCCGCACCTTCGTAATGACATTGATAGAGTAGAGGTAGTCCAGAGAAGAGCAACTAAGATGGTACAGGGCTTGCACCAGAAAACATATGAGGAGAGATTAAAGGACCTCAATATGTACTCATTGGAAGAGAGGAGGGATCGGGGGACATGATAGAAACATTCAAGTACCTTACGGGCATAAACAAAGTGCAGGGGGGAGACATCTTCTGATAGAAGAGGGGTACAAGAATGAGGGGGCATGATATGAAATTGGAAGGTGGCAGGTTAAGGGGAAATGTGAGAAAGTGTTTCTTCACGGAGCGTGTGGTGGACACATGGAACAGCCTGCTACAGGAGGTGGTGAGAATGAGCACAGTGGAGGGATTTAAACAGGCTTGGGGAAAGCATAAGGGAACCTTAGAGGTGGGAAGGAGGGGTGAAAAGCCACTGGCCAGATAAGGTCAGAGGCTGCAAACTAGTGTAGGGCTTATGTGCAGACACAATGGACCTGGCAGTCCTTATCTGCCAACAATTTCTATGCTTCTCTGTTTCACCCTAAAAACAAGTTAGCATAACTGGCGGCCATGCTAGCCCCATAGCTGTCCGACATGACTTTAAGTAATACTTATTTTCAAACTTGAATACATTATGAGTCAAAATGTATTCCAGAGACTTAAGAATGAAATCTACTGGCATAAAATTACTATCAAGGTGATTCTTCAAAAAGTACTTATAGGCATGTATTACCTGGTCATGTCTAATGGAGGTGTACAGGGATTCAATGTCAATCCCTACCCAGACATAACTATCCCTCCATACCAAGTTTTCAAACTTCCTCAATATGTCTGCCATGTCTTTAAGGTATGAGGGTAAGCTGAGTACACACTTCTGAAGAAAAAAGTCAACAAACTTCCCCAGATTCTCACTCACTGAACCATTACCAGGCACAAGAGGCCTGCCTGGTGGTCTACTGATGTCTTTGTGTGCTTTGGCAGAATATAAAAGCATGGAGTGACTGAATGTTCATTCCAAATGAACTTTTGTATTCATTTTCACTGATACAGCCATTATTCAGTGCTTCAGCGAGTACCGGGTGAAGCTGCTTTTTATGTTTGCTTTTGGGCATGCGCAAGAAACATTTTGTGGCAGCTTGCTGGAGTAGCAGTTTGTGGAGGTGCGGCAGCATTGTGGCAAATGCCGCCACTGCTTTTATGGGCTTGTCTCTGTGGCACCAATGAATGAGCATGCTGTCTACGACAGCAGTTGAGAAGCATGCCACCAACTTGAAAGAAATCCAGCGCTGCAATGAGAGAAAGGCTCGTCATTGCAGTGGCAGATCTGACATGCCTCCATTACGTGCCATTCCTGGTGAAACATTTCACTAAACATGGTGGCAGCTCTTGCCATCCACCTCTCACAGTCCCTAGGAGGCCGACGTCGAGAGGTGCCCAATCCCCCTGTCGGCATGTCCCCTCATTTGCCGATGGGGGAGCCCAGTCCCCATCAGCATAATGTCCCCTTGTTTTATGTGTCTGCCGAGGGGGGTGCCCAGCCCCCTCGGCATCATGCCCCACTCACCAAACACAGACACGCTTTCTTTGCCAACAGAGGGCCCAATCCCCATCGGCTTCAGTCCCCTCTCTCCAGAAAACACAGGTGGCACACTGGGAGCCCACTCCAATGTGTCCAAAGCAAACCTGTAAACAAAAAACCTTAGTGCAATGTCCTTTTTTTTTTGTTCCCTGTAAAACAGAAAACTGTCCCTCGTGGTCACGATGCCCCCCCTTTCCCCAACCTGCACCCACCCTCTGTGCACCCCACCTCCCCATACCCCCTCCCTCACTCCGTACTTACCTCCGGAGCCCGGCATGACGATTTTCGGTGGAGCGGGAGACGTCTGAACTCTTCAAAAGCCGACCAAGAACTGAAGAAAATCATGGTAAACTGTATAATAGCATCAATGGAGGGGTTTCAAATTTGGTGGATATCTCTGCCATTTTTGCGACTTTTGGCTCCAAATTTTCAACATGGGGTTCTTGGGACCCCACCTCATGAACTCAGTCACTATCATTTTGTTATTCGGTCCCGAAAGGTGATTTCGCGGTCACTGCACAGAATCACCTTTCCGGACTGATTAACGAAATGACAGTGTCACTGTTCATGATGTGGGCTCCCAAAAAGCTTATGTTGCAAATTTGGTAACAAAATTCAAAAAAATTACTATGTTACAAGTGTGCATTGCGCAGTTCCCACGCATGCTCATAACCTCAATAATTTTTAATATTTTCACTCCAGAATTTCAGCATTGCCATTTTTCCACACCTCCTTATGAACAGTACAACTGTCATTTTTTCACATCCTGCCCGAAATGTGTTTTCACACATCTGGCACACAATGGCACAGTCGCTGTGGGAAATCAATGTTCAGGACAGATTAAGAAAATCACACTGCCACTCTTCATGAGCGGAGGTCCCAATATACCTATGTTGAAAATGTGGTGTAAAAAATCCCCAAAATAATTGCACTACGGGTGTGCGTTGCGTAGTTTCTATGCATGCTTGTGACTTCACCAAATTTTTTATATTTTCACTCCAGATTTTCAACATTACCATTTTTTTTACCTCCTTATGAACAGTACAGCAGTCATTTTTCACATCCTGTTCGAAATGTGTTTTTGAACCTGTGGCACCAAATGGTGCAGTCACTGTGCAAAACCACCTTTTGACTAATGAACTGATAGTGTCACTATTCATGTGGTGGGGTCAAAAAAAGCCCATGTTGAAAACTTGGAGAGAAAATACCAAGAAATGCCCAGGGCATTAGGGTTTCTGACCATAACGCCCCACCCTGTAGGGACTGACAGGCGTCAGGGGTGTGACTTGGGACTGTGGACAGTAATGCTCATCCCATTTCACCTCCACCACCCTGCAGCCAGTGACAGGCATTGAGGTGTGCCTTGTACTCTTTGGCCCCAAATTTCACCCCATGTGCCTATACTGCACCCCTTTCAGCATATTTCCTTATGGAATGGGGTGAGTGTAAAGCCCAAACACCCCAAGGCACACCTAGACACTTGTCGGTGTCTACAGGGTAGGGTGAGGCGAAATGGCGTGAGCGTTATGGGTGACAATCCAAAGGTACACCCCAATGCTTGTCCATCTCTGCAGGGTGGGGGTGGGGTGGTGTCAGTTCAGTACTTCACTGCCATTCCTATTCTGCATCTGTCTAACTCCTGCACTTCCAATGCTAATGCCAGCAAGCAAACATTCGGCATTGACAAATGTTTGTTAAACATAGGGATTGGGCTGGTTGATAATTCCCTGTAATTCTCCAACAATGACATCACAGTTTCTTTATAATGCTGTCCCTCCAGTACTACCACATTTCCCCTTTTGTCTGCTGGCTTAATTACTATATTTTTGTTACTAGCCAGTTCATTCAGAGCTGATTTCTTTTTTGGTTAAATTCTGACTTCAGGGGGCACGGCCTGTTCAAACAGTTCATACATCTGTTTTTTCAAAGGAAATAATAGCAGCATTGGTAGTATTTGGACAAAAAGTTGACTTGCCTTTAAAAAGACGCTTCCTTTGCCTTTTGATGTATTCAGTTGCATTGCATATTTTTAGCAGAACATTATTCCCTCCCGGTGAGTCCATATCTGCATCCATGTCCAAACTGTCTCTGAGTGAAGCATAAGTATTATTTATCCCTTAATAGCTGTTCCAGAACTTCTAAATTCTGGACGTCCAGATTGCCAGGTGTGAATGCAGTAATTAAGCCCTGCTCTTCAATACTGTTATCCATAGAGCTGGTGCCATCCTCAGCGGCTGCCAACATAAAGTCCAAATCCTCATCTGCTACTTCCTCACTGAGACCCATCTAGATCAATTGCTGATCCTTTATGTCATTTACTGAAATAATGTTTTAAACAGATTTTTCGAAAAAAATTTTGCATATCAATAAATATCTGAAAACGGTTAATAGTAGTGGTTGGGATTAAATTCAGTCCCTTTTGTAGCACAAAGATTTGGGAGCTTGTAAGGGTATGGCTGGAGATATTCAGCGCTTGTAATTGGGTGCTTTCTTGGTTTGTTATAGTGCTCTCTCTGAAGGTTTTTTGCCTCCCCATGTGCCACTCCTTGTTCTTCTTTTTGCATTTTTTTGTTGTTTGTTTTTTGTCTAAGAAACATGTTTGTTATCTACTCCCTTTGATCTACTCATTTCATCTTCTTCAGTACGTTGTGTACCTTCTTTTGGACTTGTCTGCATTTGCTATTGTCCCTTTTATGCTGGAACTGCAAGCTGGATTTGCCGCTGTTCTTTGATCTGCTTTTACTTTTACCCTAATCCAATATGTGACCCCTTTCATAGTTCTTCTCATCTCTATTTAGTTTGCTTTGCTTGCACTGAATAATGTCTTTTTCATATTTGGCAGCTTTTTTTGCAGTGATCCTCAAAATACTATACCCCAAAAACCTCAGATATTAAATTAGATTTTAGGATATTCTAAAATCTTTAAATTAGGATATTGTAAAATCTGACATTAGGTTATTCTAAAATCCTTTAGGATTTTAGGACACTTTAAACTGAATCCGATGATATCCAAAGATAGGATCAGATATGGATTCAGATATAGATAATCCTAATATCTGAAAATCCAAAGTCCGATTGGATTTTGAGATATCCAAGCATCCTTAGTCGCTATCTTTTCCTTATTAAAACATACTCAGTATAGTATGTTTTTACAGGAAACAAAGATGACCTTCTTATGGAATATCTCCCAGGCAAAAAAGGAGTGGGTATGGGGTCCCTCTTTTTGGGCATTTGAAGATGATAGGTTTGATGGGCTGGGTATTCTGTTTCAAGACACAGGATTTAAAGCTGACAAATTAACTGATATACTGAATTAGGTATCATTATTATGGGTGACTCAAATTGAGCAACTCAATTTGAGCACTTGTGGGGATAGTAACGGTGAAAGAATAGTGAGGTGAGGGAATAGCCAGTAAATAACGACTTAAATAATGAGTCAGGGTTAGCTACATAAGGTTGTGGGGATTGTTTGGGGGATGCAGTTTTGAGCTGCTTATCTGGTGTGGTGGCTACAGTCACTGCCTGTGATGCTGGTGGACCTGGGTTCAGGACTGAGTATTAGTTTATAAAATGTTTGTATTTTCTGGGGGGTTGTGTAATTTTTGTTTTAATTCTTGATGAAGTTCCATTCCCCCAACATTGTTCCTACCCCATCCGCAGGTTGCCCCCCTCCAAAGTTCTCCCCCTCCTGACCTGTGTCTTCCTCCCCGAATTACAGCCCCCCTTGAGTTTACCCCCCTTCTTGAAATGGGCCCCCCTGGAGTTGTTATATAAATATGGGGTGGTATGAGAGTGCGGGGGGTATAGCCCCCCCATATAAAAAGTAAGTATTAGCACCTGCACAGAATGTTTGGATCCAGAGCTGCTTTTGTAGTCAGTGTAGTGTACATCACCGTTTCTGTTTTTCAGTGATGTATACTCACTGTTATGGTAGTCACCGTTCTGCCGTCACTGACATCACATAGAACCACCGTAATACTGGGGAAGGCTCTCTTTTTGGATTTATCATATCAAGGGGATAAATATTGTTTAATTAATGTTTATGCCCCTCACGTTACAATGGCCAGAATTTCCTTTTTTAAAAATATTCAACCATATTTCTATACCTCTCAAAAGATCATCTTGAGTTGGGATTTTGGCTATGGAAAAGATACTCTAGACAGACGTAAGTCCATGAAAAAGGTTTACAGTGACTCAAATGTTCTGTTACACATAGTATCAGTAGCTGGTTTATCAGATGTTTACCAGTTCCTATACACTTCTGCGGCTAAACACATCACAAAGGTCATATTTCCAATCAGATGGATTTATTTTTCATATCTCTTACAGTATCTGTAAGCTATTGTCATTTGTTACCTGTTGAATGTTCTGGCCATCTACCTTTGGGTTGTAAGTTACAGCAAACAAAACTTCACTTCTCACCAACAAAGGTGGAAATTGAATACCTGACTTTTGGGCAATATTGGCAATATGATACTGATCCAAAGTCTTTTAGCAGACAGACGTTGCCGTGTTTCTGTGATAGCCCTCTGCAATGGTGGGAGAACACCAGTGCTGATATGATGGACTTATTTCAAGAACAAAGCAAATGTAAACAGAGAAATGAATACCTTTAATATTTGCACCTTAAAAACCAATTATAGAGTTATGACTCTATCTGCTGAAGGTATAGGGCAACAAACTGCCCAGGTACAAGTCCTCTAAGCTGAAAGGAGGTCTTTGCAATGCCACAGAGCTGCATCTCTTGATGCTGAACAGAAATTAGAACACACCAGTCCCCTTTTGGCTTGTAATGGCCAACTTCACAAAATAATTTTAACAGAACTTAAAAAGCTGGTGATATGTTCATAAGAACTTTAACAAAACTTAATGTTTAGACACAGTCAAGCTTGTATTTCCCATTAGTGCTGTATTCCTCCTCTCCATTATTTATCACTGAGGTAATCTGTATGAAAACAGGATCTTTGCTCCTGAAGAGTTTGTCTTTTCCTGCTTCTTCCCCCCACCTGAAAGTGATTTTCTGAGGTTTGCCGTAACAAATAGGAATAGTAACCTGTAGGAGTTGTGAATCAGTCTCCTACCATTCAAACAGCCAAAAAGTGTTGTTTTCCATGAAAAAAAAAGCTTTTATTTCTGTGTTCTGCTTCATTTGCATAACCCGGCCCTTTTTTCTCAGTGCTGCAACCCCATACTGTGACATCATACCAGGGAAATTAAGCTACTAAAGGGACACTGTCAATTTGTAGTTTTAGATAGAAAAATTAGCTATTTGCTGTACCCACAATGCCTCACTATGTAAATGAGTATACAGGCTATTATATTTCTGTGCTCACTGCAGAAATAGGAGATTACATCTCTCAGTATAGAAGTCTTGTAGCTAGATACTGTATGCACAATGCCTTGTTTTGAAAATAAACATACAAGAGCTTATATCATTGACACCTTTACAGAAATATGAGACTGCATCTCACAATAGGAAAACTGGAAAACAGCATCTTATTTTACTCACAATGCCTTGCTATGGACATGTACATATTCGGTGCTATACTGCAGTCACCACTACCAACATATGAGACTACACTGCTGAGTAAGGCACATTTAAGCCAATGTTATAAATTACCCAGAATTCCTTGTTGATGTATGCAAAATATTGACAGCTCCCTGTATGACATCACTCTGGGAGTGTGGCCACACAGAGAAACTGGAAGGAAGCCAGAAACAAAGTGCTGATAAAACATAGCAATAAAATGACTATGACAGATTTTTTTACAAAAAAATTTCAGCTTCAACATCTACAGCATGGGCAGCAATGGCATACTATGTGAAAAAGGCATCTGCAAAACATCAGAAAACCCCTTGAAGTCATAGAGCATTGCTTGTGATATCACAGTTACTCCCATGGCAACAGACTGTGATGTCACAACACAGGACTATGACTTGAAGTAGGGAGTAAGCTATAGAGGCGAATGGACTCTTAAGGAACTCTAAGGGATAAAGATCATATATTTCTGCAAATTTTCTGAATAATAAATAACGAGGAGGAGAAATATATCAAATATAAATAGAATGCAGGCAGAATTGTACCTAACTATTATGTTTTTTAAAGTTTTCTTTGAGGCATCAGTAGCTCTTTAAATCTCAATCAAGCAATTTTGTTTCTAACCCTGAAGAAATATGACAAAGTATTGAATATCTTATGGAGGATCTATTTGAGACAGAATCCAACACTGACAATACTTTGGACAGTCTTTTACAATCTATGGGGTTTTCACCTCTTTCAGAACAGGATAAGCAACTCCTTCTAGCCCCAATAACAAAAGAAGAAGTCCAGCAAATAATCTTAGGTCTAAATAATAATTAATTCCCAGGATTAGATGGGCTCCTGAATGAGTTCTACAAAGCTTTTTGGGATATTATTTTGGAATTGTTGTCTTTCACCTGCCAATGCATTCTTAAAATAGAAAATTATTTTCCCTCTTTCTGTAAAACCGTTTCCATCTTCCTTTTAAAATGGGAGAAAAATAAGAAAAAAAAAACAAAACTGGAGACTGATTAGTCTTTTGAATTCAAACTTAAATATTAAATTACTATGAAGGAAAGCTTGTCCTAGTGACCAAAGATCTGACTGACCATTCCAGATATGCTCTATCCCAGACTGATCTTTATATGAACACTTATATATATGTATTTTGAAAGAAATCATGGAACAGAGTTCTAGGGGTACTAGTACTGATTTTCTGTTATTGTTGGATCAATACAATGCCTTCAGTAAAGTTTCTCACCCCTATCTTTTTCTGTTTTGAAGTATTGTGGTATTCCAGCTAGCTTCATTCACTGAACTGAAATGTTTTACAGGGATACAATTGTATTAGCTTCGGTAAATGGCCGTCTAGGGACAGACAAATGAATAAAAAATGGTATAAGGTAAGGATGCCCCTTATGCCCTCTTCTATACGTTTTCTGCCTAGACTCACTCTTGAAATGGATTAGTAAGGATGACACTGTTATAGAAATTACTGATGTAACATAATCTCATTGAAAATAACATATGCAGATGATGTTTGCTTGCACGTGAACAATGAACAACCTGGCCATGAACATAGTAAAGGACTTTTTTAGAGTGTCAGGATCGCAGGTGAACACTACAAGAAGTGTGGGACTACAGTTAAAGTGATGTATTAAAGGTTGCCATAGCAAATGGGCACAGTAACCTGTAGAAGTTGTGACTCAATCTCCTACCATTCCAACTGCCAAAAGTACTGTTTTCCATGAAAAAAATCCATTTGTTTCTGTGCTCCATTTCATTTGCATAGCCCTACCACTTTTTTTTCTCAGTGCTGCAAACCCCAACTGTTACGTCATGCAAGGTAAAGCAAAAAAAAGAAGCTATTTACTGCACCCACAATGCCTCACTATGTAAATTAGTATATAGGCTATTATATTTCTGTGCTCACTACAGAAATATGAGACTACACCTCTCAGTAATTGTATGCACAATGCCTTGTTTTGAAAATAAACATATGAGATCTTATATCGTTGTAGCCACTACAGAACTAGTAGACTGTACATCACAGTACAGAAAAAGGAAAACAACTTCCTATTGTAACTACAATGCCTTGCTATGTGCATCTATATAATAGGTTCTATACTGCAATCGCCACTACCAAAATAGGAGACTGTACCTCTGAGTAAGAAACGTTTAAGTCAACATTATAATCTACCCAGATTTCCTTGTTGCTGTATGTAAATCATTATATTCACTGTTATAATTCTGTAACCATTACCACAATAAGAGCTAGCTGATTTGACAAAAAGGGACTACTAGCAGTTACAATAATAAATTAAAATGTTTTTGCAAGTGGTATTGTGATTCATTTTTTAATTTTATAGCTTTAACAATTTTTTTTACAAATCTTATAAGTGTAGTAATAAGAAACATAGAAACATAGAATTTGATGGCAGATAAGGACCGCTTGGCCCACCCAGTCTGCCCATTTCCCTACTTAATGGATAAGCTGCAGATCCTAGTTAACCAGCAGCCTACTTCTTTCTACCCCCACCCCCTAGAATTGCCTTATGGCTGTCCCATGCATGCTTGAATTCAATCACTGTTTTTGACTCCACAACCTCCTCCGGAAGGCCGTTCCATGCATCCACAACCCTCTCTGTGAAAAAATACTTCCTTACATTACCTCTGAGCCTCCCCTCTATCTTCAAATTGTGCCCCTTGTTCTTGCACACCTCTTTTTGAAAGATGCTACACTCTTGGACTTTGTTGATTCCTCGAGTTACTTGAACGTTTTCATCATGTCCCCCTCCCTCCTTTCCTCGAGGCTATACATATTAAGCTCCTTTAGTCTCTCTTCATATGCCTTCCGGTGCAGACCCTGCACCATTTTAGTTGCCCTCCTCTGGACAGCATCCATCTTGTCTATGTCCTTGCGGAGATTGGGTCTCCAGAACTGCACACAGTACTCCAGATGGGGTCTGACCAGCTGTCTGTACAGAGGATAACAACTTCTTGTTTTCTACTGGTGATGCCTCTCCTATGCATCCCAGTATCCCCCAGCCCTCCTTACTGCCCTCTCACATTGCTTGCCCACCTTTAAGTCATCTGATATGACTACCCCAGGTCCTTTCCATTTTTGTTGTTTTAGTATCTCACCCCCATTGTGTACTCTTCCCTGGGTTTTTGTTTCCCAGGTGCATTACCTGCACTTCTTAGCATTAAATCTAAGCTGCCATACATGTGACCATTCCTCTAACCTTGCCAAGTCCTTTTCATCCTTTCCACCCCACCTTGTGCATCAACTCTGTTGCAGATCTTTGTGTCATCTGCAAAGAGATACTTTTCCTTCCAGTCCCTATGCAATGTCGCTATAAAGACATTGAAGAGGACCGTCCTATACTGAACCCTCAGCACCCCACTAGTAACCCCTCTTCAGAGTGGACTCCATTTACTATTACCCTATGTGTCCTATTCTCCAGCCAATTCTTTACCCAGGCTATCATCTTGGGACCCACTCCCAGGCTGGCTAACTTGCATATTCATCTTTTGTGTGGGACTGAGTCAAATGCCTTACTAAAGTCTAGGTAGGCCATGTCCACAGCCCCTCCCTGATCTACTACTTTGGTCACCCAGTCAAAGAAATCTATTAGATTCATCTGGCATGACCTTCCCGCTGTGAATCCATGCTGCCTTAGGTCCTGTGCCCCTCTGGCCTCTAGGTACTCTACAATTCTTTCCTTCAGAAGTGATTCCATCATTTTCCCTATCACTGAGGTTAAACTAACTGGTCTGTAGTTTCCTGCTTCCGCCCTGCTCCCACTTTTGTGAAGGGGAATCACATCGGCCCTCCTCCAGTCCTCAGGTACCACCCCATTCTCCCATGATTTGTTAAAGAGGGTAGTCAGTGGTGTCGCTAGTTCTACCCTTAGTTCTTTTAGAATTCTGGGATGAATCCCATCAGGCCCCATTGCTTTGTCCACCTTCAGTTTTAAGAGTTCTTTCAGGACCCTTTCTTCTGTAAATGGGCTGGTATCAACTTCTGTATCCAGAGTGTTTCTATTGTTTGTTTTAGGTACCTCTCCTCTTCGTTTGTAAATACTGTGCAAAAATATTTGTTTAGTATCTCTGCCTTTTCACAGTCACCCTCTGCCCACTCCCCTCCCCTTTATTAAGCCTCACTATCCCTCCCTTAGTCTTCCTTCGCTCCCTGATGTACCTAAAAAAGGTTTCATCCCCTTCTTAACTGAGTTGGCTATCTTTTCCTCAGTTCGGGCCTTTGCTGTTCTGACTGCCTTCCCACCTTCCTTTTGCTTTAACTGATACACTTCTCTGTCCTGTTCCTTCTGTGATTCCTTGTACTTTCTGAATGCTTTCTTTTCTCTGAACCTTCACTGCCACTCCTTTGAGAACCATAGTGGTTTCTTACATTGTTTTGTTTTGTTTATTTGCTTCACACAAAGGCTTGTTACCTCTGTGATGGCAGTTTTTATTATTCCCCATTGTTCTTCCACCCTCCTTCCTGCCCATTTGCTAGTGCATTCTTTAGGCACTCACCTATTTTGCAAAGTCAGCGCTCCTGAAGTCCAGTACTTTTGCCTTTGTATGGCTTGACTCTGTTGCTGTGTTTATTGTGAACCATACTGTTCGGTGGTCGCTAGTTCCCAGATGGCTACCCACTTCTACATCTGTGATCCTCTCTCCATCTCCATTTGAGAGGACCAGGTCTAAGATTGCTCCCTCTTGAGTAGGTTCCAATACTAGTTGTCTAAAGCATGCCCCCTGTAGGGCATCTAGAATAATCCCACTCTTAGAAGTGGCTGCTGCAACTGCACTCCAGTTAACATCTGGCATATTCAGATCACCCATCATCAATATCTCCCCTTTATCTGCCATTCTAAGTATACTTTCTATCATTTCCTTGTCCATTTCCTCCCCCTGAGAGGAGGGTCTATATACAACCCCTGTGCGGATTGTGGTGCCATTGCCTGCCTCCAAATTGACCCACAGTGCTTCTTCTCCTCCCTGTTTACCCTTTTGTTCTGTTGCTTTGATTCCTTCTCTTTTGTAGAGAGCTCCTCCTCCTCCTCCTCTTTTACCCTCCCTGTCCCTTCTGTAGATAGTGTATCCTGGTATGTTTACATCCCAGTCATGGTTCTGTGTGTACCATGTTTCTGTGACTGCCACGATATCCAGATGTTCCTCCTCCATCAAGGCCACTAATTCAGGATGCTTGTTACCCAGACTACGGGCATTGGTACTCATTGCTCTCCATTTTTTGATGGCTTTACCTTCTGTAGCAGCATCCCCCACTGACCTTTCTACCTTGGTCTTTTTCTCATTTAGTACCCTGTTTTGTAGGGGGAGACTGGGATTTTCCTGCTGCTTATCAGTGCCAAGACACTTCAGGGCTGTATAATTATGCTGTAATAATTGTAATTTGCAATTAAAAACATAGAAATGAATGGCAGATAAGGATCACTAGGTCCAGCTAATCTTTGCAATACAACAGAGCTTGATGCTGAATAGAAATTAGAACACAAAAATTCCCTCTTGTCTTGTAATGGCCAACTTCACAAAACAATTTTAACAGAACTGTTGCTCCTCTTGAATGAAAATGGCCAGTGAAAGTGCCAAAACAAACTCTGAAAAGCAACACCAAGATTCTGAGCATGTGTATTGAGCACTGCCGCTACTGCTCATGCTCAGAATCTCGGCTCTGTTTTTCAAAGCTGTTTCTCTCGGGAGCCCTCATTCACATTCCCTCTTCAATAGACTGTGCAGTCAGTGAAAATGACTGACAACTCCCTTGCATGATATCATTCTGGGGCATGGCTGCAAGCTAGCACTCAGAGAACACTGGAGGGCAGCCAGAAACAAAGCCCTGATAAAACATAGAAAATGACTATGACAGATTTTTTTACAGAACAAATTGCAGCTTCACCTTGATGCAGCTTCCAATGTAAGTAAGCAATAAGACATGACAGGGTGTGCATGGAACATATTTTACCACACGGCCAGGGGAGTAATAAGGCACGAGGCCTTGGCCGA
The DNA here is from genome assembly GCA_016271365.2 of Neoceratodus forsteri. Taxonomy (NCBI): domain Eukaryota; kingdom Metazoa; phylum Chordata; order Ceratodontiformes; family Ceratodontidae; genus Neoceratodus; species Neoceratodus forsteri. The sequence continues at coordinate 1,421,087,273 of CM057450.1, forward strand.
GTGCCTTTAGCCCCTGGGTGCGGTAAAATATGTTACATGCACACACCTGGAATGTCTTATTGCACTTATAAAATGGGCACCTATATTTATTTTTATTTTTATTTTTACAGATAGAAAAATCTTGCTTGCATGTGGAAAAAAAGACTTTAAGATGCTAATGTAAGCTAAAATAGTCCTTCCGCAGACACTGAGTTGTATTATTCATGAGCTGATTTGCATTTCTGACTCCAGGTTATGTGTACTGTGCAGTCTGTGCTGAAACATATTTAGATTTGCATTTATGTGACTCCAGTTTGCTATAATTGTAGTGTGCACAGTTTGCAAATGAATGCTGAAGCCTGTTTTTTTTTTGTAAACACGCCTGCTGAAGCCGACTGAAGTATGCTATCCCCAGTCCACGTACCTCCCGCCAGCAGTTGTATGTTTGTGCTGCTCTCATGCGTTCCTTCACTCCCCCTCCATTGTTGACTGAGCCTTTCTCTGAATTTACAGGGGCATTTCAATTAATCAGATTAAGAGACCCACACAGTAGAAAACAGCAATTGCTGCGGGAAACTACCTGGGAGCAAGCAGTAGAAAAAAAAAAGACTAGAGGGCAACAGGGGCTGACTTCCGTACAAGACGTGAAATAGCGCTGCTTCACAGGGGCTGACTCTGACTGCCAGAAACAGATTTGTGGACAGTAACAACAATCTTTAGCGGGGAATTTGTAAACTGCATTCTATTCAAAAGGTACACAGCTGTTCAAATGTTGATAAATTAAAAATGAAATCAACGGAGCGTTAGCGAGTGAATAGAAGATGGCGGCATTTTAAATGCCAACATTCTAACGCTCCTGATTTTATTTGGAAATGCGGTTCTGCTTCTCTGACCTTTTTTTTACCCATGCATGGAACATATTTCATGCATGGGTAACTAGCCAATCAAATTGCTTGATATAACCTACCCATTTTATAAGTTAATTTTATCTATTGTTTGTCCATGACAATTAGTCCTAACACATTATGTACTCTTTTTCTTTCTGTTAGTTTTTACTACTCAGACTGTAGGCTACCACCCTGTGTTCATTTTAGTTATGTATATCTTGCTAGTCATGCTGTGGCTATTGTTGTTATGGATCACACTCACTTTGTAAATAGTTCTATGTTTTTTTTTATTGTTTTTATTTGGTGTTGATTGTCCCGTTGTTTGCTGAAAATTGAATAAAATACATTTTATAAAAAAAAATTGCAGCTTCCACATCTGAAGCATGGCTGGTAATTGCATACTATGTGAAAAAGGCATTTGGGGAACTTCCATAAATCACTTTAAGGAATACATCCCCTGGGAGGATACCTGAGCTAAACTGAAATATCAACATCTCCGTTTAAAAATAGTTGGAGCAAAATTTGGGACTGGAGATCTGGCCACTTTAAATTGGGAAGAAATACTGGAAATACGTAGTGCTAAGGTAAACTTGTGGAAATTTTTATCTTTTCCTAAACAAAAAAAGAGTACATATTATAAACCATTTTATATTACCTTTTTGTATATCTCAGCCCAGTATGCCCTGTCCAATTGTTTTTGAAACTAGATTATTGAGTCTTTGCTTTCATCTTCTATGGGGCAGCCACCTGAATTCCATATGGCAAGAAGTTACATATTTACTAATAACCAAAGGAGATCTCAATATGCTTAACCCCATAATCTTTTGTACATCCTTTTTTCCCCATACTACCATCAGGACAATTATATTAGGTAGTATGCAGACTTCTTCTAAAAATGGATGAATCTAGCCCTTCAGCTTTTAAGAACAATGTCATTGTCAACCCTGATATTATATATAATTCCAACCTGAAAGAAAGTAAGATTCTGGAAACTGTCTAAACAGGAAAATATGACTCTTACTAGGGCACAATCATATCAGGAAGTTTTAACTCAGTGTTATAATGTCAAGCCATAGAAACACAGACTTTTTTGGCAAAAAAGGACCGCTTGGCCCACCCGGCCTGCCCAGATGTTCCTTGCCTAATCTGGCCAGCCAGGCTTTAAATCCTGTCATCCGGCAACACTGGAGCTTATCACTGCCCAGTTGCTTGATTGGAGAATCCTCAAAAGGATGTGGGATACTAACTGACTTTGCTGCTATGGGCGGCTAGGGGTTTGTGGGAACCACAAATGCTAAAGTGTTACTGAGAGGTTTTGCTCCAGAGAAGAATATCATAATCAAATTGAGATTCTGGAGCATTTATTAGAATGTGTATACATTAAATCGTATACTGTCACCGCAGCAAATCCCCGACGGCGAAGACCAGCACAGCGCCAGAAATAGAGCAAACCCGCCTATCGCAGTGCTGGTCTTGCGGGTGATTGGGACTGCATCACTAGTGATTGCCTCCCCCACTCCAACTCTGATTTGGAGTTGGAATCCTAGAGACCGGGGGTGTGAGCTGACATCCATGTGACTACAATGCCGGCAGTCGGCATTGTAGCTGTCGCTGTAGGGGATGTTGGTGCTAGCACTGTCGAAGTGCTATGGGTAAACCACATTAAATGATTCTGGTTCTATTTGGCCATGAGATGGAATTTGCCCTGTCTAAACAGACTTACATATGGAAATGTTGTTCTGTGTGACTTTCCAACACAGTGCGGGTGATATCATAAAAGCACACAGACTGTAATTTTTGCCTACTTAAAATTTTATCTGGAGCAGGCAAGATTCCAATATGTGCTACAGCAGATTCAATCCACCTATCTCACAATAGCTCAGATGGTTGAATCAGCTATTTGGCATCTATACTTAAAAAAAACATTATGGAATACTAAGTAGGAAAACCACACTCCAAAGCAATTCACTCTCAGGCAGTTTGAAGTTAAAATAATTGATTTATTGTAGCAGCAGCTCCAGAACAGCCGATTAAAATCCTGAGCCCCTGAGCTTCAACCCTAGAGATCTGCCCCCTGGTGAAGACCTGGATAGGGGTGAAATGCCAGGGCTCGGGATTCTAGTCGGCTACACCAGAGTTGCTGCTACAATAAATCAATTGGAAAGACTTTTGCCTGGAGTTCAGTGGCCAAGCAGCCATCCACTCCTACTTCCTGAGCTATATAAGCAGTTCCTCTCAGCCTAATTGTGAAGCATTTTTTCTTTGCAGCCGGAGGCTCTGTTGGTCTGTTCTCTGAGCTGGCTGGGGCCTCTCTCCACACCCCCCACCTACTGTTTCTGTTTGTCTCTGCTGGACTTCAGTGTTTGTTTTCCTGCTCTGGTTTGTATCTTTCCTCTGGCTGTGTGCTTCCTTGTGTTTTGTGTGTTTTGATTTTGTTTTTGGGCCTTCTTCCCTGTTTTCTGTGTTGCTGTGTTTTGGTTTGTCTTTTGGGGTTTTGTTTCTAAGCTCCTAGCATACTGCTACTCAGAGCTCATACTACTACTTTCAATTACTTATAACTGCAGCCACTCTCAACCTACTGCAATGCAACTGCAATCATTATCTGTGTGTTTCAGCTCAACCATAGCTGCTCCATGTTGCATACTCAATTGTTTTCACCTGATGCAGGTTTACTCTGACCCTAGCTATGCTGCTCATTCATGCTTTCATTCTACTTGCAGCTTCATTGCACTGCCTGGCTACACCTGCTTTCAGAGCATTGTGTCTCCATGTTTTATTTCAGTTTTGCAACTTCATGTACTCCATACAAAGTGTTGCTTTTATGTTATTCAACCTGTTCTACTCTGAGGTTAGCCAAAAAGCTCCTGCTGAGGCTGTTAAACTAGCTTTCATATCTGCATGTGGTTCTCAGCCTTCCATCACTTTCTTGTTTGTCCTACGGCAGGGACTGGGAAGTGTTTGGGGAGTCGTGGCCCCCTGTGACTAATTGACCTATGTGCAGGTCCACTTATTACTACTCTGTTTACTGACCTATGTGCAGGTCCACGCTTGCTTATGCAGTCATTGCTTCTTGCTTACTCAAACCATTGCTTCATGCCTACTGCCATCCCCTCAGCTTCAGCCACTGGGATTCTGTTGCACTCAATTCTGCATTCGATCTTGCAAGGTCTCAGCACTCAATGCTCATTACAGTCTCAGCATGCCATGCTCATTCAGCTCACCAGCTTTTCAGCTCAATCATTTTCTGGGGTATGCCAGCCATTTTATTCTGGCGCAGGGTTCCTGCAGCTGATGGTCTTGCTCTGCATTTAGTACACATCTTGAGCATGTCCAACCTGGAGCAGGATCCTTCTCACCTCACCCATAGCTGGGAATGTCCTTGCCCCGGGCTTGGCTTTAGCTGCCTGCTATGTGACAGCAGCTCCTGGTGTAGAATTTAAGACTAGCAGTGAAAGGTGAAAAAAATTACCTCCTTTGGCTCTAGTGTTCCACAATAACGGTTAGCCATTGACTTTAGTGGTTTCCCTAGCAAAGCACCTTCACTGCATTCTCCATATGACTGCCTCTGGTTCACCTGGTTTGATTTTAGGGTGGGTAGGCTAGGCGAGTGCCTCAGCAGTCGTTACTCTCCTCCTGTGCCTTGGCTGCACATATTGTTGCAGAGTTTTCTCGCAACCTCCCATGGCATTCCCGCTAGAGGGTTTGAGTGAGAGCCTTCCGGCAAATTGGAATATTTTCCACTTCCCTTTAATTGGGTTTTCCAAATTGCAGCTGCAGAGCCATCACTAAATAAACTATCCCAAGCCTGGAGGGAAGGTGACCTAGGCCTTGGATCCCCAGAGATTTCCTCCTCATAGTGTTTTTTCTCCTACGTTGGCTCAGGCCATAATACTTATTTAGCACAGCAGTTTCCCCTAGTTTCTTTAGGTAGGTTCCGCTTTTGGATGGAGGTGGAGGATGTCCTGCCATTCCCTCTCTCCTTAGGGGATCTCCTAATCTCAATGCAAACTATCAGTATCATGCTACACAAGCTGGGCATTTCATTACGTATTAAACTGAGCATCTCATTACATTATCAAACTGCCTATGCTTCTCTACTACTACATTACAGTTACTGCTCCGATGTCACAGTTCCTGCTAGCTCATATGCTTCGTGTTGCCTCCTTCTTTGGGCTGTGATTGTATTACATTTCTTTTGGGGATTCCTAAGGTACCCTTAGCCACAGGAATCATCTTGTGGCACCTCTAGGGGGTGGAACCCTCTCTGAGGGTTCTTTGCCTTTCATACCCCTACAGGGTGGTAATTCTCTGGAACAGAGAGTGCCATTAGCCAACCTAAACTAACACAGTTGCACAAGCATAACACTATACTGGCTGTGAGGGACAGTGAATTGGAAAGGCTTTTGCCTGGAGTTCAGTGGCCAAGCAGCCAGCCACTCCTACTTCCTGAGCTATATAAGCAGTTCCTCTCAGCCTCATTGTGAAGCATGTTTTCTTTGCACTGCCATCCTCCCCTCCTCCTCCAGTGGCAGCACTTCTCTCCTTAGGGGGATTCCTAAGGCACCTTTAGCCATGGGAATCATCTCGTGGCACCTCTAGGGGTGGCACCCTCTCCGAGGGTTCCTTGCCTTTTGTACCCCTGCAGGGAGATAATTTCTCTGGAATAGAGTGCGAATGGCCAAAACCAAACTAACACAGTTGCACAAGCATAACACTATACTGGATGCATAGGACAGTGAATCTTTTTAACTTAAAACTGCCTGAGAGTGCTTTGGAGTGCAGTTTTCCTACTTAGGTTCTGAAGCTGGTTGGCAGTCCATTCATTACCAGCACCCCTCCTGCCTTCTCCTGTACATGACTGATCTTTTCTGTCTCTATCATGGGATAGTTTGCGATCATTATGAATGTCAGTTACTTGGATCTAAACTGCTTATTATCTCAAGGATTGAGCATGTCTTCAGAACAACTGTTAGACTGGCAGTTTTTTCCTTTTATTTAATTTACAACTTCCTTGTCTTATAATGTTTAAGTTTGTAGTGTTGTTTTGTTTATGATTGCATAATTCTCTTTTTTTCTTTCTAATATGGTTTTATGGCTGCATAGATTACATGATTTTCTTTTCAATAAAATTCTCCTATTTTGTTTGAGAAGTGCCCTGGGATCCTTAATGTCAGTCTGAACATCCACCAAAAAAGGAAAACAGGACTTCAGTTTTATATATCATCCAAAGGACAGCACACCCAGATAGTTCAGCATCCCCTTAGTACTGCACTCAGGTGCTCGTTTTTATGTTTTTAGGGTATGAACCCTATCTAGGTATGGTACTAAAACACACAACCTTCTGGGCCAGAATTGGTTGTGCTGCACACCAAGCCATGGAGAGAGAGAGAGAGAGAGAGAGAGAGAGAGAGAGAGAGAGAGAGAGAGACTAATTTAATTTCAGCCTTAAGCTTTGAAACGATTTGTGTTTTTGTCTACATGTTTACATGATCTGAATAATTCTCATTTCTTTTTTTCTTGACTCACTCAGTGTGGCTCTACCATTACCCCCTGCATATTGTTTTTGCATGCACCATGCTGTAGTTGTCTTTGGTCTGGTATAAAATGTGTATATTTACTGGTTACCCTTGATTATCAACTGCTGGCAGTGGCTGTCAAACTCCGTTATTCACATTTGTGAATAACGAACTGTGAATAACAGAGTTTGCCTGAGAACCTTCCTTAAACATTGTGCCAACTTATCTGATACCAGCTAAGCATCTCCACGGTTGCCTTCTCTTGCGTTGTCAAGTTGCTCACGCACATCTGGAAACTGCCAAACCACGTACTGCTTCCTCGTCAGGCACCTCAGGCTAAAATGACTGAAAAGTACTTTAAATAAATATTAGAAAATTAAAAAGAAAAATGCCAGCCTCATAACAGGCAGAACCCATACAAAAAGGAGCTTCAGTTTGTGCACTGGAATGACTTTTACTTTCACTTTTATTGCAGCAAGCCACTCCGTAACTGACACTGTCCCCCGTTTGCCTCTAGGTTTAAAATTATGATAAGAAGAGGCTTATTTAAAGTAAGAAAACTGAGTATTACATTTTATTGCTATGGAGGATTTTATCTTGTACATAAGATAATTGATAATCTCTGTAACCTGCAGTGGCTTCACTTTCATTTTTTGTCAGCAGAAACTGCTCCTGAAAGAAATACCCTTCTGATTTTTTTTTTCTGTTTTTTTATTAAATGAAAAACCTGATGCTTATCTGACCACAAATCAGAGAAAACTGAATCAGAGTGTTAAGAGAATACACAGAGCTGTTTACCTGGCTTGAAAGGGTTCCTGTGGCTCTGTTGCTCAGCCCTGACTTGAGACAGTTGCTGAGAACGAAGAACCAGTAAATATAAACAAAAAACATGGTGAAATCTGGAAAAATTCAGATTTTATGCACACCTTTAGTGTATGATGCCCAGATAAACCCCTCAGGCTTTGCCCTCAGGGTTTACTGGGCATCACACACCTTGGGTGTGCATAAAATCCTCATTAATCACATATCTCCATGCATTATTCTATATTTACTTAGTGAGTAGGTAGACTTGTGCAAATAATCTCTTGAGTACACCAAATCCTGATTTCTGAATGTCTTATCCTACCACCATCATCTCCTCCCAAGCCTCCACTGGTGAGCTACTCATCCTAGGCGATTTCAACCTCCATCGGCTCTCACCCTCCCTACATAAATAATGCTACAAAGTTAAGTCCCGCCAACTCTTACAAGTGATCTCTGATCCCACTCAGCACAATCACAAATCCCTCAATCACTGCCTCCTGAACTGGGTCTCTCCTCCCATTTGCATCTTATTGTGGATGTTGGTACCCTCCAGTGACCACCATATGGTCTACTGTGTGCACAAGACTCATTGCCTCAAAGCTTCCCCAAAATTCATCCTGATCTAGTTCTTCAGGTTAGTGGACTTATCCTCTCTCTCCATGCTGACCTTGTGGCTACAGATTGGTCTCCTATCACTACAGCCAACGTCAGTACTGCCCTCCATTTCTTCACCAACAAATTCATGTCTGGCTGGGATCACCATTCCCCCCTTAGAAGAACCAGGGTCTGAGGCTCTCACCTTCCACGGATTTCAGCTGAGCTGCTGGCTTATCATCACATGTGTGACCTTGCATGGCAGACCCGTAAGTCCACTGGCTCCCCCTTCTGACCATAATATATATCAGACCCTTAATAATGTCTGTACCAGAGCTACTAGGCTTGCAAAGTCTGAATATTTCACATCCACACTCCAGAACAACCTTAACCACCTCTCTAAGTTTTGAAAGGTAATCCATGCCCTCTTCTCCTGCTTTGACCCAGCCCCCCCATTTTCAATGTGTGCCACTCTCCAGTCTCAGACACCACTGCAGTTGCCTCCTCTTTCAACTCCTTTTTCACCTCCTGTGCCCACCCCTTCTTTCTTCCTTTGCCTTCTCCTCCTCATCCCCCCTCCATCCCCCTTTCTCCTCAATCCCTCTCACTTTCTCCTTCTCTCCTACCACTCCCTCTGCATCATTTAAGGCCTTCCTGGATTTAATCCCCCACAAGGGTCTGAATCCTGATGGTCTTGACTCCAAACTTCTGTATCTCTCTGCTCATGCCATTGCTCTCCCTATCACCTACCTTCTCATTTTTTCTTCTCCTTAGCCCCCTGTCCCTGACTCATAGAAACAGGCTGCAGTCATCCCCCTTCCCAACTGGGGTGACTGCTCCTCCCCTTGAAACTTTGACCCTATCTACCTCCTTCCCACTCGGGCCAAACTCCAGTAACACCTTTTCATCTCCCAACTCTCCTCCTTCCTTGACTTATACTCTTTCTTCACTCCTTTCCAGTCTGACTTTAGGAAGTTCCACTCCAAGCTGGCCCATTGGCACAGCAGTAGCACTACCACTGACTATGCTGGTGACCCACATTCTGGAACAAATGCAGATTGGCTGACGATGGCCAGGGGGGAAGAGGATCGAGCATCCCAGTGGATGCTCTCCTCCTCCAGGGAGGGAAGGTTGCCAGCTCTGCTGCTGTACTGCCACCTGGGTGACCACAGGTGGTAGTGCAGTTGGAGAGGCATGGGTGAATGCAGGCAGGTGCCATGCTACCAGGAACTGTCATGTGCATGCGCATGCACACCCTCACTGCTTGTGTCCCAAGGGAAAGGGGAACCAGCACAAGGAAAAAAGGCCTGGCCAGGAAGGATAAGCACCAGCTCTCCACAGACCCCACGCTGGTGATGTAGCACTCCTCTGGTTGGGACCTGGTCCATGCAGTGAGAGACTCACCCCCCCCAGAAAGGGTGAGACAAGTGGAGGATGGAGTTGGAAGGTAAGTCTGTGAGAAGCCGGGTGATGGGCCTGGGGAGTTGGTGCAAAGCCGGACCTTGCTGGAGAAGGGGAAAAGAAAAAAAGAAGTCCCAATCCACCTCCACCTCCCTTGGCTCACTGACTCCATTCTGTCTGACATGGATCAAGGCCTGGTCACCTCCACATCTTTGTCAGCTTAGCCAGAGCCTTCAGCACTGTTGCCTACCCCATCTTCCTGGACAAGCTTAAGACAGCGGTGCTCTCCGTCTCTTCAGTTAAGTGATTCCACTCCTACCTTGAGGGCAGGTCTCAAGCTGTCTGGATTGCAGCTTCTCTATCCTCCCCCATTCCCAGACTGCTCAGGTATCCCCCAAGGGTCTGTCCTTGGCGGAATTCCTTTCTTCATTTTTCTGAATGACTTCCTCACTGCCTGATTCTCTGCGTCCATACATATGTATGCAGATGATATGGTATTCTATGCCTCTAGTTCTCTGATACCATAACTTGGCTCCAATAGGACTTTAACAACATCCAGCACTGGTTTCTGGCCAATCAGATGTCCCTTAATGGAAAGAAAACAGTTTCTGTCACTTTTGGAACTAGTCAAAGGCTTGCTACTGTAGGTTCACCCATTCCCCTCCTTCCATACTCTTGATGGTGCAGCAATAGAGGATGTCTCCTCCTTCAAGTACCTCACAGTCTGGTTGGACCATCACATCAGTTTTTGTGTGCACGTGAACACCATCCACCTAATGTTCCACATGAAACTTGGTGCACCTTACTGGAATATAGGGAGTATACCACTTCCTGCCTACAGAGAAATCGTCTTGAAGGTGATACTCCTCACCTTTGACAATGTTGGTTACATTGTTTACAGTGCTGCTCCCAAGTTCACCCTAGCCAGAGTAGATCCCTTCTTTCACTCCTTCTGCTGATTTGCCCTTGACAGTTCCCCTCGCACTAACCACTGTTCATCGTAGTCCTTCCTCTCCCTCAATGCCAGGTGCCTTGTCCACTCTGCTTTCTTCATCTCCAAATACTGTCTTGGCTCCCTTCACTCTTACTTTGCCTTCTTCTTCACTTTCACTTACTACCTCTTACACCCTTCACAATTTTGACTCTTGCTGTGTCCCTCTTTCCTAATGAAATCCTCTGCTAGACAAGCTGCCTTCTCCTGCTTTCCTGAACTCTGAGACTCTCTCTCCCACCCTTCCATCCACTCTGCTCCTTCCCTTCACTGATTGAAATCTCTCCTCCATGATTTTATTACTCACTCCTGCAGTTGCCCCTCACACTAGGTCCAGGGCTTTTGCCTGCTGCCCTCTACCCCTGCCCCCTTCACCCTGCACTTACACTAGTGCAGCCCCCCTCACTCCCTCCACAATTTCAACCATTCCTTCCATCCTGTGCTCACTATTGCATTGTTGCACACTACATATTGTTTTTTTTCTGCACTTTATTGTATTGCATACTTACTACATGGCTGCACTACATGCACAATTGCTTATTTTGTTGGTGCTTCTTACATATTACTGTAGTTTTGTTTTTGTACTTTTGTAGTTTGTATTTGTTGTGCTCTTGCCTTTTATTTGTCCCTAGAACACATCTGGAAATAAGCTTGTTATCAGCTCAGTATGTCTTTCTGGGTAACAGTTTGAAGTAGATAAACAAATCAATCAGCCAATCAATCACCCAACAGGAAATGAGCTGGTTAATGTTGTTTACATGGACTTTTTACTGTAGGGCCAAAAACATCAGGAAATTGTCCAGTCAGTAGAGCAAAAAGCACCTGTGCAATAACATTGGATCCTCAATATATAAACATTATCATACATAGCTGTGTGGTTACCCACCCTGGGCCTCACAGTAAAGCAGTGCATCGTGAGGTAGGAGGCAAACTCAAGTGCCTTCAATTGCCATTGATGTGCAATAATGATCGCCTTACTGTTTGACTCTAGAGTGGGCTATCACACCAATAGAAATGCTGATTTATATGTTTAAAGAAGCATCCACTAGATATAACCAGGTGGTGTGGAGGGCTGAGTTGGTGGACACCTTGCCTTCTGCCACACCAGCAACCCAGGTTTGGGAATGAGCAAGAATCACTTGGTGGCTGGCTAGGGGAGTGAGCACTGACTATCCTTAGGACAGCTCTCATACCATGGGGAGGCAGGTACATGCATCCAGGTAGGCAACTGCCACCTGGAGGATCTGGATGGCAGACAAGAGGAATGCAAGGGAAGGAGTTCCCCTCACTTGACAGTGGGGGCATCTCCATGGAACCTGAGCTCCTGAAACATGTTACTGCATGTGTCATGGGTCTGGGAGAAAATGGTGGAAAACCCCATGGCTAGATGAAAGTCACACTGTCACTGGCAACTGAGCAACTCTGGGTCCTGAGGCAGAGGATGAATGGAGCATATGCTCAGTCTTCACAGTGGAAGAAGGATGGCCCGCCATGCATCAGCAGGCACCGTGGGGAGTGGACACAAGTCCATTTTCAGAATAGAGAGTCTGTCGGGGATTGGAAGCCCTAAAGGAAAACAAGGTGAAGGGGCCAGATAGGACCAACGCAAGGGTACTAAAAGAACTGAACACGGTGCTAGCTGCCCCTCTGGCAACACTATTCAGCACCTCATTGGAGATGTGATTGGTTCCAGAGGACTGGAGGAGGGTCGATGTGGTCCCTCTGCACAAGAATGGCAGCTGGGAAGAAGTTAGCAATTACAGACCAGTCAATCTCACATCAGTGGTGGAGAAATTAATGGAAACCCTGCTGAAGGAGAGACTAATGGAACGATGGAGTACCTAGAGGCAAAAGGGCTGTAACACCACCAGTAGCATGGCTTCTTGGGGGGAGGTCATGTCAAACCAACCTCATAGATTTCTTTGACTGGGTAACTAGGGAGGTGGATCAGGGGAAGGGAGAGGATATGGCCTGTCTGGACTTCAGAAAGGCCTTTGATACTGTACCGTACTGGAGGCTGGGGGTGGAGGAGAAGGTGGTAAGTGGGGTATCAAACTGATTGAAAGATAAAAGGCAGAGGGTGGTGGTAAACAGCAGTCACTCAGGGGACCTGACAGTGACCAGTGGAGTACCACAGGGGTTGGTGCTGAGTCCTGTCCTCTTCAATTTCTTCATAACTGACATTGCTGAGTAACTAGAGGGGAAGGTATGTCTCTTTGAAAATGACACTCAAATCTGCAACATGGTGGACACAAAGGAGGAAATGGAAAGAATGCAAACAGATCTGGGGAAACTAAAGGAGTAGTCTAGGGTGTGGCAGCTGGTTTAAATGCCAGAAAGTGCAATGTCATGCACCTGGAACAGGGAAAGCTAAGGGCTGTGTAGAAGATGGGGGGGGTACTTACAGTCACCAAGCAAGAGAGGGATCTTGGGTAATCATATCTGATTATCTCAATGTGGCAGGGCAATAGGCAAGGCTAGTCAGATGAGGTGCATAAGGAGGGGGATTTCTAGCAGGAAAAGGGAGTTTGTGTTGCCACTATATCGCTCACTAGTGAGATTCCACCTGGAGTATTGTGTCTAGTTCTGGAGGCTGCACCTCTACAAGGACACTGACAGGGTGGAAGAGGTCCAGAGGAGGGCTGCCAAAATGGTGTGGGGTTGTACTGGAAACCCTACAAGGAGAGGTTGCAGGAGCTCAACACATATCTACTGGAGGAGAGGAGAGGAGAGTGATAGAGGACATTATTGAGATATCTAAGTACCACACAGGGTGAACAAGGTACATAGATACATAGATACATAGACAGTGTTGACAGATAAGGGCCTATGGCCCACCCAGTCTACCCATTTGAGCTTGTAAGTTCAGTTTGTTTTCCTAGAAGTCTGTTGCCCCTTGGCCCTGACCTCCAGAATTCCTTTATGTCTATCCCATGCATTCTTAAACTCGTGATTGTTTCAGCCCCACCACTTCCTCTGGCAGGGTGTTCCACTTGTCCACCACCTGTTCTGTGAAGAAATTCTTTCTCATTTTCCTCTGAATCGTCCTCCTCCAACTTCATCCCATGCCTCTAGTCCTGGAACATCTTTTTCGCTTAAAAATAGTGTTTTCCTGCACCCTGTTCCTCCCTGTAAGATACTTGTATGTCTCTATCATATCCCTCTCTCCTCCTCTCCTCCACGAGTACATGTTCAGTTCCTTCAACCTGTCTTCATAGGACTTGTGATGCAATCCATGCACCATCTTTGTTGCCCTCCTCTGAACCTTCTCTACCCTGTCTATGTCCTTATGTAGGTATGGTCTCCAGAACTGTACACTGTACTCCAGGTGGGGCCTCACTAGTGTCTTGTATAGCGGAATTATGACCTCCTTTTCCTGCTGGTGATGCCCTGCCTATACATCCCAGCATCCTATTTGCTTTACCTGCTGCCTTGTCACACTGTTTCTACCTTGAGGTCATCAGAGATGACAACCCCAAGATCCTTTTCCTGCTTGGTGCACGCATATCCTCACCCCCAACTGATATATTGTGCCAGGGTTTTTGTGTCCCATATGCATTATCTTACACTTCTTTGCATTGAATTTCAACTGCCAAACCCTGACCATTCTTCAAGTTTCTGCAGGTCCCTTCTCATTCTGTCTACACCCTCTGGTGTGTCTACTCTGTTACAGAGCTTTGTGTCATCAGCGAACAGTGAAATTCTGCCTTCTAGGTCCTGCGCAATGTCACTGATGAAGATGTTGAATAGGGACCGGTCCTAGCACTGATCCCTGTGGTACCCCACTGGTCACTCTTCCTCTGTGGAGTGACAGCCATTTACCACCACCCTCTGTGTCCTGCCACCCAGCCAGTTACCTACCCACCACACTACTGTCCTGCCCACACACATATTCCTCAGTTGTGTAATAGTCTTCTATGTGGCACAGTGTCAAAGGCCTTGCTGAAGTCCAGATAGGCCATGTCCACTGCCCTCCCTGATCCATCTCCCTAGTCACCCAGTCAAAAATTCAACGAGGTTGGTCTGACATGACCTCCCTGGTGAAACCATGCTGCCTTGGGTCCTGTAGTCCATTGACAACCAGATGTTCCACCAATCTCTCCTTCAGTAGTGCTTCCATGATCTTCCCCACTACCGAGGTGAGGCTGACTGGTCTGTAGTTCCCTGCTTCTCTTTGTTCCCACTTTTGTATAAGGGGACCACGTCTGCTGTCCTCCAGTCTTTGGGTACGCCCCTGTTTCCAGTGATCGGCTAAACAGGATAGCCAGAGGTTCAGCCACCACCCTCTTAGTTCTTTAAGGACCTGGGTGCACCCCATCTGGCCCCATTGCTTTATCAACTCTTATTACTTCCAGTTCCTTCAGGACCCTTTCTCATGTAAAGGGACCTGTGTCCATTTCTGCACCATTCTCACCCCTTGTACTCCCTTCAGACACATTACCCTCCTCTTCCTCAGTAAAGACTGAGCAGAAATACCTGTTCAATATGTCAGCTTTACTGTTGTCATCCTCCACGTGGCCCCATCCTCCCCCTTCAGTCTCACTATCCCTCCCTTTGTCTTTCTTGTTTCACTTATGTACCTGTAAAAGGTTTTGTCCCCTCTACCCACTGATTTTGCAATGTGTTCTTCTGTCTGAGCTTTGGCTTCCTTACTGACCTCCTGCCTCCTTTGCTTCTCCTGGTACTTCTCCTATCCCCTTCTGCCTGTGTCTTTTTGTATTGCCTGAATGCAATCTTTTGGCTTTCACTTTCTTTGCTACTCCTTCTGGAAAACCATATTGGTCTCCTCTTCCTTTTCCTCTTGCTAACCTGCTTAATGCATAATTCTGTTGTTCTTGTAATCCCCATTTTAAATACTGCCCGCTGTTCCTCAACCCCTGATTCCTGTCCCATTTCCTTAATGCCTCTTTCAAGTATCTCCCCATTTTCCCAAAGTCTGCCCCCTAAAATCCAGGATACGTGTTTTTTGTGGTTTGGTTCTGCTCTTTCTGTGATTTCAAACCACAATGACTGGTGGTCACTGTTTCCCAGGTGCTCCCCCACTGTTACCCCCATCACACTGTCCCTGTTTGTGAGCACAAGGTCCAGTATTGCCTTCTGCAGAGTTGGTTCCATGACCAGTTGCTTGAGGAAGGCACCCTGAAGGGAGTCCAGGATAAATCTGCTCCTAGTTGATGCTGCTGCTGGGATGCTCCAGTCCACATTGGGAATATTGAAGTCTCCAACCAGTACTACCATTTGTTCTGCCATCCTTTGGATGGCTAGCATCAGCTCCCTATCTGTTTCTTCCTCCTGGGCTGGTGGTCTATAGACCATACGATGCGGATGGCTGTCCCCATTTTCCTTTCCAGCTTAACCACAGTATCTCTCCCATTTTGTTCCTCCTGGATCTCTGTGGCCCTTATGTCATTTTTCACATACAGTGCCACTCCTCCTCCCTTCCTGCCTGCTCTGTCTCTTCTGAATATGTTGCAGCCAGGTATGGTCATCTCCCAGTCGTGGTTATCATTACACCAGGTTTCAGTGATGGCCACAATGTCCAGGTCTGACTGTACCATGACAGCCTCCAGATCTTCCATCTTGTTGCTAAGGCTCCTGGCATTTGCACACATGGCTTTCCATGATTTGACCTCCCTAGACTGTTTCACTGTTCTACTCCAGCCCCTTCCTTGCTGTCATTTATCCCTGGTTCTCCTTGCTGTCTGCCCTTCTGTTGAATTTTGCCCTTTTCTGCTTATCCACCTCTTGGGCACTAATCTCCATCTTCTGCACACTGCTTTGCAGAGATAGCCACTCCTCTGGTTCACTGGTTCCACTGCTTGCAGCTGTGGGGGTGAGCAAGTAGGTACCCTCCTTGCTGGCTGTCACCCCTTTGCTAGTTTAAATGCTGTCAATGTAGCATTTAAACTTATCATTGAGTGCTTGATTCCTCCAGGATGGATGCAGGCCGCCAGGCTTGAACAAACCTCCATCCTCCAGGTGGGTCCCCAGTCACCAATGAATCCAAACCTTCCTCACAGCACCAGTTCTTCAACGAGTTAAAGTTCCTGTGCATGCACTCATGCTCTCCTTGCCTCTCACAGGTAGTACTTCTGAGAAAGTGACAGAGTAGCTACTTGCTTGAGACCCTCCCCAGTTTCCTAAACTCTTCCTGAACTTTCTTTGGCTCCCCATTTGCCAGGTCATTAGTACCTAGGTGGATAATGACATCCAGCTCACCCTCCCGCCTTGCCTTCCCAGTGATCCCCAGGATCTTCCTTCCATCCCTCCATGCCGTGGCACCTGGTAGCACCTCACCTCCTGTACTCCCTCCTGTGTTCCTAGCTGATCCTCTTATGATGGAGTCCCCACCAGGATTTGCTTCCTCCTCCTCTGGGGTCCACTACTTTCCGCTGAGGTCACCTCCTTGGCTAACCTCCACATCCTTTCCTTCCACTTCTCTGGGTACCTCTATTTGGTTGTCCTCATTTGCCAGTGTGGCATATGAGTTCTTGAGTGGCATAGGATCTGGGATGTGCCTCTGCCTAACTGATCTAACCCTCCCTGAGCCCACTGTCATCCAAGTGCTCCTCGTTCTCGGCATCCTTTGAGGCAGTGGCATTGGACTGGGTGGTCCCTGGATAGGGATGATGGTACTCCTGACCCAGTTTACTTCTGCTCTGAGTCTGGCTTCCTCATCCCACAGTCCAGAGAGATGCATTCAGATAGGGCAGCACCTCAGTGTCCAGAAAATCTGCCTGAATATGGCTGCCCCACAGCCACTGCATTGCACCACTCCCCACATTATACTGCAATTCCACTACTTGTCTGCTACTGAAGTTCTCCTAGTTCCCTTTTATTAATTTACTGTACTAAAATCCTGCCACTGATCCACAGATAATTTTTTTTAAAGAAAAAGAAACCAATAAATAAACAAATGAGTCAAAACACTTGTTGTGCTGAGGGTGGACTTCTTCCCCCTTATGCCCCTCCTACTTCACACCCCTTACTATACCCTGTGTTTAGCTCCTGTCAATCAGATTTAACAGGGCATATAATTAAGAGTTGGGGAAATGCTTTAAATTTTCAACAGCCCAAAAACAATTATAAGTAAAGACAACAAAGAAAGTATAGTGTCACTAAAAGCCTACAATCTAAGTTTAAAAGAAAAATAGCAATTACCAGTTACTCTAAAGCAGCGAATTGAATATGTTTCCTTCCTTCCCCTTCTGGCTTCTTCTGAGAAATTAAAACTCTGCTTGCTACTTTAACTCTGATTAAGCCCCACCTCCAGTTATCACGTAGCTGAGGTCAGAGGCCAGACAATTAACACCCTTCACCCAACTACAGGGCAGTCAGACAAGCCAAGATAAAATTTGCAGCAATTAAAGACAGCACAGAATTACACCACCACTATGTTTTAAATTTTCAACAGCCCAAAACAATTATAAGTAAAGACAACAAAGAAAGATAGTGTCACTAAAAGCCCACAATCTAAGTTTAAAAGAAAATAGCAATTACCAGTTACTCTAAAGCAGTGAATTGAATATGTTTTCCTTCCCTTCTGGCTTCTTCTGAGAAAATAAACTCTACTTGCTACTTCAACTCTGACTAAGCCCCACCTCCAGTTATCACGTAGCTGAGGTCAGAGGCCAGACAATTAACACCCTTCACCCAACTACAGGGCAGTCAGACAAGCCAAGATAAAATTTGCAGCAATTAAAGACAGCACAGAATTACACCACCACTATGTTTTAAATTTTCAACAGCCCAAAAACAATTATAAGTAAAGACAACAAAGAAAGTATAATGTCACTAAAAGCCCACAATCTAAGTTTAAAAGAAAAATAGCAATTACCAGTTACTCTAAAGCAGTGAATTGAATATGTTTCCTTCCTTCCCCTTCTGGCTTCTTCTGAGAAATTAAAACTCTGCTTGCTACTTTAACTCTGATTAAGCCCCACCTCCAGTTATCATGTAGCTGAGGTCAGAGGCCAGACAATTAACACCCTTCACCCAACTACAGGGCAGTCAGACAAGCCAAGATAAAATTTGCAGCAATTAAAGACAGCACAGAATTACACCACTACTATGTTTTAAATTTTCAACAGCCCAAAAACAATTATAAGTAAAGACAACAAAGAAAGTATAATGTCACTAAAAGCCTTCAATCTAAGTTTAAAGGAAAAATAGCAATTACCACTTACTCTAAAGCACTGAATTGAATATGTTTCCTTCCTTCCCCTTCTGGCTTCTTCTGAGAAAGTAAAACTCCGCTTGCTACTTTAACTCTGATTAAGCACCACCTCCAGTTATCATGTAGCTGAGGTCAGAGGCCAGACAATTAACACCCTTCACCCAACTACAGGGCAGTCAGACAAGCCAAGATAAAATTTGCAGCAATTAAAGACAGCACAGAATTACACCACCACTATGTTTTAAATTTTCAACAGCCCAAAAACAATTATAAGTAAAGACAACAAAGAAAGTATAGTGTCACTAAAAGCCTACAATCTAAGTTTAAAAGAAAGATAGCAATTACCAGTTACTCTAAAGCACTGAATTGAATATGTTTCCTTCCTTCCCCTTCTGGCATCTTCTGAGAAATTAAAACTCTAGCTTGCTACTTTAACTCTGATTAAGCCCACCTCCAGTTATCACGTAGCTGAGCCTCAGAGGCCAGACAATTAACACCCTTCACCCAACTACAGGGCAGTCAGACAAGCCAAGATAAAATTTTCAGCAATTAAAGACAGCACAGAATTACACCACCACTATGTTTTAAATTTTCAACAGCCCAAAAACAATTATAAGTAAAGACAACAAAGAAAGTATAGTGTCACTAAAAGCCTACAATCTAAGTTTAAGAAAAATAGCAATTACCAGTTACTCTAAAGCAGCGAATTGAATATGTTTCCTTCCTTCCCCTTCTGGCTTCTTCTGAGAAATTAAAACTCTGCTTGCTACTTTAACTCTGATTAAGCCCCACCTCCAGTTATCACGCAGCTGAGGTCAGAGGCCAGACAATTAACACCCTTCACCCAACTACAGGGCAGTCAGACAAGCCAAGATAAAATTGGCAGCAATTAAAGACAGCACAGAATTACACCACCACTATGTTTTAAATTTTCAACAGCCCAAAAACAATTATAAGTAAAGACAACAAAGAAAGTAGAGTGTCACTAAAAGCCTACAATCTAAGTTTAAAAGAAAAATAGCAATTACCAGTTACTCTAAAGCAGTGAATTGAATATGTTTCCTTCCTTCCCCTTCTGGCTTCTTATGAGAAATTAAAACTCTGCTTGCTACTTTAACTCTGATTAAGCCCCACCTCCAGTTATCATGTAGCTGAGGTCAGAGGCCAGACAATTAACAACCTTCACCCAACTACAGGGCAGTCAGACAAGCCAAGATAAAATTTGCAGCAATTAAAGACAGCACAGAATTACACCACCACTATGTTTTAAATTTCAACAGCCCAAAAACAATTATAAGTAAAGACAACAAAGAAAGTATAGTGTCACTAAAAGCCTACAATCTAAGTTTAAAAGAAAAATAGCAATTACCAGTTACTCTAAAGCAGTGAATTGAATATGTTTCCTTCCTTCCCTTCTGGTTCTTATGAAAATTAAACTCTGTTTGCTACTTAACTCTGATTAAGCCCCACCTCCAGTTATCATGTAGCTGAGGTCAGAGGCCAGACAATTAACACCCTTCACCCAACTACAGGGCAGTCAGACAAGCCAAGATAAAATTTGCAGCAATTAAAGACAGCACAGAATTACACCACTACTATGTTTTAAATTTTCAACAGCCCAAAAACAATTATAAGTAAAGACAACAAAGAAAGTATAGTGTCACTAAAAGCCTACAATCTAAGTTTAAAGGAAAAATAGCAATTACCAGTTACTCTAAAGCACTGAATTGAATATGTTTCCTTCCTTCCCCTTCTGGCTTCTTATGAGAAATTAAAACTCCGCTTGCTACTTTAACTCTGATTAAGCCCCACCTCCAGTTATCATGTAGCTGAGGTCAGAGGCCAGACAATTAACACCCTTCACCCAACTACAGGGCAGTCAGACAAGCCAAGATAAAATTTGCAGCAATTAAAGACAGCACAGAATTACACCACCACTATGTTTTAAATTTTCAACAGCCCAAAAACAATTATAAGTAAAGACAACAAAGAAAGTATAGTGTCACTAAAAGCCTACAATCTAAGTTTAAAAGAAAAATAGCAATTACCAGTTACTCTAAAGCACTGAATTGAATATGTTTCCTTCCTTCCCCTTCTGGCATCTTCTGAGAAATTAAAACTCTGCTTGCTACTTTAACTCTGATTAAGCCCCACCTCCAGTTATCACGTAGCTGAGGTCAGAGGCCAGACAATTAACACCCTTCACCCAACTACAGGGCAGTCAGACAAGCCAAGATAAAATTTGCAGCAATTAAAGACAGCACAGAATTACACCACCACTATGTTTTAAATTTTCAACAGCCCAAAAACAATTATAAGTAAAGACAACAAAGAAAGTATAGTGTCACTAAAAAGCTACAATCTAAGTTTAAAAGAAAAATAGCAATTACCAGTTACTCTAAAGCAGCGAATTGAATATGTTTCCTTCCTTCCCCTTCTGGCTTCTTCTGAGAAATTAAAACTCTGCTTGCTACTTTAACTCTGATTAAGCCCCACCTCCAGTTATTACGTAGCTGAGGTCAGATGCCAGACAATTAACACCCTTCACCCAACTACAGGGCAGTCAGACAAGCCAAGATAAAATTTGCAGCAATTAAAGACAGCACAGAATTACACCACCACTATGTTTTAAATTTTCAACAGCCCAAAAACAATTATAAGTAAAGACAACAAAGAAAGTATAGTGTCACTAAAAGCCTACAATCTAAGTTTAACAGAAAAATAGCAATTACCAGTTACTCTAAAGCAGTGAATTGAATATGTTTCCTTCCTTCCCCTTCTGGCTTCTTCTGAGAAATTAAAACTCTGCTTGCTACTTTAACTCTGATTAAGCCCCACCTCCAGTTATCACGCAGCTGAGGTCAGAGGCCAGACAATTAACACCCTTCACCCAACTACAGGGCAGTCAGACAAGCCAAGATAAAATTTGCAGCAATTAAAGACAGCACAGAATTACACCACCACTATGTTTTAAATTTTCAACAGCCCAAAAACAATTATAAGTAAAGACAACAAAAGAAAGTATAAGTGTCACTAAAGCCTACAATCTAAGTTTAAAAGGAAAATAGCAATTACCAGTTACCTAAAGCAGTGAATTGAATATGTTTCCTTCCTTCCTCTTCTGGCTTTCCTTCTGAGAAATTAAAACCTGCTTGCTACTTTTAACTCTGATTAAGCCCACCTCCGTAATACTTGCTGAGGTCAGAGGCCAGACAATTAACACCCTTCACCCAACTACAGGGCAGTCAGACGCCAAGATAAAATTTTTCAGCAATTAAAGACAGCACAGAATTACACCACCACTATGTTTTAAATTTCAACAGCCCAAAACAATTATAAGAAGACAACAAAGAAAGTATAGTGTCACTAAAAGCTCAATCTAAGTTTTCTTAAGAAAAATAGTAATTACCAGTTACTCTAAAGAATTGAATTGAATATGTTTCTTCCTTCCTTCTGGCTTTTTCTGAGAAATTAAAACTTGCTTGCTACTTTTAATTCTGATTAAGCCCCACCTCCAGTTATCACGTATCTGAGGTCAGAGGCCAGACAATTAACACCCTTCACCCCAACTAGGGCAGTCAGACAAGCCAAGATAAAATTGCAGCAATTAAAGACAGCACAGAATTACACCACCACTATGTTTTAAATTTCAACAGCCCAAAAACAATTATAAGAAAGACAAATAAAGAAAGTATAGTGTCACTAAAAGCCTACAATCTAAGTTTAAAAGAAAAATAGCAATTACCAGTTACTCTAAAGCAGCGAATTGAATATGTTTTCCTTCCTTCTGGCTTCTTCTGAGAAATTAAACTTGCTTGCTACTTTTAACTCTGATTAAGCCCCACCTCCAGTTATCACGAGCTGAGGTCAGAGGTCAGACAATTAACACTTTCACCAATACAGGCAGTCAGACAAGCCAAGATAAAATTTTGCAGCAATTAAAGACAGCACAGAATTACACCACCACTATGTTTTCAATTTTCAATGCCCAAAACAATTATAAGTAAGACAACAAAGAAAGTATAGTGTCACTGAAAGTCTCACAATCTAAATTTAAAAGAAAATAGCACTACCAGTTACTTTAAAGAAGCGAATTGAATATGTTTCCTTCCTTCCCGTTCTGGCTTCTTCTGAGAAATTAAAACTCTGCTTGCTGCTTTAACTCTGATTAAGCCCCACCTCCAGTTATCGCGTAGCTGAGGTCAGAGGCCAGACAATTAACACCCTTCACCCAACTACAGGGCAGTCAGACAAGCCAAGATAAAATTTGCAGCAATTAAAGACAGCACAGAATGACACCACCACTATGTTTTAAATTCTCAACAGCTCAAAAACAATTACAAGTAAAGACAACAAAGAAAGTTATAGTGTCACTAAAGTTTTCAATCTAAGTTTAAAGGAAAAATAGCAATTACCAGTTACCTAAAGCACTGAATTGAATATGTTTCCTTCCTTCACCTTCTGGCTTCTTCTGAGAAATTAAAACTCTGCTTGCTACTTTAACTCTGATTAAGCCCCACTCCAGTTATCACTGTAGCTGAGGTCAGAGGCCAGACAATTAATTCCTTCACCCAAACTACAGGGCAGTCAGACAAGCCAAGATAAAATTTGCAGCAATTAAAGACAGCACAGAATTACACCACCACTATGTTTTAAATTTTCAACAGCCCAAAACAATTATAAGTAAAGACAACAAAGAAAGTATAGTGTCACTAAAAGCCCACAATCTAAGTTTAAACGAAAAATAGCAATTACCAGTTACTCTAAAGCAGTGAATTGAATATGTTTCCTTCCTTCCCCTTCTGGCTTCTACTGAGAAATTAAAACTCTGCTTGCTACTTTAACTCTGATTAAGCCCCACCTCCAGTTATCACGTAGCTGAGGTCAGAGGTCAGACAATTAACAACCTTCACCCAACTACAGGGCAGCCAGACAAGCCAAGATAAAATTTGCAGCAATTAAAGACAGCACAGAATTACACCACCACTATGTTTAAATTTCAACAGCCCAAAAACAAGTATAAGTAAAGACAACAAAGAAAGTATAGTGTCACTAAAAAGCTTCAAGCAATCTAAGTTTAAATTAAAAATAGCAATTACCAGTTATCTAAAGCAGTGAATTGAATGTGTTTCTTCCTTCCCTCTCTGGCTTCTATTGAGAAATTAAACTCTGTTTGCTACTTTAACTTCCTGATTAGCCCCACCTCCAGTTATCACGTAGCTGAGGCTTGGGAGGCCAGACAATTAACAACCTTCACCTGTCTACAGGGTAGCTGACAATCAAGATAAAATTTGTAGCAATTAAAGACAGCACAGAATTACACCACCACTTATGTTTGAAATTTTGACAGCCCCAAAAACAATTATAAGTAAGACAGTTGAAAGAAAGTATATAGTGTCACGCAAAGTTCATAATCTAAGTTTAAGAGAAAATAGCACTTACTAGTTACCTTAAAGCAGTGAATTGAATATGTCTCTCCTTCCCCTCTTGCTTCTTCTGAGAAATTAAACTCGCTTGCTACTTTAACTCTGATTAAGCCCCACCTCCAGTTATCATCAAGTGGTTGAGGTCAGAGTACGACAATTAACACCCTTCACCAACTACAGGCAGTCAGACAAGCCAAGATAAAATTTTCAGTAATTAAAGACAGCACAGAATTACACCACAACTATGTTTTAAATTTTCAACAGCCCAAAACAATTATAATTAAAGACAACAAAGAAAGTACAGTGTCACTAAAAGCCTCACAATCTAAGTTTAAAGAAAAATAGCACTACTATTGCTCTAAAGCAGTGAATTGAATATGTTTTCCTTCCCCTTCTGGCTTTTCTGAGAAATTAAAACTCTGCTTGCTACTTTAACTCTGAATTCAAGCCCCACTCCAGTTATCATGTAGCTGAGGTCAGAGGCAGACAATTAACACCTTCACCCATCTACAGGGCAGTCAGACGCTTTCAAGATAAAATTTGCAGCACCAAAGACAGCACAGAATTACACCACTACTATGTTTTTGTAAATTTTTAACAGCTCAAAAACAATTATAAGTAAAGACAACAAAGAAAGTACAGTGTCACTAAGTTTCCACAATCTAAGTTTAAAGGAGGCATGGCAATTACCAGTTACTCTAAAGACGAATTGAATATGTTTCCTTCCTTCCCTTCTGGCTTCATTTTTCTGAGAAATTAAAACCCCGCTTTTATTTTTAACTCTGATTAAGTCCCACCTCCAGTTATCATGTAGCTGAGGTCAGAGGCCAGACATTCATCACTCTTCACCCAACTACAGGACAGTCAGACAAGCCAAGATAAAATATGCAGTTAAAGACAGCACAGAACTATACCACCACTATGTTTTAAATTTTCAACGGCCCAAAACAATTATATAAAGAAAACAAAGAGTATAGTGTCACTAAAAGCCTACAATCTAAGTTTAAAAGAAAAATAGCAATTACCAGTTACTCTAAGCCAGATTGAATTGAATATGTTTTCCTTCCCTTCTGGCATCTTCTGAGAATGTTCCTGCTTTGCTACTTTAACTCTTGGATTAAGCCCCACCTCCAGCTATCACGTGAGCTGAGGTCAGAGGCCAGACAATTAACACCCTTTCACCCAACTACAGGGCAGCTGACAGCCAAGATAAAATTTGCAGCAATTAAAGACAGCACAGACTTACACCACCACAGTGTTTTAATTTTCAACAGCCCAAAAACAATTATAAGTAAAGACAACAAAGAAAGTATGTGTCACTTAAAAGCCTACAATCTAAGTTTAAAAGAAAATAGTAACTACCAGTTACCTCAGCAGCTTAATTGAATATGTTTCTTCCTCTCTTCTGGCTTCTTCTGAAAATTAAACTCTGTTGCTACTTTAACCTGATTAAGCCCAAGTTTAAAGAAAATAGCAATTACCAGTTTCTCTAAAGCACTGAATTGAATATGTTTCCTTCCTTCCTTCTGGCTTCTTCTGAGAAAATAAACTCTACTTGCTACTCAACTCTGACTAAGCCCCACCTCCAGTTATCACGTAGCTGAGGTCAGAGGCCAGACAATTAACACCCTTCACCCAACTACAGGGCAGTCAGACAAGCCAAGATAAAATTTGCAGCAATTAAAGACAGCACAGAATTACACCACCACTATGTTTTAAATTTTCAACAGCCCAAAAACAATTATAAGTAAAGACAACAAAGAAAGTATAGTGTCACTAAAAGCCTACAATCTAAGTTTAAAAGAAAAATAGCAATTACCAGTTACTCTAAAGCACTGAATTGAATATGTTTCCTTCCTTCCCCTTCTGGCTTCTTCTGAGAAAATAAACCTCTTGCTACTTCAACTCTGACTAAGCCCCACCTCCAGTTATCACGTAGCTGAGGTCAGAGGCCAGACAATTAACACCCTTCACCCAACTACAGGGCAGTCAGACAAGCCAAGATAAAATTTGCAGCAATTAAAGACAGCACAGAATTACACCACCACTATGTTTTAAATTTTCAACAGCCCAAAAACAATTATAAGAAAAGACAACAAAGAAAGTATAGTGTCACTAAAAGCCCACAATCTAAGTTTAAAAGAAAAATAGCAATTACCAGTTACTCTAAAGCACTGAATTGAATATGTTTCCTTCCTTCCCTTCTGGCTTCTTCTGAGAAAATAAACTCTGCTTGCTACTTCAACTCTGACTAAGCCCCACCTCCAGTTATCACGTAGCTGAGGTCAGAGGCCAGACAATTAACACCCTTCACCCAACTACAGGGCAGTCAGACAAGCCAAGATAAAATTTGCAGCAATTAAAGACAGCACAGAATTACACCACCACTATGTTTTAAATTTCAACAGCCCAAAAACAATTATAAGTAAAGACAACAAAGAAAGTATAGTGTCACTAAAAGCCCACAATCTAAGTTTAAAAGAAAAATAGCAATTACCAGTTTCTCTAAAGCACTGAATTGAATATGTTTCCTTCCTTCCCTTCTGGCTTCTTCTGAGAAAATAAACTCTACTTGCTACTTCAACTCTGACTAAGCCCCACCTCCAGTTATCACGTAGCTGAGGTCAGAGGCCAGACAATTAACACCCTTCACCCAACTACAGGGCAGTCAGACAAGCCAAGATAAAATTTGCAGCAATTAAAGACAGCACAGAATTACACCACCACTATGTTTTAAATTTTCAACAGCCCAAAAACAATTATAAGTAAAGACAACAAAGAAAGTATAGTGTCACTAAAAGCCTACAATCTAAGTTTAAAAGAAAAATAGCAATTACCAGTTACTCTAAAGCACTGAATTGAATATGTTTCCTTCCTTCCCTTCTGGCTTCTTCTGAGAAATTAAACTCTACTTGCTACTTCAACTCTGACTAAGCCCCACCTCCAGTTATCACGTAGCTGAGGTCAGAGGCCAGACAATTAACACCCTTCACCCAACTACAGGACAGTCAGACAAGCCAAGATAAAATTTGCAGCAATTAAAGACAGCACAGAATTACACCACCACTATGTTTTAAATTTTCAACAGCCCAAAAACAATTATAAGTAAAGACAACAAAGAAAGTATAGTGTCACTAAAAGCCCACAATCTAAGTTTAAAAGAAAATAGCAATTACCAGTTTCTCTAAAGCACTGAATTGAATATGTTTCCTTCCTTCCCCTTCTGGCTTCTTCTGAAAAAATAAACTCTACTTGCTACTTCAACTCTGACTAAGCCCCACCTCCAGTTATCACGTAGCTGAGGTCAGAGGCCAGACAATTAACACCCTTCACCCAACTACAGGGCAGTCAGACAAGCCAAGATAAAATTTGCAGCAATTAAAGACAGCACAGAATTACACCACCACTATGTTTTAAATTTTCAACAGCCCAAAAACAATTATAAGTAAAGACAACAAAGAAAGTATAGTGTCACTAAAAGCCCACAATCTAAGTTTAAAAGAAAAATAGCAATTACCAGTTTCTCTAAAGCACTGAATTGAATATGTTTCCTTCCTTCCCCTTCTGGCTTCTTCTGAGAAAATAAACTCTACTTGCTACTTCAACTCTGACTAAGCCCACCTCCAGTTATCACGTAGCTGAGGTCAGAGGCCAGACAATTAACACCCTTCACCCAACTACAGGGCAGTCAGACAAGCCAAGATAAAATTTGCAGCAATTAAAGACAGCACAGAATTACACCACCACTATGTTTTAAATTTTCAACAGCCCAAAAACAATTATAAGTAAAGACAACAAAGAAAGTATAGTGTCACTAAAAGCCCACAATCTAAGTTTAAAGAAAAATAGCAATTACCAGTTCTCTAAAGCACTGAATTGAATATGTTTCCTTCCTTCCCTTCTGGCTTCTAGAAAATAAACTCTGCTTGCTACTTTCAACTCTGACTAAGCCCCACCTCCAGTTATCACGTAGCTGAGGTCAGAGGCCAGACAATTAACACCCTTCACCCAACTACAGGACAGTCAGACAAGCCAAGATAAAATTTGCAGCAATTAAAGACAGCACAGAATTACACCACCACTATGTTTTAAATTTTCAACAGCCCAAAAACAATTATAAGTAAAGACAACAAAGAAAGTATAGTGTCACTAAAAGCCCACAATCTAAGTTTAAAAGAAAAATAGCAATTACCAGTTTCTAAAGCACTGAATTGAATATGTTTCCTTCCTTCCCTTCTGGCTTCTTCTGAGAAAATAAACCTGCTTGCTACTCAACTCTGACTAAGCCCCACCTCCAGTTATCACGTAGCTGAGGTCAGAGGCCAGACAATTAACACCCTTCACCCAACTACAGGGCAGTCAGACAAGCCAAGATAAAATTTGCAGCAATTAAAGACAGCACAGAATTACACCACCACTATGTTTTAAATTTTCAACAGCCCAAAAACAATTATAAGTAAAGACAACAAAGAAAGTATAGTGTCACTAAAAGCCCACAATCTAAGTTTAAAAGAAAAATAGCAATTACCAGTTACTCTAAAGCACTGAATTGAATATGTTTCCTTCCTTCCCCTTCTGGCTTCTTCTGAGAAAATAACCTCTACTTGCTACTTCAACTCTGACTAAGCCCCACCTCCAGTTATCACGTAGCTGAGGTCAGAGGCAGACA
This sequence comes from Neoceratodus forsteri, assembly GCA_016271365.2. Lineage (NCBI taxonomy): Eukaryota > Metazoa > Chordata > Ceratodontiformes > Ceratodontidae > Neoceratodus > Neoceratodus forsteri. Next base: position 1,421,115,716 of record CM057450.1, read on the forward strand.
ATTAACACCCTTCACCCAACTACAGGGCAGTCAGACAAGCCAAGATAAAATTTGCAGCAATTAAAGACAGCACAGAATTACACCACCACTATGTTTTAAATTTTCAACAGCCCAAAAACAATTATAAGTAAAGACAACAAAGAAAGTATAGTGTCACTAAAAGCCCACAATCTAAGTTTAAAAGAAAAATAGCAATTACCAGTTACTCTAAAGCACTGAATTGAATATGTTTCCTTCCTTCCCCTTCTGGCTTCTTCTGAGAAAATAAACTCTACTTGCTACTTCAACTCTGACTAAGCCCCACCTCCAGTTATCACGTAGCTGAGGTCAGAGGCCAGACAATTAACACCCTTCACCCAACTACAGGGCAGTCAGACAAGCCAAGATAAAATTTGCAGCAATTAAAGACAGCACAGAATTACACCACCACTATGTTTTAAATTTTCAACAGCCCAAAAACAATTATAAGTAAAGACAACAAGAAAGTATAGTGTCACTAAAAGCCCACAATCTAAGTTTAAAAGAAAAATAGCAATTACCAGTTACTCTAAAGCACTGAATTGAATATGTTTCCTTCCTTCCCCTTCTGGCTTCTTCTGAGAAAATAAACTCTACTTGCTACTTCAACTCTGACTAAGCCCCACCTCCAGTTATCACGTAGCTGAGGTCAGAGGCCAGACAATTAACACCCTTCACCCAACTACAGGGCAGTCAGACAAGCCAAGATAAAATTTGCAGCAATTAAAGACAGCACAGAATTACACCACCACTATGTTTTAAATTTTCAACAGCCCAAAAACAATTATAAGTAAAGACAACAAAGAAAGTATAGTGTCACTAAAAGCCCACAATCTAAGTTTAAAGAAAAATAGCAATTACCAGTTACTCTAAAGCACTGAATTGAATATGTTTCCTTCCTTCCCCTTCTGGCTTCTTCTGAGAAAATAAACTCTACTTGCTTCTTCAACTCTGACTAAGCCCACCTCAGTTATCACGTAGCTGAGGTCAGAGGCCGAACAATTAACACCCTTCACCCAACTACAGGGCAGTCAGACAAGCCAAGATAAAATTTGCAGCAATTAAAGACAGCACAGAATTACACCACCATTATGTTTTAAATTTTCAACAGCCCAAAACAATTATAAGTAAAGACAACAAAGAAAGTATAGTGTCACTAAAAGCCCACAATCTAAGTTTAAAAGAAAAATAGCAATTACCAGTTACTCTAAAGCACTGAATTGAATATGTTTCCTTCCTTCCCTTCTGGCTTCTTCTGAGAAAATAAACTCTACTTGCTACTTCAACTCTGACTAAGCCCCACCTCCAGTTATCACGTAGCTGAGGTCAGAGGCCAGACAATTAACACCCTTCACCCAACTACAGGGCAGTCAGACAAGCCAAGATAAAATTTGCAGCAATTAAAGACAGCACAGAATTACACCACCACTATGTTTTAAATTTTCAACAGCCCAAAAACAATTATAAGTAAAGACAACAAAGAAAGTATAGTGTCACTAAAAGCCCACAATCTAAGTTTAAAAGAAAAATAGCAATTACCAGTTTCTCTAAAGCACTGAATTGAATATGTTTCCTTCCTTCCCTTCTGGCTTCTTCTGAGAAAATAAACTCTACTTGCTACTTCAACTCTGACTAAGCCCCACCTCCAGTTATCACGTAGCTGAGGTCAGAGGCCAGACAATTAACACCCTTCACCCAACTACAGGGCAGTCAGACAAGCCAAGATAAAATTTGCAGCAATTAAAGACAGCACAGAATTACACCACCACTATGTTTTAAATTTTCAACAGCCCAAAAACAATTATAAGTAAAGACAACAAAAAGTATAGTGTCACTAAAAGCCCACAATCTAAGTTTAAAAGAAAAATAGCAATTACCAGTTTCTCTAAAGCACTGAATTGAATATGTTTCCTTCCCTTCTGGCTTCTTCTGAAATAAACTCTGCTTGCTACTTTAACTCTGACTAAGCCCCACCTCCAGTTATCACGTAGCTGAGGTCAGAGGCCAGACAATTAACACCCTTCACCCAACTACACGGCAGTCAGACAAGCCAAGATAAAATTTGCAGCAATTAAAGACAGCACAGAATTACACCACCACTATGTTTTAAATTTTCAACAGCCCAAAAACAATTATAAGTAAAGACAACAAAGAAAGTATAGTGTCACTAAAAGCCCACAATCTAAGTTTAAAAGAAAAATAGCAATTACCAGTTGCTCTAAAGCACTGAATTGAATATGTTTCCTTCCCCTTCTGGCTTCTTCTGAGAAAATAAACTCTACTTGCTACTTCAACTCTGACTAAGCCCCACCTCCAGTTATCACGTAGCTGAGGTCAGAGGCCAGACAATTAACACCCTTCACCCAACTACAGGGCAGTCAGACAAGCCAAGATAAAATTTGCAGCAATTAAAGACAGCACAGAATTACACCACCACTATGTTTTAAATTTTCAACAGCCCAAAAACAATTATAAGTAAAGACAACAAAGAAAGTATAGTGTCACTAAAAGCCCACAATCTAAGTTTAAAAAGAAAATAGCAATTACCAGTTACTCTAAAGCACTGAATTGAATATGTTTCCTTCCTTCCCTTCTGGCTTCTTCTGAGAAAATAAACTCTGCTTGCTACTTCAACTCTGACTAAGCCCCACCTCCAGTTATCACGTAGCTGAGGTCAGAGGCCAGACAATTAACACCCTTCACCCAACTACAGGGCAGTCAGACAAGCCAAGATAAAATTTGCAGCAATTAAAGACAGCACAGAATTACACCACCACTATGTTTTAAATTTTCAACAGCCCAAAAACAATTATAAGTAAAGACAACAAAGAAAGTATAGTGTCACTAAAAGCCCACAATCTAAGTTTAAAAGAAAAATAGCAATTACCAGTTTCTCTAAAGCACTGAATTGAATATGTTTCCTTCCTTCCCCTTCTGGCTTCTTCTGAGAAAATAAACTCTACTTGCTACTTAACTCTGACTAAGCCCCACCTCCAGTTATCACGTAGCTGAGGTCAGAGGCCAGACAATTAACACCCTTCACCCAACTACAGGGCAGTCAGACAAGCCAAGATAAAATTTGCAGCAATTAAAGACAGCACAGAATTACACCACCACTATGTTTTAAATTTTCAACAGCCCAAAAACAATTATAAGTAAAGACAACAAAGAAAGATAGTATGTCACTAAAAGCCCACAATCTAAGTTTAAAAGAAAAATAGCAATTACCAGTTTCTCTAAAGCACTGAATTGAATATGTTTCCTTCCTTCCCCTTCTGGCTTCTTCTGAGAAAATAAACTCTACTTGCTACTTCAACTCTGACTAAGCCCCACCTCCAGTTATCACGTAGCTGAGGTCAGAGGCCAGACAATTAACACCCTTCACCCAACTACTGGGCAGTCAGACAAGCCAAGATAAAATTTGCAGCAATTAAAGACAGCACAGAATTACACCACCACTATGTTTTAAATTTTCAACAGCCCAAAAACAATTATAAGTAAAGACAACAAAGAAAGTATAGTGTCACTAAAAGCCCACAATCTAAGTTTAAAAGAAAAATAGCAATTACCAGTTTCTCTAAAGCACTGAATTGAATATGTTTCCTTCCTTCCCCTTCTGGCTTCTTCTGAGAAAATAAACTCTACTTGCTACTTCAACTCTGACTAAGCCCCACCTCCAGTTATCACGTAGCTGAGGTCAGAGGCCAGACAATTAACACCCTTCACCCAACTACAGGGCAGTCAGACAAGCCAAGATAAAATTTGCAGCAATTAAAGACAGCACAGAATTACACCACCACTATGTTTTAAATTTTCAACAGCCCAAAAACAATTATAAGTAAAGACAACAAAGAAAGTATAGTGTCACTAAAAGCCCACAATCTAAGTTTAAAAGAAAAATAGCAATTACCAGTTTCTCTAAAGCACTGAATTGAATATGTTTCCTTCCTTCCCCTTCTGGCTTCTTCTGAGAAAATAAACTCTGCTTGCTACCTCAACTCTGACTAAGCCCCACCTCCAGTTATCACGAAGCTAAGATCAGAGGCCAGACAATTAACACCCACAACTACAGGACAGTCAGACAAGCCAAGATAAAATTTGCAGCAATTAAAGACAGCACAGAATTACACCACCACTATGTTTTAAATTTTCAACAGCCCAAAACAATTATAAGTAAAGACAACAAAGAAAGTATAGTGTCACTAAAAGCCCACAATCTAAGTTTAAAAGAAAAATAGCAATTACCAGTTACTCTAAAGCACTGAATTGAATATGTTTCCTTCCTTCCCTTCTGGCTTCTTCTGAGAAAATAAACTCTGCTTGCTACTTCAACTCTGACTAAGCCCACCTCAGTTATCACGTAGCTGAGGTCAGAGGCCAGACAATTAACACCCTTCACCCAACTACAGGGCAGTCAGACAAGCCAAGATAAAATTTGCAGCAATTAAAGACAGCACAGAATTACACCACCACTATGTTTTAAATTTTCAACAGCCCAAAAACAATTATAAGTAAAGACAACAAAGAAAGTATAGTGTCACTAAAAGCCCACAATCTAAGTTTAAAAGAAAAATAGCAATTACCAGTTTCTCTAAAGCACTGAATTGAATATGTTTCCTTCCTTCCCCTTCTGGCTTCTTCTGAGAAAATAAACTCTACTTGCTACTTCAACTCTGACTAAGCCCCACCTCCAGTTATCACGTAGCTGAGGTCAGAGGCCAGACAATTAACACCCTTCACCCAACTACAGGGCAGTCAGACAAGCCAAGATAAAATTTGCAGCAATTAAAGACAGCACAGAATTACACCACCACTATGTTTTAAATTTTCAACAGCCCAAAAACAATTATAAGTAAAGACAACAAAGAAAGTATAGTGTCACTAAAAGCCCACAATCTAAGTTTAAAAGAAAAATAGCAATTACCAGTTTCTCTAAAGCACTGAATTGAATATGTTTCCTTCCTTCCCTTCTGGCTTCTTCTGAGAAAATAAACTCTACTTGCTACTTCAACTCTGACTAAGCCCCACCTCCAGTTATCACGTAGCTGAGGTCAGAGGCCAGACAATTAACACCCTTCACCCAACTACAGGGCAGTCAGACAAGCCAAGATAAAATTTGCAGCAATTAAAGACAGCACAGAATTACACCACCACTATGTTTTAAATTTTCAACAGCCCAAAAACAATTATAAGTAAAGACAACAAAGAAAGTATAGTGTCACTAAAAGCCCACAATCTAAGTTTAAAAGAAAAATAGCAATTACCAGTTTCTAAAGCACTGAATTGAATATGTTTCCTTCCTTCCCCTTCTGGCTTCTTCTGAGAAAATAAACTCTACTTGCTACTTCAACTCTGACTAAGCCCCACCTCCAGTTATCACGTAGCTGAGGTCAGAGGCCAGACAATTAACACCCTTCACCCAACTACAGGACAGTCAGACAAGCCAAGATAAAATTTGCAGCAATTAAAGACAGCACAGAATTACACCACCACTATGTTTTAAATTTTCAACAGCCCAAAAACAATTATAAGTAAAGACAACAAAGAAAGTATAGTGTCACTAAAAGCCCACAATCTAAGTTTAAAAGAAAATAGCAATTACCGTTTCTCTAAAGCACTGAATTGAATATGTTTCCTTCCTTCCCCTTCTGGCTTCTTCTGAGAAAATAAACTCTGCTTGCTACTTCAACTCTGACTAAGCTCCACCTCCAGTTATCACGTAGCTGAGGTCAGAGGCCAGACAATTAACACCCTTCACCCAACTACAGGGCAGTCAGACAAGCCAAGATAAAATTTGCAGCAATTAAAGACAGCACAGAATTACACCACCACTATGTTTTAAATTTTCAACAGCCCAAAAACAATTATAAGTAAAGACAACAAAGAAAGTATAGTGTCACTAAAAGCCCACAATCTAAGTTTAAAAGAAAAATAGCAATTACCAGTTTCTCTAAAGCACTGAATTGAATATGTTTCCTTCCTTCCCTTCTGGCTTCTTCTGAGAAAATAAACTCTACTTGCTACTCAACTCTGACTAAGCCCCACCTCCAGTTATCAGTAGCTGAGGTCAGAAGCCAGACAATTAACACCCTTCACCCAACTACAGGGCAGTCAGACAAGCCAAGATAAAATTTGCAGCAATTAAAGACAGCACAGAATTACACCACCACTATGTTTTAAATTTTCAACAGCCCAAAAACAATTATAAGTAAAGACAACAAAGAAAGTATAGTGTCACTAAAAGCCCACAATCTAAGTTTAAAAGAAAAATAGCAATTACCAGTTTCTCTAAAGCACTGAATTGAATATGTTTCCTTCCTTCCCCTTCTGGCTTCTTCTGAGAAAATAAACTCTGCTTGCTACTTCAACTCTGACTAAGCCCACCTCCAGTTATCACGTAGCTGAGGTCAGAGGCCAGACAATTAACACCCTTCACCCAACTACTGGGCAGTCAGACAAGCCAAGATAAAATTTGCAGCAATTAAAGACAGCACAGAATTACACCACCACTATGTTTTAAATTTTCAACAGCCCAAAAACAATTATAAGTAAAGACAACAAAGAAAGTATAGTGTCACTAAAAGCCCACAATCTAAGTTTAAAAGAAAAATAGCAATTACCAGTTTCTCTAAAGCACTGAATTGAATATGTTTCCTTCCTTCCCTTCTGGCTTCTTCTGAGAAAATAAACTCTGCTTGCTACTTCAACTCTGACTAAGCCCCACCTCAGTTATCACGTTAGCAGGTCAGAGGCCAGACAATTAACACCCTTCAACTACAGGGCAGTCAGACAAGCCAAGATAAAATTTGCAGCAATTAAAGACAGCACAGAATTACACCACCACTATGTTTTAAATTTTCAACATCCCAAAACAATTATAAGTAAAGACAACAAAGAAAGTATAGTGTCACTAAAAGCCCACAATCTAAGTTTAAAAGAAAAATAGCAATTACCAGTTTCTCTAAAGCACTGAATTGAATATGTTTCCTTCCTTCCCTTCTGGCTTCTTCTGAGAAAATAAACTCTACTTGCTACTTCAACTCTGACTAAGCCCCACCTCCAGTTATCACGTAGCTGAGGTCAGAGGCCAGACAATTAACACCCTTCACCCAACTACAGGGCAGTCAGACAAGCCAAGATAAAATTTGCAGCAATTAAAGACAGCACAGAATTACACCACCACTATGTTTTAAATTTTCAACAGCCCAAAACAATTATAAGTAAAGACAACAAAGAAAGTATAGTGTCACTAAAAGCCCACAATCTAAGTTTAAAAGAAAAATAGCAATTACCAGTTTCTCTAAAGCACTGAATTGAATATGTTTCCTTCCTTCCCTTCTGGCTTCTTCTGAGAAAATAAACTCTACTTGCTACTTCAACTCTGACTAGCCCCACCTCCAGTTATCACGTAGCTGAGGTCAGAGGCCAGACAATTAACACCCTTCACCCAACTACTGGGCAGTCAGACAAGCCAAGATAAAATTTGCAGCAATTAAAGACAGCACAGAATTACACCACCACTATGTTTTAAATTTTCAACAGCCCAAAAACAATTATAAGTAAAGACAACAAAGAAAGTATAGTGTCACTAAAAGCCCACAATCTAAGTTTAAAAGAAAAATAGCAATTACCAGTTTCTCTAAAGCACTGAATTGAATATGTTTCCTTCTTTCCCCTTCTGGCTTCTTCTGAGAAAATAAACTCTACTTGCTACTTCAACTCTGACTAAGCCCCACCTCCAGTTATCACGTAGCTGAGGTCAGAGGCCAGACAATTAACACCCTTCACCCAACTACAGGACAGTCAGACAAGCCAAGATAAAATTTGCAGCAATTAAAGACAGCACAGAATTACACCACCACTATGTTTTAAATTTTCAACATCCCAAAAACAATTATAAGTAAAGACAACAAAGAAAGTATAGTGTCACTAAAAGCCCACAATCTAAGTTTAAAAGAAAAATAGCAATTACCAGTTTCTCTAAAGCACTGAATTGAATATGTTTCCTTCCTTCCCCTTCTGGCTTCTTCTGAGAAAATAAACTCTGCTTGCTACTTCAACTCTGACTAAGCCCCACCTCCAGTTATCACGTAGCTGAGGTCAGAGGCCAGACAATTAACACCCTTCACCCAACTACAGGGCAGTCAGACAAGCCAAGATAAAATTTGCAGCAATTAAAGACAGCACAGAATTACACCACCACTATGTTTTAAATTTTCAACAGCCCAAAACAATTATAAGTAAAGACAACAAAGAAAGTATAGTGTCACTAAAAGCCCACAATCTAAGTTTAAAAGAAAAATAGCAATTACCAGTTACTCTAAAGCACTGAATTGAATATGTTTCCTTCCTTCCCCTTCTGGCTTCTTCTGAGAAAATAAACTCTGCTTGCTACTTCAACTCTGACTAAGCCCCACCTCCAGTTATCACGTAGCTGAGGTCAGAGGCCAGACAATTAACACCCTTCACCCAACTACAGGGCAGTCAGACAAGCCAAGATAAAATTTGCAGCAATTAAAGACAGCACAGAATTACACCACCACTATGTTTTAAATTTTCAACAGCCCAAAAACAATTATAAGTAAAGACAACAAAGAAAGTATAGTGTCACTAAAAGCCCACAATCTAAGTTTAAAAGAAAAATAGCAATTACCAGTTTCTCTAAAGCACTGAATTGAATATGTTTCCTTCCTTCCCCTTCTGGCTTCTTCTGAGAAAATAAACTCTGTTTGCTACTTCAACTCTGACTAAGCCCCACCTCCAGTTATCACGTAGCTGAGGTCAGAGGCCAGACAATTAACACCCTTCACCCAACTACAGGGCAGTCAGACAAGCCAAGATAAAATTTGCAGCAATTAAAGACAGCACAGAATTACACCACCACTATGTTTTAAATTTTCAACAGCCCAAAAACAATTATAAGTAAAGACAACAAAGAAAGTATAGTGTCACTAAAAGCCCACAATCTAAGTTTAAAAGAAAAATAGCAATTACCAGTTTCTCTAAAGCACTGAATTGAATATGTTTCCTCCTTCCCCTTCTGGCTTCTTCTGAGAAAATAAACTCTACTTGCTACTTCAACTCTGACTAAGCCCCACCTCCAGTTATCACGTAGCTGAGGTCAGAGGCCAGACAATTAACACCCTTCACCCAACTACAGGGCAGTCAGACAAGCCAAGATAAAATTTGCAGCAATTAAAGACAGCACAGAATTACACCACCACTATGTTTTAAATTTTCAACAGCCCAAAAACAATTATAAGTAAAGACAACAAAGAAAGTATAGTGTCACTAAAAGCCCACAATCTAAGTTTAAAAGAAAAATAGCAATTACCAGTTACTCTAAAGCACTGAATTGAATATGTTTCCTTCCTTCCCCTTCTGGCTTCTTCTGAGAAAATAAACTCTACTTGCTACTTCAACTCTGACTAAGCCCACCTCCAGTTATCACGTAGCTGAGGTCAGAGGCCAGACAATTAACACCCTTCACCCAACTACAGGGCAGTCAGACAAGCCAAGATAAAATTTGCAGCAATTAAAGACAGCACAGAATTACACCACCACTATGTTTTAAATTTTCAACAGCCCAAAAACAATTATAAGTAAAGACAACAAAGAAAGTATAGTGTCACTAAAAGCCCACAATCTAAGTTTAAAAGAAAAATAGCAATTACCAGTTTCTCTAAAGCACTGAATTGAATATGTTTCCTTCCTTCCCCTTCTGGCTTCTTCTGAGAAAATTAACTCTGCTTGCTACTTCAACTCTGACTAAGCCCCACCTCCAGTTATCACGTAGCTGAGGTCAGAGGCCAGACAATTAACACCCTTCACCCAACTACAGGGCAGTCAGACAAGCCAAGATAAAATTTGCAGCAATTAAAGACAGCACAGAATTACACCACCACTATGTTTTAAATTTTCAACAGCCCAAAAACAATTATAAGTAAAGACAACAAAGAAAGTATAGTGTCACTAAAAGCCCACAATCTAAGTTTAAAAGAAAAATAGCAATTACCAGTTACTCTAAAGCACTGAATTGAATATGTTTCCTTCCTTCCCTTCTGGCTTCTTCTGAGAAAATAAACTCTACTTGCTACTTCAACTCTGACTAAGCCCCACCTCCAGTTATCACGTAGCTGAGGTCAGAGGCCAGACAATTAACACCCTTCACCCAACTACAGGGCAGTCAGACAAGCCAAGATAAAATTTGCAGCAATTAAAGACAGCACAGAATTACACCACCACTATGTTTTAAATTTTCAACAGTCAAAACAATTATAAGTAAAGACAACAAAGAAAGTATAGTGTCACTAAAAGCCCACAATCTAAGTTTAAAAGAAAAATAGCAATTACCAGTTTCTAAAGCACTGAATTGAATATGTTTCCTTCCTTCCCCTTCTGGCTTCTTCTGAGAAAATAAACTCTACTTGCTACTTCAACTCTGACTAAGCCCCACCTCCAGTTATCACGTAGCTGAGGTCAGAGGCCAGACAATTAACATCCTTCACCCAACTACTGGGCAGTCAGACAAGCCAAGATAAAATTTGCAGCAATTAAAGACAGCACAGAATTACACCACCACTATGATTTAAATTTTCAACAGCCCAAAAACAATTATAAGTAAAGACAACAAAGAAAGTATAGTGTCACTAAAAGCCCACAATCTAAGTTTAAAAGAAAAATAGCAATTACCAGTTACTCTAAAGCACTGAATTGAATATGTTTCCTTCCTTCCCCTTCTGGCTTCTTCTGAGAAAATAAACTCTGCTTGCTACTTCAACTCTGACTAAGCCCCACCTCCAGTTATCACGTAGCTGAGGTCAGAGGCCAGACAATTAACACCCTTCACCCAACTACAGGGCAGTCAGACAAGCCAAGATAAAATTTGCAGCAATTAAAGACAGCACAGAATTACACCACCACTATGTTTTAAATTTTCAACAGCCCAAAACAATTATAAGTAAAGACAACAAAGAAAGTATAGTGTCACTAAAAGCCCACAATCTAAGTTTAAAAGAAAAATAGCAATTACCAGTTTCTCTAAAGCACTGAATTGAATATGTTTCCTTCCTTCCCCTTCTGGCTTCTTCTGAGAAAATAAACTCTACTTGCTACTTCAACTCTGACTAAGCCCCACCTCCAGTTATCACGTAGCTGAGGTCAGAGGCCAGACAATTAACACCCTTCACCCAACTACAGGGCAGTCAGACAAGCCAAGATAAAATTTGCAGCAATTAAAGACAGCACAGAATTACACCACCACTATGTTTTAAATTTTCAACAGCCCAAAAACAATTATAAGTAAAGACAACAAAGAAAGTATAGTGTCACTAAAAGCCCACAATCTAAGTTTAAAAGAAAAATAGCAATTACCAGTTACTCTAAAGCACTGAATTGAATATGTTTCCTTCCTTCCCTTCTGGCTTCTTCTGAGAAAATAAACTCTACTTGCTACTTCAACTCTGACTAAGCCCCACCTCCAGTTATCACGTAGCTGAGGTCAGAGGCCAGACAATTAACACCCTTCACCCAACTACAGGGCAGTCAGACAAGCCAAGATAAAATTTGCAGCAATTAAAGACAGCACAGAATTACACCACCACTATGTTTTAAATTTTCAACAGCCCAAAAACAATTATAAGTAAAGACAACAAAGAAAGTATAGTGTCACTAAAAGCCCACAATCTAAGTTTAAAAGAAAAATAGCAATTACCAGTTACTCTAAAGCACTGAATTGAATATGTTTCCTTCCTTCCCCTTCTGGCTTCTTCTGAGAAAATAAACTCTGCTTGCTACTTTAACTCTGACTAAGCCCCACCTCCAGTTATCACGTAGCTGAGGTCAGAGGCCAGACAATTAACACCCTTCACCCAACTACAGGGCAGTCAGACAAGCCAAGATAAAATTTGCAGCAATTAAAGAAGCACAGAATTACACCACCACTATGTTTTAAATTTTCAACAGCCCAAAAACAATTATAAGTAAAGACAACAAAGAAAGTATAGTGTCACTAAAAGCCCACAATCTAAGTTTAAAAGAAAAATAGCAATTACCAGTTACTCTAAAGCACTGAATTGAATATGTTTCCTTCCTTCCCCTTCTGGCTTCTTCTGAGAAAATAAACTCTGCTTGCTACTTCAACTCTGACTAAGCCCCACCTCCAGTTATCACGTAGCTGAGGTCAGAGGCCAGACACCATTAACACCTTCACCCAACTACTAGGGCAGTCAGACAAGCCAAGATAAAATTTGCAGCAATTAAAGACAGCACAGAATTACACCACCACTATGTTTTAAATTTTCAACAGCCCAAAAACAATTATAAGTAAAGACAACAAAGAAAGTATAGTGTCACTAAAAGCCCACAATCTAAGTTTAAAAGAAAAATAGCAATTACCAGTTTCTCTAAAGCACTGAATTGAATATGTTTCCTTCCTTCCCCTTCTGGCTTCTTCTGAGAAAATAAACTCTGCTTGCTACTTCAACTCTGACTAAGCCCCACCTCCAGTTATCACGTAGCTGAGGTCAGAGGCCAGACAATTAACACCCTTCACCCAACTACTGGGCAGTCAGACAAGCCAAGATAAAATTTGCAGCAATTAAAGACAGCACAGAATTACACCACCACTATGTTTTAAATTTTCAACAGCCCAAAAACAATTATAAGTAAAGACAACAAAGAAAGTATAGTGTCACTAAAAGCCCACAATCTAAGTTTAAAAGAAAAATAGCAATTACCAGTTTCTCTAAAGCACTGAATGAATATGTTTCCTTCCTTCCCGTTCTGGCTTCTTCTGAGAAAATAAACTCTGCTTGCTACTTCAACTCTGACTAAGCCCCACCTCCAGTTATCACGTAGCTGAGGTCAGAGGCCAGACAATTAACACCCTTCACCCAACTACAGGGCAGTCAGACAAGCCAAGATAAAATTTGCAGCAATTAAAGACAGCACAGAATTACACCACCACTATGTTTTAAATTTTCAACAGCCCAAAAACAATTATAAGTAAAGACAACAAAGAAAGTATAGTGTCACTAAAAGCCCACAATCTAAGTTTAAAAGAAAAATAGCAATTACCAGTTACTCTAAAGCACTGAATTGAATATGTTTCCTTCTTCCCCTTCTGGCTTCTTCTGAGAAAAAAACTCTACTTGCTACTTCAACTCTGACTAAGCCCCACCTCCAGTTATCACGTAGCTGAGGTCAGAGGCCAGACAATTAACACCCTTCACCCAACTACAGGGCAGTCAGACAAGCCAAGATAAAATTTGCAGCAATTAAAGACAGCACAGAATTACACCACCACTATGTTTTAAATTTTCAACAGCCCAAAAACAATTATAAGTAAAGACAACAAAGAAAGTATAGTGTCACTAAAAGCCCACAATCTAAGTTTAAAAGAAAATAGCAATTACCTGTTTCTAAAGCACTGAATTGAATATGTTTCTTCCTTCCCTTCTGGCTTCTTCTGAGAAAATAAACTCTGCTTGCTACTTCAACTCTGACTAAGCCCCACCTCCAGTTATCACGTAGCTGAGGTCAGAGGCCAGACAATTAACACCCTTCACCCAACTACAGGGCAGTCAGACAAGCCAAGATAAAATTTGCAGCAATTAAAGACAGCACAGAATTACACCACCACTATGTTTTAAATTTTCAACAGCCCAAAAACAATTATAAGTAAAGACAACAAAGAAAGTATAGTGTCACTAAAAGCCCACAATCTAAGTTTAAAAGAAAAATAGCAATTACCAGTTACTCTAAAGCACTGAATTGAATATGTTTCCTTCCTTCCCCTTCTGGCTTCTTCTGAGAAAATAAACTCTGCTTGCTACTTCAACTCTGACTAAGCCCCACCTCCAGTTATCACGTAGCTGAGGTCAGAGGCCAGACAATTAACACCCTTCACCCAACTACAGGGCAGTCAGACAAGCCAAGATAAAATTTGCAGCAATTAAAGACAGCACAGAATTACACCACCACTATGTTTTAAATTTTCAACAGCCCAAAAACAATTATAAGTAAAGACAACAAAGAAAGTATAGTGTCACTAAAAGCCCACAATCTAAGTTTAAAAGAAAAATAGCAATTACCAGTTTCTCTAAAGCACTGAATTGAATATGTTTCCTTCCTTCCCCTTCTGGCTTCTTCTGAGAAAATAAACTCTACTTGCTACTTCAACTCTGACTAAGCCCCACCTCCAGTTATCACGTAGCTGAGGTCAGAGGCCAGACAATTAACACCCTTCACCCAACTACAGGGCAGTCAGACAAGCCAAGATAAAATTTGCAGCAATTAAAGACAGCACAGAATTACACCACCACTATGTTTTAAATTTTCAACAGCCCAAAAACAATTATAAGTAAAGACAACAAAGAAAGTATAGTGTCACTAAAAGCCCACAATCTAAGTTTAAAAGAAAAATAGCAATTACCTGTTTCTCTAAAGCACTGAATTGAATATGTTTCCTTCCTTCCCTTCTGGCTTCTTCTGAGAAAATAAACTCTGCTTGCTACTTCAACTCTGACTAAGCCTCCACCTCCAGTTATCACGTAGCTGAGGTCAGAGGCCAGACAATTAACACCCTTCACCCAACAGGGCAGTCAGACAAGCCAAGATAAAATTTGCAGCAATTAAAGACAGCACAGAATTACACCACCACTATGTTTTAAATTTTCAACAGCCCAAAAACAATTATAAGTAAAGACAACAAAGAAAGTATAGTGTCACTAAAAGCCCACAATCTAAGTTTAAAAGAAAAATAGCAATTACCAGTTTCTCTAAAGCACTGAATTGAATATGTTTCCTTCCTTCCCCTTCTGGCTTCTTCTGAGAAAATAAACTCTACTTGCTACTTCAACTCTGACTAAGCCCCACCTCCAGTTATCACGTAGCTGAGGTCAGAGGCCAGACAATTAACACCCTTCACCCAACTACAGGGCAGTCAGACAAGCCAAGATAAAATTTGCAGCAATTAAAGACAGCACAGAATTACACCACCACTATGTTTTAAATTTTCAACATCCCAAAAACAATTATAAGTAAAGACACCAAAGAAAGTATAGTGTCACTAAAAGCCCACAATCTAAGTTTAAAAGAAAAATAGCAATTACCAGTTTCTCTAAAGCACTGAATTGAATATGTTTCCTTCCTTCCCCTTCTGGCTTCTTCTGAGAAAATAAACTCTACTTGCTACTTCAACTCTGACTAAGCCCCACCTCCAGTTATCACGTAGCTGAGGTCAGAGGCCAGACAATTAACACCCTTCACCCAACTACAGGGCAGTCAGACAAGCCAAGATAAAATTTGCAGCAATTAAAGACAGCACAGAATTACACCACCACTATGTTTTAAATTTTCAACAGCCCAAAAACAATTATAAGTAAAGACAACAAAGAAAGTATAGTGTCACTAAAAGCCCACAATCTAAGTTTAAAAGAAAAATAGCAATTACCAGTTACTCTAAAGCACTGAATTGAATATGTTTCCTTCCTTCCCCTTCTGGCTTCTTCTGAGAAAATAAACTCTACTTGCTACTTCAACTCTGACTAAGCCCCACCTCCAGTTATCACGTAGCTGAGGTCAGAGGCCAGACAATTAACACCCTTCACCCAACAACAGGGCAGTCAGACAAGCCAAGATAAAATTTGCAGCAATTAAAGACAGCACAGAATTACACCACCACTATGTTTTAAATTTTCAACAGCCCAAAAACAATTATAAGTAAAGACAACAAAGAAAGTATAGTGTCACTAAAAGCCCACAATCTAAGTTTAAAAGAAAAATAGCAATTACCAGTTACTCTAAAGCACTGAATTGAATATGTTTCCTTCCTTCCCCTTCTGGCTTCTTCTGAGAAAATAAACTCTGCTTGCTACTTCAACTCTGACTAAGCCCCACCTCCAGTTATCACGTAGTTGAGGTCAGAGGCCAGACAATTAACACCCTTCACCCAACTACAGGGCAGTCAGACAAGCCAAGATAAAATTTGCAGCAATTAAAGACAGCACAGAATTACACCACCACTATGTTTTAAATTTTCAACAGCCCAAAAACAATTATAAGTAAAGACAACAAAGAAAGTATAGTGTCACTAAAAGCCCACAATCTAAGTTTAAAAGAAAAATAGCAATTACCAGTTTCTCTAAAGCACTGAATTGAATATGTTTCCTTCCTTCCCCTTCTGGCTTCTTCTGAGAAAATAAACTCTACTTGCTACTTCAACTCTGACTAAGCCCCACCTCCAGTTATCACATAGCTGAGGTCAGAGGCCAGACAATTAACACCCTTCACCCAACTACAGGGCAGTCAGACAAGCCAAGATAAAATTTGCAGCAATTAAAGACAGCACAGAATTACACCACCACTATGTTTTAAATTTTCAACAGCCCAAAAACAATTATAAGTAAAGACAACAAAGAAAGTATAGTGTCACTAAAAGCCCACAATCTAAGTTTAAAAGAAAAATAGCAATTACCAGTTTCTCTAAAGCACTGAATTGAATATGTTTCCTTCCTTCCCCTTCTGGCTTCTTCTGAGAAAATAAACTCTGCTTGCTACTTCAACTCTGACTAAGCCCCACCTCCAGTTATCACGTAGCTGAGGTCAGAGGCCAGACAATTAACACCCTTCACCCAACTACAGGGCAGTCAGACAAGCCAAGATAAAATTTGCAGCAATTAAAGACAGCACAGAATTACACCACCACTATGTTTTAAATTTTCAACAGCCCAAAAACAATTATAAGTAAAGACAACAAAGAAAGTATAGTGTCACTAAAAGCCCACAATCTAAGTTTAAAAGAAAAATAGCAATTACCAGTTACTCTAAAGCACTGAATTGAATATGTTTCCTTCCTTCCCTTCTGGCTTCTTCTGAGAAAATAAACTCTACTTGCTACTTCAACTCTGACTAAGCCCCACCTCCAGTTATCACGTAGCTGAGGTCAGAGGCCAGACAATTAACACCCTTCACCCAACTACAGGGCAGTCAGACAAGCCAAGATAAAATTTGCAGCAATTAAAGACAGCACAGAATTACACCACCACTATGTTTTAAATTTTCAACAGCCCAAAAACAATTATAAGTAAAGACAACAAGAAAGTATAGTGTCACTAAAAGCCCACAATCTAAGTTTAAAAGAAAAATAGCAATTACCAGTTTCTAAAGCACTGAATTGAATATGTTTCCTTCCTTCCCCTTCTGGCTTCTTCTGAGAAAATAAACTCTGCTTGCTACTTCAACTCTGACTAAGCCCCACCTCCAGTTATCACGTAGCTGAGGTCAGAGGCCAGACAATTAACACCCTTCACCCAACTACAGGGCAGTCAGACAAGCCAAGATAAAATTTGCAGCAATTAAAGACAGCACAGAATTACACCACCACTATGATTTAAATTTTCAACAGCCCAAAAACAATTATAAGTAAAGACAACAAAGAAAGTATAGTGTCACTAAAAGCCCACAATCTAAGTTTAAAAGAAAAATAGCAATTACCAGTTTCTCTAAAGCACTGAATTGAATATGTTTCCTTCCTTCCCCTTCTGGCTTCTTCTGAGAAAATAAACTCTACTTGCTACTTCAACTCTGACTAAGCCCCACCTCCAGTTATCACGTAGCTGAGGTCAGAGGCCAGACAATTAACACCCTTCACCCAACTACAGGGCAGTCAGACAAGCCAAGATAAAATTTGCAGCAATTAAAGACAGCACAGAATTACACCACCACTATGTTTTAAATTTTCAACAGCCCAAAAACAATTATAAGTAAAGACAACAAAGAAAGTATAGTGTCACTAAAAGCCCACAATCTAAGTTTAAAAGAAAAATAGCAATTACCAGTTACTCTAAAGCACTGAATTGAATATGTTTCCTTCCTTCCCCTTCTGGCTTCTTCTGAGAAATAAACTCTACTGCTACTTCAACTCTGACTAAGCCCCACCTCCAGTTATCACGTAGCTGAGGTCAGAGGCCAGACAATTAACACCCTTCACCCAACTACAGGGCAGTCAGACAAGCCAAGATAAAATTTGCAGCAATTAAAGACAGCACAGAATTACACCACCACTATGTTTTAAATTTTCAACAGCCCAAAAACAATTATAAGTAAAGACAACAAAGAAAGTATAGTGTCACTAAAAGCCCACAATCTAAGTTTAAAAGAAAAATAGCAATTACCAGTTACTCTAAAGCACTGAATTGAATGTTTCTTCCTTCCCCTTCTGGCTTCTCTGAGAAAATAAACTCTACTTGCTACTTCAACTCTGACTAAGCCCCACCTCCAGTTATCACGTAGCTGAGGTCAGAGGCCAGACAATTAACACCCTTCACCCAACTACAGGGCAGTCAGACAAGCCAAGATAAAATTTGCAGCAATTAAAGACAGCACAGAATTACACCACCACTATGTTTTAAATTTTCAACAGCCCAAAAACAATTATAAGTAAAGACAACAAAGAAAGTATAGTGTCACTAAAAGCCCACAATCTAAGTTTAAAAGAAAAATAGCAATTACCAGTTTCTCTAAAGCACTGAATTGAATATGTTTCCTTCCTTCCCCTTCTGGCTTCTTCTGAGAAAATAAACTCTACTTGCTACTTCAACTCTGACTAAGCCCCACCTCCAGTTATCACGTAGCTGAGGTCAGAGGCCAGACAATTAACACCCTTCACCCAACTACTGGGCAGTCAGACAAGCCAAGATAAAATTTGCAGCAATTAAAGACAGCACAGAATTACACCACCACTATGTTTTAAATTTTCAACAGCCCAAAAACAATTATAAGTAAAGACAACAAAGAAAGTATAGTGTCACTAAAAGCCCACAATCTAAGTTTAAAAGAAAAATAGCAATTACCAGTTTCTCTAAAGCACTGAATTGAATATGTTTCCTTCCTTCCCTTCTGGCTTCTTCTGAGAAAATAAACTCTACTTGCTACTTCAACTCTGACTAAGCCCCACCTCCAGTTATCACGTAGCTGAGGTCAGAGGCCAGACAATTAACACCCTTCACCCAACTACAGGGCAGTCAGACAAGCCAAGATAAAATTTGCAGCAATTAAAGACAGCACAGAATTACACCACCACTATGTTTTAAATTTTCAACAGCCCAAAAACAATTATAAGTAAAGACAACAAAGAAAGTATAGTGTCACTAAAAGCCCACAATCTAAGTTTAAAAGAAAAATAGCAATTACCAGTTTCTCTAAAGCACTGAATTGAATATGTTTCCTTCCTTCCCTTCTGGCTTCTTCTGAGAAAATAAACTCTGCTTGCTACTTCAACTCTGACTAAGCCCCACCTCCAGTTATCACGTAGCTGAGGTCAGAGGCCAGACAATTAACACCCTTCACCCAACTACTGGGCAGTCAGACAAGCCAAGATAAAATTTGCAGCAATTAAAGACAGCACAGAATTACACCACCACTATGTTTTAAATTTTCAACAGCCCAAAAACAATTATAAGTAAAGACAACAAAGAAAGTATAGTGTCACTAAAAGCCCACAATCTAAGTTTAAAAGAAAAATAGCAATTACCAGTTACTCTAAAGCACTGAATTGAATATGTTTCCTTCCTTCCCTTCTGGCTTCTTCTGAGAAAATAAACTCTACTTGCTACTTCAACTCTGACTAAGCCCCACCTCCAGTTATCACGTAGCTGAGGTCAGAGGCCAGACAATTAACACCCTTCACCCAACTACAGGGCAGTCAGACAAGCCAAGATAAAATTTGCAGCAATTAAAGACAGCACAGAATTACACCACCACTATGTTTTAAATTTTCAACAGCCCAAAAACAATTATAAGTAAAGACAACAAAGAAAGTATAGTGTCACTAAAAGCCCACAATCTAAGTTTAAAAGAAAAATAGCAATTACCAGTTTCTCTAAAGCACTGAATTGAATATGTTTCCTTCCTTCCCCTTCTGGCTTCTTCTGAGAAAATAAACTCTACTTGCTACTTCAACTCTGACTAAGCCCCACCTCCAGTTATCACGTAGCTGAGGTCAGAGGCCAGACAATTAACACCCTTCACCCAACTACAGGGCAGTCAGACAAGCCAAGATAAAATTTGCAGCAATTAAAGACAGCACAGAATTACACCACCACTATGTTTTAAATTTTCAACAGCCCAAAAACAATTATAAGTAAAGACAACAAAGAAAGTATAGTGTCACTAAAAGCCCACAATCTAAGTTTAAAAGAAAAATAGCAATTACCAGTTTCTCTAAAGCACTGAATTGAATATGTTTCCTTCCTTCCCCTTCTGGCTTCTTCTGAGAAAATAAACTCTGCTTGCTACTTCAACTCTGACTAAGCCCCACCTCCAGTTATCACGTAGCTGAGGTCAGAGGCCAGACAATTAACACCCTTCACCCAACTACAGGGCAGTCAGACAAGCCAAGATAAAATTTGCAGCAATTAAAGACAGCACAGAATTACACCACCACTATGTTTTAAATTTTCAACAGCCCAAAAACAATTATAAGTAAAGACAACAAAGAAAGTATAGTGTCACTAAAAGCCCACAATCTAAGTTTAAAAGAAAAATAGCATTACCATTTACTCTAAAGCACTGAATTGAATATGTTTCCTTCCTTCCCATTCTGGCTTCTTCTGAGAAAATAAACTCTACTTGCTACTTCAACTCTGACTAAGCCACCTCCAGTTATCACGTAGCTGAGGTCAGAGGCCAGACAATTAACACCCTTCACCCAACTACAGGGCAGTCAGACAAGCCAAGATAAAATTTGCAGCAATTAAAGACAGCACAGAATTACACCACCACTATGTTTTAAATTTTCAACAGCCCAAAAACAATTATAAGTAAAGACAACAAAGAAAGTATAGTGTCACTAAAAGCCCACAATCTAAGTTTAAAAGAAAAATAGCAATTACCAGTTTCTCTAAAGCACTGAATTGAATATGTTTCCTTCCTTCCCCTTCTGGCTTCTTCTGAGAAATAAAACTCTGCTTGCTACTTTAACTCTGACTAAGCCCCACCTCCAGTTATCACGTAGCTGAGGTCAGAGGCCAGACAATTAACACCCTTCACCCAACTACATGGCAGTCAGACAAGCCAAGATAAAATTTGCAGCAATTAAAGACAGCACAGAATTACACCACCACTATGTTTTAAATTTTCAACAGCCCAAAAACAATTATAAGTAAAGACAACAAAGAAAGTATAGTGTCACTAAAAGCCCACAATCTAAGTTTAAAAGAAAAATAGCAATTACCAGTTACTCTAAAGCACTGAATTGAATATGTTTCCTTCCTTCCCTTCTGGCTTCTTCTGAGAAAATAAACTCTGCTTGCTACTTCAACTCTGACTAAGCCCCACCTCCAGTTATCACATAGCTGAGGTCAGAGGCCAGACAATTAACACCCTTCACCCAACTACTGGGCAGTCAGACAAGCCAAGATAAAATTTGCAGCAATTAAAGACAGCACAGAATTACACCACCACTATGTTTTAAATTTTCAACAGCCCAAAAACAATTATAAGTAAAGACAACAAAGAAAGTATAGTGTCACTAAAAGCCCACAATCTAAGTTTAAAAGAAAAATAGCAATTACCAGTTACTCTAAAGCACTGAATTGAATATGTTTCCTTCCTTCCCCTTCTGGCTTCTTCTGAGAAAATAAACTCTGCTTGCTACTTCAACTCTGACTAAGCCCCACCTCCAGTTATCACGTAGCTGAGGTCAGAGGCCAGACAATTAACTCCCTTCACCCAACTACAGGGCAGTCAGACAAGCCAAGATAAAATTTGCAGCAATTAAAGACAGCACAGAATTACACCACCACTATGTTTTAAATTTTCAACAGCCCAAAAACAATTATAAGTAAAGACAACAAAGAAAGTATAGTGTCACTAAAAGCCCACAATCTAAGTTTAAAAGAAAAATAGCAATTACCAGTTTCTCTAAAGCACTGAATTGAATATGTTTCCTTCCTTCCCTTCTGGCTTCTTCTGAGAAAATAAACTCTACTTGCTACTTCAACTCTGACTAAGCCCCACCTCCAGTTATCACGTAGCTGAGGTCAGAGGCCAGACAATTAACACCCTTCACCCAACTACTGGGCAGTCAGACAAGCCAAGATAAAATTTGCAGCAATTAAAGACAGCACAGAATTACACCACCACTATGTTTTAAATTTTCAACAGCCCAAAAACAATTATAAGTAAAGACAACAAAGAAAGTATAGTGTCACTAAAAGCCCACAATCTAAGTTTAAAAGAAAAATAGCAATTACCAGTTTCTCTAAAGCACTGAATTGAATATGTTTCTTCCTTCCCCTTCTGGCTTCTTCTGAGAAAATAAACTCTGCTTGCTACTTCAACTCTGACTAAGCCGCACCTCCAGTTATCACGTAGCTGAGGTCAGAGGCCAGACAATTAACACCCTTCACCCAACTACAGGGCAGTCAGACAAGCCAAGATAAAATTTGCAGCAATTAAAGACAGCACAGAATTACACCACCACTATGTTTTAAATTTTCAACAGCCCAAAAACAATTATAAGTAAAGACAACAATGAAAGTATGTGTCACTAAAAGCCCACAATCTAAGTTTAAAAGAAAATAAGCAATTACCAGTTACTCTAAAGCACTGAATTGAATATGTTTCCTTCCTTCCCTTCTGGCTTCTTCTGAGAAATAAAACTCTGCTTGCACTTCTCTGACTAAGCCCCACCTCCAGTTATCACGTAGCTGAGGTCAGAGGCCAGACAATTAACACCCTTCACCCAACTACAGGGCAGTCAGACAAGCCAAGATAAAATTTGCAGCAATTAAAGACAGCACAGAATTACACCACCACTATGTTTTAAATTTTCAACAGCCCAAAACAATTATAAGTAAAGACAACAAAGAAAGTATAGTGTCACTAAAAGCCCACAATCTAAGTTTAAAAGAAAATAGCAATTACCAGTTCTCTAAAGCACTGAATTGAATATGTTTCCTTCCTCCCCTTCTGGCTTCTTCTGAGAAAATAAACCTCTGCTTGCTACTTCAACTCTGACTAAGCCCCACCTCCAGTTATCACGTAGCTGAGGTCAGAGGCCAGACAATTAACACCCTTCACCCAACTACAGGACAGTCAGACAAGCCAAGATAAAATTTGCAGCAATTAAAGACAGCACAGAATTACACCACCACTATGTTTTAAATTTTCAACAGCCCAAAAACAATTATAAGTAAAGACAACAAAGAAAGTATAGTGTCACTAAAAGCCCACAATCTAAGTTTAAAAGAAAATAGCAATTACCAGTTACTCTAAAGCACTGAATTGAATGTATTTCCTTCCTTCCCCTTCTGGCTTCTTCTGAGAAAATAAAACTCTGCTTGCTACTTCAACTCTGACTAAGCCCCACCTCCAGTTATCACATAGCTGAGGTCAGAGGCCAGACAATTAACACCCTTCACCCAACTACAGGGCAGTCAGACAAGCCAAGATAAAATTTGCAGCAATTAAAGACAGCACAGAATTACACCACCACTATGTTTTAAATTTTCAACAGCCCAAAACAATTATAAGTAAAGACAACAAAGAAAGTATAGTGTCACTAAAAGCCCACAATCTAAGTTTAAAAGAAAAATAGCAATTACCTGTTTCTCTAAAGCACTGAATTGAATATGTTTCCTTCCTTCCCTTCTGGCTTCTTCTGAGAAATATAAACTCTGCTTACTACTTCAACTCTGACTAAGCCCCACCTCCAGTTATCACGTGTAGCTGAGGTCAGAGGCCAGACAATTAACACCCTTCACCCAACTACAGGGCAGTCAGACAAGCCAAGATAAAATTTGCAGCAATTAAAGACAGCACAGAATTACACCACCACTATGTTTTAAATTTTCAACAGCCCAAAACAATTATAAGTAAAGACAACAAAGAAAGTATAGTGTCACTAAAAGCCCACAATCTAAGTTTAAAAGAAAAATAGCAATTACCAGTTACTCTAAAGCACTGAATTGAATATGTTTCCTTCCTTCTTCTGGCTTCTTCTGAGAAAATAAACTCTACTTGCTACTTCAACTCTGACTAAGCCCCACCTCCAGTTATCACGTAGCTGAGGTCAGAGGCCAGACAATTAACACCCTTCACCCAACTACAGGGCAGTCAGACAAGCCAAGATAAAATTTGCAGCAATTAAAGACAGCACAGAATTACACCACCACTATGTTTTAAATTTTCAACAGCCCAAAAACAATTATAAGTAAAGACAACAAAGAAAGTATAGTGTCACTAAAAGCCCACAATCTAAGTTTAAAAGAAAAATAGCAATTACCAGTTACTCTAAAGCACTGAATTGAATATGTTTCCTTCCTTCCCCTTCTGGCTTCTTCTGAGAAATATAAACTCTGCTTGCTACTTCAACTCTGACTAAGCCCCACCTCCAGTTATCACGTAGCTGAGGTCAGAGGCCAGACAATTAACACCTTCACCCAACTACAGGGCAGTCAGACAAGCCAAGATAAAATTTGCAGCAATTAAAGACAGCACAGAATTACACCACCACTATGTTTTAAATTTTCAACAGCCCAAAACAATTATAAGTAAAGACAACAAAGAAAGTATAGTGTCACTAAAAGCCCACAATCTAAGTTTAAAAGAAAAATAGCAATTACCAGTTTCTCTAAAGCACTGAATTGAATATGTTTCCTTCCTTCCCTTCTGGCTTCTTCTGAGAAAATAAACTCTACTTGCTACTTCAACTCTGACTAAGCCCCACCTCCAGTTATCACGTAGCTGAGGTCAGAGGCCAGACAATTAACACCCTTCACCCAACTA
This sequence comes from Neoceratodus forsteri, assembly GCA_016271365.2. Lineage (NCBI taxonomy): Eukaryota > Metazoa > Chordata > Ceratodontiformes > Ceratodontidae > Neoceratodus > Neoceratodus forsteri. The sequence continues at coordinate 1,421,140,526 of CM057450.1, forward strand.
CAGGGCAGTCAGACAAGCCAAGATAAAATTTGCAGCAATTAAAGACAGCACAGAATTACACCACCACTATGTTTTAAATTTTCAACAGCCCAAAAACAATTATAAGTAAAGACAACAAAGAAAGTATAGTGTCACTAAAAGCCCACAATCTAAGTTTAAAAGAAAAATAGCAATTACCAGTTTCTCTAAAGCACTGAATTGAATATGTTTCTTCCTTCCCTTCTGGCTTCTTCTGAGAATTATAAACTCTACTTGCTACTTTAACTCTGATTATAGCACCCTCCAGTTATCACGTAGCTGAGGTCAGAGGCCAGACAATTAACACCCTTCACCCAACTACAGGGCAGTCAGACAAGCCAAGATAAAATTTGCAGCAATTAAAGACAGCACAGAATTACACCACCACTATGTTTTAAATTTTCAACAGCCCAAAAACAATTATAAGTAAGACAACAAAGAAAGTATAGTGTCACTAAAAGCCACAATCTAAGTTTAAAAGAAAAATAGCAATTACCAGTTACTCTAAAGCACTGAATTGAATATTCTTCCTTCCCTTCTGGCTTCTTCTGAGAAAATAAACTCTGCTTGCTACTTTAACTCTGACTAAGCCCCACCTCCAGTTATCACGTAGCTGAGGTCAGAGGCCAGACAATTAACACCCTTCACCCAACTACAGGGCAGTCAGACAAGCCAAGATAAAATTTGCAGCAATTAAAGACAGCACAGAATTACACCACCACTATGTTTTAAATTTTCAACAGCCCAAAACAATTATAAGTAAAGACAACAAAGAAAGTATAGTGTCACTAAAAGCCCACAATCTAAGTTTAAAAGAAAAATAGCAATTACCAGTTTCTCTAAAGCACTGAATTGAATATGTTTCCTTCCTTCCCCTTCTGGCTTCTTCTGAGAAAATAAACTCTGCTTGCTACTTAACTCTGACTAAGCCCCACCTCCAGTTATCACTAGCTGAGGTCAGAGGCCAGACAATTAACACCCTTCACCCAACTACAGGGCAGTCAGACAAGCCAAGATAAAATTTGCAGCAATTAAAGACAGCACAGAATTACACCACCACTATGTTTTAAATTTTCAACAGCCCAAAACAATTATAAGTAAAGACAACAAAGAAAGTATAGTGTCACTAAAAGCCTCACAATCTAAGTTTAAAAGAAAATAGCAATTACCAGTTTCTCTAAAGCACTGAATTGAATATGTTTCCTTCCTTCCCTTCTGGCTTCTTCTGAGAAAATAAACCTACTGCTTCTACTTTAACTCTGATAAGCCCACCTCCAGTTATCACGTAGCTGAGGTCAGAGGCCAGACAATTAACACCCTTCACCCAACTACAGGGCAGTCAGACAAGCCAAGATAAAATTTGCAGCAATTAAAGACAGCACAGAATTACACCACCACTATGTTTTAAATTTTCAACAGCCCAAAAACAATTATAAGTAAAGACAACAAAGAAAGTATAGTGTCACTAAAAGCCCACAATCTAAGTTTAAAAGAAAAATAGCAATTACCAGTTACTCTAAAGCACTGAATTGAATATGTTTCCTTCCTTCCCTTCTGGCTTCTTCTGAGAAAATAAACTCTACTTGCTACTTCAACTCTGACTAAGCCCCACCTCCAGTTATCACGTAGCTGAGGTCAGAGGCCAGACAATTAACACCCTTCACCCAACTACAGGGCAGTCAGACAAGCCAAGATAAAATTTGCAGCAATTAAAGACAGCACAGAATTACACCACCACTATGTTTTAAATTTTCAACAGCCCAAAAACAATTATAAGTAAAGACAACAAAGAAAGTATAGTGTCACTAAAAGCCCACAATCTAAGTTTAAAAGAAAAATAGCAATTACCAGTTACTCTAAAGCACTGAATTGAATATGTTTCTTCCTTCCCTTCTGGCTTCTTCTGAGAAAATAACTCTGCTTGCTACTTCAACTCTGACTAAGCCCCACCTCCAGTTATCACGTAGCTGAGGTCAGAGCCAGACAATTAACACCCTTCACCCAACTACAGGGCAGTCAGACAAGCCAAGATAAAATTTGCAGCAATTAAAGACAGCACAGAATTACACCACCACTATGTTTTAAATTTTCAACAGCCCAAAACAATTATAAGTAAAGACAACAAAGAAAGTATAGTGTCACTAAAAGCCCACAATCTAAGTTTAAAAGAAAATAGCAATTACAGTTACTCTAAAGCACTGAATTGAATATGTTTCCTTCCTTCCCCTTCTGGCTTCTTCTGAGAAAAATAAACTCTGCTTGCTACTTTAACTCTGACTAAGCCCCACCTCCAGTTATCACGTAGCTGAGGTCAGAGGCCAGACAATTAACACCCTTCACCCAACTACAGGGCAGTCAGACAAGCCAAGATAAAATTTGCAGCAATTAAAGACAGCACAGAATTACACCACCACTATGTTTTAAATTTTCAACAGCCCAAAAACAATTATAAGTAAAGACAACAAAGAAAGTATAGTGTCACTAAAAGCCCACAATCTAAGTTTAAAAGAAAAATAGCAATTACCAGTTACTCTAAAGCACTGAATTGAATATGTTTCCTTCCTTCCCTTCTGGCTTTCTGAGAAATAAAACTCTGCTTGCTACTTCAACTCTGATCTAAGCCCCACCTCCAGTTATCACGTAGCTGAGGTCAGAGGCCAGACAATTAACACCCTTCACCCAACTACAGGGCAGTCAGACAAGCCAAGATAAAATTTGCAGCAATTAAAGACAGCACAGAATTACACCACCACTATGTTTTAAATTTTCAACAGCCCAAAAACAATTATAAGTAAAGACAACAAAGAAAGTATAGTGTCACTAAAGCCTCACAATCTAAGTTTAAAAGAAAAATAGCAATTACCAGTTACTCTAAAGCACTGAATTGAATATGTTTCCTTCCTTCCTTCTGGCTTCTTCTGAGAAAATAAACTCTGCTTGCTACTTTCAACTCTGACTAAGCCCCACCTCCAGTTATCACGTAGCTGAGGGTCAGAGGCCAGACAATTAACACCCTTCACCCAACTACAGGGCAGTCAGACAAGCCAAGATAAAATTTGCAGCAATTAAAGACAGCACAGAATTACACCACTATGTTTTAAATTTTCAACAGCCCAAAACAATTATAAGTAAAGACAACAAAGAAAGTATAGTGTCACTAAAAGCCCACAATCTAAGTTTAAAAGAAAAATAGCAATTACCAGTTACTCTAAAGCACTGAATTGAATATGTTTCCTTCCTTCCCCTTCTGGCTTCTTCTGAGAAAATAAACTCTGCTTGCTACTTCAACTCTGACTAAGCCCCACCTCCAGTTATCACATAGCTGAGGTCAGAGGCCAGACAATTAACACCCTTCACCCAACTACAGGGCAGTCAGACAAGCCAAGATAAAATTTGCAGCAATTAAAGACAGCACAGAATTACACCACCACTATGTTTTAAATTTTCAACAGCCCAAAAACAATTATAAGTAAAGACAACAAAGAAAGTATAGTGTCACTAAAAGCCCACAATCTAAGTTTAAAAGAAAAATAGCAATTACCTGTTACTCTAAAGCACTGAATTGAATATGTTTCCTTCCTTCCCCTTCTGGCTTCTTCTGAGAAATTAAAACTCTGCTTACTACTTTAACTCTGACTAAGCCCCACCTCCAGTTATCATGTAGCTGAGGTCAGAGGCCAGACAATTAACACCCTTCACCCAACTACAGGGCAGTCAGACAAGCCAAGATAAAATTTGCAGCAATTAAAGACAGCACAGAATTACACCACCACTATGTTTTAAATTTTCAACAGCCCAAAAACAATTATAAGTAAAGACAACAAAGAAAGTATAGTGTCACTAAAAGCCCACAATCTAAGTTTAAAGAAAATAGCAATTACCAGTTCTCTAAAGCACTGAATTGAATATGTTTCCTTCCTTCCTTCTGGCTTCTTCTGAGAAATATAAACTCTGCTTGCTACTTCAACTCTGACTAAGCCCCACCTCCAGTTATCACGTAGCTGAGGTCAGAGGCCAGACAATTAACACCCTTCACCCAACTACAGGGCAGTCAGACAAGCCAAGATAAAATTTGCAGCAATTAAAGACAGCACAGAATTACACCACCACTATGTTTTAAATTTTCAACAGCCCAAAACAATTATAAGTAAAGACAACAAAGAAAGTATAGTGTCACTAAAAGCCCACAATCTAAGTTTAAAAGAAAAATAGCAATTACCAGTTACTCTAAAGCACTGAATTGAATATGTTTCCTTCCTTCCCCTTCTGGCTTCTTCTGAGAAATTAAACTCTGCTTGCTACTTCAACTCTGACTAAGCCCCACCTCCAGTTATCATGTAGCTGAGGTCAGAGGCCAGACAATTAACACCCTTCACCCAACTACAGGGCAGTCAGACAAGCCAAGATAAAATTTGCAGCAATTAAAGACAGCACAGAATTACACCACCACTATGTTTTAAATTTTCAACAGCCCAAAACAATTATAAGTAAAGACAACAAAGAAAGTATAGTGTCACTAAAAGCCACAATCTAAGTTTAAAAGAAAAATAGCAATTACCAGTTCTCTAAAGCACTGAATTGAATATGTTTCCTTCCTTCCCCTTCTGGCTTCTTCTGAGAAAAAAAACTCTGCTTGCTACTTCAACTCTGACTAAGCCCCACCTCCAGTTATCACGTAGCTGAGGTCAGAGGCCAGACAATTAACACCCTTCACCCAACTACAGGCAGTCAGACAAGCCAAGATAAAATTTGCAGCAATTAAAGACAGCACAGAATTACACCACCACTATGTTTTAAATTTTCAACAGCCCAAAAACAATTATAAGTAAAGACAACAAAGAAAGTATAGTGTCACTAAAAGCCCACAATCTAAGTTTAAAAGAAAAATAGCAATTACCAGTTACTCTAAAGCACTGAATTGAATATGTTTCCTTCCTTCCCTTCTGGCTTCTTCTGAGAAATTAAACTCTGCTTGCTACTTCAACTCTGACTAAGCCCCACCTCCAGTTATCACGTAGCTGAGGTCAGAGGCCAGACAATTAACACCCTTCACCCAACTACAGGGCAGTCAGACAAGCCAAGATAAAATTTGCAGCAATTAAAGACAGCACAGAATTACACCACCACTATGTTTTAAATTTTCAACAGCCCAAAAACAATTATAAGTAAAGACAACAAAGAAAGTATAGTGTCACTAAAAGCCACAATCTAAGTTTAAAAGAAAAATAGCAATTACCAGTTACTCTAAAGCAGTGAATTGAATATGTTTCCTTCCTTCCCTTCTGGCTTCTTCTGAGAAAATAAACTCTGCTTGCTACTTTAACTCTGATTAAGCCCACCTCCAGTTATCACGTAGCTGAGGTCAGAGGCCAGACAATTAACACCCTTCACCCAACTACAGGGCAGTCAGACAAGCCAAGATAAAATTTGCAGCAATTAAAGACAGCACAGAATTACACCACCACTATGTTTTAAATTTTCAACAGCCCAAAAACAATTATAAGTAAAGACAACAAAGAAAGTATAGTGTCACTAAAAGCCCACAATCTAAGTTTAAAAGAAAAATAGCAATTACCAGTTACTCTAAAGCACTGAATTGAATATGTTTCCTTCCTTCCCCTTCTGGCTTCTTCTGAGAAAATAAACTCTGCTTGCTACTTCAACTCTGACTAAGCTCCACCTCCAGTTATCACGTAGCTGAGGTCAGAGGCCAGACAATTAACACCTTCACCCAACTACAGGGCAGTCAGACAAGCCAAGATAAAATTTGCAGCAATTAAAGACAGCACAGAATTACACCACCACTATGTTTTAAATTTTCAACAGCCCAAAAACAATTATAAGTAAAGACAACAAAGAAAGTATAGTGTCACTAAAAGCCCACAATCTAAGTTTAAAAGAAAATAGCAATTACCAGTTACTCTAAAGCAGTGAATTGAATATGTTTCCTTCCTTCCCCTTCTGGCTTCTTCTGAGAAAATAAACTCTGCTTGCTACTTCAACTCTGACTAAGCCCCACCTCCAGTTATCACGTAGCTGAGGTCAGAGGCCAGACAATTAACTCCTTCACCCAACTACAGGGCAGTCAGACAAGCCAAGATAAAATTTGCAGCAATTAAAGACAGCACAGAATTACACCACCACTATGTTTTAAATTTTCAACAGCCCAAAAACAATTATAAGTAAAGACAACAAAGAAAGTATAGTGTCACTAAAAGCCCACAATCTAAGTTTAAAAGAAAAATAGCAATTACCAGTTACTCTAAAGCACTGAATTGAATATGTTTCCTTCCTTCCCCTTCTGGCTTCTTCTGAGAAAAAAAACTCTGCTTGCTACTTCAACTCTGATTAAGCCCCACCTCCAGTTATCACGTAGCTGAGGTCAGAGGCCAGACAATTAACACCCTTCTCCCAACTACAGGGCAGTCAGACAAGCCAAGATAAAATTTGCAGCAATTAAAGACAGCACAGAATTACACCACCACTATGTTTTAAATTTTCAACAGCCCAAAAACAATTATAAGTAAAGACAACAAAGAAAGTATAGTGTCACTAAAAGCCCACAATCTAAGTTTAAAAGAAAAATAGCAATTACCAGTTACTCTAAAGCACTGAATTGAATATGTTTCCTTCCTTCCCCTTCTGGCTTCTTCTGAGAAATTAAAACTCTGCTTGCTACTTTAACTCTGATTATTACCTCCAGTTATCACATAGCTGAGGTCAGAGGCCAGACAATTAACACCCTTCACCCAACTACAGGGCAGTCAGACAAGCCAAGATAAAATTTGCGGCAATTAAAGACAGCACAGAATTACACCGCCACTATGTTTTAAATTTTCAACAGCCCAAAAACAATTATAAGTAAAGACAACAAAGAAAGTATAGTGTCACTAAAAGCCTACAATCTAAGTTTAAAAGAAAAATAGCAATTACCAGTTACTCTAAAGCAGTGAATTGAATATGTTTCCTTCCTTCCCCTTCTGGCTTCTTCTGAGAAATTAAAACTCTGCTTGCTACTTTAACTCTTATTAAGCCCCACCTCCAGTTATCACGTAGCTGAGGTCAGAGGCCAGACAATTAACACCCTTCACCCAACTACGGGGCAGTCAGACAAGCCAAGATAAAATTTGCAGCAATTAAAGACAGCACAGAATTACACCACCACTATGTTTTAAATTTTCAACAGCCCAAAAACAATTATAAGTAAAGACAACAAAGAAAGTATAGTGTCACTAAAAGCCTACAATCTAAGTTTAAAAGAAAATAGCAATTACCAGTTACTCTAAAGCAGTGAATTGAATGTGTTTCCTTCCTTCTCCTTCTGGCTTCTTCTGAGAAATTAAAACTCTGCTTGCTACTTTAACTCTGATTAAGCCCCACCTCCAGTTATCACGTAGCTGAGGTCAGAGGCCAGACAATTAACACCCTTCACCCAACTACAGGGCAGTCAGACAAGCAAGATAAAATTTGCAGCAATTAAAGACAGCACAGAATTACACCACCACTATGTTTTAAATTTTCAACAGCCCAAAAACAATTATAAGTAAAGACAACAAAGAAAGTATAGTGTCACTAAAAGCCTACAATCTAAGTTTAAAAGAAAATTGCAATTACCAGTTACTCTAAAGCAGTGAATTGAATATGTTTCCTTCCTACCCCTTCTGGCTTCTTCTGAGAAATTAAAACTCTGCTTGCTACTTTAACTCTGATTAAGCCCCACCTCCAGTTATCACGTAGCTGAGGTCAGAGGCCAGACAATTAACACCCTTCACCCAACTACAGGGCAGTCAGACAAGCCAAGATAAAATTTGCAGCAATTAAAGACAGCACAGAATTACACCACCACTATGTTTTAAATTTTCAACAGCCCAAAAACAATTATAAGTAAAGACAACAAAGAAAGTATAGTGTCACTAAAAGCCTACAATCTAAGTTTAAAAGAAAAATAGCAATTACCAGTTACTCTAAAGCAGTGAATTGAAAATGTTTCCTTCCTTCCCCTTCTGACTTCTTCTGAGAAATTAAAACTCTGCTTGCTACTTTAACTCTGATTAAGCCCCACCTCCAGTTATCACATAGCTGAGGTCAGAGGCCAGACAATTAACACCCTTCACCCAACTACAGGGCAGTCAGACAAGCCAAGATAAAATTTGCAGCAATTAAAGACAGCACAGAATTACACCACCACTATGTTTTAAATTTTCAACAGCCCAAAAACAATTATAAGTAAAGACAACAAAGAAAGTATAGTGTCACTAAAAGCCTACAATCTAAGTTTAAAAGAAAAATAGCAATTACCAGTTACTCTAAAGCAATGAATTGAATATGTTTCCTTCCTTCCCCTTCTGGCTTCTTCTGAGAAATTAAAACTCTGCTTGCTACTTTAACTCTGATTAAGCCCCACCTCCAGTTATCACATAGCTGAGGTCAGAGGCCAGACAATTAACACCCTTCACCCAACTATAGGGCAGTCAGACAAGCCAAGATAAATTTGCAGCAATTAAAGACAGCACAAATTACACCACCACTATGTTTTAAATTTTCAACAGCCCAAAACAATTATAAGTAAAGACAACAAAAAGTATAGTGTCACTAAAGCCTACAATCTAAGTTTAAACAGAAAAATAGCAATTACCAGTTACTCTAAAGCAGTGAATTGAATATGTTTCCTTCCTTCTCCTTCTGAGCTTCTTCTGAGAAATTAAACTCTGCTTGCTACTTTAACTCTGATTAAGCCCCACCTCCAGTTATCACGTAGCTGAGGTCAGAGGCCAGACATTAACACCCTTCACCCAACTACAGTGCAGTCAGACAAGCAAGATAAAATTTGCAGCAATTAAAGACAGCACAGAATTACACCACCACTATGTTTTAAATTTTCAACAGCCCCAAAACAATTATAAGTAAAGACAACAAAGAAAGTATAGTGTCACTAAAAGCCTACAATCTAAGTTTAAAAGAAAAATAGCAATTACCAGTTACTCTTAAGCACTGAATTGAATATGTTTCCTTCCTTCCCCTTCTGGCATCTTCTGAGAAATGAAAACTCTGCTTGCTACTTTAACTCTGATTAAGCCCCACCTCCAGTTATCACGTAGCTGAGGTCAGAGGCCAGACAATTAACACCCTTCACCCAACTACACGGCAGTCAGACAAGCCAAGATAAAATTTGCAGCAATTAAAGACAGCACAGAATTACACCACCACTATGTTTTAAATTTTCAACAGCCCAAAAACAATTATAAGTAAAGACAACAAAGAAAGTATAGTGTCACTAAAGCCTACAATCTAAGTTTAAAAGAAAATAGCAATTACCAGTTACTCTAAACAGTGAATTGAATATGTTCCTTCCTTCCCTTCTGGCTTCTTCTGAGAAATTAAACTCTGCTTGCTACTTTAACTCTGATTAACCCCACCTCCAGTTATCACGTAGCTGAGGTCAGAGGCCAGACAATTAACACCCTTCACCCAACTACAGGGCAGTCAGACAAGCCAAGATAAAATTTGCAGCAATTAAAGACAGCACAGAATTACACCACCACTATGTTTTAAATTTTCAACAGCCCAAAAACAATTATAAGTAAAGACAACAAAGAAAGTATAGTGTCACTAAAAGCCTACAATCTAAGTTTAAAAGAAAAATAGCAATTACCAGTTACTCTAAAGCAGTGAATTGAATATGTTTCCTTCCTTCCCCTTCTGGCTCCTTCTGAGAATTAAAACTCTGCTTGCTGCTTTAACTCTGATTAAGCCCCACCTCCAGATATCACGTAGCTGAGGTCAGAGGCCAGACAATTAACACCCTTCACCCAACTACAGGGCAGTCAGACAAGCCAAGATAAAATTTGCAGCAATTAAAGACAGCACAGAATTACACCACCACTATGTTTTAAATTTTCAACAGCCCAAAAACAATTATAAGTAAAGACAACAAAGAAAGTATAGTGTCACTAAAAGCCTACAATCTAAGTTTAAAAGAAAAATAGCAATTACCAGTTACTCTAAAGCAGTGAATTGAATATGTTTCCTTCCTTCCCCTTCTGGCTTCTTCTGAGAAATTAAAACTCTGCTTGCTACTTTAACTCTGATTAAGCCCCACCTCCAGTTATCATGTAGCTGAGGTCAGAGGCCAGACAATTAACACCCTTCACCCAACTACAGGGCAGTCAGACAAGCCAAGATAAAATTTGCAGCAATTAAAGACAGCACAGAATTACACCACCACTATGTTTTAAATTTTCAACAGCCCAAAAACAATTATAAGTAAAGACAACAAAGAAAGTATAGTGTCACTAAAAGCCTACAATCTAAGTTTAAAAGAAAAATAGCAATTACCAGTTACTCTAAAGCAGTGAATTGAATATGTTTCCTTCCTTCCCCTTCTGGCTTCTTCTGAGAAATTAAAACTCTGCTTGCTACTTTAACTCTGATTAAGCCCCACCTCCAGTTATCACGTAGCTGAGGTCAGAGGCCAGACAATTAACACCCTTCACCCAACTACAGGCAGTCAGACAAGCAAGATAAAATTTGCAGCAATTAAAGACAGCACAGAATTACACCACCACTATGTTTTAAATTTTCAACAGCCCAAAAACAATTATAAGTAAAGACAACAAAGAAAGTATAGTGTCACTAAAAGCCTACAATCTAAGTTTAAAAGAAAAATAGCAATTACCAGTTACTCTAAAGCAGTGAATTGAAAATGTTTCCTTCCTTCCCCTTCTGACTTCTTCTGAGAAATTAAAACTCTGCTTGCTACTTTAACTCTGATTAAGCCCCACCTCCAGTTATCACGTAGCTGAGGTCAGAGGCCAGACAATTAACACCCTTCACCCAACTACAGGGCAGTCAGACAAGCCAAGATAAAATTTGCAGCAATTAAAGACAGCACAGAATTACACCACCACTATGTTTTAAATTTTCAACAGCCCAAAAACAATTATAAGTAAAGACAACAAAGAAAGTATAGTGTCACTAAAAGCCTACAATCTAAGTTTAAAAGAAAAATAGCAATTACCAGTTACTCTAAAGCAATGAATTGAATATGTTTCCTTCCTTCCCCTTCTGGCTTCTTCTGAGAAATTAAAACTCTGCTTGCTACTTTAACTCTGATTAAGCCCCACCTCCAGTTATCACATAGCTGAGGTCAGAGGCCAGACAATTAACACCCTTCACCCAACTACAGGGCAGTCAGACAAGCCAAGATAAAATTTGCAGCAATTAAAGACAGCACAGAATTACACCACCACTATGTTTTAAATTTTCAACAGCCCAAAAACAATTATAAGTAAAGACAACAAAGAAAGTATAGTGTCACTAAAAGCCTACAATCTAAGTTTAAAAGAAAAATAGCAATTACCAGTTACTCTAAAGCAGTGAATTGAATATGTTTCCTTCCTTCCCCTTCTGGCTTCTTCTGAGAAATTAAAACTCTGCTTGCTACTTTAACTCTGATTAAGCCCCACCTCCAGTTATCATGTAGCTGAGGTCAGAGGCCAGACAATTAACACCCTTCACCCAACTACAGGGCAGTCAGACAAGCCAAGATAAAATTTGCAGCAATTAAAGACAGCACAGAATTACACCACCACTATGTTTTAAATTTTCAACAGCCCAAAAACAATTATAAGTAAAGACATCAAAGAAAGTATAGTGTCACTAAAAGCCTACAATCTAAGTTTAAAAGAAAAATAGCAATTACCAGTTACTCTAAAGCAGTGAATTGAATATGTTTCCTTCCTTCCCCTTCTGGCTTCTTCTGAGAAATTAAAACTCTGCTTGCTACTTTAACTCTGATTAAGCCCCACCTCCAGTTATCACGTAGCTGAGGTCAGAGGCCAGACAATTAACACCCTTCACCCAACTACAGGGCAGTCAGACAAGCCAAGATAAAATTTGCAGCAATTAAAGACAGCACAGAATTACACCACCACTATGTTTTAAATTTTCAACAGCCCAAAAACAATTATAAGTAAAGACAACAAAGAAAGTATAGTGTCACTAAAAGCCTACAATCTAAGTTTAAAAGAAAAATAGCAATTACCAGTTACTCTAAAGCAGTGAATTGAATATGTTTCCTTCCTTCCCCTTCTGGCTTCTTCTGAGAAATTAAAACTCTGCTTGCTACTTTAACTCTGATTAAGCCCCACCTCCAGTTATCACGTAGCTGAGGTCAGAGGCCAGACAATTAACACCCTTCACCCAACTACAGGGCAGTCAGACAAGCCAAGATAAAATTTGCAGCAATTAAAGACAGCACAGAATTACACCACCACTATGTTTTAAATTTTCAACAGCCCAAAAACAATTATAAGTAAAGACAACAAAGAAAGTATAGTGTCACTAAAAGCCTACAATCTAAGTTTAAAAGAAAAATAGCAATTACCAGTTACTCTAAAGCAATGAATTGAATATGTTTCCTTCCTTCCCCTTCTGGCTTCTTCTGAGAAATTAAAACTCTGCTTGCTACTTTAACTCTGATTAAGCCCCACCTCCAGTTATCACATAGCTGAGGTCAGAGGCCAGACAATTAACACCCTTCACCCAACTACAGGGCAGTCAGACAAGCCAAGATAAAATTTGCAGCAATTAAAGACAGCACAGAATTACACCACCACTATGTTTTAAATTTTCAACAGCCCAAAAACAATTATAAGTAAAGACAACAAAGAAAGTATAGTGTCACTAAAAGCCTACAATCTAAGTTTAAAGAAAATAGCAATTACCAGTTACTCTAAAGCAGTGAATTGAATATGTTTCCTTCCTTCTCCTTCTGGCTTCTTCTGAGAAATTAAAACTCTGCTTGCTACTTTAACTCTGATTAAGCCCCACCTCCAGTTATCACGTAGCTGAGGTCAGAGGCCAGACAATTAACACCCTTCACCCAACTACAGTGCAGTCAGACAAGCCAAGATAAAATTTGCAGCAATTAAAGACAGCACAGAATTACACCACCACTATGTTTTAAATTTTCAACAGCCCAAAAACAATTATAAGTAAAGACAACAAAGAAAGTATAGTGTCACTAAAAGCCTACAATCTAAGTTTAAAAGAAAAATAGCAATTACCAGTTACTCTAAAGCAGTGAATTGAATATGTTTCCTTCCTTCCCCTTCTGGCTTCTTCTGAGAAATTAAAACTCTGCTTGCTACTTTAACTCTGATTAAGCCCCACCTCCAGTTATCACGTAGCTGAGGTCAGAGGCCAGACAATTAACACCCTTCACCCAACTACAGGGCAGTCAGACAAGCCAAGATAAAATTTGCAGCAATTAAAGACAGCACAGAATTACACCACCACTATGTTTTAAATTTTCAACAGCCCAAAAACAATTATAAGTAAAGACAACAAAGAAAGTATAGTGTCACTAAAAGCCTACAATCTAAGTTTAAAAGAAAAATAGCAATTACCAGTTACTCTAAAGCAGTGAATTGAATATGTTTCCTTCCTTCCCCTTCTGGCTTCTTCTGAGAAATTAAAACTCTGCTTGCTACTTTAACTCTGATTAAGCCCCACCTCCAGTTATCACGTAGCTGAGGTCAGAGGCCAGACAATTAACACCCTTCACCCAACTACAGGGCAGTCAGACAAGCCAAGATAAAATTTGCAGCAATTAAAGACAGCACAGAATTACACCACCACTATGTTTTAAATTTTCAACAGCCCAAAAACAATTATAAGTAAAGACAACAAAGAAAGTATAGTGTCACTAAAAGCCTACAATCTAAGTTTAAAAGAAAAATTGCAATTACCAGTTACTCTAAAGCAGTGAATTGAATATGTTTCCTTCCTTCCCCTTCTGGCTTCTTCTGAGAAATTAAAACTCTGCTTGCTACTTTAACTCTGATTAAGCCCCACCTCCAGTTATCATGTAGCTGAGGTCAGAGGCCAGACAATTAACACCCTTCACCCAACTACAGGGCAGTCAGACAAGCCAAGATAAAATTTGCAGCAATTAAAGACAGCACAGAATTACACCACCACTATGTTTTAAATTTTCAACAGCCCAAAAACAATTATAAGTAAAGACAACAAAGAAAGTATAGTGTCACTAAAAGCCTACAATCTAAGTTTAAAAGAAAAATAGCAATTACCAGTTACTCTAAAGCAGTGAATTGAAAATGTTTCCTTCCTTCCCCTTCTGACTTCTTCTGAGAAATTAAAACTCTGCTTGCTACTTTAACTCTGATTAAGCCCCACCTCCAGTTATCACGTAGCTGAGGTCAGAGGCCAGACAATTAACACCTTCACCCAACTACAGGGCAGTCAGACAAGCCAAGATAAAATTTGCAGCAATTAAAGAAGCACAGAATTACACCACCACTATGTTTTAAATTTTCAACAGCCCAAAAACAATTATAAGTAAAGACAACAAAGAAAGTATAGTGTCACTAAAAGCCTACAATCTAAGTTTAAAAGAAAAATAGCAATTACCAGTTACTCTAAAGCAGTGAATTGAATATGTTTCCTTCCTTCCCCTTCTGGCTTCTTCTGAGAAATTAAAACTCTGCTTGCTACTTTAACTCTGATTAAGCCCCACCTCCAGTTATCACATAGCTGAGGTCAGAGGCCAGACAATTAACACCCTTCACCCAACTACAGGGCAGTCAGACAAGCCAAGATAAAATTTGCAGCAATTAAAGACAGCACAGAATTACACCACCACTATGTTTTAAATTTTCAACAGCCCAAAAACAATTATAAGTAAAGACAACAAAGAAAGTATAGTGTCACTAAAAGCCTACAATCTAAGTTTAACAGAAAATAGCAATTACCAGTTACTCTAAAGCAGTGAATTGAATATGTTTCCTTCCTTCCCCTTCTGGCTTCTTCTGAGAAATTAAAACTCTGCTTGCTACTTTAACTCTGATTAAGCCCCACCTCCAGTTATCACGTAGCTGAGGTCAGAGGCCAGACAATTAACACCCTTCACCCAACTACAGGGCAGTCAGACAAGCCAAGATAAAATTTGCAGCAATTAAAGACAGCACAGAATTACACCACCACTATGTTTTAAATTTTCAACAGCCCAAAAACAATTATAAGTAAAGACAACAAAGAAAGTATAGTGTCACTAAAAGCCTACAATCTAAGTTTAAAAGAAAAATAGCAATTACCAGTTACTCTAAAGCAGTGAATTGAATATGTTTCCTTCCTTCCCCTTCTGGCTTCTTCTGAGAAATTAAAACTCTGCATGCTACTTTAACTCTGATTAAGCCCCACCTCCAGTTATCATGTAGCTGAGGTCAGAGGCCAGACAATTAACACCCTTCACCCAACTACAGGGCAGTCAGACAAGCCAAGATAAAATTTGCAGCAATTAAAGACAGCACAGAATTACACCACCACTATGTTTTAAATTTTCAACAGCCCAAAAACAATTATAAGTAAAGACAACAAAGAAAGTATAGTGTCACTAAAAGCCTACAATCTAAGTTTAAAAGAAAAATAGCAATTACCAGTTACTCTAAAGCAGTGAATTGAATATGTTTCCTTCCTACCCCTTCTGGCTTCTTCTGAGAAATTAAAACTCTGCTTGCTACTTTAACTCTGATTAAGCCCCACCTCCAGTTATCACGTAGCTGAGGTCAGAGGCCAGACAATTAACACCCTTCACCCAACTACAGGGCAGTCAGACAAGCCAAGATAAAATTTGCAGCAATTAAAGACAGCACAGAATTACACCACTACTATGTTTTAAATTTTCAACAGCCCAAAAACAATTATAAGTAAAGACAACAAAGAAAGTATAGTGTCACTAAAAGCCTACAATCTAAGTTTAAAAGAAAAATAGCAATTACCAGTTACTCTAAAGCACTGAATTGAATATGTTTCCTTCCTTCCCCTTCTGGCTTCTTCAGGTGTGGGGGGGGAGTCTCTTTCAGGGGAGGAGGAGCACCAGAATAAGGGGGCATGCTTTGAAGTTTGGGGGAGTTTAAGAGGGATGTGAGGAAATACTTCTTTACAGAAAGGGTGGTGGATGCCTGAAACAGCCTGCCAGAAGAGGTGGTGGGGGCGAAGACAGTGGGGAGCTTCAAGCATGCTTGGGATACGCATGTGGGCATAATAAGTAGAGGTAAGGGAAGAGGGAGAGAGTGACACCTATGATCAAATAAGGTCCAGGTCACAGTAATGGGCAGGGTAAATAGGGCAGACTAATAGGAAAAAGCAGAGAAAGATAAGGGGTAAAGGGAAGAGGAAAACACTTTACACAAGAGGGAAATATTTGTTGAGAGGGTTAGAAGGGAAAACCCTGTCTAGGTTAAAAATACAAAGGAGCAAAGTAAACAAAAAATTGAAAACTAGAAACACCCTATTGGGGTAAGGGTACAAAGGTCTTTCCGGGTGACACAGGGAGAGCAGGAATTGGGAATGCTTGGAGCTGTGCAGTGCATTGACTGTAGGGCAGAAGTTTTCAGAGAGAACTTCTAGAGATGATGAGGTCACTAGACTTCAGGACAAGTTGGTTAGGGTTCAGGGGACCTCTTCCCCTACTCAGAGGCCACCTAGTCTGCCACTGTTATCTCAGAGGATGCCAGGGAGGAGGAACGGCTGGATTATGGTGGGCTCTGGAAGGGTGGGGCTGGTGGGTCGAAGGCACTTTCCTCAACTGGTACCACAACATAATTCCTATGCCACTCTGGTGGGATGGGACTGCCATGGGAGGCAGCTGTGGTAGTGACCAGGGAGGATGCAGGGGTCCCCTGTAGTGGAGACCCCAAGGAGGGTGGTAGAGAACAACAGAGGAAGAGGAAGCAAATTCTGGTGGGGATTTGATTGTGAAGGGTATAGATTTGGAAATAGGAAGAGAGGGGAAAGGGAGGTTAGGTGTCTATGGGGTGCCACAGCCACAAGGGATGGGAAATAGATCCTGCGGATCTCTAGGACAGCAGGTCAGGAGGCAGAGCTGGATGTCATTATCTGCTTGGGGAGTAATGACCTGGCTAGGGGTGGGGCTAGGATAGTGCAGGGGGAGTTTAGGGAGCTGGGGCGGGGTCTTAGGCAGTACACTCAGTGGTTTTCACTGAGGTACTGCCTGTCTATGTCAGGGGGAAGGAGAGGGTTCTCCACACCAGGAGCTTCAACTCATGGTTGAAGGAATGGTGCAGAGAGGAGGGGTTTGGCTAAACTGGAGACTGGGGTCCCACTGGAGGGATAAGGGCCTATACAGGGGTGATGACCTGCATCCATCCAGGAGGGGAATGACAGTCCTCAGTGGACAATTTAAATGTCATTTTAATGAACATTTAAGCTAGCTGAGGGGGTGGCAGTAGGAATCAGGGAGGCATAAACTGCCCAACCCCATAGGCTGAAGTAGACAGTAGGGAGAAGTCGAGGGGAGATGATTCCCCCAGGGTGGATTTTACAAAAAGAAGTGGGGGTAGAAATGAAGGGGATGGCAAAAGGAACATTAAAAGGGAAGGGGGAGGGCAAAAAGGAAAAAGGGGTCTAGCAAGCAGAGTGGTAACAAAATCTGGAAGGCCATGTGTGCAAATGCTAAAAGTCTAGGACATTAGATTCTGGACCTAGAGGCCATCATGGGCAGAGGATGACATGGATATTGTGGCCATTACCAAGACATGGTGCACTGAAAACCCGACTGGGACATAGCCATACCAGGCTATATTCTGTTCAGAATGGACAGGGTGGGAAGGAAAGAAGGAGATGCAGTGCTTTATGTGAGGGAAAGCATAAAAGTGACATAGATACTGTACAGGGAATACAGGGTGGTAGGGGTACTGTGGATCACCCTGGAGATGGGTAACAGAGACACTATTTGCACTGGTGTGATCTACAGACCTCCAGCACAGAGGAGGAGGAGGAGTTTGATAAAGTACTGTTGGAAGCCATGACAAGATGGCAGAAGAGGGGGAAGTGCAGTTGGTGGGGGACTTCAATCTGCTGGTTGTAGATTGGAGCCTCCCAGCTGCAGCTTCAGCTAGTAGCAACGTAATCCTGGACTCCCTACAGGGAGCATTCCTCAGGCAACTAGTCAGGCAGCCAACTCGTGATGGGGCAATACTGGACCTGGTACTCACTAACAGGGACAGCATTGCAGATGTCAAGGTGGGAGGCCACCTGGGGACCAGTGATCACTGGACAGTGTGGTTCAACATAAGAATGGCTGTGGAATTGAACCACACAAGGGCAAGGGTTCTGGATTTCAGATTTTAAAAAGATGGGTGACTGCCTCAGGGATGACCTGGCTGGGGCAGATGACCTGGGTGGGGTGAAGGAAAAGTGGCAGAAGTTAAAAGGGGGCATACTGAAGGCAGTAAACCCTGCATCAAGAAAGTGAGCAACAGCAATAGGAAAAAGAGACCACTATGGTTCTCAAAAGAGGTGACTGAAATGGTAAAGTCTAAAAGGGTAGCATTCAGAAGGTAGAAGGAGATGCAGAGGGAGGAGGATAGGGAGGTGTATCGGAGGAAATAGGTGGAAGCAGGAACAGCAGTAAGAAGTGCAAAGGCATAAACTGAAGAGAGAATAGCCCATGTGGTAATAAAAGGGGACAAGGCATTTTTTAGGTATTGAAGTGAAAAGAAGAAGACCAAGAGTGGGATTGTAAGGTTAAGAAAGGAAGGGGAGACTGTGCAGAGGGGGACCAGGAAAAGGCAGACATTCTGGGCTCAGTTTTCAAAAGGCGATGCAGGGATCACATCAAGCCCTGTGTCAAACCCTTTCTTTGACGCAGCTGTGCCAATCACCCTTGCTGCAACTGTGCCCAATTTTGGTAGTGTGGTAGGATGGGTGCAGTTGCAACACTTTACCCGATTTACAGCAGCTTGCTCCAACTCTTTGGCACCAGCCCCATCAAAAGGGTCCCCAGACTGCACAAGCTAGACCAGAAAAAGTTGGTTTAGCTAGCGGCAGCTGGTGCACGAGATCAAAAATCCTGATCACCGGCCAGGTGATTGCTGCAAGCCCTGTGTGCCATATCTTTAGCACACCCGGGGCTTGTGGCAAACAGGGACTTCTGAAAATCGAGCCCCTGAACAAATACTTTTGCTCAGTGTTCACAGAGGAAGGAGAAGGGGAGGGGCCACAAAAAGTAACAGGAGCTTTGCAGGAAGGGAGGTGGACACTAGTCATTTTCTTGGAGGAAAGAGTCCTGAAGGGACTCGCTAATTTGAAAGAGTACAAAGTGATGAGGCCAGATGGGGTGCATCCAAGGATACTGAGGGAGCTCAGTGAGGCACTAGCTGCACCTTTGACAGATCTATTTAATAGCTTACTGGAAACAGGAGTGGTTCCAGAGGACTGGAGGAGGGTGTGACGTGGACAGCCAGTTCTGAGTGCTGTATCATTTTTTTGTAATACAGAAATGTGCATGGACTGTCTCCCATGAGAAAATGCTGAAACAGCATGTGAGATCACACACACACACACACACACACACACACACACACACACACGCACAGGTTTTAGATACAAGGTGTTACCTGGAAGGCCCGAAGCTAATTACAGACTTTAACTAAGTTAATTATAGCTGTAGTTGCTAAGAAGGAAAATCATAAACTTTGATAACGCTTAGAGGAGGAAGTGCAGGTTGTGATGTTTTAGAGTGAAGTCATAAAAGATACTTTCATGTCCTGGAAGGGGGAAGCTTATCATAAGATCAAAGAGAGGAAAGTCATTTGAAGAACATGAGTTATGCTGAGGTTGCAGAATTTAATACTTGGAAAAGACATCCTGTTTTTATATAGATATATTTTTTTGTATATTCTGATAGGAGCTAGGTGACCTCATGCAAATAGGTGGGAAAACCAGTTTTTAAACATTATTCTGTTTTCCTTCAGAGACACTTCTATCTAGACTCTGACAAAGAAACATCTGTGAGCACTTTAAGCAGGTATTTAGAGAGAGAGAGAGACAAATCTAAGTACTGTAGTAGGAATTGCACTGTTAAAACCTGTTTTGTTTAAGAGATTTGCATGTCTTGTGATATAATAGTTCTGTATTTTATGTGTTATATATTTTTTATCTATTGTAGTAAAACTCTGTTTTTAGAGCTTACTTGGTCTGTCTTTGATTTCTTTCCTTTACAAGTAGAGTATACATGGTTAAAACAGACACTGGATATAAGCTTGAATGGTGATACCAAACTGAAAAAAAGGGTAAGCGTTTTAAATCTGAGGTCTTTTATTACAGTTTTTAAGGGTTCATTTCTGTACACCTGGTTAGGTGCCCGTAGGCAAAGATATCTGGCGCCCTGAAGACAGAATTATCTGAGCCTGTATATTGGGTACGTTCACAGTTTGAATCCCTCTAAGACTTGAGACCAAAGGTTGATTCGAACCCACAAAAACAGACAAGAGGGTTACCTTGTTCTGTTAAACTGTTCACAATACTGCGCTCGGAGGTTGGCACTTTGGGAGTAGAGGGCTGACCTGCTTAGTGAGTTTGTGACAGAGGGCGGTTGCAGTCCCACTTTACAAAAGTGGTAGCAGAGAACAGGCTGGCAACTACAGGCCTGACATCAGTGGTGGGAATGTTAATGGAGCCACTGCTGAAAAAAGCATTATGGAATATTTTGAATCCAATGGGTTACAAGACCTGAGGCAGCATGGATTGACAGGGGAAGAGTGGGTCCAAAGGTGCTAAACTGGATAAGCAGTTGGTTAAGAAATAGGTGACAGAGGGTGCTGGTAAATGGAGTTCACTCTGAGGAAGGGAGAGTGACCAGCAGGGTGCCTCAGGAGTCAGTACTGGGACCAGTTCTCGTTATTGTCCCTATCAGTAACATTGTAGAGGAGCTGGGAGGAAAGGTTTGCCTCTTTGTGGATGACACCAAAATCTGCAATGGGGTGGACACTCCGGGGGGGTGGAAAGACTGAGCAGAGACGTGAGAAAACTCGAGGAGTGGTCAAGGCTGCGGTAGCTCAGTTTCAATGTGAAAAAGTGCAAAATCATGCACGTCAGAGACAGATACCCAGGGGTGGAGTGCAAAATGGGTGGTGAGGTATTGACAACCACCAAACTGGAAAGAGACCTGGAGGCAATTATTATCTGATGACCAAAAGTGGCCAGGCAGTGTGACAAGGAATCTGGGAGGGCTAGTGTGATGCTGGGGTGCATCGAGAGGGGTATCACCAGCACAAAGAGGGAGGTGGTGTTGCCTCTGTATAGATCACTGTTAAGACCCCACATAGAGTACTATGTTCAGATCTGGAGACCACATTTCCAGGAGATAGAATGGGGGTGATCCTGAGGAGGGCAACTAAAATGGTGCAGGGTCTGCATCAAAAGCCCTACAAGAAGAAACTAAAGGTGGAAGAGAGGAGGGAGATGGGGTCATATGATTGAGACTTTTAAATACCTCACAGGAGTAAATAATATACAAGTGGGAAGTATTTTTTAGAAAAAAGATGCCCAAGAACAAGGGGACATACAATGAATCTGGAGGGGGTAGATTCAGGAGAGATGGGAGGAAGTACTTTTCCACAGAAAGGGTGGTGGATGCCTAGAATAGTCTTCCAGCAGGGATGGTGGGGGCAAAAACCATCGTGGGGTTCAAGAATGTATGGAACAGTCATAAAGGAATTAGTGGAAGGGGGGGCAGAGATAAAGTAAGGTCTGCGTTGACACTGCAAGTAGGGAAAATGGTCTGATTAGGTGGACCAAGCAGTCCTTATCTGCTATCAGATTCTATGAGGAGTCAGGTGGGGTAGCAAGGGGAAGAGGCATAGTCGCATTTGAGTGGAGGCCATGCCAGGAATGACAGCGGAAAGGGTGGGACATCTGTTCTGAAATATACTAGAAGGGGTAGGGACAAGCCTCATTTAACTATACATCTTGGGATGAACGACCTGGCTGACAAGACAGTAGATATAGTCCACAGGAGGTTTGAGGAATTAGGACAATTATGTGAGGGGGCAGGAAGATCAGTAACTTTTTCAGAGATACTTCCAGTGCCCAAGGCAAGCACAACAAGAAAGCTGAGAATAGAGGAATTTAACGGATGGCTAAGAACCTGGTGTTGTGCTAAAGGGTATGGGCTGTTGGGGGGTGGGGAGGACCTGGGAGGACAGTAGTCTCTTTGCCAAGGACAGACTACACTTGAGTGAGGAGGAAAGAAAGTGTTGAAACAGAGGATGGAGGAGTACATAGAGGAAGTTGGGAATTTAAACTAGGAGGGGGGGGTGGCAATTGGGCAAGAGACATGCAGAGACCACAGGTTGGGAAACCATAAGAGCTTACCCCCATAACAGTGACAAGGGACAAATGGCAAGTACTATTGGTAATGCTAGTAAAGGAGGGCAGGATGGGAGGGGGGAAGGGTGGAAGGTGGTTACCCTTAATGCTAGGAGCATTGGGAGGAAAACTGCAGAGTTACAGGTGCTCATGGCAGAGGGAGAGGTGGACATTGCAGCCATCGCAGAAACATGGGTCACCCAATTCAATGACTGGGACCTGTCTGTACCAGGGTACAGGTTATTTCGTAGAGACAGAGTGATTGGGAAAGGAGGGGGTGCAGCACTATATGTGAAGGAAGGACTGAAGTGTGTAAGGGAGGAAGGGGAGGAGAGTAGTATGGAGTCACTTTGGATGCAAATCCAGGATTTCAAGAATAGGATTCTTAGAATTGGAGTGGTGTACAGGCCGCCATCTCAGATGGAGGAGTTAGACAGGGAACTAGCGGGACAGATCAGGAGGACCTGCAAGAAGGGTAGTGTGGTGATTGTGGGGGACTTCAACATGCCAGGAGTGGACTGGAGCACCCCAACAACCAGGAACAGAAGGGAGCAGGTACCGCTGGATGCCTTCCAGGACAGCTTCCTGCTGCAAATGGTCAGTGAACCAAACAGGTTAGGGAATACCCTTGACCTTGTGCTGGCAAATGGAGACTTTGTGAGAGAACTTACAGTGGAGGAACCGCTGTCAGGGAGTGACCACCACTCAGTATGGCTCACATTGGATATGGGCAAGGAAGGAGAGGAATCTGGCACAAGAGTGCTGGACTTCCAGAGGGCCGACTTTGGGAGGATGGGGGGAAGTGGTAAAAGGGTACCTGGCCAGAATTCAATCTAGTATGGACACTAACCAGAGGTGGGAGCTCATAAAGCTGGGGATAGTGGAGGCAACCAAAACCTGCTGCAAGGCCCACAGCAAGGAGGCTAGGGCTAAGAAACCAAGCTGGTTGAGCAAGGAGGTCATGAAAAAGGTAAGGAGGCAAAGAACTGCCTTTAGGAAGTACAAGAAAACAGGGAGGGGGGAGGACAGGGACGAGTACTTGACGGAATCAAAGGAGGTGGCAAGGGCAGTAAGGGGAGCCAAGGCATCTACGGAACTCAGGCTGGCACAAGGCATTAAGAAGGGGGAGAAGGACTTCTTTAGGTACATCAGGGGAGAAAAGGAGCTGTAAGGACCACATAGTAAGGATTAGGAAAGAGTGGGGTTGGGTGGAAGCAGGGTGCGATAAGGCAGAAGCACTAAATGAGTACTTCTGCTCAGTATTTACTAAAGAGAAGAGGGGGGTGACACCCAAGGGGAGAAATGGCAGAAACAGGGGAAGGGGTGACAGATGGGGAAATCATGGAGGGCAGAGTTCGGGAGGGTTTGAAGGCACTGAGGGTGGACAAGGCACCAGGCCCAGATGGCATCCACCCCAGGGTACTGAAGGAGCTGGCAGAGGTCCTTGCAGGACCTTTGGCAGACCTATTTAATGCCTCACTACATTCAGGGTGTGTACCTCAGGACTGGAGGATGGCTCATGTGGTGCCCCTCCACAAGAGTGGCCCCAAGGATGAACCGGGAAACTACAGACCAGTGAGCCTCACATCCATCGTGGGTAAGCTAATGGAGACTATCCTGAAGGAGAGGCTGGTGGCTCTCCTAGAGGCCAAAGGACTACAGAACAGCAGATAGCATGGCTTCATATGGGGCAGATCCTGCCAAACCAACCTGGTGAAATTCTATGACTGGGTAACTAGGCAACTGGACAGGGGCCATGCAGTGGATGTCCTGTATCTGGACTTCAGTAAGGCATTCGACTTGGTGCCGCATGGAAGGCTGGGAAGTAAGTTAGTAGGCACAGGGTGGGTGCAAAGCTGGTGAGATGGGTAGGAAACTGGCTTCAGGGAAGGCAACAGAGGGTGGTGGTGGGTGGGGAGCTCTCACACCCAAGGGTAGTGATGAGCGGTGTTCCACAGGGCACGGTGTTGGGACCAGTGTTGGTTGGGATATTCATTGCAGACATATCATTGGACATCAAGAGCAAGATCAGTCTGTTTGCTGATGATACCAAGGTAGGAGCAGTAGTTGATGACCTAGGGGGATTGCAGGGGTTGCAGGATGATCTGGCAAAGCTTGAAACCTGGTCAGACACCTGGAAACTGGGGTTTAATGCCAAAAAGTGCAAGGTACTGCATTTTGGGATGAAGAACCCAAGGAGGAGTTACCAGCTGGGGGGAGTGCAGGTAGCCCAGACAGAGGAGGAGGAGGATCTGGGTGTGCTCATCACAGGGTCAATGAACAACTCGGCACAATGTAGGAAGGCAGCTGCAAAGACCAACAAAATGCTGGGTTGTATTGCAAGGGGTATATCCTCGAGGAGGGAGGAGGTGATTCTGCCACTCTATAGGTCATTAGCTAGACCGCACCTGGAGTACTGCGTGCAGTACTGGCACCTGTATCTGAAAAGGGACATTAAGTTACTGGAGGGGGTACAGCGCAGGGCGACAAAGATGATCAAGGGGCTGGGGGACTTATCATACGAGAGGAGGCTGAGGGAGTTGAACATGTACTCACTGGAGGAGAGGAGAGACGGGGGGACGTGATTGAAATCTTTAAGTACATGAAAGGAATAAACAAGACAGGTACAGAGGGCTGTTCAAAGTAAGGGAGGGAGGGACACCAGGGGCCATGATATGAGACTGGAGGGAGGAAGGTTCAGGAGGAGATGAGGAGACACTTTTTACAGAGGGTGGTGGCTGGGTGGAATGCATTACCTGCAGTGGTATCCAGTAGAACAGTGGACTGCTTCAAAGGGGATGGGACAGGACAAGGGGGAGGGTTAATGAAGGGGAAGGGTGGAAGGGAGGGGCAGCTGCAGAATACCGGGTGCTAGCTGCACATTCGAGCAGACTTGATAGACCTCTAGACCTTTATCTGCTGGCAAATTTTGTATGTTCGTATGTTTATATGTTAGATGAGCCTACTGGTCCTTTCTGCCAAAACATTCTATGTTACTATGTTTCTATTTCTAATAAGTTCCACAGAAACTGGGTGATGGGTCTGAGGGTACTGGTCCAGATGGGAGCAGGTCAGTAGATAAGGTGACAAAATACTGATTTAAAAAAAAATACTGATTTGATTGACACCCAGCCATGTGGTAAATCTTACCACGCAGTTGTGCGATGTGGGTTAGCCAATCACACTGGCCTTTAAGAAAAAAAAAATCAAGCATAATTGTGTCAATCCATTTGGGTCTCTCCCAGCTCATTCCTTTTCTTGACTCCTATGTGTAACCTAACCCCCTCTTTGCAAGCAGTTTGGAGTTTTGCACTCAGTCTTGGCAAGTACCGACTTTCCTCCCCTGAGTGCGCTGGGTTTAACATAGATTTGCTTCGAGACACGCATGAAGATGACACAAACTCTGCTCTCGAGGATCACTAAATTTAATACTTCAGGGACGGCATCTGTTTGAGTTGTGGTGTATCCTGTCATGAGAAACCAATACCCTGTAAGAGCTGTTCTGAGCCAAGGCTCAGGGATTGTGAGAAATTGCAGCTCTGTAACCCACACTGGCCAAGAGTGAAGGGAGCTTGGCTGCTAGATATCTTAAGGACCTAGAAACTATCAGTGGATAGTCAGGGATCTGACAGCACAGTTAAAAATCCTGCATGTCAAAGTGTTTCAGTGCAACATATCTGGACAGTTCACACGCCTGGAGAACAAAATGTTATGCTTCAGTTGCTTTGACTTCAGAAGAGGAAGCACTAAAACTGAGGTGTATGTTTTGAGAGAGGTCATGACTCACATGGAAACACTGAGCACACTTTCATGACAGGACATTTAATGTGGAGTATACAGTAGAAAAGTTGAGCTTTAATTGCACACTCATAACATAGTTTATCATTTGCTCTTAAAACAGATAATTTCCTGAAGGCCAGAAATCTTCATGTAGTTATTTCCTGCTACCCAAAACATCCTGTGGGATCAGGGCACGCACACACGAAGAGGATTGCTGAAAAATCAGACATTAAACAAAATAAATAAGTAAATACGTAAATGACATTTGTGCTCCTTAGTTTTATACCTGCATAGGATGTATACTATAACTTGCATTTTGTTCCTAATTCAATGGTGGGCATTACAGGAAACCATACAGTAGCTCCTTGAATTCTGACCTTCCTGAATGCCATTTATTACATCTGTCCTCACTCTCTGTTTAGGAAAATACTTCTTCAGACTTTGCTGGGAATCAAACTCTGGACCCATAGTTTCAAAATCAGAAGCTCTAACTGTTCATCTAAAGGGAAATTCCCATAACTGGGAGGCTAGAATTCTCCATTGAGTTTCATACTTGCTATCCCACAGACCACCACCAGATGGCTGTATTGCTTTTAACTGTTATTCACAGCTTTCACTACTAGATGGCACTTTTCCCATATATGTACTATTTCCTTTATTCTAGGGTAAAGCAACCCGAATCTTTGTTACCACTGTTATATCTGTCCCCTAATTATTTGGACTGCACAAACACCACATTACTACTCAATCTTCAGACAGTCCTAAACTTAGTCATAAGAGACCAATGACAATATGAATTCTAAGACTATGCCTCTAGTTCAGCGGGGCAGTGGGCAACACATGCGACACCCCTTCTGTGTGATACAAAACCACACATGTCCCAGCATCCCTTGGGTGCCAGATTGTTTTGTTGCCCCTTTCCTCCCCTCCTCCTCCTGCATCACCTCTCTCTCCTTGGGGTTGGAACTTCATCCTGGGACCTCATCCCTGTGACACCTCGAGGGGTTGAAACCTTTCCATCAGGTTTTCTGTGTCCTTATGACACTCAGACAGGGTGGTAGTCCCCGTAGCAGGGACAGAGAAAGCATTAACCAAAGTATACAGTTGCACAAGCACCACATACTACTCAGTCGTCAATCAATCTTAAACCTAGTCATAAGAGCCCAATGACCCAGGAAATGATGGTGTGAAACAACAACATTTTACTGTCCAGTAAGAATTGGAAATATACTCCATTTAATGATTCTTCATTCCGCTCATCTCATCAGGAATTCTTTAAGTTCGGTGATACATCGGATTGCTTAACTCATCCTATCTGCTGCCGCCATTTTGGGTCAGGTTAATCAATGGATGGTTCTGACTCCATATGGCACTAATGGGTACAGTGGGTTAAACTGTGACCGGGGCTTTGATCCTTGATGACTGACACCATGCTGTGAGGGATTTTGGAGTTGCCATGGCATCTGTATTTTTGACAGTTTCACTTCCTATGGTCAGATAATCTCTATGGGAAAATTGCAATTATAAGCACTGCATTCTTTTCTTTAAAGGTAAAAATGTCAAAAAATGATTAAAAGAACGAAAGATTTATTTATTTATGGTTTTGGTAACTGGGTAAGCAAACTGATCCAAAGGACCCTTTTCAGTTGTGACCCGGGCCAGACAGTGGCACAAGCAATAGGCACAAGTTATAATACAGTGGGTACATATAATACAGTGAGCACAGTGGTAGCAGAAACAGTGATACATAACATCACAACTTAAATATGGGTTAAGGACATAACAAGTTCATAACAATAAAGTGATGCATCTATGCATGCAGAGAACTAGGACATACACTTAAAGTAGTCAAGACAGGATCCAACCAGTCAAGTTTACAAAACAGTCCACATTGTATTACACTATAGCAATCAACATATTCACAAAGGAGTCTAACGTGGCTATTGTTTATTTAGCAGCCAGCACTTGAGAAATAGGGCAAGTGGTACACTTGGCCTCTAAGGTGGATTACTGATGAAGGTGTTTCCTAGGGAGTAGTTACAGGTGGCCTGAGTCATAAGCCAAGCTCTCAGATTCGATTTGAAGGACTGATAAGAGGGGGAGTTGTTGCACTTGGAAAAAAACGAAACAAACCTCAATAAGGAGAACCACTAGAGCATTCATACAGCAAAACATGAATACCTCTGAGGTTCCTGCAGACAAATTATCTTTTAATACACTGGCTCTGCTGCCCAGACACCTAAGCCCCTGAGGGGCATACCCCCCAAACAGCAGATAATGCAAGCAGCACCAGTAAGCAATCATTCATTTATTGAATAGGCAAAATGAGAGAAAAATCTCTCTTTTACAATTGCATCCAAACATTAATACAAACATTGACTTACAGTACACATAGTTGCATACAGAAGAAAAATTTAAACTAAATAAGTTATCAAGTATTCAACATGTCATACAAATCATTCAATCAAAACAGGTACAGTGTTTATGTGATAAACTTGCTAGGGAGGCCCTGAAATGTGCTACTGGAAGTAGGACAGTCAAATTACATGTTTTCTGAATTATCTCCCATGCTCGAGGGACACTTATGGCTAAGGTCAGTTCCCCATATTTTGTTCTGTATCTTAGTATCTGAAATGATTGAAAAGTAGCTGATCTTAATCTATACTTTGAAAGCATTTTAGACTGTAAGGTGTTTAACAAAAATGAGGGAAGTGACTAAGTATAAAATTATAAAGGAACGTAGACCAATGTTGTTTTCTGTGATCAGTGAGGGAAAAACATCCCATACTTGAGTATACAGTAATAAACATCAATGAGTTATATCTGGAAGTCCTGTCATAAACCTCAGTGCACTGTGGTATAGTGAGTCCAGTGAATTCAGAATTCAGTTTACAGTTTTCATGTAAACACAGTCTCCGTATTCTAAGATAGGAAAAAATAATGCAGTTACCAAAAGTTTTCTAAGTGAATAACTGAAATAGTTTTTGTTTTTATAAAAGAACCCCAACAAACAGTTTAATTTCATAGATAGTTTTGGATGTGCAATTTGAAAGTTAATTATTCATCTAGAATCAAACCCAAGTACTTGTGTGACTGTACTCTTGTAATTTTTGTTCCTGAAACAAATGTAAGGCTTAAATCAGGTACAGTTTCCGCCCTTTTGGAAAAGAGTAGCCACTGCATTTTATTTTCATTCAGTAACAGACACAAACCCAAAAGGGCCCTTTGAATACTATGGAAGTCTTTCTGGAAAATATCCATTGCTAGTCCAATAGTATTTTTTTGAGTATACATAATCACGTCATCTGCATATAAATAAATGCATGTATCAGCTGAACAATGAGTGGGGAGGTCATTCACCTAAAGCAGGAACAACTGGGGGCCCAACGCAGAACCCTGTGGGACCCCCATGCTGATCCCTGCCATACACGAGCGAACCTCTCCCACTTTTATACACTGAAGTCGCTGTGGAAGATATGATTGAAACTAAAGTAATGCTGTCATACCTAAACCAGATGTTTTTAATGTATTAAATAAAATAACATGATTGACAAAGTTGAATGCTTTCGACAAATCTAAAAAAATAGATGGTGTGTTATGCCCTTTATCAAAAAAATAAGTAAAAATGTTGTCAGTATCCTCGAGGCACAGATCAGGAAGCATAGGGAAAACCAGGAGCAGTTGTAGAATTCAACAAAACTATTTATTTGCAGTTGCAGTAACATAAAACAAATAAACTTGTTCAGAGTAACAATGTACAGAGAAATTAAAAAAAATTATGTTTCTTGTAAAATGCTCTCTCTTGTTCTTCCAAAACAAAAAATCTCTCTCTGCAATTGCAGCTTAGCTATTTTATAAGGATTTTCAACCCCCCATCCTTAGCAAGCATCCTGTTCAAGCAAAACATTTTGTTCTCGTCAATTTCAGGCAGGATCTGCTAGAACAGTGAGCTTCCTGAAGTCCCCACAGCAGCTGCAAAAAACGAAGAAGAAGAAGAAGAATCATATAGCACTTTTCATACACAGTATCCCAAAGTGCTTTACAAGCAATGCTAGACTGGTAGTGAAGTGACTGAATGTATGGTGGCGGCCATATCGCACATCATCACCCACACACAGCCTGGATAATTGCATGAACCGGTTTAAGGGAAGGGGAATGTTGGCCAGGACACCAGGTATGTTCCCTGCTCTTTGTGAAGAGTGCCCTGGGTTCTTTTACTTCCACCTGGACACCCACCAGGACAACACCAGGATGGGCAGAAGGGACCTCAGTTTAACATCTCATCTGAAGGACGGCACACCCCAGCAGTACAGCACCCCCCAATACTGCACTCAGATGCCAGCGATTTTTAGGTGCAAGTCCAATCCTGGTGTGGGACAAGAACCCATGACCTTCTGGTCCAGAGGTGGATGTGCTACCAACTGAGCCATGCTGACACAGGCTGAGACATTTGTACTCAAGTAACATCTAGTTTTCTACAGTCATCTCAGATCATAATATATATATATATATATAGATATATCTATATATATCTATATATATATATATATATATATATATACATTTCAACAGTAATACCATATTTTCTAAACAAAGTGATCCCATTATTAGTTTCATTCCATACACTGGTTTGCACATATTCTTATATTACTAGATGTAGATATGCAAGGGGGGAAAACAGACAGCAAGAGAAAACAGAGAGACAGAGAGAGGCAAAGAATTGTGAGACTGTTCGGGTTGATCAAGCCCAAAGTCTCACAAGAAAATTTGGTTGCGCAACCAGACAGAGAAGAGAGAAAAGGAAAGAATACAGATCTTTGCATTTATATACTTTCTCCAAAACAAGTGGGACAGGGTCCTATTCTACCCTGTCATAGTCAGTAACCATAGATATAACATAGGTAGTATTATGGCCCTTTTAAAATCCCAATTGAAGTGTTGTAATTGTGTTGTATTGAGAAAAATAATTAGACAGTTGTTCGTGTAGTAACTGCTCAAAAACTTTTGTACATACTGTAAGAATAGATATGGGATGATATGAATTTGGTTCAGCAGAATCACCACCTTTAAAAATAGGAGTGATATAAGCAGTTTTCCAATCAAGCGGGAAGTTTGAAGTTTGTAGAGAAAAATTAAACAGATATGCTATGTGATGTGACAGTATATCAGTAAATCCAATGGAAAATGTGAAATGTACTAATGCTGCACCTGATAAAAAAGACTCACTGTTTAACATCAATGATATGCAGCCGGGGCCTGTGTCGAATATCTCCCAAGCCAGGCTGGAGGCCGTAGCCCATCCTCAGAGTATCGTTCTGCAGAGCCCCTGTTCAGACCAACCAACTCCAGAGATGCCCTGACTCGAGATAGTTCAAAGGGATCTGGATAGAAGTCCGGTCCCTCAAATGATGACTTGGCACAATGTGGAGCCAAAGGAGGATTTGCCGGCAGCCTCTCAACCTCCAGTAGCCAACACTGTAAATGCTGTCAGTATCATTTCCTTGTGTAAAGCACAAAACATGGAGATAAGAAATAGCACTACCGACATTGTACACATTTCCGAGCAGCTGCAGATACAAAAAGCTGGTATCAGAGTGGGGCCTAAATTAACACTGAGGAAATTAAACTTCAAACAACTGGGGACTTCCGGTGACGTCACTGACAGTAATGGCGACTTGAGTAAGCACTCCTTCCCCAGCAGTGTTTAAATCAAAGAACATCCAGCAGCAATTGCAGAGTCTGGCTACACTAATTGCTTCATTAGCTTCTGCAATGAACCCAGCAACTAACTCTAGGGGCAGAGTGGGCTCCAAAGGCAACAACGTCACGGACCCTGACGGGATCATAGTGCCAGCAATTCCCCACTGATGACCTCAGAGTACTTAGCTGGATCCCCAGGAGAAGATGACACTGCTTCCTGCAGTAGTTTAATAGGCAATCAAGTCACTTCAGCCAATATTATGAAGATGTTGCACTGAATAGATGCAAATGTGACAGATACCAAACAGGAGTTAAAGAGGTTGGAGCGTTGCATGGCGGACGTTGAGTTGGGTCTAAATGAAGTCCTCGAGGATTCAGTGCATCTTGAATATGCAGTCCTGTATTTTATGCAGCAGGAAAGGGAGCTCATTAGACATGCTGCGGATGCTGAAGCATGTGGTAGAAGAAAGAATATCCATATCTTTAGTTTGCAAGAAGGATGGGAACAAGAAGAACCAGTGAACTTTGTGCAGACATGGCTAAGACAGGAGCTGGATATCCCAGATAATGAGCCATTAGACATGGAGTGAGTACATCGTTCACTGGGTCCCAAGCCTAAGGATGGAGACCTCCATGTTATATCTTGGCAAAGTTCAGCCGCTACCCAGTTGAAGAGATGGTCTTGAGGAAAGTCTGGGGTAACAGGGACACAAACCTGGATGGCAAATACATTTATATTGACCAGGACTACCCCACTGCTATGATGCAGTGAAGAAAACAGGTTCTGGCAGTGATTAAGCAACTGAGAGAGAAAAACATTAAAGCATAAATAAGGTACCCGGTGAAGCTTCTGGTGCAATGGGAAGAAGGAAACAAGCTATACAACTTCCTACTGCAAGCAGATAAGCCACTTCTGAAAATTGGGATTTTGCTTCCAGACCTCAGGAAGAGTCCATTGAACATTCCATACTTGCCTCAGTGTTTACGCACAGAGGTTCTTTGTCTTTTAAATAGTTTTTTATTTTAATGGGTTCACCACAATATATCCCAGGCACACTGCCTTAGGGGTAGCTGGTCCATTCCACTGGGGTGTCAAACAGACGAGGCATACTGATGAGTCCTGGTAGGACGAAACACGTGTCTATGTCTTCTGTTAGCACCCTTTGCAAACTGTGTGAGAGGCCTTTCGGCACCATGCAATTCTGCTTAAAGTTGGACCAGCATAACATTCTGTGGTGATTTGCATATGCAGCCCATGATGCTTTGCATTGTGGGAGCATGTGTGATTTTGTATATTCCATACTGCAGT
Source organism: Neoceratodus forsteri (assembly GCA_016271365.2). Classification (NCBI taxonomy): domain Eukaryota; kingdom Metazoa; phylum Chordata; order Ceratodontiformes; family Ceratodontidae; genus Neoceratodus; species Neoceratodus forsteri. Next base: position 1,421,173,527 of record CM057450.1, read on the forward strand.
TTGCCTGGGGACCAAGCAGTAAAGCAACTGCATTGGGAAGAAAGCAGAGCAATGGACCCAACAAGTATCTGCATAAAGATCTTCTGCATCTCTTTAAGAACTTGAAGGAGAAACTAAAACCTTAAACATTTTCCTCCATGGGTAAGCATGAGACTCTGCTCTTTCTGTGATCTGTTTATGGCCAGAGCTACCCCTCAAAAAGGTTTTACCCCTTACCAGCCCCAAATGGCCCTTTGGAGTTTAACTGTGTAACCCCCCTGTCAGGGTCTTACCTGTGAGCCCCCCAAAATGGCTGTGTTTCCCTGGGATTTCGCTTCCACTTGCCATCTTTTTTTTGTCCAAGTCCTTTTCCTCCTGCATGTTGCCCTGTGTTTTGTCCTCTCTTGCCAGCCCCATGTTGGTTTTAGAGATAGATAGAGAGAGAGAGAGAGAGAGAGAGAGCAGGGCCAGAGGATCAAGTTCATGGAGCTGCCGGCATTTAAAATGGCACTGCGGTGCCAGCGAGCTCCATGCATGCGCAGAAGCACATTTTCATGCCGCCATTTGTGGCCACATTGACTGTCCTGTCCAGTGGTCCCAGTCCCAGGGCAAAGCAGGAGAGGGACCAGAGACCTGAAAAGAGGTGGAGAGGCAGCAGGAGAGAAAAGGGATCAGTTTCAAAAAGGGCCAATCACGTTGCAGTATTTTGAAGCTGCCTCATTAATATTAATGAGGTGGTGCCCCTTTAAGGTCCCGAGAATCTGGTCAGCACCTAGAGGCATAAGGAAACAGCACTAGTGACAGGAAAGGGGAGTACTACATGAAATAATTAAAGATATGTGTGCACAGGGAAATAGAGAGGCTTCCAGTTTGTGGGGGAAATAAATAAAGTGATTCCACAGACTGCAGCCAGTGAATAAGTGGGGGCACAAATGGATTGCAATGGGATAATGTGTAGCTGCCTGGGGGCTATGTGAAATGGCAGCAGCGACTGAGAGATGGCAGGGTAAAATGGATAATGAATGCAGTCACTTCACAGGGCACAGGGATGGCTGCAACTGTGTGCGGAAATGACTAAATAAATGTTTACAGTTTGGCTACAGGAACTTTTAAAACCTGGGACACTGTTTGCAATGGCCTCTGTGTTTTGCAGCCATGTGATACCAGCTAGCTAACCACCAAGCCAGGATTCTTTCCAGGGACTCTGGGACTGATTGAAAGGACTTTTGGGGGAAAATACCAGGGAAAGTTTAGGCACCTTTTTCTGCACCAATGAGGCATTGAGGGAGCCTCATACATATTAATTTTTGCCTAAGGACAGTGGCTCCAGCCAATGGGGAGCAAGGAAGGGCTCCCAATAAATGCAAGGACGTTTGGGTTTTAAATCAGTTTGGGGGGAACTCCTCCAGGTGGAGGGAGGCTCCTGCCCCTGGAGAGAATGGGGTTGTGAGATGGGCCTGCCTGGGGGCTGCCAGCAATTTGTCTCCCAGGGCAGGGAGTGCCGGCCCCACCAGGAAAAGGAAGAAACAGACTGGCAGAGAAAAAGGGAAAGCTGCAGGATGCTTAAAGTTCTGTGTTGTTCTGAAGTTGCACCACAGCGGTGAGCATACCTCTTAACTGTCCCTGATTTTCAGGGACATCCCTGATTTCGCCTCAGATTTTTTCTCTGTCCCTCGTGAAATGTGTGTTCTTGTGACACAACATTGGGGATTAAAAGCACAAAATAATGTCAAACATTAAAGTAACAGGCTTGTTATTCTTCAGAAAATGCATCTTAACACAAATCCCTTTATTCTATCAGTTTTCTGAGTGAATAGTACCAGATTTTAAGCTGTGTCCCTGATTTAGGGTCTTTGTCCCTGATTTTTTTAAGCCTTGTCCCTGATTCATGAGGCAAGAGGTTGAAAGGTATGGCAGTGAGAGAAATGCAGCTCGAATGGAAAAGGGAAAGCTGCAGATTGCAAGAGAGAGATATTGTGTCCTGAGTCTGAATAAAAGGATGAAGGTTCGGTCTAAGCTTGGAAAAAGATGCGTCTAAGCCTAGGAAAAGACAGGGATACAGAGGACGAGGAACAAGAGAATATAAATGTGCTGAGAAAGAGAAAAGGAAGAGTAAGCCTGTTTGATCTAGTACCTGCACTGTGAGAAACAGGACTATGAGTGCAGGTGATGTGTGAGCCAGAGCGAGAATGTGGCTGTGTTCATGTAAAGAGACTGTGAAAGCACAAGACAGGACAGGTGCTTTTCTAAGTCAGATGTCTGTTGTCTGCTCCTGAATATACAGCAAGGAAAAGAGAGAAAAAGATTGCTATGGCTACACACCATGGCAGAGAGCTAAGAGAAAGAAAGAGAAGCAGAAGAGAATGTGCTGAATGGATTCTGCTGACACCCAGGGCCAGGTGGGGAACTTGTTAACCCCCATCAAATGGGGTCTGCCACTGCAGAGGATCACAGGTCTTGTACCTGAGTGCTAGTGCACTCTGATCGGAGGGAGCCAGGCCGTGGGGTCACTCCCTCCTCTGGGTCCTCTGTAGTTGGCAGGCTTTGCACACGTGCCCTGCATTGGAGCCTATAATGGGCTGAAGGTACATTTTCTTATTAATTTAACACTTATATCTCAGCAGGAGTCAGTGTCTGTTAAGATTAAGTAGACAGATAACTTTATTAGAAGTAGAAGGGGTCTTATTTAGGGTTAAAAAAAAAGAAAGAAAAGAAAGAAAGTCAGTGTGTGTTCTGTGCTGGGAAGGGTACTGTATCAGCTGACTTTGCTAAACCAGTAGGAGGAAAGAGAGCTTAATTGGGGGTGTGGTTTAGACACTATAAAAGCAGGTGAGTCAAATTACGACTTCCTGTTGCTAGCCTTTTTTCTTACTAACTGCCCTCCATCCCACCCAAAGCCAGTTCTACTTTTATAGCCACTGGATTTGACTGTCAACAGGAACTTCCTGTTTGGCAGTAGGAAGGAAAGGATCATAGAGAAACACTGGTTTTGTCAACCCTAAAGGAAAAAAGTAGCTCACTCTCCCCCCTTAACTGCTGGTGGTCTGATATTGAGCAAGGAAGAAGGAGGCTACTGAAGAAGATAGGAAGTTGCTGTCCAGAACAGGAAGGGTGAGAGTTGTAAGGAGAGGAGAGAGTAAGCATCCAGAGAAACAGTAGAGGGGACACAAAATAAGACATAACAGGGGTGGTGCAGTGCAATGGCTGTGAGGCGGCAGTGTTCCGGGAGACATTCTGGAGGTTGTGATGCTGCCCTATTTGCAGGCACCTCTCTGGTCTGAGAGAGGACGTTGCCCGTCTCCAGGCTGACCTGGCTAGGATTCGTGAAACCTCCTCCCCCACCCAGGGACCACCAGGGCCAATGCCACTACATCAGAGATTGCCAAGAAAGAGGAGAGGCTGGACCAGGGTGGGCTCAGGGAGGGAGAGGGTGGTGGAACAGAGTTGCATCCCTCCAGCTGTACCTCTCCACAATTCATTCACTCTTCTGGTGGATAGTGGTTCCTCTATGGAGGCACCTGCAGTGGAGACCAAGGAGGATGCTGGGAACCTTCACAAAGGAGACCCACAGGAGGGTGGCATGGGACCCCACAGGGGAAGAAAACAACTCCTGGTGGGGGACTCAATCATTAGGGGGGTAGAAATGGGGGAGGAAGGGGAGAGGGAGGTAAGGTGCCTTCCTGCTGCCACGGCTTGGAGGGACAGGAAGCGAATCCTCAGGATTGTGGGAGGAGCTGCATGAGGGAGGGAGCTGGATGTCATTGTCCACCTAGGGACAAATGACCTGGCTAGGAATGGGATCAGAGCAGTGCAAGAGGAGTTTGTAGAGTTGGGAAGGGGCCTTAGACAAGTAGCGCATACGGTAACCTTCTCGGAGGTGCTGCCTGTCTAAAAGCCAAAGGAGATGCTGGGGCACTCCTCACCAGGGAATTCAATGAATGGTTGAAAAACTGATGTGGAGCTCAGGGGTTTGGCTTCACTGGGGACTGGGGAGCCACCTGGAGGGATGCAGACCTATACTGGTGCGATGGTCTGCATCTGTCCGGGGGAACCAGGATCCTAGGTGAGAGGTTTAAATGCTTCATTGGCAAGCATTTAAACTAGCCAAGGGGGGAGGCACTGAAAAGGAGCAGGGAAATCCGAGCCTCCAACCACAAAACATGGTGATTAGTGAGGTAAACACCAAGGTACAGAAGTTATTAGGGAGCAGAACAGATTTAAATGTAAAATAAGGCAAAGGCAGCAAGGACAGAAATGGTGCTAAAAGGGTAAGGCTATCAAAAGTGGAGGTGATGAGTACCAATGCCCGTAGTCTGTGTAACAAGCTCCCTGAACTAGTGGCCTTGATGGAAGAGGTTGCCTGGATATTGTGGCAGTCACAGAAACATGGTACACAGAAAACCATGACTGGGATGTCAACATACCAGGATACACAATCTACAGGAGGGACAGGAGGGTAAAAAAGGAGGAGGAGTAGCCTCTTCATGTAAAGGAGGGATCAAAGCAACAGAACTAAAGAGTAAACAGGGAGCAGATGAGGCACTTTGGGTCACCCTGGAGACAGGAAATGGCACCACAATCCGCATGGGGGTTGTATACAGACCCCATCTCAGGGGGAGGGAATGGACAAGGAAATGATAGAAGGCTTTCTTTGAATGGCAGAAAAAGGGGAGACATTGTTGATGGGGACCTGAATATGCCAGATGTTAACTGGAGCACCTTTGCTGCAGGAACATCCAAGAGCAGGGTCATTCTTGATGCCCTACAGGGGGCATGCCTCAGGCAGCTAGTATTGGAACCCACTCAGGAGGGAGCAATCTTAGACCTGGTACTCTCAAATGGGGACAGAGAAAGAATCTCAGATTTAGAAGTGGGTAGCCATCTGGGAAACAAGCGATCACCAAACAGTGTGGTTCATGATAAACACAGCCATACAATCAAGCCATACAAAAGCAAGGGTACTGGACTTTAGGAGGGCTGACTTTGGGAAAATGAGAGAGTGCCTCAGAAAAGCACTAGCAAACAGGCAAGAAGGAGGGGTGGAGGAACAATGGGGAGTGATCAAAACAGCCATCACAGAGGCAACAAGCCTTTGTGTAAAGCAAATCAATAAAACACAACGAAGGAAAAAAACACTATGGTTCTCAAAAGAGGTGGCAGGGAAGGATAAAGAGAAGAGGACAGCATTCAGGAAATATAAGGAGACACAGAAGGAGCAGGACAGAGAACTTTATCAGTTAAAGCAGAAAGAGGCTGGGAAGGCAGTCAGAATAGCAAAGGCCCAAACCGAGGAAAGGATAGCCAATTCTGTTAAGAAGGGGGATAAGACCTTTTATAGGTACATTAGAGAGTGAAGAAAGACCAAAGAAGGGATACTGAAGCTTAATAAAGGGAGGGAATGTGGGCAGAGGGTGACAGTGAAAAAGCAGGGATACTGAACGAATATTTCTGCTCAGTATTCACAAAAGGAGGAGGAAGTTACCTAAACCAAACAAGAGAAACACTCTGAAGACGGGGTCGATACCAGTTCATTTACAGAAGAAAGGGTTCTGAAAGAACTAATAAAATTGAAGGTGGACAAAGCAATGGGGCCTGATGGGATTCACCAAGAATTCTAAAAGAACTAAGGGTAGAACTAGTGACACATGACTACTCTCTTTAACAAATCATGGGAGGATGGGGTGACCCAAGGACTGGAGGAGGCAGATGTGATTCCTCTTCACAAAGTGGGAGCCAGAACAGAGGCAGGAAACTACAGACCAGTTAGTTTGACCTCAGTGGTAGGAAAATGATGGAATCACTTCTGAAGGAAAGAATTGTTGAGTACCTAGAGGCCAGTGGGACACAGGACCCAAAGCAGCATGGATTCACGATGGGAAGGTCATGTCAGGCGAATCTAATAGATTTCTTTGACTGGGTGACCAAAGTAGTAGACCAGGGAGGGCTGTGGACATAGGCCTACCTAGAATTTAACAAGGCATTTGATACAGTCCCACACAAAGATTAATACACAAGATAGCCAGCCTTGGAGTGGGTCCCAAGGTGGTAGTCTGGATAAAAAATTGGCTAGACAACAGGATGCAAAGGGTAGTAGTAAATGGAGTACACAGTGAAGAAAGGAGGGTTACTACAGGGGTACCGCAGGGTTCAGTACTGGGACCAGTCCTTTTTAATGTCTTTATAAGTGACATTGCAGAGGAGCTGGAAGGAAAAGTATGTCTCTTTGCAGATGACATAAAGATCTGAAACACGGTTGATACACAAGATGGAGTGGAAAGGATGAGAAGGGACTTGGCAAGGTTGGAGGAATGGTCAAATGTATGGCAGCTCAGATTCAATGCAAAGAAGTGCAAGGTAATGCACATGGGAAACAAAAACCAAGGGGAAGCATACACAATAGGGGGTGAGATACTGACAACAGTAAAAGTAGAAAGGGACCTGGGGGTAATTATATCAGATGACCTAAAGGTGGGCAAGCAATGTGAGAAGGCAGTAAGGAAGGCTGGGGGATACTGGGATGCATAGGAAGAGGCATCAATAGTAGAAAACAGGAAGTTGTTATCCCTCTGTACAGACAATTGGTGAGACCCCATCTGGAGTACTGTGTGCAGTTCTGGAGACCCCATCTCCACAAAGACATAGACAGAGTGGAGGCTGTCCAGAGGAGGGCAACCAAAATGGTGCAGGGTCTGCACCAGAAGACATATGAAGAAAGACTAAAGGAGCTTGATATGTATACCCTTGAGGAAAGAAGGGAGAGGGACATGATAGAAACTTTCAAGTACCTCAAGGAATCAACAAAGTCCAAGAGGGTAGCATCTTCCAGAAAAGAGATGTGCAAGAACAAGGGGCACAATTTGAAGATAGAGGAGGCGGCTCAGAAGTAATGTGAGGAAGTATTTCTTCAGAGAAACATAGAAACATAGATTTTGATGGCAGATAAGGACCGCTTGGCCTCCCAGTCTGCCCATTCCCTACCTATTGGATAAGCTGCAGATCCTAGTTAACCAGCAGCCTACTTCTTCCTACCCCACCCTAGAATTGCCTTATGACTGTCCCATGCATGCTTGAATTCCACCACTGTTTTTGACTCCAAAACCTCCTCTGGAAGGCCATTCCATACATCCACAACCCTCTCTGTGAAAAAATACTTCCTTAAATTACCTCTGAGCCGCCCCCTTCTTATCTTCAAATTGTGCCCCTTTGTTCTTGCACCTCTTTTTGAAAGATGCTACCGTCTTGGACTTTGTTGATTCCTTGAGATACTTGAAAGTTTCTATCATGTCCCCTCTCTCTCCTTTTCTCGAGGCTATACATATTCAGCTCCTTAAGTCTCTCTTCATATGTCTTCTGGTGCAGGCCCTGCACCATTTTAGTTGCCTCCTCTGGACAGCCTCCATCCTGTCTATATCCTTGCGGAGATTGGGTCTCCAGAACTGCACGCAGTACTCCAGATGGGGTCTCACCAACTGTCTGTACAGAGGGATAATAACTTCCTGTTTTCTGCTGGTGATGCCTCTCCCTATGCATCCCAGTATACTCCCAGCCCTCCTTGCTGCCCTCTCACATTGTTTGCTCACCTTTAGGTCATCTGATATGACTACCCCGGTCCCTTTCCATTTTTGTTGTTGTTAGTATCTCACCCCCCATTGTGTACTCTTCCCCTGGGTTTTTGTTTCCCAGGTGCATTACCTTGCACTTCTTAGCACTGAATCTAAGCTGCCATACATTTGACCATTCCTCTAACCTTGCCAAGTCCCTTCTCATCCTTTCCACCCCACCTTGTGCATCCACTCTGTTGCAGATCTTTGTGTCATCTGCAAAGAGACATACTTTCCTTCCAGTCCCTCTGTAATATAGCTATAAAGACATTGAAGAGGACCGGTCCTAATACTGAACCCTGTGGTACCCGCTAGTAACCCCCTTTCTTCAGTGGACTCCATTTACTATTACTCTCTGTGTCCTATTCTCCAGCCAATTCTTTACCCAGGCTGTCATCTTGGGACCCACTCCCAGGCTGGCTAACTTGTATATTAATCTTTTGTGTGGGACTGTGTCAAATGCCTTGCTAAAGTCTAGGTAGGCCATGTCCACAGCCCCTCCCTGATCTACTACTTTGGTCACCCAGTCAAAGAAATCTATCAGATTTGTCTGGCATGACCTTCCCGCTGTGAATCCATGCTGCCTTGGGTCCTGAGCCCCCTGGCCTCTAGATACTCAACAATTCTTTCCTTCAGAAGTGATTCCATCATTTTCCCTACCACTGAGGTTAAACTAACAGGTCTGTAGTTTTCTGCTTCTGCCTTGCTCCCACTTTTGTGAAGGGGAATCACATCTGCCCTTCTCCAGTCCTCGGGTACCACTCCATCCTCCCATGATTTGTTAAAGAGGATAGTCAGTGGTGTCACTAGTTTTACCCTTAGTTCTTTTAGAATTCTGGGATGAATCCCATCAGGCCCCATTGCTTTGTCCACCTTCAGTTTTAAGAGTTCTTTCAGAACCCTTTCTTCTGTAAATGGGCTGGTATCAACTTCTGTATCCAGAGTGTTTCTACTGTTTGTTTTAGGTACCTCCCCCACTTCCTTTGTAAATACTGAGCAAAAATATTTGTTTAGTATCTCTGCCTTTTCACAGTCACCCTCTGCCCACCCTCCCTCCTCTTTATTAAGCCTCACTAGCCCTCCCTTGGTCTTCCTTCGCTCCCTGATGTACCTATAAAAGGTTTTATCCACCTTCTTAACAGAGTTGGCTATCTTTTCCTCGGTTTGGGCCTTTGCTGTTCTGACTGCCTTCCCAGCTTCCTTTTGCTTTAACTGATACAGTTCCCTGTACTGCTCCTTCTGTGATTCCTTGTACTTCCTGAATGCTTTCTTTTTCTCTTGAACCTTCACTGCCACTTCCTTTGAGAACCATAGTGGTTTCTTACATCATTTCGTTTTGTTAATTTGCTTCACACAAAGGCTTGAGGGGGTTGTGGATGCATGGAACAGCCTCCCTGAGGAGGTTGTGGAGTCAAGAACAGTGGGGGAATTCAAGAATGCATGGGACAGGCATAAGGCAGTCCTACTGGGTGGTAGGAGGAAGTAAGCTGTTGGTTAACTAGGATCTGCAGCTTATCTGTTAGGCAGGGAAATGGGCAGACTAGGTGGGCCAAGTGCTCCTTATCTGCTGTCAAATTCTGTGTTTCTATGAAGGGGACAAGCTGCAAGATCTGCTAACAAGAGAAAGAGAGAGCAAGCTGCAGCCTCTGTGCGTCCTGTTCAAGCATTGTGCCAAGTTCTGCCTGTGATCCATCATTCCCCAGGACTTCAGTGAACTGTGCCTTCAAAGGACAAATTCTGCAGAACCATAAGTAAATTGCAGGAATTGCCCTGCACCTGGGGACTGTAAATATGTTGGCAGACTAGGGCAGGAGATAGAGCTAAGGACTAGAGGGAAAAGGCAAAGGTTTAGCTCTAACCAGAGAAAGAGAAATGTAAAAAAGTTAAAGTTACTTAATTGAAATAAGCATGCCAACACTGGCTACCAGCTGTACCTCAGGCCTGCAACTATAAAACTGGGTACCAAGGTACTGGACTTTAAACAAATGGACTGGGACCTGCGGGTCTGGGTTGTGCACCTACAGCAGTTAGCTAGTTAGACAGAGATGATGGCTGCATTGATTGAAACATGGGATTGGAACTGAAAGAGGGCAATGTGAATTTGGGAAATGCAGAATTAAATGCTTACTTAAACTCTATTCCACTTACCCCATTCCTAAACACCCTCTCCCCCTGTAAATAAACCATGGAGTTATTGTTTTGCAGCAGAAAATGGATCCAGAGCCTAATTTTAGTGAGCCTGTTTATGGGATGAAATGGAAAGGTAAATGATGTAACTGAATGTGGGGAGGTTTCTAACTTGGTAAGTCCACATTGGCGTAACTGTTGGGGAGGTGAGTTGGTACGACACCCCAGGGGTTGTACCGCAGTGAATCGGACCCACTAATATGTACTCTGGGTGGAGGTACTGCCATTTTATTTGTATCTTTTGGGAAAGGACCCCTGTAGGTTATCTTTGGGAACCCAGGCCCCTTGTCCTGCAACCTAGGCAGCAGGCAGGGGTGAGAGGCCCCTCTCCCATGTCCCCTCTTCCCACCGCTGCCCTGATTTATCCCTGTGCTCCCTCATCTCCCCCCTGCACCCCCCACCTTCTGTCCCGCACCATTTCCCCTCCCTTTGCCCCTCCTCTCGCCCCCCTTAAACCCCCACCTGCCAACCTGCCCATTCATCTAGGCTGGGATCCCTGGCCCCAGTCCCACTCTCTTGCTGTGCTGCCCATAACTGCTCCCACTCCTACTTTCTACTCTGAGGACAAGGCCTTGGCATTTGAGTCTGCTCTCTTTTACTTGCCCCTTCTTCTCCTCCCCCTTGCTATGCTGCTATCTGGGAACATGGTTGGTACATTGCACCATTCTTCCTCCTACTGCTGTAAATGCCTTAGTCTGTTCAACCTAGTGGAACCTAACTGTTATGATGTACCTACGGCTGCAGATCCCTGTAAATAATCCAGCCTGATGCAATATACGTTGTGTGTTATTCTAATGTTTCTGTGCATTGTACTGTGTCTCATGACGTGGAACCTTTGTAAATTAGCTCTTGCTCAAAGGTTTTTTTTTCTGAACAATTAAATAAATAAATAAATAGTAGTGGCCCTCTCCAGGACAGCACTGGAGAGGGGCTACAACTGTTTAAAAAGTAACTTCAGTGGAGTTTAATTACAGATCCCACCAAGCAGGATGCACTGTTTTTCTTATGTTACGTGCATGATCTAAACACCAGAATCCTCTCATTTCCCGCACTCCTGATACTCAAGTGTGAACTGTGGTGGTGCAGATTAGAAGTGGTTTCCTGCCCCGGCTCCTGGTCAGCACTAGTTCAGAATACATCCAACCACAATGCCATCAGCAAGAACAGCATGGCAAAAATGACGTCAGTTTTATTTTTGCGAGGGGGTTCTGCCACCCATACCACCGCATCCCCCAGACTTAAGGATTCTCACTCCAAGGGGAGCGGATCACTGGGCAAGTTACAATTTGTCGGGCTATGGAATACTGTTTCCACAGCCCCTGTAAAAAATATAAGTCCCGATTTCACTAAAATGGTAGGAGACCAGGACTAGAACCCTGGTCTCCACTGCATCTCAGCCGAGCTGCTCCATGCCCCAGCACTCCACGCCACAGGAGCAGCTCAGCCAGCTGCTGGTATTGGGCTGGTCTTGTCCTTTGGCAGCATCACAGACAGCAACCAGAGGAGTGCACATAGTCAGCGCTTTACATTCCTTGCTTGCTGTCTGTGGTAGCGCTATACGGACTAGAGCTCTCTTGAGTGGCGCTATTCCTGTAGTGCTAATATAACTGGGTACCCTACTGGCAAGATCTTACGGAAATTTGAGACTGGACTCTGTGAAATGGCTTGCAATCCCAAGTGGTCATCAAAGCTCAATGTCCCTCTGTGTTCTCCTTTGGGGCAGCGGGCTGAAGTCTTCTTATTTTTGCATTGCACCATACGTGGGGATGCTAAAATCAATTTTTAAACTGTCTCATCCAGCTCCTAAGGCAACAATCTGGCCCACAGAGGATGCCGGAAAGGTTTTAAACTTTGGCCCTGTAGAGTTACAATGCTGGCCAATGCAGTAAACAAACTGAACCACATGTGAGACATCTTCAAGCAGGCTGAAGGAGGACAACTATTCAGAAATGGCACAGTTGTCTTATATCGGACAGATGTATCGTTTGTTTCTGTTTTGGAAGTCGCAGTAGTTTCACTGTGTTTTATTTTTTTTTTTTTCTCTTGGGACCCATGGGAGGATGGGGGAGGGGCAAGATTACTGGGTACTAATTCCCCAGACCTGCACAGCATTATGGATGTGATTATCTGAGAAATCATTTATTTATTTTATGAAACAAAGCTAGCAAGGTTAAGGAATACAGTACACCAGCTTTATAGACATGTTAGTTGGGATCTTTGGGGTGGCGGGAGACAATTTACTAACCAATTAGGGGTTGTTTCAGCCATTCACATTATAAGTAATAAGACACAGCTGCTGGATGTTATATACGGTTCTGATGATTTAATTCTTACACTGAAGGTCCTGTTCAGGGGAGTGCTCCCTATTTCTTTCCTCGAAGGAGCCCTTCCCTTTACGACACCTCTTACTTCTCCCTTAGAAAACATGTAACTGCTACATGATAGCCAGTTTAATCACTCAGCGGGTTGGTGTGACAGGCATTCCAGATGGATGCCCACACTCTAAGGTAGAGGGATAGTCCCTCTGGGTTGGGATATGTTTTCACCAACCCTGGGTTGAGCTCTAAAGCTCACCTCGTGTCTCTTCTACTGTTTGCCATTTGTTATCCACTTTGCTATCTTACTTGTCTTCTATGCGGGGCAAGCTATTCACAGGGGTTCTTGGTTTATTTGTTGTTGTTGGGACGGGGGGGGTTAAAGGAACACTAAGGGTATCTGATACAGTACACGAGCGAACAAGTTACATAATCTCAAGACAAAACAACGTTGGCTCACTGCGCTTGACAGGGGTTCCCCTCCAATAAATCTCAGAGGATTTTCTTTACCCAAAGATATTTGTTTAAGATTTTTACCTGGTATAATAGGATCACTTAAAATTAGAAGGGATCAACTCTGTCATGAAATTATATAATGTGCTACTTGACCTAGGTAGAGCTCACTGTGATATAGTATTGCGCCAGGAGACCCGTTTATCACCAAAGGAGTATAGCAAGCTCTGCAGAAGCTGGGTCGGGGAAGTAATAGCAACCTCTCATCAGTCACCACTTGGACAATGATTCACCAGCAATGTTGAATCAGGATAAAAAAACCTTAATTGTTAAAAACTAGCAGCAAAGATGCATCATGCCCACCCCCCTTTCTCGTGGGAGGGGTGTGATGCATCTTTGCTGCTAGTTTTTAACAATGGAAGTTTTTTTATCCTGATGCAATGTTGCTGGTGAATCAATGTCCAAAAGGTGGCTGAGATGCCAAGCCTCTCTGCTTTCCTTGTGAATACCTTTTTACTTTTTGGCTCCAGTCTTGACTGTTTTTGCAGTAGGCCTTTTGTACCTTTTGATTAGCAGCCTCTCATCCCTTAGCAAAGAAAGCAGGAGTGGCTATCCTGGTGAAAAAAGGCCTTGCCTTTGAAAAATCTTCTACTTTTATAGATAAGGAGGGCAGAATGGCCATCTTTTCCGGGAATGTAGTGGCTCGATTAATGCATATAGTGAATGCATACAGCCCAATCCCACTTGTACCAGAGTGTTTTAGGCAGGTGTTTGGCAGGGTAGCTGCTTTGCAAGAGGGACAGATTATTTTGGGGGGAGATTGGAACTGTGTGGAAGATCCAGTTCTCAATAGGTATCTGGGAACCCAGCCAAGTCACAAAGCTGATCCCAAACTGCTTAAAACATTAAGGGAAGAGGTAGGGTTTGTCAACATCAAGAGAGAGAATAATCCATCCAGCCTAAATTACACATTCTACTCACATGCCCAGAGCAACTACTCACGTATAGACCACTTCTATACCTAGAAGGTTTGGGGGTACACAATGAAAGAACTAGACATCTAGCCGATTTACTTATCAAACCATGCCAATGACAGTATCACCCTTCAGTTTAGGCCCCTCTGGCAGGCAATCAGTTTGGAGATTCAATGCAGGATTTCTACGCTATGAAATGTTTATCAACAAGGTTAAAGAGGTTATTACCAACTATTTGTGAGAAAATGAAGGAAATGCATCCAAGATCAAATTCTTTTGGGATGGCTTAAAAGCTGTATTGTGTGGAGAAGCCTTATCCTATTCAACTTATAAGAAATAAGTTACGTATACTAAACAAAAAAAAAACTTAGAAAATAAAATAAGGGACTTAGAAATTAGGTACAAAGTGGGTGGAAACTCAGAACTCTTAGAGGAATTAACTAAATTAAAGAAAGAACTGGAGAGAATCCTTACCACTAGAAGTGAGAACAATTTGAGTTTTTTTCCCCAAAAATACTATTGGGGAAGGGGGGACAGGACAGGTCGTTTACCTGCCTACTGACTGTGTAAACAAATGGCTGACAGATACATCACCAATATCAAAAAATATCCTGGAGAATCCAAACCTGAGAGCAGGCCTAGTAAAATAGCTGACATTTGTAGAGATTTCTATGCAAATCTTTATAATCAAGAAACCAATTTAGGTAGGGTAGAGCGAATACAGAAATTCTTACATAGAGTTGAGTTGCCACAGTTAACTCAACAGCAAGCTCAGGCCCTGGAAAGACCCTTTACTCAAGCAGAGGTCAAAAATGTAATTAAAGAATTGAAACATAGTAAATTGCCAGGCCCAGATGGCTTTATAGCGGAGTTCTACCAGACGCTCCGCACTGAGTTAACCCATGTTCTCGCACAGGTATGTAATGAATGCCATACACAGGCAACAAGTCCAGACACCTGGGGTAAAGCCCTTATCTCTGTGATACCCAAATTGGGCAAATATACTACTACATGTGGTGGATTCAGGCCCATTTCCTTGTTAAACCAGATGCAAACATTTTCACCAAAATGATTGTCAACTGGCTTCAGCAGGTTATAGCCCAACTAGTTCATTCAGACCAATCTGGGTTCATAACAGGAAGACTTCTGCATGACAATATATGGCAGTTGTTAACAACTATGGCAAACATCCACAGAAGCCTGCTGGCGAACCAGGGGGTGGCTGTGGCGCTAGACATGGGGAAAGGCGTTTGATCACCTTAACTGGGTGTTCTTAGACACCTCCTTGGCTAAACTTGACTTTGGAGAGAAGTTTTGATCCTGGTTCAGAGCTTTGTACTCTAAACCCACTGCTTAGGTTCGGCATACTGGGGTTATGTCGCAATCATTTTCAGTACGAAGAGGTACAAGGCAGGGCTGTCCCCTCTCACCCTTTCTGTTTGCTCTTTGTATGGAGCCTTTAGCTGAAACCTTCAGAACTAGCCCTGATATTGAGGGTATCTGGATTGGATCGGTGGAAAACCACATATCATTATATGCAGATGACATCCTCCTATATTTACAGAACCCCACCAGAACACTCCCTAAAGTGATGTCCCTCCTGAGGGAGTATGGAGAGGCATCTGGGTTCAAAATAAATGAATCTAAGTCTGAAATTATGTTGCTAGGAGGTAGAGTTACCTCAGAACTTAAAAATTTGACCACACACAGGTGGTCAGTCAGGGGTTTTCGATATTTGGGGGTGCAAATAATTTCTGACCTCAGTTGACTTTATTGAGCAAATTATCACAAACTGTTAGACGAAATCAGGCAGGACTGTGAAAGACAGGCTGCCTACCACTCTCATTAATAGGCCACACAGAGACGGTCAGAATGAACATTCTCCTATGCTTGTTCTTTTTATTTGGAACCCTGCCCATATATCCCCCCCAAGTTGTTTTGGAGTTCAGTTCATAAAATGCTTTCAAAATTCATATGGGGAGACAAAAAACCATGTGTGAAGTGGAATGTATTATGTTTAGAGAATGGCATGGTCGGGCTGGGAGTGCCCGACTTCAAAGCCTTCTACCATGTGGCACAATTGCAACACATGGTGACCTATATGGGCTAGGATCAGAAGGCAGCTTGAGTGGCTATGAAACAATACAGCTTGGGCTTAATGAAATTAGAAGATTACCTATTTAATAAGTTGGGGGTGTAGGCCATAAATACTCTACCTAGCCCTTGGCTCAAGACTCTTCTTCTTACCTGGAGGGAAACACTGAAAAACCTGAAAATTAAAAATAACACCCTTAGGCTGACTAAGACAGGGGCCTGTAGGGACTTTGCACCAGGTAAAATGAATGCAGCATATGCCAGGTGGGAGAGTCAAGGTTTGACCAGGGTGGGACAATTCCTAATGTGGAACACAACAAAAAGTAACCAGCAGTTGTAGCAGGAGTTCAGTTTGCCCCATAAAGACTTTTATTGTTACCTCCAGGTCCGACTTCACTTGACCACAGGGCCGAGGCAGGCATTGCTTGGGGAGCATCCTTTAGTAATTTTTTGCTCTAGACTATCAGAACAAAGTAAAGAAGGGAAATTAATCTTTAGGCTGTATAGGATCTGTAGGAGAACCAGCTTTCAGCCCAGACGTGGTATTCAGCTTCAGTGGGAAACAGAACTGGGAATGGAAGTCCCTGAAAAAAGATTGAATCAAATATGGGAACAGGCCCATAGGACAACTGCATCACCCTCATGAAGGGAATTTAGGTGGCAGATGCTTACGCAATTGTTCAAGACACCAGTGATTACAAAACACTATGGTAGATATCCCACTGATATTTGCTGAAGGGGGGGTGGGCACGTTGGAACCCATTAGCATATCTTTTGGGGTTGCCCAAGAATCAGAAGCTTCTGGGGTGAAATCTGTCAGGCAATAGCTGACATATTACAGACTCAGGTACCAGATCACTGTGAGGTGCTTGTGCTTGGCGGTTTCCCTCCGTGTGTGCATAGCCCAAGGTAAAAATATTTATTTAATATCCTTATTGCTACCACTGCCAAAGCTATTACTAAGAAGTGGCTCTTAACCTAATCTCCAGATGAATCTCAGTGGTTGGCCCGCTGCCAGCAGATTAAGGAAATGGAGATAGTAACCACACAACTCCACTTACAGAAAGAAAAATGGTTGCCCTTCTATGAGTTTTTAAGTGGCAGGGAAGGCATGCCGATCTTGGAGATCTTAGCAAGAGATGCGCAGGTTTGGCCCAGACCCAACAGAGTAGTTTTTGTCCAATGACCTAGTGCACACAAGTAGAGATGAAAGTATATGGAGAGGGGGTTAGATTGTAAGTTCTAGGTATTATTACTGTTTTAACTGTGATTAATGATCTCATTGTGCTATCTTTGTGTAAATTTACTGAAATATTCAACATAATTGTAATAAAAAAAATAAACTTCTAACAACTAATACAGATATGAAGACACTTAATGCAGTAAAGGGGATTCAGTTCATATCAGAACAGCTATATTTAGAAGTCAGCTTACTCAGTTATTAACATCCCATACAAATAATTTAACTAAGGGGATCAGCGAGCGCAAGTCCTCTGTTCAGTGGGCTTTGAATATCCCTAAAATGATTTTTCCGATCTCAGACACACCAAACGTTGCTGCTATCCTGACCACTAAAGACAAATGAAAGATAATAATGCAACTGTGATTTCAGTGGGTGCTCAGTGTAATCAATTCAAACTGCTAACACATGTCTGCCTTGGAAAATCCAGTGGAAATAATAATATGACAAGCATTTGTCAATGCCGAATATTTACTTGCTGGTATTAGCATTGGAAATGCAGGAGTTAGACAGATGCAGAATAGTAATGGCAGTGAAGTATTGAACTTCACTCCAACCACACCTCCTTCCTGTAGAGATGGACTTCTACTCATGAACTGTGTCACTGTGATTTCCGTAATGTGTCCCGAACACTGATTTCCCACAGTGACCACGCTATTCTGAGCTGGAAGTGCAAAAACACATTTCGGCCAGGACGTGAAAAATGACAGCTGTACTCTTCATAAGGAGGTGTGGAAAAATGGCAATGTTGAAAATCTGGAGTGAAAATATTGCAAATTCGCAAGGTTACGAGTGTGTGTGGAAACTGCGCAACGCAGACTTGTAACTCATTCATTTTATGGACATTCATCACATAATTTTCAACATAGGCATTTTAGGACCTCGGTTCATGAACAGTGTCACTGTGATTTTCTTAATGTGTCCCAAACACTGATTTCCCACAGTGACTGCGCTAGTCTGTGCCGGAAGTGCAAAAACACATTTTGGCCAGGATGTGAAAACTGACAGCTATACTGTTCATAAAGAGGTGTGGAAAAATGGCAATGTTGAAAATCTGGAGTGAAAATATTGCAAATTCGCAAAGATCTGAGTGTGCGTAGCAAATGCGCAACGCACGGTCGTAAAACAGTCATTTTTTGGATTTTTTTCCACCAAATTTGCAACATAGACTTTTTGAGAGCCCACCTCATGAACACTGGCACTGTAGTTTCATTACTCAGTCCCGAAAGGTGATTCCACGCAGTGACCGCAAAATCACCTTTTGGGACTGAATAATGGCATGACAGTGGCTGAATTCATGAGGAGGGGTCCCAATAACCCCATGTTGAAAATTTGGTGCCAAAACTCCCATAAATTCCTGAGATATGCACCAAAGTTGAAAAAACCCTATTTATGCCATTATACAGCTTACTGCCATTTCCTCAGTTAGTGGTCAGCTTTGAAGAGTGCAGACATGTTCCCGGTCCACCGAAGATTGTCGCACTGGGCTCCAGAGGTAAGCATGGGGTGAAGGGGGTGTGGGAAGGCAGGGTGTGTAGAGGGTGGGCGCGGGTTGGAGGAGGGCCACGGACTCACATGAGGAGGCGTTTTCTGCTTTACAGGTACAACGGGGAAAAAAAACATTGTGGGATTTTTTTTCAACAGGGCATTTGGCACACTGGGCGGGCTCCCAGTGTGCCACCAACTTTTTTTGGGTACACAGTAGCTGACAGGGATTGGGCACTCCCCGGCACATCTGGGGGCAAGAGCTGAGGGATTGGGCACCCCACTCAGCAGAAAACAAAGGTTTTTTTTGGGGGGAAATTATGCCAATGGGGAGTGGGCTCCCCCATCAGCAAATGAAACTGGGAAGAAGGGGACTGAAGCTGATGGGGATTGGGCCCCCTGTTGGCAAACAAACACTGTTTTTAGGGAAGGGCACATGCTGCCGAGGGGGATTGGGCACCCCCTCAGCAATAGGGTCTGATAATATTGTTTGTGAAAATGGAGGCAGCTCGCCACCACATTCACAGACAATATTACACTAGGTAACGTTCCACCTTGCAATGACGGGTCACGCCCTCATTGCAGCGGAATGGCTGACACTGCAATGATGAGGCAGCCCTTGATTGCTGCGGTGAGAACGTTACAAGTTGGTGGCACTTTTGGAAGCCAGTGTCATCAGCACACTGTGCCTCCATTGGTCCACCAGAGCAAAGCCCACAAATGCAATGCCTCCTTTGGCTGCCACAGTGCCGCGCCTCCATAACCCACTTCTCTCCTAAGTTGCCACATAATGTTTCTTGCGCATGTGCACAAGCAAACATAAAAAGTAATAAGCAACTGTAACTGCAATGCATATTACTTTTGATAACATGGTTGTATTTACTTACTGAACATAGCTATGTGCTCATGAAACCCCAAGAAGCATATAAAAGAAATAAAACAGATTCTAAAGACAACACAAATTGCACATATCCCAAAAATACAAAGCATCATGAGAAGCATATGCAAATGCACATGAATTAATTTGGACTGACTCAACTTCAAGCAAAATTGCATGGTGCCAGAAGGCCTCACAATACAATCAGCAAAGGCTGAGAACAGCAGGCACAGACACGTGCTTTATCCTCATTTGGATTCCTCAGTGTACCATATCTGTATCTCAGCCCAGGAAGAGGGAGCCAGCCTATAGGGGATCTTATTTGTTTGGGTCGTGGGCAGCCCAAAGTAGAGCGAGAAGAGAACTACAAAAGAACCTGACAACAAATGCACTGGGGCATGGGTTATCCCAGAGGATATTGGCCATACAGCCAAATTTTAAAGAATACACATATTGCACATACCCATATAATGCAAAGCATCTTGGGAAGCATATGCAAATGCCTATAAATTAATTTGGACTGGCTCAACTTTAAGTAAAATTGCATGGTGCTGGAAGGCCTCACAATAAATCAGCAAAGGCTGAAAACAGCAGACACAGACACGTGTTTTGTCCTTCGGCCAATATCCTCCGGGATAACCCATGCCCCAGTGCATTTGCTCTGGGGTTCTTTTGTAGTTCTCTTCTCTCTCTACTTTGGGTTGCCCATGACCCAAACAAATAAGATCCCTTACAGGCTGGCTCCCTCTCTCTGTGCTGAGATACTGATATGGCACACTGAGGAGTCCAAATGAAAACGAAACATGTGTCTGTTCTCAGCCTTTGCTGATTGTATTGTGAGGCCTTCCAGCACCATGCAATTTTGCTTAAAGTTGAGCCAGTCCATGTTAATTCATGGGCATTTGCATATGCTTCCCATGATGCTTTGCATTGTTGGGGTATGTGCAATTTGTGTTTTCTTTAAAATCTGGCTGTATGGCCAGTATTCTCCGGGATAACCCATGCCCCAGAGAATTTGCTCTGGGGTTCTTTTGTAGTTAGATTTTTTAAAGATAATGAATATGTTAATTTATAATACAGTACCTATCTGCCATTGCCAGGCACAACAATCCCTTTACATTTCCATAAATAAGAGCTCTATTAAAAAAAATAACACTCAAACACACACACCCTGCATCTGCTACTGCCCTCCACAATATTTTCTCCCCCACAGCTGAATCCTGGCTTTGCCAACCACTGCCGTCCCTGACCTTTTCCATTTTCATAACACCCATACTCACCCTCCAGTGCACACACTCCCTGCATCTAATGCCAGTGCCCTTGGTGATCTTTCCCATACAGCTGTATATCCTGACAATGCTAGCCACAACTACCCCTTTACATCCCACCCTTACCCCGCTGCCACACACACCCCCTGCTGCAACTGGCGATCTTTCCCACATCTAGCCTGTATTCTCCTCCTGACTATGCACAAGCCACAACTACCCCTTTAAATTTCTGTAATAAAATCCCACCCTCACATAGCTCCCCCTACACTCACACACACACACCCTGCAGATCTACTGCCCTTCCTTGCCTTGGTGATCTTTTCCCATTTCCCCACAGCAGCCAGAATCCCAACTTTGCCATTGTCAGCCACAGATCCACCCCACATCACATACAATAAATTCCACCAGCACACACCTGCTTACCCCAACACATTTTAAACACTCTTTCCCACAGCTGAACCTTGACTTGCCACTGCCACTAAGACACAGTTATAATTACAACTAAGTCTACCATGACTATTATGCCACTGCCAGTATGCCACAACTTAAGTCAGACAGTGTCAACACAAAACTCCTGTTGCACTCCAGTACATACCCCTTCGATGAGGATTTTCTTTGAGACTGTGTGGGTGATGGTGAAAGACTGGGCAGGTGGGCAGATGGATGATCAAGTGGCCTGCTGTGGCAGCTTGGCACATGTGGTGTTGATGGAAATAGGCCCTGAGCTCTGCCTGCAGAAAGAGTACTTGCCTTTTTCCCTACAACAGCCATGCAAGCCCCAATTCCCTCAGGGTTCACACAGCAACTATAGAAGGCCACGACTGATGACATGCAGGGCTGTAGCAAGCTATCTATAAATTGTACATCAACTGGCCAATCTGTTGCCCCCTCAAACAAATGTCACCAATTCCTATAGTGATTCTTAGCTGTACCATGTAGCAGAGCATAAGTAGTATAATTTGTATATCAAATGTTGCAAAATGATATATTTAATAATAAACCGACAAACAAAATGATGTTTTCTGACTTTTATTTGCACAGCATATGTTACAGATATAGAACAAAATGATAATATTAAATGCATGCTGAAAATAGAAAACTGAGTTAGATCTGATGTTACAACCATAGGTCTTCCTCAGGAATTATCTAAAAGAGAAAAAAGTAGTTATGGGTAATGAGAGAAATATTTGTGAGGAAAGAAAATAGGGGGAGGCTGTAGGAGAATTATAGAATAATTCTTGGGTGGTGTGTTTAACAAGATTTTACACACACCCAAGGTGCTGGATATCACATAAATCCCGAGTGTGAAGTTCGAGGGGTTTATTTAAGCATGCAGCATCGTGAGTGTGTGTAAAATCTTGAGTTAAACATACCACCCCATGTTTTATTTTATATAATTACTGGGGAGTGTTTTTCACAGCAGAAATTATATAAAATAAAGCCACATCCCCATGCAACCACCATCCCAGAGTTTCAGCCCAGTCCGCTGTCGGAGCTCTGCTGCTGAAACATTTTGTTTCCCCCTTTCTTCATTTTTTTTTACAGCTTAAACATAATAGTAGACATAGGCCAGTTATTTACCCTTTTCTTTTTAAAGTTAACATACCGCCAATCGCAGTGAGTGTGCAGGCGTGCAGTGCTGTGTGGGAGAGAAGAGCTGCATTGACCAAGAAAAAGTTGGCGTGTGTTCATCGTTATAACCCACAGGTTATAACGTCAAATTATAACCCAGTTTACCTTAGGGAAAAAATGTTAGCTAGTTATTACACATAGAATAATTCATGGGCTGGTGTGTTTAATGAGATTTTACACACACCCTGAGGTGTTGGATGCTACATAAACCTTGACAGTGAAGCTCAAGTAGGTTTATTTAAGCATCCAATAGGGTGTGTGTGTGTGTGTGTGTGTGTGTGTGTGTGTGCAAAATCTCGAGTTAAACACACCCCATGTTTTATTTTATATAATTGCTGGTGAGCATTTTCTTGCTACAGCAATTATATAAAATAAAAGGGCCGTGGTCTGTTGTGACTGAAGTGGCAGTCCATGGTCTGTCTATGGCCGAGCAGCTGCCAAAACCTTTTTTTTTTTTTTTTTTAAGTTAGCTGAGGGAGCAAAGTGAGCAGCTGAGAGGCAGGTTTCTTTTTTTTTTTTCATTAACTTACCACCAAATGATACTGGTGGTGCCCTGCGGCAAAGTGTGTCTAGTGCCCTGTAAGTGGAGAGGAGACAGCAGACCCAGGTGCATGCATTGAGTGTTGGAAACGTGGCATATGTTCGCTGTTATAACCCACAGGTTATAATGGCGACTTATAACCCAGGTTTCCTATGGGAGAAAATGCTCCCCAGTCATTATAAAGTGATAATAAGTAAGGTAAGAATAGAATCTGGAAAATGAAAAGGTGATGATAGGCATGAAAAGGCAGAGTAGAAGTGAATGGGCTGAGGAGTCCATAAGTGGGGACTAATTAACAGGACCTAGTAAGAAGGCTGAAAGGTGAAAGCTATGTGTGCACACTTATATTCATTTTCTACAGACTAAAAAAATACTCAAACTGGAGGGGCCACTGATTTACACCGGATATGCGACAATTGGTACAAGGACACCCAGTGCAAGGACACCTCACCAGAGCCATTCAGCCTAACAACATTTTCTGTCATGAGACAACTAGCAAAAACAACCCCAACACCCAACAGCAGTGAGACTGTAAACAAGTAGAAAGTGGTGTGATAAATGAGGCTACCTTGTAGTCGTAGCCACTGTGTTAGAGCAAAAGTCTCGCAGGGCAAACCAGTATTGGGTCAAAATTCCTAGGCTAAACATTACAAGCCTGCATGTCTTTGTTCCAGTTGTTGTGCCATAGGTTTACACCACCTCGTACCTCTGGCATCTAATAATACCTAGACACTGTGATGACCCAAACCTGAATATCAGCAAGGCCACAACAAATGGCACCTCACAGCCATGAAACGTTGCCTAAACTTTTTATTGTGAAAAAAGGCAAAACATGGTAGGCAACTTGCATTCAATGTGCAAGGTGAAGATGCTGGATGCTCGTGCAGTGCTTGTCAGAAGGTAGTTTTTTTAGTCTGATGTTGTAATAAATCGAGCACGCAGTCCGTTGAGCAGCCTTTGTTTACACTGAAACCTGAATATCAAAAGACACCTGCACAGTCTCTGGATTCTTGTGATGTCATAAACCTCTTGAGCTTCGCTCTTGAGGTTTACAAAGTCACAGGAACCCCTTGATGGAGTACAGCAACCATATCTGTTATTCTATTTATATACAACAGGAGTGAGGGTGAAAATGACAAGATAAAAAAGATATCTTAGTGACATATTTATTGAAATGTTTCACCAGGAAAAGCACACTGAACGACAAGTTGCTCATCTTATGGTGCATCCTGGGGGAGAGGGAACATGAGAATGATACATACATACATGCATGCAATCAAACATTATTACAATTTGTACAGTAATGAATAACAATACAATTCAAGAATTCAGATGGTAATGTGCATTAAGTGCAATAATGAGGTAAATGTTAACAATCTCAAGGGAAAAGATAAGTGCAACCTTCTTGAGTGCCAGCTATGGCCGAAGGGGGCCAAAAGTACAAATTAACAAGCTAGCAGGTAGGTTGAGCTGAGTAAGGTGTTGGAAGAGGGAAATTACCCATAGGTACAGTTTACTGAGAGGAAATTTTGTAGGACAGAAGAGGTGGAGTTGGAGGAGAAGTGGCGAATCTGGGCAGGAAGGGCATTCCATAGTTTAGGGAAGCGATGTGAGAAGGCCAACAGACCTACGGCAATTGACCAACTAGGAACTGCCAATAAACAAGAGTCATAAGGTCTGAGGGAGTGGTCTGGTGGGGGGAGGAGATGGACAGATAGGAATTAAGATATGGGGGAGCATTCCAAACCAAAATGTAGACACGAATTTGGCACAATGGAGGTGGCGACAATTTTCTAGTGAGGGAAAAGCCAGGGAGTGATAGAGATTACAGTGATGGGTGAGAGGGGAGGAGTCTAGAGCGAAGCAGCAGAAGTAGTTAAAAAAGGTATCCAGTCTAGTTAAGGAAGACTTGGGAGTGGCGCTGTAGACTATGGTACATCACAGTAGTCAAAAATAGGTAGTATCATCTTCTGGACAAGTTCACACCTAGCTGGTAGTGGAAGGCAGCTCTGGTTCCTGTATAATGTACCTAACTTGGGGCACAGTTTCTTCAGGATGGTGTCTACATGCCCAGAGAAGTTGAGGTGTTGGTCAAGCCAAACCCCCAAGTACCTAAAGATGAAGATGAAGTGTCCTCAAGGACTGTCCCATCAAGGGTATGGAATGAGGGCAGGGAGGGGACTCTGGTGAGTCTCTGCCTAGTGCCAAAGGTAATTCAGACTTTTTTCTTAGCATTGAGGGAGAGTTGATGGGAGTGGAACCAGAGCTGGACTTTGTTGAAGTCGTGCTGGAGTCTGGTTTCAACATTAACAGGGGACTGACCTGAAGTGAAGAGGACCATGCCATTGGCGTACATATGGACTGAGGTGGATGAGCAGACTGAGGGAGGTCATTTAGAAAAGTGGACAATAGGACAGGGCCCACAACGGATCCCTGAGGTATGCCAGGGTTGATTGGGAGGGAAGGGGATGCAGAGTCCGCTATTCTGATTGACTGGGTCCGACCTACTAGGTAGGCTTTGAATCACTTTGTGGCAGAGTCAGTTAGGCTGGGATCCGTACTAAATCCCAACACCGAAATCCCAAAATTACAAGTGCTCGACAAAACAAATGCCCAACACATAAAATCCTGAGAAATGCCTGCAATTACAAGTGCAATACAAACCCCTCTGAAAATCCAGCAATTGTCTTGTGAACCGACCAGTATGGCAATATGAGCCCATCAGTGACATCTGAACAATGGAGCGCAGCTAGCAATTGCAATGGAGCATCTTGTGAGCCGACCAGTAATTACATGCAGCTGTAATATGTGCCCATCAGTAACATCTTTTGCAGGCAAGATTTCAGCTATTGTGAATCCAAGCAGACATTTTGACAAGTTTGACACTCCAGCTTAAAAAAATGCCTGGAATTACAAGTGCAAACTCATTGCAGACAGTTTTGACAAAGACCATCACGCACCCCAATCAGCAATCATTACCAGCTGTTAACTGGCTTATCTTGTGAACCATCCAGCTAGCAATTACAACTGTGTGCATTACAGGCATTTTGACAACTGACATAAATAGAATATGACTTACCTTATTTTAAAAACTACTTGTTCGTACCCTTCTTTGGACATTTTCTATTAAAATCCAAGCAAACTTTATTAATGTAACTAGAGATTAAAATCACAGTCACAATCACTGATTCACAGTGTCAAGTTGTGTGCTATGCCCATTAGAAATTTAAGTGTGGACCAATGCTATCTTTCATTGACCACATTTGAAATTTTGATTTCTCGGACAGTATATTGTTTCTTTGTAGGTGACCTTGGCAAACCTCTGACAATTTTCTCAATAATGGTTTCAGTCATTAATCGCTCCTTTTTTAGGTGCTGTATAAATCTATTTGTTCCCACCTGTGAGGAGCCAATTAATGAACCTAGTCATCGATGCCAGGCTTCAACGTTGTTTTGTGTATGTGGAAACCCCTGGTCGACCTGGTCATGCACTGACCAAAAGTGAGGCAGAAGCATCGGTGGGCTTCTGGTGACTGTTTTGTTTCTCATGTGCCTCCTTTTGCGGCCCAAAACATAAGTCTCCTCAAACCATGCAATTAAATCCGCACTGTTTTCAGGCATTATACCTTTCAGTTCTATGAAAGCTGATTTTATTTCCTCAGGAGGAAGAAATACCAGTGCAACAATATGCCTCATTAAAAGGCTGAACTCGGGGTCACACCCATAGTGAGTCGCTAGGCCCAAACTTTGCATTTTCTGCCAAACTATTTGTCCTAAATGGAACAAGCACCCCTTGTCTGTAGCCTCTGCAAACTCCATTTTACTTGCATTAATAGCTGCCATCTCAAAGTCAGTGATGATAAATGTGGGGGACAAACTGAAATTAGATTCATCAGCGATGTCCTGGAGATCCTGGAACAAACGCTGATAGCAACTTTGCGATTTGGATGACATAAGGGCAAATACCAATGGCATGATCTGCGAGTTTCAGCGGTACCTACCGGTGCATGAATGACATATAGTTGGTGAAAAATAGAAGGTACTGTGCAAAATGTTCCATCCATTACCCAATACCTGGCCATTTGTAGGTGTTCATTGTTGCCTGGTGTTGTGAATATTAAAATGCGTTCATCCCCACAACTGGAATCTCTGATCAACCAGGGACAACCATTAATGCCCCTAAGCTCATTCAGTATGCTCAGATCATCTAGAAACCTGGCTTCTGGAGACATATGCAGTAGCCTGGCTCTCTTGACGACCTGCACTAAAGCCTGTTTTTTGGGGAATTTTTGACACACTTTGGCTGGTACCATGGACATGGCAGCCCGAATAATCTGTGCTGGGTTATCATGTGATGTGTGTCCACAGCCCTTCTTTTCATTGATACCATCGCAGCTGCCACCGGAGCATCTGCAGCATCGGGTACATGACAGTGTTCTTTGTGACTTATCAAATTGTGTTCCCCACCAACTAATACTGTTGTTGCTCTGCCATGGTAATATGAGCTTTTGCGGTACTGGCAACACCAATAGAATCAGTCGCCATGGTTCCGCTCCTTCACCAGTAAGTAGCCAACAATGTATATTTTGTCCACCCCTTCTGGGAAGGAACAACCCTGCAAACGTGTGTAGCTGACTCTGCCATTGTGTCATGATTCGATATCTTGGTCTTCAAGGTTACAGACTTGGTATCCAGGTAACTCTTATATCCGGTATACTAAGACTTGCAGCTGCGCCCCAGGCACTGTAAGTAAGGGCCGTTCATCGCTACAAAGTCATTGCTGATTGCTTGCACTCTACCTAGTGCTGCGATGCGGTAACTGGCAAAAAGTGATAGATGTACTATTTGTATGTTTGAAGCTGTGAGCTTTGTATCTTTGTAGCAAGTGTAGCCAAGTGATTGACAATTGCTGCTTGAATGCACGACATCAGGATTTTATGTGACAGGCTTTTGGATTGTCGGGCTTTGCAGCAGTTGGGAAGTCGGTGACAGGATTTTAGATGTCGGGCATGTATTTGTTGGGATTTAGTACCTAACCCGTTAGGCCAGCCGAGGAGAGGGAGGTTAATAGAAAGGTGTAGGAGACAGTGTCGAATGCCTTTGCTAGGTCAACAAAGATTGCTGAGGTGATTTGGTCACAGTCCATTGCTGAGAGGATAGAGTCTTTGACCCTAATCAGGAAGGTAGTAGTGGAATGGTTCTTCCAGAAACCAGATTGAAAAGGAGTGAAAAAATTAGAATCGGAGAGATAGGTAGAGAGTTGTGAGAGAAGCAGGTGCTCTTGGTGTTTAGCGAGGGTAGGAAGGATATAAATGGGGTGATAGCAGTAGCTGAAGGATCACCACCCTTGGGCAGCTATCAAAAAATATCATTGCTACTGTTGTCGCAATGGATATTATTTTAAGTTACTGTCATCACAATGAAATACTGAACCAATCAGGGAGCAGCCTCTGCAATGCTGATGACATCACAATGCCTAGTGCAGCACTGAAGCAAGCAGTTAAAAATCAAGGAAAAGAAGCATCATTTTTAAATAAACTGCAGATTTAAAAGCTGTAGCTTGTAAATTACTGTTGTACATATCAAATATACAATAACCTGACTCAAAATAGGCAATGTATCATCACTTGTGAGTGGCAGGACTTTCATAACTCACTCGTGGCTCTGCCACTCATGAGTTATGGTCCTGCCCCCTTACACTTGAAGATAAATTGCATATTTTGAATCAGCCCATTGTATAGCCTCTATATATTACTATTTAGATTACAGTAACTAGTTACTTTTAGGGAAAGTAATATTACAATCACTTTTTCCTTTATTTTAAAAGTAATCATATCCTATTACTAGTTACCTAGAAAAGTAATCAGATTACAGTTACTAGTTATAAGTAACTAGTTACTACCCAATACTGGTTGCAGGCAGCCATAGGTAAAGAAAAACAGATCATAACTGGAGTGTTGTATGGACCACAATCCCAAGGCCAGGAGGTAGACAGGGAAATAGAGGAGGTTATTAAGAGGACAGCAGAATTCAGAGAAGCGCTGGTGTTAAGGCATTTGATATGGTGGCTGTGGACTGGAGTGTTCTAATGGTGGAAAGCACAAGGAACCAGCTCCTGGTGTAGTCATGCCAGGCAGCATTCCTTGCACAATTAGTTCAGGCCCCCACAAGAGAGAACGCTATGCTGGACCTAGCTCTCACACAACAGCAAAGGGTTCACAGTGTCACATTCTGGGAGTTGCTTGGTTCAAGTGATCATGGGACAGTGTGGATGGAGATCTAATTAGAAACCAGCAGGTAACACAGCCCGACAAAGGTATGCGCCTTAAGAAGAGCAGAATTTAGGAGGATGTAGGAATTATTGGTGAAATGCATGGGGTAATAGAAGTTACTGAGGGAGTGGACAAAAAATGGCAGAAATGGCAGAACATTGCATTGGGTGGTAAGTAAAAGCAGGAAAGCTAAGAAAATGTGGTTTACAGCAGAGGTAAGGGATGCATCAGAGGGAAAAGAAACATAGAAACACAGAAACATAGAAACAGAATTTGACAACAGATATAGACCACTTGGCCCACTCAATCTGCCCATTCTTCCCTACCTACATTATCACTGCAGACCCTATTTGATATACAGCTCTTTTGCCTTCCCCCTCTTCCTTTCCACTACAATTCTCTTGTGCCTAGACCATGCATTCTTGAACCCCACCATTGTTTTCGCCCCCTCCACTTCCTCTGGGGGTCCTGCTGGATCTCGGTATTTTTCCTCTAGTTTTCTCCTGCACCCATGCTCATGCAATGGGCGCAGCAGCTGTCTCCACCTCTGCGGAGGCAGCCAAGCACCCTGGGCATGGGCCAACTCTTGTTGTGCTGACGCATGCAGCACAAACCCTGCTCCCCGGGGAAGGAGAGCAGTCCTCCAGATGTTAAATCCTTACCTCCCCTCGGCTGACCCCTAAGCGACTTGAGTCTGTTCCCGAACCCGGGTTGCAGGCATGGCACGATGTGTGGCATCCAGCGCCTCAACCCTCACGCCACTGGGTGGGCTCATAGTGTGTCCTTTGAGTCTTGAGCACCTCATGTTTTTCTGAAAAATACTCCTCAACTGTACCTTATTTACCGCTGTGAGTTATTTAAAGGTCTCTATCATATTCCCCCTCTCCCTCCTCTCTTCCAAGGTGTACATATTGAGGTCCTTTAGTCTCTTCTCATAGGATTTTTGATGCAGACCCTGCATCGTTGCCCTCCTCTGGACCACCTCCACTCTGTCTATGCCCTTCTGGAGATATGGTCTCCAGAACTGGACACAGTACTGTAGGTGGGATCTTAGCAGCATTCTATACAGAGGCAACACCACCTCCCTCTTTCTGCTGGTGATACCCCTCCCTATGCACCTCAGCACCCCACTAGCCCTCCTGACTGCTTTGTCACACTGCCTGGCTACCTTTAGGTCATTAAATATGATTACCCTCAAGTCTCTTTCCTGTTTTGTAGTAATAAA
The DNA here is from genome assembly GCA_016271365.2 of Neoceratodus forsteri. NCBI lineage: Eukaryota > Metazoa > Chordata > Ceratodontiformes > Ceratodontidae > Neoceratodus > Neoceratodus forsteri. The sequence goes on from CM057450.1 coordinate 1,421,203,670, forward strand.
TACCACTCCACCCATTTTGTACTCTGCCACTGCATTTCTATGCCCTAAGTACATTATTTTGCACTTTTTCGCATTGAAACCCAGTTGCCATACACATGACCACTCTTCTGTTTTTCTCAGGTTCCTATTCATCCTTCCCACCCCAACAGAGTGTATACTGTATTGCAGATTTTGGTGTTATCTGCAAAGAGGCAGACCTTCTCTTCCAGCTCCTCTGCAATATCACTTATAAAAACATTAAAGAGGACCAGTCCCAGCACTGAACCCTGATGCACCCCTTTGGTCACAATCTCTTCTTTAGAGGGAACTCTGTTTACTATCACCCTCTGTCACCTTGCCCCTAACCAATTTATTATCCAGTCTGACACATTTGAACCTACTCCTAAATTACCCAGCTTGTTTACTAGTCTCCTGTGTGGAACAGTGTTGAAAGCTTTACTAAAATCCAGGTAGGCCATGTCCACCACTCCACCCTGCATACCTCTCAACCTCTTGCCTCATGAATCAGGGACAAGGCTTAAAAATATCAGGGACAAAGTCCCCAAATCAGGGACACATCTTAAAATCTGGTACTATTCGCTCAGAAAGCAGATAGAATAAAAGGATTTGTGTTAAGATGCATTTTCTGAAGAATAACAAGTCTGTAACTTTAATGTTTGAAATTATTTTGTGCTTTTAATCCCTACTGTTTTGTCACAAAAATACAGATTTTGTGAGGGACAGAGGAAACATTTGAGACAAAATCAGGGACATCCCTGAACATCAGGGACAGTTGAGAGGTATGCCACTCTGATCTAATTCCTTTCTCACCCAGTCAAAGAAATCTATCAGATTCATTTGACATGACGTCTCATCCCATTAACCCATGCTGCCTCGGGTCTTGTAATCTATTGGATTCAAGATATTCCACAAACCTTTCCTTCAGCAGTGGCAGTGATTTGTTCCATTAACTTTCCCACTACCGATGTCAGGCTGACTAGCTTATTATTGCCAGTCTCCTCCCTGCTACCACTTCTGTGAAATGCGAATACAGCCACCCTCCTCCAGTCTTACGGAACCACTCCTGTTTCCAGTGACCTGTTAAATAGGACTGTCAGAGCTGCAGCAGAAAGGCATTTTGGAAATATAAATTGAACCCAAGGGATGAGGCCATGGAAGCATACCTGGGGTTTACTAAGAGAACCAGAGAGATAGTAAAAAAAAAAATGGAGACCAGGATAGAATTGAGGATTGCAGAGGGGCAAAGCAGGGGGATTATGTGTTCTTCTGGTATACATATGTGAGAAGCACAAAATTAGGGAGGGTACAGTAAGTCTGAGGAAAGGGGGAAGAATAGGAGGAAAGGGACAAAGAAAAGGGCCAGTATATGAAATCAGTATGTTTGTTCAGTATTCACTAATGAGGAAGGTCAACTGCCGGACTTTGCAGTAAGATCGGGGGGGGGGGGTAGAACCGTTGTCACTCACATCACAGAAGAAACGTTGCTGCAAGGGCTAGGATTGCTAAAGGCAGACAAATAAATTGGTCTAGACAGTATGCACCCACAAATAGAAAGGGAAATGATGCAGTTGCTACAACTGTTCGTTAAACATTGAGGTTTTCAACATTTTCATGCCTGAACGTGTTTCACGTTCTATTTATAACTGAATTTTTGTGAAACTGAGGTACGATAATTTTTTGTGAGGGGGAGCCTAGTCTCATGATTCAAACCCACCATTTTCATGCAGTTTCAAGTCACGAAAACAACCCTCCCATTTAAACAAACCAGCTGTTGGTGCCCAATCCTGCCACTAACCCCCCGCCTGCATTTTTTTCATAGAAAGTGACTGGTCATGGGAGCACAACCCCATCACCAGTATCCCCCTCCTGCCCACCCAATCTTCAAAGAAGATGACTGGTGGTGGGCCCTCAACTCTGCCACCAGCATCTCCCTCACACCTGTGCAATTTTCAAAGAAAGTGATCGACCGCAGGTGCCCCACCCCTCCTGCCTGCCCAATTTGCAGAACTAAGTGAGTGGCAGTGGAGCAATGTTGTGAAGTTTTAATTCATAGATGAAGTTGGCATGAATTTGGGAAATTCACAATTTGCAAAGCTTTTGGAATTTCCTGGCAGGTGCACCAACTTTGCCAGTCAATTTTTTTATTTAAAAAAAAAACAAACAAAAGAAAACACCTCTGAAACTGCATACAACCCTTCCCCCACCCACTGTGGTATAATTCCACCCCTCCCACCTCCCCAAACACTTTTAAATTGCATAACCCCCCTCTCATCCCCCCACAAGCACCCTCACCCCTCCTAGCCTGGTGCATCAATGTCAGCAAGTCCAGAAAAGATATAATTACTTACATATACTTTCCACAAACTTGTGCACCAAAGACACTACCCCCGCCTCCTCTACCCTACCAGATCCTATGTTGCAAAATAACCCAACCCAACTTCCTCTGGTCCTCACCACCCTCCTTCTCCCAGCAGCACCCAGAAAACATAACTTACAATGACCTTGTAATAAAGAAAACAATCCCCCAGTGCAGAGCATCAACTCTATTCAGTGTTCCTCTTGGTAATGGCACTGGCACATGAATGAATAAAGACCTCATAGCTCCCAGTAACTTCTGATTTGCTGAATTTTCAGCCAATCAGGTTTTACTAGAAGCAAAGACATCACCAGTTAAAATGTATTCATGGGCCACTGTCATTAGTTATAAGGGGCACTGAACAGAGCAGACGCTCTGCACTGGGGGACTGTTTTCTTTATTATGGGGTTATTGTAAACTTTTTTCTGTGTACTGGTGGGGAGGGGGGTGGTGAGAACTGCAAGAATATTGGGTGGGGTTAATTTGTAAATAGGGTTTGGTTATGGGGAGGTGCTTGTTGCACAGGTGGGGATGGTTATATATAAATAATTGTATCTCTTTGCACTTGCAACATTAATTTGCCAGGCTGGGAGGAGGAGGATACCAGTGTGTATGGGGGGGGGAATTATACAATTTGAAAATTTTTGGGAAGTGGGAGGGGGTAGAATTACACCACAGTGTGTGGGGGAGGGATTTTATGTAAAATAACAACTGCAATTTACTTATTTTTTGCAGGTGAATTGCACAAATTTGCACAGCAGAGTTATGTGAATTGACTAATTTGTCCACAAATTTGCAATTTTTGTTGTTTCACTGCATGAATTTGTGTGATTTGCCAGGTGAATAAATGCACGAATTGCAGTAATTGCTGAAGCAAATTTTCTGAAATTCACAAATTGTTTTGTGAAATGAATTTCAGCAACTTTGCACATCTCTAGTTCTCAACCCAGCTGCTGGTACCACCCTCCTGCTCACCCTGCAGTTAAAAAAAACACCCTTGCCCTCCCCGCTTTAGCCCCCTACCTCCCACTCTACTGTTGTTAGGGATCCTCAGTGTCCTGTGTCACAGTTTGTCAGTGTCCTTAGACATGCTCCACTAACTGCAAATAAGAAAAAAAACAATGACAAAAAACTCTAAATACATGAGTGGGCTTTTTGTGCCTACATCTTCAAGATGGCCAAGTCACCACACCCACATCATGACCACCTAAGTGGCACCTTGTAAATATGACCCAAAATGTGTTTTGGGGGTCAGAAAGCAAAAGGGGGAGCTACTTCAAGCCATGTACAAAGTTTGCTACCGGTCCGATGCAATGGGGGTGATGATGCAGCTGTTTCATGAGTGGCCTGAAGTAGCTCCCCTTTTTGGGTTCCCGACACTGGTTGCCCAATCCCAGTGAAGGGAAATCATGCAAAAATAACCCCCACATACAAGCACCAATGCCACCCTTCTCCCTCATGCAAATAAACAATATTCTACCAGCCCACTTAGAACCCATAACCACTCTCCTCCACCTGGCACCCATCTTTATTTATTTTATTTACTGAATTTTGATAACGTTTGAATTAAAAAACTAGAACTGGATGACTGTCACAACCCTCCCTCCACCTCAGCTGGCCGATGTCTAATACAGAAAAAAAATCATAGTGAAACAAATTCTGAAATGTGCAATTGCGCATGTGTCAGGATTTACATTTTTTCATTGTTTTGTTCTTTTGTTTGTAATTTGGCCATTTTTGGCCATTTTGAGGCCAGATGCTCAAGTTGCCACCTTCCCTCACAACCACACTAGTGGTACCTTTTACTGTAAATAAGGATTAAAATATGTTTTGGGGGGCAACAGCTGGATGTAGGGAAACATCCTGAAGTTCAGGGGTGGTAAATCCAGGGGTAATGTTAGAAGGCAATTTGTCTCCCAGAGGGCAGTGACCATATGGAACAGCCAATCAGCAGATACAGTGGACCAGAAGACAATGCAGGCTTAAGGTAAGCCCGGACAAGTTTCTGCTTATCTAGGAATCCTTAGGTACAATGGATAGTAGAGTGGATTGGGCATTGTTGGGGAGCCGCACAACTGCGTTGCACATCTTGTGGGGGACTATTTGGGCCTGTATGTAAAGTGCTGAGGTAAAAAGTAATTAGAAGGGGTGTCCCGGTGAGGGTGCACTCTGGAATTGATTACTTGGGCAGTAAAACACATGACAGAGTGGGGGACTTCGGGGGCGATGGCTGGACAGATGAGGCCATTTGAGGGCACCGCTGCATGGCCATGGCCTAACAAGTCCGAATCTGTCAGGGCAAGCCTGTCAAGGGACTTGTCTGCCATGGTGGGGTTTACTGGGCTACCTTGGCCAAAGGTTGGCTGGTGGCATATGTATATTTATATATATATATGGGCACGGATTTGAATGGATCAGGCTCGAATTTGTCTGCTGCCCCAGGGGGAATACCCTACAGTATCGAGCATTCCAAATGTAATCTGTGTACATTGTAATTTGATAATACTGTATGTATGATCTTGTATACAATTTGAATTTGTTCAAGTAAACCTCAGCCTTTCCCCAAGAACTGTGTCTTCTGTCTTATTGGGATTGGGAAGTGGCCTTATCTGGGCAAGCTTAAAGGGATACTGTCAACCTCCTTAGGCCTCAAAGTGTACCTAGTTTAAAATACACATTTTATGATTGTTCACATTCTGTAGCATATTCTAACGTACCTGGTAGTTTGATTCTGATTCATTTTTTTATTTTTTAAAGGTGAAAAACAGACTGCCCACCACACTGAGTGATGGAACATGTCATATCTATATTCTGTTTATCCTTCAGTGATCAGGCTGGGGTGGGGGGAGGCTAGAGTATACTGTATCATAAATTGCCTAATACATTTTAGACAAACCCCTTTTGCCACACCCACCAAATTTACCATAGCTTCCCAATTTTCTCATGCATAAAGTATAACCAGTACTCAATACTGGTTTTAGGGCTGCTTACAATTGCAAACAGAGTACTTCCAGAGTTGTTGCTGGTGTACCATGTTTAGTCTGTATTTGCTTAAAGGACATTAAATCCTCTTGTTTTAAAACTGCCCCGATGGCCTGGCAGCAGCGGATCACACTGGGCTGCAGGCAACCTGAGTTGGGGAGTGAGCTTGGGATGCCGTGTCAGGAGGAGGAAGAGGAGGAGGAGGAAGAGAAGAAGGCCGAGGAGGTGGAGTGGAGGCAGTGAAGAGAAGGGCAACTAAAATGGCGAGGGGTCTGCATCAGAAACCTTGTGAGGAGAGACTAAAGGAACTTAATATGTACACCCTGGAAGAGAGGAGGGAGGGGGGATATGACAGAAACCTTTAAATGCCTCACAGGGGTAAATAAGGTACAGGAGGAAGTATATTTCAGAAATAAAAGATGTACAAAAACAAGGGGACATGCTATGAAGTTATTGGAGTAGATTGAGGAGAGATATGAGGAAGTACTTCTTCACAGAAAGAGTGGTGGATTCCTGGAACAGCCTACCAGCCGATGTGATGGGGCCAAAAACAGTGGTGGGGTTCAAGAATGCATTGGATAGTCATAATGGAATCTTAGTGGAAAGGAATTGGGAAGGGAGAAAGAGCCAGAGATTGAGTAGGGTCTATGGTGGTACTTTAGTAAGAGAAATATTAGCAGACTGGATGGGCCAAGCAGTCCTTATCTGCCGGCAAATTCTATGTTTCTATGACAGCAACAGCTGTTACTCAGAATTCATTTGGAATCCAAGGCAAATCGCAACAAATGGCAGATAAGAGTAAGTCTAGCTGGCATTTGAGTTTATCCGAGAGTTTGGGGCAATTGATAGATGATAAAAATGCATCTGCCATCTGTCACAGACTCCTTTGGATTTGTAGAAACCCACAAAATGTTCCCTGAATAAAGAGTTAATGTCTGCTGGGTTTGTGACAAAGGCTTCAGATTCATTTTTGTAGTGCTGCTATCCACCTACTCTCTTGCTGTTTTATTAGTCCGCATGTAAGCAACCAGCTGTCCCTCTCCCATTTCCAAATACAGTAATTCTGTCCAGTCCTAAATAAAGCATACTCTGCTTTATGACTAAACAGTTCATTAATCTCATACTAAAGCATTTTGGTGTAGCAAGTAATGATTATTTTTAGGATGCTTCTTCAACTCATATTCCAATTTTCTGACATTGTCTATCTTACTGTAATAACTAATTCCTTCTGCCTCAATTTTTTCTGGTTGAGGTACCTTGGGGCTGAGTGGTCGGATTGGGGTGGTGAGGTCCAGAAGACGCCCTGGGGCAAAATGGGTCCTGGATAGGGGTCCTCCCTGTCTGGTTCCCATACCCAAGGGCTCCACCATGAGTAGGCAGATGGTACAGCCGGCCTCAGGGTCCCATCCTACTCAGGTGGTGTTGTGCAATGCCAGGTCCATCAAAAACAAGACGGCAGTTATTGCTGATATTGTTGGGTCATCGTACCTGGTGTGCATCACTGAGACCTGGCTGGATGAAAACTCTGGCCCAGTTCTTCAGTCAGCTATTCTGGACGGGTTTTCTGTGATACACCGCCTGAGGCTGGATCGTATGACCATATGATTCAGAATGGAATTGAGCCTTGTGGATGTGTCAGTTGGGGAGACCCGGTCCTTTGAATATTTCATAGGCACAAGTGTGGGGTGCAGGATTCTCCTCATTTACCATCCACCCGGTAGCAAGAAGCAATTCTTGCAGGAAGTCACGGACTTCATCATCAACATGGTGTTGGAGTCCCCCAGATGGATGGTTCTGAGGGACTTCAATGCCTGGGTCGATGATGAAGTCTCACAGTTTGATCAAGACTTCCTCCAACTGATGAATTAATTGGGCTTCACACAAGTGAGTACCTCTGTGACCCATAACCATGGTCATTCCTTGGATCTGGTCTTCCTGCTGGGTATGGAGACTTCTGACCTGGTGGTGAAGCCACAGTTGGTCTGACCATCACACCATAAGGTTCAAGTTCCAGGCTCCCCTAAATAGGCCTGCCCCTGCGGAGATGGTCCAGTATTGCCCTTTAAGGGGTTGACCCCTGGTGGCCCAGCAGTGGTACTGGATCTATCGGGTCTCTCGAGGACTAGTGGGGATCTAGATACTCGGGTAAAGAGCTATAATAGTGCTGTGTCTGAGGCTAAGGATCTGATCGCTTCTGTCCGTGTTCGCCCCCTCACTCAGCGCCCTCAGTCCCCTTAGTTTGATGGGACTTTGAGGGAGCTGAGACGAGTGGGACAAAGGATGGAGCATTGCTGGTGGAAATCAGGCCTTGATGCCGACAAACTTAGTTTGATGGCCCATTATAAGGACTATCAATTGGCTATCTCCCGTAAGAAGGCAGAGTTCCTGCCCCAGGAGATTGTTGCAACACAGAATCGACCAGCTCAGCCCTTTCATATTGTGGACAGACTGTGCAATCCAGACTGTCTGCAGATGCAGAGAGCATTGTCACAAGAGAAATGTGATGAGTTTGCTCAATTGCTTGCTGATAAGGTTGCCAACATCAAGTCTGAGATCCATGCAGCTCACTCCAGTTGGGATAGCGGAGGTCAGTGGGAGGTTGCAGCCCTTCAGTTTGTCTGGTCTGACTTCAGCTGGCTGGCGATCGAGGATGTCATTAGGCTTACCAGAGTATGCCGCCGACCTGCTGTGGTTTGGACCCAGGCCCAATGTGCCTCCTTGTGGGGTGTGTTGAGGTCATCAGCCTGGTTCTAGCTGAGATCGTCTGGTGTTCATTAGAGTCAGGTGTGTTTCTGGACACCCTGAAGGAGGCGATAGTAACTCCTTTCCTTAAGAAATTCTCTCTGGACACAGACTGTCTTACAAACTTCAGATCCTTCTCTAACCTTCCCTTCATGGGTAAAGTTATTGAGCAGGTGGTTGTGCTGCAGTTGGAGGATCACTTGACCATCCAAGGCATCTACGATCCTCTCCAGTCTGGATTTCGGAAAAGGCACAGTACTGAGATGGCCCTTTTTCAAGTTCTCAATGATCTCCTGATAGCGAGAGACCAGAAGAGCCATTCCATCTTGGTTCTTCTTGATCTCTCCATGGCATTTGACACCATGGACTATGGTGTGTTGGTAGAGCACCTGCAGGTGATCTGTGGACTATCAGATATGGTCCTCAGATGGTTTCAATCCTTCCTCACTGGCAGGTTTCAGAGAGTTGCTTCAGGAGTGTATTCCTCTGACAAGTTCTCCCTGTCATAGGGGGTGCCGCAGGGCTCAGTGCTATCTCCCATGTTGTTTGCGGTGTACATGCTGCCATTGGGAGACACTGTTAGGTGGTATGGGCTGAGTTTCCACTGCTATGCAGATGACACTCAGCTCTACTTGTCCTTTGTGCCCATTCAGGTGGGAGCCGTCTAGAGTTTTAACAACTGCTTCTTGGAGATTCAAGACTTGATGAGTGCCAACTGGCTGAGGTTGAACCCGAACAAGACCAAGGTTTTGGTGGTGGACCCAGGTCATCGGGTAGAGGGATCATCAGTGGGATGACCTTCTGGGCTTCAGCTTGGGGGTCTGCCAGCTGATGGCCTCCGAGCGGGTGCGAGATCTGGGGGTGATTCTTGATGAGGGACTGACATTTAAATCTCAGGTGTCATCCATTGTCAAGATTGCCTTTTACCATCTGAGAAGCATTGCTCCGATCAAACACCTAGTTCTGCCCAATGACCTTCCAACTCTGGTTCACGCCTTTGTGACCTCTCACCTTGACTACTGTAATTCCCTCTACCTAGGGCTACTGGCGGTTGATATCCGCCGCTTGTAGCTGGTGCAGAGCACAGCAGCAAGGCTGTTGACTGGGCTGCCTTGAGTTTTCCATGTCATGCCTGTGCTGCGTGATCTGCACTGGCTGCCTATTCAGTGGCGGATCACCTTCAAGATCAGTTTGCTGACCCATAAGGCCCTACATGGACAGGGGCCGAGTTATCTGCAAGAGCTTCTTTGCCCCCACTGCCCCTCCCATCCACTCTGCTCCGCCGACGAGGGATTGCTAGAGATTCCCAGGGTTCTCTTGAAGACCTCTGGGGCCCGAGTATTTGAATTTGTGGCCCTTACCTTGTGGAATTCTCTACCTCATCAGATAAGAGAGTGCCTGATGGTGGAGAGTTTTAAATCTGCGTTGTAAACTTATATGTTTAACGTTGCTTTCTCTGATGTTGTGTAAATCTGACAATTATGACAAATGGAGTTTTTTAGCCGTGATGTTTACTGTTTTTTATTAATTTCATTAGTTATTGTATTAGTGCTATGTTCCTTTGTGGTGAATAGTGCTACCTTTATAAATAAAGATGCTTATGCTTAAAGATGCTTATATGCTATTAGGTGTCCCTTCTTAACTGTCTTATATATGTAACCCCTAGGTGGTGCTATCCCAAGGGCTACTACCCTGGCAACTGGGGTTTAATGCAAAGAAGTGCAAGATCATGCACATAGGGAAGAGAAACCCTGAAGCCACCTATACGCTGGGAGGGGAGTTGCTGGCAGTCACAAGGGAAGAAAGAGACTTGGGCATCAGCATCACCGATGACCTGAAATCATCCAAGCAGACCACTAAAGCAGTAGGTAAGGCTAGGGGGATGTTAAGGTGTATTAGTAGGGGTATCACAAGTCGGAAGAGGGAAGTAATAATCCCTCTTTACAAGACACTGGTTAGGCTCAACTGGAGTACTGCATGCAGTACTGAGGTCACACCTTCACAAGGACATTAACCAAATTGAGGCAGTCCAGAGAAGGGCAATGAAAATGGTGCAGGGACTGCATCAGAAAACATATGAGGACAGATTAAGGGAACTCAATATGTATACCCTAGAGCAAAGGAGGGAGAGAGGTGATATGATTGAAACATTCAAACACCTTAAGGGCATTAACGAGGTGAAAGAGTCTAACATGTTTCAATATAAGAAAAATATCAGGACAAGAGGATACAGCATGAGATTAGAGGGAAGCCGATTAAGGGGTAATGTGAGGAAGTTCTTTTTCACAGAAAGGGTGGTGGATGAATGGAACGGCCTACCTCAGGAAGTGGTGGATATGAATACAGTGCAGGGCTTCAAACAGGCATGGGATAGGCAAAGAGAGCAATACAGATGAGTATGAATAGATAGGCCATTGACAGAACAAAGGCCTATGGCACATTCATAAGGTAGAAAAAGAAATGGGCAGACTGGATGGGCCTTGCGATCCTTATCTGCCGTCAGCTTCTATGTTTCTATGTTACCCTTGCCTGCTTGGCTAGTAGCAGGTTAAGGGGCCCGAGTTCTAAAATGGGTGCCTCCACCCAGAGGTCAGGGTTGGTAGTGGTCAAGCTAACCTGGGCACAGCCCTCTGGGACACTGTAACCCCTCTTTTTCCCTGCTAGTGGCTGGAACAATACACAATACTCACTTTCACAATACCCCTGGTACACCATACAAGTACCCACACTGTTTGCACTTACCACCAGGGCTGGTTCCTCTGATTCGACCCTGGGGACCCCCTGTAAAACAAGGTTATGCACAGCAAATAGCAACAGTACAGTACTTCGAGCACAAACTGGAACCACAGTCAGGTTAAATGCAAAAAAGAATCAGATCTGATTTATTGAGGGGACTTGAACAAGGGAGGGGTGTAATTAAGTTGATTTTGCTTAAAGGCTCTATCAATCAAACAGTTATGCATGCACTTCAGGGTCCCTAAACAGTCACACACTCTGGGTACCCAGGTGAAGAAGAGGTGGGCTAGCCAGGATCGATGCCCGGGGTAGGCCGGTATCGCAGCTGGTTGGGGCCCTGTGATGGAAGAAAACAACATGCACAATACACACTATTTGTAATCCGGAGCCGGAGGGCTCAGTTCATGAAGGAAAAGAAACAACAAGACAATGAGATGACACACTTAGATTAGGCTGTTGTTGCAGGGAGCTACCCTGGTCATTACTCACGATACCCAAGACTGGACACAGGCTGGGTGAAAATCGAGACTGCAGGTGGTTGATCTGGAGTGCCAGGAGAAACAGGGCCCACACGAGTCACAGAGGCATTGTTCCTGTTCAAGCGTGGAGCAGGGGGCTGATCCCCAGGCAGACCTCTCATCGATGGCTTCTCTGTAAAGTGGGTAGTCTGGCTGGGCCAGTCTGGCAAGGCACAGACCGCATGGAGACAAATTTGGATGCAGTCCGTTTTGGGCTGGATACAGCTTCCAGCAAGCAGAATACAGTTCACACAGTGGGGAACTAACTCACAACCCACTAGCAGCTCATAGCACATTTACATGTACAGGAATTCTACTATACCAGCCAAACCGCTCTCCGGTCACATTCACAAAGTCTCTGCACACACCAGGAGTTTAAGGGTAGCTGGAAATCCTGACAGGCCGATCATATTCAGCAAATCTTCAGTCTTCTTCAGGTTGAGCTGGTCTCAATTCAGTGGCTTGCTTTGTTCTCACAAACTTGGATTCCATCCAATATAAGCCTCTCCTCCCTCTCAGGGCAGCAGGCAGGCATACAGGCCAAAACTCAGGCCTTTCCACAGTTCTCCCGCGTGAACTATGCAGACGGCTGCTCGACTGTCTCTAGCTGTTTCTTCTTCAGCTTCCAACTTAGATCTGACCTTTCTTCTTCTCGCTGTTCCCATAAGTTGGGGCACAGTGAAAGGGCTTGGAGATGCAGTCCGAAATGAGGCTTCTCTTATCTCCCCAGGTGGGAGAGATGAAGGCAGGCAGGCCAGATTCAGCCTTTCCGCCAAGTCCACACGCTACCCTGTGGGCAGTGGCTCTACGAGCTGGAGCTGCTCACTCTTTGAGCTCCAACCCAGTTCTGCCTCTTCTCTGCAGGCAGCTTGGGAATTTCCCTCTGATCTAAAAGGTTCGGTTGGCTGATTCTTCTGCCAGTCAAAGCAAGGGCTCCACCTTCAGTTGCATTTAGGCACCAAAGTCTCGAAACTACAGTTTCTACAAGTCTTGCCTCCACAGATCCCCTGTAGGCAGGTTCCATTTTAGGTCCCACCAGTACTGATTGGTCCAGTTCGGCAGTTCAGAACCAAGATGATGGAGATAGATAAGAACAGTCTTTGCTGCAAAGAAAGCAGGTTAGAACAAACTGCAATATAGTCACTGCTCTAATAAATGATCAGTAAACAGTTACATCTTTTAACAAAGCTCCCTCTGCGCAATTAGCGATGGCAGAAACGGAGCGATTATCAGGCAGCCCGGGCGGGACTCAAGCATGGAAACACTCAGTCCCCCTCTCGGATTAATTATAACTGCAAGCTAGGCAGTCCTTAAAGAGACAGTACACAGAAGCTATACAGGCACTCTCTGGCAATAACGTTTAAAGGAAAACTACACCCCAAACTTGAAAAAATATATGTTGTGCAGAGTGTTTTAATTTGTATGTGAAGTTCTAGTGTTTCCTTCCCTCTGACTGGTATTAGGAGTTTTTCCCAAATTAGCCTGCTAGCTTTATGCTAGTTTTACGACCCCTGGGGATCTTCATACCTGATAGTGTAATTGTATTTCTTGTTCCCACAGTGCATCTTGTCTCACGTGACTGTGATGTAAGAGAGACCCAACATTCAGCACACACATGCCAAACAAACTAAATATCTTGGAAGCTTTACAAGCTGCACAAAAATTACCAGCAGCAAAGTTTTTCAGGACAGTAAAACCTTTAGGATGAGGGTGGTCACCAAGCTGAATTCTACAGATTTTAAAATATAGCCATCTCTATTGTTGTGAACTGATTGTAATGCAATGCTTTCTGCTGGATTTATGAGCTCTGCTACATCACCATCACATTAAACAAGGTGCATTGTAGGACAAAGAAATGCAATAAAGCTATTTGATATGGAGATCTCCAGGGGTCGTAAAACTACCCTAAAGCTAGCAGGCTAATTTAGGAAAAACTCCTAATACCAGTCAGAGGGAAGGAAACACTAGAACTTCACATACAAATGAAAACACTCTGCACAGCATATATTTTTTCAAGTTTTGGGTGTAGTTTTCCTTTAACTGCTAAAACGCAGGACACCAGCCTGGCAGTGAGCATTTAGGCAAGCTCAAGGAAGACTTTTTGGGAACCCCCATTTGTAGGGGGGTTACATATATACATCCCATATTGTGACATACAGAAAGACAGATGAAGTGTCATCTGCTCTGCAAAGTACTGTTTGGTTTTTTTCCTAACAAGGCGGCACATTCTTAGTTCTGTAGCAGCACTGGATTAAACCTTCATTTCGGTGGCCTTCCCTAGTAAACTGTACCAGCCACACAAAAGCTGATTCTCATAGTCACATGATTGGAAACCATTATACTGTTGAATTTTTGCATTTGTAGTTCAACTGCCTATCCCTTGGATCGTAAGAATCATATCTATAGTCTACTATACATATTATGGCACCAGGAGTAATAGAATAATGTAAGTAGTCACGCTGTCTCAGATGTAATAACTACCAGATTGCCGCACATTCCAGATCTGCCATAAGATTTCTTAGTACCTGGGTTTCAGGTGGTTCTCTCCTTTTACCTTCTGCAGGGCTACAGCCTAGGAGGAGTGTCCAAAATCATTTTAAAGTTTTCTCCCTGAATAACATTAGCAGAATTCATGTCTGGTATCACTTGTGATAGTTCATTGAAAAACCCAGGATCACTTTTATTAGGGGTGTAAACATATCCAGGATTACTTCCACTCAGTGTTGCTTATCCATAACAAGAATGCACTGGTCCAGTGGGCAGCTATGTATGGAGTAGATAGTGCAGTTGGTTACTTGGAGTGTTGAACTTGTGCAACATATGAGTTGTAAGCCTGAGTAGCTTATGCTATAAGTGGCCGTTCGCACTATCTGTTCCTGGGGAACTACCACCCTTCTGTTCAGGATACCGGAGGCAAAGGAACCCTCTTGAAGAGGGTTGTACCCCTAGATGTGCTGCAGGTTGCAGTCTTTGGCTAAAGGTACTGTAGAGAAAAGCCAAAAAGTAGAGCTGAAGATATGTAATAGAACTGTTAAAACACCATCTTCTGCTAAGGAAAGAGGGAAGGCCACAAAGCAAAGCGACCAGTGAAGGATGTAGAGCCACCATCAAGGTCCCAACCCATTTGGTAGAAGAAGCCTCTCTCTCCCCTCTTATTTTTCTTCACATCTCCCTCTCCACTTCTTCCTCGTACTCCCTTAGCAATGCTTGCTCTTACTCTTTTGTTCTCCCTCCACAGCTGGTTAAGCTGCCTTCTTGTTCCGTTTCTCCTAAACTATGGAATTCGCTTCCCCATTCCATTCATTCTGCTCCTTCCTTTCCTACTCCGAAACCTCTCCTCCATGAGTTCTCTATGCACTTCTGCAATTGCTTCTGATATTCGGGTGGATTCCTTTCTATTTGCCTTCCACCAACGCTGACACTAGCACTGCCCTCCGCCTTGTTTAAATTAGTTCTCCTGTTCTGTTTGTTGCTGTGTTTGTGTATTGTTCTTTTGCCCATTTTACAGTTTACTTCATGGTAATTTTACTGTTTGACAATTTGTTCTTTAGTGTTCATAGATTGTATACTTTGGTATATTATTTCACTATTTAATGCAGTGTACTTGTATGTGTTCTCTTCTCCTCTTCCCCACTCCCTTAGGATGCATCTGGAAATGAGCTGTTACCAGCTCAGTGTGTCTTTCCTGGTGAAACTTTTGAAATAGATATATACATACATACATAAATACATCAATCAATAAACAAACAAGCAAAGAAACCCAACTACACCCTAGGAAACTCATTTTATGATCTTCACCATGAAAGATAGGAAAAAAACCTTGTGAAGGAAACCCTGGGGATCCAAGGCTTCAGGTCAATATTCCTCCAGGCATCAAACAGATGATTACTGGCACAGGCATCAGCTGGGAATGGTATAAACTACTACATACTAAGGAAGATGTGAACTTCTCCTTCCAACAGAAGGTCTTCTATCCCAGAGGAGCTGAAGGCTTGCCATCTGGGGTCATGGCTGTAGCCATACCAAGTAACGTTGAGGTTCATGCACCCCAAGGAAAAGGAGATGATCAGAAACAGCTGCTTCAGGCCTGGCATCCCTGAACCACTCCTGACGGGGCTCATAAATATAGGAAACTGATCCCTTGAGGGGGTCAGTTTGGTGTAGCATGAAGCCCTTGAGGGCAAAATCATGCTGATCATTGCAGCACGAAGCCATACAGGATGAAAGCCAATTTAGTGCAGCAGTACAAAGTCAGAGAGGCAAAAGCATACTGAGCACTTACGGGGCTGAGAGTAGGCATATGCCCAGTTGTACTGTAGGAGGGTGCGGGCCCATTGATGGTTGGTGAGGTGTTTGCCTAAAAAATAGTACAGTAGGAATGGTAGATGATAAGGGTAAAAGTGAGCCCCATGGAGAGGACAGAACAGTTGTCTGGATAGGCTGGTGGAACCATGAGCAATGGAACACAGGCTCAAGGAACGCCTGGAGTAAGCTGGGTTACTGGTGCAGAAAAGCAGTACAAAGCTGAAGGCAAAGCATACTGTGCCCATGAGGGGCAAACACCTGAGCTGAAGGGCAGCAGGAAGCCAAAAGTGAAGAACAGGAGGCGAAGCATGGCCACAGCCACATTCAGAGGGACTCAGAAGCAGGCAGCAGAGCAGGCAGCTGGGGCTATAGGCATGAGGGCCAGCAAGCACCCCATCCAGACAGCAGGGGGATGAAGCAAGCAGTGAGAGGAGCCAGCCCCAGCGAGCACCCTCTGGATCAGGCAGGAGGGAGGCCATAGCCTAATCTGATACAAGAGGAGATGGGATCCAGATTGGCAACCCTGAAAAGCAGTGATCAGGAAACTCCCTGGGAAGATGGGGGCTGAGGTAGTAGGGAAACAAGCAAAAATGTGCCGAACAGGTAGCAGACCAGAATAGCACAGACGTGTGGGACAAATCCAGCAGTGGGACATACTACATGGCTCCGTAAGGAGAACCAGAGCATGACAAAGAAGGAACAATGGCAGACAGCATGGCATGAGCACAAACCCAGAAGCAGGTGTGCAGAAGCAGAAGCAGCTACAGCAACAGTGGGGACAGGCAACCAGGCAGCGGGTGCCATGAACTGAGGCAGGGTGCGCCACATGCAGTAAGCAGGTGGAGGAGGAGGAGAAAGGATGCTCCAGATAGTGGCCACATGACAAAGGAAGGAAGACGGGGAGGGCAGCAGTAAGCCAGGCACCATGTGGCTGCCACATACAAAACAGGTGTCTGGAGGACACCTGGGGCATGTGTGCTTGAGCAGCTCTCAGTGGATGGCGTGGTGTGTGTCACCTGCTACCCAACTAAACCCCAGGTATTGTAGGCATTGTCTTGCCATTCACCTCCCATTGGTGTTATGAACCATTTCATATTCTGCACAATTGAGGCCTCTTTGACCTCTCTGACACAAGATCACTACTCCCCTTTGTTTTGAGTTACAGGAGAGTTTAAATATTTTCACCCGCATACCCTGTAGTTTTTAAAGCTTCAGCTGACTTCATATGGGTGTCCTGTATGAATGAGCTGTCACCACCCAGTGACTTCTTAGGGCTGGTCTGCATAGCATAAGAAGTATTTTGCAGTTGTCCCATTGAAATACATTGGGGGACAGGGATATGTCTTTTTATAGCTGACAATGAGTGGGTCTGTGGCTTGCTATTGCTTCTTGCAACTGTCTGTAGTGCTTTGCTAACTTTCTGTTGTCTGCAAAGAGGAGTGTCCATGAGAACCTGTCAAGCAAGTGGGGCTGCTCTCTTGAATGTGCAACTGACCTAGGTGATACACTGAAGAAGTCCTTGCGTTGTTTAGCCTAGCCTCTATCTTCCCCTTCCCACTGTGCTGACAAGAATGACAAAGAATGAGCTCACAGATTAATTACTGTCTACACAACCTTTTGAATGGGAAGCTAGCTTTTATATTTTCCTGAAATAAATGAAATTGCCTATATAAAACTGAGAGTTTTCATGCTACTAATATATTGCAGGGCATAAGGACAAAGAATACCATAGCTGTGACACAAGTTGATGCTTGTAGGAATTAGAATGTGTCTCTTCCAATCTCTGTGTAAGCAATAAGACACGACAGGGTGTGTGTTGAACAGGTATTACCGCACGCCCAGGGGCGTAGTAAGGCACGAGGCCCTGCCGAGTGCCTTCAACCCCTGGAAGTGCGGTAATATCTGTTCAACACACATACCCTGGAGTGTTTTATTGCGCTTATAAAATGGTTCTTTTTTAAAATATTTGTAACCTTCAAAAATATTACTAAACTGAAGAAAAACTGAAATCAATGTGTTAATTTGAGATAAAATAGTCCTTCCGCCTACTAGGTGATGACATCATTGTCTTCCATTCATGCTAGTGCCCCTCCACGTCCCGATCGAGAGAACAAGTGTGGTTAGGAGAGGTTTGTGTCCTTTTAAAAGAACAATTGAAGAACAAGAAGTTTATCTGTGTACATACTTTTTTGTTTGAATGTCAAGTAGCTCCTCCATTCCCATGACAGCCCGAGCACCAGAATGGAGCGAGCAGAAGTAACAGGTTCCCTCCAACAGTTTGCGCCATTTTCACAATAAAAAAAAAACAAATAACGGATGCAGATTTTTTTTGTTTTTTTAGTTAACTGTAGTGGGACGGAAGCGTAGTTTGCTGTGAGACGGTGGAGTCGGGATGGTGCGGGATCACGAGTGGTGACTACAGCTCAACCTAGTTCCGTTACAGTTCTTTATAAAAATGGGCATAGCATAACAGAACAGTTGAATGGTGTTTTGTCGTAAGCTGTGGAGACAAGTGGGGGGTAGCTGGTGACCACAGCTCGACATTGTTTACTGTTTGGTATGTGCTTTACACAGAGGCTGAAAACAAGATGGCTAACTGCATTTTTCTCAACATTCCATGCCTAGCTCTGAACATTCCATTCATGGGCATTGATTTAGTTACCTGTTCTTTTTATTCTGTATGTGTAATACGTATTTGACACCTCATTTCTGGCCAATCACAATGCTTCTTTTTACATGCCCATTTTATAAAACATACTAACATACTAAAATGCCAGCAGAGTAGGCCTCATGGTCTATTGAGTCTGCTCGGGCTTCAACACCTTGATTGGTTACTGTAGCCATCCACCTTGCTCCCTTCCTGCCTGTCCCCACCCCCCTTTCCTAACCCCCCCGAGCAGGCCCTCCCCCTCTTCACACCTTGCATATACCTGTTCCATCTTCTCTTAAACCCGTCCACAGTTGCTACCTGTACAAGCTCCTCAGGCAGTGCATTCCATGGTTCCACCACTCTCTCAGTGAAGTACCTCCTCCTCCTTTCCCCCCTAGGCCTTCCACCCTCAGTCCTCCAACTGTGCCCTTTGGTGACTCCACCCTCCTTCAGCCGAAGGATCCCATCTAGGCCTACCTTATTTACTTCTTTGAGGTACTTGAAGACTTCAGTCATATCCCCCCATCTCTCCTCTCCTCTCCTCCAGCGAGAACAGGTTGAACTCCTCCAGACGCTCCTCATATGTCATATCCCCCAGTTCCCAGATCATTCTAGTTGCCCTCCTCTGAACCCTCTCCAGAAACTGGATGTCCCTCCTAAGGTGCGACCTCCAGAACTGCACACAGTACTCCAGATGTGGTCTAACCAGGCTGGTTTACAGTGGCAAAATCACCTCCCTGCTTCTCGAGGTAATCCCCCTGGCGATGCATCCCAGCATCTGATTTGCCCTGACTGTGGTCCTCCTGCACTGCTCTGAATTATTCATGTTGACATCAACCAGGACCCCCAAGTCTTTTTCCTCTTCTGAAGCCTGCAGCTCCTCCCTTCCCCTCCCAGGGTGTACATATATTCAGGGTTCCCTCTCCCTCTCCCTGGGTGTAGCACCTTGCACTTGGAGGGGTTAAGTTGTAATCTCCAGGTGCGTGACCATCTTTCTAGTGTATCCAGATCCCTTTGCCGGGCCATACTCCCTTCATCCCCATCCACTACCATCCTCAGCTTAGAGTCGTCTGTAAAAAGACACATTTCACAGCCAATATCTACCCTGATATCGGAGATGTAGGCATTAAACAGGATCAGCCCCAGAACCAACCCTTGTGGGACTCCACTAATGACTTCCCTAGGAGACGAACCCTCTCCCGCCACCACTACCCTCTGGGCGCACTCAGACAGCCAGTTTGCAATCCACCTAACCATCAGCGGTCCTACCCCCATTTTAATTAGCTTCTTCAACAGACCCCTGTGGGGGACCAAATCAAACGCCTTGCTGAAGTCCAGGAACAGTACATCCACCAGTCTCCCCTGGTCGAGTGCTGATTTCACCCACTGGTAGAACTCCACAAGGTTAGTCTGACACGTCCTACCTGGTACAAACCCATGCTGCCGGCCATCTATATATCCCTTCCCATTTAAGAAGCCCCCCCAGTCTCTCCCTAAGTATGCCCTCCATTAGCTTTCCCACCAGTGACATCAAACTGATGGATCTATAGCTTCCCGTTTTTTCCCATGAACCCCCTTTATGGATGGGCTCAACGTGTGCCTGCATCCAGTCCCTGGGCACCCTCCCCGTCTGTGGTGACAAGTTAAATAGATCTGCCAGTGGTGCAGTCAAAACATCAGCCAACTCCCACAGTACTCTGGGATGGATAGTCTCAGAACCCGGGGATTTGTCCTTCTTTAGGGACTTGAGGGCTTTCCATACCTGGCCGATAGAGATATCAGCAACTGTTATTTCCTCCCCTTCTGCTGATCCATTCTGTCTTCCTGTCCCCAGACCTTCTCCCCCAATGACCCACTTGTCAGCAGGTACTCTAACAGGCAGCTCTGCTGCCCCATCTGTCCCCTGTAGACTCATAATAGATATACTCTGTATAATGAAAAAAACAGCTGAGTTTCCAGTCAGTCCAAGTAGGCTGGCCTTGGACTGTGAAAACTAAAAAGGGGGGGACAGTTGCTGGAGCAAGAGGGGTCCAGGGTGAGGCAATTTACAAAACAACACTTAACCAACATGACCTTCATACACACTATATCCCAAAGTGTTTCACAAGACACAGGAGTTCCATACTGGTAGCGAAGGGAATGCAGAATAGAATAAAATTTCCAATGCCCAATGTGGCCCAACAGAAATAAAAAATAATCTGCCTCCTTTCCCAGTTACCTGATGGGTTCGATGAGCAGCCCCCACCAGGGAATAAAACAAAAAATCAAAAAAGTGTGCCCTGGGATGGTGGTGGTGGTGCTCAGGATGAATCAATCACAAAATTCATAAGAGTCAGGCACTCACCAGCCATTTATAATAGAACGTCACAGTCTTGAAGTCTAATCCATACATTTTTTATAAAAACATCCATTTCAGACCCACAGAAATATTTATGCAAGCCTAACGCATTTCGGATTATACAATCCTTTATCAATAAATGTATGGATTAGACTTCAAGGCTGTGGTGCTCTATTTTACATGGCTTGTGATTTTTAGGGAGTAAAACAAATATGCCCCCCCAACAGCTACCTAATGGCTCCAGTGCCCAACCCACCAGGGAATAAAACAAATCTGTCCCCTCCCCAAACAACCAGACCCATCAGGGAATTAAAAAAAACTGACCCTCCCCCAACAACCTGACACGTCTGTTGCCCAATCCTGCCTTGCAGGGAATAAAAAATGTCTCCACCCCCCAAACATCTTCTCACTCTGGTGCTCAACCTGTCCCATCAGCTTATAAACAAATCTGTCCTCCTCCCTCCAACTACCTGGGGGTTCCTGTGCCTATCCTGACTTGTGTATTAGCCAAGCAGAGATAAGAAGAAGCAGCAAAAAAGCGGTGACCAGGAGGTAGACTAGGCAGGGTAGTAAAACACTACTTTCCCCATGCCCATCCACTCAAGGCACAATGAGGGGCTCAAACTCTGCACAGGAGGCTTGGGGCTGCTGCAGCACTGCTGCTGTTACCAGCCTGTTTAGGCATCTCCACATCCCCCAGCACCCAGCACACTAGCATGGGAGACTGGACCAAGGGGGCTGATGGTGCACACTTCCGTGACTGTAACCCCAAATTCCAACGATCCCGGCTGCACTGCCCGGCTCTCCCTCTCTTGCTCTTTCCTTTTCTTGGACCTCAATCTCAGCTCTGCACTCTTCCCAATATGCACATAGAGATCACATTACCATGCATGCTCCAATCCAGCCTACGGCACAGCAGAATGATCTGGTGCCGAACCTGGCTCATCAAGGACTAAAACAAAATTTGTTTTTTTTTTCTGCAAACTACCTGATGGGTCCAGTGCCCATCCCAGCAAGAAATAAAAAAAAATATGTCCCCCTTCCCAGCTACTTAACAGGCTGAGTGCCCAACAAGATCTGTTATAAAATAAAATAAAAATCGGTCTCCCCTCCACCTCCATCCAACTACCTGACGAGTCCAGGGCCAAACCAGGACCATCAGGGAATGAAAAAAATCTACCCTCTTCCCACAGCAATCTGATGAATTCCAAACACAACCTGACCTGTCAAGGAATTAAAAACAAATCTGTCTCCCTCCTCCAAGCTACCTGATGGATCTGATGCCCAACTTGGCCCATCAGGGAATAAAAAACATCTGGCCCTCTCATCCCAACTATTTAACAGGTCCGGTGCCCAACCTGGTCAGTCAGGGAATAGAAAAACATCTGCCATAAATAATAATGAATACATTGCCACAGTATATAATTATGGTTTTCTTCATTTGAATCCTTCAAGAATGGACTAGATTATTACCTAGGATGGCGTAAAATGTAACACACAATATACCCACGATGTCATGGGAGACATTCTTGATGGGCATAAGCCTTCTTATGTCTATCCCAACCAAGTCAATTGAGTAAACCGAGTAAATCTGGCCTTCTCCCCCCAACTACCTGGAGGGTCTGGTGCCCAACCCGGTCCATCGGAGAATAAAACCAAAAACAAAACAAAACAAAATAAAACAAAACGGTGACACGGAGGGAATGGCTATAAGTGAGATTGGTGCTGGGGGATGAAACTAACTGCTTGGTGTTGGGTAGATCTGAACCACTGTGCATAGTGGAGGGAGCAATACTGAAAAGCACTGCTACTTTGTTAAGCCTTCCCTGTGAGCACTGTATACAAAACATCTGTAAAACCAATGTTGGATGTGGTTCCTTATAAAAGTACAATTATAACAGTGAGACAGTAGGGCCTGCCATAAAAATAAACAAAAACAGCATAAAAAGGCAAGAAGACCAGCCTTGTTGGCACCACAAATATACAGTATACATTTCACTGAGGAATTTGACACAGTGAAGTCCACCCTTTAGCTGTCTCAACTCTTTTTTTTTGCTCCATCAAACAGCTTTCTTTGTGTGGCTGTTTCTTTGGGCAGATTCTAAAATTCTGAAACTCAGGCTGCAGCCCACATTGTAGATCACTAACGTGATTTCAGCCAATCAGCACACAGAGGTACTGTACCTCTTATTCTGTGTACAGTGTGCTCTCATGCAGGAGTGATAGGGGGGAATGCTCTACTTCAGCACCAGGGGGAAGGATGGTAAACTAAAATTAAAAAAAGACTAAATGCTGGTCTAGTGGAGTAGAGGGCTGAGGCACTGGGTCCCTTACCTCCTACCATGCTGGTGACCCAAGCTCATTCCTGAGCTCAGGTTGCCAGGAGTTGGCCATGGTGGGAGATGATGGAGTGTCCGATGATCTGCCCTCCTCTCCTGGGGTGGAGACCTAGTCTTAGACTGCCACCAGGTGGAGACCTGGTGGCAGTGCAGCTCGGGTGGCACGTAGGAAATAGCCACAAGTGCATGATGCATATGCACCTCCACATGCATGCATAAGCGTGCTGCAGCAGGGACACGGAAGGAAATGGAAAAATAATGGTGGGGGCTTAATGAAGCCATACCCATCTGTCTGTGACCCTTGCTGCTACTCGGGATCCTGGTCCACAAATGATTATTAACTGGCCTCCTTCCTCCAGCCCTGCCACTCTCATGAGGTTTGGGCAGACAGAACTGCTCAGCTTCGCTTCGTGGTCCTCTCGCTCAAACCTCATGCTTGGAGTCTCTTATACTATAAGAGACATCCCTATGAGGCCCTATTAACTGATAGTAGAAGGGTGCTTCTCTTGTCTTATTCATTATAAGTTTATCTTGGAATTGTAGAAGACTGGCTTTTGTAGCCTGGTGTTTTCCTCCATAATTTGGCTGAGACTGGAACACTGTTAGGTTTATCAGACTCTAATGGACTGTTCAAGAAATGAACATGCCTTCTTGGGTGTGCAGCTTGTAAAAGGGGCTGGTATCTTTGCCTTCCACATTCTCGAGGAATCATATCATTCTTATGGTCTTCCATCTGTCTGACTCTCCAAGTTGATTAGCTGGTCCCACTGCTTAGCTAGCCTACTGCTGTTGTTGTATAGTCAGCCCTCGATTTACTCACTTTCTCTTATTTCTTTTACTGGGGTGTCCACTTCCCCCATCAGCTTGTTGAAATATGCTTCCTATGTTTCAATGGAGAGGCTTGATCCTTTACATTTGGGTCAATGTGAGGGTTGCAAGTGTTTTTCCAATTACCCTCATCTCCTGGAGCATTGTATTGGCAGACGTGGATGCCACCATTTCTGGAGATCCAGGTACAGACGAAGGATTTGGCATCGATCTTTTACATAGTGAAGCAGATTTGCTGGGTTTTCTGGCTTCTTGCTTTAGTTCCTTATACATTCTGACACCTTTCTATATAATTTTTATTAGGGTAGCAAGTTCTGTTCTACAATAGAATCAAACACCGAGCAGGCTCGGGGGACTGAAGGTTGAGGCACTGGACGCCACACCTAATGCCATACCAGCGATCCGGGTTCCAGAATGAGCCCTGGCCGCCAGGGGTCAGCATGGGGTAGAGAAGATCAAGCGTCAGGAAGAATGCTCTCCTCTCTCGGGGGGAGAGAGACTTGTCATCCAACTCGCTGACTGCCTGGCCAGAGGGCAGGACGGGCTGGGAGGCATGTTCCAATGTGCCTATGTCGACGGGAGAAAGCAGAGAAAAAAGGAGAGCCTTGGCAGTGCTCAATGATGGCCGTTACACCCGAGGGCTGACCCCAGCTTCTGGATTGGCTCTTTGGGGGGGGGAGGTGTAGCATGCCACCTCCTTCCTGGCCTTGCCGCAGGGGGCAATCTGTGGGGGAATACCGGGGTCGGTGAGTGCGGGTGCGGATGGGTCCGGAGAGAAAATCCCTTCATCAGGAGGGCTGAAGCCACCTGCCAGGAGTCTCTAGGAGGAGGAGGATAAAGTGTGTATGGAAGAAAGAATCAAACACCTTGAACTCTGGGTGTTTGATTCATTTGCACTTTGATGAACTTTTAGGGCAAATAGGCAGACTTTTGGTTCAACTGGTTCAGCTTAGTCCGAAAGGTGTGGACCAGGTGAATGTGTTGAAGTGGAAACCGCAGCACTCTCCTGAAGCAGTTAACTAGGCAGAGTGTGAGTCACAGCCTTGTTTTGGTGCTGGACTAAGCTTAACGACATGAGTCAGCGTGAAAGCTCACTTGCATGCTCATTCTACAGCTGATAGGTAGCTCAGGCATGGCTTTGATCAACTTCAAATAGCTAGAATATGCCTCACACTCTTCCAAAAGTCAAAGATCTAAGAGGTTCTTCATAAAAGTTCAATCTAACAGCAGGGCTGCTTAAGTGGCGGGGGATTTTAGGAGGAAAAAAAGAACAAAAAATGAAACTAAAGAATCAGGCTGAGCTGAGCAGTACTTGTAAAGCAGCAGGCCTCTGGGACCAGGGATTGCCTAAGAGGGAATAGGGAAAGGAAGGCTTGAACTCTAGAGGAATGTGCTTGGGCAGTGAACAGATGGAGCATGATGCATCAGTCTGCCAGTGGCCACTTGCATAACCATCAGCACTCATTTTGTTGACAGACTGGATAAACATGTTGTCACTGCAGAAAAAGCAGTTTAGTGGGGCACACAAACAGCCTGCCTGAAGCCCTGGATTTTGGAATTACTGGGCAGCAATTGTACGCCAGCTGACAGCAGTGCTGGTGCCTCACAGTTGGCACCTTGGTAACATCCCTAAAAAATGTAAAATCAATTCTGTTTGTTTTCTGCTGGCAATCGTCATAATCTCTCAAGTTGCTGCAGTTCCTCTTCCCCCCATCCTGAAGCAGCCTGTGTCAGTGTTGTCCTGAGCTGTGCTGTTGCAGTGCAATCTGGGCAGTGGGCAGAAAGTGTGTGCCAGACCAGTGCCCAGCCTCTGTTATTTAGCATCTTGATGGCATCCCATAAAAAAAGTAAAATAAATAATTTTTTTTTTGTGGCAGTCTTCACGTTCCCCCAAGTTGCTGCAGTTCCGCCTTTTTCCTGAGTCCTGAAGTAGCCTATCCGTGTCATCATGACCAGTACTGTGGCAGTGTTATCTGGAAAATGGACAATAAGTGTGTGCCAGCTGGTAGCATACCGGACCAGTACCAAGCCACTGGTTGTTGGCACCACGGTGACACCCCATAAAAACATGGAAATAAATTCAGTTTTTTTTTCTTGTGGCAGGCTTTATGTTGTAACAAGTTGCTGCAGTGCCTCCTTCCACGTCCTGGAGCAGCCTATGTGCGTCATCCTGATCTGTGCTGCTGCAGTGTGATCTGGCAGTAAGCAACAAGTGTGTGCCAACTAGTAGAGTACCAAACTGGTGACTGGCTACTGGTAGTTGGTACCTTGGTGGTATACCACAAAAATAATAAAAAACAATAAAATAAAATGAAAAAACTCTCCACATTTCCCCAAGACACTAAAGTTCCATCCTCCTCCTCCTCCTCCTCCTTAGTCCTGAAGTGCATATGTTGTCCTGAGCTGTACTGTTGCAGTGTGATCTCGGGAGTGTGCAGTAAGTGTGTGTCAGCTGGCAGTGTGCCGGACAGGTGCTGGCCACTGGTACTTGGCATCCTGATGGCGTACCATAAAAAAAAAGTAAAAATAAAATTAAAAAAAATTTCACATCCCCCCCCAAATTGCTGAAGCTCTTTCCTCCTCATAGCCTGTGTGTGGGTGTGCGCGCGCACACGTTTGCGCTTGTGTGTGTATGTGTTTGTATATGTGTGTGTGTGTGTGTGTGTGTGTGTGTGTGTGTGTGTGTGTGTGTGTGTGTTCCTAAGCTGTGCTGTTGCAGTATGATCTGGGCTGTGGGCAACAACTGTTTCTTTAATTTACTGTACTATATCTCCGACTGCCGGCTGGCCCCTATTGGTCCTGCTCCTCACCTAGCCCCCATCACTTGCCTTCTCTGGGACTTACCTCTATTCCCTAAGTGCATCCAGACTTGTCCCCCAGGATGAGGCCATCGGGGGGTGGCTAGCCCCAGACAGAGACTCGGTCAGTGATCCAGAACAGGGTGACACTGTCAGCGGTTTGTGGCCTTCAGTAGGGGCTGGATGTCCTCCTGCTGCAGCCGGTAATATTCCTTTTTCTTCCCTTCCCTTGGGATGCCAAGGAAGCATCATGATGCATACACATGCCGTGCATGAGTTTCACATCAGAGTGTGGCGCTGTCCCTCCTCCCAGCTTGTCAGCTCCAACGCACAGCAACCTGTGGCCACCCAAGTAGTGGTAGAGCATTGTAGACAGAGCACCCCCTTCCAAGGTGGACAGTGTCAAGTGGAACACTCATGTGACCTTCCTTGACCATCCCTCCAATGACTCAGGCTCATTCTTGAACCCAGATCATTGGTGTCATGAGCGGTAGGGCCATCATTGTGTTGGCGTGCCAGCCAGTGGACAGCAAGTGTGTGCCAACTGGCAGCATTACAGACAGGTGCTTGGCCACTGGTAATTGTCACCTTGGTGGCATACAACAACAACAACAAAAATAGAAACATAGAAGCACAGCATTTGTCAGCAGAAAAGGGACACTTGGTCCACTCAGTCTGCCCAACAGATGTTTCCTGCCTCATCATCGGCGATCCCGCGATTCAAGGATGATCTCTACCATGGTTCACTGATGGGTCCTGAGGTGGCTCAGTAATCCAATCCTAGAGCCACAGATTCGTCTGCAGAAATTGCAGATGTTTCCATGTGGGAGAGCTGCCTGCTGGCTGGGGTTTCTTTCCCTTTCCTTCCTACACTCCTTCCTACGCTCTCTCTTTTTGGCTTCTAGGGCAAGGCGTTTCTCTTCGAAGCAGGCCCCCACTTGATGGAGGTTCTGGCGCCATTGAAATTGGTTGGTGGCCACCTCCTCCCAGCTCGTGATGTCCATATCTGTTTTCTTGAGATATGCCTTCATTGTGTCTTTGTAGCATTTCCTTTGACCACCACAGGATCTCTGGCCGTGACTGAGCTGGGAGTATAAAATTTGTTTGGGGAGTCGAGAGTCGGGCATCCATACACAGTTGTCCAGTCCAACAGAATTGATATCTGAGGATCATTGCCTCAATGCTGGTGACATTGGCCTCAGCGAGAACACTGACATTAGTGTGGTGGTCTTCCCACTTGATGCCGAGGATTTTCCAGAGACATCATTGGTGGTACCTCTCCAGGCTCTTTAGATGATGTCGGTAAGTCACCCAAGTTTCACATCCATAAAGAAGGGTAGGGATGATAACCAAACTGTATACCTAGATCTTGGTGTCCTTTCGTATGTCACGGTCAGTGAAGACACACCAAAGCAGTTTCCCAGATGAGGTACTAGTGCAATGGATCCTGTGCTGAATCTCATCATCGATGTTCGCTGTTAGGGAGAGGTGGCTACTGAGGTAAGGGAAGTGCTCGACTGTCTCCAGGGTCTGTCCCTCGATGGTGAATTGTGGAGGGTCATTTACAGGGCTTTGAACAGGCTGATAGAGCACCTTGGTCTTCTTGATGTTAAGTGAGAATCCCAGACTTTGGTAAGCTTCCGCAAAGAGATCTAGCGCAGACTGGAGGTCGCTCCTGGTGTGTGTAAAGATGGCACAGTCATCAGCTTACTGGAGGTCAATGACGGATGCCTTGCAAACTTTGGTCTTTGAATGGAGACGTCAAAGATTAAAGAGCCCTCCATCCATTCTGTATTCGATGTCAATTCCAGTGGGAAGGCGGCCTTTGGTGAGGACTAGGATGACTGCTAGGAAGATGGAGAACAAGGTGGCAGAGATGACACACCCTTACTTGACCCCAGTTTGGATGATGAACGGGTCTGTCTTTGAACCATTATGGAGAACACTGGCAGTCATCTGGTCATGCAGAAGCCTCAGGACCTTGATGAATTTTGTAGGGCAGCCAATTCTGGCCAGCACCTTCCACAAGGCTTCACGATTGATGGAGTCAAAGGCCTTTCCTGCCTAATCCATTAGCGTAGACCCTAACTGCTCTCTGGTAACCTCCCCCCCACCTATTTACTAAAATTCTCCTACTGTAGGTCTGTCCCATACATGCTTAAATCCCCTCTCTGTTTTTGTCTTCACCACTTCTGTGTGCAGTCTTTTCCAGGCATCTACCACCCTTTCAGGAATGAGTAAAATTATTTACCAGCTGATGGTATTAAATGTCGAATAAATAACACTATGTAAACAGATCTCATACAAATGACAGCAAGTATGAGATATGAGTGATGTTCGAACAGCTGTATAATACAATGTAGTAGAACCTGATTTACAAGTTAGCTGCACCAGTATTTATATAAAAAAGCTAATCATATTACAGAATCTCTTCTGGTACAACATTGTTTCGAGCGCGCTAAGAATATAAATTGGGGAACTGTCAACTTTTTTAGCTGCTGTAGGGGTATGAATGAGCTGCTCTCATTTAAACATCTCAGCCTTACCAAAGACAGATGTATTTGCATAAATCTGGATTAATGGCACAAAGGGGTGTACATTGTTACATTTAGAGAAGACTATTTTTTTTCTATTATCACAAGCAGAGAAAAGCTGTCAAAGTTTGCGCCGCAGACAGCAGTAGGCACAGAACTACTAACAGAGGGAGCGACGAAGAAGTCACATGATCAGGCCTCTGTGCTTCTTTGTTACTGTACACGGATTTTGGGAAAATATTACTCAGGAAATCGTAATGATGGGTGAGTAAAGATTCAGGATTTAATATTACGGGACAGTGATGCAGTCGGGAGATCGTTGTCGGGAATTTAAATGTCGGGAGTTTCAGAGTCGGGAAACAGTAAGGATCCCCTGTTGCCTACTCATTAACCAGTTTCTAGCCCAGTTCACCACTTTGAATAACACCCTTGGGCTGCTCAATTTTTCTTAGTCTCCTGTGCGGCACAGTGTTGAAGGCCTTGCTGAAGTCCAGATAAGCCACATCCACTGTCCTCCCCGATCTATTTCCCTGGTCACCCAGTCAAAGACATCAATCAGAATCATCTGGCATGACCTCCCAACATGAATCCATGCTTCCTGTGGTCTTGCAGCCCACTGAATTCAAGGTACTCTACCATACTTTCCTTAAGCAGGGTTTCCATTAATTTCATCACCACTGAAGCAAGACTGACTGGCCTATAGTTGCTAACCTCCTCCCTGCTATTGCTCTTACATAAAGGGACCACCTCTGCTTTTCTCCAGTCCTCTAGAACCACAATTGTTTCCAATGAACCGTTAAATAAAACCATCAGTGGGGCATCTAGCTCCTCCCTGACATCCTTTAGTACCCTTGGTGTATCCTGTCCAGTCCCATAGTCTTGTCCGCCTTCAAAGCTGTAAGTCCCTTCATGACTCCTTTGAAAATGGACTTGTGTTCATCTTGCCTCCCCTGCCCCCCCCCCTTTGTTCCTACTACTCCCTGGTGGCCCATCCTCCCTTCCCTCAACTTTAAAGACTGAGCAGAAGTACCTGCTCAGGATGACAGCTTTCTCTTGGTCCTCTTCTGAGCAGTCTCCCACTGCCACCCTCCTAATCCTCACTATCCTGCCCCTTGCTTTCCTCTTCTCACTTATGTATCTGAAGAAAGTCTCATCCCCTTTAACTACCTTTTTGGCCATCCTTTCCTCTGTCTGTGTCTTCACTCCCATCACCACCTTTTCTGCTTCCCTTTGTTTTTCTTAGTACACCTACCTGTTCTTCCTCGGTGTTTCCTTATACCTCCTGAATGCTACCTTTTTTCCTTCACCACCTAGGCCACTTCCCTAGAGAACCATAACACTCTCTTTTCCATTCTGCTTTTACTCACTTCCTTCACACAGAGGCTGGTTGCCTTAATTATGTCCTCCCTTATTTTTCTCCATTGTGATTCCACCGCTCCCTGGCAATTCCCCCTACAAAGCAGTTTCTGAGGCAGGCTCCCATTTCTTTATAAGCCATACTCCTAAAGTCCAGGACCCTCATTATCATGTGGTTTTCTTCTGCTCCAGTCTTTATGTTAATCCACACTGTACAGTGATCACTGGTACCCAAGGGACTGTCCACTGTGACGTCTACAATGCTGTCCCTGTTTGTAAGCACCAGGTCCAGCACAGCCCCCTCCCTAATGGGTTATTTTACTAGCTGTCTGAGTAAATCCCCCTGTAGGGAGTCAATGATGGTCCTGCTCCTTGCCAAAGTCTCTGTTGGAAGGCTCCAATCCACACCTGGCAGATTAAAGTCACCAGCTAGCAGCACCTCTCCTTACCTGCCATTCTAATGATGACTTCTTCAAGTGCCTTATCCAAATCCTCTTTCTATGCTGGAGGGCTGTACACTACCCCAGTGTGGATACCAACCCCATAGCCTGTCTCCAGGATGGCTCACAGCACCGTCAACCCTTCCTTTTCCTACAGATGATTGTGTGACTCCATGGCCTTGATTCCTTCCTTCACATATAGTGCCACCCCTCTTCCCCTTCTCCCTACCCTGTCTCTTCTGAATACAGAATAGTCAGGTATGGCCATGTTTCAGTCATGCTCAGTGCATCACAACTCTGTTATGGCTACCAAATCCAGGCTAGCCTCCACTATGATAGCCTTCAGGTGTGAAATTTTATTTCCCAGATTCCTTGCATTGGTACACATGGTTCTCTACACCTGACTCTTTTTCTGCCTGCTTCCCTGCTCCCCCTTCCTTTCTGTGTCATCCCCTGAAGTTTCACCAGACCCACTTCTTTCCTTTTTACCTTGTCTATTCTCTGTTTCCTTTATGCTTTCATTCTCCCTTACCTGATTAGTACCCCATTTTTCCTCTGCCTTGTACCCTCTGTCTTTCTGTGCCCCTGACCTAGAGGAGTTTACTTCCCTCAGTACCTTCCTCCCTAATGCACCATCATCCAGGATGGTAATTGTTGCCTCCTTTGGATTCACAGCCTCACCTCCCCTGGCTAGTTTAAATGCTCATCCAAGAAGTATTTTTGTTGCCTCCCTTGGTTTTTCAACCTCCCCCCAGCTAGTGTAAATGTTCATCCAAGTAGCATTTAAACATGCCACTAAGGACTGTGGTCCCTGTCCTGGAAGGATGCAGGCCATCTCTCCTCCCCTATACAGGTCAATATCCTCCCAGGTTGGTGCCTACTCCCCAGTGTAGCCAAAGCCCTCCTCCATGCACCATTCCTTCAAGCAATTGTTAAATGCTGTGGTGCAAAGTACCGTTTCCTCTCCTCGGCTGTACACAGGTAACACTTCGGCAAAAGCCATCTTGTATGTCACATGTTTAAGGCCCCTCCCTAGTTCCCTAAAATTATCCTGCACTGCCCCTACCCTGTACCTTGCAGGGTTATCTGTCCCCAGGTGTACAATGATGCCTAGCTCCCTCCTATCTCCTGTTGTCCTATCGAGCCTCTAGATATGGTCTCCATTCCTCCAAGCTGAAGCACCTCTCAGGCACTTCACCTCCCTCTCCCTTCCTCCCTCTGCTTCCAAGTCTACCTCCCTAATAATAGAGTTCCCATCAGCAGCTGCAGCCTCCTCAGCTGGGGTCCTCTTCCGCTTTCCTGGTGCCTCCCCTCCCGAGGACCCTCCTCCCACTTCCTACCTTCCCACTGTTATGGGTGCCTCCTCTCAGCTACCCCATCCTATGAGTATGGCAAAGGAATTGTACAGGTACAGGTTGAAGAACATTTACCTTTTTCACCATCCCTGCCCTCTCAGAGCCCACTAAGGTCCAACTGCTCTGCCTCTGCCTTGGCATTCTTTGGGGGGAGTGGTAGCAGACTTGGTGGCCCCTGGACAGTGCAGAAGGTCCTCTGTAGCCTTGTCAGTTTGGCCCAGAGTCCAGCAGCCTCTTCTCTCAACCCAGAGAGGTGAGTGCAAATGGGGTAGCACCTCAGCCTCCAGAAGGTGTCCAGAAAGACTGTGGCCCCACACCCCTTGCACTGCACCACTCTTATAATTTCCTTCCATTACTCAGTGTCCATTGAATCTTCTTTGTACACTACAGCTGTCTTTCTACTCCGGTTGTATTCCTACCTATCTCTTTCGCGTGCCTGAAACTTGTTACCTTACCCAAGATAGGGTGTCTCTTATTGTACCTTTTCTAACTGACCTACCTGTATCTAACTTGCCTCATGTCTACTACTCTTTATCCACATTCCTGAACTTTATTTATTTCCCTTCCCTTTCGCTTGCCTGAAATTTATTTGTTATCCTACCCTAGATAGGATGTCTCTTATTTTCCCTTTTCTAACCTTCCTACCAATACCTATCTTATCCTGAGTGTCTACTGCTTGTTTCCCACTTGTGGCATGTCTAAAACCTGCAGCTACATTCTCTGTTGCTGGTTGTACACTGCAAACAGTAATGTGTTACCTCCTTACCTTGGTCTAGAGTCCCTCCTGCAGAGTCTCCTGCAGACTGCAGACTAGCTGCAGGCACTTTTAAGGCAGATGTTCCACTCCTATGCTCTCCCACTTACATGATGAAATACACGCTTGATGTGACATGTTGCATGTTACTCCTTTATCCCCTTTTCCTGCTTTCTGTTGTCCCCTGATTGCCTGTCCCCACTGAGCCTCTGGCAGCTCCTCCCCGAGTCGCACACCTGATTCACAAGGCTTTCTCAATCTACTCACCCCAATGATTAATATCCTGAGCTATGTTTCCCACACAGCCTGTTACAAATTTAAAGAAAAGTCTCAAAGTGCCCAAAACACTGACTAAAAATCTCTTTCCTCCACCTACCCACGATATATCTATCTAGTGCTATATATATATATATATATATATATATATATATATATATATATATATATTCATTGCAAGAAACTTTGTTAATGCATCAGCTAGGGTTGAAGTGACAAAGTGAAATGAGGATTTTGAGGGTTGACATCCTAACACTCCCCCACACCTACCACCCCACCCCACTCCTACCCACCATAGACAAGCAGGTGCAGGTGTGCCTTGGGTCGTGGTTCAACTCTCACCCCATTCCATGTAACAAACCCTCACATGATACAGTATAGGAGAATGGGGCAGAGTTAGGCCCAGTGACCCCAAGGCACTCCCAACACCTGTTGGTCTGTGATGGGTGGGGGTGGTAGGATGTGGGGGGGTTAGGGTGTCAACCCTAATGCCTCATTTCCCTACTTTTGTCACTTCAACCCTAACTGATGCATTAATGAAGTTTTTTTGCAATGAATTTCCTTACTTTTTGAGAAAGTGTAATGTAACTGGTAGCTGGTATGCGTTGGTGGGAGGGCAAGCCCTCTGGGCCCTGCTCTCCCTTCAAGCTGCCTATTTTTGCATAATGATATCAATATGTGGGAGTGCGGGCCCTCTTGTCCCTGCACTCCCACTTACACATAACTACAGAGCCATACAGCAGCCCTATAGGGCTGAAAAGGAACCCTTGTAACACTAATTTGCCAATATCTCAGTAATTGTAGCAGCTTTGAAACAAATTCCACTGCAGTTGTAATCATGACTTCTAAACCTCCAAGCATCCTTAGTCTACTAAAGGTGAACTAAGCTGCCTGGAGCAAAAAATCCGTATCTTGAATTGCTTCTGAGATACAGGCACTGAAAGGCACTGCAGGTGCCACAATGTTTTCCTATGGGAAATATGTCAACTTTATAATGGTATAGCTAATGAACCAATGAACATTTTTACACCTAAACAGCATAATTCACATCTGTTGGACACCCCCCTTTTCACACTGTAAATTTGTAGCCAAAATACCGAACCGTTTATTAGCAGTACACTGAGAAAGTTTTTAAATTCCTTGTTTGCAAGGTGTCAAAATCCTGTTCGCGAGGTGAAGCCCTGTTCATGAGCTGTCAAAATCCTTGTTCATGAGAATTCCTTGTTTGTCTGATTTTGGCCATCTGGTCCTGATCTCATGAACAAAGATTTTGACAATTCACGAAAGGGGATTGGCTGGCGAAAGGGGATTTTGACAGCTCGTGAAAGGGGATTTTGACAGCTCATGAAGGAGGATTTAAAAACCCAATCCCTTTTGTGAGCGGTCAAAATCCCCTTTCACGAGTTGATCCTATTTTATGAGCTGACAAAATCCCTGT
Organism: Neoceratodus forsteri; assembly: GCA_016271365.2. Classification (NCBI taxonomy): domain Eukaryota; kingdom Metazoa; phylum Chordata; order Ceratodontiformes; family Ceratodontidae; genus Neoceratodus; species Neoceratodus forsteri. The sequence goes on from CM057450.1 coordinate 1,421,238,415, forward strand.
TCACGAGCCAATTCTTGTTCGTGAGATTGGGCCATCTGGTCTGGAAATCGTGATCAAGGATTTTGTCAGCTCATGAAAGAGGATTTTGACAGCTCATGAAAGGGGATTCAAAAGATTATTTCCCTTTCGCGAGCTGTCAAAATCCCCTTATCATGAGCTGATCCCCCATCGTGAGCTCACAAAATCCCTGTTTTCGAGCTAATCCTTGTTCGTGAGATAGGGCCATTAGGTCTGGAAATCACAACCACGGATCTTGTCAGCTCGTGAAAGGAGATTGGCTCGCGAAAGGGGGGATTTTGTCACCTCGTGAACAAGGATTAGAAGTGAGTGACGAACAAGGATTTTTTAAATTTAAAATGGCAAATCTTTCACAAAAAATTAAGCAAACCAAAGCCATGGGTTTGTAGAAGGTGTCACCCTGAACAAAACCCATCCTTCAATTACCACAGACCACATCTGTGGGGCAAGTTACAACATTTTGTTTGTGGGGAAAAATGAAAACAAGATGGCGGCTCACGAAAGGGGAATTTTTACTCACTAACAGGGATTTTATAAATTCCCATTTGAGAGGGGACAAAATCCTTGATCACAAACCAAATCCTCTTTCGCAAAACATACATATATCCCAAAGACTGAACAGAGCATGCGCAGAACCTGAAAATTCAAAATTAAATAACTTTGTAATGTATCAATATGTTTTCACCACACCAATGCTGGATTGTTCTTTGGGGGAACCTCTTTCTACCCTGAAAATTTCAGGTATGGCCACAGTGTGATGGGCAAAAATGGGCAAGAAAATGTGAAAAATGCATCTTTTGGCACTTAACTTCTCAAAAACTGCATATCCGATCAAAGCACAACTTGACATGTCAGGAGATCTAGCATCCAAGACTGTGCATTCTGAATTTTGTACAAATTCGTTGAATGGTTGCAAAGTTATTAACATGCAAAATTTGGGGTTTAACATTAAACTGCTTACTCAACCCTAACCTAAGGGGCACGACTGTGCCACTATTTTTTATACACATATATATATATATATATTATAGGAGCACGGTCGTGCCCCTTTAATTAGGGTTGAGTAGCCTGTTCAATGTTTAGCCTCACATTTTGCACTTTAATAACTTTGCAACCTATCAATGAAGTTGCACAAAACTTGGTATGCACTGTCTCATAGGATAGATCTTCTGCAGTGGCAAGTTTCGTTCCTCTAAGATGTATAGATTCTGAGATCAGGATAGTGCAATAACCTTACAAATTGCCATTTGTTGCAGTTTTTTTCTCATCGCCTTGCATCCAGCTGGTGTGGAATTTTGCTATGATTTTTCTATGGTAAATACAGTTTGGGTAACAGAACTGCCATGCTTTGTTTAGTGAAAAAATATTAATCTGTTGCAGTTATTAAATGTTTACATTCCCATTGTTTTCAATTGGAAGATCACTATCCAGAATAAAGGGATAAAGTTCGACAAAGGATAGGCGTCACAAAAAAGGATTCTTTCTCACAAAATGAATTTCTTCTTTGTGAGGAAAAAATCATTTTTTGTGAGGGAAAAATCTTTTTTGGCCAGCCGTCATCTAATTTTTTCCCCATGAACTAAAAAGCATGGAAAATTGATAAAAATGTTGTCATTTTACAAACTGAACACCAGAACCTAGCTAAACAAGCTCCATTTAGTTAGATTCTGGTGTTTGTTTTTCATAGTTATGGCCAGAAACACTTTTACTGGCCAACCAAAATCCCCAATGCCTAGCTTAGCTAAAGGAGCCTTCCATCGCATTCTCTGTATGAGAACAGTGGATTTTATTAAGTTGTGCAGTCACAACTGAACTTCTGCTGCTGGCTGCAGTGTGTGTGGTGTGAGCCTTTATTTTTCCTGGTATCTACTGGCATCCCTCTCTCCCCGATCACTGTCGCCATATATTCCCTGGTGTCTAGTGGCACCCCCCATCCTCTGATCACTGTTCCATTTGTTTATTTTTATAATCCAACACAGGGATGCCCACATCCGGTGTTGGATGCCCCTTCCCCTGCATCCCCTTGTTATATGAATTAGCTAACGTCGGAAGGCCCAATCCCTGTGTTGGCATTTAGAGCCCCTGCAGCAGTGTGGAACACTGGGGAACCCACCCCTGATGTCCTGAAATATGTATTTACTTGAAACCTGTAAAAAACAAAACAGTCCCCTGATGTCTTTTCATTTTTTCATCCTGAAAAAAGGAAAATGGTCCCTCGTCATCCCCTAACCCATCCAGACCCTCCCACTGAGCACCCACCACCCCACACACCCCCTTACCTTATACTTACCACTGGAGGTCATAGGCGGTCATGTTCTGTGGACTGAGACATGTCTGCAGTCTTCAAAGCTGAACTGTGAACTGAGGAACCAAGGTAGGTGTCGTGTAATGTATTTCAATGGTGTTTTTAACTTCTGTTCATAACTTTGTCATTTTTTGGAATTTTGTCGTCAAATTTTCAACATGGCCTTTTTGGGAACCTACCTCAAGAACACTGGCACTGCCAATTCATTAATCAGGCCAGGAAGGTGATTTTGTGGTCATTGCACAAAATCACCTTTCAGGACTGAATAAAGAAATTTCACCATGAGAGTTCATGAGGTGGAGTCCCAAAAAGGTCATGTTGAAAATCTGTTGAAAAAATTCCAGAAAATGGCCAGGTTATGAGCGTTCATTGAAGGTTTTGTACGCATGTGCATAACTAAGGTAATTTTCAATATTTTGACTCCAAATTTTCAACATAGCCATTTTTTTCAAACCACCTCATGAACAGTACAGCTGTCATTTTTCTCATCCTGTCCAAAACATGTTTTACACCTGTGGTGCAGAATGGCATTTTGGCATAAATTTTAACATTTTCACCTATGGGGTTTATGAGGTGAGTTCATAAGAAGACTATGTTGAAAATGTGGGTTAAAAATATGAAAAAATGCCAAAGTTATGACCATCCATTGTAATTTCACTTTGCCCATTTGTAACTTTGGAAATGTTAAATATTTTTACCACAGATTTTCAACATAGCCTTCTTATTACCCAACTTCATGTATGTCACAGCTGTCATTTTTTAAATACTGGCCAAAATGTGTTTTTGCATATGTGGTGCAGAATGGCATTGCAATTGTGCATAATTACATTTTGGCGAGGACTAGAAAATTTTCTGTACCAGTTACATGAGGTGGGGTAATAAGATGGCTATGCTGATGATTTGGTCACCATTGTCCTAGAAATGGAAGCACCTCCGGGCCCTGCACTTCTACAGCTGCATACATATATGCATCTACGGAGGGATGGGAGCGGACTCTGCACTCCCACAGTAAAATATGGATACTATTACACTATCTCAAAAAGTAAGGAAATAAGTTGTGCAAAGCTTTGTTAATGCTCCAGTTAGAATCAAAGTGACAAAAGTTGGAAAATTAGGCCTTAGGGTTTCCCTAACACCCCACCCTCCCAAACCAGGTAGGAGAGCAGGTGTGGGGTGTGCCTTGGGCTTCTCAAGCCTAATGCTCACCCCATTCTCATAAAGTCTACACATCTGACCTTATTTACAGATGGAATGGGGTGAGCGTTAGGCTTGAGAAACCCAAGGCACACCCCACACCTGCTCTTCTGCATGCATTGGGAGGGTGGGTGTTAGGGAAAACCTAACACCTCATTTCCCAGCTTCTGTCACTTTGATCCTAACTGGAACATTAATGAAGTTGTGCTCCTATAGTTAGGATTGAGTAAGCAGTTTAATGTTAAACTCCACATTTTGCACTTTAATAACTTTGCAACCATTCAACAGATTTGCACACAATGTGGTATGCACTGTACCTTGGGGTCGATCTCTGGATCTGCTAAGTTTTGTTTTGATTGGATGTGTGAGTTTTGCACAGCGCATAATGAAAAAAGTGCATTTTCGCTCATTTTTGCTGATTTTTGTCCATTGCACTGCTCCCACACGGTTTGGAAGTTTGGTCTGAAATTTTAAGGGTAGAAAGAGGGTGCCCCAAAGAACAATTAGGCATTAGTTTGGTGAAAACATATGAATCCATTCCAATGATATTTAATTTTGAATTTTTGGGTTCTGAGCATGCTCAATTCAATCTTTGGAATAGGTGTATATTTTGCAAAAGAGGACTGGCCTCATGATCAAGGATTTTGTCACCTCACGAACAGGGACTTATAAAATTCCTGTTCGTGAGGGAAAAATTCCCTTTTTGCAAGCTGTCATCTTGTTTTCATTTTTTGCTACAAATAAAACATTGTAACTTGCCCAACGGATGTGGTCTGTGGTAATTGAAGTATAGGTTTTGTTCAGGCCGATGCCCTCTACAAACCTATGGCTTTGGTTATGTTGAGTTTTATGAAAAAATAGCCATTTTTATATTTTAAAAATCCTCATTTGTCACTCACTTCCAATCCTTGTTCACGAGGTGTCAAAATCCCTGTTCATGAGACAGTCCTTATTTGTGAGCTGTCAAAATCCTTGTTCATGATTTCTGGACCAGATAGCCCTATTTCATGAACAAGCATTGTCTTGCGAACAGAGATTTTGTCACCTCACAAAAGGGGATTGGCTCGCGAAAGGGGTTTTGACAGCTCACAAAAGGGGAATGGTTTTTTGAATCCCTTTTCATGAGCGGTCAAAATCCATTTCCATGAGCTGTCACAATTCCCTTTCGCGAGCTGACAAAATCCTTGATCACAATTTCCAGACCAGATGGCCCTCACAAAAAGGGATTGGCTCGTGGAAAAGGATTTTGACAGCTTGCGAAAAGGGATTTAAAAAATCAATCCCTTTTCGCGAGCTGTCACAATCCCTTTTCGCAAGCTGATCCTTGTTCGCAAGCTATCAAAATCCTTCTTCGTTATTTCCGGACCAGATGGACCTATGTTGCAAACAAGGATTGGCTCATGAACAGGGATTTTGTCATCTCAGGAAAAGGGATTAGCTTGCGAAAAGGGATTTTAACAGCTCGTGAAAAGGATTGATTTAATCTCATGAGCTGTCAAAAATCCCTTTTTATGAGCCAATCCCTTTCTGTGAGCTGTCAAAATCCTTATTTACTATTTGCAGACCAGATAGCTCTTTCTTTCAAATAAGGAATGGATCGTGAACAGGGATTTTGTCACCTCCTGAAAAGGGATTCGGCTCGCGAAAACAGATTTTGACAGCTCACGAAAAGGGATTTTTAAAAGTTACTGTTTCTTTGCCAGTTCACTGCAAAGAAATGGTTAGTGCTTTTCACTTGAAATGTGCAGGGTGCAAAGGGGGTGTAAAAATTCACATCGGTTACATAGTTATGGCATTCCGAAATTGAGAAATTTCCCATAGGATAACACAGTGGTGAACATGGCACCTTTCGGTGCCTATATCTCGAAAACGCTTCGATATATGGATTTTTTTGCTAAACGTAACTGAGTACACCTTTAGGGATACTAAGCACGTATGCAGTTTACCAGTCCATGATTACAACTGAAGTGGAAGTTTTTCCAAGGTTGCTATGGTTCCTGAGATATTGCACCATTTGCAGCACAGGGATTACTTGGAATGTGTCTAGGCCTGCATTATGTCTATAATTACAGGTAGGTGGGAGCGCATGGCTCACAGAGACCTGTGGTCCCACATATGGTTAACATTATGCAATAATGGGACTGCTGGGTGATCCGTTATGCAATAATAGGAGTGCAGGGCCCTTCCACATGGAGATGACAGCTCTGGGCCCTGTGCTCCCAAAACTATATAAGGGTAAGATTACACTTTCTCAAAAAGTAAGGAAATTCATTGCAAAAAACTTTGTTAATGCATCAGTTAGGGTTGAAGTGTCAAAAGCAGGGAAATGAGGCATTAGGGTTGACAACCTAACACCCCCCATGCCCTACCACCCCACCCCCACACACCACAGACCAGCAGGTGACAGAGTGTGCCTTGGGGTCATCCCTCCTAACTATCACCCCATTCTCTTATACTGTATCATGTAAGCTTTGTTACACATGGAATGGGGTGAGAGTTAGGCCCAACTACCCCAAGGCACACCCCATCGCCTGTTGGTCGTGGTGTGTGGGGGTGGGGTAGTAGGGCTTGGGGGGGTGTTAGGCATTAATGAAGTTTTTGCAGTGAATATATATATATATATAATATATGGTAGAACGCAGTTACAAGTCAAAAATCATCTTTTTGTAGCATTGTTACACCATCGATGTGATGTGATGACCTTGTTACACCACTGCCACTGCATCACATTGATAGTGTAGCAACATGGAAGCACAACGCTTTGTTGTTGCCATGACACCCATAACGTCGAACTGGAACAGGTTTTAAAACAAAAATAAACTGACAGTAAATTTCAGCAAAGTAGCGCAAGCATAAAACAATGGCAGCAGGTATCTATTCTAAGCCAGACCTCAGTGACCAACAAGCATTCATAGAAGAGCAGCGGAACAAATGTACCTTAAGGAAAATGGAATCTTATGTGCAGTTGCTCAGGTCATACCTTGCAGATGTGGGGGAGGTGCGTAATATTTCTTCCATTACCATAAAAGAACTGGATACTCTGATCGCAGAGTTCATCTACCAAATAAAAAGACATGATAGCACTGAATATGAGTCCTCGCCATTAAGAGGGATACTGGGCAGCATAGATAGACATTTACAGCAAAAGGATTATGGTCACTTCATCTTTCATGGCAATACAAAGGACTTCCCTGACACTCTAGCTACCTTATCAGCTAAACAAAAATTTCTTAAAAAAATGGGTAAAGATAGCAAACCTAACAGATCAGAAGCCCTAACGCCTGCAGACATTGAAAAACTATACAGTACTGGCACCCTTGGCATGCATAGTCCTGTGTCCCTCCTAAACATGTTGTTTTTCAACAACAGCCTTTAATATGCTCTCCGTACAGCAGAGCAGTATGCCGTAAGATGGGGAGTCCTTATTTTATTGCAGGACACAGATGGGCAGTAATTTTTGGAGTATACAGAGCAACAGACAAAAACTCACTCTTGTGAAAACCCTAGGGACATAAGGGCTGTCAAGCCAAGAATGTATGCAAACAGTGATCATCCAGGCAGGGATCCAATAAAAGCCTATATCCAGTACTTAATTTGTGCCGGTGCTAGCCGGGGCTCAGCCCCGGCACCTCTTTTCATTCCGGGGCTGAGCCCGCAAAGCGGCACCATTAAACAAAGATTTGTCAGCGTGGGAAAAGACTAAGACAGAGTACTGGCTAAGCTAGCCTACTCACAAGTTGCCGGGTGGCTTACCAGGATTACCGCACAGTCGCGAACCGTCACTTGACTCACCGCGGTGACTTGGGCTCGCTCACGGCTCTGCTCGCCCTCGCTACTTGCCAGGGAGTGGGCGGCGTGGCAAAATGTTTCATGCATCACCTGATCAACTGTTCTGTGGTCAGGTGGTGCATCTCTCATCAGGCAGCGAGCGGACTGCGCAAATGTAGTGGGATGGACGGGAGGAGTCATGACATTGGCGCCTTGCCGCCGGCTGTCGTGTCGTGTTGTTGGACATTGGACTGTTCTTCTATCAGTTTTATTCCGATTCCGTTGTGTCCTCCTCCAATCATAGTCATTGAACTGAGGGAATAGTGGTTTTACAGTTGTTAAAAGGTTAAGAATCAAACAAACTAAAGTCGGGCATCACGGGGTGGGGTGACTCAAGGCTGGGAATAGAAGTGAACGAGTGGGCCGAAAGGAGAGGAGGAGGTTCAAGTTGGAACATACCTCTCAACCTCCTGCCTCATAAATCAGGGACAAAGCTTAAAAAAATCAGGGACAAAGGACTAAAATCAGGGACACTTCTTCAAAATTGGAGATATTCACTCAGGGAGCTGGAAGAATAAAGGGCTTAGTGTAAAATGCATTGTCTAAGGAAGAACAAGTCTGTAACTTATTAATGTCTGAGTCTGACATTATTTTGTGCTTATAACCCCTGTTGTTTGGTCACAGAAACACAATTTTTAAGAAGGACAGAGTAAAATTCTGAGGCAAATCAGGGACGCCCTGAAAATCAAGGACTGTTGAGAGGTATGAGTTGGAACTTAAGTTGGAAGCCAGGCTGCTGACTGACTGAGGCAGCAAAATTTATCTAAAATGGAGTGCCAAAGAAGGGAGCTTGAATTGAAGCAATTTAGGAAGAAGTAAGGCCAGGCAGGCAGTGTTAAGGCAACTAACTTACTTGGGATTCAGGGAGAAGTTTTGCTACCTACCTAATAAAAAGAAATAAATAAGTAGTAAACCACAAAAAAAAAAAAAAACAGTATAGTGAAGAAGCACAGAATGCATTAAAGCTGATAGGTTCAGTCTGTCTGTCTGGATTTGACTACTATTATTTTACTTAAAGGTTTTCCTAGTTCTCCACAAGCTGAAGTAAAAATAACTCCCTTCCGGCCTTCCTGACTTCTTGAGAAAACAATTTTTTGTCACCTGGACGGAGTCGGAGTCAGGATATTAGAGACTCTCACTCACCTTATTAAGCAACAATTTCAAGCAAGCCAGAGACTAGAGGCAGAGCAAAATACAGGCAGAGGAGCACGTGTGCGGACTGCGAGCTGGGTTTAACTCTCATAAGTTCCACTTACATATAACACATTACTGTGCGTGACAGACAGTAACTGTCTTTGTCTCTTTCAAGGGGCTGGGGCTTGAATAAAAAAAAGGCTAATACAGGCAGAGGAGCACTTGTGCGGACTGTGACTGGGTTTAATTCTCACAAGTTCCACTTACATATAGCACATTATGTGCATGACAGACAGTAACTGTCTTTGTCTCTTTCAAGGGCTGGGGCTTGAATAAAAAAAGCTAGTACAGGCAGAGGAGCACTTGTGCGGACTCGTGAAGCTGGGTTTAATTCTCACAAGTTCCACTTACATATAGCACATTACTGTGCATGACAGACAGTAACTGTCTTTGTCTCTTTCAAGGGGCTGGGGCTTGAATAAAAAAAAGGCTAGTACAGGCAGAGGAGCACTTGTGCGGACTGCGAGCTGGGTTTAATTCTCACAAGTTCCACTTACATATAGCACATTACTGTGCATGACAGACAGTAACTGTCTTTGTCTCTTTCAAGGGGCTGGGGCTTGAATAAAAAAAGGCTAGTACAGGCAGAGGAGCACTTGTGCGGACTGCGAGCTGGGTTTAATTCTCACAAGTTCCACTTACATATAGCACATTACTGTGCGTGACAGACAGTAACTGTCTGTCTCTTTCAAGGGGCTGGGGCTTGAATAAAAAAAGGCTAATACAGGCAGAGGAGCACGTGTGCGGACTGCGAGCTGGGTTTAATTCTCAGGTTCCACTTACATATAGCACATTACTGTGCGTGACAGACAGTAACTGTCTTTGTCTCTTTCAAGGGGCTGGGGCTTGAATAAAAAAAAGGTAAGTGAGATAGGCAAAGGAGCAGGTTAGATCTCTATTCATTTTGGAGACAGGCAGACAGCTGACACATAAATCCCCAAAAAATGTCTCATGGTCAAAAGAAAATATGGTCGTATTTTTTAAGCCAGGAGGTAGTATGAATGAGGGTGAGCCAGTGACTAAGAGGAAGAAAAGAAGAGTGATAAAACTACAGAAATGAATCTGAAGCTGTATCAGGTGCCACTGTTACATGTGTCAGCAGTGCTACAAAAAGAAAAAAGTTCATGATTTTGAAGGGAATAGTGTTGTTGAAAACAGTTGTGCCAATAGTGACTCTGAATCACAGAGCTCTGGTACTGAAGATGAATTACCTGAACAAGTTGTGGCTCACAGCAACATTTACTTCCTGCCGGATGGACGTGTGAACAAAAACATTTTTTCAGAGCAAATACCGTGGTTAGTCATCAACGGATCAAATCTGGTTGCAGTGTGTGTCAGCAAGTCAGTAACTTGGGTCCTGAAAAATCTGCTGGAATGAAGCTGGCTAAAGAATGGATCGAAACCTGTGTTACTTCATACGGTACCAATAAAGCAAAGCAACAGAAATCACTACGGAAAAAGATAGGAGAACATGCACAAACTAAGTCACATGTCGCGGCTTGTCGCATTCTTGAGCAGTCAAAAAAAGACACATTGCTGCAGTTAGCTGCAAATGCACAGTCTGCCCAAATTGCAACTACAGCCAGAATCTTCAGAACTGCTTATAAAGAAGCAAAGCGTGAACCGCGCTCATATGGTTTTGAAGTAGAAATAGACTGTCAGCAGTTGAATGGACTAGACATGGGGAGGATTTTGCATTCCAATGTGGCATGTTCTAACATTCAACATCACATTTCGCCTGAGATGAAGAAAAAGTTGTTTGCCCAAATTACAGCGATTGCTCCTAAAGTGAGTCTTTTACTTGATGAAGCTACTGCTTTAAACAAGAAGAGCGCTTTAATTGTGTACATGCGACTGAGGTTACCTGGCACGGAGTCTCCTGCTAATTTATTTGTGGACCTTGTGGAGCTGCAGGATCTGACTGCCGAGGGAATAGTGAACAGTTTATTGTCTGCGCTGAAAAAAATTAACATAAATGAAAACTTTCTTGCCAAGTGCCTGATAGCAGTTGCTTGCGATGGAGCTTCAGTGATGTTTGGATGCAATACAGGTGTCGTGAAGCGGTTGCAAGACATGTTTCCAAATATCATAGCATGGCACTGCTCTGCTCATCGCCTAGAGCTTGCAGTCAATGATGTCATGAAAGATGTTGGAGCTACTAATCACTTTAAAAGTTTGTTAGACAAGCTATATTCTCTTTATAGCACATCTGGGAAAAATGGGTTAGAGAGCTGAAGGAATGCTGAAGCACTTGACATTCAGCTTTGCAAGATAGGTAGAGTGTTAGACACCCGGTGGGTTGCGTCAAGCTTTAGAACAGTAGAGGCTGTTAGGAATGCTTACCCTGCTCTCTATAAGCACTTCACATCTGCGGCTAATGACATTTCTCGTGACAGCACAACACGCAAAACCTACTCTGGTCTAAGCAAACGGTTGTCATCTATTCAGTTTGTCAGCAACCTTGGAATTATGTATGATGCCCTACAGGAGTTGTCAGAGTTATCTCTTGAATTGCAACATCGCGATTGTACAATTGTTGATGCACACCGAGCTATCTGCCACCAAATAGCAGTATTTGACGCAATGGTAGAAAAACAAGGCAAATTTTTGTCACAGTGTGAGAAAGCCATAGAAGAAAGGATGTTTCAGGGTGTCCTATTGCATGAAGGAAATGTTTGTGACAAGAAGATTCACCCAGGACAATTTTTCCATTAGCAGACAACTTACGAAAACGTATGCTGTCTAAGGAGGCACAACTGGTGACAAGACTGGATATGAGAATCTGATCACCGAAATGAAAGTGCTATATAAGCAGTATTGGCCCGATGAGCTACCTACACTGTATGGAGAAAGTGAGATTGAATCTCTTTGCAGAAGATTTGATATTGGTACTACCTGTGAAACCATTCGGGCATACAGGGTGTACAAGGAGTCAGGTGGTAAAGAAATTCAGGAGCAGTATAAGTACCTCTTGACAGCCGTGAGCACTATTGCTATCTCCAGTGCCGAGTGTGAGAGAGGCTTTTCCCAAATGAACCTCATATGCACATCAACACGAGCATCAATGCTTATTGAAACTATTTCATCATTACTATTCCTGAATCTAGTCGGCCCACCATTAAAGAAATTCAATCCCATCCCTTATGTTCACCCATGGCTTGCCAAAGGGCACAGATCAGCTAATGATACACAAAGTAAGGAAAGAAAACATGAGGATAGCCAGAGAAATATGGAAATTTATGGTCTTTTCTCGATATGTAGAGAACAAACCAAACCAAACTCAGAATTTCTTTCTGCAACCTACAAAACTGGTGTAGCAACATGGATGGTTACTTAATGGTATTTGTAGCTTAATACAGAAACTGTTTTTGGCTAGCAGGCAGCAGCTGAAACAGTGCGTGTATATCTTTCTTTGTGCTACACTTCACGTGCATTACCACACACACATCAAATTACTGTAGTATTTTGTGCAAGCATCCATCATAAAGTAATGGTGGCCTAGCTACCACCACCATCCATTACATCATGATGGATACACAAAATATTATAGTAACTTTTGTTAAGGAACATTAGTGTCTCTTACCTGGTCAATCCAAGCTGGGGATTAGCTATTCATCAAAACTGAGTCTGTTCCTGAGGAATTTCTGCAAAGGAAAACAAGAAATTTAAACAGGACACAAAGAAACAAGGGTTGGATTTAAACCACTTGTAAATCATCAAATTAAAAAAGTTTTTATACTTTTCTGATAAGGCAATTAAGACATGTCAAGACCTGTAAAATAAAAGAGAGGTAACTAAATAAAATCTTCTAGAAAAATATTTTTTTTTTTAAAAAGACAGATGGTGCAATGCTAGACATTTTAATATCCTGTTCTGATGAGGGCCCCCAGAAACTCCTGGGTTTTAGATGGTCTGTTTTGAGTATTGTGGCTTTTATTGAAGATAGAACACACTTCTGTTACAGGTTCCCTAGTACCTCCATGTTGTTGCTTAATAAGGTGGTGAGAGTCTCCAATATGACTCCATTCAGATGATAAAGAAAATGTTCCTCTAGGAGTCAAGGGAGCATCCTCTTGACTTTATAGGGGAACATTTTTTTTTCATCTGGATGAGTCAGGATATTGAGACTCGTGATACCCACCTTTATTAAGCAAACAACATATACCACATGGCATCTAGCAGGAACAACTTTGCCCAATGCCTGGTATTGTATGGTGTGCACGGTGGCCTGGGGTTCGATAAATATTAGACCATGTCAATGTGATATTATAAAATGTTCTTACTTCAGCAGCTAACCTCCCATTCTAACAAATTAATTGCAGCAGGAGCATAATTAATGTTATAGGTAGCCAGAAGCCCTTGGGTTTTGGATGCTCTGTGGTGAGTTTGGGCTTTATTGAAGATAAGCATATTTTCGTTACAGGTCTCTAATAGGAACCTGTGAACAGAAATGTGCTTTATCTTCAATCAGGAACATGTAACAGAAGTGTGTTTTATCTTCAATTAAAGCCCCAAAGCTCACCACAGCACTTCTAAAACCCAAGAGCTTGGGGCATTCCGTGTCTCACACCCCTGGCCTTTGGATCACAGTACCTTGCCATAGCTTCTACATGCCCATGATCCTTTAGCTATAAAACCTTTTCATGCTTCAGTTTTAATTGGTTCTTCTATTACTTGTACCATGCTAGATGTTATGTGTACATTTTGTTGCTTAAGTAAGGTCAATACAAGTCTCCAATACCATAACTCTGAGTATAAAGGGCAAGATGCTGTGAATTGACCCAAAAGCCAAAGGCCAGGGTCTGGAGACCAGTAGGCACCCAAGCTCTTAGGTTTCATTTCAGATGCTCTGTGGTGAGTGTTGGCCAGGTTATATATTGCACATAAACACATTTCTATTCTTTGTCCCCAAAAAATTCTTCCCTTGGATTCAGGGATAGGGAACCTGGCACAGAATAGAAATGTGTTTTATCTGCAATATAACCCATCCAAAACTCACCACAGAGCATCTAAACCAAGAGCTTCTGGGGCCTACTGGGCCCAGATTCCCTGGCCTTTGTTCAATTCCACAGCATCTTGCCCTTTATACAAGCCCACAGTCCTTACCAGTGGTCAGCCAGACTCTACAATAATTGACTCTACCACCCAAAACAATTCTTACCCAGATTCAGGGTAGGGAACCAGACACAGAAATGTGTTTTATCTGGAATATAAATATAACCCCCCCCCAAATTCATTACAGAGCATCTAAAACCAAAGAGCTTCTGGGGGCTTACCGGCCCCCAGACCCCTGGCATTGGAGCCAATTCACAGCATCTTGCCATTGCATTATACTACATGCCCAGCCATGAGCTTTTATTAGTGCCCAGTCAGCCAGGCTCTCCAACCTGACTCCACCCCAAAAAAAAAATTTCTTCCCCTGGATTCAGGGGCAGGGAGCCTGATATAGAAATGTGTTTTATCTGCAATATAACCCCCAAAACTCACCACAGAGCATCTAAAAACCCATAGCTTCTGGGGGCCTGGCGGCCCCCAGACCCCCGGCTTTTAGTGTTTGGACTCAGAGCCCTGGCACCTCTTTCTTTACAAATTAAGCACTACCTATATCATATATGCAACCCAGAGACCACAGGCCATGCTGGCACCCGACACCCCTTTTTACCCGGCTCCAAACCTATACTTCAAGCCTGGAGTGTCATTATGGTTCCGATCAATGACACTAGGTGAGAACAAAATCCACACAATGATGAAAGTCATAAAGACCTCAGCAGGGCTACCAGTTGAGAAGCGCATAACAAACAATTCAACACATAAGACAGCCATACAGTGCTTAGTAGATAATTCAGTCCCCCCCCCCGAGGTACAGCAAGTATCAGGACACCATAGCATACAGTCTATAAATAATTACAGCTACATGTCAGTAGCAAAACAAAAAAGAAATTATGTTGTTTTCTGATGCCAGGCAGGCAACAACGGTAAGCAACAGCTGTCTGCCTCTATGCCCAGTGCTGCTGTCTCTACTGTCAATGCACCAAAAGTAGCAAATCCATGCAGCAAGGGTCCACTGTTCCCATTATCAGACCTAACAAATTTCAGCCTGTGTGGGGACAACTGCATATTCCAACAGGGAATAACTGTAAATGTTACCAACAACTATTACTGCCCTCAGAAGAAGAAATGTCCTGCAGCTATACTGGCCTTCTCTTCAGAAGACGACTCGTAGCAGGTTAGTTTGAAATGAGCATGTTACTGTCCCAAAAAAAAACCAAAAAAAAAACATACCTCTATGGGCACTAAAAATGCAGTTGTTTTGTTCTTCTCTCTCTTTTTAGATCTGCATGAGTTTGCAACACATACCCACGCTTCACGGCATCCCTGATTGGCACAGCCAACCACGTGATCAAAACAACAGGCCGTTACATTTTTTTCACAGACTGCATAGTTTCTGACATTAAACGTAGTGTTTATTCTCTCTGAATGTCATTAGTAATGTAGTGTTTTCCCGTCATTTAAAAAAAAATTCTGTCTAAAAATAAACATGCCCACTTTGAAAACCCATGAATGAATATGTCATCCTTCACAGCAAGGTAAGCCTGCAGCCTGTTGTATAGTACAAGATTATTGTTTCCAACATTGGCGTCATTTTTTTTCTCCGCTGACCATACACTATAAAAGACAACGTATGGTCAGCGGTGTGTAACAACGCTGTGTTTGCCATCTCGTGTTTCCCTTGGTGACTCTGTTAAACCTCTCAAGCTTCACTATAGAAAAAGTAACTTACCCAACACTGCACAGGGTTTAATCTGAGTGCTTAGTCTAATCTCTCTCAGCATTTCCAGCACTTCCCCCAAATTGATGAAATTCCTTCCTACTCCTACTCCTGAGTCCTGAAGTAGTGTGCGTGTGTGTGTGTGTGTGTGTGTTATTCTGAACTGTGCCATAGCAGTGTGATCTAGGCAGTGGGCAGCAAGTATTTGCCAGCTGGCAGTGTGGCAGACAGGTGCTTGGCAAACATAGTGTTGTTACACACCGCTGCCCATATGTTATTCTCTCTCTCTCTCTCTATATATATATATATATATATATATATATATACACACACACACACACACATATATATATATATATACACACACACACACACACACACACACACACACATGGTCAGTGTTGGGTAAGTTACTTTCTATTACTTTCTATTACTTTTGGAAACTTGTTCCAGAAAGCTCTGTACAGTCACTAGCAAGGATGGAGAAGTACTAGAAAAAGTAATACACCTTACAGTTACAATTACTTATGTCTTTTTATACAAAAGAAATACGTAACTGTAACTGATTATATTTATGTGAAAGTAATAAGTAACTGACCTATTACTTTCAAAAATGTAATCTGTTATAGTTGTTTATTATTTTTGTATTGTTTTTGTATAAAAAGGAATAAGTAACTATAATTGTAGGGTGTATTACTTTTTCTAGTACTTCTCCATCCTTGCTAGTGACTGCACAGAGCTTCCTGGAACAAGTTTCCAAATGTAATAGAAAAATAATAGAAAAAGTAACTTACCCAACACTGCACAGGGTTTAATCTGAGTGCTTAGTCTAATCTCTCTCAGCATTTCCAGCACTTCCCCCAAATTGATGAAATTCCTTCCTACTCCTACTCCTGAGTCCTGAAGCAGTGTGTGTGTGTGTGTTTGTGTGTCATTCTGAGCTGTGCCATAGCAGTGTGATCTAGGCAGTGGGCAGCAAGTATTTGCCAGCTGGCAGTGTGGCAGACAGGTGCTTGGCATCTGGAAGTTGGTAACTTGGTGACATACCATAAAATTTGTTTAATAAATTCAGCTTTTCTTTCTTGTGCCAGTTTCCATGTGCACCCAAGCTACTGCAGTTCTTTCCCCCTCCTAAGCCCTGAAGCATCCTGTGTGTCATCATAGAGCTGTGCTGTTGCACCATGATCTGGACAGTGGGCAGCAAGTGTGTGTCAGCTGGCAGAGAGACGGTGCCTGGCCACTGGTAGTCCTTGGTGGCATCCCATAAAAAAGTAAAAAATACAATACAAAAAGATTTTAATAAAAATGTTGAGATGGGAGAATGTCTTACAGCAGCCCTGGCAGGGTGGTGGGAAGGGGGGAAGTAGAGGAACAGTGGGTACATATTAAAGGAGCCTTAGCAGATGCAACAAGCCTTTGGGTCAGGCAAGTAAGTAAAATGAAGAAAGAAACAACCATTGTGGTTCACAAGGGAAGTGGCCGGAAAGGTACGAGAGAAAGGGTCAGCATGCAAGAGGTACAAGGACACACAGAAGCCAGAAGGAGGAGGACAGGAGACTGTATTTGGAAAAGCAGAGGGAAGCACATAAAGCAGTCAGAGGCGTAACAGCACAAACAGACTGAAGAATAGCCCAGGCACTAAAGAAAGGGGATAAGACCTTTTATAGGTATGTTAGTGAAAAGAAAAAGTCTAGGGGAGGTATTGTGAGACTAAAATGGGAAGGAGGGGGTTGTGCAGAGGGCAACCTGGGAAAAACCAAAATCCTGAACTAATGCTTTTCTTCACTGTTCTCAAAAAGAAGGGGAAGGGGAGGGACCAAAATTAAGAGATAGAAGCACCAAGGGAAGGGATGTGGACACCAGTCCCTTTACAGAGAAGAGTCCTAAAAGAGACAGCAAAGCTGAAGGTAGTTAGGGCAATGAGGCCGGATGGGATACATCCAAGAATATTAAAAGAACTCAGAAGGGAACTGGCTGCACCACTGACAGCTCTGTTCCACAAATCAATAGAAACAGGTGTGGTTCCGGAGGACTGGAGGAGGGTGAATGTGATTCCTCTCCATAAAAGTGGGAGCACGGAGGAGGCTGGCAACTACAGGCCAGTCAGCCTGACCTCGGTGGTGGGTAAACTGATGGAAGTGTTGCTGAAAAAAATAATTGTGACATATCTTGAAGACAGCATTGTGCAGGATCCGAGTCAACATGAATTCACAGTGGGAAGGTCTTGTCAAATGGTAACTGATAAATTTGCTGAAACAAATAACCTGCTGTCAAAAACCACACAGGAATAAAAGAGTATGTGGCCCTGGACTTGGAATATATAATCTAGCGCGGTTTCAGACCATGCTTAAATTATAGGACCGAGCCACAAGTTTTTTGCCCGCGCTGTTTTTCATTTCTGCAAATTGACATGCCTTGTCAAACTAATCTGATAGATTTCTTTGACTGGGTGACCAGGAAAATAGATCAGGGAGGGGCAGTGGATGTGGCTTCCCTAGATTTCAGCAAGGCCTTCAACACTGTTCCACATAGGAGGCTTATAAACAAGCAGTGCAACCTGGGAGTGAGTCCCAAGGTAGTAAACTGGGTCAGATATTGGTTGAGTGTCAGGACACAGAGGGTAATGGTGAATGGAGCTCAATCCGAAGAGCAGAGGTTGACCAGTGGGGTACCACAGGAATCAGTATTAGGGCCAGTTCTCTTTAAAGTCTTCATAAGCAACATTACTGAAGGGCTAGAAGGAAAGGTTTGCCTCTCTGCTCTGCAGACGATATTAAGATCTGTGACAGGGTTGACACCCGGGGTGTAGAGAGAATGAAAAGGGACCTAAGCAAGCTTGAGGAGTGGTCGTGAGTATGGCAGCTAGGACTTAATGCTAAGAAATGCAAAATCATGCATTTGGGACACAGAAATCCAGGGGAGGAATACATGGGGGGGGGAGGAGGTTCTGACAGCCACAAAACAGGAAAGGGACCTGGGGTGATCATATCTGATGACCTAAAGGTGGCCAGACAATGTAAAAAGGCTGTAGCAGGAGCCAGCAGAATGCTGGGGTGCAAAGGGAGAGGTATCACTAGCAGAAAAAGAAGTGGTGATGCCACTGTACAGGTCATTGGTGAGACCTCATCTGGAGTACTGTGTCCAGTTCTGGAGGCCATATCTCAGGAATGACATAGATAGAGTGGAGACAGTACAGAGAAGGGCAACTACAATGGTGCAAGGGTTGCATCATGAGTCACATGAGGAGAAACTAGTGGACCTCAATATGTACTCACTGGAGGTGAGAAGAGAGAGGAAGGATATGATACAGACTTTCAAATACCCAACTGCTCCTGGGTCACCACTGAAAACAGGCACTTGTGCCTAGCGGGCCCTACCCAGTTACCAAAAGAATAAAAAAAATACCTTAAGGGAATAAATAAGATACAAGAGGGCAGCATCTTTCAGGAAATAAGTGGTTCAAGAATAAGGGGCCATTATATGAGACTAGAAGGGGGTAGACTCAGAGGTAACATGAGAAAGTACTTCTTCACAGAAAGGGTTGTGGATACATGGTACAGCCTCTCTGCAGAGGTATTGGGGTGAAAATGGTGGGGGAATCCAAAAATGCATGGGATAGATAAAGGAACCCTATCAATAGAGAAGAGAAAGCAAGTCGCAGATCAAAATGAAGGTCTGTGGTATATGCAGGGGGTAAGAAAAATGGGCAGACTGGATGGTCCAGGCGGTCCTTATCTGCAGTCAAATTCTATGTTTCTATGTAATACAGTAAAAAAAGTCTTCACCTAAGTGGCTGAAGTTCCTCCTCCTGAATCCTGTAGCAAGTGTTTGGAAATGAAGCAACAGAGAGGGCAAGGAGATAGTGGTATAGGATCATCCACTCACATCAAAGAAAAACCAGAGTAGATGGGGCTGGTCAGAGACCCACTGCCTCAGTGGGAACTAGAGGTGTAGAGGAAGATGACAGTAGCTGAACAGTTCATAAAGTATCACACAGTGTAGGAACCATTTTCCAAGGCACTGTAAAGGTTGCAGCATGAGCAATCGTTGTAGAAAAAAGGAAAAAAGAGAGCATCAGGTAGTGACACAAGCAGAGGAGGAAAGAAAGGGGCCACAAAAGAACAAGGGGAAACAAAACAAGCATCTGAAATAACAGCAGATAAAGACACAGGTGAGACTGGTGGCCAAGAACACGTGGTACAGGCAGAAGAAGAACCATTCCTAGACCCAGAAGAACTGGTGGAGGAAAAGGAGGAGGATGATTCGGAAACTGGCCACAGTAGCCTGCCCATTAGGCAGCAGCAGAGAGGGCCAGCAGGAAAGACCAAACCAGTGAAGTCGGTGATATGGGATTTCTTTTGAGTGGACAAAGAATCACGGACACATGTAATATGTCTTTTATGTAGAGACAGGCTGAATTGGGGTAAAGGGGGAACAAGGCTGAGGTCATTCACCATGAAAAGGCATTTGCTGAAGTCCTACAGATCTCAGTTTGAGAAAGCATGTCAACACATGGCATCATCAGCAGCACCACTACCTGGCAGTGAAGATGATACTGATGATGATGATGATGATGATGATGGGGATCATGATGATGGGCAGGGGGAGAAGAATTTTAGGGGACCAGGAAGAGAGGAAGGAAGTCATTCGAGAGGTAGCACAACAGAACATCTTCCATTCTTAAGTTCTTTAGCTCATTGACTCCCACACCTCTGAGGGGCCACAAATCCCCAGCCACTTGCACCCTATGAGGGCTGCAAAACTAGGCACTGGCAGTGACATTCAGGGGAAAAAAAGCATGCGATTCTCACCAGTTGAGTCCCTAGAAATCGACTAGCAATATAAAGTCATCATAACAGAGGCAAAAAAAGTTAAGAGCAATAGTGGAAATGCTTTCCACCAATTTGCTGCGATTCTCTTTTGTGAGCAATGCAGGTTTTCTACTGCTAATGCAAGTTGCAGTACCAAGGTATCAAGTGTCCAGTTGTAACAACTTTTCCACAGTGACTCTTTTTGATTTAGACTGTGTTGCATGCCTTGAAAGCATCATTTGTCCCAGCAGTTCACATCATCACTGACATGTGGACCAGTGGTCAGACTGCTTATTACATGGCGGTAACTACCCATTGGGTGAGTTCTCTTCATTCTCCTCCTCTTACTCCTTCTCATGTGGGTCAAGTGCCAGCAGCAGCAGTACCAGCAGTTGCCAAGTCACCGGAGCCTTCCAACCCCTGCAAGCAGCCTGCTTTATCTATTGCCCACTTTGATAATGCCTATCATGCAAAAAAAACTGATATACTTCCTTTAACAGAAGTTTGATGAGTGACTGACACCACGCTCATTAACACCAGGTTTTACAGTATCTGGTAATGCAAAGAACATTGTAAAGGCAGATGACAATGGAGACTATACACATGTTCCATGTTTTGCTCAATGTGTAAATCTGATAGTTAAGGGATTCCTAGATGAGGAAGGCACTACTGTGCAGACTTGCCATAATGTAAAGGCATGGAAGCTATTACAAAACATTCAGCAGTGGAACCACCTTCCCCTCCACCACCTGAAAGAAGATGTGGCAGCAAGGTGGAATTCCACCTATTACAAGATGCAACGGCTGATAGAACAACAGAAGGCTATCCACCAGTATGCTTTTACGCATGGTATTGGTAAGGGAGAGGAAAATATCAGCCCAAATCAGTGGCACCTGAGGGTGACCCTCTGCACTGAGCTGAAGCACTGTGAGGAGGCCATGTGGGAGGAAAGTGCTGACATTGTTGGACTAAGCCATATACTGCCCCTTGCCCTCATTAAGCTGTGGCTTGTTTACACGAAAACTCAATATGAGGACAGGGAGGGTACCACTGCTGTTAATCTAGTAGACAGCGTATGAACACATTTTTGGAAAGACATGCATTTTAGAAATTCATACAGCTGACCACTGCAATCTGGCCACTCTCTTGGACCCTTGCTTCAAAGAAATATTAGAGACATTCTTTGATGCACAAGAATGCAGTAAGGATCTGCAGTCCTATAAAGCCTTGCTTATCCATCTGGTCTCTGTCCACGTGGCACAAAACCAGGCCAGGAACACAAGTAGAGCACAAAAAGAACACTCATCATCCCTTGCAATCCAGCTGACAGGTCAGGTGGAGGAGAGGAAAGAAAGAAGTTCCCAAGGTGTTGCCACTGCTACTGCTAAACGTCACAGGGGTCATTCATTTCTGTCTCCTGATTACTAAGACCTAGTGATGCTGTTGCAACCCCCCCAAGAAACACAGCCATTGATGATGTCACTCTGGGAACAACTGTCTGACTATGGCTGGCTGAAAACGATGGCAAGTCACTTTCTGACTCATTGGTGCTGGAGATGCCAGCAAACAAAGTGGCACAGGATTATTTGGATGAGAAGTTGCTACTACCAGATGGAGCTGAGCCTCTACTGTAGTGTACAAAAAAAGACCACATGGCCCTCTTTGACACAGGTAGCTGTTGAACACCTCAGCAGCCCACCTGCAAGTACATACTCAGAGACAATTTTCAGTCCTGCAGGCAATAGTATCAACAAGAGAGCTTGCCTTTCAACCAAAAATGTAGAGATGTTCACTTAAAAAAATAAATAATCTGCCCCTTTTTAGAGGTGGGCAAGCCAGGAATTTTTCACCTAGAGCCAAGCCAGGAATCTAGTTTGACTCTATGAGCCATAACACTAGTTGAGCCCTGGCTACTGCAGACTGTTTTCTCCATAAAAGTAGAACATTTCAGACACTACACTAACCAAAATGTTTACTTTGACCATGATTGGCTCGGCTTGACTTTGGTTCTCTATTTCTTATAGAGGTTGAGCCGAGCCAGGCACTAAGCTCGAGCCAGGCACTAAGCTCGTGTCAGGCACTAAGCTCGAGTCAGGCACTAAGCTTGAGCCAGGCTCACGCCTGCTCTGGCTTGCATACCTCTACCCCGATTTCCAAAGCCTTTTTGCTACAGTTTATGAATGATAACTCTCCTACACTTGCAGCTGGGCTAAAGACTAGATGATGAGGTGGATGGGGAGGGCTTCTGTGTCCATTAGTTTTTGTTTGGAATCAGTAGCCTACACACTTACACACTGTGGGATAAAGATGTGTGAAGCTGACTCACTTCACAAAATAATTTGACGTTTGCCAAATTGCAAAGTACCAACTTCACACAGTTTTTGGCTGGCAAAGTGGCACTTTTTCAGAAGGTGTTATGCAAATTCACTGGGGAAGTTGCAGCTTCACCTGGCATCACCTGAAAAAGTGCCATTTCTTCAGGAAATCTCAATGCAAAGTGGCAAAGTGGGCAATTTGTGAAGTTATTCACAAAGGCACAGTTTGCAACTTTGGTGTAACTTCACCGTTGAAGTCAAACTTTGCAACGTCACTACTGTGGGATGCTGCACTATTGTCTTATGTTTATTAAGTACTAGGAATTAATACCTTTGAGCCAAGGCTCTTTTACAAAGGTTCCGCATCAAATTAGGTACAAGCAATAAGGTTACAATGAATGACACAAGTAAAGTACATTGTGGAATACTATACACATAGACTGAACAAATATCAAAAAAAAAAAACATTAATGCAAGGACAAGTAATTACAAGGTGAAACACATTAATTCAATAAGCAATCAAATGAGGAGGGGGGGAGCAGGAAGATAATGTGAAGAATAGGGCATATACAAGAAAGGAGGGAGGAGCCAACCACAGGTAGTGGAAAGGAATCATCTACCGGGCCTTTGTCAGGTAAAGAGGGCAAAAGAGCAACAACTTAACTAGAGAGGAATTAGTCAAAGCAGTCACAGGAGTTAGAGGTGGTAAGGTGAGAGAATAGGCTAAATTCTAATGCACCTCTAAAGAGGTGGAGAGGCACAGAGGTGCTGAGTGCATTTAGCCAGGAAGGGGCACGATAGGCAAATGATCTCTGGCCCTGGGAAGTCCGGCAACGGGGGACCTGAAGGGGCTGATTTTCTGATCTTCTGGTGGGTTGAACACTTGTGTTCTGGCATATCAGGTCTTGAATGCAAGGTGGAGTGAGGCCCAAGATGGATTTTTTGGCCATAAGGCAGGTAAGGTACTTTAGGCGGTTTGAGAGTTGAAGCCATCCAGTTTCAGCATACAGCTCGCAGGTGTGAGTATGTTGATGAGCACCAGTGAGCAACTGGCAGGCCTTGTTAAGGGAGGTTGTACTACGTTTAAGCGCACTTGTAGAGGCAGACCCATAGACAATTAGGCCATAGTCAACAATTTAGATGATTGAGGATTGAATAGCTAGCTTCAGTGCTGGTAAGGTGAGAAGCTGTCTGTTCCGGTACAATATCCCGAGCCGCTGATTGATAGTTTTGGCTGTGCTATCGATATGGGTTGCAAAGGTGAGGCCCTGATCAAAGGTGATTCCAAGATATTTGAAGGTAGCCACCTGTTCAAGAGCGGATCCCATGGATGTGTTGATGGTGAGTGGTGTTTGCCTTTTCTTGTTTTGTGGACTTGAGAAAAGCATGGATTTTGTTTTTTTATGGTTTAGGACTAGCTTATGTGCCACAAACCACTTTTCAACACTGGCAAATGCATGCTGGAGGCTAAGGCATAAGGGGATAGGATCTTTATGAGAGGATAGAATCACAGCATCATCAGCGTAGAGAATAATTTGCTCGGAGCAGGATTTAGGGAGGGAGTTTAGGAAAAGGCTGAAGAGGAGAGGGCCTAAGATGGATCCCTGTGGAACTCCCGAGAGGACAGGCTTAGGTTCTGAGAGCACACCTGCTATTTTTACAACTTGGGAGCGCTGGGTGAGGTAATTTTTAATCCAGGCCCCTGCGCCCAGGGAGAGCCCAAGAGATTGCAGCTGACTGATGAGTAGGCCATGATGTACCGTCTTCACTTGATTGTCTTCAGATTAATGTTTTGTGATGTTTTTACAGTTCTGTACAGGCTGAATAAATAATTTTTGTGGGCATTGTTGCCCATGAAACCAGTGTGCACAACACTTATCCTTGCCGTAATACAAAGAAGCCTTGTCCATGTGAAGCACTGTCCCAATGGACACACAATTTTTGGAGCCAGTAGCCTACACTGTGGGATGTTGCATCAGAAGCCCTGTGAGGAAAGACTCAGGGAATTAAATATGTACTAACTGGAGGAAAGGAGAGAAGGGGGAGACATGATAGAAAGATTCAAATACCTCAAGGGTATCAATAAGGTACAGGAGGATGGCATATTGCAGAGAAAGAGATGCTCAGGGATGAGGGGGCATGATAAGAAGCTGGAGGAAGGGGAAAGATTTAGAGGGGATGTGAGGAAATATTTCTTTACAGAAAGGGTGGCGGATTCCTGGAACAGCCTCTCAGCAGAGGTGGTGGGTACTGAAATGGTAACAGGTTTCAAATATGCATGGGATAGACACAGGGGGACCTTAGTAACAGGGCTAGGGGGGAGGGTAAGGCCAGAGATCCATTAGGGTCTATGGTAGCACAGTAGGTAGGGACTTCAGGGCAGACTAGGTGGGCCAAAAATGTATTTTCTGCTGACAGCCTCTATGTTTCTATGTTTCTTCACTCAGCCTTCTTCAGATTAATGTTTTGTGAATTTGTGGCAGGTCTACAAAGGCCAAATGGATTATTTTTTGTGGGAACTGTTAACCATGAAACCAGTGTGTGCAACAGTTGTCCACAGCATAACAGGAAGCCTTATCCATGGCACTATCCTAATGGACACACAGTTTTTGAAACCAGCAATCCACACTCTGGGATGGTGTACTGCTGTCTTCGCTCAGTCTTCTTCAGATTAATGTTTTGTGAATTTCTGCAAGGGCTACACAGCCCAAATAAATATTTTTTAGGGCAACATTGCCCATGAAACCAGTGCGTACAACACTTATCTAAATATCCGTGGCAAGGTTGGGGGCTCTATACCATGATCATGGCTGCATCCCACTGCCGGCTTGCCGCGCCATTGTACAGAAAATGATCCTCCCTATTTTTGACTACGGGGGACGTAGTCTACAGTGCTGCACCCAAGTTCACCCTAGCCAGACTGGACCCTCTCTTCCACTCCTTCTGTCATCTTGCCCTGGACTGTCCTCCCACCATCCATCATTGCGCTCTCTACAGACCCTGGGCTTCACCTCCCTCCAGGACTGAAGAAAGTCCCACTCATGGCCATGTTCTGGACCCAGTCCCTGTCCACTTATCTCACTTCTACACTGTCTGCCCCTGCCTTTCCAGCTTACACTCTAAGGAGAAATGACACCAGGCTCCTATCCGTGCCACACATGTCCACTGCCACAGGCCAGGCAGCTTTCAAATATCACATGCCTAAACTGTGGAATTCCCTCACCATGGGCATTCAGCATGCCTCCCCCACCCAGCACCTCAATTCACTACTCAAAGCACATTTCTCCACCACCTGTACATGTGTCTAAATATTCTGTCTGACCAAAGGCCAATCACTCATATTGTTGTTGAAATAAGCACTGACCCAAACTGCTATGATGGATGAATATGTGTATCTTAGCCTAGACTGTCCAACTGCCCGGCACTAATTCCAGCTGCTGCACTGTATTATTTTGCACTGTACTTTGTACTCCTATTTTGTATTTTGCATGCATTTTGTACTTCCATTACTATATTTCTGGAACTTGTTATTCAATGCTTGTCATTGTACTCTCCTTGTACTCTCCCTTACCCCCCTCCCCCAGGACGCATCTAGAATCGAGCAGTGTTTCTGCTCAGTATGTCTTCCTGGTAAAACTTTTAAATAAATAAATAAATAATGGGAAGCCTTGTTCATGTGCGGCACTGTCCCAATGGACACACAATTTTTTGGAACCAGTAACCTGAGCCATAGTATGCTGTCCTGATATTTTGTGGGTATACATAGGCCTTACGAACCATTTTGTCTAAACTTTGTTTGCCACATACTCTTGTATATTAGCTTGTCCGTGTTTGGCACTAATGGAACAGATACACCAGTAGCCTTCAGTGTGGGCCACTGAATCATCCTGCTATTTTGGGTGCTTCATCGGGCCAAATGCATTAGGTTATTTCATTGTATCCTATTTACTAATGCTTTTTAGTGGCTGAACCAGTGTCTAGTCTAGTCCATCATGAAGGGAAAGTTGATGAACTTTACCTGGTTTGACAGCCAAAGTTTGCATGGTTGAACTTTGAGAAGTTTGCACAGCCCTAATTTTTATTTTCCTCTGGGACAAAAAGATGAACTTCAATTTGTCAGTCACTCATTTTTTATTTATAAAACACCACATCCTAGGGGCTCAAAGCGCAGTACACCACAATATAAATTAACATAACAGAAAACAATCTCAGGATCACTACAAAATAAATATAATATAGGAAACCAATATAAAATAAATAAAATACAGAAAACAACAGTTTACACCTGCTCATGAAAGGCCAGAGAGAACGAGTGAGATTTCAAAACTTTTTTAAAAGCCTCCACTGAGGAGATACGGCATAGTTAATGTGGAAGAGAGTTCCACAGCTGGGTGGCAGTGACCACAAAGGCTTGGTCCTCAAACAATGTCAGGCAAGATTGTGGCATAGCCAAAAGATTCTCCACAGTGGAGCAGAGAGGGCAAACCAGAGCGGTGTACTAACTGCACATTGACATCGTCACAGTGAAGATCATCATAGCGACAGAATTTGACATAAAGTGTTGGGTCACTGTGATGCTTTCCGCTGGCACCAGCACTGCCTCTTTCAGGGTTACGCCCCCTCCCCGAGACAACTCCAACTCAGAGTTGTATATCTAGAGACCGTGGGTTGTGGGGGGTTTGTGGGCTACAGGCCCCCTGAAGAAAATGACGCCCTATTATCCCTCAACAGTACAATGCCGACACTTGGCATTGTGTCTGTCACTGTCAGGATGTCAGCTTTGTAGATGTCGACTCGCAATAGGTAAACCATCTGGAGCATATGGGTACAAGAGATTTAATGTAGCCAGGATCTTCCTCATGCAGTACCTTGAAAACCATCAAGCAAATATTTAAGGCGGTTTACCACCTAGCCGGAAGCCATATTAAGGTTATCTTTAAGTTAATGCTGAAGTTACATTTTCAAGGGATCTGGAACTGTAGATTTAAATTGTTCAGCCATGCTCCCTCTCACAGCTGCAATCCTTGATCAGTGTAGTTTTTAAACACAGCTTACTGGCATGAGCTTCACTTTTCTAAATTGTCATTTTTACGGTTTGTCACTCAGTGTTGCCCAATGTCGTATACTATAGATCTGCCGACTTCAGTAACTGATGCCTTTCAGCACACTCTCAGAAAGAGGATGCTTTCATAAAGTAATGTGTAGCCAGACTGTTTATAAATTAATCTATTGCAAAATATGCTTCATGCACCCTGGTGATCCAACCAACACAAATTACATGCTATTACTTTTTTCACATTAGGAATACCCTTCTTCTGCCCTTAAATAAATAAATCGCAGCAGAAAAAATGCAACGTAAGTTAACGCAAAGTGAGCACTTCAAAGCTTCTCTTTCCTAATTCTTAGCTCAAGGTCTACAAATTTAATACATTTCAGGGGACTTTGACGTGGCTGGTAGAGATGCAGTGAATTTAAATTTCACCGCACTTTGCGTTGTCATTCCGCTATGCGGAGTGGCCAATATGAAAGGCTCATTTCGCCTTGTAATTATTACTTCGCATTGTCATTCTGCCTTAACATGAAGTAAGGCGAAGTGACAATAATATTGGTAGCCCCCCACACACACACACACACACAGTCACCAGAATTAATGTGCATCCCCAAAATGCTACTGTCTTGTGTCCAGAAAATTCCCCAATGCTGACAAAGTGAAATGAGAGCGTAACAAGAAATGCAAAGTCTACCACAATTAATGACGCACTCAGTCATGCGTGCAGTGGTCACACACAGTCACCAGAATTAATGTGCATCCCCAAAATGCTACTGTCTTGTGTCCAGAGAATT
Organism: Neoceratodus forsteri; assembly: GCA_016271365.2. Lineage (NCBI taxonomy): Eukaryota > Metazoa > Chordata > Ceratodontiformes > Ceratodontidae > Neoceratodus > Neoceratodus forsteri. The sequence goes on from CM057450.1 coordinate 1,421,266,693, forward strand.
CTCCAGTGCTGACAAAGTGAAATGAGAGCGTAACAAGAAATGCAAAGTCTCCCAGAATTAATGGCGCACTCAGTCATGCGCGCAGTGGTCACACGTAGTCACCAGAATTAATGTGCATCCTCAAAATGCTACTGTCTTGTGTCCAGAAAATTCACCAGTGCTGATGAAGTGAAATGAGAGCATAACAAGAAAGACAAAGTCTCCCAGAATTAATGGCACACTTTGTCATGCGTGCAGTGGTCACACCCACTCACCAAATTAATGCGCATCCCCAAAATGCTACAGTCTTTTGTCCAGAAAATTCCTAACTCCAGATGAAGAGAAATGAGAGCATAAAATGGAAAGAAAAGTCTCCATTTAATTCATACCACACTCTGTCATGCATGCACACACTTCAATAAGAACTACAGTATGTCCCCTGCTGCTGCTTTTGGAATTTCCTGTAATGCTTTTTGACCTGACTGGGCTGATGCACAGTGTCTTGTCAAATGATGTGCTAGAAGGATGACCCGACCATTGAGTTAACTGTCCATGATGATGTGATAATGCTGTTGGTTGCCTAATGTCTGCTGCACTGACCCCCAACAGGAAGGATGCCCTCTATGTGTACACTAATACTACCCTTGGTAAGTTAATGTACCTGGCACCATCATGGTTTTCCACAGAACCTGCGTTGACCTTAAATGTTCATATCCATTTTATATATATATATATATATATATATATACACACACACACATGAAATCATTGCTTTTTTATTTTGTATCACAGGTCATATAGTCAAACTTGGGGTGTGCATTTCTTAGCTTGATGAGGAATTTTGGCTTGGAATACTGTCAAGCCAGTGAAGGTAAGGATTTTTTGGGGGGGAGCATTATTTAAAAAAAGTTAAAAAAGATTCAGCAATGTTTTGGTCATCTCTACAGGTATTCAGCATATCATCAGAACTGAAAAAAAAAATTAACTGCTGTGATTCATGAAGAACGTGATTTGTCTCATGATGAGTGTCTGGTGTGACATGACCAATGATAATAAACTGTACAGGAATGTGAATACCTATGGCTGTGCTTCCCTGACCTGTACTACACAAAACAACCTGATTTGATTAGGAGGCAGTATAGCACAGTGGGTTAAGGCTTAGAGCTGCAGCTCTAGGTTTGAATCCCACAGCCGCCTAGGTGCATACTGTGTGATCCTGAGCAAGTTACTTAACTTCCTTGTGCTCCCAGGTCACATCTGGAAACAAGCTTCGGCATAGTGTGCTACTCCTAGTTAAACAACGTTCCATTCCCCTTCCTTCCCGTCCCTATTTGAAAACTCATATCAACAATGGTGATTGAAGCCGAGACCCGAGATACTACAAAACAAGCTTACATAGAACTAACTACAAAAAAACTTACAGTTTTGTGATTCATGAATCGTGACCGTGAAGATGAAGAATGCGATTTGTATCGTGAGTGACTCGTGATGATCTCCCTGACTTAAAAACGCACATCAATGAGTACAATGTTCATGCAGAGATATGCACCACACCCGTACTCTGAAGGGAAGCCAAACAAACAACTGTGACTTAAGTTATAGATGGAGAGTGGGCCCTAAGGAGATGCAAACGGAAAGGCAGATTAAGATTGCGCTGCTTACTCAAGAAATGCAGACAAAAAGGCACAACACCACCTAACTAGTGCTCACAAGTCACAAATCCAATCTGGAAAAGAATACCTTTTTGCCGGTTGGGGGTAGTGCACGGCAGTAACAGTCCACTACCAGTAAAGATACCACAAAGCAGTACAAAAAATTCATGCAGGTACAGTGGATAGCAGGTTCACACTGCTGCAATTACTCTGTGGCACAATAAAATGCATCTGATCTGATGGCATGTGTCACACACACACTCACACACTCACACACACACACACACACTACACTACAAGTAATGCATAGCAAATTGAAAACTTCAGTAATAGAACCAAATCTTTTAAACAAACTGAAATTATGCACTGCTGCACCACAACAATCAGCAAAAAAAAATTTCAAGAATTACTGAAAATATTACTGTGTGTACATTAACACGGTTATGCAAGAAAAATATAACCAAAACAGAAAGACTGCCGTTTCCTCCCAGTTTTAACCTACCTCCACCACAGATATGCCCTTCCCCCAAAGCACACTTCAAGTGGCTGTCAGTACACAGGCTGAATGTTCGAAACTAACATTCAAAATCCACACACAAACAATAAACACTCGATGATATGAGCACAGGAGGGTTTCCTACAATTGGATGTACTAAATTTTGAGCAAACAAAAACGGCTCAAAAATGCTTTTTAACAGTTTTTAGAGGATTTGAATCGCAGAGCTCAGAGAGGAAACTGTCTCTATCTTCCACTACACACACACTACTTCAGAACTGAGGCTGTGCAGAACAATCTAGAGCTCAGGTGACCAGCAATCCCATGAATCACTGCAAAATTCACCTTTGGAGCTCACCAACAAGGTGAAGTGATGCGAAGTACATTTATTTCAATGTACTTCGCCTTAAAATTGGTGGAGAAGTAGTTTGGGGAATGCAGAATAATGCAAAGTCATTGGTTTCAATGGACTTCGCATTATGACATGAAGTACTCCGGTTCGCGTTGAAGATTATTATGCAGATTTCGCATAACTCCGCGAATCACTTTGTGGAGCGAATTTTGGCCACTTCGCCCACCACTAATGGTTGGTTGTACTCTTTTTGGAGGCACAAAATGAACTAATTCACTGGCAAAATGTTACTTGGTGCAACCAGGGAACATCTGGAACTTAGTTTCCACAAGAAGTAACCTTCATGAAATTCCATGTGTTTTTTCAAATATATGTAAATGTGAGTTGGACTTTGCCCTTGTAACAAAAAAAAAAACAAAACCTTTTTTTAGATTGTATATTTATTTAGAGTTTTAAAACATGTGGCTAGGAATGCCTGCTGAGCTAAGACTCATTTCCAGGTGCAATGGTGTGCGGGCGGAGGTGCTACATAACTACAGTATACAATGGACAAAAATATAACAATAGAGGAATAAAAATATCAGAAATACAAGAACTGAAAAATAATAGGCAGTGTAAAGAGCAATAATTAAATGCAGCTAGAGGTAAAACAACAGCTGATGTACTTGGAGGCAGGTGCAGGGGAGCTCATGGGAGGGGGTGGACAAGAGTGGGGGGAAGAGAAATAGGTGATAGGGTTAAGGACAGGAGCAGGAGTGAGCTATGAAATCATGGAGCTTGGTGTTAAAGGTGAAAGGCAAGGAAATGGAACAAATAAATGGGGAGAGAAACGGAAATTAGTATGAGAATAAGGCCTGTACAGCAGAGGTTTAGAAAAAGGGGGTTAGGAAGGAATGGGAGATGAAGTTCCTGAGAAAATATTATGGGGAGGAGTGGGGGAGGAGAGGTAGGAGGAAGGAGAAAGATTAATGCAATGCCCTGGGTTTGGAGACGTTATTGCTCACTAAAATGATCCTCCCAGTCTTAGACTATGCTGATGTGGTCTTTGGATCTACCCCTTCCGCATCCCTCTCTAGACTTGACTTCCTCTTTAATGCCTTTTGCCGCTTCACCTCCAACTCCCTGCCCTGCACACATCACTACTCTCTGTACTCCTCCTCTCTTTCCCCTCTCTTCACATCTGCAGACAGTATCACTGTACCACTCTTATCTCTAAATTCAGATGTGGCTCCCTTCCCTCCTACCTCACCTCCCCTCTCCTCATCCCAATCTTCCTACTTATTATGCTCCTGAGACTCCTGCACCTTCTCTCTCCACCACCCTCTATCCCATTCTGGGCAGACTGCTTTCTCCTATCACTTCCCCTCCCTCTGGAACTCTCTACCAACCTCCCTTCATCAAGTTCCTTCTCTTCATGGACCAAAATGTATGCTATCATTAATCCCCAAACATATGCCATGACTAATACCTCCCTCTTGCACCTGTCATTCCCCTCTTGACGCCCTGGGTTGAGTCTCTCATGACCCACATCAATGGTTTTCCTTATGCACTTTACTGGAACTGCCCATTGTCCTGTTCTGAAACTTACTGGCTAATGCCTCTACCTATGTTCCTGTATCCATTTCCTGAGCTATCCCATTCCTGTGTTATTCCAATCCAATTGCCTATATTATATATTTTTTCAAATATTTATTGCTAATTTGGATGATAATATAACAAATTACCTTACTAAATATGCAGATGATGCAAAGTTCGGAGGACCATGTTACACAGCAGAACAAAGAGACTCAATCCAGAAAGATATAGACTCAATAGTCTTGTGGACCAATAAATGGGGACCACAATTAGACTTTAGTAGCCAAATCTGAAGTCCATATTACAAAAGGCAGATAGTACAAATAAAAAAGACCAATGTAGGTTTACCAAAACCATAAAAAATTTGAAAGCGCTAACATATGAAGAGAGACTGAAAGATTTAGGTTTATACAGCCTTGAGCTACAAAGACAGAGGAGGGGTGTACTTTTTTATTACAAAATCATGAATAATACTATTTTAATATCAGACTTAAATATTGAATTTAAATCAGATTTAATAACTACTAGAGTTAATAAATCAATCAATACAAAACCAAAAAAACAAAGGAAATACTTCTACACACAAAGAACAGCAAATTTATGGAACAAATTACCAGAATCCATTATTAGAAGTGATAATAATGACACTTTCAAAATAAATTTAGACAAATACATAACAAATGGGGGAAATATGAGTTACTATAGTTTGTCCTAAAAGGAGCTGATCTGAGCCTCTGCCTTTTATACTCCTTACAATCCAGGTGAAGTCATGTATTTTCATGCACCTTATGTTATTGCTTAAGTGTAACAATTTTTTACATGTGTACTACTTCCTTCCCCCATTCCCCAGGTCACACCTAGAAATGAGGCTCAGGTCAGTGTTCCTCTCCCTGTTACCAAATTTTAAATAAATAAGTAAGTAAGTAAATGAATAAGTTTCAAATTTGTTCCAAGCTGTTTACCCACCTTTCAGCTAGCCCTGAGGTAATCTAAAGCAATGATGTCTGAATATGTATGACTAGTCTATGTATTCCACAGAAATGCTTTGGGGATGGGATAGCACAGAATGAATGCCAAACATGTGCATGAGTGGTATTAGATGGCAGATTTACAGCTGCACAGCCAGCACTCAAGTGTGCTGAATCTGCAGAACAGATCAAAGTGTGTGGGGAGGGAGGAAGGTAGATATAATGTATGTAATACCTCTGCACACTTTACATACTTTGGGTTGAGCTGATCACTTTACATTGCCAAAATGTATACCTTTACCTTGTTCCAGCTTCTTAATTCACTTCTGAATGGTACTGCATTGTTAGTTGCTCCATCTAATTTTGACCTGAGGAGTACAGTACTTTATTTTCTCTCTGGGAAAGCAATCACTTGGTTAGCGCAAATATTTTTTAGGATAACATTTGCTTAAACCTGAGGCTATGCCAAACATTTTCCAAAAGTTCCTTAAAGTCCACCTGGAGAACATTAAAGGGAACTTTTTATAGGGAATCTGTAAGGGCTTTGCTGGCAGTGTTTTAAAAGCTTTGCTGTTTACTGGGTGCTATGTGAGGTATAATTCAACTTTAAGAAAACTATGTAGCCAGCCAGTGGCTGAGGGCTGAGGCTTTGAATGCCTTACCTCCTGCCATGCCGGTGACCCGTGTTTGGGAATGAGTGTGGGTTGCTGGGAGTTGGCCGGGAGGGGAGAGACTGAGTATTTGATGGACTGCTCTCCTCTCCCAGAGTAGGGAGGCATGCCACTCAGCCCTTGTCTGCCACTAGGTGGAGGCACTAGAGACATGCTAGGAAGGGGCTGTGGTTCCATGGCGAATGCATGCCTCCGTGTACGTGCACTTACATGTCTCCATAGCTGGAGATCTGAGGCTAGAAAATTGTAAAAGGGATGTGTGGGCTGCATGAACTCCTGCACACCTTCCCCGACCTGTGCCACAGCCTGGACCACTGGAACCTCTCTGGATGTGTGTTTCGGGAGGGGGGATGGCTCTTACCCTCCTGGCTCTGCCACTGGAACAGGAGTCTGTGGGGGATTGCCGCTCCAGGTAGGTCCAAGGGAGGTGGTTGCAGGTTGGGGGAAGTGGGGGCAGGACTGATGAGCCTGCCTGCACATCAGAGGGAAATAAAACCTATATTAAATAACAACCATGTAATATAAAACAGTAACATTCAAATAAATGTCATCTTTAGATTTTTGTCAACTAATTAACAATACTGGCTCTCACAACGATGTAACAAACACCAGCTTTAAAAAGACCTTACCTTTACAAACTGGTCAGAATAATACACCATTAAGGGAGTTATGGTTCTTAAACATTTAGGCCCAGTTATTCAAACTGCTCCAGGCTGTGGCACAAGCCTGGGTGCAGTTCAACTTGGCTGCGAAGGGGCGTGGACTGGGCGATATTCAGCGGAGCTACGCCATGGCTCAGCAGCATTGAATATTGCACCCTGGCCACCTGCAGTGCGCATGGCGCAGTGGCACTGCACCAGCGCCAGTGGCCAGAGTAGAGCATGGGGATGCGCTAGTGCAAGTTCCACTGCGCAAGGCGCAGCGACCGCGATATTCAAAAGTTAACATGCAAATGGGGCCATAATGTATGCAAGGTGCACATGGAGCCATTTGCATGTCCTCATGGCCCCATTTGCAAGCAGGTGCACTGATCCCCGACGATTTGCACCTAGCGTACTGCCAGGCAGCAGCCGTGGGGGACCGACATCCCCTGCATCGTGGCAATGTGCCCCACAGCCCGATCGCGGGCTTCAGTAAACAAAGATTAATCCTATATCCCTGGTGGTCCAGTGGACCTGTCTGCCCGATCGTGGGCTGAATTAAAATAAAAAGTAAACTATTATCCCTGGTGGTCCAGTGGACCTGTCTGCCTGATCGTGGGCTGAAGTAAAATAAAAAGAAACCTATTATCCCTGGTAGTCCAGTGGACCTGTCTGCCCGATCGCCGGGCTGAATTAAAATAAAAGTAAACTATTATCCCTGGTGGTCCAGTGGACTTGTCTGCCTGATCATGGGCTGAATTAAAATAAAGAAAACTGATATCCCTGGTGGTCCAGTGACTCCCCTGCCCACCGATCCCTGACTCGCCGCCTCCCCCAGTCAGTGGCAGGCAGCAGCACCTCCCGCCGCCGCCGCGCTTTCAACTGACACCGTTGGTAGGTTGTATACCATTGGTCCACAGTGAGCCAATGGGCATGCATCTCATAGCCAGTACTCACTCCAGATATGTGAACATATCTGGAATGTAGTACAGCATGGCTGCACGCCCATTGGCTCATGCTGTGGACCAATGGTGTACAGCCCCACTCGACGGTGTCAGTCGGCGCGGTGGCGGGCAGGTGGGTTGGTGCTGCCCCCACTGATGGGGGGCGGTGGGATCAGTGGGCGGTGGGAGGGGGGTCCACTGACCACCAGGACAGTAGTTTTTATTTTTACTCAGCCCGCGATCAGGCAGACAGGTCCACTGGACCACCAGGGATAATAGTTTACTTTTTATTTTAGTTTAGCCCACGATTGGGCGGACAGGTTCACTGGACCACCAGGGATAGAGGTTTCTTTTTTAACCTAGCCCACGATCGGGCAGGCAGCGGACCACTGGACCACCAGGAATGTAGGAGTTATTGTTTTATTCACACTGAAGCCCGCGATTGGGGTGGGCAGCAGTCCACTGGGCCACCAGAGACTTAGGATTAATCCTTTCTTTACTGATGCCCGCAATCGGGCATGGGGGGGCGCCACTACGGAGGTGCAGCCGGAGCTCGGGCGGCCACCCACAGGTGGCACCTGCCGTGTTGCGCCCTGCAATGCGGCAGTTCACCCGTGGGTGGCCATCCGTTGTTCCTTTTTTTTTTTTTTGGATTAACTTTGTACTGGTGCAGGTAGGGGTTGCGCATGCATAGCTCCGCACATCCCGGGCTGAATATCAGGCTGTGCAGAGTATGCACGGGCACACCCCCCCACCTGCGCCTGCATACATTACTGATGTGCTCCGGTGCATCGGGATTTGTGCCAGGTGCAATTCCCACTTGAATATTGCACCAGGACGCATCAGTGGGTTGCACATGGTGCAACACTGTTGCGTCATGTGCAACCCTTTTGAATATCTGGGCCTTAGGGTCCAATTATGAAACTTATGTGTGTCACTGAGTTTATTTTTTTGGCACATAGAGTGTGCACAGAAGTAGGCATGTAAGGTTTCTGCATGAGTATAATGTTCAGAGGGCCTCCTCTGTGCCAGCTTGACAATGGCATAGAGGTCTGAGTAGCTAGCTACAGTGTATACACAAGACTGAATGACTACCCATACAGTATGTGCCAAATTATGCATGTGTCATTATGCATCCCTGAGAAGAAGAAGAAGAAGAATCAGCATTTATTTAGCGCTTTTCATAAATCCAAAGTGCTTTACAAGCAATGCTAGACTGGTAGTAAAGTGACTGAATGTGTGGTGGCGGCCATATCGCACATCATCACCCACACACAGCCTGGATAATTGCATGAACCGGTTTATGGGAAGGGGAATGTTGGCCAGAACACTGGGAATGTTCCCTACTCTTTGCGAAGAGTGCCCTGAGTTCTTTTACTTCCACCTGGACACCCACCAGGACAACACCAGGATGGGCAGAAGGGACCTCGGTTTAACGTCTCATCCGAAGGACGGCACACCCTAACAGTACAGCACCCCCCAATACTGCACTCTGATGCCAGCAATTTTTAGGTGCAAGTCCAATCCTGGTGTGGGAGGAGAACCCACGACCTTCTAGTCCAGAGGCGGATGTGCTACCAACTGAGCCACGCTGACACCACAAGCATAACAGATGGTGTGTCAAGGTGTCACTTTTCACTTGACCATGGACATGCTGGAACTGCAACATTATATAATTGGACTTTAGTAAGGCCTTTGATTCAGTGCCGCACTAGGCAGTCATAAAAAATTTAGAAGACTTCAGGATAAACAGTAAATCTATTGTCTGGATTTGTCACTGGCTGGCAGATAGAACACAAAGGATTGTGATAAATGGCCCTTTCTCTAATCCAGGGCAGGATAGCAGGGGAGTTCCCCAGGAGTCTGTGCTAGGCCCTTTAATCTTCCATATGTTTATATTAGACCTTACTGATGGATTACATAATCAGTGCATCAAATACAGTGATGACACCAAACTGGGTGGACCATGCGGCACAGAGGACCAGCATAGGTCAGTACAGGAAGACCTGGATTTCATAGGAACCTGGACAGAGAAATGGGAAATGTGTGTTATTACTAATAAGTGCAGTGCTGTGCACCTGGGTGAACAAACCATCTGTCACCAATACAAACTGGGGGACAAAATTCTGACTGATGGTATGCGAAAAAAATCTAGGGGCCACATTAACTACAGATTTAGATAACAAATCACAATGTAATATTTCCATCTCAAAAGCATCGTAACAACTGTGCACACCCTGGGGGGAGAAGGGCTTAATATCCTTCACTTCAATGCCCACAACATATGAAGTAAAATCAACCACATCACTAAATGGGCAATTGAACACTCCCTTGACATCATGGTGATTACAGAATCATGGCTATCCAGTAAAATTGATGACCCACAAATCAGCATCCCTGGGTGCAACCACTGGAGGAGCTATAGGACCAAAAGGGGGGGTCATAACATATGGAAAAACAAACCTGGATATTAAAGAAATAGACAGCACCCTAGACTGGATGGGCTCAGACGTTCTGGTGCTGAAACTAAAACTCCCTTTTCATAAACCCGTCCTGATGACTGGCGTCTACTGCCCACCTAAGACAAATACAGAATTATTCAACACACTGCAAGATCTTGTAAGCCAGTATCTAGAGAGCCACAAGCTACTGATACTAAGGGATCCAAATGTAGAGTGGACCAAAATTGGCATCAACCACAACCTAATAGAGCTGACATGTGGCCTGGGCCTGACCCAACTTATAACCAGATTCACAAGGCTAAACGATAAAGAACACACAACATCAGCACTCAAAACTTTGAGTTCTTCAAAACAGCTCTGACAAGTAACTTAAAAACAGACCCTAGGGAATTTGGGAAATGAATGAACAAGGTCCAGGTTGGTCAAAAGGCTGATGTCTCAAATTTCTATGATGTAAATGGAGTACAGACCCCACTATCTGAACACATAGAGGACAAATTTAATGAATACTTCAACTTAAGCACTAAAACTAAAAAACACCCATTCACCCCAACAAACTCACCAGCCCATAACCCCACCCAAAAACACTTTTCATTTTAGCAAGGTCACACAAGCACAAGTCTGCAAGGAGCTACTAAAAATCAATACAAGAAAGGCTGGAGTACTCGACAGCATCCCTGCCACGCTCCTGAGATACGCAGCCCCAATAATAGTGATTCCATTGGTGGAACTTTTCAACATGTCCTTGAAATCTGGGGTTTACCCCTCGAAATGAAAGGTAGCCCTGGTTGTACACATACACTAATCTGGGCCAAAAACCAATACATACAATTACCGCCCCATTTCCCTTCTGCCCTTGGTTTCTGAGACCTTCGAGAAGGCCATATGTGTACAACTTACATACTTCCTTGACATGGAAAACCTCCTAAATGACTGCCAGTCTGGCTTCAGACCACTCCACAGCACCACCTCAGCACTAATCAAGGTCACCGAAGACTTCCAGCAGGAACGGTACAGGAAAAGGGCAGTGGGCACAATCTTTGTTGATCAGGGACACTGGTTTACTGGGATTGAGAAAGGGCATATTCCGTTTTGCACATTGTAAAAAATGGTATTGTCACCGATGTCTGCTAAGTCAAAATCCGGTTTTACTGGTGTTTGGTTTTGTGTACTTTATTTAACAATTTTTAACTCTGCTAACATGCATTTTAGCAATTTTGACCTCCACTATTACACACCCTTCCATCCTTGTACCAATTTAAAGTTATTTTAGGTACAAGATGTGATGGCAGCAGCAACACTACAGCCCCCATCCCTAATGTGTGATGGAAGCAGCACTACGCCCCCCCTACCTCTGGTGTGATGGCAGCAACAACAGCACTACGACCTCCCTCCTTCAGGTGTGACAGAAGCAGTGGTATTACAGTCACCATTCCTCATGTGTGATGGCAGTATCAGCACTATGGCCCCCATCCCTCAGGTGGGACGGCAGCAGTACTACAGTCCCCATCCACCAGTGGTGATGGTAGAAGCACTACAGCCCCCACCCCTTCAGTTTGATGGCAGTAGCAGCTATGCAGTCCACATCCCTCTGGGGTGATGGCAGTAGTGACAGCACTATGATCCCCTTTCTTCAACACCCACACCCCACATGCACAAGTTGCAAATGACTTGGTCTCTTTGCTTGTTAGAACTCAGAAGTAAATTAATCTGAACTATCACTGCTAAGGTGGACTACCTTTGTTTTTTCCCATCTGTAATTTAACTGCCTGAATTGGATTTCTGCCTGTGACACCGCTGACCAGGATTAGGGAACAGACTTGGGTGTTGGAGGGCCAGCTGGTGGGTGAAGGCTGGAGTGCCTAACAACCACTCACCTTCTCCTGGGAGGGAGGGTGGGTTCATGGCTCACCATTTGCTGGCCCGTGGTAGAGGCCAGAGGCATGACAACATGTCAGCCCTCACTGCAGGAGGGAGCGTGATGGATGTCGGCTTGTGCCTTGACATCATGTGGCCTGTCACACTCCCAAGAAAATGGGAAAACACCCGCTGACCAACCAAAGAATGGCTGTTGGTCCCTCCATAAGCCAGAAGCCCCAGACATGTGTCTGGTATGAACCCTGCCATGCCCAGGATACACAGGAAGCTCTTTGGGGCAATTCTCTTCCCCTGGTAGCCTCCCACAGGGGTAGGGGCTCACTCAATGAAGGGTTACTTTGGGTTACCTGGTAGAACAGCAGTAAGGGTCAATGGATGGTGGTCGGGACTCAGCAAGTGGTATAGGGCCTTGGCAGGCCTGAAGGAGTGGCTGGCCAAGGGTAGGAGGAACAAAAAAAAAAACTGCTTGAATTTGCTTCTTTGAAATAAAGTGTCTTCACCTAAAAAATCCGCAAGTGATTAGTAGAGGACCTTCAAATGGATTCTTGCATCTCCCAGACATGTGGATGCTTTTTTTTTTTATTTTTTAATTGGTGTCCATGAAAAGGGTGTCTCCCAGTTTTCATGTCTTTGTTCAGATGTGAATTGAGCACCACTCTGCCCACCAGCATCATACAGCCCCTGGGGTCTTACCTTCTGTATCTCATTGACTGTGCTTTCAAAATCCACTGGCCAAACATAAGTACTCTTAAATACTTAACATTTGCTTTTTGTTGAAGCAGTCTATCAGAAAACTTTTTGTTGTCACAGAGACTGAAACAGAAGGTGGGGGGAAAAGGTGTAAATGGTCCAATTCACCTAAATGGGGTGCTAACTGTGGAGCTTTTTCATAAGTAGTAAGGCAGTTTCTTCTTCGTGAACATACTTTCATTCAGACTAGTTTTCATTCAAACAACTGAGGATTTTGGATGGCCCTACTGATTATAAACTTAAATAAGTTAGTTGGTAACAGTGATCCTGCATTTAGCAATCTACAACCTAGATGCTTTTATGCAAAGAATACAATAAAAACCTGACAAAAATCTAAAAACAAGCTTATAAAACACATAAAATGTATCTGAACATTTATCTTTACCTATACAAAATCATTGCAGCCCAAGTAAAATTTGGGTAAATTACATGGTACCCTGACTACTATTCTATGATGTAGTAAACATATATTGGTATTTTTTTTTATATTCTTTGTAAAGCAGGTAAGGTCCACTAGGTAGAACTGTCTGTTTTAAGGAGTGACCTAAAAGCACTGGGGAGGTTAAGTGACTTGCTTGGAGTCGCACAGTATGCAAGTGGAGGCTGTGGGACTCAAACCAAAGTCTGCTGGGTGTACCCAGTTCAATCACGGTTTGTTACTCTAACCACTAGGCATGGGTGGTTAAACTGAATGGCTGATTACAACAAAGCAGTGCGGGTCATTTCCTTATTGACTCTATATGCAGCAAAGCAGAAAGAATGCAAAGCACAGCAGCATTTATTTTAAGATGCTGAAATCTGGGTCAGCCCGCTGATGCTTAGGTAGCACTATTGCTTGCCTTGCAATGCCAGCGACCCAGGGTCAGAAGCAAACTCGGGTTGCTGGAGGTCTGGCCAGGGGAGTAGGATTGAGCACCTAGGAACTGCTTTCCTCCTCCAGGGTGGGTGGGCTGCAGGTTCTGCTTCTTTACCACCACCTGTGTGACCACTGGTGGTGGTGCAAAGGTGCTGCAGAGTGATCAGAAGGGGAGGACACTAGCCAGGATCTGGAGCAGTGACATGTCTCTGTGACCTACCTCCTTTGATCTCTAGTGCTGGTGCCCTCAGGGACAGAGACCAGAAAACTAGGAACAATCACTCCACATCGACCACTGGCAGAAGGGACCCAGGTGCCCCAGACTTCATAACCAGGCTCCATGAGGGACCCACTGAGCTGCCCGACACATTCTAAGTGAGTGTGGAGGGGTGACCTGGGGTCCCCTCCCTTCCCACCTGGGGGGTACAATCCAGACAGGATAGGGGCAGGTCCACAGGAGCTCCTGAGCATTACCTGGGGATGAAGCTAGGGGATACCCAGCCTAGGGATCTCTGAAAAGTGGAGACTGATGCTGTGAGAAGGGGACATAGAAAGAGAAAATAAAAAAAAATTTAAAAAGATACTGAAATCTTAGAGATTCTGTGCAGTGACATGCAATTTCTGTGAGGCACCGGTACAAGAATTCAAAATCCGTAAACCAAGCAGGATTCCGTGATTGTTACCGGTAAAAATGGTAAACCAGGGTCCCTGTTGTTGATCTATCAAAAGCATTTGAAACCCTGAACCATGACATCCTCCTGTCCAGACTGAAATGCGTGGGGGTCACTGGTGGTGCAGTGGACTGGTTTAGGTCATACATCAAAGTACATAAACAGATGGTGTCCATAAATGGCTTAAAATCCTGCTCTGCCTCGATAGTATCAGGGGTACCTCAAGGATCTATTTAGGCTCAGTTCTATTTAACATTTACATGAACACCCTTACTCTGTCCAACTCCCTTGTCAAAATCCATCTGTACACTGATACAATACTCTACAAGTCAAGCACAGACCCCATGGAAATCAAACCCAGGCTACAATCAGCATTCAACAAACTCCAGGCCTTCTACCTACATCATAATTAGCTCTGAATGCCCAAAAAACCCAAGTGATGTGCTTTAGCAGAACTGCAGGCCAAGACACAGCTACCTACACACTACAAATACAAACAGTAGACCTAGTCACTCTCCAGCAGGTACACAGCTACCACTACCTGGGTGTATGGCTGGATGAGAAGATGAGATGGAACATACACATAGAAAACTTGACAAAGAAGCTGGGGAAATGCCTAGGAGCACTATACAAAATCAAACTCTCAACAGACACCTTAACTAGGAAAAAAAATAGTCAACTCAACAGTCCTCCCAATTCTCGATTACAGCGATCTATTGTACGCAGGGGCTCCCAGCCTGGCTCTGTCCAAACAGGACACTATATATGGCAGATTTACCTGCTTCATGTTGGGTGCTTACCACAGAACACACAAGTGCAAACTTCTTAGCAGACTGGGCTGGCAAAGGCTAGCTGACTGAAGGAACTTGCATCACGTTATATACATGCACAAATGCCACAAGAAAAAAGTGTCAGATTACATAACATGCAACATCCCCGCAAGAGCTATCAAGGGGTCACTAAGGTCCACAGAAGGGCTAGAATTCTCTCTCCCAAATAGATACCAGGAGGTGGGTAGACAACACTTCCTTTACACAGGACCCAAACTCTGGAACACACTGCCAATCCACCTCGGACTGGCAGACAAATCCATCAGTACGTGCAAACTCAGACAATGGCACCTGGAACAGTCCAACAGGCCACGATCCTGCTGCACAGACCCACTGTAAAGGACGACACTCCCCACCCCAAGCATTATCACACTTACCCCCTCATTACCATGTACCATGGCTGCAAACCCAGTAGAACCTTGATTTATCTGCAACCTTAGGACCACACATCCTCCTTCCTTCGTTCAACCTTACTATGAGCATTGTATGAGACCTCAATGAAAATATTGTAATTGCTGTAAGCGTTGCCTATGCATACTCTGTTTCATTGTTAAAATTGAATCAAAAGCACTTTGCCAGGACCTAATTGAAAATGAGCTCTGCTCAACTGAGTATCCCATTCATACACTGATGATGATGAATAAAATATTGATCGCTTGACTGATTGATTGAAAAGCAAATAAAATCTTATGAGCAATCAAGGGGACTGCAAGTAATATTCCTGTTGTACTGCGAATACATAAGACTCCATGTGGACTACGCCACACAATTTTGGTGCCCCTATAAAAAGGCAAACAAAAATGATATGGAAAAGGTTCAGAAGCATGCAACTAAAACAATAAATTATTTAAGAAATTATTTTTATACTGAAAAATTGACAGAATTAAACCTTATGTCATTGGAACTCTGTAGGCTGAGGGGAGACTCTTGCATATGCATGATGTTGTTTTTAACGAAGTGGGCTTCAGATACAAATGTACTGAAAATACCAGGGGGCACCCCCTACAAGTAGCCAGACAGCACTTTAAAATAAAAAAAAAAGACAGTACTTTTTTACACAGAGAGTGGTGAACACATGAAATGCACTTGCCTGGAGGTAGACATTGGCAATGGCAAAGTGCAAACAAAGATAAATAGGAGGGAAAAATTAAGGCAACCAAATTTGTAAATTTGAACCATTGGGACCAAGGGGACTGTGAGAAAAAACAAGTGTTTACCTGGTTTAAAAACAACAATAGGGGTTGCAACAGGAGTAGTCGCCGCCATAAATCTATACAAAAACAAACGTTGATCTCCCTCCTCTAGTTATTATTTAACAAGTGACTCAGAAGCAGAAAATATGGATCCTTTTTTAGATCACAATCAACAAGCTACAGTGCAACTACCCCGATGGAGCCCACGAGTAGTCAGCTTCTGAGACGAGGCAAATGTACACAGAGAGGAGGTAGAGGTCGGTGTTTCAGCAAATGTGACGGAGAAGAGGCAGAGCAACAAGAAAACTAAATCATCACAGAAGAAGTAAATGTAGTAAATATTTCTTCACAAACATTGTCAGAGACTGAGATTTCCCTGCTGCAAAAGGGACTTACTGTATGTTTATCTCCACAGAGGAAGTACAACCCCTTGATCTCTACTTGGATCATTATTGCCTAAACAGGTGCCTTAACCTTAAGTCATTTTTCCATAAACAAGAAATGGGCAGACAAAGGGCTTGATCTTCAAAAAACAGAGTGATGCAACTTGCATCGCTATAAGGGTTGCAGCAAACCTTGGTTGTGGCAGGGACCCTGCACCATATTTCACAGTCTGCAGGGTCCCTGAGCCAAACTCCCATGTTTGTCACAGACAGCAAGATCCGCCAAAGTCCTGGCCACATCTGTGGTAATTGCTGCAGGTGTCCGGCACCCTCCTTGGTGCAACACTGGAGGATCCAGGATAGTGGGGGGAGATACAGTAAACCAGGGGGTGCCAGGGTCCTACAAGGGGCCAGAGTGGTGGCAGTGAGGGCATCAGGGAGATGAGGCAATCCAATGGATCACCTGTTGGGATGCTTGTGCCATATACTGTAGTACAGTAAAATAAGCCACACATACACCCCCAAACCAGGACGACACCCATTAATTTTGCAACTCCCCTTATCTGAAGGTCTTGCAGACCCCGATCCCCGAGCCCCCAAAGTGGTTGCAACCCCCCCCCCATAACAGTACCTGCTCTCCCTCCTGTATCACTGTCTTTATGTAATTCACCCTGGTTGTCCAGTGGCCTCCCACCCCATCAGGTATTGTCTGATCACCCTGTACCCACCACTATCAGTCCCAAACAGCAGCTGGTGGCCAGCACAGCCCTCCTCTCACCACCATGGCTGGTCACTGACAATGCAGCAGTTAATTACAGCAGCTGCCATTCATTAGAGTGTTTTCATGCACAATTAAGTGAGAGAAATAATTGTGAGTTTAGTCATTTGACCAGCCATGGTGGTGACAGGAGGGCAGTGCTGACTGTCGGCAGCTGTTTGGGATTTGGGGGGGGCAGGGTGGTCAGACAATACCTGATGGGGTGGGGGAGCATCCACTGGACCACCAAGGAGATTTACATACTAAGAGATGATTCCGGGGAAGAAGGGCAGTGTGCTGTTATGGGGGTGACCACTGTCAGGGTGGGTGGGGGTCACTAGACCACCAGGTATGGGGTGTCCACTTGTGTCTGTGCATGGCGGGAGCATGGAAGGGGGACAGGGACTGGGAGTGTTAGCTACCATCAAGCTGGAGGATCAGGGGCTGGCAGACAGTGTGAGGGGGGGAAAGACACCACCAATGAGTGGGGCACCAAACAGGGATGGCAGGATACAGTGGCATCAGTGCTGTACTAGCTAGGCACGGGGGTGCCCATTGGCTGAGATGCCACTTCATGCCAGCACCATCAGGCTGGGTATCACATCCTGGGGTGGGTTGCTTGCTCCCAGCTATGCCCCTGACACCATGTTATGCCCCTGGTGTGACCCTACAAGGCCAAATCCTGCCTCAGCCCATTGCTGCAAGCCAGTTAGACCACCTCCTGGCTGGTCTAACTGGTGGCCCCTCCTGCATCCATGGTGGGCTTCCAAAATCCCATATAAGGTTATGTGACAGCCCTGCCATGGCGCAAGCCCACTTGCAACCTGGCACTCAGGGATGTTGGATGCAACCCTGTCACAAGTGGGCTTGAACGCAGCTGTGTCTGGCACAGACACAGGCTGTGTTCGAAATTCTCGTTTGGAGCAAGTTGTGCTGCAACTCGCAACTTACGCCAAACATCTTTGCTGCAAGTCCTCTGCGCTGCCACATCTGCTTCTAAAATCGGGCCCAGAGAGACAATACACAGGACCAATATGGACAATATGGGCAAGATGGCCATTTTATTCAGTCCCACTCTAACATTCACGACCTTCAAGAGTCTGACTTGCTTTCATTGGATACTGCTCCTACTACTTCAATTTTGGAATTGTCAAGTGGGAATAGAAATTTGAGTACACATACATTTTCAAGCTACCATCCAAAATCTACATTTAATTCCCCATTTAACCAGACAGTTGCAGTTTTTGAGCTTTTGTGTGAAGAGGATTTTAAGACGCTCCTTGCTAATCAGAGACCGTCTACATTCGTCAGCATCAGTAAACAGGAACAGGAGACACTTAGAAGGTTGGAACAAGACAGAACACCTACAAAAAAGCCACCTGACAAGGGAAGTTCAGTGGTGGTAATGGTCTCTGTTGATTATATCAAGGTGGTTGTTCAACAACTTTCAAATTCAAACTTCTATAAAAAGTTGCTACCTGATCCTACTCTGTAGTTTAAAAAAGAAATTGACAGGTTTTTAGTGACTAGCATGGAACATGGGGTGATACCTGAACGTGTTATGAAGTTTCTTATGGTGGAGCACCCAGTATGTGCAACACTAAATTTACTCCCGAAAATCCATAAACATTTGCAACACTCCCCCCCCCTCGGTTGTCCTATTGTGGCCGGCATTTGCTCCTTGACTGAGCCATTGTCTAAAATGGTAGACAGCTACATTTCAGAGCTAGTCACATCCGTGCCTTCATATTTCCATGATAGCAGACATTATTTATTTATTTATTTAAAATTTGGTGACCGGGTAGGCACACTGAGCCCCGAAGGTCCCTTTTTCAGGGGTGACCCAGGATAACAAT
Organism: Neoceratodus forsteri; assembly: GCA_016271365.2. Lineage (NCBI taxonomy): Eukaryota > Metazoa > Chordata > Ceratodontiformes > Ceratodontidae > Neoceratodus > Neoceratodus forsteri. The sequence continues at coordinate 1,421,285,607 of CM057450.1, forward strand.
ACATATTTTCATACAGAGAAAGACTTGGGTTACAGAGTAGTTTCAGGTATGTGAGCAGGTTACAGCCATGGTTATAATCATGCATCAGTCCTTACAAATATGTTGACAGTAGAATTAACAAAAGGTGCAGAAGAAATGTAATTTTACATGGTAAACTCATTGTTTACTACCCACATGGTTCAGTGGAAAGTTAGCTGTGGTACTATGCCTAGATGGAAGCACCGTGGAACCTGATAAGGTGCTTGGAGGATCTGAATATTAGGAGGATAGAAGCAAGTGGGGGGGTCATGAGCCATGGCAATGGCAAGTGCCAGTATCAGACATATAGGCTTTGAGTCAGTGAGGAGGCTTCCTGCACTAGGGGTGGGAGTTTGTTCCACAGGTAGGGGGTTGAGTAGGAGAACGACCTGCCACCAGCATTAGTCCTGACTCTGGAAACTTCAAGCAGTGCATGTCCAGATGTCCGTAGGCTCCTGGAGTTATGTTTGAGTGCAATAGTTCCAGCGATGCTGGGTGGAGCTGAAGGGCTGAGTAGCTTGAAGGTCAAGCAGAGCAGGGGGTAGTAGAGATGAGAGGTCAGCGAGGGCCAGCGTAGCTGGGCAAGTGTGTCACAATGGTGCCTTCGCGAGCAGTCCTGGGTAGCAAACTACCTTGTTATACAGGATTTGCATCTTGGTGACATCCTGCTTGGCCATGCCTGTAAGATCAGGGCAGCATAAGTCAGGGTGGGGGGGGAGGAGGACACTTGTGGCGGTTGAGGTCCTGGCCTCAGGGATGAGCTGGTCTTTTAGCCAGTACAGAGTACCAAGTTTGTTGTGTATGGTCTTGGTGACTTGATCCACGTGGTATTTGAAGGTAAGGCAATGGTCCAATGTTAGACCTAAGTATTTTAAGGAGGGCACAACCTCGATGTCGTTTCCCGAGAGAGCAGTGAGTTGCAGAGATTTTGACCTGTAGTGTCCAAGGGCGTTGCATCCGAATAGCATCACCTTAGTTTTGCCTGCATTTAGGACCATTCTATTTGCTCTCATCCAGGCCTCGAGAGATGCTAGGTCGGCTTGGAGAAGGGGACCTAGAGCTGCAATGTTATCCAGGGATCAGTAGATGACGGTGTCATCCACATACTGAACGACCAAGCTTCCCCCACAGTGGAGGCTTAGGTCATTAGTAAATATGGAGAAAAGGAGTGGGCCAAGGATCGAGCCCTGCGGTACTCCCTCTGTAAGGGGTAGAGGACCCAAGACAGCACCCTTCTAGATAACCCTCTGGGATCGGCCCAATAGGTAACTCCCAAACCGTTTGAGGGCTAGGGGGTCTTGGCCAATTTTATCCAGTTTTAGTAGCAGGAGTCTGTGATCGACAAGATCGAAAGCCTTGGACAGGTCCATAAAGACGGCACCAGTGGGTTACCCATTATCCATTGCTCTGAGCAAGTCATTCGAGAGATGGATGAGTGCTGTGTCAGTCCCCACGGTTAGTTATAAAACCATGCTGTGAATGTGCAAATAGCTGATGGGACTTCAGGTAGTCACGGAGTTGGCCATAGACTAACCTTTCCTGTAGCTTTGCAAGTGTACTGAGCAGGGAAATAAGCCTGTAATTGCTTATGTTTTCCCTGGAGCCACCCTTGTGAATAGGGACCACATTGGCCTGTTTTCACTGGTCCGGAACAGTCCCTTCAAGTAGGGATCTGTTTATGAGCCAGGTCAGGGGTCTGGTGAGGGATGGGGCACCAGCCTTAAGTAGCCGAGGGTTTATCCCATCAGGACCTCCTGAGCCTTTGTCTTTCAGAGCTCTTAGGAGGGATTGGACCTCTTTTGTCTTCACCAGTCTTAGATGGAAGGAGGGACGGTCAAGGCGAGTAGGCTCGATAACATTAGGAGCCAAGGTCGGCGAGGGCAGGCCAACCTTGTAGGCATCGAGGTTACCAAAGTGATTGTTGAGGGCAGTAGCAATTTCAAGGGAGTCGCTCACTGGCTGACCATTGACCTCAATGGGGCCAGGTTCAGTCTTAGTGTTACCCCTGATCAGGTTGTTGACGTGATACCAGAATTGTTTAGGGTTGCCCAAATTGTTTTTTTATAGGTGAGTGACATATTCCCTTTTTGCAAGTTTGATGGCTCTCTTGCATTTGTTTCTTAAGACCTTGTATGACACGAGGTTGGCATATTTGGAATATCATGGGGACATGCAAATAGAGCAAAGTTGGTGGCTCATATCTTGAGATGTGGAGTCCCTGTACACAAATACTCCTGGTGCAAGGGGCTTGGAGGCACTCTGTCATTTTTTGAGATACTGGCACAAACTAAAGTAAGAATTTTAAGGAGTTTGTGATCCAGTGTGCTTCTTTTGTATTAACTTACTTTTCCAATTCCAGGATGAATATTGGCTGCAGATAAAGGGCACTGCAGTGGGTGCTACATTTGCACCAAATTACACAGTAAATCTGCACCTAGGAAACTGGGAAAAATAAATTATCTATGACCAAGAGGTCAGTCCTTCTTATGATAGGACTGACCTATGGAAAAGATATATAGATGACATTTTGCTGGTGTGGAGGGGTGACAAGTAGGAACTGGATTGATTTGTTTCTTATCTGGAGACGAGTAAGCCGAATTTACGATTTACTGTGCAAGCAGACCAACCACGTATTACTGTTTTGGATCTTATGGTAATTAAATTGCCAGATGGTACTACTGGCACTGATTTATATTGAAAAGAAACAGATGGGAACACGTTACTCCACTTCTCCAGCTTTCACCCACATCACACCATCAATAATATACCAAAATCCCAATTCCTGATATTACTTTGTAATTGCAGCAGCGATTCTGACTTTGAAGCTCAAAGTGCTGAGCTGTTTGATAGGTTTAAGGTGAGGGAGTATAGAGAAAATGTTATTGAGGTGGCATGGGATTATGCTAGGAGGAGTGACAGAACTACATTACTGGTGGAAAGGGAGGACAGTAGGAATGAGACATGTCCACATTTTAATTGTGTTACTACTTATTATAGACAAAGTGAGAGTATTAGAAATATTATTAATAAGAATTGTTCCATCCTGAGGTTTGATCCAATCCTCAGAAATTACACACAGGACTTACCAAGAATTATTTATAAAAGGGGTAAGAATTTGGGAGACAGATTAGTGCATAGCATCCAGCCTGTTTTGAATGATCGTCCTGTTGCCTCTACCTGGCTTCCCTCCCTATCTAATAGCACTTTCCAGTGTGGACAATGCAACTTTTACACTAATGTCCTAAAATAAGTCAATTTTACAAGTGTCAATGCTAGAAAAATGTTTGATGTAAGATTTTTTATTAATTGTGACACTTGTAATGTAATATATTTGGCCATATGTTTCTGTTGAGCTTTTTATGAGGGAAAGACATCCTGGCTCTTTAAAGTGCGAACTGGGAAACATTTATGTTGCATAGCAAAAAATGATTGGAGCAATGTTTGGCTAATCACATTAATTTACAAGTGGACCTGGATTTACATAATGTTAGATTTTGTGGTATAGAATGGGTAAGGTTGGATAAAAGGGGAGCTGATCTTGATGCACTAACATTAAAAAGAGAGGCAATGTGGATTGTTCAGTCGGAGGCCTTGTATGCTCCAAGTTTGAATGAGAGAACTGAATCTGCACCTTTACCAAACTATTTTAGGTAATATATTGTTGCTGGGTTTGGTATGATTGTTATTCTAGTCCACTAATTAACTTGTTTCTTTTTTCTCAGCTAGCACGTTAGCCTGTTAACTAGCTCTCCTGCCTGCATTTGAGATAGCTGGGATGCAGATACTCCATAATTTATTGGGAATTTCTATGGACTTTTAGTACATTAAGTTCTGCATCTAATGGCTTTTCTTATTTATGCAGTTCACTATTTAAATAATTGGAGTCTATTGTGTTTTTTAACTGTTCTTTTATCCTTAACTTTACAAATGGTGTGTCTGTCACTATAACTTAGATCCTATTTATGTAACACATAGCAGCTCACAGACCCCCTTCCCCCCACGATGAAGCTATTGGGTGAAACTGGTTAGGGGTTTATACACATAGCTTCCACTGTGCTGCTGCTGTGAAAATACCAGTTATGAGTGCACTTTGTGTTTCAGCAGTTGGCTTTGGCTTAATAAAATAATTATAGCAGCTTACATTGGTACTAGTCTTTTTGTTTTGATTGGCAAAGATAAAGCAGATTTAAAAAAAAGGCTAGATGGCTTTCTGTGACAAACTGGCAGACTAAATTATTGCTAACAATGAAGCATTATGGACTAAGTCTTTTTGTTCATAGAAATATAGAATTTGATGGCAGATAAGACTGCTTGGCCCACCCAGGCTGCCCATTTTCCCTATCTACTGTAATACCATAGTGCTTATTTGATCTCCGGATTAGTCCTCTCTTTCCAAATGACTACGGTTCCCTTATGCCTATCCCATGCGTTCTTGAATCCCTCTACAGTTTTCACCCACCCTATCACCTCTGCTGGAAGACTGTTCCAGGCATCCACTACTCTCTCTGTGAAGAAGTACTTCCCTACATTTCCTCTGAGTCTACCCAACTCCAGCTTCATAGCATGCCCCCTTGTTCTTGAGTTTCTTTTTTTCTGAAAAATGCTTCCCTCTTGTACCTTATTTATTTATTCATTTTCTTTATTATACATATCGGAATTACAACCCTTTGAGTCAAGGACTTGTTTCCAAAGGCTCCACGTCAGTTCCAATAGATTCAACACATAGTCAGCAACACAGATACAATATGATAGACAGGAGGTTACAGAAGTTTTGTTACATACCAAACAGTGAACAGCAACAGTATTCATCTATTTGCAGGTGTCAGAACAAACAACATGGAGTACCGAGCCATCCAGTGCCCAGATAAGAATTATTGTTTACAATAGCAGTACAGAGGTCTATACAGTGTGATAGCTAGGCTCCAAGGACAAATACAGTAATTCAGAAGTGCAGCCTGAGATAAGGCAATTGTTGTCATGAGTCTAGAAAAGGGCCCGGAGAGGGAGAGGGGGCACCTATGGGCTAGGATCCTGCTTGTGGAGTGAATTCGCAGCTGCGGGTGGAGAAAATGAGGCTCTTGAGAGCTGCCTTAAAAGGACCTATTTTAGTGAGTGAGGAGATCGAGGAGGGGATGGCGTTGAACCAGTCTGATGCCCGGTAACAAAAGGATCTCTGGGTGAGTGATGTCCACACCCTCGGGACTCTGAGAGCGGCCTTGGTGGAGCCACGAGTAGAGGCAGAGGAGGAAGCAGAGTGGAGGGAGGCAGACACCCCTGACGGGGAGAGACCTAGTAGTGTTTTTTTAACCAGGAGGCAGGTCTGATATTGTAATCACTCTTCTAGATTGAGTATGTTGGCCATCGAGTATAGAGTGCATGCATGAGTTCATTTGTCTACACCAGTGAGGAGCCTACAGGCCTTATTTAGGGATAGTTGGATTCTTCTGAGGGCAGTGGCATCAGCAGCAGTGTAGACAGGGAGGCCGTAGTCTACAAGAGACAGGACAGAGGAGGAGGAGACAGCCAATCTGAGGGCATCTGGTGGGAGGCAGTCCTTATGATGGTAGAGAAGGCCTATGCACATGTTAATTGCTGAGGTGAGCAGGTTGATATGCAAGTGAAAGGAGAGGGCAGAATCGAAGGTAATGCCCAGGTATTTGTAGCTGCTAACTTGTTCTAGTAGGTGGAGTGAGCTGGATAGTATATGGAGGGGCGAGTTTTTTGCCTTATTTTGATGATGGGCAAACAACATGGCTTTTGTTTTTCTAATGTTAATGACCAGCCTGTGGTCATTGAACCAGTTTCCAATTTGAGTGAAAGAGTGCTGGAGGGAGGCCTGAAGAGAGGAGGGGTCAGGGTGGGAGAAGAGGAGAACTGCATCATCTGCATATAGCAGGACCTTGCTGGAGCAGGAGTTGGCTAGGGCATTTACATAGAGACTAAAAAGAAGAGGGCCCAAGATGGATCCCTGCGGGACCCCGGAGCGAATGGGGTGGATGCTGGAGAGGGTGTTGTTTATTTTGACACACTGGGACCTTGAAGAGAGATAGCTAGAGAACTAGTCCAGCGGGCCTTGGGAAAAGCCTAGTTGAAGGAGAGTGTCCAGTAGAAGTGGGTGACAGACCTTATCAAAGGCCTTGGAGAGGTTGATGTAGACAACCCCTGCGAGGTGGCCTTTGTCAAGGGTTTCATGAAGGAAGTTTGAGAACTCCACAAGAGCAGTGGTTGTACTATGACCTGGATGGAAGCCATGCTGCTCTCTTCACAGGAGATTGTGGGAGGCAAGATGTTCAGATAATTGGTCTGCCACTATTTTTTTCAGAGCTTTTGAGAGAGGAAGGAGAATAGAGATTGGCCGATAGTTTCCAGGGGAGGAAGTGTCACCACTTTTGAAGATGGGGTGATCACAGCCTTTCTCCAACCTAGGGGGAACTGGCCCAGCCAGAGGGAGCGATTGAGTAAATCAGTCAGGGTGTTAAGTACTACATCAAGGACCTGCCATAGGATCCTAGTATCCAGGGGGGTCAGAGGAAGGGCTGATAACACTGAGGGATTTTGTTAGATAGTGCCAAGAGTTTTGTGGTGAGATGGTCCTCAGGTAGAAAGGTGGGCGAGGGAGGGGCTGTGGCTGGGGGGGGGGAGGTACGGTTGAAGAAGTTACTAGGGAGAACTGCGCTGAGGTCTGAGAAGGTGGTGTTAAGGCAGTCTCCAATAATAACAGGGTTAGTGATAGTGGTTCCATTAAAGTTGAGTAGAGATGGGGGGTGGGGAATGAGACTTCCCATTTAGCTCCTTTATGTTGTCCCAGAAGTTCCGGGTAGACCCCCAGGAGGAGGCTAGTGTGGATCTGAAGTACTCCGCTTTAGCCTTATGAGTAGCCCATGTACATCTGTTGTGCTCAGCATTGTAGGACTGCCTGTCCCCAGGCTTACCTGAGGAAATGGCTCTATGCCAGAGATTGTCTCTGTGGCAGAGCTGTTTGAGCAGTGATGGTGTGATCCATGGTGCACTACATTGCATAGTCCAGGTTTTGACCAGCAGGGTAAAGATGTTGCAGGCCTTATTGAAGGAGTGGGTAAAGTAGGTGAGTGCTTCGTCAATACTAGGGGCCTGGTTGATTGGTGACCAGTCCCACTGGGTGACGTACTGCTTAAGCCTAGCGAGGTTACCTGGTTGGATAAGTCGGCAGGAGACCATGCTGGGCACAGGTTTTGGTAGATGGCAGGACCATGTGAAAGTTACTGGTGATTGATCACTCAGGGAGTTAGGATGGACAACGAAGTCCACAATTCTGTGCGGGTGGTTGGTAAGGATGATGTCCAATAATGTGTAAGAGCCGTTGGATGGGTTCAGACGGGTAGGCTGGGTTACCAGCTGTGTTAGGTCCAGGGCTGCAAAAGCATCCTTGGTAAGGGCAGATGAACTGGGAAGCCAATTGGTGTTGAGGTCACCCACTAGTATCTGCTCGCCCTTATGCGGGAGGCTAGAAAGGTAGTCAGTTAGGGATTGGATTGCTTGAGTTTGTTTCCGCAGGGAAATGTAAGCTACCGAGATAGTCAGAGGGGCCCTGGAGGGGTCCGGGATGATCCTAAGTGAAATGGCTTAGGTACCGTGGTCGAGCTTGGGGATTGGTAGAGCGCGGACTATTAAGCAGTCATGCATATAGACAGCGCAGCCGCCCCCACGCTTACTAACTCTATCTTCCCTAAAAAGGGAGTAGCAAGGGAGAGTGACGACAGAGTCCGGGGTAGACTTAGACAGCCAGGTTTCCACGATTGCCAGAATGTCAGGCTGATGTTATGCCATATCCAGCACTGGAGGGCAGCGTTTTTTTTAAAGAGGCTACAGATGTTCATAGAGGCTATGCGTAGCCCTAATGTAGGGGGGGTCTGAGTTTGGCAGGGAGGAGATGGGCCTGGGTTGGGATGAATGTTGCCGGATAGGAGTAGGAGTAGGAGCAGGGAGACAAACCTGAGGAGAGAGGACATACATCATTTGTGAGAGCCGTGGTGGTAGTAAGCTGAGCTAAGAGGAAGAGAGCATGGGATGGGCAGAGCATGTATGGTGGGGACAACATGGTAAAGCATTTGCAACGGTGTGTTGTGGGAGACCAGATGTAGATGGAGCTGGGCAGGACGGGGTGGGGGGTGATGGTGGAGGACAGGGTGGGGGGTGGGAGAGTGGATAGAGGGGTAGAGAGAACCTCAGTTGGTGGGAGGATGGATAAAGGGTTGGGGAGAGCCTCAAGGTTATTAGCAGTTAACGTTGGTGACGGACATAGGTGGGGAATAAAGACTGCTAGGACCAGTAGAGGGACTGATAGATGTGGTCTTAGGAAGAGGCCCATGGTTGTCAGTAGGTGATGTGAGTTCATAAGGAATAAAGTTGGCTGAGAGCCACTCAGATAATCCCCTACTAGCAAAGGCCAGTCAGAGAAGAGCAGGGGTGGAGCCACAGAGTATTCAATAAAGGAAGGGGGTGGGGGATGCGTGGGTGGGTGCGAAAAATCAAGCAGGCAAGAGCTTAAACAAGAAGCTCCCTGATTTAAATTACAGCACTACCTGAAAAAGACGCTAAGATTTAAAAACAATAATGTCTCGTCTGCAGTCTGATGCTCCGAGTCCCATACCTTCCGATGTTGCAGTTTTTGTCGGCTTGCAGTGAGGGGCTGGGGAGGGCTGTAAAACATCAAGCCCTCAGACCCTTCCGATGTGGACACAGACAGAGTAGAGGCATGGAAATGTGCTCTCCAGAACTGGACACAGTACTCCAGGTGAGATCTCACCAATGATTTATACAGTGGTATCGCCATCTCCCTCTTTTTGCTGGTGATACCCTTCCCTATGCACCCTTGCATCCCTCTGGCTCTCCCCACAGCCTTATCACACTGTTTGGCCACCTTTAGGGTGTCAGATATGATTATTCCCCAGTCTCTTCCCTGTTTGGTGGTCATCAGTACCACCACCCCCAACTTGTACCCTGACCTGTGAGGTATTTGAAAATCTCTATTATATCCCCCTCCTTTCTCTTCTTTCCTCCAGGGTGTATATATTGAGGTCCTTTAGTCTCTCCTCATATGGTGTCTGGTGCAGACCCTGCACCATTTTTGTTGCCCTACTCTGGACTGCCTCTACTCTGTCTGTGTTCATCTGGAAATGTGTTCTCCAGAACTGGACACAGTACTCCAGGTGAGATCTCACCAATGATTTATACAGTGCTATCACCACCTCCCTCTTTTTGCTGGTGATACCCTTCTCTATGCACCCTTACATCCCTCTGGCTCTCCCCACAGCCTTATCACACTATTTGGCCACCTTTAGGGTATCAGATATGATTACTCCCCAGGTCTCTTCCCTGTTTGGTGGTCATCAGTACCACCACCCCCAACTTGTACCCTGACCCTGAGTTTCTATACCCCAAATGCATGAGTTTGCATTTCTTCACATTGAAACATAGTTGCCACATTCTTGACCACTCCTCAAGCTTTCCTAGATCCCTATTCATTTTTTACACTCCCCCACCCTGAAGTGTCTACCCTATTGCAGATATTAGTGTCATCTGTAAAAAGGCACTCCTTCCCTTCTAGTCCTTCTGCAATGTATAGTAATGTGCTAATGCTAGCAGGTTAGTAAAACAATTTGGCTGAGTATGCATTCCTCCCCAACCTGGTACAATTTGTTAGTGTAATGTAATGCTTCCCTGATGGGCAGTGGCCTGCTCTTCCTCCTTCACCCGATCTCCATTGTCTGTGTAGTGCATAATTCCCAGCTGGCCAGTGGTCCTCCCTCCCTCCCCCAATCCAATTAGGAGGCAGTATAGCATAGGGCTAAGGGCACTGAGCTGCAAACCTGGAGACCTGGGTTTGAATCCCATCAGGTCCTACTTGCATACTGTGTGACCCTGAGCAAGTCACTTAACTTTCTTGTGCTCCCAGGTTGCACCTGCAAACAAGCTCTGGCTTAGTGTGCCTTTCCTGGTTAAATAATCCCCTTGCTCTTCCACCAATCCCTGTTGTACATGTACTGCACTAATTGTCTGGTATCCAGTGTCCCCCCCCCCCACACCAGTAACCTCCAGCCCCCACCATACTAACCCTCCTGATGGCAGCCAGCACTTACTCATTGATCACCTCCCTGGCCGTCTGATGTCTGCCCTGCATATGGCCTGTATTGCTGTACACTGCTGTGCAACAATACAGGCCTAACTCTCTGGAAATAAACTAAGTCAGTGTGCAGTGCTACTGTGCATGGATGTAGGTTTCAGTTTATTTTCACCTCTGTTTTTCATTTACCTCTAATTGGCCAAATGAACAGCTTTTCTCAACATACTTGTGTGAATATGGGGACACTGGTATCTACAGAGGTCTCTACAATAGACATATTTATAATGTGTATCCACATCTCATCCAATGTTGGTGATTCCTCGAGGATTTTCTTTGCAAGCTCTTCATACCTAATTAAGAGTTCCACTTGACCATTATTTATGCTTTCCTTTCCAAATGCCTATATTATGCTTCTCTTGCCTAAGTCTAGGCCTAATTTTTTTAATAGATTACATATAGAATGAACTATGTAAAGACTGGTTAATTTCTCTAGGACTTTTGGGATGATTGTGTATCAATATAAAACAGGACAGCAACTGCATTCAGTGACATTCATAATCATTAAATTCCAGCGAAAGTTCCTGTGAGGTCACTGGGATCTATATGTGTTCGAGTATAGTTTCTACCTCCTGAGGCACTGGGTTTCCCAGTTCTTCCCACATACATCTGTGGAGGACCAGCTGAGAAGCCTGATGAGTCCGATGCATTAGGCGAGCCTAATTAGAGCATAGCAGGCTCCTCATGTTCATTTCAGTTTTAGTTTGGTGACACCAAATCAGTGACTGGAGTCCAGCACTACTGTGCAAAACTGCGATAATTCAACAGGATTTTTCATTAGCTATTATTATAGAGCCCAAGTCAGCTCATCAAACCTGGCCCTCAAAGCTGGCAGACCTAGCAGTGAGGCCATGCTCCATTATCTTCTACCTGCTGTTAAAGTATGAAAGGGCAAGTAGATAATCATACATACTGCACATGTACTGTGTAATTGGCACAATTTTAACAATATGGCCAGGTGTTCATATAAGAACTGAACCAAGCAGGGGGGCTGCCTCAGTCCCTAGATACCCTGCAAAGGTGAACATTGTTCTCTTCTGGCTCCAAGTCCCCTCATTTCTCCTCAAGCTGCTTTTACTTTTTATATACAGCATAAGTGAACAATTCCATTGCACTTCTCTCTAAGTACTGGTTTGCTTCCCTTCCCTCCTACCTATCTGATGTTCTTTTCCCCTCTGCACCCTCCTCTCACTCCTGCCACTCTTCTAACAATCAGTCCTTTAATGTCCCTCATTGCTCTAGCTCAACTGGTAAGTGCTTTTATAATCAGAGGATCAGAGTGGCTCCTGTGAGCAAGCAAAGCAGTAACAGAAGCTGTTAGCTCACTTATTGCCTTTTTTGCCTGTTTGCAGCTGGTTTGGCAGTGGGAGATCTGGAAGTAAGCAGGGGTTGCCAGGAGCAGAGCTAGAAGGGCTGAGAGAGACCACATGACCAATCCCAGAGAATCAGAAAACAGGAACAGTAGTTAAAAGGAGCCAAGGAGAGAGAGATCTCAGGGTGCTTTTAGAATTGGGGATCAGCACCGCTGCTGTGAGCAGACACAGCAGAAACAAGCTGTAAGCTCAGTTTTGGTGCTTTTTTTTACCTCTTTGAAGCTTGTTTGGCAGAGGGAGAGTGGGAAGGAAGCAGAAGGTGGCCAGGAACAGAGTCTGGAAGGCAGAGAGACCACATGACCACCTGCGTTCAATCCTAGGGAACCAGGAGGAAGGAAATCCTGTATAAAGGGAACCATTCTCAGTGTGTCCCATCATGTTTCTGTCCCAGTGCGGGAGTGAAACAGAGCAGGACTGGAATAGGATACTACTGGCGTCTTCGGCATCAGCAAGCATCTGCAGGCCACAGCAGGCATGCAGGGGGCTCTGTTGAACTGATAAGGTAAGACTGGGTTCTCATTTAGTTTGCTGTTATCTGTTTAGTAAACTACAAGAAGTGGGGCAGGAAGTACCTGATAGGAAAGAAACAAACAGGTAGCTGCTACAGGTGGGAATAGGGGAGACACCTTACCTATGGCAAGGTGCAGTAACTGTTCAGGAAGGGCAAAAAGGGGAAGGTTAAATAAAAGGTAAAAGTAAAGAGACAAAAAGGTACAGTGTGAGATATAACAAGAGAAAATAAGCGAGTTAGGGGGATATCAAGTAACGCCCTGTGTAGGGCAGGGTAATAAAGTAAATACTGATCGAGGGCATAGGTGGGTAAAGACAAAAAGCACAGGAAGGGGATAACAGCAGTAAGGTACATTTAAATCCAGAGATAGCTTACGAGAAAAGGGGAAAGCAAGTAACACCCTATCTCGGGTAGTGTGACAAGGTAAATACTGATACAGTGTGTAGGTGAGACAGAAACAAAACACAAGAAAGGGGCAACAGGGGCACGGTACATTTGAAAAGCAGTAGGTAGGGATACATAAAGTAATTATGGGAGTAGTGGTAGTGCAGTGAATGTGGAGCTGCTGTATTCCAGGAGACATTCTGGAGACTGAGGTGCTGTTCCATCTGTATGCACCTCTCTGGGTTGAGGGCGAAGGTCATTGGTCTCTCGGACCAGCTGGTGAGGATTCAGAGGACCTCTTGCTCCATCCAGTGGTGATGAGTCTACTGCCATTGCTCCAGAGGTTGCCTAGAAAAAGGAAGGCTGGCTAGACCATGGTGGTCTCTGGGAGGGTGGGGCTGGTGGGTCACGTGCATGTTTCTCAGCCAGTGCCACTACAGATTTAACCCAAGTCCCCACACCAGGCACTTGGTTAAATCCCAATACTGACACTGTAGTGCAGCATGAGGGGGGTGCTGCACTTCTGAGATGCCGCCTTTCGGATGAGACATTAAACCGAGGTCCCATCTGCTTGTTCTGGTGGGTCAGGTGCATGTTTCTCAGTCAGTGCCACTACAGATTTAACCCAAGTCCCCACACCAGGCACTTGGGTTAAATCCCAATACTGACACTGTAGTGCAGCATGAGGGGGGTGCTGCACTCCTGAGATGCCGTCTTTCGGATGAGACATTAAACCAAGGTCCCATCTGCTTGTTCTGGTGGTAGTTCAGGTGGATGTTAAAGATCCCATGGCACTTCTGGAAAAGAGCAGGGGAATTTTTTTATATATGTTCAAAAACAATACTTACAGGAGTCAAGAAGAAAAATTAAGATAACATAATCATAAAACAGCTTAATTCAGCTTATTTAGAACATAAAGCGATGTAAAAAAAAAAGAAAACAAATTACCTAATGGTCTTTTGGGTTAATTCAGTTTCTGTCACATTAAATAAACATGTAAACAACAAAGGAAAGAAAATCTTTAACATCTTATATATATAGTTGCAATAGAATATAATCACTTCCATGTCAGTCAAGTGTCATCAAAAAATGTCATCACTATATCAGTTTTATTGCCTGACAGGATTCCTGGGTATCTGAGCCATTTCAATGCATCCTATTGCTCCAAACGTTACTCTGGGTGTGATACTCCAAAGGAATTACTTCCATTTTAGTAGGACTGAAACTGTCAAATGCAAAAAAAAAAAAAACATACTTAAAGGATGTTATAGACAATATTAACAATTACTAACACACACTGCTGCATTTGTCAATTAATTTTCCTGTGTCAACAGCCACCTATGTAAATGGTTTCCAAAAAGGTCTAATGTAATATAAAATACTAAATCAAACATGGACCAAGAACAGTTTATTTAAAGAAAAACCTCAAAAGATTTAAAAAATTCCACGCAATAATTTATGTCTCTAACCATTTGAAGGGATCCCATCTGTCCTGTCATGTTTTGACACTAACCAAACCACGTCCTGTGCATTTGATACTCTGTAATTCCTTATGAATAATAAAAAATAATTCTAAAGGGGAAATAAACTGCTGTTGAAGTACCAGTTTACACCAGCCTTGTCAAATCCAATAAAAATGGGTAACCATCAAAACCCTAATATTGCTATCTTTATATTTAGTTCATATCTTTGGGATGTAACCTTTATAGAGCATACCTGATGGGATCTCACAAAAATCATTTGTGTGCTATTTTATAGCCAAGATGGACCAAAACTCTGTAATATAAGGACAATGGAGATACAGATGGACCATTGTCTCCAATTCTGTGGTGCATGTTTCTCTGGAGCAATATATTTCTGTTATCTCTTTATGTTTGTGGTTATTGCTGACATTTATTTCCCCATGAACTCCTAACCATACTATGTCATGCATTTTTTTGGGAAGTCTTATTTCTAACAAAACAGCTTTAATGGAGGTTTGTACCAACTGGGGCAAATGTTCAAAGGGATGTTCTAAATAATTATCCTTTATTATTTGGGTATACTGAACTTTCCGTAAAGTAGCCAATAACCTTTGACTAGTCACCTTCCATTTTTTTAGGACATCAAAACAACCTGTCCACCACAGATTGAATTTGAATTTCCATTAGTTTTTGTGTTGGAACTAATTTATCTGCCATTCTTGCAAGATCTCTGTAATGGAGGGGAGTGCCCACAGGGTCCATTGAACCCCAAACTGTCTCAATAAAGGGATTAGGTTTGCATCAAAAAAAATACTCAAAAAAAGACCAGTGGCTTCAACATTCCTACTCCTCCATCTTTTCTTAATAAATACGTGACTGATCTTTTTATGGGGTTTAGACGGCTGCCCCATAAACAGGAAAAAAACAAGAAAATATTGCAGTTTCTATATGTTTTGGGGTAGGAAATATAACTAAGGCATGCAAAAACAGGAACCAGAAAAGTTTAAAGTAAATAAACCAACTTTTCCTTACTCATATGCCATTTATTCCAGTTGTTAACTATTTTTTTCCCTTTATCTAGTTGTAATTCCCAGTTATAAATTTGCACATCCCCATGGCCAAAATAATTCCCAAAATTTTACAAGGTTGTTTTGTAACAGCAGTCTCTCTCAGAACCTCCTGTGAGGTATCTCTAATATGTACAGGAATACAGCTGCTCATCTTTGTGTTTACTGCAGCTCCTGTCACCGCTGATAGTGCTCGAACTAACTGACAAACATGGATTCCAGACTCTGCATCATGAACAGTTAAAACTAAATCATCAGCATAAGGCACTCCTTGGCATAATACCACCTGGGACTGCAGCATTACTTAGCCCCTCCCAGCTCACTAAGTTCACCCGATCATTAGTTCAGCAGTCTCTCCTAGTTCCTAGATGCCGGACATCACAAGGCCAGCGATCCTTCACCTAAAGAGCTCCTCAATGGTTCAATTCTCTGGACTATGAATACTCAACCATGCAAAAACTGGGCACCTTCAAGGCCCAGCTAAAACAGGATCTTGTGGCAGACAACTCTTGCGACTGCTTCATTTACTGCATGCCCCTTGCACCCCCTAGGGACCTCCTAGTACTTACAGTGACCTCTCTGTTTTCAACTGCCTTTTTTCCGTCTCCCAGATGTTTTCTCATCCTCACCTTCTCTCCTCCCCATCGTCCCCTCTCCCCCACCCCCTTTTTAAGAACCCCTGTCATCCCCTCTCCCCGTTTTTAAGAACAAAGCTTGACAAGGCCTGTCTGCTCCTCACCATGAACCTTTTCTTCCTCCTGAACCCTACCTCATCTTACCTCCCCCTCTTTAGCCTTTCTCACCCTTCTCATAATGAATTTGCATTTATCTATTTGTGAATTTATCACTGTTATTATTAAGATTTACTGTTGTTATTGTCATTCTGCTATTGTTCTTCCTAACAAATTTGTATTTATTCTTTATGAATTTATCATTGTTATAATCTTAGATATACTGTTGTTAATGTTGTTTTAGTTTTTGTAATATTCCTGTGTTTGTATGTTACCCTTCCCATGGACGTAAAACCTTTGTAAATGAGCGCCTGCGCTCAAAGGTGTTAATCCTAGACCATATAAATAAATAAATAAAATAAATAAAAAAGACATGGTTTTAGTATAACATCTCCCATTATAATTTATACCTGTAATTTTTGTGGAAATATGAAGAATTCTAATCAAAGGATCTATGGTTATAATATATAAGAGTGGGCTGAGGGGACATCCTTGCCGCACCCCCTCCCCGTACATGACATTTTTGCCCTACCCATTTGTTATCATATGATCATACAAAGGCCTTTGAATAACATAACTGAATCCATTGAATGAGTTGTTGTGGAAACTCACAGGCTGACAAACATTGCCATAAAAAAGCATGTGACACCCTATCAAATGCATTTGTCTGGTCTAAATTTGTCAAATAACCTTCTGTTTCATTGGAAACTCCTTTATCTAACAATGTATTCTATAATACTAATTTCAGACAGAAAAGCTAGAAAAAACAATAATAATTTGTTTGAAATCAGCTGACATAAGATTTTATAAATCTCTTCAGGTAAACCATCTGATCCTGGCGCTACCCCAGTTTTAAGTTGTGAAATTACATATTCCAATTCAGAGGCTAATAAAGGCTGTACCAATGTTTGTGATTATAGTGCATTTAATTTGGGTAAATCTGCTGCCTGTAATATCTGGTAAAAGTTTGAATTTAATAATACTGGGACCTTATTCTGATCGTTTAAATGTTTTCCCATTTCCTTTAAAATGGATGCATTATCTGATAGTATTTGCTCAGTACTATCCTTTAGTTCTGCAATATTCCTTTTATGTAATATGGTACAACAATCATCTAAGGGGGTAGTCTGATATTTACTCACCTGTGTACCAAATCTTTGTTCAACTTCTAGCGATTTTTGCCGGTCATATTGCACTGATAACATTTTACTTTTCATCCATCTGGGGTGTAAGGTCTAGGCCTTGTTCAGCCTGCTCTGACAGTAGCCCCCAAATATGTCCCTTAATTTAGTATATTCTGTATTATTTTGTTTACTTCTCTGGACTCAAATTGTTTGAAAAAAAGCTGTAATAGCAATTTTTGTGTCCGACCACCGCTGAATAGGAAAGTCATATAAAAACATAACAGATTGTCCATCTTATAAAACAGTACCAAGGTCTTGAATCACACTTGGGTCCTGTAAAAGACTAGCATTCAATCTCCACACACCCTGTCCACTCATCCTGGGTAGGGAAGTTGAAACACATATGCCTATTGAGGCCTGATCTGATGTTTCCATTGGGACTGTCTCTGTACTAGAAAGAGGAAGTAATTTTGTGATAAACCAGTAATCAATACGAGTAGTGACTCCTTAAAAAAGTATGACCTGTTTCTTTCTGTAAAGACACTTGTGCATCTTTAAGACCAGCTTCTTGTATAACTGTTCCAAGGAAATTTGTGTCACTATATGTTTTAATGGTAGCAGTAGTTTTGTCGGTTTTCAAACGACTAATATTAAAATCTCCACCAAACAAAACCTATTTTTTGTGCATAAAAACTGCTGTAATGTTTTAAGAAGGTCTACCCTGAGAGCCATTGTCTGTGGGGCGTACACATTAATAACCCTGCAAGCCTGACCTTCATACCCTATATCTAAAACCAAGGACTTGCCTGGACAAACATCAATCATTTTGTGTACTAATATTCCTGGATTAGTAAAACATACACCTAAATCACTACAAAGGTCTTCTCCCAGAGACCAATAAGATGTACCTGCTACCCATTCATTTTGTACAGTTGTAGTATCAGATAATGTCCAAAGTCTGGTATCCTGTAATAAAAAAAATGTCAGATGTAATTTGCTGTAACAATGAAAAGGTTGTTAGTCTTTTAAATTCTGACTTAATACTATTAACGTTAAGGCTAGCCAGCCTTAAAGTAGCAGTAAAATTATGTTTAAAGAAGTTGAAATGCTTTCACACTAGACCTAGTCACTCTTTTCAGTCTAGGCAGTTTATCCTTTGCAATAGGTTGACTGGATGACACAGCTGAAACATCACTCAGAGTAGATTGAATTGATCCATCAGAATCAGCATTGTCCATTTGCTCTCCCCAACTCTGTAAAACATCAAACCTGTTATTTAAGGGAATAACATCCACAAGCTGAGATACCTGAGTAGTAGATTGTCTATGTTTAGATCTACTAGAAACCATCTGAAAGTTTTTGGGGTCCAACAGTTGAACCTCAGTTTTGGAGGGGGGTGGAGGTGGCATACTCGCCTCCTTAGATGATGCATAGGGACTAACAATCTCACCAGCTGGTCAGTTATGGAGACCAGGGAACACCTGACCAGGCTGGGAAGCAAACTGCCATCCATTTTGTCCAGCATCTCCTTCACTGAGATCCTGCCAATCTGGGAGAGGGGGGTAGATGGCCAGAAGGTCAGAGAAGGGGAGATAGGGGAGCTAAACATGTGGCTCAAGGGCTGGTGCCATTAAAAAGGACATACATTTGTAAGTAACTTGCAACAGTTTTGGGAGCGAAGGTTCTTTAAAATAAGATGGACTGCATCTGACTAAGGAGGGAGTCAGTGCATTGGGGCAAAAGTTTGACGTCTTTGCAGAATATTTAAACTAGCAAATGGGGATAGGGGTGCAGCACCCGATACATCGAACAGGAAGAGCACCCCACTCCCCAGCTAGTGATCAAACAGGAGTTTAGCATGTTTGTAGTTCATTTGCATCACCAGGTAAGGAAAAAGGGGAAATGCCAGACCTCACCCAGCAACTAACGCACCAAAATATGGCCAATGGAAAATCATGTACACAAATGCCCACAGTCTGGGAAACAAGATCCCAGACCTGCAGGCTACAATGATAGAGGCTGAACTGGACATAGTAGCCACTAGCAAGACATGGTTCACCAGTAACCACACTTGGGAGACTTCAGTACCCGGCTATGTACTGTTCAGAAGAGACTGAGGTGCAAAAAGGGGGGAGTGGCCCTTTATGTCAATGAAAATATCAAAGCTACAGAAATTCAGAACACACATAAGGAGCCAGAAGAACTGTGGTCCACCCTGGATACATGAAATGGGACAGCCGTATGAACTGGGGGTGTCTACAGGCCTCCAGACCAGGGGGAGGACATAGACACATTACTGTTAGATGATATACAAAACATGACTGCTAAAGGGGAGGTTCTGATAATGGGATACTTCAACATGCTAGAAACAGATTGGTCAATACCAAAAGGAACATCCATCAGAACTAGACACACAGTGGATTCTCTGCAGGAAGAGGGCCTCAAACAACTGGTATAACAACCCACAAGAGACAGGGCTATCCTAGATCTAGTACTGACTAATGGGGAAAGAATCACAGCTCTCCAGGTAGAAGGTCACCCGGGGACCATTGACCATCACATGGTATGGTTCAATTTGGCCACTAAAACTAAATCATCCCATTCCAAGGCAAAACTATGGGACTTCGGAGGAGCTGACTTTGATATGATGGCCAACAGAGTTAAGCTAGCCCTGGTAAGAAGAAATACAGGTGAGGGGGTACAAGCAAAGTGGGCAAGCATTAAGGATGCAATACTTGAAGCAGTATCTCATTGTGTTAGGGAGAAAAGCAAGAGCAAAGAAATAATAATAATAATAATTTTATTTATATAGCGCCTTTCACTGTATCAAGGCGCTGAACAGATCAATAAAAACATCAACACACCATACAAACCACAAAACCATAAAAAAGATAAAATATGTTCTAGAAGCATAATAAATTACAATAAAATTTCACACACTAAACAGTGCATTTAACTTTCTGAGAAGGCCATTCTCCAGAGATAGGTTTTCAGTTCCTTCTTAAAAATCTCCACGGAGGAGCATTCCCGTAACCGGCATGGTAGAGAATTCCAAAGAGTGGGTGCGGCATGAAAAATGCTGTACTGCCAGAGGATTTCAAACTCACTCTTGGAATCTCTAACAACCCCATGTCGGCCGAGTGGAGTGATCGCTAGGCAGTAAGGAACCAGAAGGTCTTTCAGATAGGACGGACCCTGATCGTGAAGGGCTTTGAAAGTCAATAAATGAGATTTTGAAGGTGATCCGCTGGGCCAGACAGAGCTAGTGCAGTCATGCAGCACCGTGGTACGTGACAGGGCCTACTTGTCCCAGTCAAAACCTGGGCTGCCGCGTCTGCACGAGAGCTGTAGGCGGCGGATTTCAACCTCAGAAAGCCCAAAGTAGAGGGCGTTGCAGTAGTCGAGGTGCGAGGACACAAAAGCGTGGACCAAAGTTGGCAGAGAGTCAGACGGAACAAGGTGCTTAACCCGGGCAACATTCCTAAGATGGTAAAAGGAAGTCTTGATGATGGCTGATACCTGGGATTGAAAAGTCAGCCTATCGTCAAGAATCACCCCAAGGTTGTGCACCCATTCAGAGGCCGGAAGCGACACACCGCCGAGAAAAATTCCAGATGGCACGCCAGCATACGACTTCTCAATCTGACCACCTGGGTCCACGATCAAAACCTCAGTTTTCTCCGAGTTCAACTTTAGCCAACTAGAATCCATCCAGTCTTGGATCTCCCCAGACAGTTATTAAATAACGAGAGCTCCATCCTGGTCAGGTGCAAAGACAGGTATAGCTGAGTATCATCTGCATAGCAGTGAAACCTCAGCCCATACCATCTTATAATGTTTCTGAGGGCAGCATGTACACTGCAAATAACATGGGCGTACAGCACAGAACCCTGAGGCACTTCCACAACAAAGAGACTGGGCCGGAGGAAAAATTCCCCGACACAACTCTTTGTGATCTCCCAGTGAGGAATGACTCGAACCATTTAAGAACGGTTCCAGACATTCCACAAATTTGCCCCAGGCATGCTAGCAACACCATGTCATCCACAGTGTCAAAAGCTGAAGAGAGATCAAGGAGAACCAGGATAGAATGTCTCCTTTGATCTCTTGCCCTCAGAAGGTCATTTAGCACCCGAACCAGCGCAGTCTCGGTACTGTGTCTTTTATGGAAACCAGACTGGAAGGATTCATAGATATTATGGATGGTTAAATGGTCATTCAATTGAGCAGCTATGACCTTTTCAATAACCTTCCCAATAAAGGGTAGGTTAGAGATGGGTCGATAGCCGGAAAAACAATCTGGGTCCAAGGAAGCTTTCTTCAAGAGAGGTGTCACCACCGCCTTCAGGAGCTAGAAAACTCACCCGCCCAAGAGCACCAGACAATTTGCGCCAGAACTGGACCAATGATGTCTACACAACCCAGAATTAGGGTAGTCGGTCCAGGATCCAAGCTGCAGCTCGTGGGGCGCACACTGTGGATGATCCTCATAATATCCACGAACTCAGGTCGACAAAAGGAACTCCAGGAGAAAAAACACTCAGAACGGCTGCCCAGTAATCGATATAAACTCACATCCAATACTTGGAATATGATTTAAACAGCTTTAATAAGATAGCTGAAGCAAGCAGCAGTTAAAAAGCCACAGACGCACGTTTCACGTCGCAAAGACGCTTTATCAATGTAATGTTAGGCTCATACAAAAACACACATTATATAGTCTATAATTCAATTAACACTACAATCATTAAAGTGATTAAAATAAATAAAGCACACTGAAAATCAATCAGAGCAATCAATACAAAGCACAAAGTATCTAAAACACTAAGTGCTTCACATTACATGAACACATACTGATTAATCCACACCAAATAATGAAATGCATAGAAAATACAAACCACAGTACTAGATGCATAATTAGAACCATTAAGAGACAATAATCCAATAATAATTTACTTGAGGTAGGGAATAATGCTAAACATCGCATTTAAGCCTTTCTCCCTATGTGCTCCTAACAGGCACTGCCATTTACTTTCAGCACGTAGGATCTTATTGTTCAAATCCCCCCCCCCCGACTTCCTAATGAAACCTTTTCAAGACCTTGAAATTTAAATGAATGTCCATTTCCCTTGTGTACTACATGTAAAGCTAATGCATTAATAATGTCCTTATTAGCAATACTACGTAACTCCAGGAGAAGCAAGGTCTTGTGCTCTCACACACTCCCACCACATCAGCCTTAGAGGTTGTTGGACACAAGTCCGCCCTGATGTCAGCCACCTTAGTTGCAAAGTATCGAGCAAGCTCATCGCACTCAATTTGTGAAAAGGCTTTCCGAACTTGCAGACAGGCTGGGTTGCACAGTCTGTCTACAGTTCGGAACAGCTGAGCCGGTCGATTCTGAGCAACTGCAATCTCCCTGGACAGGAATTCTGCCTTCTTATGGGTGATTGCAGATTGATAGCTAGTATAATGTTCAATCAATCTAAGACGGTCGGCATCAAGGGTGGACTTGCGCCAGCAACACTCTAACCTTCGCCCTTGTCTCCGCATCTCCCTCAGAATCCCATCAAACCAAGGGGCCCTGGGGTGATGGGAAAGAGGACGCTCGCGAACAGGAGCAATAGAATCTAGGGCAACCGCAATGGCCTCATTATAGGCCCATACGAGCACCTCTGGACTACTGCCCACCAACACGAGGGATGATAGGTCAAGTACCACCGCCAGGCCTTGTGGGGTAACGCTCCGTAATGGGCGGTACCTGACCATCTCCACAGGGGCTGGCTTTCTCAGGGGGGCGCAAAAATTGAACCTCACGATGTAGTGGTCAGACCAAACGACTGGTTCCACCCCCATATCGGATGCATCAATCCCAAGAAGGAAGACCAAGTCGAGAGAGTGTCCAGATTTATGTGCAGCAGTGGAAACTACCTGTGTAAGGCCCAAAGAAGACATTAGTTGGAGGAAATGTTTACCAGATTGTGAGAGTTCATCGTTGACCCAGGCGTTAAAGTCACCAAGCACCATCAATCTGGGTGACTCAAACGACATGTCGACGAGGAAGTCTACCACTTCCTGTAAGAAATGTTTCCCATCTCCAGGTGGACGGTAGATGAGAACGATTCGAACGCCTACACCTGCTACAACTGTGCACTCAAAGGACTCGGCCTCACCCACTACCACATTCGAGAGGCCCAATTCAGTCTTAAAACAGACTGCAACCCCCCCCCGCCCCTGTGGTCCAATCTGGGCGTGTAACACCGAGTACTCCAGCCGGAGTCATGGCCTCCACTATAGGGCCAGAATTTTCATCCAGCCAGGTCTCGGTGATGCAAGCCAGATCAGCCGTGCCAATAAGGTCGGCAATAATAGCAATTTTATTCCTAACAGATCTGGCATTGCGTAACACCGCCTGAGTTGGACAAACCTCAGAGGTTGTCGGGCCTATCTGCCTACTGTAATCAGTAGTGCCCTTCGGTATGGAAACCAGACAGGGTGGACCCCGCTCTGGATTCCATTTCACCCCAGGGCACCTTCTGGACTTAATAACCCCAACACGGTGACTCCACTCGTTCCCCCACCCCTGTTCGTGCACCCCCGCCCCCTCGCCCTCCGACGGGCAATCCCCAACGCCTTACAACACTGATATGTCTTAAACTGCAAGGGAGGAGTGCAGAAGGGGTGGAGGGCATGAAGAGAGGAGTGGGAATAACACACCACCGTGGAGGAGGAAGGCCAGCACATGACGCTGCTACATAAATTAAACAATAAAATTAAAAATAAACCCACCACCAAAATTCAAAACAAAAAACCTCACTAACTACTTAAAACTAACGAATTAAATCAATAAATTATAACAAAAACCATAAAAAAAATAAATTAAAACAAAACAGACCCTTCCTACCCCAGTCCTCTCATCACCGGGGGGCAAGAGTACAAAGGCACTCTCACTGCCTAATAAAAACATACAAATATTTAAATTCCACCCCCCCCCCAGTTCTCTCACAACAGGGGAGAAAATCAAACAAATAACAAATAAGTAAATAAACAAAATTTTGGACCCAGGGTCCTCTCACCACCCCGAAGACCAGAACAGAGTCGACAGAAGACAAAAACAGCAGCTTCTCAAATACAATAAAAAATCCAAGACAATCCAGGACCATAAAAGAGGCAGTCGACAAGTCCGGAGGGAAAATTAGTCCAAGGAGATCCAAGAAGTTCAAAGCAATCCAGCAAGTTTATATCCAAGAAGGATCGAGCAAACCCAATCTAATTTACTCCTAGCTGAGCCCCTCAAGGCAAAAATATTGCCACCACACTAAAGGGTCATGAAAAGAGCCACTGCCGAGGCCCCTTCCATGGTCCAAGGTGGTGGGCACTCCACCAGCTCCCTGACTGGGAAAACGCCCAACCCCTGTGGAGTAGCAACACCCAGGAGAGTGCCGCCAGAGCAAGCAAAAGGCAGACAAACCACCTAAAATTATAGAACTCAAAGGGCTCAAGTCTCTAATAGAGTCCCAGTCCAAGATCTTCGGTCTCTTCAGCAATCCAATATCCAGAGCTCCTCCAAACGCCTTTAGAGCTAACTCCTCACATTCCCTGAGCCAAAACGCTTCTTCACAAAAGCAACGTCAATAATCCTCCGACTATCCGAAAAGAAAAAACGCCATCCAAGCCTCTAAAAGTCACCAAACGCCACTCCCACATACAGCAACAATCAGCCGAGTGTCTCACAAAGCTGATGACCCACGAAGTGTAATCCTTTCACTAGAGTCACACCGGACTCTCGACTAGGACCACCGAATGAAGAAAAAAGCCAGCTGGCATCTCCTGCGAAACGACACCGGCCACTGCTACAACGAGTAGTCTGTATGCTCGCGGGATAGCAAAGTAACAGTGACGCTACACAAAGAAAGAGGAAACCACTTTGGTTCTCAAAAACAGTAGCAGAAAAGGTCAGAGTCAAAAGGCTGGCCTTCAGGAAATATAAGGGAAAGCAGCAGGATGAAGATAGGGAGGCATACCATTATCAGAACTGTTTAGTGAGTCTCTGAGCACAGGAGAGGTCCCAGAAGACTGGAGAAGGGCTCATGTGATCCCACTCCACAAGAGTGGTAGCAGGGAGGAGGCAGGGAACTACAGACCAGTCAGTCTTACCTCAGTAGTGGGCAAGATTATGGAGGCACTCCTTAAGGAAAGGACAGTGCAACACCTGGAATCCATAGGAGCACAGGATCCAAGACAGCATGGGTTTACAACAGGAAGGTCCTGTCAAACTAATCTCATAGATTTCTTTGACTGGGTAACCAGAATGGTGGACCAAGGGGGTGCAGTTGATGTTGCCTATCTTGACTTCAGCAAAGCTTTCGATACTGTTCCATGTAGAAGGTTGATTAATAAGCTGGGTAGGCTTGAGGTGGGTCAGAAGTTGGTCAACTGGGTGGCAAACTAGTTGGTGGGCAGAAAACAGAGAGTAGTGGTAGATGGTATACAGTCAGAAGAGATGCAAGCCACAAGCAGGGTACCTCAGGGATCAGTCCTGGGGCCAGTCCTCTTCAATATCTTCCTCAGTGACATTGCAGATGGACTAGAGGGTAAGGTTTGTCTGTTTGCAGATGACACCAAGATCTGCAACAGAGTAGATGATCCAGATGGGGTGGGCAGAATGAGAAGAGATCTGGATAAACTGGAAAATGGTTGGAAGAGTGGCAACTGGGGTTTAACGCAAAAGAAGTGCAAGATCATGCACATAGGGAAGAGGAACCCTGAAGCTACCTATATGTTGGGAGGGGAGTTGCTGGCAATCACAAGGGAAGAAAGAGACATGGGCATAATCATCACAGATTACCTGAAATCATCCAAGCAGACCACTAAAGCAGTAGGTAAGGCTAGAAGGATGTTGGGGTGTATTAGTAGGGGTATCACAAGTCGGAAGAGGGAGGTAATAATCCCCTCTTTACAAGACATAGAAACATAGAATTTGACAGCAGATAAGGACCGCTTGGCCCACCCAGTCTGCCCATTTCCCTACCTAATGGATAAGCTGCAGATCCTAGTTAACCAGCAGCCTACTTCTTCCTACCCCCACCCCCTAGAATTGCCTTATGACTGTCCCATGCATGCTTGAATTCCACCACTGGTTAGGCTCCATCTGGGAGTACTGCATGCAGTACTGGAGGCCGCACCCGCACAAGGACATTAACAAAATGGAGGCAGTCTAGAGAAGGGCAACCAAAATGGTGCAGGGACTGCATCAGAAAACATATGAGGACAGATTAATGGAGCTTAATATGTATACCCTAGAGCAAAGGAGGGAGAGAGGTGATATGATCGAAACATTCAAACATCTTAAGAGCATTAACAAGGTGAAAGAGTCTAACAGGTTTCAATATAAGAAAAATAGCAGGACAAGAGGATACAGCATGAGATTAGAGGGAGGCTGATTAAGGGGTAATGTGAGGAAGTTCTTTTTCACAGAAAGGGTGATGGATGCATGTAACGGCCTACCTCAGGAAGCGGTAGATATCAATACAGTGCAGGGCTTCAAACAGGCATGGGATAGGCATAAGGGAGCAATACAGATGGGTATGAAAAGATAGGCCATTGACAGAGTAAAGGCCTATGGCACATTCATAAGGTAGAAAAAATGGGCAGACTGGATGGGCCTTGCAATCCTTATCTGCTGTCAACTTGTGTGTTTCTATGCCTCATCTCGACTCTGTTGCTTAGATTGTTCAGTCTGCACTAAAGGTGCAGACGGCTTGGATGTAGCTATGCTTCGAGAAATAACATTAGAACTGTGAAAACTGTCTGCATGTGAAGGTTCAGAATGAGGGGGTTGTGGGGTTTTGAACAGTTTCTTTGCTGTATGTAGGTAAAAATCCTGTTCTTCTGATTCCTCTGAATTATGTGCTGCCCAAGGGCAGGATCCAAAGTCATGTTCATCGTCCCCACATAAGTTACAAGTTGGTGGAACAGTGCAGAATTGAACAGTGTGGCCCAATGCTCCACACTGAAAACATTTAATCTGGGTGCAGTCAGAATTCACGTGAGAGAGGGACCCACACGTATAACAGCTTTTGGGTTGACCTTGATAGAATAAAATTCCACGGCCCCTACCCAAAAAGAAACAATTTGGTAAATGTTTAATGACCTTCTCTGTATGTTTTAATTTGACACAGAATGTCCAACCCCCAGTCCAAAACCCATTATCATCCATGATTGGATTAGGAGTACCTTGTATGTCATAGCGTTTCTCCAACCAAAATATTATATCATTGATGCTAACCCCCTCATTTAGAAAAGGAATAGTGTCTGTTTTAATGGTAGGTTTGGTGATAGGAATGGCTATATAATCTTGCCATAAAGTAGTATTTTTAACAGAAAAATACGGTCTCCATAATTTGTCCAGTAAGGCCGCAGAACAAAAGCTGACATCGAAATTGTTATCTCCTGGGGTATGAATAAAAGCATATATGTCAACTGGTGTAAAATGCAGAGATTCTTTAATTAATGCTTTGCCTACATAATGCCTGTCAGGTATTTGGCCTGGATTCCCTCTGTATCTTAGCCTGACACAAATCTTTGTTTAGCTGCTACAACCGGCTTCTGAAACAAACTTGCATAACTTGATTTAGTCAATCTTGTTGGCTCCAACTCTAAGTGTGGAGTCCCCCCCCCATCTCGGCTTCCTTATCATTATCATTACCTGTATTCAGTAATGAAACAATAGCATTACCTTCAGGGGCCATTTTGAACTGTTTTCCCTCAGTCCATGGAATTCTGCTCACCAGGGAGAGCTGCATTTCCCCCAGAAATGGAGTTAGTTGTCTCTTGAAAATCCTGATCTGCTTGGTTAGCTTCTGTTGGAGCTGCCAACTGCACCCCAGACTGGAATGCCTCTGCAGCAGCTGCTGCGGTCGAAGTAGACTCCATCTGTGCCTGTGCAGATTCCACCGCAACCTGCAGTTGCTCCTTCGGTGAATCGTTCATAACATTGCCTTGCTCCACTGATTGTTTGGGAGATCCTGGGATCGTAACTGAGGGATCTAGTATCCATCAACCATTGAAAAACATCTAACCAGCTTGGTGCGCCGACTCTGGTGGCCAGTCTCCTTCTGAAAACCCACTAGCAGTGGGCTACTTTTTATTTATTTATTTAAACATTTGGTAACCGGGAAAGGCACACTGAGCCAAGGCTCGATTCCAGGTGTGACCTGGGGGGAAAGGAGCAGCTGAAATACAAACAATAAATGCAGATAATTAGTTAACAGAACAATAGCAGCTAATTACAACCAATATAATACAGCAGTGAGAGCAAAAACATGACACGTGATGAATCTCTAGAGGTGAACAATACAATAGTAAGTGCACTATGTAATGAATCTTTAATAAGTTCTGGGGAGGATTGTAGGAAGGTAAAGTCAGTAGAGGTAGTGGGTTTAGCTCAGTTGTGGCAGCAGCATAAGGGTGGAGGAAGGAGACGTAGCTGTAGCTTGCAGCTAGAGTGAGAGGGTGAGTTTCTGATAGTAGGGGTAAGTTTGTTCCACAAGTAGGGAAGTCGGTAAGAGAAAGCAGCTTTGCCCACTGCAGAAGAAGATCGGGGCAGGGTGAAGGATCTTTCATTTCAGTGCCTGAGTTCATAGGGGGATAGGGAGTCTGAGGAAGACAGTCCTTGGGATGGGGGGGGGGAGCAAGTTAAACCAGTACTTAGATATAAGGTTGAGGGTGTGTATATACTGTAGCACCTGTGAGATAAGGGGCTTAGTCCGAGGAGGGAGTAAAGATCGCAGTCATGGGTGCATGGGGGGAGTTTGTAGCAAAGTGGCAAAATGAGTTTAGAAGAGTATCCAGCCTGGCAAGGGAGGTTACGGGGCAGAGCTCTAAACCACGTCTGCATAATCTAGTATGGGAAGGATCATTTTAGAGACAGTTTCACATCTGGCAGGTAACGGTAGAGATTCCCTGTTCCAGTATGCATGCTGAGTTTGGGGCCACAGCTTGGAGGTGATAGATTCAATGTGAACTAAAAAAGACATATGGGGGTCCAGCCAAAGGCCCAGGTACTTGTATCTGGTGACTTGGTCAAGTGGGGAGCTGTTGAGAGAGGTGACAGGGACAGCTAAGTTTCTGGGCAGAGCCAAAAACCCTGGAAACCCTGGCTTACAACAAGCTTCTCTGCAGTGTCACCAAGGTCCAAATCTGTATGCGGTAAGCTGAGAATAATGTGCTTACCTGCTGAATACTGGGGGCTAATTTTAGAGTGTTTTCACTTTTTTCATCTTCCAACTCGAGTTTAGTTGTTTTAAACTCCAATTCAGTCTCCGTCAGCATTTCAAACAACTATCGCTGTTTTTGTATTAGTTTTTCCTGTAAGTTTCTTTCCACTTCAGTAAAGGTGTCCTCTTCTTCATTGTCATTCAGTGTTTCCTGCTCCATTCTTCCTTATTTTTACCCCCCCCCCCCGGACACGCACCAGGGGCGAAATCATCAATAGTCTCAACAAGCATTTCTTGGCCATAGTAAACCTTGTCCTGCACCTCCGCTGAGGTGCATCCTCCTCCATCAAGCTCTGGCAATGAAATGGGCTCTGCCATCCTCTCACAGTGAGACAGAGCCCCCTGCAGGAGAGTAGGGGAATTTCCCCAGTGTCCTGGCCAAATTTCCCCCATTCACTAAAAATACCACCAATAGATTAATCTGGTTCAATGTCAGTTGGCATCCATCTGTATCCCCCTCCTCCGAGACGAGGCTGAAAATTGGCAGAATTTGTCTAGTCTTCCTTTCCTGGTCAACAAAAAACTAAATAAGAGTTCCTTCGCCATTCTGGCATGATGGTACTGTTGCAAGGAGGCACCTGAAGTAGTGGCAAGGGAGGATGTGGGAGTCCTTTGAAGGAGAGGCCCCAAGGTGGGAGGCAGAGGACCCCAGCAGAGGAGGAAGCAGCTTCTGGTGGGGACTCAACTGTTGAGGAGGTAGAGTAGGAAACAGGAAAGGGGAGAGAGGGAGGCTAGGTATCTACCTGGTGCTGTGGCTCAGAGGGATGGGTAGCAGATCCCAAGGATTGCTAGGGTGGTAGGGCATGAGTGGAGCTGGATATCATTGTACACCTGGACACTAAAGAGCTAGCAAAGGACGGAGCCTGTATTGTGCAGAGAGTTCAGGGAACTGGGGAAGGGCCTAAGGCAAGAAGCATACGCAGTGGCATTTGCCAAGGTGCTGCCTGTCTATGTTCAAGCGGAGGCTGTGGTACTCTGCACCAGGAGCTTAAACTTTTGGTTGAAGGAATGGTGCAGAGATAAGGGGTTCAACTACATTGGGGACCAGGACCAACCTGGAGGGATGCAGGCCTATGCTGAGGTGATGGCATGTATCCATTTAGGAGAGGAACCACAGTCCTCAGCGGACAGTTTCAATGTTACTTTGATGAACATTTAAACTAACTGAGGGTGGTGGTGGAAAGGCAGAGGGAGGCATTAACTGCCCCAACACACAGACTGAAGCAGAAGGAAGAGAGGTCCAGAGGGGAGGAAGCTCTCCCAAGGAGACACAGGGAAAGGGAACAATTGTTGCAAAAAGAGAGGGGAAAATGAGTCCGGGCACAAGGTGGGGAAGGTGTGGTTGTAGGAAGAGTGGGAGCAAAGTGTGGAGGGCCATATGTTCAAATGTAAGGAGTCTAGGAAATAAAAATTGAGACCTAGAGCCCATCATGGTGGAGGCAGACCTGGCTATTGTGGCCATTACTGAGTCATGGTGCACAGAGAACCACAACTGGGACATGGTCATATTAGGCTACACTCAGTTCAGGAAGTATAGGGAGGGGAGGAGGGGTGGAGGGGTTGTGCTGTATGTAAGGGAGGGTATCAAGATGATGGAAATGCAAGGGAACCAGGGGGGAAAGGAGGGGATGGAGGTACTGTGGGTCACCCTAAAGACAGGAGTCAGAGACACTATTCACACTTGGGTGATATACAAACCTCCAACACAAGGGAAGAACTAGTTAATGCACTGGGGGAAGTCATCAGCATGATGACAGAAAAGGGAGAAGTGCTGCTGGTGGTGGACTTCAATCTGCCGGATGTAGATTGGAGCATCCCAGCTGAATGCTCCACTAAAAGCAGGGACATCTTAGACTCCTTGCAGGGGACATTTCTGAGGCAGGTAGTCAGAGAGCCCACTTGTGGTGGGGCAATAATGAACCTGGTGCTGACAAACAGGGACAGTACTGCCGATGTCAAGGTAGGAGGCCACCTTGGGACCAGTGATTACCATACAGTGTGATGTAACATAAGGATGGCGGCAGAGGCAAAACAGGATTTTAGGAGGGCAGATTTTTAAGACAGTGTGTGAATACCTCAGAGACAACCTAGTGGGGGGGGGGGATTGCCTGAGTGGGTTGGAGGAACAGTGGGCCAAAATAAGGAAAGGCACAATGAAGGCAACAAATATATGCATGAAACAGGTGAGCAAAAACAAGAGGAAAGTGACCACCATAGTTCTTGAGGGAAGGGGCTACACAGGTAAAGGCTAAAAGGGCAGTATTCAGAAGGTATAGAGAAACACAGAGGGAAGAGGATAGGGAGGTGCACTGGGAAAAGCAAAGAGAAGCGGGGAAGGTGATGAGGGGATCAAAGGTGCAAACTGAGGGGAGGATAGCAAAAGGGGTAGCTAAGGGGGACAAGACCTTTTTTAAGTACTTAATTGAAAAGAGGAAGACAGAGGGAGGGATTGTGAGGATAAGAAGGGCAGGGGGGGACTGTTCAGAGGAAGATCAGGAAAAAGATATCCAGAACAGTTACTGTACTTCTGTTCAGTCTTCACAGTGGAAGGAGAGGGGGATGGACTACGTAAAAGCAAGAGGAACACTGGAGGGAGTAAGGTAGGCACAAGTCCATTTACCGGGGAAAGAGTCCTGAGAGGACTTGGGAATCTGAAAGTGGATAAGGCTATGGAGCCAGATGGGTACATCCAAGGGTGCTGAAAGAGCTCAGGGAGGTGCCGGCTGCATTTCTGACAGTTCAATTCAGGAACTCATTGGAAGCAGGAGTCATTCCAGAGGACTACAGCAGGACAGATGCAGTTCTGCTTCATAAAAGTGATAGCAGGGAGGAGGCTGGTAACCATAGGCTGGTCAGTCTGATGTCAGTGATGGGGAAGTTAATGGAGGCACTTTAAAGAGAGGTTAGTGGAGCATCCTGAATCCAGCAGGTTACGAGGCCTAAGGAAACACAGATTCATGGGTGTGTGGGGGGGGGGGAGGTTGTGTCAGACTAACCGGATTGATTTCTTTGACTGGGTGACCAGTGAAATACATCAGAGAAGGGTGGTGGACATGGCCTACTTAGACTTCAGAAAGGCCTTCAACAGAAAGGCCTTCAACACCATACCACACAAGAGGTTTATAAAGAAACTGGGCAGCTTGGGAGTTGGACCCATGGTGGTAAGCTGGATATGAACTTGGTTGATGGATAGGTGATGAGGGTGTTGGTAAATGGAACTCACTCTAGGGAAGGAAGAGTGACCATCAGGGTACCTCAGGGCTCAGTATCGGGACCAGTCCTCTTTAATGTCTTTATAAGTGACATTGCAGAAGAGCTGGAGGGAAAGGTATGTTTTTGCAAATGATGCCAAAATTGCAATAGTGTGGACACTCCGGAGTGGGTGGAGAGAATGAGTAGAGACCTGAGAAAACTCAAGGAGTGGTCAGTGGTATGGCAACTGGGTTTCAATGGGAAAAATGCTAAATCATACACTTAGTGCACAGAAACCCAGAGGCAGTGTGCAAAATGTGGAAAGAGGTATTGATGGTCAATAAACAGGAAAGGGACCTTGGAATAATCATATCTTACGGCCTCAAGGTGGTGAGACAGTGTGATAAGGCAGTAGCTATGGTCAGTGGGATGCTGGGGTGTATCTCAGGAAGGACATAGTAGAGGCTATCCAGAAGAGGTAAACTAAAATGGTGCAGGGGCTGCATCATAAGCCCTATGAAGAGAAACTGAGGGATCTCAATATGCAGTACACCCTGGAATAGAGCACAGAGAGGGGGGACATTATAAAGATATATAAATACCTCACAGGAAAGTGGGGGCGGGGAGTAAAGTGGGAAGACTGAGTGGGCCAAGCAACCCGTATACCTCTCAACCTCCTGCCTCATAAATCAGGGACACGGCTTAAAAAAATCAGGGACAAAGGACCAAAATCAGGGGCACTTCTTCAAATTTGGAGATATCCACTCAGAAAGCTGGTAGAATAAAGGGCTTAGTGTAAAATGCATTTTCTAAGTAAGAACAAGTCTGTAACTTTAATGTTTGACATTAGTTTGTGCTTATAACACCTGCTGTTTGGTCACGGAAACACAATTTTTAGAAGGGACAGAGTAAAATTTTGAGGCAAAATCAGGGACATCCCTGAAAATCAGGGACAGTTGAGAGGTATATCTGATGACAAATTCTGTTTCTATGGTTCTCTGTTTCTGTGTTCAGTCTGATTTCTCAATACGGCTTCCTTCTCTCTGGAACTTTCTCCCCATCTCCCTTAGGCTTGTTCCCTCCTATCTTGTGCTTAAGCCCTTGCTGAGGTCCCGTTTCTCATCCACTTGCTCCTGTCCTCACCCCTTAGACATCTGATCCAGCTTCTCCTCTGCTTTTATTACCCTCAGTGTTTCTGCAAGTTCGCTTGATGAACTTCGTAAGTTTCATATTTATTGCACTTACCTGTTTTAGATTTTGCTTTCTTTTCATTTATTCACTTTTTTCCCACCCACTCTTTTGTGGAGTCCTGTTTTGTTGTAACTTACTGTGCTGTTTGAGTCATTGTCCTGCTACTCTCAGTAGTAAGCTTTAGTTATTAATTTTGTTTGACTGCAGTACTGTATCATGTTGCTTTCATGTCAACAACTGTGTTGCTGTTCTGTCCCATTCCCCTTCCCACTGGTCATGCTGGGTAACAAACCTCAGCTCAGTGTGCCTTTCCTCGTCACCAATTTTCAAATAAAATAAATAACTAAAGACTGCTTGATGGTCCATTGGAAGTGCTACATGCTTCTGTGTAGACAACCTGGGTTCGGGAGTGGATACAGGGAATCAATCAGGCAGCCGGAGGAGTGGGGCAGGGCTGGGATAGTGCAACCAGGGGAGGGAGGTGCCCTGGTTCCACCACCATAGCAACCCATGTGGTGGGCCATGGGAGCTTGTCTCCCCGCCACAGGACAGTGCTGCATGCATCTGAGGTGGTGTGCCTCGGAATGCACATCTTGTGCCAAGATGCCATGGAGTGGGGAGGCCAGGGAGAAAAATGTAAAAACCAGTGTGCAGTGGCAACTGTCAATTACAGCACCAGTGTCCTTAGGTCCCTCCCCTCGTGGATGGTGGAGGGAGTGACAGCTGGGACTCATGGTGCTGGAACCATAGCTTGAAGTAAAGCTATATGGAAAGAAAGAAAGAAAGAAAGAAAGAAAGAAAGAAAGAAAGAAAGAAAGAAAGAAAGAAAGAAATTGTGTTGAATTTGGTCTGCCGCATTAGCCAGAGAGGACAAATGTTTTTCATTTTTAGGGACCTGACCTTCCACTTTACCCAGATCAGCATGGAACTGTTGGAAGGCCTGGACCTCCTCTATGATGGTGTCAAACCTTGGGACAGACACAGTCGGGGGAGAAGTTATGGCAGTTATGGGCAATACATTGGAGGCATTGGAACTCTCTCTGTCACATGTTCTGTCCTATGAGAACCCTGACCATGGCCTCTCAGTTTCTAGGTGTACCCACTGGGGTTAGGGCCATCTATATTCTTTATATAAAAGTCACCATACCTTCTTGCTCCAGCTTTCTTTTACAGCTGAGTCTAAAAGTCTTTCCCTCCTTTCCCCGAAATATTTATTCTGTGCAGTTCTGCATTGTATTTTTTTGTTCAGGGTTTGAGGGGCTGTAATTGTGAGAAAGGGTCCATAGCAAGAGAAAAGAGGATCATTGTGGTGGTGCCATGCCTTTGCAGCAGCCTTTCCCTCCTCTTCCAGATATATTTACTCTGTGTTCCTTTTGTTTGGTGCTAATGATATAACAACACTTTGACACCACAAAAAAATAGTTAAATGGCCAGTAGTCTGGGTGTTGCAACTGCCTCATATGGACATAGAAAAGTGTGTTTTTGGATCTGCTCTGCCATATTTTCATGTTTTTCCAGAGAATGTTTTGCAATAAAATTTAACCTGTGGCCTGGGTTATACTTTGTTAAAACAAACATCCGCTGAAAGATCACCAAAACCCTTAAAAAAAACACACAATTTGCTAGAAGCTGAGGTGGCCCCCAGACACCTCATCATTTGTTAATTGGCCCTGACATTAAAGTCACTTGAACCACCCCTGTCAAGACTGAAGTACTTACTCTCAAACGGGATGAATAGTTAGTTGCCCCCATTGGTTACACCAACCCATAGCCACCTGAGGAAGTCTCCACCTGTTAGACCCTCTTCTCGTCAATGAGTTTCTCAAATGAAACCTCCTCAAGCTCCAACTTAAGTTCTGGTTAACTTTGGTGCCATCAACAGCATGCACATAGGTGAAAGAGTTACAAGGAAAGGGAGTGCAGCCACCATACATTCAGCCTCAACATGCCATGTCCACCACCGCCACTGCAAGTTGAGGCTATGACAAGATAAGCAAAGACCTTTCAAGACAGCTGCAGACCTTCCCACCAGTCACAAGGAGCCTAGCCACTCTGGGGATCTGTCACAACTCTGGACTACAACCTTTAATCAAAATATTTTCCCTTTTGATTGGTAGAAAAACATTTTTTATTATTATGGCTCATATATGTTCGCTGCCAAGGGTTTAAAAAGGTTCTTTGATATGCATAACATCATGTATTCATCCCCCAGAAGAGACCAAAACAAGTTTTGTTGTAAGTATGACATATTTATTAATTCAGCTACACACTACAGAACATTTAAGAATGCATTAGGTTTTACATACATACATACATAGTACTGTAGACAATCAACCATTTTTGTTTTAACATAGGTCATTAGTTCCAGGCTGAAACTAAATAGCATTTCTTTCCAGATACCACTATGGTGTATCTCTTGCCAGACATAATCAGGCAGGTTTGGCTATAATGTATACCCACGGCAATTAAACAATAGACTGATCCCCCAGGCTATTCTCAACACATGCCTTAAAATAGATGAATACGTAGGTTTTGCTTATGATGTGAAACACCTTTATCTACAGTCTTGGATGAAAGGCAGGAGGTATTTTGTCGGCAGATTTCGGGACCACAAGTTCAATTATGGGGGCCATCTTCCATGAAGCATAATCTGTTAGCTGACGTCGGTTACCATGAGCCAGATTCAACATTTCAGGGTTACAGCACTTAAAAAAGTTCAGTGATTCAGTATCGCTAGTTTAATTGGTCTCCAGGATAGTTCTGTCTCTGCTGGCATTTCATTGCAGTGTCCAAAAGTTTTTTTTTACTGTTCTCTAGCACTCTCATGTACGCTGGCCCCAAAGGAGAGATGCTCTGTTTTCACATGCCCTTCAGTGTCCTTCTACTTTGCTTGTTCAAGGAAATGACCACAGAAAAAGTCCTTGTTCTGTGTTTAAAGTGATAAGTCTGGTCCACCGTTTTACTACTCATGAGACTGCTTCATGACTTTCAAGTAAGTTAGATTTCTGTCTTTTTTATAAAAGTTCAAATTTTTTTACAGGGCAAAATGCATATTCTGATATTAGTCTCACTAACCTTTAGAATAATATAACTTAGACATTTGTGGTATTTGGCATTTTTTCATAAGATACCAAAAGATTTTACAGTTTCTGTGTTTTTTTGTTCTTAAGTCTTAAAAGTGGTTTATTTTGGTTACTGAGTGCATAGTTTGAGCTGGAGATGGCATTCCAATGTCATCTTTCTTGATTTTAAAGCTGTTTATCTGTTAAGCTGAGAGGCACCTCATTCCATAGATGCAAGCTACTTAGTCCAGTATTTTCTGTATTTTTTAGGAAACCAGGGTCTGGGCTTCCACCTTCCCTAGATCTCCCTGAGCTGCTGGTTTGCCTGTATGCTCAAGACTGAGCCTGGTGATCATTTAAGATCACCGGTTCCCCTGCTTGCCTGTTAAATTACCGGACCCTTTGCAATGCTTGCACCAAAGCCACCAGGCTTGTGAAATTGAAATACTTTGCATCCATGCTCCAGAACAACCTTATCTCCCATTCAGTTCTCCCTTGACCCAGTCCTCCCCCCATCCTCAAGGCTGTCAACTCCCATAACACTTATTTTGCTGCCACTGCTTCCTCCTTCAACTCCTTCATCACCAGTGCCCTTTCTCTCCTCCCCCTTCTCCCTCTCATCTCCCCTTCCCTTCCCTTCTTCCTTCACACTCCTTCTCCATCTCTCCTACCATTCTCTACGCCTGTCTTAAGGCCATTATAGCTCTTAACCTCCACAAGGGTATGTGCCCAGATGACCTTACCTCCAAGCTTCAGCACCTCTCTGCACCAGCCATTGCCTTCCTATTATCCTCCTCCTTAACCTCTCTTTCTTATCTTTCTGTGATGCCTGGAAACAGGCTACTGTTATTCCCCTTCCTAAAGTGGGTGATCCCTCCTCTCCTGGTAACTTTCATCCCATCTCTCTCCTCCCCACCCTGGCCAAGCTACAGGAACATCTTGTCCTCTCAGAATCTTCTCAGAACTCACCTCTTTCCTTGTTGATGACTCCTTTTTCACTTACTTCCAGTCTGGCTTCAGGCAGCCCCCCCCCCCTCACATCCACCTCCTTCTCTGGCTTACTGACTCTATTCTGTCTGGCATGGACCAGGACCAAGCTACTTTCGCTGTCTTAGTTGATGTAGCTGAAACCATTGACACTGTGTCACATCCCCTTCTCCTGAACAAGCTTAAGGTGGTGGGGCTCTCTGCCTCCTCAGCCAGCTGGTCCCACTACTATCTTGAGGGCATATTGCAAGCAGTCTGTATTGGGACTCCCCCCCACTCCCTATATGCTCAGGCATCCCCCTAGGTTCTGTTCCAGGCCCATACTCTTCTCCATATTCCTTAATGACCTTCCTTCAGCCTGTTCCTCTGCATCCATTAACATGTATGCTCATGACACTGTGCTGTTTGTATCTGGCTCCTCTGCATCCATTAACATGTATGCTCATGACACTGTGCTGTTTGTATCTAGCTCCTCTGCATCCATTAACATGTATGCTCATGACACTGTGCTGTTTGTATCTGGCTCCTCTGCATCCATTAACATGAATGCTCATGACACTGTGCTGTTTGTATCTGGCTCCTCTGCATCCATTAACATGTATGCTCATGACACTGTGCTGTTTGTATCTGGCTCCTCTGCATCCATTAACATGCATGCTCATGACACTGTGCTGTTTGTATCTGGCTCCTCTGCATCCATTAACATGCATGCTCATGACACTGTGCTGTTTGTATCTGGCTCCTCTGCATCCATTAACATGCATGCTCATGACACTGTGCTGTTTGTATCTGGCTCCTCTGCATCCATTAACATGCATGCTCATGACACTGTGCTGTTTGTATCTGGCCCCTCTGCATCCATTAACATGTATGCTCATGACACTGTGCTGTTTGTATTCATTCCTCTGCATCCATTAACATGTATGCTCATGACACTGTGCTGTTTGTATCTGGCCCTCTGCATCCATTAACATGTATGCTCATGACACTGTGCTGTTGTAGTCTGGCCCTCTGCATCCATTAACATGTATGCTCATGACACTGTGCTGTTTGTATCTGGCCCCTCTGCATCCATTAACATGTATGCTCATGACACTGTGCTGTTTGTATCTGTCTCCTCTGCATCCATTAACATGCATGCTCATGACACTGTGCTGTTTGTATCTGGCTCCTCTGATATTTGACCTTGCTGTCCATCTTCAACAGGATTCCAACACTGTCCAGCTTTGGTTCCATTGCAATGGCTTCCTGGACCGTGGTACTGAGACAGAGCCTGTACTTCTAAATCCCTAGTGGTGGAGTTAAGGGCCATGAACAGCATGCTGAACAAATTGGAGGAGGTAGCCCCACTTACCCAGGTGGATGTTAACTTAATTATACCATTTTGTGTCAAGGTTAAGCAATGGAAAACTCGGACTTCAAAAAGTGCTCCAGGTGGTAATGAGTTAAGTATCTCCAGCATAACATAGTAGAGTTGCAAAAAGGCTGGAGCAAGGCCTCTGAACGGCTTGAACAGCTTGATAAGCACAATACTGCCCTACTATACTTGCTAAGGCAGGAGCAGGAAACTGTGGCAAAATTAGAAGATTTGGAGGCCCGGTCCCAAAGAAACAATGCTTGTCTCTTGGCATGGTGCAAGTATAGTCCCCATACACAAGAAAGGCCCAACAACTGACCCGGCTATGTACAGATCAGTAAGCCTTCTAGATGACAACTTTTCTAGAATTATTCTAGAAAGGTTACTGGTTCAAGTGAAGCAGACCAGGGGAATTTCAGATTTTCAGACAGGGTTCAGACCCAGTTATTCCACATTAGATAACATTTTTGTCTTAATACAATTTATAGAAAAATATACAGTATTGCAGAAACAAAAATGTTATACTGCATTTATTGACTATTCATTAGCGTTTGATTCTATGTCAAGATATATATTATGGAGGCAACTACTAGTCAGGGGGATTGACAGGAACTTGGTGTGTATAATAGCCAGCCTATATCAAAATAACTGGGAGAACGTTAGATTGGGACTTAGTGGAGAACTTTCACCTTCTTTCAGAATAAATAAGGAGGCTAGTCAAGGCTGTTTATTGGCCTCTTTGTTATTCTCTCACAGAACTGTTATCTGATTCCCCTAAAATCAAAGCCTCGGAGTGTCCCGCTCTGGCCTACGCGGACGGTATTGTCCTCTTTTCCCTGTCCAGATCAGGCCTCAAAAAAAAAAAAACTTGATGATCTCAAAGGAATATCAGATAAGCTCCAGTAAAAAATTAATATTAATGAAACCAAAATTGTTATCTTTGGTGGGAAAAAAGCATCGGGAAAGTGGCTTGTAGGGGAACAGAGCATAGAAATAGTCTCTAACTACTGTATGTATACTTCGGGGTTAATTTTTCTTCAAATGGCTCTTGGAACCCCCATGCTGAAATGACAACACAAAAACTGAAAAAAACAGTTGGGGTCTTATGTAGATTCAACTGTAGGTACAGTGGTGCATCCATTATACCTTTGACATGAGCTATAAAAGCCAAATATGAATCCCAACTCCTATATGGAGCAGAATGCTGGGAAATTAAGAATTACAACAAACTGTCTGTTCCAGTAATCAAACTTTTGAGAAATATTATGAGATTGGGGCATTCCTTCCCAGCAGCCTATATAAGAGCAGAGGTTGGCTTAAATAATATCAATGCCTTAATGGAATCCCATAAACTTAACTTCTGGTTAAGACTTTCAAGATTATCTGAGACATTTCTGTCAAAGTGATCACTGTCTGAAAAGGAAAATTGGTATGCCTTGGGTTATAGGCACAACTTTTGGTATACTACAATTAGACATTTACTAACAATCATAAGATGAATATATTAAGGAAAGCAGTTGAGAAAAACATAACCTGAAGTACAAATTATAAAAAATATATGACGAGAAAGGTTAATAACTTCTGGATATGGGAAGATTTGAACCTTATCCAGAAGTTTCATTACTTGGATTGGTTTTCTAAAAATAATGAGTATTTTGTACCCAAGACATATCTTGAATGCTTAACAGACTTCAAACATCGTGCTGCTTTCATTTGTTATAAATTTGAACGTTTTCCCAGCAATGTTTTGGCTCTTCGCTATAACAAAGCATTATGTTTATTCCGTGAATGTGATTGTAGTGTGGGGGGTGGGGAATGAAAATTTAATGCATGTTATGTGGTGTTGTTCCTTTTACACAAAAGAAAGAATGCATTTGTTAACTCCTTTTCTAAACAATATATACCAAATAGATAAGGAATCTCTTACAAATATCTTAATTCATACAGAAGATGCCAGTTCCATAGAGAGAGTAGCCAGATATTTCTATGACATTAATAAAGTTAAAAAAAAGTTCACTATCAGCTAGCTGTCTTTGAGATCCACCCAATAGAAAAATGTAAGTGTACAGAGCAAGTGCAATAATGTGATTGAAGAATGTTTTTACAGCTGTGTTGCCTCTTTTTTTAAGATGTAATATATTGTAAGTATGAAATATGTATACATCTGTGTAGCCATTTTAATCTTTTATTTTGTATTTGCAAAAGCTTTTATGCTAATACAATACAGTTTTTGATTGATTGATTATGGACTTCTTGAGGGCACCAAGATGGGAGACATGATGGAATACCTCCCTTCACTCCTTTGCAAGCTTTTGCATCTCCCTAATGATTTCCCATTGGCACTGGAGAAAGCATATAGAGCACTAGCTTCTAAGCTGCAAAGCACAGGTGCCAGGCAATGGTTTATAGTCATAAAATTCCTTGACCATAGAACAGAGATGCAGGTACTGAGAACACATACAGACAGAAGAGAAAGAAGTAAGTGCCTCAGCAGTAACTGAACCCAGGCCACCTGGAATACTGTTCCGGTTGCGCTACCAGCTGGGCCACCAAGGCAACTGGAAACTGAACCATCACAGAGCACATTACTCTTTCTCCAATGCACAACCTGGTGCTTTTTTATTTATTTTTTATTTTATTCTTTGTTAACCAGGTAAGGCCCACTAGGCACAAGTGCCTGTTTTTAGGGGTGACCCGGGAGCACTGGGGAGGTTAAGTGACTTGCTCAGAGTCACACAGTATGCAAGTAGAGGTTGTGGGAATCAAACCCAGGTCTATCTGCTGGATGTATCAAGCTCATTCACAACTCATTACTCTAACCTCTAGACTATACTGCCAGCTGATAATTACATTTTTAATCACAAGAGTGTGGTGTGCATATTTGTGGAACACATACAAACAGAAGAGAGAAAGAAGTAAGTGCCTCAGCTGGAACTTAAACCCAGGCCACAAAGAATACTGTTACAGTTGCGCTACCAGCTGCGCCACCAAGGCAACTGGAAACTGGGCCGTCCTGGAACACAAGCTGGTGCTGCACAGATAATTACATTTTCAATCACAACAGTGCAGTGTGCATATTTATAGAACACATACTAGCAGAAGAGAGAAAGAAGCAAGTGCCTTAGCTGGGACTTGAACCGAGAAAAGCATGGGACACAAAAGACTTTATGTTGGGGGATATCCAGTTATCTGTGGACTATGATTTTACTCCACAAGCACAGACTATGGAGCAATGTCAGTGTATTTTAGGCACCACCCGGATGCTGAAGGAGAAGAGAATAAAAGCACAGATCTTTGTGCCCACTCAGATGAAAATCTTCACTGACTCTGGTCCCCAGTTTTTTTGATCTCTGGATGATGACACGGACACCTACACCCGTTGGGAGTCAGGTTCAGTCAACAGGAGGACAGAGAACATCGTGCCCTGGAGGCGACACTGAAGAAGTTATCATGGTCAACACAAAAGGGCAGTAAATGTGGAGCTTCTACTAATAAAAGGCATTGGGAACAGTGACATCTCAAGCTTCAACCCAACCCTCTTCACTGGACACTGAAAAGGACGGAGTACAGAGTGAGACTTGTATTTGGTGCTTTTTCTCTGTGAATTAACTTTACGTGCTTTTTCCCTCTATTTTAGACAGGGGTTGAGGTGGAGGGTTTACTGCCAGTTTTCTTCCCTGCCCTACACTGCTTAAGATGTTCAGGGCACTGCATTGCCCACATTCACTGCTTCATGTGAAACCCAGCAGCTGCTGGCTTTCACGCCACCTGGACTGTGTCCCGTTATCAAGCTGTATTGTTATTAACTGTTTCTGTTTATTAACTTTCATTGCACTGCACAGTCGTAATGTTTGCCTTCTATAAAACAATTCTACATTTGTTGGCATTTTATAGGGTGGACCCTCGTGTGGCATGGTGCTCCACTAGATAATGTACCACACTTAGTTTCTCCATGATAATTGGAGATGGCGGTACCTGAGGCGCAGGCTCCATTCTGTCCTACTTGCTGACTGCTAGGCAGTTGTTCTAGATAACTGGTGGGGTTGCTGA
This sequence comes from Neoceratodus forsteri, assembly GCA_016271365.2. Classification (NCBI taxonomy): domain Eukaryota; kingdom Metazoa; phylum Chordata; order Ceratodontiformes; family Ceratodontidae; genus Neoceratodus; species Neoceratodus forsteri. Next base: position 1,421,328,554 of record CM057450.1, read on the forward strand.
TTTCATTGTTAACACAATGCCATCCCATTTCTCTAGATGTGAACCAACCTCAGTATGGTCAGTGTGGAGAAGGGTCCCTCCAGACCTGAACTTGTCCCCCTTTGTAAATATAAAGATATCTGACCAGGTACAGGTGATGTGACCTAGGGTCTTGTCTACTCAAAATGAATTATCAGGTCTAGCAATGGTGGAGGGGCTGGAATGTTGCTCCTTTCCTGCTGGCCTTGACTGGCATAGCAGCCATACTTTATGCACAGAAGACCTGTCCCACGCACAGCCATGGAAGCGCCCTACAGAACCAGAGTGCCTACTGTAATCATAGCTTGAGAGACCTTTTAAGAGGGGGTTCACCACTGTTATCTCTGAGGGGGAGATCGCTCCCTTTACCCGGCTATGCCGCATGCTGAAACAGGGGATGGTTGGGGACAGCTGTGGCTATTTAATTTACTTATGTCGAAGTGGTGGTTAGTGGGCACAGCTGCAGAGTTAACAGCACTGAAACATTGGACATTGAGGGACTGGACTGGGGTGCTGTTAAAGCTAAGGATGGAGATGAGGGTGTGGTACTGCATGTGGTTTAATAATATTGTGCATCTACTTCTTATTTCCATTTGGTCCTGGGTAACAACTGCATGATGGCTTTGTACTCTTATTATAGTATGCCCAGTGGCAATGATGTGGTTAAGGGAGCAGTCACAGAGAGCATTGGGGTAGACTACATCTGTGGCCCTTGGGATAAAAGGGCTTTAGGTGGTTCATCTAGATAGAGTCCATGAGACCAGCAGTACTCTGTTGAATGCACCTTGGAGCATTTGGTTATTTGGTTGTGTCAGAGTGTCCAGTTGACACCCTTCAGCTGTGTTCAATCTATTTCTGTGTCTATGCTTATGCATCTTCACAGTTAGTTTGTTTTTATGCCTGATGTGACCCTCACAGATTTACAGCGGGGCACTGTAATCATGCCTGGAGACATAAAGCTTGTCACTTGCAATGTGAAAGAAGTGGGGAGTCTGATAAAGCGAAGGAGTCTGTCATAGGAAATAAACAGGCAAAAAGTGATGGTGGCTATGTTACAAGAAAAGCACCTCACTGCAGAGGTGCATAAAAAGCTGGTTTGCTTATGGGTAGGGGAATGCTACTATGCCTCCTATGTGGCCCGTCTGCTCCGCATAGCTATGGGGTGGCCATCCTCATCCAGAAGAACACCCCACTACAGATATCTAAAGTGATTATTGACCCTGTGGATCATTTTATCAGTATAGCAGGCTTATATCGCAACATCCTGATTTACTTCCTTAATTTATATGCAACTGATGAAGAAACTGACAGAACCCTGTTTCTTCTAAATGTGCGCCTTTCAGTTCCAACTGACCCCAACACTCTGAATGTTGTGGGGGGAAACTTTAATACCACCGTCAGTTCGGAGTAGGATAGACGCACCACCACCACTTCAGAAAGGAGGGAGAGTAGGAGCCAACATAGCCTCAGATGCCTGGTCACTGAGCTAGGACTTTGTGATACCTGGTGCCATGTTAATCTGAGGGTATGAGACTTCACGATGTACTCTGCTCCTCAAAATTCATACTTCATATTGACATGATATTCATGCTGGGAGAGTGATGCACACAGCATCCTCTGCACGCATAGGAACAACTACCCTACCTGCAAACAACTCCCTACTTAATAGCCCTGAATTTGTTCAGACAATTGAGGGTTGGATTCAGGAATATTTCAGGACCAATAGGGTGGGAGACATCTCCCTTGCTTCTAGGTGGGATGGAATGAATGCTACCATAGCAGGGGAGACTATTTATTTATTCGACTTCTGATGACTGGGTAGGCCCACTGAGACAAGACAGTCCCTTTTTAAGTGGCAACCCGGGGAATCTAAGCATTCCACAAGTGATAGACATTAAACATAGTACCAACAATGGTACAACAGTAGTAACAGTAAGAAGTAGAAATATTCAACATTTTGATACAGATAGTCCATAAGATAGAGAAACATCATACACTTTAGGGCATAAACAACTTTCTGACTCATAAATGACACAGGGTTTATAGAAAGAGAGCATGTCATAGGACTAACCACTGCCTGCTAGGCAGGGGATTATATTCAGTAACAAGTGCCAGTGGCAAGTAATAGGTCCTTGTACTGTTTTTTAAACTGTTAGAGGGATGTGCAGTATAGCTGTCCTGTTGGAAGATTGTTTCATTTATGTGCAGCTGCAAATGAGAAAGATCTCTTTGCAACTGATAAATAAGTTTTGGGTATACTTAGTAATGGTTGATGAGATGATCTAAGGGACCTGGTGAATGTGTCTGGGTCAGTAGGTTAGACAGGTTTGGAGGGAAGGGGAGATGTATTAATTTGAAGGTGGTACAAATCAAGGGGAAGTCCAATTTCACCTCAGTCCTGGCCAATTTAAGGGACTGAGCACAGCACAGAGGTGAGTTCAGACCAGGGCTGAAGTGATAAATCTGGCAATATGGTGATATGCTTGCCGGAGTCTGTTCAAAATTGATGACTTCACTGTAGAAAGCAAGGATACGCCATAGAGGAGACCTGGGAGTAGGGCTGCAGTAGAGGTGGTCTTTCAGGATTGGGAAGTGAGGTAGGGGGCAGTACGGTATAGTAACTCTAGGTTCTGGTATGTTGATTTTATAATTTTATTGGTATGGGTCTCGAAGGATAGGTTTTTGTCTAAGGTGATGCCCAGGTATTTAAAGCTTTTGACACATTCCAGCATCACCCCCGCTTATGTTTTAACAGCCATAGGCAGTTGGTTATCTAGTTTATAGGAGGTGTGGTGGAATAACATGGTTTGAGTTATTTTAATGTTAAGTACTAACAAGTTGGCTTTGAACCAGACCTACCAGGCCTGAAAATCACTCTCAAGGTTGGCGTTTATGGCATTGATATCTTAAGCAGACCTGTATAGAATGGCGTCATCAGCATATAATTGAACTGCTGCTGCCCCACAGTTGAGTGGGAGGTCATTGATGAAAATGGAGAATAGGAGTGGTCCTAATATGGAGCCCTGTGGAACAATGCCGGTTATGGGAGCGAGGGAGGATGTGGCACCAGAACATTTTACACACTGTAGCCTGTTGGTTAAGTAGTTGGCTAGCCAGGAGTGAGATACAGGGTCGAGTCCTAGCTGATGGAGTTTAGTAAGGAGAAGTTGGTGGTTGGCAAGGTCGAAGGCTTTGGTTAGGTCCACGAAGGTAGCACCTGTAGCCTCACCCTGATCCATTACCCTGAAGATGTCCGAGGTTACATGTACCGGCACTGATTCTGTGCCATGCAGTTTACGGAATACATGTTGATGGATAGTTATGGCATTGCTGAGTTTGAGATGTAAGTAGAGTTGATTATAAAGGATTCTCTACCGAATCTTGACTGGGGGCATAGGATAGATATAGGCCTATAGTTTTCTACAAGGTTTGTGGGGCCACTTTGAAGTACAGAGACCACAACTGCAGTTTTCCATTTCTCTGGGATTGTTTGAGAAAGGAAAGATTTATTTATTAAGAGCATATTACCGGGTAGGCAATGTCAGGTGCTCCTGTCCTAAGGAATTTTGGATGGAGGGTATCGAATCCAAGGGCATTGTCTGGGTTGAGACCTTTAAGTAGTTTGAGGACCTCTAGCCTAGTGGCCAATTATAGGTGGAAGGTGGGAAGAGTACAGTCAGGGTCAGGTGATGTTGAGTCAGCTGGAACGGGAGGCAGGGGCTTTTTGTATTTGACCAGGTAAGTGAAAAAGTGATTTATACCAGTAGCTATATCTGTGGGGCTCAATAGCGTGGCACCATTTGAGACAATGGCCTGGAGGATGTATCTGTCCTTTCCTTTAAGGAGGGAGTTTATTTCAGTCCAGGAAGTCTTTGGGTTGGCAAAATTTTTTTCCTGTAGGGTGTGGAGGTAAGTCCATTTGGCCTTAGTGGCCTGGGTTTTGCAAGCAATGCTCAATCGTCGCTAGGATTGCCAGTCAGACACCTGTCCTGTTGTTGGGAACTCCTTCCAAGCTTTGTCACGGGAACGCATCAGTGCTCTAAGATCATGAGAAAGCCAGGGAGAGTTTATTCCCTTAGCTCTTCAAGACCTAATAGGGGCTAGAGAATCTAAGATGGTTGAGAAAGAGTTTATGAAGTAGTCTAATGCCTGGTTGACATCTGGGAGGCAATTGATAGGAGTCCAGTCTACTGACTTAAGACACTTGAGAAAGGCATCAGCACTAAACCTCGTAAGGTCATGCATTTTAATGAGTTTAGGTGGGAGGTTCTACATATTATTTCTCCAGACACAGTAGGTAGGGGAGTGATCACTAAGAGCATCTGGGAATACTCCTGCGATTTTTAAGTGCTGGCTGTTATTTGTTAATACCCAGTTTAGGAGGCTGTGATTACCTGATTTCATGTTGAGTCTGGTGGGGTGGTGAATTAGTTGTTCTAGCTTTGCATCCTCTAGAAAGGAGAGGTAGTTTGTCCTTTTGGCACTAAGCTACTTCAGATTAAAATCCCCGGTTAGGATTAGGTCACCGTGGGGTAATTTGACTAGATTGGTTAGGAATTCTGAACAGGCTGAGGACACAAGATCCGGGAGCGAGTAGACACATGCGACTCTTAACTTGGTGACTTGACCAAGGGTAATCGAGATTATGATGTGTTCATGTTCAGGTGTGTCAGAGATGGGTGGAAGTACATCGGTCGAGAGTTCTTTTTTTTAATGTACTTTATTATAATTTTTACAAGTAGGACAATATACAATAAGATACATTTGTCCACAGTGCCATGTAAGGTACAGCAATGTTCCCCAAACTAGCAATGAGCGGGACCACTAAAATACACACATAAATAATCAAACGAATACAACAGACACTGACAAATACACATACACATAATATAAGATCCAAAAAAAACCTCCCCCTTCCCCCTCCCTGACCCCCTCCCCTGGAGACCTCCACTCAGGGAAAGTGTATTATGGGTGCCAAGAGAACACCTACGTATAGTTGTTCAGTACTGTACCCTTATACCCTGCATGACAATTTTGGTAAGCAAGTATGGTTGACTAGTGGGGATAAACATACATAAGTCAGTTGCATAGACATTAGGGGGTAGAGTGGGTTAGCAACAAGGCTTCCAACTTACCCCACCTTTTAGTGTAACAGACAGACTGGTTTTTGATGCTGGCTATTGTTTTCTCAACCCTGAGGTTAAATAACATTTCATTCAACCATTCTGGGTGAGTAATAGTCTCCTGATCAAGCCAATGACACAATATAACCCTTTTTACCGACATTGAGATTAATGATATGTAAAACTTTTGTTCCTTGTCCAGAATATTAGCTACATTACCCAGTATACAGACCTCAGGAGAAAAACAATCTTGCAGCCCCAACAAGGGGTCCAGATCTGCTTTGATCCTGCCCCATAGAGGGGTGACTTTAGGGCACTCCCATAATAGGTGTAAAAGATTCCCTTCTGTTGTGTTACACCTAGTGCATTGAGCAGTGGGCAGTTTCCCCATCTTGTGGAGATGGAGGGGGGTGTAGTAAATATTGTGCAAAATATAAAACTGAGTAAGGCATAGCTTGCCATTGGACACATAGTGGTACATATCTTTCCATAGGGTATGCCAATTTAAAGTTGTTTTGGATAGAGCAGATTGCCAGTAGTGCAAACTGCCAGAAATCTCAGGAAATAGGTACGTGAATAAGAAGGACACGAGGTTCGAGAGCTCATTTTTGACATAGATGAGTACACCCCCACATTTTTTTGGAGAGGCAGTCCTTCCTAAAAGTGCGTATCCAGTTAGTGTGAATTCATGGTGGAGTATATGGAGCTTTAACCAAGAATCAGTAATACATACTATGTCCGGGTTGTAATGTCTAGCCTATACTTCGAGCTCAGGTATTTTACATTGGATACTTTGTATATTCATGTGGGCTATCTTAAACCCCTTGAGGGTGGACCAGGTTGGTGTCGAGAAGAAGGGGGTTTGGTTCTTATTTCATTTGGTCCAGGGTTTAGCTCAATGTCTCTGGATAGTAGCAGAAGACAGGTCAGTGAGGGGGTAGAGGGAGCTGGTAGGAAGTGGGATTTGTGCCATGTTCTGGATTGAGTTAGGACTATTACGGTTTTACTGTGCTGTAGCAGGGCCACCACAGTCAGGGGAGGAGACCTGAGATTGCGGGTGCCTGATACATGGGGTGCAAAGTATACGAGACCTAGAACAGGGGGCCCGGGAAGATAAGTCACCCATTCTTGTATGTGTGGTACTGGTTGTAGGGCCAAGACGGTAACACAGTAGATGAGGAGACCCTTAGCGCTAAGACTTTTTATTGTTACAAACATTGCTTTATCAAGGACTAAGAAAATAAACTATCTGAATTGGGTTCTGTGGTAGCTGTAGCTACCAGGCTCTATGTAAATAGTTAGATTGGGATGGACATGACCCTGGACAATCAATGTAGGTCAGATCTGGGTGGCTGGAAGTCTTTCTACTCACTGTTGAATCAGGCTGTCTAAATTAAGTCTGGGTCCTGGGAGCCTTAGAGATTAGCCTTATATGGAGCTTTAACCAAGACTCAGTAATACATACTATGTCCGGGTTGTAATGTCTAGCCTGTTCAGCACACTGTAGCTGAAGCTCCAGGGCACTGCTTAAATAGTTAGATTAGGGTAGTAGTACTAGTAGTTACCCAGAGTCAGCGATTAAGGTCAGGTCTTGGTGGCCATTAGTTGTTCTACTCCTTGTTGAAACTGGCTGTCTAACTAGGTCTGGATCCTGGGAGAAATTGAAGTTAACCTAGAGAGATTTTACACTGCTGCCCTCACGTGGCAGTACTCCGGAACCAGACTTATGGTTGAGAGGGGTTATTAGTTAGTACCTCTCTAAACCACTGTTTAGGCACAGATTGCCAAGCAAGGCTCCTCCCTCTCTGGTGAAGCTGAAATAGCACAGCTAGCCAATGAGGTGAGGGAGGGAGGAGCTGGAGCACATTTAATAGAGGTTGGAGGTGGGGGTAGGGGGGCAGGCCAAAAAAAATCCCAAGAGAGAGCAGTCGAGTAGCTGGAGGCTGCTTGTGTAAATTGGGTCCCGGGCTGTCCCTAGTGCTTCAGCTTGTCCGGGAATTGGGCACCAAATTCAAATGTTTGAGAGACGCACCACACAAATTATCTTGATGCAGGGGGCAAGTGGCCACTGGCTGAGCCACGGTGTGAAAATTTGCAGAGACGTTTGGTGCACGGGGGATTCAAACCAGAGTGGTGGTTTGAAGGAGGATCTATGGTGACTTTGTTTCTTAATTGAACCATGAAATGGTTTGCTTGAGGGGCAGCCAGCCGCCTGTGCGGGGCTTTGGGTTTCCTAAGGAAATCAGGGAGAAAGAAGAAGATTAAGTAGTGGTTGGGGAGGGAGGCAGTGCTCAGTGAATACAATGGGCACAAAAGGTATTGGAGGGTTTGCAGTTAAATCAGGGGGTGGGTTTCTAGTGGTAATTAACTACTGGCGACTATTGGGTGGGAATTACGTGGTGGGCACAGGTTAGAAATTAAAAATAGAAGAAAGAAAAAAAAGATGGTTGGGATAAGTTAATTAAACTGAACCAGATTTAGGGACCTTTCTGTACAATCCCAAAACAGGCATTTTGTGTCTCACAAAAAAAAAAGAAGGAGGCAGACCACCATAGACATCTTGAAACAACACTTTTTGTCTAGAAGCTATCCATAAAATAACAATGGATGGCATCCTATTGCTACAAATTCAGAAATGTAGTGCAGATTTAAAAAAATATGAGGAACTGAAAATTGAGAGCAGTTACACTTTGCAAGTCAAAAAATTTATTAGGGGAGTTGTGCAGGTAAACTTTTGGCATGGCAGATTTGCAATCAAGCCCCAAACTGAGCAGTTTTAGGAATTAAGAAGACAGAGATGCCCCAGTCATCTTACAACTATATTTGCAGGCACCTCTCTGGTCTGAGGGAGGAGGTTGCCCATCTCCAGGCCAAACTGGAGAGGATTCAGGAAACCTCCTCCCCCACCCAGGGACCACCAGGGCAGCCACTGTTGCCTCGAAGGTTGCCAAGAAAAAGAAGTGGTTGGACTATGGTTGGCTCAGGAAGGGTGAGGGTGTTGGAACAGAGGTGCATCCCTCTAGTTGTACCTCCCCACAATTCATACAACATTCTAGCAGAGCGTGGTTCCGCTATTGAGGCACCTGCAGTGGAGATCAAGGAGGATGCTGGGAACCTCCACAAAGGAGACCCACAGGAGGGTGGCATGGGACCCCCACAGGGGAAGGAAACAACTCCTGGTGGGGGACTCAGTCATTAGGGGGTAGAACTGGGGTAGGTAAGGTGCCTGCCTGGTGCCATGGCTGGGAGGGACAGGAAGTGAATCCTCAGGATTACGGGAGCAGCAGCATGGGAGAGGGAGCTGGACATCACTGTCCACCTAGAGACAAATTATCTGGCTGGGAATGGGATCAGAGCAGTGCAGGAGGAGTTTGTGGCATGGGGGAGGGGCCTTAGACAAGTAGCACACACGGTAACCTTTTCGGAGGTGCTGTCTGTCAATGGCAGGGGTGAGGCTAGGGTACTCCACACCATAGGATTCAATGAATGGTTGAAAAACTTGTGCCGAGCTCAGGGTTTGGCTTAATTGAGGACTGCAGTTCCACCTCGAGGGAAACAAGCCCATATTGGTGCAATGGTCTGCATCTGTCTGTGGGGAACCAGGATCCTAGTTGATAGTTTTAAATGCCTCACTGGCAAGCATTTAAACTAGCCAAGGAGGGAGGCACTGAAAAGGAGCAGGGAAATCCCAGCTCCCCCCCCACAAAACAGGGTAGTTAGCAAGGTAAACACCAAGGTAGAGAAGTTGATAGGGAGCAGGGCTGGGGTAAATGGAGAAAAAGGCAAAGGCAGTAAGGACAGGGAGGGGGCTAAAAAGGGTAAGGCCATCAAAAAATGGAGGGTAATGAGTACTAATGTCCATAGTCTGGGTAACAAGCTCCCTGAACTAGTGGCCTTGATGGAAGAGGGATGCCTGGATATTGTGGCAGTCACAAAACATAGCACACAGAAAACCATGACTGAGATGTCAACATACCAGGATACACAATCTACAGGAGGGACAGGGAGGGTAAAAGAGGAGGAGGAGTAACTCTCTACTTAAGGGAAGGGATCAAAGCAATGGAACTAAAGGGTAAACAGGGAGGAGAGGAGGCATTGTGGGTCACCCTGGAGACAGAAAATGGCACCACAGTCAACATGGGATTGTATACAGACCCCCATCTCAGGGGGAGAAAATGGACAAGGTAATGATAGAAGGCATCCTTAGGATGGCAGAGAAAGGGGAGATATTGTTGATGGGGAATCTGAATATGCCAGATGTTAACTGAAGCACTTTTGCTGCAGCTACATCCAAGAGCAGGGTCATTCTCAATGTCCTACAGGGGGCATGCCTCAGACAGCTAGTGTTGCAACCCATTTAGGAGGGAGCAGTCTTAGACCTGGTACTCTCAAATGGGGATGGAGAGAGGATCTCAGATTTAGAAGCGGGTAGCCATCTGGGAACAAGCGACCACCAAACAGTGTGGTTCACAATAAACACAGCCATAGAGTCAAGCCATACAAAAGTGACTTTGGCAAAATGGGAGAGTACCTCAGAAAAGCACTCGCAAACGGGCAAGAAGGAAGGGTGGAGGAACAATGGGGAAAAATCAAAACTGCCATCACAGAGGCAACAAGCCTTTGTGTGAAGCAAATAAACAAAACTAAACAAAGAAAAAAAACACTATAGTTCTTAAAAGAGGTGGCTAGGAAGGGTAGGGTGAAAAAGATAGCATTTAGGAAGTATAAGGAATCACAGAAGGAGCAGGACAGAGAACTGTACCAGTTAAAGCAAAAGGAAGCGGGGAAGGCAGTCAGAATAGCAAAGGCCCAAACTGAGGAAAAGATAGCCAATTCAGTTAAGAAGGGGGATAAAACCTTTTATAGGTACATTAGAGAGAAGGAAGACCAAGGGAGGATTAGTGAGGCTTAATAAAGGGAAGGGTGGGTGGGCAGACACTAAAAAGCAGGGATGCTGAATGAATACTTCTGTTCAGTACTCACAAAAGAGGAGGAGGGGGAGGTATCTAAACCAAGCAATAGAAGCACGCTGGATAGGGGAGGTCGATACCAGTCCATTCACAGAAGAAAGGGTCCCGTAAGAACTCCTAAAACTGAAGGTGGACAGACCAATGGGGACTGACGGGATTCACCTCAGAATTCTAAAAGAACTATGGGGAGAACTAGTGACACCACTGACTACCCTTTTTAATAAATCTTGGCCAGCCCAGTGGAGCAGAGGGTTGAGGACTGGACACCACACCTCAAACCACGCTGGTGACCTGGGTTCAGGAATGGACTCAGGCACTGGGGGCTGGCAGGGGGAAGGAGAGGATCGAGCATCTGAAGGACTGCTCTCCTCTCCTGGGGAGGGTTGGGGGTAGCTCCGCTCTGTAGTGGCCCCTGGTGGAGAACTGAGGTACTATACATAGCGGCACAGGAGGGACCTAGAAAGCTGGAAATACAGCTTTGGTGCCACCAGATGACAGCATCCGTGCTCCATGTTCCCTAGAAACTCCAGGAGCATCCTCCTCACCACAGCAGCACCCCCAGACCATGGAAAAATAGTGTGCTGGGGTTCCCTGCCACCTGGTGCCGTCACCCTCAGAGGAGGGGGACCCACCCCATGATAGGATACTCTGGGATAACTCAGGGGTCGATTGCAATGTGTGTGTGAGAGGAGAGCTCCAGAAGAGAACTGCCGGGGCATGAAAGCACTAGGCGGCCTGAAGGGGCGTAGACGCCAGAGTGTGGAGGAGGTAAAATGATCATACAAAAAAAAAAAATCATGAGAGGATGGTGTGGTACCTGAGGACTGGAGGAGGGTGGATGTGATTCCCCTTCACAAAAGTGGGAGCAAGGCAGAGGCAGGAAACTACAGACCTGTTAGCTTGACCTCAGTGGTAGGGAAAATGATGGAATCACTTCTGAAAGAAAATATTGTTGAGTACCTAGAGGCCAGTGGGGCACAGGACCCAAGGCAGCATGGATGTACAGCGGGAAGGTCATGTCAGATGAATCTAATAGATTTCTTTGACTGGGTGACCAAAATAGTAGACCAGGGAGGGGCTGTGGACTTGGACTACCTAGACTTTAGCAAGGTATCTGACACAGTCCCACACAAAAGATTAATAAATAAGTTAGCCAGCATGGGAGTGGGACCCAGGGTGGTGGCCTGGGTAAAAAAAAATTGGCTGGACAACAGGATGCAGAGGGTAATAGAAAACAGAGTCCACTCTGAAGAAAGTGGGGTTACTAGCGGGGTACCGCAGGGTTCAGTATCAGGACCGATCTTCTTTACATAGAAGTTGACGGCAGATAAGGACCGCAAGGCCCATCCAGTCTGCCCATTTCTTTTTCTACCTTATAAATGTGCCATCGGCCTTTGCTCTGTCAGTGACCTATCTATTCATAGTCATTTGTATTGCTCCCTTATGCCTATCCCATGCCTGTTTGAAGCCCTGCACTGTATTCATAGCCACCACTTCTTGTGGTAAGCCATTCCATGCATCTACCACCCTTTCTGTGAAAAAGAATTTCCTCACATTCCCCCTTAATCGGCCTCCCTCTAATCTCATGCTGTGTCCTCTTGTCCTGCTATTTTTCTTATATTTAAACATGTTAGACTCTTTCACCTTGTTTATGCCCTTAAGGTGTTTAAATGTCTCGATCATATCACCTCTCTCCTCCTTTGCTCAAGGGTATACATATTGAGCTCTGTTAATCTGTCCTCATATGTCTTCTGATGCAGTCCCTGCACCATTTTGGTTGCCCTTCTCTGGACTGCCTCAATTTGGTTAATGTCCTTGTGAAGGTGTGGCCTCCAATACTGCACGAGTACTCCAGATGGGGCCTAACCAATGTCTTGTACAGAGGGATTATTACCTCCTCTTACGACTTGTGATACTCTACTAATACACCCTAACACCCCTAGCCTTACCTACTGCTTTAGAGGTCTGCTTGGATGATTTTAGGTCATCAGTGATGATGATGCCCAAGTCTCTTTCTTCCTTTGTGACTGCTAGCAACTCCCTCCCAGCCTATAAGTGGCTTCAGGGTTTCCCTGCCTAAAAGAAGAACCACGGACGAAGAACAAGGAGGTAAGAGCAGAAACAATCAGTCAACAACAAATGCAGTAACCCTGAAAGCTTATCCTAATGTTAGATAAAACTGTAAAACCTGTAAAGCACCACCTGTAATAATTTCAGAGAAGATATACCCTGTAAGAAACACTTTGCTCCAGAGAAAAATAAAGCAGTAACAAAAGATATACCTTGCAAAAGACAATTTGAATCAGAAGATTACAGCAGTAATCTGTTAGCACACACCTGTAGGCACACCTTGTAATAATGCAGAAGAAGGTATACCAGCAACAACAATTTGAATCAGAGAAAAATAAAGCAATGAAATGTTAGCAACAAACAGTAGCAATCCCTGTGAGTAAAAAATAAAACACCACCACACAGTAAATCTGCTTAGCCAAACTAAGTCTTAATCCTTCTCCCTTGCTCTGGTAAGTTTCTCTACTCTGCCTTTCAAGCAGTCTTAGAAGGAAAGAGCTCAGGTGAAGCTAGGTGCCTTGTCAGCAAACCAAGTCTTCTACCTCCAAGATATCAACTAACCTGACTTTTTAACCCTTCTTTCTGTTGGAAATTACTGACAGTTTGCCAGCTCCACCCCCACATACACACCTAATCCTTTGGAAGAGCTGTGGGAGGAAAAGCAATTAGCTCCTTCAATGTGAGAAGGAGACTGAAACACCTCTGAGACAACAAACCTTTTCAACAAACAAGAATAAAATAAAACACAGTGTCAAACAGTAATTTTGCTTAGCCCAATGATAAAAAATGTCTTTAATGTCTTTATAGGTGACATTAAGGAGGGGTTGGAAGGAAAAGTATTTCTCTTTGCAGACATCACAAAGATCTGTGACAGGGATACACAAAGGGGGTGGAAAGGATGAGAAGGGACCTGGCAAGGTTGGAGGGATGGTCAAAAATATGCCTAAAAAGAAGAACCACGGACGAAAGAACAAGGAGGTAAGAGCAGAAACAATCAGTCAACAACAAATGCAGTAACCCTGAAAGCTTATTCTAATGTTAGATAAAACTGTAAAACCTGTAAAGCACCACATGTAATAATTTCAGAGAAGATATACCCTGTAAGAAACACTTTGCTCCAGAGAAAAATAAAGCAGTAACAAAAGATATACCTTGCAAAAGACAATTTGAATCAGAAGATTACAGCAGTAATCTGTTAGCACCACACCTGTAGGCACACCTTGTAATAATGCAGAAGAAGGTATACCAGCAACAACAATTTGAATCAGAAAAATAAAGCAATGAAATGTTAGCAACAAACAGTAGCAATCCCTGTGAGTAAAAATAAAACACCACCACACAGTAAATCTGCTTAGCCAAACTAAGTCTTAATCCTTTCCCTTGCTCTGTAAGTTTCTACTCTGCCTTTCAAGCAGTCTTAGAAGGAAAGAGCTCAGGTGAAGCTAGGTGCCTTGGTCAGCAAACCAAGTCTTCTACCTCCAAGATATCAACTAACCTGACTTTTTAACCCTTCTTTCTGTTGGAAATTACTGACAGTTTGCCAGCTCCACCCCCACATACACACCTAATCCTTTGGAAGAGCTGTGGGAGGAAAAGCAATTAGCTCCTTCAATGTGAGAAGGAGACTGAAACACCTCTGAGACAACAAACCTTTTCAACAAACAAGAATAAAATAAAACACAGTGTCAAACAGTAATTTTGCTTAGCCCAATGATAAAAAAATGTCTTTAATGTCTTTATAGGTGACATTAAGGAGGGGTTGGAAGGAAAAGTATTTCTCTTTGCAGACATCACAAAGATCTGTGACAGGGATACACAAAGGGGGTGGAAAGGATGAGAAGGGACCTGGCAAGGTTGGAGGGATGGTCAAAAATATGGCAGCTTAGATTCAATGCAAAGAAGTGCAAAGTAATGCATCTGGGAAAAAAAAAACTCAAGCGAAAAGTACACAATGTGGGGGAGGTACTAACAACAACAAAAATGGAAAGGGACCTGGGGTAGTCATATCAGACGACCTAAAGGTAGGCAAGCAATGTGAGAAGGCAGTAAGGAGGGCTGGGATATACTGGGATGCATAGGGGAGAGGCATCACCAGTAGAAATCAGGAAGTTGTTATCCCTCTATACAAACAGTTGGTGAGATCCCATCTGGAGTACTGTGTGAAGTTCTGGAGACCCCATCTCTGCAAGGAAATAGACAGGATGGAAACAGTCCAGAGGAGGACAACTAAAATGGTGCAGACACTGCACCAGAAGCCACATGAAGAGAGACTAAAGGAGCTTAATATGTATACCCTCGAGGAAAAGAGGGAGAGGGTGGACATGATAGAGACTTTCAAGTACCTCAAGGGAATCAACAAAGTCCAAGAGGGTAGCATCTTTCAGAAAAAGAGATGTGTAAGAACAAGGAGGCACAATTTGAAGATAGAGGGGAGACAGCTCAGGGGCAGCGTGAGGAAGTATTTTTTCATACAGAAGGTTGTGAACACATGGAAAGGCCTTCCTGAGGGGTTGTGGGGTCAAAAACAGCAGGGTAATTCAAGAATGCATGGGACAGACTTAAGGCAATTCTTCGGGGGGGGTAGTAGGAAGTAGGATGTTGGTTAACTAGGATCTGCAGCTACTCCAATAGGTAGGGAAATGTGCAGACTAGGTAGGCCAAGTGATCCTTTTCTGCCTTCAGAGTCTATGTTTCTATGTAACTCATCAGGCCGAAATTGCACAGGTGTTTGCTTCTTACTGTGAGGCACTATACACAGCAAAGAGGGTCCCACCGCATGAACAGGCCATCAATAATTGCCTTGGGAAGCTACAGCTCCCCACTGTGACTCAGAAGCAACAAGATGCTTTGGATGCCCCCTGTAAGAAAGGAGGAGCTTATCACAGTACTTAAAAATCTGAAGGCCAGTAAGTCATGGCATTACTGCAGAATTTTACAAAAAACTCATCCCCTGGTGCCAGAACATCAAAGAGTGTGTTTGGAGGTGTGCGTGTGTGTGTGTGTGTGTGGGGGGGGGGGCACCCAGTTCCTGGAGCAGAGTCCAGATATCAGTGATATTAAAAACCTGGCAAGGATCCTATGCAATGCGAGTCCTATAGACCCATAACACTTCTCCCAGTTGACCTAAAAATTATGACCAGTGTAATGCCTAACAGGCTGCAGAAGGTGGTGTGGGCACTAGTCAGCCTGGATCAGCCCGGCTTTATTAAGGGGCAGAATCTTAATGATAGCATCTGGCACCTTCTGGATATCTTGCACTCACAGAAGGGAGCTAAACATCTACAACTGACTATTTCCATGGCTGTGGAAAAAGCATTTGACTGGGTTGAGCGGGCCTTCCTCCTCTGCACCCTAGAGAGCTTCGATTTTGGACCCACGTTTTTAACTTGCCTCTCCACTTTGTATACTTCACCAGAGGCTCTGGTAAGGGTAAACGAGGTATTGTTCTCAAGGCTTGTGTTACACAGGGGAACCAGGAATTGGGTGCCCCCTCTCACCACTTTTATTTGCCTTGTGCACAGAGCTGCTGGCAAGGGCAGTCAGACAAAGTAGACAGAGTAGAGGCATCAGAGGCATTACAGTAGGAAACTTAGAACAGAACATTTCTCTTTATGCTGATGATTCTCTGTTTTTATCTGAGTCATCCAGATACCTCTGAACCAGCATTAGTGGCTGAAGTAACAGCAGTTTGGAGAAGTTTCAGGATATAAAATCAATTTTATAAAATCAGAGGCTATATTAGTGCCAGGCACTTGCTCCCTGGCCTTTAGAGCCATATTTCTATTCAAGTGGGCCAACCACAATACTTTTCAGTATCTGGGAATTAGGATCACCCCAGTCGAGGCAAAGCTTTGCAAACTAAACTACCTCTCCTTCCTAGAGGTGATAGATAGCCAAAGATGCCTAAACCTGGAGTCTTTTACCCTTGTCCTTCAGAGGTAGGATTGAAGTACTTAAAATGACCATCCTCCCTCCCTCCTCTTGTGTTTCTATTTCAGGTACTCCCCACCTTCCTACTGACCCTGTACTGGTCCAAATTGAAACAATTAAAAAAATTCTATAGCAGGGGCACAAAGTCAGGATGGAGGTGAATACACTAACTTTACCAAAGGAAACAGGGGGACTGGGCATGCCTGATTTCTATCAATATTATTTGGCCACTCAGGCAGCGCAACTAGTTGCTATCATCAAACAATCAGTAGACTCAGGCTAGTGCATTTTAGAAAACCAGGGGATCCTCCCAGCATCACTAGATACCCTCTGGGTGCACAAATTGCCCCAAAACCTCTCCAACAGATCTAGAACCCCTGGACAAAACATAGCCTGCAAATCCTTGAAAATACTTTTCCCAAGGCCCTCATAGGTCCCCTTATGGTGATTATAGGGGATCAAGAGTTTACTCCAATATATAGAGACCCAGGATTTCTTTGGTGGAGCCACAGGGCTCTCACTAGATACACACAACTGATCACCACTGGTCACTGTGTGACTTTTGACCATCTTAAGGATGAATTTGGCATCCCCAATGACGAAGTTTACCGATATGTACAAATCGTCATTATATTGCTACAGGGGAGAATTTGTCCTACTTAGTTCAAGACCTAACACCCTGGGAGGAGGTCCTATTTTGGGCAATGAGACTGGCCACCAAATGTTGCTACTTTTTCCTCCATTTATAAAGTTCTCCTTACCGCAGTTGGACGCTCTCTCACCATAATCAAAAATAAATGGGAACAGGAAACAAACTTCCCATTTACAAACAAGGAATGGGGAAGGTACTGACAGATGGGTGGAAGCTGTCAGCCTCCCAGCATGGCAAGAATACAGATGAAAGGTCCTAACAAGGTATTTCCACACCGCAACGAACACTGCATTTCCTTGGCGCTAGCTGCACTGACAGATGTTGGTGGGGTTGCCTGGACTGTGGGACCACTACCATATATTTTGTGGCTGCCCAAAGATTGTGCCCAATTGGACTTAATTTAATAGGAACTTAGCAAAATTTGGGGATTAGACAGTAGGGCAACCTTCCAAACACACAACTTGGGTCTCCCCCCCCCCTCTCCAGGCTTAGGCCACCGGAAATATCAAAACATTTTCAGAATCACATGCTTAGTGGCAGTTAAGGGGATCATGAGTCATTGGTTGTCCAACATGATTCCTACCCTACAGGAATGGAGGACAGCCCGGATATAGTGGTCTCAACAAAATGCATCACAGATATTCTTAGACTTACATTGGACAAACTAATGGAGAAATGGGCCAGGTGGCATGCTTATGCCCTCTCTTGGCCTCAGTTGGGGTTGCAGGATGTTTTCGAACAGGGTGTAGCAGAATCATGACCTAGGTTGAGGACCCTATTACCAAGTGAGATATGATGATGCATAGAGGATATGGTAATAACTGACGCAGACACATTAGCTGTTTTTGGTCTTTTTAATGTTGTTTTAAAAATTGTTTATAAAGGCACATGTTAAAAGAATGCAGTTTGTAAAAGACAAATTCAATCTAGATCTATTCCACAATAAATTGGACAAGCTGTAGTAAGTTTAATGTTGTGCTATACTATATCACGATGTAATAAGATGGGAAAGCTCTTATTTGACTGAACTATTGGTGATGTTCTTGTATTATATAAACATGCATACATGATCTTTTTCAATAAAGATGAAGTAAAACATTTTTTGGAAAAAGTCTTGTTTTTGCACTAATGATTTCAATGCATTTCAAAGGGAAATTTGTTGAGCTTTGTAAAGGATTCTATGGGCAAAAGAGCCCCTCTCCTTCTCCTTGTCCCAAGCTAAGTACTCACCAGTGTCTAGGTTCACCTGGTCCCTTGCCAGTGAAGGCAACTGGCTGAAGAGGTGCGCAGAAGGGCTGTGCTGTCTGCTGTCATGGGACTAGGTGGTGGTATTGAGTGTAGGTGGATGCCAATTAGACACCAGGGAGTTCTTGATATGGGATGAGGTAAGAGAGGGGGAAACCTCTTAAGACACCAGGAACAATTTTACACAGTACAGAGTGAGTGGAGTGCCACTTTCTCCTTCGCAAAATGAAAAGAAAAATTCCTCCACCCTTGTATCACCTATGTGCCTGTAGATGTTCAGTGTACTAACCCATGCCCTACAGACTAAAATAAAATTGAGGACCTGGGTTGTTAACTCCAGTGGGGGATTCTTTAATCAAAGATGTTAAGACAAAGTTCAAAATAATATTTGTGTGGTGCCTCCCCTCAGAAAAAGATTAAGTTGGCTCGAACATATGCTAGTACTACCCCTGGGGAAATAGTACCAACTGACTGTGGTTCCCACTGGCAAAACCCACCCTTCTCACACACAGTCAGTAACAGTTAAGCCAAATATTATACTTTGTCACATTACAGTAGGCTCCATGTCATAGCAGCGAAAAAACAATAGTGACTGTAAAATCCATGAAAGCAATTTAGTGCCGAGCAAAACAGTGACCAGCAGAAAGCAGAATACCAAAACAACAAACATGACGGCACCCAACAGAAAAACATCACCTGACAGAACCTTCTAAAGGAAAAAAAAAACACAACACACACCACCGCAACCCATATTACACACAATGACATCTAGAATCGAACCCACAACAATACAACATTCAATAGTACACATCACCCTACCTACCTAACACCCTGCCTAACCCACTACACCACAGAGGAACCACAACTGCAGTCCTTCCAACTGCAGCTTATATTCACCACCACATACCCAGCCAGACAAACACAACTATACATTTTATGCGGGGGGCTTTGCCACCTGCACGTCCCAGACAGTGGGGCTTCGCCCCCGAAACCCCCTATTATAATATAACTAACTCCGAGACTGCACTATATGTGACCAGGTGTAATACTCACCAGCACACTTCACTGTCACTGCACAAATTCGCTCTCTTTGCTCTGGCTGTTTTATGCATGTAGCCCCTTTTGATAAGCACTCAATTTGAGTCGTTCATATAGAGTCGCTCATATCACGGGATACCTTAAAAGTATAGTCACCCCCCCCAAACATGTTTTGAGTGGTACTAACCGGCTGGTCTTTTTTTTTTTAATGTAGTTATACCCCTCTGCCCCCCAATAATCAGTGCCTCTGCTGGGATCTTCCTTGGCATTCAGTGACACTTGCAGTCTTGAAGTGCTTTTTTTTTTTTTTTTTAAGAGAGACTATATGTGAAGAACTAGCTGATTATGCTCTGCAGACTCTGAACCAACCAAATAACCAGTCACGGGATTCTTGCACAAGCTCCATCTCCTGCCCTGGAAAAATGTCTCTTCCGAAAGGGGGAACTCAGTTAGTAACTGCAGCCACTATTGTACTGGCATGTATAGAAAATAGCTATCTATATCTCTCAATTGTAGACTGTAGACTTGTATTTCTGTGACATGTTCCCTTTCACCAGGTTCTAAGGATGATTAGAGATGTAGATCCCTATTGTTGATGAATGCCATATTTATAATGAATAAATGACTGCTATAGATATAGAGGATAATGTATGGTCCTCTATCGGTAACCGGTCAGTTAACTGTCGAGAGGTTGCCAGGGTGACCGTGTAAACCTCGAGAGCGAAGCTCGAGAGGTTTACGTCGCCATGGCAACCTCGAGACAATTAACAGTGACCGGTTGCTGATAGAGGGACCATACATTATTTTTTATAGTGTATGGTCCCACCTAAAAAGTAAAACGGCTGCTTACTTTTTGAAAAATAGTCACCGTCGCGGCCGTTCAGTCCTTCCCTAACCGCTGCCTTCATCCGTCGGGTCCCCATTGGAAAAAAAGCGCGCAGATGCGCAGACCAATCGCTGTTGTTAACCTATCGATGTGACGTAGCATCGATAGGTTAACAACATTTCTACGTCACATCGATAGGTTAACAACCTTAGGAAATGATAATTTCCTAAGGTTAACAGCATTCTACCATACATTATAACTATATAGTGTATAGTAGTAGAACATTGTTCTGTACAGAATTCCATCCCTTTCAAAATGCTGTTGTACCAAAGTTCAATGGTCATGGAATGTGACTGTACCCTTCTGTGGCAGAACAGCATTCTAGAACCTCTAGAGACTACTCAAGTCAGTTTCACTGTGAAAGAGAAAACAGGATGAGCAACTTTATGAATAACCAGTGTGTTCTGACATCTTGGGGTTCTGATTCCCATGGACCTCTCAAGCTTTGCTCTCTAGGTCAGAGGGAATCAGAACCTCGTTGTGGCAGAACACACTGGTTGTGCACAGTATTCTCTATATTCTACAAGTGCCAGTATAATAGAGGCTGTAGTTACCCACTGGGCTCCTTCTCTTGAAAGAGACATTTTTCCTGAGCAGGAGACAGTGTTGGAGCACAAATCTCATAGATGGTCAGTTGGTTGATTCAGAGTATAATCTGTCAGTTCTGAGGGGATAAAAAAATATCACCAATCTCATGGCTGGTCAGTTGGTTGGTTCAGAGCCTGCAGTTTGGCTTTGTAGACTCCCAGCTTCTACCCAGAGCCCAAGGTCTGTCACTGCTGCCTCCCTCCATGGCTTGTATTGTGCACAAGGTATGCAGCCCTAACAATGGGAAGGGGGAGACACCTGGGGAACCAATGGGTCTGAGGCTCACCAAATGCAGCTTTAGCAGGGTTTGAACCTCTGATCTTGTATTTCCCAACAGTGCCTTCACCACTAGAACACACTGCATCAGCTGTCTGTGAGGGTAGGGGGTGCCCAAAAGGCCAGTGACTGTTAAGAAAAGATGTAGCATTTCATTTCCAGCGTGTGCCTTCTTCAACACCACTCTGCAGCTACATGAACTGACTTGCTTAGGGTCTCAGGGAGTATTTGTTAGTAGTGCAATTTGAACCTGTGATATCTTGGTTGCCAACACTGCCTGTAGGTGAGGGGAGTAGATACGCAAGTGGCTGACAACAATATTTTCTTGCTTCTACCTAGTTTCCCAGCTGGCTGCACTGGAGCCCTGTGAACATTAAGTGACTTGTTCAGCATCACACAGTGAGTATTTGACTCTGGCAGGATTTGAACTTAAGACTTTCTGGTTCCTAACAGTGTCTTGACCACTAGATCATGCTTCCTGCACAAGTTGTGAGAGAGAGTGTGTGTGTCTGTGTGTGTGTATGTGGGGGGTGGGGGGTTCGGGAAAGGCTGGCAACTGCTAGCGATGTCTCTTTTGTGTAGTTATAGTTTATTTACCCAGGATGGATAAGCAGCGATACAACATCTCATTTTCAGTGGGGTTCTGTTATTACCCATTTCCATAGATGCAGGGACTGGAGCACTTGAGGTTCAGTGACTTGCTCAGTGTCACACACCGAGTATTTGGGTCCAGCAGGGTTTAAACCTGTGATTTCCTGCGGACCCTAAAACAAATTTTTGTTGTTGTTGTTGTTCTTTTTACCTTTTATTTACACAGGACAGCCGACTAGGAACATCTAATTTTCTGTGTGACCTTGCTTCTTCCTGCAGTCTGGGCTATAGTAGCCCCCTGATACAGATCTCTGGAGCACAATCAGCAGTCCCTTAGCTCAGACACACTGACTACAAATTATTTACCATCACAATTTAAGAATAAATTAATCATTGCAAAAGTCAAATGGCCCTTTATGGTTTTGCTCGCATCAACAATGTACTTTCATTACCAATCCTTCGACTCCTCAATTAGCTGCCGGGCTTGTCAGATGGCCATTTAAAAAAGTGAAAGCTGACACTTAAGATAGGCTCCCAGTGTTCTCATTAAAAAATTGAAAGTCAATACCAGAGATGGAATTCTGGTGCCAGCATTAAAAAAATAAAAGCTGACACTGTGTAACATTTGTGGCTGCACCATTACAGCTCACCCACTTAGCATAAATAATAGGTAGATCACTTACATGGGTCTTGATGAGTCTGGGATGGGGTACTCGAGGTGACGTTGAATTATACTTGTAAAATACAAATAGTGATGGGGTCACAAAGGACCTGTAGTCCTTTATGAACAATACAGGACAGCTAGGAATGTTAATCATAAAACGATACTTATCTGCTATGTTTTGTCAGATTGGGGTCTCTGTCCTCTCAGGCATGCAGAAAGAAAGGAAAAAATGTGTTAGCATGAGGAAATAATACTGTCAAGACTAGACAGACAAGAGTTGCAGAGGTACAAGAGCTATAGACAAGCACAGATATTAAGTAAAATGTATTTTTCAAAGAAAAGGTGTCGTTTAAAGTAAAAGTGAGAAACTTCAAATAGAGAAATAAACTGAGAAAAGACATGAGTTAGAAACAGGGGCAAAGGAATAATGAAAAAAGAGCAGTGGAAAGGTATTCAGGATTACCCCTATGCACCTTGAGTAGCCTTTTTTAAATACAATATTGCCCCTATGAGCCAAAGGGCTACTGAATGCCTCCTTTGAGCTAAGGGCCCACATATGCAACAAAAGTCTGCCTCTGAGCCACGGAGCTCCACATGAAATGAATGTTTTTCTTCATGGAACTTTTATGGAAGTAAATGGCTTGATTAGATGCACCTCCCACCGACATGCCAGCAGGTTCAGAACTGGCGTGCTCACATCTTCATTTGGCTTGCCTGGGTCAGCCAGTGGTTGCCACTCCAATGCCATCACCACTGTTGTTGCATTGCCCACTAATGGATCCCCCCCCCATCACAACCTGCTGCCACTAAGACAAAAACAGCCTGCAATAGGATTTGGTCACCCCACAACATTCTGCTACTTCCCATGCCACCTGTCTTGCCCTCAGCCATGCAGACACTGAAACTCATGTGGCAGCAGTGCACCCACCTCGCATACCCATTTGTAAGGGAAAGCTACCTGCCCTCAATAGGGGTTGCTCTGGGGTGAAGCCTCAGTGCCACTTGCCCCAGGCTGGGGCATGCTAACATGGGTAGTCCAGCACCAGCTGCCTCTTCCCAAAGCCATCGGCCTGCTGCTAAACCCAGGTAGCTGGAATGTCCCTCCCGTCAGGCAGCTGCTTTCAGTTTTTGTGACTGTATTGCTTCAACTCAAGAGAACCCCTCTGAGGTACAACATTTAGGCAGCTGGCTGATGGGCTCTATGGAGTCAGGTAAGCACCCACATATTGGCGGGAAGACTTATACACCCATCCCACTTCTTTCTCCCAGCCCTGTGGGAAGCAGAACAGAAAAAAAAACTTCTCCCTCCCTCATAGTATTGGATTTCACAAAAAAGGAAACCATTCCTCCACCCTCATAGCTCCCATCACCCCCTCCTCCCCTCAGCTGTGGCCAGTATAAAAGAACAATCCTTCCTCCTATGCTTCACCCAGTACCAGCAAGAATAAAACTTGAAGACATGAGAGAGACTGCGACTGGCACAAAAACTCGTCTCACCACCTTGTCTGCCCACCATCTAAATGAATAAGATTGCAATGCATGTACAATGTCATTACCCAGTGTGTGCTTGTTCATTTAGGTTTCACTCACTTTAGGGTGAAAACAAAGAGCGCTCGGTAAAAAAGAGTGCAGGCAAAAGGGTAACAGCAAGATGTGCTACATGCAATCATGTCGCCTCCCTCACCCAGATCACAAACCACATGTGATCACACCCTCCCAGTGTCACTGTGATTTTCTGCCCCTCAAAATATATATAAACCCCCCCCAGACACACATTGTGGACCCCATAGGTGATGGTCAGAAATCCCAATCACCCACATCACACTCGCCCTCATCCTGATGCCTACATTCCGGAGTCCTCTTTGTGGCACCCTATTCATGGGATACCTTCATTTAGATAGTAGTCAGCTGATGTGGTGAGAGGAGGGTTTGTGTCAGTTGTCATCTTACATGTTTCAAGTTTTATTCTCGCTGGCATGGGGGGATGGGTGCTCTATGGGGTGGACGGAAGTTCATTTTCTGTTTCACTGGCCATGATTTTGGGGAGCAATGTGACTGGGTGCTAAAAGGGAGCAGAGAGTCATCCCAATGGCTACCTGAGATGCTAGAACACTGTGGAATGCGTTTGTCAGGAACTGTACACACTTAGTGCATAGCCTGAGCACTTCACAACCAACAGCCTCTTATCCCAAAACCTCAGTCGAAAACCTTTTAAAGCAGCCTGTACTTTTTACTGCACTTCACCTTAAACTACCAGCTCAAGCAGCAGCTGTTAAACAACCAAACCAGAAAGCAGTGGCCGAGCCACTTTTCCGCCACAAACCTTTCCATCACCACTAACACCTCATATGCAGGTATGCAGAACATGTATGGGGGGGGAGGGGATTGACTGCTTGTGATGGAAGAGCAGGCTGACTTTGTTTTGCTACTTTTCAGAATTCAGTTACAATTTTGCTTGTAGTGCTAGATACATAGAATTTATCGGCTGATAAGGACTGCCTGGCCCATCTAGTCTGCCCATTTTTTCTACCTTTAACTTATGCTGCACACTGTACTTGATCTGCTGCTTTACTACTTTTTGCTTTTTCTAAGGTTCCCTTGTGTGTGTCCCGTGCATTTTTGAATTCCTCCACCGTTTTTGCCCCTACCACCCCTGCAGGGAGGCTGTTCCAAGCATCCACCATCCTCTCTGTAAGGAAATACTTCCTCACATTACCCCTGATTCTTCCTCCCTCCAACCTCATCTCATAGAAACATAGAAGTTGTCAGCAGATAAGGATCACCAGGCCCATCCTGTCTGCCCATTTACCCTACCTGTAATAGCGGCCAGTGACACTAGTTGGTCATCAGCTTAAGCTATTCCTTCCCATCTCTACGGTTCCCCTATTTCTATCCCATGCATGTATGAATCCTGCCACAGTGCATGTCCCCATCACCTCTTGGGGCAGATGCTCATGTCCCCTTTTTCTTGTCCATCTTCTTTTTTGAAAGATGCTACCTTCCTGTACCTTATTGATCCCGTTAAGGTATTTATACATCTCTATAATGTCCCCCCTCTCTCTTCGCATCTCTAGAGAATACATATTGAAGTCTTTTAGCCTCTCTTCATATGACTTCTGGTGCAGCCCCTGTACCAATTTTGTAGCCCTTCTTTGGACTGCCTCCACTCTATGTCCTTCCTGAGATGTGACCTCCAAAACTGGACACTGTAGTCCAGATGAAGTCTCACTAATGATCTGTATAGTGGCATCACCACCTCCTTTTTTTCTGCTTTTGATACCTCTCCCTATGCAACCCAACATCCCACTGGCCCTTCTAACCACCTTCTCACACTGTCTGGCCACCTTTAGGTCCTCAGATATAATTATTCCTAGACCCCTCTCCTGTTTGGTGGCTGACAGTACTCCTTCCCCCACCCCCATTGAGTACACCTCTCTCAGGTTTCTGTAACCTAAGTGCATAATTTTGCACTTTTTGCGTTGAACCCATTCTCAACTGCCATACATTTGACCAGTTCCCCAGCTTGCCCATGTCCCTTCTCATTCCTTCTACCCCCACCGTGTTACTACCCTATTGCAGATCTTTGTGTCGTCTGCAAAGAGGCATACCTTCCTCTCCAGCCCCTCTGCAATGTCGCTTATGAAGACATTAAAGAGGACTGGGCCTAGCACCGATCCTTGAGGCACCCCACTGGTCACCTCCATTTCTACGGACTGAACTCCATTCACTACCACCCTTTGTGTCCTACTGCTCAACCAATTTTTTTTATTTCTTTATTTTTTACCTCCTCTGGCACTCCACGTCCCCCTCTCCTTCGGGCTTCCTAGTGCTGTTATCACCCCAGCTATCCTCTTCCTGAGCTCTCTCCTTACTACAGATCTGCAGCCAACTCCCCGGGTGTCCCGGCGTATGCCTTCGCCGGGCGGGTCCCCCTCCTCCGCGGGGAAGGCACCGGGGACAGAAGAGCCCAGCGCACTCTATTTTGCTGATCCAGGTGCTGCTGCTGTGAGGAGTAGGCTCCCCGTGGTTCTGGCAGCGTGAGCGTGGAAGCCATCATCTGGCGGCCTCTGTTGTTTTCGCTTTTTTTTGTTGTCCTCCTGCACTGCTTGTAGTACTCCCGGTCTCCAATCAGCTACTATAAGGCTCCCCACCCAACTCCAATTCCCAGAAGAGGAGAGCAGTCCTCTGGATGCTCAATCCTCTCTCCTGCCAGACCCGGCATCCCGAGTCCGTTCCTGAACCCGGGTCGCCAGCGTGGTTCAGGTGTGGCGTCCAGCATCTCAACCCTCTGCGCCACTGGGCTGGCAACCCAGTTAACAACCCCTGATCAGACTCCCAGGTTGCTCAATTTGTTTATTAGCCATTTATGCAGGACAGTATCGAATGCTTTGCTAAAACCCAGGTAGGCCACATCTACCACCCTTCCCTGATCAAGCTCCTTCAGAAATGTTTTCTTATAAAGGCTCTGAGGTGTTTATAAAAAGGCATTCCAATGGGATGTGTATTCCCAAAGCATAGTCAATATCTTACATACATGGGTGTAAAACAGGAGTTTGCATTGGCCTTAATAAAATAAAGATCAAAGCAGGAAACACCTGGGAAAAAAAGGTCAGCCCTGTTCCTCTCCATCCCTTGCGGTTGTGCGAGATTAGGTCATTTCCGTTGTGTAACTAACTCCCATTTGCATTTTTTTTTGTCATGTCATTTTTTCTTTAAGTCAGCTGCTTTTTTTGCTTGTTCACCATTTTTATTATTCAATTTTTTGGGGGGGGTTTGCAGTTTTCATTTTTGGGTAGTTTTACTGTTTTATTTGGTGCTTCATCTACTTAGGTTCTTTTCATTTGTTTGTTTGTTCTGTCCATCTTTTGGTTGTTTAGTTGGACTTTTTGCAATTGCTTTTGTTTGCATTTTGCTTGCATTCATATGTTACTTGCTTTCCTGTTTGCGTTCATGTTGTTGTTTCATACTACTTTTTTATTTATTTTTATTACTTAGTTGTGCTATACTTGTTTGCATTCATTTTTAGTTGTGCAGTATAATTTTGTTTGCTATACTTTTGGTTTGTGTTCATTTTTTACGTTTACTATCAGTTTTGTTCATTTTTGAATGCATTCATTTTATAGTTGCGCTATAGCTTTTTTTTACATTTCATTTGTTTAATGTTGTTTTACTTTATTGTTTGCATTTAATTTTTTTAATGTCGTTTTACTTTTTTGTTTACATGTCATTTTTTGATTGTTGCTTTACTTATTGCATTGCAAATTACTTTCGTTTTGTTTGTGTTTTGCACTTCAGGGCCACCGTAGTAACTAAACGTGCAGTGCCTCCATCCAGGGGAAAGTTAAAGTGGACTAGATAATAAAAACAGTACCAACTCACTGTGGCCCCACAAGTTTAATGTACCCATTTCCCACTCAGTCAACACAATCTTAGCACTCTATGAAAATAAACAAGCACCGATGCAGATTAAACTATGCATCTGTAACGTCAACAGCACTTTATTTGCTAGGGGCTAAAATGAAAGGAAAGGATTAATGCCACTGTAGCCACACTTCAACCTTTTAACACTGCCCAATGGTATTGTATTAGGCCCCACTGGCATCAGTATGCTTTACTCCTAGTCTCTTAGGGTCGAGAGCTCCCGGTGCTTCACTGGGTACCTAGCCATTGGAACAATGCAGGCCTGTTGACAGTCACGTTCCACATGCTACCTGCAGGTAAAGGAAATGCTTAGACAAGTAACAGTTTGAATCTCAGACCCAATGGCCTAATCCACACATTTCAAATTAAATTCTATGGTCCCAACTATCTACTGTAGCTGTTCTGATGTATACTTTTGGAATTTGTGTTATGTTTACGATGACCAATTACTTATTTGGCTCTTGATCTGGCCATACCCTGCTGCAGTGACCTTTTGTAACCTCCCATGTCATGCCAGTGCATACCTGATAAAAACCAAAAATAAAAAAAATAAATAGGAACTGTGCTGAGAGCGCTTGATCAAGGTGGATGGTACGGTACATTCAAGTAGTCCAAAACTGACCATTTTCACCAAGGGGCTAATGTACAATATTTTGCTACCCAGAACCAGTCAGGAGCTGTGGTAATCTTTGATGATTATATGACCACAACGACAAATGGCGTCTGAACTCAGTCTTTGTTCATCACAGAGAAAGGAAGGATAATGACTACCACTTGAGCAGTTGATCAGGATCTACAGGTTCATCTTCACTTTCATGTTTCCTAAAAACACCGCAGAAATGAAACACAACAACACACTGCTGAGAATAGTTATGATGCTACAGAAATGAAACACAACAACGCACTGCTGAGAATAGTTATGATACTACAGAAGTGAAACACAACACACTGCTGTGAATAGTTATGATACTACACGATTTGGATATCTGGCTGGCCAAAATAAGTCATTTTTAAGAGGTTACCTGCTTCCATTAACCCTTACCAGTCACCTTTAAAGGAAGCAGGTTAAGGAAAGCAGTGAGTGGTGGAGTAAGTGGTGCACCACTTATTTTGAAATGTTTCTGCCGGCTGCTTAGGAAAATAAGATGGTGGGCACACATTTTTGGAAAAAGGACTTCAAAAGAATGTATGGAAGGCCGGCCCAGTGGCATGGAGGGCTGAGGCAGCAATGTCTTACCTCTTGCCGTGCCAGCGACCCATACTTGAGGTGCGAGCGGGTCATCGGGGGCTGGATGGGGTGGGAAAAAACAGAGTGTCTGGAGGACAGCTCTCCTGTCATGGGGAGGGCAGCTTGGAAGTCCCGTCAAACGACCGCCCCCAGGTGGAGGCCAAGGGGCGGTGCGGTGAGGACTTCAATGTAAGGCAGGGTGCCATGGGACCACATACAGTGGCGTGAAAAAGTATTTGCCCCCTTCCTGATTTTCTCTATTATTGCATATTTGTCACACTGGATGTTTTCAGATCTTTAGAGAAAATGTAATATTAGATAAAGGGAACCTGAGTGAACAAATAACACTTGTTTTTTTTTTTAATTTCACTTATTTAATGAAAAAAAGTTAACCAACACCAACTGGCACTGTGTGAAAAAGTAATTGCCCCCTTACACTTAATAACTGGTTATGCCACATTTAGCTGCAATGACTGCAACCAAACACTTCCTATAATTCAATATCAGTCTTTCACATCGCTGTGGAGGAATTTTAACCCACTCTTCCTCGTAGAACTGCTTTAATTCAGTAACATTTGGTAGGTTTTGTAGCATGACCTGCTCGCTTTCAGGTCCTGCCACAGCATCTCTATTGGGTTTAAGTCTGGACTTTGACTAGGCCACTCCAAAACTTTAATTTTATTTCTTTTAGCCATTCTGATGTGGACTTGCTTTTGTGTTTTGGATCATTGTCTTGCTGCATGGCCCAACTACGCTTCAGCTTCAGCTGACGGAAGGATGACCGACATTCTCCTTAAGAATTTTCTGGTACAGAGCAGAATTCATGGTTCCTTTAATTATGGCAAGTCATCCAGGTCCTTAGGCAGCAAAGCATCCCCACATTATCACACTACCACCACCATGTTTGACTGTTGGTATGGTGTTCTTACTGTGGAATGCTGTGTTTGCTTTACGCGAGACATTATGGGATCCATGTCATCCAAAAGTTCCACTTTGGACTCATCTGTCCATAGAACATTTTCCCAAAAGGCTTGTGGATCATCCAGGTGCTTCTTGGCAAATGAGAGACTTAGCATTTATGTTCTTCTGGTTAGCAGTGGTTTCCGCTTGCTACCTACATGAAGCCTCATTTTGCCCAGTCTCTTTCTGATTGTGGGGTCGTGAACACTGACCTTAGCTGAGGCAAGAGAAGCCTGCAGTTCTTTGGATGTTGTTTTAGGATCCTTTGAGACTTCCTGAATGATTTTACGCTGTCCTTGGAGTAATTTCTTGCAGGGCCGCCACTCCTGGGAAGATTCACTATTGTTCCAAGTGTTCTCCATTTGGAGATTATGGCTCTCACTGTGGTTTGATGGTGTCCCAGAGCCTTAGAAATAGCTTTGTAACCCTTTCCAGACTGATAGAGGGCAACACATTTTTTTCTGATCTTTTCAGGAACTTCCTTTGATCATGGCATAATGTACTTGTTGAATCTTTGTGCTGGCATTGACTCTGATGGTAAGGGTCAAAATAAGTGAGATTTATATTGAGCAGGGCTGGCTGTAATCAAGCCTGGCTGTGTTCAATCAGCTGACTCTAATTATCCCTTTAATTGGGTTGATTTAACTAGGGGCAATTACTTTTTCACACAGTGCCCGTTGGTGTTGGTTAACTTTTTTCATTAAATAAATGAAATAAGTGAAAAAAAAAAGTGTTATTTGTTCACTCAGGTTCCCTTTGTCTAATATTATATTTTGTCTAAAGACCTGAAAACATCCAGTGTGACAAATATACAATAATAGAGAAAATCAGGAAGGGGGCAAATACTTTTTCACGCCACTGTACGTGCGAGCATCTCCACGCTTGCACTGCAACATATGCACCCCGGCAATGGAAGGAAGGGGAGAAAAATGGAAAATGCCCAGCAGCAGCAGCAGGATGAACAGTCAGCCCCTCGCAGGCTCCGCACTGGTGTCTGGGAGCTTATCCCACAAGCCAGGGACAACGGAAGGTAAGACCACCCAGAACAGCCAAGTGATGGGGCTGGGGGGCCAACCGGGAAGGAAAGCTGCCACAGGAGGAGGAGGAGGAGGAGAAATAAAAGAAGAAAAAAAAAAAGAATGTATGGATACCATCTGAGTACTACCTTCAGTTACTTAAACAAGTTCCTACCTGAGTATGTCTCAGGTATTACAAAAAACCCTCAGAAATGCTGCAACCTAACTGGCTGCCAACAGTACAAGACCCTTACATTAATCTCTGTTACACTGTCATGTACAGCCTGATCACCATGGCACATGAATTCTGCCTGTCAGCATTCCATTCTCTAGTACTGCTGAATGCCTGGAATGATGAATTCTGATGCTAAACCAGCATTCTTAAACAGCTGGTGGATGAACTATTTTGTTACAAATCTCCCGCTCAATGAGGCTAGGTAGGGTAGGAGGCAGTATAGCGTAGTGGTTAAAAGCACCGAGCTGGAAACCTAGAGAGCTGGGTTTTAATCCCATCAGCCCCCATTTGCATACTGTGTGACCCTAAGCAAGCCACTTACCCTTCTTGTGCTCCCAGGTTGCACCTGGAAACACGTTCCAGCTTAGTGTGCCTTTCCTGGTTAAACAATTTCCCGTTTCCCTTCCCCCAATGAGAAAAACATTCAAAAGGTACACTTCTAACACTTCTTTTGAGATGAGTTTTTATAATAGCAGTAAGGAACTCACAGCAGTTAGAGTTATAGTTAATCACCCTCAGGGGCAGAATGGCACTCGGCTGCATCTCGTGTCGCATTACACCCCTGGGGGTGGTTAACACATTGTTAATCTAATGCCTGATCATGCTGTATTGCTTTAGTAACATATGTGTCTCACTTACTTAACCAGCCAGGATGCAGGATTTCTTTTATCCATTTTATAACGACACATAAAAACACCCTCAAAATAACCTACAGTGCTCTTTCTATGCAAACTAATATACTTCAGGCAACACATCCAGTCTGTCATATTTATCATGACCAAGCAGTGAAATATTTCAATTGTGCCCTTAGGATACATTGTGCCCTAAGAATGTCACAATCAAAATCAAAACAGTTACTGCATAGAATCTTAGATATAATTTTCTCACACTCTATGTCGTACTTTACTGTTATAATGTATTGTTCTCTTAGAATTCCATCCCTTTCAAAATGCTGTTGTACCACAGTTCAAAGGTCATGGAATATGATTGTACCCTTCTATGGTACAATAGCATTCTGAAACCTCTAGAGACTGCACAAGTGAGTTTCATTCGGAAAGCAAAAGAACCACTGCACATGCATTTCCCATGATATTATACACTATAAAAAATACAGGATGAGCAACTTTATGCACAACCAGTGTGCTCTGTTACCCCGGTGTTCTGATTCCCATCGACCTCTCAAGCTTCACTCTCTATGTCAGAGGGAATCTGAACCCCTCTGTGTCAGAACCATTGTGCATAGTTGCCCATCCAGTATTCCCTTTATTCATTTTGTGCTTTAAACACACTCAGCCCATAGAATTCTCATAAACAAATCAATGGAAATTCACAAAACATCTGGGACAGTAATGGTTAAAAGTCCACACCACGCTACCTCTTTCTGTAATCATCTGTCTGTACAATTATCTCTGAATGATTATTAGGAAACTTAGTGTGCAGGGGATAAAGCTTAATTAATAAAACAGTCTCCAGCTTATACTGATTCTTGCCAGGTCCCTCTACGTTGGCCCTAATGCAGTCACAGTACTGTAACTAACAGCGTTTTACATTTGCTGATGCCTCTCTGCTCTGGCACCACTGCCAAAATGTATTGATGTCTCCATGACAAAGTGCTTCAGTTTCTCTGCAAAGCAGATGCAGCCAGCGTGACCCGGCAGTTCTGGCTACGCAGCTGGCAAGAGGGAGAAAACTGCAGTCAGCTGCAGTATCAGACAGATGAAGTCAGACACTGTCTGAAGACCAGTGATGTCAGCTTTCCGAGACCAATTGCCCCTTTACAAGGCAAAGAGCGCTCTGATTCCTTAGCATTTTCACGATGGTAAATGATATTAACAACCCAAACTGGGTGACACAGATTAGCAGTCTGTCACTAATAGTATTCTACTACAATAATCTTCAGTTATAAATTAGGCACTAAAACAAAAGGCAAGCCTTTTACCCTTACGAGAAGCAAGTCAAGGTTGAAATATTTAGCTGTTCCTGAGAATCTGTGAGAGCAATGACTGGCCTTATGTGCTATACAAACAAGCTTTTTACTTTGTTCCTCTTCACATTTGAGACCAAATAATAGCTGCAGCCAGGAACACCTAACTCTTCCATTATTATTGTTTTGTTGTAGCAGGAATCTGTGCATCAGGGCCAAAACTGCATAGCTGGAGAAGAGTAGACTGGCAGATTTTAAAAGTGAGTTGATCCCTAAGATTAGGATGGGAGCTAAGAACTGTCCAAACTAGACCGAATGATTGTGTACCCCTGACTTAAATAATGTAGCCATGGCTGGAAATGAAACATTCTAATTTGGAGGAGAGGGGAGACAGGGGGGACATGATTGAGGTCTTCAAGTACCTCAAGGGAATAAATAGGGTAAACATGGAGGGGATCTTTAGACTAAAGCAGGGAGGTATCACCAGAGGGCATGGTTTGAAGTTGGAAGGTGGAAGGGTGAGGGGGGAAAAGAGGAGGAGGTTTTCACTGAGAGGGTGGTGGACCTTGGAATGTATTGCCTGGCAGCTGGTTCAGAGATCCACAGTGAGGGCTTCAAGAGAGGGTGGGACAGACACAGAAAGTGGATGTATCAGATGATGGCCTGTCCCAGGGGGGTGGGGATGGATGATAGGGGTTTCTGGAGCACAAGGGATGGGAGGGCCTCGGCACCCAACTAAGGATCTAAGGTTCGAGCAGACTCGATAGACTGTAAGGCCTAATCTGCTGGCAAATAGTATGTTAGTATTCTAAATAGTTAGCTTAAAAGGGACAGGAAACAGGTACTGATTTGCAGCTGGTTGTAATGTTCCTGTTTCTGAAATGAGATCCATACCTCCAAATGTTCCTTATGTAACTTTACCTGAATAAAAGCACAGATATGAAAAAAAAAACTGTGTTTCCAGTTGTTTCCTTTTTATGGTCAACATTCTGCACAGTTCTATTCATGGAACCAGTAATCTGAAGTTTTCATCATGCCATGGTTTGTGTATAGAATTTAGAGTGCTAATCATGAGCTGTTGACAGTCATGCTCAGAGTCCTGTACACAAACTGAGACATAGTTAAAACTCCAGATCACTAGCTCCATGAAGAGAACTGTAACAGAATGTTACTTATAACAGCAACACAAAACAAAGCAAAATACAAGTTTTTGAAACATAGAAACATAGAAGCTGTCGGAAGAAAAGGACCTCCTGGCCCACCTAGTCTGCCCTAAGGTCTCAGCTATTTACTGTGCTACCATAGACCCTAACTGATCTCTGGCCTTATCCCCTCCCCCTAGTCCTGTTACTAAGGTCCCCCTGTTTCTAGAGCATGCATGTTTGATACCTGTTACTGTTTCGGTACCCACCACCTCTGTTGGGAAGCTGTTCCAGGCATCCACCACACTTCCCATAAAGAAGTATTTCCTCACATTCCATCTAAGTCTCCCCCTTCCAGCTTCTTATCATGCCCCCTTGTCCTTGGGCATCTCTTTCTGTGCAATATGCCACCCTCCTGTACCATTAGGATATTTGAATGTTTCTATTATGTCTCCCCTTTCTCTCCTTTCCTCCAGAGAGTACATATTT
This sequence comes from Neoceratodus forsteri, assembly GCA_016271365.2. Taxonomy (NCBI): domain Eukaryota; kingdom Metazoa; phylum Chordata; order Ceratodontiformes; family Ceratodontidae; genus Neoceratodus; species Neoceratodus forsteri. The sequence continues at coordinate 1,421,363,020 of CM057450.1, forward strand.
AATTCCCTGAGTCTTTCCTTGTAGATTTTCTGATGCAGGCCATGCACTATTTTGGTTGCCCTTCTCTGTACCGCCTCCACCCAATCTATGTCCTTCCTGAGATGTGGCCCCCAGAACTGGACACAGTACTCCAGGTGGGGCCTCACTAGTGGTCTCTACAGGGGTATCACTACCTCCCTTTTTCTGCTGGTGATACCCCTCCCTATACACCCCTGCATCCTATTAGCCATTCCCACTGCCTTTTCACACTGCTTTGCTACCTTCAGGTCATCAGATATGATGACCCCCAGATCCCTTTCCAGTTTTGTAGTTGTTAACACCTCCCTCCCTAAACAATACGTTGCCCTTGGGTTTCTGTGCCTCATGTGCATAATTTTACATTTTTAGCATTGAAGCCCAGTTGCCAAACTCTTGACCAGTCTTCCAACTTTTTTAGATCTTCCCTTATTTTTTTCCACACACCCCCAGTGTGTCCACTCTGCTGCAGATTGTTGTGTCATCTGCGAACAGGCATACCTTTCCTTCCAGCCCCTCTGTGATGTCACTAATAAAGGCATGGAAGAGGACCGGTCTCAGTACTGACTCCTGAGGCACCCCGCTGGTTACCTTACCTTCTTCCGAGTGAACCCCATTTACCACCACCCTCTGAGTTTTATTACTTAGCCAACTTCGTACCCATTTTACTATCTTTGGACCCACTCCCAGGCTGCCTAGCTTGTTTACCAGTCTTCTGTATGAAATGGTGTTGAAGGCCTTACTGAAATCCAGGTAGACCACAGCCATCACTCCTCCCTGCTCCACCTCCCTGGAAACCCAATCAAAAAAACTCTGTCAGGTTTGTTTGGCAAGATCTCTCCCCTGTGAACCCATGCTGCCTCTGATCCTGCAATCTACTGGTTTTAAGGTATTCTCTAATCCTTTCTTTAAGTAGAGTTTCTATAACCTTGCCCACCACCCAAGTCAGGCTTACAGGTTGGTAGTTTCCTGCCTCCTCCCTATTCCCACTTTTGTGCAGTGGGAGCACATCCGCCCTCCTCCAGTCCCCCAGAACTTCCCCAGCATCAAGTGATAGATTGAACAGGGCTGTCAGAGATGCAAACAGTTCCTCCCTTTAGTTCCTTCAGTATCCTGGGATGAACCCCGTCCGGCCCCATTGCCTTGTCTACTCTTAGTTTTGCTAGTTCCCTGAGGACTCTCTCCTCCATAAAGGGGCTAGTGTCCACCTCCCTTCCCTTAATGCCCTTCTCCACTATCTGGGGCCCATCACCTACCCCTTCCTTTGTGAATACTGAACAAAAGTACTTGTTCAGTAAGTCTGCTTTCTTTTCATCCTCTTCCAGACTCCCCCCACCTTCCCCTTTTAATCTTACAATTCCTGCCTTGCTTTTGTCTTTTTCAATTATGTACCTAAAGAATGTTTTATCCTTCTCTTTTGCTGACTTGGCAATGTTGTCATCCATTTGTGCTTTAGTTCTCCTGCCTTACCTGCCTCCCTTTGTTTCTCCTGATAACTCTTCTTATCCTGTTCCTTCTGTGTCATCTTGTACCTTTTGAATACCTGCTTCTTTTCCTTTACTTTCTCACCTACTTCCTGGGAGAACCATAGTGGACTCTTTCTTCTCTTGCTCTTCTTAACATGCCTGACACAGAGGTTTGTTGCTTTCTCAATGGCATTCCTTATTTTTGCCCAGTTTTCATCTACCCCACCCTTATTCCCTATTCCTGCTAGGGCTTCCTTGAGGCACTCTCCCATTTTCTTGAAATCAGCCCTCCTGAAGTCCAGGATCCTTGTTTTAGTGTGGTTAGATTCTGGCCTGGTCCTTATGTTTAACCACACCGTATGATGATCACTAGTCCCCAGGTGACTTCCCACTGTGACATCAGTGACACTGTCCCTGTTTGACAGTATCAGGTCCAGTAATGCCCCCTCACAGGTGGGTTTTTAACTAGTTGCCTGAGGAACGCCCACTGCAGGGAGTCTAGGATTTCCTTACTTCTAACTGATGGTGCAGCAGGGAGGCTCCAATCCATGCCTGGTAGATTGAAGTCCTCAACTAGCAGTACCTCGCCCTTGTTAGCCATCTCTTTGATTTCTTCTGTCATATCCTTATCTCCCGCCTCCCCCCATGCTGGAGGTCTGTAGATCACCTCTATCCTAATAGCGGCCCCCCTTGACCCACAGTACTTCCACTTTACTCTGTCCCCCTTGTAGTTCCTTGGCCTTTATGTTCTCCCTCACATAAACAGCAACCCCTCCTCCCTTTTCTCCTGCCCTGTCCCTCTTGAATTCAGCATACCTTGGTATGGCTACATCCCAGTCCTGGTTTTCATTGCACCAGGTCTCTGTAATTGCTACTATGTCCAGGTCTCCTACTGCCATGGTGGCCTCTAGGTCCGCCATCTTGTTGCCTGGACTTTGAGCATTTGCACACATGGCTCTCCATTTTTTACTGCCACCTCCCCTCCTCATGCCCTTTTGCCCTCCCTCTTGTCCTCCACTATTTTCTGTCCTCTTCCCTCCTCCTCTTAGTTTTCTATTTATGTTTGTTCCCTTTGGGACTTCTCACCCTCAGGATTCCCACTGCTGACCCTGTAAGCATGTGTGTGGGGGGAGGGCAGACTATGTCTTCCTGCCTTATTCCATCACCCCCCCTCGACTAGTTTAAATGCTTGCTAATGTAGCATATAAACTGTTCACTAAGGATCTCAGTTCCCCTCCTGGAGGGATGCAGGCCATTGCCCCTGTAAAGGCCTCTATTATTCCAGATGGAGCCCCAATCCCCAATGAATCCGAATTCCATTTCTCTGCACCATTTCCTCAACCATAAGTTGAAGTCTCTGGTGCAGAGTCTCCTGCCTTCCCCCATGTCATGGAAGGTAGTACCTATGAGAAAGTAGCAGGTTGTGTTACTTGCCTAAGACCCCTTTGCATCACTTTTTATCCAGATACAGTTACATGTCGATTATTTAGGAATATGAGTATCATTTCTGAAAATGAACCATTATACACAGCTTCCAGTTAGAAAGAATTTCCTGTCCTCCTTAACTGCTGGAATCCCTCATGTACAGTATATAGAACAGTGTATGTGCAAACATACACAACAAGGTTGTGATTCCATCGAGGGGTTGAGATGACATCATAGGGACCTCAAGAACAAAGTGAAGACCCCAGACAGTTCAAAGGTCATGAAAAGTTGTTGTAGTATTGTTGTTCTGTTACACTGATACTAAAACAAGTTTCTGTGACCTTTGAACTGTCATACTAATAATAATACATTTTATTTGTATGGCACCTTTCAGAAAACCAAGGCTTCTTAATAATTAAAATCACGATACACATACAAACATCACAGCATAAAACAATACTAATACTAAAAGCAACTTTAATCAATCACCAAAAAGCTTGGTTCCACAAGTAGGTTTTTAAAGCTTGATTAAAGCCCTCTACAGTTGAGCACTCATGTAACCGACGAGGTAGAGAATTCCAGAGGGTGGGGGCAGCATACATAAATGTTCTCGCTCCAGAAGATTTCAAACACACCCTCGGAATCTCAAGCAACCCCTCATTGGCTGAGCGGAGCAATCGCCCAGGGCAGTGGGGAACCAGGAGCTCTTTCAGGTAGTCCAGGCCCAGTCCATGTAGGGCTTTAAAAGTCAGAAGACTGACTTTGAAGGTGATCCACCACTGAACCAGCAGCTAGTGCAGTCTGCGCAGCACAGGTGTAATATGACAGGACTGAGAAGATCCCATCAAAAGCTGCACTGCAGAGTTCTGCACTAGTTGCAAGTGACAGATTTCCACTCTAGGTAGCCCTAGGTACAGGGAGTTGCAATAGTCCAAACGTGAGGTCACAAAGGCATGAATCAAAGTAGGAAGGTCACCGGATGGAATTAGGTGCTTAATCCTGGAGATATTCCTCAGATGGTAGAATGAGGATTTAACAACAGCCAACTCCTGAGAATGCAGGGCCAGCCTCTTGTCGAAGATTACCCCCAGGTTCTGTATCTGTTCAGAGGTCAAGAGAGGCACACCCTTAAGGTAAAGGCCAGAGGGTGAACCCCCACTCAACCCCCCTGTCCGGTGACCCGGATCCATAACCAATACCTTGGTCTTATCGGAGTTCAACTTTAACCAACTGGCATCCATCCACTCCTGGATTTCAGTGAGGCAGCTATTAAAGACTGAGACAGCTCCATCCTGGTCAGGTGCAAAAGAAAGGTAGAGCTAGGTATCATCTTCATAACAGTGAAACTTCAGCCCATACCCTCTTACAATGTCTCCAAGGGGCAACATATATACTCCAAACAACATGGGGGACAGCACTGATCCCTGAGGGACCCCACATAACAGAGGGACAGGGTCTGAGAAAAAAACTCCGGACACCACCCTCTGAGATCTTCCTGTGAGGAATGATGTAAACCACTCAAGGACTGTACCCGATGGTCCACAAATTAACCTCAGGCAATCAAGCAGGACCCCATGGTCCACAGTGTCAAAAACTGATGAGAGATCTAGGAGGACCAAGATAGAATGGCTCCTCCCATCTCTGACCATCAGAAGATCATTGAGCTCCTGAACCAGCACTGTCTCAGTACTATGCTTCTTTCGAAATCCGGACTGGAGGGGTTCATAGATGTCATGGATGGTCAAGTGGTCCTCCAACTGCAAGGCCACTACTTTCTCAATCACTTTCCCTACAAAGGGAAGGTTAGAGATTGGTTTGTAGTTTGCAAGGCAGTCTGGGTCCAAAGAAGCTTTCTTCAAGAGTGAGCAAGTCACTTAACTTCCCTGTGCTCCCAGGTTGCACCTGTAAACAAGCTTTCAGCTTAGTATGTCTCACCTGGTTAAACAATTGGAAAAAAAAAAGAGTGGTGTCATCACCGCCTCTTTCAGTGACCTTGGAAACTCACCTGTCTCCAAGGAGCACCAGACTATCTGAACTAGGACTGGACCGATAACATCCATACAACCCAAAATTAGGGAAGTAGGTCCCGGGTCCAAACTACAGCATGTAGTGTGCACACTCTGGATGATCCGCATGACATCCATGAAAGCCGGTCGGACAAAGGTACTCCAAGAAGGCCAAGGATAGGTGATCCTGCACTGATCCACAGCAACACCCATAGGGCGTGCTGACTGGCAAGCCGATATGATATCAGCCATCTTATTTGCAAAGAATCGAACAAGTTCATCGCACTCTTCTTTCGAAAAGGCTTTCCGAACTTGTAGACAGGCTGGATTGCACAGTCTGTCCACAGTTCGGAAAAGCTGAGCTGGTCGATTTTGAGCAACTGCAATCTCCCCGGACAGGAATTCTGCCTTCTTACGAGAGATTGCAGATTGATAGGCTTGATAATGGTCCATCAATCTAAGGTGGTCGGCCTCAAGAGCGGATTTTCACCAGCAACGCTCTAACCTTCGTCCTAATCATGGCAGCTCCCTCAAAGTCCCATCAAACCAGGGGGCTTGAGGGCAAAGGGAGAGAGGACGCACATGGACCAGAGCAATGACATCCAGGGCCACCGCAATGGCTGAATTATAAGCCACCACGAGGGCCTCCGGGTCATTGTTTGCCTCTGAGAGGGGTGAGAGATCGAGCAGCGCCATTAGGCCTTAAGAATTTGTATCTCGCAAAGGGAGGTACCATGTCATCTCCACAGGGGTAGGCCTACCTAGGGGGGTGCTAAAACTGAACCCCATAGTGTAGTGATCAGACCATCCAAATGGTTCCACCCCCAAGTTAGAGGCCTCAATCCCCAGAAGGAATACTAAGTCAAGAGAGTGACCATGATTATGATTAGCAGTGGTAACAACCTATGTAAGGCCCAGAGATGTCATCAACTGGAGGAAGTGCTGACCAAATTGCATGAGTTCATCATTGACCCAAGCGTTGAAGTCACCCAGGACCATTAGCCTGGGTGACTCAAACTCCATGTCGTCCGCAACTTCCTGGAAGACTCGCTTCTCATCTCCTGGTGGATGGTAGATGAGAACGATCCTACAGTCTACACCTGCTACCACGGTACACTCAAATGACTCAGTCTCTCCAACTGGTACATTCATGAGGTTGAGTTCGGTCTTGAAACAGACCGCTACCCCCACGCGATCCAATCTTGGGCGGTGTATCACCGAGTACCCGGCCGGAGTTGCAGCCTCCAAAATGGGGCCAGAGTTCTCATCCAGCCAGGTCTCGGTGATACAAGCCAGGTCCACTGACTCAATAAGATCTGCAATAATTGCAGTCTTGTTCTTAATGGACCTAGCATTGCATAACACCGCCTGGGTTGGATGAATCTCTCGGGTCACCCAGACCACCTGCCTACATCATTTGCAGTGCCCTTGGGTATGGAAACCAGGCAGACCAAGCCACGTTCTGGGTTCCATTTCACCCCAGGGCATCTCCTGGACCTCAATATCCCAATGTGGTGGCTCCCCTCATTCATCCTCTGCTGTTCACACCCCCAGGCCCTCCTCCGACCCCTCTGGGCAATACCCAGCGCCCTACAGCGCAGGTATGTTGTAAACTGAAGTGGAGGGGGGAGAAAGGGTGGAGAGCACGAAAAGCAGAGGACGAACAGTGCAAGACCGTAGGGGCACGATTCCAACACATTTTGGTGATCTAAATGACACTTTCCAAACTATTCAACTGTGAATTTCAGTACCAAAAGAAAAAACATAAAATAATAAATATCTTTGTAACCCCTAGGTGGTGCTATCTCAAGGGCTACTACCTCTGCCTGCTTAGCTAGTAGCAGGTTAAGGGGCCTGAGTTCTGAAACGAGTGCCTCCACCCGGAGGTCAGGGTTGGTAGTGGTCAAGCTAACCCGGGCACAGCCCTCTGGGACACTGTAACCCGCCTCTTTCCTTACTATTGGCCAGAACAATACACAATAATCACTTTCAATACCCTGATAACCACACAAGTACACCACACTGTTTGCACTTACCACCAGGGCTTTCCTCTGGCCCGGCCCTGGGGACCCCCTGTAAAACAAGGTTATACACAGCAAATAACAGCAGTACAGTACTCTTGCACAAACTGGAACGTAAATGCAAAAAAGAGTTAGATTTGACTTATTTAAGGGGCTTGAACAAGGGAGGGGCGTAATCAGGTTAATTTGCTTAAGGGCTCTATCAATCAAACAGTTATGCATGCTCTTCAGGGTCCATAAACATTCACACACTCTGGGTACCCAGATGGAGAATGGTGGGCTAGCCAGGAACGTTGCAGCTGGATGGGACCCAGTGAGGGAAGAAAACAACATGCACAACACACACTATTTGTAATCCGGAGCCGGAGGGCTCAGTTTGTGAAAAGAAAACAAGACAATCAGATGACACACTTTTAGATTAGGCTGTTTTTGCAGGGAGCTACCCTGATGATTACTCACGATACCCAAGACTGGACACAGGTGGGACAAAAATTGAGACGGCAGGTGGTAATCTGGAGTGCCAGGAGAAGCTGGGCCCACACGATTCGCCAAGGCGTCATTCCTGCTCAAGCATGGAGCAGGGGACTGATCCCAAGACAGGTCTCTCGTCGGTGGCTTTCTCTGTGCAGTGGGGTAGTCTGGCAGGGCCAGCGTGGCATGGCCCAGGCCGAATGGAGATGAACGCAGATTCAGTCCGATTCTACGGTACAAGCAAGCAGAACACAGTTCACACAGAGGGGAATCAAATCACGACCCACTTTCAATACACAGCACATTTACATGTAAAGGATTCTATGGTACCAGCAAGCAGAACACAGTTCACACAGTAGGGAACCAAATTACAACCCACTGTCAATACACAGCACATTTACATGTAAGGAAATTCTACTATACCAGGCAAACTGCTCTCCGGTCACAATTGCAGTCTCTGCACAAACCGGGGATTCAAAAGCAGCTGGAAATCCTGACAGGTCGATCCCATTCAGCAAATCTTCGGTCTTCTTCAGGTATGAGCCTGGTAAAAAATCAGTGGCTTACTTCATTCTCACAAACTTGGATTTAGTCCAAAATAATTCACTTTTCTCCCTCTCAGGGACATCAGGCAGACATGCAGGCCACAACTCAGGCCTTTCCACAGTTCTCCCACCCGAAACTACTCAGACGGCTGCTTGATTGTCTCAAACTATTGCTCATTCAGCTCCCAACTGAGATCTGACTCAACTGCCAGCAAGCCAGTGATTTTCCCCAGAATCCAAAAGGTTTGGTTGGCTGATCTGTCTGTCAGTCACAACAAAGGCTCCCCCTTCAGGTGCAAAAAGGAGCCAAAAGCCCAAAGCTACAATTCCTACAGATTTTGACTCCAGACAGCTCCTGTAGTCCGGCTCCATTTTAGGTCCCACCAGAACTGATTGGTCCAATTCGCTGTCCAGGACCAAGATAGTGGAGATAAACAAAACAGTCCTTGCTGCAAAGAAGGCAGGTTAGACAAACTACATTATCATTATCACTCTAAATGATTTTCAGCAAATAGCCACATCTTTCAACAGAGCTCCCTCTCAGACCACCCAAGACTGCAATCCAGGCAGCTCTTAAAGAGACAGTACACAGAGGCTACACAGGCACTCTCTGGCAATCACATTTAAACTGCTAAAACGCAGGACAGCAACCTGGCAGTGAGCATTAAGGCAAGCTCGAGGAAGACTTTTTGGGAACCCCATTTGTAGGGGGGGTTACACCCTTCCCTGTCCTGGAGAAAACTTGGTGTCCGCATCAAGTCTGTATCATCATGCATCAGTTAACATAAACTTATTACTTTACTATACATATTCACTACACTTCATGATACTATATCCATTCTGACAACACATTGTGCCTATTTCACACAGGTAAATTGAACATTACTATACTGAATCAGGTAATAGCTTCTTGTACCTTAAACAATGAAAGAGGGGGCCTTCCCTATCAGCTAACTTGGGGCTAGAGGGGGTAGGGGCACCATGGTGAGAGGGAAAGACAAGTAACCTGGAATTGGCTGTCAAGCTCAATTTGGGCAATGAGCTTGGTGAGACATAAATACCTTTATGCACCACATTGAGAGACAAATCCGCTAGCCTCCCGGGAGAATCATAACTGAGGCATACTACTGGCTTGGCAGCTCGGCCAGTCTTTCTGAGGGGGACAACTACAGTTTCTGTACTCTCAGCACTGGTCTGGGGACTCTTGTCACTTGTGAGGTGTGCCTCTGCCTGGGTGGGAACATCCAAACTTGGGGTACTGTCGGCTCCTTGCTCTGCAGGCTCTGTTTCTACAACACTTGACTCATTTTGCGAAGGCTCAGGCACAATCAAGCTTTGAGGCACTGAATGGGGGTGGTCAGCACTCTCATAGTGTTCTTCACGTTCTGGTATGTCACCAGAAAGACTCATTCCATCAGCCCCTCCCTCAGGCAAATCATACAGTTCCACAATACACAGAGACTCAGCATCTTCAGACGTGATACTTTGCACTTCACTTTCTGGGAGCATTGGCTCCAAGGACAAAGCTGGGGGGTTAGGCAGTCCAGAAGGCCCAGCTTCATCCCCACAATTAATCATGGGGTTACCTCAAACCACTGACTCAGTTCATAAGAGGGTTAATAGGCATAGTCTCACTCACTTTCGTCAGAAGTGGACTGAGAGTCACTATCATTCTGGGCCTGCTGCGGAGGAAACTTTAAATCTGTGACCACTGGGGCAGGTTGACTCTGTCTCTTTCTTGCAGCCGCATGAATCACCAGCCCAGGGAGCTCAATTTCTGGGGGTTCAGCCTCAATCATGACTTGGTCGATAGGTAGCAAGTTGTTACGGTGCATGGTCTTGACAGCTTTGGAGTTGTTCTCTGGGCGCACCTTGTACACAGGTAAATCATTCAACTTTCCAACTACTACATGGGGAAGGTGGTGCCACTGATCAGCAATTTTGTGTTTACCATACAGTCCCAAATTGCGTAACAACACATGGTCTCCAGGTCGAAGCTCTTGAGCCTTTACTTTTTTATCATGCCTCTCTTTGTTGGCTAGATTTCTCTTGGTGGCCATTGTCTGGGCCAGTTGATAGGCATAGTTCAATTGAGCTTTCAGTTTTTGTACATATTGCAAATAGTTTTCAGCTCGGACCCAATCTGGAGAGACCCCAAAACAGACATCAACTGGCAGCAGGGCCTCTCTCCCGAACATGAGGCAGTAGGGGGAGAACCCAGTAGCATCATTTTTCATGCAATTGTATGTGTGTACCAAGGTGCTAATCTGCTGGCTCCATTTATGCTTGTCTTATGGGTGGAGGGTGCCCAGCATGTCTAGAAGGGTGTGGTTAAAACATCTGGTTGAGGGTCTCCCTGCGGGTGATAGGGGGTGGTTCTTGACTTTCGCACCCCCCATAGAGAGAGCATTTCTTTAATTAGCCAACTATAAAGGTCTCTGCCTTGATCAGAATGAATCTGCTGGGGGGCACCATAGTGGACAAAGACATTTTTCACTAGCACCTTGGCCACGGTAGATGCCTTTTGATCTTTGGTGGGAAAAGCTTGTGTATACCGTGTGAAATGATCCGTAACCACTAACACTTTGCCAATGTTCTGCCGATCAGGTTCTAAACACAAGAAGTCTATGTAGACTAGTTCCATGGATGTGCTGGTAGTAATATTAACAAGGGGGGCAGCCCTTTGAGGCAGGGCTTTTCTTTGCAAGCAGCGACTACAAGTCTTTACATGGTGCTCAACAACGGCCCCCATTTTGGGCCAGTAGAAGCGAGATCGTACCAGGTCAAGGGTTCTGTCAATACCGAGGTGCCCCATGTGATTGTGGAGGGACCTCAGTACCAAATCTTTAAAGGCAGTGGGCAGGATCAACTGTTGCTTGTCTACTTTGCCACTATGATCTACTGTCTCTCTATACAACAACTGATTAAGCAACTTCAATCTGGGGCCTTCTTTAAACAATAAAGCAGTTCACAAGTCAGTGGAACGTAACTTAGACACATCTTTCCCCTCATGCAGGGCATCAAGTGGTGGCTGAATCATAGGATCTTGGGATTGAGCCCACTGAATGCTGTCATTGTCAAATTGAGGTAGTGCACTAATATCTAGAGCAGAGAAGTGGCAATAAGCAGCTGGTATGCAGGTGTCAGAAGGGTCCAAGCAATCTACTAAACAGTCCACTGTGTCCACAGACATCTGTTCATCTCTATCAAACTTTTGGCACAATGCTCGAATGTCAGGTTCAGACAGCCTGACCCAATCACTCTTGGAAGTGGGCCTTTGTGATAGGGTGTCAGCATCAATATGATTAAGACCCGGTCTGTATTCAACAGCATAATCATAGGTTGATAATGCAGAAAGCTACCGGTGCCCAGTGGCATCTAACTTAGCTGAAGTCTGTACCTAGATCAATGGGTTATTGTCAGTCTTCACCAATATCTTTGCCCCATAGAGGTATTCATGAAACTGGTCAATGATGGCCCATTTTAGTGCAAGGAACTCCAACTTATGCACAGGGTAGTTTCGTTCGGACAGGGTCAAGCTCCTACTGGCAAAAGCTACTGGTCTCAGGCCATCCTCATAGTCTTGATACAGCACCGCTCCTAGATCCTGCAGACTAGCATCCATGTGAAGTACATAGGGTTTGGTGGGGTCAGCATAGGCGAGGATGGGGGTGTGGGTGAGCTGGTATATGATCTAATGGAAGGCTGCTTCACAGTCGGGCATCCAGCAGGGCCCGAAGAGTCCACCTGGGCGGAAGTATACTTTTTCTGGTTCTTTAACGGCCCCTTTTTTGTATTTACGATTGGTAGGAGGGTAACCCTGGGTAAGGTTCAGGAGTGGGTGAATCACTTTGGAATAGTCTTTCATGAACCTGTGGTAGTAGCCACAGAACCCCAGGAAACATTGTAGTTCTTTCAGATTATGGGGCTGGGGCCAAGTAGTCAGTGCTTCAACCTTACTGGGATCAGTCTCTATCCTTTGGAAAAACTGGCACTTGTCAATGGACAGCTTGAGGCCAAAGTCTTCCAGTCAGTCTAGAACTTTAAACAGTTGGTTCTCATACTCCTCTAAGGTGCTCCCAAAAGACAATGATATTGTCCAAGTACACCAGGCATTCCAACAAATTCATATCTCCCAGCGCATGTTCCATCAGTCGCTGAAAGGTGGCCGGGGCACCCGATATCCCCTGTGGCATCCTCAGAAGCTCGTAGAACCCCAGTGGACAGATGAAAGCTGTTTTCTCACAGTCTTCCGGGGCCATCGGGATCTGGTAGTATACGCTGTGAAGATCCAACACCGAGAACCATTTGCTCCCATTCAAGCAGTCCAAGGCATCTTGTATATGAGGCATAGTGTATTGGTCTGGGATGGTCCACTGGTTCAGGGTTCGATAATCAACACACATCCTCACAGACCCATTTTTCTTACGCACAACCACAATGGGAGAGGCGTATGGGCTTCTGGATTCTTGTATCACGCCAGCAGTGAGCATTTCCTGCAGGTGTCTTCTCAGGTTTGTCGGGTGAATGCATGAGTCCAGATGATCTCGTACAAGCCTATAATAAGGCTGTGGGAGATGCTCTGGACAAAATTGCTCCTGTTCGTGTTTGGCCTCTCGCCCTCCGTCCAAGGAGCCCCTGGTTTGATGGCTCCTTGAAGGAATTAGGCGAACTGGCCAAGGTTGAGAGAGCCTCATGGAGGTCCGCAATGATGCTGACAGGCTTAGGTTGATGGCACATTATGATAGCTATCAATCAGAAATCACCCATAAGAAGGCAGAATTCTGTCCAGGAGATTTCTGCTGCACAGAACTCGACTGGCTCAGCTTTTTCAAACTGTGGACAGATTGTGCAATCCAGTCTGTCTCCAGCCCAAGAAGCTTTTTCAGCTAAGATGCGAGGAGTTCGCTCAGTTTTTTGCAGATAAGGTTGCCAGCATCAGGTCTGGCATCAGTCTGACCTCTCCTTTGGGGGACTGCGGTGATCGGCGGGAAGTGGCATGTACTCAGTCTGACTGGTCAGACTTTTGCTGGCTGGAGATCAGCGACATTGTAAAGATCACCCAGACATTGCAACCAACTAGTTGTAGTTTGGATCCGGGCCCTACACCCCTCTTAGTAGGATGTGTAGAAGTTATCTGCCCAATCCTTGCTGACATTGTCTGGAAGTCCTTGGAGAGGGGGTCTTTTCCGACACCCTCAAGGAGGCAGTCGTTAGACCACTCCTTAAAAAATCCTCCTTGGATCCAGATTGTCTAGCTAACTACCGGCCTATCTCTAACCTGCCATTTGTTGGTAAGGTTATTGAAAAGGCAGTTGCGCTGCAACTGGTGATCATCTTACGACTCACAATGTCTATGATATTCTCCAGTCTGGTTTTAGGAAGAAGCACAGCATGGAGACTGTCCCTGTCCGGGTATTGAGTGATCTCCTAATGGCTAGAGATCGAAAGGCATGTACCATTCTGGTCCTTCTTGATCTCTTTGCTGCATTTGACACTGTAGACCATGGTGTGCTACTGGAGCACCTGCGGGTTTATTGTGGGCTGTCTGGTACAGTCCTCAAGTGGTTTCACTCTTACCTCACAGGCAGGTCTCAGAGAGTTGCCACCGGAATATATTCCTCTGGTGCTCACCCCCTGCCTAGTGGGGTACCGCAGGGTTACATCTTGGCTCCCATGCTGTTTGCAGTGTATACGCTACCATTGGGAGAAATCATTAGATGATACAGCTTGGGTTTTCACTGCTATGCAGATGATACCCAGCTGTATCTGTCCTTTCTCTCCGGCCAGGGTGATTCACTCTCCATGCTAAACAACTGCCTAGCTGAGATCAGACTTTGGATGAGTTCCAGCTGGCTAAGACTGAATCTGGATAAGACTGAGGTATTGGTAGTGGACCCAGGTTGCCCGGGGGCGGGTTTGGGAGTTGGACAACCCTCAGGTCTGTTACTTGGTGGTATGCCGCTCCCTACCTCTGATCAGGTGCGTAATCTGGGCGTTATTTTTGATGAAGGACTGACCTTAAAATCTCAGGTATCAGCTGTCGTCAAATCCTCTTTTTACCGTCTGAGGAATATCGCCCGGGTGAAACACCTGGTTCCGTTGGGCGATCTTCCAACATTGGTCCATGCCTTTGTCACTATCCACCTTGATTACTGCAATTCCCTTTACCTAGGGCTACCTGGGATTGATATCCACCACCTGCAGCTAGTGCAGAACGCAGCGGCCAGGCTTTTGACTGGGACATCTAGGACCAGTCATATTACGCCTGTGTTCCGCAAACTGCACTGGCTGCCTGTTAGGTGGTGGATCACCTTTAAGATTGGTCTACTAACCTTTAAAGCCCTACAGGACCAGGGACCCGGTTACCTGAAAGATCTCCTGATTCCCTACTTCCCCCTCCATCCTCTCCGTTCCGCCAACGAGGGATTGCTAGAGATTCCCAGGGTTCGATTGAAAACATCAGGTTCACGTGCTTTTGCTTTTTCAGCACCAACCCTGTGGAATTCTCTACCTCGTTGGTTGAGAGAATGCCCAACCGTCGATAGTTTTAAAATTGGTTTAAAAACATATCTATTTAGTTTAGCTTTTATTTAAATATAGTTGATATATTTTAATGTTGTTTTAATCTATTTATGTATATGTTATGTAAAGATCCTTTGCTTACCGGGCCACTAGTTGGTACAACGGTCTTCCCAGCGACATCTCATCTTCACTATCGCTCAGCACTTTTAAGACTCATCTCCGCTTAACTCTGACTGCCTCCAACCTCTGTGACTGTTGTGGCTAAACATGTCTTTTGGTTCCATAGCTGAAGATGCCCTTTTGGATCCACATCTACTCCTGCACTTTGCCAGCACCCCCCCTCCTATCTTCACCTCCCCTGCTGGCCCATGACAAATGCCACCCGGCTGCACTACCTCTATTCTTATCCGCCTTCCACCTCTCCTCTCTCTGTCCCTCCCAACCTACCTCCCCTTTTCTCCCATCCACTTAGTCTCCCTGATTTCATCCTCCTCCTTTCCCTTTCCCTTCCCCAAAGTTTCACCTTATTGTTCTTTTTTCATCTACAAGACTATGTGTTTTTTTTTTTAATTTTATAAACTGTTATCTTTGCTTATGATTGTCTCAATTGTACCAATGACATGGAACCTTTGTAAAAGAGCCTCGGCTCAAAGAGATTTGTAATCCTAGAACAAATAAATAAATAAATAAATGTTCTTACGTACAGCGCCTTGACTGTGAAAGGCGCTATATAAATAAAGCTGATTTGATTTGATTTGACATCATCTATGTCTGCTGGGGCTTGGCGTCGGCACCTCTCTCGAAATGGCCATTCATCGTGCAGGTGTATGTGATGCTCCACACCCTGGACACATCCCACATCCCATTCCTTCAATGAAAACACTTGGTTTCTCTGGGCAAGTCTCTTGCTAACTCTATCCTTCCATTCAGCTGGCAACGGGGAGTCACCAAAGTCAAACAAGTCTGGGGTCACTCTCTTCTTCTCACCAGGGTGCTTGTTGCTGGGCAATACTGCAGTGTCTGTGCAGTGTACCATAGCTAGGGTGCACCCTCTGTTCACCCAGATCTCCCAATCTGACACATTGTGAATCTGGACCATCACTCATCATGCATAGGCATGGGCACGAGCAGGCAAGATGCTGGGCTTGACCAAGAATCGTTCTGGCAATTTTCCGTCACCTGGCGCATCCAACTTCAGTATTTTGTTCTTGACATATTTCCAGAGGCGGACCTCCCCTTGAATGGTACACTGGGTGTTAGGGGCCAGTACCATTGAATTGGGATCCTTCTTCCACATGATCCCCACCTGGTCTACTTCCTCGGGTTTCTGTTGCAAATCATAGGCCTTCTTGATCAAAGCCAGAATTCTCAGGGCCCTCCCAGTCCATCGCCCTTGCTTCTTGTGACAGAGTTGCGCCAGTCTCCCAAACATATAGGCGTTTATCCCAATTAACAGGGGGACCCCATCATACAGTCCGGTGGGGGGACACACTAGGGCCAATGTCTCTACTCGCTCCTCTATACCTGTTACAGTTGCAGGAAAAGACAAGCAGAGGTGGACATACCCTAGGTAGGGATAAGACTTGTCGCTCAGGCCCCATACATGTAGGCCTTCCAGGGATTGCAAAGGCACATCAGATAAGTGTTTGTCATACCAGTCCTGGAATACAATGGTCACTTGCAACCCACTGTCAAGCACAGCCTGAGTATGAATACCATTCACAGTCACCATAGTCTCCATTGAAGGGACCGCTATTTTGGACCAGTCTGGAGAGTCAGTAGCAGAGGCCTGGACAGACGATTTAGCCACAAAGAAATTTGAGTTAGGGTTTCTCAAACCCTCACTGCAGTCATTTCAGGCACCCCTTGGCCACTGATTTGCTTTTTGGAGCTCCCCTTAGAGTCTGTTTACTACTCTTTCTAAGTCCTTCTGAGACCGGCATTCTCTTTTCATATGGCCATCATTTCCACAGTTGTGACAAATGATAGACTCCTGGGTCATCCTGGGAGAGAACAGCATATGAGGAACTGAAGCAGTAGTAAGAGATTGGGATCTAGTATCTGCTTGCAGTGGTGAGAGTGGTGCAATGTGTCTTAACAGTTCCTTTAGAGTGGCAATCAATCCGGTGATCTGGGCCTTGGAGCCACCCTCGGTAGTGGATGCCTGAGGGTGCACCACCACCCCCATGGCAGTCACATCCTGAAAGGGACCAGAATCTTGTTCCACGAGGAAACCCTTGCAGAGGCACCTGTCTTCAACTCTCGGACTTCCTTTAGTAGCTCATCTTTCCAATGCTGGGCCCAGGGCAGGAAGTCCTTTGCATTCTCAGAGTGCTCGTTAAGTGCCGACTTTTGCCCCTGAGCCTCACTTGGCTGATCACTCTCGGTCACTTGCACAACAGCAGTAGATATGGGTGTAAATTCCCCAACGGGGTCGCCTTTGCTCAACCCCCCAAATTTCTTTCATTAGCTCGTCATAGGAGGGGGGCGATTCCAGTCAGGTGGCAAGGAGCAACTAAAGCAGTAACAATTCTGAAAATGGAGCAGACTTAAGGATCTGGTCCAGCCTAGTTCGATTTAATTCATTTAAAGGCAAACTACCCTTTCTGAGGCACTCTTGTAGCAGCTTTTCAAGCCAAGGTACATACTCAGACAATGGCTCCCCTGGGTACTGCTGAGCATTTCTTACTCTCCACCACAGATCCTCATCTGAATCCGGGTTCCCATACACATTTTCCAATGCATCAACACAGTTCTGTGCAGTTGCTTTGGGGTTATTGGCCCGCTTGGCACGGATGGTAGCCAGGGCAGTACCTCAGAGGCTCTCACTCAACCTTTTTCATTTCTCTGCTTCCAAGCATTGCCATTCAAGTACTAGAGGGACAACATAGTCTATCGAGGTCACCCAGTCATCGTCCCCTTGGGGGTTGGGAAGGGTGCCCGAGAAGATTCTCAGCCTTCAGTAGGAGTCGTGACTAATGGTAGGTACAGATGTAGGGGCCAGCATTGGCATGTGCACAGAAGGTGGGACAGTAACAGGTGCTGGAGTGGGAGGGGGTGTTGGGGAAGGAACACCCCCAGGTGGCAGGAATAGTTTCTTAAAATCATCTATGGTTTTCCCTTCCTCCAGCAACAACTTAGCAAATTTCTCCTCAAAAGTCTCAGATAATGGCGGGAGCTCATCCTCCCCGGGGTCTTTACTGTCTTTTGTTATCTCTCTCCAGGCAGCTGGAACTCCTTCTGGGGCAATAGTCTGTGGCACATTAGAGCTGTCCACGAGTTCACTACACTCTACCAAGGCTATGAAAGTTTGGGCTATCAAATCAGCCTGTCGACTCCCACCACAGGGTTTTTTAAACATTCAGCTTTGGAGAGTGCTCCCTCTACAGTGTCTTTACTGGTACCCAGGGGACTATCCAGTATAAGTAGAGCATTTTTGGGGTCGATCTCCTGCCCAGTACACCACCCCACCAACTGGTGTACAGACATTTCTACTGGGGTAGCCATTAATCTTTAACAATAAGTTATAACTTTTGGCCACTAGAAGGCACAAAATCCCAGCGGTGAGCCTCCAAAATGTAACCCCTAGGTGGCGCTATCCCAAGGGCTTCTACCCCTGCCTGTTTGGCTAGTAGCAGGTTAAGGGGCCTGAGTTCTGAAATGGGTGCCTCCACCTGGAGGTCAGGGTTGGTAGTGGTCAAGCTAACCTAGGCACCGCCCTCTGGGACACTGTAACCCCCCTCTTTCCTTACTAGTGGCCAGAACAATGCACAATAATCACTTTCACAATACCCCTGATACACCATACAAGTACCCACACTGTTTGCACTTACCACCAGGGCTTTCCTCTGACCCGGCCCTGGGGACCCCCTGTAAAACAAGGTTATACACAGCAAATAACAGCAGTACAGTACTCTTGCACAAACTGGAACGTAAATGCAAAAAAGAGTTAGATCTGATTTATTTAAGGGGCTTGAACAAGGGAGGGTGTAATCAGGTTAATTTGCTTAAAGGCTCTATCAATCAAACAGTTATGCATGCACTTCAGGGTCCATAAACAGTCACACCTCTGGGTACCCAGATGGAGAATGGTGGGTTAGCCAGGAACGTTGCAGCTGGTTGGGGCCTGTGAGAGAAAACAACATGCACAACACACACTATTTGTAATCCGGAGCCAGAGGGCTCAGTTTGTGAAAAGAAAACAAGACAATCAGATGACACACTTTTAGATTAGGCTGTTTTTGAAGGGAGCTACCCTGATGATTACTCACGATACTCAAGACTGGACACAGGCTGGATGAAAATCGAGACAACAGGTGGTTAATCTGAAGTGCCAGGAGCAGGGCCCACATGATTCGCCGAGGCGTCATTCCTGTTCAAGCGTGAAGCAGGGGGCTGATCCCCAGGCAGGTCTCTCGTCAGTGGCTTTCACTGTGCAGTGGGGTAGTCTGGCAGGGCCAGCGTGGCATGGCTCAGGCCAAATGGAGATGAACGCAGATTCAGTCCGATTCTACGGTACCAGCAAGCAGAACACAGTTCACACAGTGGGAAACCAAATCACGACCCACTTTCATTACACAGCACATTTACATGTAAAGGATTCTATGGTGCCAGCAAGCAGAACACAGTTCATACACTGGGGAACCAAATCACGACCCACTTTCAATACACAGCACATTTACATGTAAGGAAATTCTACTATACCAGGCAAACCACTCTCTGGTCACAATCGCAGTCTCTGCATAAACCAGGGACTCAAAAGCAGCTGGAAATCCTGACAGGCTGATCGCATTCAGCAAATCTTCAGTCTTCTTCAGGTATGAGCCTGGTAAAAGATCAGTGGCTTACTTCTTTCTCACAAACTTGGATTTAGTCTGAAATATTTCTCTTCTCTCCCTCTCAGGGGCATCAGGCAGACATGCAGGCCACAACTCAGGCCTTTCCACAGTTCTCCCACCTGAAACTACTCAGATAGCTGCTTGACTGTCTCAAGCTCTTGCTCATTCAGCTCCCAACTGAGATCTGACTCAACTGCCAGCAAGCCAGGGACTTTCCCCAGAATCCAAATAGTTTGGTTGGCTGATCTGTCAGTCACAACAAAGGCTCCCCCTTCAGGTGCAAAAGGAAGCCAAAAGCCCAAAACTACAATTCCTACAGATTTTGACTCCAGACAGCTCCCGTAGTCTGGCTCCATTTTAGGTCCCACCAGAACTGATTGGTCCAATTCGCTGTACAGGAACAAGATAGTAGAGATAAACAAAACAGTCCTTGCTGCAAAGAAGGCAGGTTAGACAAACTACATTATCATTATCACCCTAGACGAAAGAGTACGCTATCAAACATGTCTCCTCACTAAAAAAATTCAACTAGGCCTTACCCCCACTGGAGTTTCTGCCTCCCTCCGCACTGCTCATACCTCAGCAAACACCTGCTCAACAGATAAACTGATGTGGGCTGTTCCCAGGGTTGCAACCTCTCTAGCCCAAAGGTCATTTTCCTACAGAGCATTGTCTTGGTACAATGAACTCCCTCTGGCCATTACCTCTGTCTCCAGACTAGGCCCCTTCAAAATAGCCCTCAAAGACCACATACTCTCCACCCATCACTGCCAATACACCGGCTAAGTATGGGATGCTGCTTAGCACCACCAATACCTGGCCACCAGGCCTTGACCAGACCTGCCCAGCCCTGCCTCAGTGATGGAGCGGGGATTGAGATGCCAGCTGGTGCTTATAAACCTGCATCTAAACCTTCTTTATCACCTATACCACACAGAGAGAACTTGGGCTAAAGTTCTTTTAGTCTACTGCTGTTAATGTAATGACTGTGTGACTGACAATGTTGGTATCCCGACTGCTCGCACCATTGCAATTACAAGCTCCTTAGTTGGACCTGTCTTGTTACTTAATTGTATAGGCCTCACCATCCTATTGTTTGTACTGCTCATTGACAAATACAAGCTCCTTATCCGGACTTGTATAGCTACCCAATTGTATAGGCTTGACTGTACTGTTTATACCCTTTGTTTTCTCTTCCTTTTCCTGATTGTAATAGTATATACTGCTTGTTACTGATCTGTAATGCACTCTGACATGTAGCCTTTGTAAATGAGTCCCAGACTCAAAGGTTGTAAATCTGATATCTTCAATAAATAAATAAAAATTATCACTCTAAATGATTTTCAGCAAATAGCCACATCTTTCAACAGAGCTCCCTCTCAGACCACCCATGACTGCAATCCAGGCAGCTCATAAAGAGACAGTACACAGAGGCTACTCAAGGACTCTCTGGCAATCACATTTAAACTGCTAAAATGCAGGACAGCAACCTGGCAGTGAACATTAAGGCAAGCTCGTGGAAGACTTTTCAGGAACTCCCATTTGTAGGGTGGTTACATCTTTAAATTCACTCCCCAAAATAATAAAACACAAAACTCAACTCTCTAACAACACATATCTACAATCTAAAACTCAAACAGAATAATTTCAAATAAATACAAAAAATATAAAAATTAAATAATCAGATGACCTCAGCAGTTGTGACTGCTCTGCCTAGGCTTGCGGCTTTGTTTCGCTTCTCCCTCCTCCTCCCTTGCTACCCTCCCCACTTCTCTCCGCCCCTCCATCCCCTGCTACTCCCCATCTCTCTGCCACCCCCACCTACCATTCTACCCCCTCTCACCTCCCAACTACCATTCCACCCTCTCCCTCCTCTCCTCCTGTATCCCCCTCCTATCACCCTATCTCTTGGTGCTCCACCCCAGCCTACCTAGTACTTATCTTTCTGTTCTTGCACTTACAACAATGTCAAATCCTTGACTGCCTACCCCTTTCCCCACCCCTGCCTCTCTTATCCCCCACCCCTTGCTCCA
Organism: Neoceratodus forsteri; assembly: GCA_016271365.2. Lineage (NCBI taxonomy): Eukaryota > Metazoa > Chordata > Ceratodontiformes > Ceratodontidae > Neoceratodus > Neoceratodus forsteri. Next base: position 1,421,384,365 of record CM057450.1, read on the forward strand.
CTTATGTCACCCCTAGGATGGTTTCATTTGTTTCTGTGTTTTGCTATATATACACACCTGTATTGTTAATTGTGCATTATTTGCCACTGACTGTTTGCTACTCTGCTAGTCTATATACATGTACTGTCTTTTGCTACTAAGTTAACCTCCTGACCTGTATTGTATCTTACCTCTGCTTACTTCTATGTTAACCTCCTGACCTTGTATTGTATCTTACCACTGTTTTGCTTGCACCTGTTGCTGATGTGAAACCTTTGTAAAAGACCCTTGATTCAAAGGTATTTGTAATCCTAGTAATAAATAAAATAAATAAATAAATAAATAAAGATAGACACAGTTGATGCAGACAGGCAGGGTAAGCTGATGATATATTGAACCGTTTAGGAAAGAGTTTTGAGTACCCAAGTCCCATAGGTCCTCTCAACACCAATAGGAAGGAACAGACCTCTCAGGAGCTCCCACCTCCCAGGGCCAATAGTTGGAATAATCTCAAAAATCTTTCCAAAAATAAAATAGAATAACCTCCAGAACTCAAGTACTCTCACTACTGAAGTCTGGGGAATAGTTATTCGACACTCACTGTCGACAAGTAGAATTTGAAAAAAAGACAGTCTGACCATAATTCAAGAAAACCAAAGTGGGATTCCAAAGTTCCAGATTTCCTCTAACAGACCTCCTCAGGATCAACAGCAACTCTGAGACCAGGGCCACCCAAACCAACCCTAATGGCCAGCTGCTATCTATGGCAGCTACCACAGAGCTCCCTGGTAGAACTCACCAACCGATAGGCTTACAACAACTTTTAGAGAGCCACTACATTCCATACACAAGAAGCCCTCACCATATTCTGTAGAAGAATTAGAATTTCAACTATTACAAAATTAACTGAGAAAAGAGACCACTGAAGTTTTAAAATAGCATTAAGGCACTCTAGAGGTTGGGTTACCTTTGCTAAGCCTAGGGGCATTATACATAATGTGTAGTAATAACACAGTAATTTACAGTCAGAAGGGACTCTAGGTCCATACTGTCCTGCTTCACAAGCAGGTATAATAAGTATGCTGTGTAAACATGTACTAAATAAAAGAGCTTCCCTACCCATTCTACTACCCAGTGTACCCTGTGATTCCCTTGGTAGGCAGACATGTTTTTAGGCTTATCTTTAAGACCTGTGCTGCCTTTATGTATACTGTCTCCAATTGCAGGCCACTCTATAGGGCCAGTGAGTCATAGAAATATAGACGTTGTTGTCAGAAAAAATAGTTGGACAGCATTTAGGAATAAACAGATTGGCTCAGAGAGTAAGCACATACTGTACCTGATCTGCCAAAATATAACAAAAGAGGAAAAATGCCGACATTGTTTAACAGAAAAATATCAGAATTAACATCCATGAAAAGAAGTGCCTATAGTGGTATGATAAAACATATATCATCTGCAAATATTGAAAGATACAAGCAAACAGTCAAAATATCCAAAATGAAAATCAAAAGAGCTAAGGTTAAAGAGCCAGTGTACTGCCTGGAATTAATAGTAACTTTCAGAAATACAGTAGTCAGCTATCCCTTTTTATATCTGAAGAACTTTTTTTTCTTTCTGTTTTGCTAATTAGAAGATTCTGTACCTGACAGTACTAGGTGTGATGTGTGGAACAGGACTCTGCCTAGAGGCTGACGTAGTCACTTCTATCCTACACGGCCATCAGCATTGTGACCTCACTGACTGTGACATCACTAGTGACCAAGAAGAGCCAGTCTCCTGCTGCTTGACTGGTAACTTGTGACACAAGTTACCAATCGGACAGCAGGGTTGGCGATGTAACAATGAGTGAGGTAACATGTCAGTGATGTAGTGGGAGGAACAGAATTAGATATGTCTGCTTCCATGTAGACCACTGCTTTTCACAGCCAACCCAATACTATTAGGTACTGTAGAAAATTATCTAATGAGCAAAAAGAAAAAGAAAAACACTTCAGAAATAAAAAGTAGCAAGAGAGTACTTTTAAAAATTGCTAGCATTTTCTGCCTGCAATATATTGGTGCAAGTAGTGCTTTAATTTCGGAGTCAAAATTAACTCATTATAAAAAGGATCCTAAGGCCAGACAATCCCCTTAGAATAAACACACTTCCTACTAGGCCTCCCAGTCCTGGGGATGGGACCTTCTAGCCAAAGGGAGTTACTCTTTTGATTCTGCCTCTGTATCTTGGCAGTTAAAAGGAACTACATCCACTAACCATCAGCAATGGTACCCTCAATACAGGACTGGCAGACCAGAGTAGATGAAATGAGCCAAATGGAGTGAATTGTGGTGGATTTACGCCATACCAGAGAAAAGTACAATGAAAAGTGGAAGTAATGATTGCCTGGTGCAAATATAATCAGTTAGAGGGAGGTGATGGATGGTGGGAACCCACTTATAGCTGCTTCACAACACTACTCTGGAGGTCATCACAGAGCAATGGGGGGTATGCAGGCAGCCAGCTAGAAAAGTAAGACTCACCACAACTATGGTGGAAGTGACAAAGTTTATTAGCACGAAGCATACAAGCCGGGCATAACCAGGTTCTTAGTTTGTTTTGGTTTTTTATTGTGCACAGAGTTTCTTTATTAATACTCTGTGTGACAGGATGAACTCAACTATACTGAAAACAAAAGTTAATGTTCTCATGATGCATCCTGTAAACTGTAAGCTCATACTGCATACATGTATACTGTTTGCTACATGAACCTCATTGTAACTTGACCTAATCTCAAAAAACGTGAGTTAAAAAAAAAAGAATCCCAAGGCTTTTTTAGTGACATAAATTCTAAAAAACTTACCAGGATAAACTGGATCACCAGTTAGTGGCAGAATAACATCTTCTAAGGATGTTGATATTTTTCCCTCCCTCCCTCCCCCTTCTCTGCCCATCCTCTAGTCCACCCTCACCATCCACCCTACCCCTCTCCTCCTCCCTCCATACCCCTCCCCCATGTTCTTCTGTCCCCCCTCCCCTCTATACCCTGTGTGTCCTGACAATGCCTCTGGCTGATACTGATTTGAGTTTATGCATTATTATGTTCTTGTAACTGACTAGTTACCATGTGCATCTTGGCTTATTTACTTTATTGTCCTGTTTATACTGCTGATGTGGAATCTTTGTAAAAGAGCTCATAGCTCAAAGGTATTTGTAATCTTAGACAGAAATAAATAAATAAATAAATAAATATGGCAAATGTTCTTGATTCTTACTTTTCCTCAGTTTTCAAGCCTATGGGTATGGGTGATGGTGTGACAATACCTGGGAACTTCAATAATGTTCAATATGAAATCGAACAGGAGGACATTGAAACAAGCCTAAGAAACTAGGTGTAACTAAATCAGCAGGACTTAATGTTCGTACTCCGAGGTTATTAAAAGAAGCAGCTAGCTCTATTGCTGCAGTTCTACATGTGTCTGTAATAAATCTTTGTTGAGAGGAGAGGTTCCTGGTGGATGGAGAAAGGCAAATGTGATACCACTGTTTAAAAAGTGAAGCAAGCATAAACGGGATACTTATCGACAATCAGCCACACTTTTATTATTTGTAAAATGATGGAGACCGGACTTTAGCGAATTTTTGACAGCCAACTTGACACAATTAGGAAGACTAGATAAAGCACTATTTCTGTCTGATTTTGTTTCAGTGGTACTAATAGCCACTGAGAGGGCACCCTCCCCCTGTGCACTGATTGAGATAAAGCTCGAAATAGATTTAATAGTGTCAGTTATTGTGTTACAAACTTGTTATGTTTCTATAAACCTGTCAGTCAGGCATTGGGAGCCAGGAAATTGGGGGACGTTATATTTTTTGATTTTCAAAGGGCTTTTGATAGAGTACAACACAATAAACTCAATAAAAAAGTGATTATATTAAGAGCAAGTGGGACTTTAGTAGAATGGGTACAGGAGTGGCATCTGAACCACTCTCAGTTAGTAAGAATGGTAGGTAGACTGGCTGCAAATCAAAGGAATGAAGTGTAACTAGTGGCATGCCACAGGGCTCTGTCCTGGGCCCATTACTGTTTAGTCCTTATATATCAGATATGGACAAAAACATAAAAAGCAAATGCTTGAAATCTTTGGATCATACTAAATAAGGCATTGGTGCTGACACATATGATGAATACTTTAAACTACAGAATAATTTGGATAGTGTGGCTTACTCGGCAAATGAGTGGAATATGTCATTCAACACCAAGAAATGTACAGTTTTACATTTTGGTATAAATAATCAGAAATCTAAATACCATTTAAATGGAATAACCCTAGGTGAGTCAATTGAAGAAAAAGACCTTGGAGTAATAAGATCCTCCGATTTCAAAAAACAAACAAAAAAAATGTGATGCAGTATTTCATAAGGCAAACCACAAAATTTATTAGAAGGCACTTTTTCTATAAAATCAGTGCTACAATAATACCTTTATACAGAACATATGCAAGGCCCCACACTGATAATCATTCACAATTTTGAGGAACATTGAACATATCAGATAAGAACAAAACAGAGAGGACGCAGAGAAAGGTGACAACTGTTAAACAAATGGTTGGTATAGATTACAGTTCTAGGACTGAGGCTCTGGGTTTGCATAAGTTTCGCAGAAGATGACTGAGAGGGGCTCTCCTTTTACTCTTACATATTTTAAATTTTACAGATCTGACAAGTGAACTTGGATTAACTTCCATGTCCATGAAATTAGAGGACATAGCAGACAACTTTGCTCCAGGCAAATTAAGACTACTAAGAGGAAACAATTTGTCACGGAGAGAGTTATGTGCATCTGGAATGCTCTGCCACAGTATGTTACAGGAAGTGATAATATACATACTTTTAAATCTAGGCTTAACATTTACATGACTGCAAAAACCTATACAGGAACATTATCACTGTTAAGAGGGGCGACAGCTCCATCTCGACTCTTCTCTTCTTCTGTCACCAATACCCTAGTATGACACATAGTATGAGAAGGGCCCTGTGGCTCACTGAATTTGCCCAGCCCTACTTGCAGTATTTAATGTTAATTGTGAGTGCTCTAGTGGGCATTTCCCTAGGGTCACCAGTGTCTGGGAGAGGTGCCTCGTAATGTTACCTTTAAACTGGCCACCTTTGAGCTTCATGACCTTTCCCTTCATCATGTTGGAGGACACCATATAAAACATCTCTCTGTTGGATCTTGTTGATGCCATTCACTATGTAGAAGAATGAGATCATGGTCCCCCAGCCTCCTTTTCTCAGAAGTAAACATGTTAAGGGCTGCGCCCTCTTCTCTTCGCTTTTGTCCCACATATCCCTGATTATTTTGGTTGGTGACCCTGCCCTGCATCCTCTCAACTGCATCACTGTTTTTTTTTTTTGTATTGCGGCATCAAGAATTATATACAGTACTTCAGGAGAGGCCTGACAAGGGACTTGCAAAGTGGCAGGAATAGCCCTTTGCTCTGCTGGTCTTCCCCTATTGATACATCCCAGCATTGTGCCAGTTCCTTTGACAGCAGATACACATGGCCTGTCACGCTTCAGCCCCTTACCCAGTATGACCCCCAGGTATTTTTTCTCCTCACCTGTAGCAACAGGAGCCCCACACAGTGTAGAGGTGCTACCTCTGTTGTTTCTTCCGAAGTGTAGCACCTTGCAGTTAGCTACACTGAATCAGAGACTTCAGGACTTCGATCAATCACTCAGCTTGTTCAGGTCCTCCTGAAGTTTGCCTCCCTCCTCAAGGGAGTCTACTACCTTGGACAGCTGTGCTACCATCAAACTTAAGCAGCCTGCTCGTGACACCAGCTTCCAACCCATTAATGAAAATACTGTACAGCAGTGTCCCCAATGCTCATCCCTGAGGTACACTGCTGATTACCCTTCTCCACACAGAACGGCGCCCATTCATCACAACCCTCTACTTCCTGCCTCAAGCCTGTTTGAAATCCCCCTTGTGCATGCCTCATCCAGTCCACACTGGCATGCTTTACCCATAAGTGTACTATGCACTACATTGTCAAAGGCCTTGCTGAAATTCAGATAGACTTCTGTATGTCCTGCCCCTGTCCACCTCTGTGGCTACCCCCTTGAAGGAGTTAATCAGGTTTATTTGGCATGATCTGCCCCTAATAAAGCCCTTGTCATGGGGTGTGGGCATGAAAGATAGCAGGACATAGTTGGTACGGTACAAATGTCCTTAGAGGTATGTATGTTTGTTCAAACATAAAGCCATCACAGAAGGCAAAAATGAGGATTAGTTCTTGTCAGGATGAAGTTTCTCCTTTTGCAAAAAACAAAGAGACAACAAGGCAGATGTTCCTTTGTTTGTAAAGTATTTCTAAGTCTTTAGGAATAAGACCACTTTCTTGGTTGCTGTATACTCTACCTACTTTTAGAAACTTCTCACTCAGATGCCCTCCTCCAGCTCAGCAGCAAAGACTGGAGATCCTCTTGCTTCACACACCAGCTTTACAGACTTTTCTCTGTCTAGGGTTCCCTTCTTATACCTCCGCTGGTGTCAGCTGATCTGCCTTTTTGTACATCATGAACCTTTTTTCTAATTTCCTGGAAATATTCTTATATATAGACATGTCAATCTTTAATGCTTGAACAATATGGTAATCACACAAGTGCACACCTTAAAACATCTACTCTCACCAGTGTCAAGGCATTTATTTACAAATATGGTACTATGAGGGGCAGACCTTAGTCACTAGCTCCTCCCAGTTTTGTACCTTCCCTTGACTAACATTCACATACATCAAGTCTGTGGCTGGCCATTACCTTAGGAGCAGCACCAGCTGTAGGTAAGTACACTGTTATTACTTAGAAATTACACTGCAACAGCATTACATTCCATATTTCCTTTAGTTAACCCTCTTTCTAAATCCTCTTTTCTTTTCAAGTGTCCCAAGGGGACCAGACAATGCAGTTGCCTTTACTGTGGACTAACAGTGTATAATGAAGCATATTAACATGAAAATAAATCCTTTTTTCTCTAGAGCTTTTTCTCCACAGATGGCAGGGGTGGCTGTTTCGCCCTGTCCCACCCCTCCCAACTGGCACCTGCTGCCGCTGGGACCTAGGTGGTTGGTGATTCCTCTCATGACTTTTCCCCCATGGCAGGGCTGGAGGAGGGAGGAAGGGCTGTCCTCCCCCCAGTCTACAAGCCTGGGCCCTGGTCAGGCCAGGTAGCCCAGTCAGCAGCATAGGTTGGAGTTAGGCAGTAGGGTTTAATTAAGCCCCCCTGCATAGCTTTTCCATTTTCTCCCTTACTTTCCAATGCCGTGATGATACAGAGGATGCATGCATGTGGAGGCACACATGTGCTTGGGAACCACAGCCCCTTCAACCCACCCTGACATGAGTCTGACTCCCAAGCGTTGGTGCTACCACCAGGTCTCCACAAGGTGGCAGCCAAGAGCCAGGGCAACAATCCAGGAAAGGAGAGCTGCCAGGCGACTGCTCAATATTCTCCCAGCCCCCACCAACCCCCAGTGGCCCAAGGTCATTCCCAAACATGGGTCCCTGGCATGGTAAGAGGAAGGCAGCCCACTGTCTCAGCCCTTTACATCATGGGGCCGGCCATGAAAATAAACATTTATCATTGTCCTTTAGTAACTGTCTTTATTTAAACATTAACTCAGGCAAAACAAATGGGAGGGCTAAGGTCACAGGAGGAAAAAACATTACTGACAGGGCTTATGTGTATAGAATGCTTGTGCACAGTAATGGGGCACCCTTCTTTGTTAAAACAGGGTTCAGCATTTAGAAAAAGACAAACTCACATGCTAAAGGGTTTATTTATTTATTTAAACATGGTAACATGCTTTTCTTTTTATTGTTTTCTCCTGCAGGGCTTCATTTGACAGCTTGGCAGGGGCTCATCTTTTATGCTGGCCCAAATGCATTCATTTTTCATCTAATTTCTCTTACACAAAGGTAGCTGCCAGCCAGCCTGCAAGGAGCAGACTGGAGGGAGGGGTATATAAAGAGAAGGGTGCTTTCAACTACCGCTCCTAAGCCATGGCAACAAACAAGTCAGACAGTAAACTGTTTTGTTTTTCTCCCTTGTATTACTGGTCTCAGACGCATTGCTAAACATTTTCCTTACATGCACATCCCACTCGCAGTACCTTATTAGGCTTATGAAACAACTGGTTTATAGCTTTATTTCAAGTACCAGGGGATCACTATATACTTTAACAAAAAGCTGGACTAAAAGGACTCTTAGCATTGATATTATATGTGTGTATATATATATATATATATATATATATATATATATGTGTGCGTGCATCTGTTTCTGATGTTCATAATTTATGCTCATGTGGGGCATGGGGAAATATAGAAAAGAACATGAATTAAAAAGAGAGGAAAATAACAGGAGAGAAGACAGACAAAAGAGATGCTGACCTTCAGGGTGATCAGAAGTAGCGGACTTCATCGTCGATCTGGCTTTCGAGTCTCCCAGACTGATGGTTCTGGGTGACTTTAATGCCTGGATCGATGAAGAACTCTCACAATTTGGACAACACTTCCTCCAGCTGATGAATTCACTGGGTCTAACACAGGTGGTTACCACTGCTACACATAAAGCTGGCCATTCTCTTGACCTGGTCTTCCTTCTGGGGATCGAGACCTCTGACATGGGGGTGGAACCAGTCGGATGGCCCAACCACTACACTGTGAGATTCAATTTTGGCATCCCACCTTGTAGGCCGACCCCTGTGGAGATGGTCAAGTACCGCCCTTTGTGGAATATTACTTCCGATGGCCTTACTGCGGTCCTTGACCTATCACAATTTCCTGTGCATTGCAACGATCCAGAGGCATTGATTTTGGCCTATAATATTGTCATCACCCCTGCCCTGGATTCTGTTACTACAGTTCGTGTGCGCCCTCTCTCCCTTTGACCTCGGGCACCTTGGCTTGATGGGGCCTTGAGGGAGTTGCGGCTATTAGGACGCAGGTTAGAACGTTGTTGGTGGAAATCTGGCCTGGATGCCGATCATTTTAGACCGCTAGAACATTATCAATTCTATCAGTCAGTAATTTCCCGTAAGAAGGCAGAATTCCTGTTCAGGGAAATTTCTGCCGCCCAGAACCGACCAGCTCAGCTCTTCAGAACCGTGGACAGATTGTGCAACCCAACTTGTCTCCAGCTCCAAAGAGTGTTTTCACAATTACAGTGTGATGAGCTTGCTCAGTTCTTCGCTGATAAGGTGATGGACATCAGGTCAGGGATCCTTCTGACACATTCTATGTGAGCTGTTAGTGATCAAGACTTGGTCGTTTCCCCTCCATTTTCCTGGAGTACCTTCGACTGCCCGGAAATCGTAGATGTTATGCAGATTGTCCTAGGGATGCGCCCTATGTGCTGTAGTTTAGATTCAGGTCCTACATCCCTTATTTTGGGCTGTGGGGAGGTCATTTTCCCGGTTCTAGCACAGATAGTCTGGTGCTCCCTTGACTCGGGTGAATATCCCTGTTCCTTGAAAGAGACGGTGGTGACACCCTTGTTGAAGAAAGCTTCATTGGACCCAGACTGTCTGGCCAACTGCAGGTCTATCTCGAACCTCCCCTTTGTGGAGACGGTGATCGAGAAAGTAGTGGCGGCCCAGTTGGAGAACCATTTGACCATCCATAGCATCTATGAACCGCTGCAATCAGGCTTTCGAAAGAGGCACAGTACCGAGACTGCACTGGTTTGGGTGCTCAATGATCTCCTGATGGTGAGAGACCAGAGAAAACGGTCCATTCTGGTACTATTAGATCTGTCCTCCGCATTTGACACCATTGACCATGGGGTCCTCCTTGAGCGCCTGAGGTATATTTGTGGGTTTTCTGGGGTGGTCCTCAGATGGTTCACTTCTTACCTCACTGGAAGAACTCAGAGGGTGGTTTCGGGGGTCTTTTCTTCTGACCCCACCTCTCTGCCTTGTGGGGTGCCTCAGGGTTCTATTTTGTCCCCCATGTTGTTTGCAGTGTATATGCTTCCCCTCGGAGACATTGTGAGATGGTATGGTCTGCAGTTTCATTGCTATGCCGATGATACCCAGCTATACCTGTCTTTTGCCCCCGACCAGGAAGGAGCCGTTTCAGTATTTAATAGCTGCCTCAATGAAATCCAGGATTGGCTGAGGTCCAGTTGGTTGAAGTTGAACTCAGGGAAGACGGAGGTGTGGTTCTGGATCCAGATCGCCGGATAGGGGGTCCAGTGGCCAGTTTCCCATCTGGATTGTGTCTTGGGGCTGTCGAGCTACTGGTCTCTGAACAGGTGCGAGACCTGGGGGTGATATTGGATGCTGGGCTGACACTTCGACCTCAGGTGTCAGCTGTGGTTAAGACATCTTTTTACCATCTAAGAAACATCGCCAGGATCAAGCACCTTGTTCCGTCCGGTGATCTGCCAACTTTGATCCATGCCTTTGTGACCTCGCGCCTTGACTACTGCAACTCGCTTTACTTTGGGCTTTCAGGGGTTGATATCCACTGCTTGCAGCTTGTGCAGAATTCCGCAGCATGGTTGTTGGTGGGAACTCCTAGATCCTTCCATATTACACCGGTGCTGCGGGAACTGCACTGGCTGCCAGTTCAGTGGTGGATCACCTTCAAAGTCGGCTTACTGACTTTTAAAGCTCTGCATGATCTGGGCCCTGATTACCTGAAAGAACTCCTGATTCCTTACCACCCTGTGAGACCACTCCGCTCTGCCGATGAGGGGTTGCTAGAGATTCCAAGGGTGACTTCAAAATCTGTTGGGGCCCGTGCATTTATCTTTGCGGCCCCTTCCCTTTGGAATTCTCTACCCCGTCGGATTTGGGAGTGCACAACCGTGGGGAGTTTTAAACAGGCTCTGAAATCTTTCCTTTGGGAAAAATCCTATGGATGTACTATTTATTGAATTGTATTGATTATGTGGCTGAATTTGTTGGATTTTATTCTTTTATTGTATGGCGCCTTGATGCCTGAAAGGCGCTTAATAAATAAAGCATATTATTATTATTATTATTATTATTATTATCAGCTTCTGGGTTATAGAAAACACTGTTGCGAAAGACTAAATAGCTGAAAAGCGAAAGAAGAGATTTCAAAATATATTTATTTCCTAGAGCATACTTCTCCTGGCAGTTCCATGTCCAGTGTCATGACAGGGCTCAGCTTGTCACAGCTATGCCCAGTGGGGGCAAGAACTTTGGTCTCAGCGAAATGCTCCACTATTCTGCCATTGATAATACGATAGCGTTTTAGGATCTTACTCAGCATCAGTATTAGGCTGACCAGCCAGTAGTGTAAGGTTCAAATTTGCTCCCTTATTTAAGATGGGGACCACATGAACCACTTTCCAGTCCTGAGGCACCAAACCTGTGCAGACAGACTCATGACAGATTTTTGTAAGCAGCCCCCATGGCCTGGTGTCGCATGATCCTCCTAGGATTAGATTACCATAACTGACTGTAACTCAACCTCTGATCATGCCTTAATGCATAAGTATGAGTCTGTATGATGAAATGTCTGCAAGGAATTATGCAGTTTTTATTTCAGATTGCTGGATTATTTATATTTTGGCTATCATCAGCCCTGGTTACACAAACAAGATATTTGACTGCATACTCTTCCCTGGTGTGAAGCAGTTGTGAATAAACTTCCGTTCTGTTAAATGTGCAACATTTTTAAAGATTTGTGAAGCTTCTCAACTCTACTGAACACATGGGAAGTATGTTTAGGGTAGATGCTGTGGTGTAGTGGGTAGAACACTGAATCGTAAAACAAGAGTGCCCATGTTTGAGTCCCACCTGAGCCACTGAGTTACTGGATGATCTTGAGCAAGTCAGTGGATGTCCCTGTGCTTCTCTTAGCTATGCAATAGGGTAGAAGTGGGACCCCACTGAAAATGAGATGGCATATGTCACTTGGACTATCCTGGGTAGATATATTGCATCTTAGGGGGCCACCCAATGTCCCAGCCATTAGCATGCTGTATTGTGCTGACAACTCAGATTCGGGAGCAGTCCTGGGAGCTGGGTCGTGCAGCTGTGAAGGGATGAAACTGAGTTCCACTGCCACTGTGATCCCTGCGGTTGGCCGGGAAGCTTGTCTCCTCCACAGGGGTGTTTGCCACGTGTCATGTACATGTAAGACTTGATGGGACATGGCCAGGCATCAGTGGGAGGAGGGTGGAATTTGAGGATGGGGAGAAAAGCTGCAAATATCACGTTTCTTGGCTGCACGTATGATGGCCTCTGGTAATCTTGAACCCACTCAGTGTGACTCCCCACTGGTGCGGCTGATGGGGCTGGAAGGTTGCTGGAAGAGCCAGACAAAAATCTCTATGGCACATTATCTCTCTCTCTCTCTATCTATATATATATATATATATATATGTATCCATATATCTATATCTGTATCTATATCTATGTCTGAATATCTATCTATCTGGCTGTCTTTCTTCTTTAGCCATTTTTTTCTAATTTACTGCTTTTTCTCTTCCCTGCCTGGCTGACGTTGGCCACCCTCTCTCTCCCAGCGCTGTCACCTGCCATGCCCGGGCCATACCTCTAACCAGATCATGCCCCATGGGTTAACCCCCATGGTGGAGCACCCTGGGTTAAAGCCCGGGAGAAGTTAGAACTGGGTTGTGTTCAGCAGCCCAGTGAGCACTGTGAGGCCTGCAGAGAGAGGGGCAGTGTCATGCTGCTTCAGGCTAGGGAGGCTTTTCATCCTTGTGAGTCCCATTCATGAGTGTCTTGTGGGTTAGGTCGTCTGCATGTAAGCATTCAGCACTCCTGGTCAGGAGATGCTCCGCCCACCCACTGCGGCTCCCCCGCACTGCCACCTGTGGTCACCCTGGTGGCACTGTCATAGAGGAGCACACAGTCCTCCCTCCTTCCCCCAGCCATCCTTCAAAGACCCGGGCTCACTTCTGAACCCGGGTCACTGCTGTCGAGAGCAGTGGTGCTACCTCTGCATTAACGGGCCGGCTCTTCCATAGCCATTTTCTACAAGGTGTTATACCAAGATCATCCTGGTGTTTTTCATTAGTTTGTTATCATTTCACTATTTCTAACATGAATATGCTACCTTGAAATGGCCCTTCTTTTTTATAATCTCAGCTATTTTAATTTGTCTGAAAGCATACGAGATAATGATCAGTCTGTGCCAGTCTTGATGTCTGTGCCTGGTACAGATGCGAAACAGTACAAACAGTAGCACAACTGAACAATTCAGCCATTCACTGGTCCTTCATTAGCGGTTCTTCTCCCACACAGAGTCCTTCCAGTTTTTGTGAATGAGCAGGCACAGTCTAACAGACAGAAGGAGTTTTAATTGAGGAATGATGCAAATTTTCCAGAAAGTTGTCTAGTACAAACGACTGAGCAATTTTGCAGATAATGATTCAGACAGCTCAGTACTTTTTGCATCAAACTGTTTCATGTAAACACAAAATGGTGAAAGGAGGAAAATAATTTTAAAACACAGACACGCATGCATGCATGCACGCACGCAGGCACACACACACACAAAAACATTTAAACATAATTTTATTTATTTAGATATTGGATTAAACATCTTTGAGCTATCAGCTCTTTTACATAGATTCCACGTCAGTATGACAGACAAGTTACAGTAAAGAACAGATTACAATATCACAAGAGAAACAAAATAAGGGGTATTGTACAATGTATGCCAAAGATTTAGGTTAATACAAGAATTGCAGACTGTTGGGAAACAAAACAATAATGGTAAGATCAGCTCATGAGGCCTTGTCCAGGAAGGATTCCGGTGGGAGGGGGAGTGAAAGTTAGGGTAGGAGGTGAGGAAGTGAGGAAGAAGGTGGGTGGAGGATAGGGGCAAGGTGTTGATGTGGGGGGTGGGGAGTAGAATTTGAGAGAGGAAGTACAGTGTACAGGACAGTAGCAGTAAGGGCAAGCTCCGAAAGCAGGTACTAAGTGCTAATTGGGGCCTATGAGAAGGGGTAAGATGGTAAATCAATTTTAATGGAAGCATTTGTATGAAAACAGTTGAAATGAATAACTTGTTTCATGGGAATGCTGTGTGGTCTAATGGTTGGAGCTTTGAACTATGAAACATGAGATCATTTTATTGTTGTTGCTGTTGCCATTATGCTTGTTTAAATTTCTCAGGAAAGTAAAGTACACACTGAGGCCCGGTTCATTTTCAAGTATTATCTTGACAACAAAGTATAATAATACACAGCATAAAATTACAACAATGCACATATCATGCCATCAGAGCACAGATATTCAAAACTGCGCACAAATGCAATATTTGCACTGCACCTGCAGCAGCGTTTATGCCGTTCTCTTAACGTGCAATATTCAGTGTCATTGCACCTGTGCTAAACCCTGTCTATATAGGCTGGATTGTGCACCATGCAAATGACAGGCCATTGCGCAGCACGTTGCAGCAGTGCAGCTCTGAATATAGCACTATGGATAGCGCTTACCACAAGGGGGCAAGCAGTGGCATGGCCCTGACCAGAGCATGGGGTACAAAGCAGCACACTGCGGGTGGCAGTGGGTGGGAGAGGGAGCACCAATGTCAGACACATGACATAATAGCACATCACAAATAAGCTTTGATGTCATAAAGAGGTAACAGGCCTTACAAAACCAAAAGGAGAGCAGCAACATCATGAACAACAGGGGTTGGGGAAAACAAAACTGGGGCAACTGCCCATAAACAGAGGAGGGGGTAGAAAACCCATGGGGACATCCATTCCCCAACCAATGTATGGCACACATCACTGGTCCTCTGCCGCTGCCGGTGGTGGTGGTGGCTGATGGCACTGCCAGAGAATCATGGCCATATCCCGCATGGCCTGGATGTTGTCCTCCACCAGCCAGATCAGTAGCCTCTGTAGGTGTATCAGCCTGCACAGCAGGTTCTCCATCCCCCGTGATCCTCTGGCCATCCTAGATGACTTGCAGTACTCCAGACGCCTATGGACAGAAAGACAATGAACTTCGCCGGCTGTGCACACAGGATAAGAAACGTAGGTGTGCCTAACGTACACAACCAAGGTACAACCAGCCGACACATGGGCCACCAATGCCACACATGGATGAAGGGAGTTATACAGCCACAACAAACTGGCCATGGTACACCAGAGACATCATGGACCCATACAGTGGAGAACTGCACATGCAATGGGTATGCCATACTGCACCAGAGCATGCCCAAGCTGTCGAATGGACTCACACCATCAACTGGCATCCCAGAGGTATGAACGCAGCACATGCAACAGCAGCGCCAAGCTGGAGTCTGATAGGCAGTGCCATGGCCCAAGTGGCAAGGAGTCACACTCACACAGTCAATGGCCACTCACCAGGCATCCAGTGCACAGGCCAACACTAGCATGCAGGACACAGACATCCAGGAGCCTTCCCGGGTGATATCAGGGGCGGGGCTCAGGCACATACACATGGTGCACAAAACACAGCTATACATGTCTGGGACCATCGTGCAGCACTGGGTGTGGCAGGCATGGTAACACATGAATGCAGCGGTGGTATACATGGCTAGGTGCCCAACACACTGTGTCCCAGTCACCCCAAGACTGGTGTATGATGCATTGCAGCCTTGCGGCACCCGTGGTCCCAGTGGATGTTGGTGCCACCCTAAGTAGATGGTGTCCCCAATGCAGAGCCTGTGCGGGTCATTGGTCCTGCACAGATCTGTCATGCCTGACAGTATGACTGGCTCCGCCTGTGTACAGCGGAGTAATTATACCCTAGTCATCACTGTGTCAGTCACCACTGCAGCTGCATAACAATGTCAGTCACATATGGTACCCTACATGTGCTGCCTACTAATGGACCCAGCTTCCACCAACCACATGCCATATATGCGGGGCTCTGTTGATCCAAAAAAGTATGACACATAGTGCATATGGCACCAAATGTGGCACCAGCGTAGGTCGACTACCACAGTGGCTGTATGATGCATATGGCTGGACACGGTGGTTTACTGCTACTACTGTGGCCAATGCTGATCACCTGCTGACTGCCATGCATACACAGTCCTGAGCATATGGTAGTACAGGCTTGACCAACACTGATGGGTCACAACCGGAGCTGTGGGCACTAACATCATCCCCCCGTGGCATCTGTTTGTTGGCATTGGGGCTCCCTACCACACTATGAGGGGCATACCATGGCGTGGTAGACAGACACAGGGCACCATGCCAGCAGGATGTAGGTGCACAGCATTAGACTGCTCAGACCATGACACACCACAGTGGCACTGATGAGCCAATGACCCATGTGAAGGGTGACTGTTCCCACCATAACCCCTGAGGTGATGCCCCCATAGGCATGCTTTCTGCATGGCAGGCCACACAGGGACATCCATCACTGGTCACAAAGACATGCAGCATAGTGTAGACACGGGTGGTGGATAAGTCTAAACACTGGAAGGACCATGGATGTAAGGGGTGAATACCTCCATCCTTGCTTGGAGTCACCAACACCCATATCAATGCCTCAAGCTGGCATAGAATAATGGCATATCTCCCCCTCTCACTAACAGCATCAACTTGTGCCTTGTTTCTCCCTGGTCAGGCACGTTATTTACATTGATAACATCTGCCCACTGTGCTGTAACTCATTTGACCATGACTCCTGCCCTCCCCTATTTACAAAACCAAGGCCTTCACTGTCCCCTATTCCACCAACAGCCTGAATACCACACAGATGATGCTGTGTAAGTATTACTATGAGCAGTACATGCTGTGGGGTCAAGCCACATTCCACCAGTGCCATCTATAGCTTTGACTGCAAAAATGGATAAAGCCAGATCCTAACACCTATGAAAGTGGTAGGGCCATGGTTTGGGGCCCTGTCATGGCCTGGTGGCCTGGTCCATTCCTGCCTGCATCACAGCTGGTCCTGATGTACTGCTCCTTTGTGGGCTACCTGTTCACCGAGGTCTGTAGAGGTGGAACAGGGAGGTGTGATCAGTATCCTGCAGTGGAAAAGTATACACTACACAGTAAGAATCCCCACATGCCTGTACCATGCACCAGCCACCACATATTTTATTTATTTATTAGCTTTTGGTAACCGGGTAAGTACGCTAGGCAACAATCCTGCCTATTTTCAGGCACGACCCGGGAGAGCACAAGACATTGGTTACGGAGTACAGTAGTACACAGGACATTACAGTTGTACATAATAACAGTCAGGGCACACTTAAGACAGTAAAAGCAATTAACATCTGAGGTGGATATCGGTCTCTCTTTTGCTATTCTTGCCTTGCTGGAACCAAATTGAGTTCTCTCTGTCTAGTTTCCTCTCAATTAAAGAGATAGCTGCTGTTACAATCCTCAACACTACCCACCTCACCTCCAACCCTCTACCCTTTCCAGTGTGTTCCCAAAAGTCTTAGCTCCTCTCACGCCAGCTCAAAAATCCAACTCGACTGGCTAGACTAGTTCTGCTTCTCTCATTGCAGGACTTCTCATACCCTATATCCCACCCGAATAACTCACTTGAAGTATTTTCAACATGGCCTTAAGCTCATTTGGTACGCTACTACTAACCTCTTTTCTTCTCAACCTTATATGGCTGCCTATTTTATATTACCCTCCAAGACCTTATCATCACTGCACCCATCCAGATGACGGTACTCTCGCCACACTGGGATCACCTGCATACTGGCCGCTCGACACCTCCCCTCTTCTCGTCCCCCACAAACTCATCTACCACCTGTCCTATACCCTGCAAAAATCACCAGGGCCTAGCTTTACCCTGCCCACCCCTTTCATTCATTGTAAGCTATGGTACCTCTTCCTCCTGGCCCTAATGCTAGCTGGTGATGTTGAACTAAACCCAGGGCCAGTGGGTACCTTCCCTCTAAATAATACAATCTGGAATGATGCCAAAGGCCTCTGCATCGCACACATGAACATTAGGAGCCTCCTTAATAATATTACTGAACTTGAGGCATGGACTGTTCAACACCACCCTGATATCCTGTGCCTACCTGAAACTTGGCTAAAACCCTCCACCCCTGATGCTCTCTGCTCCCTGCCCAACTACAATCTCATCAGACAAGATAGACCTTCATCTAAACATGGAGGAGGAGTTGCCATCTTCTATAAGCAACACCTGTTGCTATCCCATAATGTACTGTCTACACTATCTCACTGTGAAGCACTCCATGCCACACTACAGCTAGGCTCAAAGAAATTACACATAGTCTGCACCTACAACCCTCCTGCTAGTGTCAATAAGGGTCTTGAAGAACTCCTCTCCTTAATAGACTGCACCATCAGTCATAATGAAGTCCTTATTTTGGGAGACCTAAACCTGAACTGGTCCAGTACCACAAACCAGTCCTCTCACACCCTGTTACAAGGTCACAACCTTCACCAAATGATCACAGACCCAACTAGGGTCATGGCTCCCCCTCGGAACTGTACTCTGATCGACTGGATCCTAACAAACCATCCAGACAGCATAATAGGTGCAGGCACCCTTGCGGATGCTATTAGTGATCACTCCCCTAGCTACTGTATCTGGCACTCTACCAATAAACCATCTCCACCCCCAAAACTCATTACCTTCCGGAATCTGGCCAATATTACCTTAGAGCAGTTTACTTATGATCTTTCACTGATTGACTGGTCCCCGGTCTATGCTTCAACTAATGCCCAGGCTGCACTCAACTACTTCTTGAACCACTTTAACCCTCTCCAAGACATCCATGCTCCCCGTGTCACCCGCCGGATTCATGGAACCCCGACAAAATGGTTAACAAAAGGCTTATTTACCCAAATAAGAGACAGGGATAAGGCTTGGCGGTGTTTCAAGATCACTGGATTGCAAACTGACCACAATCTATATTGCTGTCTGAGAAACTCATGCAAGAAAAACATACGCTTAGCCAAAAGTTCCTACTGTAAGGACCTGCTAATAAAAGCCTCAGGTGACTCCAGGAAATTTTGGTCCACCTTAAAAACACTCCTTGGTGCTAATCACAGGGCACATACCAGTGACATGCTGTTAAATGGCATTCACTGCAATAACCCGACAACCATAGCAAACTCTTTTAATCACCATTTCTCAGACCTCTCAAACTACCTCATCTCCCTCCCTCCTGTCCCCAACACTATACCCCCTGGTGATATCAGTCTGATACTCATGCACCCACCTTTTAGGTTCTGGAGTATAAAGAGAGGTGAAGTGTTAAAACTGCTACTCACTATTCCTGATAGCGATAGCACCAGCACAGGGTCCGATGGACTTGAACCAAGGCTCCTAAAAGTCGCTGCCCCACTCATCGCCTCTCCCTTAACCAGAATTTTCAACCTATCTCTACGCCATGGCATAGTACCAAATATATGGAAAACAGTCAAAGTCACACCAATCCCTAAAAAGGGTGACCCTAAGGAAATAAATAACTACCGCCCCATTGCAATTCTCTCTGTACTTAGCAAACTCTTGGAAAAACTAGTGGCCACTCAATCCATAGAATATCTCCAAAGATACAACCTTCTATCTAGCTCACAGCATGGCTTCCGCAAAGGGCACAGCACCTCTACTGCCCTCCTCAAACTCACCAATGACATATATGCCTCCATGGGCTCGGGCCTCCTAACAGGTGCAGTCTTCATTGACCTAACTAAGGCATTTGACCTGGTCAACCACACCATTCTTCTAACTAAACTACGCTCCCTGGGCTTCACCACCGACGCAGTGGCCTGGTTTGAAAGCTACCTGTCCGGCAGAAAACAAGCTGTAGTGTTTAACTCTGCCATATCAGATCTTTCCACTATTAACGTTGGAGTGCCCCAGGGCTCAATCCTTGGGCCCTTACTCTTCTCTGTCTTCATTAATGACATCCCACTCCTTGCAAACAACTGTTCATCACTGTTCTATGCTGACGATCTAGTTATTTACCATAGTGCCAGAACTGTTGCCGACTTAATCCACCCTCTCGCCGTTGACTTTGCTAATATTCAATCGTGGCTCACCGATAACAAACTTATTCTCAACTCCAGCAAAACTTACTCCATGCTCTTCGGCTCCTCTACCAGACTTAAAGTGAATCAAAATGCCCTAATTATCCCCTGCTCGGACGGATCTTCTCTGATTAGCACCAACTCCTTTAAATACCTTGGTGTCACTCTCGATCCATCCCTCAACTTTGACCTACACATTACAACCACCTGCAAGTCAGTTAACGCCAAGATAGGTAGTGCCTACCGAACTAGATATGCCCTCACCCTATCTGCCAGACTTGCTGTGGCCCAAGACTTTCTTCTCCCAGCCCTTGCATATGGCTCAGTCACCTACCTCTTTGCCTCCAAATCATCCCTCCATAAGTGGGACACCACCTACAACAGCATCTGCCGCTATGCTTCCGCATCTCCACGTTACAAACATCATTGCCAGCTCTATAGTGACCTTAAATGGCCGTGCCCCTCTGCTCACAGACTCCAGGCCTTTGGCTCATTAATTGACAATATTATCAGATCTGGCCTCCCGCTACCCTTGTCATCCGTACTGGATGCACAGCCTCTCTCTTATGGCCTGCGTTCAACTGACCAAGCTCTCTTTCATATACCCAGACACAGAACCAATATGGGTGCATGCGCCTTTTCCAACGTGGCTCCAAAATACTGGAATTCTATACCCCAGGCTATTCGACAAGCAGCCTCCCACACCACTTTTAAGTCACTTCTCAAAGAGCACTTATGCTTTATTAACCCCTGCACCTGCTTTAATCCTCCTTAGCTCCACTCTTCTTCCCTGTTGCTCTGTTTCAATCATCCTTGTTCCTCTCCCTCCCTCTCCCTGCTTTCTCTCTCCCTCGCTCTCTCGCATCTCTTCTTTACTACTTGTTATTTTGTCTCTTTGAATGCCTACTATTGCTAACGCCTATGTTCCTACTTAACGTTATTTTGAGATCCCTGTACAACTGTGCTGTATTTTTATCTTACTGTGTAAACCTATTCGTGTTTGTTGCCAAAATTTTGTCTCCATGTACCTGAAGTTTTGACTTGACTCTGTACTGTACTGCTTTCATGTGCTGCGTCACATACACAATTTTTGTATTTCTAAAATGTGCTCTCCCGGGTCGTGCCTGAAAATAGGCATCTTTGTGCCTAGTGCACTTACCCGGTTACCAAAAGCAAATAAATAAACAACAACAGGGTTCAGAGAAGCAAAGTCATATACAGTGCAAAAAGGAAACACTAGTAACTCTAATCAGGGGTCCGTACCGACAGCCTGCTGAGGGGAGAAGCAGATTAAAAGTATTTTAAGAACATTTGCAGTGTC
This sequence comes from Neoceratodus forsteri, assembly GCA_016271365.2. Classification (NCBI taxonomy): domain Eukaryota; kingdom Metazoa; phylum Chordata; order Ceratodontiformes; family Ceratodontidae; genus Neoceratodus; species Neoceratodus forsteri. The sequence goes on from CM057450.1 coordinate 1,421,405,677, forward strand.
CAAGGGCATGGAGGTGGGAGAAGAGTGAGTTTTTAAAAACACGATGTGAAGCTGAGTTTTTAACCTGAAGGGGGAGTGCGTTCAAGAATTTGGGAGCGTAGTGAGAGAATGCCTGTTCTCCCATTTTTGTTGCGCAAGGTCTGGTAGAGAGCATTGGGACAGAAGAAGACCTGAGGATACGAGTATGGGAGGCGGGAGTCAGCAGGTTGGCCAAATATGCGGGGCAGGGGGGTCTGGACAATGAGTCAATAAAGCACCCCAGGGAGTAGGCACGGAGATCCTTAGGTGACAGCCAGTTTAAACCGGCGAAGAGGAGGCAGTGATGAGTAAGGTGAAGGGCAGTTAAGGCGAATCTGCAGATGTTGTTATAGACGGTGTCCCATTTGCTGAGTATAGAAGAGTTGGCAGCAAAGAGGAGAGGCAGAGCATATTGGAGCTGAGGTAATAGGATTCCCTTTGCAACTGATAATCTGGCTGAAGGAGTGAGGGAGTGGCGCACGCGATATGCACCACCAATTTTAGCATTGACAGCTCGGCAAACCATATTGACATGTTGTGACAGGTCAAGGGAGGGATCAAGAGTGAACCCAAGGTATTTGAAGGACTCCATGTTTGTAATCGGGGAACCATCTTGGCAGTGAACCAGGAGCCTGGAGGCATTGGAGGGGAGTTTTTTGCAGGAGCCGAATAGCATGGCTCGAGTTTTTTCCTGGTTAAGATTTTGGATAAGATATGCACCATGCAGTTGGACAGGACAAGCAGGTCTGCAACATATCTGTAGGATCACTTGTGGCACCACAATGCATGCCATGGCCCAGGCTCAGAAGGTATGATACCTCCCCCTGTGGTAAGCAGGGCTTTGCACAGTGTATGCCAGCCTATGTAGTGCCCACATCCTGCCAGACCCCCAGCCCCTGTACAACAGAACCATACATCTCAGTCCCAGACCCTTTCCAGGCATAGTATGCATGGGTATGCACGATGCACCAGGTCACAGATGACAAGGGCAGGCACGGTATACCGGCGGAACAGCTTAGAGGCCAGAATACAGTAGGTGTGAGCGCACATAGTGACCAATACATGTCCAGACCCACAGTTCTGTAGCATAGTACCCATGCTGTACTGGGAAGATGCATACCGGTGGCCAGGAGGCATAGTATGGACAGTATGCATGACATAGATGGTGGCAGCATCCATGTCCTGATGGAGATGCTTACCAGCACAGCTACATGTAGGACACATGTGACTTCCTTCCAGGTCATACCTGGCAACATCAGGTACATATCCAGGTCACTGTACCCAGTAAACAGTCCCTGCATAACATGCCATGATACTATACACGGGCCTGTCATGCACCTTGACTCTGCTGCCATGTCAAAGTGGTGACCTACAAGACTGCAGATATCAAGCTCCTGAACAATTATATATCAATGTGTGCATAGAACATGTGGGGAATTGGAACCATGTCATATAAAAAGTGAAAAAATCTGTTTCGTAAAAATACAAAAATCCTAGACCTGAGGAAGGTCTGTCTGGTATGGCACTTGTACTGAAAACCCCAATGGCAAACAGCATGATCATCTACCTCTCTGGGCTGGGGGAGGAGGTCTCTAGTCTCCTGCCCGAGTTGGCTAGGTTTTGGGGATCTGTTCCCCCACCAAAGGGCCACCAAGTCCTCCAGCATTGCCCCAGAGGGTGCCTAAAAGGAGGGCGAGGTGGACTCTGGTGGGCTCCAGGAGGGTGGGGGTAAGGGAAAACATTCCTCAGCCAGTGCCACAAAGGAACTCTTTTGCCATTCTGGTGGGACAGTATTGCCAGGACGAGGCATCTGTGGTAGTTGCAAGATAGGATATGAGGTCCCTCAGAATAGAGGTTCCAGGGTGGGAGGAAGAAGAACCCAGCAGAAAAGAAAGCAAACTCTGGTGGGGGACTCAATCATCAGGGTGTAGCTCTGGGGATACCACAGGAGGGAAGGAGGGAGGTGAGGTGCCTACCACATGCCACAGCATGGAGGGACGGGGAGCATATCCTCAGGATCACTAGGGCAGCAGGGCAGGAGGGGGAGATGCATGTTATTGTCCATCTGGGGACAAATGACCTGGCAGAGAACGCAGCTGGGAGGTGCAGGACAGGTTTAGGGAACTTCACTGAGGTGATACCTGTGGAGAACTGGGGGAAGGAAGGGAAGAATCTCACCATGGTCATCAACAAGTGGTTGAAGGCATGGTGCAGGGATGAGGGGATTGGCTACATCAGGGACTGGGGTCCTACCCGGGAGGGATGAAGGTCTGTACAAATAGGATGGCCTCCATCCATCCAGGAGGGGAGTGGCAGTCCTAGGCAGAAGGTTTAAATGCTACTTCAATGGGGATTTAAATTAGCCATGGGGGAGGCAGAAGGAATGAGGGAGGCAGCAAATGCCCCCCCCCCAGATTGTGGAGTCACAGGGAAGAATTGCCCAGGGGAAGCAAATTCCTCAAGGGTAGTGGGGAACAGAGATTGGGGTGGAAGGGACAAGGGGGTCACGAGGTGGAACAAAGACTGGGATATATACTAGGCAGGATAGGCATAGGAAGGATCATAAAGGGAAGGATGGTACCAGTGAAAAGAAAAGGGTGAGGGATGGACCTGGAAGGAGACGGCAAAGCAGGGACAGGTAGGGACAAAAAACATGGATAGTCACGTGCGCCAATGCAAGGAGCCTGGGGAACAACATTCCTAACCTTGAGGCTATCATTGCGGAAGCAGACCTGGATCTGGTGGCTATAACAGAATCATGATGTACCGGGCAACCACAGCTGGGAAGTGGTAATACTGGGGTACAACATATTTTGAAAATATAGGGCAAGAAGGAAAGGGGTTTGTTTTATATGTAATTGATGGTGCAAAGGCCACGGAAGTACAGGAAACTACGGGGAGAAGGAGGAGCTGGAGGTTCTTTGAGTTGGACTAAAGATGTGGTCCGGGGCCTTTATATGAGTGGGGGTGGTGTAAGGCCACTGACACAGGGGGAGGAATTGCAAAGGGTTTTAGGGGATGCCATAGGCAAAATGGCAGGTAAAGGGGAAACAGTAATTGTGGGTGACTTTAACATGCCAGATGTGGACTGGAACATATTGGCCTCAGCTACAATGAGGAGCAGGGTCATCCTAGACACCCTAAAGGGGACATTTCTCAGACAGCTGGTTAGAAATCCCAGTAGAGATGGGGTATTGCTGGCTCTGGTAATTATCAACAGGGGCAGCATTGCAGACATCACAGGGGGTAGCCCCCTGAATACTAACAATCATCATACAGTGTGGTTTGGCATACGAATTGGGCAGCGGTTAATCCACACTAAAATGAAGATCCTGCACTTCAGAAGAGCAGATTTTAAAGAAATGGGATACTGAATTAGGAAATACCTTGAAGGGTTGCTGGGGGGTGGAGGCACAATGGAACAAAATAAAGGATGGAATAACAAAGGTAACAGTAAATTGTTTAAAGGTAAGAAGCAAGGGTAAGAAGAGAAAGAGGCCACTGTTGTTCTCTGAGGAGGTGGCTAAGGCAGTAAGGGAGAAAAAAAATGGCCTTCAGTAAGTATAAGGAGACACAAACGGAGGCAGGCAGAGAGATAAATATAGAAAAAGAAAGGGAGACAGGAAGGAACATTATCTAGCACCATATTGGAGACAGATGATTCAGAGGATTGGAGGAGGGTCGATGTGGCCCCTCTGCACAACAGCAGCAGCAGGGAGGAGGCCAGCAAGTACAGACAGGGCAGTCTCACATCAGTGGTGGGTAAACTAATGGAGTCCCTACTAAAGGAGAGACTGATGGAGTATCTATTTATTTATTTAAATTTTGGTAAACGGGTAAGCCCACTGAGACCATGCAGTCCCTTTTTCAGGGGCCACCTGGGGGAGGTACATTGGACAAAGTAGTTTACAACATACATAGAGGCAGAGAGCTATACAAAATCAAAATTAACATAAAAGCTATTGTCACAAGGTAGTGCAGTAAACAAGGCTAAGAATAAATAGAATCACAGTACAATACATCATCTATAGCAGTGTCCCCACTGCAATTCAATTACTGTACAAATGGTTATAGAGGATAAAAGAATTAAGCTTTGGAGTTGTAGGAGGACCAGGATAAGAGCAGGAGCCTGTGAGTCAGGTGAGGCAGGTACAGGTACCTAAAACAGCAAGGTAGTTATACAGGGCAAGTTTGAAACGAGGGAGAGGTGGAGTGTGGAGATGTGTTGCAGCTGTTTTTTTGTGGACCTCACCAAGGCCTTTGACCTTGTTATTTACGATTTTGTTCATACCATTCTTTATGAGGTTAATTTTTCCCCAGATGTTACTGATTGTTTTTTTAACTATCTCACCACCAGAGCCCACAAAACAGTTATTAATGGGGTCTTATCTAACCCTAGAGAAACCAAGTGTGGAGTCCCACAGGGCTCCATACTTGGGCCTCTAATTTTTTCACTATACATGAATTCTGCTCCCTTAATTTGTCAAAAGTTTCAAATGATTTTATTTGCTGATGATAACGTTATTTTTCATTCCAATAGCGACCCAGTGGAAGCAGTTAATGTTATTCAGAATGATTTTTTGCTATTTCATAAATGGTTAGTTTCCAAACACGTTACTTAATGTTAAAAAAAACAAGTACAAGTTTTTTCTTGTTCTAGTTCTAAGAAATAAGAATGTGCTCTTCCCTTGATGACAGATTTGAATGGAGATTTGATAGAGAAAGTTGATCACTTTATTTCGGGGTCAATCTTGACACTAGATTAACTTTTGAAACACATATTCTTACAACAATAAAAACCATCCACCAAAGATCGGGGGATCTATATAGAATTAAACAGTTTCTCACTCCATCTTCCAGATAACAACTCTCGCATGGCTTTCTTTTGAGAGTTATGGATTACGGTATTCTCATATACTCATCTACCAATGAAAAACTTCTCTCAAAACTCAGTTACATATAATAATATTCTTAGATTTGCCACAGGTCTCCCTCACACTAGCCATTTATTAAAAATGGTGAGCCTTCCTTCTTTTCGAAAATAAAATAAATATTAAACTTGGTATTTTGCTCTTTAAAGCTTCTAGAGGTCTTCTCCCCACCTTCTTATCCTCCATATTCCCTAGAGCCTCCAGCTCCTTAGGAACCAGGTCCCAGGACAAATTTCAGTTTATGATTCCAAGGGTAAAAAAACCTATGGCCAGAAATCATTCTCATTTAGAGTTATTATTTTGTTTAATTCTATTCCCACCTCCATCAGTACTTGTCTTTCACTTACCATTTTCAAAACTAGGCTAAAAATATGGTTGGAAAATCTGGCCTGCTGTTCTTGTTCAAGCAGCACTTCTAGGAATTATGTACCGGGTCATAATGTCGCACGACATAATAGCGTGCGGCATTATGGCGAACCCAGACTTGTGCACACCCCGAGTTGGACCCCCCCTGGAGTTGAGAATCTTTAGTGGGGGGGTACGGGGGGTGCAGACCCCCATAATGGGGGGGTGGGGGCGGAGCCCTCCACAGAACAAAGATATATGCCTCATGGCATGAATCGCACAGCGCGATTGTGCCATGTGGCATTATGCTGTGCGACATAATGACCCCGTGCCTAGGAATTAGTATTTATAATTGTTGTTTTTACTTTGTAACTGTCCTGCATTGTGTATATTGTGTCAATTGATTCAATGTTGTATTTGTTTCATGTACTACTTGACACTTGTGAAAAGGGCAGTCATGCTTATCAAGTGTAAAAAAATAAAAATGAAAATGAAATGTGTGAGCTTAAAGGTAAGGCATAGCGAGGAGTACTGGAATATGTGTTTGAGTTGTAGCCGGGCCCAAAGATTCTAGTACAGTGCAATGGTGTTGGTGGTGGTGGTGGTGGTGGGCTGCTGCAAGAACAAAGTGCCCAATCTTGTGATATAGCTGTGTCAGTTGCTTTGTTAGAGAGGCCTTGATCGATAGGAATAGTGGAGCCCTGTAAGATACAGAGATATATAGATACATAGACAGTGTCGGCAGATAAGGGCCTATGGCCCACCCAGTCTGCCCATTTGAGCTTGTAAGTTCAGTTTGTTTTCCTAGAAGTCTGTTGCCCCTTACCCCTGACCTCCAGAATTCCTTTATGTCTATCCCATGCATTCTTAAATCCCGTGATTGTTTCAGCCCCCACCACTTCCTCTGGCAGGGTGTTCCACTTGTCCACCACCGTTCTGTGAAGAAATTCTTTCTTATGTTTCCTCTGAATTGTCCTCCTCCAACTTCATCCCATGCCCTCTAGTCCTGGAACATTTTTTCGCTTAAAAATAGTGTTTTCCTGCACCCTGTTCCTCCCTGTAAGATACTTGTATGTCTCTATATCCCTCTCTCCCTTCTCTCCTCCAGGAGTACATGTTCAGTTCCTTCAACCTGTCTTCATAGGACTTGTGATGCAATCCATGCACCATCTTTGTTGCCCTCCTCTGAACCTCTCACCCTATGTCCTTACGTAGGTATGGTCTCAGGAACCATACACTGTACCCAGGTGGGGCCTCACTAGTGTCTTGTATAGCGGAATTATGACCTCCCTTTTCCTGCTGGTGATGCCCTGCCTTACATCCCAGCATCCTATTTGCTTTACCTGCTGCCTTGTCACACTGTTTCCCTACCTTGAGGTCATCTGAGATGATAACCCCAAGATCCCTTTCCTGCTTGGTGCATGCTATATCCTCACCCCCCAACTGATATATTGTGCCAGGGTTTTTGTGCCCCATATCGCAGTGTCAATGGCTCAGTAGGTAGCACGCTCGCCTCTGAGGCCGGGAGATCAGAGGGCTGTGGGTTCAGTTCCCACATCTGGCACTTGGGTTAATATCCCAGTACTGACACTGTAGTGCAGCATGAGAGGGGTGCTGCACTTCTGAGGTGCCGCCTTTCGGATGAGACGTTAAACCGAGGTCCCATCTGCCTGGATTGGTGGTAGTTCAGGTGGATGTTAAAGATCCCATGGCACTTATCGAAAAGAGTAGGGGAATTTCCCCGGTGTCATGGCCAAATTTCCCTCATTCACTAAAAATACCACCAACAGCTTAATCTGGTTCAAAGTCAGTTGGCATTCATCTGTATCCCCCTCCCCCTGGGTCGTGCCTGAAAATAGGCAGGATTTGTCTGGTGCACTTACCCGGTCAACAAAAACTAAATAAAAATAAAAATAAAAATAAAATATGCATTATCTTGCACTTCTTTGCATTGAATTTCAACTGCCAAACCCCTGACCATTCTTCAAGTTTCTGCAGGTCCCTTCTCATTCTGTCTACACCCTCTGGTGTGTCTACTCTGTTACAGAGCTTTGTGTCATCAGCGAACAGTGAAATTCTGCCTTCTAGGTCCTCGCCATGTCACTGATGAAGATGTTGAATAGGACCGTCGCAGCACTGATCCCTGTGGTACCCACTGGTCACTCTTCCCTCTGTGGAGTGACAGCCATTTACCACCACCCTCTGTGTCCTGCCACCCAGCCAGTTACCTACCCACCACACTACTGTCCTGCCCACACCCATATTCCCCAGTTTGTGTAATAGTCTTCTATATTGGCACAGTGTCAAAGGCCTTGCTGAAGTCCAGATAGGCCATGTCCACTGCCCTCCCTGATCCACCTCCCTAGTCACCCAGTCAGAAAATTCAATGAGGTTGGTCTGACATGACCTCCCCTGGTGAAACCATGCTACCTTGGGTCCTGTAGTCCATTGACAACCAGATGTTCCACCAATCTCTCCTTCAGTAGTGCTTCCATGATCTTCCCCACTACCGAGTGAGGCTGACTGGTCTGTAGTTCCCTCTTCCTTTGTTCCCACTTTTGTATAAGAGGACTACATCTGCTGTCCTCCAGTCTTTGGGTACCTCCCCTGTTTCCAGTGATCGGCTAAACAGGATAGCCAGAGGTTCAGCCACCACCTCTCTTAGTTCTTTAAGGACCCTGGGAGTTCCCATCTGGCCCCATTGCTTTATCAACTCTTATTGCTTCCAGTTCCTTCAGGACCCTTTCTCGTAAGGGACTTGTGTCCATTTCTGCACTATTCTCACCCTTGTACTCCTTCAGACCTATTACCCTCCTCTTCCTCAGTAAAGACTGAGCAGAAATACCTGTTCAGTATGTCAGCTTTACTGTTGTCATCCTCCATGGCCCCATCCTCCCCTTCAGTCTCACCATCCCTCCTTTATCTTTCTTTTTCACTTATGTACCTGTAAAGGTTTTGTCCCTCTACCCACTGATTTTGCAATGTGTTCTTCTGTCTGAGCTTTGGCTTCCTTACTGACCTCCCTGCCTCCCTTTGCTTCTCCTGGTACTTCCCTATCCCTTCTGCCTGTGTCTTTTTGTATTGCCTGAATGCAATCTTTTGGCTTTCACTTTCTTTTGCTACCTCTTTGGAAAACCATAATGGTCTCCTCTTCCTTTTCCTCTTGCTAACCTGCTTAGTACATAATTCTGTTGTTCTTGTAATCCCCATTTTAAATACTGCCCACTGTTCCTCAACCCCTGATTCCTGTCCCATTCCCTTAATGCCTCTTTCAAGTATCTCCCCATTTTCCCAAAGTCTGCCCCCCTAAAATCCAGGATATGTGTTTTTGTGTGGTTTGGTTCTGCTCTTTCTGTGATTTCAAACCACAATGACTGGTGGTCACTGTTTCCCAGGTGCTCCCCCACTGTTACCCCCATCACACTGTCCCTGTTTGTGAGCACAAGGTCCAGTATTGCCTTCTGCCGAGTTGGTTCCATGACCAGTTGCTTGAGGAAGGCACCCTGAAGGGATAGCATAGATAGATAGGATAGAAGATAGTAGAGGTAGCAGTGAGGCAGTAGCAATTTTAAGATGGGATGCAGTAGATAGCAAGGGAAGAAGACAGTATAGCAGACCCATTTTGGTGTATGGTTTTGTGGATATGGGCCTCAAAGGAGAGGTTAGGATCAAGCAGGATGCCCAAGTATTTAAAGGAATGTACTGTTTTTAAGTGGTTCCCCATCATTTGAGTGGATGGAGAGTGGCAGGTTAAGGGCAGTTTTATATGAGAGGGGATGGAAAAGCATAGATTTCGTTTTTTTCTTGTTTAGTAGTAAGTTATTTTCAAAGAACCCTGCTTCTAGTTGGTGGAAGTCAGATTCCATGTGCTGATTGAACCATTGGGTATCAGCTGAGGAATGGTATAAAATGGCATTGTCCTTATAAAGGTAAACGGATGCCCCACCGCAGAAGCCTGGCAACTCGTTAATAAATAACCAGAAGAGCAGGGGTCCCAGGATGGATCCCTGAGGGACTCCATGGCTAATCTGTCTGAATGGGGACTGACAGTTACCCCATTTAACACTTTGGTGCGACTGGATAAGTAGTCACAGGGCCAGGATGCGAATTGTTGATCAAGACCCAAGGATTCTAACTTCATTAACAGCATCGTATGGTTCACCAAGTTGAAGGCCTTGGTGAGGTCAATGAAGATGGCCCCCGTTGCTAGTCCTTGGTCAAAGGCATGGTAAATGTCAGAGGTAACTTTGATGAGTGCAGAGAGAGAGTACTATGATTTTTGCGAAAACCATGTTGGCAGGGTGACAGGAGTTGGTAATGTTTCAGGTAGTTTTGCAATTGGTTATATCGCATTCTTTCTTGAACCTTAGCAAGGTGGCAGAGAATTGAGATCAGCCTGTAATTTTCAATAGGTGTGGCTGATCCCCCTTTGTGGATTGGGGTTATGAGTGCCGTTTTCCATTTTTCCATCACCTGGAGACACATGGACTGCAGGACCACTGGTAGCATGCCTTCAAAGGGGGGGGTGGTGGTGGTCATGTCAAATGAATCTGATAGATTTCTTTGACTGGGCAACTAGGGAGGTGGATTAGGGGAGAACAGTGGATGTGGCCTGTCTGGATTTCATAATGGCCTTTGACACTGTACCATACAGAAGGCTAATAAAGAAACTCAGCAGCCTAGAAGCCTGGCAGAAGGTGGTGAGCTGGGTAACCAACTGAAACCTCAAAATCAGGGGCGCTCAGCGAAGCCTGGGTGGGTGCTGCTGCAAGGGGTGGCTAAACCACTGCTATGATTTAGTTCCTCAGAAAGCTATACACATACGTATATTTACAAACTTCATTGAAACCTTCATAACGCATAAGGTTCAAAGGGGGGGAGAGTTTGTTATTGCAGAACTTTTCTTAAAATTAATAGTCAATCATACTAAATGATTGATGTTAGCACTATAAAAATCACTTGATGTTCAGTACAGAAGTACCCCCCCAACAGTGCATGTAAACTGGCAGTTTGCAGTTTACATTGAATATCAGTCAAAAAAAGTTTAAGATCCCAGTACAGTGCACTCCACTTTAAATGGAAGTGGATATGGCGGACATTTGGTTTTGGCAGACAAAAATGCTCTGCCAAACCCAAAGCCCATAGACAACCATGTTAAAAATATCTATTAATGTGGACTCTACAAGCCGCATAACGCGGACAGTAAATTATGGCTACCTTACTTTGCTGCTTCCATTCTCACCTCGTTTGCAGGTGTCAACCTCAAAATGGATCTGTTTACCAAAACTGCCACTCCTCTCCTCTATCAGATGTGCTGCATTCGGCTTTGTGTTTCATACATACCAGCTGCATTATGGCGTCCTCCAAGCATCCTGGGTTCCCACTCTCCTCAAAAATTGAACTGATTAGGCAGATAGAAAGTCTGCCCAGGATAACTATGTGGGATATTGCGGTCCATCTGTCCTTGCTGAAATCAACTGTGTCCAACTTAATCCACCAGAAGGACACACTGTTTACTAAATGGCACAGCAATCAGAATCCAGAAAGGAAAAGGGATGAGAAAGACTGGGAGATAGAGGATGGTGTGCTGCTTTGGTTCTCAGAGGTGAGGAACCATGATGCCATGTTGAGTGGCCCTCTATTGCTGCAGAAAGCAAAACAGCTTTCTGTAGCACTTGGAAAACTTGATTTTAACCCAATGGATGGGTGGCTCCAATGGTGGAAGGTCCACCACAACATCTGCTTTCGCTGAGCCCACGGTGAAATGCATAACGCAGATGAAGCAGGAGCTAATTCATGGGTCAGGGATGTTTTGTCCAACCTAGTTGCAGGCTATGGGCTGTCAGACATTTTTAATGTTGAGGAAAGGGGTTGTTTTTCTGGTGTGTCAGATATGGCACACTTTACATTCAGGGCGTGCCCAGGGCCAAAAAGCAAAGGAATGGCTCTCTGTTATGATGTGCTGTAACGTGTCTGACACTGAAAAATGTGAGCTTCTTGTGATGATAAAGTCTGCACAGCCTAGGTGCTTTCATGGTGTCAGCCACTTACCCGTGCTTTACTGGAACAACTGCATGATGTGGATGACAGGTGAGATTTTCACCAACTGGGTTGGGTGTTGGGATCGTAAATTGCGGGGTTAAGACAATTTCAGCAGTCATCCAGACGTGCGTGGGCCCCAAAACATAAAACTGAGTTTTTTTACCACCGAACATGACCTCCATAATCCAACCGCTGGATCAGGGGGTTATCTATTTGTTAAAGCGGCACTATGTTTGAGAAATGTGAGGTCATGTTCTTTCTGAGATGGACAGCAGTGTGGAGCTGAGCTGACAGCAGTACAATATGTAAAAAGAATAACGCTGCTTGATGATGTCATGCTCCTGAAAAGTGCCTGGGATGCTGTGTCAGGTCAGAGAGTAGTGAATTGCTTTGCCAAAGCTGGATTCCACCCAGTGAGTGGTGACTCCACGGACCGACTGACTGATGTTACCCTTTCCATTCCCATTCCCATTGCTGAAGACACAATCCCGCTATCAAAAGGATTAACACATGTAGAGTTCGAGACCCTCTCACATCTTGGGGATAATGATCCAGAGCCAGAACTCCAAACTGACAAAGTGGCTCGTGTTGTAGTAGCCCTGAGGCCAACGTGTGCCCTGTCCCCTGTACCGATGAGCTTGAGGATGGGGAAGATAAATAAATGCCACCTGTCTCAGTTTCCGATGTTAGGCATGCACTGAATGTCTTGCGCATGGCCATGACACAGCACATTGACACTGAGCCTGACTGGGAGCTCTTACAGAAAAGCAAGACAGCATGGGAAAAGTATACAAATATCCAGGCACAACAAACAAAAATCACTAGTTGTTTTTCCAAAAGAATAAAGTTTGAACAGGATTGCCCAATGTTTTAAGCACACCACAGAAGCATAGAAACTCAAGCACAGTGAGCACCATACCACCTACTGCCCTGAAAAAAAACCCATATAGGCTACTGCACAAGTGAACACAAAACATGAAACACGAACACAAGCAAAAAGCAGTAAACATGCTGTGTACTGTACTGTACTATAGTATATGTCTCCCCCCTCCCCCCCCGGATGAAGCCATTTGCAGAAGTGCTGGGGCTTGTCCCTCTGTACAGGCACATTAAACTGTTGGCACCTCATTGTGTTGCTGCTTCTGTACAGGGACCACACACCCTGTACAGTACATAGTCCGCCATCCCTGTACAATACAGGGGAAGGACATGCAACCTGTACTGTACACTGGATGCATGCTCCATGTCTTCCCATTTGGTGGCCGGCCGAGGAGGTGAGAGGTGGGCTGTACCAGTCAGCGTATGGTCTCCCGCAGTGTCTTCAGTGCTTTCCCTGTATGTATTAGCTTTCAAAAGTATGTTGATAGAAATAATAGTATTTTTTCCATAGATGATTTACTTTTTGGTGGGTAGCACAGCCCTCACGATCTGAGGCTGGTTGACAGTGAGGTTGTCCCCCCCCCCAACCTTGACACCAAAATGACTCCTCTGCTGCTTCACCTTGCAAATGCTACTGAGTTTGAATAAAATATTTTTTTTGCAGCACCTTGCTTTGTATGCTGAGCAATTTTTGTGGCTCCTAACTCTCTTGAGAGTGTAGCTGTTACTTTGTACCTGGGTAGCCAACTGGTTGAAAGGTAAGAGGCAGAGGGTGGTGGTAAACGGCAGTCACTCAGAGGATGGGAGAGTGACCAGCGAAACATCACAGGGATCAGTGCTGGGCCCTGTCCTCTTCAATGTCTTCATAAGTGATATTGCTGAAGAACTGGAGGGGAAGGTGTGTCTTTTTGCAGATGACATGAAAATCTGCAACAGGGTGTACAATCAGTAAGGGGTGGAGAAGATGCAAAGGGGTCTGGGGAATCTAGAGAAATTGTCCAGGGAGTGGCAGCTGGGATTCAATGCCAAAAAGTGCAAAGTCATGCACTTAGGGAGGGAAAACCGGGGACTGTGTATAACATGGGGGGAGATACTTACAGTTACCAAGCAAGAGAGAGACCTGGGGTGATCATATCTGATGATCTCAAGGAGTCAAGTCAGTGCAACAGGGTAGTAGGCAAGGTGAGCCAGATACTGGGGTACCTAAGGAGGGGGATCTCTAGCAGGAGAAGGGAGGTGGTGTTATCTCTGTATCATTCACTTGTGAGACCCCATTTAGAGCACTGTGTCCAGTTCTGGAGGTCACACTTCCACAAGGAAATTGGCAGGGTGGAAGCAGTCCAGAGGAGGGCTACTAAAATGGTGTTTGTGTGTAGGGGGAGGGTTGCACAAAAAATCATACAAGGAGAGGCTGAGGGAACTCAACATATACTTTCTGGAGGAGAGAAGAGTGAGAGGAGACATGATTGACACCTATAAATACCTCACAGGGGTAAACAAGGTGCAGGAGCGGAGGCTCTTTCACATGAGAAAAAGCACCTGAACACGGGGGCATGCTATGAAGCTTTGGGGGGCTTTAAGAGAGATATCAGGAAATACTTCTTCACAGAAAGGGTGGTGGGTGCCCTAACAGCCTGCCAGAAGAGGTGGTAGGGGCGCAGACAGTCAGGAGCGTCAAATGTGTGGGATAGGCACATGAGTATAATATCTAACATAACATACACATATATAACAGAGGTAAGGGAGGAGTGAGGGACACCTGTGACCAAATAATCCAGTGTGTAGTGTTAGGCAAGGAAACTAGGGCACACTAAATGGGCCTGCCAGTCCTTTTCTGCTGACACATTCTATGATTCTATGGTTCTTCAACCATATATATCCCCAGAGAGCCTACCTTCTATTACCAGATTGGAAAACGGAAGAAATACATGACACAGAAATATACTGCCTGTGGTACACATAATCAGAGCAAAACCAAAATGGAAAGTCGAATAAGAGCAGGTACCACGAGATCAAATTTGTGCAAATCAGAACTCGAACCCCATGACTGTGAGTGGGGTATATATATCAGTCGTATGAGGCTGAATTGATGTACATCAAGGTGGATGCAGAAAACCGTGTAAAGATCAGTGCTGCTACCACCAAAAATACTTGTGCACACTGAAACAGATTAAAGAAAAGGAAAAAAGGCTCAAAGTGTATTTGCACAAGACATGGACTCTTAAATAAACACATGTAGCTGAACTGTAGAACAAACTCCAGTTTAGTGTCCCTGTATATGAACTGGATGATACAGAAGATAATATTTAAAAAAAAAATACTTTGTATACACAATTGATTTGACTTCATGTATGCGACAGTATAATTAGAATACCCATGAATAATGGTGCTGGCAGCAAACAAGGAAATGGTCCCAGATGTCACAAAGGAAGCTGCTAAGTCAGTGCTCTCATTTAAACCCATCCCAAGGCTCCCAGTTCATAAATCCAAAAACTTCCTTTGTGACCATTTTTTGTTTCAAGTTGACTCCCTGTGGTCCTAATGATACGTTCTCAATTCCCGTGAACTGAATTTCATGGATCCCCAATTAGCATGCTTTATGTTTTCTACAATGGCGTATGCAATGTCCCCTTTCTGAAGGGCCCTTATATGTTTCCCAGTGTGGGTTTTGAATTGGCGACTAGTGTTCCCCACATAGAATGCAGGTGCACTGCAAAACATACACCACAACAAAAATGTTGCAATTTATAGAATGTTTACTGACAACCTCCATGCCATTATTGGGGTTGATGAATGACTTACCCTGCTTGACATACATGCAGTACAAACACTGACAACATTTAAATGTTCCAGTTGGGGGCGGTGGGGGGGGGGAGGCAGCAAGGAGATGTCTGTATTAGGAGGAGCAGAAAGGAGGCTGGAAACTACTTCGTCCTGGATGGTATCTGGTCTACGAAAGACAATAGTGGGCTGCATTTCTACAGTGTTATGCAATTTTGACTCTGTACTCAGTATGCCCCAGTTGGTCTGGATGGTATTTCTGATCTCCTCGGAGCACACACTGTATGTGGTAACAAATGGACATCTGGGTTGGTCCTTATGAGCAGCATGGGTATTAGGGACCAAAGTAATTCACTCGTGATGTTTTCCACGTTTGATTGTGCTAGCTATCGAGGAGTTGCTATAACCTCTAGCCTAAAAATGCTGGGCCTGTTCCTCTCTCTTCACTTCAAAATCTTCCCTTCTAGTGCGGTTACACAAAGTCCAGATCATCTGCCCCTTGGGGATGTTTCTGGCAATGTGAGGTGAATAGCAACTTTTATACAGTAATATCCTGCTCTGGTCTGTTTGTCTGGAGTATAGTACAGTACTGCCAACATTGCCCTCCCCCAGTTTGCTAATCTGCAAATCTAAAAAAGTGATGCATTCTTTATCTATGTGCAACTCAAATCTGAGGCAGGTAATGGTGCTCTCTAACCACGTAATAAAATATTGCAGTTCAGTCATGGAACCTATCCAGATAAGGAATATATCATTAATATAGAGATGCCACAAATCCAGTTGTAGGAAGAATGGAGTTGTGGCATTGCTATAAAGATGGTCGACCTCCCATTTGCCCACATATAAATTGGGATAGATGGGGGCCATGGGGGCCTCCATTGCCATGCCCCTCTATTGTTGTAGCATTTGTTTTTGAATACAAACTTCTTTGATTCTAGTAGCAAGCAGGCTGTCTCCACAAGGTACCATTTTGGTAAACTGACACATGAGATTTTATCCCTTTGACTGAGAAAGAACTCAAGTGACTGCAGACCTCCATCATGGGGTATCACAGTATATAAGGAGTCTATGTCCAGTGTGGCAAAATGCCACATGTCCTGCATGTCCAGCATTTCCACCACATTTATTATCACCATCAAGTCCCAGATATACAAGGGTAAACCCTGTACAAAGGGCGGTGACTGTCAATAACGTTAGACAATGGCTCAGTCAGCCAGCTATTGCCAGATATAATAGGTATCCCTGGCAGACTGACCTTGCACAGATCTTTATGCACCTTTGGTAACATAGCTGGAACCACTGGGTGGGCTACCGTCAGCGATCAGTATGTAGACTCTGATAGGTAGACTTTGATGTAGCCCTCATTCAATAATGAATCCACATGATGCTTAAAGATGGAGGTCTAGTTAGACAGAACTTTTTCATATTATAGTGTGTCCTATAATTGTCTTTCAGTCTCTGTGATATATTTTGTAGTGTCTTTGATCATCAGTGCCCCACCTTTGTCGGTGGGTTTGATTGTAATGATGGAGTCTTTAGTCAAATCTTGTACAGCTTGTTTCTCTACATTTGAAGAATTATTGAAGTGTCTCTCTCTGGGGGATACATGTAGCGCTTCGAGATCCCTCTCACATTTGTTATGGAAAGCCAACATGCCATGACTGTGCTGAACAGAAGGTAGATTTGGGTCTCACTGTATTTCCAGCTGAAGTTGAGCAGGTGGAGTTTCCATGCATTGCATTTGTTTGAGATGGTGAGTAAATGCGGTTTAATGTAAGGGATCTGGTCAATAGATTTAAGTCCACTGTCATTTGGAAAAAGTCCACAGCTGTCATGGGGCCAAAAAAGAGACCTTGTTTAGTACAGTCTCTTCAGCAGTGGTGAGTGTTCAAATCGAAATGTTAATCACAGAGGGCTGCATATTAAGATTGCTGTGAGAGAGTACAAGGTGTCCTCTCCACATGTGCAGGTTTAAGAGGTTAGTAATTGTTTCTCCCTTTTTCTTTTCCATGCCCTGCATCCCCTTCACATCTTCTTGTTTCTTGATAATACAACTGCCAGAAATGTGTCTTGTGTGTTTACTCCTCCGGGGCTGTTGTTTTGGCTGAGTGGGTGCTCACTGATAGGAGACAAATCTAAAAAACTGGACCCTGAACTCTGTATCGGATGGACCAGTGGTGTAGTCCATAAAAGTCTTATGATGTTCTCTATCTCTCTTACTGTTCTTATTCTTAAGTATGGACCAGGGAGGTACTGTACATACTGGTATTTTTTTATCCTGCCAGTCATACACCTGGTTGAGTCTGTAATCGCTGGCATCACACTCAAACCTGTTTTTGTTTTTGCTGATTAAATCTGCTTATCACAGTGAACTACTTTGTTCTGTAGCATTTTTTGAAACTTTTCTAATCCCTGTAGGGTTGTCACTTTTTTCAGTGTGGTCATGAGTTTGGTTATTTCCCTAGGCACTCGTTCTCTTACTGGTATGACCAAATCTGGCATCAGGTGAATTGATTTAAGGCCTGCCTCTTCCATGAGGGCATGCCATCGAGTCATGAACTCTATATCATCCATGCCGTAGGCTGGCTTCATAAGAACTATGAAGCTCAAGGCACCAAGTTAACCTTTAACTATATCTCCTTGATTTGGGAACTACTTTGATTTTAGATTATTAGCTCTGCCAGCTATAATTGAAAATATTTTATTATTTGTATTTATTGAAATGTTGAACGATGGAAAAGCATATTTGGAAATTTTATTTTTGTTGCTCTGCTATTTGTAATACTTTTTTAAACTGAACAAATAAAAAATGTATTAATTGATTGAAATATCTCCTACGTGACCTTGTGCCAATACATCCTCCGGCCCTTAAGAATACTCTTTTCTAAGGATCTATAGGCACTTTTAGCATCAATCCATGTGTTGGTATTGGGGTGTCAGTACTAGCTGTAAGAATGGAATTATCATCCCCTCATGTAAGGAACACCAAGTCATCCAAACTATTCATCATAGAAGTGGCACCTGGTTCCTCCTCATTCAAACTCACAGCCATATGTGCATGTCAGGAAAATCAAGAACCGTGAGGAAAACCCCAAAAGTAAAAGCCATGAGTACACAAATTAATTGACACAAAGGTAGAAGCAAGAACGCAATTACCTGACAGCTGCAGTCAGAAAAAAAGGTGACCCAGCCATTTTACTCCCAGCTAAGGAAACCTGTGCAGCTGGCAAACCCAGAACTACAAAAAACAAACAAAAAAAAACAACATCTCAGCACCAGGATATCACTGTGGAGCTCAAAATGTGCAGAAAAAACTGACAAAAGGCAGAGAGCATCCAAACAGCAAGGACTAGACACAATACAGTTTTGAATACGACTAAAGCTTATGAGTTATATGTAATTGTTCAGGAGCATGATATCTGCAGCCTTATACTTTCACTGGTTATAAATGCCTGCAGCCTGGGAAATAAAATCCCAGACCTGGAGGCCTTGCTAGTAGAGGTGGACCTGGACATAGTAGCAATAACAGAGACTTGGTACACCGCTAATCATGGACAGGGCATAAATGTACCAGGCTATGCTCTGTTCAGGAAGGATAGGGCTGGGGGAGTATAAAAGGGGGGGGGGATAGCCGTGTATGTCAGAGAAGGTATAAATGCAATGGAGGTACAGGGTAAACAAGGGGAGGCTGAAGAACTGTGGGTCACCCTTGAGCCTGGTAATGGCACAGCAATCCGCACAGGGGTGATCTGCTGGCCTCCAGCACAGGGAGAGGAGGTGTATAGGGAACTAGTGGATGAAATACATAAGATGGAAACAAAAGGGGAAGTTGTGCTGCTGGGTGATTGCAATATGCGAGATGTGGATTGGACCACCCCAGCAGCTGCTTCAACCAGGAGCTGAGACATCCTAGATTCCCTACAGGGGCAGGCCTCAGGCAACTAGTGCTTGATCCCACCAGAGACAGGGCGATTCTGGACCTAGTACTGACCAATGGTGACAGAATCACAGAAGTCCAGGTAGAAGGTCAACTGGGGTCCAACGACCACCACATAGTGTGGTTTAACATGAGGACAGGGACAATGTCAAATCACACAAAGGCAAGAGTCTTAGATTTCAGAAGGGTGGACTTTGCTAAGCTGGGGAGATGTATCAAAGAAGCCCTTGCAAGGAGGGAGGTAGGAGGGGGAGTTGAGCAGTGGGAACACCTAAAAGGAGCCATAGAGGAGGTGACGAACCAGTGCATCAGGTTGGTAAACAAAGACAAGAGAAGGAGGAAACCACTATGGTTCTTGAAAGATGTGGCAGACAAAGTAAGGGCCAAAGGGGGGAGTCAGGGAATATAAGGAGACTCAAAAGGAGGAAGACAGGGAGGTGTACCTAAAGTGTCTAAAGGAAGCGGGGAAGGCTATTAGGAGTGCAAAGGCACAGACTGAGGAAAGATTAGTACACACTGTGAAGAAAGGGGACAAGACATTATATAGATACATCAGCAAAAGAAGGAAAGCTGGGGGGGGAATTGTAAGGCTCAGAGGGGATTAAGGGGAGTGTAAGGAGGGAGACATGGAAAAGGCGGAAATACTGAGTAAATACTTTTGTTCAGTATTCACTGAAGGGGGGAGGGTCAGGAACCACAGTTGGGCAACAGATGTGAAGGGGGTGAACACCAGTCCATTTATTGTGGAGAGGGTCCAGGAGGAGCTCACAAAACTGAAGGTGGACAAAGCAATGAGGCCAGATGGCATACACCTGAGGATATAAAGGGAGCTGTGGAGGGAGCTTGCAGTGCCTCTGACAGCCATGTTCACCGAGTCATTCAACATAAGAGTGGTTCCAGAGGACTAGAGGAGGGCACATGTAGTTCCTCTTCACAAAAGTGATAGTAGGGAGGTGGCAGGGAACTATAGGCTGGTCAGCCTCATCTCAGTAGTGGGTAAGATCATGAAGGCACTGCTTAAAGGATACCTAAACAACATTTTGACATCAAACTATTCAAAAATCTGACTCCGTAGGTGACTAAAGGAAAGGCTGCTGTATTCATTAATGCTAAAACTACATTTACATAATTTACCTAAATGTGGTTCCAGAGCATCTGAAAATTGTAAAATCAGCCTTCCAATTTCAAAAAAACTGTCTTACCTGCTTCCTAAAATGGCCACCAAATCTGTTATTTAATGACATCATTGGAGCCAAAGTCAGAGAGGTATATGGTTCTCTATAGTGCTAACTAGTTCTTATTTCTCTTTGTATAGCATTGTTTCACCCAAATGGTCAAAACCATGTGCATTATTTTATATAATACACATGTTAGGCTATGGTTCTGTTCATTTTGTTTACTTTAACATGCTGAAATTGTGTTTTAATCCAACCAACTTTCTCTGTGGCAAACCACAGTGCAGGACAAATCTTGAATAACCTGGTGGTCTAGTGGTTATGGTGGATCCAGGATGTTACAATGGGGGTGCTGGGGTGGTGTGCATTCTTAATATGCACTTTTTAACATTTTTATTAAACCTTTATATTTTCTGCTATTATTCTTTTCTAGTACGTTTTTGACAGAACCTACAAATGTAATTCATAGTTTGAATGTAAACATTTGCACAATCAATAAATCAGACTTCTTCAACAAAGTGAAACACAGCAGCAACAAGCAAGTGCATTACTATGTGAGTGGGGGGGGGGGTGCAGCCACACCCTTCACCACCCCCTACAGCCACCACTTTTTTGTAGCAAAGTTCTTGTGCAGTCCAATGTTAGAGTTCATACTTTCTTGAAACTCAAATATATGCTTGTCTTATCTTCTTTTTTCATGGGAAATAATAATAATAAGAAGAATCAGCATTTATAAAGTGGTTTTCATACACATTGCATCCCAAAGTGCTTCACAAGCAATACTAGACTGGTAGTGAAGTGACTGAATGTGTAGTGGCAGCCATTTCATACATTAATATCCACACACAGCCTTGGACAATTGCATGAACTGGTTTTATAGGAAGGAGAATGTTGGCCAGGACAATGGGGTCAGGTAGTGATCAAGGTGCTGACAGACCCACATCTCATTTCTCACAGTGATCTGCTCATATTTCTCTCCATCTGCCTTCCTCCTTCCCTGAGTATAGCAGTGCCTTGCAAGAGTGGCCTTCTCAGTCCCCCTCTGGTATTCATTCTTCACTATTACCTCACACTAAAACTGGTGAGTCATCACCCTTCTCTGCATCATGAATGCAAGTAGTACAGTCCCTGTTTTATTTGACATATCAAATATAAACATATCTTTCAGTAAGTCAGGCTTATAGCAGCAGGGAACAAGGGGGATAATTGGCTTTCCTATCCTTAAAAGATCTAGGCTACCTTTGATTAGGCACTATTAAATGATGGGTGTGCACATGATTATGCACGTCATTTAATAGTGCCCAATCATAGGTGGCTTAGAGCTTATATGGGTAGGAAAGTCTGTTTTTCCACTTGTGCCATGCTGCTATCAGCCTGGCTTACCAGAAGATCATGTTTATTATTAATATGTAAATATAACACGGGAGACTGTACTATACACATTCATGATGCAGAAGGGTAGTGAACTCACCAGTTTTTGGTGTGGGGAGCAGGTGAGAAGAATGAGTACCTGAGAGGGACTGAAGAGGCCATTCCAGCAGGCTACAGCTATATTCAGGTTAGTTGAAGACATGAAGGAGGACGTTGAGCAGATCACTGTGAGATCTGAAATGTGGGGCTGTCAGCATCATGATCACTTCCTGACTGTGGATGAGAGTAGCCAGCGATGACAAATACTTAGAGTGGCAGGACTGCACCTAAACTGTAACTTGAATTCAGTGTAGGGAGACTACCCTTGGGTGGGGGGATATTGATGTTTGTTAGGACAGTTCTGAGGAAGTTGTGTATAGCTTATTCAAGATTTGGAAGGGTGGTAGCCAGCCAACTCGCATTGTGGAGTAGAGCACAGAAAAGTACTGGAGAAGAATTGCTGGGAACTGTCTTGCAGGGTTCTGCAGATCACAGGTAAAGGAGTAGACTGACACTGGAAGTCTGGTGGATTCACTCAAGGTATTAGTATTCCTCTCCTGCTAATAACATCATTATCCATTTTAAGCGCAGCCCTTATGAGGGCATGAGCAGCAGTTTTTCTGGTGGGTCATGATGCTTATTGCTTGCCCCTCGAGGAAATCCTAGTTGTTGGTTAATGAGGTGGGAAAAAAACACAACAGGGAACTGTACATGCTACCTTTACTGTGCAGAAGGGTGGTGATCCACTGTTTACTGTGGGAGCAGAAGTCAAACATTGAGAATGTGGACTGGAGAGTGATTTGGAAGGCATTTTTAACAGTGCCAGCTGATGATGCGTATCAGTATAGGTGTGCAAAACTCTTTGAGGTACAAGATTACAATCTGAGGTGCGATAATTCTCTTCATGAGACCACAAGCTTATATGCGGCCCCAGGCAGTACTAAGGACAGGGTATGGATGGTGGGGTGCGCAACAGAAAGCAGGCTAGGTTCACATGGAAAAAGAAAGCCTTATTTGTGGATTAACAAGAAAGCATGAGCTTTGGAACTGAACAAGACAGGTACTTGGCAGTGTGACCCTGAGCAAGTCACTAAACTTCCTTGTGCTCTCAGGCCACACCTGTAAACAAGCTTTCAGCTTAGTGCATCTCTCCTGGTTAACAAAAAACAAAATTCAGTGCATCATATAACTATTAGATCATCAGGTATTTGAAGTGTTGTACTGTAATGTAGTTTGCCAAAGAAAGTCAGCTGGATTGCGAAACATTTTCCGCAAATTAAAGTAAACAAAATGAACAAAATCATAGCCTAACATGTACTGATCAAAATAATCCACAAGTTAATACATGGTGTTGATCATTTTGGTACAACAATTCAAAATAAAGAGGGAAAGAAGAACTAGTTAGCATTATAAATATATATGTGGATCTCTGTCTCTGGCTCCTATGATGTCATCATGACTCATCGCTTAACACACTTGGCAGACATCTTAGGAAGAAACCAAGGCTTGTTTTTTGAAAGTGAAAGGCTGATGTTTACATTTTCCAAAAGCTATGAAACTGCATTTATGTTATTTACATAAATGCAGTTTTAGTATGAATGTAAACAGCAGCCTTTACTTTACCTCGATATAAAGCCAGATTTTGGAGTTTGCAGTTTTAAAAAACTGCTTGTTTAGGTACCCTTTAAAGAAAGAATAGTGGGATACTTGGAATCCTGTGGTGCCCAAGATCCAAGGTAACATTGATTTACGGCAGGAAGGTCATGTCAAACAAGTCTGATAGATTTTTTTGACTGGGTTACGAATGTGGTAAATCAGGGGAGCGTGGTGGACGTCGTACACCTCGATTTCAGCAAGGCCTTCGACACCGTCCCACATAAAAGGCTGATTAGCAAGATGGGTAGTCTGGGCATTGGCCATAAGGTGGTAAACTGGGTTAGAAACTGGTTAACGGACAGGAAGCAGAGTGGTGGTAAATGGGATCCAGTCCAGGGAGAGGGGGTGACCAGTGGGCTGCTTCAGGGATCAGTTCTTGGGCCAGTCCTGTTTAATGTCTTCATCAGTGACATAGCAGAAGGGCTGGAGGGAAAGGTCTGCCTGTTTGCAGATGACACCAAGATCTGCAACAGGGTTGATACTCCAGATAGGGTGGAGAAAATGAGGAGGGACCTGGGGAAGCTTGAAGAATGGTGACTGATTACTTCTTTTTTTTTTTTAAAGGTTTTCATCCTCCTGGGCTGACTGGGCAGCTGTTCAGCCCTGTCCCTGGATGTCATCAGCTGGCCTGCTGCCTCCCTCCTTCTTGGTGTGGGGGGGTTACATCCAGATGTCCCCCACCTGTTGCCCACCAGAGCACCTATGGCAGGGCTTCATGGAGCCCAGCCTTCCTTCCGTTTTCCTCATGGGTTTACTCCCTTCAAAGTTGGGGCAAACATGGAGGACACATGCATTTGGAGGCTCGGACGCACTCTGGAATCGCCAGCCCCTTCCACCCACCCAATTTTTCTCAGCCACCTGAATGTCGGCATACCACCATGCCTTCAGCTGGTGGCAACCAAGAGCCGGGATGGCTCACTACCCAGTCCAGGAGAGGAGAGCTGTCAGACGGCCACTCGATCCTCTCCTATTGCTTCCCCTGGCCAACCCCTGGCAGCCCAAGCTTGTTTTTGAACTCAGGTTGCTGGCATGTGAGAGGTAAGGCACTTTATAGTGCCTCAGCCCTCGACACCACCAGGCCTGACTACTTTCTTGTAGTCTGCTTGATTTTATTTGAATTGCTACATTTTAACTTGTCATTTGGGTTGTGTGAAACTATATAATGGCACCTACTAGTGGCTAATTTGTAGTTGGATGAAGCTTAGATGTCTCCAAGTGAAGCTTAAGGCTTTTTTGTCTCAATACTATGAAGTCATGCAGTTGCTGCCAATGCAGTACATGCACCTAGGGTTACCACCAGTCCTGATCTTCGCAGGACAGTCCTGATTTGGGCAGCTGTGTTCTGCAAAAAAACATGAAAAATACTACATGTCCTGATTTTATAGTAGAAAAAATATTTTCTAACTTTCCACTAAATGTTGCAGAAAACTACGATACCTTAACTACAATACCTTAAAATGATAAGAAACAATAGAAGCAACTAAGAAACTGCAATACTTAGCCTTAATTCTGATTATGTAGAGAAAACAAGTCTGTTGCATTGGTCGAGGTTACGTACTGTCCTGCGAAAAATCGCATTTCAGTAAGAAATGTCCCACTTTGGGCTTCTTAAAAGGTGGTAACCCTACATGCACCTGATACTATGGTGATAGCTGTGTCCGATGTGCACCCTCTTTTTGAAAATAAACAGAAAGCTTTAGTCTTATTCAAAACTGCGTTGTGTCTAATCCTTGCTGTTTGGGTGCTCTTTACCTTTTGTCTTTTATTGCCTTTGCACATTTTGAGCAGGCTGCTATATCCTGGTGCTAGTCCATTGAGTTGCTTTTTGCCTTTCTTTTTCCCGCAATGCCTCCTGTCCCATGTGGCTGTGATGCATTAGAGACAATTGGTTCAATGAGTGTTGACTGACTGTTCTACTGTTTGGATGCTCCTTGCCTTCTGTCTTTTGTGGAAAAAGAAAGGCAAAAGATTTATTTATTTATTAGAAAGGTCAGACTTAGAACCTTTGAGTCATGGACTCATTTACAAAGGCATCTCCTCGCAGGGGGGTAGACAGAGTTACATAGTGTGGTTACAACAGTGAGAACAGTACAGGTGCCGAACATTAAACATAGAGTACACATAGGTTACATAATAATGTTACTTATAATAGGTTACAGTCATATACAAGGTACCCAAGGGTTACATTGGGGGTACAGCCCTGGACATACCTAGATAATACCTGGAGAGGGTGGAGGTAGGGATGGGGAGTGGGCTGGGAGGGAGGGGGAGAGGATAGGCTGTCAGGTCAGGGAGATAGACATTGTCAAGTCAGGGAGGCCTGACAGGAGGATTCCACAGTGGGATTAATTAGGTGCATCTATAGCAACGAGCATCGAAGATACTGACATGGAGATCCCAAGAGCCATAAAACAAGTACTGGCAGTATAGCCTAGTGGTTAGAGTAATGAGTTGTGAACAAGCTTGGTACATCCAGCAAACCAGACCTTAGTTTGGGTCTCACAACCTCCACTTGCATACTATGTGACTCTACGCAAGTCACTTAACCGCCCAGTGCTCCCAGGTCACCCTTGAAAACAGGCACTTGTGTCTAGTGGGCTTTACCTGGTTACCAAAGACTAAAATAAAAAAAAAAAAATAAACATTTAGAAAAAAAAATCCTAACTGCGAACAAAGCAAACTAGGACTGCACACACAAATCTAAACACTCTGCACAACATATTTTTTGTAGATTTTGACTGTAGTTCTTCTTTTAATCTCTGGTTAACTGAATCCTGGGTTGTGCCTTATTGTACTAAAATGCCTCCTACTGGCTTAAAGAGAATTGGAAAGCATTTATTTTATCCCTCTCTTCACTCAGCCTGCATCTGGCCATTCTTTGTCCCTGGCATAGCCCCAACCATCCCAACTTCTCCCAGGACTTACCCTTCTCCCCGACGTTCACTCAAACTATCCCTGTCACATGATAGAGGTCCTTGGGCTGGCCTAGTTTCCTTGGAATCTGGTAGGTTGTGGGCAGGGAATGCACTTTGGGTCAGCGGGTGTGGGGCCTGCGGGCCATGCAGGGCTGTCATTCTATGATGGCTGAGAGGTTTTCCATGTTCTTCCTTCCCCTCCACTGGAATGCACCCTAAAGCAGACATGTGTATGCTGTGCATCAATGTCAGCTCAGCCAGTCTCATCTTTCCCTTCCACTGTGTGCATCCCAGCCTCTACCATCACCCATGATTACCCAGATGGCAGTCGCACAATGGTTTTGTCCCCCTCCTTCCCCGTGGAAGGAAAACATCTTGTGGTATGTTCAGTTCTCCTCTCCCTGGTTGGTCCTCCAGTGACCTGGGCTTGCTCCCAAACCTGGGTAACTGGCTTTACAAGTGGTAGCGCTACCACTGCACCAGTGGGCCATCCCAGGAAATCATTTTTAATGTGCAGCTATTTGTAATGCCTCTATTCTCAGACATTATATTAATACTCCCATATTATCCATATTTAGAAAATGGGTAAGTTAAATACTGTATTCTGATTGGCTGTTGCCATTTCATTGGCATATGCTTATGTGCCAATACTAGGGATGGGCGGGTACTAAAATACTCGACCCTCAAGATTACCCATGGATACCTCTAAAGTACCCTTAAAATACCTGGATGAAAACCAAGTAGTTGGGTCAGGTTAGATAGTTACTACCCAACCCATTCTACTACCTGATTACCCGACCCTGACCATAACAAAAAGCATGTGAAAGACTGGGTTTTTTGGGACTATTACACTGTTTGTTAGGCGCCCCAAGCCATTGTACCCATGGAGGGCATTGCTGAGGCAGGTACAAGAGGCACAGCTGCTCTGATTGAGCCTGCTACTGTTTCCAAAAATTATACTCATGTTAGGCATTGCTGAGGTTGGTACAGGAGGTGCAGCTGCTCTGATTGAGCCTGCTGCTGTTTCCAGAAATTATACCCATGGTGGGCATCAAAGTTACATAATCTAAAACTGATGACTGACAAAAGAAAACTAAGAATAGTGTGACACATGTGGCTGGCATGGTGGCAGTGGTAATGGTTCTATTCATTTTGTACACGATCTAGTCATCATATTCAGTATCACTGTTTGCAGGCTGTTGTTTATGTTCAGGGTCAGAATCACATAATTCAGTGTTTAGGACAACTGGGAAATTGTAAGCATTCATTTTGAGAAATGTAAGCCATTCCACATTTACAGGGCTTAGCAGTGTTCTGTGGTCAGTGACTATTCTTCCAGCTGCACTAAATATGCGTTCTGAATATATGCTCGAAGGCAGACAACTGAGGTACATTATCGCAAGATTTGCTAGATCTGGCCATATTGTTCTCTTTTGTTTCCATCACAGTAATAGATCTTCCTTGAGACCAGTCACAGTATGGTCTGCAGTAGAAAACAGGAAGTTGTTATCCCTCTGTATAGACAGTTGATGAGACCCCATCTGGAGTACTACAGGCAGTTCTGGAGATCCCATCTCTGCAAGGACATAGACAGAACTGAGGCAATCCAGAGGAGGGCAACTAAAATGGTGCAGGGTCTGCACCACAAGCCATACAAAGAGAGACTAAAGGAGCTTAATATGTATACCCTCCAGGAAAGGAGGGAAAGGGGGGACATGATAGAAATTTTTCAAGTACCTCAAGGGACTCAACAAAGTCCAAGAGGGTAGCATCTTTCAGAAAAAGAGATGTGCAAGAACAAGGGGGCTGAATTTGAAGATAGAGGGGGATGACTCAGGGGCAACGTGAGGAAGTATTTTTTCATTGAGAGGGTGGTGGACACATGGATTGGCCTTCCTGAGGAGATTGTGGGGTCAAAAACAGCAGGAGAATTCAAGAATGCATGGGACAGACATAAGACAATTCTGGTGGAGGTTAGGAAGAAGTAGAATGTTGGTTAACTAGGATCTACAGCTTATCCAGTAGGTAGGGAAATGGGCAGACTGGGTGGGCCAAGTGTTCCTTATCTGGCGTCAAAGTCTATATGTTAAAATACTTCAGGATCATTGTGCTGCGTGAGACAGTTACCAGTCTGGCAAATGACCCAGTTGCACTTTCTTTACAGGATACTGGTCCATGTTGTTGCAGGTAACTCAGAAGTGATTTGCCTTTCTGATCCTGAACATAAGATGCCCAAGAACTAGCTGGTATATGTCCTTTTCCTCGTTGGTGACACTGGTGATTGTGAAGAGATGATAGATGTGTTATTGTCTGTGCCAGACGTGCACTCTGATGGTTCAGCAGGGTTTGACTGCTGTTCATCAGTTAATGGTGTTGGTGGGGCAATGTCACATTTGGTT
The DNA here is from genome assembly GCA_016271365.2 of Neoceratodus forsteri. Classification (NCBI taxonomy): domain Eukaryota; kingdom Metazoa; phylum Chordata; order Ceratodontiformes; family Ceratodontidae; genus Neoceratodus; species Neoceratodus forsteri. The sequence goes on from CM057450.1 coordinate 1,421,434,165, forward strand.
AGCAGAAAATCTATGCAATGCTCAATGCCTTCCCCTGTAGGAAGGTTGACTTCAATGTTCCACTTAAAGTAGGGATCTAGCAGTGTAGCCAACACATAGGTGTCATTCTTAAACATGGTATCTATTCTCTGATCAGTCAACAGTCTGAGACTTCAGTCATCTGCAGCATAACAGCGGTGGTGTCTTCTTTTGACTGAAAGTCTTTCTTTATGTCATCAAGGAAAATGTGAAGAAATGTTATTTGAGGAAGAATTTGACTCAGAGTTGTACTATCGACACTGACATCACGTGTGGCAGCCTCAAATGGCTCCAGTGAGGTGACTAAAGATTCACGTAGAGTCCAGCTGCTGGAACTGCGCATGATGTCTACTTTACCTATCTGATTCTGCATGGTGTAGTCATGGGTGTAGTCACCCTCACTATTTCTAGCCTACAGGCTCCTCACCTCCCTTGGTTACCATATTGTTGCACTGGACTATGAATGCATTGTGTTATGTAGAAGACAAGGCCACCCTGAGGTGTCTTACTACCAACTCATATCATGAATTGTTTTAACTACCAATTGTATAGGTCTTAACCGCTCATTAGGTGAATATGTCGATAGCGCTGCCCTGTTTTAGCTACCAAATATATAGGCATTAACCTGTGCTCATTGTGCTTATACTCTGTATGATTGCTCACCAACATTTATTCTATGTATGTACTGTATGAATGTCTGTGTTTTATTCTGATGTGGAGCCTTTGGAAATGAGTCTGTGACTCAAAGGGTTGTAATTCCGATTTCCTAAATAAATAAATAAAATGATTATCTTTTTTCTGTTCAAGAAGCCTTTCCAACATGTAAAATGTTGAATTCCAGCAGGTTGGAACTTCCTGCTTTAATGTATGCAATAGTCAGTTGTTTGACCTTTGCAGCCCCTTTAGGATTTTTTGAGCTGTCACAGAGTGGCTGAAATGCCCACATATTTTCCTAGCAAGACCTAACAGGTTTCAACATTTCTGTCTCCATGTAAGAAACAATAGATGAGAAGGTTTAAACTATGTGTAAAGCAAGGTACGTGTTGGTAGTTGCCATCTCTAACAGCTTTGACTATGTTGGCATCATTATTTGACACTATGAACCCTGGAGATAAGGACCACAGAGTAAGCTATTTCTGGAATTGATTTTGCTGCTCCTTCAATATATTCACAGCAGTGTGGTTTCCCTCAAAAGTGGTGACGCATAATACAGCCTGCTTCCAGCTGCTTACAGTAGAATACGGATTATTACTTTCTGACTGAAAACTTGCTCAATGAGCTGTAACAGTCATGTGATCAATTGTTTGGTTGCAGGTCCATATATCCTTGGTTATGTGAACCTGCTTCATCTCAGAGAGTTTCAACTGCTTAATGACTGCATTAGACACCAAGTCATACAACTGTGGAACAGCCTTTTTCGAGAAATACGTTCGACAGGGAATGGTGTACAATGGTTCAATCCAGTTCATGAACTTGAGGAAACATTTTTGGGCAACAAAAGCAAAAGGGAGTTGACAATCGGCCAACAGCTCTGCAATGGGTCTATATCGCAAATGGCATGTTGGCTGCTTCTGGGTAAATTTTGATGTCCTCGCAACACTTTCTTTTATTGTTAGTTGATGAGAATCATGAGATATTTTTAATTTGGGGGGATTGTATTTTTCATGCCTTTTTCATGTGGAGTATTACTTTGAGATTTTGCAGTACTTGGTGTCAGAAGAAAATAATCTATGTTTGTCTGGTAAGAGTGCAAGGATACATTAAGTGATTCAGTGTCAGTTTCTGCTTACAGTTCATTGTCGCTATGGTCATCACCACTACCACCTCCACTACCGCCCATACTAACCACACTGTCCCTGGCGTGCCCTGCCCCAGTCAGTTGGGTGTTTTGCCTTTGCATGTCTTATCATTACTGATGTTTCAATATTTCCTGCTTTGCCACCATGACTGATGCTCTTTTTGCACAGACTGCATACAGCTCGAGAGTTGTCTACAGGGTTAATATAAAATAAATCCCACACTAAAGATTTATCTATTGCGCTTTGTACCTGGCACTATTTCTTGTGCAGTCAAAGGACCTGGAAGGAAACCCTACACTGCCATTTCCTTGTTGACATAAATTGTTCTCATTCATGTTCATCTTCTTATTCTTACATTTAGCATATTATTTTTTTTTCTGCACTTGCCTCTCATGCCTTACAGCGGCATCCTCTCCTACCCCCCTCATCAAAACTACAGACCTTATTGCCACTAGATGCAGAAGAACTAGAAATGCCATCATCATCATGTGGGACATAACCTGGGCTATTTCATTGCCAGTCCCCACTATCCCCACCATCTTTATCAGCTTATATTTGAGGAGGATGCCTCTTTGCATGCTGCTTCAGCAGCTGGAAGTATCCTGGCACATGTGGCAAAATGTGCAGTACCTCTACAAGTAACTCCAGTCAGTTCTTTCTGAAACTCTGCTATCATTTTATTGCTAACATGCTTTTTTTTCCAGAGGACATTTAGTGCCAGTTATGGTGATGTTATTATTGTTGCTGTGTTCTTCATTAGTGATATGATTCATATTGTCCACATCATTACAGCTGCATGTGCAGCAGCACTGTGTTTCCTTTTAGTAGACTTAGACTGGGAAATACAAGACATAGTGGACACAGCTGTGAAAGGAATTGTTGCAGATACAGACAGAGTAGCTTACTATGTCACAGACAGTAATAAATGACAGGGCCCGGGCATCTAACAAACAGTGTAATACAGCCTAAATGGCTTTTGCTGTATTGTAGACAGACGTCACACACAGTGTAGCTATGTCACAGTAATAAATTACAGGGCTTGGGACACCTAACAGACAGTGTAATACAGCCTAAATGGCTTCCGCTATGCTGTAGAGAGAAGTCCCACACAGTGTAGCTATATCACAGTAATAAATGACAGAGCTTGGGGCACCTAACAGATAGTATAATACAGCCTAAATGACTTTCACTATGCTTCAGAGAGAAGTCACACACAGTGTAGTTATGTCACAATAATAAATGACAGGGTTCAGGGCACCTAACAGACAGTGTAATACAAACTACCATAAATGGCTTTCACTATGCTGCAGACAGACACACAGAGTAGTTATGTCACAGACAGGGCTTGGGACACCTAACAGACAGTGTAATGCAGCCTAAATGACTTTCACTGTGCTGTAGAGAGAGACACACAGAGTAGCTAATGTCACAGACAGGACTCAGGGCACCTAACAGACAGTGTAATACAGCCTAAATGGCTTTCACTATGCTGCAAAGACACACAGCTATGTCACAGTAATAAAATGACAGGGCTTGGGGCACCTAACACAAACAGTATAAATTACAGCCTAAATAGTTTTCACTATGCTGCAGAGATACAAACCAGCTGCCAGTACTTTTTGCCCCCCACTGCTCCTTCACTCCCCAGCACTGCACAATCAGGTGCTTCCCCAATCCCTCCCCACTCCTGAGATTAGGAGGCGTGCTGCCCACATGATGCAGCTTCCTTCCAGCCGCCTTCCGACTTGCCTCCTCGGCAAGACAACCTGCAGCCCAAGCACCCAAGCGGGTGTGCTGTGCCCGTGGTGGATCTTCTCTCCATCTGCCTCCGGTCTCACCTCCTCAGCAAGACAACCCTTCCCTCCAGCTGCCTCCTCGGCAAGACAACCCACAGGTATGACCAGGACCAGGGACATAATTTAAACTTTGGTGCTCTCCTATCTGCAGCAACCCGATTGGCCTCCTTTTGCTGACTGCTCCTCCTGATTGGCTCCTAATCGAGCCAAATGAATCCCAGTCATTTTTCACTCATCTAGCCTGCTGTAAGGTTTTGAGCTGATGCCTTCCACCTGTATCCTCTAATTTCTTTTCTTGGCTCAAATTTTCAATCGGTCTTGTAACCCCGGCTGTATTTTAATGTAAACAAGTTGTCTGAGTTTCTACTGTTTTGCCTGATCACTGCTTCAGTAATTTTAATAGCTGCATTTCTATCCATTTTTTCAATTAATTTATTTCTGTTGTTTAAGACTAGTCAAAGGAAATACTTTTTTCTGTATTTTAAATGCCTGATACTATTGTCTGTGCTGTAAAATACTTCTGCACTCCCCTGCTGGGCTTTCTCTCACTACCCCACCCCCTTCACCTGCCTTATCTAGCTAACATTTCTTTCTCTCTCTCCCTTTTTCTTCACAGCCCAAGCTCCCAAATGGGCGTGCTGCCCCCATGGTGTGGCTTCCCTCCAGCCGCCTCCCAACTCGCCTCCTTGAAAAGACAACCCATAGGTATAACTGGGACCAGGGACATAATTTAAACTTTGGCGCTCTCCTATCTGCAGCAACCCGATTGTCCTCCTTTTGCTGACTGCTCCTCCTGATCGGCTGCTGATTGAGCCAAATGAATCCCAGCCATTTTTCACTTGTCTAGCCTGCTGTAAGTTTTGAGCTGATGCCTTCCACCTGTATCCTCTAGTTTCTTTTCTTGGCTCAAATTTTCTCCTGCCACCCTCCCCACCCCTCATCCCATGATTCTTTAAATCCAGTTGCTGCATTTCTTGACTCCTCCTCGTAAGTGCAGTCTTGTCCAATCATTCCACAGTCTCACATCATCCCTAGTTCACAATCCAATCTCTTTCTCTCTCTCTCTCCCCCCACTACACCTCACACAGAGGTCGGCTACATTCTTTCTTACCTGCAGCAAAATCCCTTATTTCCCTACTGCTTAACACTATTCTCCTGTTAGCATCACCCTTTCTCCTACCCACCTGATCTGTTGTGCCTCTCTCTCAGGACCATGTCACCCCTCCTCTCCTCACTTGCCACTCTCTACCTCCTATTCATGCACTTCCCTACATCCCCCTCTACCCCCTCTCTTGCCCCTTCCCCTTCAGCCACCCTGCTCAGCCTCATCTCACCCGCTCACCCTCCCCATATCACCACTAATGTCCCCCTTATCCTCCCACCTCCCCATGGCCTGTTCCACAAGCCTCCCCTCTCCCCATTCCCCTCTTCACCCCATCATTCACTCCTGTCTGCTCGCATCCTGCCTCCTAAACCTTGAGGTCCTCTACCGCTGCCTAAACCTCTCCACCCCACCCTCCACCCATAGGTCAGGCAAATTCAAATACCCCCCAATCCTCCCTCTTGCTTTACTCCTCCTCCTCCTCCTTCTTGCTGGTGATATACAACCCAACTCTGGATCCCTCTGCCCAAACCCCCCCAACCTCCTCGACCACTACCCTTCTGGTTTCATCCCTGTCTGATGTCTCATCCTCTCTACCCAAAGACCTCGACCTCTTTCACCTCAACATTAGGAGCCTACTCCCCAAAATTGATGTCCTCAATGTATGGTGTACCCAATATCGACCCAACACACCTGGCATCTCCAAAACCTGGCTAGCTGCCAAAATTCCCAACTCCTCCCTCACAATTCCTGACTTCAACTTCTTCCAGCAGGATAGAGTAAAGCAAGGTAGTGGAGTAGCCCTTTACATTAAGCAATCCATCACCTGCACTATAATCCACAAAGAATCTAGCCCCTCCTCCCAAGAAACTCATCCTGGCTCACCTATCCCTTCCATCCTCTGCCCCCCCCCATGTCGGAGTACTATACGTCCCACCCAGAGCAGCACCAAACTCCACTGTCAATGTCATCTCCTCTAACTCCACTCTCACCTCCAACAGAGAACTCTTGCTCCTAGGTGACTTCAACATCGATTGGCTCTCCCCCACTGCTAAGTCTACCTCCCTAACAATTGAGGCCCTCAGCCTCTCCCAAATCATTCAGGAACCAACTCGACTAAACCCCATCCCAAAACCACTCACTCCTAGACTGGATTTTATCCTCCCACCCCCATCACATCTCAGCTTCAGGCATCCTTTCTGATGCACTCAGTGACCACAGCATCACCTACTGTGTTCACAAAATCCACACTCCCCACTCCCCTCCAAAATTCATTTGGTCCCACCTCCTCCATTCTCTCAACATCACCGCCCTACAGCACGATCTCCTAAGTATGAACTGGTTACCGGTCTTTAGAGCCACTGATGTTGACAGTGCCTTATCCCACATCCTACACAGCTTTAACCTCACCTGGGACCATCATGCTCCCCTCAGGAATGCCAGGGTTACACATCATCATCACCCTTGGATTACTTCTGACCTCATTACCATGTGTCACTCCAGGGACAAAGCCTAGAGACTTTTTAAAACAACCAATGATCCAAATGACCTCCTATCCTACAAGCAACTTAGAAACAGGTGCACAAAGGCCATTCACCTATCTAAGGCCTCCTACTTCAAATCCCAGCTTGAGCTGAACAAACACCCCCCTGCTTCCTTCTGGAAGGTGATCCACAGTCTCCTGAACCCCCCTTTCCCAGCAAGCATGCCTGGTCCTCAAAATTGATGGCTCCCATTCTCTGACCCAGCTGCTGTTGCCGATGCATTTAACAAGGTCTTCATCTCCTGTGCCCTACCCGACTCCCCTACCCCCTCTACACCAACCACCCCCAGCCCTTCAGATTCTCCCCACCCCTCTGCCACTTTCCTCTTTCCTCCCTTCACCCCTCTCGAAGTTTATAATGCACTCATGTCACTCAACCCCTCCAAGTCTAGTCCAGACTTTCTCCACCCTAGAATGCTCCACCTGTCCTCATCCACTATAGTCGCACCCTTGACACATATACTAAATCTCTTGCTCACCTCTGCCTCCATTCCCAATGCCTGGAAATCAGCCAAAGTCCTACTTCTACACAAAGGTGGTGATCCCTCATCCCCAGGTAATTATCGATCTACCTCTCTCCTCAGCTCCCTCACCAAAGTCCAAGAATCCCTCATCCTAGCAAAGCTCTCCAACTTTCTCTCCACAGACAACTCTCTTTCACCTGTACAATCAGGCTTTTGAAAACAACACTTCACTGTCACCTCCCTGCTGTGGGTTACTGACTCCATCTTTACTGCAATGGACCAAAGCCAAATCACTGTCGCTATGTTTATTGACTTGGCAAAAGCCTTTGACACTGTATCCCACACACTCCTTCTTCAAAAACTTTCCTCTTTTGGCCTTGCAGCACCCACACTTGTCTGGTTCTGCTCTTACCTCCATAATAGACAACAGTCAATGCCAATAGGTGGCTCACTGTCTCCTCTTCTCCCTATCCTGTCCAGGGTCCTCCAAGACTCCATCCTTGGCCCCATCCTTTTCTCCCTTTTTATAGATGATCTCCCCTCAGTCTTTTATTCCACTAACATGCACATGTATGCTGACAACACCGTCATTTTTTCCTCCAGTCCATCCCACAACAGCGTCCTCCCCAATCTCCAAAATAACTTCAACAGAGTTCAGTCCTGGTTCGAATCAAATCAGTTGAACCTCAATATCAAAAAGACAGTCACCATGTTTTTTGGCTCCAGGCAGAAGCTGGCCTCCTCCCCAATCCCCTGTGATCACCACTCTGGACAGCTCCCTCGGATGGGGTCTCTGCTTTCAAATACCTGGGAGTATGGCTGGACAGCCACCTCGATTTCTCTGCACCGATGCCATCTGCTCCAAACTCTTGCCCAAACTCTCAGTCCTCTATCATCACAAAGCCAGCCTTCCTCCCTCCAATAGACATGAACTAGTACTAAAGACAATCCTGCCCATGATAGACTACATCGATGTCCTCTAGGGAACCTCCCCCACCTCCTCCATCTCCAAACTGGACACTTTCATCAACTCCTTCTGCCGCTTTACCACTGCCTCCCCTCCCCAAACCCTCCACTGTTTCCTTTATGCTCCCCTCTCCCTCACCCCACTGTCTCATAGAAGAACTATCCATTGTGTCTAACTGCAAAATACTGGTTCGGCTCCCTTCCACCCTATCTCTCCTCACACCTCACTCCTGCTGAATCCATATTCTACTCTCTTCATCACAGAGACCCATGCACTTTCTCCATCTCTCCTCCTCATTCCTCCTCAGGTCAGGCCACCTTTTCATACTGCCTCCCTCACTTCTGGAACAATCTCCCTTCTGAACTTCATTTTACCTCCCCTCTTTCGTCCTTCAAAAGACTGCTCCCACCAGAGTGCCTCCAATGCCCCTAACCCCTAATCTCCCTTCAAACCCTGTGTGTCTGTCCACCCCCAAACTCATTTCAGGCCCTCTTTTACACATCCCACCCGACAACAGGTCCCTGTTAGGTTGCGCTGGTTACCCCATACCTCCCATACTCTGCTCCAGGCTGCCCTATTTTCCCCTTAAGGGACCTAGTATTACTCTTAAGGCGCTCAGGTCAAACTTTCAGTTTGGTATTGTTTATCTTGCATTCTTTAGGTCATGTTTGTTCTATGTAACTCAAGAACTAATCCCCCTTTTTAACTCCTGTACTTAACTAAAATTTTCTGTAATGCATACAGTACTGAGACCACATTGTAACTCCTGCAGATCTCTGTATATTGTATGTCATACAACTTATATTGTTACTTCAATTTCATTGTGTTACTCTCACCCAGGTCGCACCTGGAAACGAGCCTCAGCGTGACTTTCCTGGTCACCAATTTTAAATAAATAAATAAAAATTTCAGTCCCCAACCCTTGCTCCTTTGTGGAGGTTTTACTTTTGTGTTTTCAGCACAATTTAGGTGAAAATACAGAGCGAGCTCCCAATTCCTTCCACTCTTTCCAGACTTCAGCTGCTATCTGTGCAACGGGCTCCCAGCAGATGGAGCACAGACACCACTGACCAATCAGATTGTCAGCATGGTGTCATGTGCTCCTAATTCTGTTGTGAGCTTGTAAAAGACCCCATAGGTTGCCATTTCATGCCTGTTCTCAGCCTGAGAAGGAGTCCCAGGACCCCACAGGCTGCCTGTAATGCCTGTTTAAAAAAATTACCCATTACCCGTGTCAGAACTACCCAACTGATGAAGTACACTGTTATGTCGGGTAGGGTAGTAAATTACCAGAATTACCCCACCTGGACAAAAATCACTGATACCTGACCTACTCATTCCAGCTATCCGCCAGGTAGCCCATACCTAGCCAGTACCCCTGTAAAGAAAAAAGTCCAACATGTGATCTGGGATTTGGACACATCACATGGAGAATTCATGAGCCACTTCCCTTATTCTTGATTTTCACCACAATCCTGTCTGCCGCCTTTATTCTTATATATGCATGGGAGGGAGGTCAGCAAGGGAAGCGAAAGCTCAGACAGAAGAACACATTGCAAAATCAGTGGGTAGAGGGGACAAAACCTTTTACAGGTACATAAGTGAAAAAAGAAAGACAAAGAGAGGGATAGTGAGACTGAAGGGGGAGGATGGGGGCCGCGTGGAAGAAGACAACAGTAAAGCTGACATATTGAACAGGTATTTATGCTCAGTCTTTACTGAGGAAGAGGAGGGTAATGGGTCTGAAGGGAGTACAAGGGTGAGAATGGTGCAGAAATGGACAGAAGTCCCTTTACAGAGAAAGGGTCCCAAGGAACTGGAAGTAATAAGAGTTGATAAAGCAATGGGGCCAGATGGGTGCACCCCAGGGTCCTTAAAGAACTAAGAGAGGTGGTGGCTGAACCTCCGGCTATCCTGTTTAGCCGATCACTGGAAACAGGGGAGGTACCCAAAGACTGGAGGACAGCAGATGTAGTCCCCTTATACAAAAGCAGGAACAAAGAGGAAGCAGGGAACTACAGACCAATCAGCCTCACCTCGGTAGTGGGGAAGATAATGGAAGCACTACTGAAGGAGAGATTGGTGGAACATCTGGTTGTCAATGGACTACAGGACCCAAGGCAGCATGGTTTCACCAGGGGGAGGTCATGTCAGACCAACCTGGTTGAATTTTTTGACTGGGTGACTAGGGAGGTGGATCAGGAGAGCAGTGGACATGGCCTATCTGGACTTCAGCAAGGCCTTTGACACAGTGCCACATAGAAGACTATTACACAAACTGGGGAATATGGGTGTGGGCAGGACAGTAGTGTGGTGGGTAGGTAACTGGCTGGGTGGCAGGACACAGAGGGTGGTGGTAAATGGCTGTCACTCCACAGAGGGAAGAGTGACCAGTGGGGTACCACAGGGATCAGTGCTGGGACCGGTTCTATTCAAAATCTTCATCAGTGACATTGCACAGGACCTAGAAGGCAGAATTTCACTGTTCACTGATGACACAAAGCTCTGTAACAGAGTAGACACACCAGAGGGTGTAGACAGAATGAGAAGGACCTGCAGAAACTTGAAGAATGGTCAGGGTTTGGCAGTTGAAATTCAATGCAAAGAAGTGCAAGATAATGCATATGGGGCACAAAAACCCTGGCACAATATATCAGTTGGGGGGTGAGGATATAACATGCACCAAGCAGGAAAGGGATCTTGGGGTTATCATCTGTGATAACCTCAAGGCAGGGAAACAGCGTGACAAGGCAGCAGGTAAAGCAAATAGGATGCTGGGATGTATAGGCAGGGGCATCACCAGCAGGAAAAGGGAGGTCATAATTCCACTATACAAGACACTAGTGAGGCCGCACCTGGAGTACACTGTGCAGTTCTGGAGACCTTACCTACGTAGGACATAGACAGGGTAGAGAAGGTTCAGAGAGGGCAACAAAGATGGTGCATGGATTGCATCACAAGTCCTATGAAGACAGGTTGAAGGAACTGAACATGTACTCCCTGGAGGAGAGGAGGGAGAGAGGGATATGATAGAGACATACAAGTATCTCACAGGGAGGAACAGGGTGCAGGAATACACTATTTTTAAGCAAAAAGATGTTCCAGGACTAGAGGGCATGGGATGAAGTTGGAGGGAGGACGATTCAGAGGAAACATGAGGAAGAATTTCTTCACAGAACGGGTGGTGGACAAGTGGAACACCCTGCCAGAGGAAGTGGTGGGGGCTGAAACAATCACGGGATTTAAGAATGCATGGGATAGACATAAAGGAATTCTGGAGTTCAGGGGTAAGGGGCAACAGACTTCTAGGAAAACAAACTGAACTTACAAGCTCAACTGGGCAGACTGGGTGGGCCATAGGCCCTTATCTGCCGACACTGTCTATGTATCTATGTAACTAAGCCCTAAAAATAAAACTCCCTTAAATTAAAAAAATACATACATAATTGAATGTCCTTTCCACTCATGATCCCTGTCTTATACACTTAAACACAGTAAAAAATTAAACACAATTCAGATTTTTTATTTCTGGAGTTTCTTTGATGGCCTCGAAAAGTCCCCCTGTAGCCTAACCAGTTTGAGAGAGAAATGCTTGCTGCTAACTCTGCCCCAGATAAAATTTAGCATCTGGCTCTATATGAGGCATGTGTGGGTCTGTGTGAGTGTATGCCAGTGGAACTTTTCAAAATGTTGAATTTATGTATTCTGTTGGGGAGAGCATTTTATTAGTGGAATACTGAAGAATATAGAATTCTTATGTTCCATGTTAAACAAAGAGGATAATGCATAATGCATAATGCATAGTCCACTACACACAATAAGCATGTGTAGCCATCGAGAGGTTGCCATGGTGACTGTTTAAACCTCAAAAGCGAAGCTCGAGAGGTTCAATCATTATGGCAACCTCAAGATGGCTATTCATGCTTGCTGTGTATAGTGGACCACATGTTGTCTTTTATAGTGTATGCCCCCCCCACGCACACACAACAGCAGGAGTCCAGGCACTTGCAGTATTGAACATTTTTAAAAAAGTGGCTTTCACGATTGCTGATATTCTTTAGCTTGCATCAGCGTTGGCAATCAGAACTGAAGGTTCTGCGAGGAGAGCATGCACGGACGTTTGAAGTTGTTGTACTGCACTAGCTATGTAACTAGTGCAGCACAACAACAAAATGACGTAGCTACTGCAGCACAACAAGGATATTCTATGGATGGATTTCCATCCAAAACCGTGTTCCACCATACACTGTACACAAACCTACTGCACATGTAGTAGGGCTGGCAGAACTTGGAAAAATTCTGACCCTTATTAAATGAGAACCAGAACACAGGGAGGTTCTGATTAGTTCTGATTATTTATAAACAAGTGATTAAAGGGACACTGTCAGCTGCAAAAAGATCGTATTTTCAATGTTGAGCCTCAAGAGAGCGTGGTTGTTCAAATGAAAGTGGTGTCTTTTTTATTCTGTACTGTTTTTTTTTCTGCAGGTCAACCTACATTTGAGTATAAGGCAATTATTTATATTCAGTGCAGGGCCACCTGAAAATCATGGCTCAGCAGACTTGCATGCTCGTCCCCATAGTTACAGTGACACTTCGTTGTTGTAGGGGATGAGCAAGCATGCTCTTCGAAGCGCAAGCAGTTGTCAGTGTGATAGGGCACAGAAAAGCCACACATCTTTGTAACTGTGATTGACAGCAAACAGGGAGATGGCAACTAATAACACTGACTCAGAGGTGAGTCCTGAATGCTGGACTGAGAGAAACGGCATTTTTTCCTTTAGTTTCAAACTGCCTGAACTGTCATTGATGCCATTTCTGTCAGCGTAAGAAACAGTGGGTCAGCATTCAGTAGTGTAACTGATTTTAGTTACTGCAGCTTGCATGTGTTCTGGAGCTTCCTGAGAGCTGCTGTAGCACATTTAAATGTTAGAGGGAGGCACCAACAAGCTCACTGGCAATCTCTCACCTATGTGAAATAGGTAGTTCCTTCCAATTGTAGCCTGTGTGGCTGGTAGCCTGTAACCTCTCATCTGTCTTTAATTACCATGCTTGAGTGCCATCAATGAATACTGATGTCAGCCCCCTGTGGGGCTTACTACATTGCCCATCAGGTACCAGGGTATCTGTGGGTACCAGGACCCATAGTTGAAGGTGGGGACCTGGCACCAGGACATAAAAGCCACCTCATGGTGGGTAGCGTGAGTTGGAGTTCAAGAGTTAGTTCAAGTTGGAGTGGAGGTTCAAGTAGAAGCTGAGCCAGGGCAGTTGGCCCGGGGTGTGGGGTGGGGAAATTGCCACCCTGACCCCCCAGAGGGAAAGCTACTCCCTCTTATTGGAAACTGTGTTGGACTGAGGAGACTGGGGTGTTGTCCATGCCTGAAATGATCCATGGGTCCCCTATGTGGAGGAGGAGGAGCCGAGGCCTGGCAGGTGGTCTGTTGCCATGATCCTCGGCACCAGAACGGGCAAGCAAGGAGCCCTCAGATTCGGAAGGTGCTGGTGGCTGCCATGGTAGGCTGCAGTGCAGTAAGTGAGAGGCCAGACTGTGGGAGGCTCGAGGTAGCAGCTCAGAGCTCTGTAGCCTATGTCCTATGTCCAACGCAGAGTGCCATTAGTAACTGAATACCCAGACTTAGCACCATGATGCTGCAGAAAGTGATGTGGGGCCACGAATGCAGAGTTTCCCTTGTTGGGTTTGCATCGTGGGGGCCTACACCAGGCGTGCAGCAGCCAGGGTAAGCAAGCTGTAAAGTGTCCTGGAGAGACAGAGAGATCCGTCTGTGAAAGGCTGCTGCCTGTGAAGCCAAAGTGTTGTCTTGGCTGCCTTTGGGGGGATGGAGTGAGCGGTTGTAAAAGAATGTGGGAATCAAGTTTTAGTTGCTGCCATCACCTCTTACAATTTGGAGCTTGGCTGCTCTGAGGAGAAAAATTGTGGACTGTGTGACCCCAGCTGTGAAGCAATGCACCATGACTCTAGCCACTGACTTTCCTTTGAGAACTGTAATCAAATGCTCCCCAATGCTCCATGGAGCTGATATGTTTATTGGCTTGAGCCTTTAATCCCATTTAATTCAGAAACTGGTACAAAATAAATCCTGAAGGGTTTAAATCATTTTTGGCCTGGACAGTTACTTGATTCTGTTTTGCAACTAAGTTAATAAATGCCTGCCTCGGTTTATGTTACTGCTAACAAGTTTTGCCCCCAGAGACTGCTGGCTGCACCCCAAGATTGACAAGAAAGGCACCCCGTCGGAACCAATCCATCACCGCAATACTGTGGAATCAAGTACCGAACATTTTCACCATTTATATCTTCTGGACTTTGTTTCTGGTTGTAAAGTACCCTCCTTTCCCATGAGTTTACCATATTAAATACCCCTAGACAGGAAGGGAGGGCTTACAGTGATGAATTGTGTGAAATTAATTACAAAAATGGCATCACTGCTAGTACAAGCAGTGAGAAAATTTATCCCGTTTCTGTCAGTCCAGTATTCAGGACTCACCTCTGAGTCAGTGTTATTAGTTGCCATCTCCCTGTTAGCTGCCGATCACAGTTACAAAGATGTGTGGCTTTTCTGTGCCCCAACACACTGACAACTGCTTGCACTTCCAGGAACGCGCTGGCTCATCCCCTACAACAACAAAGTGTCACTGTAACTATGGGGACAAGTGCACATGTCTGATGAGCTGTAATATGTGGGTGGCCCACACTGAATATAAATCATTGCCTGATACTCAAATGTAGGTTGTACTGCAAAAAAAAAAAAACAAAAAAACAGCACAGAATAAAAAAGACACCATTTTCGTTTGAACAACACTTTCTTGAGACTCAACATTGAAAATATGATCTTTTCATAGCCGACAGTGTCCCTTTAAGCACCAAAAATGATTATAATGCCAAATATGTCGTATTTAATACATAGAGGTATTGAGGATACCACCTACAGGTAAAATGTCACAAGATATCTTTCTTTCTTGTCCTCATGGCATATGGACATGTTTTACAAGTGGGTCCATTGGCACATACACTTTCTTGCTTTGCTCAGTCTCAAAATTTCCTAAACAGGAGCAGTTATCAAAGGAACAAACAAATTTGAAGAAATGTGTTTTTCCTGCAATGACTTATCTAACGCTGTCCAACAAGCCTGCTGCCTAATCTCAGGTTTTGTTTTCTCATTTAATTCCACAGACTTCCCTTGAGGCCAGGGCCGACAGAGATGCACTCTCCCTCACTGTCCCCTGCCTCCGGTGCTACATGCATGCTCATCCGCACATTTACATTCCCTGGTATTCAGTGGTCCTCCCACACCTGATCCTACAATAAGCCATTCCCTGGTGTCCAGTGGTCCCTGCTGTCCTGGCTCATCACACGAGCCACTGCCTGGTGGGGTCTAGGTCCCACTACTACTTAACTGGTGCCTCAGTCTGCATCTGGAAAGAAGATTTACTTCAAAAGAAACCATGCAATGACGTACAGTATTCAAAACGGAAAATTCCTCCTTCTGTATAAGAACTTTACAGAATGTAGTCTTTGATCTTACCAGGTACACATACAGTGGTATACAAGCAATCTCCTTTACAGATGTGACCTGTGGGAAGGGGAAAGGGGGACAAGTATGCAGCAAAACAAAATATACGAAAGAACACAAACGTATACACTATCATACAATGTAAAATCTGTGTAGGTTACAACATTCAGAGGCATGTCCAGCAGTGAGCGATCACACATACACAACACTAGCCAGCAAATCAAGTAAGTCACAATAGGACACACTTAGATTTTTGAGAAACAGTTTAGCAGAGAAAATGTTTGTGGGTGAGCTTTTTCCCAAGGCAAGGTTGTTCCATACCTGAGGGAGTCAAAAGTGTCGACTGTAATTCAATTTGTGCCTTGAGACAAGGACTCTATTATCAGAATGGGAGTGAAGCTGGTGTGCGGACAGAGCAGCAGGGTTTAGGAGGGTGCACAAGTAGTTTGCAAGTTTGTTAAGTCAGTGTTTAAAACCGTAGAGAGCAATGTGTCGCAGTCATCTGTCAGCCAGAGAAGGCCAGCCCAGGTGGTCATACAGCATGCAATGATGTGTCCAGGTGGGGCGGGGCAAAGATATACCTACAGAGGGCATTAAAGAGGGTAACTAATTTTGTTAAGAGGCATTTTGCAGTGACAGCATAAAAATGTCCATAAAGTCAGTAACTGAAAGTATTAAGTGCTCAGTACAGATTAGCGAGATTTATTTTAGGTCTATCAGGTCCCTACATTTTACATATTTTATGGTAACATTCTTCTCCAAGTAAATTGGACATCTCTGGAACTTAGGAGAGAGGGAGACTCTTGTGTAATTTTTTTATATAAATGCACTAATGGTTTGGTACCAGATTACTTGAAAAATAGAATAACCCCAAACAAGACAGGTTAGTCACTGTGGAATATCAAGTGTAGGGGATTGAAAGTCCCCAAAATAAAATCTAGATATGGTCGTATGTGCTTTGACTATATCGCAGCAACTATTTGGAATTCCCTTTCCCCGGAACTACATAATATGCACACTTATAAAAGTTTTAAAATTGCCCTTTCAGAATACCATCCTTTTGTATGTAATTGCTATTAATTGTGATACATTATTTATTGTGACTGTATGTGATCTGTCTTCTATGCTACACCATGTATGTGCAATGTATACATGACAGTCCTGAAAACAGGCTTTGTTTAGTGCCTTGCCCTGTTAAAATATAAATAAAACTTGAACTTGAACTCAACCAGGCATTAGCACATACCTACTCAAAGGTAGTCGCCCAAGGGCTCCAAGCTTCCTGTGGGATTTGGAAACCAGAGACTTGATATGTGAAGAACTGTGAAAGGAATTATCCAGTATAACATCAAGATACTTGTATTCAGAGACTGAAGATAAGGAGGCACCTTCTGAGGTGATAATAGTAAGGCCAGGCCAGGCAACAAGACATTTTTTGGTACCAAAGAGCGTGATGACAGTTTTGGATTGATTGAGAGCTAAGCAGTTTGCTTTAAACCAATCTGAGAGTATGTTGAAGTCCGATTGCAGGGCAGCTGAGATATCAGCGAGGCAATGACTAGCTAAACAAAGGGTGGTGTCATCCACATACATATAAATATTACAGGATTTTACATATTGTGGCAAGTCATTTACAAAAACAGTAGAAAGGAGAGACCATAGCACAAATCCTTGTGGGGCCCCCCAGGGTGACTTGTCTAGGATCAGACAAAGCTAGGCCAGTGGAAATTAACTGGATGTGACCAGAGAGGTAAAATGACAACCAGGAAAGGGAAAGGTAGGAGAGCCAGAAGCAACATGCTTATTTAGAAGATGAGAATGGTCAACAGTGTCAAACGCTTTAGCCAAGTCTAAGAATATAACACTGGTTTGTAGATCCATGTCCCTATTAGACAGAATAAAATCAGTGAGTCTGAGCAGAGAGGTGGATGTAGAATGAGCTGCACGAAACCCAGATTGGTATTCAGAAAAGAAAGTAGAGAGAGGTAGGCAGATAGTTGTTTAGCAACCAGTCTCTCTAATAGTTTAGACAGAACAGGGAATAGTGAGACTGTCCAGTAGTTTGCAGGAGAGTCAGTGGGGTCATCTTTGTGGAGGCTAATTACTTTGGCATGCTTCCAGAGTGAAATGAAAATATTGGAGGTAAGGTAGCAGTTAAAAAATATGGGCTGGGAGGCATCAATAGCAGGGGCACCTAATTTCAGGAAATTGGGGGGAATACCATCAGACAAAGGCCAAAAACTTGGCTTGATATGGGACAGCTCATGGAGAATCTTGGAGGAGTTGAGGCAGGAGAAGACATAGTGAGCAGTTGCACTGGGGGGAACCATGAGGGTGATGAGGGCTATACAATACCCAGGAGGCTGAGGGGGCACAATTGCGAGGGATCCTTCAACAAATTGTGTATTTAAGGTATTAGCTATAGGTTGAGGGTTGTTGACCATACCAGAGGTGCACCTGTGGCTGGTAATACCAGGGTCCGAATGTGAGGGGTGGAGCAGATTATTTACCGCATTCCAGAATTTGGATAGAGTAGGAGGATCCTTAATAAATTTGGAAGGGAGTAGGAGGCTCTGGCTTTCCAGATAGTTTTGGTACATAGGTTCCTGAGCCTATTGTACCGTTCTCTGTCAACAGGAGTATCAGAAGCCTTGTGGGCAGACTAGGCAGCATCTCATAGTTTAGACACTTCCATATAATCAGAGATCCAGAGGAGCTGGGCCCCCCTTACTCTGGACATCCTAATTGGGGCACAGGTGTCACAAATGGACATGATTAAGGAGCAAAAATGGGACAGTAGTTGTTCAGGATCAAGGGATCTGTACACGGAACTCCAGTCAGTAGTCTGGTGGTCAGACAGGAAATCAGGCACGAACAATTTATGGATGGAATGACTGGTAATAATTCATGAGGCCTTACTCATCTTGATTTTACAGCCACAGCAGGTGATACAGTGATCACTGAACAAATTAGGAAGGGTGTTAGCAGCTACACTATGGTGGGGGTGAGAGGACAGGATCCAATCTATAAGGTAGTGATTGGAAGACTGGATATTGAATCTGTTTAGACAGTAATTGGTGAAGACTGAGGGATTTAATTTTAGAGTGGAGATTGGACAACTTAAGCCCAAGTCTGTTACAGTTTAGGTCACCAGGATCATACGTTCATGTTTTGGAATCTTGATATGAGCTAGGTGGCTAGAATTGATATCAGAAACAGCATCTTCATCTGTACCAGAGAAGCAGTGGATGCCATAATGAACAGGGGGATGGAATGGGGGACAGTAACTCATGCGACCTAGAAACAGCATCCTGGGAGGTGAAAGTAAAAGTATGGGCAGAGCATACACAATGCGTTAACTCATCACCTCTTTTGTTTTTATCTTGTCAGTAGACAGTAAACCCAGGAAGGGCAATATCCAAGGAGGGAGTCCTAGCAGACAGTCAGGTTTCAGAGAGTTATAGAACATTAGGGGTGGTCTGGGTTACTCAAACCCTAATAAGGTCAGTCTTGGGAAGAAGTCTGCGGATATTAATGTGATACAGGTGGAGACTTTTAGAAGGTGTGAAGGTAGTGTGGAGGGTAAATATGCTTGGGAGCAGCCTGGGTTCCACTCAATATCATCACTCAGCAAGAGCAAAAGGATGATCAACCTTTTTGTAGTATTGGTTAGTATTCAGGCAGTCAGTTTCTTGGAGTGGCCTGTACAATGGGGGGTGCAAAAAGAAGGGGATGGCAAAAAGAAAGGCAGGAGCAGGAGCAGAGAGAGTCACCATTTAGTAGACTTACACAAATAAGGGAGTAAGAAGATATAGATTCAGTGTGCATAGGAGTGGATAGAAGGGAATGTCAGTGGGATGAGTTAGAGACAGTCAGGGCAGAGGATAAAAGGATGGAGAGTAATAACAACATATGGCACACACCAAAAAGACCTGATGTGCTAACAGTAATGGTAGCAATAACAGGCAGCGTCTACCACAGCAGTAAAAGTCAAATAACTATCCAAATGTAGTCACAGGGGGGTACAAGCAGTGGATAAGAAGATTGTGGGAAACAAGGAAACAATATAAAACAAGGGTACATGGAATAAAAATCAGGACCACCCACAGAGGGTGGAGCAAGGAGTCTACTAAAAATGACTCCACAGATGCAAGTATAGATATGGGGTAGCAGCAGCAGCAGGTCAGGCAGAAGTAGTAGTTGTGTACAGATAGCTGGAACTGCAGTTCCAAATGTACAGAAGCTGCTGGAATGAACACAATAACAGGGCCTACTCTAGCCAGGTATAGACATAAACAGTACTTACAGGGCTAGGACTGATTCACAGCTGAGGGGGTGAATGTTGGGCCCTTCAACTCCTACCCTTCACCTCAAGCCCAAAGTACAGAGATCTACTAAAATAAATATCCTTATGAAGGGTATATCTCCCCGACAGCGACACCAATATAGCGAACTACGTCGATGCCGACAAAATTGACAGTTCACTCTATTGGTGTGCCAGAGACCCGGGCACACTGTCTCCCGATCCTGCACCCCCTCTCCAAATCAACTCTGACTCAGAGTTTATTATATTTAGAACGGGGGGTGCAAGGGGCAGAACCCCCCCACATGGGGGGGTTTGGTGGACGAAGCCCACAGATAGAAACACAGACTGGGAGTCCTTTGGGATTTATGTCAACAGCAACTTGCAGTCGACATAAATTCCATTGCTGTGATGCCGGTTGATGAAATTGTTGTTGAACCAGCATTATGAGGAAGGGCCTAGCCTTGCCCACTAGGTTTGTGCATCCCTCTGATTGGTCACTGGGCAGGAAGTAGGTGGAGGGAGGTGCAGCTTGCTCTGTAGGGTCACCAAGTCTAGTGTGGCAATTGGTCACTGGAGCAGGAGAGCAGAGACTGTAGAGTGATATACCCTCATGTCCTCTGGAGCTCTACTTCCTGGTGTTGTCCACCAGTGATCTGTAGCGAGTGTGAGAAGCACTCCAACAAGTCAAAATTTGGTTGGTTTCTGTAGCCTAGTTCTTGGTCTGTGCCGTCTTCCAATTGATCACTTAACAAGAGGGAAGTGCAGCTTACTTTGTAGGGTCCTCAGGTCTGGTTTGGTGATCAGTTGGTAGAAGGGGAGGGTAGAGACAGTGGACTGACGTACTCTCACAACCTCTGGAGCTCTTCTGTCTTGCAGTATCCACAAGCAATGTGGAGTGAGCGGGACATGCGGCCCCACAGTTCAAAATTTGATGGGCTCCTACAGCCCATCCTATTAGGTCTGTGCAGTCCTTCAGTTGGTCACTGGGCATGAGGTAGGTGCTGCTTGCTCCATCAGGTCCACAAGTCTGGTGTGGAAATCAGTTGTTGGAGGTGGAGGGTAGAGATAGTAGAGCGATGTACCCTCAGGACCCCTGGAGCTCTTCTTCCTGGTACAGTTAGACCTGGTTTATCCAGACATGTCTGTGATCTCTATAATACAGGTGGATTACAAAGCTAAGGACAAACCATACCTGCAGTAATTAGACATCCATCAGTGCAAAATAAAAGTTTATTGTGTAAGTTTATTGGGTATTCGATAAAATTGCTTATCTACAAAATTTAAAACATTTTTTAAATACATTAATTGCAGTTACATTACTGTATATGTTAAAATTGCTAAAAATGCTGTTACTGTACATACAGCACATACTTCACTATCTTACATCGGGGAGGGCGGGCAGCAGAGATGCTAGTAGCTTTGATCAGGGAAGGTAAGGATCACTGAACTTGGCCCAGTAATCTGCTTCTGAACTTGGTAAGAACTTTGTTAGAGATGTGAGCAGCTTGTTTTGGGGGAGACAGCTTGCGTAGGGTATATCTCCACAGTGTCTTACATCAGGGAAGGTGGGCAGTGAGCATCTTAAGGGGTGACACCTTCTGAGCTCTGCAGTGTCTTACATCAGGGAGGGTGGGTGGTAAGCAGCTTCGAGGAGACACATTCTGAACTCTGCAGTGTCTTACATTGGGGAGGGCGGACAGTGAGCAGCTTTGGGGAAACAGCTTATACTACAGCTTGGTTCAGGAAAACACTAGAACAACTTGAATCAGACCAACTTGTGCAGAGACGGGAGCTGCTTGTTTCAGGGAGACAGCTCGTGTAGAGCGTAGCTCCACACTGTCTTACAATGGGAAGGACGGGCAGTGAGCAACTTCAATGAGACAGCTTATGCTACAGCTTTGAAAACATTAACAACTAACAACTTGAATCAGATATGGACTAGCAGAGATGGGATCAAACAGGGGTTGTGAAAGCAACTGAGCTGTTGAGAGATGCTTAAAGCATTAGTTCAATGTGCTTACGCAACTAGATGAGATGAGATGATGCTTGTGTGACTTGATTTACTTTTGTGGTTTTCTGCCTCTCTATCCACGGGATATGCCACCCTGTAGGGCTACGACGCAAGGATCCCTAGAGGAGGGTTCCCCCTACAGGTGCCACGGGAATGATTGCATCAGCTAAAGGTAGGTTAGGAAGAAGCCCATGGATAAGAGAGATGAGCCGCTGGAGGAGGAGGAGGGGTAGATAGAGGGCAACCAGAAACGAGTCCTGGAGAGCCCCCAGGATGAGTGACCTTTTAAGCCTGATGGGGGAGTGACATAGTAGCTCCGCCCATCGAAACTTGGGCTTAAAACCCTCCCATTCAATGTGCTTATGCAACTAGATGAGATGATGCTCATGTAACCTGATTTACTTATGTGGCTTTCCACCTCTCTATCCGTGGGATATACCACCCTGTAGGGGTACGACACAAGAAACCCTAGAGGAGGGCTCCCCCTCTACAGGTGCTGTGGGAATGATTGCATCGGCTAAAGGTAGATTAGGAAGAAGCCCAAAAAGAATACCCAATTGGGTGTTGAACACCGAAGAGGTGAGAATGACGAATGAATAAATGAATTCTGAGAAGATAAGGGCGGACTTCCTAAGGAGAGAGGGGAAAGCTGGGGCCACTTTCCACCTCCATCCAACAGTGGAACCTAACTAATTAACCTAAGAAAGCACTAACTCTAACTAATATAATGACCATTGGCATGGAGGAGAGGAAAAACCCCCTTTGAGGAGGAAACCTCTGGGGATCCAAGGCCTAGGTCGCTTTCCCTCCAGGCTGACGACATTTGATTTGAGGACGAATGTCATTAAAGAGAAGGATTCATTAAAGAGAAGGATATGAGTAGGGAAGATGATGATGGGATAGGGAAAAAAACCCAAAAGAAAGCACAGATCGAGAAGGAACATGAGGCAACGATGAAGACTATTGATGATGATGATCACCACAGGAGGGCAGCAGGTTGACAAGGTAGCATAAGACCTAATGAGAGGTATGCTTGATTGAGCGATGTGAGTTGGTGGACACTGAGGCCGATAAGGCATGCTTGATTATGCGATGTGAACTATTAGACCCTGAGATCGGAGTTGATGAGGTAGCATAAGATTCAATGATAGGAATGCTTCAATGATAGGAATGCTTGAGTAAACCATGTAAATAGATAAACCTCGAGGTAGGGATGAATGAATGATGACCAGAGTTATGTATCTGATACATGTGGCAGGATGGTTGCCGGTCGATGAGGTGGCATAGGAGTCATGATAGGTACACCTAAAAGAATATCGATTGCAGGCCTCGATTGGAGTGAATCCTTGATGGCCAGTATGGAATGTGAATAAGAGGAGGCAGCATGGACCAGAGAGGGGTATGTACGAGTAGTCAATGGGAAAGAGTAGAAGTCAGAGGAGCGAGAGGTATCCAGATGCGCTCATGAGAAGACTGAGGATGATGCAGATCGATGATGATTGCCAAAGGAGTGCAGCAATTCAATATGAGAAGATAGGGGAAGAAGAGACAGGAAACTAACTTGAACGATGACGGAGAGCCGCCAGCCAGCCCGTAGAAAGGGGTGGACACGAAGGCATGGCCATAAGTGGAGACAGAGCTGAATTGAGATGACTGATATTGATTGAGAGAGTGAACTAGATGGGCAGGTCAAGGAGAGATATTTTGGACCTGCATGTCCTTGAGTGGATATCGAGTCGATTCGAGGTAGCCAAGCAATGGTTTGATGAGCTCGATAGATTGATGTAAGTAAGGAGATTCAGCTTGATTATGTGATGTGATCGATGAGACCTTTCTCTGGAACTAGATGCTTGAAAGTGAGGAAGTACGATGAGGTAAATGATGGAAATGCGGGGAGCAGAGCTGACGTTATCTGGGAAGAAGTGAAGCCATGAGTGGAGTGAATCCATGATGGCTGGCACAAAAAAAGGCATGATGAGATGGAAGCCATGATTGGAGTGGCATATGATTAATGATAGGTATGTCCAAAAAGAAATATCAGCTGTAGGCCTAGATTGGAGTAAATTTGGGATGGCTGGTACTGGATGAGAACTGCAGGAGCAGCAGCAAACTGCAGGATTGAGTATGCGAAGTTGATGGGGGTGAGCAAAGCCATGATTGGATTGAATCCTTGCTGGCCAGTATGAGATAATAAGTGGTGAATGATGACTGGAGTCTTGAACTCAGGATAGGGCCAGATACAGGATAGGGGAAACCCCAAAAGAAAGTACCAGACAAGGAAGGGCTAGAGACAGCCAAATGAAGTGGATGGCAGAACAAGTGGCCAATGGCACCTGAGGAGAGGGAGCAGAATGAGTGCGCCCTTGATGACTGGTATGAATAAGGAAATAGGAAATGGATGAGGTATGATGACGGAGGGAATCCATGAAGGCTGGAAGTAGACCCTGAGACCCATAAGACAATGATGGAGGGAAGCATTGATGTAGCACTGGACAAAGAAGAAGGGAGAGCACCCACCAGAGGGAGGAACGAAGGAAGGGACACAGAGTGGCAGGTTAAACTAGCCAAGAGTCCGTAATGCTGCAAAATGACTGGGAAGCAAAAACATAAGATATAGTTGCACACCATCCAATCAAGCAATATCCAGGAGCTCCAGAAAGCAAACTCCAACGGGCACAAAAAGTCAGAAACGCATATTAGCACAGAACATATGCCAGCTGCACGTCTGAGATTAGAAGCAGATAAAACTGATATGTAGACAAGAACCACCGGTAGAATGGATTACTCATGAATTACCCATGAAGTACAGTTTACTAAACACACACAGCCCTGACACCAAGCATTAGACATTGCAAATAAAAAGAAAGATCTGACCAGAGGGCGTCCAGTCCCTGGTCCAGTGATGCAAACATGTACAACGGTCTGCCCCTGGTGTCCTCAGAAAAGAAACAGATACCTTGATCCCTATCCAAAAGATGGATTTTCACCCCCAAGAGAAGCAGCCATCCTTCCTCCTGTTGGCCGCAATGACGCTCTGCACCCCTGACAGCTCCTCAGAAATTACAGGCTGCTCCCCTGGGCCCCACGTGTTTGACTCCCTGAGGTCTGACATGAGCACCACATTTTTTTTTTTTCAGAGATTAACTTACCAGGGCGGTATTAAAACAAGCACAGGAAGTGCCTTACGCTATGCCCTCTCAGTTGCTCCAGGTCCCGCAGCCTGCTCAAATGGGTCATGCATGCTCAGGGCATTCTGTGGCTGCACAGTGGGACTGGCCACGCTGGGAACGAGCACTGCTCACAGACACGCACCACAACAGCTTCAGCAGCAGACACGGATGGCAGGCTGGAGATGCAGCTGGTTTGGTAAGGACTCTGCGGGTGAGCAGGTTCCACATATGATTTTTGGGATGGACCCACAAAATGCGGGTCACTGGGGGGGGCTACGTGAGGTATGAGAGAGGGAGAACAGGCAACACTGAAGGAGAACAAGAGGGAGCTGAAAAAATGAACACCCGAGCTGGAAGGGGGGGGGGAGCAGCACTCCAGTAGAAGTGGGAAGGAGCGAGCAGCAAGAAGAATAGAAGGGAAAATGGAGCAGAACCAGTGGCCAGAGGTGCCGCCAGAGATGAGAAAAGGACAAAATAGGCCAAAGCAACAGGAGAGAGGCAGGAGGAGCGGCGCCTCTGGCTGCAACAAGAAACAAATCCTGGAGAGCCCCCAGGATGAGTGACCTTTTAAGCCTGATGGGGGAGTGATGTAGTTGCTCCACCCTTCGAACCTTGGGTTTAAAGCCCTCCTATTGTTATCATCTCTAATTAAATTGATTGCTTTGGGAGGGAATAGCAGCATCTAATTAAGAATGACTGCAAGTCGTTTGCACCTCATGTTCACCGCAATACCGGAATAACGAGGTATAAATAATGGGCTAAATGACTTTTGATTGTTGCAGCCACAAACGGATTACAGACTGCAAGGATTCTGGATTACTGAGGCAATTATAATGGCACTTTTTTGGTAAAGCTAAAGAGAACTTCAGATAGTGAGGCAAACAGATTAAGGGGACACAGACTAATCAGGTCTGACTGTAGCGTACTTTAGCAATCTGGATAGAATTGATCATTTACATTCAGGGACATTACAATTAAAACACATCATTATAAAATACATTATATATAGAATTAAGTATGAGGGCCATGTTTAAGAAGGTCAGTTTTACACACCTGGGGCTGTGGATGTCCTCAACAACCACAACCATGAGAAGTATCAAGTTAACACTGCATAAATACTCCCTGTAGCATATGTTTTGATGCTGAATGTAAGTTGCACTATTAGGAAATTTGAGAATGCCAAAAAGACATTTTTGAGGGTCACCCAATGTCCAAATGAGCTAATCTTGGTAACTTGGTATATTAGACAAAAGAAGGCTGAGGCCCATTGAGATTGTCTCCCACCACCAGGTAGGTTATTTCCAGGATCTGGACTGGAGGATGTATTTATCTAATTTATGTTTAAAGCAATCCAGAGACTCTGAATTCACTAGGGAACTTGGTAAAGAATTCCACTGACGGGCTGCCCTAATAGCAAAAAAGTTTGCCCTTTTGTTTGTTTTAGCCCTGTGTGTGACGCTTGGCCAGCTGGTTCTGATCACTCTATGATTTTTAGTAATATAAAAATGTGCTATTGAGTGTCTCTCATTAGACATCTTTTGCTCCTGGGATGACCCCCAGGTTTCAGTTCAAAGGACAGGATATGTTAAACAGCAGATCTCTGGGATGTGATTAACTTCCAAGAGGTCGCATTTTATAGCCTTGTTTAGGATGTGTGTTGCTTGAGGAGAGGAACTAAAATATCAATTTTATGACATCCTCAGGAAGGGCAGTTAATTTCAACTGGAGCTAAAAAACTATATTGCAGCTAGGTGAGAAAACTGCAGAGTTGTAAAAAGTTCTGTGATGTCTTTGAAGGGCAGGAGAGCACACTAGATCAAAGGAAAGACTCAAGATCAAAGAGTCATATTGAGAAATGAGTTTTTGCTGATGTCACCTTATTTAATTTACCTCCTGAGTGATAAGACATCCTGGTTGTATAATTTTTAATATTTTAATAGGAGGAGCTAGGTGGCATCATTGAAGGGGTGGAGACACAGGGTTTAAACTGTATTCTGAGTTCCACTTACTGACACATTCCTGTTTGGACTCTCTTGAAACAACAGCTAACTAAAGCACTGTAAGAAGGTATACATTAGATAGACAAGTCTAAGTGTATTGTGGTAGGAGTTTATGTTTGTATTTTGAGCTTGTTCTTTTAAGTGATTGTATGTTTTTGTGATATATTGTTCTGTGGTTACATTTTACATATTTTATTCCTTTTAAGTAAAACCTCTTTTTTCAAAGAGACTGCCTGTGTCTGCCAAGTCTTTCCCTTTTGCCTGTGATGTATGGATGGTTAAGATTTTGACAACACTGTTCATAAGCTTAATGGTATACCAAACTGGGAAAAGGTAAGAATTTATCTAAGGTCTTTATCATAGAGTTTTTAAGGGTTCATTTTGTATTCCTGGTTAGGTGCCCTTGGCAAAAGATATCTGGCATTTCCCCGAAGAACAGAATTATTTGAGCCTGTACATTTCGGTACGCTAGCAGAAGGTTCACAGTTGAATCCCTCCAGAACTTGAGACCAAAGGTAATTCGGATCTACAAAACAGACAGGAGGGTTACCCTTTGCTGTTACCCTGTTCACAATACTGCACTCGGAGGTTGGCACTGTGGGAGCAGAGGGCCTGACCTGCTGAGTGGGGTTGTGACACTGTGTACTATAAGTTGTTTGTTATGTGATCTTAACTGTGGGATTCTATTGTTTAACTGAATACCTAGCTCTTTCATTAGGTCCTTATTCTTGAGAATATTATAAAAAAACAGGAGATCACCTCTCATTCTCTTTTCCTGTAAGCTAAATATCCCTAATCTAATTAGTCTAGTTTCATAACTGGTGTCACTAAGACCTGTAATCATTTTCATAAGTCGTCTCTGGGGTCTCTCAATGAGATTTATATCTTTTCTCAGATAAGTGCATCAGAAAGGGAAGCCATAGTCTAGATACGGAATGACAAAAGTTTTGTACGTCTGGATAATGCAATGGGGTTGTCTTGTTACAAAAGAGCATCTTATTGCATGTATTAGATGGTTTGCTTTCCTGGCAACTTGGGAACAATGATCATTTGAGGAGAGTGCAGGTAACCTGGGTTTTGGAGAGGACTCTGGCCATGGCCAGGCGGTCTGGGGAGGCTGGGGAGACACTGCCACACAGCAGCAATCCGAACCGGAGATAGATGGTGGCAGGTCACCACAGCAACATGTGTGTAGGACCAGGGATCTTGCTCCTCCCATTGGATGTCATCTGTGTGTGCATGGAACTGATACCTGGACATTACCAGGCACTGCAGGGAGGTGGGCAGCAGGGAAAACTGGGAGTAAGACCCCACCAGTGGAATGACAGCTGGTGGCACCATCAGACACTACACAGTGAACCCCCACCAGATGAGATTGGTGAATGTGACTTGGGGAGCTTCCACAGATCATAGCTCCAGGCTCAAGGACTGGAGGAGTGACAGGTGGTAGATGAAAAGCTATATGACACAAACAAAAAAAGACATTTAGTACATTCCATTTGTAATAGCTTATGGATGAACTTTAAATAGTAACATACTGTACAGCAGTAATTTAAGGTCGGAAACAAAGGACTCTAATACTATTATGTCCTCCTCCCACACACTTCATAAGCACGGATGAATTTTAACCCCTAAAATATTTAATGTAGACTTTTAACTACAGTCAGTTCAAGACAAACTGTGGCAGCCAATAACATATCTGGACTGATGCTATAGTGAGCAAAGTGCAGTATTTTACAACCTAAGCCTCTCGGAGGCAATATAGCGCAGTGGGTTAAGGCTCTGAGCTGCAGATGTGGAGACCTGGGGTTGAATCCCACAGCTGCCTAGGTGCATACCGTGTGACCCTGAGCAAGTCACTTAACTTCCTTGTGCTCCCAGGTCACATCTGGAAACAAACTTTGGCTTAGCGTGCTACTCCTGGTTAAACAATGTTCCCTTTCATTCTGTATGCACTGCATTGCAGATGGGTGCCCATGCCAAGATGAATCACTGAGAAAGAATTGTTTTTTATAAGAAAGATGGTGGCATGCCAATTCCCCTTTTAAGTGAATGCAAAGCTTTCATTTTTCTGAAAAGATATAAATTAAAACTAGCTGATCTAATGGGAAAAAAATCAGTTCCGTTACCCCCCCTACACAGACACACATAGACACAAATGCACCCAATGATATACTGTACTGTATTTGTCAGGTTAAAGCACCTCATAATGTCCCAGTGAAGGGCAGATCTAGAATTTAGCTGACTTCCTCTCGATATGCCCTGTCGTGTCTGCAGACTGAGCTTGCATCATGGTGCAGGTGGTTCCACTGTGACTGATGTGCAGAGAGGCTGCACAGAAGCCAAGTCACAGAATATATAAAACAGGAGTGAAACTCACAGACAAATGCCATTTGTTCCAAAACACTGTCTGGAGGGTGGCAGTGTGTGAGACTAGCATCGTAATGAGAGGGTTTTTTTCCATAGGAGGAAAGACATTGGAGAAAGTCCTTGGCAGTAAGCAATTAAAGATATCCTAGTGAAAGGCAGTTGAATGAAAGGGGACTGTGCTTTCTATGCAAAGCTCCTGGAATGCCAGAGAAATAATTTTACGTGGAAAAACAACATGAAATCGTTTACTATCTAGCTGGGAGCCATTGCTAAGATTTTGTAAGGGAAATAGTTTTGTTAGAAGCAAGATCAAAAAGTTCTGCATAAAAATATGCCCATTTCATACTTTTTAGGAACAAGCAACTGCTTTGGAAGGCACCAGTCTTTTTTTTTTTTTGTTTTGCACTTAAGGATTTGGATTGGTTTGATTTATTAACTTAAGAACTGGTGAATCCATGAGCATAATGCCCCATATTCATGGGAAACAGATATGTCAAAATAACACACAATGTACAAGGAATACAAAATCACACATACCCCCATAATGCAAAGCACCATGGGTTGTATATGCAAATCACCACAGTATATCATGCTGATTCAACTTTAAGCAGAAATGCATGGTACCAAAAAGATCTCTCACACAGTCTGCAAAGAGTGCCAACAGAAGACACATACACATGTTCTGTTGGCACCCTTTGCAGACTGCGTGAGAGATTTTTTGGTACCATGCATTTCTGCTTAAAGTTGAACCAGCATGATATACTGTGGTGATTTGCATATACAGCCCATGGTGCTTTGCATTATGGGGGTATGTGTGATTTTGTATTTCTTTGAAACTTGGTTTCCTGGCCAGTGGTTCTTGGGGTAACTATTGCCTCAGTGCTTGTGCGCTGAGGTTCTTTGTCTTTTTATACAATGTACAATGCACAAAACATCAAACAAGAAACAAAAGAAATACAAAATAAACATAAATAACAATCCCAATACATAAGAATTAAAATAAGAAAAGCAAAAAGCTTAAAATCCTGCACAGTTGCAGCAATCTGAGGTTAATGTTTTTTGAGTCCAGATTTGAAGCTGAAGATGCTTGAAGTCTCCGTTGTTTGTTTCAGAGGCAAGGAACTGTAAATGTGTGGTAGCTGGTATAGCAAAGATCTCTGACTAAAACTAGTTTTAACAATAGGTATACTGAAATGGTTATGTGACACTGGAGGTGTGCAAGCCAAGGAAATTCAAGGTTGGAAAAAATGATGGAAAACATCAGGTACTTTCTTCAGAACAAGTTTCTAGCCATTATACCTTGATAAATCTTAAACCTCTGGTTTAAGGAAGGCCATTGAAGTGAGCTAAAAAGAACATGAGGATGTGTCTGGACAGCAGGTTGAGAAGCAAACCTGGTTATTTGATTATACAGGACTCTGACTCTGAATAGCACACCCTCCCCAGCAGAATCATAAAATAACATACCATAATCAATAATAGGGAGCAAAAAACTTTGTGAAGCAATAACCTGATAGAGGGTAGTAAAAAAGAACTGAGTGTGTACACTGCACCCAATCTTTGATAAACCGTTTTTGCCACAAGGGAAATGTGGGAACTGTAAGAGAGTGTGTTGTCCCGGGTAAGGCCCAGATATCGGAAATCAGAAACTTGATCTATGACCGAGCCCTGCAATGTTTTTAACTCTGTAGCAATAAGAGAACGCAACTTTCTTCTAGTGTTGTGAAAAATCATGAATTTAGGTTTTGTAGCATTCCAGACCAATTTCTGTGTCAGAAACCATTGCTGAACAGAATTTAAATCATTTTGTGCCATTTCCTTCAAAACCTGCAGATTATCCCTGCTCATAAAAATCACATCATCTGCGTATAGCAAGATACTGGTTTTCTTACAGACCTTTGGGAGTTAATTTAAAAATAAGCTGTACAAAAAGGGTCCCAGCATTGAACCCTGGGGTACCCCTAAAGTAACAGGAGAAGGGGAGGAAAGAAGATTATCAATTTTCATTTTTTGAGTTACCATAAAGATAGTTTTGACACCAGCCCATCATGTCACCAGAAAACCCAAGGACAACTAATGCTTTAAGAAGCAGTTGATGGTTAACTAGGTCAAAGGCCTTGGTGCGATCCTTGAAGACAGCCATAGAATAGATGCCCTTCTCAAGGGCCTCATGGACAGTTTGGATGAATCCAACCAAGGCCATTGCCATACTGTGACCAGAGTGGAAACCGTGTTAGGCAGGGTTCAGAATAACGTACTCAGCAATATCATCCAAAAATTGATCAAAAATAATACATTCCTTGACGTTTGCTAATGGAACCAAAAGAGAAATTGCTGTATAATTTTGAATATTGGACTGATCGCCTGATTTATGCAAAAGAACAACTAATTTATTTTTTTTCATACTGAGGGAAACTGACCTAGACAAAGATAAGTATTAAAAATGTTTTTAATGGAAAACCCAAAATATCTGCAGTGATTTTCACAAACCTAAAATCCACCTAATCAATACCCACCAATGGCTGGGATTCATTTTAGTGAGGTATGCATAGATATCCAACATGGTTAACACTTTAAAATAAAAATTGGGAACAGGCTTTTACTAAGCAAAGGCAAGGGAGCACAGATGTCACCCTAACACCTAACAGAATATAGAGGGACATATTTAGTCAGGTTTGTGAAAAATGTGTAAATTCTTCAGCAATGCAATCCAAATCAATGAGTATACCAGAGCTAGCTGAAAGCGTGTTATGGCTAACCTTTGATTTTTACCCAACAATTCATTAATGAGGCTCCATGTTGCAGCCACAACTTTTTCTGTAAATCTGTGTTGTTTCTGTATCACCAGCTTCACGACTCCACTTCAGGATATTCTCTGGTGACTGTCCAGTCCCAGCTCCCATCAGCCTTACCACGACTGCCTATACCCCCATGGTTCTGCCCTCCATGGCAGGGACCTCTGATGGCGTACTATTCTCCCTTACCCAACATAAACACACACACATGTGCACGCATGCACGCACGCACACACACACGCTGGATCTCAGAGCAGGTGTACAGTACATGGTGCAAGGCCCTGGACACACCAGTTTCCATCATTTTGACACAAATTAGGATTTTGCCCCCTGTAATATTGTCCTCCCACCTTCCCATGGTGCACATCCAGCCACTAGGTGCCTCACAAAGCATACAGCTTCCCCTGTAACTAGAAAGTGGATCTTCTAGGGCTCTACCACAGGGGTCACTAATGCTGTGGAAGTGTGGTGCTGACCCCTTTTGATTGTGGAGGTGCTGTTGCTGGCAGCACTCCTCATTCTTTGACTGTCCGTACACAGTTTGTTTTGCCTTGAAAAA
Source organism: Neoceratodus forsteri (assembly GCA_016271365.2). NCBI lineage: Eukaryota > Metazoa > Chordata > Ceratodontiformes > Ceratodontidae > Neoceratodus > Neoceratodus forsteri. The sequence continues at coordinate 1,421,466,597 of CM057450.1, forward strand.
TTTAGCCTGATGTAACTGTTTCCCCTGGACTATGTTGACCTATTGATTGCTGCTGTCCTCTCAAGGATTAAGGAAAATGAGATGCTGCTTATAATGCAGTTATCACAGTTGGGGTAGTAATAAATAAATATATACCATAGGGGCTTACGTGCAGGACTTTGTTGTAAACGGGACTTTGCATTAACAAAATGAATTTCCTGTGAAAAAATAAACTTTTAATCAATCAATATATCCAACAGTAACCATCAACTTGAATATTATCTTTAGCTTTCTCTCTATTATCTTTGAGCACATTCAGGGACTCTTAAATATTTTAATTGAGTGTAATCCCCCCCACCATAGGGGCTTTCATGTAAGGATCCCTGTGTTCGCACATCAAAGGCACCAGCTACTGCCAAGGAGCCAATGCATCAGCATGCCTCCTGACTAAATTGTGAATCCCATAATTGATTCATCTACTGAACCAGACAAATAAGTTCACCCTTGCAGGACTGATTTCAGGCCAAAATATTGTTTGCAGCAGGGCTATCTGTAAATAAGGACCTTTTGGAAAAACTGCCTGTGGACATTTGGCAGCCATCTTCATCACCTTTGACCTAAAATGGCATACCAGTGAGTCAGAGGGTGACTGGTCAGCCACTCTTGCTGCAATGCCTGTGAAGAGAATCATTAAGGCTCATGGAACTGGAAATGGATTTCATTACATTATTTCAGGCACCTTAGCAGCATTCAATCACCTGTCACGTGACGGACCTCCAGACCAGCTGGAATTGAGTGACAGCTCTGATAGTCAATCAAGAGCTGCAGTACTCCAGTGAACAGCAGAGGTGGTTTCAGAATGCTTTAGTCTGTCTAAGTGTGCTGTCAGTGTACGACCATGAAGGAAGCAGGACTGTTGTGCTGTTGGAAGAGAAGGAACACGTATCTGCTAGAGGAGAGAGAGTGAGTGAGAGGAAAGAGAAAAGCAAACCTCCTGCTGATAAAAAAGGATGTAATTGCATGTTAGCTTAGTACCAACTGATGAAGCCTCAATAGCAAGTGCTATATGGGGGAGAGGGTTCTGTGTGTGAAATAAATCACTCAAATCAGTTAGTGGTGTGTATACTTTATTTCTTTTGTAATAGTGTCAGCACTAACTGAAGCTGAAGGCTGCACTATGAATTTGTTGTGCTGCATTAACTCTGTCCAGTGTTTTGAGACCAGAAACATGGGGTTAAGAGGTGAGTTTGACAGTCCTCTCCACTCACCTCCCCCCCCAATGATCGCCAAAATTCAGACCAGAATCCCCACTAGCTGGCCATGCTCCCAGCCATTCAGGAATGGTGATGGGTCCTCATGAGTGGGACAAAAAGCAGTGGCAGCAGGTGACAAAGAACTCAGCGTGTGAGCACCACACCACTCTGCACAGTGTTTCAGGACCAGTAACAAGGGTTGAGAGGTGAGTTCGGCGGGCCTCTCCATTTAACCTCACTAATGATCCCTGAAAGTCAGACTGGCTGGGACCCCCACCAGCTGACCATTCTCCCAGCCAATTGGGAGTGGCACTGGGTCCTCATGGGTGGGACAAAAAGCCATAGCAACAGGAGACAAAGAACTCAATGTTTGAGCATTATTCCACTCTGTCCAGCATTTCAGGACCAGCAACAAAGGGTCGAGAGGTGAGTTTGGTGACCTTTCCCCTCAAGTTCCCCCCAATGATCATCAAAAGTCATACTGGGACCCCCACCAGCTGGCTGTACTCTCAACCAATTGGGAGTGGCTCTGGGTCCTTGTGGGTGGGGCTTCTCCTTCATATTCCCAATCTCCCAAACCATCCTCTGCATTGCAGTCTGGAGCACAAAAGGCTGCACACAAAGGGCGATGGGAGTCTGATTAAGGGAGTCAGACAAGGGAGGGTGGTCATGCTGCCTACCTCTCCCAGCCTCATATGCCATTAATGTGCCAACAGAACATTGCCGCCAGAATGTTGTTTGCGGAATGATGTCGCATGCTTCTTGTGTGACTTTGTTTTTTTGGTGTCGGGCAATGTTGCCGATCTCTGGGTTGCCCTTCTTGCCACCAGGGTGTGACCTGGAGTTTGTTATTTAAATAAACAGAGGGTGCGGGGGGGGGCATAGCCCCCCCACAATTGCTGTCGCTCCACCTGCCAGATGAAAGATTGTTGGAGCACTGTGCCAGGTGTTGGCGAAGTGCTGGCACTGTAATTTACACCGGCAACTTCATTGTCGCTGCGGCATGGGTGACCCTCCCAACCCATTCCTCCCCTGAACTTCAAGTATCACCCCAAAGCTGACAGAGGATACCAGACTGTCTTCATGGGTAAAGTAACCAGAACGTGCTAGTAACTGTGCTCCCAAAGTAACTCAATTTACCCAATGTACTACTGTGTCTAGAGCCAATTAACAGGATCTGCTTATACCAAACTGGCATGCTTTTCTGTACGTAAAGGCTCCTGCCCTACATTACTGTAAAGCTTTCTTATATTTGCCATGTTGCATTTTGTTATCTGCTGCACATACTAGGTGCCTCCCCTTAATAGATCACTAGCTTATTCTTGTTGCATCCTGCTGACTGCCTCCTGAAACACACAAATTCCCTCAGCAGGTGTTAACATTTTCATATTTGAACTAGTAGTCTTATGTTTAACTCTACCATTATAATGTTACATAGTGTAATGTGCCTCTCAACTAAATGGTATCTCTATGGTTACTTAATAAGTTGTGTTATGTGATATAACTGCTTTGGTCAGCTGATTTCCAGCTATTCACAACTGCCTTACTATAACACAGGGTATAGATCTGTTGAAACAGATGCCTACTTGACACCCTACTTCTAGGCCTAAGGTGCAGGGCTTCCAGCTCCACCCAATCACTAGCAGGCACCCCGTGTCTCTGGAGTCGCCCTGTCTAGGTGGAGTCTCCCTCTAGCTCCACAAATTAAGGCAGTGTGAACATTCTAGTCCCACCAGGCCTCCCACTGCCACTCTAATAGCTTGCCGATACTTGCTACCCCTAGCTTCAACCAATCTGGGTGGTATGCCCCCACCAGTTAATTGTTATCTGTGTGGAGTGTATAAAATGTTGGTGCTTATATTCTCAACCCTTATCCCACTCAGCCTCCTACAGACTCCCTCCAAGTCCAACCCATGCTTACACTACTCAAACATACACTCAAGTATACTGCCACAGAATTGGTATATACTCAAGCCACTGCCGAGGCTGAAGACCTTGCAGCCCTACATTGCCCCTGTCAGCCATCACTCCCATAAGAAACCCCCACAACATGGCAGGCAACACTTCTTCCTCCTACTGCTCCTGCTGGGAGTAGACATGGCAGCAAACCCCGGCCCACTTCCTAATGCTATGAACAGCTCTATACCCCTACCCATGAGCCTTAAAATCTTTCACACAAATATCAGAAGCCTCCTCCCCAAACTCAACCTAGTAAAGCACTTGCTTTGCTTGCCTTTTGGTTCAGAGAGGCATCCGGTCTGTTTTTGTAGCATCTCAAAGTTCGCGATGGATGTAAACTCTTATTAATAGCTATGGACAGCAACTGGCAACAAGCACTTTAACGTGTTTATGTGGGTAAGAAAACTTTAAATGCTGTTGCTGCTAATGTTTTATGTGCACTAAAGGTGGAAATACTAACTGGTACCATTGACAGTGTCAGTCTGGTTCCTTTCAGTATAGTGCTGACCAGTTTCAACGCAGTGTTGGAATCTTTTATTTTGCCAATGAGTTTCTGCTAGGTATGTGCACCAGGCAACTCTAGTAGATGGGATCCCGCCAACAATTGTGTTTTTCATGCTTAGTGGTACTTAGAGGCTATAGGAGAAGCCTCTAGAGGTGGGAGCTCCACCGTTTATTGCACTATATTTTTTGCACTTTCAAAATGCAAGGGATGTATACGCATACACCATACTACCAAGAGATATAATGAGTTCCAAAGTGGTGATTTTGATATTTCATCTGGGCCTGATAGTACTACAGCAGTTTAGACAGATCTGATTTCAAACAGAGCTAGTATCACACTCTGCTGATGACCTAGTGTCGCTACATAAGCATGTGATGTGTGTTCACTTGCTTTGCTTGCTTCCTGGTTCAGAGAGGCGTCCAGTCTGTGTTTGTAGCTTCTCAAAGTTTGCGATGGATGCAAACTCTCATTAATAGCTATGGACAGCGACTGGCAACAAGCACTGTAATGTGTTTATGTGGGTAAGAAAACTCTAAATATTGTTGCTGCTAATGTTTTATATACAATAAAGGTGCAAATACTAACTGGTACCATTGACTGCATCAAGTCTGGTTCTTTTCTGTGTAGTGCTGACCAGTTTCAATGCAGTGTTGGAATCTTTTTTTTTTTTTTGAAACCTGACTTTCTTCACACATCGCCTGCTTGGCATTAGAAATCCCAGGTTATGCCTCCCAAAGGTGGAATTGCTCCAACAGAGTATGTGGGGCCTTCATATACTCTGCCTGTCAACATATCTTTAACTTCTTCTCCCAGAAGCCATCGCTAAATCACAGGATATCACCCGGGGGGGGGGAGTCCTGTCCAGGCCTCACTCCATTACGATTTTTCTTACAGGAGCCTACTGCTTACCTGGGTATCCTCCTGATATGTTCATGAGTATTCTACAAAAAGAGCTAGACCCCCTTACCCAACAGGGAGCACATCATACTTGGTAACTTCAATGTCATTTGGTTGCCTGGGTCAAGCTCCTCCCCTCCCACCGATTTACTTTCAAAAATTAAAGACCTGAACCTCATTCAGGCAATCTCTTCTCCCACCAGCTTTGGCACCAGGACTAACAATTAAAGCACAATTACTGTATCTGGGTGCTGATGTTGCACCCATAGGCAATTGTGGCTGCAGACACCCTGCCAGATATATTTAGTGATCACTGCATGACCTACTGCATGCGGAAGACCAAAATAGTAAAAGCCCCAAGTTCAAGCCAGAAGAATTCTTACACAACCTCCTATTGGCTAACTGTGCTCCCACCCTAACAGCCTTGGATCTCAAAGAGGCATTGACCCTTTTCACACCTACCTTCACTGAGATATGTGACAGTCATGCCCCTGTCAAAAGGTCCAGAGTCAGAGGTCACCATCTGCCATGGATCTTTCCTGACACATTCAAAAGCTTTCCATGCAGAGATGCTGCCTCAACTAGACATAAATCTTTAGGTCTCCCATATGACAGGCAAGCCTCCACCTCTCTCTGCAACCTCAGAAATAAACTTGCAAGAAAGACCAAAGCTGCCTACTTCTAGAGCTAGCTCATGTGTGATGATTCGGATCCACCCAAATTTTGGGAAATAATCCACAACCTCCTCAACCCAACCCCCCTCCTCGCCCCACATTGACAGCCAGAGACCAGGCCACTCCTGGCTCCACGATGACAGCCAAAGACTTAAACCAGTACTTCACCGAAGGCCCAAGGGCTCTAATTCATTGACCCTGCCCCACCCACCAACATCCAACCCAGCTGGCAGTTTCTGCCCCCAGGCAATCCCAGCTGAAAATTATACAAAGAGCTCTCAGTGCTTAACACTTCTTTCAGCTGTGGCAATAATGAAATTTCCCCCAAGTTACCGAACATTGCTGCCCCACCATACCTGCTCCCATTGCCCACATTTTCAGCCAGTCCCTAGCAGTCAGCACGTTCACCTGCAAATGGAAGCATGCATTAGTCGTCCCTATCCACAAAGGTGGTCCTGCGGACACACCATTCAACTATTGCCCAATATCCCTCCTACTCATCTACTCCAAAGACTTCAAGAAACTGGTTAGCAGGCAGCTCTCCAGCTTCTGTTTCAGCTCAAGTTTACTGACCTTCCACGTCCCTCCTCCACGTCACCAACCACATCCACTCAAGCATGAATTTATTGACCTAGACAAGGCCTTCAAACCATACACTACAATTTACTCCTGAATAAGCTTGCAGTCTCAGGCATCAGCCCCATTCTCTAGCATGGTTCCATTCCTACCTAAGCAACCACTCCTAATCAGTCAAGCAAGGTGGAACCACCTTTTTCACTACCAGTCACCCTTGGGGTCCCCCAAGCTTCTGTCTTTGTTCCATTGCTATTCAGTTTTCACAAATGATTTCCCCTTACCTCTCTCCTCCTGTGACATCCACATGTATGATGAGGCACAATTGTCTATGTATATGACTCTACTGTCTCCTCCATTGAGAAGTTTGTGCAAAAAGATTTCTCTGCAGTACAAACATGGTTTCAGAACAGCTGACTAATCATGAACCATAAGAAAACAGTCTTCACACTGTTTTGTTCCGGTCATTGGTTAAGCGCCCCCCCAGACTCACTAAACCTACACTCCACCCAGGGTGAACACCTTCACTCCATGTCATCATACAAATACATAAGAATGTACCTGGACCAACATCTTGATTACTCCGGTCACAACTCCCACGTAACAACCAAGTGCTATGCAAAACTTAGAACCCTCTACAGGGTGAACAGCTGCCTTCAGCCTCACATGAAGAGGTGCCTTCAGCCTCACATCAAGAAACTGGTGGCTGAATGCTCCATCTGATGGATTATGGGGATGTTGTTTATGCTGGCACCAACTCCTCTGCCCTAACCAAACTCTCCTCACTGTTCAATGCCTTGTATAGATTCATTCAAACCTCAGGAATCCCTCATTATGCTTACTGTTCCAATTGGTCTGCAGATCTGAGCTGCCACAGAGAGTGGAATTGTAAATTAGGGAATGATGGAATGAAATTCAAATCTTTGCCGCATTGTCACGCTCCACCCTGCCCTCCAATATCAGATCTATTTCTCCGTCTGAGGAAGAAGTTGCCCCGAAAAGCTCTCTTCATCTAGTTTCAGGTTTTCATGGGTTTTGCTTTATTTTTTCTTAGTATTTTATTTCTTTCTTCAAATCTCTGCTAGTTTAGATTAGCTTAGCTTAGTTTTCTTTGTTTTGTCATTTTTCAGCGATACTCTCTGGTTCCCCAGCGGTTCCCAGGAACCGGAGAAAAACACTTTTCTTTGCATTTTTTTTCCTATTTTAACTGCTCAAACTACTTTTAGCTTTTTCCCTTTTTAATATTGCTTTTTGTTGTTTCTTTCAGTGATTTGGAGGAAGCTGTTTTACGCCGTGGTTTCCCGGTCTCCAGGAACCGAGGCAGGTTGGTGTTTCTCTATTTCTAATTGTTAACAAAAAGAAAAAGAGAAAAATACTTTTATCTATGCAGTTTGGTTTCTTCTTAGGAACTGAACCACAATCTTAGTTGTTTGCTGCTGGGAACCATTTTTCTAGGGGTCTTGCCATGCTTGGCATGTCTGACAAGCCCCAAAAGAAAACAGGACCTACAGGTTTTAAAAACTGTGTTAAGTGCTACAACCTTTTGACTAAGGTGGACTGTCACGAGTTGTGTTTAAGGAGCCTGGGTCCTGATAACTTTTTCCAGATTGTGAGTTTTGCATAAATTTTTGCCCTAAAACTCTTAAGAAAAGGACCAAAAAATTAGAACACATAATGGCTTTTCAGTCCATCTATACTTCACCACAGCACACTGACGAGGGCCCTTCCTCCCATAGAAACATAGAAACATAGAATTTGATGGCAGATAAGGACCGCTTGGCCCACCCTTCTGCCCATTTCCCTACCTGATGGATAAGCAGCAGATCCTAGTTAACCAGCAGCCTACTTCTTCCTACCCCCACCCCCTAGAATTGCCTTATGACTGTCCCATGCATGCTTGAAGTCCACCACTGTTTGTGACTCCACAACCTCCTCTGGAAGGCCGTTCCATACATCCACCACCCTCTCTGTGAAAAAATACTTCCTTAAATTACCTCTGAGCCGCCCCCCTTCTATCTTCAAATTGTGCCCCCTTGTTCTTGCACACCTCTTTTTTTGAAAGATGCTATAGTAAGCAGAAGGAAAGGTCTGCTAATGTCCCAGAGTCTGGGGTTCCTGAAAGAGGGAACCTCGATATAAGCAAACATAAAAGGCCCTCAGTGCAGGTTCCGGAAGTGGTTCCTGCTAAGAAAAACCAAAAAGAAAAACATGTTGCTGCCCCTCCTTCTGAAGCAGGAAAGGAGCCATCAGTGGACAGAAATAAAATGCCCTCTATGGAGGACACGGCTAAGGCATTGAGGTTTTCCAGGTCTTTCAGGCAATGGAGTCACTTATGGGCATGCCCGGTTCCCCCTTGGGTTCTGGTTTCCTTCCCAGTTCCAGAGGATCAGGGGGCCGAGTTCTACTATAATGAGGAGAAAGAGGAAGGAGGGCACATAGAGCATGATGGTTCTCCTGAGCAAGAGTTTGGTTCTCCTCCCCAGGGCAGGGAAGATTTTTCCTCACATTATGCTTTTGTGAGGCAGATGGTGAACACCCTCAACCTCTCCTCCCAGGAGACTGGAGGATGAGGATGAGGTGGAGTTCTTAGACATGATGGGTCTAACCCCAGTTAAGAGGCTGCTTCTCCTTGTGCATAAACCCCTTAAGAAGGCAACCTGTAGATTGTTGCAGACCCCCACCTCCACCCCTGGAATTGACAAAAAGATTGAAAAGAAGTACCAGCTTGACAAGCGAGATGCTAAGTACATCTATTCCCAACCTGACCATGAAGGAGTAGTGTAGGCTGTGGCCTGTGATAAGGCTAAGGTTCCCCTCTCTACCCAGCCCCTGGACAAAGATTCCAGAAAACTGGATAGTATAGGGAAGAAGGTTTATACTTCTGCTTCCCTGTTGCTGAGGAGGGGTGGCTTATAAGGCTTATATTGCCCAGTACCAGAAAGCCCTCTGGAGTTCTATCCTGGCCATGAGTGACAAAGCTTCTGGGGATCTGGCACAGGATTTAGCAGATACTGCAAAATTAGCTCTGGATGCAGCTAAGTACCGGTTTCATATGGCAGTAAATAACAATGACACTGCTTCCAGGGTAATGGCCCATGCAATATCTTTAAGAAGGTTTGCCTGGCTCAGGATTAAAAAACTGTCCCAAGACACCCAAACAAAGCCCATGGATTTCCCCTGTGAGGGAAACTCCTTATTTGGTGACATGACAGAGGCATATTGTACATGAAAATGGTGGAGGAGCACAAAGCCACCTATAAAAGCAACACTGAGAAGGAAAAGGCCTCTACTTCGTATAGGCCCCGTGGAAGGAGAGGTAGGGATAGGGGTTATTTTTCCCACAGTTTCCTGCCTTATGACTTCTCTCAGCTGAGAGGTTTCTTCAGGGGTAAGGGCAGGAGAGGCTCCAAATGTGCTGACCCAACCCCAGCACTTAAAGATCAGCCCAAGCAGAACCCCTGACAAGTCAGTCTAGGTCGCCCATCCATCGCCAGTGTGGGGGAAGGCTGACTCACTTCTTCCAGGAGTGGAAAAACATCACCACAGACAAGCGGGTCCTGGAAGTAGTGAGCCAGGAGCTCACACTGCAGTTCAAAAAAGTTCCCCAGATGGCAGGTTTGCAGAATCTTCACGCCACTCACGTCAACAGAAAAGATCCTGCTAGAGTTAGAGGTCAAAAAGTTGCTGCAAGCAAAAGCAGCAGAATGAGTCTCCCCTTCTCAGTGAGGAAAGGGCCTCTACTCATGGAACTTCCTCACCCACAAGAAAAATGGGGAATGGCAAACCATTTTAGATTTAAGATATCTGCACAATCACTTGAAAAGGGGAAAAGTTCAGAATGGTAACCCTGGCTGCAGTGATACTATCCCTTCAACAAAGGGACTGGCTGGGCTCTCTGGACATGAAAGATGCATATTTTTATATTCCAATCAGACCCAGCCATAAGAAGTATTTAAGGTTCAGGGTAGGAACTGGTCACTACCAATTCTCAGCCCTCCTCTTTGGTCTCTCTTCAGCTCCAAGGGTGTTCACAAAGTGCTTAGCGGCGGTGACAGTACCCTTAGAAGACAGAGAGTGCAGGTTTTCCCTTACCTAGATGACTAGCTGGTCACAGGAAAGTCACACAAGCAGGCCAAGGCCTCTCTCCTCCTTGCCCAGAGCACTCTGGAGGGTCTGGGGTTTCTCATAAATGACCAAAAAGCCCCAGACAGAGCCATTTCAAGTGCTGGAGCTCATAGCAGCAGAGTTGAATGCCCTCCGAGGAAGGGCCTTCCTGCCTCAGGACAGAGTGAAAAGTCTTATAAATCTGTCACAGTCTTTTGTCCTGGGTCAGCCCAGATCAGCAAGAGACCTCCTCAGCTGTTAGTCCATATGGTCTCCTCCACAGCTCTAGTGACAGGGGCCAGATTTCAAATGAGAGATATCCAGTACCACTTAGGGGCCCAGTGGTCCCAAAAACGAGACCCCACCTCAAGGATGGTGGCTGTGACAGTCTCTCTTAAGAGCTCTGGACTGGTGGGAAGAAGAGGGCAACCTCAGGGAGGAAGTGCCTTTCCAGCAACAGTTTCCCACAGTTGTTCTAACAACAGATGCCTCCCTAGGCTGGGGAGCTCACCTGGGTGACCTAACAGTAAGCAGAGTATGCCCCCCCCCCACCAAGAATCCCAGGAGCACATAAATCTCCTGGAGCTCAGGGCAGTCTTCCTGGCTCTACAGTCTTGCACTCCCCAGGTCAGGAGTCAATCAGTCCAGGTCAGAACAGACAACTCTGTAGTGCCCCAAAGTTGGGGGCACCACAGAGAAATAAGTAAAATGCCCCGGGGCCCTGTTAGTGTGGGCATCAGGGTGGTGTAGGGGTAGCATAGAGGGAAGTGTGTTAGGATCCCCTCCTTGGTGTATTCCCTTCCCCATCACCTTCAGGCAGAGTATTTGTGGTTAAAGAAAAAAAAGAAAAGATTTTTCACCTGCTACAGCCTGCTCCATTCTAATGAATCCCCTCTTTGAGCAGGCAGCACAAATTACGGGCATCCATGCCCTGGGACTGCTGTCCCTGCCCAGCGCGTGGTGGGCAGTTTTAAAAAGAAATCATTCTGGGCCTTTTAGCGTAAGCTCGGGGTTCTAGAACCCAAACCCCGAGTGTAGCGGTTCCTAAGTTTTGAACCCCAACCATCCCAGGAAGTTGTGCCGAGCTGTGGAGTAGAGAGGACCAAGAGAGTGTGACAGGAACCTGAAAAGGCTTACCTGAGGTGTTGAAGCTGGTTCTGTCAACTCTGCATTGGTGCCCCTCCTCCAGCCGGTGAAGACAGCAGCCTCCGGTCACCAGCTTGTGACCTGTAGTGTCATCGGGTCCCGTGTTGTGTGCAGTGGTCCCAGTCCCAATCCATCTGTGTGGGCTCTGTTCAGACCCTTTTATTATTTTCTTGCTCGTTTAAAAAAAAACATTGGCTCCCATTTGTAGTTTGACTGAGTGGCGGTCGTTGTGAAAGCACCTGGGGAGGAAGAAAAGAGAGAGGGCCTCAAGGCCCCCAGCCATCCACCTCAGTGCCTGCCTGCGGTTCCACCCATGAGCCCCGCCTACTGCTAGGCCTCCTACCTCTTTTAGCAACCTTCTTCACCCCGGGCCGGGGTGGTGAGACGGCGGCGCACCAACAGTCAGATACTGACTGCCTGAAGTTTATTTTACAATTAAAGAAAATTGTGTGCAGCACCCAGAGCGCTCTAGGAAATGGCCAAGAGCCATGGGGGCGGGGGGGTATGCCAGAGGGCTGAGGGTTTGCATAAATTAATATTAATTAGGTGCAGTGACGCCTAGAATGAGGGGCTAGTGTAGGAAGGCCCTACAGTGAATGAATAAATATGGATTTTCTGGCTTCCCTGGGGAGGAATTAAGGGCAGCAGGCTCCACCTGAACTGGGCACCATTTAAAGGGGCAAGGCAGGATCTGTAGAAGGAGTAGGCCTGCAGCTTAAAGGGGCCAGGCCATAGTAGGCCCACAGCTTAAAGGGGCCAGCCACAGTAGGCCAATCATTTAAAAGGGGCCCAGCCATAGAAGGCCCATAGTTAAAAGGGGCCCAGCCATAGAAGGCCCATAGTTAAAAGGAGCCCAGCCATAGAAGGCCCATCGTTAAAAGGAGCCCAGCCATAGAAGGCCCATCATTAAAGAGCCCAGCCATAGAAGGCCCATAGTTAAAGGGCCCAGCCATGAAGGCCATGGTTAAAGAGCCCAGCCATGAAGGCCCATAGTTAAAAGGAGCCCAGCCATAGAAGGCCCATCGTTAGGGGGCCCAGCCATAGAAGGCCCATAGTTAAAAGGGGCCCAGCCATAGAAGGCCCACAGTTAAAAGGAGCCCAGCCATAGAAGGCCCACAGTTAAAAGGAGCCCAGCCATAGAAGGCCCATAGTTAAAAGGAGCCCAGCCATAGAAGGCCCATAGTTAAAAGGGGCCCAGCCACAGAAGACCCATAGCTAAAAGGGGCCCAGCCATAGAAGGCCCATAGTTAAAAGGGGCCCAGCCATAGAAGGCCCATCGTTAAAAGGAGCCCAGCCATAGAAGGCCCATCGTTAAAAGGGGCCCAGCCATAGAAGGCCCATCGTTAAAAGGAGCCCAGCCATAGAAAGTCCATCGTTAAAAGGAGCCCAGCCATAGAAGGCCCATTGTTAAAAGGAGCCCAGTCATAGAAGGCCCATAGTTAAAAGGGGCCCAGCCATAGAAGGCCCATAGTTAAAGGGGCCCAGCCATAGAAGGCCCATAGTTAAAAGGAGCCCAGCCATAGAAGGCCCATAGTTAAAAGGAGCCCAGCCATAGAAGGCCCATAGTTAAAAGGGGTCCAGCCATAGAAGGCCCATAGTTAAAAGGAGCCCAGCCATAGAAGGCCCATAGTTAAAAGGGGCCCAGCCACAGAAGGCCCATAGTTAAAAAAGGGCACAGCAAAAGAAGGCTCACAGCATAAAAGGGAGCCTAGTGAGTGGAGCCCCACAGTTAGCAGGGCACAGCAGGCCAACTGTGGGATTAGTAGCTCCTAATGTAGGCAAGAGTGGGCAACAAGGCATCCAGCACTCTTGGGGTAGTGGTTACTTAAACAGTGATTGAACTGTATTTATTGCCTGAAAATTGCCTGCACTGAATTTATTGCCTGAACTGCCTCATTGTGTTTGCCCCTGTAACTGTGTTTGCCCCTGGAACTGTGCAATTGCCCCAAAGCCATTTTTTGGCCCCGGAACTGTGCAATTGCCCCTGGAACTGTGCAACTGCCCCACAGTCATTTGTTTGCCCCTAAAACTGTGCAATTGCCCCTGGAACTGTGCAACTGCTCTGAAGCCATTTGTTTTGTAACTGTGCAATTGCCCCTGGAACTGTGCAGTTGCCTCACAGTTGTTTGTTTGCCTCTAGAACTGTGTAATTGCCCCAGCTTGCAGTCACACCGCAGTGTGTCAGCATCTTGTACTAAGTGAATTCCTGAATCAGTCTGCAGCAGCCTTTGAAGGGCATTCAGCAAGTATATTCTTGAATCAGTCTTCAGCAGCCTTCGAAGGGCATTCTGCAAGTGTGTTCCTGAGTCTTCAGCAGCCTTTGAAGGGCGTTCAGCAAGTGTACTCCTGAATCAGTCTTCAGCAGCCTTCAAAGGGTGTTCAAGCAAGTGTAATCCTGAATCAGTCTTCAGCATCCTTCGAAGGGCATTCAGCAAGTGTATTCCTGAATCGGTCTTCAGCAACCTTTGAAGGGTGTTCAGCAAGTGAATTCCAGAATCAGTCTGCAGCAGGATTTCCTGAAGATCCTCATCCATGGCCATACCCTTGCGATGTCACGTTTGTTGTTTTCCACTAGTCCCAGCGTACGGCCTGGCCTTGTGCAGATCTTGTCATCTATTTTGTTGTTTTTCCTCTTTATTGCAGCTTCTTCCAGATCTTCTGTTCCAGTCTTCCCCAACCAACATCCCGTTCATTGTTTTACATTTATTCTTGGCTCGTCTGGCCTTGGCGCCCAGAACTCCACCATTCGCCTGGCTTCCAAAGATATCCTCATCTTGGTTCTCAGTTTCCATGGGATCCTCCCAATGTTTCCTGCATCTATCGAGTCCCAACAGTCCACAAGCGTGCTGTGGCAGGATGGTCTTCTGCATCTATCGAGTCCAGGCAGTCCACAAGAGGGCTGTGGCAGGGTGGTCTTCTGCATCTATCTAGTCCCAGAGGTCCACAAGAAGGCTGTAGCAGGGTGGCTCCTGCATCTGTCATCTCATCCCAGCTGTCTGCCAGAGGACTATGGCTGGATCGTTTGTGCTTTTTTTTCAATTTCGGTGGCCCACCAGTGGGTTTTGAGCCGAAAGAGTTCTTGTATTTGTTTCTTGTTTCCAGCAATCCAAGAGAGGTGGGTGTAGCCAATTGACCCATGGCCTGCCTAAAAAACCTCTCCACATCCCTTTAGTCCCACAGAAATTATCAAAACCACACCGGCCAGCGAACCTGTTTGGTTCCCTTTCAGGATTCCCCTCGTTTCCCTTTCCTTCCTGCAACAGATCAACCATCACATGGACAGAGACTCTGATAGTTGTGCACAAATTGCAAATTGTATCATTTTTAGAGTCTTACTATAGCATACAGTAACAGTTATCAGGTCTGGAGTACTCGGGGGGGGGGTAGTCACTGGGTAGAAGTGCACCTCGGGGTCAGGGCAGATGACCTGAATAGTAATTAGAGTCTTCCTCTTACAGGAAATGGTAGCGTGATCTGTATAGGAATTACAGTACTCTTACAGTTTAGAAGCATGTATAGGTCTTGAAGTACAGTACCGTTACAGTCGGGAGGATCTTACAGCTCTTGCATTACAGTACTTTACAGTTTGGAGCCTTCCTCTTATAAGAATTTCAGAGTGCTTAATCTACCCCTCCTTCTCTGTGACTGTGTGTTTCTTTCCCTGGTTATAAAATAAATACAAGAAAGTATCTGAACCTCATTCATGACTCCCACTTCTCTTTGTCAGGCGGTATCATCCACCTTCCCTAGAACCTGAGGTGTTCTCCCACCATTCCACCTGCTGGGAGTGACACTTGTGCTGGTAAATAGTGTGTAATTTACCTGAGTCATCACAACACATCTGCTATAGTAACCCTTTTACTATATTGGACTATAGCACACCACTAGACCACCACATCACCACCACCATGTATTGCATCAACAAACAGGGAGGCACAAGATCCTCAAAGCTGTGCACAGAAGCAGAGAAGATCTGGAATCTGGCTTACTCCCTGGAGGTGCAGCTTTCAGCAGTCTACCTGCCAGGGAAGGACAATGTCTTGGCATATTCCCTCAGCAGGATCCGTCAGGGACATCATGAATGGACCCTGAACAAGCAGGTACTGGCCACAGTATTCAGAAGGTGGGGCATACTGGAGACAGATCTGTTTGCTTCCAGGAAGAATCACCAGCTTTCCCTGGTTTTCTGCAGGCCCCCAGCAGTGGGCTCAGTCCCAGTGGATACCCAGACTCTAGACTGGTCAGGGAGGTTCCTGTACACCTTCCCACCCTTCCTTCTTTTGCTGAGGGTGTTATTGAAATTGAGGAGCCAGCCTGCCACCATGATACTGTTGGCTTCGGGTTGGGCCATACAAGTCTGGTACTCCATCCTCTTGGCCTTCTCCATCAAGCAGCCCATATGCCTTCCACTGAGGTATAATCTACTGACCATGTCCCAGGGCAGAGTCACCTTTCCGAACCACAGGTCACTACGTCTCTGGGCAAGGTTCTTGAAGAGCGAGAGTATTCTGCCTTTCACCTCTCTGAGGAAGTCTTGAAAGTCCACAAGGTATCCAGGAAGCCAGCTACTAGGAAAACATAAGATTCCAAATGGAAAAGGTTCTCTCTGTAGTGTGCCCCTAAGCAGCTCAAACCTTTCGAGGCAGACCTGCCCACATTCCTGGACTACTTGGTCCACCTTCAGGCCTGGGGCCTTAGGCCTTCAGCCCTTAAGATACACCTAGTTGCTGTATCTGCCTATGTCTTGGCAGATAAAGAGAAAACGGTGGCTTCACACCCCATTTTCAGGAGGTTCTTTAAAGGGCTCCAATACCTGCATCCCCCAGTTAGGGACCCAGTGCCCTCCTTGGGATATAAACCTGTGCAAAGCAATGCTTATGGACTCCCCTTTTGAGCCCATGGCTACTGCTGATTTGAAGTATGTCATCTGTCAGACAGTGTTCTTGGTTGCCATAACTTCTTTTTTTTTTTTCTATTTATTCTTTTTTCCGCCCCTGCCTGCCACCTGATGTATTTATTCAGCCCGGTCACGGGCCACGGGCTTCTACTCCCCAAATCAGCCTCGGGCCCTCTGATACCCATGGCTTGCCCCCCACGGCGGGGCTGCGGCACTCCCCTCGCATGCCGCAGTCTTCAAACTAGGTCGGAGGGCTGGCCTGGGGAGCAAATCGAAGCCATGGCAAGCTTCATTAGTGGCGGCTGGCAGCTGACTTTTTTTTCCCCCATTTTTCTGGGAGGCGGGGTCGTGCAATGACATCTGCGTTCGCCCCGCCTCCTATACGTGCCAGTGCCGGTAGCTATGTGACTCCTGACCTCCGTCAGGGGTCATCAATGATCCGGGCACTTCCCCACCCTCCCCCCAGAGAAGGAGAGCAGTCCCTAGGATGCTCCATCCCTCTCCCAGCGGCCCTCAAGCGACCCTGGTCCGTTCCTGAACCCGGGTCGCCGGCGTCGCATGCGGAAATCCAACCGCTGCGCCGATGGGCCGGGTTGCCATAACTTCTGTCAGAAGGGTGTGTGAGTTGCAGGCCCGCTGCACAGACCTGAATTTAGCTTTTGTTAACTGGGTAACTGCACTAGACAAATCCTGCCTATTTTCAGGCATGACCCGGGGGAGGGGGGATACAGATGAATGCCAACTGACCTTGAACCAGATTAAACTGTTGGTGGTATTTTTAGTGAATGAGGAAATTTGGCCAGGACACCGGGGAAATTCCCTACTCTTTCGATAAGTGCCATGGGATCTTTAACATCCACCTGAACTACCACCAGTCCAGGCAGATGGGACCTCGGTTTAACGTCTCATCCGAAAGACGGCACCTCAGAAATGCAGCACCCCTCTCATGCTACATTACAGTGTCAGTACTGGGATATTAACCCAAGTGCCAGATGTGGGAACTGAACCCACAGCCTTCTGATCTCCCAGCCTCAGAGGCGAGTGTGCTACCTACTGAGCCACTGACACTGACAATTACATCATCTTTCACAGGGACAAGGTAGTCCTAAAGACTAACAGAAAGTTTCTCCCTAAGGTGATATCTGAGTTTCACCGGAACCAGTCCAACACCCTTCCAGTGTTTTTTACTGAAAAATCCATCTCTGGAGAGCAGAGACTCCACAGCCTGGATGTTAAGAGGGCAATTAGTTACTACCTGGGCCACACTAAGGATCTCAGATCTTCCCACTCACAACTGTTCCTCACATATGATGAAGAGGGAAAGGGTAGGCCAGCTTCCAAGAGAACTGTTGCTCGCTGGATAGTCTCTTGCATACAGTTCTGTTACAGCAAAGCTGCAATTTACCACCACTAGGCCTCAGGGCACACTCTATGCATGGTGCCTCTGCCTCTGTGGTAGCTGCAAGGGATGTCCCCTTGCTAGGAATCTGTAAAGTAGCTACCTGGGAAACAGTACACATATTTACAAAATACTATTGTCTGGATGTGCAGTCCAGAAGGGATGCCAGGTTTGGGACTGCTGTCTTGCAGGACCTTTTCCCTAAATATGTTCTGTACCCAGCCACCCAAGGTACTACTTTATAGTCTACCACAGTAAGCATAGTGAGGGATTCCTGGGGTTTGAAGACAAAATGACTTAACCATAGTAATATTGTTTCTTCCAAGGGATCCCTGACTATGCTTAACACACCCACCCTACCTCCCCTTACAGAACCTGGAAAAGGTTCTCCAAGAATCAGTTATTGTTTTAATCTTCAGTTTTGCTTAAGCATTACTTCTTGCATTGCCTACAATTAGTTTTGGCTATTTTTGTTGCATAACCTAAGTCTGCCATAGCTTGTCCTGTGGGACCAATCTTTTGGAGTTTTCCATTTTTCCCTTTTATTCTTTTCTTAGGTTTAAGTTAGCAAGCTTAGTGGTCACTTCTTCCCTGGCTATTGAAATAAATCTGATGTTGGAGTGCAGGGTGGAGCATGACCACGCGGCAGAGATTTGAATTTCATTCCATCATTCCCTAACTTACATAAAATTCCAGTTTCTGGGACATTTCAGACCTGCAGGTTGATTGCAACAGTAAGCATAGTGAGGGATCCCCTTGGAAGACACAATATTACTATGGTAAGTAATTTTTTTCTTCTGGCCTGCCCCCACAGAAATCACCACTGCATCATGTACAATGATCTTGGGTGGATACCACCCTCTGGGATGCACTTGTTGCACATTGCTTTAGTGGAGGCTAGGTACAAAGAAACAACATTCTTAGATCCCATAATAAACAAATTGTGATACCTAGGGTACATACAGTTAAACGTTTTAATTATTTTAACATACGTGTAGCCAGAACCTGGAATAGATTGCCTAATTCTTTAGTCAATGCTCCCTCATTTGATACATTCAAGAAACACTTGGATGAATTCCTACTACATAACAATGATGGAATATAAAACCATTATGAGTGGAAGACAATTTAAGGGGCATCTTGCCTACGTTGTCTTATTATACCAAGTTATACCAAGTTAGGCACTGGTCAGGTGAACTCTCAATCTACCTCTTAGATCTTTTCATGTCAGCAACAAACTGCACTCACTCTCTTAGGTCTAAAGAAGGTTTCAGATTCCAGATCCCATGTTGCAGGAGAAATCTAGGGCAAGTCTTAATCACCTACAAACTACCCTCCGTATCGAACAGTCTTCCTGTAAAAATCACCACATCCACTACATATTTCTTGTGTAAGGGACTAATCAACGCTCATCACTCCTCCTTGATTTCATGTCCCAGTTGCCCAAGCTACACCTCCTTTGGTTGTTACCGACACAAGCATGCTATTACTTATTTAGTTAGTTTTTGTTTACCAGGTGGGGTGCACTAGACAAACATTTGCCTATTTTCAGGCACAACCTGGGAGAGTACAAACCAATAAACTATGCAGTACATGACAGTCACTTAAACAATACAGTACATTAATCAAGATGAACAATACAGTACATGACAATTGATGAAGCGTAAGAGTAAGTTCACAAGCAGGGAAATTCTAATGATTATAAAGCAAGACTACAATCAACATAACAGGATTTCAACGTGAGAAGTGTGAGGAGTTTTTTTGTACTTAGGCAGGGGTTGACAGAGTTCAGGGGTTAGGAACAGGAGCATACAGACTGCTGTTGTAAATGGGAGCGATATTGTTTCTGGAAAGCACAGGCAACTGAACAGTGTCTAATAATAGGAGGTATAGTGTTCCATAATTTTGGGGCAGATGCAGAGAAAGCGGACTCCCCAAGTTTTGTCCTAGTCCTAGGTGTGACTAGGAGATCAGGATCTGAAGATCTGAGAGGGTAGGCATTTTTGTAAGGCACCAGAAGGGAGGCAAGAGATGATGGCACCTGGTTCAGTAGTACGCTATGAGTGATACTACCCAGTGAGAGATAACACTGAGCAGCTAGAGGGAGCCAACCAAGCTCAGAATACAGTCTACAGTGATGAGCAAGTCAGTTAAAAGCAAGGGCAAAATGACAGATATTGTTGCAAGCCACATCCCATTTGTGTAAAATAGAGTTAGAGGCTTTAGAGAAAATTGGCAGACCATAGGAAGGTGTAGGAAGCAAAATTCCTTGGGCAACAGCAAACCAGACGGGGGGAGGGGAGATTACGGTTGGGTCTAAAGACTAGTCCAAGTCTAACATTGATTGCCTTACAGGTGGATGCCACATGGATAAAAAAATCAAGGGAGGGCTAGAGCATAACACCCAAGTACTTATAGGATGAGATAGTGGCCAGAGGGGTGCTGTTGTCACAGGCCACAGATAGCAGAGTAGTGGTATTCTTTAATCAATGTGCAGCTCCAAATAACTTTGCCTGTGACCTGGTAGGGTTCAATAAAAGCCCGTCTTCAAGGAACCATGTTAGAATGGAATGTAAGTCAGCAGACAGGTTAAAGTTGATATCAGCCACATTCAGGGCACTAGTGAAAAAGACCAGGTAATCAGCGTACAGGAGAGGGGTACAGTTTGTTATACAATGCAGAACAGAGTGGGAATGCTCTATGATGACCCCAGGCTTCCTATCTGAACCCAAGGGCCTTGATGTTACCACCTCCACATGTTATTATGACCTGTATCTTCTTCTGTAACTCAAGTCTATTTTCACAGTGCTTTGTTGTATATAACATACCCTGCAGATAAACAGGGGGTTTTGTTGTATATTGACATTACTTGCACATTCTCATTGTTTATACCTTGTATTTTGCAATGCATTCAACTTGTAGTTTGTATTTTTTACTGTTTCTGTATTTAAGAATGCCTGTGTTTTAACATATTCTTCCCTACTGCCATCCTTATACCCTCCTTCACCCCAGGTCACAAATGAAAATAAGTCTTCTGGCTCTACTTTTTTACCTGGTAAAATACGTTTAACTAAAGAAATAAAATAGATAAGGACTGCCTAACTAGGAAAGCAGCTCTGAGTCTGAGAAGCCATCCAGCCAGTAGCACTGTCAGGGTGGCTGGTCATCGCAACACATGAGGGACTGGATGTCTGGATGTGGTGTGGTGGTCAGTTTGATTTTTACAAGCTGAGCTGTCCCTGTACAAGAAGAAGATTGCCGCTGAATGTGGAGGTCAGGCAATATTTGATTAGTTCTGAGAGAACAGCAGATTTCACCAGCCAACACCAGAGGCCTTCAGGGAGAGAGAAGTGAATGAAATCAGCCAGAGAGGGACTTACTGCTACTGTGTCACTGTGCCCCATGCATCAAGGGAGGTCCCCTGGTCTGGGTGACCTGTGAGTAAAGCAGGGTTTGCTCTGCATCACCTCTGTAAATAAGTTAATTAGGAAATCATTTGATGGACTAGGCCAGTTGGCAAGGAATTGCAAATACTTATTTGATTTTTTGGTTTTATGGCAGGCACATCAAGTGAATAATTTCTTTAAGTGCATCAGCACTGGCCAGCTACGTACAATGTCATCGAGCCTACACCATTTCTATAACTGGGTAACTATTGAAGCACCAGGAGTTCCCAAATAATATCTTAAGGGTTTGTACAGGTACCAGTGGGGGAGGGTAGTGCCCACCTGTGCAACTGGGAAAGCAGCTATGCATGTGTGTTATGGGGTGAGTTACCATGTTTTGGACTGAGCCTGGAGGGGCACTTGAAACACAGCCCAGATGATCATCTGTTTTGACTGTGCCTAGGAGGGTAGCAGAAGAACAGTCCTTTTGTTAATTTAGGCTGGGCCTGGATAGGAACTGAAAAACCAGCCTAAGCTACAATATATATTGCTACCTTATTGCTGACTCCCTTTAATTTCCTTAGGGCCTAATTCTGGCCATAAATAAAGCCCTTGTTGTTTTGTTCACAGTTACTGCCTGAGTGTATATCCTTTTACTGTTAAGTTGCATGCCTTGTGGGGACTGTCATTGCACTGAGTTGGTTCATGGATGGGTTGATCTTGTGGGAAGGTGGGGAGATATGGCATCCCAGGTGGTGGTGTCACATTTACACCAAGCCCACTTAAACCCTGAAGACACCTCCTCGAATAACAACTGGGACTGCCTTAAGTGTTGGATAAGGGGATACATTGTTAGCCTGGCTTCGACCATGAAAAAACAATTAAAAAGCAGACTGAATTACTAAAATAAGAGAAATTGAAGAAAATCTTTTTAAAAGATGAAACAGAAGAAACTTGGGATCAGTAGTTAAAACTTAAAACAGAATACAATGGAATAATGAGAGGAGAAACATAATTCTGTATTAGGAAGTCTAAGATTAATTACATAGACTCAGATTCCTAAGCTTCAAACATTTTGGCGATTAGGTTAAAACAAGAAGTTCTGCAACAAACATAACAATTATTAGATGAGAAACAGCAATAACATTATCTCAGGTCATAAAAAAATAAATGAGGAATTTTGAAAATTCTACAAACAATTATGCAGTTCTGAGGCTAGGTCTGTATGAGATTCACCTGCTGAGTTCTGCAAAGACATCCCCCTTCCAAAGATACCTAGAATTCTTAAAGAGTAACTGGATAAAAACATGGCTGCTGAGGAAATGTCTGGAGCCAATAAAAATATTGAGAAAAATAAAGCACTGAGACCTGGATGCACCTTATTCAGGGAAAACCGCATAGGCAACATGGTGGTGGGTGTGCTATATTCATGCGGGACACCCTAATAGGTCATGCACTCCCTGCTCCCAAACTTGACTATGGTGCCCAAGCCCTCACGCTAAAAGTTATCCCTGACCCCGCCAGAGGCCCTCTTTTTCTCGCTGTCTCCTACATACTCCCAAGGAACCAGAACTCAGCAGTAAAGTCCCTCATCGACTACCTCACATCCCTCCTGCACAAAGTCGAGCAAGTCATCCTTGGTGATCTTAATGTTAACTGGCTTGCGTCCACCACCTCCCAAACCAGGGACTCCTTCACTGCCCTGGATATGTCCCAACTAGTCTCACAGCCCACCAGGTTCAACTAATCCAGTGGAACCAACACCCTCCTAGACGTTATCTTATCAAACCGCCCCTTTAAAATCTGGGACATCACTGTCCTCCCCGACTCACTTAGTGATCACTCCCCAGTCATCTGCACCTGGTCATCCTCCTCTCCAAAGCCAGTGTCCCAGGCTACACTGTGCCAGCAGCTACGCCCTGGTGGCCTAAAAAAGTTGAAACAGCACCTAGCCCAGCTAGACTGGTCCCATATCCAACATGCCCCAGATATCGACTCAGCTCTTGACTTCTTCACAAGTGCCTTCTGCAAGGGCTGTGACCTCATCACCCCCCCCCCCAGGATCCGTACAAAGAAATGCAACACCCCTTGGATCACCCCTTCCTTCATCCAGAAACTTAAGAATAGGGATAATCTCTGGCAAATTGCTGTAGATTCAGGCAATCCATCTGACAGATAAGCCTACAATGCAAAGCACAATAAGTGCACCTGGGCCATCAGACAGACCAAGGCGGAGCACTACCAGGCAACCCTCACCTCCACCTGGGGCTCGGCCCGGACCTCCTGGTATAGCATGAAAGAACTAAAAGGGAAGACCTGCTCTCCTCCACCATCTCAGCTCACCATCAATGGTGCTACCTCCTCTGATCTACTACCTATAGATGAGTGCCTCAACACCACTTTCTCTGATCTAAGCTCTGTCCTCCCCAGCAGCTTTTTTGATTCAATCCCCTCCTCACTCCCCCCTGCCCTGTATTGCCCCCCTTTCTACCTGAGCACCCTATAACCTCACGAAACCAGGCCACACCTGCTAAAAGCCCTTGGTAGTAATAACCCCAGCAGTGACCCCCTCGACTCCAGGATCCTCTGCCTGGTCCTGGATGTTGTCCTAGTCCGCCTGACGGACCTACTCAACCGGTCCCTATGCCTTGGACAGTTCCCCAGTGCATGGAAAACTGCTGAAATCACTCCAATACACAAGAGCGGTGATCGATCCCCCCCCAACTATCGGCCAATCTCCATCCTCCCCCCACTCTCCAAAGCCCTAAAAAAAGTGGTGTCTATACAACTATCTGAGTACTTGGCTAAGTATGACATTATGTGCCTGGAGCAGCACGGCTTCCGCCCAGGACATAGTACAACAACTGCTCTCCTGGAGTTCTCCCAATACCTGCACTCTGCTCTCGACTCCGGAACTAGCCTACAACCAAACAGAAAGGTGGTTTCTTGATCTCAGACTAGTCATAAACCTTAAGAAAACCAAATCAATGCTCTTCTCTCACCACCAAAATAAAGCTAGAAGTTCCCCCCTCCTGATTACCCCCAACTCTCAGCTCCCATTAGAGCAAGTGCCCACATACAAATACCTAGGCATCACTTTCAATACTGCCCTCACCTTCCACACCCACATCAACGCTCTTTCCTCTGCCATAAACTCTCGGATTGGCCTACTTTACCGCCATAGGGATTGCCTGCCCCTTGCTGCCCTCCGGCTGGCCATCACCTCCTCTTCCATCCTGTCTCTAGTGGACTTCGGCTTGCCCATCTATGCTGCAGCTGATAACACCACCCTCTCTAAAATCCATCTCTCCAATAATAAGGCCTGTAGGCTCCTGACCGGAGCCTCCATCTGCACCCACACCTGCCTGCTCTATTCCTCCTCCAACCTGCTCAACTTCGAGGAATGTTGCGGTATCAGACCTGCCTTTTTGCGAATAAATTCCTGCTTGGACTCTCCCCCCTGGAGTCTCTGCCTCCCTACCATGGCCATCCTCATCTGTTTCCACCCACAGCTCTGTTAAAGCCACCTTCAAAGTGCCCAGAACCACAACCTCCCTCACCCAGAGGTCCTTCTTTTATCGAGCCCCTGCCTGGTTCAACTCCCTCCCTACCTGCATCACCAATGCTGCCAAACTTGGTCCCTTCAAAACCACTCCTCCGGAATCATCTCTTTAATGTCTGCTGCTGTAGGTGCAACTAACCCTGCCCCCCCAATCCTACTGCAGGGCCTTTCCCTGCCTGGCCCCCCTAATCTCGACACGGTCCCCTGGACTGCTGATCCGTCTTTCCCCTACCCCTTTTTGCCTACCCCCTTAGGTTTATACAAGGATGTATTCCACTGCAACTCCAGAGAAATTGTACATCTTTAATTGTAAATCTGTATTTTATACCAACATGTAACTAAGTGTATTCTGTGTTCAATGTCTGCGCCTGTAATGTTGTCCAATGTTGTATCTGCACAATGTTCTATGGTCTTGCCCTCCCTGTGACAAGGTGCCTTTGTAAATGAGTCCCTGATTTAAAGGTTGTAAATCCAACTTGTTCAAATAAATAAATAAATAAAAAGTCTGATGGTTACTCAGCTAACCTTTATCATACTATTAACACAGCGTTAACACCAATACTTATGGGAGTTTATCAAGAAGCTTTATCAAAGGCAGGACATTCTAGAACTATGACCCAAGGTCTATTGTAGCAGTTATAGACCAATCTCATTAATCAATACAGATGTTAAAATCTTAGCTAAAATTCTCTGATAGATTGGAAAAAGTTATTCACCATTTAGTGGGCCCCAAACAAACAGGTTTCAATAAAAGTAGAATATCAGTTGACAATAAATGTAACATATTGTATGTTATAGATACAGCAGACAAATCTAAAATTCGAATGGGACTTCCCTAGACATGGAAAAAGACTTTGATTGCATACTATGTCCACATATTATAGATAAGTTAACACTTTATGAATTCCCTGAACAGTTTATTAGCTGAGTCTACATTCTTTACGATAATACAACCTCAGCAGTGGTCACTTATGGGACAATATCTTGATGATTTGAAATTATCTGAGGCACTAGGCAAAGTTGCCCCCTTACACTACCACTATTTAATTTGATTATAGACACTTTGATAAGAAAATTAAATTCTGACAAGACAATAAAAAGCATCAGAGAGGGCTGGGTGCGCCGCCTAGTGGCCTATCTAACAAAAGGAGGGCATAAAGCATATGGCTGGCTTGATAATGTTAATCCTGGGTATTGGCGACCAGGGAGCACATAGAAAAGTAGGGGTGTAGTAGATGATAGTAGTCTACTTGTACCAGTAGCACACAATTCATATTTTCATCCTGGATTGCACGATGGCAGCTTTAAGGAATGGGAACATAGAGGTGTTAAGTGTTTACGTAACCTTATTACAAGACAGGGCTTCTGTTCATTTGTGGATGTGCAGAGGAACACAGGACTTCCACACACACTTTTGTAGATATCTACAGGTTAGAGCCTATTATGGGAGCTTGAGTAGGGATACAGTTAAACAGTCTTCACTGGCCCAAGATGAACAGTTGATATCTGACTCTAAACAGAATAGCAAGGGGCTAATACAGAGGGCTGTGAGATAGGACCATTCCTTTTTCCTGATTTAACTAGCAGAAGTAAGGTTCTTTGAGAATGGGATTTAAGTATCCAGATTAGAGAGGATGAGTGGGATCTACTCTTGCAGTCTCATGCAGATCTAGTACTCTGTAATAAGCAAAAAGAGGCCCAATACAGATTCATACACTTCTTGTATTGTCAACCTGTGGTAGTGTATAAGTGACATCCCACAATTTCTCCTATGTGCTGTAGATGTGGAAATTCCCCAGATACCTATGTTCATTACTTTTGGGCCTGCCTTTTTTGCATTCTGTCTGGAGAAAGAGGTGGCACGGGAGCTTTCTCGCTTACTAGGTCAATCGATACCGGTGGTGCCAATTCCCTTGTTGTTTGGTATGGAGGATTCGGGAAAGAATGGATGGGTTCTCCTCCCTCATTGGACTAGAGTACTTCTCGCCCTCACAAAACAGTGTATATTGAATACGTGGGTCTCCTGTGCTCGACCCAAAATTCAGCAGTGAAAAACCCTGGTGATTCTGTCCTTGACAATGGAAAGGCTGTCTCACTGTCTTAAAGGGAAGGCAGAGTGCTTCTTGCTGGTATGGGAACCTTTTTTGAATTTCCTCTCTCCTGTAGAGGCCCAGCTTCTCCGGGAGGGTGCCAGATGATTCCCAGGACAGAGAGTAGGAGGTGCGTGTGATATGGTGCTGCACCTCTATCTTACATTTCAGGAGGGGTCTTTCCTGGGTGCAGTACATCATTACTTCACTATATTAATTTGCTTCTTCAGGTTGTAGACATTACTTAAGGTCTCTCAAGGGAATGGACGTGTGGTTTGTTGTTTGCTATTTTGTTAGGTTTTTTTATGGGGTGGTTCTTGTTCTTTGTTTTTTTTGTTTTTCTTCTGCAATTTTGCTGTCATTTGTATCATAGAAACATGGTATAAGGAACTTAGTAATTTGACTTGTATAAGGTTTTTGTTGATGTGTTATGTCTTAGTATTTACATTAAAATGTCAATAAAAAGAGTAAACAAAAACTAGGCATCAGACTAGGAAGTAGGGAGTTTTTAACATCTGTTTATGCAGATAACATACTTATCACATTATCAGATCCTAAAACTTAAGTTCCTAGGATTCTAGACATTTTAAGAGAGTTTAGAGCTGTATCAGGATATAAATTAGAGGAAAGTCCAATTTCTAGCCACTGAATAGTGCCTGCAAGCGGGATGACATTCAAGGCTTTGATCTAGCTTGGGCTAGAAATACTTTAGAATGTTTAGGGATCACAATTTATAAAACAGTATCTAAGAATTTTCCTTCTGTTAAGAACAGAATAGTTGAAGACAGAACCAGATGGAGAAAATTACCTTTAGGAATGTGGGGAAGACTAGAGACCATTAAAATGAACTCCCTTCCTAAAGTCCTATATATTTTTATGATGATCCTCTGCTGCATTAAAAAAAAATGGCTAGGTAGCCAGTGGTATCCTGCAGCCGGGCTCTGTTCTGGGACCAGTATTATTTCAAATCTTTATTTCAGACCCAAGAAAAGATTTAATTAGCTGGTCAGTCAAATATGGGACAATGCTAAATTAGGAGGCTCTTGTGAAACCTCTTTACAAATCAGGGACCTTCAGAGTGGCCTAGATCAAATGTCTAGTTGGATCAACTGCGGTGGCATGAAGTTAAATATGGAAAAATGTCAGGTAATGCATCTTGGTAAGAGAAATCAGAAAAATACCTTAATGTTATGTGGAAGGGAAATTCGAAGTATCATAAATGAATCAGACTTAATTATTAATGTGTTTCATGTATTAAGTTGTTCTGGCCAGGTAAATTCAACTATTAAGAAAACCAACAATGTAACATGGGCCATTAAGAGAAACATTGTATCCAGGGATGCAAATATTCTTATGCCTCTGTTCAGGGCCAATGATTGACTGCATATGGAATATGCATCACAGATTTGGTGCCCTTTTAGCAAAAGAGATCAACAATACCTTGAAAAGGTACAGAGAAAATTTACAAAAAATATCTGAGGAATGAAGAACAGAACATATAATGAACGTCTTCAGGCTTTAAACCTTATGTCACTGGAAACTCGAAGACTGAGAGATTTATTACTAATGTTTGATTTAATACATGATCCATACCTGTTAACAGAGTTAGGCATAGATGTCAAAACAGAGAGAAATGAGAGGTCACCCATTACAAATAATAGGGAAATCATTTAAAATGGTAAAATGGAAATATTTCTTTATATAAAGAATAGTTCATCCAAGGACCCAGTTACCTCTTGACATAACAATTAGTAAATAAGAAAATGAATTGAAAACTAAACTGGATAAATATATTTTATTTGGAGGATAACTAAGTTATTACATGTAGTGAGCTTTTATAGCAGCATAAACGGGCAATTTGCCTTCTCGTTCCTTAAACTTCCTTAGTATGATCCTTAGTTTAGAATGAATGCTCAGCTATCTAAGCTTATTTAGAATTATAAGAGAAGCAGATTGACTTACAATAAATTAATAAGAACCAAGATTAGTGGGATTCTGAAAGCTCCTGATTTATGTCTCTATTATATGGTATGGGACTGGTCCCCCATCAATCATGCGCCTAATATTGACCAGGCCCTAAGTTTCTTTATACAGGGCTTTGACAACATTTGTGATATCTTTGCACCATTGAGGAAAAGAAAAATTTGAGGTCAAGTTAATGGCTGGATATCAGGGGATATCCTCACCCAGATGAAGGAAAGGGACAACCTCTGGGAAAAAGCTAGGTCCTCTCACAGCAAACACAACTTCCAATGCTATAGAGCTGCAAGAAACCACTGCACCAACCTTATCCGTCAAGCAAAGGCCAACCTCCACAAGGAGCAGCTTAATAAAACTTGGGGCAACAGGAAGAGTTTTTGGGAGAACATCAAAAACCTTCTTGGTAAGGATGAGAAAAAGATCCCCCACTCGCTCAACATCAACAACGCCATGATTACTGACCCATGGCACATCGCGGATTCTTTCAACACAGCATTTACTGACCTGACTGGAGTGCCACCCCCCCAACTACCTGTACCCTGCTGGAGAACAAACCAACTGCATGCCTCAAGGGGACTCAACCCCTGACTTCTACTTCAAAAAAGTGTCAGTGAAGGAAGCTTACAAACACATAAAAAAAAATACTAGGCAAGACCAGAATGGGTAGTGATGGAGTTGATATGAAACTCCTATCCCTAACACTGGATGTCATCATCGTGCCAGTTACAAAACTATTTAATAAATTGCTGGCTCTTGCACAATTCTCCGTGATCTGGAAACAGGCTCTCGTGACGCTGGTGCACAAAAATGGTGATATGACATGCACCACCAATTACAGGCCAATATCTATCCTCTCTCCCTTATCTAAAGCCCTGGAAAAGATTGTGGTCACCCAACTCACAGATTACCTCAACAAATACAACCTATTATGTCCCAACCAACATGGCTTCAGGCAGAATCATAGTACCTCCACGGCCTTGCTGGACTACATTGACTACTCACACAAGGCACTAGACGAAGGAAAACTGGTGGGGTCAGTCTTCATAGACCTCACCAAATCCTTTGACACTGTCAGTCACTCTCTCCTCCTGACTCAACTACAGAACCTGGGGGTTGCAACCACTGCTGTCTGCTGGTTCAAGGACTACCTAACACACAGAAGCCAACGTTTAAAAATTGAGCACACAGTATCTAGCTCCAATGAGGTATCTTTAGGGATCCCACAGGGGTCAATACTGGGGCCCTTACTATTCAGCCTCTTCCTAAATATTCTTTCTGAAGCCTGTGACACTAAACTGATACTTTTCGCAGACAACGGTGTACTTCTCACCAGCAGTTCATCAATAGTTGCCCTCCACTCTGAGCTGCAGACATCCTTCTACAAGCTGGAAGACTAGTTATATAGCCATAAACTTCTATTAAACTGCAAAAAGACCAAGGTGATGCTCACAGCCAGCCCACAGCACAAAAGGAAGCTCCCTCCCCTCACCATCTCCAATAAAGTCAGTGAGCTGCTAGAACAAGTTCACTCCTTCAAGTACCTGGGGGTCACCATTGATGACTCCCTCACCTTCGCCCAACGCATCGTCACAGTGGTAAAGGCAGTGAACATCAAGCTGGGTGTACTCTATAGGCATAAAAAGTATCTCACTCCAGACGCCCTCCATCTCTCAGTCTCCAGCTCCATCCTTTCTACCATCGACTATGGAATGTTGGTCTACGGTGCAGCAACTGACATTGCACTAAAAAGGATTCACATTGCCCTCCACAAGGCATGTAGGCTCACAATGGCTGCAGATCAAAATACCCACACCTGCTCCTTATATGAGCAGACCAATTGGCTGCCACTAAAGAACAGGATTATATTCTAAACATGTCTCCTTGGAAAAAAGGCGCTAATGGGTAAACCCCCCCATGCATTTCTAGCATCCTAACACCAAGTGCTACCAGCTATATCACCAGAGGCAGGATGAGGGGGCCCCTATCAACACTTTTCCATCGAACTGTGCAGGGACAACATGCTTTCAGCTATAGGGTGCCCCAATGGCTCAATGAAATCCCAGTGCACATTCTAAACTCCCAATGCATCTCACAATTCAAAAATGGCCTAAGGCAACAGCTTCTTACTAGGACAGTTTGTGACTGCCACTAGGACTCTAACACCCATAATGCCCACTCACCCACACTCTCCTTCCCCTTCCTTTTACCTCCACTCTTCCCCCTTGCCCTATCCCTCTGTCTTCCTTCCTCCTCTGTGCCTTTCCCCCACTGGAGCAACCTTATAACCAACCTACTACCACTAACTCCCAACCTCCTAGACAAAGCCACTTCTTTTGGCTGCCCACTCTCCTCGCCTCCTCTCCCCCTCACCTTGACTCCTTCTCAGACTCTCACACTAGGTGTCACACCTCTTCTCTACATAAAACACTGTGCTTTACCCTACTTGAATGCTCTTGACGCTGTACTGTCACCATTGGTACTATGAATGACATTGTAACCTTATTGTATACTAGCTACCTACTATTCGAGTATTGTATATAAACAGTTTGTTATTGTTGTCATTGTCACTGTTTGATGTGGAACCTTTGTAAAAGAGCTCTGAGCTCAAAGGTATGATCCAAATCCCTAAATAAATAAAAAATAAATAAATAAATACACGTGGTTTCCACGTTTACTAAAATCTCAAAATGTTTTTTTTCTTTCTTACTACAATTTCTGTAGTATGGAAGAAATTGTTAGATGCCTTGCTGATGTTAGTGATAGATTTTCAGCTACATTTTAAGTTCTATATTGCTAATAACATGCAAACTTCCAGCTGAGACATTCAGAGTTGAATGCAACTTGGGAAACGGTACTTCAAATTGACAGACTGGTGCATTGCTAAATCCACTGCAGCTGTTGGGGGGATGTCTGCACTCAGTGTTGGATGTCCTTTGCCATAACATGCACTTCCTATTAATGTACTGTAGTGTAGCATCAAAAAAATCATCAAACATTTGCTTTCATTTTCCTTCTAATTACTCGGACCAGGTTATAAACTCAGCAACTCAACTGGAATGGATATTATTAACTGCAGGTATTGCAGGACACTTTTCAAAAAGGCAGTTATACAGGATTTTGGGTGCTGTCCTACATGCTGGACCATCGGAGATCTAAGGGCTCAGCTCTGGGCAGCATGGGCAGAGACTGCATGTCTCAAATCGCATATTCAGGAGGAAATATATTACAAGAACCACCCGCCATTTCCCCAACATCCAACTGAAGCACTTCGACCGCAGAGGGTAGTTGGTCCAGGAGGTTAGGAGGGGCAAATCGGGTGCCCCAGCACTCAATACTCACCAATGTATCACCTCCACAAACCATATAAAAACTACAAACAGGTATCTGCCTCTGTCTCTGAAATCAAACAAAGGGGCAGAGGACATTGCAGAGCAGGACACTGCAGCACAAGAGTTAGCACTAAAAAACTCACCCAAAACAGGGACCGAAACAAAAAAAGCAAAAAGGAAATCCAAAGCACTTCTGATCATAGGAGACTCCATGATTTGCGGAGTTAATATCTACCTCTGGCCAGGGGTAATGGTCAGATATCTCCCAGGTACATCAGTGTGGACAGACACTGGCCACATTGCTAAAATTGTGCAGGAAGCAGGAGAAAACATTGATGTCCTGGTACACATAGGGTCTAATGATCTCGCCAGCCAGTTAGTTGTGGAGACCAAGGAACACCTGACCAGGCTGGGAAACAAACTGTCATCCAATTCATCTGGCATCTCCTTCTCTGAGATCCTGCCAGTCTAGGAGAGGGGGGCAGAAGGACAAAAGATCAGAGAAGCGGAGATAGGGGAGCTAAGAATGTGGCTCAATAGCTGGTACCAGTAAAAAGGACACAACTTTGTAGGTAACTGGCAACAGTTTTGGGCACAAAAGTTCTTTAAATTCAATGGATTGCATCTGACTAAGAAGGTAGTCAGTGCATTGAGGCAGAAATTTGATGTCTTTGTAGGATATTTAAAGTAGCAAAATGAGAGTGGGGTGCAGCATCCGATACATCGAATGGGAAGAACACCCTTCCCCCCTCAGCTAGTGATCAAACAAGAGTTCAGCATGTTTGTAGTTCATTTACATCACCAGGTAAGGAAAAAGGTCTGGCTCCCCATATAATGCGCAGGGGGAAAGCCGGACCTGGCCCCACAACTAACGCAATGAAATCTGGCCAATGGAAAATCATGTACACAAATGCCCGCAGTCTGGGAAACAAGATCCTAGACCTGGAGGCAACAATGACAGAGGCTCAACTGGACATAGTAACCATTAGTGAGACATGGTTCACCAGTAACCACACTTGGGAGACTTCAGTGCCCGGCTATGTACTGTTCAGAAGAGACCGAGGTGCAAAAAGGGAGGAGGGGCATGACCCTTTGTGTCAATGAAAATATCAAAGGTACAGATATTCAGAATACACTTAAGAAGCCAGAAGAACTGTGGGTCACCCTGGAAACAGGAAATGGGACAGCCATATGAACTGGGGTTGTCTACAGGCCTCCAGACCAGGGGGAGGACATAGACACATTACTGTTAGAAGATATACAAAACATGACAGCTAAAGGGGAGGTTCTGATAATGGGAGACTTCAACATGCCAGATACAGATTGGTCAATACCAGCAGGAACATCCACCAGAACTAGACACATAGTAGAGTCCCTGCAGGGGGAGGGCCTCAAACAATTGGTAAAACAACCCACAAGAGACAGGGCTACCCAGGATCTAGTACATGCTAATGGGAAAAGGATCACAGATCTGCAGGTAGAAGGTCACCTGGGGGCCAGTGATCATCACATGGTATGGTTCAATTTGGCCACTAGAACTAAATCATCTCATTCCATGGCAAAAATATGGGGCTTCAGAGTAGCTGACTTTGATAAGATGGCCAAAAGAGTTAAGCTAGCCCTGGCAAGAAGAAATACAGATGAGAGGGTACAGGTAAAGTGGGCAAGCATTAAGGATGCAATACATGAAGTAACATCCCATTGTGTTAGGGAGAAAAGCAAGGGCAAAAAAAGGAGGAAACCACTTTGGTTCTGAAAACAGAAGCAGAAAGATCAGAGCCAAGGTTGGCCTTCAGGAAATATAAAACTAGCATGATGGGGCGAAGAATAGGAGGCATACCAAACTTCTAAGGGAAGCAGGGAAGGCAGTAAGGCAGGCAGAGGCCCAAACCGAGGAAACATTAGCATGAACAGTAAAGGAATCGGACAAGACTTTCTATAAATACATTAGTGAAAGGAGAAAGTCCAGAGTGGGTGTTGTTAAGATCAAAGGGGATAAGGGGGATTTTGTGGAGGAGGACCAAGGAAAAGCATCTATCCTAAATAAATACTTCTGCTCAGTATTTACTGAGGAGAAGGTAGGGCAGGGCCCACAGCTCAGCACCATGGACACAGGGGAAGGGAGGCGTGCATAAGTCCCTTCACAAAAGAAAGCATCCTATAAGAGCTCACTAAGCTCAGGGTGGACAAGGTAATGGGACCTGATGGCATACATCCCAGGGTGCTAAAGGCGCGAAGGGTGGAACTAGCAAAGCCATTAGCAGAATTGCTTAGTGAGTCTCTGTGCACAGGAGAGGTCCCAGAAGACTGCAGAAGGGCTCATGTGATCCCACTCCACAAGAATGGCATTAGGGAGGAGGCAGGGAACTACAGACCAGTCAGCCTTACTTCAGCAGTGGGCAAGATTATGGAGGTACTCCTTAAGGAAAGGATAGTGCAACATCTGGAATCCACAGGAGCACAGGAACAAAGACGGCATGGATTTACAACAGGAAGTTCCTGTCAGACTAATCTCATAGATTTCTTTGACTGGGTAACCAGAATGGTGGACCAAGGGGGTGCAGTTGATGTCACCTACCTTGACTTCAGCAAAGTTTTTGATTCTGTTCCACATAGAAGATTAATTAATAAGCTGGGGAGGCTTGGGGTGGGTCAGAAGTTGGTCAACTGGGTGGCAAACTGGTTGGTGGGCAGAAAACAGAGAGTGGTGGTAAATGGTATACAGTCAGAAGAGATGCAAGTCACAAGTGGGGTACCTCAGGGATCAATCCTGGGGCCAGTCCTCTTCAATATCTTCATCAGTGACATTGCAGATGGACTGAAGGGTAAGGTTTGCCAGTTTGCAGATGACACCAAGATCTGCAACAGAGTAGATAATCAAGATGGGGTGGGCAGAATGAGAAGAGATCTGGGAAAAACTGGCAAAATGGTCTGAAGAGTGGCAACTGGGGTTTAATGCAAAGAAGTGCAAGATCATGCACATAGGGAAGAGAAACCCTGAAGCTACCTCTAGGGTGGAAGGGAAGTTGCTGGCAATCAGAAGGGAAGAAAGAGACTTGGACATCATCATCACAGATGACCTGAAATCATCCAAGCAGACTACTAAAGCAGTAGGTAAGGCTAGAGGGATGTTGGGGTGTATTAGTAGGGGTATCACAACTCGTAAGAGGGAGGTAATACTCCCTCTTTACAAGACACCGGTTAGGCCTCATCTGGAGTACTGTGTGCAGTACTGGAGACCGCACCTGCACCAAGACATTAACAAAATGGATGCAGTCCAGAGAAGGGCAACCAAAATGGTGCAGAGACTGCATCAGAAAACATAAGAGAACAGATTAACGAAGCTCAATATGTATACCCTGGAGCAAAGGAGGGAGGGAGAGAGGCAATATGATGGAAACATTCAAACATCTGAATGGCATTAACAAGGTAAAGAGTCTAACATGTTTCAATATAAGAAAAATAGCAGGGCAAGAGGACACAGCATGAGATTAGAGGGAAGCCAATTAAGGGGTAATTTGAGGAAGTCCTTTTTCACAAAAAGGGTGGTGGATGCATGGAACGGCCTACCTCAGGAAGTGGTGGATATGATTACAGTGCAGGGCATCAAACAGGCATGGGATAGGCATAAGGGAGCTATACAGATGAGTATGAATAAATAGGCCATTGACAGAGTGAAGGCCTATGGCACATTCATAAGGTAGAAAAAATGGGCAGACTGGATGGGTCTTGCGGCCCTTATCTGCTGTCCCCTTCTATGTTTCTATGTAACAGTAGAGCTACAGATTACCAAGCAGTAGTGGGTAGGAGGCCTAGGTTTGATCCCCAGTGTGGGACATTTTTTTTCTTTCTTACTCGGTTTCTGCAATATGAGAGAAATGATATCATTGCTGATGTTAGTGACAAGAGTTTCAGCTAGATGTGAATTTCCATATTGCTGATAACTTGAAAATGTCCAGCTGAGACTTGGCGGTTTGAATGCAACTTGGGAGCATTACCTTAAACTGACTGACTGGTTCATTATTAAATCTACTGCAGCTGTGTGTGTGTGTGTTTTGGTGGGGGGGTGGGATCTGCACTCAGTGCTGAATGTCCTTTGTCACAGCATGATTTCCTGTCACAGAGCCTTTGTACAGCAGTAGAGCTACAGACCACCAAGTAGTAGTGGGTAGGGGACATGGGTTTCATCTCCAGTGTGGGACATCTTTTTTTTCATTCTCATGAGAGAAAATGTTAGATGCCCTTGCTGATGTTAGTAATATAGTTTCAGCAAAGTTTGAAGTTCTATACTGCTGATAACTTGAAAAGTTCCAGATGAGACTTTCCGGATTGAATGCAACTTGGGAAACATTACTTCAAATTGCCAGTCTGGTGCATTACTAAAGCCACTGCAGCTGTTGGGGGGGGGGTCTACACTCAGTGCTGGATGTCCTTTTGCCACATCATATATTACCTGTCAGTGTGCTTAAGTGCAGCAGTAGAGCTACAGACCACCAAGCAGTAGTGGGTAGGGCATCTGGGTTTGATCCCTAGTGTGGGACAGTTTGTTCTTTCTTAGTTTCTGTAGTATGAAAGAAATGGCTTGATGTTATTGCTGATGACTTATTCATTACTAAATGCACTGCAGCTGTTGGGGGGGTGCACTCAGTACTGGATGTCCTTTGCCACAGGATGTATTTCATGCCAGTGTGCTATAGTGCAGTAGTACGACTACAAACTAACAAACACTAGTAGGTAGGGGACATGGGTTTGATTACCAGTGTGGGACTGTTTTCTTTCTTACTCAGTTTCTGTAGTATGTGAAAAATTGTTTGATGCCGTTGCTGATGTTAGTGATACAGTTTCAGCAAGGTGTGAAGTTCTATATTATTAATAACTTGAACATTTCCAGCTGAGACCTTGAGGTTTAAATACAACTTGGGAACATTACTTCAAATTGACTGACTGGTTCATTACAAAATCCACTGCAACTGTCTGTGTGTGTGTGTGTGTTGGGGGGGGGGTCTGCACTCAGTGCTGAATGTCCTTTACTACAGCATGCATTTCCTGCCAATAAGCATTTGTAAAATGGTAAAGCTACATGATATAAAGCTGTAGTGGGTTCTATCCTCAGTGCAGGACATTTCTTTTGTTCTCACTACAATTTCTGTACTATGAGAGAAAATATTAGATGTCATTGCTGATGTTAGTGATATACTTTCAGCAAGATTTGAAGTTCTTTATTGCTGATAACTTAGAAAGTTCCAGCTGAGACTTTGAGATTTTGAATGCAACTTGGAAACATTACTTCAAACTAAGAAAAGATCATACCAGCTCCAGATGCCAAAGTGCAGGAAGTGAACATGTTAAAAGTTCTGAGTTTGTGTTTTGTATGAGCTATTCTTGTTCATTTTTTGAGGTGTATGTGTGTACTTGCATGCATGCATGTGTCTGTAATATTCAGCATCTGCATGTACATTGTTTAGCGTATACAGTATATGCCTTTTACTTTACAAAAATGACAGTTCCATACCTTGGCACTGCTCAGTGCCATTGGTACTTTGATTATTAATATGTTTTTTTAGATTTTGTTAGGGGGTTAGCAGTAGAAAACTCAAGATGGTGGGCTAATACTTTAAAAGTGAATACTGACAACTGGCACTGGAATAATATCTGGCTATTCTCAGTTAGGGTATTTAGTACAGTTAACTTAAGGCTAATTCAACATAAAACATTACACAATCTATGCTACACAAGTCACCAAGGCCCACATGAAGATGCGCAGCCCAAAATGGAGATGCGTGGCACATCCCAGAAACTGCGCGGAACTGTGATATTCGAAAGGGAGCGATGCATCTCACATTTTCGAATGCACGATCACACAGATATAATGTATGCAGCACAAAAAAAATGCGATGTGTACATGAATATGCCATGCATCCGTATATTCAGCCAAAATGTGTGGCACATCTGCCGTGCATCTCAGAAATGCTCCACGCACAGTTAGACATGTCAGAGAATGGCCTAAATCAGCTGGCCACCCACAGGCAGGCTACAGAACTGCAGAAAGGTGACCCTGAGACAGCCCTCAAAGGTGCACCAAGAAGTGCTCCAGACACCTATACACAGCAGTCATGCCAGGACGGATGTACCCAAAGCCACAGGTGCTGGCACACCATGGGCACCGCCCAGAGAGCCATCCCCCACACCACTCTCAGGACATGGACACCCAGCTGCCACATGCTAGTGCTGTTGGGTGCCCCCCAGGCACACCATTGGAGCAGATGACCACTCTAAAGCACATGTACCAGTGGCCGTGGTCTGCAGGGTGCCACCCATTGGTGGCATGCACCCAGGTTGATGTCTGGGGCAACAGTGCCCAGGTAGCCTGGTGGTACTAGTGGTAGCATGGCATGGGCCAGGGACTGACCTGTGGCACACACCCATGGTTGTACACCATAGGTGCACACAGGTGGGACCCACCTACTTGGTTACCTGGCCACCTTCTGTACACTGGCATTCCTTACAGTTATCACCATGTTCCTGTCATATGGTGGGGGTGTGTGGAGCCTGCAGGTGAGTGTATGCAGCATATGGAGCTGGTGTATCACACGCATGTGGTATACCAATCAGACTGTGTCACCCTGTGCCCTCCCCTGTTGCTTGTGCAAGTGGGCCCCTGTGGCCACTGTCCAGGTGGGCTCCCTGTACCCCAATCAAACCCTGTACATGGCTATGGGTAATAGCATGGTAACCAGGCCAATCCAGTCCACCCACCCACACGTAAACAGTCCATCGCACCTGGCCTGAATACAGTCCAGTAATGAGCTGCGCATGTGGGAAATGGGCTCGGAATGTGCAGTGAGGTCATTTGCATATCCCGGCTGAATATTGCAATGTTGCACACCACATCAAGTGGCTTTGCTTTGCGCATTTCCCTATGCTGTGCACAGGTCCCAGGTCACCTGCTGCACCACTCATCTCCCACTTTCAGCCGAATATGCGCGATCGCATCTTACGGTGCAAGTTTTGAATGTACCATTATCATGTGCCAGCACATCTCAGTCATGCAGCTCAGGCACTTGTGCGATGCAGCCTGGGACTTCTGAATATGGGGTCCCAAATGTTTAAAATGGAACTAAGAGCATCACCAAACTGTGGCAAATGTAATGCAGGAAAGTGGTCATTTAATCCATATGTTTTGGGATTACCTCAGATCAATGAATTTTGGAAAGAAATTAAAGATCTGATCAAAGATTTACTTTTTATCTCAGACAAAATGACTTTACAGACATGTATTATAGGTTATTTCAATAAAACATTTAATTGAAGGGCTCAACAAAAGTACTCTCTGGCACTAATTGGAGCTTTTATCTTGACTTGATAATAAGGCACCTTCAATTCAAGAGTGGACAAGGGAGCTAACAGACATTTTAAGAACAGAAAAAAATGGCACTTCACATTAAGGCACAAGGTGATAAGTTTGCTAAAAGATGGGGTGGTATTTATGA
Source organism: Neoceratodus forsteri (assembly GCA_016271365.2). NCBI lineage: Eukaryota > Metazoa > Chordata > Ceratodontiformes > Ceratodontidae > Neoceratodus > Neoceratodus forsteri. The sequence continues at coordinate 1,421,505,820 of CM057450.1, forward strand.
TTGTTTAAGTAAACAAACTACAACAAACAGATATATGATGAAAACGTTTTCTATTTGTAGGTCTCGGCCCCTTCATGACGATTCAGTTCATAACTACTGATTAGCAGAAGTTTTCAATACCATAAATAAACATATAAATGAATAACCTAATAATTCCGCTCACAAATATTATAAAATCCAGCTACCTCTTTTTCCTTGCTCTTTCCTCTTCTTCCTTTTTAACATCATCTTCTTTTCATGAGGCTGAAGATTACAAGGGTAAAATGATATTTTCAAGTCATTCAATACATGATTTGCTCAGATCTTCTTCAGAATAGTCCATTCAATGTTCGTTTCTCTCATCATTCATCTTACTGTATCTCAAACTTTTTAACAGAAGATCAGAAAAATATTAACTAAGAATGTATTGCATTTATTTGTAAGATTCATGTGTTAATGCCAAGTATCTGATTTAGGTCATGAATGATTTTGTTTTATGTCTAGAGTTTTGCTGAAAATTTAGTCATATGTATAGATATAAAATTGTATTGGAGTTTTTGTATGTTTTATTATATTCTTCAATAACATTTTATTAACAAAAAATCATTTTGCAATTCAGCAAGAAAAGATTTTGGAATGGGGTGAGAATTTGCAGAACACTATGGAGGATTCAGATTTCGTCTAAGTCAGAATTTCAGAAAATGTCACAAAATGTGACACAAAATTGGAATTTGCAGTTTCTGCAGAGCACTGGTGTCCATGCCACAGTCCAAAGTTGTGTGTCCCCACTGGACTTCAAGATTGCATGTCACTGCCACATTCAGTAAGGGTGTGTTACCAACACATTTCCAAATTGTTCATCCTATCCACAGTCTAAAACTGTGCATCCCTGCCACTTTGTGAAATTGTACATCCCAGCTACATTCCAAAATTGTGCATCCCCACATATTGTAAAATTGTATGTCCCAGCCACATTGCAAAATTATGTATCATTACCATATTCCAAAATTATGCATTCGTATCACATTCTGAAAATACACAACCCTGCCACATTTCAAAATTGTACATCCCCAGCACATCCCAAAAATACATTTCTCTGCCACATTCCAAAATTGCATGTCACTCCCATATTCTAAAATCGTGTGTTCCCACCCCATTCCTAATTCCTGTTACCATCACATTCTGAAATTATGCATCACCACCACATTCCAAAATGGTGTATCCCTGCCATATTCCAAAACTGTATGTCTCAGCTACATGCCGTAATTACACATCTATGCCACATTCTGAAACTGGGTGTCCCATACACATTCCAAAATGTGCATACCCACCACATTGTGAAATTGTGTGCCCCAGCCACAGTGTATTGTGTGGCTTTGCCATACTCCAAAATTGTGCATCCCTGTTACATGCTGAAAATACACATCCCTGACAAGTTCCAAAATTATACATCCCCATCACATTCCAAAAATGTGTGTCCCTGCCACATTCTGAAATTGTGTGCTCTGCTAAGTTCTGAAATTGCACATCACCAATTTTGTGTCTCTGCCAGTTTCAAAATTCCATGCCCATGCCACATTGTGAAATTGCATATTGCCATCACAATTTGAAATTGAGCATCACCACCACATTACAAAACTGAGCATCATCATCACCACATGCCAAAATTGTGCATCCCTGGCACACTTCAAAATGATGCATCTCTGGCATATTCAGCAATTATCTGTCCCCACATTCAGAAATTACATATCTATGCCATAGCCACATTCTTAAATTTTGTGACACCACCACATTACAAATTTTGGTGTCCCAAACAAATTCCAAAATTGTGTGCCCTAGCTATTTTCTGAGATTGTGTCCTTGCTGCATTCCAAAATTGCAACCTGGTGGCATTCTGAAATCTCATCCTAACAGTTTTCTAAATTGCACACAACTGTGGTATTCCAAAGTCATGTTTGCTGTTGCATTCCAAAACCATCTCTGTGCCACATTCTTAAGTACCTTGTACGTGCACATTCTAGTGGTGCATGCATCGGACACACCCAGTGTCAGCCTTCCTTTTCAAAAGTGTACTACAGCTATGGTTTTATTGAACTTTGGAGAAATATGTAATTTTATTGAATTTTGTTGACCGGGTAGGCCCACTGAGACTACAAGTCCCTTTTTTAGGGGTGACCCAGGAGGAGGGATACAGATGGCAACCACCTGAAATTGAACCAGATTAAGCTGTTGGTGGTATTTTTAGTGATTGGGGAAAATTTGGCCAGGACACCGGGGAGATTCCCCATCTCTTTCTGTGGGGGTGCTGTTGTGCTGCAGAAGGATAGAGGTCCCCATTTCGATGGAGACTGTTGATGGAGAAGGTTCTGTCCCTGGAGCTCTGGAGCTCTTGGAGGAGATGCCTACAGTATGTGAGGAAGCTGTGCTTTTTTCAGACCAAGATATTGCTCCAGAGTTAGGGGAACAGAGTTTGGTTTGGGATCAGGACATTATAAAATTGGCAGAAGAAGAATTGTTACAGAATGACTTAGAATTGAAGAAAACTCAACTTTTGGAACTTATTTCAGTAGCTGAGCATGATTTTGGTTTATGCCAAAAATGTTTGGAGGAAGAAAAGAAACAGAAACGGTCCTTGGCAAGTCCCTTATCTACAGGGAATAAAAGATTGCCTATTGGTACAATGATAGAATTACCTGCTGCTTCCTCTCCTACACCGTTGCAACAAGATGATCAGCAGGTAATCTCTCCTGTGTCTATGGATTCTGCTGTAGAAGATGGTTCTTGGTCAGCGGGTGATGTGCTACAAAGAGCGGGTTGAATTCTGCAGAATGACATCTGGATACCAGATCTGGACATTCCGCTTCCAGGTTCTCCGGTTGTTTCTTGCTTGCACCAGACAGAAGAAACTGTGCAATCTGTGGACCTACCTGACCCTAATTTTTCAAAGACCCACTTTGACCTTACTACGCCTGCACAGGGTGAGGGAAAGGCAGCCGAATATGGAACTGCAACAGACGCTGTCATTGTGGACACCATGTTTCCAAAGCAGGGTGTGGGGCAATCAATGGTGAGTACTGGCCTGATGTATTCTGAACTGGGAGAACAGTCACAGAGGAAGTTCCCTCAAGATACTTTTACATGGAACACTCCTGTTTGACTATGAGCTGAAGAGGGGTGGGAGGATATTATGAATGAAACCACTGGTAAAAAGACATATGTGGGACTGTTTAACAAACCATCTGAGGCAGCTAAACAACATTATGTGGCTAGATTACGATACAGGGGTAATGCTCCTGTGGTCCCAGACAGACTATGGGTGGGGAAAACTTTGCTGATCAATAGTCTGGGATTTTCACCATCAGATGTGTATGCATTTATTCACTCACCTGAAGATCACTATTATGACATCAGTTTTTGTACCACGATTTTATTAGATAAATTCTGGAAACTATATTATGAGGTTAAAGATTTAGAGATGTGGAGAGACTTTCTGGTTATGCCAGTAACTAAGCCTACCATTAAGACAGTAACTGTTCTATTTCGAAATGAAGGAGTTAATGTTGCTAATATTATATATTGGTTGGAACAAAGATGTACCCTGTTTGATCATCTTAAACCAATTATGGATGATAATGGATTTTGGACTGGAGGCTGGACATTTAGAGTACAGCATAATCATACAGATTCTGGTATTCAGCATTTGCCAACTTCCTTTTTTTTAGGTCGAGATAGAGGCATTATTTTTTACACAGGACAAGTGAAAAGTTGTTACAAATGTGGTTCTCTTACGCATTTAAATAGGAACTGTGATAAGGTTAAATGTTTCATCTGTGGGGTTCTAGGTCACGTAGCTGCAAATTGTGAAGCCCCTCCGGTTTGTAATTTATGTGGGGATTCAGCGCATTCCTATGGGGAGTGTCTGTGGGCAACCCATGAAAAGGATGAGGCCTCTGATCAAGAATATGTTTTGAGTAATGCTAGACTTCCCTTTGTTACATGTCCCACTAGTGAGGTAGGGACTGGGTTAAGGGGAAGGCGGAGAGGTAGAGGGGCATTGGGAGGAATGAGTACTAGACCTATAATCCCCAAGGCCTGTTTGGTTCCAACTCCTATGCAACTGGTGGTTTCAAATTTGTCTACGGATAAGGGATTGACTCAGCCCTCAGGTGTGGGATTCGAGGGTAAGGATACTCCCTTTGTTACTCCATAGGGTTCCCCTTCGAGGGCTCAGAGTGTATTATCTGGGGTTCGCCATGCAGTTTGCACCTTAAAGATTCAGGTGTGGAGACTCCCTTAGATTTTTCGGGTCCTTCGGAGCCCATTCAGGAAGCGGGTATATTTTCCTTAGTAACTAAGAAGGGTGGGGGTAAGGGAACAGATCCCACTCTTCCTCTTTCTCCTGTGCCACTTTCCAATAGATTTGTTCATCATGTGTCCTGGGGAGAACAGATGGAACAAGAGCAACCTATGGAAATGGAGGGTATTGGGGAAACTCAGATACCCACAGCAGGTGCTAGGGAGGAGGTTTTGCCTGTTAGGAAGGCCTGTCTCCCTATTTTTCAGAAACGGGTAACCAGATCATGTAGGAAACCTATAAAACCACCTCCATGAGTAAATGGTGGTCACAAAAGCAAGCTTAAATGTAAATAGTATTAAGCTGGCTAAAAGACATTTAACTATGTTTGGAATCTTACATTCCCTGATGTATGATGTATTGTTTCTGCAGGACACTAGGCTGCATATGAATGGGGAAATTGCTCAAGCCACCAGAGATTGGGGATGGGGGCATCATATTGGTCTCCGGGTATGGATCCATGTAGTGGAGTGAGTTTTTGTTTTTTCACTACAAATATAGTAGTACATGAATTGGTGGATATTGAACCTGGAAGGGCGTTTTTACTGCATATTGCTTTTCGAGGGTTGCAGTATAGGTTGGTGAATGTCTATAATCCACAAACAAAAGCTATGAGAATTAAATTACTAAAGAAAATTCTGCCATATTTATATACAAACCGACAGATATTTATTTGTGGAGATTTTAATATTAATTTTTTTGAAAAGTATCATATTGGGAAGCAATATTGCGATAAAACTTTTCTTAAACAACTGATAATTCAGGCAGGTTTACAGGATGCTCATTACAGTAAGTGACAAGCCTCTAAACCGACATTCTTTAAAGGGATGTTATCTTCTCAAATTGACTTTATTTTTATAACAAAAGTCTTTATAGGTACTCTATCAGTGTGGTGTGCCTATAGAAACTTCAGATAATTTTTTAACTGATATTCAGTTTGAGTCCCCCCCAAATGTGTAGCGGGGAGGGGTTTCTGGAGGTTAAATGCTTCTATGTTAGCTGACAGTACAATTCTCAGGGAGTTGCATGTTGTTATACAAGATAAATTAACTACATTAATATTGTATGAGGATATAGGTCTCTGGTGGGTGGATTTCAAAAGCTGTTTAATTGGCTTTTTTCAGGCAGTGAGTAAATACTGTGCAAGGAACAAAAGGGAAATATATATGGGTTTTAGAAAACAGCTGGATTCATTATTGATGAGGCAAGCTACGGAGGGCATTGATTTGAGGGACCATATCACTCAAGTCAGGCAAGATATGGGGGATTATCAGCATACCAGGATTGTTTCATTACAGAAAGAACAAACTTTTGGCATGCAGGGTAAATCTGAGCAAGTAAATCCTTTTTTAGCTAGTCAAATGAGACAGGAGAAATATATGTTTACTGCTCTTTTAGATTCAGAAGGGAAAGAACATGGGGATAATCAGGGTATTATGAAAATTTTGGAAGAATATGTTTTCAATGGTTTTGGTTCGCCTGTAGAGTCATCATGTCATATGGAACATATTTTGCAGATGGCTGAGTTTCCTCAGTTAACAGTTTCTCAAAGTGCTTCACTAGTGAAACCTTTTTTCTGTCCAGGAATTGGAAATAGTGATTAGTTCCTTACATTCTGATGTTTCGCCTGGTTCAGAAGGTTTGTCTAGTGAATTGTACAAGGTTTTATGGACAGTAATACCATCAGTGTTGGTCCATCTGTATAATTTTTTCTAGCAGAATATATTTTACCCATGCAAATGTATGAAGGGTTATTGGTATTTTTGTATAAATCAGGAAATTGTGCTGATATTAAGAATTGGAGGCCTTTGACTTTGCTTAACATTGATTTTCAGATTTTTGCAAAATTGTTAGGTAATAGACTATCTACGGTGATGGATTTTTTGATTAGTCCGATGTAATTTTGTGCTGTTCCTGGACGTCGAATATCTGAGGTTCTGATGAGTTTGAGAGAAATTATGGGGCAGACTGGTTTGGACACTAGGAAGCAAGAGGAAGAAGGATATCTAGTTAGCTTGGATCAAGCTAAAGCATTCGATGCAGTGTCGCATTCGTTTTTGTGATCTTGTTTGGCGACTTTTGGTATTCGTGAGGAATTTATTATGTGGATACAGCTTTGTTATGCATTGGCTTACGTGGTTCCATATGACAATGGTTGGCAAGGTGCTCCTCATCAGATTTGTAGAGGGGTGCGGCAGGGGTGCCCTTCAAGCCCCCTTTTATATGTATTTGTTTTAGACCCTTTGTTACTGATTTTGCAATATTCTCTGTTAATTAGAGGGGTGGAACAGTGTTTAGGGCTATGGTGCAAGGTATTAGCATATGCCTATGATATGTGTTTAATTTTAAAGGATGATACCTCTTTCCAGACTGCTTGTGATTTAATTCATAATATTGGGGAAAACACGGGAGCTGACCTAAATCTACATAAAACTAAAATGCTTAGATTACAGGGTTTTGCTCCTGTTAAATAATTTTTTGGTGGTTTTCCTGTGGCTCAGGATCCTTGTCGTATTTTGGGAATTTATTTTGGGGTATTGATATGGCCCTTTATAATTGGGAGTGGGCTCTAGACAAAGCGATAGCTAAGGTAGCAGTTTGGTCAAGGTGGAAGGTAGCTAAGAAAAAGAGGGTGTATTTTATTAAAACTTTTTTAGTCCCTGTGTGTTTTTACATTAGTGCAATCTTTCCTTTACTAAAGAAGTTGGAAACAAAATTGTTGGGAGTTTTTTTTTTTGGGATGTTTTTGGGGTAGTAGATTGAACCCTGTTAAGAGAAATATTTTATATCTGAGTATTGAGGATGTGGGGGTGGAAATGATAAATCCGGTTTTGTTTTGTTTTTTTACTGTTTTTTTATATCATAATTTGGTTCCCCTGATGAGCAATAGGATTCAGTTATAGACTTTTTGGGGATTTCTGGTTTTGGAAGGAGTTTTAGGAGAATGGAATGGAAATTTTTTTTACATAAAAATAAAAGGTGTCCTAGGTTGGTTAAAATATGGGAAGGGGTGTTTGATAGAATTATTTTGTGGAAAATTGGTTATCAGCAGGTCCTGGGGACATCATGAAAGAATTTATATGCGGAGGTAATATGTAATTGTTTTAAAGAATGTCCTTTTTCGGCCTTCAGAGTGCTTCACCAAAACCAGATTTCTGACTATATAAGGGATGTTAGAATTCCCAAGCATATGTGGGACACGGCATGGCTAGGAATACACGGCAAAATTAACGTTAAAAGTAATCAGAAACATAAAGCATTACAAGAATAGTATTGTCCTAGGGCGAATTGTGCCACAAAATTGGAAACAATGATGCTGTTCGGTTTTGGGATGCCCTGCAAAATAGATGGAAAGGTTGGTTTGTGACCCCTCCAGTACCTGACTTATTATATCATGGTATCTCTTCTTCAGAGACTAGGGTAAGTAGTTTAAGTACTCTACGAATTGTGCACTTACACTTACTTTATTGGCTTTGGATAAGTAGATGTCGTTTGGTACTGCAACAACAGGTAATTTCTGAATTGGTCCTTGTTCATATTGTGACGACGGATTTGAGGACCTTGAGAAAGGGGTAATTCAAGGTATATTCTGCCTCTAAGTGGGAAGAACTTTGGAGACAGTCTGATTTCCTTTGAGTGTTGGAAGATTTACTAACTGTACTTTTACTCACTGCCACTAGTTTGGGAGCAGTTTTTTTTTTGTTTTACTGAATCTGGGGGGAAAACATTGAAAAATTAATTGGGTTTTTCTGGAAGTTGAATTAGCTTTCCTATTTTGCTATGATCGACTCTGTTTCATGACACTATGACTCTTTATAACTGTTTTCCTTTTTTTCTTCTTTTAGAAAGAAGGAGGAAGGGAACTTGGTGTATATAATGGGGAGAGGTGGGTTTTGATTTGGGTGATGTATGATGAAAGTATGTAGCTATGTTTTTGAATTTTCCTTTTAGGAAAATGTGAGACTAGCGTTTTTGAGTGTATTTATTATGGGTTAGGATTTTACTTTGGTGTTAGTGTGTATCCCAGAACAAGTTTTGATGTCATGATTTTCATTTTGCTGTCTTGTTTTCCTTATTAATTTGTGTGAGATACAACTGTTTGTATGGATTTGTTTTGATGTTCTAATAAAAATTCCCCTACTCTTTTCGAGAAGTGCCATGGGATCTTTAATGTACACCTGAACAACCAACAGAACAGACAGATGGGATCTTGGTTCAATGTCTAATCCAAAAGATGGCACCTCAGGAAGGCAGCACACCCTTCCTTTTTTTTTTTTTTACTTTATCTCTTTTTGTCTCCTTCTCTACTCTCGGAGCCCACTCCTTCCTTCCTCTCATCCCTCCATTCCACCTCTGGTGGGATCTGCCCCTAGAGTGCCTCCTTCCCTTCCTGCACAGTGAGGTCTGTCCCTCTTTTGGTGGTCCGGATGGTACCGAGAGGCTATCATCTAGGACTGCCGAGAGGGTTTTCAGTTTCTCCCTTGATTTTCCCTGCCCTCTCGGGCGTCGTGCGCTGGGCGTCACGTCCAGAGTAAGCGCATACTGCACGTCAAGCCCTCATGTGCCGCATACATCCCTCCTCCCCGGCTCCGGTGAACGGAGCCACCTCCATCCCCTCATTGTCGGTGCTTCCACTGGCTGCGAGGGTGATGCAGAACACGGAAGCATTCTTGGTTCTCACCCCTGAGGAGGAGAGCATCCATTGGGATGCTCCAATCCTCCCTCCTGCCGACCCGGCCACCCGAGTCACGTTCCTGAACCCGGGTCGCAGTAAGCGTAGTGTGGCGTCCAGCGCCTCAACCCTCAGCGCCACCGGGCCGTGGCAGCACCCCCTTCCTGCTGCACTACAGTGTCAGTATTGGGATTTAATCCAAGTGCCTGGTGTGGGGATAGAACCCACAGCCTTCTGATTTTCCAGCCTCAGAGGCAAGTGTGCAACCTGCTGAGCCACTGATACAAGGTTGATGGCAAAGAGGACTAAGCTGTAAGTTCTGGAGGAGACATTATCAGTAGCTCATCACTGAAACTAGGTTTTCTGGACAGGCAGTAAAATCAAGGTTATAAAACAGCTTGTAACTTTTAAACAAAGTAACCTAAGGATCTCATTTTTGGAATTAAGCTTATTGGGAATATGCAGATCTTAATTCTGCAATTTACTGATATAAGAAACTGTGGCCAGAACTCTTCTTTAAAAAGCACAGTGTAACAATTTCTTTAGGCACATTCTAATCCATAACCAAATCTCTACTCACTAAACAACATATTGGATCTGATGCCTAGTGTCAGCTCACACATGTACCTCAGCTGGGCTAACATCGATTAGCCATGCATTCAGGAAATGCCAGGCACTCTTTTAAGAAAGGCCCTGATTTTGAAAAGCACATACATTTTGCACATAATGCCCATTTTATTTTAGAAAACTGAATTGTGCCAGCCTGGTGGTGCTGAGGGTTGAGACGCTGGATGCCACACCTCGCACCACACTGGCAACCCGGGTTCAGGAATGGGTCTGGGCCATCGGTGGTCAGCAGGGGGAGAGAGGATTGAGCATCTGGAGGACTGCTCTCCTCCCTTGGGGGGGAGGGGGACTAGTTGCCCTGCTTGCTGACTGCCCTCTGGCGGTAGCTGGAGGGCAGTATGGGTCAGGAGGCTCAAAGCTGATGTCCTTGCATCGGCAGGGAGGGGGGCTGGGCAAACACAGGAAAACCGAGCCTGGCAGGCTCAATGATGGTCTGCCGCTCCCAGGAACAGTCCTCCGGATTCTGGATTAGGTCTCCAGGAGGAGGGGAGAAGCCAGCAATCTCCTCCCAGCCCCATCACAGGGGGCAATCCATGGGGGAACTACCAGGGGCCACCTAGCATGGGAGCAGTGGGGACTGAAGAGAGAGTCCCTCCAATCGGAGGGCCATAGCCGCCTGCCAGGGCTCAGGAGGAAAAAGTACATAAAAAAGAAAAGAAAACTGAATTGTACTTTTGTATAATTTCTGTAACTGGTGTGGACCATGTGGTAGATCTGTAAGTTATGTGGCTTTGAGTACAGTAGTATCAGAATGTATTGGAGTTAGAGATCACAAGTCAATATTGTAACACCACCAGCCAGGCGAGAGAGGAGTTACCAAAGCATCAGAACAGAGTGTGGCAGAGGTGGGAGGGATGAGAAGAAGGTTTTTTTTTGTTTCTTTTGTGTTATGGCAGCATATCGCAGCAGTGTGGTTGGAGGAGGCAGAGATGGACCACTTGATGAGAGAGGACCAGTAGATGAACAGTGGGGGGAGCCAGAAAAATATAAAGTCTGGTATTTTGCAGATCTTAGAGGACAGTAGGCAGCAAAGGAATCACCAGCTAGGGGAGGTAGGGAACAACTGAAACACAAAAGGCCCAATTCTGAGATACATGGCACAACTCACGGGCATGTGTGAGTTGTACCATGCGGCGCTATGCTGGGGACCCTGTGCCATATTCCAAGACAGGCAGGGTCCCCGGCACCGACGTCCTGCGGCTTGCAGCAGATGCAGGCTAATGCCATGGGCATGGTACAATGGCCCTGCATGCCACAAGTCACAGCCCGCTGACAACTACCCCCCCAGAGCCCCCCCACCCTGGAACACCACCACAAGCACCAGGGGGCATGGGGGGCTGGATAGGTGGCACTGGCATTCGGGGCGCACTTCAAAACATGGACCCTGGAGGTCCCCAAATTTCAGGGGGGTGGGGGACATGAATGTGGTGGGGGGCACAGCTGTAACATTTCCACAGTGCTGCGGAGTGGGCATCCCTTGATTGGCATGGATGGATGCCCCTTATACCATCTCCCCAATGGTCTATCTCCACTGCACCAATGTGGCTTCTATAATGGCGTATGTGGGTTACAGCAGCCGGCCTGTTGGAATAGGGCATAGTTGCTGCCGTAACCCACCCCTACGCCATGCCATTGCAGGTTGCAGGTGTAGTGGGTGGTGTAATCCACACATGGTGCAATCTGCATACAACATGGTGCAGGTTGCAACTTGGAATCGTGATCTGCATATTGTATGGTGAAAGTTGCGATTTACACCATGGGGTTCAGCATAAATCACCTTGCGCCATGCGTAAGTCATCCTGGAATCAGGCCCCACATGTTCAGGAAAAAAGGAGTGATTTAATAGTTTCCTTTACCCAACTGCTGTGGAGTTTTGTTTTGGGGCAGCATCATGTTGCTGACTACAGCACGGTCAGAGGAGATGGAAATGGTTCATGTGACCACGGGGGAGCAGTAGGGGAGCAGCAGGAAGCCAGAAAGTTATAAATCACTCTCACCCTCAACTGAAGAAGTGGTAGGTGTGAAGACAGTGGGGAGCTTCAAATATGTGTGGGATAGGCACATAGGTATTGTAAGTAACATAGAAACATAGAATTTGATGGCTGATAAGGACCGCTTGGCCCATCCAGTCTGCCCATGTCTCCCTACCTACACTATTACTGTGGACCATGCCTGATCAGCAGCTCTTTCACCTTCCCCTCTTCCTTTCCACTATGATTCTCTTGTGCTTATCCCATGCATTCTTGAACACCACCCCTGTTTTTGCCCCCACCACCTTTGCTGGAAGACTGTTCCAGGAATCCACCACCCTCCAACTTCATAGCATGTTCCTCTTGTTCTTGACCACCTTTTATTCTGAAAAATATTCCCTTCCTGTACCTTATTTATCCCTGTGAGGTATGCAAAATTCTCTATCATATCTCCACTTCTGTCCTTTGTCCCAGGGTGTACATATTGAGATCCTTTAGTCTATCCTCATAGGGCTTTTGATGCAGACCCTGCACAATTTTGATTGCCTCCTCTGAACCGCTGCCACTCTATGTCCTTCTAGAGATGTGGTCTCCAGAACTCAACATAATACTCTAGGTGGTGTCTTACCAGCAATCTATACAGGATTAATTACATATTCTGGAACAAAACAGACATTGCAACAAAGGACATAACTGATGGTACAACAGGAAGGTTAGGTACATTTGACAAGCATCATGAGTAATAAAACAGTTACATATGACTTATAAAAAACAGTAAGGGTCCCAATATGGGAGCAATAGCCAGCCAAAAGACAGACAGTAGCCACCTAGGTAGCCCTTCGGAGTGATCGGGTACTCAGCAGTAACATGGACAAAGGCTCAGCTCCAGTAGGTGGGTCTTGAGACCTTTCTTAAAGCCACCAAGGGAGCTGCTTTCTTGAAGATAATTAGGGAGGCCATTCCAAAGGGATGGTATGTAAGCAGTGAATGACTGGAGCCCTTGAGACCTCTGGACCCTGGGAACATGGAGGAGCTGATGATTGGAGGACCTTAAAGTTCTACCAGACTTCTTAGGTGTTATTGTTCCCACCAGACTAGGGAGAGCATTTGTTTGCTGTAGCTTGAAGGCCAGACACAGAGAAGGGTATGTTAATCTGCCCTCTAGAGAAGGCCAATTCAGTGAGCACAGTACTTTTCAGTGGTGTTCTAGGGACAGTGCACCTAGGGCAAAGCAACCAACCCTATGGTATACAGTTCTCAGCTTCTGCATCTCTGTGCTTCTCAGTGAATGTAGCACTGTGGCCCTGTAGAACAATGTGGGAAAGAGCGTGCCGGTGGCTACCTTTAACTTTGATGTCTGAGCAAGGAACGGGCTCAAACGATAGAGGAGACCAAGCTTCTGGCTCCATGTTTTGGTCAATTGATCTACATGACCCTTAAAAGAACAACCTTGATCGATATACAAATCCAGATATCTAATGCAGTCTACTACACTACCATGTAGGTAGTCCGTGAACCACTGCACTGAGTGGTTGCCCAATCCAAGGGATCTGAGCTGCAAGATGAGCAGCTGGTGGTCCACCAGACCAAAGGCCTTGGTGAGGTCTATGAAGATTGCACCGGTTAGTTGGCCATTATCTTGGGCTCATAGGATGTCTGATGTGAGGCTAACCAAAGCAGTATCGGTGCCATGTAGTTTTCTGAACCCATGCTGCCAGGGCTTGAGAAGATTATGTTGTTCAATATATTCTTGGACTTGCTGGTACACAGTTCTCTCCAGCACTTTGCTTAATGTGCAGAGAATAGAAATTGGTCTGTAATTCTCCACCAACTCACTTGACCCCCCTTTAGGAATGGGAGTAACCAGGGCAACTTTCCATACTTCCCTCTTTCTGCTGGTGATCCCTATGCAGCCCAGCATCCCGCTGGCCCTCCCTACTGCTTTGTTTCACTGCCTGACCACCTTTAGGTCATCCAGGATGATTATCCCTGGGTCTCTTTCCTGCTTGGTGGCTGTCAATACCACTCCACCCATTTTGCACTTTGCCCCTGGGTTTCTGTATCCCAAATGCATTATTTTGCACTTTTTTGCACTGAAACCCAGCTGCCATATCCTTTACCACTCCTCTAGTTTTCTCAGGTCTCAGCTAATCCCTTTCACCTCCCCCCCGGACAGTCCACGCTATTGCAGATTTTGATGTCATCTGCAGAGAGGCAGGCCTTCCCTTCCAGCTTACCTGCAAGGTCACTTATAAAGACATCAAAGAGGACTGGTCGCAGCACTCATCCTTGAGGCACCCCGCTGGTCACCCTCCCTTCCTCGGGGTGAACTCTGTTTACCACCACCCTCTGTCATCTATCTCCTAACCAATTTTTTATCCAGTTCGCCACCTTTGGACTCACTCCTAAGCTACCCAGCTTGGTTGCTAATCTCCTATTTGGAACAGTGTTGAAAGCCATACTGAAATCTAGGTAGGCCACATCCAATTCTCCACCCTGATCTAAGTCTTTTGTCACCCAGTCAAAGAAATCTATCAGATTCATTTGACATGACCTCCCCCCACCTCCATGAACCCATGCTGCCTTGGGTCTTATAACCCATTGGATTCAAGATATTCCACAATCCTTTCCTTCAGCAGTGATTTCATTAACTTTCCCACCACTAGTGTCAGGCTGACTGGCTTATAATTGCCAGCTTCCTCCCTGCTACCACTTTTGTTTAGTGGGACTACATCTGCCCTCCTTCAGTTCTTCAGAACTGCTCCCAATTCCAGTGAGCTATTGAATAGAACTGTCAGAGGTGCAATCAGTATTTCCCTGAGCTCCCTCGGTACCCTTTGATGCACCTCACCTGGACCCATTGCTTTGTCCTAGTAGAGGTAAGGAGGAAGGGACACCCGGCGACCAAGTAAGGTCCAGGGTGTAGCGTTAGGCAGGGACAATAGGGCAGACTAGATGGCCTATGGGTCCTTTTCTGCCAACATATTCTATGTTTCTATGTTTCTGCCTACAAGCATCCCTATGCATGAGCATTCAATTGCATGAGTGTTACAGGAAGGTGTGTGGAGTCTGTAGGGGTGTCTGCAGGGGCCTCTGCCCAGGAGACATATGAATGGGAGACAGCAGAAGGTGAGACCGATAGTACCAGTAGAGCTGCATGAATGGAGCTAAGGTAAGATAAACTGCATGCATTTAAGTAAAGGAGGTGCTAGCCACCTGAAGCTCCAAAAAAAGTGACTGCATTTGGAAGGTGGGTTAAACTCCTATCTAGGGTACTGCCACAAAGGAGTAACTTAGGTGTAACTGAAATAATTGTGTGACTGTGTAAAGAAATGCAAGTATTTGTGTTATGTTTGGAAATTATATACAAGTACTAAAAACATGCAGGAGGGACACTGGAGGAGCATGTGGGAGGAGTGCAAGGTATGTGGGACAGGGGTGACCTGGAAGGTGCTCTGGGAATTTTGCCACTACCTGAGCTGTAGGAGGTTCCAGGCCATCAGAGCAGAATTATAGGCAGCAAGGGCTGAAATATACTGCTTGAGGGCTTCATTTGCTGGGCCATCTAAGATGCTACTAACTTAGGCACCACAAAGACCCATCCAGGTGCAAGCTGGTGACTGGACAGTAGTAACAGGGAGGAGAGGGAAGAGGGTGAAGCCTATGAAAACAGTGCTGTGCATGGGAAACATGTACTGTACTTGCTGCCGTTGTCAGAGGGATCCCAGGAAGCCCACATAGTGGGAGAAATCACCAGCACCCCCACTACGCAGGCATCATCTCAGGGTGATGGGGATAGAAGAAAGACATTAGTGCTGGACGATTCAATAGTGAGGGGTATGGGGAGGGAAGTGGGCCTCGCATCAAATGGGCAAAAGTTGGTACATTGTTACCTAAGGACTATAGTGGACTGATTCAGTTCCAGGGTGGTGGAACCCATGGGAGAACAGGGAGGAAAACCAGATTTGATTGGGCATGTAGGCACAGATTATCTGAGTAGGAGGAGCATGGAGGAGATGAAGGCAGGCATTATTGTTGTAGGGCTGGTAGTTAAGAAAAGGGCAGGGACAGTAACCTTCTCAGAGAGGTACAGTACTATTGCAATCACACCTGAATAAGAGGGAACAGTTTCACTTATTCCTGCTCAATGCATAACGATAAGGGTGGTGAAGGGATGAGGGATTTCATTTTCTTCACTGGGGCACAACTTGGAGAGAGTGCAGGCAGTTCCAAGGAGATGGCCTGCATCCTAATGAGAAGGCCAAGCAGGTATTGGGGAGGAGATGCATATAACATGTTGAGAAAATTTAAAACTAGACAAGAGGGGGCTGGCAGCTCAAATGCAACCAGGGACATTAACAAAATTCAAGGAGGCCATACTGACCTCTTTCACCAAATGTAGTATGTGAAATGATAAACGGATGGGGTAAAAAATGGGCAAAGGGGGGATCAAAATGTTGGGAGGGGGGTAATATGCACAAATGGCAGAAGTCTGGTAAACAAACTCCCAGAGCTTCAGGTGCTGGTGATGGCAGTACAGCTGGACATGGCAGCACAGCTGGTGATGGCAGCACAGCTGGACATAGCAGCACAGCTGGTGATGGCAGCACAGCTGGACATAGTGGCTATCACAGAGATGTGTGGTACACCAAACCATGATGGGGACATGACTATACCAGGCTTTGCAATATTCAGGAGGGATAGAAAGAAGGGACGAGGAGGGAAGTGGTACTGTATATGAAGGTGGGTTGGAGGCATGGAGGTAAATATCCTGGAGGAAACCAAGGGATTAGAAACCTTTTGTACAGGCAACCTTCAGTCAAGAAAAATGGATCATAATTAGAGTGTTGGACAGAACTCCATCTGAAGGCCAGAAGGGGACAGAGAGTTAAGAGAGGGTATCATGAAGGCAGCAACATTTAGGGAGGTACTAGTGCCAAGGAATTTTAGTATGCCAGATGTGGACTGGAGTGTCCCAGTGGAGGCAAGTGCAAGGAATCAGCTCCTGGTGGAGGCATGCAAGGAAGCATTTCTTACACAGTTAGTTCAGGTCCTTCCTAGGGAGGGTGCAATGCTGGACCAGTTCTCACCAATGTAGGAAAGATCCACAATGTCACCATCTGGGAGCCACTTGGGTCATGCGATCCTAGCACAGTGTGGATGGAAATCCAGGACAATGTGGGTGGAAGTCCAATTAGAAACCAGCAGGCAGTGCAGCCCAACAAAGGTACAGGTCTTCAGAAGAGCTGACTTTGGGAAAAAGGGTGGATTACTGGTAGAAAGCATGGGAGTAATAGAAGGGCTTGAGGGAGAGGACACGAAATGGTAGACATTTAAGATATGGGTGACAGAAGTGGTGGGATGCTGCATCGGGGAGGTAAGTAAAAGCAGGAAGGCTAAAAAATCATTGTGGTTCATGACAAAGGTAAGACATGCAGTGAGAGGAAAATGAAAGGCATATACTGTAGTAAATACAAGAAAAGCTAAAGAGATAAGAACAGGGAAACATACCTGTGGTTAACTAGGAACACCAACAAAATATTAAATAATCAAAGGGCAAGGCAGAACTGAGACTTGCAGGAGGGGGAAGCAGGGGGGTTAAGGCATTCTTCTGATACATAAGGGAGCAGTGCAAAATTAAGAATAAAATAGTGAGGCTAAAGAAGGGAACAAGGGTGAGGCTGATACACTGAATCAATATTTTTGTTGAGTATTCACTAAAGATGAGGATGGTTCACTGTTGAACTGAGCAGTAAGGCCAGAGTGTGGGCAGGAGAGTATCACTGTCACTTACATCTCAGAGGAAAGGGTGCTGGAAGGGCTAAGAGCACTAAAAGTGGAAAACTTTCTGGGTACAGACCACATGCTCTCAAGAAGAGTACTAAGAGAAACAGTGTATGTACTTGCAGCAAGAGGACATTGTCAACTGCTCATTGAAAACTAGGGTGATCCCCTGGGAATGAAGGACAGACAAAATTGTACCCCTGCATAAAAGCGGCAGTAAGGATGATTGGGATAACTACAGACTTGTCAGCCTGACATCTATATTAGGGAAATCCCTGAAGACTATGCTAATGGAAAGGTTTGCACTTTCTCTAGGTAAACGGTTTACAGGACAGTAGGCAATATCACGGGGTCATAGGTAACACAGACAAAGGAAGGCTGATGCCCATCTAGTTTGTTCATCACTACTCAGCAGCTTAACCATTATAGTCCCTGCTATCTATGTACAGGTCTGCCTTTCTTTTGAAACTAATTATTGTTTCACTGTCCACCACTTCCCTTTGCAAAGTGATCCAGGTAGCTACCACCCTCTGTGTTAATCGTGTTTTCCTCCTTTCTGACTTAAATAGTTCACCTCTGAACTGGCAGTTGTGACCTCTTGGATTCTGATTCCTGTCTTGGAACCAGGTTCAGACATTCTTCCAAATCTGGGTCTAAAGGCTCCGTAGTCTAATATCATAGCTCTTTTAAGCTTTCTCCTGTCTAGCCAGAACAGATTCAATTCAGTCATACTTGTATTTTGGTCTTTTCATCCCCCCCCCGATCATTCTGGTTCCCTCTTTTGCATGGCCTTCAATCTGACCCTCTCCATCCTGTTTTGAGGTCTCCAGAATTGCCCACAGTACTCCAAGTAGGGCCTCACTAAGGTGTTATAAAGAGGCATTAATAACTTATCTGTACTAACACAGTTTTTCTTTGTAAAGGCTATTATTCTATTGCATTTCACTGCCCCGTTATGGAGTTTGCTTAAAGGAATCTGAGATTATAACTCAGAGAACTCTTTCCTTATACGAATCTGCCAAAAGAAACAGGCTTATCTGACTGTCTCATGGAAGTACTATTCATGATGTAGGTAGCCTTAACATTCTTTTGCCCAAAGCGGAGGACTGTACATTTTCCAGGGATAAATTGCATTTTGGCCTGTTCCGCCCATTCCAAAAAAACTATTCATCTCCTGTTGTAGTTTTTTTAATTGCTGCCTCTGAATCTACTAGGTAACCTATTTTAGTATCACCAATGAATTTAGCCATCCACTCACTATTTAAACACTGCATGTCACTAGCATAGATATTAAACAGAGTCGGTCTAAGCCAGAACCCCTGTCTTCTGCCTGTTAACCAGACTCTGATCCACTCAACAGGTCTCTGGTTGAAATACATTTTGGCTAATTTTAGTTATCAATTCATAATGGGGAATGGTGTTAAATGCCTTACTGTAGTCCACATAGACTACATTCACAGGGAGGCCACTTTCCAAGGCTTTACTCATAGGCTCAAAGATTCATAGGCTTCAAAGGATTAGTATAATTAGTGCTAACCATCGTGACTTGCCATTTTTTCAATGGACATACCCAGTTATCCCCTTGCCAATCAAATAAATATCCAATGAAGTTTTGAACTGGTTCATATTAGCACTATGTACCACATCATTTGAAAGACTGTTTCAGATTGAGACCACCCTCTGGTTCAACCAAGCTTCTCTTTGATTTTTCCTATATTTTCCTCCTTTTAACTGCAAGTTATGATACTTGGTATCCCTACACTGCTCCTTAGATTCTAGTCTAATACATTCCTATAAATCGCGTTCATTGCGTGTCCTCTAAACGAGGCATAAATCCCCTTGCAGCCTCCTGTATTCCAGAAAGTATATATCCAGGTCCCTGACATTAATCAGATTGGTTAGACATGATCTCCCCTTGCTGAATCCATTTTGTATGCTGTCTTACAACTCATTGTTATTAATGTAGACCTCAATCATGTCCTCAGTAGTGCTTCCATAACTTTGCCCTCTACCGATGTGAGGCCCACAGATCTGTAATTTCCTTTACTGTTTGTATTTCCCTGGTTTTTTTTTTTAATGGGGATCACTGTTGCATCTGTCCACTCTTTGGGGAGAATGCCCTCTCTGATGCCAGTGTTAAATAATAATGATTGAGTCTGTTAATATTTCAACTATTTCCTTGACAACTCTGGGATGAATATTGAACATAGGTTCAATTTAATTCAGAATGTATTTATTAAAAACAGTAAACATGGATGATTATAGGTTATTTGTGCTTCACAGAGCTCGCTTTCAATGACATCCAAATTTACAAGAATACTTCTGTTGCAGCAATAAATAGCACTTATAATGAGCAATTAAACATACATAAAACAGATTCTGACAGAACAAAATTTACTTATAAACACATACAATGATCCTTTTCTACTTCAGTTAACCAGTGATAGATGTCCCAAGAGCACATTGAGGGACCTTGACATTGTCAAAATTTAAAAGGCATGGTATTCTACAATTTTAGATCACTAATATTAAAAACATGACTCCCCTTAAAATTTCTGGATGAAGTTCACATGGGTGAGGTCATGCCAAAGGAACTTGATAGAGTTCTTCGACTGGGTAACTACAGTGGCTGACAACAGATAGGCAGTAGACATACTACACCTGGATTTCAGTAAGGCCTTTGACTCGCTCCTCCACAGAACATTATTATTGTGGTCTATGCTTCTAATGCTTCAGTTAAGGAGGTCTAGCCAAAATTACAACGAATATTTGACAAACTTCAAACTTTTTTAAGTTGTCCTATTTTAAGTTGAATTCAACTAAGACAAATGTGATGTTGATTTGGTCTTCGAATAAAATGAATGACCCTATTAATAGTTCATTAGATATTTATACATTGGAAGGTATAAAACTGGAACAATTAGAGGGTTATAAGTATCTGGGGTATTGGATGGATACAATAGGATTGGGAAACCCACATGTGGCCAAATTTTAGGAGCACCATATCGGCATAAGGGGTGCAAGGATAGAGTGCAGCCTCAAATTTTCCCAACTCTAGATTATGCAGATATTGTATATGAGTATTGTACAAAGGAGAAGCCTTCAAAACTGGATGTACTACATAAAAGATGGCACCATTTGTTCTTAATGGCTCATTTTACACACATAGGTGTATACTACATAACCAATTAGGCTGGACTTCTCTGCACGAAAGGCAACAGTTGCATAAAATACTGCTTGCATTGAAAAGTATTCGGGGAGATGTTTCTGATTATTATTTGGTAGAACATTTAGAGTATAGGACAGAAAGGTTCTTAAGGAATCTAAACCTAGTGAAGCTGGTAATTCCAAGGCCCAACACATTAAGGACTACTTATTTCTATAGCCATATGATCCCCCGTGAATGGAACTCTTTGCCAGCTACATTTCACTTGAAGGATGGAAAATTCCCATCCTTTGCAGTTATAAAGGTGTGGTTCTTGCCTGTTATTGCTCATTGTGACAGATGAAGTTATCTCATAAGAGGGGTCACTTTGGGACAATATGTGGAAATAAGTCTTTATGTGTAATATATTATGTGTTGCTAGATTCTTATTGCCAATGTACTCAAAGTCTCCTTAAATTGTGTGTTTATTTATGTATTTCATCTACAGCTTATACTTTTTTATATGACGGGACATCATTGTGAATTTATCCCAAATAAATAAACTTGAAAACTTGATACATTAGTCAGAAAACTGAAAGCTCTAAGGGTGAAGGAAAGGATAATAACAGGAGTGGGCAGCAGGTTAAGGGGGAGGACACAGAGGATCGTGGTGAATAGGGAGCACTCTCAGAATAAGGAGGTAACTACTGAGGTACCACATGGCTCAGTCTTGGGGCCCTTCCTCTTTAATGTATTTATTTGTGATAGTGGGGCATTCTTTATTGATGGATTGGATTGATTTGTTTATTTATTTGAAAATTTGTAACCAAGAAAGGCACACTGAGCTGAGGCTCATTATCAGGTGTGATCAAGGGAAGGGGTACAGGAGAAATAATGAGCACAACACAGTCACAATTTCAGTACAAAATAAAGTGCACGCACATTACAATAAGTCATTCTCGATATATACTAGTAAACATGGTAAAAGAATGTCTTTTTTTGTATCACAAATTGGCATTTCAACTGCCAGATCCACCACTTTATACTGCAAACAGGACATTCAGAGTACTATTGTTCCAGGTGTTCCAAGGAGAACTCCAATCACCCAAAACTAAGCAGTTATAGTTAATGCAATGAAAGTCTGGACATTTCCATTTAGTAGCTAAAAGCTCCCAAAAGGGTAAAATATAACTACAGTGGAAAAACAAATGCGTCATACTTTCTAAAGTAAGAGTTCAGAGAAAAGATCTGCCTCTACACACCAAGATCTGTGGGAGAGTGGACAGTAAAGGTGGGATCAGAGCAATAAATGGGGTTCTGGACATGCTTGAAAAGTGTTCCAGGATATGGCAGCTGAGATTTAATGACAGGAAATGAAATTAATGCATATCAGGAACAAGAGCCTGAAAACACAATACCTGATGGGATGAGCAGTAGTAGAGAGCATAGTGAAAGTAAAGGACCTAGGGGTGATAATATCAGAGAGACTGAAATCTACAGTCCAGTGCAACAGAGCAGTGGGGAAGGCAAACAGGATGATGGGGATGGGGTGCATGGGAAGGGGATCAATAGCTGAAGCAGGGAGGTGATCCTTCCCCTGTATACATCTTTGGTTCACCCCCACCTAGAATACTCTGCCAGGTTCAGGAGACCACACTGGCAGTAAGACAGTGATTGGGTGGAGACTGTACAGAGAAGGGCAACCAAGATGTCCAGGGGTGAGACAAAAACATAGGAGAGAAAAGAGTGAGGGAACTTGAGTTGTACACCCTGCAGACAGTGAGAGAGAGGAGGGGGCAAGACTGAACCATACAAATATCTCTATGGAATTAACAGGGTGAAATGCAGTGAACTGTTCACCCTAAGTATGAATGCAAACACAAGCAGGAATCCACTAAAGCCAGTGGGGGAAGGTTCAGGAGGGATGTCTGCAAGTACTTTTTCATAGAGAGGGTGGTGGGCAAGTGGAACCGACCAAGGCTCATGAGAGGTTGGGGAAGCTGGGGATAATTCCTGGGGCCAGTTGACAAAGGGGGGCCCAGGCCACCCAGCATGCTACTGTATACAGCTGCACAGGGGCCCCAGAGTCTGAACTTTTCCCGGGGCTCAGAATTCCTCTCACAGGGCCTGGAACTGGCAGCAAGAGGAGGCGATCTGTGCCACATCTGTGAGTGCATTCTAACATGGGTGGGACAGGCACAAGGGCCTGATACAGGCAGGAGGAGGTGGAAAGTGGGAGGGGGAAAAATGGAGCAAGATGGTCATTTGGTCCATCGTATGAATAATAGGTAGGGTTGGGCAGACTGGATGGGGGACTGGAAATTTTTATGCCATCCTGTTTTATGTTTCTATGTGTTTTGATTCTATTTGTGCTGCCAGGGACCAACTGATAGTCCTCCACCCGGTACCTAATTTCCCCTGGTAACACCATAGTTTTGGTGCCAGTCATGCATCTGGTGCCACCAATGACATCCCTTCAGTCCCTACCCCAGTACCAGGGATTCTACTCTTGGAACCAGGATCCAATGGTTGGGTGGGAGCTTCTGGGTCAGAGCAGCAGGCTACTGACATGTTGGGGGGGGGCTGGTTTCATCCTGCATCATTACTTCCCCACTTTTCCACATTAGAAACCTTACAACAATGAATCAGTCTACAGTTCTCTGTAATTGCCAGTAGCAGAGCTCTATAGTTAAGTGACAACTGCAGTAGCAATGCAGCCTGTTGCTACCACCACCAGCCCAGTGTCACTACGGACACAAATAAGAATAAATCAATAGCTTGGAGGGTACAAAGGGAAACAGAGACTCCAAGTGACTAGACTGTTAATTTATCACACACACTGCAGTCGGCACATACTGAAGAGGCCTATTGCGCTCAACAATTCACTATCTGGACACATTCCCAATTTGATGTCAGTGGCTTTTTCCCTGCCGTCATCCAAACATCAATGTTTGCCTGCGATTATGAGCTGTAGAGTTAAACAGTTATGAACTGCCCTGGGTTAAACTGTCAGTCAGAAAAGCTCCAGAAAATTGCTTCTGACGGTTCTGAGGCTCAGTGATCAAAGGGCACAAACTGCAACAACCCAAAGAGGCCGTTGTTAGCCAACTGGAGATCAGAATATCTGTAACACATTTGTTTCTAACCCTTCCTTCTGATGGGGTCTTACCATTCCAGCTCCCTGTTGGGAGCACTACTGTAGTATCCACTTGCATCCCTGACTTTGTGACTGCAAGGGCTACAAGGAACCTTGCTGCTGGTCCCCACAAAATAGCACCACAGAACCAGGAGCCACTCCAGCTGCAGCCACAGCACAAATCATTGTCCCAAAGGGCAAACACAGTAGTGGCTGCCATGCCACCATCATTGTTTCTCACCTCCACAGACTGTCAAAGGGGACCAGGCAGCTGGCACACAGCATGTCTTTCTTCACACCACTGGGCACAATGAGCAGTAGCTGCTCAGGAGCCACCAGTGAGGGATGGAATAAAATAAACAAACAAGCCCTCTCTCTAGGGTGCTGCCATCTTTATTAACCCCTGGCCCCACAGGATGGGGAGAGGAGGTAGGTGGTCATCTCCATTGCCCAGGAATGGGCTCAACCAATCAAGTTAATTAGCATCCAGCAGAGCAGGAGAATGAAGCCCAAAGTTGAATTCTGGGCATGGTGGGCAGGCACAAAAGGGCAGTAACACAGCAACTAATCAGGAGGCAGGATTGACACAAAGCCCTTCCCATTTTAAAGTGACAGCCAATTTGAGTCTTTGGAGTGACTGTGAACAGCAGAGCAGTGCAGCTTCTCATCAGATCTGCTGAGGAGGCTAGTGTGTGAGGAGCTCCTTTGAAGGAGTCCTTGACAGACTTTTTCTAATGCCCTTAGAAATACCTAGCCATTACTTCTGAACAGAAAGAATAACGGCTTGTGATCTCCGGTGACTGTATACCCTTAAACCAGGGCCAGATTAAGGCTATCAGGGGCCCTAGACCCAAGAAAAATATGGTCCCTTACCTTGAATTGGACCACACCCCTTAAATTACGCCATGAACCGTAGTCTCTACAGACATCAGTTAATGTCCTTTTCCTATCATCAGTGAATTAAAATGTTTTAAATGATTAGTGTACACATGCTGTGTAATTGAGAAGAAATCTGTCAGCTTTGGAACCTTCACAAGTATTCCTGCCTCTCTTTCACTTGCTGATTCCTGGCATGGTTACTTTTTGGGAACCATTGAGATGCGTGTGTGCTGTTAATGCATGTTCCTATCATCCTTATTAGCTACAATGCGAAAATTAAGAAACCCGTGAGTGACAGTACACAAACCAAGTTCACTCAGCATCTGCAGCAATCTGACTGCCTGACAGTATAAATACATCACACAAATAAACCACAGCCAGCAGCACAGGAATGGCAGTCACTGAAAATAACCATTTATAAAACTGAGTTCTTTTTGATTCTCATATGTGCCCCCTGGTTTCAGCTATGTACCATTGTCATGGCAGCTGTGAGAGACTGTACGGGGCTTTAGCCACGTGATAAACACACACCTTGAATAAAATGTTACATTTAAAAAATACATCACAGCAATAAATCACAATCAGCAGTTTAGGAATGGCAGTCCCTAAAAGCAAACAATTTCAAGGCTGATTTTGTAAATTCATATTTCTATCCCCTGGTTTCACTCACTTACCAGTGCCATGGTGACTATGTGTGAGAGACTATATGGAGCGGAATCCAGGGGATCAATGCAGGAACTTTGAAGTGCAGTTTCTGATTCAGTAGTCAGTTGTTGACTGGAGGTTAAATTGGGCAGGAACTCACAGGAACTCAGTTTCTGAATACTATGGAGAGTTCCACCTCCTAGGCATAACAGTTACACCTCCTACAAATTTAGAAGTTACAGTTCCACCTCCTAAACATTTCCAATTTACCCACTGATGGGGCACCTTTTAGTATGACCAGTGTCACACTGATTACCAAAACACCTCTTAAATCTGCACATTAGCTGGTCAGTAGTCTTAAGTGTATGTGTGGGGGTGAAATATTACTGAATTTGGGGAGTCCTTTATGATGGATTGCATCCATGCTGAATGAGTGCTAAAAATAGCCACTGTAGCTAAATAGTTTGATCTGCACCCTTGTTGCTTTGCCGACGGTCTGGCCTTGTCCCACTGAGTTTCTGACCTTTGCCCTACCTTTGTCCTGTCCAGTTTCCAGTCTGCACCTCTCATCCCATGACCTAGTTATTGCCCCAACTCCACATAGTCCTGCTCAGATCCTGATGCCCCCCAAGTACTGAAGAGAGACTTGTATAACCACAGTTATGCCCAGCTGCTGGCAGTCCTACCCAGTCCTGCTCACTTCCTCATTTACCCCAGATCCTCACTCACCTTTCAGTACCACCACCCATCCTGGGCAGCTTTCTTATACCAGTGCCACCCACCCACCCCCTTCCATACAGTTCCTGCTGTCCCCGAGTCTCAGTCATTGGTTACTGGTTACCCTCCTGCTGAAACAGAGTTTGGTTCAGCTCCTGCAGGGTGCCCTCACCACTCAGCTTTCTTTCATTAGTTCTGCATAGTATTAGTTCCCCTGCTTCTTGAGACTGTAGACTTTTGAGAGGGCTGAAAACTGCCTGCCCAGAGTTTCTAGGCACATCACTAGACTGCAGATGTCCCTGGAAATAATCCGCAGTTATTTTTGTGCCCCCCAAAAGATTTATTTTAAAACTTGTTGTAGCAACCAAACTCCATGTGCAAATGCTTTGAATACCTGGCCCCAGACCCTCATACTTATGTTTGTCTTTCTGCATTAGAACTAGAGTTGCAAGTTCAGTTCTACCAAAGAAACATCTGGAATTTTGGGTGTTTGATTCTTGCAGACTCCGACAAACTTATTTTTAAAAAACAGCAAACTTTTGTGTTACCTGATTTGCTTCAGTCTGCTTGGTGCAGATCAGTCCAGTGGGCGAATGGGTGAATCACAGTTTGCACACTAAACAGTTTACACAAACTTCCCAGAGTCAGTCACGTGGAACATGCCATGATTTAGTGTCAGCTCATCATGGCTGCAGTGAAGTGAGACAGCTCCCCTGCACACTCAGCTTAAGGCAGAGAGAGGTAACTTAGCTAGTGCTCTGGCAATTTTAGCTAGACTAAATATACTTCTTGCATCAATAACTTCTAAAAATAAAAAATAAAACTTCAGGCAGAGGAAAAGAAACTAAGAGTCAACAGAGGGTCACACTGCTGGCAGAGCTAGCAGGGGGAAACAAACTCTGGTCATACCCCAAACTACTGCTAATGAATTAACTTGATAAGAGATACAGAAGTAAGTTGTAGCTTGGATTGTAATTTGCTTCTTGTATTGCTGGGATGTAATTATCCCCCACTTACATCACAATAATAGAACAAGCATTTGTCAATGCCGAATGTTTGCTGGCATGTATTTGGTGTGCAGATGGTAATCCCCCCCACCCCATTGGGAGCTTAGTTTACCTACATGAGAGACCTAGCACCAGCAGCACCATCAGACTCTCCCTGAAACTCCTTGCTTTCCCAGTTGACAACCACCTGTGTCTCATGGGAAACTGTCAGTTTCCGACCATGAGTATCGTTCATTATGTGAGATCCAGTCATACTACCCACAGCCTCTCTTCTAGGTTCTGACTAGACTGGTGATCAGAAATCTGCAAGAAAGTCAGATTTCTGTGCCCAGGAGGATATGTAACATCGTCAGAAGCTTCAGCTACAATAGGCTGGCCACTGACACACCTCTGAAATCCCCTTCATGTAACAAAATGTTTCTTGTGCAAGCGCAAGCAAACATATAAAAGTAAATGCTTACACAACAAGGAAATACAAAAGCAGCTGGTTTTGACTCTTGACATATTTAAATTAATATTAAAATATTGGTGTTATTACCTCCTCAGTACACACAGAGACTCAACTAATGGCGGCAGGCACATGCCACTTATTTATCTCCACAACTAGCTACTCAGATGGATGCTTGAAGTCCTGCATGGCTATACAAGCAAGTTTAGCAATGAAGAACTTTGGGACACCCTTGAAATTGGCAGCTGTTTGATAAAAACTCACACAAGTACTGCATCACTGTATCTGCTTATTTATGAATTCAGGTGGACATGCATGGGGCAACTGTCAGCTATCTGGGGTGGCAAGTGGAGGGTATGTGTTGGGCTGTTCTAAGACTGAGATGAGGGCTGGGGGTTCACTAGTGGTTGGGGTGCCATTGGACACCAGGGAAATTGACAGCATGAGAGGGAGGGTGTGGGTTGGGGGTGCCACCATACACCAGGAGCAAGATTACTGGAGTATCAGGGAGAGTGGGATGGGGTTACATACAGTATACACAGGTGTGAATCCATGCACTAACACAAACAAACAGATGCATACACACACAGACAAACACTAATATACATAGCTGCATACACATTGACACACATTAATACATACAGATACATGCACACCCTGATGCATACTGATGCTCGGGCGCACACACACACACACACACACACACACACACACACACACACACACACACACACACATCACTAATGCATACTAATATACCCATACACATGCACACAACTTTTTTTTACCTTTGTTCTGTTGCTGGTCTGACTCTGTAGACATTTTGGGTCTAATGGCTCATTCTTTGCCTACCCAGCCCCACCTCAGTCACAGTTGGGATAGGATGAGGGGGAAATAGCACCTTTGGACCCACCAGTGTAGAAGCTCTGTGTTGGGATGGAGGATTGGTCAGAGGTAGGCAGCAGTGGTAGCACTGGGCGTGGTCTCCAAGTCTGCATGCCACTTGGTCAGGGAGGAAGTTGAGAGGTAGGCAGGAGTTACAGCAGCCAGTATGAGTACTGCGTGTGTTTCAGCTGGAGATTAAGGTGGGAAGCGAGTGGGATTTATATCAGCAGGTGGGTCTGGTGTATGCATTTTGGTCAGAGATTTAGTCAGAAGGCAGCCAGGAGTTGCAGCTGTGGGTGGGAGTAATTTTGGCTGGGGATTTATTATGCACTACATTCTCTAAAGTTTCAGTTTTCTATGTATTGCCCCACAATCTCTGGTGTTTGCAGCAACCTATGCCTCAGTTATCCAAACCTTATTTTTAACTATAGTAACATTAATCTTTAACTCTTTTACCTCTTCCTTATTGATTTTAGCTTCTCGTTCCAGCTTATCCATTCTTCCTTCTAACAAATCCAGTTTCTGGTCTGATTTCAAACAAATTTGCTGTGCACTCTGTATAACTCCCCAACTCCACCAACATCTTGGGAGTGGATGAAAATGCTGTTGGCAGATTTTTTTTTTTTGGTCTCAGTTTGCTGGGGGTCAGGCTGAATGGGAGACACCCCAACTATCTTCTACTCACCCAATTCTTCGGCTCCATGACTCCTTCAGGACACAGATTTGCTCCATTGAGGGTTGTGGATCTGCCTGTTCAGCTTGGAAGGCTCATCAGGTAGAGAAGCCCTTCTGAATGTCACCACAGTTGTTTGCTTCCTCCCACCAACAGAAAACTCCTGTGCCAGGCAGGGCAGTCAGTCAGCAGCTAGTAGGTAATGACCAATGAGTTGTTGCAGGAGGTGGAAGGCTCTCTCCATTGCCTCTTTATGATGCATCCTCTGCAAATGGGCTCTGCTGGACAAGTAACTCAGTAGTGGCAGCAACAACACACGTTGCAAGTATGGGCTGCTGTAGGCTAAAGGAACCAGTACACCATCAATTTTTCTTTATCAAGATTTAGTTTATTGACTGCCAGTTTAAGACTCATAATCCAGTGGTGAAGCACTCAATGAACTTCAGGTTCACTGAACAGAGAAAATAAATAATTTATCAAAACACTGGCAACCAGTTGAGCAGCAAAAGGCAACTGCAAGAGCTCATAACATAGAAACATAGAATTTGACGGCAGATAAGGACTGCTTGGCCCACCCAGTCTGCCCATTTCCCTACCTAATGGATAAGCTGCAGATCCTAGTTAACCAGCAGCCTACTTCTTCCTACCCCAACCCCCTAGAATTGCCTTATGGCTGTCCCATGCATGCTTGAATTCCACCTCTGTTTTTGACTCCACAACCTCCTCCGGAAGGCCGTTCCATGCATCCACAACCCTCTCTGTGAAAAAATACTTCCTTAAATTGCCTCTGAGCCACCCCTCCCATCTTCAAATTGTGCCCTCTTGTTCATGCACACCTCTTTTTTTGAAAGATGCTACCCTCTTGGACTTTGTTGATTCCTTGAAGTACTTGAAGTTTCTATCATGTCCCCTCTTCCTCCTTTCCTCGAGGCTATACATATACTCCTAAGTCTCTCTTCATATGTCTTCCGTGCAGACCCTGCACCATTTTAGTTGCCTCCTCTGGACAGCTTCCATCCTGTCTGTCTTTGGAGATTGGGTCTCCAGAACTGCACACAGTACTCCAGATGGGGTCTCACCAGCTGTCTGTACAGAGGGATAATAACTTCCTGTTTTCTACTGGTGATGCCTCTCCCTATGCATCCCAGTATCCCCCCAGCCCTCCTTGCTGCCCTCTCACATTGCTTGCCCACCTTTAGGTCATCTGATATGACTACCCCCAGGTCCCTTTCCATTTTTGTTGTTTGTTAGTATCTCACCCCCCATTGTGTACTCTTCCCCTGGGTTTTTGTTTCCCAGGTGCATTACCTTGCACTTCTTATCATTGAATCTAAGCTGCCATACATTTGACCATTCCTCTAACCTTGCCAAGTCCCTTCTCATCCTTTCCACCCCACCTTGTGCATCAACTCTGTTGCAGATCTTTGTGTCATCTGCAAAGAGACATACTTTTCCTTCCATCCCTCTGCAACGTCGCTTATAAAGACATTGAAGAGGAACGTCCTAATACTGGAACCTGTGGTACCTCCCTACCAATAACCCCCTTTCTTCAGAGTGGACTCCATTTACTATAACTCTCTGTGTCCTATTCTCCAGCCAATTCTTTACCCAGGCTGTCATCTTGGGACCCACTCCCAGGCTGGCTAACTTGTATATTAATCTTTGTGTGGGACTGTGTCAAATGCCTTGCTAAAGTCTAGGTAGGCCATGTCCACAGCCCTCCCTGATCTACTACTTTGGTCACCCAGTCAAAGAAATCTATCAGATTCGTCTGGCATGACCTTTCTGCTGTGAATCCATGCTGCTTTGGGTCCTGTGCCCTCTGGCCTCTAGATACTCGACAATTCTTTCCTTCAGAAGTGATTCCATCATTTTCCTATCACTGAGGTTAAATTAACAGGTCTGTAGTTTTCTGCTTCTGCCTTGCTCCCACTTTTGTGAAGGGAATCACATCTGCCCTCCTCCAGTCCTCGGTACCACCCCATCCTCCCATGATTTGTTAAAGAGGGTAGTCAGTGGTGTCACTAGTTCTGTCTAGTTCTTTTGGAATTCTGGGATGAATCCCATCAGGCCCCATTGCTTTGTCCACCTTCAGTTTTAAGAGTTCTTTCAGAATCCTTTCTTCTGTAAATAGGCTGGTATCAACTTCTGTATCCAGAGTGTTCTACTGTTTGTTTTAGGTATCTCCTCTTCAATTATGTAAATAATGAGCAAAATATTTGTTTAGTATCTCTGCCTTTTCACAGTCACCCTCTGCCCACCCTCCCTCCCTTTATTAAGCCTCACTCATCCCTCCCTTGGTCTTCCTTCACTCCCTGATGTACCTATAAAAGGTTTTATCCCCCTTCTTAACTGAGTTGGCTATCTTTTCCTCGGTTTAGGCCTTTGCTGTTCTGACTGCCTTCCCAGCTTCCTTTTGCTTTAACTGATACAGTTTCCTGTCCTGCTCTTTCTGTGATTCCTTGTACTTCCTGAATGTTTTCTTTTCTCTTGAACCTTCACTGCCACTTCCTTTGAGAACCATAGTGGTTTCTTACATCGTTTTGTTTTATTTATTTGCTTCACACAAAGGCTTGTTACCTCTGTGATGGCAGTTTTTATTATTCCCCATTGTTCTTCTACCCCTCCTTCCTGCCCATTTGCTGGTGCATTCCTTAGGCACTCACCCATTTGACAAAGTCAGCCCTCCTAAAGTCCAGTACTTTTGCCTTTGTATGGCTTGACTCTATTGCTGTGTTTATTAGAACTATACTGTTCGATGGTCGCTAGTTCCCAGATGGCTACCCACCTCTACATCTGTGATCTCTCTCCATCTCCATTTGAGAGAACCAGGTCTAAGATTGCTCCCTCTCTAATTGGGTTCCAATACTAGTTGTCTAAGGCATGCCCCTGTAGGGCATCTAGAATAACCCCACTCTTCGAAGTGGCTGCTGCAACTGCACTCCAGTTAACATCTGGCATATTCAGATCACCCATCAGCAATATCTCCCCTTTTTCTGCCATTCTAAGTATACTTTCTATCATTTCCTTGTCCATTTCCTCTCCCTGAGAAGGGGATCTGTATACAACCCCTGTGCGGATTGTGGTAATACATTACATAAGACAAACAGTATCTTTGTATATATAAATGCAGTTCCACAGAAGAAGCTTGACAAGGCAAAATGTCGTAACATATTTAAAATAAACTAAATCTTGATGAAGAAAAATTGACTCCTTTGGCCTAGAGCAGCCCATACTTGCTTCATATTTTGAAACTTGCTTCACTATTGAAACAAACGCAAGCTCCACCCAAGATTTCCACATTTACACTGATGGTGATTTCCCTTGGGACTCATTGTCTTTGCATTAAGCAGCAACACAAGACCAGTTATTTACCGCAGGAGAACTGCATGGCAGCTGGTGAATGGTGCATGGTGTAGAGACCCATCATGGTGGGTAGAGTTCAAAGCAAAGCCTTTTTATATGAGGAAAGAAAATATGGGGAGGATCTAGGAGAACAAGTGATAATAAGCAAGATAAGAATATAACTCATGTGTAGCAGCACTTTAAGCGTCGGGGAGTGCTGTGAGTATTGTTCTATATGTGTTGTATTAGGCTCTGTTACTGTGGGATTGTACAATGCTAGTGAGATCTAGGAGGTCTCAGTTTTACCTACTATATCTGCAGACTTACTTGGAACTTGCTAATGTGGGGAGATACTGTTTTGTATACAATCCTGTCTGATTAATCATAGTTGTTTGCACTGTTTCTTACCTGTGTATACTGCATTGCTTTCTCTTCTCCACTCGTGACTGTCGCACATGAGCAGTTGAACTGATTCTCTGGGCCCCTGCCCACCATTAATTTCATCTTCTTCTTTGTCTCCCTCAGTTCTCACAGAACCTCCCCCCCACGCCCACCACCACAAGTACTCCAGCGGTCGGCATCCTTTAGTACACAGGCCCAGGACCAGGGGCATACATCACTTTGGACCAGAGAGCGGACATGGGGCTTCTAATAGGTAAAGGCACCTTCCTCCTCACAGGCACAGTGTGGCAAGGTGTTTACCCGTTGCCGCTTTGCATCGACTTTCCACCCACCCCAGCCACCCCTCCACCCAAGCTTGACCCTAGCTTTATCACTCATATCCTGTCATGTGACTAACCGTCTGTTTTCCCCTTTGCAGGTTATACTAACCTGCCACCAGGGGTCAGTGTTGTGCTCATCAACCTCCCTTCCTCTAGCCTCCACATCGCTGCTCCGCCACTCCTCTCCAATCTGTTCTCTCCTCTCTCTCACACCTGAACTGTGGTGATTTCCCTGTTTGTACACCCCTCTCTGCAATTGTCTTGCCCAGGTTTTGAATCTTGCACCCTCTACTCTATGGGTGGGTACATTGCCACTGCACCACAGTAGCAGCCATACTTTCTTACCCCTTTCCACCTCTCTTATTTCTTAAGTCCCTTCTCCCTCCTTACCCCATAATGTTCCCACTTCTACTTCTTCTCCTCATTTCTTCCCTGCCACCCCTAGCCCATAACCCACTGCCCACTCACCTCTGCCTCCCCCCACCACCCATGCAGCACCCCCCCTTTATAATACATGGTCATACCTACAGTAGCGATGCCCAGCATGACATAACTCCCACCACCAACCCAGCTTGCTGGCTTACATACCTCCCTCCTCTCACTTGGCTTACCTATGATCTTAGACACCTACTCATCCCCACTGCACCTCAGAGCGCTCCCACCTCCGGCACTTGTCCCTGTGAGATAAAACTTCTGAAAAATACCTTTCTGTGGTGTACCCTCTTCCTTCTCTTACTCTTCAGAAATGTCCACCCCAACCCAGCCCCCGGCACCAGCCCTCTCTTTCTAAGCCAAATGGCCTTCACATTCCCTCACTTAATATTTGCAGCTTGCTAAAAAATTCTCCTCCCTCCAACCATGGCTTGATCAGCACTTGCCTGATATCCTGGTCCTAACTGAAATCTGGCTTACCATCAGCACACCTGATTCTGCTGTTGCCTTAGATGGCTACTCCCTCTTTCGAGCTATCGTCTCACTAAAAGAGGAGGGGTCTGCACCTTCAATGTAAAAAATATACTGCGTGCCACACTAGTTACCCTCCCCTCTCCTGAACAGGAGTCCCAAATTCTCACTATCAAGTTGCTCCTTGAAGATCCAGGGAAAATCCTCTATCTCTCTGTGGTTTACATCCCTCCGCGTAATCAAAAACCTGTCTTCAAATCCATCCTGGACTATATCACACTGCTCCCTCCCAAAAATGAAGTCATCCTTGTTAGTGACTTCAACATCAATTGGTGTGCTCCCTCCTCTTCTCCTTTCCATGACTCAGCCCTAGCCCTTGATCTTACCCAAGTTGTTCAGTCCCCTCCCAGACTAAATGACAAAACAGGCAAGGCAACTCTCCTTGACCTCGTCTTTACCAACATACCAAACATCTCCTGTGTTAAAGTCCTCCCAAATGCCATCAGTTACCACTCCCCAGTTGCCTGCTGGTGGTCGCACAAAAATCCCACCCCATCCTCAACCCCCTCCGTCCAGTGATGTCTAAGAAAAAGCTCCATCTCCCACCTCAAGGCACACCTTCAGTTGTGTGAGCAGGCCCCTATTGATAGAGCTGAGTGTATTGACACTGTGTTATCTCACTTCATTGCCACCTTCAATGTGGCCTGTGACCTCTACCCCCCTTTTTGAAGCTCCACTCTAAAAACCGAGACACCCCCTGGATTACTCGAGCCCTCTTGGATATGATGCAACATCATGAAAATCTCTGACACAAAGATATTGACTGCTAACTCCCCCATGATAGGCAACTATATAGAGAGGCCAGAAATGCCTGCATCTGGGCCATTCAGCAGGCAAAGGCTGCCCATTATAAGACCATTCTCATCTTCAATTGGGTCTCCGGGTGTGACTTTTGGAAAAACATTAAGGAACTTAGCGAAAAAAACATCTCCACTCCTCCCACTCAACTACCCTCGGCTGGGACTTCCACCCAAGACCCCCTTGAAATAGCCAACATCCTTAACACTACTTTTGCTGACCTAAGTGAGGTCTGCCTCCCAATTTTTTTGAACCCCCCTTCATCTGATCTTCTAGCCCCTCCACCTAATATACCCCTTTTTCTGCTCCATGTTGTCTCCCCCTCACAAGAGAAGAACTATCTATCAAAAGTTCTGACCAAATCATTGTATAGTAGTGACTCCCTGGACTTTAAGCCACTTCATCTCACTCTTGATGAAGTCCTCCTCCCCCTAACTAAAATTCTTTACAAGTCCCTCTGCTTAGGCCAATTCCCATCCCCCTGGAAGCAAGCAGTCATCACCCCTATCCTAAAAAGTGGTGACAAAACCTCCCCAAATAACTACATATATCTATACTGTCCCCCCAAGGCCTTAGAAAAATAGTTGCTGTCCAACTCATGCATTTCCTATCGGAACATGATCTTCTCTGTCCTGAACAACATTGCTTCTGCAGGGGCCATAGTACCACTACCACCCTCGTTGAGTATACATCCTACATCCACCAAGCCCTAGACTGTGGACTTATAGTTGGTTCTGTCTACATTGACCTCTCAAAGGCCTTTGACATGGTCAACCATTCTCTCCTCATGCACTGTCTACCTGCTCTCAGAATCTCCTGGGATGCCATTTCCTGGTTCTCAGATTGCCTCACTGGTAGGTCTCAATGCATCAGAATCGGGCCCACCCTATCTGACCACCACCCTGTCCTATCTGGTGTCCCTCAAGGCTCTATATTGGGGCCTCTCCTTTTCAACACCTTCTTGAACTCACTACCAAGGTCCTGCTCTGGTAGACTTCTCTTATATGCAGATGATGCTGTTATCTTCTGCAGCTACCTTCGCTCCCCTTCTAAGACTCTCTCCAAATGTACTTCTTGGAAGTGGAAGCCTGGTTTTGGGACCATAGGCTAGTACTCAATCACAAAAAAGTAAAATCTGTGATCTTCGCTCACTGCCAGAATCCCCACTCTCAATCAACACTTGCCATTAACAACTCACTAGGTGATACGCTAGAACAGGTTGAAACCTTTAAATACCTGGGCATCACCCTTGATCGATCAATCAATCAATCAATCTTTATTTAGCCAGGTGAAACTCCATTGAGCAAGCTCATTTTCAAAGAGGGCCTGGTAGGTACAGAATAAATAATACAGTAGCACAATAGAACATATAGCACAAATGGGCATAGTAATACAATACACAGCAATAAAAACAAGGTACCAGGATAATCAATGAGGCCCGGACGTAAGGTGAAACCTCATCCCAGTAAACAGTACAGTAGAGAGGTAGAAGCAAGTCAGCATCAACGTGTCAAACCAGTGATTTTAGACACTGACAGCTCTAGTAGAGCAGAGTTAATGCTAGTGACAGTGCAAGCTGGGGGCTCAACAGCAAGTAGAAAGCAAGGATGCATCCTTCTCCCTTTCATAAACACATCCAGCTCCTATCTACTCCACTAAACACGCGACTTGGTCTCCTATATCGCCTCAAACACTATCTCCCCCCAGAAGCTATCCAGGTTGCTGTATCTTCCTCTGTATTCTCCGTCATGGATTATGGCATTGTTATAAATGGCACGGCCAATCAAGCAACCCAAAGCCATCTCAAGATCACTTTAAACAAGGCCTGTCGTCTTATCACAAACTGTGACAGGCGTATCCATGCTTGTGTACTATATCAACAAGCACAGTTATTAAACTTTGACTTAAGGCTTAAATATCACACCTGCCTTCAGGCTAAGAAAGCCCTTCTCAACCTAGCCTCACCAGGGCTTGTCCGCCTCATCCATCCTGCTCCAGTAAACAGATCTACCAGAAGCACTGCCAAGTCACTCGTGGCTATCCCCCATTGTAGAACCTCTATAGGCCAAAGCTTTCCAGTGTCGGGCCCCTAATTGGCTAAATGAGCTCCCTACACCAGTCCTACAGGAAATAAAACTGGGACCTTTCAAAACCCTTCTCAAAAAACTGCTTCTGTCGCAGTCCACTTGTGACTGCCCTTAATCTCTCCTCCACTCTCACCCCCCCTCAGCTTTCACTACCTCCCCACCTAGTCCCTATCTCCTCCTTCCCCTTTACCTCTCTCTGCACTGACATAATGGCATCTCACCCTCTGGATGTCTCTCCTCTACTCTTACGTTTTGTATGCCTGCAAATTTCCAAATGCTGGTTTGATAATAACTACTGTATCTGCATCCTGCTTGTTAAATTTGGACAATGGGTCTGTTTCTACCCTATTGACTTCTTTTGCTTATCTGGTACTGTATGTCTAATTCCTATTGTACTCTTATCTAAACTCATATGTAACTCCAATTGTACTCTGTGACGTGGAACCTTTGCAAAGGAGTCCTTGACTCAAAGGTGTATTTCCGAAAACTGAAATAAATAAATAAATAAATAAAAATAATATGGAAAACTAAAAGGTGATGATGGGTATGAAAAGACATACTGTAATATGACTCAATGAGCTGAGGAGTCCTCAAGTGGGACTAATTAACGGAGCATAATAAGAAGGATGAAAGGTGACAAAAGTGGGGAGAAGGAGACAGAGACATCTGGAGGAAAAAGAAAATAGATATACACACATAGCTGGAATGCTCATGTGTGCATGCCCCCCCTCCCCACACGCTGGATATAAGTGTGTGCAGGCATACCCACATG
This sequence comes from Neoceratodus forsteri, assembly GCA_016271365.2. Classification (NCBI taxonomy): domain Eukaryota; kingdom Metazoa; phylum Chordata; order Ceratodontiformes; family Ceratodontidae; genus Neoceratodus; species Neoceratodus forsteri. The sequence continues at coordinate 1,421,543,428 of CM057450.1, forward strand.
TACAAACATAAAATGCACACATGCAAGCAAAGATATAATGGGGTGGCTAGAACAAAGAAGGGATAGGGGGACATGATTGAGACCTTCAAATATATCAAGAGTATTAACAGGGTGCCAGTAGTGGACATCTTCCAACTAAAGGAGCAATCGAAAAGAAGGGGGCACGATATGCGACTAGTAGGGGGGAGGTTCAGAGGAAACATTAGAAAATTCTACTTAACAGAGAGGGTGGTGGAAAACTGGTACAGACTCCCAGAGGAGGTGGTGGGGGCTGGAACTGTGGGGGGATTCAAGTGAGCGTGGGATAGACACAAGGGTCTTTAAGATCCAGGAAGGGGGGGTGGTAGGAAATAGCAAAGTCCTAGCATCTAGCTAGGCATACTGGACTGACTGGGTGGGCCTGGCGGTCCTTTTCTGCCGTCACATTCTATGTTTCTATGTATAATGAAAGATGTTAGTAGAAAATAAGTCTTTTATTTTAACCAGAGGGCTGCTGGGAGCCTAGGCAGATGACAAGCTCGGTTTCTATGTTTTTTTCTTTGGTCAGCATTGTGGAATCCTTGCTGAAGGACACAAATAGAAAGATCATTGACATTATGGTCCCTGGAGGTAAAATGGAATGCAATAGTGTTATAGTGTATGGTGGAACGTTCTCCACCGAAATCCATTTGGTGTAAAATGTTGTTCTGCTGCAGTAGTGACGTCCATAGTGCGGCAGAATGATTTTTCATTCTGCTGCACTATGGACGTCACACGACACCAATCACCACAGAAACAGCAGGCTCAGCCAGATAACTGTTGTGGCGGTGGTGGCAGCATGATCACTCAAACTGAACCCGCACATTTAAACAACACTTTAGAATTGTAGGATCGACCAGATATTTTGAGTTAAATTAAAATGCAGAATCAACCAGATATCCAAATATTACTTACAAAATGAGTCTCCTCACAGTCACCACTTCTCGCTAAGCGAGGAATTCAGCCACCATGTTTTTTTTTTTTAAATCCCTCCCACACCCGATTAGCAACCAACTGAAGGTTGCACTATTGGACATCTGCTCCCTAGCAACCTCAAATTCCCACCCTTAAAAAGTCAGTAAATGCTGCCTGATGTTGAAACGTTTAATTGATTGTCACAAATTTTTTTTCCCTAAAGGTGTAAGTTTTGGAGCCATGCCCTATACAGAAAAGTGTATGGCTCCCGATGCACAAGAAGACTAATCTCTAACCTTGTGGCTACTATGCCGACTGTGAGACCTCGAGAGTCTCAATAGTTGGCATATTAACCACTCAATTGGAGAATAGCCTTATGGGCATCGGGAGCCATACACTATCCTGTGGTATACTGTTGCAACAGTGACGCTTTCACAGCTACGCTGTTACAGCAACACCAACCTGTTGACACCCACAGTGTTGACCACGTTGCCGGAGTGATGGCCAAGTCATCGACTCTGGAGTTTGGCCACTCTCCCACGACATCCGCCCCCCACCCGGAGTTGGAATCCTTAAGTCTGGGAGGTGCGGGGGGTGGGGGGGATGAACACCGAACAGGTGTCGGTGCACTCTCTGGTTGGGGTCTGGAGTTGGTGGCGGCGGTGATGTCGGTGACCATGTGTCACTGTAGGGGAGATCACCAACATTCCTATCACCATGGCATAGTGGAACCCTATCCTATATATCAGTGCCTCCATTCCAGATTGCTCTGTAATGTTCCTTGGATTGTTCACCCAGTTTCTCCAATGTAAATAGCTGCACACTTTCTGCAATGAATACAATATATCACATTGCTGGAAATTCATGAGAACTCCTTGGTGATGTGAAAAACACAAGTGGGAGGGACCTTGAATTTCAGTGACACTAGAAATAAATTTGCAGGTGTAACAGCGGGTTCTGTTGCAATCTTTGGTACCTGATAGGGATGAATTGTTAGGAGTAGGGAGGCTGCTTTGCACCAGTAGATTCCATAGGTTGGATGGTCTGCAGTAGGAGGCATTTAGTGGCTCTGTAAAGGAAGCTTCAATATTAAGGTCAGTTCGCAGAACAGGAACGTTCCTAGTGATAATCCTGTGAAGAGAAGGGATCTTAAAATGGAAGGGAAGCACTAATGGCATATGTTATTGTTGTTGCGTGACAGTATTCTTCCTGCGAGTGTCAATTGAAGTTGCTTTGTCTGTTACTGTGGGGATTTTTTTTTTAAACCGGACCCTGTTTAAAATACAGTTGATCTTTGGATCTTTGTTTTTTTTTTCAGAATATGTAACAGCAATAAGTATGGCATAGTAAGTTGGCCTCTTGAGGGGTTTGGAAGGACCAGTATTTTATATTACATACTTACATTCCTCACACTTTTCATTTCTACTGCTTTATCATTACCATATTCTGTTTCTTATTCATAGCTGCAGATACAAAATGTTGCAAAAATTCAAATTTTACCAGCTCTTTCTCACTTTAAATCTCTGTTTTGCCGACTGTTGTACAGCCGTTGTGAGTATTATCAATGATATGTACCTTTTATGTGCACATGCTTTTTGTTTTTATTGTTATATGTTGCAATTGTAAAAGAGGGGCCTCCCCTCAATTTGCTTACCAAATAAATTGAAACTGTAAAAACTGTGCTTCCTACTCTGTGTTTTCTTTGCAACCCCTTGTGGCATTCCTCCTTGTCTGAGCTAATTGATTGAGTCAGTGTTGTTGTGTTGAGCATTTAATACAATTGGAATTATCATACTAAAGTCGCTGTTTGTGCAGGCCCATCAGTGCAGTGGTAGTGCTACGGCTCATTATGCAGTGACCCAGCTTTGAGAATGAGCCTGGGTCATCAGGAGTTGGCTGGGGGGGGGGAGTGTGCCACATTCTGCTGCAACACTGCCACCTGCAAATGTGTGGGTGCTAGTGTGCGAGGGACACGGGGAGGGAGGTATGTGTCATGTTGTGTATTGTGTGAGCATGCTAGTGCACATTGAGGATGACATCTCAATGCTGGCATCCCTACAGGGAGGGCTACACAACAAGAAAAGGGGGGGGGACAAAAGGCAGAAAAACATCTTGACTGGCAGGATGGTGTCCGACCATCTACAGGCCCACAGTGGTGACTCAGGCATCTGTTGATCAGCAAGTCAAGGTACTTGGCACCACCCTGCCATGGAGGGCAAACCATGTGGGACCCAGGAGAAGATAAGTCCAGGGTGAAGCCGCATGATGAGGCTGGGAGGGGTTGGTGGGAAGGAGGGCCAGCTGGGAGGGAGGGAAGGAGGGAAAAAGTGTAAATTTAAACAAGACTGTTTGTAGGATGAGTAGTGGATAGGATCCATAAAAAGATGCCAGGAGAAAAGAAAATATCCAGAGTTTTGGTTTTTGTGCATCTCTCTAAGCCACACTTACTCTAAGCCTCAGTCCCAGAACAAGGCATGCTAGGATGCAAATTCTTGCACAAGCTTCGGCAGAGCAGACATTGCCATTTAAACAGGCCTGTACATCTGTCATAGTACAGCAGTGGTGGATTCAGCACTCACATTTAATGACATGTAAGCAGTCCAACATAATATATTTCCAACACAACAAAAAATAACTTTATCATGGCCCAGAGTTATCATGTTCAGTACAAGATCATGGGTGTAGAGTTTAGGTTTTCCGAGGGCACTCTCAGGCTCAAAACTATTGGCCTAAACAATGAACCTATTTTTAGACTACCCTATCCGGGGAGGGCTCAGATTTCCGGGGGGGGGCCTCAAGCCTGGAAGCCCCCCCAAAATTCTACACCTATGTACAAGACAATGGACATGGAAGTGTTATTCCTGCTAGCTGACAGCTGTATCCCTTTAGCTCAGTCCCCTTTCATTATTGCCACAGGACCCTTTTAAAAATCCTGAGTCCAACATTGCAGAACAGGCAGAGAATGGCAAATTACAATGTGATTCTTCCTGCTGACATTCCTCAATATAGTGCTGTCATTGTCGCAGCCAAGTACCAAGTTAGAACCCCAAAGCATCAGGCATTTAATACACATGGAATTATCATTCTGAAGAGGCAGTTCGCATGCCATGGGATCCATAAAATTATACTAGAAGAAAAGACATATCCTATGCTTTGTGTGTCTCTTAAACCACAGACATACTCCTAAACCTTAATCCCAGAGCAAGGAATCATGGGTATGAGAAAGGCTGACTGTCAGTGTTTTTGTTACAGTTACCATTTAGTCAGAGAGCGTCATATCTGTGCTACATTTGTAAATGTATTTATAATATATACCAATAGTCTAACAAAATATATTTATTAAAATATTTTTTTGCCAGGAGAAGCACACTGAGCTGAGGCTCATTAAGACATAAGGAATTGTGAGAAAAGGGAGCATAACCTGCCCATCCTGATCGTCACCCACTATTTCAGTTGTTCTCATACATATATTTAGTATCCATGAATTCAACTAGGCCCCTCTTAAAACTTTCCAGAGTAGCACCCATGACTACTGCCTCTGGTAATTCATTTCACCTATCAATCATTCTCTCTGTAAAACAACTTTTTCTCCAATCAAATTTGAATAAATCCCCTTGCAGCTGGAGTTCATGCCCTCTAGTTTTTGATGTTGTCTTGAGCATGCACAAGCAACATTTTGTTGCAGTAGAAGATGGTAGTTGGAGAAATTCAGAGGTGTGTCAGTTTTGGCGAATGCAGGGAACGTTTTAGAAGGTGCGCCCCTCATTCACCAATTAGTGAGCATGCTAGCGGTGACACAAGTTTTATGCAGAGCCATCAACTTGAAACAAACTTGCTGCTGCAATCAGAGACAAGTTCATCATGCAGCGGCACAGATGACACACCTCTCCTACATGCCTTGCCTGGTGAAGCATTTCAATAAACATTGCAGCAGCTCACGCCGTCTGCCTTTCACAATCCCCAGGAAGACAAATTCAGGGGTGCCCAATCCCCCTGTCAGCATGTTTAATACCCCCCAAGATTGTATGGCACACTGGCAGCCCACCCCTGTGTGCCTCCGTGATGTTCGGAAGCCGACCGCATCGACATGTTCCTGCCCCCGCCCCACCCTCATTGTGTGCCACACTGGGAGCCCACCCCAGTGTGGGCAACATCACTCCCCCCAAAGTCATAGGGCACACTGGGAGCCCACCCCAGTGTGCACAACATTTGTTTTCTTACACCTGTAAAGAAAGAAAACCATCCACAGTGTTCCTTTTTTTTTAAAGTGCTTGAAACAAAGAAAACTGTCCCTCACTGTTGGCGGCGCCCCCTCCCCCAGCCCACACCCACCTTCTGGGCACTCACTCCCCACACCCCCCTCACCCCATACTTACCTGAGGAGGTCTGTGCCATGATCTTCAGTGGAGCGGGAACACTTCTGCACTCTTCAAAGCCGACCGCAAACTCAAGAAATACCGGTAAGCTGTATAATGGCATCAATGGGGGAGGTTGCAACTTAGGTGGCTATCTCAGCCATTTTTTTGACTTTTGGCTCCAAATTTTCAACATGGGGTTCTTGGGACCCCCCCCTCATGAAATCAGTCACTGTAATTTTGTTATTCAGTCCCAAAAGGTGATTTCATGGTAACTGCGTGGAATCACCTTTGGGACCGATTAACAAAACAATAGTGCCACTGTTCATGAGGTGGGCTCCCAAAACCTACGCTGCAAATCTGGTGAAAAAATTCCAAAAATGACTGTGTTATGAGCATGCATTGCACAGTTTCCACACACACTCGTAACTTCAAGAATTTTTAATATTTTCACTCCAGAATTTCAATATTGCCATTTTTTCACACCTCCTTATGAACAATACAGCTGTCTTGTTTCATATCCTGCCCAAAATGTGTTTTCACACATCTGGCGCACAATGATGCAGTCACTGTAGGAAATCAATGTTTGGGACAGCTTAACAAAATCACAGTGACACTGTTCATGAGCAGAGGTCTCAAAATGCCTATGTTGAAAATTTGGTGAAAAGATTCCATAAAAGGACTGTGTTACGAGCGTGCATTGCGCAGTTTCCACGCATGCTCGTAACTGATAATTTTTTAATATTTTCACTTCAGATTTTCAACATTGCCATTTCTTCATACCTCCTTATGAATGGTACAGCTGTCATTTTTTACATCCTGCCTGAAATGTGTTTTCACACATCTGGCGCTCAATGGCATGGTCGCTGTGGGAAATCAATGTTTGGGAGAGATTAACAAAATCACAGTGCCACTGTTCATGAGCAGAGATCCCAAAATACCTATGTTGAAAATTTGGTTAAAAAAAATCCCCCAAATAATTGTGTTATGGGCGTATGTTGTGCAGTTTTTATGCATGCTCATGACTTCATCAATTTTTCATATTTTCACTCCAGATTTTCAACGTTACCCTTTTTTTACACCTCCTCATGAACAGTACAGTTGTCATTTTTTACATCTTGCCCAAAATGTGTTTTCGCACCTATGGTGCCAAAGGGCACAGTCGCTGTGCAAAATCACCTTTCGGCTAACAAACTGGTATTGCCACTGTTCATGAGGTGGGGTCACAAAAAGTCCATGTTGAAAATTTGGAGTGAAAATATCAACAAACACCTGGGACATTAGAGTTTCCAACTGTAATGCCCCACCCTGTAGAGATTGACAGGCATCAGGGGTGTGACTTGGGATTTTCAGCTGTAATGCTCATACCATTCCAGCCCGCCCCACCCCTAGCCTGCAGCCACTGACAGGTATTGAGGTGTGCTTTGGACTCTTTGGCCCCAAAGTTCACCCCATTCTCCTATACTGCACCCACGTCAGAGTATTTTCTTATGGAATGGGGTGAGCGTAAGGCCTGAAGACCCCAAGGCACACTGTGACACTTGTCGGTGTCTGCAGGGTAGGGTGAGGTGAAATGGCATGAGTGTTATGGCCGATGACCCAAAGGCACACCCCAATGCCTGTCAGTCTCTGCAGGGTAGAGGTGGGGTTGGTGTCAGTTCAATACTTCACTGCCATTCCTATTATGCATCTCTCTAACTTCTGCACTACCAATGCCAATGCCAGCAAGACATCATTTGGCATTGACAAATGTTTGTTTTCTCCTGGTTTCTTCTGTAAACTCAGTGTTTCCACTAAGTCTGCATTATGCTTTATATAACGTGGTCATGCCCCGCCCCCATGTCTCTTGTCCAGTGTGGACATATTTAAGTGATTCTAGTCTTCCTGCATATGTTAGGTTACCAATATTTTTAATCTACCTTGTTCTCCTTTGTATCCTTTCAATTCTACTTACTTCTGTTTTTTTGATATGACCACCAAAATTGTACAGAGTACTCTACGTGTAATCTAACCAATGATTTATACAAAGGCAGTGTGACATATTTTATCCTGCTACTAATGTCCTTTTTAATGCATAGTATGATCTTGTCACATTTACTGCTAACCACATTACATTGCTCTTCTACCTGGAGAAATTGGCATGGACTAAACATACAGTACATAAAATTCATAATAAGGAATATAAAATCTAGTAACAAAACCAAAACAAGATATACTGGTAAGATATATAGGAATATATATATTTATAAAATGGGTGAGAAAAATCAGTAAAAATGCTGTCTCCTGATTGGATCAAATCAAATCAAATCAAAATTTATTTATAATGTGCTTTTCTATGTATTAAAGCGCGATTACATATCAAAATAAAATCAAACATAATAAATAACAGCATAAAAACAATAAAAGCAGCAGTAGACCTATTCAAACACTAATTCAAACAGATAACTTTTCAGAGACACCTTAAAAGACTCCGTGGACAGACACTCTCTAATCTGATGAGGTACAGAATTCCACAGGGTTGGGGCCATAAAAGAAAAAGCTCTGGCCCCAGATGACTGAAGACGAACCCTGGGAATCTCTAGCAATCCCTCGTCAGCAGAGCGGAGTGGGCGAAGAGGGCGGTAAGGTTGAAGGAAACCTTGCAAGTAGCCTGGTCCCTGACCGTGTAGGGTCTTATTGGTCAGCAACGCGACCTTGAAAGTGATTCTCCACCACACCAGCAGCCAGTGCAGCTCGCGCAGCTTGACCATACATTATCCCATAATAACTGCATGGCTATACTTCTTTCTATTTTTCACCCTCTCCAAAACAACTGTGGCCATTTTATACAAACAATAATATCCGACAGGGTGGGCAGTATTGGACAAGGTTCTACCACATTACAATGACAGCAATGCTGTCAACTTCCTCAACACAGATGGGAACAATGCTGACAGTCGGCATTGTTCCCGTTGGAACTAGGTGTTTTTTTGCATGGGGCTTTGCCCCCACACTTCCATCTCTAGATAACCAACTCTGAGTCAGAGTTGGTTTGGGTGGGAGCACAACACCCGGAAAGAGAGTGGCGGTGTGAAGTGAGACCATCACAGTGACCTGGCATTGCTGTGGTAGTCTTCGCTATCAAAATGTTGTTGTTCTGACGGCATACCATTGGGCAATACTGGACCATCCAGGGGCATAATGAAGCCCGATGTTGTCTTCATAGCCCCTGGGAGGTCTGGTCTGGTACTGCCCAATACCGCTCCCCCCATCCCAGAGGGTATTATTGCCATTAGAAAATGGGTTACATGTGTAATTTTTTATAGGATTACAAAAAATTAAGGTAATTATATAAAAAAATGCTTACAGACCAATTTTTAGTCTTTTTTTGGTAAAGTCATCCCTGTACTGCTATATTAGCCAGTAGAGGGCACTGCAGTGTTTGGTAGGAATTTGGTCCCTGAGATGTGCTTTTTTGTCTCTCTTTAGGTATCTTGTCTGTTTTGTCAAGGCTGTGCACCTGTTTTATTTCCTGGTTCAGTTTTCACCTCAATGTTTGTGGTCCATTTCTGTACTGCTGGCTTGATGATGAGATCAGCGGTACTTTCTGCGTTTCTGCACTGGAAGGTGGAGGCTTGCTGCTGGCTTGGCATGCAGTGAAGAGTGGCCAGGTGGCTGGCGACAGTATTTTTCAAGGTTCAGGAGAAGGCTGAAATGGCGGATGGCCATAGGACCCTGTTACATGAGGTATTTTGCATTTTACATTAGAAACAAACAAACAAAAAAAACATGACTCTTTCCACGGATCTACCAAAAGTCTACTCTGGGTGTATTACAATAGAGCTGAGCATGTGACATGCAAGCACTACAACTTGAAAGGAAAACATACATTTTTTTAAAAAATGGGATAAAAGGATGGAAGTGTTTCACTTTGTGGCATGTTGCTCTGATGTTTATGTGATAGCCTATTGTAGTTGTTGGTGGTCATGGGGGGGTTTGTTAAGTGAGGAAAAAATGGTTGAGATGTTTGCCCACTTTAGGCTTGGCACAGTGATTTCTGTTATGTGGTGCCACACTAGGCCTTCACTTATTCTTTGCCGGCTCTAAGTAACAGATAATCCACTACAAGACGTACGGGCATATGCTGATATGCGCACACCTTGGTGTGTGTTGTGAGGCATGAGGCCACAGGCCAAGTGCCTTCAACCACCCAAGGTGGGCATATATCATAGCATGACCACACACCCTGTAGTGGATTTTTGTCTTTTAGAAAATAGGATGGAGATTTCCAGCTGTCTGATTGGCTTAGAGCCAGGGTTTTCAACCCTAACTCCACATACCAGACTCAAACAGCTAAAGAAAAAAACATTAGGGTTTTGGGGTCTCCAGAGTCTTGGATAATCAGTGGTGGGGTCTTCCTCAGGGTTGTCATCCCTAATGCCCACCCCTCCCCACAGCCCATAGCCTCCTGTCCAAAGCACAAGGTACAGCTACAAGCTAGTGCCTCATAGTGATACACTCTTCAAAGGTAGAGGGCTGTGTCACACCACATGTTGCCAACACAATCTGTTGTAGTTTTCTTCACACAGGGCCCTGCGTGTCTTGTATGAGGAAAAGAGATCATGTCTGATGTTGTTTGCTCAGGTAACAAGGTGAACATTAGGGTCAACAACCCTGAGGAAGACCCCACCACTGATTTGCCAAGACTCCAGAGACTCCAAACCCTAATGTTTTTCCTTTTGTACTTGGGAGGTAGGGGTGGGGAGTTAGGGTTGGAAACCCTAATGCAACATTTCTCTACTTTTGTGGCATTAATGTAAACCTTAACTGGTGCATTAAAGAAGTCTTTTTGCAAAGAATTTCCTTTCTTCTTGAGATAGTAGAATTGTATCTTCATTCACACAGGTCCCTTTGGGACCTGCATGAGCAGATGCAAACACACAGGACCCTTTGAGCTCTGTGTCAAAGGAAGATGCATCCACTTAGGGAAGTGCAGCAATGGATTCAAGAAATCCTGAGGCTGTCTGGTGGGCTGCAGAAGCCAGAGCCCTCTGGTCCCTGTGCTTTCATGTGGTTGCAAATACAGATGCACAGGGCAAAGAAGTCCATATGTCAGTCAATGCACAGGGCAGTGTGCCATCTGCAGGTGCAGAGGTGTAGGGCCCTATTGCAAGAGAAGTGCTGTCTTCACTATATGGTACCTGGGCCAATGTAGGCAACCCTGCAGCTTTCTTTCACTGACTGGGGGGGGTGTCACACAATAGTGCCATCCCTCCACCCTCACCCCATGTAGCTGGGACACTGAACTCGCCCCTGAACTCAGCTTACAAGCACGGGCACAAAGAATACCTACTGGAGTGCTTGTAATTCAAAAAGATTTCACACCATGGGGATCAGGTGCTGCCAGAACTCAACCATTAATATCCCGTCACCAAATTTGGAGCACTCACAACCATAACAAATTTAAAAAGGCACTGGTTAGTGCACATACTTTTATTCATAAATAGTGTCTCAGGTGAACAGAACTAAAAGCAGCAGACCTCACAATGTATGAGCTGCCTAATGCATTTCATGCATTGTTTGCTTTTTCAAAGGCAAGACACACAGTAAGTGATGATATTAAATAGTGTTCTTTTAAAGCTGTAAACACAAAGTGATATCAACACGTACCATGAATAACACACCAAACAAGGAAAAGAAAGGTCAAAATCTGTCAAAAAGAGCACGACATTCAGTCCTAAATTAGTGCTATAAGCTAAATTCATAAATGGAAGTGCTCATTATAATTTACATCACAAGTGCATAGTTCTCAACTCTAAGACAATGTTACTCTATGCTTGAGATTGTGGCATTTTGGTGTTGGTCAACCACTAAGACCCTTACCTTCTCTCTGGTCTGCCAGACCCATCTGTTGCTGCTAGTGAGGAACCCCTGCTGGACCATGTGAACAAACTTGATGGATGCAGAAATAAATGAATAAAAGTTTTATTCTGTACAGCAGGATGTTCTTCTCCTGAGGTCTAGCCCCAGACTGACAGGAGTGACTGTCAGGCATTACATGGCACTGCCAGGCAGTGCAACAAATGGTTATATGCAAGTTCTAGGTGCTCTTAAAGGAGCAGCAGCTAACATTAAGCCCCATGCTTAATGTGTATTTCACATCGCTCCCGGGGTCATGAAAGTGATTACCACTTGAATAAGCAATAACACACTATAAACAGTTACTTTAAAAAAATGTTTTCAAGCATTTCAAGGCATGACCCACTTTTAACAAAACCGTACTCCACTACAGGGGAGAGGGGAGGAAAGGATCTGGACTACAATGGTGACCAGTCAGAGTAGAACCAGGGGAGTGGGAAACACCATAGCAACTTGAAGCTTGGTCAGGGAGACAAGTGCTACAGTGCAGGCAAGGTAGAAGGGTAAGAGAGGGAAGGGGTAGCAGCTGGAGGAAAAAAATAATGCACAATAACATTTTAATAACAGTTGCAGAACAGTAATATTTACATGAACACAAGAAATGCCATGGGCAGTAGACTAATTAGTCCCAAATCACACTGAGTCTGATTCATAAACGTGCAAGACCTCCATCGACTTTTCCGGTTAGTGGGAATGGAGGCATGTGTGGCTTGCATCAGTTCCTGACAGGACATGGTCAAGTCGTGAAAAGCAACCCAGGAGTTCTGCATGTTGTCAAATCCATATCACTTCACTTGGTACATCCAGGATCCATTGCTGAACTTCTTACATAATATCTTCTTGATCTGGTACACTGGTGTGTGTATGAGAGAGTCCTGAGAAGATAGAGAAGAAGGCTGAGAAGAAGTAGTCCCAGGGAGTTCATCTGGCAAATAAGGCAAAACGGGATCTGGCTGGAGTGTGTCAGGAGTGGGAAGATCTGTAGAAACTGGTTGCAAGTTGTCTGAAGGGATTTCAGCTTCAGAGAGGATGGCAGGCTCAAGTTCAGCTTCATTGTCGATGGACTGGGATCATCTGGGGTGGTATTACTCAGGTAACCATGTTTCAAGTGACTGTTATGGACTTTGTTGTGTATCAGCTTTCCATCAGACTTGTGGCATAGATGAATGTGCACAGGAGGAAGCTTTTCTACAGTGTAGAAGGGGCCAGTCCAGTTGCGAAGCAGTTTCTTGGTGGTACCCAGAACTATGACAGATCGGTACAAGTACACAATGTCCCCAATGGAGAATGAAGGCTCATGCGACTTGGCTGCTGACATTTTCTGCATTACTGATTTTCTCTGTCCCAACGTGGTGATGGCAACACGTCTGGCAAATTCAAGCTGTTCCAGTATTGGAATGATTAAGGAAGAAGCTTGTTTTGGAGCTTCTAGCAGTGAGAGACTCCTATCCAGTGGAGTTCTTGGGTGGCGTCCATGGACTCAGAAAAATGGTGTGTTCTCTGTACTGTCAACACAAGGGCTTGTGTTGTAAGCAAATTGCACAAATGGAACAAAATGATCCCAAGTGTCATGAGTCTCATCCAGGTACTTGGAGAGTGTGCTGAGAATGGTAGACATCATTCTTTCACTCTGTCCATTGCATTGTGGATGATAATCAGTTGTGTGAGTCAAGAACTTTGCATGTTTCTTGCACAATAGTTGAAAGGTAGTTAGTGCCTCTGTCTGAATGCAGGTATGATGGGGTACCGTGATGACAAATGACTGTGTTGAGGAAGGCACTTGCCACCATGGCAGCGTTGATGTCTTTTAGGGGGATTAGTTCCAAATATTTTGTTAGGTAGTCCACAAAAACAAGGATGTATTTGTTGCCAGAGTCAGAGCATGTAGGTAAAGGCCCAATTATCTGTGTTGACTCTTTGGAATAGTTCTGTGGCTACAGGCATTGGAATGATGCTTGCCTTTGTTGGTTTGGCAGGAGGCTTTCTTTGGGAGCAGGGCTGGCAGGATTTGACAAATTTGACAATGTCCTTTTCATGTGAGGCCAGAAGAAGTGAAGTCTTGTCTTTTTGAGAGTTCTGTGGATTCTCATATGACCTCCAGAAAGTGGAGAGGCATGAGTGGAGAGAAGAACTTGATTGATTAGAGAGGCTGGCACAACTAACTGTACACGAGTTCTATCCTTGCGAAGGCCCTTGCCTTTCTTGGTCCAAATGTGGAAAAGCACACCGTCATTGAGAAAGTATTACAAAGCAAAGCAAAGTACATCTGGGTGACGCTTCTTTTGTTGTGGTAAGGTTCCAGACTCTAAGTATGTGATTATGTCTGTGAATTGAGGATCAGTTCTTTGATGCGTATTGACCTTTGCACGGGAGAGGTCAGAAGTAGAGGAGATAAGAAGCTCTTCAGCTGCTTGCAGTAAGTGAGGATTTGTGTGTCTTTCTGTGGAAGCAGTTTGTAGTAGCAAAGCAAGCTGAGGTGCTGTAGGAGTGTCCACAGGAAGCACATCTGTAGCGTGGAAGGGAAGAGCTTATAAGCAGGATTCTTCATCTGTTGAGGATGATGCAGAGGGATATCGTCTCTGGCTTACACCATCGGCATTGGAGTGAACTCATCTTGGTCTGTACTGAATTTCAAAGTTGTAGGATTGCAGCATAGCAGTCCATTAGGCAAACTTGCCTACTGGCTCTTTCATTTCAAATAAGCATCTGAGGGCAGAGTGATCAACGATAGTTGTAAAGGAGGAGTAGTGAAGGTAACAGTCACATTTTTTTATGGCAAATACAATGGCCAGTCACTGTTTTTCTGTGATGCTATAGTTCTGCTCAGCTGAGGAAAGAGAGCGCCCAGCATAGGAAACAAATTGTTCTGTTACATCTTGAATTTGACATAGCACAGCGCTCACTGCAAAGGAACTTGCATTTGAGTAGAGCTTGAAGGGTTGGTCAAACCTTGGGTAGGCCAATACTGGAGAAGATATTAAGTTTTCTTTCAAGGTTTCAAAGGCCTCTTTGCATTTGGAAGCCCATGTATGGTCACATCCCTTTTTGGTGAGGGTATACAATGGAGCTACAATCTTGGCATAGTTGCAAATGAGCTTTCGGTAGTAGCTGGACAAGCCCATAAAAGCTCAAAGGTCTTTTAGATTGTTAGGCTCTGGATAGTGTTTGACTGCTGAGAGCTTGTCTGGGTCTGGAGAGATGCCTTGAGAACTAATCATATGCCCCAGGTAATGAATCTGATGCTGTGCAAAACAACACTTCTTTGGGCGAAGCTTAAGATTGGCTTGTGTAGACATTTAAACACTTCTTTGAGATGTTGGAGGTACTCTGGCAAGGTTCTGCTGAAGACAATAACATCATCCAGGTAGACTAGGCAAAATTTCCAAGACAACCCACATAGTACGTCTTCCATAATATGTTGGAATGTGACTGGACTATTCTGAAATCCCATAGGCAGACGTTTGAATTGAAAAAGTCCCAAGTGGCAGTGCCATGCTGTATATGGATGAGAAGCTGGATCAATGGAAACTTGGTAGAACCCACTCTGAAGGTCTAGAGTGGTGAAGTACGCTGGGCTGGCCACACAAAGACTCTCTAAAGCATCTTCATTTGTAGGTAAGGGATGAGCATCTTGCACCATGTAGGCATTGAGTTTTCTGTAGTCTACCATGAAGTGATACCCTTTGTCCTTCTTTACCACCAGCAGGCAAGGTGCACCCCAGGGACATGTAGACTCTTCAACAATGTCTTGTTCCAGCATGTCTTTGATTATGATCTCGAGGACTTGTTTCTGTTTGTGTCCCACTTTGTAGGCTTGCTGGTGGATTGGTTTTTGGTTGGGCTGCACTTCAATGGTGCATTGCAAGATATCACAGCATCCGAGCTTGTTATCTAGATGTACAAAGACATCCAGGTAACTCTCTAGGAATTTCAAAAGTTGCTGCTTTTCTGTTGGAGATGTTGGAAGTTTTGAAGAGGACAGTCTCTTACTGAAGGGTAATTCTGGTGAAGCTGGAGTGGTCATGATAGTACTGACTGGACTAGAGTTGGTGGAACCAGGCCGAGGTTCTTACATGAGATGGAGCTGGTCCCCTGTAGACAAGCAGACAAACCTTCCAATGTTGGCACCCTTTGAGATGACTACTGGCTCATCGGTGAAATTGCAGCATTTTTGGAAGACTGTGCCACTATGCACTGCAGACAAGGTATTTCCTGAGAGAAGACCTGATGAATGCAGATTGGGGGATCCCATGACAATGCCAACAACACCTTGTGGAAGTGGTTCACCTCGAATCTTGACAATCAAAACTATCTCTGTTTGAGGAGGCACAGTGACTGAGTCTGTAGCTGTGAGTTGCCTCCGAGGGTCTAGTGACAGTTTGTTTGATGAAAAGTCTAGGAAGGCTTTGTGAGCTTTGAGGAAGTCCAGGCCAAGAATCACTGCAAGTTGTAGATCAGGCACTAGGTAGAACTTCACAGTAGCTTGTTGTGAACCAAACTGTAGCTCGAGATGGACTATGGCTATGATAGGTACTGTAGCTGTTCTTGCTGTGATAATGTACTTTAGGTCAGCTGGAGAGACATTAGGTACGTGATGAATAGCTTGGTTGTGCAGAATACTGTTGTTGATAACTGAGATTTCTGCTCCTATGTTGACCAAAGCGTGCATGGACCAATCTCTGAAGGTTACAGATACATAGTTTGCTAGGAGAGATGATCTGATGACCAATACCTTTGCCCCTGGAAGCAAGAAGGTGCCTGAGTTAGCAGTTAGAGGGTGTGGTTTGTTTGAATTGTGACAGTCAGAGGGGCGGTCAGTTGCTGTGTTCCCCTGATTCTGGGAGTAGTTGTGATCATCTTACTGACTGTGCTGTGGTGGGCATCTTTGGTTCCCTTGATTTCTGTTGTGATACTTTAGCTTTCAGCAGACAGTGGCAGTCTGTCCTCTGAATCCACACCACTGGCAGGTCATGGGCTCTCATGAAGGTGGATGTGGATCAGGTCTCCGTTGAAATGGTCGAAGAGCATTGACAGAGGTAGCAGAAGAAGCAGTTGAGCTGAGGTGCAGACTATTGACAGTTGTGGTGAACATCTGTCATTGACTGCTGCTGCTGGACACGTTGTGAGTGAGGCTAACAGTGATGACTGAGGTGCCTGTACATTGGTGGCCTGGGACATTAATATGAACTCTTGTGCAAGTCATGCAGCTTGGATTGTGTCCATCCAGGTTGTTGGTTTCTGTTGGATTATATAAAGACAAAGTTGAGGAAGCAATCCCTGGATAAAGGTTGTGATTTGCTCTTTCTCAGGTTTCTGCAGATGTTTGTAGTGAGACTCAATGCCCACTGTGAATGCTTCAAGAGATAAAGAGGGTTACATGGTACGTTCCAACAGCTGTTGTTCCAATAACCAAGGTGGATGCGCTTGAACAAAATGGTCTTTGAAGGTGGCATACAGAGTGGCAGTATCTCCTTTGACTTGTTCTGGAACTGCGTTGAACCAGGAAATGGCAGTCCCTCTTAGAAACAAGTGCAAGGCATTGGAAATACACAAAGGATCAGTCCAATGATGTAAGGAAATCCAGGCTTGGAATTGTTCGAGCCAGTCAACAGCATCTTCATGGGGCAAGGCTGAGAAGGGTACTGGCTATAGGCTGGTATGGACCGTGGACTGTGGTGAAATAGCTTTAATGTAGGCCAGGTCATCTTGAATGGCTTGCATAGCTGCTGCTCCTTGAGCTGAGATAGCCCCACGCCCTTGAGGTTGGTGAAGGTAGAACTCTGGGCACTCTGGTGCCCATATCTTCATTGTCATCAGACACTGTGGTCAGAGACAAGCTTTGTTTGACTGAATGAAGGTTGTAAGGATGAGAAGGAGTTGCCATCACACAGGGGATGGGACGTTGTGTAGTAGACGAAATGCAGAGCAAAAAATATTTTTGTAGACAAAAGTACACTTATTTGTAAGCAAAGTTCATCAAATAGCATCTTAATAAACAATTCCCACTCAATTTTGTGTTGCCTGTTATTTAAATAAAGGTTTTGTTGCAAAAATCAGCTATTTGTTGCAGTGTCCATTCATTTCAATAGGTTTGCCATTGATTTCAATGGAGTGAGTTCATTTTAGTGCCCTTCACAGGATGGCCGCCGAACATTGACATACAGTTCCTGTGTTTTGACTGGTATGACTGTAGCAAGATAGCTGCCAGCAGGGGGGGATTGAGGATCACTTCCTGTCTTATTGTATTGTGAAAACAAAGATGGAGGATTCTTGCCATGAGGCTGCTGTGCTGCTCTACAATGTCCAAAATGGTGATTGCCGCATTTCTGTGCTTCTTCTCCAACTGAAATAGTGGGCTTTTCTTTGGTGAGTGGAAATAAATGCTGGGGAAATATTATTTATGTTGACTTCTCTTTACTTTATTGTTCTTTTTCTTTGTTTTTCTCTGCTGTCCCCAGGTTTGAGCTTTTTGTATTTCACTTTATGACTATTTTCTTTGCCCTGCTTTATTGTATTTTCATGCTGTGCTTTGTGTGCTTTATTATTTTTTGTTTATTTACTGATTCAGTTATTTGTTGTTAGGGTCTTGGAACATGGCCGAGTGGGGAAGAGGAGCACTCCGTGTGGCTGCAGGAAAGTTCATTTATTTATTTGTATGGCCCCCCTGTGTTTTGTTGCCATGGCTCCAGTTTACTGAGTGCTCCCCTGCAGTCTATATTATTTATTGATTGATTTATAGGGCAGTTTGTGCAGCGTGGCCAGTGGCTTTGTAGGGCCGCACTGGTGAGAAGAGCAGTGGCCTTGAGGAGAGCAGATTGTTGAGCAAGCAGGAGAGCGGAGCCAGAGTACTTAGGAGCAGGCCAGCTTTGCAGAGATGGTTGCAATGTGGGGTGTGAAGCACAGTCGTCAGGTGCTGGATCCTGTTGTAGCAGTGGCAGGAGGACCAATCTGAAGAAGAGTGCACCTATGTTGCAGGAGTGGAGAAAGGCTTTGTGCTGGTGGCAGCAGTGGAAGGTGGGTGTGCTCCCTGGGCTGTTCCTCGAATTTATTTATTGGTATGGCCATTTGTAGCATGGCCGAGCTGTGAAAGGATGGCTCCATTGTAGCAACAGTGGTGTTTTGGGAGGAGCAGTATTCAGCCACGTAGGGAAGCAAGCTGGAGGGTCGAGGAGCGAGCTGTAGCCATTCTGGAGGGAAGCAGGCCAGACTGAAGCAGGTCAGACTGTGGAGGAGCCATTTGTCTGTTGTGATTTGTGGGGAGCACAGAGCAGTAGATTGGGAGAGTGGAGCCGTGGTTGCAAAATGTGGAGCAGCTTTGAAGGAGGGCAGTGTAATGTGTTGAGTCCTGCTGTTAGGGAGCAAAACTGGTTGCCCTTGCAGCTGTTTTAGTGGCTCCGTGTGGCTTTGTGCAGAGACAGTATTGAAGGGAGAAGCCACAGTCTTGAGGAGCTGGCAGAGCTGAGCCGTTTGATCCCCTTGTGTGCTGGGGCAACCAGATGGCTGTGTGCTATGGAGTCAAAGCTGGGAAGAGGCAGTCTAGTGGAGCTGCAGGGAGGGTTTGAAGGCAGCCGGCTGTCCCTTATTGGTAAAATTATTATTAGTATTATTTATTTTCCTTTCTTTCTTTTCTACAGTTATGATCCCCACTGTGACAAAAAAGCTGTATGGGGAGCTTGCTTGGCAGAATGGAACAATCTGAACAGGCCCTGCCACGAGGGAAGAGCTGGGGGGGTGTACAGTTCACAACTCCATGTTGCTATGGCTGAGGAACTGCAGTGTTGGCAGTACAGTTAATTATTTGCTTAGCATGAAATGTCCCATTGTTCTTTCAGTCTCTGAGAAAAGGAAAGTTTCAGGCACACACAAACTCCATAAGAGGGATGCAAATAAAAATTCAAAGGCAAAATCCTTACTTCAATCCATTTATTTCACCCAAAACAACCTCTGTCCAGCCTGACATGTTTTGGATTCTCATCAATCCATTCTCAAAGGCTGAGGACTTTTAAAAAAAATACCATACATATATAGATCCAAACACCACATGTGACCTGCACATGAAACTCCCTCTCTAATAGAGAGACTTCATGTTACCAAGCACCTCTTAACCTATGAAGTGCCAGTGCTTAATATAGTAAAAACACTGAGAGACTTTAATCAACTTATAAAAACATCTTAACAGTGACTAAAACTAAGTATATAGATATATAAAAAAACACACATATAAAATGATGATAAGTAGTCTATAAATATATGAAAAAATAGAAGATTTAGACTCTTATAAATATAGACCAATGGGAGAGATGGAGTTCCCTATGCAACCATAATAAACACTTCTGATGACAATTCATATAAAACATCAGTAAACATCCAAAGTCTTATCACTGTTGCCTCCTGACCCACAGTCATTTTAAAGACACAAAACCAGAAATGTGGCTCAATAAAACTAAAGGGTGTTTTAAGGTGTTAATTAAGAGTGTGTAATCCAAGGAAAAATGCAGCAGCAATTGCAGTAGTACTTCTTTTTGCAAATGTGCAGGTACCTGTAGGACCAGCACTTCTGTAGCCATAGCTACCCATGCATGATGTAAGACATTCACACACAGTTGTGGCTGCAGAAGCACAGGACCCTTTGGGGCCTGTGCTTATGTAGCCACAAATACAAATTCACATAGGTAGCACATCAGCAATGCTGCATTTTTCTCATCTGTGTCATCTGGAAACAGTTGAATGTTGTTTGTGTTACCAGATGATGGCTGTTAACTGATGCAGTAATGCAGTTTTTTTTTTTCAATTAATTTCCTTTTTCTTTCAGATAGTGGAAACATATCCTGGGATCTGCCTGAACAGATGCAGATATACAGGGCCCTGTGCCAAGGAAGGAGTCCATCTGCCTGCAGGAGTGCAGGAACCTTTTGGTCCTGTACTTCCATGTGACAATAGGTGTAAGGAATGTATGGAGGTCTCCGGGGAGGGGGGCTGCAGAAGTACAGTGCTCTCAGGGCTCTGCACTTCCATTTGGCTACAGATACAGACACGCAGGGCATAGAGTCCATCTGTCAGTTGAAGCACAGGGCCTTCACTGTTTTTAATAATTTGTTTTGAATTTTGACCTCCAAATTTTCAACAAAGATGTTTTATGATTCTCCCTTATAAATGTGACATGTGGCGTTTATATAATAATAGCAGAAGCATAATTTCACTCCACAAGTGTAGAAACATGTTTTGGCCAGAATTTGAAAAAGGACATCTATCTCATTTATGAAGTGGTGTGAAAATATAGCTATGTTGAAAGTTTGTAGTCAAATAATTGAAAATTACCAAAGTTATGGGCGAACATGGAAAAATTTTAGCATACATCTATAACTTTGTTGTTTTTTAATATTTCGACCACACATTTTGAACATGGTCTTCATATGACCCCATGTCATAAATTCAGTAGGTAGACATTTTCAAATCTTGCCCAAAAGTTGATTTTTGCAGAATGACTGCAAAATCACATTTTGGGACAGATTTGAAAAAGTTCACCTACCTTATTCATGAGGTGGGGTCCCAAAAAGGTCATGTTGAAAGTTTGATGGAAAAATATTGAAACTGAACAAAGTTATAAATGAATATTGAAATGTTCCAATAGTCACTTGTAACTTGATTATTTTACCATATTGTTCACCAAATTTTCAACATAGTCTTCTTATGGCCCAACCTCATGAACCCTATAGGTGATTTTTTTAATCCAACCTGAAAGATGTTTTCATAAAACAACTGTGAAATCACCTTGAAGGACAGAATTTAAAAAATTCACCTACCTTGTTCATGAGGTTGGGGCTCAAAAAGGCCATGTTGAAAATTTGGTGTAAAAATATTTAAAAATAACAAAGTTATGAGTAAACATTCAAAACACATTAAGTAGACTTATCTTATTTCTTCGTATCAAAGTTGTGGTTTCTGGAGGAGCATGCCTTTCAGATCAGAAAATGGATCTATGATGTGGGGCCCTGTTTAGGTGAGTGAAGGGTGTGTGGGGGTGTGTGAGGTGGTAGGTGCTAAGTGGGGGGGGTCAGGATGGGGGTGTGAGGGAAAGACATAATAGAACATAGAAACAGAATGTGTTGTCAGAAAAGGACCAGTAGGCCCATCCAGTTTGTCCTATTTTCCCTGCCTGTTATTACACCCTGGATTGTATTTGCTCACAGGTGTCCCCTGTGATCAACAAGGGACTGTTTTCTTCTTTTCAGGTTAAGATTAAAAAAAAAAGTTCAGCAAGGGACAGTTGTCTTTGTTTCAGGGGGACCACACCGACTTTGGGAATTGGGTACTCAGGTTTTGAAATTGTCTTTGGTGGCACTGGGGCTGGGCACCTCGGTGCCATCACCCATGTGTTGATGAGGGGGCCAATATGGAGGGGAGGGAGTTGTGAGCAGCATCACCTAGCATGGGCACCCCTGTCCACTGTAAGATTCAATTAGTATAGTTAGAAACTGGACCGATTCGGTCAGTGTAGTTAGAAACTGGACTGATTTGGTCAGTGTAGTTAGAAACTGGACCGATTCGGTCAGTGTAGTTAGAAACTACACTGACACTGGGGATTGGGCATGCCACTATCAGCATAGTGTTTGGCAGCATTGCCAGTATTATGGGAATGTAAAAGTGATCTGAGGTGGGAGGGCTATATGGCAGTGGGAGGGACTCCAGAATTTTTTTTTTGTTGTTTATAATTTACTTCTTTATTAATTTTCAAGAAGTGTACATTAAGTCAACAATAACAACATTTAACAACAAAGCGCTTTGCAGTAGTTCAGTCGTGATACCTCTATATTGACGAGGGAAAAAATATCACCATCACATATCTCAATAATATTCATTAATAGATTACATTAGTGTCAGTCTGGAAGGAAAGATAAAAACAAGACAGCTGAATCCAGCTGAGCATGCCAATGGGTCTCCCAGTCAGACTACCCAAAGGTCCATACTCCAGGGTACCTAGGATAAGCTCTACCCTTCAGTAAAAACCTATTTCTCCCCCTCTCCTGGCTGAGGCTAGTTCATGGCACAAAGCTTGGATCTCTTGCCATCATGAATATGACCCACTGTCTCCATCGCAATTTAAACTTTGGATGACAGTTATTCAAGTTAGCTATACGTTTCTCCACATGACACATTCATACACATTTTGTCTCTCCACATCTGTACTGTAGGGATAGTGGGAGTTAGCCAAAGCTTAGTGATTACTTTTTTGTCCACTGTCACAGCTAAATTTAACAATTTTCTATCATTCAAAGTGTGATGGCCCTCCGGTGGCTTAAAGAAGAAAACCAGAGATTCCTGCATTTGCACATGTGGCCCCAAAGGTCAGTGAAGACCTCCTGGAGAGCCTGAAAGAAGGGAAGCAGCATAGGACAGGACCAAAGAATATGGCCCAATGTAGCCACCTGCATGCCACACTGATGCCAGCAATAGGCACCTTTGTGGGACATATATTTAACCTGTTGCATAGGTTTAATGAAAAATCACACAAGATTCTTCCATGAGTGTTCCCTCCATGTGTAGGAGGAAGTAACCTTATGGAGGTTTTAAAAGGCAAATGCCCCACTGCTGGTCTGAGATATAAATTTGGAGATCTCATTCCCAGGCCTTTCAAATATGCTGCATATCAATGCCCTGCAAAGAGAGTAATGCTTGGTACAGCATAGCCTGGAAACTAGATGCTCCATGGTTTCTTTACTGATCAGGGTTTCCACTACTAGTTGGATGAATTGAGGTATATCCTCCACTTGAGCACTATGCTTATGTAAGGGAGACAGAAAGGACTTAACTTGCAAGTATCTATAGTAGTGGGTCCTAGGAATACTGAATCCCTGAACCAGGTCCTCATAGGAAAGGAGCTGTTGGTCCCTTATCAACTGAAACCAATAGGTGAGGCCTATCCATTTCTAAACTAAGAAGTCAGTGTCTAAGATAGCAGGGTGAAAATCTGCCATGTAGGGGATAGGGGTAATAAGATAGCAGAACAGATGGAGCATTTTCTCTAGCTGGATTTTAGGTGCGAGCTGAAAATTCCCCCGTCATAGCACTTTGCATGTGACAGGGGAATTCTTGGCTCATGACCTGAAAAATGACTGTTCTCCCTAAGCTGGACACCCAGGATTTTGGAGTTTCCAGAAAATATATTTCTAGAGCTAACTGGAAAGAAACACCACAAAAATCTGGCTAAACAGGTCCCATTTATCGAAGTTCAGGTTTTTGTCTTTGGAAAATATATAATTTTTACATATTTTTCATGTTTTTTGTCTGCCAAAATCAAAGCAAGATGTCAGCCGTCACAACCTGAATTTTTTTCTCGACCTGAAAAACACTAATTTTGTGAAACATAAACTCTGATGAGCTGTAAATTTATGTTTCCTATCAGAGGGCTATCCTCAAACCCCACAAAGCATGCTCAGAGAAAAAAACTTTAAATCCTTATGACTCTGGAACCGAGTAATATTTTTCACAAAACTTTCGAAAGACACTACCTTGGCACAAGCCCCTTCTACCTTGAAAGTATCGGGAAAACATTATGTACTGTCTATGCTGTAGGTCACAGAAAAAAGTGTCATAAGTACACAAAAAAGCTTATACTTTTCTGTAAAAATTACATATCTGGATCTCAGGAACCGCATAAGCTACTATCATGAAACTTCTCACTGCTTGAGAACTTGCCTCCTCAGCAGAGCATGCTAAATTTGTAGTAATTTTGTCAAACACCACTCAAGTTTTTAAGGTGCAAAGTTAAGGGTTTAACATTGAGCACTGTACTCAACCCAAACTATGTTGGAGCAGTTGCACCAGTAAGATATCTATCTATCTATCTATCTATCTATCTATCTATCTATCTATCTATCTATCTATCTATAAAACATACATGGATGATACATGGATGGGGACTTTTCACCATAGAAAAGGCCATCATTTATTTCTCTGTATATCTGCTCTATCAATGAAAGCTATATACCTGCACTAATCCATCAATTACATCTACTGTATATACCTGCACTAATTAAAGCTATACACCTACACTAATCAAACAATTAAAAGTATATACCTGCACTAATAAAAAGTACACAGCTGCACTATATTAAACCCTATGGGATACCACTTATAATACCAATTAACACAGCATTAGGAAGCTAGCCAAACTGCCGATGGCTCAGGTTCGCGAATGGACTTGGGATGTCGGAGGGCAGGCCAAGGGAGAAGGATTGAACATCCTAGGGACTGCTCTCCTTCTCCGGGGGTGAGGGCGGTAGAGTGTCCAGCACAGTGCAGACCCCTGGCAGAGGCTGGGGGTACCTCCATGTTGGCAGTGTCACTTGTGGGGGGCGGGGTGGGCTCAGGACATCATTGCATGTCCCTGCCCTCAGCAGAAAAACAACACACACACAAATTGCAGTCGCCGTAAATGATGCCCACTCCTGCCTCTGGTCACTTCCTCTGGCTCTCCCCCGCTGACCAATTCTGATGTCTGTGGCTCCAACCAGCCTCGAACCCCACCCTGGGGGGAAAGCCAGGGAGGCAATGTCAGTGGGTGCTTCCCGCTGACACCTTCTCCCGTCCTTGAGAGGCTCACCCGGTGCCATCGCCCCACCCTGGGGGGTAACCCAGGGGGTATTGACTAAGGGATGGTAAGTCCAGAGAAGTGAGGTGGGGGTCAGGAGTTTGGGCAGAAAAAGGAGGGGCGGTGTGCAAGCAAAAAAAAAGGAAGCTAGCCAAACCAATTAACAATCTGCAAAAGAACCGGGAAAAAAGACACTTGCATAGAACCCTCTCAAATCCTGAAATCTCCCAAACTCCTACCTCCACTCACTACACACCATTCTTTTCTTGCTGCAAGAGACATTTCGGTGCCATAACGTGATTGAAAATGCAGTCTTCATAAGAATAATCATCCTAATGTATTATATTCAAAAAAACAATGAGTAAAGGTGGAATACTTGGAAGTATTCCCATCTTGGGGGTTAATTAGGGCAATAAAGTCGCTCAGCCTTCAGGGTCATGGCCTTATAGTGATAATTAGCCCCCTTGATGGGTATACATCCTTGTATACCACCCTTACCCATTATTTATTCTACACACACACACACACACACACACACACACACACATACACTGCAAAAAATTACGTTACTATAAATATTATAGTTGAACAGCACAACATGGACAAAGTAAGAAAATGAAAAGAGTTAGGGTTTGGAGTCTCAGAAGTCTTGGCAAATCACTGGTGTGGTGTTCCTTGGGATTCCTTAACCGCAATGCCCACCCCTCCACCAGCCCATAGCCTCCTGTCTGAAGCAAAAAAGTACAGCTGTAAGCCAGTGCCTCATATGCATATACTATTTGGAGGCAGAGAAGTATGTTCCACCACATATGACCAACAGTCAGATGGACTCTTGGCCCTGCGTGTGTGCAGCTGTAGCCACATGGAAGCACATGGCCCAGAGGGCCCTGCATTTGTGCAGCCCCTCAGACAGCCTCATGAATTCATTGCATTCATAGCTGTGTGGAAAAATTGCCTCTTTAAAACTTTTTTACAGCTACAGGAGGAGTTTCAGATCCCTAATCACCATTTATTTAGGTAGTTTTAGTTGCATGATTATGTTAGTAAAAAATGGATCTTTACATGCTCCAACATTTTCTCCAATTCGGTGCCTGCTGTTGCCAGATTTTCCATCTTCTAAACTAATATCAGCAATCTACTATTCACTTATTATTCACAATACGCTATAACCTATCTGTGCTGAAATCTAAATGGAAACTGGATCTCTTTATAGCTCTGTCAGATACAGAATAAAAAGGAACTGAGCTTACCAGAATAATTTCATCAAAATTACTGCAGATTAAATACAATATATTACACAGAACCTATTATACACCAAACACACTTAACAAAATAAATCCTATTATTCTGGATAAATACCCATGCTGCAATAATTCCACAGCAAACTTAATACATATGTTTTTCATGTGCTCTAAGTTACAACCTTACCAAGGAATGTTTTTATATAATTTCAGTCACATTAAGAAAAACTGTAGCAGTAAGTAAAGTATTAAACCTAATTGGCTTTAATAAGGATGATACTCTAAAATCAACAAAAAACAATTCTTATGCAACTATTTTAGTCAATACAAATAAAAATATCCTTAACTGGAAGAATAGTTACCTCCGGCCTACAACCAATGGGTGAATTTGATGGTGGATCAAATTAAAGTTGAGAAAATCCATTATACCTATAAAAACAACTGGACATTTGGAAAGACATCTGGGATCCCCTGAGAAACATGTTGATTAATTAATAATACAGTAAATTTAAATAATTTCTCTCTCAGAAGTATTGTTGACTATTTGGACTCAATGTATATGGTATGTTAACTGGGTAGTCCAGGAAGTAATATGAAGGAAATACTATATTATGTGCCTTTAATCAAAGTGTTTGTACAATTATGTAAGTTGTTTATTTGGCTTCTCCCAATCCATCATGCCTGAAACTAATTATTTCTCTTCTTTTCAGTAAAAATTCTTCAAAAAAAAAAAAAAGAAAAAAAGAAAACAGGCCCCTTCTACCCTAAAAGTTTCAGGAAAAAATTCTGTACCATCTAGTCTGTAGGTGAGAGCAAAAACCATAAGTATACAAAAAAGTTTAGACTTTTCTGTAAAAATGACATATTCAGATCTGAGAAACAGCACAAGCTACCATCATGAAATGTCCCACTTCTTGAAAATTTGCATCCCTGACAATGCAAACTGAAGTTAGGGTGATTTTCTCAAACACCACCAAATTTATTAAGGTGCAAAGTTAGGGGTTTAACACTGAGCACTATACTCAACCCTAACTATACTCAACCCTAACTGTACTGGTGCTACCATGACAGTATTATATATGTATAGATAGCTAATGCAGACATTAGGGTTGAAGAATGCAAAGCAGACAAAGTAAGGAAACTAAAAACGTTAGGGTTTGGAGTCTTGGTGAACAGTGGTGTTGTATTCCTTGGGGTTGTCAACCCCAGTGCCACCTCCCCCCCAGCAAATAGCCATCTGTCTGAAGCACAAGGTAGCTCCAATCCAGTGCTTCATAGGCACATACTCTTTAGTGGTAGAAAAATATGTGCTACCACATGTTACCAACAGCCAGATGGATTCTTGACCCTGCATATGTACTTCTGTAGCCACATGGAAGCCCAGGGCCCAGAGGGCATTGCACTTCTGCAGCCCCCCAGATTGCCTTACAAATTCACTGCATTCATAGCCACACAGAAGTGCAGAGCCCTCCAGGTCCTGCACTTTCATATAGTTTTGAATGCAAAGAATTATTGAGGCAGTCCAGGGGGTTGAACATACACAGGACCCACAGAGCCCTGTGCTTCCATGTAGCTGCAGACACACATACGCAGGGCCAAGAGTTAATTTAGCTGTGAAAGTTCAGTGTGCTCTGGGTCATGCCCTTTAATACATCTATGGCTGTATAGGTGCAGATCCCTCTAGGCAGTATGCCAAGAAAAGAGTTCTTTTTAATGTATGGTTACTAGTTGCCTGTGCTACCAACACTGCACCATACCTCCCCAGGCTGGTAGTGGTGACACATGGCCCCACCCATAGGAAGGGTCCATCTGGCTGCCATGTAGCTATGGATGCAGCCAAGCAGAGCCCCAAGACAACAATATTTGGAGCTGTCTGTGGCACTGCAGATGTGCAGGGCTATCTTGGCCCTGTGTTTCCATTCTACTACATATACAGATAAACATAGCCATCTGGTCTCTGCACCAAGGGAATAGTCCATCTAGTTGAGGAAGCGCAGGGCCCTCCAGGCCCTGCAGTTCCGTGCAGCTACAGATGCAGATGCGTAGGACTCTCTGGGCCCTGTGCCAAGAGAAGACTCCTCTTCACATTATGGTTACTAGTTTTTTTTCACTGACTTTTCAGTAACATTTTTCACTTTTGCATGATTCACTACCGCTTCACAAAAGCGATTTTCACAAAAGTGATTCCCATGAAAGCGTAAATGTTCATTAGTGAAAACATTTGAAAGTGAAAAATCCAGTAATAAAAAATATTAACGTGAAAATAATGTTACTGAAAATCATGTTAGTAAAGAGAAGTAACTATAAAATTATGAGGATTAGTCTCTTGGCACAGAGCACAGAGGGCCTTGCATGTCTGCATCCATAGCTGCATGAAACCACAGGGGCTAGAAGGACTTTTCCTGTGACACAGGGCCCAAATGGCCCTGCTTGTATGCATCTGTAGTTGCATGAAAGTGCAGGTCCCAGTGGGCCATGAACTTTTCCCAGCCCCCTTCCAGCAGACTCCATGGATTCGTGTCTTGGGGCCCCATGCATCTGCATCCTTAGCTGCCCCACAGCCAGACAGAGTCTCCACTTGGTGCAGGGCCCTAAAGGTCCTGTTCATCTGCATCTGTAGTTGCATGGAAGCATAGGGCCCACAGACTGCCAAGGTACATGCTTTCACAAGTTTGAAGTTTCCAACTTGTATAGTTTTTCAGCAACATTATTTTCACTTTTGTATTACTGCCGAATGTATCACCTGTTTCACCACCCTATCAAGAAAACAATTCTCATAAAAGTGATTATCATATTAGTGAAAACATTTGTTAGTGAAAATGTTTGAAACTTATTTTCGAGGGATAAAAGCGATCTTTGTTCCTTGGTTTTCATGGACGTAAAAATCCAGCTATCCTTAGAATGTTCATTTCTTAAACTGAGCATGTTCAGAAAATGGGACAGTTTTTAACTGAGAAATAAAAACGATATAACTCTGAAACTACAAACTTGCAAAAGCATGTACCTTGGGTCAGACTCTATCACACCTGTAAGTTTTAAGATAAAAAACAAATTTAGTTACAAAAACAAGGCACTGTGTCAGCATGTGGTCTAAAAGCAAAACAAAATGGTTATATTAAATGCACACTGAAAATAGAAAACAGAGTTAAATTTAGCTACAGGTGAGCAAAAAAGCAAAAGCCTTCATTTGGGTGAGTTTTAGCATTTTTGCACCTCTGTAACTACGCCCCCACCACCCTACATACTGACTGACACAAAATATTTAGTATCCAGAGACCCTGGTCCAGACTCCTAGCCTACCAAATTTGGGGTAAATCAATGAATGGGAGCAGCATTATTAAGGCACAAACATCAAGGTTTACCATAGAAGTGCTTACTCAACCATAAGTTGGGGCCAGGGCTTTTGTGTTTGCAGCTCCAACCCTCTGGAATTCTCTGCCTCGCCGGCTCAGGGAATGCACGACTGTGGAATCCTTTAAGCGGGATTTTAAGACTTTTTTTGTGGAGCAAGGCTTTTATAAATTGATGTTGCTGTGAATGCTGTTTTTATATGTATATTTCGATTCTACGACTCATTTGTACAGCCCCTTGGTGCTTGAAAGGCGCTTAATAAATAAAGTTTATTATTATTATTATTATATTCAAGCACAACTACCCCTATAATTATGGTTGAGTAGGGTGTTCAATGTTAAATCCCTAGCTTTGCACCTTAATAGTTTTGGCAGTGTTTGCCAAAACCAGCTTAAGTTTTACATGTGTTATCTAGGAGGCAAGATTTACATCTGTGGAAAGTTTTGTGATAGCAACTTGTGCAGCTTCTGAGATCCACATATGTCATTTATCTGTAGATGTCTAATATTTTTCCTGTCCTTAACATTGGATTTTTTTTTGTCCTGACTTACAGCCTACATGGAATGGAGCTTCCCCCCCAAACTTTCAGGGTCCAGGCATGACGTCCTAAGGTATTGCCTTTAAAAGGTTTCATGAAAAAATATTAAATGGTTCCAGAGTTATTAGGCTTTAAAGGCTTTTGTTTTTCTATTCTGAGCATGCTTAGTAGGGTTCTTGGAATAATGTTCTGATACAACACCAAAAATTCTGTGTCACAAGACTGTTTTTGGTTTCTCACCACTTGCTTTTCACAGCACAAAATATTTTTTGTTGTGCCGTGACAGCCTCCATCTTGTTTCTTTTCCTCTCAAAATAAAAAAATGTACAAAACATAAAATGGTGTAATTTTAAAAACCAAACACCTGAACCTAGCTAAAAAGACACCTGTTTAGCTAGATCCTGATGTTTGTGTTTTAAAAATGTTGCCAGAAATACCTTTTACTAGACATCCCAAAATCCAGGATGTCCAGCTTAGTGAGAGGAGCCATTTGCCCACATTATCTGTATGAGAACAGTGGGACTTTGAAGAGTTCTGCAGCCATAGCTGGAGTCCTGCTGCTGCCTGCAGTGAGAGGAGTGAGCTGCTGATTGCCTGTTCTGTCTGCCTCCATCTGTCTGTCTGTCTGTCTGTCTATCTATATCTGTTTGTTTTATTAAGTGGACCAGTGTGCCCATCCACGGTACTGCTTCTTTCTGCCCCCTCCCCTCTGGGCATTCCACCCACCCTCCCCAATCTTAATGTTTATTTTTTTTTATAAATATATGTAAGTGGACTGGGGTGCCACCATTGGTACCACTTCTCTGGACCCCCCCTCCCCTCCAGGTTGCCAATCCCTGTTTCTGTACAGTGTTCTGACACTGGAGTGCCCAATCCCAGTGCCAGATTTAAACCTGAAATAAAGAAAAACATCCATCTGTGATTTTTTTAACATGCAAAAAAGAAAATGGTCCTGTGCTGTGCTCACTCAGCCACTCTGACCTCCCATTCAGCACCCACCACCCCACACACCATCCACACACCCTCACTCACCTGAACATGTCCCATGGTGTAGATCCACTCTCTCATCAAAGATGAATCTTGCTGTTAGAACCAGAGACTGCAATATGAGAAAGTAAGATAAGTGTGGTTCAATGTATTTCAATGAGATTGTCAACTCTGATGCATAACTTTATTATTTTTGCATATTTTTAGCCCAAATGTTCAACATGACCTTTTTGGAATCCCACCTCATGACCAATGCTAGTGGAATTATGCAAAATCAGGCCTAAAAGGTGTTTTCATGATTGCTTGGTGAAATCACTATTTGGGTAGGAGTTAAATATTTTTGCCACCCTTGCTCATGAGGTGAGGTCATTAGAAAGCTATGCTGAAAATTTGGGGTAAAATATTTTAAAACAGCAAAGTTATGACCGTACGTTGAAATTTTGTAATGCACGCTCATGATTTTGATAATTCTAAATATTTTGACCCCAAATCTTCAACATAGCCATTTTTTTCACATCACCTCATGAATATGACAACTGTCATTTTTCAAATCCTGGCCAAAATCTGCTTCATCACCTGTGGCACGGAGTGACATTGTTGCTGCATGAAATAAAATTTCAGGCAGGTTTTGATAATTTTCACCACCCCTGTTCATGAGGTGGGGTCATAAGAAGACTATGTTGAAAATTTGGGGAAATCATATTGCAAAACAACAAAGTTATGAGTGTACTTTGAAATTTTGCAACACACGCTCAAAAGTAATTTTAAATATGCTAGTCTCAATTTTTCAGTATAGCCATTTTTTCACATTACCTCATGAACATGCTAACTGTCATTTTCAAAACCTGCCTGAAATGAGTTTTTGCACCTGTGCCATGGAATGATGTTCTGGCTAAGAGTTGAATATTTTCACTTACCAGCTTCTTTAGGCGGGTTCATATCAAGGTTATGTTAAAAAAAAATTGGTGTCAAAATATTAAAAAAATAACACAGTTATGAAAATACCTTGACATTTTCCCATGCACTTTCATAACTTGGGTAATTTTTGACATCCGACACTGCATAGAAGGGCAAGGTCAGCAGGGCCCTGCACTTCTGTAGGCAGATGGAGTCTTCCCTTGGAGCATTCCCCAGATGGCCATGTGCTTCTGCATGTGTTCGCACAGGTACCAAAGGGACCTGCATGTATGAGGATACAACTCCACTATCTCAAAAATAAAAGGAAATTCTGTGCAAAAAAAAAACTGTGTTAATGCACCAGTTAGGATAACTTAACACCACAAATGTAGGGAAATGAGGCATTAGGGTTTTCAGCCCTAACTCCCCACCCCTACCTCCCCAAGCAGCAAAAGGAAAAAAACATTAGAGTTTTGGGTCTCCAGAGTCTTGGCAAATCAGTGATGGGGTCTTCCTTGGGGTTGTCAGCGCTAATGCTCCCCTTCCCCCCAATCTGTAGCCTCCAATCTGAAGCACATGGTGCAGCTCCAAATCGCTGCCTCATGGTGATACACTCTTCAAAGGTATAGAAGTACGTCTCGCCACATGTTGCTAATATAATTTGTTGTAGCTTTCTTCACACAGCGCCTGTAGGAGATCATGTGTGACATTGCTTGCTCATGGAATGGGGTGAGCATTAGGTCTGACAACCTCAAGGAAGACCCCACCACTGATGCCAAGGCTCCAGAAAGCCAATACTCTAATGTTTTTCCTCTTTTGCTGCTTGGGGGTAGGTGGGAGTTAGGCTGGAAACCCTAACGCCACATTTCCCTACTTTTGTGGTAAATTATCTAAACTCTCTTAGCTCTTTGAATCCCTCTTCTTCTCTCTCTCTTTTCCCTCTAACCTTCCCCTCTGGCCCTGTCTCATGTGTTATTCTGTCACTGCCTTAGTCCCCTACCCTCTCCTGTAGCACTCCCCTCCCTATTAACTGACTATTTCACATTCTTACTCACTCCTGTCCTGTCCTTCCATCTTCTGCATTCCTTGCCTTCTCTACATCCTACTGCAGATTGCCACATTGTTGCATCATGTAATTTAGAAACATAGAAACATAGAAGTTGATGGCAGATAAGGACCTCAAGGCCCATCCAGTCTGCCCATTTCTTTTTCTACCTTATAAATGTGCCATCGGCCTTTGCTCTGTCAGTGGCCTATCTATTCATACTCATCTGTATTGCTTCCTTATGCCTATACCATGCCTGTTTGAAGCCCTGCACTGTATTCATAGCCAAAACTTCCTGAGGTAGACCATTCCATGCATCCACCACCCTTTCTTTTTTTTTTTGCAATTTAATAAACTTTATTAAGTTTCAATACACCAGACAAAAACAGACAGTGTTACAAGACAGTTATGATGCCTGGTGTCAAGTATCCCCCCCCCCCCTCCTCCCCCCTGACCACACACCATTATGACTTTAAAATAGAGGCCCAGGATTCAGCCAGGACATCAGGGTTTCCAGGCTGCCAGAAGGGCCTCTAGATTGCCCCAAATCGCCAAATAGGTTCTTAATCTATCCTGCATAGAGGCGATATGCCTTTCCAGTTGCAAGGCAAGCATAGTCTCCCTATACCATTCCAG
Organism: Neoceratodus forsteri; assembly: GCA_016271365.2. Lineage (NCBI taxonomy): Eukaryota > Metazoa > Chordata > Ceratodontiformes > Ceratodontidae > Neoceratodus > Neoceratodus forsteri. The sequence goes on from CM057450.1 coordinate 1,421,576,900, forward strand.
TATGGCGGGGGGGTTGTCATCAACCCAATGCCTTGCAATAACCAGCTTAGCCACCGCCAAGATAAGTAAGATATGTGCTTTCCTAACTCTAGGGGTATCACTGGATAGATAACCTAACAGACACATCTCTGGGGTAAACAAAGATTCCAATCCCAAAATGGGATCGAGTGTTTCTCTAATAGATTGCCAGAGTGTTTGCACTTTGTGGCAAGTCCAGAGCATGTGGTAAAGAGAGCCCCTATCCTCCTTACACTTGCCACAAAGTGGTGTGGTCAACCTCCCCATTCTAAACAACTTTGTTGGGGTTAGGTAAGTATTATGCATAATATTAAAATGAATTAACCTCAATCTATCCTGTTTAATATATCTGTATATTGCTTGCCAGAGACTTTCCCATAGGATAGGATCTTCCGGTATACTCAGTTCCTTCACCCAGTAGTAACAAACCCCGGTTGGTAACCTGGAATCTAAGACTTGTAAGGTTTTATAACAAATGGAAACCGGGTGGGGTTGGGAGGCTACTTGAAGCAATGAGGCCGCCTCTAAACCCAGTGAGTCTTTCAATGGAAGAAGGGCGTCAAAGGTACTAAGGACTTTGCATACCTGCGCGTACCTAAAGGCATTTTTATCAGACATCCCAGTGGTGCTCTGAAAATGGGCAAAGAGGCGGCCTCCGATCACCCAGAGGTCAGAGACCTTATAACCATTCAATTGAGGCCAAAGGAGGAGGATCGATTGCCCCTCAATCTTAAAATCACGGGTTACCTATTACAGGTTGGTCCACCGATTGGCACCACCTTACTACAAAATATTTTTGAATCTGCAGAGAGGCCTTTAATGACCACCCCATAGGGTTGTTCCTCAGGGGTTTAGGCAAGTGGGAGGGGGAGGTATATAAAAGGGCCCCTAATGAGCATTTAACTCTGTTCGCCAAATGTTTCTCTATATTAAGCCATAAAGGGGTGTATTCTGATGGCTCAAGTTCTTTATGCCAAAAGGCCAGTTTACTCATGTGGAACGCTATGTAGTATAGGAAGAAAGAGGGGACAGCTAGGCCCCCCTGGACTTTGGAGCTGTCAATTTAAAGTAGGACCTGCAAATACTCTTCCCCTTCCAAAGAAACCTGTTCAATAACCTTTGGAGTTTGGAGAACCAAGTTTTGGGTAAAGAACTCCCTAGCATTCCCATTGGATCATCCACCACCCTTTCTGTGAAAAAGAATTTCCTCACATTCCCCCTTAATCGGCCTCCCTCTAATCTCATGCTGTGTCCTCTTGTCCTGCTATTTTTCTTATATTTAAACATGTTAGACTCTTTCACCTTGTTAATGCCCTTAAGGTATGAATGTTTTGATCATATCACCTATCTCCCTCCTTTGCTCAAGGTTATACATATTGAGCTCCATTAATCTGTCCTCATATGTCTTCTGATGCAGTCCCTGCACCATTTTGGTTGCCCTTCTCTGGACTGCCTCAATTTGGTTAATGTTCTTGTGAAGGTGTGGCCTCCAGTACTGCACACAGTACTCCAGATGGGGCCTAACCAGTGTCTTGTAAAGAGGGATCATTACCTCCCTCTTACAACTTGTGATACCCCTACTAATATACCCTAACATCCCCCTAGCCTTACCTACTGCTTTAGAGGTCTGCTTGGATGATTTCAGGTCATCGATGATGATGATGCCCAAGTCTCTTTCTTCCTTTGTGACTGTCAGCAACTCCCCTCCCAGCCTATAGGTGGCTTTAGGGTTTCTCTTCCCTATGTGCATGATCTTGCACTTCTTTGCATTAAATCCCAGTTGCCACTCTTCTGACCATTTTGCTAGTTTATCCAGATCCCTTCTCATTCTGCCCACCCCATCTGGATCATTTACTCTATTGCAGATCTTGGTGTCATCCACAAACAGACAAACCTTACCCTCTAGTTCATCTGCAATGTCACTAATGAAGATATTGAAGAGGACTGGCCCCAGGACTGATCCCCGAGGTACCCCACTTGTGACTTGCATCTCTTCTGACTGTATACCATTTACCACCACTCTCTGTTTTCTGCCCATCAACCAGTTTGCCACCCAGCTGACCAACTTCTGACCCACCCCAAGCCTACCCAGCTTATTTATCAATCTTCTACGTGGAACAGTGTTGAAAGCTTTGCTGAAGTCAAGGTAGGTGACATCAACTGCTCCCCCCTTGGTCCACCACTCTGGTTACCCAGTCAAAGAAATCTATGAGATTCATTTGACAGGACCTTCCTTTTGTAAACCCATGCTGTCTTGGATCCTGTGCCCCTTTGGATTCCATCAATGAAAATAATTGCTGTGCAAATGAAACAATAAATACTGCTTGTTGTGGGGGTGTGGGCATGAAAGATAGCAGTACACAGGTGATAAGGTACAAACACCCTTAGACATATGTTTATTCAAATAATAAGTAGAACAGAAGACACAATGGTTGTTAGTTCTTGTCAGGATAAAGTATTTTTGCAAAAAAAATCCACTTGAAAAGACAACAAGGCAGATTTCCTTCTTACTTGTAATGTCTGTCTGTCTGTTTAAGGCTAAAAAACCTTTCCTTGGTTGCTGTACACTCTCCTCTTAGTGAGTTTCATGCAGTTTTCCCTCCTCCAGTTCAGAGCTCAGGCTGGAGATCCTTCTGCTTCACATAGAAGCTTCACACTTTCTCTAACTCTCTCTCTAGGGGTCCCTTTTTATACATCCCCAGGGGACCTTGGTACTTGGGGCAAACACATTTTTCAGCTGAGTGGACCAGATGTGTTCTTTTTATTTTATTAAACGTTAGGATTACAAATACCTTTGAGCAGAAACTGCTAATTTACAAAGGTTCCACATCAAAGGATGTAGGGTAACATACATACAAAGGTCAGCAATGTTTACAGTCTTAAAAACACAAAGATGTCTAAGCATTTATTATATAGCCAAAAATGGAGAGAGACAACATAAGCCAGCTTCAGACAAGTTTCAGGGTGAACAGTATATAGTTAGTATAGGGTAGGAGGGAGTCAGGAAGAAGTAGGCAGGCTAAAGGGCCATTGTTGGCTGGTAGAGGTGGGTGGCAAAAATGCAAGGTTGATGGGCTGTAGGGACCCATATCTGAAAGTGCCATTAGAGAGGGGAGGGCGTGGGTGAGGCAGTGTGGTGTGGGGGGGTAAGGGGTGAAAGTGGGGGAAACTGGTGCCAAAAAAAGTGGAGCTCTAAGGGAGGTTACAGGTTACCTTTGACTAGGGTAAAATGAGGAGGCAGTTACTTGGGAGAGGCAGTCACATTGAGTGGAAGAGGTGAGGAATAGTCGGAGTTGCCTTTTAAAGGGACCAAGCTTCACAATTTTAAGTGTTTCTTTGTTAAAGGTATTGTACCACTGAGGAGCCCTGTGCATGAACAACCTCTGAGCCATTGTGGTCCAGCATCTAGGGACCTGGAAGGTTTGATATAGAGAACTGCATGTAAGTTGGGTACTGCTGTTGGCAGTAAGGAGCTTTGCCACTCCTGATGGCATGAGCCTGAGGAGAACTTTTTTGGTTAACAAGCAGGTCTGGTATTGTATTCTACTAAGGAGTGGTAGTCATCCGGCCTGGGCATACAGGTCACAGGTGTGTGTTAGGCAGGTGGCACCCATTCAAAGACTACAGGCCTTGTTGAGTGTCACCAATATCCTCCAGAGGGCAGTAGGGGAAGCAGAGCCATAGATGACTAGACCGTAGTCAACGATGGAGGTGATGGAGCTGTAGATAGCCAGTCCAAGGGCATCAGTGGTCATGCAGTGTTTGTGCTTGTGAAGCAGGCCGATCTGTATGTTGGCAGCCTTAGCTACATTGCCAATGTACTGCATGTAAGAAAAGGAACTGTCCAAGGTGATACCAAGATATTTAAACTCATGAACATGTTCAAGTGAAGTCCCCATGTGGTTCTCGATGGTGAGGGACAGAGGCTTATACTTGCTCTGTGCATTGCAGAACGTCATGACCTTAGTTTTGCTGTAGCTCTGGATGAGTTTATGTGAGCTAAACCACTCTTCAACATGCCTGAAATCACATTGCAACTGACTCTCAAGTTGTTTAGAGTCTTGGTTGCTAGTAAACAGTACTGCATCATCCGCACTGAGTAATATTCTCTTTTGGCAGACACTAGGAAGACAGTTCAAGAAGAGAGAAAAGAGTAATGGCTGCAGTATAGACCCCTTCGGGACACCTGAGAGGACTGGTTTTTCATCAGAGGTGACTCCAGCAATCTTAACACGTTGGACCCTTCCTCCAAGGTGGCTAGCAAACCAGAGCAGTGCATCCTTGGAGAGCCCAAGAGTGGTCAGTTGCCTGAGTAGGAGTGGATGGTTAACAGTATCAAAGACCTTTGTCAGGTCAATGAATACTACTCCCCACAGATTCCTTGGTGAAGAGTGTCATGGATGAATCTGGTAAATTCCAACAGTGCTGTGGTGGTACTATGCCCTTTTCAGAAGCCATGCTGTTCTGGGCACTGAATTTCATATTTGTCCAGGAACTCGACAAGCTGGTCTGAGACTATTTGTTCCAGAGCTTTAGATGGGGGGGGGAGGATGGAGATGGGCCTGTAGTTGGTGTGCAGTGACTTGTCTCCACTTTTGTGTACAGGTGTGATAGTCGCCTGTTTCCAGAGTGATGGGAATTAACCCAATCTTAGGGAAAGGTTGAAGAGTTTTGTCAGAGGTCCAAGGATTTCATCTAGGACTAGTACAAGCACCTTCAGGTTGAGTGAGTTGCCACTGTAGCCAGTTTTGCGGATGGTCTTGCACATATAGGTTCTGGCTAAGTGCATTGGGATCTCTTTGAAAAAGAACTGCAGAGCTGTGTGTACTTGGGATGTGGTGTCAAAGGGGAAATTGGTGGTGGGGACATTGAAAAAATCAGGTGGAAGGACACTGCCAAGGTTGGAGAACGCATTGTTGAACGTATTGGAGATGGTACCAAGGTCTAGCTTAGGTGTTCCATCAATGTTGAGCATGGTGGGTGGTGCCTTAGTATCCTTGTCTGTGAGGTCCTTCAAGTTATTCCACAATTTTTCCCATCACCCCAGGAGTTGGAGAGTGCCTCCCTAAAATATTGCTTTTAGTCTTTCGTATAGCTCGGGTACAGCCATTTCTTGCAGATTTATATTTCTGAATGTCCCCTTGCGCTGATGTGGTTCGAGCACAGTGCCAGAGGTGGTCCCTCTGTTTGAGCCATGCTACAAGCTTGGAGTTTATCCATGGGTTAGACCTGTCTTTAACCTTCATCTTTTTAAGTGGTGCATGGATATCACAGGCCGCTGTAAAGCAGCTGATGAACAGTTCCAAGGCTTTGCTTGTATTATTGAATGAGTCAATTATCAACCAGTCCAGCCTGCTTAGATGTGTTTTTAGCAGCTGAAGTTGCCCCTGCTTGAGTACCCTGGTGTGTATTATTTTAGGAGGGGGCTTGGTGAATTTGTTAACCTAACAGCAGATAACAGGTGAGTGGACACTTAAGGTATCAGGGAGTACAGACACCTTAGATATTCTTTTGGGGTGGTTTGACAGTATCCAATCAAGTAGAGTGTAGGTCCCCATCCTATAGTTGCACCTAGTGGGGGTGGGGACAAGCTGTGTGAAGTGTTTTGCCATGACAGCATCCTTGTAGGTGCAGGCCTCAGGTGGAAGCCAGTTTATGTTAAAATCACCCAGAATTATGGTCTCTGAATTATGGTGTAGTCCCATGAGGAATTCCACGATGCTGTTGAAACCACTGGCCTGGTCCTTTGGGGGTATGTATACAGAAGCTATAGTAAGATTTTTATTATGGGCCCCTAGGAGAATTTTGATGGTGAGGACCTGAGATTGGGATCCCGTGTTAGAAAATGGGATGACATGTCCCATGAGGGTATCTCTCAGGTAGATGGTACAGCCACCACCCCATTTTGAAATCCTGTCCTGTCTAAAAATAGAGTATCCAGAAATTGTGACCGCAGTGTCAGGGATCTTAGGGTTTAGCCAAGTTTCAACAATGGAGAGGATGTCAGGATTGTGTTGTTGAATCCAGGTTTGTAGGTTATCAAGTTTACTGAGGAGGCTACAGACATTGATTGACACTAATGTGAGGGATCCCACCCACCTATACTGGGGGTGTGCAGTCAGCCCAAATGGCCCTGGGTTGGGGTGTACATTTCAGGAGAACAGAAGTAGCATAAAAAGAATTCTCAGGAGAGTGGTTTTAAGTATTTTGAAAGCTTGCTTGTTTGTTAGGTGTCTGTGCACCTTGGTGCTATGGTACCGGGGTTGTCCAGCCTTGTTGCAGAGAACTGCTAATACTTATAGGTTCCTCAGAAGGCTGAATGCTTGTAGCTTCAGAAGGTAACCAGTGTGCCAGATAGGGGTACAGTGGGCCATGGTTTCATTGTGTTGGATCCCCATGGTCATACCCAGTGCATAATGCAAGGCAGAGGGTGGCAGGTAGGTTGAGAGGAGGTGACCTCAGGAGAAATGGGACAGTGCAGCACCATCATCACCACTACTAGCAATGTGGAATGCAGGTTTAAAGCAGCCATGATTCGGTTTCAGGAAGGAGACACAGTTTGGCTGAGAGTGGGCACTGTTAAAGGCTAAACAAATAGCAGTTTGTCAATTGAGTGATACCTGGTGGGTACGTCAAAAGCCAAAAGAAATGATCAACAGCTGAGGTCCAGAGTCACAGAATGTGTTAACATTCCTGAAGGTGATTAACTGTGCCTGCGCATATGCAGGATGTGAAATCCTTTTGTCTGTATGCTTCTTTGTTATTCAAAGAGGTTTCTGAAAAGCCCACATACAGATCATGGAGCAGGTCAGATGAAAATGTGGATTCAAGAAGAACCCAGAGTCACTGAGTTTGTCAGATTTAGTTGCTTCACTTATGTTTTGCTTGTGATAGCTTCCAAAAAGTTGATTTTAAAATGAGAATGCAGATATCTGGTAATGATATTTTGCAGAAATCCAGTCCAGAAGACTTTCACGGACATAGTGAGCAAGAATGGTGTAGTTACTTCAAGCAGAAAACCATGTAAAATCCACAAAAACTAAGCTACAGACACAGACAAACACAAGCAGCCACCACACAGACCCAGAAGGCATGGCCTGAAATGATATAGTGATAGATATAGTGGTCCAGAGAAGTGTCACTGCTTTTGCCAGTGAGGTGTTAGTTTTGAAACTTCTTGACATGGCTTTATAGTATGGTGTGCATGTTGTGCCTGCAGTACCTCAGGATTAGTGTTTTCCAGACTGGGAAGTCCCATGCTGAAAGACTGTAATACTTTCTGGACTAGAAAATATAAAGGCATAATTGGAGCAAGCATACTGAGATACTCGGATCACTGCAGGCTGGGTCTGATTGTTAAAATTTGTTTTCTAACGATGAAAGTATGTTAGACTTCACCTTAGAGATTGGAAATGGCACCACAATCTGCACAGGGGTTGTATACAGACCCCCATGTCAGGGGGAGGGAATTGACAAGGATATGATAGAAGGCATCCTTAGGATGGCAGAGACAGGAGAGATACTGTTGATGGGGGACCTGAATATGCCAGATGTTAAATGAAGCACCTTTGCTGCAGTCACATCCAAGAGCAGGGCCATTCTCGATGCCCTACAGGTGGCATGCCTCAGACAGCTAGTTTTGGAATCCATTCATGAGGGAGCAATCTTAGACCTCATAATCTCAAATGGGGACAGTGAGAGGATCTCAGATCTAGAAATGGGTAGCCATCTGGGAACAAGAGATCACCAAACAGTGTGGTTCATGATAAACTCAGCTACAGAGTCAAGCCATACAAAAGTGAGAGTTCAGACTTCAGGACGGCTGACTTTGGCAAGATGGGAAAGTGCCTCAGAAAAGCACTAGCAAACAGGCTAGAAGGAGGCGTGGAGCAACAATGGGGAAACATCAAAACTGCCAGCACAGAGGCAACAAGCCTTTGTGTGAAGCAAATAAACAAATCAAAATGAAAGAAAAAGTCATTATGGTTCTCAAAAGAAGTGGTGGGGAAGGTTAGGGAGAAAAAGATAACATTTAGGAAGTATAAGGAAACACAGAAGGAGCAGGACAGAGAACTGCACCAGTTAAGGCAGAAGGAAGCAGGGAGGGAAGTCAGAATTGCAAAGGCCCAAATTGAGGAAAAGATAGCCAACTCAGTTAAGAAGGGGGATAGTGAGGCTGAATAGAATGGACGGTGGGTGGACAGAGAGGGACAGTAAAAAAGCAGGGATACTGAATAAATACTTCTGCTCAGTATTCACAAAAGAGAAGGAAAGGGAGGTACATAATCCAATTAACAGAAGCACTCTGGATGGGGGGGAGGTTCGATCCCAGTCTTTTCACAGAAGAAAGGGTTCTGAAAGAACTCCTAAAACTGAAGGTGGACAAAGCAATGGGGCCTGAAGGAATTCACCCCAGAATTCTAAAAGAATTAAGGGGAGAATTAGTGACACCACTGACTACCCTTTTTAACAAATCATGGGAGGATGGTGTGGTACCTGAGGACTAGAGGAAGGTGGATGTGATTCCCCTTCACAAAAGTGGGAGCAAGACAGAGGCAGGAAACTACAGACCTGTCAGTTTGACCTCTGTGGTAGAGAAAGTGATGGAATCACTTCTGAAGGAAAGAATTGTTGAGTACCTAGAGGTCAGTGGGGTACAGGACCCAAGGCAGCATGGGTTCATAGCGGGAAGATCAGGTCAGACAAATCTAATTGATTTCTTTGACTGGGTGATCAAGGGAGGGGCTGTGGACATGGCCTACCTAGACTTTAGCAAGGCATTTGACACAGTCCCACACAAAAGATTAATAATCAAATGAACCAGCCTGGGAGTGGAGCCCAGGGTAGTAGCCTGGGCAAAACATTGGCTGGACAACAGGACACAGAAGGTAATTGTAAATGGAGTCCAATCTGAAGAAAGGGGGGTTACTAGTAGGGTACCACAGGGTTCAGTTTCAGTACTGGGTCCAGTTCTTTTTAATGTCTTTATAAGTGACATTGCAGAGGGACTGGAAGGAAAAGTAGGCCTTTTTGCAGATGACACAAAGATCTGCAACAGGGTTGATACACAAGGAGATGTGGAAAGGATGAGAAGGGTCTTGGCAAGGTTGGAGGAATGGTCAGAAGTATGGCAGCTTGGATTCAATATAAAGAAGTGCAACATAATGCACCTGGGAAACAAAAACCCAGGGAAAGATTACACAATGGGGAGGAGGTAGTAACAACAACAAAAATGGAAAGGGACCTGGGGGTAATCATATCAGATGGCATTAAGGTTGGCAAGCAATGTGAGAAGGCAGTAGGGAGGGCTGGGAGGATACTGGGATGTATAGAGAGAGGCATCACCAGCAGAAAACAGGAAGTTGTTATCCCTCTGTACAGACAGTTGGTGAGACCCCATCTGGAGTACTGCATCCAGTTCTGGAGATCCCATCTCCGCAAGGACATAGACAGGATGGAGGCAACCCAGAGGAGGGCAACTAAAATAGTGCAGGGTCTGCAAGAGAAGCCATACGAGGAGAGACTAAAGGAGCTTGATATGTATACCCTTGAGGAAAGGGGGGGACATGATAGAAACTTTTAAGTACCTCAGTAGAATCAACAAAGTCCAAGAGGGTAGCATCTTTCAGAAAAAGAGATGTGCAGGAACAAGGAGATACAATTTGAAGATAGAGGAGGGGACAGCTCAGGGGCAACATGAGGAAGTATTTTTTTCACAGAGAGGGTGGTGGAAGTATGGAACAGCCTTTTTGAGGCAGTTGTGGGGTCTAAAACTGTTGGAGAATTCAAGAATGCATGGAACAGACATAAGGCAATTCTTGTGGGGTAGGAAGAAATAGGCTGTTGGTCAACTTGGATCTGCAGCTTATCCTGTAAGTAGGGACATGGGCAGACTAGGTGGGCCAAGCAGTCCTTATCTGCCATCAAAGTCTATGTTTCTATGTTTCATTATCTATTTAGATTAACAATCAGCTTACAAATAAATAAAGGATTTTTTTAAGAAATAGTTTATTCTGTCTCCCTTGATTCAAGGTACTTGTTTATTTATTATAATAGTTAATGCATGGAAAATAGTGCTTGGCAGCTACACTATATTATTACCTTTAAGGTTTGAAGGTCTATTTATTAGCAATAGCAGGGATTCTAGAGGAAGATATATACTGTTATTTTATTATATTTTTATCTTCAGGCACTTAGTTACAAAACCATCACATTCATGCTGAGGGGTGCAAGCTACTTCACTAAGAAGAAAACAAGTGTGGAATACAAATGAACCTTACACCTGAATCACTTTCTGAGGATATTGATAAGTGATTTAAAAATCACTGGAGCCTGTTTTATTGAAAATGTCTATTTTATAAGTCCTATAATAGTACTGTGTTATATGTATATGTGATTTTCTGTGTTTAGGTCTCTCGTGGTAAAACTTTTTACTGTATTTATTTGTATAGTTTATTCATAGAGAAGCACTTTAAATAAGTAGTACTTTAACAAAGTTGGAGTAATCCTGTAATAAAAATTAGAATGATGAAAACAGCCTTACAAAGGTCTATTACTATCATCTCAGACCCCCCTCTTAACTCTGATAAAACAAATCAAAAAAAAAAAAGAGGGAAGAATAATGGTAACAAAAATACTGATAAAAGTAAACTGGAAGAAACTCATATAGAAAAAAATAGGGTAGAGCTAAAAAGCAAAATATTAAAACTCAAGTCAGAAAGGGAGCTCAGACATTGATAATCCCTCACCAGATTAGGGATAAAGTGCCATTAAATGAGAGTGATACCAGGCTCACCTCTACACCTTGTCAAGTAATGGGGATAGACACAGCAAAGTTTGCTAAAAAAGGAAATGAGGAACAAAAAGTGACTGGGACCCAGTATCATTTTAGTACAGATTCAATTAATAGATCCCCTAATTTAGTGAATGCCACCTTAAATGAGTTTGTATCTCCTGTTTTGCAAGATGTAAAATCTAAAAAGGTCACTTTTATAGAAAGCAATAGCACTGGTATGACACAAGATTTTCAAGTTATCTCGCTATCTTATAATAGCCTACCTGATGTTACATCTCAAAGTAAAGTAATGAGTTTTGATAAAGATAAACTTATAATGCAAACTAAGGCAGTTGGGGAAATAGTGGAAGAACTGGATGAGACTATAAGTGGACTAAAAGATCTAGCGAAGCAAGCTTGTATGACTGAACAGAAAGTTGTCTATCACCTTACTTATTTATAGATGAGAAATTGATTGAGGTTTTAACCACCCTTCCCCCGTTGCAAATGTAGCTATTATGGAATAACTTGTAATGATTAAAAATGAGATAAATGATTTAAGGGGTGAGGTTGCAGTGAATGCTATGAGACTGAAGGGACTTTTGGTTATTACTCAAAAAAAGAAAAACAAAACAGAATCAAAAGCCGTCTAGCTCTCCTTTCATAGTGAATAGTGATCCTGTTAAGTTAATTTTAAATCCAGAAGATACTTATGTGTAACTTGGAAAAGCTGACACCTCTGAAAATACTGAGATTAATATCAAATCTGCTGATGGAGGTATAGAACTTCCTACTGAAACTCATACTTCTTCCAAAAATAAAGAAGCAAGTAAAAAGAAAAAGACCAAGACTAACAAAAATTTAAATCTGAACAAGAAAGAGTCTTGTAATTGGATGAATAATATTCCCATTAAAATCAAAAACCAAAAACCTGTGGTGGAAGAATTAAAGGGAGGAAAAAAAGGCAAAGGTGTTAATGGTAATATTCCTAAATCAACAGTGCATGACGAAGGGATAAAAAAGGTTCAGAAGTTGATCAGGAGTTACTAATTATTGATGCCCCACAGGAGAATAAAAAATCTTTGGAACCTGTCAATACTTTAACTCAACAGAATCATTTTGAGTGTTAGGGTAATGAAGTAGAAATAGATGCTTCAAGTTCTAGATTATTGGCTGATGCCTAGGCAATTGTAACCCTGATTGGAATACCTTATGACCCTAATGAAAATAGGGAAATTCTTAGAATTTTGGCTAACTGATGAACTGGTGTCTGAGTTGTCAATTACCATAATATTCAGGATCTAGTCTATCACAATGAGAATATAATTGATTCAACGGAGGTTGTTCTTTCAATTTTTGGGTTAGCTTATGCTGGCTGGGAAAACAGAAATAAGCTGAAAACCATGATTGCCCAGCTTTTTTGTAACATTCTTGGGCTGAACTGCTATGAAAATGATATAGTGAATGTTGTAAAAGTATTCAAGTCTGAGTCAGAAGGAAATCAAATTGATGTTACATTGATAAATAGTAAAATGACTGCCAAAATTCTGGAAGAGGCAAACAAACTTGATTCTTTTGGGGATTTTAATAATAGACTTCTCAGGTAAAATTATGTAGTGTACACAGAAAGCTAGTTTAAAAGATGATATAAAAGATAATCAAACAACTGTATACAATGTGGGGGTTTCCAATAGATTTTGGCTTTTAACAGAAGAAGGTAATTGACTCTTTTTAAGCTGTAGTGGAAATGAGAACACTTCTGAACAAGATAATGGTATTACAAACATATTGAATAATGGATGTGCCATGGAACCAGCAGAACTCATCAAGAAGTATCCATGGGCCCAATTCCAGGACGGCTGGTGTAACTTGCTCACAGTTGCGAGTTACGCTGGTCGCCCCTATGCCAGGGACCCTATGCCACTTCCAGAAGTGGTAGGGTCCCGGCACATGTGACCTGCAATATACGCCATGCATGTGGCAGTAGCCCACACATGGCGTATATCTGCCGCAGGTTGCAAATCACAACGGACACCAGGTGGCCCCCACAAAGCAACCCCCACCCCAGAATACCACCGGCCACACCAGAGGGCATGGAAAGGGGCAGGATAGGTGTCACAGGTGTCGCGAGGTACACCGGTGAACAGACCCCCAGGGTTCCTGCTGTTTCAGGGGGGGTGGAGCAGGGGTATGCATTAAGGGACATGGGGGACATATCTGCTCTATTGCTGCAGCACCAGGAGGTGGATAGCCGATGGATGGCACCATTGGGTGCCACTTAGAGCAGCTTGGGAGCTGCCATAATGTAGCCAAACACTGTGGCTACTGGAATTGCACTAGCAAGTTACGACAGCCATCCTACTGGAATTGGGCTATGTTGCTGTCGTAACCTGCAGTTGCACCAGGCATTGCAGGCTGCGGTGTAAGTGGTGGCATAAACTGCATTTGTCACAGCCCGCAAATGCCAGAGTGCAACCCGCCTCCTGGAATAGGGGCTGGCGTATTGCCTAGCGTAAGTAGCGAGATATGCCATGGGGTTTGACATACCTCATCTTACACTGATGAATGCCCTTCTGGAATCGGGCCCCAGGTGATTTAAAGATTATAACTTGGAATGTTGCAGGATATACTGTATTACAAAGTAGACTGATTCTGATGTTTAATTTCATTAAACAATTTGATATTATAAATCTACAAGAGACATGGCATGGAAAGGAACAGGATGATGTTATTCAACTTAATGGATAACAGATTCTTCAAAGTTATGCAATTAAAAATTCATGGAAGGGTAGATTGATTGGTGGCCTTATTATATTGATTAAAATCTCTAATAATATTAAACTTATATATATATGGTACAGAGTAATTATGTTATGGCACTAGTGACATTGAATGAATCATTGGTTATAATGGTTAATGTGTATAATCCTACAAAGAAATCCCTTAATTATGATAGAAATGCAATTGTAGAAATGAAAAGAAAAGTGTGACTCTCACTGGGATTTGAACCCAGGACCTCAGCAATCCATGCTTTAGCTCCTAACCAACTGAGCTATGACCGTTCAACCAATTAAGGCTCCTGAGTTTTCACATGTGAATCACACATACATTCCTTTCTGGTGTTGCAATGAGTAATCAATAAGTATTTTTACAGACTCAAATAACTCCTCCTCTATCTCTCCCAAGTGCAGTATATGCCACTGTGAGGCAAATTTAGAAATCCAATTATGATTATGTTAATTGTTAATTATGATAGGGAATTAGTTGACAACATTTCTGCAGAAGTTTCTTCTTTACAAGAAAAATGATAACGCAGAAGTATATATAACAGGTGACGTTAATATTAGATACCCCCCTTTGAAACCACATTTGGATAAAGATATTTTGAGCAGGGAAAAACAACTAGATTTACAGTCATAAGTCTCAATAGATCAAATAAATACAGATAGAGAACATAGAATGGAGAATTTGCTTGCTGACTTGGACCTTGTAATGTTAAATGGTAGAACATCTTCAGATAGTAAGGGGATGTACTCCCATTTAAACTATAGAAGCACAACACTAATTGATTATGTTTTGATTTCGCCTTATGATTATCATAATTTTTTGGACTTACGGGTTATATTGACCTCTGACAGTGACCATTTCCCAATAATTACTGTAAGAAAGTGGGATATTAAATCTCAAGATACACAGGAATCAAACATAGCAATAATTAATAATAAAAAGTTAAAGGGACACTGTCAACCCCCTTTAGGTCTCAAAGTGTCCCTAGTTTAAAAAACACATTTTATGATTGCCAGCATTCTGTAAAGATTGCTGATGTAACTAGTAGTTTGATTCCAACACTTTTTTTTGTTTAAAAAAGTGAAAAACAGACTGTCCACCAAACTGGTGTTACCACACAAACACAGGTTTGTTTACATTCCTTGATCAGCTCCAACTGCATCTTTCCTGGACTTGGGAACACCCACAACACACTCTAGCCACTCATGATGCAATGGGAGTTTAGGAAGCTACTGCCTCATGAGTGACTAGACTATTTGGGTATGTTTCTCATGCTCAGGAAGTATGCTGTAAGAACAGATCTTGGATTGTAAACAAAAACAAAGTTGTTTATAAATATACATTGCCATGCATTTCAGTTCTACTAAACAAGGAGACAGACAAAACAAACAGCAACATCAATACATTTTAGAATAGGTAAGCAATCATAAAATGTGAGTTTTTAACTAGAAATTATATGATGAAAAACAGGTTGACTGTGTCCCTTTAAGATGGAATAAGTTTAAATCTGAAGACAGACTTGAGTTAGCAGCCTGTTTTCAAAACATGTTAATATTGGAAGTGGAAGATGAATTAGATCTAGCAAATACATACGCCTCCATTGTAAATATTTACAATGAAATCCCGATAAACTATAATTCTGTGAAACAACAACTCCCCATAAAACATGAACATTGGCTCTATAAAACATGTCTGCCTAAAACCAGGGGCGTAGCTACAAGGGTGCAGGGGGTGCAGTGGCACCCAGGCCCATGAGGTTTGAGGGGCCCAAATCAAAATGTTGATGTTTATTAAAAACTGGGAAGGGGCCCTATAACATCGCCTTGCACCCAGGCCCTCTGGGAATTTGCTACGCTACTGCCTAAAACCAAAGAACTTGCTAACTAGAAAAATTAAAAAGCAGTCCACTAGAGAAGATTTCAGGGAATTAAATAAACTTAGAAGAGATTATAAAGAACATGTTAAAGTACAGAAAGAACAATGGGATAAGATGCTTGAGGCTATTGAGAAGAAGGATGATCGAGCCTTCTGGAGACTGGCCTCGTATGGTACTTTACAATTTAAAACTCAGACTGACTCATATGTGCATCCTGATTGCTGGACTAAGTATTATTGTGATGTATATAATAGGTTACCCAGAAATACCATAGCCTTAAAATAAATATCTATAGAAACAGATAATAAGTTTATTTGGCTTACTCCAACAGAAGTGGCAGTTGCCTTAAAAAGTTGTAAAAAGAATAAAGCACCAGGTCTGGATAATATAGTGGTTGCTAGAAGATATAGACTGGGGGCCCAATTCCAAGATGGCTTACGCATGGCACAAGCCGAGATACGACAAACCCCATTGCGTAAGTCGTGACTTTCGCCATGCATTACGCTGTTTGCTATTCCAAAAGATGTCTTGCACCATGCTGTATGCATGTTGCACCAGATGTGGGTTACACCACCCACTATGCCTGCAACCTGCAATGACACAGCGTAAGGGTGGGTTATGGCAACACCTGCTCCCTATTCCAATAAGGTGGTTGCGCCTAGCTACTCACTCATTCAGGAGCCACATTGGTGCAGGAGTTAGACCATCATGGAGATGGTCTAAAGCATCCGTCCGTGCCAACTACAGATGCCCACTCCTCAGTGCCATGGCATAGGTACTGCTGTGTTCCCCATGCCCCTCGAACACAGTCATGCCCCCACCCCCACAAATGTCAGGGACCCAGGAGGCCATTGGGCAATGTGCCCTCCCATATGCCAGTGCCACCTGGCTGACCCCCCCATGCCTTCTGGTGCATGCAGCAGTGTTCCGGGGTGGGGGGGCTATGGGGGGGCAGTTCGCAGCTGGCTGTGACTTGTGGCATGTGGGGCCATTGCACTATGTTTGTGGTGCCAGCCTACACCTGTCTCAAGTTACAGGACGTAGGTGCCGGGGACCCTGCCTGTCTTGGAATAAGGCGCAGGGTCCCTGGCTAGTGCCGCATGGCGCAACTTCATATGCCCATGAGTTGCGCTATGCATCTTGGAATCAGCCACCAGTGGTCCAATTTATTAGTGGATTTCTTCAATAAATCTATAATGTATGGCTATACACCAGCATCATGGCTTGGTAGTCATATATTACCTATCTTTAAAAAAGACGATAGGGCTCTTCCAGAACATTATCATCCAATTAGCTTAATTGATACTTTAGCTAAAGTCTATGCAAAAATATTATTGAATAGGTTATTAGATTGTATTATGAAGTATGCAGGGTTCTTTAAGCAGGTTTTTCTAAAGGCTGTGGTACAACAACTCAGATATTTATTTTTCAACATTTGTTAGAAAAATATTGTGTAATAAAGAAACAAAAACTTTACGTCGCATTTGTAGATTTTAAATCTGCTTTTGATTCGATAGATAGAAACATTTTATGGCTTCAAATGCACAATCTGGGTATTGACCCAAATCTAATAATATTAATAAGACTTTTATATTCTAATACTTGGTCTAAAATACAATACTCTAATAATGGATTGTTAACAAAAGAAATTCCTACTGTCTGTGGTGTCTGGCAAAGATGCATATTGGCACCTACAGTATTCAATGTTTATATTGATGAACTAATAGTTAGTATGATGAGTAATGATTTCCATTCTCCAAAATTGGCTCAGAAAATGATTCCCCTGTTGGCCTATGTGGACGATTTGGCTATCTTTTCATTGACTAGATGAGGACTACAGAGAAGCTTGGATAAACTTAATAGTTTGTGTAAAAAGTTAAATTTACTGCCTAATCCACAGAAAGCTAAGTTAATGATATTCAGAACTAAGAAAAAGTACAGAAAGCTCTCATTAGATGGTTCTTTATTCATTTATTTGAATTTTGGTACCCAGGTAAGCCCACTAAAACATGACACTCCCTTTTTCAGGGGCCACTCGGAAAGAGCAGTACAGTTGAAGTGCAGCAGTTGGTACAACAGTTGTACAGGAAAATTCATACATGAAATGAGCACAACAGTAGATACATACAACAGTACATCAGGATAGCACAGTTTCATCAATCATAATAACACTTTGGGTAGAGATATACAGATTATGCAATTTTGTCCTGTACGACACAACGTACTCAGGACTACGTACAGGCCACAGATAATTATTTACACAATAGTTCTTGAAATCAATGGGAAGGGGGGACAGAGGCAATATGGTGAATCTTGCAGGTCATTATACCAGTCAGAAGAGAGTTGGAAACACAGGTATTACCGAAAACATGAACGGGGGGGGGGGGCAGCAAGGTGTGCAAATAGAGCACTTTGAAATTGAGAAATAGAGTAGCAGGTCAGGATAGGCGGAGGCAGAGAGCTCCAGGAGGACACAGCCAAGTAGGAAAATGATCTCCGGGCTGAGGAGAGTCTCAGGTTGGGAACCGTTAGCAGAGGTAGAGAGGCTGACCTTAGGGCATGCTGGAGGCATTTGCGTTGGACTACCTTGGATAGGCAAGGAGGGGTGAAATGATAGATAAACTTGTGTAGTAAGCTTAGAGTAACATAGTGTAGCTTAGACTCAAAGGGTAGCCATCCTAAGGTAGACAGTACATTGCAATGATGATGCCTTGCATTGGTACCCAGGGCAAACCTGCACACTCTATGATATGCCTGGGATAGGCGGGACTGAATATTTGAGGATGCAGAGAAGAGCAGTGGGGCTCTATACATGAGGAGAGGTAGGAGAGTGGCACTGGCTATCTTGTGACATGATGTCGTGGTGAGATACGGGCGGATTCTGTAGAGGACTCCTTGCCTCTGGTTAAGAGTTTTGGTAAGGGTTGTAACATGAGCATCCAGAGAAAGAGAGGGGTCCAAGGTGATACTGCAGTATTTGAATGACTGAACTGATTCTAGGGTGGCCAGTTCATGACTGTATGGCCAGAGGGGAGCATGTACGAGAAACTGAGTTAGTAAAGAGCATGCGCTTGTTTTTTTTTTTTGTATTAAGAATTAGTTGCTCGTGGATAAACCAGTCCTCAAGGGTGTGGAAATCAGATGCTAGTCTTAGGTTAAGCCACCCAAGGCCAGAGGAGGATCGGTAAATGATGGCATCATCTGCAAAGAGATGGACTGTGGCACCACCACAGTTTTTGGGAAGCTCGTTAATAAATAAGGAAAAAGGCAAAGGGCCCAGTATAGAGCCCTGAGGTACACCATGGGTGATGGGTAGTGTCTCAGACAGGGAAACCCATTTGACCTGCTGAGTACAGCCAAAGAGATAGTTACGGGTCCATGTAAGTGCATCTTCATCTAGGCCCAGGTCATGCAGTTGGTGTAGAAGCAGGTCATGGCTGACCAAGTCAAAAGCCTTGGTCAAGTCTACGAATATTGCACCGGTGACAAGGCCAGAGTCTATTGCATGATATATGTCTGAGGTGACCTTGATCAAAGCAGTGGTGGTCCTATAGTTTTTCCTAAATCCATGCTGGGAATATGAGAGGAGTTAATGGTGTTCAAGGTAACCTTGGAGTTGGTCATACAATATCCACTCCTGTATCTTAGCTAGAGTACAGAGTATGGATATGGGGGGAAGTTTTCCATGACAGCATTTGAACTGCCTTTGTGTACAGGGACAACCATTGCTACCTTCCATTTATCAGGGATGGAGCGGGTAAGGAAGGATTTGTTAAATAGCTCGTGGATGGGACGGGCTAGTGCAACCGCACCGATTTTGAGGAATCTTGGTTCTAGCGAGTCATGCCCTGGTGAGCTGTCTGCCTTCAGATTCATAAGTAGATGGCAGACTTCTTTAAGAGTAGCCAGTTTTAGGTGGAAGGAGGGGCAGGTCATGTGTTCATCTGCACACAAGGGGTCGGGGGTGGAGTGGTTAGAAAATAGAGAGCTATACATGTGCAAATCAGTGAAGAATTCATTAAAGCAGGATGCAATGGAGGGAGGGTTAGCATGGATTGTACCCTGGGCATCAATGGAGTTTGGGATCTCAGAGGTGTTACCCTTTAAAAGTGGGTTGATCTGCCTCTAGAATTATTTTGGATTACTTAGGTGCTCTGTCTGGAGACTCTTAAAATGGCAGCGTTTAACTTTTTGAATTGAATTTTTGCAGCTATTCCGTAGATTCCTGTAAAATTGCCAGATAGCAGGTAGGCCACTGCATTTATAAACCCTCCAGGCTTTGTCACGTGAGGTCATAAGCTGCCTTAACTCCTTAGAGAACCAGGGGGCTCTGATCCCTTTTATCGTGCAGTTCTTCATTGGTGCATGGGAGTCGACAATGTCAGTGAGTTTTGAGACAAATAAGTCAAGGGCTGAGTTTACATCTGGTAGGGTATTTATGGGGCCCCAGTCAGTAGTATGGATTGTGTCCATGAAAGAGTTGGAGTCAAATTTTGACATATCCCAAGTCTTTATGATTTTGGGTGGGGGATTGGGGGAGTTATTGCACCAGATGCACAGTGTTGGGGAGTGGTCGCTTATGCTGTCAGGCAGCACAGTAGCAGATTTTATTTTGGAGGGGCAGTTGGTGACCACCCAGTCCAGGAAGGTATGGTTGCCTGACCTCAAGTTGATGCGAGTAGGGTCACTGATGACTTGAGCCAGGTTGGAGTCTGACAGGGAGGTGGTCAATTTTGAGGATTTTGAGTTCAACCAGTCGATGTTAAAGTCACCCCCGATCATGATATCCTGATGCGGAAGGCTTGCACAGGAAGTAATAAAGGAGTGGAAGCAAGATGCCACCACCTTGGGGGGCAGGTGTACACAGCCAACCAGGACCTTTTTGATTGACCCTAAGGTGATGGTAAGGAATACTGATTCCATCCCTGCTGGAGCAGGGCATGGCATAGTCATTTGGGTAGCAACAAGATTGTCCCTTACATACATGATGACACCACTGGCCTTTTTTCCCCAGACAATCTGTCTGGAAGCTTTTATATCCAGACAAGGCAACCTCATGCATTCTGATGCATGGTATCAGCCAGGTCTCAGAGATACCCAGGACATCAGGAGTGTGGCTACTGACCCATGCTTCCAGTTCTGGCATTTTGGGTCTTATGCTATGGATGTTTAGATGTGCTATTTTCAGTCCCTTTGGTAGAGGCATAGATGGTGAAGGTAGGGTAGGGGCAGGGGTATTGCTCATAGGTTCAGGGTTGGGTTCAATGTCACCAGCGGGGGTTAGCAAGAGAAGAAGCAACAACCATGACTCAGGGGAAGAGAGCAGGGGGCCATCTCACACTCTTAGCATAAATCTTATAGATAGATAATTTTCTGGAAATCCATAGTCCAAGGTAGGCAACATCCCATTTTGGCAGGCAGGGGACAAAGGGAATCATGTGTACCGTTACATCATTCACAAGGTGTTGGGGTGGGACAGTGGCATGATGTGGCAGAGGGTGTTTCAAGGCCAAGGATATAAGGTGGTCAGCAGAGTAGAGGAGCAGTAAGCAGAAGGGGAGATATAGAATGGCTAACTGGGCCATACTGGGCTTTCCAGTTGCAAGGGTCAGTCTAGGGCAAGCAGCCTTAGGTAAGTATTGTGGTGACCAGGTTGAGGGCAGTTTATAATTTAATCAGCGGAATAGGGGCATCAAGGCCGCTGCTACAGACTTAGAGGGATTACACTTGCCCAAACCTCTACTATTGCCACTAGCTGATTCTGTGCACAAGATTTGGCTTGAGTGGTTAATGCAGGACCATACACAGAGCAGAGCAGCTATATGTGATACTGGATGAAAGGGAGATAGCCAAGGGATAGGAAGAGTTCACCTTTAGAGGAGGTAGTGTCAAATAATCTAACATTCACCAAGCAGTAGAGCACAGGAGGGCAGAAACCCAGGCAGTCAATTTTACACCTGATTGGCTGGAGGGGTACTTTGGTCAGGAGCCAGTGATAGGATAGGTAAGATTTAGGGGTGAAGCACAAGAGTATTTAATTAAAGAGGAGGTGGGGTGGAAGGGCGGAAGAATATCCTTGGTGACTGATCTGCACTAGAACCCCAAGCTCCCGAAATCTCAGCTTAGGGCCCCAAACACGGGTCTTGGTGCTGATTATAGGGCTTGCATCTAAATTCAGCTTAAGGCTGCTGCATACAGTGATCCAGCAAGCAGGAAATTGCCGACAACAGAAGTCTGATTTAAATTTAGCATCAGAGGAGCTGCCGAGAGTCTTCAGACTGCAGCAGCAAGTGGCATCCAACAGGGAGCCAAAGCAATTTGCTGAATCCAATGAAATCTTTGACTTTCAAACCAAGCCAAGCCATACCTTTCTGTGAATTTGGCGGGCAGTCAGTGGGTGAGTGCGCTTGGCTGGCAGCAGACCAAGCCAGGGCGCAGATCCAGGGGTAGCCCTGAGGGGCAGTTTCACCTACAGAAGAGAGAGAGAGAGATAGAGGATTTCATTACAGGATCTATGTATCTCGGGGTCACATTTTTGCCAAACAACTGGCTAGCTCCTGCCCTCAATAAAGCCAGAACTGAAATTTCTGCACTAAACCTCTCACAAATCATAACTGAGCCCACCCGCCTCAACCCAAAATCTGGCAACCACTCACTTCTCGACAGGGCTTTTACCACCCACCCTCACCGGGTCATAAACGCAGGACTTCTTCCTGACTCCCTGAGTGACCACCACATTACATACATAGTGCGCAAAATCTACCACCCAAAATCCTCCCCTAAATTTCTTGTTCAATGCTCCTACAAATCCCTCAATCTCACCCCCGTGTTAGATGACCTTGCCTTAGCAAACTGAGCCCCCGCCCCTTCTGTGGGCACCATCGACAATGCCCATCTTCACTTCAGAAGCACATTCCTCAGCATCTAGAACACACATGCCCACTGCATCGTACAAGGGTATGCGGCAACCACCTGCCTTGGATCACCCAAGAACTGACTGCATGTCAAATTGCCTGGGATAAAGCATGGAGAGCGCATAAATCTTCACGCCTCCCGCATAATCTCTCCACATACCGTATGCTCTGAAACAAGTGTACCAGAGCTACTTGTCTAGCTAAAGCAGAGTATTTCAACAGCTCCCTTCAGTCTAACTTAAATAACCCCTCAAAATTCTAGAAGGTCATTCACTCCCTTTTCACACCACCTGCTGTTAATCCCACTCCACTTCTAAATGTTAACAACTCCTTTCTTGTGGAACCAAGAGCAGTCGCTACTGAGTTCAACACGTATTTCTCCACTTGTGCTGCCACTCTCCTCTCCTCTCTTCTCTTCCCTGCCCAACCCTGCACCACTTGCACCCATCACAGATATAAAGAATCCTACTAGGCCTTGCACCTTCTCCTTCAAAGACATCTCAACAGCGGATGCCTTGATACACTACTATCTCTCAACCCTTCAAAGGGCAAATCCCCTGATGGTTTGGACCCTAAACTCCTCTACCTCTCTGCCCCCACCATAGCAACCCCCCTTGCCAACCTCCTAAACCAATCCTTTGCTGCTGCAGCAGTACCCCAGACATGAAAGCATGCCATCGTCATTCCCCTTCCTAAAGGAGGTGTCCCCACCTCCACCTCAAACTACCGCCCAATCTCTCTCTCCTCCCAGCTCTCTCAAAACTACAAGAGCACCTTGTGCTCACCCAACTTACATCCTTTCTCTCTGACTCTAATTTCTTCACTTCCTTCCTGTCAGGATCAGGAAGGGTTACTCTGCCACCTCCTCCCTGACATGGCTTACTGACAGCATCCTAACTGGTATGGACAGAGGGCAGATCACCTCAACTATCTTCGTTGACCTTGCGAAAGCTTTCGACACCATCTCCCATCCCTTACTGCTCTCATGCCTCTCTGAATCAGGCCTCTCTGTTGCTGCCACCAACTGGTTCAGATCCTACCTCTCTGACAGAACACAATTCATTAGAGTTTCAGATGCCATCTCAACCCCCTTCCCTTAACTACTGGCGTCCCCCAAGGGTCAGTTCTTGGACCCATTCTGTTCTCTATTTTTCTTAATGACCTGCCACTCATCTACTTCACCAATACACATGTATGCAGATGATACTGTACTCTTCTTCTCAGGCACCTCCCCAGAAGCTGTACAATCTAATCTCCAAGCTGACTTCAACAAAGTTCAGCACCGGATTCATCTCTCACCAGCTCTCCCTAAATGCTAACTTCGGCACAAGACAACGCCTGTCCAGACTCCCATCCTTTCCCTATTTCCACATCGTGGATGGACAAAAACTCGAGGATGTCACCTCATTCCAATACTAAGGGGTATGACTCGACCGGCATCTTTCTTTCATGACCACATCGACGCTATCTCAAAAAAACTGCACCCCATGCTCGGTGCATTGTATAGGAACCGTAGTAGCCTCCCTCTATCTGCTCGACATGAACTGGTCCAAAAGATGATACTCCCCTCCTTCGACTACTGTGACATAGTCTACAGTGCAGCCTCAAAGTTCACCTTATCTAAACTGGACACCCTTTTCAACACCTTCTGCTACTGTGCTCTCGATGCCCCACCACTCACCCATCACTGCAACCTCTACCGCTCCCTGGCACTACCGTCTCTCAAAAACTGCCGCATTTTGCACTGTGCTAAATATGTCTCTAACTTCTGGCTTGTCACCATCCCATCCTACCTCTCCTTCTTACTCTCAGCTGCCCCAACCCCCACCCACTCCCTTAGATCCTGTGACTCCCACCAACTATCAATCCCCAGGCGGAGGACCACTGTCGGCCAAGCTGCCTTCTCGCACCACTTACCTATGCACTGGAATGATCTCCCACCACAAATTCATCACTCCTCCTCTGCCCACTCTCCATCCACCGCCCTGGCAAATTACCTCACTTTAAATTGCTCCTACATCTGACTCTGTCAAGTGCCAATGCTCCCCCCTCTCCCCCACTTGCCTGACCAGTGGCACTTAGCTATAGCTACAGAAGATGGCGTATTGACCCAACCTATGCACTTATTGTCATGTACCTCATGTGTTCTACGTCTTCAGTTGTTTAAACCCTTGTACTACTTGTGTTGTTAAATTGCCCTTGTTGTACTGCTACATGTCACAAAATTGTTATTATGTTCCTAACTGTATCCAATATATTCAACATGTGCTGCTTGTCGCCGGCCCGGTGGCACTTAGGGTTGAGGCGTTGGATGCCACACCTAGCGCCACGCTGGTGACCCGGGTTTGGGAGTGGACTGGTGCGTGGATCAGCAGGGAGGTTGAGATTGAGTGCCCTGAGGTGCTCTCCTCCCGGGAAGGTGGGGGGGACACCGCGTGCCAGTGGCCCCGGTGGAGACCGGGGCACTGCAGCGGCGAGCAGCACATTAACAGCATGGCTGAGGCTACAGGCAGGGTCAGCCAGCCTGTGCATCGGAACATGCACCATGCATGGAGGGAGGGGAGAGAGAGAGAGAGAGAGAGTGCAGAACAAGGAAAACACTGGCTCCATGGGACAGGCAATGGCACCTGTCCACCATGCCCTCCGCCAGGCTCTCCTTGACTGGCCTTCCAGTTCCTCCACCCAGGCCCTCTCCTGCAGCCAGAGTCTGACTTAGTAAGAGCATCCAAGAGGAGCGGCGACCCTTCCTGGGTGGGTGAAACCGGGGGTACTGGCTGCAGGGAGGGGAGGAGAGAGGAGACACAGATCAGGGGAGCTTCAGGCAGGGCAGGACATGGATAGGATGTCTGAGAGAAGGTCCCATGGGCCTCAACGGGAGGAAATAAAGTTGAAAGAAAAAAAAAGGGAAAAAAAATGTGCTGCTTGTAAAATCATACAAATGTATCCTAATGCTGCTATTTGCTTACTTCTAAATGTTCACTTGATAACCTGTGTGTTATCCTATCCTCTGTACCCCCTCCCTCCAGGTCACACCGGGAGACGAGCATCTTGTTGCTCGATGTGCTTTTCCTGGTGAAACAATTTCAATAAATAAATAATTTACATGAACCTGATTATAGAAGAATCATAACACAATTTAGATTTGAGTCCTTTCCAAGTAATGTTCTGATGGCTAGCTGTTCTAATGATCCTCAAGACTCGGGTTTATGTAATTGTGGTATGACCGAGCTTGAGAACTTACATCACATAGTTTTTATATGCCCTTGGAGAAGTTATTGGTTCCATGGTATTACCTACTCGTTATATCTTGGATTTGCTGTTCAACTCAGAGGAAATCTCTATGTTGGAGAAATTATCATTGTACCTCCTACAAGCTTCATTATGCAGGAAGAAAAAATGGCTGATAGAGCTATAAAAGTGTTTTGATATTATTGAATTGTAAAACTTTGTATTGGAATTTGACAGCCCCTTTGGGGTCTGGACCTCTGATTTCATTAATGTATTAATGTTTATTAATGTATATGTTAATGTATTATGTTATCACTTTGTATGTAATGTATTACTGTTTGTTTATGTTGTAATGGCACATTTTTCAGCAATGAACTATTTACTATTAGATAATGGGTAAACCAAAACTCACATACTGATTGGCTGAAACAGCCTGCCACTCGGGCTGTTATACCCATGTTGCATTCTGCCCACCTTAGCCTAAAACAGAAATCGTGGCAAAAGCAAAATAGTAGTTCTCACTTTTTTTTTTTTTACTTGCCTCACATATTTCTTTAAGCCTATACTCCACGTTGCACCTGCTAAAAACATTTCTGGCAGTCCAACGACTGCACTCACTCATTTACCTTTTACCACCCAGTCCGTTCCAATCCCAGTCAGGTTCATTCTACCCACACTCGCGCACTAAAGAAACGGCAGCTGAAACACCAAAGTAACTCTGTATTTTGTCTTGTATATTAAAAATCACTTTCTCGCCTCACATCTGAGCTCCTCTTCTAAGTCGCCAATACCATATCATTCAGTCTTCCGACCATGCTGGCACTCATTTACTTCCTATCCTTTTGACACTCTCTCTCAACACTCCACTAAAAAAAAACACACATATCAAAAACAGCTGCACCCTCTAGCAGCAAGGGTCTATTTTATACAACCCACATTTCTGTTCATTTATAATAATATTTAGCACTAGATAATGTTTTGATTTGAAAAACAGTGTTAAATATTATTACAAATGAACAGAAATGTGGGTTGTATAAAATAGTCCCTTGCTGCTAGAGGATGCTGCTGTTTTTGATATTGTGTTTTTTTTTAGTGGAGTGTTGCCAGAGAGCGTCGAAAGGATAGGAAGTAAATAAGTGTCAGCATGGTCAGGAGACTTGGTTACTTTGGTGTTTCAGCTGCTGTTTCTTTAGTGCTCGAGTGTGGGTAGAATGAACATGACTGGAATTTGAACGGACTGGGTGGTAAAAGGTAAATGAGTGAGTGCAGTCTTTGGACTGCCGGAAATATTTTTTCAGTGGGTGTTTTAGTGTTTTTAGTGGGTGAAATGTGGAGTATAGGCTTGAAGAAATATGTGAGGCAGATAAAAAAAAAAAAAGAACTACTATTTTGCTTTTGCCGCGATTTCTGTTTTAGGCAAGGGTGGGCAGAATGCAATGTGGGTATGTTGGGGAGTCGCTCGCTTAGCGAACAAGAGACACATGGTGCTGGTGAGATTTGAAATTCAGGGTGGTGAAGGATACTGTTGGTAATAGGGCATCCCAAAGTGGCACTTGTTTTTAAGTGGGCCATTGTTAAGTAATAACAGCCCAGGTGGCAGGCTGTTTCAGCCAAACAGGATGTGAGTTTTGGTTTATCAATTATCTAAATCCCAATAACACCCACCCTGTCGGGTATTATTACTTACCTACTACATCCCCAGGGTCAGGTGATCTGCCTCATTGTACCTCATTAACATCGCTAGTACATTTTATCATTTTTGTAAAGGTATTCTCTTAAGCAATCATATGAACTTTTAATACGTGAACAACAGTAAAATCACACATCTGCACACCTTAAAACATCTTCCCTATCATCAGTGTTATGATATTTATTTACAAATATGTTTCTATGAGGGGCAGATCTCAGTTATGAGCTCCTCACACCTCTGTACCTTCCCTAAATCAGCCTTCAATTATACCATGTTTGTGGTCGACCATCACCTTGGAAACAGCACCAGCTGCAGGTGAGTGAATTGGAATTGCTGAGGCCATGCACTGAAACAGTCTCACATTTCATTTACCTTTTAGTTAACCCCTTCTCTTTTGTGTCTCGGGGGAACCAGATTATCAATTTGCTTTAAATATAAGCCAACATTGTATAATAAAACATATTAACTCTGTTCTTCTATAGCTGTTTCTATGTTAGTAGTAACTCAGGCAAAACTAAAGGGAAGTTAATGTGTGTAACCTGCATGTGCACTGCACATATGTCTCTGTCTCTATATGTCAAATATCCTGATGTATTATATAAAACAAATGTTAGGAAAGTGTCATATAAGAGGGTATAATGCCATCTTGGGGACTAAGTAGCTCAATAAACCCACTTGACCTTGGGCTTGTGGATTGTTAGCTATAGCCTATGATAACATTATATCCTCATATATGACACTTTCTATACTATTTTCTCTCTTGAGAGACATATATACACACACACATATATATATATATATATGTAAATAAATAACCCACTCTTAGGTGTGTGATCAGGCGCTCTAATATCATGCGCCTTGGTGTGCGTTATGCCTTACGAGGCCGCAGGCTGAGTGCGCAACCACCCAAGGCGGCGATATCAGAGCGCATGCGCACATCCTAGAGTGGGTTATCTATCTTATAAAATGGTAAAATAGTTTTTAAGGGGGGTCAAAGTGGAGGTGTGTGGTCGTGCTCTGATATACTCACGGTCATGTGATGCTCATGCTCCAATAATAGAGCAGCAATTTCCCTACTCATTTTATAAACATATTTATATATATATATATATATATATATATATATATATATATATATATATATAATAACTGTAACAACTTAGCCAAGCAGTGCAATACTGGCAGGAGGTTACTAGAGACAGGAGCAGGAGTGCGTCATATGGTAGCAAAATAAAGGGCTTTATGGTGCAGGGGGAGAGGAGGAGGAACAAACAGAGAGAGAGAAACTGTCCAACTATTTATTTGGACAATTTAAATTATGTTATTAATAACCAACTTATGAGCATTTCTGTCATTGTGATTCGGATACAATTTGTTATTAATTTTCAGGGAAACATTTAACATACAGATTTTGTATTACCCTATCAGCATCAGTCAGCATTTGCCTTTAATATTAGCTCCCAGTTGCAACCTCTATTTCCACTTTTATTTCTGCTGGCAAAATTGTAGTCTTAATAAGCCATTTTGTCATTTTGTGCTATTAAAGTCTGTCCCCCTTTTTTTAGGTCTGCAGTTCCTATTGTGCTAGAAATCAAGAAGTGTTTTGTAGCTGTGCCACTGCAACACACTGGGGCTGTGACATGCGATAGAAACTAAGTAGCTGCAGAGTAGTTTTGCGGCTGTCATAGAACTGATACTGCCTTGATCTGACTTACCTCTGACATCTTTCAGGCAATGGACTCAGGCCTTGCAACTGGAGCCATCTTTGTTCATCTGGCAAAAGCTTTTGACCTAAAACTCAAGACCTGTCAGTTTGACCTCTGTGGTAGGGAAAATGATGGAATCACTTCTGAAAGAAAGAATTGTTGAGTACCTAGAGGCCAGTGGGGCACAGGACCCAAGGCAGCATGGGTTCACAGTGGGAAGGTCATGTCAGATGAATCTAATAGATTTCTTTGACTGGGTGATCAAAGTAGTAGACCAGGGAGGGGCTGTGGATATGGCCTACCTAGACTTTAGCAAGGCATTTGACACAGTCCCACACAAATTATTAATAATCAAATTAACCAGCCTGGGAGTGGTTCCCCGGGTGTTAGCCTGGGTAAAAATTGGCTGGACAACAGGACACAGAGGGTAATAGTAAATGGAGTCCACTCCAAAGACAGGGGGGTTACTAATGGGGTAATGCAGGGTTCAGTACCGGGTCCGGTCCTTTCTAATGTCTTTATAGAAGACATTGCAGAGGGGCTGGAAGGAAAAGTATGCCTCTTTGCAGATGACACAAAGATCTGCAACAGGGTTGATACACAAGGGGGGTGGAAAGGATGAAAAGGGACTTGGCAAGGCTGTAGGAATAGTTAAAAGTATGGCAGCTTAGATTCAATGCAAAGATGTGCAAAGTAATGCACCTAGGAAACAAAAACCCAGGGGAAGATTACACAAT
Source organism: Neoceratodus forsteri (assembly GCA_016271365.2). NCBI lineage: Eukaryota > Metazoa > Chordata > Ceratodontiformes > Ceratodontidae > Neoceratodus > Neoceratodus forsteri. The sequence continues at coordinate 1,421,606,630 of CM057450.1, forward strand.
CGGGGGGGGGAGGTACTAACAACAACAAAAATGGAAAGGGACCTGGGGGTAGTCATATCAGATGGCCTTAAGGTAGGTAAGCAATGTGAGAAGGCAGCAAGGAGGGCTGGGGGGGGATACTGGAATGCATAGGGAGAGGCATCACTAGTAGAAAACAGGAAGTTCTCCCTCTGTACAGACAGTTGGTGAGACCCCATCTGGAGTACTGCATGCAGTTCTGAAGACCCCATCACAGCAAGGACATAGACAGGATGGAGGCAGTCCACAGGAGGGCAACTAAAATGGTGCAGGGTCTGCAACAGAAACCATACAAAGGGAAACTAAAAGATCTTAATATGTAAACCCTTGAGGAAAGGAGGAAGGGGGGGACACGATAGAAACTTTCAAGTACCTCAAGAGAATCAACAAAGTCCAAGAGGGTAGCATCTTTCAGAAAAAGAGATTTGCAAGAACAAGGGGGCACAATTTGAAGATAGAGGGGGGATGGCTCAGGGGCAATGTGAGAAAATATTTTTTCATGGAGAGGGTGGTGGATGCATGGAACCACCTTCCTGAGGAGTTTGTGGGGTCAAAAACATTGGGGGAATTCAAGAATGTATGGGACAGACATTTATTTATTTATTTAGATTTTGGTAACCAGGTAAGCCCACTGAGACCAGAGATTCCTTTTTCAGGGGCGACCTGTAATTAGTTACAGTAGATTACATACATAGGTATCAGTATACAGTATTTACAGCAGATACATACAGGGAATTGGTATCAAATGCTTAACACAGAGACAGCAGGCTTCACAAAGCTCGCGAAGTGTTAGACAGGTGCACAGTACATTTAATAATTTTGCATAGGAGATTCATGGGAGAAATAGAAGTGGCAAAATTAGTGACAGCATGACAACAGGGCCTGGCAGGGGGCTAGTGATTACAACCACAGAGACTAAGTTCCAGAAGGTACACTTTGAGGCCTGACTTAAACCCTAGGAGAGTAGGCTTGTCCACCAGACTTGCTGGGAGGGTGTTCCATAAGTATGGAGCAGCATACTGAAAGGAGCGCTTACCTTGGTTGGTGCGAACACGAGGGATGTCAAGGGCACGACTTGCCGAGGGACGTAAGGTATGGCCCAGTACTTTTGGAGTGAGCAGCCCACTCAGATGGGGAGGAGGGCCGAAGGAGGTGAATTTAAAGGCCAAAAAAACAGAGGAATAGGCCAACTTGTGCCGTAAGGTGGGCCAGTTTAGGTCCGCGAGGACCTTGCAGTGATGCCGCCTGGGGGAGGAGATTGTTGCTAAGCATGCCACCATGTGGTAGAGCACAGAGAGTTTGCTGAGCTCCTTCTCCGGAGGAACTGTAGCAGAGGGGCACCATGTAGGATGGAAGGGAGAAGGTTGCAGTTGGCTATGGTGCGTTGCACCTCGCCAGAAGAGAGTTACCTAGCCGGTAGAGGAGTCCAAGCCTCTGGTGGATGGATCTAGTTAAGGAGTTGATGTGGGGTTTGTAGGAGAGCTCCTGGTCAAGGAGGATCCCAAGGTACTTGATCCTGTCAATGACCTCAACTCTCTTCCCTTGGGCTGAGTTGAGCTGGAGTAGTTTGCATCTGTCAGTGCCCAGACGTCTGGTCCCAAACAGAACAGCCTTAGTTTTTTCTTCGTTCAGCACAAGAGTATTGGAGGTGAACCAGCCCTCAAGAGCAGAGAGACTGGCCTGCAGTTTTGCAGAGATGACACTGGGTAGCGGGTCACTGCAGTAGACAACAGTGTCATCTGCATATAGGATGAGGTTGCTCAGCCAGCAGACCCCCCTCAATGTCATTGAGAAAAAGAGAGAATAGCAGGGGACCCAGGATTGAGCCCTGGGGTAAGCTGGAGATCACAGGTCTGCAGCTAGATTGTGTCCCTCTCCAATGGACTTTTTGGGTTCTATTGATCAGGTAGCTCTCGAACCAGGAGAGTGAGTGCGCATCCAGTCCTAGTTGGTAGAGTTTGGAAAGGAGAAGTTTGTGGCTGACCAGGTCAAAGGCCTTGGACAGGTCAATGAATAGAGCCCCCATCGGGGAGCCCTGGTCCATGGCCTTGAGGATGTCAGATGTGAGCTGGATAAGGGCAGTGTTGGTGCCATGACCTTTCCTGAAGCCATGTTGTACGTCAGCAAGGAGTAGGTGCTGCTCGAGATAATCCTTCAGTTGATTGTATGCCAGTCTCTCCTGCACTTTCCTGAGAGGGCAGAGTAGGGAGATAGGCCTATAGTTCCCCACTTTGTCCCTGGGTCCTTTTTTATGGACAGGGACAATAGTCAACGCCTTCCATTTACTTGGGACTGTTCCTTCGAGGAAGGACCTGTTGATGAGCAGGGTGACAGGGTAGGCGATTGCAGGGGCAGTGGCCCTCAGCAGCCGAGGTTCAAGCAGGTCATGTCCCGGAGAGGAGTTAGGGTCTATTTTGAGTAAAAGGGGAAGTACAGCTGTCAGTTTGACCAGTTTCAGGTGGAACTGAGGCTGAGGAAGAACCCAGTCTGCACCGCTGTTGTAGGGAATCCCAGAGAGGCTGAGGGGAGAGAGTCCACTTGGATTGGAGAAGGAAGCACAGAAGGCTTCAGCTACTGCAGAGGGGTTGTTGGTCAAGGTATTCCCAACCAGGAGTGCACCTTCTTGTGCATTAGTGGCACCCTTGAGAAGAGTATTAATGTGACCCCAGAATTTCTTATGGTCACGTAGGTGACTAGTTTGGAAATCTCACAGGTACTTGGACTTGGCATGTTTGGAAGCTTTTTTGCATTGGTTCCTCAACTCCCTGTACTTAAGGCAATTCTGGTGGGGGGTAAGAGGAAGTAGGCTGTTGATTAACTAGAATCTGCAGCTTATCCAATAGGTAGGGAAATGGACAGACTAGGTGGGCCAAGCAGTCCTTATCTGCTGTCAAAGTCTATGTTTCTATGTTTTGATCTAGGTAACCATAATTTACAGTTATTCAGACTTAACACTATGGGTCTAGGTGAACTTTCCTGTCACTGGTTTAAAAACTACCTGACGGACAGGAAGCAACTGGTTAAATGGCATGGCTGTTTATTTCCCCTTAGATCTGTTACAGATGGAATGCTACAGGGCTTAGTACTTGGTCCTCTGCTCTTCTTGTTGTTTATCAGTGACCTACCAGAAAAATGTGGGGATGCTAAGGCACTTCTTAGCGTGGATAACACTGCTTTATAAAAGCCATTCCTATCCCGCCTCTTTAAATGCAGGCCTGGTCGAGGACTTTAGGAAACTTGAAGCTTGGTTTCATCAGAATCGGATGGTACTGAACTCCAAAAATATCAAAGCCATGTTATTTGGCTCCAGGAAGCTAGGAGTGGATAGAAGTAATTTACTTACCATAACTTCCATAACTGGATCTCACATAGAGGTAATCAGTACTTCTAAATACCTGGGTGTCTACCTTGACCAGGAATTACATTTCAAGTCACATATTGAACATCTATTGAAAACCATCCATCAAAAGCTTGGTCTTAGGTTCTGGATTAGGGACTACCTCATCCCATCTGCATGCCTGTCACCAACAGCATCCTCCTTCCTAGGCCGCTATATGATGCTCCAGTGCTATGCTCTGTCAGGGAGATGGAACTCAGTAAGCTCAATGGTTTATACAATAAATCTGGTCAGTTCGCTGAAGGTGTCTTCTGCACCGAGCATCACTGTAAGGTCTTCTCCCTGCTAAGTTGCCCCCCCCCCCTTAAATGTAGGTTAGAATTTAGAATTTCCCACACTATGTCTATCACAAGCTCGTATTTGGCACCCCCTTCACCTGGCCTGAAAGACATACTGAAAATCAAGCCTCTAAGGAGAACTCTTCAGTCTTCCTCCAGTATCTAGCTGAAGGTCCACAAATTAGTGTCTGTTAGACAATCTTTTGCCCGCATTGCTCCTTCACTATGGAACAATCTTCCTTCTGACACTGGGGATTGCACGACATTGGCCAGATTCAAATCCAGTGTGAAATCACTTTACATGGGGAGTGGTCAGTGCAACTGCTACAGACAGTGCTCCTAGATTGATTTGGCATATCCCTGTAGCCTCACAGCAATTTTCCTGTAGATTACATTATTTCCTATGGAAGCCAAATAGCTCTGTTTTCCCATATAACCAATACAAGTCAATGGGGACAATTTTCCTGTAAATGAATTTGTTTCCCTGTAAAATACAGGAATCCATATAGATCTGGGAGCCCTGCTACAGATAAGGTTTCCAGTTCACGTTCTCACGTTCAGCACTTCTGTCACTTTTGTTTTACATTGCTGAATTATCTAAATCCAATGGCCTTGCTGTCTAAAGATATTAATACTTCTGTTTCTCCTTTTGTATGTCTTATATCATTGTTATATTTAGCTAACAACTATCGTAAGGTGCTGCAATGTCCTCACATTATTTTGTGTTGCTGCTATGTATTATCATTTATATTGTGCTGATGCCATGTATTCATTGTTATCTGTTAACTAATTCCAGGTCACCCACGAAAAAGGGACTTTCAGTCACAGTGGGCCTACCTGGTTACCAAAATCCAATAAATAAAAAAATACAAAATAAAAAAAAGACTCTGCTTGAGGTTCAGTAGAGCACTGGTGACACTCCCCCCCCGCCGAGTGCTACATAAGCATGCCCCAAGCATCCTATGGGTGCTTATTTCTTTGCAGCAGCTGTGCAGCTGTCAGTTGTCCAGCCTGCCCATCTCCTACCTGTCATTGGTGGGCCACGGCTACTCTGGGTGTTCTTGCTGGACATTTTGTCTGTACCACATTGCTCCTTCTGTTGATCATGACCAGTTTCATTCTCAAAGCTTCTTCAGAGTCCTTTGAAGAAACTTTGAGAATGAAACCACTCAGGCTCTTGTTGTCAGGATGTCCATGTTCGTATATTGCCTGAGTGACTGAAATCTTGTAGTGCACCTTTTTGTACTTTCATTGGTTTTGCCCTTTTTTTTTTCTAAAAATCAAAGCCTGTGCATTTGGAGATCTGGTGCCAGCTTTCTTCAGTTTTGGTTGGTGTCTTAAAATAATGTATTTTGTTTTACTTGTACGATTTTGCACATTCATTGTGTATGTAATTTACATGTTTTTGCAACAAATTGCAGGATGACTTTGATTATAGGATAAACCTAGTGGTCTTACCCTGGATAAAAAAAAAAGCTTTTTACCTAATACTTACTCTGCTTATTGCTCTGGTGTCATCCAGCAAGACATGGGGACATGTCCTGAAGTCCAGAGGTGCTAAATTCAGGGGTAGCATTGTGCGGTACTTCTTTCTCCAGAGGGAGGTAAGCATAGCATACTACCAGAGACAGTACATATGAAAACAGCACAGGCCTGTAAGATAAGTCTGGACACATCTCTGCTTAGCAAGGGAATCACAGGGTATTTTGGTTAGTACTGTGCATACTATAGGGTTGTCTCCTTTGGACGAGGCAAAAACTGGATAATAAACTGCACCCAAACGTTACATCGCCCTTTTTATGACTCATAAGTACAGTGCTCCTCCTCTCCCCAAGCCAGTTAGAAAAGCTTTTAATTGCTCAGTAAAAGAGCATACCAGCAGAGTCGAAAAGATTACAGTAGGTTCATTTGTTTACACCGACCAGATTAACTGGTTTTACAAGCAAATTTCTGTAGACATCAGAACTCATTCATAGCCGGGATGTGCAGCCACATCAGTGAATGATTTGGCAGAATCTGTTTTAATTGTATTGTATGTGCCCCAGTCAAAATAGCTGTATTACCGTGAACACAGCTAGATGACTGGATAAGGCCCTTGAAAACCAGATGATCCAGTACTAAAACAGACAGGTAGCAACCCTACTAGAACAGTAGGAACAGAATACCTATAAATGAGTGCATGTTGCACAGCATACCAATTAATCCCTCATTATGAAACGTGGGGGAGGACCTGATGGACTTTAAGTCCCTTCTGATCTTAAATTACTATGTACTACTATATTACTATGTCACCTTTGTATGTAAGTTTCTGTATTCCTCATCATTAATTATCACTGAAATCCTTGATTGTAAGGAAGGTCTTTGAGCAGAGTCACCATTTTCAAAGACACGCTGATCAAAGTGCAAAGCATAAAAAATGACTACTACTGTGTGACCCCCCTAGGATGCTGGCTCCAGGTTCACACCCCTGCCTGTTGGCTGTACAGTGCCCACCTGGTTGAAGGGGTTGGGTTTGTCCTTTCTCTTGTGGTAGTGGGGGTCATCTCAGAACAAATAAGAGGTAGCATGGTGCCTCCACCCAGAAAGAATAAGTGGGCCAGATGGTGTGTGCAGTACCACCCCCTGGGATGCAGTACCTATCCACCTCTCTACAGTGGACTGGACCACCCTCTGGGGACCAATAAGACATTGTTACCTTCATCTATAAGCACTTCAATCAGGTTACACAAAGTGGGCACACACACAGAACTAAGTTTAACAGTGCTTTTATTTAAGAACACAGGCCTGGAAGCTGGAGGAAATAAGGGAGTTGGACAGCTGCGAGTCACCTTGAGCATTCCTACCCTGTAGCAATGCCACCTGGGAGCCAGTGCATTGTGGGTCAGTACCACCTTCTCAGATCCCACAAGGTCTATGAAGCACCAAACTCCAGGGCCACAAAGGATGAATTACACTGCAGAGTGTGTGATAAACTCTGATACCAATAATAAAACTTTGATTTCAAGTATGATACAAGAAACAGTGATTCTGGGTACCCAGGAATTACACTAAAGTCCAGGTGCAGGCCTGGTAGCTACATTGCCCGGGTTCTTTCAGTGGTGCACTTGATGAAATTTAGCAAGCTTGCAGTTTAACCTCCCAATAGGCCATAGAGTGCTAGCACAGAAATTACAAATGTTCAGAAATCCCAACTTTTTACTCCCAACAAGGTTACTGTAATCCAAAAGGGAAAAATACCAAAGACCCCAGTCAGTAGCTCTGGCACTCATGTGACCCATGGATGCAGCAGCTCAGACAAAGTGTGAACCAGCACACAGCAGGGAGTCAGGCAGCGTTCGACAGTAGGCCCCAGAGGCCTGGATATGAAGCTCTTCAGACTCTCTCAAACACTTGGCAGTAGCACAGCCCTTCTGGCACAGCACTTTCAGGACATAGCCTTTCTGGCTTAGCTCTCAGTCACAGGAGCACTATACAGTGGCTTCCCGGTTCCCACAGAACTCAGATGCCAGGAGTGACCCCCACAGTCCAACTCCCCATCCAATCAAGAGAATCCATGTACTCAGGTTAAGCACCCCATGACTCCGTGTTACCTGATCTACCCCACTAGATAAGGGCTGGCGGGCCCCTTACCTGGCTCCAAAGCAACTTGGTTAAGTTGCAGGTCTATCTGTCTCTGCTTTGTACAGCTCAGCAGTTTCGGTCTGCAGCAGTGCTCCACAGGCTCAAACTCTCATGGTTTCTTTTCAACAGGTGCCTGCATGGTATAATTCCGCAGCTTTCTTTTAACATGTGCCTTTTCCTGATACAGTCTCTGAACAGTATAAGCCCAGAATAAGGCTCACAGTGATTTTGCAGGATGAACCCTGGTGAGGGCTTGCAGGATTTTGGGCCTGGCTAGGCCTTTTGCTTTTTCTCACAAGCAGCAGGTCTAAGTACCTCAATGTCTCTCTCAGACTACCATGCGCTCCAGAACAGCACAGAAACTTCTTCCCCCAGTTCAGTGTCCATTGGACAGGCGGGGCTGTCCATCAGTCCTTCTGCTCTGTCCTGCCCTCTGATTGTCTCTCTTAGTCCGCCAGTACAACAGGGAGGGTCCAACTGCATCATCCTCCCACAGTCCTCGGTTCCTGTTGTTAGGGCTTTCTAACGGGACTGGGGGGAAAAAGAAAAAAACTCTGATCTGTCACAGCATAAACTAAGTGTTTTGGATCTAATAAAACTAAATAAAAACATTCCATGAGCACAGAGCTTTATATAGAGATATAGGCTTTATTAACTTGATGTATAACATAACAGTTGCTGATATGTAAGTTAGGTTAACCAATAGTGCTGTCCAATAGGTCAGGAACCTAACTAGGGGCATAATAAGCACCCAGCATCATCAGGTGTACACTGACGTCATCACACGATGATGTCACCATGCCAACAGCACAGGAAGTGACAGTGACTGGGAAACAATGAAATGGAACTTTACTCAAACGCATACTGCTCCTGGGACAAATGACAGTCAGAGAGCCAGGAGGCATAAAGCCAGAAAACAGGTAATGCAATGGTGATAAGTATTACTCTAAAATACTGCTCTGTATGCATTTTTGTAATTTAAAGCATTTGCTACAATGCATCCAGGCCGTTTTTGTCCCCCAGAGAGTAATACACATGCTGTTCAGCAGAAATCTCCACTGATGGAATCTTTGAAGAAAATGCACATAGCAACACCATGAGAAGCAAGCAGTAATGATTTTTACAGTGGCAATGTTTAGAGCCTGTATGAAATAAAAATTGAGTTACATGCAGAGAATTGACATTTTTTTATTCTCTCTCCTGCCAAAGAGGATTCACATATTTCCAAAATGACATTAGTGTGAATAAATACTACCAGGTACTGATGTGTATATTTTTAGACTGTACTTACATGCGTGAGGTTTTAAAGGGCAATTTATGGCTTGAAATTCCAGTGGTGCTATAGCTTAGCAAAAGCACGAAGACAGATTTATATACATAGCAAACCTTAGAAACTTTGTACAACAAAATTGATGTATCTGAATGTATAGATACACTGGATCATACTGAGAAAGAGGATATGTTTGACCTCCAAAATGTTGGTGAATATACGGTGCATACAGTGATCTAATATATATTCTAATAAAATCATGATTACACTGTAAAAGTTGGTGAGTGGCTGATTTTTTTCCTGTGCCTGATACACAAATACACAGAAGGTGACAGTAGATATTCCCTCCCTCTCACTATCACTCTGTAACTACAACGCCGAACCGCAGGAGGGTTTACAATCGCCTGAACTTCCCTGCCCCCTTGCAGGGTTCATCACAACCTGAAGGGTTCTCTTTTTGGGTCAGGCCTTATTTCCCCTCCTAGGTATTAATCACACTTACTCCATCGGCCTCTCCCTCTCTAATCCTTACTCCAGTCCCCCATCCTCTTGAAGGGTTCCCGCATCCTGAAGGGGTCTCTCCAGGACATGACTCTGCACTATATGTCATCTCATCCTCTCTCCTTCACCCCTTATTTCATGATAGCACTTGTTCACTTATTACCATTGCACTTATTACTTGTTCTCACAAATTACATATGAATGCAACACTGTTTGTAACAACTGCCTTAATTAATTGTATGCTACGTTGATCTTTGTAACCTGAATGTAAAATGTCTCATCCCTATTGTACCCCTTCCCTCAGGTAGCACTGGTAGATGAGCAACCTGTTGCTTCCTGTGCCTTCCTGGTGAAACATTTCAATAAATAAATAAAAAATAAGGACTGTGTGGCCCACCTAGTCTGCTCCTTTTCCAGTGGTTAAATTGGAAATGTTTAGGTAGGGGAACTCTCATTTCTAGATTTCTAAGTGGAGGAACTGTCATTTCTAAATGGTGGAACTCTGCTATAGTAGTCAATGGAGAATGGTGACAGAGGTGGTGGAACTCAGTTCCTGTGGGCTCTCGCCCATTTTAATCCTTGCATTTTTCCCTACCTAATGCATTACCTCAGACCCTCTTTGATCTATGGCTTACCCTCTCTCTTCCCTATTGTTAGAGTATTCTTATGTCTATCCCATGCATTCTTGAATTCCCCTACTGTTTTTGCTCCCACCAGCTCCACAGGCAGGCTGTTCCAAGCATCCACTACTCTTTCTGTGAAAAAGTACTTCCTCACGTTGCCTCTGAGCCTACCCCCTCTAACCTCATATAATGCCCTCTTGTTCACCTCTGAATGATGCTACCCTCCTGTGCCTTGTTTATACCCCTGAGGTACTTTGAATGTCTCTATCATATCCCCCCCCCTCTCCTCCAGGGAATACCTAGTGAGGTCCTGTAGTCTTTCCTCATATGACTTCTGGTGCAGTCCTTGCACCATTTTTGTTTCCCTTCTCTGGACTGCCTCTATTTTGTCTATGTCCTTCCGGAGATGTGGCCTCCAGAACTGGACACAGTACTCCAGATGAGGTCTCACTAGTGAGCTGTACTGTGTCATAACCACCTCCTTTTTTTCTGCTGGTGATACCTCTCCCTATGCACCTTAGCATCCCCCTGGCTCTCCCCACAGCCTTCTCACATTGTTTGATTACCTTTAGGACATCAGATATGATTACCCCAGGTCCCTTTCTTGACTGATGAGTGATTGGGATTTTTATAGGATGTACACAGGAACAGGCTACTCACTCAAAAAAGTCTCTTATTTATTATATTTCCGGAGGCATACAGATCATTGTAGCAGAGCTTTCTAGCCCTCTGATTAGTCAGCTGGTGGGGTCAATGGGTGCCAAAATGGCTGCACCATGTGCTAATGGAGCCTTGTGCTCCAAAGTCCTTTATTTTATTTATTATTTTGCACCCCCCCAACAGTGTGCTAGCTCTCTGGTGTGCAACAGCCCTCCTGGGCTATCATCTGGTCAAGGCAGTTACAGTCATAAATGCTGTGGGGACTTGTTGCTGGCCAGGGTTGGGTGTGAGCAGAGAGTGCTGTGGTGGAGCTGCTGCACATGTGCTCCCATTTGGCAGCTATTGTGTGGCACAGAGGCACCCAGAAAGAGTGGTGTCTTTGATGTTCCCAGTCCGCTTTGCCAGAATTGGGGAACTGGGACAGAAGAATGTGGCCACTGCAGCTGTGAAAAGGGGTACAGGAAGCACTGAAAATATCCACAGTGCCACATTGTCTGTCCCAATGCTACATATGAAGTCAGGTTAGAGAGAGCTGGCAGTATCAGTAGCAGCAGTCCAGGGCCTCAGAAGGGCAGCAGGCAGGCAGTCAGATAAGCCTCCTCCAGTGAGTGGGGGGTTACACTTTCACCCCAGGTTATGAATTGTCATCCTGGCAATTCCATGAGTTCCCTGCAGTGCAAACCTGAAATGCACAAAATAGACAGCAACAACAGCAAACAGTTCTACCTAGCAAGTGCTTCCTAGCTAGGCTATTCACAGGGCCCATAGACACATACCAATATCAGCAGGTTTAGAATTAACAACAATTTCACGGACATTTCTTCTATATAGACAGTTGGTTCCTATAATGAAGAGAATCTCTTTGTATATGTTATCCATGGGCACACCATGGCACATGTCTCCACAGCAGTTGGAGTTTCGGAAACTCTCACCAGGAAGGAGATCCAGATTCGAATCAAGCCCAGATGGAGGTATGAAGCTTCACTGAGACTCCGCGTGTCCAAGCCTTCCAAGAGCTCAAATTTTTTGGGTGACAGATATTGAACATAGCAGTATCATAATAGTCTTGAACACTATAAAGGTTTGGAAGCCACTATCCAGGTGTACTCAGGTGTGCAGTCCGTTAACTCATGTTTCCATATCTGCAGTAGGACCCACAATCTCATCCTAATTCCTTGACACTTTGGCTTTGGTATGTGACACACTGGTTTTGCCACCAGCTGTAGCTTTAACTATGGTTGCTGGTAGGTGACTCCAGGGCACCAGAACGCTCCTTTACTGGGAGCCCATTGATATTTATTTATTTATTAACTTTTGTTTAATGGGTAAGTGCACTAGGCATGAATGATTGCCTATTTTCAGGCACTACCTGGGACAGTACAGGATACAGAGAAAACAAACAGGTTCAAGAACTTACAATTCATAGAGCAACATCAGGTATCCCCTATGAGAGAAATAGTACAAAGCCAGAAAACAACAGTTTTGCATACCTCAAGGATGTGGGACAAGAAATCTAGAGTGGGGTCTAGCCTAACCCCAAGGTGTTTGAAGGAGTCGGTTGTCAAGATAGCAGTCCCATTAAGGCATAAGACCTGAAAGTTATGGGATTCCACACGGACTTTTCTAGAGGCACCGAATAACACAGCTTGAGTCTTGGTAATGTTTAGGATTTGGTGGTTTTCAGTGAGCCAGGATTGAATCTGTTAAAAAATGGAAGATAGGAGATTGTTGAGAGTGTCCACGGACCTAGAGACAGCATAGAGAACCAGGTCATCAACGTACATAATGGTATGACAGGGGGGTGAGGGGTGGGTAGATAATTTAAGAACAGGGAAAAAAGAAGGGGCCCAAGTATAGAGCCTTGAGGCACACCTCAATGGATGGGTGCTGAAGATGAGAGGACCTTGCAGAAGGAGACAGATTGTAAGTGTCCATCGAGATAGTTTCTGATCCAGGATAGGGTGGAATTAAAGGCACCTATCTTGAGAAGTTTATTAAGTAGCAGGGGGTAGTTAACCAAATCAAATGCCTTGGTGAGGTCAACAAACACCGCACCAGTCAAAAGGCCTTTGTCCGTGTTGGTCTTAACATCACTAGTTAAGAGAGCAAGCACAGTGGTGGTACTATGACCTGCCCTAAAACCATGCTGCACTGGAGTTTGTAGATTAGAATTGAGCAGGTGCATAGATATCTGGTGATGGATTAATTTTTCGAGCAGCTTGCTTAGAGTTGGTACTAACACAATAGGTCAGTAGTTGGTTAAGGTCTTCGGTTCTCCTTTTTTCAACACAGGAATGGTCCTGGCAGTTTTCCAGGATCTAGGAACAGTGGAGGAGCAGATGGAAAGGTTGAAAAGTCTGGTTACTGGAGTAGCGAGAAGGGAGGCAGCAAGCCGTAATATCCTAGGCTCAACACCTTCTGGTCCAGCAAAGCAATGGGGCGGGATGGTATGTAGTGATTTTAGGACCTCTAGCCACTTGACAGGGGCAAGCACTAGGGAGGGAGTGGTATCAGTGGGGGCCGAGGATGGAACATGAGAACCATGGGTAGTAAGTGGAGAAGTATTGGTGAATATTGAGTTAAATGTGTTGGCAATAGTGGAGGGATTGTTACAGGTGACTTCATTGATGAACAATTCACTAGGAGTTTGTCCCTTATTATTCCCTAAGATCTCATTAATTTGAGATCAATATCTTTTTGGATTGGCTGAAGATGAGCGAAGAAGTTCATGGCAGTAATTGCTCTTAGCTTTAAGAATTTCCTTTTTGCATGAGTTTCACAGGGCACGATAGGCTTCGATGTCGGCGGGGAGAGAGGAGGATTTCCATAAAGCCCATAATTTATCCTGATGCTTAAGTAATTGCAGCAGAGAGTGCTTAAGCCATTTGGTTGCTTTCCCTTTAACCCCTCGTGTGGAGAGAGGAATATGCTTTTTCTGCAAGTAGAGCAAGGTTTCATTAAAATAATCGGTAGTGTAGTTTATGTCATTGGAAATAAAAGTGGGGACCAGTCAACAAGTCAAAGGTCATGTAGGAAAGCAGCTGTGCCAAGGTTGGCGAAGCTGGAAAAGGACAGCACTTTTGGGGGATAGGAGGGTGGTGAGGCATTCCAGACACAGTAGACTGGACAGTGATCACTGATGGTGACTGCTAGGACACCTAGCAGGGTTCTTCAATAATTTCTCACTGAGTAGCCAGTCAATGACACTCTTAAAGTTGCTTTCTAACTGACACTGCCTTTTGATTGTCTGTATGCATTTGCTGTTGAGGAGTTACAGACAGAGAGCTCCATGGATGTCCTCCTTTCTAGAGAGGAGTCCTAGATAACTGCAGGACTTGGTGGTTCATTGATTCTCCCATTATTTTCTTTAGCTCAGTCAGCTGAGCATGGATTTCCTCCAGTGAGATAGCATTTGATACTCACACCCCATTGCTTGAGACAGTTGACACAACATTACTTGAAACAAGTGTGTTGGAGACTAAGGACCTAGACCCATCCCGGGGAGTGGGCTGCTCATACCAAGTTCGACTATCACAATTTTCATTTCTTGAATCAGTCTCTATAATTCTGTTACATCAAGGGAGCCCCCACTGTCCAAGACTCAGGCAGTGGCAGTGAAAGCAGGTGGGGGTCCCCACTGTTGATCTTCTTCCTCAGCCTCTCTTACCTCCTGCAGCACGACTCAGTGGGAGAGTGAATTAGCCAGTCTTTCTTTTAAACATAACTTTACCAGCAGTAACTCTGACAATCAGGTGGCCTTCAGCACTTGTTCTAGTTGCACCTTGTTTAGGTCCTTGGGCTCTATTTCCCCTCTGTGGTACACTTTGAGTAAGTACATATCAGTGCAGATAGGCAGTGAAGGACTCCCCAGCATTGTTTGATGGTCTTAAACTTCCAGTACAAGTCATCACAGAATTCTGTACTTCCAAACACACTGTCTAGGAAGGTAATGTATTTATCTGCATGGGCCCCTGAGTCTGTGGCATGCACAGGACTAGATGGCATCCAATGCTGGCCCCTTCAAACTCTCTGCCAGTCTGTTGCGTTTTTATGTCTTGGTGCATTGCCATTCATGTAGGCTTCAGACAGCATAATCGATCCAGGTTTCATAGTCATCTTTTCCAGCGGGAGTGCAGTTGGTGCCAGAAAAAATTCTCAGGCATCGGCAATAGTCAGAACCAGCAGGGCAAGCTAGCCCTAATCTTTCACAGGTTGCCCTCAGAGGCAACAAGATCTGTACATCCTTGAAACTCTTCCCTTCACTAGCCAACAACAGTTGTAGTTTGGTCTTAAAATCCCCTAGCAGAATTCTGGCATGGTGAAGAAGGTTTAAGGCTGACAGGACTCCCTTTGCTTGTCACCACCTAGATCTCTTGAAAGTCCTCAGGTGTCACCATGACAGGCAGGATCATGGCCCTAAGTCCTTCTAATTTTCCGCATTAGGTTTCTAAACCAGCTAACTGGTTCTTCAGTCACTCTCTGAATGTTCATTTTCCCACAATCCCCTGTCCCACTCCTTTAACACATTCCTTATCAGGAGTACTTTCTGAGGGTCCAGCTCGTCGAACACATACCACTCCTTGAACATCTTGAAGAGCCATTTTTACTTTTACAGAAATCATGGGGGGGGGGGGTCAATGGCATAAAGTCTCTGAAAAGCCCCTGTGTGTGTCCAGATGTTCAATAGGTGATCCCAGTGGTGCCTCTAATGTGACACCCCCCAGATCGCTGTGTCCAGGTTCACATCCCTACCTAGTGTTTGTATAGGGCCAACCTGGTTGAGGTGGTTTATTTATTTAATTATTTATTGGAATTTCAGAAACAATCTTTGAGTAAGAACTCTTTTACAAAGGGTCCACATTCATTAAACAGTACAAATACAGACATAATTGAATTCACAGTACAAATACAGACATAGTTGACATATCAGTACAGGAAGTAACAAAAACATAGAAAACAACCAAGAGTTTCTTATGAGTTTCATTAAGGGTTAATACGAAGTGCTGTATGGCATAAGGAAGTATATGAGAGAGAGAAAAGTGTAGAATAGGGACAGAGTGGTTAGTGAATGGAGTGTGGGGCTAGAACAGCCCAGGAGGAGCATTGTCACACTGCATTACAGCTTTGGAGCTGAGGAGCTGTGGATGGTGCATGTGAGAGTGTGTGGTAAGGTGGGAGAAGGTGGTTAGAGAGAGAGAGAGGGGGGAGAGAGAGTGAGGGGGAGAGAGGGGAAGGAAGGAGAGGCCAAGTGGGGGAGGGATGGTATCATGAGAGTGGAGATTGATGAAGAAAAGGGGTGGGTGAGAGGAGGGGAAGGGGAGGGGGAGACAGTGAGAGAGAGGGGCGATGAGGTGCAAAACAAACGAGAAGCACCTGCCCAATCAAAGGGCATGAAGGATGAATTAAACTACACAGAACGCAGTAAAAACTTCAGCTGGTACCAGTACTAAAACTATGATTTCAATTATAACAAAGGAACCAGTAACTCTGGGTACCCAGGAATTACACTAAAGTCCCAGTGCAGGCCTGGTAGGTACACTGCCTGGGTTCTTTCAATAGTGCACTTGATGAAATTTAACTAGTCTGCAATTTAATACCACCACCACCACCACCAAACAGGCCATACAGTGCTAGCACAACTTAAAGAACTTGGAACTCCAAATGTTCAGAAAACCAAACTTTGTAATCCCAACAAGGTAACAGTAATCCAAAAGGGAAAAGTACCAAAGACCTCCACCATCAGCATTGGCATTTATGAACCCACGGTTGCAGCATCTCAGACAATGTGGGAACCAGCACACAACAGCAAGTCAGGCAGCATTCGGCAGTAGGTCACAGTGGCCTGGATATGAAGCACTTCGGACTATCCTAGACACTTGGCAGCAGCACAGCCCTTCTGGCTCAACACTCTCAGGACACAACACTTCTAGCTTAGCTCTCAGTCACAGTAGCACTATACAGTGGCTTCCCAGTTCCCAAGGAACTGAGACCCCAAGAGTAAACCCCACTGTCCAACTACCCATCTGATCAAGAGGCAATCACCCCATGGTACTCAAGGCAATCACCCCATGACTCTCTGCTCCCCTATCCACTCCACTACATAAGTGTTGGCAGGCTCCTTACCTGGCTCCAAAGCAACCTGGGTAAGATGAAGGTCTCTGTCCCTGTTCTGTAGAACTCAGCAACTTCAGTCTTCAGCAATGCTCCACAGGCACAGACTCTCAGTGGTTTCTTTCAACAGGTTCTCATCTGGTACAATTTCATAGCTTTCGCTAAACACGTGTCTTTCCCTGGCACAGTCTCCAAACAGTATAAGCCCAGGATAAGGCTCACAGTGATTCTGTAGGAGGAATCCTGGTGAGGGCTTGCAGGATTTTTTGGCCTGACTAGGCCTCTTGCTTTATCCCACAAGTAGCAGTTCCAGAACACCCCAGTGTCTCTGTCTCGTGAAAGTCTAAGAGAGACACCTCAGTGTCTCTCTCAAACTGCCACGAGCTCCCAGAGAGCCCCAAAATGTCTTCCCCCCCATTTAGTGTCCTTTTGAACAGATAGGGCTGTCCATCAGTCCTTTTGCCCTCTCAGGCCTTCTGATTAGTCCTCTTAGCCTGCCAGTACATCAGGGAGGGTCTAGTAGCATCATCCTCTCACAATCCTTGACTGCTGTTGCTAGGGCTTTCGAGACTTCTGATTGGTCAGCTGGTGGGGTCAAAATGTACCAAAATGGCTGCACCCATGCCCTGATGGAACCTTCTACTCCAAAGTCCTTTATTTTATTTATTATTTTGCCCCCCAACAGCATGTTGACCTCCAGGTGTACAGCAGCCCTCCTGGGCTATCATACTGACAAGCTACTTGCAGTCATGAATGCAGCAGGTCCCAGTCACTGGCCAGGGTTAGATGGAGGGGGCAGCACTGGGGAGGAGACCCTGCACATGTGCTCCTGCTCAGAGCTATCCCGTGTGGCACTGAGGCACTGAAAAGGCGTGGCATCCTTGGTGTTCAGAGTCCCCTCTGCTAGAGTTGGGGGACTGGGACAGAAGAATGTGACCATAACTGCTGTGGAAAGAGGCACAGGAGGCACTGAAAATGTCCTCACTGAGGCTCTCTCTCTCTCTCTCTCCCACCACCACACAAGCAGTTGGGTGGAGAAGGCGCTAGCAGCATAAGTGCCAGCTATCTGGGGTGTCAGGAGGGTGGCAGGCAGGCAGTCAGGGATGCCCCTTCCTGAAAGGGGATTACAAATGAAATTTCTGTCATTGTGTAACCCCCTCCCCCTAAAAGGTAGGGGCTTACCTGGACTCTTTCTGCCCCAGGAAGAACAGCCTGTCATCTACAATGCTCACTTGGGCCCCCAGAACTGCAACTGGTGGGGGACTGGAGGAGCACTTCCTTGAATTGCCATGCTGCTCCTGCATGTCGATCACTGCACCACTGCACAGCAACGTGTGCATGTTCAAGCAGCTGCCTGCTCAACCATACAACACTTACTGCTTACACATTGCTGTGTGTACCAGACCAGCTTTCTACAGTTTCACTGTCACAACCTGCAGCCAGCACAGTGTCATCCCCTTTACTGTGCTCCAGCCCCAGGGACACCAGCAGCCTTCGAGGGCACAGAGGCACTAGGAGGGGGGAAGAAAGAGGACTGCATGTGCTTGGCGCCTCTGTGCCTTTAAATTACAGTGTGGCTATGGCCACATTCATCACACAGACATTGCTCTGCAATGGGAGAAGCAGATAATGGATGTAACCCCCCTGTCGGGGGGCTTACCTGTTAGCCCCTAATTCTGTTCCCATTTTCCCCTTTCTTTTCCCCCAGTTCTTGGCTATTTCCCCTGCTGTCCCTTCAGTGTTCCTGGGCTTCCTTCCAGCACTCACATTGTTTTTTTCTTCAAACAGGGCCGGGGCTGTAGCTTAGAGCTGGTGGTTTGTTTAACCTTGGTGCTACAGTACTCAGTGCACGCACAGAACCACATTTTCATGTGGCCATTTGTGACCTTTCAGTTTGTCTCTCCAGTGATCCCGGTCCCAGAATAAACAAAAAGGGGACCGGAGACCATAACAGGACTGGAGAGGCAACCAAGGATCCAGGAGAGTTGTTTTTGAGAGTGCCAATCGCTCTCAAGAATCAGGTGCCGCCTCATTAATATTCATGAGGCAGCATCCATATTACTGAGGAAAGCCTGTCTAGTGCTGGGGCACAGTGTTTAGTGCTAGCAACAGGTGGAAAAAGAATCAAAAATATTAAATAGTGTTGTGGGGACAACAAAGGAAAGCGGTACAGCTACCGCTTTGAGGGAAATAAGTAAATAAAGTGTTCAAGTGGGCTGCAAAGGTACAGTAGTTGGAAGGGGGGCTTGTATGAAATGTAATGGGCTGTGTACAGTCTGCCTAGGGTGGTTTCTGAAACAGCCACATCGACAGAAACAGGGCAAAATGAATGTATTAAAATGTACAGTTGTTAAAGAGGGCGCAGGGACTACCACCTATCTGTGGGTCTGTTGTTAAATAAGTATGTTTATTGCGGCTGCTCAAAGGCATAAAAGTCAGGACACTGAATTAACTCTATGGACACTGTTTATACTGCAGCCATGTTAGCAGTCATGTGATCTCTGCTCAGCCAACCAAAGGGCCAGGAATTCACAGGAGGATTATGGGGTTTCTGAAAAGACTCTGGGGGGGGGGGTGAATGTTTAGGCACTGTTTTGAGCAGTCAATGAGACTTCGAGGGAGCCTCATACATATTAATTTTTAGAAAGGACAGTGGCTCCAGCCATTAGGGAGCTGCCAAAAAGCTCCCAAAAAGTCAGGACTTTTGATTCTTTTGATTCTTGAGTCAGTCCTAGTGAAGGAATGGGGCTGCAAGGCTGGGAGAGGGCCTGCCTCTGAGCTGCCAGCAATCTGCCCCCCAGGGCTGGTTGTGCCTTTCCCCATCTGGAGAGAAAAGAGGAAAAATGTGCAGACGGCTCTGCAGAGACAGAGAGCAGCAGGATCCTGATGCTGTGGTAGGAAGCTACACCACAGCAGTGAGAAGACTGAGAAATGGATGTTTTGAGAATGAAAAAAGGATTAGAGAAATTGACTGATCCTGGGAGAGGAGAAAGCCTCCTTAGAATTTGTCTGCACCTCAACAGTGAGACATGGGTGATCTGAGATGTGTGATGAGAGAGTTGTGAAACAGGATTGTGAAAAGGGAAATGGTTCTATCTACCCTGCAAAGACAAAGTGTCTAAAGAGATGAGGGGAAGACAGGTGGTCTGAGGCCTGGTTTTAGCACTGGAAAATGGCTACTGGAAACTGGATGGGAATCCGGATTCTGAGAAGTTAAAGAACCTCTTATGCGTTTGTCTGCACCTTCATGTTGAGGAAAGAGACTTTCTTTGAAGTATGGTTAAGAGAAAAAGTTTCTTGAATTGTGTGTGAGCCAGAGGAAGAATGCAACTGTGTTAAAGCTGAGAGACTGTGAAAGCAGAAGGATGGGCATGTGCCTTCTGGGCGAGGCACTTGCTGTCTGCTCCTAGATACAGCTAAGAAAAGAGACTGTTGTGATTAACTTGCAGTTTCAGACTCTCTGTTGCACCCCTTCCCGAGCCTGAATGTCAAGAAAGAAACAGAGACTGCTTTGGCTACACACTGTAGGTGGTTATTGAGAGAAAGAAAATTAATCTACAGGTTTCATTCTAAACCCAGGGCCAGGTGGGGAACTTGCTAACCCCATCAAGTGGGGTCTGCTGGCTGCAGGGAATCATGGGTTTATTACTGAGTGCTAAGGCACACTGACCTGTGAGGGAGCTGGGCCATGGGGCCACTCCTAGGTCTGGGTCCTCTGTAGTCAGTGGGCCCTGCACATGTGCTCTGCAACAGGCCTCAGTAGGCTGAAGGGGACAAGCTGTGAGATTTCCATTCAAGCTGAAGATCTGAGCTGCACCTTCTTTGCCCCTTCAAGTGTGTTCAAGCAATTAGCCCAGTTCTGCATCTGCTGATTCCACCAACCCCAGGACTACAGTCACATGTGCCACCCAAGGACTAATGTTGCAGAACTGGGAGTAAAAGCAGGAATTGCCCTGCCCCTGGGGAATGTATATAGTTATCTGTGTGTAACCCCTAGGTGGCGCTATCCCAAGGGCTACTACCCCTGCCTGCATGGCTAGTTGCAGGTTAAGGGACCTGGGTACTGAAACGGGTGCCTCTGCCCGGAGGTCAGGGTTGTTAGTGGTCAAGCTAACCTGGGCACAGCCCTCCAGGAAACTGTAACCCCCATCTTTCCCTTCTAGTGGCCTGAACAATATACAGTAATCACTTTTGCAATGACCCTTATTCACCATGTAATTACCCACACTGTTTGCACTTACCACCAGGGCTGGTTCCTCTAGCTCGACCCTGGAGACCCCCTGTAAAACAAGGTTATGCACAGCAAGTAGCACCAGTACAGTACTTTTGGCACAAACTGGAACCACAGTCAGGTTAAATGCAAAAAGAGTTAGATCTGATCTATTCAGTGGACTTGAACAAGGGAGGGGCATAATCAGGTTGATTTGCTTAAAGGCTATATCAATCAGGCAGTTATGCATGCACTTCAGAGTCCCTACACAGTCACACACTCTAGATCCCCAGGTAGGAAAATGGTGGGCTAGCCAGGAATGTTGCCCGGGATAGGCCGGCGTCACACCTGGTTAGGGCCCTGCGATGGAAGAAAGCAACATGCACAACCCACACTATTTGTAATCTGGAGTCGGAGAGCTCAGTTCACGACAGAAAACACAACAAAGCAATCAGATGACAACACTTTAGATTTAGCTGTTGTTGCAGGGAGCTACCCTGATGTTTACTCATGATACCCAATACTGGACACAGGCAGGATAAAATTGAGACAGCAGGTTGTTGAACTGGAGTGCCAGGAGAAGCAGGGCCCATACGAATCACCGAGGTGTCATTCCTTTTCAAAGCATGAGCAGGGGGCTGATCCCCAGGCATGTCTCTTGTCGATGGCTTTCTCCGTGCTGTGGGTAGTCTGGCTGGGCCAGTGTGGCAAGGCCCAGGTCCAATGGAGATGAATACGGATTCAGTCTGTGGGAGCTGGATGCAGCCTCCAGAAAGCAGAACACAGTTCAGCACACAGTGGAGAACCAAACCACGACCCACTAACAGCACACAGCACATTTACATGTAAGAAATTCTACTGTATCAGGCAAATTGCTACCCGGTAGCAATTACAGAGTCTCTGCACAAACCGGGAGTTCAGAGGTGGCTGGAAATCCTGACAGGCCGATCGCATTCAGCAAATCTTTTGTCTTCTTCAGGTTAAAGCCTGGTCACAGTTCAGTGGCTTAAATTTTTCTCACAACTCGGATTCAGTCTGAATCAGCTCTATTTTCCCTCTCAGGGACAGTAGGCAGACAGGCAGGTCAAAACTCAGCCCTTTCACAGTTCTGCCATGCGAATCAAAGCAGGATTGCTGCCTGACTATCTCGAGCGTTACTCCTTCACTTCCCAACTCAAATCTGAACTGAAACTGCAAGCAGTCTGGGACTTTCCCCTGGATCCAAAAGGTTAAGTTGGCTGATTCCTCTGTCAGTCACAACAAGGGCTCCCCCTCCAAGTTCATTTAGGCGCCAAAAGCCCAAAAGTACAATTCCTACAGAATTTTGCTCCCACAAAGCCCCTCGGGACAGGCTCCATTTTAGAGTCCCCAAAGGTACTGATTGGCCCATTTCAGCAGTCCAGGACCAAGATGGTGGAGATAAACAGAAATGTCCATGCTGCAAAGAAGGCAGGTTAGACAAACTGCAATATTATTACTATTATACCAAATGATCAGCAGACAAGTACATCTTCTAACAGAGCTTCCTCTGTGCTAATAGCGATGGCAGAACAAAGCGATTATTTGGCAGCCCAGGCAGGACTCGAGCAGAGAAACACTCAGCCCCCTCTCAGATTAATTATGACTGCAATCCAGGCAGCCCTTAAAGAGACAGTACACAGATGCTATACAGGCACTCTCTGGCAATGCATTTAAACTGCTAAAATGCAGGACACCAGCCTGGCAGTGAGCATTTAGGCAAGCTCAAGGAAGATTTTTTGGGAACCTCCATTTGTAGGGTGGTTATATGTGTCTGAATCATGCCCTCTGGGGCTGGAGGCAAAGTAAATAAAGGCTTAAATTAATCAAAAAAGGGGACATGTAAAAAGTTAACTTAATTCAAGTAGGTGTGCCAACACTGGCCGACCAGCTGCACCTCAGCCCAGGGGGTTGTACTGGTAGAGATTAGACCCACTAAATGTACTCTGGGCCATTTTATGCCATTTTATATCTTGGGAAAGGACCCCTGTGTAATAGCTGTATGGGGATCCAGGCCCCTTAACCTGGTTAGTGGGCACCCAGGCAGGGGTAGTGGCCCTCTCTAGGATGGCACCAGAGAAGGGCTACATAGAGCTTCTTATGGCATGAGAAAAGCCCCAGTTGCTACACAAGTCTGACAGGATAATTAGACATGGGTGTGCCTAGCGAACTGGGGGGTCAGCCAGAATAAAAACTGGGCAGGAGCCCTATAAAAAAGAGCTTTGTTTAAAGCTGCTTCTTTGTTTAGGAAGCCACCATCTTGCTGACCCCTGACCTCACAGCAACCAATCAGAGGTCCGGGATCTTGGCACCTGACATCAACAGCCTGCTGGGAGAATGACTGTGCTGTATGCTTGGTGCCCTTTCTGCCAACCAGTAGGGCAGTGAGTGAATGTTCTGAATGCTAATTAAGTTGATTAACAACCCTTACATCAGTCATATGCTGCCTTTCCCCAAGAAAATGTAGAGGGAAGTTCCAGAAAGGGGGAGTCAGCAGTTAGCTCTTGGAGAAAGAGGAGGGCTATAACATTGCTAGTCAGAGCCACTTAGAAAAGCCTGCCTGGGCTTCCACAGCCAACCATCAGGGAGTGACTTCAAAGATTTCTACAACCTGTGTATACAGAGACTGAACTATATGCCTATGTAGTATTTGTCAAAAATTGCATTATTGTTGAATTTAAGGTTGCACTGTGATTCTGCATGTGTAGGAGGACACTGTGGGGAGATGGGGAGGTACTGCATTCCAGGGTGCTGTGCCACTCTGACACCAGGCCCACTTAAATTTTACTCTGGGTGGGGGCACTGCGCTAAACTTAAATGATCTGGATTTGACCCCCCCCATTAGGAAAATCAGAATGTAGGCCCCTTAACCTTGTTTGAGCTCACAAGGCAGGGACAGTAACTATAACATCCCCGGTGACCTGGTTACAACTTTGGAAGCACCACTGGGATCTCCTGTCTACCAGTCATACCCCACATGGAGTCAAGTGCAACCAAGAACAGTATGTTTTCCCCAACCCCAACAATAATACTAGACAACATGGCATGTGAAAGGTTGATCAGTTGGTGTGCAGGTGAGGAACTGGATCCTTTGAAAGCCATATTGCTCCTTGGAGTTTTACAAGGGTCTGGTATCAGTAGAATTGAAGAAGTTCTGTCTGGAGTGAAGCGTCTCAGCAAAGTAATTTTTTGAGGATGTTCCCTGGATAGCAGCACATAGAGTTTGATGATATTAGTGGAGTGTTACAATACTGTGGATGACAATAATGTGTCTGATGGACTACTCCCAGCTGGAGACAGAGCCAGGTGAACAATAGTGACGCATGCCACTGTGACCACCCCAAAGCTGGAAGTTTAGCACGTAACAAAAAGTTTTAAAGAAAGGTTCCACAAGTGGCTAAATGCTGAAGGAAAGTTAGCTAGAGAAGTTAGGATGCTATTAGGTGACCAAGGAGGATTGCCACCTCAAGACATAGTAGCCAGAGTTGCCTATGTGCCACCCAGATCCGATTCCTACAGAAGGCTAGCAATGTTCTCAGACATGAAACCCATCCCTGCTGGAGAAGATGTCCTAGAAACTTGGATAACCTATGCTGCTGCATTGATCCAAGATTGGCAATGGTCAGAAGCTGACAACAGAAGAAGATTTAGGGAACCCCTCCAAGTCCTGCATTAGAGACTATTCATTCATTGAGGTCCACAGATCCAGAAGCTCCAAACCAAGTGTATTTGATTATATTGGAGAATGTCTTCGGAAGTATGGAATCTAGAGAAGATCTCTTGTGGAAGTGCAAGACAACAAAACAATGGAAAGGAGAACCATTGTCCACCTTTCTGAACCACCTAGAAAGGGCCTTAGAAAGAGTATTTCGAAAGAGAGTTGTGGCATCCCAGGACTTGAACCAGGTGACACTGGAACACGTGCTAAAGGCTGCCTGCCATTCTACGTTGTTGATTCTCAGGTTATGTCTAACTGAGAGAAAGGACAACCCTCCATCTCACAGCGTGCTAAGGAGAGAAGTCTGAGAAGCTGAGGAAGAACAGGAACAATGTAGACTCTACCAAGTTTCAGCAGCTGTTATGCAAGTTACAGAAAATGTACCCTCTACAGAGATTCAAGAGTTGAGAGAATCATTGAAAGAATACAGAGAAGTGATTTCAGAAGCCAAAGTAACTCTAAACAGGGAACTAGATGCCCACCGAAGCCAACATGCTGTTTCAGCTAGCCAGTAGCTTTCTGTGATGAGCGTAGGAGTGCAAGCACAGGCACCACCTGTAGACTGCAATCTCTAAACACAAGTCAATGAGTTACGCAGTCTGGTAACTGAACTAAATAGACACAACATACAGTCCATGGCCTGGCAGAGGGAGAGAACCTCACAGCAAGAACAAGCTGCAGTCAGTGCCTCTTTTAGAACCCAAATGCATATCCTCCAAAACCAAGTAACAGAGACTGGAAACCACCTCTGAATGCACCACCTAGACCTCATCAGTACAACAAGGGCATGTTCTACTACAACTGTGGAAAAGATGGACACAGGAAGAAAGTATGTCGATCACAGGAAGAGTCGAACCACAACAAGAGAATTTACCAGAGCACCTTGACAAGTTAGTTGGTCCTTCAGCTGAAACAATTACAATCAAAGGAGTATCCACCCAAGTTGTTCTCAACACTGGCTCACAAAGTCTGCCCTGTCTACTTTTGCTGTATACACCTGGGGTCTCATGCAACATCTTCTGACTAATGTAATAAAATATCTCTGGTTGCTATCTGGCGTGGTACTCGTGTACCTATATTATGACTACAGTGGTTTAGCTATTACCAAGTGTGCACTACTAGTGAATGCCTGTAACACTGGTTGCTTTTTTAATCTAAGCGTTATGTACTGTACTGTTTTGTTTGCTGTGATGTATTGCACTCTTGACAAGATGCCTTTGTAAATGAGTCTATGACTCAAAGGTCTGTAAACCGATGCTCTATTAAATAAAATAAATAAAAGTCACATGTTTGGATGTTTAGCCCAGTTTTTCCAGGACTGAGATATGCAACAGAATGGAAGAATGCTGTAAGTGCAGAGACTGGTGAAGAAAGCCTACCAGAACCAGATGCAGAAGAGATCAGAGGACTGAAAAGAGTCTGTTGGCATTGTCTGGGCTGACAGCCTGAAGAGCCTGTTCTACCCCCAGTGCAGATTGTAGCATCAGAGGCATGATGAGACTGAAGCAAGATGTGCAGAACCAGATCCTGAAGATATATACCCCTGAAGAGCATGATTGCCAGAAGGACTTCTGGTTAAACTGCTGGGGCTGGCAGTGTAGGCTAGAGGTTAGAGTAACGAGCTGTGAATGAGCTTGGTACATCCAGCAGACAGACCTGGGTTTGATTCCCACAATCTCCACTTGCATACTGTGTGACTTTGAACAAGTCACTTAACTTCCCCAGTGCTCCCATGTCACCCCTGAAAACAGGCACCTGTGCTTAGTGTGCCTTACCTGGTTACCAAAGAATTAAAAAAATGCACTGCCTGTGACAGCACATATCTATGCAAGAAGAATCACCATCCAGGTGAAGAACGTGACTGATAAAGACATTACAGCAAGAGGTCGAACATTGGCCCAGGTGTACTGTACAGACACAAAAGAACAGTCCCAACCCAACCTGGAAGATGAAAATACTGGACTTGATCCTAAGTTCTTTGACTCTGGAGAATCCCCAGTGCCTGAGAAATAGAAGACCAGAGTGAGTCAGAAGTTGGTAGAATGAACTAAAGTCTTTTCCCTTCATGAGTGGGATATCTGATGCACCACAAGAGTGGAACATCACATCTGATAGAGTGGTTGAATTGTAATGACTGGAACTTAAAATGCACTTACAGAATTGATGAAATGGCAATAGATTTCTTGAATGCAACTTTAAAGATCAATGAGCAAAGTAAAGTGGAAAGTGTCCAGTTCAGAAAACTGACTGCTAGTAACAGTTTGCTTAGAGCAGACATTTCCCATCCAAAATAATGAATTGATAGTAGATGAGTTCCCCAGTACCTGAAAAATGGAAGACGAGTGAGTTGAAATTGTCAGAATGAACTAAAGTATTTTCCCTTCACGAGGGGGGTGTTGGATGCACCACCGGAATGGAACATCATATCAGACTTCATGATGATCACCCTTTGCAAGAATGATCCTGATGTCTGGCCCCAGCAGACATTAATGATGTGAGAAAAATTGCTTGCTGCAGGAATAATCAAAGAATCCAGAAGCCCCTATGCCTCTCCTATCGTTGTTGTGCGCAAATAAAATTGTACGGTTTGCATGTGTGTCAACTGCAGGGCTCTTTGAATAAGAGAACCACCACAGATCACCATATAATGCTGAGGATTTAAGATGCTT
The DNA here is from genome assembly GCA_016271365.2 of Neoceratodus forsteri. Taxonomy (NCBI): domain Eukaryota; kingdom Metazoa; phylum Chordata; order Ceratodontiformes; family Ceratodontidae; genus Neoceratodus; species Neoceratodus forsteri. Next base: position 1,421,633,724 of record CM057450.1, read on the forward strand.
TGGACTGTCACAATGGAAGTAAATGGTTCTCAGTTCTGGTTTAAGGAGTGGGTACTACCAGATCCCAATGACTCCTGAGGACAGAGCAAAAACTGCTTTCATATGTCCACTTGGTTTCTAAAAATTCCTTTGTATGCCCCAAGGCATCACTTGTGCCCCAGCCACATTCCAACACCTAATAGAAATGTAATCAGGGACATGAACCTCCTAAATTGCATGGTCTACCTTGATGATGTCATTGTGTTTGGAAAGACACTCAAGGAGCACGAGGCTTGCCTAATGAAGGTGCTAGATTGACTAGAAGAGCTTGGGTTCAATTGACTAGAAGAGCTTGGGTTCAAACTCTTTATCAACAAATGCCAATTTTTCTGAAGTTCTGAGAAACACGTTAGACATAGTGTGTCAGCCCAAGGAATTCAAGCAGAGCCAAGCAAGGCTGAAGACTTGACCACCTGGCCCAAGCCAGAGAACCTGAAAGACTTGCAGGGCTCGATTTTCAAATTGTGACCCGTTTTCTGGTGCAGATGTGCCACACTCCTGTGACGCAACTGCACCCGATTTTAGTACATCGGGTGCAGTTGTAACAGTTTCCCCAATTTATGGCAGCTTGCACCGAAGATTTGGCACAAGCCCCATGAAAAGGGTCTCCCACATGGCGCAAGTTAGCCCAGGGAAAAGCTGGTCTGACTTGCAACATTTGGTGCTTGGGATTGAAATTCCCAGTCGTCAGCCTGGAAAATGTGGCAAGTCCTGTGCGCCAACTGATTGGTGCATGGGGGGCTTGAGTCATTCAAGGGGCTTTAAAAACTGAGCCCACAGTGTTTCCTAGCTTTCTATGGGTATTACAGATGCTTTATGAAAGACTACACACAAGTGGTGAGACCGTTACTGAATCTAACCCAAGGCTATCCACCAACAAACAAAGGCAAAAAGAACTCTAAAGTTACATATCCGAACAAAAAGTATTTCAAGCCAGGTAACCCATTCAGCCAGAGTTGGGACACCCAGTGTGAATATCATTCAAAAAATCATTTACCATCTGAAAAATGTGCCAGTACTCACATATACTGATTCAGCGAAGCCCTATGCTATACGTACAAATGCCAGCCTCTGCAGACTTGGATCTGTACTCAGTATTACTCAGTTAGGAGAAAAGTGGAAGTAGGTACTAGGCCCCTCGAGACCACTTTCCCACAACTGTGGGGGGAATTTAGTTAGTTTGCCCCAGAAGAAATTTGTCCAATTTGGTTTTAAATTTCTTACTGGCTGACTGCTCAGCAATATATTGGGGTAGGGTATTCCATAATTTAGTGGCTCTAAGTGTAAAACAATTCATTCTTTTATTTGTAAATGCCCTCGGGATTTGAATCTGCCTGTTATTGCATCTTAGTCCATGTTTTTTGTCAGAAAATTGTAAATTACAGACATTCCTAAGTTCTTCATCTTTTAGAATATTAAATAACAATAACAGGTCTTCTCTATCTCTTCTCATTTGTAAATCATAAAATCCCAAGGAACTTACCCTAGCCTGATAGGGCAAATATCTTGCTGCAGGTATTAATTTTGTTATCCTTCTCTGTAGGCTCTCTATCATTTTTTTGTCTTGTTCCAGGTATGGGTCCCAAAAGGAGACTGCATAGTCCGTATGAGGTCTAATATAGGACTTACACAGTTGAATAATGCACTGTTTATTTTGTGTTATGAATGATCTTTTAATAGCGGATAAAATGTGATTACCCACTTGGGTTACTTTATTACATTGATTGTTCCAACTAAACTTGTCGTTGACAATTATACCCAAGTCCCTTACTATGTACGCTGTTTTGATAATAAAATTACATAAATTATACTCGGCATTCAGTTTCTTTTTCCCCAGATGTATAACTGAACACTTTTCTGTGTTAAAGGTCATATCATTACCCCTGCGCCCATAGTTCAATAGTTTTGAGATCTTTTTTAATTCTGGTAATTTTTGTTATTATATCCACCTCTGATGATAATTTTGTGTAGTCTGCAAATTTGCTTATCTGGCTAGTTATCCCTAGATGTAGATCCCCTATAAATACATTCAACAGTGTTGGGCTCAATACCAAACCCTGCGGCACTGTGCTGGCAAACAGGATATTACTTGAGATTGTGTCAACTGTTCTAACATTCTGTGACCTATCTTTCAGCCATCCTTCAACCCACTTGACGGTGTAACTATTTAATTTCATCTGTATCATTTTTCTAACTAACAAGACATGAGAATCTTTGTCAAAGGCTTTTTTGAAGTCCAGGTAGATAATGTTCACTAATGTACTGTATCAAAGTTATCCTGAAGGACTGAGGCCAGTCGCATTTGCCAGTAGCAGCTTGAACACAGCAGAAAGGAACTACCTTGTTCACAAACTGGAGTTCCTTGTAGTCAAGTAGGCAATTGTGGACCAGTGTCATGAATATTTGTATGGAGCACACATCACTGTTAGAACAGATAACAATCTGCTGATATACATGAAAACAACTGTAAAGTTAGATGCTGCTGAACACAGATGGTTATCCACTTTGTCAACGTATGACTATTGTGTACAATACAGACCTAGCTTGAATCATATGGATGCTGAAGCCCTGTCAAGATGACCAAATAAATCATCCACAGGCAATTAAACATGGGAACAAATCCCAGGGCAAACTGCCAAAGAACTGTGCAAAACGTTGGACACTGATGAGCTACAGACAACTGTAAATGCTTGTTTCATAGAAAGTCTTTGCACCCCTGGTGACTGTTTACCAAATGCCTATTGCCACAATGCTGCACTACATCTGACCATTCTCCCACAGTTAACTCCCCAAGATTTACAAAGGGAACAAGGAGTGGACTCTAGTTTCAAAGACATTGTCTTCACCCTGAAGAAGGGGGGGTGATACCACACAAGTACGTACCAATGATCTTGAAACTAAGTTGCTACTGCGGGAGTGGCCCAAGTTGAAAATGAAAGATAACTTGCTGTACAGAGAAATCCAACAATCACAAGGCTTCCCAAAACTGCAACCAGCTTTGCCTTCAAATTTCAAAAAGGCTGCATTGCGTGCCCTGCACAGTGACAAGGGACACCTTCGAAGTGAGCAAACATTAGATCTTGCTCATGCTTGTTTCTGTTGGCTATGTATGGGGAGTAATATGGGACAATACTGCAAAAACTGCAACAGATGTGCAAGATACAAAACTCTGCCACAGAGGGCAGCCCCCTCTGGTAAAGATAGTTATAAGTGCCCCCATGGAATTGGTATGCACAGACTTTCTCAGTCTGGAACTGGACTCTAAGAACATTACAAATATCTTAGTAATAACAGATCATTTTTCAAGGTACACCCAAGCTTATCTGACAAAAGACCAAAAGGCAATAACTGTCACAACAGTCCTAGTAGAAAAGTTCTTTGTGCATTATGAAGCCCCACACCAGATCCATTTCGACCAAGGTCAAGATTTTGAAGATCGTCTAGTAAAAGATGCTACCTCCCTAGGGAATAAAAAAGTCATTAATTACCCTGTATCACCCTCAAGGTGATCCTCAGACAGAATGGTTCAACTAACCCTACTAAACATGCTAGATACGTCGGATCCAAAGGAAAAGAGCTAGTGGAGTCAACAAGTCAGTGCACTAGTCCTTGCGTACAATTGCACCAAAAGTAATGCCACTGGATTCTTTCCATGTTACCTGATGCTTGGCAGGAAACTAGACTTCCTGTGGACTTGTGTTTTGGTATCCCTGCTAATGAAGGTAGGCCAGAGAATTACCTTCAGTATGTACAAAGATTAAAAGACCAGTTGAATGCCACCTACAGGTTGGCTTCAGATGCAAAAAAGTTAAGGCACACGAACTGCTGTGAGGAGACCATGTTTTGTTAAGAAATTTGGGACTGCCAGTACAGGACAAAATTGTTGACCAGTGTGGCAGTATCTCATATGTGGTAATGAAAAAGATGTGTGACATGCCTGTGTACAAGAGTCATTTTGAAGGCAAGTCAAGTAAATATTAGACTATCCACCTAAGCCATTTGTTCCCTGTTGGATAGTTGGTCACCAGTGATGTAGTGGTCTCTGTAGAACCTCCAAACCCCCCAAATACTCGATCTGCTATGCTATAGTTATGCAGTCCTTGCCTTAGGCCAAATTCCTTTCTGTACAGCAATAAAATGTGTACCTTTCCATGGTGAAGCATAGTGTATATAGGTCACATCAGCCTTCAAAATGAATCTGACTAGTCGGCCCAGTGGAGCTGAGGGTTGAGGTGCTGGATGCCACACCTTGCACCATGCCGGTGACCTGGGTTCGGGATTGAGCTCAGGTCACTGGGGATTGGCCCGGGGAGGAGAGGATTCAGTGTCCAATGACAGCTCTCCTCTCCTGGGGGGCGAATGGGGTGTGTTTCCCCAGTGCTAGTGACGCATAGCAGAGGCTGGGTGTACTACAGCCTGGGACCACTTTCAAGAGGGGACGAGGCATTGGCAGACATCCTGCAGGCCAGTGTGGGAGCACTCCCACATGCACTGGGTGTCATTGAATGTCCATGCCTTGGGGGGGGGGGCCACGAGCACAAACAAGGAAAAACTCTGCACCGGTAGGCGACGGCACCTGGCCTCCATACCCACCGCCAGAACCCACCCACCTGGTCTCCTAATTCCCTCCTCCCAAGCCTTGCCTGCGGAAGAATCTAGACTTCAAAGGAGCACAAAAGAAGGAGTGGTGGCCCCACTTTGGGTGGTACAAGCCAAGGGTTTCCAGCTGCAAGGTAGGTGCAAGGGTTGGAGTACCTGGGGGGAGGGGAGACTCAGGCTGGAGGGGTCTCAGGCTGGCAGAAACAAGCCAGGATGCCTGACAGAGTCCTGATGGATCAGCGACCTGAGGGAAAAATAATTGGGGGGGGGGGATGAATCTGACTGGAGTACAGCAGGACCTACAGGTAGCACTCACTTACTACAACTTGACTGGCTAATTCCCTGGCATCATTAGCATAACTCCACCTTCGGGGCAGCTGAAACCAGCTGGCATAACTACAATAGTCAAGCATACTGAGGGATTCCTGGGGTGAGAACATGATGTTTCAAAGATGTTTCTTTTTAAATCTATTCTTTTTCTTAATTAAAAAAACTGATGATTGCTCCCTGCCTTGTTTGACTTGCTCTGCCTTGCTGCCCCCTCAGCTGGTTGACATGAGTTTCCACACAGTCAGGGCTTCAGTTAACTCCATTTTGGGAGTTTTTGACTTCCAAAAAGAAGGCAAAAACTTCCAAAATAAAGAGTTAGGAAGTCTTTAACTTCCAGATGTAAAGACAAAATTAGATGACTTCCAAAGTTGTAGTCATGGAAGTCAGAAATGATGTATTTTTCTGAAAGAAATTGCATTTTACCACTAATTGAATATGTTAACAGGCATACATTTGTACATCCTAGAATACTGACTCCCAAAAGTGGGATCTTGGAAGTATTTTGACTTTTAAAAAATTGGGATGACTTCCAGATTTGAGCTCCTGGAAGTTTTAGACTTCCACTGAAAATAAATTAACGGACCCCGTGCACACAGTCCATGCCATTATTAATATCCACATTAGGGCCAGTAATGTTTAGATGTCCCAGTCATTATACACCGCTCCAACCAGCTTTGGGATGCCACAGTAAGTCTGGCAAAGGAGCAGGGTTAAAAAGATACAGTGAACGAAAATGTGTTGTACAGAATGGGAAGCACAAACAAAACTGAACAGCATGTTCATAGTTTTATTAATTTTAGTCTGTAACATCTTGGACTCAAACCAATTCAATTGCACGGCTGATTTAACAGAGATTCTAGTGTCTGGTCTTTCCCTGACCCTGGAGTTGACAAAAAATACCCATTAAAAAGGACCGTGGCAGTCTTTACCTGCATTGAACTTTATTAGGAGCTGTTTGGAGGGAAACAACGGACGTTGCTGAACAAAAAAAAAAAAAATACAGGCTGAACTGGACTCTGCAAAGATGAAGATTTACAGTAAGGGGAGTGATAAATTCTCACTGCACATTGGTTTGGTTTAGGTAGTTTGACTGAAAACAATAACACCTCTTATAACATGTATCCTGTTATGTGCCAGGGCCAAATATTAAAAAAAAAATGTTGCAAAGACATTGCAAAAGCTACCGTTCTGTTTAGTATGTAAAGTGTTGACATCACCCCATTGGAAAAAAATACTTACACAAATATTCATGAAGCTTTGTTCACCTGATACATGTTTTTACTGCAGTCTATTAAATGATAGCTTTTCCAAACACAAATATGCAAAAAACAAATTTGTATTGCTAATCCGTCAAGCCAGTAAGCCAAAGACACACAGGCAACGTGCTGCCACAGTCAAGAAGGCAAACAGAATGTTGTAATGTATCAGGGTGGAGGTAGGTGTCAGGATAAGGAGAAACATGAAAAAGCACTATGGTTCTTTACACAGAAGGTGGTTAAAGCAACAAACCATGATGGCAATGAAATTGTTGACATATAATTATGTTTGTGCTTGCGCTTGGCAAAGTGAACATATTCCTATGATAATGGATTTGAGAGGTGTGTCACTGTTGGTCCAACGCAGAGCAGTCTGCAGTGGGTGTGACAGTGTCAGTCCAAGCATCAGCCAGTCTGATCATGGCACTATTCTGGGCAGAAACTTTGTCAAGTTCAAAGAAAAGAGCCACCCAAATTACAGGGTGGCTCTTTGCTTTGATCTGCATGATGCCACCCAGCAAACAGTTGAGTGCATCATAATCAACCTGCGCCTCGTTCTCCCCCAATGCAACCTCCCACTTTCAAGTATTCCTCCCACCTCCCCATCACTTCCCATGCCCCAGTCTGTGAAAATAACTCCATCCCACTGCCAAATATCCCTCCCACCTCTTGATTCTTCCTGTGCCCCAGTCCATGAAAACAACTCTATCCCACTGCCAAGTATCCCTCCCACCTCTCCCTTGCTTCCTATGCCCTGGTCCATAAAAGTAACTCCCTCCCACTGCCAAGTATCCCTCCCACCTCATCATCACTTTCTTTTCCCTGTAAATGTTAAACAGACACTGGGGTGCCCAATCTCCAGTTTTGGTACCTGAAATAAAGAAAACCATCCCTTGTAGTCTTTTATTTTTTTAACCCTGTAAAAAAGGAAAATGGTCCACTGATGTCTGTTGCTGCCACTGCCTCCAGCACCATTACTCATCCAACCCCCTCGCTCAGTACCTACCAGCCCACACCCCCTACCCCTTACTTGCCTTCTAGGGTTCAATGCTGTAATCCTCTTTGGACTGGAGACATGGCTTCACTCTTCAATGCCAGACAGGGAACTGAGGAAAACAGGCAAGCACATCTATGTGTTTCAATATGTTATAAACCTGTACTCACAAAGTGGTCATTCTTTAATATTTCCCCCAAAATTTTCAACATGACCGAATTGGGAACCCACCTCATGAACAAGTAGGTGAAATTTTTCAAATCCAGTCTGAATGGTGATTTTACATTCACTCCACAAAATTACCTTTTGGGTGGGATTTGAAAATGTTAAACTACTTTGTTCATAATGTGGGGTTATAAGAACACTATGTTGAAAATTTGGGGTCAAAATATTAAAAAGTATAAAGGTATGTTGAATGTTTTCAACACTTGCTTATAACTTTGGTAATTTTCAATATTTTGAGTCCAACTTCTCAACATAGCCATTTTTTCACACCACCTCATGAACATGACAGATGTTGATTTTTTAACCCTGGCCAAAATGTATGTGCACTTCTGGCATGAAATGATGTTTCAGCCAGCATTTTATAAATTATCCTGTCTTGTTCAGAAAGAGGGGTCACAAAAAGATTGTGTTGAAAATATGGGGCTGGATATTCAAACTGTGCCCAAAAAGTGCGCAATAGTAGGAGCAAGCACAAGTCCATTGCGCCCACGCACAATAGACACGATATTCAAAAAAGGAGCAAGTCAAATTGCGCCAACAGCCAATGTCTGAATATCGCACAACCTGCACCATAGTGCAACTAGGAAGGGGAAGCTGAGCAGATACAATGCACTATGGTGCAACAAGGGCTGCCCAGCTGAGCAGCCCAAAGGCGCCATAGCACAAGCAGGGAGCCCCCCAGAAGCAGAGCAATGTAACTGCACAACCAGGGAGGTAGGTAGGGGCCCACCACCCATGCCACAGATGGGCACAGGAACACACAGCAGAACTGACAATGTGCCCCACACCCTAAGCACAGCACAACTGGGGAAGGGCTGGAATATCCACCGGCCCATGGGGACAAACAAAGCACAGCTGGGCCATGGTGCCCCAGCACACCATCTGGCAAGATGAGACTGCCACACAAGAAGGGAAGACCACTCCATGCCACACCAGCCCCCCCGTGCATAGCACACCCTGCACCATGACCCTAAGACACCCCCCATGAGCAGTGACCACCACTGCAGGAAACCCCATGCATACCACCACCCCCACTGTCACACTGCAACCTCGTGTACCACAGAACCATACAAGCCAGACCCACCATGAGCACCCAGCAGTGGGTGGCAGCACATGGCAATACAACAACGGCAGACACAGTGCCAACACACACAATCCCCCTGAGGCACAGCTGAGAGACCAAACATGTGTCGGCACAAGAGGTACCCCACACCTGACACCACCACCATTGATACAGCACCCTGCACAGTAGACAAGTGTCACATCCCGACCCACCACAAGCCACAGCAGCCAGCACAGACACCCACAGTGGTGTGTGGAAGCATGCAGCACACCGGATGCAACACAGTGCAGGGGAAAACACACACCCATACCCACAGGGACACTAACACAGGGATGCAATAGTGTGGCAACCAAGCCCCCAGTGTGGGCCCATGAAAACTGTGCACACACAGCCTGCAGTCCTCCATGGCACAGGGGTGACACCCACCCTGTGCATCAACTGTGGTCCTGTACGCCACCAGCATATGCCTGGAGCACAAGTCACAGACAGTGGTGCACAGCCCTTGCAACACACACAAGCCACAGCATGGAGATGGGACAGCAACTGCAGAGGCCACAGTGTTACCCGAGGCAAACATGCACCACACCAGTACAGGAGGCAACCCAGCATTGTGACAGTCACAGTGGATGACCTGCAGGGACAGCCACCACTGACAAGGCAGCAGACCTCGCAGGCCACAGGCATGCAAGGGTGTCAGCTGCACAGGCCAAGGATGGGTTGACAGGGGCACAATGGGCACAGAGCATGCACCGTGGACCACTGCACACAGTAATGCAATGCACAGGGAACAACTCACATGCCACAGACACCGACTGATAGCCACTCCCACACCAGAGACACTTCCCCACGCACACACACACATACCCATGACTGAACCACCCCAGATGCCATGCACACCACTGCAGCTGAACACCTATAGCCAGCTGCAAATCAGAGACCACCACAGTATTCATATCAAAATATTTGCATTCAAAAACATATAAAAATAACTATATACAACTATGTACAAATGTGGGGGGGGGGACATGAACAAGGTGGGGTGGGTAAGGGGCAGGGGTGAACATATGGGAGAAGGTAGGTGGGGTGTGAGGGTTGATCAAAGGGGGGTAGTTGCAGGCAGGTCATGCAGATGTCAGTGTCCAGCCTGGTCCTCCTCTGCCTGGGGCTGTTGCCTGGGCCGTCTCCTCCTCCTGACCCCATGCTGCTGTAAGTCCCTCAATATTGAGAGGGACTCTTGCGCCACCTGCAGCAGCTCCTGGACAGCCTGCTGGATCCACAGGAGTATCCGCACACCTAGGATGAGGGATCAGAGTCAATATGTGTGACTGTCCATCCCCCTGCAGCCCACCCATTATGCATGGCATACAGCCATGTGCCACGCTCCTGTGATGGTGTGCGCCCACCCACAGTGACCGTGTCCACAAGACATGCCCAACCAGGCAGCAACAGACATGTGTACCACTGTACACACCCACCGCCCATGTCCAGCACAGCACAACCAAAGCCATACAGTAATGTGGCTACGCGGTGTGCAGGCAGTGCCACAGCCATGTGCCCAGTGCACGCATGGACCACCCTTGACGCACCCCCAGATATGCAGTGCCACTGGACAGTGCTGACTGTCACATGTCGCATGCATGGCAGTGGTGTCCATGGATGGTGGCCATGCCCTGCTTCCCACCCTGTCACACAGCACGCAATAGCAATCGTAGTGTCATGGCACTCACCCTCATCGGGACATTGATGGCGTTGGGGTTGGTCCCCGACATGCCCCTGTGCAGTGTCCTCCTCCCTCTGCTGCCGCTCCACCATCTGCCTCCACTCGGCCATGCCTGTGGGAGACAAAAGGAGAGAAACACATCAGTACAAACCCAAAGTAAATTCCCCCTGCCCCAATGTGTGTGCCCACCCACCCAGCCAGACCCATCCACCCCATACCTGTAAACACACGCCACAGCCAACCCTAGACTATCCCTCCCTATGTGCTGGACACATAAGACAGTGTTACCCATATGGACCATACAAGTGTGTGGACGTATCACCCACCTGGACGAGGCACCATGCCCCTCCTGGCACGTGACCGCAGACGTGCAAGTTGCTCCAGCTCCCTCCTTCTAAGGTCCCCGTACAGGTGCCTGCACTGTTCTGCCATTCTCCTGCAGCCAGTGGCCCCCTCCAAGTTAGTGGCCACCTCTTGCCAAACCTGGGTCCTGGCCCTGTCCAGTGCCTCCTCACCAAAGAGTGGGCCATAATGTGGCTCCACAATGGCCTCAAGGTTGGCCAGCTCAAGGGCACTCCACTGAGGGGCTCTCCTGCATGCCATCTCTACCTCTATAGTAGGCAATATGGCGCTCTGCAGTGCGGCATCCCATGTGGAAGTGCTGCACGGTACAGCACCACCATTCCCTATCACGCTGTCACTGAACAGCGTGACAGAGGTGCAGCCATGCCGGACATATAGCGCCAAGGGGGCAAAGGTCAGGCACAGGGTCATGGATCTCTGGCGCAAGGCCACGCACAGCGCCATCGGACGTCTATGTGTCTAGCATGATTGGTTGCCTGTGTGCCATCGCCACAGCGAACTATTGTGCAGTTGTGCCACAGCGCCATGTAGTGACCCTTACCATAGCACCACTGGCGCAATGGTGGCCATGCCATGAATTGCCTACCACGCACAGCACATCATCAGCGCGGCAGATGCCTGCGTAAGCTACCTGGGCATGTGCAGTGTGGTGTACTACACATGCCACAGAACTGCACCATTGGCTCAGCACGTTCAACACAATTGAGCAAAGTGCAAAAGCGAGATATTCAGCCATCATATGCTAATCATACAATCAGCCATGCAATGGCGCTGCATCACGATTTGCATCTCATTAAAGTTGCTCCTCACCTAATTTGCATGGATTGCGCCATAAAACTGCTACACTGTTCTGCAGTGGCCATATTCAGTTGCTACAGTTTATTGGTGAGTTGCATGCTGTGTGGGGTTCTGGAATGTGGTATCAGGGACTTGCTTTGTACTGCACAGTCACAGGTAACCACTGTCATCCATACAGGCTGAATAATGACCAAGCGAGGTCTGGGTGAGGAGGACAACAATGGTGGGTGGAAGAGGAGGCCCAATTTCACCAAGGCCGAGACGGAGGCACTCTTCGAGGCCTACCTGGATCAGGAGCCACTGCTCAGTGGACGTTGGGGCACCCCTCAGGCCCGTGCTGCTGCATGGGAGGGGGTGGCACGTGCCATCAACCTGCACGGCAGTCACCAGCACTCTGTGCAGGAGTGTAAGAAGAAGATGGGTACCGACAGGAGGAGGAGGGGTGAAGGAGAAGGTGGCTGCCATCAGGGTGGCACGTGCTGCAACAGGCGGGGGCCAGCTGGAGATGGTGCAGCTGACACCGGCAGAGGACAGGCTCACTGCAAGCATGCAGTGCAGTGCCATTGAGGGCGTTCCAGGAGGTGGCTTCCAGACAGGTGGTAGCCCATCACTGCATGGTACGTCATGGTCTGTCGGGGGGGAGGGTATATCACATGCACTAACGTGACCTTACTTTCTGTTATAGATCCTGCGCATCTGCAGGGATCAGTGGTGAAGGGCCTGTCCACTGAGGACAGTCATCTGGAGTTGGTGGAGGGACCATCCACCTCCGCAGGTAGCCGGTGAGCATTGCAACAGTGGGTCCACCTGGCTGTCAACACTGATGTCGTTGAGACAGGTGTGGGTGAGGCCCTTCCTGTGTCTCAGCGTTCTGGCATCCAACGATGCCAGCATGCTGTGGCTGTGGCTGTGGCACAGACCTGCACCAATGATGATGACATGACTGTTATGGGCAGTGACATGTGTGTGTCATGAAATGGACACACAGCAGGCCAGCTCACGCCCATGGACCTGGCTGGTTCCGATGTGTGTGCCAGCATGTCAGCACAGTCCCAGGCTGTGCCTGTCAGCACCAGTGGGGCAGCACCAGTGGCTGGTCAGGACAGTGGCACTGTTGCAGCCACAGCGGTGGAACAACCGATCCCTTGGGCACAGCAGGTGGAGGGGCAGCAGCAGCAGTCACCCACTGGGACTGGGGGTTCAGGGTTCAGCGGTGGTGTCTGTGCACCACCTGTGGACTTGCCCATACCTGGCTCTGGTGAGCAGCGCCCACCCTCAAGGAGTGCTGAACATCATGCCCTTCCATACCTTGAGGGACGGGATGCTGAGGTGGCAGACGACCTCTTTGATGAGCACACCTGCCTACTGCAGGCATCAGTACAGCAGCAGATGTGGCTTGCAACATCCATGGAGGCACTGTGTGTGGCTCTGGAGTGGGTCGAGGAGCAACACAGCAGGGACACTGATAGGATCCTGTTACAGATTGTCCAGTTGTGGGAGGATGTGACCGCTGCCATTGACAGGCAAACACAGGCGTTGGTCACTGTCATGGCCACAATGGGCACACAATCAGGTGCCCATGTGCCACTCACACCACGCAGTTCGCTATCCACTCCCCATTCCCAGCATCATGTGACACTCACCCTGTCGACGCCGGGTTCAGCTGTGGGCATCCTGAGCACTCCTGGTGCAGGTATGTTCGGTGTACTGCAGACCCCTGTGCGGGCATGGTCGCGTTCGCGCAGTGGAACCCCTGGTAGACCATCAGTACCACCCCATGAGGCCCATGGTCAGCCTGCCAGTGCTGCTGGTTCTTGGCAGGGCCACCCATGCATCCAAGGTGGACGTGGCACTGTGCCGCAAGACTGACCTGTCTCCCAGCATGGGCACTGTCTGGTGCTGCCCTATGTGCATTGTGTGTTTTGGTGGGCAGTGCACTGGCGGGTGCCCGGCCCTGCATGCAGACACACGGTCCACCTGCACACCCTCCCAACTGCTGTCCACCGGTACGTGTGCATGATGATACCTGCATTGCGCTGTACACCAAAGTGCGATGGTGCCCAGCATCTGACACACGCACATAGACAGTCAGTGGACATGGTGGCCTGTGGATATGTGTGTTGCTAGTGTATGTGTTCCAGCTCTGTTTTACACCTGACCCCTGTGCACTTTGTGCCTATTGTGTGTTGTGTGTGTGTGTGTGTGTGTCTGTCCATGTGGCGTGTTACTGTTCACCCTCCTGGTTGTATGTGTGCTTCTGTGCCCTGCCACATCCCTTGCCAGCATGCACCCCTGGTGTGTTTCCCTGTGTGTATGTGGGTTGTGCCCTAGCCACTGGTGGTTGCACATGGCCCCATGACTTACCTGCGTTGGCTGAAGTGCTCCTCTGTGATGGTGTCCCAGTGCAGCTGTGCCAGCCAGATCAGTCGGGGGTCCCATCGGCCAAGGGGGGGCTGCCCATCCCCATCGTCACCGTCGTCCCCATCGCTGTCCCCCTCTTTGACCTGTACAGCTATCCCACAGTCTTTGGCCATGTTGTGCAGGATACAACAGGCCAGGAATATCCCACAGGCCTTTGAGGGGCTATACTGTAGGGCACCGCCAGAGGTGTCCAGGCAACAGAAACGCTCCTTCAGCATCCCAAACACCCGCTCAATGACATTGCGTGTGGTGGCATGCGCCTCACTCAAGTGTTGATGCGATGGGGTCGTGGGCCACCGGTAGGGTGTAAGCAGCCAGGGACAGAATGGGTATCCACTGTCACCTGTGTGGAGATAGTGGAGATTAGTGTCTTGTTCAGGCTCAGACTGCCCCAAACCCTGTGGGCCACACCCATGGCACCTCTGGCTTACCCCCCCTTGCCCATGATTTGTCAGTTCTACATAAATATTCACCCACTAGATGACCTGTGGTGATGTCCCCACTCTTGAATTGATGGCACAGTGCCGACTGGTGCCAGATGAAGGAATCATGTGCTCCCCCAGGGTGCGTGGCACAGACATTGATGATGCACCCACTGGCATCACACACCACCTGGCAATTGACACTGGCATATCCCTTCTGATTCATGTAGGTGGCCCCATTGGGGCCAGGTGGTGTTCAGATGGCCACATGGGTGCAGTCTATCACCCCTAGCACACCAGGCATATATGCTACCCTGTGGAACTCCTGTATGTTTGCTGTGAACTCCACCGCACTGCTGGGGAAATGGATGTACTCCGCAGCATGTGGCAGCAGTGCACTGAGGAATTGGGTGAGGATGCGTGATGTGGCCGACTATGTTGTGCCTGTGGTATCCCCTGTTGGTCTCTGGAAGGTACCCATGGCGAGCAAGCACATGCAGGCTGTTACCTTTGTCTCCACTGACAGAGCATGACATCGTCGTGTGGGTGCCTGCATCACATCACTGCACAGCTCACAGAGCCGCCTCAGTATTGCCCTGTTCAGGCAGTACCAGCCCACAATCTCAACATCTGTGTACAGCTCAAAGCTGGTGCAGGCTCGGTACTGCCTGTTGGGGGCATACCACCGACAGGCCCTTCCACGGCCACGTCCCCCTGCAGCATGCCTTCTCACCCTCATCATTATGGCATCCATGTGGAAGGTGGCACTGTCCATGTCCCTGGCTTGTGTTCCCCCCCAGATGATGTTGCTTTGTTCACCCCGCTGTCCTGACTGCTACCTCCCCTGCACCGGGTACACCTACTGGCCTCTGCACTCTGTGGCCCACACACCTTCCCTTGCCCCTCTTCTGTGTTATGGTTTCCCTGGCCTGCCCTCTTTCTCCCTATTTCTCCTGCACCTCTTCCTTGCTCCTTTGTATTTTGGCTCATTTCCGCTATGGCGCAAGTTCCGCCTGCTCCACTGTTGCACATTGCGCAAGTCTTTGAACATCGCACTGAGCACTTTATGCATGGTTCCACCACCTTCGGTTGCGCATGCCTTCATTATCATTGTGCTGTTGCTCAGCATGTTTTCAGTGGCGCAACTGCCTCCTGCTGAATATCGCAGAATGGCGCATTTTCTGACTTGCGCTAGCGCAACCCTATTGCCCATTGCGCAACCCTTTTGAATATCCAGCCCATGGAGTCAAAATGTGAAAAGAAAACCCAACTAAGTTATGAAGAAACATTGAATTATTCCAGCACTTACTCATGACTTTATTTTTGCAGATTTTGACCCCTAATGTTCAACATTTCCCTTGTGTACCCCACCTCATGAACATGACAGGTGTCATTTTTCAAATCCCCTCTGGAACATGTTTTCACAGTCACACTGCAAAATCACCTTTTTGGAGGGGACTTAAAACATTCCACCTGTTTTGATCACAACATCGGGTAATGAAAAGACTATGTCGGAAATTTGGGGTCAAAATGTGGAGCCTACTGAAAATTAAATACAATCTAAAAATGTGCAAAAATATGACACTACTGAAACTGGGATATTACATCTCATCTTGTCTAGCTTGAGTAAATATATTATAAAAATGTGTACAAGCAAGATCCATACAACAGGAATGCAAGCGGCGAACATTCGGCATTTACAATGTTTTTTTATTTTATTTTAGATTGCCACCTATTCCCTGACTTACATGGTACCCTTTTTTCCATATTTTGAGTCTACTTTACCATTTTTTTTTACAGTTTAAATAATACAAGGCGCAGTCCTTTGAATATGGCTTGGATCAGGTTTTCAACAGTATCCTCTGTTGCTTTTGAACACCCAGGCCCGGATATTCAAACTGTGCCAGGCTGTGGTGTAAGCTTGGGCGCAGCTCAACTTGGCTGCACAGGGGTGTAGCCTGGGCGATATTCAAAGGAGCTGCGCCATGGCCCAGCAGCTTTGAATATCACACCCTGGACACCCACACTGCATGGCGCAGCGGCACTGCACCAGCGCAAGTGGCCAGAGTGGAGCATGGAGATACGCTAGCGCAAGTGCCATTGCACCATTCACAGCACCTGCGATATTCAAAAGGGGACATGCAAATGGGGCCATAATTTATGCAAGGCACACATGGGACCATTTGCATGTCATTATGGCCCCATTTGCATTCCATTAGCATGCAGGTGTGCTGATCCCTGATGACTTGTGCCTGGCGCCCTGCCAGGCAGCAGCCGTCAGGGACCGACGCCCCCTGCAGCCCGATCGCAGTCATTTGTTAAAAAATAAAGTCCCCGTCCAATATCCCTGGTGGTCCAGTGGACTGCTATGTGCCCAATCGCAGGCATCTGTTATAGTAAACCCCCCCGTCCAATATCTCTGGTGGTCCAGTTGACCGAATGCTGCCCGATTGCGGGCATCTGTTTAAATGAACCCCCTCCAATATCCGGGTGGTCAGTGAACCGAATGCTGCCGATCCGGGCATCTGTATCACAGAAAATGTCCTATTACCCTGGTGGTCTAGGTACCCTCCCCACCCACCCACCACTGAGTCCCACTGTCCCGCTTTCCCCCTGGTCAGCCGGTGGCGGCAGAACTCCACCCACCTACTGCCCGCTGACTGCCACCTCGGTAGGGCTGCCGCCCATTGGTTCTGGCGTGAGCCAATGGGCATCAGCCCTACTACACTGCAGCCCTACCGGGGTGTCAGTCGGCGGGCGGCAGGGAGGCAGGCAGGTGGGATGCTGCCGCCCGCCCGGCTGGCCGGGGAGGAGCAGGGTGGTGGGACTCAGTGGGCGGTGGGATGGGGGTACCCTAGACCACCAGGGTAATAGGATTTTTCTGTGAAACAGATGCCTGCACTGGCAGCATTCGTCCACTGGACCACCAGGGATATTGACAGGGGGTTTCATTTAAACAGATGCCAGTATCAGACACATAGCAGTCCACTGGACCACCAGGGATATTGGATGGGCCTTTTAAATATATGCCCGTGATCAGGCAGGGGGCACCGCCAGGCAGCCGGGAACTGGTGGCCACTCATTAAGGTGGCAGCTGCCATGTTGCACCCTGCAATGCGGCAGCTCACCTGTGGGTGGCCATCAGTTGTTCCTTTTTTTTTTTGGCTTAACTTTGTGCTGGCACAAGTAGGGGTTGTGCATGCATGGCTCTGCACTTCCCAGGCTGAATATCGAGCTGTGTAGGTTATGCATGGGAATGCCCCCCCACCTGTGCCTGCATACATTACTGATGTGCTCCAGTGCATCGGGATTTGTGCGTCGCACTTTTCTATTTTGAATATCGCACCAGGGCGCAACCTTTTTGAACATCTGAACACCCACTGTTTAAGATCCCTTTACTTGTGACTATAATGAGGTAGCATGCACCAGACACTGCTTCCTGTCCTTTTGGGACAAGTGTACATACACAGCTGAGAATACTGATGAAAACCTGCTTCAAGCCATATTAAAAGAAGTGCTTCATTTATGAAAACAAAGCAGAATCAAAATGGGCAAATCAGGGTATCATACAAGTCAGGGTGTAAGATGCAGTCTACACTAGAATTAAAAAGTATAGGTCAAAATGCTCACTGCTATCATGCACTACTGTTTGTGAAGTGTCCTACACCAATAACTTATTGAAGCTAGAACTCTTCAGGATTTCAAAGCAAGACCAATAAGATTACGGAGGGAGAATGACATTGAAGGTTATACAGAATGAGTAGAGGTGCCATTTCAGCTGTTTGGCTTGCATGTTTGTCCATACTCAAATCTGATTTATAAAATGGCATTTGAGAACATGACCCAATATAAAAACTTACTTTTGTCAAAGCACATCACCTGACTAGTGATTAATTTCCTTTATAAAATGGGTAGAGAAAAAACCTTTCCTGACTGGTCATCACGACCCATGTACAACAACCCTGTGGCTGGCAGTTATTTGGGGCACCAGACTGCAGTGCATCCCACATATCCATATCTCCCAGAAACTATTATTATTTATAAGCTATATTAATAAAGTTTAAAAGCTTAGCACCCATTGTGCCCCTATTATTTCCTCGTACCCATAAAATAACATTGATCCACATTTCATAAGTCTATACCCCATTGCACAGTACAGAAAGACTTTACATCTGGGACACTTAGCTAAAAGTAATTTTGACTATAACAATTTGTGGATGGATATTGGAAGATATGTCAAATGTTTACTGTTGAATTGAAAGTATCGGCTGCTGTACATTTTCTTTTTCAATAAAAAGTATCTTATAGTTAAAGACTTTTACATAAAAAAGTTGTGTCAACTAACCTCTGTTTAAAATGTTCTCTTTTTTGTTTGTAAGCCTGTAATCCATGGCTGCAGTTACTCTCCCTCTCAACCATGCCCCCCAATCCCTGGCATAGCCCACTTTTTAAAACCCTTCCACAGTTTGCGAAGAGCCAGTGCTACCGATGACAGTTCTCTGCCAACTTTCTAGAACCCACCACAGTTCATGACAAGCAATTGCTGCCAATAGTCAAGCCAAAAGCAGAAGTTGCTCACTTGCTCAGCTGTAAAGGTCGTCAGGTGGGAGCTGCTGCAGGACTGAGAGAGTGCCATTGGCAAGCTGTCGGCACCCATCTATGCACACTAATACCTACATGACAGCACAGCTCAAACTATCACAAAACAAACAAACACAATTCTCAAGCATGGGAGGGGGCAGCTGCTGCAGGACTGAGAGAGTGCCATTGGCAAGCTGTTGGCCCTCATCTATGCACACTAATACCTACATGAAAGCACACCTCAAACAATCACAAAACAAACAAACACAATTCTCAAGCATGGGAGGGGGCAGCTGCTGCAGGACCGTGACAGCTCACAGACACCACTGCCCCTTGTGGATTCTAACACCGTCTTCAATAAAAATCCATATTAAATACAGACTGCAAGGACTGTTTTTCTGCTTTTTTATTTTTAGTTTTTTTGTTTTTACCTTTTCACTCTTGTTAAAGTCACAGTGTAACAAAAAGTATTTTTCCAAAAAAGCTAGTTTCAACTACGATTAAGAAAAATACTAGCATACCTGTCAAATGTACTTGTTTAGGTACCTGTGCACCATGAGTCTTTTTTTACTTTTTCAGTCCTCATCCTTGCCAAGTCAACAATGTTATTTCTATGCAAAATGTGGCAGCCATCTTTTTTCCTTTTTTGGTTTACCAAAAACCTTTTTTCCACTTTATAAGTGTAAAAACCCAATCCATGGCATGGGTTTCTAGAGAATGAATGCACTTCCTGGGTGTGTTGTAAGGCATTCGGCTGTTGGTCTCATGCCTTTTGGTGCACCCAGGACAGCGTTAACTCACTGGGAACCCATGCCCTGGACTGAGTTATTGCTTACATATTCACTGCTGTGCAGTGTAAGAGGCAGTGGCAGTGGATCCTAGAAGTACTTTTTGTCTGCATAATACTATGTTACTGTGCCAGCCATGCTTCTAAGTTTGAGAGTGTTTCCACAAAGCTACATTCTGACACTGTGGTCTCTCTTCAATAAACATTTCTGACTCCTGTGCATGTGTATATAGTCCACTTTACACTGCCAGCAGATGTTTTGTTCTATATGAGTAAGTTTTTGAAAAACAAAAGCTACTGTAATTGCTGGAAGGGGCAGACAATTTCTTGTTTTCAGCAATGTTATTAATATAACTGCCAGGCCTAAGCTTTTCTCAACTTTTAAATATTTTATAACTTAGGCATGGATAAGTTTTCCAAAAAAAAACTGAAAAGTAAAATCTTTAGTTACACAAACAAAATTTAAAAGGTAGCTTATCATTCAGCTTACAATGGGCCCTACGCACATCATGATAGGGTAGATTGTGTATGCACCCCATCTCTGAGGCACGTAGGCAACCCTAAGTCTGAATGTCATGCAGTGTGGGTCCAGCAGACCCCTGGTAGCATTCGCAGGTGGTGTGCGAGCCCAGTGTGCACTTGATCCCCTGGTCACCTACATAGCTACGCACCACAGGTGGCCCAGGGCATGACAGGGGGCATGCCCGCACTCTACGCTATTCACTAAGGCACCGATTGTCAGGCATAGGCTACAGCAGTGGGGACCATGCCATAATGGGTGCATGCCCACACCAGTGACACCCGTCAACACCAGCAGAATCTCCCGCCAAGATGCCCCACCCCTCCTAGCCACAAGGTAGGGCTTGGGCAACCATTCAGGCTCTTGTCCATTCATTTAAAATGCTGGGATCTGTGCCTACACAGAATTCCCTGCTTGCAAGTAGCAGGGCATCCACTATGGGTCCCAGGACAGGCATCCAGTTGGATGCCCACCTGTGCCCCCTTATCCACTCTTGGGCAGCTGTGCTTTACAACCACACAGCTGCACACCATAGGGGCAGGGGCATGGACAGGTGGCTGGAATTCGTGAATGCTGGCCACTGCATGCCTGTCCTGGGATGCACAGCTTTGTGGACCAGGTACATGCAAGTCACATGTCCCCGGCCTGCTTTGGTGCATAGGCCCCTTTGTGAATACTACAAATATACTAAAGTAAAAAGGAGACGGCACACACACTGGTCCATGGAGGTGCAGGCATGCAGCAGCCTCAATGACTGACAGAGCTAGACAGAGGAAAAAGAGGTGGAACACACAACTAGGATTTACCAAAGTGAAAAATGCAACTGTAGTTAAAAAAAAATAAAGTGCCATAACACATGCCTATAATTCAAACCTCAGGACATGGACAAATATTCCCCTAACGATTCACCAGCTCACTGTAGCCCTGAGATAAACCCTTTCTTTTTCTTACTGGAATGTAATATTGCATGCAAAGACCTGATCTGTTAATTATTTGAAACGTTAAATATTTATTCATTTATTTGAACATCAGAGAACCTTTGAGCTAAGTACTCATTTGCAAAGGTTCCAAATTTGTAAACTTGCAGAATAAAGAGCATTTGTCAATACATTCAGGTTTCATGTCAAGTGTTGTGAACAAACAAATTTGTATACATGCAGCAGAAGAGCATTTGTCAATACATTCATAATGCAGATTACAGGCAGCTCAGGAGAACATTCATCAGAGCAATAATAAACAAAAGTGCAATAAAAGGTTGGAATTTATAAGACCTCAGTCGGATACAAATGCAACCATTAGGGAAGGAGAGGAGGAGGGACGTTGGAGGAGGTAGACAGGGTGTGGGGACCAAGGAGTTGGGAGGGGGATGGGCAGAGTGATGTAGGTCAGGCAGAGGTTAGGGTCAGGGTAGGCATCTGCATGTGGAATGTTGAATGAGTTCCTTCTTGAATTGCACTAAAGCATTTTTCACTTTGGTGAATTCTAGCTGTCTGCGCCACTCCTTCTTGCTCTGTCTACAAATATAATGAATGTTCCCGCTAAGTTTGCTTTGTATATATTACAGTGTAGAGAAAAAACCAAAAACAAATATGTTGCAGGTGATACCTTTTATTGAACTAACAAAATTATTTCTAAGACTAGCTTTCGAGAGATAAAGCCCTCTTCCTCAGGTCAAAGTGGAAACAGCTGAACAGCATGACAGATATAGAGGTTGGATGTGGATTCAAAACATAGACTAACAGTTTACACTTCAAAGCATTACAGCCAATTCACACTCCTTACAAACAGGAAGACTTTAATTATCATTGGACAAACCATAACCGACCAGGTGGCGCTGAGGGCTGAGGTGCTGGATGCCTTACCTAGCGGCACGCCGGTGACCCGGCTTCAGGAATAAGCCTGGGCCATCGGAGGCCTGCAACGGGGGGGGGGCAGAGCTGCTGACAGGCAAAGCTCTCTTCTCTGGGGTGGGGTTACGGCTTCCTCCAGCTGATGGCTGCCACCTGGTGGACGCTGAAGTCAGCATGGGCCAGGAGGAGCCAAGTGCTAGGCCTGGGGTGGGAGGAAAGGGGCCATTATCAAGGCTGTGGGACTAATGCATGCCTCCACATGCATGCATGCATGCATCCCACTCCTGGGCCCCTGGGTGCAAACAGTAAAATCACCGGTGGCAGGATGGCTACCGACTCCCTGCAGGCTCTGCTCCCGGGCCAGGCATAAAGAAAGCCTTGGTAATTCCAGGTGACGGAGCTTGGGTTGTCGGTCAGATGGAGGCTGTCCAGGGACAAAAAGTGTTAAATGATTAAAAAAAAAGTCATTGGACAAACCAAGATGACAGGGACAGACATCTTAGTACACTAAAAGAAACTCAGGCAGAAGGGATATAAAACCAGCACCATTGACAGGAATATCCATTCTGCACTCCGTAGGCCTAGAGAAGAACTACTAAGGTACAAGCCACAGAGAACATCTGATTGCACACCTCTGGTAGTAACCTACAACCCAGAACTGGAAAAACTATGAAAAATAATTAAAGATCTACAGCCACTACTGTCTGAAGATGAGACTCTAAAAATATATATTTCCCACTCCACCAGTGTTTGCCTTCCGCCAGCCACCAAACCTGAAGCAGAAACTGGTGTGAAGAAAACTTCCCACTGTGCTCCAGCTGGGAGACAAAGGTACAAAACCATGCAAGCACCTCGCTGCAAACTATGTACACATATCTCTCCCGAGACATGTGTCATTCATAATGGAAAAACATTTAAAATCCCAAACTCGTATATTTGTTCTTCTAGCAATGTAGAATATATACTAATTGCCAGCAGATTAGGCCTTACAGTGTATCGAGTCTGCTTGAATCTCAGATCCCTAGTTGGGTACTGAGGTCCTCCCCCCCTTGTGTTCCTGAAACCCCTATCATCCATTCCCCCCGGCCAGGCCATCATCTGATACATCCGCTTTCTGTGTCTGTCCCACCCTCTCTTGAAGCCCTCCACTGTGGATCTCTGAACCAGTTCACCAGGCAGTGCATTCCAAGGATCCACCACCCTCTCAGTGAAAAATCTCCTCCTCTTTTCCCCCTCACCCTTCCACCTTTCAACTTCAAACCATGCCCTCTGGTGATACCTCCCTGCTTTAGTCTAAAGATCCCCTCCGTGTTTACCCTATTTATTCCCTTGAGGTACTTGAAGACCTCAATCACGCCCCCCTATCTCGCCTCTCCTCCAATGATGATACAATGTAGAAAATGTCAGGAAGGGTACTATGTTGATGAAACTGGACGGTAACTCAAAACAAGAATGAATCACCACAGATTCACAGTTACCCATAAAAAATGAAAATACACCAGTAGGGGAACAATTTTCAAGACCAAATCACTCCATCATTGATTTTACTGTCAGAGTGTTAAAAGGTAACTTCAAAAACAGTCAGGAATGGAAAACATTTGAACTAAAAATGATACACTATTTTGACACTAAAGAAAAAGGACTTAATAAAGATGTTTTTTTACCACATTATCAGTTATTATGCTTAAAACAGTGCTTCAGAGTTTCTTTTTAAACCCTCACGTCAGCACCCTCTGGCTCTTTTAACAGATACCTTCTAAAGACAATGGTATGTATTTTTTTTCCTGTCTTGATTTTTTTACAAATGTTAATTGATGGTCCAGAGCCAGAGTAAAATTAAGCTGCCATTTGATCTTACAAGCTGAGCTCTTCAACAGACACACTCCAATGACAATTAGAGTCTTTTCTGTTTGTAGGGAGTGTGAATTGGCTGTAATGCTTTGATGTGTAAACTGTTACTCTATGTTTTGAATCCACATCCAGCCTCTATATCTGTCATGCTGTTCAGCTGTTTGCACTTTGACCTAAGGAAGAGGGTTTTATCTCGCGAAAGCTAGTCTTAGAAATAATTTTGTTAGTCCAATAAAAGGTATCACCTGCAACATATTTGTTGTTTTTTTTCTCTACATTGTTGACTGGACTAACATGGCTACCACATTTCTTTTCCTTTTTTTATATATTACAGTAAATGCAGTTTTTTTTTTTTTAGTCATTATTCACTTTTTACTCCATCTCTGGTCGTCCCCCTTCTGCCAACCTCCCCATCCCCTTCACCCAGCTTCTCCAAGACTTACCTTTCAACTCCCAGTTTTCCACAGCTTAATCCCCACAGCTGGGGTAGCAGGGCTCTCCCAATTTCTGCCGTGAACCAGATATGAAGGTGGGATGTGCCTGGGTCACTGGTGTGAGCCTGCAGGAGGCTGGCATCATCCTGCCTGCCCAGGGTTTTTCCTTGTTCTGCTCCCAACACTCAGAATGCCAGCAGCAAGGGTACACATGCACACAATCATGCCAAGCATGGTACCAGCTGGCATCCTCCCTCCCAGCAGTTGCTTCCAACTGCACTGCTACCTGTGGTCACCCAGGCGGCAGTATCCCAGTGAAGCTAGCTACCAACCCTCCCTGGATGGGATGCTAATTCCCCCCCCCCACCGGCCTCCAGTGATGCAGACTTATTCCAAAACTCAAGTCACAAGCATCATGGGCAGTGGCACTACCACTGCACCAATGGACGGCTCAGTACATGTGTGATCTTCTTCAGGGGTATCTCACTCATCAGGTCACATCATAGGAACTTCACCATCGGTGAAGCAGGATCCACACAAAAGATTTTCAGCAGTATAACTAAGGCCACCCACACCAACATCATGTGACAACATCACCAACCCTATAAAGGTGTGTGAGCAGCCCTACTCCCTCCTCAGTTCTTTCCCACCATCGACTCAGTTTACATGGGTCTCTGCGGAAGCTCCGACACAGTTTTGTGCCTTTTTCACCTATGGCTTTTTTCTATACTTTACCTTGGAATCTCTTTTCTACAGGGATTCCCTTATTTTATTTATGTCAAAAGTTAATCCTTCTACTTTTCTCTTCTGTTGCTGCTGCTGCGGAAAGTAGATTGCCTCCACAGACGAACACTCTGTGTCTGCTGTCTTGGGCCCTACCACAAAGTCTCTGACTGTGAGGTCTGCCAGAAAGTTTAATCAAACAACCCTTATGTGAGGAAAGAAGGCTCTTAAAAATTTCCTAATGGAACAGCAGGTAGCCAGTTCTGGGTAGAGGTTCTGTGGGGTCCCAGCCTCTCAATCGCTAGCAGGGTCATCAAGCTTCCAGGTCACCAAGGCCCAAGACAAGTCCACGGGGGAAAGTCATAGGAAAGACCGAGTTCAGGATCACTCGCCTGGCGGCGGTCCCACTCCCTGATGGCTTCTTCCTCTTCATCTGGGGGTACTCTGTCAACTGCTGTGGTGTCAATGCATAAATCTGCTGTCCAGATCTCTGTGCCTACCAAACCCATATCGACAGCTCCGTAATCCAATTTCTCTGGGCAGTCAGTCATCAACCTCCTGGTTGTCAGCCCCTCCTTCATCAACAATGGGTTTGCCACTGACAGCCCTCCCCGTGCAGCCTGATCCTGCTACAGACCCTCAGGCAACAGGCTTCTTGGGCTCCCAGGGCCCTACTAAAGGGTGTCACTCCCTCCTCCATCGACCCCTCCTCCATCGATGCAGGGTTCGATGGTCATTGATCTCAAGGAAATCCTTACCAAGTTTATTTCAGTGATTGTTCACTAACTTGGTGCCTTCAGGCCTGCCTCACCTGTGCCATTGGAGGTGGCTTCATTGTCAACACCTTCTCATTTTCTTCGGACTGCTCCCCGTGGGTTAGCAGCAGAGCACCGTACGTTGGACCTGGACCTGGATGAGGTCAATGTTGAGGAGGAGTACCACCCTTACCTCATTCTTCCTGATGAGGAGGAAGAGAAGGAATACCCTCTAACTTCAGACAGGTCCACCGCTTCTTCTGTCAGCAAGGACTTTGTTAAGCATACTGCTGGGTATCCTCCAGAGGACTCCACATTCTTCAATATAATAAAGCAGTTTTCCTTAGCCATGGGGTTCCATACTGAGAAGGAGGATGTCACCAGGAAAGACTTGGTGGACTTCCTGGAGATCCCAGAGTCTTCTCCCAAGATCGTTCCTCCTATTCTGCCTGCCTTGAGGAATGCCGCTATTGCAGCCTGACACAGGCCTGACATGGTGCCAGATATGCCCAGGAAGGCAGATGAACTTTGTCATGTCCCTCAGGGTTTCCCACATTATGCTGCACAGCCTGAAACAGATTCAGTGGTCATTAAGCCAGCTCATGACAGGCCTAAGGTGCCTAAGCACTTTGGTTCCCCCCCCCCAGACAAGGAGTCCTGCAGGATCGACCATTGGGGCAAGAGGGTTTATGCCTTCTCTATCTTGGGCTTGAAGATTGCTAATCACCTGTCTCACATGGTAAAGTACCAGAACACTAACTGGAAAAAGGGCAAGCCTGCTGCCCAGGTGCTGCCAGAAGGTACTCAGAAGCAAGAGCTTCTCAAATGCTTGTGGACTGCTGAAGATGTTAGTAAGCATCTCCTGTGGGCCCTCTAAGACATGTCAGATGCTATTGCCAGGGCTGCTGCCACCAGCTTCTGTAGGTACTCCTAGCTGAGGGTCTCTGGCTTTGCCGTTGATTTCCAACAGAAGATGCTTAATGTCTCCTTTAATGGGGCTAAGCTTTTTGGTCCAGATGTTCAGGACACCATGAATGGCCTACAGGCATCTAGCAAGGCTTTTAAGTCTGCCCACTCACTTTGTCACATGCAGCAGAAGGGCAGGCAGCACCTTTCTTTTCATAGGGCATCCAATAGGCAAGGAACAGCCTCTTGGCCCCAGGACAAGCAAAGAGCCTCCACTGCCCTGTCTGCCCCCTCCAATACTGGAGCTGCAGCCAAGCACCCCAGAAGAGAAGGACCAGCACCCCAGGCTGGATCCACCTCTGCTTGACTCCTTCCCAGACTTCCATCTTCCAGTTCTCGACCAAGAGGCAATGGTCGGAGGTCAGTTCTCCCTCCATCTAAACCAATGGAGAACCCTAATATCAGATGCTTGGATTCTGCAAATTATAAAAAGGGGTCACACCTTGGAGTTCATCCAGCAGCCTCCAGAGACTCCCCCACTGCCCTCAACTATCCCCCAGCTCATCTGTCTGCACTCCAGGAGGAGGTATTCTGCACAAACAGGCCATTGAGCCAGTGCCCAGGCACCAGAGAAACATAGACTTTTATTCCAGGTTCTTCCTAGTTCCCAAAAAGACCAGGGATTTGAGGCCCATCTTGGTTCTAAAAGACCTCAGTCTGTATGTCCAGTACAAAAGGTTCTGGATGGTGACTTTGCCAGGTCTGATGTCCTTGCTCAAGCAGGGCAACTGGCTGTGCTCTCTGGACATGCAGGATGCTTACCTGCATATCGTGGTCTTTTCTCCTCACAAGAGGTTTCTCTGGTTCATTTTTCAGGGTGAACACTACCAGTTCAAGGTGCTGCCCTTTGGCTTGTTTTCTGCACCACGGGTCTTTACCAAGTACTTAGCAGCAGTAGCTGTGGCCCTCTGAGGGGAGGGAATGCACGTCTTCCCTTGTCTGGACGATTGGCTCCTAAAGGCCCCATCCAGGGACCAGCTCCTGGGGAATTTAGAAAGAACTCTCCAGTTGTTCCTCTTCCTGGGCATCACTGTCAATCTGCCAAAGTCAGTCATGGTCCCATCTCAAAGGCTGCAATACATAGGGGCAGTTCTGGACTCAGCAGAGAGGAAAGCCTTCCTGCCCCAAAACCATGTGGAATGCCTTATTGCCCAGGCCCAGGAAGCGGCCCAGAGTCAGTATGTTCCCCCCAGGGTATACCTGAGGATGCTGAGGCTGATGGCGGCCACCATTCCCACCATTCCACTGGCAAGACACCACATGCATATCCTCCAGTGGACTCTCAGAGTGCAGTGGGACCAACGGACAGACGGATTGGACCATTTAGTGTTGGTCTCCTTTCCTGTCTACAAAGTGCTACAGTGGTGGATGGAATCCCAGAGCCTCTTGCAAGGGGTTCCATTCCAGATCTCCTCTTGCAGCAGATCCTCACCACAGAAGCTTCTGGGTTGGGTTGGGGGCCCATCTTAGTCCCTTTCAAACTCAAGACTCTTGGTTCCAGATCGAGGCCTCAAGTACAAATATTTTTATTGTT
The DNA here is from genome assembly GCA_016271365.2 of Neoceratodus forsteri. Lineage (NCBI taxonomy): Eukaryota > Metazoa > Chordata > Ceratodontiformes > Ceratodontidae > Neoceratodus > Neoceratodus forsteri. The sequence continues at coordinate 1,421,661,955 of CM057450.1, forward strand.
CTACAACAGTCTTTACAATATTTAAAACAGTCATGATCAAATAAACTACACTGGTCTAGATTCCATCAATATTAAAATCAGTTTAGTGCAAACTTACAGTATATAATATGCAATGAATACCGGGATAAGGTACAATTTATCAGGAGAGATCAATATAGGTTCTTAGACACCATTCAGAGCATTTCTGTGCAATAGTTTAATCTCTGCACAATAGATTCATCAGTATGATGGGCCAAAGGGAATTTTACAGATGCAAGGTTTTTAAATAGCCAGTTAATCTATGTAAGACTCCACAGTCTGAGGCTGAACATAGAACTATCACTAACTGATCAATAGGCAAACTAAAAGTCCCCAAGACTTCTCCTAACCATTTCCTTCTTTTTTCCACATATCTTGGACATAATAGGATAGCATGTTTTAAATCATCCTTACACTGTAAATTACATTGACAGTAGGGGCCTGAAATACTTTCTCTGGACTGCTGCAAAAGAATATAATTGGCCGCATACAATTCAAATTGAAATCTAGTTATCAATATCTTGACTCTGGATTGGAGAGAAATATTAAATAAGGTTCCAAAACATGTGTTTATTTTTTTATACCATCTGTAATGTTTAGTGTGGTCAGTCTGTTAAAATCGTTAGTTATGGCTATATCCCTGATTCTCCTTTTTTTTTTTTAAGTTATTACTTTTTTACCTGTGTGGCCTGTCGGTCTGCATTTTTCATGTCCCGGCATCCATCCATCTCTGGCCGCCAGCCGGTCCTGCCCCAGCCCCCAGTGAAACCCCCACCATCATCTACTCCCGTGGCTTGCCCCCCACAGTTGGGGGGGCAGGGAGTCTCCCCCTCACTCCCCACTGACACAGGATCTAGTATGGGGTGGTGGTACCCCCAGGCATTCCTATAGACAGCCATCAAGCCACCGTGACCGAGGGCCATGATTTTCCCTTTTCTGGCTTGACATGGGCTGGGGCATGGAGGGAGCTCACATGCGTCCACATGCGCTCCCTCCCGGCACCATGCCCCAAGCTCACTCCCTTCCATGCAGTGCCAGCACACCACCCCCAGCCTCCACCAGAGGTTGCTAGTGCACCAACAACTGGGAGCCCCCTTCCCCCGGAGAGGGAAAGCAGTCCACGGATGATGAATCCCTCTCTGCCCCTGCCGACCCCTTGTGACCCAATTCCATTCCTGAACCCAGGTCACCAGCGTGGAGCAAGATGTGGTGTCCAGCGCCTCAACCCTCAGCACCACCGGTCCGGCCCTGATTCTCCTTTTACTCTATATTTTCATATCTTCCATTGGTTGAATATAAATCTCACACAACAAATTCCCCAGTCCATATGGAAAAAGTTTATTTTTTACTAGCGACATTAATGGGAAAGAAACCTTCTGTTAGAATACATTATTTGTTCTTCCAAACACCATCTAGGGATATGAGAATCAGGCATTAAAAAAGATTAAGAAGAAATTTTACTTGCCTTTCCAGAGCCAGAGTTACAATAGAGAAGTGACCAAGTTCTAATCTCATAATTTCTGCTGGTACTGATTGGGGAACCATAAGTAAATAATGATAGATTTTGTTCATCATAACCTCTAAGGGATTTACATTAGATGTTGCCTAAATTTTGGCTGCGTAAAGAACGCTAGTTTTATTTCTGTATTTATCACTCTTAAAGGGCCAGTTATTGATCCCTTACCCGGTTTAGCATTAAATATCCAAAAGGCATTAAAGGCATTTTTAAGTCTCATTTGAAGATACGTTAGATAATTATTTCATTATAAATTCTGCGCAAATCATAGACCCAGATAATCATAATATTTCTCATTAGCAATCTTTTTATAATTACTAAAAAGACATAATGATCTCCTTGCTCTAGTACCAAAAATTACCATTGTTGTCTTCTGTAAATTAATAGACAATTTATTGGTATTGTAAAGGTCTGTGAATAAATTCATCTTCCTTGGAAGGCCCAAAAGAGAAGTTGAAAGCAACACCAAGTCATCAGCATAAGCCAAACATGATATCCTTTTATCCAAAATTTTTGGAGAATGAAAATCTGTATGCTCTAATTGTACTATTGATGGGCCCTATGCACATAGGGCCCAGAAGTATGTACCGGAGGAGTGTATCCAACCTGCGAAGGGCCACACCTGCAGACAGGTACGTACCCAGGGGTATGAACTACCAGTGCGCATCTGCCTGCACCCCCACCCCCTTGCACGTGGGAGCATGGAGGACAGACACACGGACCGGGCAGGCATCCAATTGGATGCCCAACCTGGTCTGCTGGTGGATCTCTTGTGCCCAAGGGTGCAGAGAAATGGCTGCTGCCATGCTGCATGCAGCAACCAAGAAGCAGGTTGGTGCCCGGTCGGCAGTCCCCAGACCACCAGTCGTTGTCCATGGTCTGTGGTGGCATGGTGTGGGAGAAGGCGGGCCCCACCTGACATTCAGCAACTGGGGGGGCGTGCAGACCTTACAGCAGGGGTTTCTCTTGTGTACTGTGTGCCTCCTTGTGCCCAGTGCTCCGCGACTCTGTGAATGTCATGGAATGTGGGCACGCCCCCCGCCCAGCATGCCCCCTGCCCACCTCAACTACATTGCACTCCATGCGGTCTGGTGGAGGAGGCTGCATGCCCCGTAGATGAATATCGTGGCTGGCCATGCAGAGGACGCAATGGGTGCAGAGTGGTTACATGCCCCAGATATGTGCGTGTAGCCACTCCACCCCATTTGTGTTTAGGGCTCAATTGTATTATTGTAAAGAGTAAACAAAGTGGGGGCCAAGAGACAACCTTGCCTAACCCCTCTATTAGTAAGAATAGTAGGGGTTAAGGCTCCTTTATAGTTAAATTGTACTTTAGTCCAGGTACCTTGGTATAATCTTATCAAGATGTCCAGTAATGAGAATCAATATTGTACTCCATTAATTTACACCACAGGAAATTTTTGCTTATGCTATCAAAAGCTGATGATAAACCTACAAAGCAGCAAAATAGTTTAGCTTTCCTAACCCTGACATACTTGTGTGTCAGGTGAGATAATACAAAACAATGTTGGATAGTGGATCGACCACGTCTAAATCCATTTTGAAATTCACTAAGTAGTTCTTTCTCATTGATCCATTTGTGTAATTTCTGCAATATTACCCTGGCAAAAGATTTCTGAGATGAATCTATAAGACTAATTGGCCTATACATATTCGGATCCAAGTGATCACCCTTTTTGAATATAGGGAATATTAAACTCCCTTTCCAGCTATTTGGAAAGTCTGGACCTTGTACAAAACTATTAAAGAGTGCTTTTGAAGATAGATAGCCACCAGCTAGAAAATGTCTTAAAGATTTCTGCGATTATAAGATACAGGCCTGGAGCTTTAATAGAAGAAATCATTAGCAATGCATGCCATATTTCCTCTTCCATTTTATATATATATATATATATAATATATAATATATAATATATAATATATAATATATAATATATAATATATATATATATATAGGTGTAGGGAAAAGGGAGCCTCTAGCAAAAAATTTCTGTAATAAAGGCGTATTAACCTCACATCCTTCATCTTCCAAATAGTATAATGATGTGAAGTGCCTTTCCCAGCTATTTGGAGGAATATAAGCATCAAGTCTCTTCGAGTATTGTTTATACCCTTTACTTACTAACAACCAAAATGCTTTAACATTATTTTGCAGAATAGCTTTCCTTAGTTTCTCTCACATTTGTTTATTGTAATTTCCCTTTTCTTGCTCTAAAATTGATTTGTATTCTGTTTTTGCCCTATTAACATTTTTTATATCTTCCCAAGTGTTAAGTTCCCTGCAATAGCAAGTTAATCTATTTAGGCTCTTTTTAGCTAATCTGCATTTTTTATTAAACCATGTAGGTTTAGTAGTTGTTTTGAATGCTTACTGTATGACAGAAAGGTTTAATGTAGTCTATCATAAATGTCCATCTGTCTTGTATAGTGTGCCAGTCTGCTTCAGTGAGAAAATTGCAGCATAGATTATCCAAGGTGCCTTCATAAAGTATCTCTTTAAAGAGTTGAATAGTTTCTGTTTCCTATTTTATCCTCTTTTATTTCTAGACACTCTTGATTTCATAATGTGCTCCTTTCCTTCCATACAGGTTCTCCCAGAAGAAAAGTAATACTAAGTGGACAGTGTGCTGAATCTGAACAGTCTGCTATTTCAAGATCATAAACCAGCTTTGCAAATTCTGGGTTAACCCAGGCCAAATCACTAATGGACGAACCCACTGGTCCCATATAAGTATAGTCTTCATCGGTATCTCCAGGGAGCCGTCCATTAAAAAGATATATATTATTTGCCATTACTTTCAATAGCTCTCTGCCTCTTAGATTACATTTTTTTGTCCGTGGCTTACCTACAATATTTTATTCTAGGGTTAATCATAGCTAGCCCTGAAAGGGAATCTCCACGATCTTCTTCTACTCTAGTGCCCACATATACTCTTGCATTGAAATCTCCCACCAGCATAACTGGTAGAGAATCAGAATTAGATAGTATTTCACTAATATTTTTCAAGAGAGAGTCCACTATTTAGACCACTTAACTTGTCTTGGGTGGAAGATAGAGAGTACATATAATTAAGTTTAAAGAGCCTTTAACCAGTTTTACTATAACAATTGTACCTAATGTGCAATCTATTTGGGTAACATCTAAATTTATTTCTGTCCAAATATATATGGCCAAGCCTGCCATATAGCGGCCATATTTTTTACTTTTATAGGCAGATATAGCATATCCCATGTAATCTGGGATTGGGGGGGAGGGGAGTCATGTCAGGGAACCAAGTTTCCTGTAAACATATTATATCAAAAGCCTGAAAGAAATCTATTGTACATGGGTCCACTGTTTTTGATATTAAACTTTCTATATTCCATGATAACAACTTAAGCTTCTCAGAATGTAAACTTACCTCTGAAACAGCACTTTCTGCAGTTTGTCAACTTAAGTTTTGTGACTGTAGCAATGAATATCTATTACTATCTGAGACATTTTCTGGTCTTACTTCCTGATCCATATTTCTATGGGTAGCTTTTTCTTGGCTGGCATTCAATTCAGCTTTTATATGTCTACCTGCATCTGCCCTATTCCACAATTTATTATCCAGATCCCGTATCCCTATTCCATCCAAGATACATGAAGCATTCAGGATTCTAGCAGCCATGGAAGAGTTTTTAAAGGCCACATCGATTTGTGGAAAATCATAGTCTCCCCAATGGATCTTAAGCCATGTTATGGAACTACGAGCTATAGTGAATTGTAATGACTGTGTTAAAAAGTTTGCTATGTCATTTTTTATAATATTGTATGGTTTAGACTTATCTAATTTCCAGCCAAAGATTGATAAAGTCTTACATTCCCAGTGCCTATCTTTCTCATACCCTGAAATCACTTCCCTACAGTCTTTAAATCAGACTTCTTCATCACATCTATTCTCAGTCTTTAATGGCTGCGAACAATTTACCTCGTTGAGATCCTCAGGAGCAGGGACCTTAACTGGAGGGTACATATATATCCCATCCAATTCCAGGATCTCTTTTTTACCAAGATTTCATCCATTAAAACTCAGGATTTACAATAAATTAGGACACAGTCCAGAAAGTTTTTGTTAGGAGGCCTTGTTAGAAATATTAAATCTCTTGAAATTTTCAAATGTAACAAATGATGTATCTAATTAAAGAATTTTTCTGGAGTTTCCTCCAATAATGTATCAACTCCATGTATCTCAAGTAGATATTTGCTTGCATCATCTCTTTGAACCTTGTATGTTTCAAACTGTGTATATTCAAAACTACCTTCATTATCTATAGACTTGTTCAACCCTTTAAGCAGGGGTCTTTCCATCATGTTAGCTTTTCCAGAGGAGTCCCCTTTTGGGTTAACTTCCCTAGGAGCTCACTCTTTCTCCTCAATTTCTGAGTGGGTTCTTTGTGATATAATTTCTTTTTTTTTCTCCTTTTCCTGTCCTTGATTATTTTGGTTTTTAATTTCTTTTAATATAGAAAGCCCTTCTTCTGTAACCATGACCTTATCCCATTCATGCCCCAATCTCATCTCCTTCTCTGTGTTTTTAATTTTAGTATTTTCCTGAACCTTCATAATATTACAATCTAAAATGTCCCTAGTTTGTTTCTTATCTCTTTTCTGTTTGGGCTTCATTTCTTTTTTTTTTGGGGGTTGAGTATTTGATGTATCTATACAGAATGGAGAGGGAAATCTAACCTTGATAACCTTATTACATCTGAGTGTTAATGTTTTAGACTGGCATACCAGTGAGGAACCATCCATACCTGGTACTGTGCCAGTTTTAATCTGATTAAGTAGAACCTGATTATGGAACACATCTACTCTTAAATTGACAATTTCCTCTTTTATTGCCCATAAATTTTCTAACAATACCATTTGCACTATATGGATTTTTAATTATGTCCAGCATTTGTTTGGATAATGATGAACATGACATAAAGTCTCCTCCATCTGTAAAATGCTTCTGATCAAATTCAACTCTGGCTGCATCAGTATTTTGGTTTATTCTTGGTGATCATATGCCTGGTGTATCTTGCTCTTTGTGTCCAGATGTCTGATTTTTTTGTCTGATCTGTATCCACTAACTTTTTTAAACCTTCTATGGTCATACTAAGTTCTTGTATCACTGATCCTAGATTATCCATATGTTTTAAGTTAACTAAGGCTTTCTTATCATCTTTAGTCAGGGCCCTTGAGAGAGTTTTATTTTGCCCTGAGTCCTGAGGGGAAAAATAAAGGAGTTACTATCTAAATTAGAATGATCCAAAATGGAAAGTGTGGGATCAAGCAGTTCACTGTTATGAAGAAAGATGGATAACTCATGTAATTGGAGTAATTTCCTTCAAGGAACTCGGTTCAAAATCAATGTTAGTAATTTCCCTAGTTTCAGCATTTTCCCCCTCATTTCCACACTAGGCATTGAACTTACCCCTGTGGGAGCTAGGACATTTTTCAAGAACTTGGTAATCTTCAGCTGTTTCCTACCTTAATTTTTAAGTAGACCCTTTTTATCTTTAGTTTTTTTTTTGCTTCTTTTCCTTAGTTTTGTTTGGTTTACAGCTGTTTTCTTCTGTATCTTTATCCTTATCCTGTCTCAGGATCAAAGAGCAGTTCCTCCCACTACCTGTACTTACCATTTTAGAAGTAGTACAGAATTTTATGTAATGTATGTTTATTTTTATTTTAATAAACCTTATTATTCTGATAGAACCAATGTATTTAATGGCCAGTAGTTTAGCTTAAAAATGGTCTCTCAGCCTGAGATGCTAATGTTAGGGTTTAAATCCAATAACCACTGTTAGTCCCATGTCCTTTAAACCTGAAACACTACTAAATAATTATTATTGCACAAACCCGTTTTGATTCTAATGCAGCTAACCATTTTATATTGCCCAAATCCTTTTCAATACCCTGCACAGTATATTTTGCACACCATTGTTCTAAATAGCACAGATTTCTAGAAGACTGGGATTACAAATGCTCCAGGTGCCTTACAATGATTAATTCACTATTAAGTAATCACAGTTTCAATTGTACCCTGGATAATAAACATCACTAATTGAATAATAAACGTCACTGGTTGTTAAGTTAACTACTCAGCCCAGGTGCTGTAACAAACATCTAAACTAACTAGTAAAATACTTCAAGAATTAACAGCCATTTAAAAAATATTGCACATAAAAATGCCACTGAACACAAGACACCATGCACTACCACAGGTCTTGTCTGTCAAGCAAAGTGCCTCAGTTAAACCAAAGTACCACAAGTATAATAAGTCTAGTTAGTGCAAATAAGAGCAGTAAGTGCAAAATAAATGCAGTAAGGTGCAATAAATGCAGTAAGTGTAACATTAAGCAAACCAGCTACAAGAAAATTGCAAACCTATTTTAGTAAACAACACCTTGTTACAGGTTAGAAACCATTTTTAATCTGATCACCCAGATCACTGTGTGACAGGGAGGCATAGGACCATGTCCCAGTTGTTATGGAAAGAGTCTGAATGCAGGGATCTGTTCTGTCCTTTACTTTCCTGTCTCTTGTCTGTGTGGTTGCGCAACCACATTTTCCTGTGAGATCTAGGATTTGATTACCCCGACAGTCTCACAATTCTTTGCCTGTCACTGTCTCTCAGTCTTCACTGACTGTTCTGTCTTTTTCTCCCTTGCATATCTGCTGGTATAAAAAATTTATGCAAATCATTATGTGGAAATATAACTGGTATTGGGATCCCTTTGTTTAGAAATTATATAGTGTTAATTTTTGAAATATATATAATTATAGTTTGAGATAATTGCAAAAAGCTGTTGGAAACTCAAGAGGTTACCCGAGTGCAATTTTCATGTCTTTTGCAAGAGCTGTGGAAAAGAGGGCCTCCGCTCTGGGACACTGTGTTCCTGCCAGCACCTGCCTGAAATATACTAGAACACTTTAGAAAAAACAGAATGCTTATTAAGAAGGAGGTTGTAAGGACTTATAAGACAGAGCTGTAATGGTTTGCAGATGGTCACACAGAGATTGAAGGAAAACTCTAATGAATTTGCTGTTTATTCTTCCTTTGTAAATAGTTATTCTGAACAAGTTTATTTTTTTTATGTTACTGCTAGTGTAAATAAATATTTTTTGTGAATTTTACAACTGCTCCTGGTATTTCCTATGCTTCCTGACCTGTGCCTCGATGACCGATGGTATCAGCCTAAGCGGGATTTATGATGTGCATACTCTATGCCAGGAGTTTTGTGCATGAGTACTGGACCTAGTACCAGGGAAATCAGAGAAAGGTATGGATTCTGCAACAGCAAGTCCAGGAGTGGTTACCAGTAGAATGGCAGCCAAACTAGCAGAGACAGAAGTCCAAGCTGAGATTGTACAGCCAGCACAAGCTATGGAAAAAGAACAGGCAGTGACAGAACCTGAAAGCCTGATGGACTTTTTCAAATGGTGGGCTATACAACAAAAAGAGATGGTGAAGCAGAGGAGAGAAGAGATGCAGCAACAGGAGCAGCAGATGAGAGAAGAGATGCAGCGACAGGAGCAGCGATGGCTGGATACCTTGCAAGCTATCAAAGGCAGAGGGTCTGGCACAGATCCAGTCGAGCAACAAAACACAAGCAACTTAAAAGCCATTAAACTTACAAAGTTGTGTCCCTCGGATGATATTGAGGCATACCTGACAACTCTTGAAAGAGTTGCCACAGCCTGCCAATGACCAAAGTAGCAATGGATAATCAGACTGGTACCCTACCTGACAGGGAAAGCCCAACTTGCCTACAGCAACATGGACACTGCACAGTCAGAAAACTATGACATGATGAAAAGCGAAATCCTGAAAAGGTATGGCATCTTGGGAGAGACCTACAGGCAAAGATTTCAATCTCTGAAGTACAACTCAGTCGATAATCCTTGAGAAGCTTTCACCCAACTCACAGAACTCCTGCTAAAATGGCTCCAACCAAAGGGCAAAACAGTCCCACAGATCAATGACACATTTGGAATGGAGCAATTCATCAACATCCTGCCTACAGATGTGCAGCTTTGGGTAAAGGAACACCGACCAGAAAATGGGGAAAAGGCTGTTTTTTTGATTGAGGACTACCAAATGGCCAGACAAATGCCACAGCAGTGAGGTAACAGCCAAGCACCGGTAAGACACTCTTTTTCCCATTCAAACTCCAAGTCTGATAAGAACTCTGGTGGGGGTAACAAACTGGTGCACAAAAATGTTATTTGCTGTAACTGTAATAAGCCAGGTCATATTGCAAGAAATTGCCGTAAGAAGAGTGACACTGGAGCACATTTGTCCTTAGCAAATTGGGGCAAGTACTTAACAGATGTGAAGGTGGGGGATAAGACTGTAAAGGGACTCATTGATTCGGGAAGCAGGCAGACCCTAGTGCATGTTGAAGTGCTGGGAAAAAACTGTGCAAAAGGACCAGGTACTGGTGTCATCTGCTTACATGGGGACACTCGATACTATCCCACCACCCAAATGACTTTGACCAATAAGGGTGCGTCGCACCAAATGAAAGTAAAGGTAGTACCTAAGTTACCTGTACCTGTAATTATTGTAAGTGACTGTCCAGGATTTACTGAGTTGATCTCAGAGGAACTGAACCCTGCAGTTTCAGCAGCAGTGGTAACAAGAGCTCAGGCAATGAAAATCTCAAATGGTGGGGACACTTTTTCCTTTCAGTGACTTTGATTCGGATTTGTTTACGCAAAGCTCCAAGATCCAGAAATCCAGAAAAGAAATATGATGCCTGAAGAAACTTTGGTAACAAATGACTGATGGACATAAGGGGTTAACATATGAAAATGCTGAAACTAAACTGATTACTGATTGTGATTTTCTTTCAGAACAAGCTAATGATGTTTCTCTCCAGGATTATTCTAAGCAGCTGGGGGTGAAACCAAAACAAGGTGGACCAATGTTTAAAAAATGTAATGGGTTACTGTACAGAGTTTGGGTTAAACTGCAGACATAGGAACAGACAGAACAACTGGTTATACCAGAAAAGTATAGAACAGAGTTGTTACAGATAGCACATGATAGTCCTATGGCTGGTCACTCATGGAGGGATCGCACCCTTGCCAGATTGCTGTATAGATTTTACTCACCTGGAATTCATGAAGATGTTGCTACCTATTGTAATTCCTGTGCTGAGTGTCGGAAAGTAGCCCCAGTCACTAGAAAAGACAAGGTGCCCCTGGTGCCCCTACCCTTAATAGATGTGTCTTTTGAGAGAATTGCAATGGATGTGGTTGGTCCTTTAGACAAAAGTAAAAAGGGTAATAGATTTATCCTGGTAGTATGCAACTATGCTACTCGACACCCAGAGGCAGTTCCAGTTCATACTGTCACAGCTTCAAAAGTGGCAGCAGAGCTTGCAAAACATTTCAATCAGCAGAGTGGACATACCTAAAGAAATTATTACTGATCAGGGTAGTAATTTTGATGTTGTATTACTTAAGGAGCTCTATAGACTTCTAGGTATCACTGCCATAAGAACCTCCCCCTATCACCCTGAGATGGTCTTGTTGAGCATTTTACCCAAACCATAAAATGCATGTTAAAAAGTTTTGTAAAAGGGGAAGGGAAAGATTAGGACCAATACTTGGCTTACCTACTTTTTGCTTACAGAGAAGAGCCACAGGCACCAACAGGGTTTTCTCCATTTGAAATGATGTATGGTAGGCAGCCAAGAGGGCCACTTGATGTGATAAAAGAAACATGGGAAGATAACCTCACTCAGACACAATCTATAACGTCTTATATGTGTACCCTAAGAAAGAAGCTGGCAAAATATGTTGAAATTGCCCATAGTAATCAGAAAGAGGCCCCAAACCAGCAGAAGGTATATTATGACCATGGGGTAAAATAAAAAGTTTTTGAGCCAGATGAAAAGGTTCTGCTACTGTTACCCACAATAGAAAATAAACTGTTAATGAAGTGGAAAGGGTCTTATAGAGTGCATAGACATACTGGCACCATTAACTACGAGATTGAGACCCCTGACAGGAAAAATCCTGCTCAGATATACCATCCTAACCTCCTCAAGAAATGGGTTGAAAAAATGCCAAAAGTTGCTTTGCTAGTTTTGCCAGAAACTGATAAAGAAGATATTGATGTAGCTTATGATAGACTGGAACAAACTGCAACTGCTGATGCTGCAAAGGTGAATGTTTCCTTAACCTCAGAACAAACTAAATAAATTTGTAATGTGCTAAAGACATTTGACAGTACTTTTACCACAGTACCAGGCCGAGCAAAAGGGGTCAAGCACATAATAGTGCCAAGGAATGCTTGCCCAATTAGGCAAAAGACATACAGGTTACCAGAGCGGTTAAGAGGTGTCGTGGTTAAGGAAATACAAAAAATGAAAGAACTGAGTGTCATAGAGGAGTTGAAGAGTGCTTGGTCATCTCCAATGGTAACTGTAAACAAAAAAGAAGGGGGTGTTAGAATCTGCCTTGATTTTAGGAAACTTAATCAAGTGTCAGAATTTGACAGTTATCCTATGCCCAGAATAGATGATTTGGTGGACAGACTAGGGAGTGCGAAGTATATTAGTACCCTCAATCTCACCAAGGGTTACTGGCAAATACATTTAGCTGAAGAATCCAGAGACAAAACTGCATTTGCCACTCCTGTTGTGTTCTATCAGTTCACCACCATGCCATTTGGTTTACATGGCACTCCCGCTACATTCCAGCGGTACATGGATGCAATTTTATCACCTCACACTGGTTATTGTGCTGCATACCTGGATGAAGTTGTGTGTACAGTCCAGACTGGAAAAGCCACCTGGAACATCTAAGAGCAGTTATCCAAGCTATCAAAAATGCAACTGTGACTATTAATCCTACCAAATGCGCATTGGGCATGCAGGAAACCAGATATTTGGGCTAAGTGTTGGAAAATGGAGAAGTTAAGCCCGAGGTTTCTAAAATAGAAGCTGTAGCTAACAGCCCTGTTCCTAAAACAAAGAAACATGTCAGGTAATTTTTAGGGCTGGCTGGTTATTATCCGAGATTTGTTCCCAACTTTGCTGAGTTAGCTACTCCCCTCACTGAACTCACAACAAAATGGTAACCAAATAATGTGAAATGGACCCCAGAGTGTGATGACACTTTTCAAGCCATTAAAGCTGCATTATGTTCAGCCCCTGTTTTAAGAAACCCAGACTTTGAGAAACTGTTTTTGTTACAAACAGATGCATCAGGGGTAGGTCTTGCTGCAGTCCTGAGCCAAAATATTGATGGGACAGAACATCCTGTTCTATACATAAGTAGGAAATTGCATGACAGAGAGAAAAGGTACTCCACCATTGAAAAAGAATGTTTAGCAGCAAAGTGGACCATGGAGTCCCTTAAGTTTTATTTGCTAGGAACTGACTTTGTACTTATAACAGATCATAGTCCTCTCTGTTGGCTTAACCAAATGAAAGATTAAAAATTCCAGAATCACAAGGTGGTGCCTGGTACTACAGCCATTTAAATTTATGATGATACACAAATCTGGTAAAAAGAATAGCAATGCTGATTTTCTGTCAAGATATGGATCAGGAATTGAGGGTTCTGAAGGATGAAAAACAAATGTATGGGTTTGAACTTTACTGATTGCTGTACCATTAGAGAAAAATTATACTGCACATGTGCTTAATTTTTGAAAGTTAGAAGTTAATATTAGTAGAGAATTAATAGAAAAATTTGGAAACCTGTTTGATAAAATAGGTTCCCTCTTAAGGAGGGGGGTATATGTGACAGGGTGGAATAGGACCCTGTCCCAGTTGTTATGGAAAGCATTTGAATGCAGGGAACTGTTCTGTCCTATCCTTTTCTGTCACTTGTCTGTCTGGTTGCGCAACTAAATTTTCCTGTGAAACCTAGGATTTGATCACCCCGACAGTCTTGCAATTCAATCAATCAATCAAATCTTTATTTGTCCAGGTGAATATCGTTGAGCAAGCTCATTTACGAGATGGACTTGGTTAAGTCCAGACTATATTATAAACAAGCATCAATATTTATTTTTTATTTATTTTATTTAAACAGCAGTTTGGAAAACCTTTGAGCCATAGGCTCATTTACAAAGGTACCTTGTCACAGTAAGACAAATGAAAATACACAGTATAACAGTACAACACATAAGTATAACAGTAAATTAAGACATAGATACAAACAAGCTGGTACAGGTAGGATGGATGCAAACAATACCAGAGTTATGTTGTCCTTAGCAGCTTAGTAATAAGCTTTGTCATAAGTATTGAGTACTGCTTTGACTAGTGGCAATTATAGCATCGGGTGTTAATAAGGTGGTTACATAAGGAAGTTTTGAAGTTACAGTGGGAATAAAAACATAGTGGAAGTGCAAATCAGGAAACACATGTACATAACATAACAGTTGATTCTAGAGCATCAACAAGACCAGAGAGCAGTGGGAACAGGCAAGTCCACAGAAATACAGAGATGGATATTGTTACAGTAATTTTCATAGGAAAAAAGGACAGGCGAGACCCAGGTATCGCTATCATGACAGACAGACAGAAGTAAGTGATGCAGCTTTTTCTTGACCAGTTCACAAATGAGTAAAACAGGTGTAGTTATGTTTGGAGGAAGCAGGCAGCCTGGTAGGCACTAACACGGCATCTCCAGGGAGTGCTTACTTTGGGGCTGTGGACGGATGTACCACGGCATACTGGAGGAAGGTGTGAGCGAGGTACTGAGGCATGGGTGGAACAGCACCTACTGCATATTTAATCCAGGGCTAGGTGCTAGCACTAGCTGTCCAGGTACAATGGACCGTAGGGCCACAGGAAGGTCACAAGACAGGGACAGAATGGATATGCTGGGGTGCCTGTGGCCAGTCACGGTCAATGATTCAAAAGGGAGCTTAATCATTCATACTCCCAATAATAACACTTTAGCCATGTGAAAGGATTACATCGGTCAGGGAATGAAGTGGTTACAGCTGTTTTAGCAGAGTACGGCAGACCATTAGATTTTTCACCGGCATTGGAAGGACCCCCAAAGAAAACTGCAGGAGTCAATCGGGAGCAGGGTCTAGAAGGCTCTCACTATCTGATTGGTTGGCGGCTTTAGCGGTACTTTGTTGGAGAAGAGTCTGGGCGAGTGGTCTCGGATGGTGGCTTGTGAAGGTGCAACCACCCAGGGGGTAGAGATTTTACGCTTTGGGTTCAGATATCTCTGTAAGACTTATCTAAAATGCACGAGAGGGGTACAGGAACTGGAAGTAATAAATACATGTGGATTAATAAACATACACAAAATTACCTGGGGTATGGCTGGTCATGTCTAAGGCCATACTCTGGGGAGCAAGCTAACAGCAGTTAATGATTAAGAGCCGGGGTAACAGTTGCAATCTTTGCCTTTCATTATGTCTCAGTCTTCACTTAATCTTCTGTCCCTCCCTTGCATATCTGCTGGTATAAAAATATATGCAAATCATTATGTGGAAATGTAACTGATATTGGGATCTCTTTGTTTAGAAATTATATAGTGTTAATTTTTGAAATATATATAATTATAATTTGAGATGATTGCAAAAAGCTGTTGAAAACTCAAGAGGTTACCTGAGTGCAATTTTCAAGCCTTTTGCAAGAGCTGTGGAAAAGGGGGCCTCAGCTCAGGGACACTGTGTTCTTGCCAGCACCCGCCTGAAATATACTAGAACATTTTAGAAAAAAACAGAATGTTTATTAAAAAGGAGGTTGTAAGGACTTATAAGACAGAGCTGCAATGGCTTGCAGATGGACACACAGAGATTGAAGGAAAACTGATGAATCTGCTGTTTATTCTTCCTTTGTAAATAGTTATTCTGAACAAGTTCATTTTTTTATGTTACTGCTAGTGTAAATAAATATGTTTTGTGAATTTAACAACTGCTCCTGTTTTTTCCTATGCTTCCTGACCTGTGCCTCAATGACACACTGTATTTACTATAGTGCATTGTAAAAGGGTTTCAAATAAAACTTAGATTTCCCACAGCTTGAAAGTAGCATATTTAGGCCTGGTGAAGTCCTAATGTCTTAGGAATATTTCCAGCGATGTTTCACTAGGAACTAAATCCTGATGGATCCTTGTAAATCCTGTCAAAAATAAAAAGATCTAAAAATATCTTACATAGAATAAGGTTTCTTATTCATAATCTAACCAATTTATACTTCCTCTTGTATGATATTGTCCTAAATTAATTGCAGGCCATGGTATGCCACTGAATCAAGTTCACATTCGGTCAAGTTGATTTTTAAACCCCTCAAAGTATTTATAATTATTTATAATATTTGTTGTATTATTATATGTTTATTATAGTTTAATCTGTGTTTTTAATATTTTTAATCTATTTTTCCAATCAGAGTACTGTGTAGAACTAGACCAGAATATAGATAGTCTTAAAATTAATACTCCCAATATTCTGAAAAACGAAACAATATTGTTGAAAAACTAAACTCCTGGCATAACAAGTGTTCAAAGTACTTTGTAGTTGAGTGTTAGAGGCATTAGATTGTTCACACTCCTGATCTGAACTGGTACCACAATTTTAAACTTGCCGAAGTTGGAAACGGGCTGGCAAACAATGGGAGCAGTTTAAATGATCTCCAGGTCAACCACCAGATTGTCAATACTCCTTTCCTCTTTCCTCCAAATACATCATATCCAACATCTTAAGTTTAAGTAAAGTGTTGACTAACAGGATCCCCACTAGGGTTTCCCAACGGTTCCAACAACATTTCCAATAATGAAAATATCAGTGGTTTTACCTAAAATATTGTTCCTCTGTAGCCAAAGCAGTTAGATTCAGCTTCAAAAGCTTCTCAGAGCAAAGGAACCTCTTAGTTTAGCAGAGCTTAACCGAACTGGCAGTCTTATATATTCTTGTGCATGATTTGCAAATGGCAGCTGACCTGGAGGACGCCAAGTCTGCGCAGTTTAAGTAAGCTTTACCTAAGCAGTAGTCTCTTATTGGAAAACTGCAAGATGTCTAAATGCATGCTATCTTATTAACTGGGGGAGGTTTGTATTCAGATAAAACCCAATAACATGATTGATACTATTTAACACAATTTAACATGAGCCATTTGCAAATCTCAAAATTAATGTAATCTAATAATTCTATTTGCCAGCTGGTTTTACCATTGGTATCTAAATCTGCTAACCCTGCCACTGTGGTAATGACACCTCCTTACTCAGGTTATGTGTTCATAAATCAATTAAAGCCCTCTGCTCTAAGTACATGCAAAGCTCTATAAGATTTGTACTTAACAATGTTATCAAGCTACTATCGAGCAATCAAACTACTGACACAAGTTCTGGGGAGACCCAAGGTACAAAACACAAAAAACACAAAGAAAACAGTTCCAGATGGGTTCAGTTATTCGGATAGCCTCAACTGGTCAGAAACACAAGACACAAGACAGTTTAGCTAATACAGACACCTTCAGAAAAAACAAAATTAGGATAAATAAATTAAATAATCTTCAGGAATATTAATGTCCTAAGTCATCCAAATTCAGCAGTTGCTCAAAGGTGACTAAACTGAAGTGCTGATAGGGAAGCAAATAACATCTCCTTTCTTGGTATGCCGTTGTCCATCCTTGTGTACAACCCCCCTCCCCCATGGGGCTTAACTGTTCTAAGCAGTTTGGTTGGATCTTACCACTCCCAGACTCCAAACCAAGGAACTCAGTCAGATAGCAGAAGAACCGAGGCAAAATTGCTGGAAACACAAGTCAGTCTGGGAAGACCTTTGAACTTCGCTATCCCTCACAGGCTGAAAATCTTTCAATATCTTCCTCTGGGGCAGGCAACAGTGGCATACCTGTTATAGCAAGAAAAACAGTATTTCCAAGGTTCTGCTTCCACTGCTCCTCCACAACAGTGTAGCGTGCAGTCTCCTCGCACTCCCAGTAGCCTCTCTCCTCTCAGATTGAGGCCTCTCTGCATATCAATGTCCTGGAGATGAGGGCGGTTCTGTATGCCATGCAGGCCTTCCAGAACCATCTTCTTCTGATTCAGTTGCTGATTTAGTCAGACAACCTCTGTGTGGTGTATTACATCAACAAGCAATGGGAAACACATTTGTAACCTCTATGCAGGGAGGCCAGAAGAATGTAGTACTGGGCACTGGACCACGGTCTGACCATCTCAGCAGTCCATGTCCCTGGGGTGCTAAACATTCTAGCAGACAGTCTCAGCCAGACTCAGTCCAGCATGCATGAGTGGGAGCTTCTCTCATCCTTCGCAGAAGATCTAGTCGATAGATGGGGGTCATCCAGAGTTGGACCTTTTTGCGTTTCCACTCAACACAAAACTACCAACTTTTGCTCGCTCAATCCAGGGCCTGGAATTTTCTTGAGAGATGCATTGTCCCTCTCCTGGAGTGGGAGGTTTCTTTATGCCTTCCCTCTGTTTCCTCCGATTCAGAGGGTGCTCATCTAGTTACAGATGGTTTTACTATAGTGCTGTGACAGCGCTGATGCCGACATCCCTCACAGTGACAGACACAATGCCGAGTGTCGGCATTTGTACTGTCAGGGATGTCACATGCTTCCAACAAGGGGCTTCGCCCCCGAACCCCCCAGTGGGGTGCTCTGCCACCCACACCCCTCAGTCTCTAACTATACAACTCAGAGTCAGAGTTTTCTTGGGAAGGGGGTGCAAAACCGGGAAATGCACCGCCGGTGTCTGCAGGGACCAGCACAGTGACCTGACGATTTTGGGTGAAATCTGTCACTGTACTGGTCTTCAAGGTCACAGTGTCGATGTATGGTTGGCATACCACTACAGATGGAGGGGGCCAGCATGATCCTGGTAGCTCCATTCTGGCCTCACCCGATATGGTTTCCTCTACTTCAGCAGCTGATGGAGGAACCTCCAGTCCCTCTCCTCCTCAGCAGGAATCTGCTGACCCAGGATTAGTAGACCCTGACCCATCCCAACCTCAAGTCCCTCCATTTGCATGCTTGGCTCCTGAGGACATAGCTATTGCCAGATTTGAGGTTTCTAATAGGTTGGTGGATGTTCTAATTGCTGCCTGGAAGCCTTCCACCCAGGCCACTTATGCCATGAAGTGGAAGCTGTTTTCCATACGGGCTGCCAAGCATAATCTGGGCCACTTTGCCTGTCCAGTGAACCAGATTCTGGATTACCTGAGCTCTTTCTCCGATTCAGGTCTCCAGTACTCCTCCCTCAAGGTGCACCTTTCAGCTATTTCAGTTTTCCTCAAGCCTGTGGATGACCATATCATAGCTCAGCTGGATGCTTCTTGTACCTTCTTGACCGGCATTCTGCATCCGAAACCCCCAATCTGTTCTCCTGTCACAGCATGGGATTTGAATTTTCGTGTCTGAGAAGTAAACCCTATCTCCTTTTGAGCCAGCTGCAACTTGCAAGCTATGCATTCATTCCTGGAAAGTGTTATTTTTAGTTGCTATTACTTGTGCTTGAAGAAATTCAGAGCTTCAGGCCCCCTGGTGCAAGGAGCCTTATTTGATTTATTCTCTTTATGCTCCCACACACTGGCCCCTTAGGTCTCTTGCAGGTGTGGTCACATGGACTGGCTGGTTCCTGCTGTGCCTGAGGTCCTCTCCAGGCCAAGTCTCCATCCTGGGATCTCTACTCCACAACTACTGACTCCCCCGACACCCCCCCTGGCTCTGAGCCCCCAAGGTGGGACTGCCTACTCCTCTGGTACTCTATCTAAAATCTAGTAGGGGTGGTCGGAGTGCAGAGGAAAGATGGAAACTGGCTGGGAGTGACCCAGCTGTGATCATGGGGACTGTCCACTGGACCCACCATCACCTAGCTGGGTGCCAGGGCTTTTTCCTTGTTCTGGTGCTCCCGGAGGCATAGACATGCAGTGATGTCCAGCGCACAACTGTACCCATGAGCAGGACATCCGCTGACACCCCTCTACCCCAAGTATGTGCTACTGCTGCCAACCAAATCTGTCACAAATGCACTCCGCAGGTCAGGCCCTCTGCTCCCACAGTTCCAACCTCAAAGAGCAATAGTGTGAACAGGTAACAGACAGGGTAACCCTCCTATCTGTTTGGGGTCCGAATCACCTGTCAGCCTCAAGTTCTGGAGGGCTGCAAACTGTGAACCTAATGCTAGCGCACCCAAATGTACAGGCTCAGATAATATTCTGTTTGGGGGGGGTGCACTATATCTTCCACCTAAGGGCACCTAACCAGGTTTCCAAAATGAACCCTTAAAACTCTATAAGAGACCTTCAGTATATTCTTACCTTTCTACAAGCTCAGTAACACCATCAAGCCTTTTAAACCATTGTCATACTTAAAAATACAGGCACTCCACATGTAAAAAGAAAACTGGGAAGACACAGGCAGTATCTTAAAAAAAGGTGGTTTGCTAAAAATTGTAAAATAAGTAATATTAAATACAGAACAAATATCAAGAACTTACAATCTATAAAAGAAACAAGGGAAAATTATAGAAACAAAACTTCTACCACAATACATTTAGATCTTTGCCATCTAAGGTATTACCTCTGGAAGTGCATTAGATCAGAGAACTGTTTCTCTCTTAGAGTTCCAACAAGATATGTCATACTTTTCAGATACAAGTATCGGTTAACTGTGTCTCCACACCCCCTTTGTGAGTCATCTAACTCCTCCTTTTTAGAATTAAAAAAATACAGACATGATTTCCTACCAGGAGGTATGTTAAATAATGTGACATCAGAAGAAAAAAACACTTCCTAAATATGACTCCTTAATTAAACATTTTCTCTTTCATCTTATTGTGGGTCTTGTTCCCAAGGCAGATCAAAGGGTTTATGACCTTTAACACAATGTTGTTACCAGATATGTTTTCCTACAGCAATCATAAAAGTTTACGAGGTTTATCCTCTGGCAGATGGCCAGAGCCTTAATTAAGAACAGAACAGGAAACTCTAGGTTTTCCCTTTACTGGTCAATTTCACACATCCTCTGGTCAGTTTACATATCCTGTTGCTTCACTGCAACCTGTGTGTGTGTGTGTGGGGGGGGAACCCATGGAAGCACAGGCTGACTTATGTGAGACAATCACATACTATATTTTTATATTACAAATATCATACATAATCATAAGCAAGGGGCAGAGTGTCACACCATCCACCCTCCCCAGGAGAGGAGAGGAGAGGAGAGCCTACTCCTCCCCTGCTGATCCCCAATGACCTGAGTCTGCTCCAGAACCCAGAACTGTGGTGCAAGGTGTGGTGTACAGGAGCCTCAACCCTCAGTGCGACCAGGCCGATCAGACAGGGTGTCTTTGTGCATGAACCCTAATTTCTTCCTAAGGTGGTGTCTGAGTTTACATTGACTCAATCTATCCACCTCCCTGTTTACTTTCCAGAGCATACCAGTCCAGAGGAAGTACTGCTCCATACTTTAGATGTGCACAGAACTCTGAAGAATTACCTGCTCCAACCCAAGGAATACAAGAAGTTGAAGCAGTTGTTTGTTTCTTTCACCCCAGGTAGAGAGGGTGTTTAAGTTCCCAAGCAATGTTTATACAAATGGTGTTCTGCTACAACAAGTATGGCAAAGAATTGCCTGGAGTTGTCAAAGATCATTCCACAAGAGGCATGGCTACCTCTGTGGCCTGTTTCTGAGGGGTATCAGCCACTGACATTTGTGTGGCTGCCACCTGGAGTACTGTCCACACACACCTTTGCCAAGTAATACAGTCTGGACATTGCTTCTAAAGCCCTTGCAGGATTTGGTGGGGCTGTGCTGTAGGGCCTCCTGTCTTAAGTTTAAGGTTGGCCTTCCTCCCAGACTGTCTGTTTGCACCTGTAGCTGCTTGGGACTCATTCTTACAGCGTGACCTGATGACTTGAGATACCCCCAAAGAAGACAGAACAGTTACGTAAGAACTTATCATAACAGTAGATCTTTGAGGGGATCTCAGTCATCAGGTCTATTTTCCCTCCCACCACCCCCTTTTGGGGCTCTAAACTGGAACTGGTTACTTGGTGTATCCAGCCTTTTTTTTAGGCCTGGGCACCTCTCTCTCTCTCTTCTTGGTCCTCCATGGCTACAGCTATGCTCCATTTGTTTATGCAGGAAAAAAGTGAGGAGGGAATGGGGCTGCTCATACCTTTATAGGGTTAGTAACGTCATCACATGATGTCGGTGTGGGCGGCCCCAGTTGTACTGCTGAAAATCTTCCATGTGAATCCTACTTCACTGATGGTGAAGTTCCTATGGTGTGACCTGATGACTGAGATCCTCTCGAAGATCCACTGTTACGTTAAGTTCTTATGTAACTGTTCTTTTTCATGCATGCTACTAATGACAACTTTTTATTGTTTTAATGTGTGCAGTTGTGAAAGAGAGTTTACTTTCTATTTGCTTGCCAAATACATTTGAATTGATTTTTTAAAAATAATTTAAACAAAACAAACCTCAATGATCTGTTCCTTACTTCTTAGTATACAAAATAAATTATGGTGAGGACTCAACACCAAATATTATTTTGGTAATGGTTGATGGAAGTGTGACCAAATTTGCATGAATAAGGGATATTGCATAGGTTCACTAAAAAGTTGCTATTTATTTACAGTTGAAAATTTTCCTCAAAGCAGCCTAGCAAAGTCTGGCAAAGCAATGTAGAGCCACAGGTGCTAGTATGGCACTGAGGGACACACACTACTGTAAATTAGAAAATTGTATGTATGTTTCTTAATAGAACAATAACTAATATCTTCTAACCTCTAAACACTCATGTCTTAAAAATACTGTCAACAATTACAGTCATTTCCTCACTAGACAACTGCATAGATTTCGACTTAGCTCTATGATAGATATAAAATGCACAAGAGACCACCATCTTGTTGTAACTTCCCTATTACCAGAGGGTGCTGTAGCATTCTATTCCCTAAGTACCGTTTGCCCACTCAGGGGCTAACATTAGACAAGAGCAGGCTCAGTGCGATGGCCTGTGAGGGTTTGAGCGACTACCTGTGCAGGTCATGGGTGAAGGGTTGTGGCTCAGTCCTGGACTCGTATGCCTGTGAGTCATTTGTATACGCTCTAACAAATGAGTTCCCCAGCATGTCCCTCCATGTATCAGTTACTGATATCAGTTCAATGTGGACAATGTACTATGTGAACAAACAGATGAAAAAAGGATCCATCAGCAACCCAAACTTCTTTTTAATATCTTTGCTTTTTTATTAGCTTGAAAGCTGTCAGACACTGCAATGACTTGCCCAGCGTTTCCCTCCAGCTTTATCAAGGGCCAGTGGTCCTATAAATCAAGAGATTTAACTTATTTGTAAAAGGAGTCAGTCATTAACAAACATAATATACACAGCACTATGTGTTCCATCAGTAATATAGTAATGAATGTAGTGTTATTTACTTGTAAGAAACTCTCCCTCACTTAGCATCCAGTTACAGAAGCTCTTATCTCCTTCCTTGCAGTGCTATGGCAGCTAAATTTTCAATAGCCATCCCAGCTCTTTGCCATAACAGAACATCTGCTTGGTGTGGTGCACCACTTCTTGTTTTAAGGCCTGCACTGCACAATCAGTGCCACAATGTCAGATGATCAGTGCTCCCATCTGACATCATCACATGGCTCCAAGTGAACTTTGGGGATGGGACAAATAAAGCCAGCATTCCAAAAAGGGAGGCCACAACCGCAGACCAAGGAGACAGATCAGGATTCCAGTCCAGACTCATTGAGCGGGAGGGAGGCACAGCTGGGAAGCAGTGACTGAACAAAACAAGCATTTGTCAATGCCGGAAGTTTGATTGCTGATATTAGCATTGGACATGCAGGAGTTAGATAGATGTGGAATAGGAGTGGCAGTGAAGTATTGAACTCACACCAATCCCACCTCAACTCTGCAGAGATGGACAGGCATTGGGGTGTGCCTGTGGGTCGTTGCCCATAATACTCATGGCATTTCACCTCACCCTATCCTGTAGACACCGACAAGTGTTGAGGTGTGCCTTGGGGTGTTCAGCTTCACAGTCACCCCATTTCATAAGGTCATACACTGAAATGGGTGCAGTACAGGAGAATGGAGTGAAGTCTGGGGCTGAAGAGTGCAAGGCATGCCTCGATACCTGTCACTGGCTTCAGGGTGGGGGTGGGATGGCATGAGCATTACAGCCGATGATCCAAAGTTACACCTCTGATGCCTGTCAGTCTGTACAGGGTGTGACGTTATGGTTAGAAACCCTAACGCCCTGGGCGTGTGTTGGTATTTGCACTACAAATTTTCAACATGGCCTTTTTGTGACCCCCACCTCATGAAAGCATTTGGACCTCTTCTCCTGAACAGTGGCAGTGTGATTTTGTTAATGTGTCCCGAACTTTGAGTTCCCACAGTGACCGTGTCATTCTGCGCCAGATGTGCAAAAACACAGATCAGGCAGGATGTGACGAATGACAGCTGTATCATCCATAGGGAGGTGTGAAGAGATGGCAATGTTGAAAATCTGTAGTGAAAATATTAAAATGCTCGAAGTTCCAACCGTACATGGAAACTGTGCAACACATGCATGTACCACAGTCATTTAATGGAATTATTTCACTAAATTTTCAACATAGGCATTTTGTGACCTCTATTCATGAACATTGTCACTATGATTTTCTTAATCTGTCCGAAACATTAATTTCCCACAGCGACCGCACCATTGTGCACCAGGTGTGCAAACGCATATTTCGGGAAGGATATGAAAAATGACAGCTGTGCTGTTCATAAGGAGGTGTGGCAAAATGCCAATGTTGAAAATCTGGAGTGAAAATATTACAAATTTGCATACATCCGAGCATATGTGGAAACTGCACAACACACGCTTGTAACACAGTCATTTTATGGTCTTTTGTCACAAAATTTTCAACATAGGCATTTTACGTCCTCTGCTCATGGACAGTGTCACTATGATTTTCTTAATGTGTCCTGAACACTGATTTCCCACAGTGACCATGCTATTCTGTGCCGGAAGTGCAAAAACACATTTTGGACAGGATGTGAAAAATGACAGCTGTACTGTTCATAAGGAGGTGTGGAAAAATGATAATGCTGAAAACCTGGAATGAAAATATTATAAATTTGCAAAGGTACGTGCATGTGTGGAAACTGCACAACGCATGCTCGTAAAACAGTCATTTTGGGGATTTTTTCACTAAATGGCAACATAGGCTTTTCGAGAGCCCACCTCATGAACATTGGCACTGTCATTTCATTACGAAGTCCCGAAAGGTGATTCCACGCAGTGACCGCAAAATCACCTTTCGGGATTGAATAACGCCATGACAGTGGCTGAATTCATGAGGAGGGGTCCCAATAACCCCATGTTAAAGAATTTGTGCCAAAATTCCCCAAAATGCCTGAGATATGCACCAAAGTTGAAAAAACCCTGTTTATGCCATTATACAGCTTACCGGCATTTCTTCAGTTTGTGGTCGGCTTTGAAGAGTGCAGACGTGTTCCCGGTCCACTGAAGATCGTCGCACTGGGCTCTGTAGGTAAGTATGGGATGAGGGGTGTGTGGGGGAGGTAGGGCGCACAGAGGGTGAGTGCAGGTTGGGGAGGGGGCCACCAAACTCAACAAGGGACCGTTTTCTGTTTTACAGGTTTAAAAAAAAAAACATTGCGGAATTTTTTTTTTTACAGGGACATTTGGCACACTGGGGTGAGCTCCCAGCATGCCACCTGAGTGTTTTGGGGGTGCTGTAGCTGACAGGGATTGGGCACCCCCCATTGGCACATACTGGGGGAGGAGAGCCGAGGGGAATTGGGCACCCCCCCTCAGCACACAACAAATTGGGGAGGGACATCATGCCAATGGGGAGTGGGCTCCCCTGTTGGCAAGTTGAACTGGGAAGAGGGTACTGAAGCCAATGGGGACTGGGCCCCCTGTCAGCAAGAAAGACTGTTGGGGGGGCGCATGATGCGAAGGTGGATTGGGCACCCTCTCGGCACACAACAAATAGGGAAGGGTGTTACAGTATGCCAACGGGTGTGGGCTCCCCCCATCAGTAAATGAACTGGCTTGGGGATGGCAAGGTACCACCCTGCGATGATGGGTCGCTCCTTCATTGCAGCGGTGGATTCGTTTCAAGGTGGTGGCATGCTGGCTGAACTAGTGTCAGCAGCAGTGTTCCACTGCATTGGGAAAAGTGGACCAAGCCTCAAAAGGCACTGGGGCCATTGGCCCCCACAGTGCCGCACCTCCAAAACTCTGCTTCTCTCCTAAGTTATGACAAAATATTTCTTGCGAATGTGCGCAAGCATACATAACAACAAGGAGCAAGTGTCTGAAAGGCACCAAACAACAGGGGGGGAGGAAAAGGAAGTATAGGACCAGAAGGAGATGTGATGAAAGGGAGAGGAGTGCAAAAATGACTGAGAACAGGATCATGTTCAACCTCTCAGCAAGACTGCTAAGTGAAGTAGAAGAGCCATACTATCAAAATGTTTCACTTTTGCACACATTGCTAAGCCAGGTAAGTTTCAGATTAGACTGAACCTTCAGAAATTTTATAGAAGTAGCAAGTTGAGGAACCATTATTCAGATACTGAGAAGATCTCAGATCAATCAGTACTGGAATTAAAAATTTAAATTGCAGTTCACCATAAATGCCCCATGTCCCAATCCCATAGTCTATAGATATTATTAAGAGTGTGGATAAGGACGTGGAAACTCTTTTGAAGAATTTTGAATGTAGGAACTTAACCAGAACAGACAGGTGATTAAAATCTGGAGAAAGACTCTTCAATCATTATTAAACAGGAAGACAAAGTGTGGGGGTGGGTGGGGGTGGGAGTAGTGATAATGAATGTTAATAACTATAATACGAGTGTCTAATATAAGACAACTTAGCACAAATTATTGTGCTTCACCAGGCCTATATTTGAGAGATGGATATTTTTCATCTGTTTGATTATTTGCATATGCCCCAGTTGAGAACTTGCTGAAGGCAGTAAGTATTTCTGTTTGGGGAGAATGTTGCCCCCTGCCACCATGGGGTACTGCAACATTCTATTCACCACATACTGTTCAGCCACCGAGGCTGCTAATGTCAGTCGGCATAGCCTTGACGGATCACAAACGCAATGTAAAGAAGGAAGCAAGCACCGTTTTAGGGAGTGCTGTGGAGTGGAATTAGTAGGATGGAGAAAAGAGTGAGACTCCCCCTCAAGGGGGTTCCCACAGGCCTTTGTCAGTCTCTGTTCATTAGTTTTGGGGATTATGGTAAGGCAAGGAAGAGAGGGTTGCATCCCAGTCTGCTAGGGAAATCTGTACTTGGGTTGAAGGAGCACTCTTTCATCACTGTTGGAAGAGCACCAAGTATTTGGGTAGAAGGATTCCAGACTGGATACATGGTGGTAAGTGTGGAATGTATATCAGTCTGAGGCAGTGCTTGTCCAATGAGATTCTGCCCCATCACCAACGTTGGTGCCCATCATGTAACTAGGTGATGAGAAGAGTCATCAGAGGGAAGGCCCCTAGCATGGGCCTGTAAGTTGTACCCATCTGTCTGGCTCCCAATCCAGGGGCCTGAGTTCCAGTAGCCTCCAAGGAAATGGGGGCTCAGTGAAAAACAGAACATGCGATGCCTGTGGAGTCTGGAACCCTCATCCAATAAGCTAGATGGAGGGAGATGAATGTTTAACAGTACTGAAAGTATTCAAGACCCAGCAAGAATGGACACTTCACATGAAAGTATCCAAGGAGCTAAATGCATTGAACCAGCCTATGATAGTGACTGATTATGTCACTTTGGACAGTGCTGTGGTATTGAGCATCATCACTAGGGTGAGAACAGTGGCTCTTTTAGTTCATCCACCAAAAAGCCACAGGCTATCATGGACATCCCAATGGAGTCTCCACTCACTGCACAGCCTATAAAACCAACACTCTGTGGGGAGCCCAAGATCAACCCTCCCAGCTGTGAATCCCTCCTGGTACTGAAGCCTGTGTCAGACACTTCCCTACTAAGTGACTACCACTGTAGCACCAACTGAGAAGACAGGGGTCTTGATCAACAGGTAATCCAGTGAGGCAGAGGTTGACACCCGCTCTGTGCTTGAGAAGAAGATGGAGGAATGGCAGGAGAAAATATAGCCAGTGTAAAAGGTTGTCACTAGATGAAATTGTGCCTTCATCTGGGTCATCTGAGGTGTCATGGAGGCCAAGTGGGATAGTCGTATCAATATTTGCCTTTTTGGGTTTGGAAAGAGATTGAGGCCAACCAAGAGGAGTGGTTGAAGAAGAAAGCCCTAGAACAAGTGCTGGGTAAGCCAGCTTCATGTAACTGTGAGAAATATCTAAATCCTCCATCCGTGTCTGGTGCTGTGGAGTCATGGATGACTAGACACAGCACTAGAAGCAATTCTATCATCAGTACCAATATGGAGGGGAATCAGCATGTCCATGCCAGTCAGCAACCCAGGACTACATGCAAAGATGGTGCCCAAGTCCCATGCAGACCACTGTAGTTGAGGAGGGCCACTGCTTTCCAAATGAGGTGCAACAAATCCACTGTTGGATCAGGAGCTCCAATCAGTTTGTGTCTGCCTTGTTGGGGGTCGGTGTAGATCACCATCATGATTAAGAGTCGGGTCAAAGAGGGAGTATAGGAGATGCTCAGCAGCTCTCCTCAATGTTTTGCTGTTTCAGAGTCCCAATGTTTCCTGTCCTGAAGGTCACTATTATGTGGAGAAGCCAGAAGACAGCACATACAGTACGGTATACCTGAAGTAACTGAGGTCATCAGAGAGGTAGAGTCACAACTACCTTGCTGGATGTGCTGACTGTATACATTTGTTTTACCCTATTTGATCAATTACTCTTTATTTTTACAGCAAAGACATTTATCCAGATTCCAAGACTTAGAATTTTGCCTTGTTTTTAACTGTTCTTACGAATACTTAAAAATACATAAAATGTGTTTTACAGTTATATAGCATTAAGGGACTTTGTTAATCATAGAAAAAGGGAGTTTAGTATACTGAAGAAAATCAAGGAGCAGTACAATTTAATTTTTTATTTGTTTGTTTTGTTTTAGGTGTGGGCGCAATAAGAAGGTTACACAGTATGGTATAGCAGGCTGCAGGAAAGGCATAGAAACATAGATTCTGTAGGCAGAAAAGAGCTGCTTGGCCCACCCAATCTGCCCAAGTGGTCTCTGCCTGTTCTACATCTGCTTACCCTAGCTGGTCTCTGGCAACCCTCCTCCCTCCCTCCCTGCTTCTGTTCTAATACTCCCCTGTGTTTATTCCATGCATGTTTGAAAACTGAAGCCCCCACCGTTCTACACTCCACCACTTCAGCTGACCATCTGTTCCATGAATCTAAGACCCTACCACCCTTTCAGTGAAGAAATATTTCCTCACATCTCTCCTGAACTCCCCCCAGTTCTGCTGCTCAACCTCATTTAGAAGAGGCTCCCCTCCTGCATACCGTTCACCCCCTGTGAGGTACAGTACTTGTAGCTATCGGTTATCTCACCTCACCTCTCTCTCTCTCTCTCTCTCTCTTCTCTTCCAGGCTGTACATGTTGAGATTCCTCAGTGTCTCTTCGCAGAGCTTTCCTTGCAACCCCTGCACCATTTTAGTTGCCCTCCTCTGGACCACCTCCACATTGCCTATGTCCTTTCTGAGGTGTTATCTCAAGAACTGGGCACAGTACTCCAGGTGGGGGCATACCAGAGAGTGATACAGTGGCAGCATCACCTCCCACGTCCTGCTGGAGATACTCCTCCCTGTGTATCTCAGCTTCCCACTAGCCCAATAGCCCTGTCCATAGCCTGTCATACTATGCTGCCACCTTGAGGTCCTCTGATATAATAACCCCAAGGTCCCTCTCCTATCTAGTGGCTGTCAGTACCCTCCCCTTGCTATACTCAGCACAGGGGTTCCTATGCCCAAGGTGCACGATTTTTCATTTTGTGCCACTGAACCCCTACTGCCATATTTTTAACCACTCCTCAAGTTTCCCTAGACTCCTATGCATTATGTCCACCCTACTGCATATTTTGGTGTCATCTATAAAAAGGCATACCTTCCCCTCCAGTTTTTCTGGTCCCAGTACTGAACCCTACGGTACACCTCTGGTCACTGGCCCATCCTTTGAGTGATTGCCATTAATCACCACTCTTTCTCCTATCCGTTAACCAGTTTCAAACCCAATTTGCCAATTTGGACCCTACTCCTAAGCTGGTCAACTTCTGAATATAAGCAGCTAATCTATAGATGCTGATCTTCTATCTGTCGCTGTGTTTATTAACCTCACTGAGACATTTGACCTGCAGTCAATCACTCCTCAAAAACCAAACTAGCCTCCCTTGGTGTCTCCCCACCTGCAATCTCCTGGTTCTGCAACTACCAGTCTGGCAGGAAACAGCAAGTTTTTCTCCAATCTGCTACATCCAGTCTTGCTGACATTACCATCGGTGTCCCCCAAGGCTCAGTCCTAGGCCCACCCCTTTTCTCTATTTACATCAATGATCTCCTGGATGTTGCCTCTGCCTGCAATTCAGTGTTACATGCTGATGACCTCGTCCTGTATTACAGTACCCAGACTGTTCCTGCCATCAAAAAATCCTTCTTAGGTGCTGTCGCAGTCACTCAGTCATGGCTATCCACAAACAAGCTTATTCTAAATAGCAAAAAGAGCAAATCCATGCTTTTTGGTTCCTAGCTGAAACTCTGTGCTACCCCCACTAAACTCTCCATCACATGTAAAGATAGATCCCACTTGAATGTGTCAGTAGTTTCAAATACTTATTTATTTATTTATTTATTTATTTATTTCAGTTTAGGATTAATACCTTTGAGTCAAGGATTCGTTTTCAAAGGTTCCAAGTTAGTAGAGGACAGATACATTATATATAGCATAAAAAAATACAGAGAAACAGTGAAACAAATTACACAGTCAAATACATAGCAATATTATACATCTTAAACACTGGTGCCAGAGTAGGGCTTAGGATAGGAGAAGAGGGGGGGTACACTGTCCTAGTAGTTAATTGGATGGTCAGGAAACCAAAAAGACAGAGAGGGTAAGATGGTCAACTTTGATGAGGCCTCATCAGAGACAGGAGGGGGGGGGAAGAGGAGGTGATCAGTCAAGGGAGACATTGTCTGTGAGAAGCGTGCAGGGGGGAAATTAGGGGAGGTAGAGGTGGTTGCTGGGGAGGGGCGTGACTTAGGAGTATGGCTGGACCCCTCGCTTGATGTATCCCTCTATGTCTCCTCAGTCTTCAAATCTGTTAATGCTAAACTGGACAAGGCCTTTAGGGTGAAAAACTGCCTATCCCCAACTGCCCAACAGTCTATAGCTCAAAGAGTACTCCTGCCAGGCCTAACATATGGCCTTTTGGCATTCCTGAATGCAAACAAAACTGTCCCCTCTAGATGGAATACAACATACAACATACAATTATGTATGTTGCTTTGCTCTGGCCTCTCCAAAGCTCACACATCACTGTCTCCTCTACAGTACACTGCTCTGGGCTTCCCTGCTGGCCAGCGATCTCTTGCTCTGGGCCATTCTGTGGACAGACTCCTTTGAATAGGCTCTCTATCTTCCCTAGCAAGGTATGTTCAGCACCTATCCCTAGAGACCTGTGTTTTTCTTAAATAAGAATTAGCAAGCAATTCAAGGTATAAAAAGAAATAACAAGAAATTCAAGGTATAAAAAGAAATACGAAATTCAACATATAAAAAGAATATAATGAAAACAAACACATGAATAAAGTGAAAAAATTGCTTTTTGGGGCGGCAAAAACGAAATAAATGCTTGCAGCAGTTGTTGTTTAGGCTCTGTTGTTACCACAGAGACGGTCCACAAGGAAATGACAGTGGAATTGTTTAATTCACAAAACCTTTCAAGACCATAGCATAATCCTACGTAATACAATGTGATTTCTAGTGTATAAGGTCATTTTGAGGTAGTTTATGAATGTAAATGTGATAACAAGAAATAAAACTAAATTTTAAATGAATAAAAAGAAATAACAAGAAATTCCAGAAAAATAAAAATTATAAAAAATAAAACGAATTTCACGGGATTCTACCTATCCCCTACATACTCACTAATATCTGTAAACTCCCAGCCTCTCATTGAGTGGCAGTGCTTCACTGGCCTGGGAAAAATTGCTCTTGCAGTCTATGCCCTTATATAACAGAACTCCCTTTCCCCAGAATTACACCTCTCTCCTAGCCACCCAGTCTTCTACGAGGCTTTAATGGACTCACCGTGCCGATCTTCTACAAGGAACCAAAGGACTCACTGTGTCTTCCTGAGCCTTGCTCCTGCTAATAACCTCAGGACTAGCTTCTCTAACACTGTTGCACTTTTTGTTCAGTTTTGTGTATTATCGTTCATACTGAATGTTATCCTGTACTGTGATTTTCTCCCTGTGTCCTGCACCATGTTTTCCTCTTTTAGCATGCACATTTTCAACTGTGCTGACTACTGTTTGGCTTGTACAGTTGCTTATTTCATGATGTCTAATAATCATAACCCCTGATGTTGTTGCTTTCAATTTATGTACACTGATGTACATTTTTCCTACTGTTAGTCTGTAACTCTCCCAAGTTGTGCCTGAAAATAGGCATATATCAGCTATCCTTTCTGGCCCTGTAGGGACACCATTGACAACTCTGATTTTTGAACTCCTCTGCAGTATTTCTGGGTTACTAGCAGTTTAATCTGAGGCAGCAGCTAAAACTCTGTAGCCCTGTCCACACTAGGGCTCCTGCAATGTTACAGGCATGTGAAAACGTTACAGGAGCTCCCAAATATGGTTCATATCCACATTGGTAACGTTTAGCTGGGCAGTGTTTATAAAATAACCAATCTTGTTCAGAGTGAGATAATTTCTTGATTTAATTACAGTTTGTTCAAGCTATAGAAAGTGTCAAAATATTACAAGGTGTGCAAGTTTTTACATGTGTGCTTGATATGTATTGGGGGTGGGGGCCTGTAACTTCATGGTAACTTTCCAATGCTTTCTGTAAGGTTACTACTCCAGTGACAACTGTATAAAATAACATCTTGTGAGTGCAAACACTGTTCCATTTGTCTATGTAATGCAATAATTCCGAAGAGTCTTGTCTTTGTGTGATCCCTGTAATCAGGCTAGTGAAGGGGTAAGGATAAGGGAACTGTTCCCCTTGTAATTACTGTTATAGTTCAACTTAAATTAACTAATTAAGCAAATAGCATCGACCTTTTCTTTTGAATAATATTTCTGTACTCTGTTTACAGTTTGCTGCTTTTTACAGCTACTGTACACTGGCCATATTAATGTGTGCACCTCAACAACACTTTGTGACTACGGTTCTAGTGGAGGTGTACACCTCACTAATGTGCACCAAATTAGCCACATTACTACACCTTCTGACAGCACCTCTGCTCAAGGTGTACACCTCACCATGGTGTACATAGTTAAAATTTATTTTGATGCATTTCAACTATACATCACAATAAACAGGACTGGATAGAGATACAACCAGGGCTTTCCTGTAGGTTGGCCATCCGCAGTCAGAGGGAGAGAACAGAAGGCTTCTAGGAGTCCTCTCGGGTTACTACTTACTACAATGGGTTAAGGGTCACGGAGGGGGAAAGAACTCCAAACCTAAAGGATTTTAAAATTCAGCTTAAGATCATCTTTGCAAAGCTGCAGGTGGATGGGTGGGGAGTCACCATAGGTCCCTGGATTTGGATTTTTAAATTGCAGACTAGTGGGACTCTGTCAGGCTAAGGCTGCCAGGCCAACCAAAGGAGTCTTGGGGCTACTGGGAAGGGAGGCTTTTTCTGGACTGAGTGTCATGCTGGGAACTTGGCAGTGGCATGGAGTGAACCTTTCACACAGCGAGACCCCACAACCTCAGTGCTGCCTCAGCCATCATGGATCCTAGTTAGTACCAATGGGAAGGGAAGGAAAGGGCAACATGGGTGGGAGAGGGCTTTAGGGAGGGTTATTTTTGAGAGTTACTGGGTGTGGGGAGGTTTTGCTTAATGATAAAATGGAGTAGGATGCAGAATTGGAACTTCCAGTTTCCACCTCAGATTTCATTCCTATGACTTAATCAGGAGGCAGAACAGAATCAAAGACAGAAATGGAAATTCTGAAAATCTGACTAGGTACCAACAGAATGGATTGCACAGAATCCAAGCAAACCTAATGAAGATTCATCCATCGTTTTTGCAGTAATTTACAGCAATAACAACATCAGTTAGAAAGATCAAAGCAACCATCTCTCAGACTCAGTGAGAAACTGAAGCCACTGAATTAAGGACAAAAGTAATGGAAAACTATGATCACTAAGGTGTCTGGAAATGCCAGCTGCACCCAACGCCTCCTGTCTACCTCCTTAAAGACGTTCCCTGGTGTTTCAAATTCTCCTTTTTTCTGATGCACTCAAAAAGGTTTTCAAGGTTGTTTTCTGGCACAAGTACATTCTTAAATATATGGAAGCATTATTACAATAATGATGTATCCTATTATGTCATTTCCAGCTAAGACTATGTACAGGATGGCAGCAAGGAAATTAGCTTCCACAGTTGCAGCAGTTGGTATCATTCAAGGTGCTTTACCTGCATATCTGTCTGTCTTTGGTTACACTGTTTACTTTTTGTTAAAGTCCTTGCCATTCTGCATGTACTTTTGAATTGTTTGAACAGTTTTCTTGCAAGTTATGTATTTTATTGGGATGTTTCAATTATGTTTGTCTTGAGTCGACCACCTCTGAAACTGCTACTTTGAAAGCAGATATAACCAAAATAAAGTATGTCGGCCCCTATATTTCTTTATTTTTCTATATTCATAACCATATTCTACATCTAGGAAAAGCATTTTATGAAAATGACATGGGTTTGAAATGGTTTTATATACAAAAACATACAAATTACACCCTTTTTTGGGAATATCAGTTCAAGAGAGTATCATAGTATTGGTAATTTACTCTTTATTGCATTGTGGAAAAAATGAAACAAGTATCATGACAAATGATGTGTCCTTGTTTCACTTTTTCTTTCACCCTCATGTTGACATCTAAAATATTAATGTTATAACCACATAAAACAACCTGATCCCTTCTGGATTTCTTCCATAAAGAGGGATTAAGTCTTGCCAGTGTAACTTAAGAACAAGTATGTCGACCAATGTTTTTTGTTGTGGATTTTAAATGTTTAGATGACCCATCATGTGACATGGGGTTGCTGAAACGCCAGGGAACATCCTTAAATGAGATTGAAATATAGCAGACAGACTAGTTGATTGAGGAGAGGACACAGACATGTATTACAATTTTACTGACTGCCAGAAGGAGTGGAGTTTAAAGTCACATCGATGGTGGGGTTTTTAATCAATTCTTTGCAGGTGGTGTACAATTGAGATACCCATCTTTCAAGAACTGGTGGTTAGTTTGTCACAGATAGCCACACTAGATCAAGTAGTCCATGTTGTCAATGACACTCTAAGTACTGCACCACACCTGTTGGTTTCCTTACCTCCATTATCTGCCTCCTAAGATGGGGTAGGATGAATTATTACTCAGCTGATATCACTCCTGTAGGGGATAAATATTAAGAAATCCTCATGAGTTTTACAGGTTACTGTATCACCTCTGTTATAGTTTGTTGTTATAAGTTTACAATGTTCCTGTTTTGTCACAATGCTTGTATCTTTGATTATGATAATGGTAATGTCGGTGACTCCTTTCTGTCTATTATCTAGGAGCTACAGCCATAACTTTCAAAGACTACTCTTTGCACTATGT
Organism: Neoceratodus forsteri; assembly: GCA_016271365.2. Taxonomy (NCBI): domain Eukaryota; kingdom Metazoa; phylum Chordata; order Ceratodontiformes; family Ceratodontidae; genus Neoceratodus; species Neoceratodus forsteri. The sequence goes on from CM057450.1 coordinate 1,421,697,309, forward strand.
ATACTTATAAGGATAGGTACCACTACTGTATTGATATCTATACAATGCATATGTTTGCTCCTGGAATGTTTATTTTAACTGGAATATGCCAATAAAAAGATTAACTGCACAAAAAACAATGTGGTAAAATTCCCACCTCATATGGACTACATCCTGCGGCATGCACGCAGGGCATTAGAGCCAAAAGCTGCAAATCTAAAGCAAGAACTGATCTGTCCTGACAAAATTTGTGATGTTACCAGCAAAAGAAGCAGTTCTCCATGCAGCTTGCAGTATTAAAGATTTAATCTACACTGATTTAACAAAAAGAGCCCAGCAGTGGAGAAAAGAGACTTGGGACATCATCAGACAGCTCTAGGGCAAGGGCTATAAAGTAAAAATGTTCTTCCCAGTCAAAATCAAAATTGAACTTAAGTAGAGGGTGTCAGATTTGCCCACATAGTTAGAGGTGGCACCAACATTGCAGAACTTGAGGATTCAAGTACCAGTGCTCAAGATGGCAGAGCTAGTTATACAGCTCTGGAGATTGGTCTGGCAGCAGGCAGGAAGATTGGCCCCTACCTGCAGTAACAGCTAGAAGGATATCACATTCAGTTACACATGACCCCCCCCCCAAGGCTTCCCATCCCAAAGGGTCGAAAAGGAAAGATCTTACTGGGTATCTTCAGTAACGACATCAAGTGAGCAGCAGAACCAAGGTGGATTACTCAAGGCGGCATCGACAGCGGCTCCAAGGCATCAAAAAACAGCTCTGAGGAGCGACTCAGAGGCGTTGAAAATGACTCCAACTGACTAGGCCGCAATGGCGTATCATGAAATTATTTCAGCTGCAGGCGAGGTGCTGTCTTGATGGCGGGAGAAGCAGAACTGAGGTGGAAGAGGAGCCAACGGCCATTTCTGGCCAACCCGGGAGCACCACACAGTGCATCGGCCTCGTGGGTGGCGCCGACAGTGCCGGTCCCTCCTCCGTGGACTGCTCATCTCCAGCCAGTCATCACCAGTGATAAATGGTGAAGGTTGACACAGGGAAGATCAAGGGGACATGATTTGAGACTGGAGAGTGATAGAATCAGTGAGAATGTGAGGAAGTACTTCTTCACTGAAAGGGTGGTGGATGTGTGGAACAGCCTCCTCAAGGAAGTGAGAGGGGTGCAAACAGTGAAGGCATTTAAAAATGCATGGGACAGACATAAGGTAACCCTAGAGACAGAGCAGAAAGAATAAATCAAGGGACACTTGAGGGGATAGGGATTATGGGTAGACTAGACAGGCCTGGCAGTCCTCATCTGCCAACAAATTCTATGTATCTATGTTATGTCCTTCACAGGACTTATCAGTGTGTCTCATCTGTGTCTCACCCCAGAGGACATGAGACAGCCCTAATGCGGTCTTATGGGTTTGGGTCATGGTGGGCCCAAAATAAAGAAAACAAGCTAAAAAGACAAAGAACCTCAGCACAAAAGCACTGAGGCCAAGGTGGTGTGTTTACCAGCTAACTGTGTGCAGATAAACGCAGTGTATGATGGCCACCCAGGGCAAATATGGTCATGTGATTAGTGGGCACAGAAGCATGGGAAGAGGGACGAAGCATTCCTCCTCTTTTTTTTCTTTCATTTCTGAGGTGCCAATTAGTTTACGGCATGTTTTTCAACTAAAGCTAAATATGTAAGATAGTTATTCTGTAGAACAAATAATAACAATATAAATGTAATGAATACAAAATAACAACAAAAAAGAATTACGAAGAAATCATATTAACGAGTGATTCCCATAGATTGTTGTAGAAATTGATTGCAGTTCATAACAGTATTTATTACATGTTTTTACTTTTTTTTTACATTTGGTATGGGGTTAATTAATTCCATGTATGTGTAGAATGGTATCCTAGTAGGTAATTTATAAATCTGTGATTTTTCTGCACTTGTCACTTTAAATTACAGGTGAGCCTTTAATTAGGCAGCCTGCTGATAGGTGGATAGTGATTTTAAAAGTGTTGTTTGATCTCCTCACGAGTGTTCCCTTGAAAAAGCCAAGCATGGCGAAACCGGTCGGGAGTATTGTCTGCTGCTTTTAAATCCTTTGCACAAATAAATAAGTTATATTTATATTTAGCGAGTCCTTGTGCCCGTTTGTTTGTTAAAATAAGCCCCAAACATAAAGAATTCTAACGCAAGGCTAAGAAAAGAAATGAATAAACAATAAAATGATGACAAAGGGAGCGGGTCAGGAACTGGACCTCTCACAGATGACGTGATTGTGATCCCAATAGATTTCTCTTTCTCTTAACATGGCCCTGAGATCCCTAATATTCTGGGTCTTGTCAAGGCTCGGCTTTAAATGAATTTGTTTGGCCGGTGCCCAACAGATCGAGGAGGGGACTGCTGTTGTTATTCTACTGCTACTGAGCTAAGGGCTGACTGGTTATTTTAAGCTGTATCTAGGTTTCACAAGTTCTCTCCAGACCTGCACAATCCACTGCTCACTACCGAAAAGCAGATGGTGGATAAGCTGTGACCAGATCCCTAAGGTAGAAGCAGGCCAGTCGTGACAGTGAGTGAGAGAGCTGAAGGGGGGATGCGGAAATTATCTCATGAGGAAGGGTTGTATGAAAGTTAATGCAGAAAGGGATGGTATGGGGATCATTTTGCTTGCTCTGTGACTCTCCCAGGTACCCAATGTGGGGGGCCAACAGTTTAGTGATTATATATCAAATGAAAGTCCTAGAACAAAGTTCAGAGGACAGGACCTCGGCAAGGACAAAGCTTTGGGATAGGGATGTGACAGGTACCAGGAATAAAAACCTAGAACTTGGTCAACTAAAAAATCACCCACTGAATTACAGACATGGAGACTGTATCTATTTAGTACAAGGTTATGTACAAGAGCATTCTGATTATGGATGGGGGTTGAATTGGGGCAACTGGTGGTGTGACAGAGGATCAAGTTCGGAGCCATATATGGGCAGAGAGAAATATATGGTAAGCACCACAAGGGAGGGCTGTAGGGGTAACTGATTCTCCTCACCACCCTGGCCCACTATAGAAGTTGGAACGGGAGGGGCGGCACAGGAGGGTTGAGGTGATGGGGGAGGGGATGAAGACATTGGAGCCATAGGTGTGGGGGATAGACCTGATATCACGGTACTCCGAAAATCTAGGAAAGGCAATAAGGATAGGGATAATGATGGTTATGTTCCTCACTAAGCTTGGTTGGGGAGCAGGAGCACCCACCACCCAAGATGTTGATGTGGGGCTGTGATATCTCCTTTAAGGCTGAGCTCAGCTATCCTGGGGATACTACAGTAGGTAAAATAAATTGCTAGCTGGTATTGAATATGAAGTCAGAAGTGTCACCCTCTCATAGGTTCAAACAACATACAACACTTCACTTGCATGGATCTGTGACAAACTGCCTCCTGTTGGGAGTCCAGAAATATCCTTTTTCAGCATCAGAGGGAAGGATGCCTCTCAGGAAACAGTACTCAGGGAGCCACCCATACATCCTGAGTCAGGAGAGGAAATACTCCCACAGATCTTGCTATAAATGTATTTTCAGATGTGATGCATGTTAATATATTTCGATTCATATTTTTGACATGAAGGATATTAATGGTCCATTTGTGGAAATATTATGAGCCTTCTTTTCCTTTGTTTACATTTATATTTCTTGTCTCTTTCCCTCTCTCACTTTATGTCCCCCTTTTACCACCCCCCTTTGCATTTTGCTTTTTCTTTTTGCTTTTGTTTTCTGGTATTGACTTTCTTTCATACATTTTCTTGTTTTGTTTTGTTTTTCCTTTCATAGCAATAATCGGGAGTCAGTGTGGGTTTAGTTGAAACCGTAATCTTTTGTGTGTTATAGAAGCTATTTGATAAGTTACTGGTTACATGTGACCATGGTTATTTTATACTGGGTAACCATTAGATTTTGCCTTATTAGATTGTGACACATAAAGCTACTTGGCCAGATTTTTTGCATAAAAATACATTTCTAAAAAAAAAATTGGCCTATTGGTAAACTTTTGGTTTACAGTATTTTGAACCTGGGCAGTGTTAACACCTTTTAATCCTACTTTGTGTTAGGACACTGGATACCATTGCTTGTCTGCTGTATACCTCTAGCCCCATATCAGTATGATTTTGCCTTTTCACAAAAATATATTAATCTTGGGCTACTGACTGACACTGTTCATGGCCCTTTTACTAAAGCTGTTGTATCATATAGGCACTGGTCATTCTCTGGTGTTTATCTGCTTAATGGGTTCATACAGACAGTGTGGCAGAGACAGGTGCACTCTCTTATTAAAAGCTTATCTCTGTGTTTTTATGGTTGCTTGTGCATGCATGTGCAAAGTGAACATATTGTTAGAGTAAGGGGTTTCAAAGGTGTGTCACTGATGGACCCAATGCAGCTCAAGCTCGAAGGGGCCCAACAGTGACAGGCCAGTAATCAGCAAGACTGACAATGACAGTGTTCTCTGCTTGCTGGGTGGAAACTTTAGTACTTGAAAGGAACAAGCCTTTCCTAAAGAGCGGCTCAAGCCTTTCATCTGCGTGACACCACTCAGCAAGCAGCCGAGTGTGATGATGCTCAGTGAGTCAAAGCATTAGTATGAAACAAAAGTAGCTGCGTTTCAATATTGTTTGCAGTTATCTCTTTAAATGGCGGGCAGCATATTCAGAATGAAACAGTCACATCTGAGTGAGCTTTCAGGCAGTGTGGCCAACAGGGGTGGCTAACCCCATAGCTGAACATCACAAACAGTCAGTTTACTGTAAAAACAAAAGCAGTCTCATCAAGTCTCAATATTCCAATGAAATATTTTATTGGCAATTTAAATAATGCCACCTGAAGCTGTTCCCACTGCCAGTCACAAAGTAAAGGTTTACATACCCCAGTGCTTTCCCACCACAGACTTTATCACGGAGCTTGACAAAGACTGTAGTCGTGAAGTGCTGGGGTATGTAAACCTCTACTTTGTGACAGGAAAAAGCTTCACTTGGTGATTGTCAACAGCTTCACTTGGCGTTATTTAAATTGGCAATTACATAGTTGCATTAGAATATTAAGACCTGGTGAGACTGCTTTGTTCCTTCTTAGAGTGCAGTTAAAGCCATCTGTTTGTCTTTAAATGGCAAGGCAAACTTGAAGAGGAAGCCTATGTAATGACAGGCTGAACCTCTGCCACAAAACCAGCTCCCCCTCCATAAGATACTCCTAGGCAGCCCCTCACCCTTCCCCTAGAGGGCACATACACAGCAACTACAGGCAATGAAACACAGATTGAATTCATTTTAGATCTCAGAGCTGCAGCTCGCTGATGGGGCAACGTATTTCTGTGTTCTGAGGGATGCATTGTCACACAACATATTGACCCCACCCTACACAAACTGGAACCTAAAGGCAATTAAGGTCAACCCGGCAAACTGCACTTTTCATACATAAAGGTGTGTAATTTGTTCAGTGTGAGCAAACATTGTAGTAAATGACTTCTAAGATGTTTGGAGAAATCATATTTATGGCTCTGATCTACAGGAGAACCTTATTTTTCATGTAATCAGCAGTATCTCACCTACAAGAGAAGAAAATAAATGACAAGATATGAACATGTTTTATAAAACAGAAACAATATTATGTGGCTCCTTCTAGGAGCAGTGATTTTCTCTCAGAAATGGCCTTAAAGCAGACTACTTGCTGGAATCACATTACAGCAGCAAAACAATTGGTGTGCACATCTCAGCAGAACAAAGGTGTGCACCTCACCCCCTTTTTCAGCCTGGAACACATCTACAGCTATGTTAATTTTCATCCTCTGTGACGGGACATTCAAAATGCACCATACGAGAAACAGAAACTCTGCAAATTAAAGATGCTTATCCCCTGTGGGATTTTAATAATATGTGGCTACTCAGGCTAGCAGAATGTTTTACATTGGTACTGTCTGTATCAGAATACCGTATGATGTTCAGCATTTGTGTGGATGTTAAACATGTACGTGATGTAGTCAAAGACTTGTGAAACATATGAAAAATTAAAATTTGTTTATAATCTCAGTGATTCATTTGTAATTTCTGAACTGTGACTAGTAACTGTGTACAGTGTATATGTTCATGATGTGTGCGCTACTTACTAAAGGCTTCCTCTTTTTCCCACAGAGAAACCGTGGCATAATTAAGCAATAAGGCACGACAAGGCGTGTGTTATGTAAACAATAATACCCAACAGGGTGGGCGGTATTGTGCTATACCAGACGGCCCAGGGGCGTAATGAGGCCCGATGCTGCAGGCGGAGGGTCTTATAGACCCTGGAAGGTCTGGCATAGCACAATACCACCCACCCTGGAGGGTATTATTGCACTTAGAAAATGGAGAAAATGTGGCATTTTTTAACTATTAAAAAAAAAATGACTACAAATCTTTACAAATGGTTTTTAATGGTAAAGTAGTACCTCTATTGGTATAATTGCCAGGGGTACTGTGGTGTTTAATATCCTTTTGTGTCAGCCCCCACTACGTGTTGCTTTGTATTTATTTATTTTTATTAAACTGCCAGAAACAGTGGAGCAGCGTGTTGTAACTAAAGGCTGAAAGAGGAGTTGCAGCGCTGTAGCGCTGGCCCCACTATTGAGTGATGAGACCAGCGGTATTCTCTTAGTTTTTTAGCCCGCAGATAGAGGCATGCTGCTGGCTTATGGCACAGTGGAGAGTGGGCGGGTTGTATTCAGTTTCAGAAGAAAAGAGGTGTGGAGAGCCAGGAAGACCAATAAATCAAATCCAGCAACAACAAAAACAACCCATAAATACATGCACATTTCTGTGACTCCCTTGGTTTTGCTGTTACAATGTCAGCTCATGAATTGACCAGTGTACAGTTTAAAAAATACTGGAGTAGCAGGTGAGGAGTGAAGGAGGCAGGTGGGCAGCTGCAGTATACATTTCCCTGAGGTGGTACCGGAGGTCCATAGTGATGCATGTTGACGAACAAGAAGATTAAAGCTGAAAAAAAAAGGAAAATTTCTATAGTCTTCTGTGGATTAACAGTTCTATTTTAGCTGGGACACTGTGCAGGGCTTATTACAAAACTGTATGGACGGGGCAGAGGAGTGGTCATGGTGGACTTTCTCAAGTTCCACTCCCCATTGATGTAGACATGCTGTTGGGCTCGGACTGCGCAAAAGGCCAACTTTTGGGGGGAGCGTGGGAAGTGAAAAGCAGTGCTCTGTGTGCATTGAACAGCTTGCTCACTCTGCTGTGTCTTTTGGTGTGTTCTGTGTAGATACCATTGCTCCACGCACAGGGGTTGGCTTGCTCCGTTGTCCCGCTAGTGAGTAATTAAAATGGCGGTTATTTTAAATTCAAACATTCTGCCAACTCTTTGAATTAGAAAGTAATTTGGTCAGTTGAGGCTAGCACTTTTAATGCCCGGGCTCTGTTGTCTGATAGATGCCCACCTTGCCAGGTCTATCAGCCAATCAGAGCCTGGGATTTTCTTAGCCTATTTTCTAATGTGTAATAACGTCACTCCTGGGGTGGGTTGAAGCTTGCAGTGAGCAGTGCTTCCCCAGGAGTAACTGATGTCTGATAACTTTACACCTTAGGTGCCTTATTGCAATTATACAATGAATCGATGTTATACAATACAAAAATAAAAATGTTATTAGTAGATTTTTAGTGAGGCAGTATATCTTTGTTTCTGAAAAAAAAAAAGGCTCAGGCTCCATAAAATCAGAACAGTGATGTTATCGTGTAATATCATCACTGTCTCAGGCACACACTGACCAATCAGAGTCCAGGAAATTTTCTTGCCATTGTACAATTTGCCATTATAAAGGAGAGTTTATAACGGCAAACATGCGCATGGTTTCCCCCACTCTGTGCATGTGCTCGCTTGAACTTCCTCAATTCTCTGTCACTGTCTCCCAAACCGCAAACCCAGCATGGATACAAACTGCCACAGACTCTCGTAAGTAACACTCTTAAAAAAAACTTAAATGTACCACATTTGCTACCGGATTGCCCACCATCACAATATTGAAAAAAAAAATGTTCGAAATAAGAGTGAAAGCCGACTGCAGTGTCATGCCGTAGTTGGACTGCGGCGTACAGCAGCCTCTTTCATTTTATATAATTGTTGAGGCAAAAAAGAGAAACCCAATAATTATATAAAATAAAATATGGGTCTGGGTATGTGTAGACTCGAATTTACACACACCCTCGAGGGTTAACCCTATGCAAAAACCTCTCGAGCTTCGCTCTTAGGGTTTATGGAGCATCAAACCCCTCGGGTGTGTGTAAATTCTCATTACACACCCAGACCCATACTTTATCCTCTATACACTATACTGCAGAACTGAGTGAACTGATTCACAAGTTGTAATGACATCTTTTGATCCATAACACCACCAGCAAATGACATCAGCAATTCAGTCTTTTCATTAGACTTCTAATGCAGACATTTCAAAGGCATCATAACATCAACAGTAACAATTCAAGCAACACATTTTTTATTTATTTGTTTAGTTTTCGTTGCCTGGGTAAGTGCACTAGTCAAATTCTGCCTATGTTCAGGCATGACCCAGGGGAAGGGGATACAGATGAATGCCAGCTGACTTTGAACCAGATTAAGCTGTTGGTGGTATTTTAGTGAAATTGAAAAACTAAGATCTATAAAATGTTATATCATATTCCGATGCATATGTAGTACCTTTCTGCAGGTCACCCAAAAATTCTATAATTCAGTAAATATACCTGTACATCTAGGATAACACTGTTCCATTTTTCCCCACATAGTTTTTAACTGCATGAAAACTATATATTTTATCAAACCATCGATTTGAAAGTTTAAATAAAATTTTGTGACTGCACCATGTTTACCATTTCCTCACCAGGAAGGTTTTTCTATCTGTCAGCTGTTGTGCTGTCTAGTCAGATATGCTGTTAACTTTGGAAATAGTTTCTTCTCATCAAGCCACTGGGCACCACTCTTAAGAATGCCGTACCTCTTCTCTCACTATGAAGTTATATATTAAACATAACCTCTATCTCCTCATTGCTAAACATCAACCCCATTTTGGCATCCGTGAGCCACACCACATCTAGAGACGTGATCCACACCTGAGTGCTGTCACCAATATCTTTTCTTTCCTGGATTGAATAATATAAAAGTGTTTTCCTGTTTCAAGGAATGTTGTGCTTGGTGTCCTCATCCTAGTGTATCTCAGAGTTTGTTAGGACACAAAATGTAGTACAACTGTGGCTCTCTGTCATCTGGAAAGTTTGTATATCCAAATCTACAATAGCAGCTCCTACTTTTATCACTTCATCTCCTTGAGACAGCCTTAGTGCAGTTAATATGAGGGCCACAAAGCTCTCTACAGATTGTGATCTCGAATGTTATTGCATTCTTGCTCTTCTACCTGCTTGAAGCATCACCCTATGACCCTACAAGCAATTTCATGTCTCACCTCCTTTTGGTATTCTATAATTTTACTCTGAATGACTACTCCAAAAGTACTACTTTTTGTTTCTTTTAAATGTATGTATCCAGTGTAGCCTGGCCAGGTGAACTGGAACTTCATCACTGCTGCACAATCCCCTGGATATAGTCTTTTACTTTACAATCAGCCATGAGTGGTAACATGGTCATGAAATGTGCAAGAGGTGTAGTGGCAGACTGGCAGTACTGTGCATCATGCTGTCATCATGGATAATGTGGTAGAATCCTATTCCAAGACTCCCGCGCAAAGGATATTAACACAGAGGTAATGTACTTGGCTTCAGAGCAGGGAGGACTTTTGCCATTATTTATAAAACGGTGTCTCGTCCATTCTGACTCCAAATGTTGGGGGGGAGGTGGTGGGTGAGAGATTTGCTAATGGGTTTGCTCAAAAGAAGAAAAAGCACTGTTAGCTACAGAAAAACAATGGAGGCATTAAAGAGCCAATGACACCATTAGAAAAACTTGGAAAAAATGTGAGACTAAGACAGTTCAGTTTATATTTCATGTATTTGGTTTAATTATTTACCTTTTTTCTTTATTACCGAGGACAGCTGTATGAAAGAGGCTTACTGTCCCTTAGACTTTATCTGCTCTTTCTGCTATCCTACATATGACATCATAATCTGGGTTGCACCTGGAAATGAGCTTCTGGTCAGGGTGCTTTTCCCAGTTACCAACTTTTAAACAAATAAATAAATAATTAATTCTCATTTATGGCATAATAATTATCCCCACAGCAACAGGCTGTGATGTCATATGTAGGCAAGCAGCCAGAACAGATAGGACAGTGATCCTGTTTACATGCGAATGTCCTTAGTAATAAAGAAGAATGAGAAATGCAGAAACAATATTAAAATATAGGCTCACTTGTGCTAAACATTCCATTTTCTCAAAGTTGTCACAATGGTGTCAGGAGCTCTTTAAAGTATATTAAAATGCTTTTGATGTGGAACAAATGTTGTTTTAAGGACTAGAGCCCAGTGCCGTCCATGTATGGCAAGACAGGGTAACCAGTCTGGAGTGCACAGCTCTCTACTGCTGTATACAGAGATTGAGAGAGCTAAGGACTTGTGTAGTCACTGTGTTTTAACTGTAGGAACAGCTTGGTAGTGGGAAACATCCTTGAATGCTAGGCCACCTTGAGCATAAATAAATCAATAGAACTCATTCTAAACCAAAGGAGGGCTGCTAGCTTTTGGCAGGGAATTGTCTTGTAACAGCTGTAATGTGCCTTAGTCATAATTCTGGAGCCATTTTTATCCTAAGAGAGACGGTGAACAGAAGGACAGTCAGGTGTCATTTTGTCAATTGTTATTTCCTTGGTTTAATGTTGAAATCAAACAAAAAAAAAGAAAAGTCTTGGAGAGCATCTTGGCTTTTGTTTTGAAAGCACTGAGGTTTAGTTTGAGATTTTAAAACACTTCACTAAAAGCAGGGGAACAGGACTAAGGTTAAAACTGAGGAGTGCCCAAAGCAACAATTGTTTCATATATTACTTTACTGCAAAAGAAAGGTTTGTAAGACGCGGCATATGAATGTTTCAATAATAAATGAACGTCTTTGCTGTAATTTCAGTTAATAACAAGTGCTATCAGACAGATTGAATTTATGATCTGCACTTGATTCTCTCCAGACTGGATTTCATATTTCACTCCCAGGTCATTGTAGTTTGAGTATCTGAAGATTTAAACATTATATATATCTATCTTGCAGGTATTGTAGGATAAATGGGGCAGGGTTTACCTTCTTTATTACAAAGCAGTTATCACGCAGAAATGCAGCCACATTAGTAAACAAAGAATTAAAAACACTACTTCCTTACAGTGTCTAGAAACCTTAGTGAAGAGAGAACTGCAGCACATTAATGTGTATATTATGTCAGATTTGTCAACCAAATGTATCTTGCTATTTTTTAAATTATTTCATGTTTGTTATCCTATGTATTGCACATTGTTGTCAAGTTTACTGTACTCAACTTTCCATTCCTCCAGGACGCATCTGGAAATGAGCTGTTATCAGCTCAGTATATCGTTCTTGGTAAAACTTTTGAAATAAACAAATGTCAAGGATTTCACATTCTTGTCTTTTATACAAGAAATAATAGAACAAGTACATAATTATTTATTATTTAGTTATTTGTAATTTTTAACCAGAAAAGACACACAAAGCTATAATAGCTAGTTTCCAGGTGCATCCTGGGGGACATTAAAGTGCTTTTGATGGGCAACAAATGCTGTCATATGTGCTATAGCCCCTATAGTTAGGGGTCAATAGTTATGTCTATGTTAAACTCCAAATTTTGTACTTTAATAACTTAGCTACCGTTTGACCAATTGACATGAAATTTTGCATGTGCCATCAGGGACCAATGATCTCTTGCTGTGGCAAGTTTTGATACAGTTGTATGTGGGTGTGTGGAGATGCAGAGTGTAAAACATTTGAAAATTACCAATTTTGTGAAACTTCTATGTGACACCATTTCTCAGAAATGGCTTGGGTCTGACATTTTTAGGGCATATCAGGCTAGGGTCACAGATGTGTCTTTTGAGGGTTTGGTGAATAACATATTAATCCATTCAAAAGTTATTAAAATGTAAAGTTTCCCTTTAGTTCCTATGGGAAAAGTTAGATGTCCTACTTGAAACGACTTTTTTGCCATGAATACAGTATTTTTTTGCTGCAAATGTGGAACGTTTTTTCGACCTTCTGTCATCTTGTTTTTAGTTAGCGAGGCAAACAAACTTAATTGTTTTAAAAAATAATGTCAGTTGGTAAACACCAACAGTTGTGTTTACCTAATTGCTACCCAAGGAATTGGATTCTGGGGTCACTTTTTTCCCAAACCTGTACAGAAATATTTATTTTTACAAACAACTTCTTTAGCAGCAAATTGCGGAACTGTGTTTCTGCAAAACAAGGAGCTTGTGCCACAAATTGTGGGAAAATGATTCTGTGTTTTGCAAAACACCTTTCTTTTCCTGCAGTTTGCAAAACCCCATTCTTTAAAATAGTTTTTCTTTGCCACTTCATACTAATGAAAGGGTTTGGACTTTTCAGCTGAAATTTTCAGAGTACAAAGGGCTCCCATCACAGATGTGCCTTTTGCTGCTTTCCTGAAAATATAAGACTTTGCTGTCCACTTCTATGCCTTTATATTATGTTTCATGCTGCCTGTAGAGGACACAGGTTGCAGCACACTACTGCATTGTTGCCTCAAACACAAGTTGCTTCAGTGCCTCCCCCAGCCCCAATCCCCCATCAGTATATCTGTAAACCCCGAAACATTCCCAATGTCATTCAGTTTTTCATATACATTTTCTTGGTGGTCTAGTGATCCTCCCTCTCCATCCCCGATATTAGTATTCAAGTTAATTATTCACATTTTCTGGTGGTCTAGTGGCCGTCCATCCCCAATGCACATTTATCCATTTCATTGGTGCTTAGTGACATCCCCCCACCCTCCCATGTTGTTTCTAAGCTGAAAACAAGAAAACTGTCCCTTGATGCCTTTTTGGTAGCCCGTGAAATAGGCAAACACAAAACAACTAGCCCAAAAGTCAGCAAGAGCATTTCAGCGAGGAGAAAACAGAAATAAATGTTTTACACCTCCCTGAGGTGCTACAACCTCAGATTTGATTATTTAAGTAAGGATGTGTGGGAGACAGAGCCCCCACAACAAAAAAAAAATTGTCACTGTTTCTGTCCTCGCCAACATGCCGTTGTGATTATGGCCTCGTTGTTTTGTATTCACCCATTTCACATAAAACTGTCTTTTTAAAAAAATATTTTACCCTGTAAAAAAAAAAGTCCATCACCAATCATACCTAGAGATGGATGAAGTCACTCAACTTTGCTAAGGAGATTATTTCACGTAGAACTCGAATTTCGTCAAATTGTCCAGAATGCGAAGTGAATAACCTCGCCTTTTTGGGGAATGCAAAGTTGCCTAGGATCACATGGACTTTGCGTTACTTCATCTTTTCTTTGCTCCTGAAGGTGAATTTTGCAATGATTCATGGGATGATAGGTCACATGGGCTGTATATTGGCTTTCACAGCCTCAGTTCAGTGTAGTGTGTGTAGTGTAAAGCTGGAGTTAGTTAGCTCTCAGAGCTGTGAGATTCAAATGTTCAAAAAGGCAATTTATCTTTAGATTTTTGGGTCCAAATTTAGTACATCAAGTGTAGTAAATCCTTGTGTGTTTGTATCATCGATCATTTATTGATTCAGTGTGAATTTTGCATCTTAAATTAGTAGTTTCAGTGCCTGTACTGATAAACAGTGCAGAAGTGTGCTTTAGGGGAAGGGCGTATCTGTGGTGTAGAAGGGAGATTCACAGAGCACAGTGTGAAAGGCAGTCTTGCCAACTGTTGCTGGCTATTGTTTAGTATTGATGTGTTCAGTTCTGTACACAGTAATACTTCTAGTAATTTTTTATAATTTTTTGCTGTTCGATGTGCATTTTTTCTATCCATTTAGAAGACTGTGTTTTATTTTACAGAACTGTTAAACTTTCTGTGCATTACCCTTACTCTGTGTGTATGCCATCAAGTCATACTGGGACAATGTTTGTTTAACATATATATATTTCACGTTTGTCCTGCAAAAAAGATGTCTGGTTATCACAATTTACAGATGATACCAAATTAGGTAACGCAATAAACTGTTTAGAGGATGCTGTTTCTCTACAAGAGCCTTAGGTGAGATGAACAATTGGTCTAGGAAGTACAGCCTGTCACTCAACATGGAAAAGTGCACCGTAATGTGTGACACTTGGACAGCAGGTTCTGATCACTGTATCATTTTTTGTAATATAAAAATCAGTTATGGACTGTCTCTCTTGAGAAATTTTGAAACAGCATGTGAGATCACACAGATACACACACACAGGTTTTAGACACAAGGTGTTACCTGGCAGGCCAGAAGCTAATTACAGACTTTAACTGAGTTAATTATAGCTGCAGTTGCTAAGAGGGAAAATCATGAACTTTTATAATGCTTAGAGGAAGAAGAGCAGGTTGTGATGTTTTAGTGTGAAGTCATAAAAGATGTATTGATGCCTGTGTGAGACAGGATGCAGCTCTGGCATGAAAGAAGAACACGGTAAAAGGAAAAACTTAATTGGGGAAGTCACATGGGGAAAGGAGTTTCTGCTGATGTAACCTTAATTAAGTTATCTTCTAATATGATAAAATATCCTGGGTGTATGATTTTTCATAACCAGAGGAGGAGCTAGGTGACCTCATGCAAAGAGGCGGGCAAAGCCAGCTTTTAAACAATATTCTGTTTTCCTTCAGGGGACATTTTTATCTAGACTCTGACAAAGAAACATCTTTGAGCACTTTAAGCAGGTATTTAGAGAGAGAGAGAAATCTAAGTACTGTAGTAGGAATTGTACTGTTAAAACCTTGTTCTTTTAATAGATTTGTATGTCTTGTGATATAATAGTTCTGTATTTTATGTTTTACATATTTTTTATCTATTTTAGTAAAACTCTATTTTTAGAACCTACTTGGTCTGTCTTGGATTTCTTTTCTTTTACAAGTGGAGTATATATGGTTAAAGCAGACACTGTACATAAGCTTGAATGGTGATACCAAACTAGAAAAAGGTAATCGTTTTAAATCTGAGGTCTTTCATTACAGTTTTTAAGGGTTCATTTCTGTACACCTGGTTAGGTGCCCATTGACAAAGATATCTGACCCCCCGAAGACAGAATTATCTGAGCCTGTACATTGGGTACACTAACAAGAGGGTCACAGTTTGAATCCCTCCAAGACTTGAGACCAAAGGTTGATTCAAACCCCCAAAACAGACAGGAGGGTTACCCTGTTTCTGTTAACTGTTCACAGGACTGCACTTGGAGGTTGGCACCTTGGGAGTAGATGGCTGACCTGCTAAGTGGGTTTGTGACAGATTGGTTAGTAGCAGTGGCATAATTTTAGTATCACAAGCTTTTACTGTTCAGCGTGTCAGCTTGAGACCGTCAGCTCACTTGCAAAGAAAGAAAAAGGCAGAGTTTTATTTTTAAAAAGGAAACAGAACTATATCACTTGGTGTACAGTCAAGTTCCTACCCGTTTTATTTATTTTTTCCTAAAGTGCAAGTCAGAGTAGCAGTTGTGAGGGAAGATGGCTTCCAACTACAGCAGGCACACTGTAGACTGCTTAAGGCAGTTGTGTGGGGGGCAGAGGTGTCCTATTCAAGGTGAAAGCCAACAAGCAGAACCTCATAGATGCCCTGATGGTAGAAGATACCCAGAGCAGCAAGTCACAGACCGTGACTGAAAAGGACCAAGCCTTGAGTGTGGCAGGGCTAGCGGCCAGTGCAGTGTCCAGATCTGATGAGGAGGGCAACAGGGCCACTGTTAGTGAAGGGCCACAGCAGCAGGGGAAGGTCACCAGTATCCTGGATCCAGAAGTACTCCAGCTGCAAATTGAGTTGTGCAGAATGGAACTGAAGTTCCAGGAGAAGAGAGAGCGAGAATGCAGAGAGGCAGACCGTGAGGAGCGTGAGCACCAGCAAGCTACAGAGGAGAAGAGAGAGAGCGAGAATGCCGAGAGGCAGAGCAAGAACAGAGAGACACTGACCGTGCAGAGCAGAAGCACCAGAGGCAACACAAACTGGAGAAGCTACGACTCTGACCAGCAGCACCAGAGCAAGTAAGTGGCTTGGGTTTAACTGGGACTACAGGACTGGGATACAAATTTAATTCCAAATTAATAGCCGATTTTAAAGAGGGGGAGGATATGGATGCCTTTTTAAATTCTTTTGAAAAAAGTTTGTATTCAGGCTAAAATTCCTAGAGAGTCCTGGAGCTTCCAGCTATACCCACTACTTACCGGGAAAGCTCAGGATGCATTGGGTCAAATGGACAATGAGGACAGTGATGATTACAGCAAACTTAAAGCTGCACTGTTAAAGAAATTTGAATTAACTGCTGAATCATACAGAGCTAAATCCCTGATATGAGCTACGAGGAGCTAGCCATGAAAGAATGTCAGTTTTTAAAATGTTAGTGAGAAGGAATTGAGGCAAACTGTTGATAAAATTGAAAATGTGATTTTATTAGAACAGTTTTATTGGGCATGCCCCGCCGTGCTAAAAACCTGGCTAGAGGACCGAGATCCCAAAACAGCGCAAGAGGCTGCTGAACTCTTGGACCACTATGCCAAGAGCAGACCTGCTCTGAGAGTGAATGGGGTGGGTATTGGCAGTGCAGAAAGGGAAAAGTGCACCTTTAGGGCAGCTAAAACCCTCACTGCCTCCACTAAAACCAGTTAGCCCCAGGTTTCAGATAAAAGATTTCTCTGAGAGAAGAAATGAATGTTGGTTGTGTAAAGAAATTGGGCATATTGCCAGACAGTGTCCCAAAAAGGCGAGCAAAACACAACAGGGTGCTAGAAAGGAAGTAGGTTGTTTGTGTGTCCCTGGAAGCATGCCAGTGAACATGAGGGAACACATGCACCCAGTCATGGTGAATGGTGTACAGACGCATGGGTTAAGGGACACAGGGGCATCCCTGACCTTGGTAAAGGGGATCTAGTACAGCCTGGTCAGCTTATACCCAATAAATACGTCACTGTACAGGACTTTGCGGGCGGGGAGAAAACATTGCCCCTCGCTAGTGTTCTCCTAGATTGGGGTGAAACAGGGGGACCTGTGTAACAGGTGGCTGTAGCTAAAATGTTAGCAGTGGATGTGATCCTGGGCAACAATCTCAAACAAGGGATGGTATGTGCAGTTACCCGTAGCCAAGTGGCAAGGGAAAATTGTAGTTTCCTGAACCCCACAGAAGCCATTGTGGAAACCACTGAGAGGCTGGCTCCCCAGCCTGTGTCTCCAGATGGGGAGACTGATAAAAAGGGGGTAGAAATGTCCCTGGTAGCAAGTAACCACACAGCTACAGAGGGTTACTCCAAAGAGTGAGGGGTGACCCATTGTCAGAGGGTGGGGATTGACAGTGATCCTGAGTACCCTGATGCTAGTGCTAGGGACCCTAGTTTAGTGACTGAAGGGGACCTGTCCCATGCCTTGGGAATGTGTGAGGGGTTTGCAGCTGCTCAGAGAAGTGACCCTAGTTTAGAGAAGCTGAGGGCTTGGGTAGACTCGGACGGCACACAGGGAGGTGACGGCAGACATAAGGTTTATTGGGAAAATGGGCTTATGTATACTCAGGCAGTACAGACAGAGGGAGAGATGCAAGGCAGGCAGCTTGTTGTTTCCCAGGGGTATCGTGAGCAGTTGCTCAAAACTGCACATGATATTCCCTTGTCTGGTCATCTGGGAATCACGTGCACTATGCAGCGGTTGGCCCAGAATTTCTACTGGCCTACCTTCACCCAGCAGGTGAAGGAGTAGTGCAGATCTTGTCACCAGTGCCAAGAAATAGGGAAGGCGGGCAAGAAAACCCAAGCCACACTGATTCCATTGCCCATAGTGGAGGAGCCATTCAAGGGGGTGGAAATGGATATTGTGGGGCCTTTAAATACCCCCAGCTCCTCAGGGAAGAGATTCATCATGACTGTGGTGGATTATGCCACCCGGTACCCAGAGGCAGTCGACCTGTCCTCACTGAGGACAAAGTGGCAGATGCCTTATTTGGGATTTTCTCCCGTGTTGGGTTTCCGCAGGAGGTTATCACCGATCGAGGGGGTTCCTTCATGTCGGACCTGATGAAATGTTTATGGGAGAAGTGTGGGGTGGTGCAGAGATGCACAACACCATATCATCCACAAGCCAATGGTCTTGTGGAAAGATTCAATGGTTCCCCAAAGTCAATGCTCCGGGTGTTTGCTGAACAGCATGGGAGGGACTGGGAGAAATACCTTCCCCACTTGTTGTTTGCATAGAGGGAGGTGCCCCAGGAGTCAACAGGATTTTCCCCCTTCGAACTCTTATATGGACCCCGGGTATGTGGACCCCTTGACTTGATCTGGGAGGACTGGGAAGGCAAGCACGCCACCCTGGGAACTCCCATTGTGGATTACATCCTTAGGTTTAGGGAAAAGCTGAAGGAGTCTATGGGGACAGCACAGAGCAACCTGGCAGCTGCCCAACAGAAACAAAAAGTGTGGTATGACCGCAGAGCCAGAGCTCGCTTGTACATGGTGGGTCAGGAAGTCATGGTCCTTATTCCGGTCTGGAAAGACAAGCTGCAGGCTGAGGGGCCAGGACTGTACAAAGTGGTTAGGAAGGTAAATGACGTTAACTACATTGTAGAATTACCTGACCGAAGACAGACCAAAAGGATGTACCATGTCAACATGATGAAGCCATATGTAAACAGGGCTGACATGATATTGCAGCGTGGGAGTCCCTTAGTAGTCTCTCAGACAGACCCGGACTTGGAAGGGAGATATTTAAGCGTGTCAGGCACTATACATGGGATACCATTACTTCTAATAAATATGTATGCTCCCAATAAACAAGCAGGTAAGTTTTTAGAGGGGTATTTGTGAAGTTAGCAGACTTACTCCCAGGCTAAATATTAATGGGAGGGGACTACAATTGTGTAGTGCAACCAGGGTGGGACTGGTCCTCCCAGTGTTCACTCACAAATAGAAGTGCCACAAAAACATTAAGAAATTTAATGTCGGAAATGGGTATGGTGGATGTGTGGTGGTCCCATCATCCGAGGGAAAGAAATTATACTTTTTTCCCACCAGTACAGAAATCTTATTCATGAATAGATCTGTTTCTAATGCAGAAATATTTTTTGTTTCGCATGAGACAATCTGAAACTCATATGACAACACATTCAGATCATGCCCCTTTGTCAGTGAGCTTACTAGTTACACAAAACCCTAGAAACACTTTGTGGAGACCGAATGTTTCCGTTCTAGATGATAAACAGCTGCTGGATATGCTTAAGGAGAGGATTAAAATATTTATTATTCAGAGGCAAACCAAGAGTGCTTCCCATTAATAAGATGGTATACAATCAAAACTATCCTGCGAGATTAATTAATTAGCATAGCGGTGGACAAAAAGAAAGTTGCACAGCTAACATATGGTAGATTATTGGAACAGATGAAGGAAAAAGAGGAAAAACATAAGCAAAATCCAGGGGATCAGATACTATAAAAAGGTTTAGAAAAGGCTCGAGAGGACCTCAAGGATTTTGAAGGTAAAAAAGCAGAATGTTTATTATGTTTTACTAATTATAAGTATGGGGAAGAGGGAAGTAAAGCAACTTGGTTGTTAGCATTAAAACTGAAACAACAAGAAGCAGAGAGGATAGTACTGCACATTAACACAGGGGGAAATTCAGGGGGTAAACGGGAAACACCAGAAGAAATAGTTAATTGTTTCCAGGAGTACTACCAGGAACTGTATAAGTAAGATAAAGATAAAAAAAAAATCAGGCAGGACACTGGGAGATTTTTAGCATGTTTGGAGTTGGCTAAGCTAAATCAGGAGGAGGAGGAATATTAGGGCAAAGATAACTCAAGGTGAAATTATCAAGGCGATCCAATGATTTAAGAAGGGAAATCTCCAGGGCCTGATGGCTATAGTATCAAATTCTATGATAAATTTAAAATAGTGTTGGCTCCCATTTTAGAAGAAGTGTTTAATGCTTGTCTAGGACATCAAAAGTTACCTCTGATGTGGTATGATGCAGTAATCACAGTGCTTCCCAAAGAAGGGGAAACCCTGGGATGAATGTGCTTCATACCATCCTATTTCTCTTCTTGATCAGGACCCGAAGATACTAAAATATTAGCAAACAGGCTGCAGCAAGTTATAACCAATTGATCCATATAGATCAAACAGGTTTCATACCTGGGAGATACCTGGCTGACAATATACAGAGATTACTGAATGTGTTGTCCTGTCAGACTTCATCTTATGATTTACAACGTGCCATATTTTTGGATGCCGAAAAAGCTTTTGATCAGCTTAATTGGTCAAATTTAATTTAAGTTTTGAGAGGGATGGGGGTTGGTAATGGATTTTTACAATGGATTTATCTATTGTAAGAGAAACCAAAAGCACAGGTTAAAGTAAATGGAACTATTCCTGCCAGGTTAGAGGTTCAGAGAGGGACAAGACAGGGATGTCCCTTATCACCCTTATTATTTGCGATTAGTATTGAACTGCTGGCTCAGGCACTGAGAAAGGCATCAGAGATTAGTGGAATCAAGGTTAATGGGATACTAAATAAGATATCATTATATGCAGATGATGCTTTGATATATATTTCAGACCCTGAGAGATCTATAACCCCTTTTTCGGTGCTAACCCAGACATTTGGAAACATTTCTGGTTATAAAATTAACCCAGAGGAAACATGTTGATTGTATCAGGACAGATATCAAAGGAACTTAGACATAAAATACCTTTTATGCTGAACAAGGAAGTATTAGATACCTGGGAATTCAGATTCCACGGAAATTAAATGATCTCTATAAGGTGAATTATGTTAAGCTAAAAAGTCAAGTATATAAGGACTTTGAAAGATGGCAGGTATTGCCTTTATCATTATATCAGTGGTTAGAAGTCATAACAATGAATGTATTGCCCCACTTTCTTTTTCTTTACTCCACTTCACCAATTCCAATTTCACATGAAGAATGGCGGGACTTAAATAAAAAAATAACAAATTTAATTTGGGCAGGTCGATGTCCCAGAAATAAGAGAATGATGCTGGTGGCTCTGAAAGCTGAAGGGGGTGGGGACTTCCACACTTTGAAGCTTATTATAAAGCAGCACAAGTGTTGCCAGTTCTTAAAATGTTGTTAAGTGAAGAAATGGGGGGCTGGACAGATATGGAAAAGGGGGCACATCTCCAGATCCCCTTAAGGTATCTACCATGGATGGTGACCTCATCCAGTCTCTCAGACATCTCTAATAGATGGACGAAGCATACAATGAAAGTGTCGCTTCAGATTCGCCATACATGGGAATTGCCTACACCAATTCAGAGATGTATTCCTCTGCAGTGTATCCCAGCTGCTTTAAAAAAAAATTTCATAACCTTTAACTCCTGGGTACAAAAAGGTATTCAATTTTTAACACAGATGATAGATGGCAATGGGGATATTAAATCCTCTGAAATATTAACACGGGAATTTCAACTGGAAAATTCAAATTTATGTAAGTACTTTTAATGTAGACATTTGATTAGAACAAATATTACCATTCCAGAGACAGTCCGTCCCTTAACAGAAGAGACAATTTTCTTATAAAACAGAATAGCATCTAGAGACATGACAAAGATAGTATCTTGTAGCTGGCCCGTTGGTTAGATTTACAATTGTGACGCCGGCGATCCGGGTTCGGAAACGGACCCGAGTCATCGGAGGGCTGGCAGGGGGAGAAGGATTGAGCATCCCAGAGACAGCTCTCCTTCTCCGGGGGGAGGGCAGGGTGTATGTCCGATGCTTGATGGACCCTTAGTGGAGGCCCGGGGTACTGCAGCAACCAACATCTGAATGCAGTCGGAGGGGCGGGACAGACGCTGGACGTCATTGCATGTTCCTGCCCCCCACATGCAGCACCAAAAACACTTCCTGCAGCCCTAGATGAAGCCAACCCTGGCCTTCATCAGCTTCCAGGACCAACGCTCAGACTAGTCCCATCATGCGGCACCATTAAGGGGGTCGGTGCCACACCCCATCCTGGGGGGCAAGACAGGGGGTATCCAAGGGGTAGGGTCTAATGTGGAGGTGGGGGTTAGGGTCCGTGAACAGGCTGAGGTGCCAGGTCACAGGTATTGGGGGCAAAAAGCATAATAAATAAAACAAAAAAGATAGTATCTTGTGTATACTCATTCCTACAGAAAGAAGAGGAGCAAATAAATAGGGATGTGATACAAAATAGGTGGGAGCAAGAGATGGAACGCTCGTTACCACAAAATTGTTGGGATGCCATCTGGAGGAGAGTGCATGTAACTACATATTCTTAAACATGGAGGGAATTCAGACGGAAACTTAATATAAGGTACTTCAGAGTACCCACTATATCGAGACATCTGGGAACCTGCTCATCTGATGCCTGTTGGAGGGGATGTGGGAGGAGGGGCACCCATACACATATTTTTGGGGGATGCCCAATAGCTCATGAATTTTGGAACCAAATTCAGGAGGTACTGATACACATTTTCAGCTTAAATCTGTCCCCACAGTTTGAACATTTAGTATTAGGCCTCCCTCCATTGGCTATACAGGGAAAAGATAAAAGATATTTATATTTTATTTGCATAGTTGCTGCAAATAAAATAATAACTCAGAATTGGTTAACAGCTAATAAACTAACTTTGGGTCAATGGCAGCAAAATCTGAATCAGATTAAACAAATAGAGGCAATACTGGCCAAGCTAAAATTAAAAATGGATAAATTTAACATGAGGTGGCTTCCATACTTCAACTATATAGCATGCCCTATTCTAGATCAATAGCTGAAGTAAATAAATATATAATTGCATGGACAAGAAAGGAGGAAAGAGAATATAAATATATATTATATTTCTGACAATGACCCAAGAGTATGAAATAAGAGGAGGAATGAATTACAAAAAACTCTGTTTAGAAAATATCACAAATACTAGGGACCTTTGATCATACTGTATAACAATACACTAGAAGAAAGGTATACTCAGCAGACATGTGTTGTTGTTTGTATATGTTTTATTTGTTCTTTCGGAACATGTTGTAATTTTACAATAATTGATATACAGATGGAAAGGCATAGAGAATGGGAAGTACAGTTTGGCAATGCTCTGGACTTTGGGTACAAAGAAAGATAATTTGTTATTGTTTATGAAAAGTAGAGAATGATAGTAGAGATAACTTTGGAATTCCAGCTGAAAAGAAGATCTCTGGAAGTGAAGAGTCCCTGTATAATATGGAACCTATAAATAGAAAGGAAAGAAAGACACAAGTCAGACAGAAGAAAATTGGACTTTGGATAGAGATAGAATGTTTATTTTCTATTCATTAATCTGGACTGTATGTTCATATTCTGAAAAAGAAAAAAATTAGTATGTATTATCTGTACTGAGATGTTGTGTTATAAAATGGATAACTAAATAAAAATACAAGTTAAAAAAAAAGAAAGGTGCTGATGCCATTGCATACCTCACTGGTCAGACCACACATGGAGTACTGTGCACAGTTCTGGTCTCCGCGGTACAAAACACAGATCCAAGCATTAGAGAGGATACAAAGGAAGGCTACAAGGCAGATCCCTGAATTGAGGGGTATGGATTATGAGGAGAGACTGGGTGAGCTGGGAATGTACTCGCTGGAATTTCAAAGACTTAGGGGGGATATGTGCCTAGTTTAAAGGGCACTGCATGATGAAGGTCTGAGGGAACAGCTTGGTCTAGTTACAAAGGAGTCAGGATACTGCACCAGAGGACATCCATTGCAGATAAAAGGGGAGAAATTCCACACAGATAAAAGGATGCATTGGTTCAGCATTAGAGTTGCTAAAATATGGAATAGCCTCCCAGTTGAGGCAGTAGTTAGTAAAACTGTGACTGAGTTTAGGACTAAATTAGATAAACACCTGATATTAAAAAAGATCCAAGGGTATAGTGTATAAATTAGAATGAACTTCATGGACTCTGGTCTTCTTTGCTCTGATAAACCTATGTAACCTATACGCATTTTATTGCGCCACCTTACTAGCAGTACTGGTAATTTCTGAGTCCGTCTGTAGTATTTCTTCCTGCTTCTATCTAGTTACTGCTGTAATTATACCCCCAAAAGAAGGTATTGTTGTTCCACTTTGGATTTGTGAAGAGTGTGGTTAAGGTCTTGCTGTGCTTGGACGGCTATATCTCTTTGTTGCAAAATTTCCGTCTCTAAGTCACTGCTGTTGTTTTTTTGGCTTCCCATCCACCCAAAATCAAAGAAATATAACCTTGCTGTTAATTGTTTCTGTTCAATCTGTTGAAATTGTTGTCACTGGACCACTATTGTGCGTTTCCCCATAGCACCACGCATGCTCTCTCTCCAGTGCATATTATAACATTTAAACGAATGAAAACAGACCTACTAAAAAAACATACCTATTGCTGTATTTTTGGCATTGTACTGTCTTGTGAATTCTCTTGGATTTGTTATAGCAACCCACAAAATTGGAAAAATCACTTTTTGTGATAAACGTGTTTCTTTTCTTGGTGACTGTTTGTGTAATCTAAAATAATGCCCACAAAGACACAGTCAGGCAAAGCTGTTTCTGGCTGTGGCACTGCTGCCAATAAGACTGTTGCTTGTGTGCCTCTAAATGCTAGCAGTGGAAGTTGTTGTGATGATGAGGCAGGTTCATCAGGGGCTAGCAATGTTAAGTGTGGTTGTGGACGTGGTACCATGCAGCAGAAGGGAAGGGTAGTAGTTGCGGCAAGTAGAGGGATTTCTGTGACTCAGTTTTTTCTTGTAGGATGCAACAACTGCAGTGCACCAATCTTTCTAAAAATTGCCTGGAGTGTGGGAGGATGTTTAGCGTGCAACCACATAGAAAAACTTAGAAAGGAGATTGAGGGTCTGCAGGAGGAACTAAGACAGGCAAGGCAGATTGGGGGTGGGTTTAGCCCAATACTGGAGGGAGGAAGAAGGGAGATGAGGGATGGCGATTTAAGCCAACAGTGGTGAGAGAGAGGTCAGAAGAAGGAAGCAGAGACAAAGGGCACGAGCCAGAAAGAACAATTGCCGGAAACCAGGTCAGGAGACAAAAGACAAATGGAAGGAGGAGATAGGGACTTGTGGGGGAGGCGAAGAGTGGCAAAAGTCATGGAGTGGAAAGGAGAACAGGTTACTATGAAGAGAGGAGTGGGCATTTGTGAGGGCCTGCCAAAATAGCTGTGCACTGCTAGGGAAGAAGGTGGAGGAGGGAAATGATGAAATTAGAGGAGTAACTGATAAATGCCTGGGCCAAATTGGAGCCGGGGAAGTTCTGCTGGAGAATTGCAACAGGGTAAGGGGAAATAATGTGCAGGAGGAAGAAGAGGAGCTGGAAATGAGAGAGGGGGATGAATGGAAGCAAGCAGGGAGTAAGAGGGTGGAATCTTAGTGCTGGGGACTCAATACTAAGAGGAGTCAGGTGGGGTAGCAAAGGGAGAGGCATAGTCACATTTGGGTGGAGGCCATGCCAGGAATGACAGCAGAAAGGGTGGGACAGTCTGTTCTGAAATATGCTAGAAGGGTAGGGACAAGCCTCATTTAATTATACATCTTGGGACAAATGACCTGGCTGACAAGACAGTAGATACAGTCAGAGGAGGTTTGAGGAACTAGCACAATTATGTGAGGGCAGGAAGATCAGTAACTTTTCAGAGATACTTCCTGTGCCAAAGGCAAGCACAACAAGAAAGCTGAGAATAGAGGATTTAACGGATGGCTAAAACTGGTGTTGTGCTAAAGGGTATGGGCTGTTGGGGGGTGGGAGGGACCTGGGAGGACAGTAGTCTCTATGCCAAGGACAGACTATACTTGAGTGAGGAGGAAAGAAGAGTGTTGAAACAGAGGATGGAGGAGTACATAGAGGAAGCTGGAATTTAAACTAGGAGGGGGGTGGCAGTTGGGAAGAGATATGCAAAGACCGCAGGTTGAAACCATATGAGCTACCCCATAACAGTGACAAAGGACAAATGACAAGTACTGTTGGTGATGCTAGGAAAGGAGGGCAGGATGGGAGGGGAAAAGGGTGGAAGGTGGTTACCCTTAATGCTAGAAGCCTTGGGAGAAAACTGCAGAGTTACAGGTTCTCATGGCAGAGGGAGAGGTGGACATTGCAGTCATCATGAAACATGGGCCACCCAATACAATGACTGGAACCTGTCTGTACCAGGGTACAGATTATTTAGTAGGGACAGAGTGATTGGGAAAGGAGTGGGGTGGCACTATATGTGAAGGAAGGACTGAAGTGTAAGAGAGGAAGGGAGGAGGGTAGTACTGGAGTCACTTTGGATGCAAATCCAGGATTCCAAGAATAAGATTCTTAGAATGGGAGTGGTGTACAGGCCACCATCTCAGGCGGAGGAGTCAGACAGGGAACTAGTGGGACAGATCAGGAGGACCTGCGAGAAGGGTAGTGTGGTGATTGTGGGGACTTCAACATGCCAGGAGTGGACTGGAGCACCCCAACAACCAGGAACAGAAGGAGCAGGTACTGCTGGATGCCTTCCAGGACAGCTTCCTGCTGCAAATGGTCAGTGAACCAACCAGGTTAGGAAATACCCTTGACCTTGTGCTGGCAAATGGGGACTTTGTGAGAGAACTTACAGTGGAGGAACCACTGTCAGGGAGTGACCACCGCTCAGTATGGCTCACATTGGATATGGGCAAGGAAGGAGTGGAATCTGGCACAATAGTGCTGGACTTCAGGAGGGCCGACTTTGGGAGGATGGGGGAAGTGGTAAAAGGGTACCTGGCAAGAATTCAATCTAGTATGGACACTAACCAGAGGTGGGAGCTCATAAAGCTGGGGATAGTGGAGGCAACCAAAACCTGCTGCAAAGCCCAGAGCAAGAAGGCTAGGGCTAAGAAACTGATCTGGCAAGGAGGTCATGGAAAAGGTAAGGAGGAAAAGAGCTGCCTTTAGGAAGTACAAGAAAACAGGGAGGGGGGGAGGACAGGGAGGAGTACTTGACAGAATCGAAGGAGGTGACAAGGGCAGTAAGGGGAGCCAAAGCATCTACGGAACTCAGGCTGGCACAAGGCATTAACAAGGGGGAGAAGGACTTCTTTAAGTACATCAGGAGAAAAGGGCTGTAAGGACCACATAGTAAGGATTAGGAAGGAGGGGTTGGGTGGAAGCAGGGTGCGATAAAGGGCGGAAGTACTAAATGGTACTTCTACTCAGTATTACTAAAGAGAAGAGGGGGTGACACCCAAGGTGGGAGAAATGGCAGAAGCAGAGGGAAGTGGTGACAGATGGAAATCATGGAGGCAGAGTTCGAGAGGGTTTGAAGGCACTGAGGGTGGACAAGGCACCAGGCCCAGATGGCATCCACCCAGGGTACTGAAGGAGCTGGCAGAGGTCCTTGCAGGATCTTTGGCAGACCTATTTAATGCCTCACTACATTGAGTGTGTGTCCTCAGGACTGGAGGATGGCTCATGTGGTGCCCCTCCACAAGAGTGGCCCAAGGATGAACCGGAAACTACAGACCAGTGAGCCTCACATCCATCGTGGGTAAGCTAATGGAGACTATCCTGAAGGAGAGGCTGGTGGCCCTCCTAGAGGCCAAGGACTACAGGACAGCAGACAGATGGCTTCATGTGGCAGATCTGCCAAACCAACCTGGTCAAGAGTTCTATGACTGGGTAACTAGGCAACTGGACAGGGGGCCATGCAGTGGATGTCCTGTATCTGGACTTCAGTAAGGCATTCGACTCAGTGCCACATGGAAGGCTGGGAAGGAAGTTAGTAGGCACAGGGGCGGGTGCAAAGCTGGTGAGATGGGTAGGAAACTGGCTGCAGGGAAGACAACAGAGGGTGGTGGTGGGTGGGGGCTCTCACACCCAAGGGCAGTGATGACGGTGTTCCACAGGGCTCAGTGTTGGGACCAGTGTTGTTTGGGATATTCATTGCAGACATATCATGGGACATCAAGAGCAAGATCAGTCTGTTTGCTGATGATACCAAGGTAGGCACGGTGGTGGATGACCTAGGGGATGGCAGGGGTTGCAGGATGATCTGGCAAAGCTTGAAACCTGGTCAGACACCTGGCAACTGGGCTTTAATGCCAAAAGTGCAAGGTGCTGCATTTTGGGATGAAGAACCAGGAGGAGTTACCAGCTAGGGGGTGCAGCTAGCCCAGACAGAGGAGGAGAAGGATCTGGGTGTGCTCATTACAGGGTCAATGAACAACTCGGCACAATGTAGGAAGGCAGCTGCAAAGGCCAACAAAATGCTGGGTTGTATTGCAAGGGCATATCCTCGAGGAGGGAGGAGGTGATTCTGCCACTGTATAGGTCATTAGTTAGACCACACCTGGAGTACTGTGTGCAGTACTGGAGTCCGTATCTGAAGAGGGACATTAAGTTACTGGAGGGGGTGCAGCGCAGAGTGACAAAGATGATCAAGGGGCTGGGGGACTTATCATACGAGAGGAGGTTGAAGGAGTTGAACATGTACTCACTGGAGGTGGAGAGACAGGGGTGACATGATTGAAACCTTTAAATACATGAAAGGAATAAACAAGACGGGTACAGAGGGGCTGTTCAAAGTAAGGGAGGGGAGGGCCACCAGGGGCCATGATATGAGACTGGAGCGAGGAAGGTTCAGGAGGGAGATGAGGAGACACTTTTTACAGAGGGGTGATGGCTGGGTGGAATCGTTACCTGCTGAAGTGGTATGCAGTAGAACAGTGGACTGCTTCAAATGAGGATGGGACAGGACAAGGGGGAGGGTTAATGAAGGGGAAGGGTGGAAGGGAGGGGCAGCTGCAGAATAAGGGGTGCTAGCTGCACATTCGAGCAGACTTGATAGACCTCTAGGCCTTTATCTGCTGGCAAATTTCATATGTTCGTATGTTCGTAAATCAGTGGCATCAATGCTGGTTAGAGATGCTGGTGGCACTGGTAGTAAAGCGAGTGACGGCATTGTGGATAACAGCATGAGTATTGCTACAACCAAGAAAAAGTTATCAGGTTGGAAAAATGTTGTGGAGTCAGAAGACTTGAGGGTAGTTGATATGTCCCATTCCCCACAGTAGTTGAACGTGAGCCTGATCGTCATGAGTCACAGTCTCATGTTTCCTTAGATCCTCAGGTTAGGCCATCCAAAGAATGAGATAGTGATGAAGAAAGTGTGGATGATCATAGTGAGGCTGAGGTTATAATATCTCCACAGGATAACAACCAAAGTGAATTTGTGGATGATGATGATAATAATAATGATGATGATGCTAGAGACCCTATATGGGAACCGGACAAAAAGAAAGTTAAGGTGGTTGTAAGTAAACAGCCTGTTAGTGAACCCTTCCCCCCACTTCAAAGTTCTTCTGATGGAGCTGTGTCTGTGGATGACCCTGAAGTCATGCTAATAGATTGTGAAGATGTTCAGTCAAAGTCAAAGTTTGCATCACACCAGAAATCATGCAGCACACCACCCATTTCACCTCCCAAAAAACTGCAGTCCCATATGCAGCAAAAGCAGCAGTGTCATGTGAAATGTAGGCAGCCAAATCCCTAGTTTGAGCCACAATTAATTAAGGGTATGGCATATGTTATTCTTACAGTATTGCTTGAGAGGTTTGTGACCATATATAGATGTCTCAACTCCAAATAATGAGTGTTATGGCCTGTTGAAGTTACAGTGTTATGTTATGGGCGTAATTATGTTTTATTAGTTGATTTTCTTAATGGCCACAATTACTTAAGGATGTGGCATTTGTAATTTTTGTAGTATCCATTAAGAGGTTTGTGACCATATATAGATTGTCACTTAACCCCAGATATTATCTATTATTTATTTAGAAAAGTTTTACCAGGAAAGACAACGTGAGGGATGAACAGCTTGTTTCCAGAAGCGCCCTGGGGGGAGGTGGTTACATAGAGGGAAGTAGCAAAAAAAGTCAAACAATAAAGAACATAGTTTGAGTCAAACATATCCAATACAATACAAGACAGAGCATTACAACCATTGTAAACATAGACAGTTGTGAGCAATACTTTTAGGACATAGCATAGGAATTCATCATATTAAGACAATACCAGCATAAATACAAGCAAAAGCACTTAAATGAAGTACTTTGAGGAGCGTAAAATGCTAGATATGCAAGGGTTATACAAGCATACAGAAAATTTGCATGTGGAAAACCAAGTGCTTAGGGTACAGAGGAAGTGGATATAAGTGCTATAATGAAACGAGAGGGAAGGTAAGTGAGTAGGGTGGAAAGATGGAGTAGGAGTAGGAGGGGAAAGGTAGCCAGGAGCATTGGCCTGTTGAAGTTACAGTGTTATATTATGGGCTTAATAATGCTTTATTAGTTGCTTTCCCTAATAGCCACAACTAGTTAAGGGTGTAGCATATGTCATTCTTGTAGTACCCATTGAGAGGTTTGTGACCATATGTAGATTGTCACTTAACTCTAGATATTGACAGAGTTATGGCCTGTTGAAGTTATAGTGTTATCCTATATCCTCAGTTGGGGTGGTTGTACCTTTGGTTCCTCAATCCAGTTTACATTCACGGCACCCACCCTGGCCATGGCCAGATCTCACCCCCCCCACCACAGCCCTTCCCAGGTCACTTCTCAGCAGGCACTTACCCCACCACCGCAGAGACCTGGAGGGCGGGCACAGGAGGGAGCTAACATGGGTGCATTCATGGTGGTGTTGTCAGGGCAGCCATCATGCCACCGAGAGGTTTTCCTTGTAGTGATAGCCTCCCCTCTGGTGCGGTCCTGCAATGGCATCAATGACATTGTAGCGCACACTTCCGTACATTGCACATCGAACGCTGCCAACTCCGTTCCCTTCTGTTGGCCTTGAAGCTGCACAGCCCTCAGGTACCACTAGGAGCCAGCACCTTGGTGGCCTTCCCCACCACCCTCCCTGGAAGAGGAGAGTTGTTCCTGGGATGCCCAATCCTCCTCCTCCCGGCTGACCCCGGTGACCTTTGCCCACTTCTGAACATAGGTTGATCCCAAATTTTCAACATTACCTTCTTATTACCCCACCTCATGTATGTCACAGCTGTCATTTTTCAAATCCTGACCAAAATGTGCTTTCACGTCTGTGGCATGGAGTGGTGTTGCGGTTGCACAGAGTTGTTTTGGTGGGGATTTGAAAATTTTCTGCACTGGGTATATGAGGTGGGGTAATACTATGACTATGCTGACAACTTGGTCACTGTTGTCCTATAAATGGAAGCACAGGGGCCAGAGGGCTCTGTGCTTCCACAGCTACATACATATATGCATCTATGGAGGAACAGGAGGCTCCCACATGCAAATAAGGATACAATTATACTATCTCAAAAATTAAGGAAATTAGTTAGAAAAAAAACTCTGTTAATGCATCAGTTAGGGTTCCAGTGACAAAGGTTTGGAAATGTGGTGTTAGGGTTTCCAGTCCTAATATCCCACCCCCACCCTACACACACCCACAGGCATTGGGGATGTGGCTTGGAGTCGTCAGCCATAATGCTTACCCCATTCCTCTATACTGTATTCATCTCAGCTTACTTACTCATGGAATGGGGTGAGTGTTAAGGCTGACTACCCCCCAAGTCACACCCCCGACACCTGCATGTATGTGCAGGGTGGGGGCAGGATGCTAGGGTTGGAAACCCTAATACCACATTTCCAAACTTATGTCACTGGAACCCTAAGTGATGCATTAACAAACTTTTTTGCTCTCTCTCTATATATATATATATATATATGTTATATAGGTGCAGCAGCACCAGTATAGTTAGGGTGAGAGGGTAGTTTGATGTTAAACATGAATTTTGAACCTTAATAACTTTTGAACCATTCAATGGATTTACACAAAGTTTGGCATAAAGAAGTGCCCAGGGTAGTTCTGTTGACTTACCAAATTGTTTGTGAATCTGTTGAACAATTCAAAAGTTATTAAAGTTTAAAAATCTCCAAATTTACCAAGTTTTTGTCGAGTTTTTTTGTCAAGTGTATCTCACAAATGGGTGTAGATATTGGTGTGATTTTTTTTTTTATTTGAAAACCTTGGACCCACATAAGTACCATTTGAAGGTTTGGCACAAAAATGTGAATTGTTCAAAGTTATTTAATTTTGTTTTTTCCCATTGTTTCCTATGTGAAAACATTAGATGTCCCATGCGACACTTTTTGTGTGATAGTAAAAGGCCATAAATTTGCAAATGTTTTTCAAAAACTTTCACAAGTTTGAAACTACTTTTAAAAAATGCTGTTTCTTTGCCACTTCACTGCAAAAAAAAATGACTAGGTCTTTTGGGCTGAAATTTGCGGGATAGAAAGAGCTTTCCTCACAGATGTGCATTTTGCTGATTTGGTAATAAAATTTACATTGATTCCATAGTTACAACATTCCAAAGTTTAGAAATGTTCCATAGGATAACATTGTGGCAGTCGAGATACCGTTCAGTGGCTATATCTTTAAAATGGTTCGAGATATGGATTGTTTGCTAAACACAGCTTAGTACACTAAGCAAATGTGCAGGTTGCCAGGCCATGATTACAACTGCAGTGGAATTTTCTTCAGTGTTCCTATGGTTACTGTAATATTGTGCCATTAGCAATACAAGGGTTACTTGGAATGTTTCTAAGCCTACGCTCTGTCTCCAGAGGGCCCTGCGCTACTGCATATGGGTACCATTATGCAGTAATGGGAATGCAAGCCCTCCATTATGCAGTAATCCAGGCCCTGCACTTCCACAGGGACATGAGGGCTAATTACAATATCTCTACACTTAAGGATAGATGGGCGCGCAGGGCCCGGGAGGGGCCTGTGCTCCTCCAAAATGGATTGGCTATGGAGTGATGGAGATGAGGTTAATTACAATGTCTCTACACTCATGGTTAGAGGGGAGCACAGGGCCCAGAGGGACCTGCCCTCCCACGTGAAAACCAGGGACAATACAATATGCATGCATGGGCCCACAACACACTATGGAGTGAAGCTCCCACAGCCAAATAAGGGTAAGATTGCACTGTCTCAAAAGATAAGGAAATTCATTGCAAAAAACTTTGTTAATGCATCAGTTAGGGTGAGTACTATAGTGACAAAAGGAGGGAAATGAGGCATTAGGGTTTACAACCCTAATGCCCCACCCCCACCCTGAACAGACTGACAGATGTGGGTGTGTGCCTTGCTTTCATCGGCCATAACGCTCAACCATTCCACCACTACCACCACCCTGCAGATGCTGACAGGCATCAGAGTGTGCCTTGGGGTTATCCACCCTAATGCTCACCCAATTCCATAAGTAAATAAGGTGAGATGGGGTACAGTATAAGGGAATAGGGTGAGCGTTAGTGCGGATGACCCCAAGGCACACCACAACGCTTGTCAGTGTCTGCAGAGTGGCAGTGGGGGTGGAATGGCATGAGTGTAATGGCCAATGACAGTCTGTGCAGGGAGGGGACATTAGGGCTGTAAACCCTAACTCCTCAATTCCCTCCTTTTGTTGCTATAGTAGTCACTCTAACTGATACTTTAACAAAGTTTTTTGCAGTGAATGTACATATATATATATATATATATATATATATATATATATATATATAACTACAGTAATAAGTTTTCTGTATTAAAATGTAATAAAAAGGTACTAGATTATATAATGTATTTAAAATAGTTCCCCAAAATTTGCATACCATGTTCCACTCCCAAGACACAAGCACTGCTCCCCCCAATGTAAAATCCTAGATCTGCTACTGACCAGTATAGAGCAGTAAATATTAGTTCTTTTTAAGTCAGACTCTCAGTACACCAGATGGATAAATATATTGCAGTGACTGTTTTTTTTTAATTTTTTTTAGTTGTTTAACCAGGAGTAGCATACTAAACTGAAAGCTTTTTTACAGGTGCAACCTGGGAGCACAGGGAAGTTAAGTGACTTGCTCAGGGTCACACAGTATGCAATTGGAAGCTGTGGGATTCAAACCCAGGTATGGTCTGCTGAATATCACCAGATTTGCAGCTCAGAGCCTTAAACCACTGCGCTATACTGCCTCAACTCATGCTGTAATTTATGTGAGTTTAAAAAAAACAGCTGAGCAAGTAAAAATGGCTTAAGTGCCCCTTCAGTTTACACAGTAGGAGGTGGGAGGACCAGCATACATCCTGAAGCTGCAGTGCATCTAGCATGATGGCATTCTGACAATTTACAGTAGTTTTTAATCAGCTGCTTTCAAAAAGTGGGTCAGTGCAACGTGTTTTTTTTTTTATAAATCTGACTCCCAAATACTTTTCCAACTACAGAATAAAACAAATTTCCCACATTGCTACACAATGAATAGACGTTTGAGTAAAATCAGAGAAACCAGAAAAGGCACCTCACCTCATTGGTAATATACCACTGGGCATGCCCATGTCTGCTAAGCTCTCAATGTCATACATCTTCTTAAGAGCAGAGAGTCCTGTTGCTGAACCTGATATCTCAAAATCATAAAGATACAGAAACATCAGAAATGAGTTTGTCCTAATGGGAAAGATAGAGTGGCAAATTAGAAGCAAGGCAATTACTGTACTGTAACCCCAATAGAGGACATAAAGAAGCGTGCAGGTGTGAATAGAGAAGTACTGTATATGTGAATTCAAGCAACACCATATAGTCAAAAAAGTTTCACAAAATCTTATAGTGTGACAGCTTGCATTCTCATTTACTTGTCCCTCTGCAGAAAAGTGGCAGTAGGGAGGCTGCTAGCAACTACAGGCCAGTCAGTCTCTCATCAGTGGTGGGGAAGTCAGTGGAGACAGTACTGTAGGAGAAGCTCATGGAGCACTTGGAGGCAAAAGGGCTGCAGGACCACTGGCAGCATGGTTTCACAGGGGGAGGTCATGTCATACTAATCTCTCAGATTTCTTTGACTGGGTTACCAGGGAGGCAGATCAAAGGACAGCAGTGGATGTGGCTTATCTGGACTTCAGTAAGCCTTTCGACTCTGTGCCACACAGGCTAGTTTTTTTTTATTCTTTGATAATTGGCTAACCACATTCAACACTGTGCCATGCAGGAGGCTAGTTAAGAAACTAAGCTGCCTTGGGAAAATGACAAGCCTGGTATCAAACTGGTTAAGGGATAGGAGGCAAAGGGTGGTGGTAAATGGTAGCCAATCAGGCAATAGGACAATAACTAGTGAGGTGCCACAGGGTTCGATGTTACGACTGGTCCTCTTCAATGTCTTCATAAGTGACATTGTGGAGCAGCTTGACTGGAAGATGTGTCTCTTTGTGAATGATACAAAAGTCTATAACAGGGTTGACACTCAGGAAGGGGTGGAGAGAATGTAAAGGGCTCTGAGCAAACTAGAAGAATGGTCTAGAGAGCAGCAGCTGGATTTCAATGCCAAAAAGTGCAAGGTTATACACTTACGGCTGCAGAACCCAGGATCTGTGTATAAGATTGGGGGGAGTGGAGCTTACAGTCTCCAAGGAAGAAAGAGACCTAGGGGTCATCATATCTGATTACCTCAAGGTGGCTGGGCAGTGACAAAGCAATGGGAAAAACTAGCAGGATGTTGGGGTGCATTGGGAAAGGAATTTCTAGTAGAAGAAGAGAGTTGGTGCTGCTGTTGTATCACTCACTGGTGAGGCCCCACCTGAAGTACTGTGTCCAGTGCTGGAGGCTGCACCTCTGCAAGGACATTGAAAGCATGGAGGTGGTACAGAGGAAGGCAACCAAAATGGTGAGGGGTTGCATGAGAAGCCATTCAAGGAAAGGCTGCAGAAACTCAACATGTACTCCCTAGAAGAGAGGAGCGAGAGAGGGGACATGACTGAAACCTACAAATATCTCACAGGAGAGAACAATGGGCAAGTGAAGGGTCTATTTCAGAGAAAGGAAGGCACTTGAACAAGGGGGCATGAAATGAAGCTAAAGGAGAGGAAGTTTAGGAGAAATGTGTGGAAATACTTCTTTATGGAAAGGGCGATGGATGACTAAAACAGCTTGCTAGAGGAGATAGAGGGGGCAAAGACTATGGAGAGCTCCACATATGCATGAGATAGGCACAGGGGCATGTTAGGTAGAGGAATGCGGAGGGAATGACACCTATAACCAACTAGGGTCAGTGATGATGGAATAGGCAGGGACAAGAGGCAGATTGGATAGGACTAAGGGTCCTTTTCTGCCTACAAAATCTATGTTTCTTTGTTTCTGTGTTACTACTCTGTACAGTACTGTATATTTAGATTGGTGAATGCTGCCTGACTGGAGGATATCTGAGAATGCAAAAGAGAACTTAATAAGCACTCAGTACAATGCAAAGGATACAAGCACACATATGTGTGCACTTTATTTGAACGGAGAGTGTGCCACTCATGGGAATTATAAAAAGGTCTGAAAAATAGAGCTTTCTGATTGGCTGTAAGCATTCTATCAGCCTTACATTAATCTTTTATTAACATACATGTAGATCCTAATTGTATGCTGAACAAGTGTAACCACCCAGTCCCCTGGGGTTACTAGAATCCTATCAGTATTAGTGCTAAGCAGGTAGCAGGCAGCTGGTAGGGAGCTCATTATAGGCTTCTTACACAATTACATCATTGTTTACTCAGCTAGCCCGAGAGAAGAATGATTAGGTCATTCGGAACTCTCGCAGCAGCATAACCCTTTTGTGTGTACAGCTTAGAATGTTCAGTTAGAGTCAGTCGGTCTGAGTGTGGAGGTGCAAGTGGCAGAAGGTCTGCCAGTTGAGCTCTGAGTTGAGGGTCCAGAACGTCTCACCATAATGTGGAGTACCATTGCCAGCTTCCAGTGAAGTGGTAGAGACCATTCTACAGCAGGATTTCCTGATTTCTACTCCCAGTGAAGTGGAAGGAATTGCTTTTCTCAGTGGATCCAAGAGGCAATCCCCTGAAGATCCTTTGTGTGTTTCAGCTTTCTTGGAAAAGAACTTGAGAGACTGTTTTGATCTGCTCCCCAGGAGAGGTGCCTTTTTGTTAGAAAGATAGAAACACAGAATTTGAAGGCAGATGAGGACAGCTTGGCCCTCCCAGTCTGCCCATTTCCCTACCTAATGGATAAGCTGCAGATCCCAGTTAACCAACAGCCTACTTCCTCCTACCCCCACTAGAATTACCTTATGTCTGTCCCATGCATTCTTGAATTCTCCCACTGTTTCTGACTCCACAACCTCATCAGGAAGGCCGTTCCATGCATCTATGTTGTTCCATGCCTAGCAGATGGGACAACTAGTTCATGAATACTGTTTTAAGGAGACAAGTTCTCCACATATTTAGGGGAATCATTTATGGGGTGCGTGTGCCCATAGATAAGGCTAGAATGCACCTATCAGTGCCCCTAGTTCACCCAGAAGAGTGAATTTCTGCAACATGTTCACTCAGGAGAGTGAAGCTGTGTTGTGGTCACCCCAGAGAGTGACAGGAATGGAAAGTATGGGACATCTAGCATTTCAGTGGGGAACGGGGGTTTCAATGGTGTAACCCTGAAGAATGACAGAGACTGTTGGTTGAGGCACAGGGTGGGAGGAACACCATCTGGATGCTTACAAGGTAGGGCCTACTGATTCATAAAGGGCACCAGTTTTACATGAGCAAAGGCTAGTGCTGCAGGTCTAGGTGTGTGGCTGAGTTTCACTTAATTGCACCTATTTTTTGAAGAAGAGTTCTGAGTGTGTGGCTTAGTTTCATAATATGTGCACTCATGAGAGGACAATGTTTGGGTGCATGGCCAAGTGTCCACAATATGCACCACTGAAAAATGGGATGACGTTTTTGTGTGTTCTTGAACTGTACTGCATGCAAGTGAGAGTTCATGAAATGTATCTGTCCTGCCTTGACTGACCAATGGGGGTCCACTACTGCTTTAGTTTTCCATCTACTGGATAAAGTCATACTGCACAATCCCTGTTTCAGATTCTTGCCTCTGGTTCTTGGATTTACTAGGGCTCCCTCAGCAGTTTAGATCTAGCATATGCCTAGCAACCTCCACCATGGACCTGGGTAATACTTTTTACACAAGGTTTGTGTGTTTTGTTCTTGTACTCCCACCCCTCTTCTTCTAGAAATGAGCCTTGTATACATCCAAATGCCAAGGGTGGTACCAACCTTTGAAAAATAAATGGTATGCCAATAGGTGGGTACCAGTGCCAGATTTAAATGGGGGTGTGCTTACTTGTAATAACTGGCTTGGGGGCTACATAAAATGAAGGCTCATCTGGTGATATTTAATTTGAATGAGAGTTACAGAAAATGAGGGCTCGTCCAAAAAAAATATGTTTTGGGTGAAAGGCAATGCTGAGGGTATGTCTAGTAGCTTCCTGTCTGGTGGCGGTGCACCCATCAGAAGATCATTTACCAGAAAGCAAAGTTGTGCCAAGAAAAATGCAACCTGAAAGTCTTTTGCTGCCTAAGTTTCTGTGAAAAGGAAAGTGGAAAAATATGCTGTTTGTGTGTGTTTAATTTGAAAATGTGGACTGTTGGAAATGAGCAATGATTGCCCTTGCCTTTTTGTTAAAGCGCTTAACAAACTGTTTAAAAGTTACAAATTTCCTGAGAAAGGTATTTGTGGACTTAAAGGATAGTGTTTTCTAATTGTTCAGAAAGTTTCAGGTGTGTACAGTGAAAATTTGGGAGTCGCTAAGGAAAATGCACTAAGTACTGAGTGAAAATGTCTTAAAATGCTTGCCCCACTGAAATTGCCAGCCGAGAAAAAAAATGACAGTCTGCAGTTTAAATTATGCCTTCTCAATGACCTCCATGCAGTAGTGCATCACAGAGAAAGAGAGAGAGAGATAGATCATTTGCATGGTGCCGTGTGATTGGTCCCAGTACACCTAAGCCTTGCCCTTGCCTAAGTCTCAGAGTTGTGGACTCTTCAAGGAGGAGCAGCCAGTGGTGTGCGAGCAGCGTGTAGTTCATGCAGCAGCAGGAGGAATCACTTACAGCAGAAGTGCTTCTGAACCAGCAGATTTTTCTAATTTTTAACAGTAAAACTGGGCTTAACCTGTATTCCGATCGACTGGAGCGTGAGTGAGGTGATCGTAGCTACGATTGGCAGGACTGCCAGGCTGTTTCACCCTAGAGGCCTTCCTTGAGTGGGCAGCAGGCCATATTACATCGATGGTGGAAATCTGCTGCTGCCTGTAAGTACCCTGTGCAAAAGCAAATGACTGTGGCTCTAAAGGTCGGAAAATTGTATAAAACTGTAAGAGCAAATGCAGCAAAAGTACTGAAAGATACTGAAAGAGAGTTTTGTGAACATTAAAATCTTGGACTGTGCGTGAGCAAGTGCTGTTTTCAAAGAGAGTGAACTTTAACTTACTCAGCCCCGTAGCGCATATGTGCATCATCAGGAAAATTCCTCTAGTCCCCTTGGCACATATGTGCGTCAAGTATTCACTTCATCTCATCCCCAGAGCGCATCTGCGCATCCTACACTTCTTATGCACTTTTTGGATCAACCAATCAGGGATAAGGTTACTGGAAAGTGCAGGTCAGTAGGAAACATTCCTACCTACCAGAATACTGACTTTAAGATATGGGTCATTATTGAGTTAAATAGAGTAAATTACTTTTTTTAGGTTTTAATTTGGGTTAAAAACTGAAAAAAATGCTATTTTTTCTCCATTACTAGAAATGTGTGATTCCTGATTTGAAAGCTCTGTGAAAAATTAGTATGCTGGTGTCTGGGAGCTAGGAGGTGTACTTTTTTGTTTAAGTTTTTTTGGGATAAAAAAAAGTGTAAAAATGTGATTTTCCTCCATTTCAGATAATAGAAACATGTGTGACCCATCATTTTAAAGGTCTCTTTAATGTAGACAATTAATATGCTGGTGTCTAGGGTCTAGGAGGTGTACTTTTTATGATGTAGGCTTTTTTATTTGGGAACACAATGTAAAAAATGCTCTTTCTTTATCATTTCAGGAACTGTAAAACAATATCTGCAAATGCCACTAACATCAGTGACCCATCATTTTAAAGCTCTTGTTATTGTGAACATTTCCTGTGCAGGTGTTTAGGGGCTAGGAGGCATACCTTTTCAGTTATCATGGTTTGTGCGTCATGTGGGCAGTTGTACAGAGCATTTTTCCGAATTCAGTTGGTTTACTGGCGTTATGTGTTGGCACTCGCCTTAGTTTATGGTCTGTTTCATTATGTAAAACAGTTCAGAAATACTCTAAACTGTGGCAGTGTCATGCACAGATGTTGGTGTGATGGAAAACCATCATACACAGACATTTGCCACTTCTAAGTTGTTTTTTTGAGTTTGTTTTCTTTAAAAAAAGACAAAAAATGTAAATTTTCATTGTTACATGCTCTGTAAAAAAAAAAAACATTAATGCTACTAACATGTGTGACCCCTCATTTTAAAGATTTTTTTTATTGTGAGCAAACTTCATGCTGTAAGTTTTGTGACAGGGTTATATTTTTTTAGTTATTTATACTCCAAGTCAGAGTGCTACCATTTTAGTTCCAAACATTCTAACTGCTCAGGAAAACAGCCATTTTTACACAGGAATACAGCACTCACTCAAGATTCTATTCTAGCGCTGAGTGAGTTAAGACAAACAATCTCTCTGGTCCAAGTGATAGTAAATGTATGGATTGAGAAAAGGTAATGTGAACTTGTGCTTTGAGAAAATCAGTT
Organism: Neoceratodus forsteri; assembly: GCA_016271365.2. Classification (NCBI taxonomy): domain Eukaryota; kingdom Metazoa; phylum Chordata; order Ceratodontiformes; family Ceratodontidae; genus Neoceratodus; species Neoceratodus forsteri. The sequence continues at coordinate 1,421,738,043 of CM057450.1, forward strand.
GAAATGCAAAAGATCCAGCCAGAATCCTAGCAATTTTAAACTGAGTGTGATGAAAAGTTGCAGTCGCCATGCTTGGGATTAGTCAGCAATGTAAACAATGCAGTGCCATTTTAGACCAATGTTTTCAAATCCAAACAAAGTTTCAAGTGGTTTTGCTAAATGTTGTGGAATACAAATGCAGCAGCCAGGCAACCTGTTAGAGAACTTTACCAGTGTGTTAAAACCAAATCTCAGAGTGACTGTCTGCAAAAGCAGCAATTTGGGACTTGTGTGTTTAATTTGCAGAACATGATGCAGCAATCTCCTCACTACCTGCTCCATGGTGTGGGTAGCCCAACAAGAACAAGAGCTAGCCAGTTTTGAGAATCTGTATGACTGTTCATCAGCACCAGCCGAGGTGGCTTCACTGAACTATCCGGTTAATGTGTGTGTAGTATGCCCAAAGCCAGGGAGAGACGTTTGCCAATTACACATTGCGCAGACTGCCAAAAGTGATTTGGGATGAGCAAGTCAGGTGGCACAATGGTAGTTAAAACCAAACACCTCAGTTTAGCTCCAACTTGGACATTGGCAGGGGACCCTGTCATATCAGAACAGCAGCAGGCTGGGTGCAGTCAGAGAGACCCCATAGAGTTTGTAAAGGATTCTTGGACACTGTCTGCATCAATGCTATTCAAGGCCCAGAAAATGTTTAATGTTTCATGCCACAGAGTGTGGAGTTAAATGCTGCAGTTGCAGGTTCAGCAGATCCTTGGGTGGAAGGCCCAAGCCCTAGCCTTGTGAGGGAGTTCGAGTGGGGTAAGCATGTTGTTGGGAGGCCAATGCCTCCGAGGACAGTGAAGAATGGACAATTTTAGGGGCTGGCGCAATAAACAGCTCTTGGGCAGAATGTATGAAAGAAGAAAAAGCTTCTATGGCTTCAGTGGGACCCAGTGAGTCGCCATTGACTTTGGCTTCTATGGAGCCTCCAGACGTCTGTATGGAGGAAGGCTCTAAAAATGTGCCCCTGAGTGCAGAAGTGGACTGCTTTTACCACTACTGCTTTAGTTTTCCATCTGTTAAATAAAGCCATACTGCACAATCCCAGTTCCTGTTCTGGACATTCTGATTCTTGCTTCTGGTTCTTGGATTTACTGGGGTCCCTCAGCAGTTTAGATCTAGTATATGCCTAGCAGCCTCCATCCCAGACCTGGGTAGTAATTTTTACACAAGGTTCATGAGTTTCATTCTTGTACTCCCACCCCTCTTCTTCTTGAAATGAGCCAGGTATACATCCTGATGCCAAGGATGGTACTAACCTTTGAAGAGTAAATGGCATGCCAATATGTGGGTACCAGTGCCAGATTTAAATGGGGGTGTGCTAACTTGTAATAAGTGGCTTGGGGGTTACACAGGGTTTAACACTGTTTAAAAATGTTTTTATTATAATAGCAATAAGGTACTCTCAGGGGTTATGTTAATGATCAGTTAGGAGCATGTAGCACTCAGCTACACCTCGTGCAACATTACATTCTCGGAGGGTGATTAATATACCATTAACAGAACCCTTGGTCATGCCTTATTGCTTAAGAATAAGGGCCAGAAACATATTTTTAGCAGTTGAATAACTGTTGCCTTAAGTGGGGACAACAGTTAGGAATGGTTCTCCTTCGGGTACTACATTCAAAAAGATGACATAATGACTCAGAAAAGAATAACACGGATATGAATTTCATAACACTATATTATTATATCAATTTATTAAATATTACTATTATTTTCTTGTCTACAGTAAATTTCTTCAGGGAGACAGGAGTAAAGAAGTATGCATCACATAGTTCTGTTCTAGAAGATAGTACCATCCTTATGAAACACATGATATGCCATTTTACCAATTTTGCAAACAACATGATTTAAAATTACTGTATTATGTTTTAATCCAGGATCCCCCACTCTGATAATACAGTCAGGCTACAAAATGTTGGGGATAGATGTGTACTGTGGCCATGAAGTAAAATAAAAACATCAATATTTTATGTTGTTTTGTGAGAGTACTTGCATAATGTTTGTGGTTACTGACTGGGGAAGAACATTTCTGGTGGAGACAGAACTTTTAAAGAAATGGAAATTAGGGAAATTTCTCAAACAGTCCTTTAGGAGCCACAGTTTCTAATTCATGGATCCAAATTGTCTCCCTTTGTAGCAGGCAATGTATAATATCACCACGCCATGGAACAAGCTGTAAACTTTCTAAACCAGTGAATTTCAGTGATGCAAGGCAGCCAAGGTTGACATCCACATAATGCTGTGACATGGCACAGAGGGTGACAAGTCCCCTAAGTTAATGGTGGTTTTGTGATCTGCCACTCTTAGTGTAATGGTCTTTTGAGCGACTTAACAAAGTCCACATAGGCAGGTCAACATTCACATTATTCTAGGGTGCTTTAAATATTTGCTCTGGGTCTTACAGCAATTATTGTGATGTCCACATCCAATATGCCTGCTGCCTCTGTACATTACCAGCCTGATTTGAGTTTGACGTGTTGTACAGGCTGGTGCAAAAACATATTGTTGAAAAATGGGGAATTCTGCGAGAGGATTATAATTTTGGACAAATGGTTGTTATTTTTAAGTCTGCTTGGTGTAGCCTGCCTTCATTATTCTCTACAACACAAACAACACCTACCCGACACAACATGCAAGCAAACTTTCAGCACTGACAAATGCTTGTTAAAGGGACATTATCAACCTTTTTTCTATTATATTATTTCCAGTTGAAAAGTACATATTTATGATTGCTCACTTCTAAAATTCATTAATGTTTCTGGTTGTTTTATCTGCTTCCTTTCTTAGTAGAACTGAAATGCATGCTAATGGTGTAATTATATCCAACCTTGTTTTGTTTTAAATCCTTGATCTACTCTTGCTGCATACTTGTTAAAAATTTCGAACACACCAAAACAGTGCAGCCACTCATGGTGCAATAGTCTCCTCTCCTCCAAGTGTACTATGAGAGGCTACAGTGTGTTAAGAATGTTCTCAAGTTCAGGAAAGATGCAGTGGGAGTTGGTCAAGGAATGTAAACAGACATGTTTTGGTGTGGTAACACCAGAATGGTTGGCAATCTGTTTTTCACTTTTTCAAAGGAAAAAGGAATCCAAATCAAACTACCAGCTACATCAGCAGTCTCTACTGAATGTGAAGAGTCATAAAATGTGTTTTTATGTTTGCTTGCGCATGCAGCGCACAAGAAACATATTGAGGTAGTAGAGCACTGCAGAGGTGTGGCAGTGTTGTGGCCAATCTAGCGGACACTTCAATGGGCACATCCATTGGCCACCAATTAATGCTGAAGATGCCGATGATGGCAGTTTCAGAGCGAGTGCCATACTTGAAAGAAATCTGTCGATGCAATCAGGGGCAGTTTCGTCATTGCAGCGGCAGTCCAGTCTCCCTCCCAATGAGTCACACAGAAGGACAACAAATTAGCTACCTCCCACTGTTACTGCCCCCCACACCCTCTGTGAAATCTGCCGCTGCAATCAAGGGCAGTTTAGTCATTGCAGTGGCAGTCCCCTCCTCCCAACCAGTCACAGCAGGACAACAAATTAGCTCCCTCCCTGCTGCTGCCCCATACCAACCATTCTCCGTCTCCTGCTGACATCGGGTGCTCAATCCTTGTGTCAGCACGTATCCCTCCCCAATAATGTGGCACACTGACAGCCCACCCCAGTGTGCCATAAAATACTTCTTTGCTGTTTCTAACACCAGGATGCCCACTCCCAGTGTCAGATGCATGCCCCCCCCACACCCCTATGTTCTCAGACGACCTCAGGGTGCCCAATCCCTGGCTCGGCATTGATCCCCCCCCACCTCTAGTACTCTGGCACTTTGACAGCCCCAGTGTGCCAAAATCTGTTTTGTAATATTTCACCTATAAAAAAGAAAACAGTCCCATGACGTACTTTTTTTTAAAACCTGAAAAAAAAGAAAACAGTCCCTTGTCATTCCCGTCAGCCCTCCTCTCCCAACCCACACCCTCCCTCTGTGCACCTCACCTCCCCACACACCCCTCACCCATACTTACCTCTGGAGGTCAGGACCAGTGATCTTCTGTGGACTGGGAACACGTCTGCACTCTTCAAAGACCAACCATGAACTGAAGAAATGACGGTAAGCCCTATAATGGCAGTGAATGGAAGGTTTTCAATTCAGGTTGATATCGCAACCAATATTTGGAGTTTTGGTCCCAAATTTTCAACATGGGGTTCTTGGGACCCCACCTCATAATTTCAGCACTGTCATTTCGTTTCTCAGTCCTGAAAGGGTGATTTACATGATCACTGCGGAATCATCTTTCGGGCCAATCATGAAATGACGGTGCCACTGTTCATGAGGTGGGGTCCCAAAAAGCCCTGGTTGCAAATTTGGTGAAAAAACTCCAAAAAATGACTGCGTTATGAGCATCCATTGCGTAGTTTCTATGCATGCTCAGAACTTCATCAGTTTTTAATATTTTCACTACACATTTCCAACATTGCCATTTTTTCCTCACCCCCTTATGAACAGTACAGCTGTCATTTTTTGCATCCTTCCCGAAATATGTTTTTGCACCTGTGGTGAAGAATGGCACGGTCGCTGTGCAAAAATCAACTTTCGGGACAGAGTAATGAAATCACAGTGCCACTGTTCGTATGGGGAGGTCCCAAAAGGCCATGTTGAATATTTGGTGAAAACATTCCAAAAAATGACTGTGTTCTGAACATGCGTTGCACAGTTTCCACGCACACTCATAACTTCACCACTTTTTCGTATTTTCATTCCAGATTTTCAACATTGCCATTTCTTCACACCTCCTCATGAACAGTGCAGCTGTCATTTTTCACATCTTGCCTGAAATGTGTTTTCGCACCTGTGGCACTAAATGGCACACTCGCTGTGAAAATTCACCTTTTGGGATTGAGTAACAAAATTATACTGCCACTGTTCATGAGGTGGGGTCCCAGAAAGCCCATGTTGAAATTTGGAGAAAAATACCAACAAACACCTGGGGTGTTAGGGTTTCCAACTGTAATGCACCCTGTACAGACTGACAGGCATCAGGGGTGTGACTTAGGGGTCATTGGCCATAATGCTCACCCCATTCCACCCCCACCCACACCCTGTAGCCACTGACAGGCATCAAGGTGTGCCTTGGGGTCTTTGGCCCTAACATTCACCCCATTCTACTATACTGCACCCATCTCAGCTTATTTCCTTATGGAATGGGGTAAGCGTCAGGGCCGAAGACCTTAAGGCACACTGCAACACCTGTCAGTGTCTGCAGGGTGGGGTGAGGTGGAATGGTGTGAACATTATGGCCAATGACCTAAAGGCACACCCCAACACCTGTCTGTCTCGCAGGGTGGGGGTTAGCGTTACTTTAATATTTCACTGCCATTCCTATTATGCATCTCTCTAACTCCTGCACTACCAATGCCAATACCAGCAAGCAAACATTTGGCATTGACAAATGCTTGTTTATACTAGGGACACTTTGAGGCCTAAGGGGGTTGACCGTGCCCCGTTAATGTTAGTATTGTGGAGCACAAGACATCTCTTGCAGTAATTGTTATTGTGGAGCTAATATCCTTGATTGTTTGCTTTCAGATTGATTAATTACATGCTTGGTGTTTAATCACTTAGTTAATGGACATAATTAATTGATTTCACTATATATGCAGATTCTTTTATGAGGCCACGCTCCCTGAGAAAGTCCTTTTGGGTTGAAGCACTGGGGCTCTTGTTTGGCATCTTCTTGTGTGTTATTTTTGTATTGAAGCTCACCTCTGCTATGGATGAATAACATAACCATCATTATTCCTATCCTTGTTACCCTTCCTAGATTGTCAGAGTACTGCCACGAGGGTCTGTCTCTGACACCAGTGGCTTCAATGTCTTCCTCCCCTCCATCATCATCACCACCACCCCCAGCAGCTCCAGGAACAGGTAGATGCACAAGAGAAATATCAAGAACTCCAGAAGGCTATTACTAAGTTAATTTATGTTCTTGATTGAGCATGGTTGGGGAGGTGGAACCACCCACCATCCAAGATGTTGATGTGATCCTGTGATATCTCCTTTCAGGCTGAGCTAGGCTATCCTGGTGATATCAGATTAAATACATACAAGATGGTATTGAATATGAATTCTGAACTATTGACATGTCATAGGTTTAAACAGCATATAACACTTCACTTGCAAGGATCTGAGACAAACTAGCTCCTGTCGGAGTCCAGAACTAACCTCTTACAACATCAGGGGGAGGGATGCCTCTCAGGAGGCTGCACCAGGGAGCCACCCAGACTGACTGAGTCAGGGGAGAAACTACTCACACAGATGTTTTTTACCTTGGAGATTCTTGAATAGTGCATGATTGGACCACCCCAGTTCCCAGGCAGGGAAACCGGGCAGAGGCACGACCGTGTAAACTTTAATCAGGATCTGCCAAACTTGGCCAGTTACTGTTTGTTCACAGGTGTGTGCAGTGGTGGTGGGAGAAGCTGCAGTAGGTTGTATATAGCTGAGGGAGAGGGAGGACCAGAAGACACAGCCAACTAATACTAAGACCCCAAAGGAGCTCAATACATGCTGAACACGGAAGAGGGTTAGGTGGTCACCAACACAAAAATGGCATATCTTACTTAATGTCATATCATGTTAAAGGTCTAAATACAGTGATTAAAACTGGTTAAAGGGGCAAAAATTCTTAAGGAACTAAAAAGTAAAGGCTGCAATATAGGGTTCCTCCCAGGAATGCATCTTTCACCCAAGGAGCACCAAAAGCTCCAGAAACACTAGGTAGGGCAGGTTTTTGGGGCCTCAAACCTGACAGTCAAAAGTCCAGGTGTGGCAATAGTGCTTCAGAAGGGCCTCCAACATGAGCTGGTGTGCTCTAAAATGGAAAAGTCATGCAGATGGCTTCTGGTCTAATGGGAAATGTAGCAGCAATACCGAGCACCTGTTTAATGTTTATGTCCCAAACGTGGATAACAGGGAATTTGCCAAAACTATACTGGCAGAAGAGACCATGACAATATGTTCTAGTCCCACCTCAACCAAAGCTACTGCAGAACAGATATGGTCTACACACAGGTCTTCCACCTGTACAAGATTTTGAGTAGTAGCATTCAGTGAATCACACTCTCAGACCACATGCACATCTCGGTAGGTGTGGAAAAAGGTCCCGAGGATTACGAGTCCATATGGAGATTGAACACCTCCCTGGTGAATGAGGAGCTAGTAAGAAACAAAATGGGCAGGGTGATTGAAGATTACATAATAAACAATAATTGGGGTGAGAGACACAACCTAAACATGCGTGGGAGGGTATGAAGGCAGTGTTGAGGGAGAAGATCATTCAGTATGCAGCAGACAGAATAAAATCATTTTAGACAGTGCAAAAGAGTTTAAACAAGCATTTGTCAATGCCGAATGTTGTCTTGCTGGCACTGGCATTGGTAATGCAGGAGTTAGAGAGATGCATAATAGGAATGGCAGTGAAGTATAGACAGATGCCAACCACCCACCCACCCTGCAGAGACTGACAGGCATTGGGGTGTGCCTTTGGGTCATCGGCCATAACGTTCATGCCATTTCACTTCACCCTACCCTGCAGACTCCGACAAGTGTCGTGTTGTGTACTTGGGGTCGTTGGGCCTGACGCTCACCCCATTCCACAAGGAAATACGTTGAGATGGATGCAGTATAGGAGAATGGAGTGAACTTTGGGGCCAAAGAGTCCAAGGCACACCTTGATGAGTGTCACTGGCTGCAGGGTGGGGGTGGGGGTAGAATGGTGTGAGCATTACAGCCGACAATCCAAAGTCACACCCCTGATGCTTGTTAGTCTCTACAGGGTGGGACGTTACGGTTAGAAACCCTAATGCCCTGGGCGTTTGTTGGTATTTGCACTCCAAATTTTCAACATGGGCTTTTTGTGACCCCACCTCATGAAAGCATTTGGGACCTCCGCTCATGAACAGTGGCTCTGTGATTTTGCTAATCTGTCCTGAACGTTTGTTTCCCATAGCGACCACGCCATTCTGCGCCAGATGTGCGAAAACACATTTTGGGCAGGATGTGAAAAATGACAGCTGTACCATTCATAAGGAAGTGTGAAGAAATGGCAATGTTGAAAATCTGGAGTGAAAAAATTAAAAATTCTCAAACTTACGAGCGTGTGTGAAAACTGCGCAACACACATTCATAACAGTCATTTTGTAGAATTTTTTCACAATTTTTTCAACATAGCCATTTTGGGAGCCCAACTCATGAACAGTGACACTGCCATTTCATTAATCAGTCCCGAAAGGTGATTCCACACAGTGACCACAAAATCACCTTTCGGAACTGAATAACGAAATGACAGTGACTGAGTTCATGAGTTGGGGTCCCAAGAACCCCATGGGGAAAATCTGGAGCCAAAAGTTGCAAAAATGGTTGATATATCCACCTAAGTTGAACCTCCTCCCCATTGATGCCATTACGCAGCTTACTGTGATTTTCTTCAGTTTGTGGTCGGCTTTTGAAGAGTTCAGACGTCTCCCGCTACATCGAAGGTCATCGCGCCAGGCTACAGAGGTAAGTATGGGGTATGGGGGGGTGCGGGGAGGTGGGGTGTGCAGAGGGTGGATGCAGATTGTGGGAGGGTGGCATCGTGACCACAAGGGACAGTTTTCTGTGTTACAGAGCAAAAAAAAAAAGGATGTTGCGGGAATTTTTTTTTTTTTTTTATTTGCTTTGGGCACACTGCGGTGGGCTCCCAGTGTGCCACCTGTGTTTTGGGACAGGAGACTGAAGCTGATGGGGACTGGGCCCCTATTGGCAAAGAAAGCGTGTCTGTGTTTGGGGGGGCATGATGCCGAGGGAGATTGGGCACCCCCTCAGCAAACAAATAAAACAAGGCGGAACATTATGCCGACGGGGATTGGACTCCAAGTCAGCAAATGAACTGGGGAGGGGCATGCCGACGGAGATTGGGCATCCCCAACATTGGCTTTCTAGGGACTGTGAGAGGAGGATGGTGGCAGCCACCGCCATGTTTATTGAAATGTTTCAGCAGTCAAGGCACGCCCTGCAATGATGAGGCGCTCCCTCATTGAACAGCAAAATTCTTTCAAGTTGGTGGCACACTTCTGAACTGCTGTCAGAGACAGCGTGCTCATTCATTGGTGTCACAGCGACCAGCCCAAAAAAAGTAGTGCCACCATTGGCCACAAAACTGCCACACCTCCACAACCTGCTACTCCAGCAAGCTGACACAAAATGTTGCTGCGCTGCGGACACAAGACAACATAAAAAGCTGCTTGTAGAGCTGAAACAGCAGTAAGTAAGAGTTCTATGTGAAAAGGGCAACTCGTGGGGGGGCTTTGCCCCACACGCCCCCCAATTAGGATTCCTACTCCAGAGGAAGCACAACTCAGGCAAAGAGGTGAAATCCAAGTTCGCCCACATTGTCGGCGCCATTGTGCAGTAGCCCTTATGACCAGTCACCGATTTTCAGTCGCCCACATCACAGGCTACCATAAGTAAGTAGTAAGTAAGTAAAGTTTATTTATCTAGTGCCCCATCCCAGAGGCTCTGGGTGCCTTACAGGCAGGCAGGAGATAGAAATAAATAAAATACATCAAATACAAAAACATAAATCGATAAGAATGATAGTGAACAAACACTGATGCACAAGTAGACTCCCTGCTCAAAACAAAACATTCAGCAGTCTACTATTCCTGAAACTCACAAGCAATTAACAAATGCCTCTCTAAAAAGATGCACTTTCAGACCTCACTTAAACACCTCCACTGATGGGGCCTCCATCAGAGATCTCGGAAGTGAGTTCCACATGGCCAGGCCTGCCACCTCAAGTGATTAATCTCCAGAAGTCTTCAACTGGAGCTGGGAACTGCTAGGAGGCCTTCAGTGGAGGAGCAGAGTGAGCGCACAGGTTGGACAGAAGTCAAGAGGTCACTCAGGTAGCCATGGCCCAATCCATATAGGCCTTATAGGTGAGCAATCCCACCTTGAAGGTGATTCTCCATCCCACCAGCAGCCAGTGCAGATGACACAGGACGGGGGTCACATGACATGACCTCAGAAGGCCCGTCAGTAACCTGGCTGCTGCATTCTGCACTAGTCATAGGTGATGAAGAACCCCTCTGCTGACTATGAGGTAAAAAACATTGCAGTAGTCAAGTCTGGATGTCAAAAAGCATGTAGTGAGGTCAGGTCATAAAGTGGAATTAAGGCCTTGATCCAGGCAATATTCCTAAGGTGGTAAAAATCACTCCAGATGATGAATAACACCTGAACCTCAATTGTTGATCCATCATCAAGGATAATGCCCAGATTTTTCACCTTAGTAGATGCAGCCAGAGGAGTAGGGCCAAGGAACAACCCTGTTCCCATCCCAGCAGCATCCACATCCTGCCAACGACCAAGCTCAATCACCAGCACCTCCATCTTGTTGTGATTTAGTCTAAGCCAGCTAGAGGGCATCCAGTTCTGGATCCTGGCCAGACATTTATTAAGCACCTCTACAGCGTTACTCATCCTAGGTGCAAATGACATGTATAATAATAACTTTATTTCTATATAGCTGGGTATCATCTACATAACAGTGAAAACCCAGGCTGTACCATCTAATGATCTCATCCAAGGGAAGTATGTACACTGTGAACAACATAGGTAACAGGATCGAACCCTGGGGAACTCCACATGGTAGGGGCTTCAGGCAAGAGGAGAAGCTCCCCATCACTACCTTCTGTATCCTGCCTGTAAGAAAGGACTCAAATCAGTTAATGACAGTACCAGTGAGTCCACAGAGCTCTCTTAGGCAATCCAGCAACACTACATGGTCCACAGTGTCAAATGCTGAGGAGAGATTGAGGAGAACGAGTACTGACCGTTCCCCTCTATTCCTCACCCTGGGGAGATCGTTTTGCACCCTGACTAATGCTGTTTCGGTGCTAAGCCTGAACCTAAACCCAGACTGGAAGGGCTCATAGATGTCATAGGCTGCAAGGTGTGCCTTGAGTTGCAGAGACACCACTTTCTCAATAACCTTACCCAAAAATGGTGAGGTTAGAGAATGGTCTATAATTCGCCAAAATGTCAGGGTCGAGGGACGACTTCTTTAGGAGGGGCCTCACCAGTGCTTCTTTCAGGGCACGAGGGAAACGTCCCTCTGAAAGTAGGCACTGGACAATCTTAGCGAACACTGGACCAATGGACTCAATACATCCCATTAAGAGATGAGTTGAGCCTGGGTCCAGTTCACAGTCCATGGGCCTCAACTTTGAAATCGTCTCACATACCTCTATCACCTCCACAGGACTAAACTCGCTCCAGACAATAGGAGTGCTTCTGGAAACACTCGACTCACCACTGCAGGGCTGTATCTGTCCCATTGGGGGGAAATCCCAGCCCTAATAGAGGACACCCTGTCAAAAAAGAACAGAGTGAACTCCTCACACTGAGTGATTGAAACTGCTCTTTTTAGCTGCAGACAGGCAGGATGGAGTAACTTGTCAACAGTCTGAAAAAGCAAAGCTAGTCTGTTCCTCCCTGCAGCAATCTCCCCAGACAGGAACACTGCCTTCTTATGGTTGATTGCCCTTTGATATTCACCATAGTGAATTCTCAAAGCCAGTTTGTCCTCCTGGGACCCAGACTTCTACCAACAACACTCCAACCTCTGACCCCTGGTCTTCATCTCCTTGAGAACCCCATCAGACCACATAAGACCTAGGTCATATGCGGGCCAGTGCAACAGGGTCGAGCACCTTGTAAACAGCACTATTGTATGCTGCCACTGCCTCACCCATACCCATCACACAAGCAACACTCACATCAGATAGATCCAATACCGTCATCAGTCCCTCTGGGGACAACCCCTTCAAAAGGTGGTAGCGTACCATCTCTACAGGGGAAGGACTAATGGTGGGGGGCCCCGAACAAGAACTCTACCATACAGTGATCCAACCACACGACTGGATCAATCTTGAGGTCAGAGTCCTCAAGCCCCAGTGAGAACACGAAGTTCAAGGCACAGCCATGGCTGTGAGTCACAGAGGGCAACAGCTTGTGCAAGGCCCAGTGAGGTCATCGACTGGAGGAGGTCCTGACCAAAATGTGAGAGTTTATTGTTGATCCAGGTATTGACGTCACTCAGAACTAACCATCTGGGTGACTCCAACACCTTGTCGGTGACAAAATCTGCAACTCCCTGCAAACATTCCCCCTCACACCCTGGAGGCCGGTATATGAGAAGGATTTTGCAGCCTGCAGCTGGACCCCCATGCATGGCCATGCATTCAAACAATGAAGTGGAACCCACTGGGTGCATGGAGAAGTTCAGATTTGATCTAAAACAGATGGCCACACCTCCACCCCTGCATTCCCTCTTCGGGCAGTTCACTATGGAGAACCCCACTGGAACAGATGCCTCTAGAACTGGACCAGCATCATCCCCCAGGCAACTTTTTGTAATGCAAGCCAGATTGACCAATGAAATCGAGTCCACAATAATTGCGGTCTTGTTCTTTATTAATCAAGCATTGCACAGAACCGTCAGAAGGAGGTTGGTGAAGGTTGCTGTCCCCATGGCTACCTACACACTTGGTCCAGTGGGAACCCTGGGTATGAGTGCCAAACATGTTTGGCCTCTCTCCAGGCCCCATTTTACCCTAGTGTGCCTCCTGGTCCTGACCACCTCAATATGGCTTACTCCCACTATACCCCCAACACTCTTCTGCCTACCATACCGCCTTCTCCCAATACCAACCTCCCTACAGTGCCTACTTGCTGTAGCTGATAAAGGGAGGTTGGTGAAAGAGCAGAAGTCAAGCAGCAAGGACGATAGGTAGGTAATCCACAGGAGTCTGCAGCCAAGGCACATTTTTTGACTGCTGTTTACCAGGTTAAAAATCACCCCGCTTAAATTACCCAAATAAATTACCCCCACCCTCAAAAACCAAATATGTAATAACACAAAAATAATAAAATTACCCCACCCTCCCAAAAATTCAGCAATAACCAAAATATGGTAAAATAACACAAACACTTCCCCTCACTACTAACCAATCTCTCCCACACCCACTAACATAGGGGCCTATGCAGGAACGGGTGTGAAGTATGCACTAGAGGCACGTATCCCACCCTCGTAGCTCTGCGGAACCAGACAGGCACATGGTGCATGGTATGCACTACCACAAGCACCCGTGGGGCAACTGTTGTCAGCCCCACCCCCTCAGCGCGCAGGACCATGCAGGTCAGCCAGGGGTAGAGTAGCAGACCCAGGCGGGCATCCAATCCAATCGGATGCCCATCCTGGGTCCCATAGTGGATCCCCAATGCATACAGGCATGAATCCTGGTGTGTGAATAGCACATGCAGGCACCCAGACCCACATGGCCATTCCCCTGTGTCCAGCAGTCTATGGAAATGACCCCCCTTGCCACACAGCAAGGCCACAGTCCCAGTAGGGTGCGGTACCTCCCGCCACATCCGTGCCTGGTACCCGCATGGCACAAGCAGACCTCTGCCCTCAACACATGCCTTTCCCATTCCCAGTAAGGGAAGTAATCCCCTGCACCACACATGCCCGCCCTGGCCCTCTATGTGCCACTGACACCCCCAAACACAGGACTGCCCCAACTCCATTAGTGCCAGTCGCCCCCCCATGTGGTCCAGTCCCTGTGGCTTCAGGCATACCAACCCCCCAACAACAAGGGCATCCCTGATCCCACTGTTGTCGCAACCCCCACAACACACACAGTGCAGCCCAGGCAACCATTACCCGACCCCGATTCCCCAACCCCACTGATACATTGGTGTCCAGTGGCAACCCCAGTCCCTGTCCCCATACCGTCCAGTAGGTGCCATGGCTTGGGATGGCCAGTGGCACAGCCCTCCACACACGTCCTCGGCTGCCAGTTGTCCAAGTGATGCTGGGAGTACAATACCTATTTATCGGGGTGTGCACCTGGCATCACTTGGATGGCCAGCGGCTGAGGAGGTATGTGGAGGGCTGTGCCACTGGCTGTCCTGAGCCGTGGCACCTACTGGACAGTATAGGGATGGGGATGGGGACGGCAGTGCAACGGGGAGGGTGTTGCTACTGGATACCAATGTATCAGCGAGGGTTATGGGATCGGGAGTCAGATAATGGTTGCCTGGGGCTGCACTGTGTGCGTGTGTGTGTGTGTATGGAGAGGTCGGGCCGCCCACTGGAATTGGGATGCCCTGTTGTTCCAGGGTTGGTATGGCTGGCGCTAACAGGGAATGGGCCACCATGTCTGGGGGGGGTGAATGGCATCAATGGGGGTGGTGCAGTCCTGTGTTTGTGGGGGCAATGGCACATACGGGGCCAGGGCTGGCATGTGTGTGAAATGGGTTTGTTTGGTGCAGGCAGGAACTGTGCAGCTGGATGCTCATTGGGAGTGTTGGGGGTGCAGATCCGCTCCCCAGAGGGCACATTTACTTATGGGCATTCACCTGTTCAGCCTCCCCAGCCCTCCCTATCCACCTTGTGGGCTGGGCGGCACAGATAGTCAAGTTCTGGTGCCACTAGGACAAACAGGTGTAGTCCATGGGGGTGCACAGAGGGTTATGGCAGGATCCCCCCTGGCATAACGCGGCTTCTTACGGTGTGCAGCTTTTCGTGCCTTAGTGCATAGCGCATAGTGCAGGCCCACCTCCCACATGCCCACCCCTGGCACATTGCTGTCCATGCAGCCTGGGGATTAGGGGCATATGGGTTGTGTGCTCCTTTGGTGCATCCCATGCAGGGGATGCAATGGGTGCGGAGTGGCTACACGCCTTGGATACATGGCGCATTGGCACTCCACATATTTGTGCATAGGCCCCAAAGAATGTTAATAGAAAATTAAATTAATTCAACATTAAAGTATAAATAATACAGCAAATAGAAGACTCCAATAAGGTGCTGTGGTGGAATAATATCACAGCAGTTCAGTTCTTCTTAGGAAAAATGGTGCTCTCACCACTGTAGTCCAGGACTGTCAGTAGAGAATTATAAACTGCTCAGAGAAATGGAGGGTTCATATAGAGGGTTTGAGGGAGCCGCTTCACGCTCTTTTCAGCACTGCTGTCACCAGTGCTGAGACAAACAGTACAGGTCAAGCAGTTCAATTCCAGATAAACTAGAACTCTCACCCTCAGGATCCAAGACATGAACGTTGCTTCTAGAAGTTCCCAACACTGTTCTCACCAGTGGTGGAACTTGACCAAAAAATGTCACACTAATGGCTGTAATTCAGGCAAGCTTTTACCCACTGGATCCCAGAAACTGTCTGTTATAAAAACTACTCGGACATGCTGAACATGGCCACTTCAACCGTTAGAGCATTATGCCCAACTCCGTGTACTCCAGCAATGGGCAGCAGAGAGGATTTGTGCCAGGGATTTAGCTATGAGACAATGTGAGAATACTGCTGAATGCATTCTCACATGCCTCTAGCCAGAATGCATAACAGGTGGCAATAGCCATAGATGCAGAAAAAGCATTCGACCGCCTAGACTGCCAATTTTTCTGGCGTACATTGAGTACCTTTAATATAGGCAACCTATTCACAACCAGGATGCAGGTGTTTTACACAAGCCCAAGGGCCAGGGTGATGGAGAACAGTACTCTTTTTGACTAGTTTGAAATACACCGGGGGACAAGGCAAGGATGCCCTGTCTCCCCACGATTATTTGCTTTTAGCATAGATCCAGTAGACAGAATGGTTAGTCTGAAAAAGATAAAAATGAGGGCATTGAAGTTAGTGAATAAACCCCTTCCTTGCTGTCCCAGAAATGATGTGTGTTAAATCTTCTTTTTTACCCTGTGCTATGTAGTCCTTATAGATTTAATTTTAGAATTTTAACTCAGTGTTAGAATTTAGAGTAGTAAGATCTATTGTAATTGTTAGCAGAGTACTTTGAAGGTGAACAAACATTTTTTTATACCTGTTACAAATTAATATCATGATTGAAAGTTATTGATGATTGTTATATATTAATGTTTGAAATGTACTGATATATTGTTTCTCTGTAACCAACTTAAGTTGTTTTGCATTCTGTAACTTTTTGTGAAGAGGTCCCCTTTGAAAATGTGCTCTGCTCAATTGGGAAATCCTTATTCATATGAAAAGGCCTATCTCTCTCTCCTGGCATCCCTGTCCAAAATAATCGAGAAAATCGTTCTAGGCCAAACCCTTGAATACCTCGAGAAATACAACCTACAAACTGAATCACAACATGGGTTCAGGGCCTGCCATAACACAGAGACTGCACTCATCAGGTTCACAAATTTAATTGAAAAGGCTAATGATGAAGGTCATTACAACAGCTCGTTTGTGGACCTCACAAAAGCCTTCTACCTAGTTGACCACAAAGTACTACTCTTCGGAATGCCATTGTAACAGTGACGCTCTTACAGTGACGCTGTTACAGTGACAGCAACCCGTTGACACCCTCAGTGTCAACCGGGTTGCTGGAAGCGATAGAAGTCATCGACTCCGGAGTTTGAGTCGCTCTGCCCGAGATCACCGTCCCCTGGAGTTGTAATCCTTAAGTCCAGGGGGCGGAGAACGAAACGCGGTATGGTACCAATAGTGTGGCCGTTGTCATTATCCGGTCGGGCATCAGAGTTGGTGGCATCAGGGATGTCGGCGACCATGTGACACTGTGGGGGAGGTTGCCGACATTCCTGTCACCACGGCAACATGGGACCCTCCTCTTCACCCTCTCCCACCTCAGTTTCTCAGGAGATATTACTAACTGGTTCTTTAACTACCCTAGCCATAGATCACACAAAACTATGATCAAAGGTGTTCTCTCTGACATCTGCCCCATCAAATATGGTGTTCCCCAAGGCTCCATCCTGGGACCCCTCCTCTTCTCCCTCATTGTCAACTCCTTTCCTGAGATATGCAGCACACCAAAATCATCCTATACGCTGGTGATGCAGCACTATTCTGCAAAGACAAGAATCCTTTTATCCTCCTTGATAAACTCCAGCAAGATTTCTACCAGTTCCACACCTGGTTCTCCTCCAGAGGATTAATCCTAAATTCTAAAAAAAAAAAGAAATCAATGGTTTTCTCAGGGACCAGAAAAACTGCAGCTTTTGATTGCACCCTCCTGGACAATGACGGCAACCAAATTGAGAGAATTTCTGAGTTCAGATACCTTGGACTCCTCCTAGACTATCACTTTACCTTCAAACCTCACATTGATCAGCTTATTAAAAAAGTCCACCAAAGGTTAGGTATGATCTTACTTCAAGTTGGAGCTCTTTCAGCAGGCAATAACCATAAGGACTAAGCCACCAAGTGCCAGGACCCCACAAAAAACTTCTAGCTAGTAGTCTTTAGCGGGGACCACCCCTGACATCGGACCGCCCCAAATGTCGGCCAGTTATATAAAAGGGGCGGTCCCCAATCCAACCCCAGTTCTTTTCCTGCAATTGACCCATTTGCATTGGCTCCACAGACACCTCCTGCTACAGTCGACCTGCATTGCACATTTACTCACATTTCTTTTCTTTTTTTCTAAAATAGTGATAAAGTTCTTCTTCTCTGCATGTCTTCATCACTACCCTCCTCTATTGAGTGACAACAGTCTTAGTGTGCATGCGGCAAGCAGCTACCATTCAAAGATGGCCACGCAGCCTGTCTTTTCTGCCTGGGTCTGAACCACAACACTGAGGGCTGCCTGCATTGCCAGAGCTTTAACCAAAAGACTTGACTTCGCCATCAGAAGGCCCTCAAAGCCCACCTTCTTAAGAAGCAACTTACTGCCATGCAGAAGCAATCTTTGGGGAATGGTCCTTCTTCTTCCTCCTCCATTTCAGGGGCCTCAATGCCGTCCATGACTCACCGGAAGAAGACTTCAGGGAAGCACAAGTCCCCGGACAAGGATAGGGAGAAGATCCAGACACGCTCCCACTTGCAGTCTCCCCACAAAAAGAAGACCACCTCTGGTTCCTCCTCTCACAGGGAATCGGACCGTCCTGTCTGGCTTTCCCCTCTCCTCCTCCAGGCAGTCAACAGACAAACCTCCCGCCCTGGTACTGACATCGGGCAGAGGTCATACAGGGTCTGGGACTACAGTCTTGGCCCCGCAGCTCTGAAGGTAAAGGCCCTACCTAAATCCATGTGTTCTTCATTAGGTGGTGGGGCCGGCCCCTCTTCACTACCCATCGTCCATCCAGCTCCAGTGTCCGCTACAGTCTCTGTATCTTCAAACAAGGGCCACTGACACCAGTTGCATGTGCCTGCCTCAGTGGCCTCTGTGGCACCTCTGCCCCACTGCACAGTGTCGCCACCCGTGAGCTCCTGCTAAGCTGGCGTCGGCCGTGTCCCCAGACCATCACCAGCAAATGCTTACCTTTCTGACGTCGGGCAAACCAGCATCAAACCCAGTGACCCCTCAGTCATCACCAGCATCTCCAGCATAGCTGGTGGATATTCATACCTCCCCCACACCGACGACAGGGGATCAGACGCTCATGGTCCATGCTCTCAAGGGACCAGATGCCTGGGCATCTGATGCCAGCTGCACCAACACCTGCTGCTCCAACGCCTGCTGATCCGCAGCCCAAGGTGCACACTGGCCCTTCTGGTCTGCAGATCCCTCTCAGTGAGGTTAAGGACCTACTCTGGTTCTTTTGGAATGAAATCAAAGATGACATACCCCCCCCCCAGGCCTTCTGAGCCAGTCATAGTTGAGCCTGAACTGGAGCCCAGGGAGCCTACCCCTCACCAAAAAGTTCTTTCCCACACCCTGATGGCGAGCAAAGCAGCTGGTCCAAGCACAGGGGCCGTAAGCACAGACATTCATCTTCCTGGTCATCAGGCTGATGTCGACATTGCTCCACTAGCGGACGCTGGCATGAGTCCTCTTCCTCTAATTTGGAGGATTCGAGCCATAGCTCATCTTCATCCTCCTCCAGAGTCTCTGGGCTGAGTAGTCGTCCCTCCACACCAGACAACCGGGACACCCCTAGATTCCTCCTGACGATCCATCATTTATGGATGTAATGAGGCACATCCAGGCCATTAATGGCTGGGAGACAGAAGGCCTGGATCCCGAACATCATAGACTCACCAAGTATATGTGTCAGAAGGAACCGAAACCCTTGGTGGTGCCACCATTGGTGGATACCTTCCAGGACCTCACTAGGTTAACTGGGAAGCATCCCTCATCTTCTCCGTCGTATCAAAAAAATTGGAAAGGCTCTATAGAGCACCTCGGGATGAGCCTTTCCTTGTGGAATATCCAGTGGCCGATTCTATGGTCATTACCACGGCCCATGATAGGTCAAAGAGGCCTAAACACCTCAGTAATCAGCCTCCTGACCAAGAGTCCAGACATTTGGATCAGCTGGACAAGAAGGTTTATTCCTCAGCTATTTGCTCCATAAGGTCCCTAAATTTTCTTACCCACATAGTGCAATTTCAAAATGCCCTTTGGGAAAAAGGCATGGAGTTCACCCAGGCCCTGCAGGATTTGCCTCAGAAGACAGAATTCCTGGACCCACTGACATCTGGCTCCCTTGTAGGCACACACGTTTTGATGGCTGCTTACAATGTCAAGGATACAGCTGCCAGGGCAGCAGCTACCAGTGTCTGTATTCGACTCCACTTGTGGCTTAGGATCTCGGGGTTTGCCCAGGACCTTCATGCCGGTCTCTTCGACCTCCTTTACTAGGGCTCTGTACTCACTGGAGTTGAGGCTGAGAGGTTAATCACATGCCTCTAAGACTCCGGTAAGGCTATCTGGTCTGTACGAAAAATGTACAAGGCTAGCCAGAAGCCTTTCCTTTCAAGAAGCAGTCCTTTTGGAGGTCCTCTGGCCAGTAGTCGCGCAACCAGCAGCAGCAACGAGGGGGTTACAAACTCCTCCGTTCCACCATCATCTCCAGAATAGGCCTCCTTTATCGTCTCAAACACTGTCTGCCCACTGAAGTGCTCTGTCTTGCTGTGTCATCCTCAGACCTCTCCATGCTGGACTATGGAGTTGTGTTTTACAGCTCAGCAGATAATACTGCTTTTGTTCAAATTAGGACAGTGAGTAACAGAGCCTGTCGTCTGGTGACAGATTGCGACAGAATGACCTACACGTGCGACCTCTACAGTCGCTTAAACTGGCTAAATTTTGAATGCCAGCTTAAATATTATACCTGCCTCCTTGCCAAAAAAATCCAGTGGAAACTCACCCTTCCACACACACACCTTGCCTGCGTGGCCTCATCCAGCCCTCCCTACCCCAGAGAGTTTCCAGGAGTTCCACTAATGCCTCATTTTTGATCCCACGCTGCAGGACATCCTTGGGCCAAACAGCCTTTTTCTCACAGAGCCCCATACTGGCTAAATGGCCTACCTGCTGATCTCTCTGCCAGCTCTAAGATAGGCCCTTTCAAAACCTCATTTAAGGTTTTTCTCGCTAATAACTCCACGTGTGATTGCCCCAAGTAATTTGTGCTCATTTGCACTATATTTACTATACTCCTCTTTCTCTGTTAAGCTCCCTGGTGTATTTTCTCTGCACGGTGCTATTATCATTGGTTGCACAAGTTGCCTTACTTCTGTATTTTTTTTTGCTTCACCGCATTTTTCAAAGGTTGAACAGTTGCCTTACTTCCATATTTGTTGTTTGTACCAGACTCTGGACTGTCTCTGCCCTCGGCATGTAATATTTAATCTGTTTTGCTATCTCTTTCTCACTGCCTAATGTGTCATATTGACTGTTTGTCACTGCTGTAACCTTACTCAACATATCTAGTATTCTATCTTTATACCATGTTAACTGATGAGGAGCCTTTGCAAAAGAGTCTATGACTCAAAGAGTTGTAATTCTGATTTCTCAATAAATAAATAAATGTAAGGCCACCTTACAAACTCCTGGAGGTTCTTCATCCAGAACCACCAAGTCTTTCCAGGCTGCCCTTCTCACCCCAGGGGTATCCACCTGACTCCTTGCCAGACCCCCCTCCCCCAGCAGAAGCCCTGGGAGAGGCGGTGGAGGGTTGCTTCTCCCTTTATCTGGAGTGATGGAGCAAAATAGCTACTGACCAGTGGGTCCTCCAACTCAGAGAGAGGACATACTTTAGAGTTCCTGGAGAGGCCACTGGACAACCTACCAGTGTCCTCCCATTACCCCCTGTCACACATCACCTTACTTACAGCCAGTTCCTGCAAGTCAGAGGGGAAAGGGATTTTATTCCCATTTCTTCCTAGTGCCCAAAAAGACTGGGGATCTTCGCCCCATTCTAGACCTTAGTAGTCTGAATGAATATGTCAAGTACAAGAGGTTCAGAATGGTCACCCTGCCTGGCTTACTTTCCCTTCTTTGCCAGTGAGACTGGCTCTGCTCTCTGGACATGCAGGATGCGTACCTTCACATCCTGGTGTACCAGCCACACAGAAGGTACCCAAGCTTCCTCTTCCAGGGACATCATTACCAGTTCTGGGCCCTGCTGTTTGGCCTGTCCTTGGCTCCAAGAGTCTTTACCAAGTGTCTAGCGGTGGTGGCTGCGTCCCACAGGAGTAGAGGCCATTACATCTTTCCCTACCTAGATGACTGGCTTCTGACAGCACTTACAAGGGCTCAGCTGCTAGGAACTCTCACAGATACCTTTTCTCTCTTCAGAGAACTGGGGATCACTTTGAACCTGCCAAAATCATCCCCATGGCCCAGTCAAAGGCTCCAATAGATTGGTGCACTCTTGGACACAGAACAGGGAAAGGCCTTTCTACCACAAGACAGAGCAGATTGCCTTCTGTCCCAGGCCTGGACGGTGTCATTGCCCTGGCAAATATCAGCCAGAGCATTCCTATGAATGTTAGGTCACATGGTGGCCGCAATACCGACCACTCTCCTGGCTTGCATGCACATGAGGGTTCCCCAGTGGACACTCAGGGTGCAGTGGAACCAATGCTCAGATGACCTGGAACAACTGGTCTCGGTCTCTGACCCAGTTCACTGGGTCCTGAATTGGTGGATGGATCCTACCATCCTCTCCATAGGTGTCCCCTTCATACAGGAGTCCCCGTGACAGACCCTAACAATGAATGCCTCAGGGGTGGGCTGGGGCACCCACTTAGCAGATCGGCAAACCCAGGGGACCTGGTTCTCTATAGAGCAGCCCCTGCATATTAATGTTCTAGAGATGCAAGTGGTCCTCTATGCCCTTCACGCATCACAGATGGACCTTCATCCAGGCCCTCTTCTAGTCCAGACAGACAATAAGTCAGTAGTCTTTTACATCAACAAGCGGGGGGCTCACTGGTATTCCCTCTGCAGGGAGGCCATGAGGGTCTGGTACTGGGCCCGGGAACATCACCCAGAGCTCACCACCGTCCATGTTCCAGGCACCCAAAACATCTTGGCTGACAGCCTAAGCAGGTCTCAGTCCAAAGCCCATGAATGGGAACTACTCCAGGCAATTGCAGAGCAACTGTTTGACAGATGGGGATGACCAGAGTTGGGCCTTTTAGCATCCCAACTCAACACCAAACTGACCAATTTCTGCTCACTAGATCCAGAGCCTGGTGATTTCTGGCTAGATGTGTTGTCCCTCTGCTGGACAAGGAGGTTTCTCTATGCCTTCCCTCTACTCCAGAGGATCCTCCTCAATTTTCAGGCAGAGGGAGTGGACATGATCCTCATTGCTCTCCACTGGCCTTGTCAGCTTTGGTTCCCGCTACTACAGCAGTTAGTTACAGAACCTTTGGTTTCCCTGCCACTGAGCTTGCTCCTGCTGTCCCAGGACCAGAGTTCTCTAGTCCATCCAGACCTCAAGTCCATGCACCTGCATGCATGGCTCCTGCAGACTTAGCAGTTGCCAGATCTGGGCTCTCTCTTAGAGTAGCTAATATCCTAGTGGCCACTAGAAAGCCTTTCACTAGGTCCACTTACGCCATGAAGTGGAAGCCGTTCTGCCTCTGGGCCTCTGCTCGCTGCCTTGATTCTTTCACTTGTCCAGTGAACTCCATTTTAGAGTATCTCCTCTCTCTATCCGACTCCAGTCTGAGCTACATCTCTATCAAGGTGCACCTTTCTGCCATCTCTGCGTACCATGCACCAGTAGAGGGCAAGACCATTGCCCAGTTGGATTTGTCCCACACCTTTTTGTGGGGCATCCTTCACCTGAAACCTCCCATATGGGACCCTGTCCCTCCCTGAGATCTTTTGTTTATGTTAGAAAAACTTACCTTGCCTCCCTTTGAACCAGCTGCGGAATGCGAGCTACGCTTTCTATCATGGAAAGTGTTATTTTTAGTTGCAGTTACTTCTGCTCGAAGGATTTCCGAGCTTCAGGCCCTGATGTGTAAGGAGTCTTATTTGATTTTTCACAAGGACAGGGTGTCCTTGTGAACTAATTCTAAGTTTCTGACGAAGGTGGTATCCGAGTTCACCCTGACTCAGGACATCCATCTTCCGGTTTATTATCCAGAGTATTCAAACAAAGGGGAAGCTTTACTCCATACTCTGGACATCCACAGGACGCTTTGTTTCTACCTCCAATGTACTGGTCCATTCAGAAAGACTGATCAATTGTTTGTTTCTTTTGCCCACAGATCTGTAGGGGCTCCTGTTACTAAAGAGATGCGGTCTAAGTGGTTAGTTAACTGCATTGTTTTCTATCATCATAGGTACGATAAGCCTTTACTGGGCCTGGTAAAAGATCACTCTGCCAGGGGTATGGCTACCTCCTTTGCCTCCTTAAAGAATGTTTCCGAAGTAGACATCTGCACAGCTGCCACCTGGGTTCTATTCATACCTTCGTAAAGCACTACAGTCTGGACATTGCATCCAGATGCTGGACTGGTTTTGGCCTGGCTGTCCTCCAAGGCCTACTGTCCTGAAGACTTCTGGCTTCCTTTAGCCTCCACTCGTGCCTGTCAGTCTCCTCCCCTTGACTACTTGGGACTCAGTCCTTATGGTTATTGCCTGCTGCAAGAGCTCCAACTCGATGCAAGATAGTACAGTTATGTAAGAACTTACTGTAACAGTAGATCTTCAAGAGGAACTCTTGCAGCAGGCATTGCTTTCCCTACCTTCTTCCCCCGGTATTCCTTCTGCTCTCCTTTATTATAACTTGAACCTCCTTGGTTCTCCTTTCCTCCTAAGCTCTGGGTCTCCAGCTGGAGAACTAAGGTGGATCTGGGGACCGCCCCTTTTATAAAATTGGCCTACGTCTGGGGCAGGATGACGTCAGGGGTGGTCCCCACTAAACACTGCTAGCTAGAAGTTTTCTGTGGGGTCCTGGCACCTGGTAGCTTAGTCTGTATGGTTACTGCCTGCTGCAAGAGCTCCTCTTGAAGATCTACTGTTATGATAAGTTCTTACGTAACTGTACTTTATACAGAGTAAAACCATTCCTAATCCCTGAATCCAGAGCCCTGCTTGCCAATAGCGTCCTGCTCCCCATCTTTGACTATGGTGCTTTGATTTACTACCTCTCTCTCTCTCTCTCTCTCTCTCTCAAGAAAAATATCAGTAGGCTAAGGACCACCTATCATAACATCATCCGGTTTGCCATCAGCCTCCCAAGATTAACCCACTACTATGACCTTTGCAAAACAGCCAGCTGGCTATCATTAGAGGTCAGGCTGGACAGTAAAATCTTGACCTTTTCCCCACGGACTCTTATAGGGACATTTACCGAGCAACATTGTCTCCATCTTCACTAGGTTCACTCACTCGAGGTCAACCAGGCGGTCCTCCTCCCTTTCCTTCTCTCTCTCTTTCTGTCACACTACCCAAGGTCAGCATGCCCTCTCTTACAAGGGTGTTAGACTCTTTAATAACCTGCCCCCATCTCTCGTTCATTGTCCCTTGCTGGTATCATTAAAGAACAACCTAAAGGGTTACCTGTCCAGTACTCACTCTTGTAAATGCCCCCATCCATGACTGACATGAACGTTAACGCTAACTCTTTGTAATTGCTGCAGACTTGAATAGTATTGTATATATACTGATATTATGACACCTTGTTTACTCCACAATGTATATTTCTCCTTACCCTTTTTGTACAGTTTTGCCTTTTTATACCTTTGTAATGTGTCTGTTTAACTGCGTACCACAGGACACTTCTGAAAACAGGCAGTTTTTGCTCACATGCCTTTCCAGTATAAAAAATAAACTGAAAACTGAAAATCATGAACAAAACATTATTACTACTATTAGCACAGGCCATTCAGAACAACCCACAGATGGGGGGGGGGGTGAAGGTGGGAGAAGTGGAACCGAAAATCAACATCTATGCAGATGACATACGATTGTTCCTTAGGGGACGTTGGATGTCCTTCCCTCCACTACAGGAACTTTCACAAGAATACAGAACACTGGAGTTGAAAGCATCTACACAAAATATGAGATACTATAAAACACCAGAACTAGTGAAGTTAATACCATTCAGATGGGTAAAGGAAAGTGTCCAATATTTGGGAGTCCCTATCCCAACCTATTTTAAAAATGTGTTCAGAAGTAACTGCTCCAGACTTATACAAAGCTTCAAACTGGACTTAGAAAGGTGGAACAAACTTCCCCTCTCACTGTATGGCCGAACAGAAGCCAAACTGATGAATGTGTTGCCCAGATTCCTTTTTTTCTGTAACGTACTCCCGATCCCTATACCAGAGCATAAATGGCGAGCCATTAATAAAATGCTTAGTAGCCTTGCATGGGCTGGGAAATGCCCTAGGCTGTGTAGAGGAATCTCAGCAGCCACAAAGAAAACAGTGTGGATAGGACTGCAAGGCCTGAAAAAGTAGTGCCAGGCAGCGCAGCGTGGCTTCCTTATACCTATGGTGGGGTGGAATGACAAGAAAGAATGGAATAAGAGCAAGACCAGCAAGGTGCGCATGCCCCATTTAGACTCCCTTAGCAAAAGCTAGACAAAGAAGCACTGGCCAGCGCCAAATGTCTGCTTGCTTTTATTTGCTGTGTAGTTGTTGCATATAGATAGCGCAGCAGTTAAAATCAACAAATTATTAACATGAGTTATAATAGTTAAGCTGTCATGACTGGGAAATGAAGAGGCACTTCCTATACTAAGGTTCATACTAATGTATAAGGAGCTAAGAAGGCCAGATAGCCCATATGCAGCTCCTATCCATCTACCCATAATATACTGTGCTATTTCCTTCTAATATGTATGTGTCCAGCCTTCGTTTAAACTGTGCTTTATTATTACTGATCACTACCTCCAAGGGCAGCCCATTCCATGGCCCCACCATCCTCTGTCTGAAACATGCCTTTCTTTTGTTTGTATTACATTTTATTTGCCTCAGCTGTAATGGATGTCCTCTGGTACACCTTTCTGGGTTTTTAAAAGCTAAATTTAGTTCACTTAATAAGTTGTCACTATGCATTACATCATAACACATTAGTAGGGCTCCTCTCACTCTTCTAGTCTCCAGTGACATCAGTTTTAAGTTCTCCAATCTTCCCTCATAAGGAACCATTCTTAGATTATACACCATTTTTGTGGCACATCTCTGAACCCTCTCCAGGGCATCGACTCCTACTCTTGATATGGGTCCCCACACCTGACTGCCATACTCCAGCAATGGTTTCACATAAGCCATATACAGTGGCAGAACCACAGCCTCACTTCTGCTCCTAACGTCTCTTTTTATGGCCCACAGAACTTTATTTGCTTAGTTATTTGTTTTTTTATAGTGCACTTCACAAGTTAATTTATTTTTTATAGTGATTCCAAAATCTTTTTCTTCTTCAGATTTTCTAAGATTTTGCCCATTTGAAAAATACTTATATTTGTTTATTTATTTTATTTTTTTTTATTTATTTAAGAATCAGTTTACAACCTTTGAGCCAGAGGCTTGTTTCCAAAGGTACTTCGTCACATAAAGACATACATTGCGTTTCAGTTACATAGCAAAGATTTGCAAAAATCAATAGGCATTCACCAGAGGTGCCACGTCACATAGTGGTCAGACAAATACAATTGGGTACAGGGTACATGTAATTGATAACAGGTATTACACAAGTCGGTATCAAGTGAGCATTCTGGTAGATAAACATTGAAAACAGCTGGCACTGGCCAGGTTAAACCTAGGCATGGTGTACAGGGAAGTGGTGGAGGGATGGTTGGGTGGAGAGCTGCCGGGGCATTGTCAAGAAAGAGGTGGAGGCTATGTTCAGAGACAGGAGCAGTTACGAGTGCTGAAGATGTGGTTCTGAAGTGCGGTTTTGAATGAGGAGATGGTGATGGCATTGGTGATGGTGGCAGGGAGAGAGTTAAACCAGGTTGGGGCTCTATAGCTGAAGGACCTCTGACCACGGCTGGTTCTCGTTCTGAGGACCTTTAGCGTGGTCTTGTAGGAAGACCGTGTTGCAATGGTGGGAGGGCTCTGGTGGATGGATGCCGTTACCCAAGGGGGGGAGAGCCCGAGTAGGGTTTTGGTGAGGAGACAGGTCTGGTATCGGAGCCGTTCATCCAGGGTAAGCAGGTTAGCATTGACATATAGCTGACAGGTGTGTGTGAGCCTGGGGGCACCAGTAATCAATCTCACGCTTTATTCAGGGTTAGGTGAATTTTGTTGGAGTGCAGTGGTGTCGGCAGCACCGTATACTGTAGTAGACCATAGTCTACAAGGGACAGAGCAAGACGATGTAACTAGCGGGAGAGCATTTGGTGGAAGGCAGGTTTATGGCGGAATAGGATGCCAAGCCGTGTGTTGGTGGCGGATGTTAGGGCGTCGATGTGGTTGTGAAATGTGAGGGCTGAATCGGGGTAACCCCAAGGTATTTGTAGGAGCAGACTTGTTCCAGTGGTTGGTTGGTGCTTGGAAGGATATAGAGTGGGTGGTTGCTAGCTTTGTTTTGGGGTGTGAAAAGAGCATAGTTTTGGTTTTCTTAAGATTGATGATGAGTCTGCACTCCTTAAACCAAGCCTCGGCACTGTTGAAAGACTGCTGTAAGGAGTCCTGTAGGGAGATGGGATTACGGTGGGTGGCAAAAAGGACAGCATCGTCTGCATACAGCAGAATTTTGCCAGAGCATGCACTGGGCAGGGTGTTCAGATACAGCGAGAAGAGAAGGGGGCCCAGGATGGAGCCTTGGGGACCCCAGAGAAATGGGACGGGTGTCGGAGGTGTGCTATTAATCTTGACACACTGGGATCAGTGTCAAGATAGCTAGCACACCATGCCAGGGGCCAGCCAAGAGACCAGTGAGGCAGAGTGCATTCAGCAGCAGTGGATGGGAGACAGTGTCGAAAGCCTTTGAGAGGTCAATGAACACTGCACCAGCTAGGGAGCTGGTATCCAAGGAGGAGTGTAGGAAGTTGGAGAATTCAATAAGGGCAGTGCTGGTACTGTGACCCTTGGAAGCCATGTTGCTCTGGGCATAAGATGTTATGCTTAGCCAGATAATCAGTGATTTGAATGGCCACCACTTTCTCAGGGCTTTAGAGGAGGGAGGATGGAGATTGGCGGTAGTTGTTGGCCGACGACCTGTCGCCTCCTTTATGAATAGGTGTGATAATGGCTGTTTTCCAAGCTGTGGGAATTGTCCCAGGCAGAGTGACTGGTTAATTAGGCTTGTGAGAGGTGCAAGGACTTCATCTAGCACCAGCCTGAGGATGCTGGGGTCAGTGAGTCACTGCGGGATTGTTGCCATTGAGAGCTTTGATTAGGATGGGTCTGGCTTCCTGGGTGGAAATCTTTCGCAGGAGGAAGCTGGGGTGCTGGAGGACAGGGGGAGTTTGGCTGGGGGGAGGGTCAAAGAAATTACTAGGG
Organism: Neoceratodus forsteri; assembly: GCA_016271365.2. Classification (NCBI taxonomy): domain Eukaryota; kingdom Metazoa; phylum Chordata; order Ceratodontiformes; family Ceratodontidae; genus Neoceratodus; species Neoceratodus forsteri. The sequence continues at coordinate 1,421,766,839 of CM057450.1, forward strand.
AGGACTGAGCTAAGGTCAGTGAAAGTGGTGTTGAACCAGTTAGCTATGGTGGCAGGCTCGGTGGAGGTTGTGCCATTTCTAGTGAGCTGGGATGGGGCAGGGGAGCAAGCTTTACCATTGAGTTGCTTAATATTATCCCAGAAGGTCCGGGCTGAGCCCCAGGAGGAAGTGGGGAGGCCTGGTAATGGTCTGCCTTGGCTTTCCTGATGGCCCATGAGCATTTATTTTGGGCTGCATTGTATGCTTGCCTATCAGACAGACGACCTGTTTCAGTGGCAAGGTGCCAGAGGTTATCGGTTTCTAAGTAATTGTGGGAGGGCGGGCTAACCTGGGGTGCGTTCTGTTTTTGGACCGGGTTTTGGTTAGGGGTGCAAAGAGATCACAGGCCATGTTGAAGGTGTGGGTGAAAAGGTGAGGGCAGTATCAATGTTGGTTGCCTGCTGAATGGGGACCAGTCTATCTGGGTGAGGTGCCTTAAGTTTCTTCAGCCACCAGGGCGGGCGCCTCTTGGAGGTGGTCTGGGCTTTGGGCTTGGGATTGGGGGCTACCAGTGGAATAGGATAGGGGTGGTCACTCAGGGAGTCTGGGAGGACCTGGATGTTTTGGATTTTATGGGGTCGGTTAGTTATAATAACATCCAGCAGGGTGCTGGTACCACTCTTAGGGTTAAGGCTCGTGGGCTGGGTGACGAGTTGTATCAGATCTTGGGTGGCAAATGAGTCTCTGGTGGTGGATGAGGAGGTGCTGAGCCAATTTACATTAAGGTCCCCCACTAGGACTTGTTCTGCCTTATGGTGGAGGGTGGCTAGGTAGTCCGCTAAAGATATCAGGGCTGGGTGCTGGTTCTTTGGGGGAGCGTAGGCTGTGGTGAGATAGAGAGGGCTCCTAGAGGGGTCTGGGGTGAGTCTGAGGGTAAGGGCCTGGGCCCCATTTATGAGGGTAGGGGTGGGGAGTGCATGTCCAGGTATTGTGTCCCTGGTGTAGATTGCACAGCCTCCCCCTCGTTTGCCTACTCGGTCCTCCCGGTATAAGGTATAGCCTGGGAGGGAGACAAATGAGTCAGGAGTTGATTTGGACAGCCAAGTTTCAACCAGGGCTATGATGTCTGGTTGGTGAGCCATGGCCCAGCACTGTAGGGCGTCAAATTTCTTCAGCAGGCTGCATATGTTCATAGGCTACTCAAGACCAGTGGGCTGAGTGGGTGGATGGGAGGGGCAGGGCCTGGGTTGGGTGTATGTTCCTGTTAGGAGCAGAAGGAGAAGAAGTGCTCTGGTCAGAGGAGGCAGATGGAGAGTTCGCGGGAGCGATAGAATAAGGAATGGGGTTTGGTTGCACAAGGGGTGGGTAGGGTAGCACAGGCAGAGAAGGCCTGAGTGATCAGAGTGCAAGGGGGCTGTGGGGAGGACAGGTGATGTCTGGAAGGGGGTGAGGTGGAAGGAGCATATGGGATGTGGGAGGAGGAGGGAGGGTAGAAGCAGTGGTAAGGAGGAGGGGAGGACAGGAGGTGGGTAGGAACACTGGAGTAGTGAGGCTGAGGGTTAATAGGGACACTAGGGTATGTGGAAGGCAAAGGGAGGAGGAGGAGGAGGAGGAAGAGATAGACTGGCGAGCAGGGGATGCATGTGCATAGTTGGGAAGGCTGGTGGAGCTAGTGAGGAAAGAATGGGGGACTAGGATGAAGAGGGAGATAGTAGTGAGAGATCACCTCTGAGTCTAGTTGCTGCTATGGTGTGGTGGTAGTGTATGTGCCGAGTGCATAGGTACCAGGTTTAAGTCTTGATCAGGGTAAGGAGAGAGCTAGACTAGTGGCTGTAGCAGCAGGAGTTGGGTTCAGGTTTGTAGAAGCACTTAGATAACACTTTAGTTGTGTCACAGGGTTATCGTTCTTTATAGTTATGAAATCCTGCAATAAAAATATGCAGGTGTTCTAGGTGAGTGGTGGAACTATGGACTCTGGAAACAAGGGTGCAGGGTTCAAATCCTGCAAGGCAGCAGGAAGAAGAGGTAAACTTATATTTCGGCAGATTGGGTAGGGAAGTGATTAAGAGGCTTAGAAAGTAGTAATAAAATAGGTAGGTACTGTGGTGCAGAGGTAGAGCAGCTGACTTTGACTGCAAGGGTACTGGGTTTGGACAGAGTGTAGATAGAGCCAATATTTTAAATCTGGGCAGGAGGGAGTGAGGTATGGTTAAGAGCATAAAAATAGAGGAAGTTGTTATTTCTTTTGCCTAGGTGTATGATACAGCATTTAGCAGGGTTAAAACTCATTCCCCTTTTCATTACCCAATCCTGGATATCATTTATGTCCTTTTGAACAGAGTCCACATTTTCACTGCTTGTAGCAAGGCCAGCAAGTTTTGCATCATCTGCATATTCACTCATCCAGTTTGTTGAGTCATCTCCTATACTATCCATAAACATCCTGAACAGCACCGGGCCCAGCACCGACCCCTGCCGTACCCCACTAGTCACTGGCATTGCTCTGGACAGATACTTATTTATGCTGACCCTCTGGGTCCTATTCTCCAGCCACGCATCCACCCATCCTAGTATTTGTTAATACATTCACTTTCTAAGCACATTTTGATTTCATTGTGAGGTACTTTGTCAGAGGCCTTGGCAAAGTCTAGGTAGATGCAATGCACTGGTCGCCCCCCATCCAGTGCTGAAGATATCTTTTCATAGAAACATAACAGATTTGTAATACAGGACCTCTCTGCAAGAAACCCATGCTGATTCATGTCCACCTGTCCTGTAGCTTCCAGATGTGTGTTTATGTACTCTTTAATTATAGCCTCCATTAGTTTTCCTGGGACAGAAGTCAGACTTATAGGTCTATAGTTTGTGTGGTCCACCCTGTCACCCTTCTTATGTATTGGCACTGCATTGGCAGTTAGCCAATCTAATGGCACCACGCATTCTGTTAATGACTTCAAAAATATTATTTTCAGTGGCTTGGCCACTTGTGAGGAGAACAGTTTAAGTATAATGTTTGAGATATTGTCCAGCCCTGCAGACTGTGTATTTTGTAGTCTATTTATTTTGTCTACAATTATTTCTTCAGATATGTCTAAACAGAGTACCAAGGTTTCCTTCTTAATCTGTACCATGTTAGGTTTCTGTGAGAATACAGACCCAAAATATTCATTAAATATATAAGCCATTTCCACCGAGTCATTTACTATTTGAGTCCCAGTTGTGATTGAGCAAAGACTGGTGTTTGTTTTACGCAGAGAATTCACATAGCCATAGAATTCCCACATATTATCTTCTTTAGCTGAACCTGCTAGTTTTGGTTCCATCTTTTGTTTACTTTTCTTAATTAGCTTTATACATCGTCTCTGTACTAATTCAAGTTCCTCCCAGAGTCCCTGTGTTCCTAATGTCTTGTGTTTCTCATACAGTTTGTTTTTTCATCAGTTTTTTAATTGCTTTATTAAACCACTTTGGTTTTATGCCCTTATTATTATATATTTTACTTTTCCTTATATTCCTATCACATATTGGGTAGGATATTCAAAAGGGTTGTGCTATGCGCAATAGGGTTGCACCAGCGCAAGTCTGAAAATGTGCCATTCTGCGATATTCAGCTGGAGGCAGTTGCGCCACAGAAAACATGCTGAGCAACAGCGAAATGCAAATGAAGGTATGCGCAACGGAAGGGGGTGGATCCATGCATAATGTGCGCAATGCGATATTCAAAGCCTTGCGCAATGCGCAACAGTGGATCAGCCGGAAGTTGCGCCACGGCTGAAATGAGCCAAATAAAAGGCTCAAGGAAGAGGCACAAGAACGCAACAGGGAATGCTTATGAGGCAGCGACAGAGAGCAGGCCACAGCAGCAGCCAGTGCAGGCCAGGGAGTAGGCAGGACAGAATAGTGGCAGCTGAAGGTGTGTGGGGCCACAGAGTTCAGAGGCCAATAGGTGTACCCGGTGTAGTGGAGGTAGCAGTCAGGACAGCGGGGGGAACAGAACAACAACAGCGGGGGACACAAGCCAGGGAGATGGACAGTGCCAGCTTCCACATGGAAGCTGTAGTGAGGGGGGTGAGAAGGCATGCTGCAGGGGATGTGGCCGTGGAAGGGCCCGTCGGCGGTATGCCCCCAACAGGCAGTACCGTGCCCGCATCAGCTTTGAGCTGTATTCGGACGTCGAGATTGTGGGCCGGTACCACCTGAACAGGGCAATACTGAGGTGGCTCTATGAGCTGTGCAGTGATGTGATGCAGGCACCCTCACGACGGAGTCATGCTGTGTCAGTGGAGACCAAGGTGGCAGCCTGCATGTGCCTGCTCGCCACGGGTACCTTCCAGAGGCCAACAGGGGACACCACAGGCATAACACAGTCGGCCATGTCACGCATCCTCACCCAATTCCTCAGCGCACTGCTGCCACATGCTGTGAGCATCCATTTCCCCAGCACCGCGGCAGAGCGTACAGCAAACATACAGGAGTTCCACAGGGTAGCACGTATGCCTGGCATGCTAGGGGCGATAGACTGCACCCATGTAGCTATTCACACGCCACCTGGCCCCGATGGGGCCGCATATCGCAACCAGAAAGGGTTCTCCAGTGTCAACTGCCAGGTGGTATGTGATGCCAGTGGGCGCATCATCAATGTCTGTGCCACGCACCCTGGCGGAGCACATGATTCATTCATATGGTACCAGTCTGCACTGTGCCATCGATTCGAGAGTGGGGACATCCCCACAGGACATCTAGTGGGTAAGTATGCATGTAGGAGTGGCAAAGTTGGGGCAAGGATGGGCAAGCCACAGGTGCTATGGGAGTGGCACACAGGGCTTGGGGCAATATGGTCCTGAACATGACACTAATCTCCACTATCTCCATACAGGTGACAGTGGATACCCACTCCGTCCCTGGCTGCTCACACCCTACCGGCACCCCACGACCCCATCGCAGCAACGCTTCAATGACACCCATGCCGCCACGCAACATCATCGAGCAGGTGTTTGGGATGCTTAAGGCACGCTTCGATGCCTAGACACCTCCGCGGTGCCCTACAGTACAGCCCTCAAGGCCTGTGGGATATTCCTGGCCTGTTGTATCCTACTGCATGGCCAAAGACTGTGGGATAGCCGTACAGGTCGAGAAGGGACAGCGATGGGGATGCTGGTGGCCCGGTGATGATGGGATGAGCAGCCCCTTGGACGGTGTGACCCCGACTGATCCGGCTGGCCCAGCTGCACGGGACACCATCACAGAGGAGCACCGCTGCACAACACAGGTAAGTCATGGGGCCATGTGCAACCAACACCGTCCAGGGTGCAACCCACATACACACAGGGTAACACACCAGGGGTGCATGATGGTGAGGGGAGTGGAAGGGTACAGGTGCACAAACACACAACCAGGGAGGGGTGAATAGTCACACGCCACATGGACAGACACACACACACACACACACACCAGGCACAAAATGCACAGGGGCAGGTACACAACAGAGCAGGAACAGACATGTCAAACACACACATCCACAGGCCACCTCCACTACCTGTACTGTCCATGTACGTGTGTCAGATGCTGGGCACCCTTGCACCTTGGTGTACAGTGCAATGCAGGCATCATCATGCACATGCACCCGTGGACAGCAGCCGGGTGGGTGTGCAGGTGGTCCGTGTGTCGGCGTGTTGGGCAGGGCACCCACTGGTGCACTGCCCACCATGACACACATTGCACATAGGGCAGCACCAGACAGAGCCCGCACTGGGAGACAGGTCAGTCATGTGGCACTGTGCCACGGCCACCTCAGATGTGTGGGCGGCCCAACCGAGACCCAGCAGCACTGGCAGATGGAACATGGGCCGCTTGGGGTGGCACCGATGGACCACCAGGGGTCCCACTGCGCGAGCGCGACCTTGTCCACACAGGAATCTGCAGCATGCCGAACATACCTGCACCAGGGGTGCTCGGGATGCCCACAGCAGAACCCGGCATCAACAGGCTGGGTGTCGCATGACGCCGGGAACGGGGAGTGGATAGTGTACTGCGTGGCGTGCGTGGCACAGGGGCACCTGACTGTGTGCCCAATGTGGCCATGACAGCGACCAATGCCTGGGTCTGCCTGTCAATGGCGGCGGTCACATCCATCCGCATTTGGACAATCCCTGCAAGGATCATCGCGTTGTCCCTGCTGTGCCACTCCACAGCCACACACAGTGCCTCCACGGACGTTGCAACCCACATCTGCTGCTGTAATGATGCCCGCAGCAGGCGGGTGTCTTGTCAAGCAGTGCGTCTGCCACATCGGCAACCTGTCCCTCAGGGTATGGAAGGGCCTGATGCTCAACACCCCTTGAGGGTGGGCGCTGTTCACCAGGACCAGGTATGGGCAAGTCAACAGGCGGTGTACATATGCCACCGCTGAACCCTGTACCCCCAGACCTGGTGGGTGACTGCTGCTGCTGCCCCTCTGCCTGCTGTGCCCAAGGGACCAGTCGTTCCACTGCTGTGTCCGCAACAGTGCCAGTGACCTGCACAGCCACCGGTGCTGCCCAACCGGTGCTGACAGGCACAGTCTGGGACTGTGGTGATGTGCTGGCACACACGTTGGAATCAGCTAGGTCCATGGGCGCGAGTTGTCCTGCTGTGTGTCCATTATGTGACACACACGTGTCACTGCCCATAGTGGTCATTGCATCATCAATGGTGCAGGTTTGTGCCACAGCCACAGTGTGCTGGCATGCTTGCATGCCAGACCGCTGAGACACAGGAAGGGCATCCCCCACACCTGTCTCACCAACATTGGAGATGGCAGCCAGGCATGCACACTGGTGCAATGCACACCGGCTACCAACAGAGGTGGATGGACCCTCCTCCAACTCCGGCTGGATGTCCACTGTGGACGGGCCCTCCACCACTGTCCCCTGCAGACGCACAGGATCTGTAACAGAAAGTGAGAACATGTTAGTGCATGGGATCCACCTTCTCCCCCTCCAACGACCATGTCATACCATGCAGTGATGGGCTACCACCTGTCTGGAAGCCACCTCCTGGAACACCCTCGATGGCACTGCGCTGCATGGATGCAGCAAGACGGTCCTCCGCCGGGGTCAGCTGCACCACCTCCGGCTGGCCCCCACCTGTGGCAGCGCGTGCCGCCCTGAGGGCTGCCACCTTCTCCTTCACCCTCTCCTGTCGGTTCCCATCTTCTTTTTACATTCCTGCACGGAGCGCTGGTGGCTTCCGTGCAGGTTTTCGGTGAGAGCTACCCCCTCCCATGCAGCAGCACGGGCCTGAGGGGTGTCCTGCTGTCCACTGAGTAGTGGCTCTTCCTCCAGGTAGGCCTCAAGAGTGCCTCTGTTTCAGCTTTTGTGAAGTTGGGCCTCCTCTTCTGCCCACCATCATCCTCCTCACCCATTCCTGGCTCGGCCATGTCACAGTCTGTATGGGTGGAAGTGGACACCTGTGACTGTGCAGTATACAGCAATATCCTAAGACCATAGTCCAGAACATCACACAGCATGCAACCCACCTATCACCTGCAGTAACCGAATATGGCCACTGCAGATCAATGTCGCACATTTATAGCGCAATGCATGCAAATTAGGAGTGGAGCAACTTTAATGAAATGCAAATCACTCCGCTGCGCCATTGAATGGCTGATCAGATGATCTGCATATGACAGCTGAATATCACGCTATTGCACTTTGCGCAATACGGTTGAGCCGGCTGAGCCAATGGCGCGGTTCTGTGACTGCGTAGTACACTGCACTGCGCATGCCCAGGTAGCTTACGCAGGCATCTGCCATGCTGATCACGTGCTGTGCATGATCAGCAATACAGGACTTCCGGCCACCATTGTGCCGCAGTGGCGCTACAGCGCTGGTCACCACCAGCGATGTGGCACAACTGTAACAGTCCACTGTGGCACTGTACGCTGGCGACCCGATCGCGTTGGACGTGTAGATGTCCGATGGCGCTGTGCATGGCCTTGCGCCAGAGACCCATGACCTTGTGCCCGACCTTTGCCCCCTTGGCGCTGTACGTATGGCATGTCTGCAGCTCTATCATGCTGTTTGGAAACAGCGCGATAGGGACCGACGGCGCTGTATGAACAGCATGATAGGGACTTACGGAGTTGTATTGCACAACATTTCCACGTGGGATTGCCGTGCTGCGGAGCACCATATTGCCTACTATCAACCTGCAGACATGGCGCGGAGAGCTCCTCAGTGGAGTGCCTGAGGTGGCCAACCTGGTGGCTGTGGTGGAGCCTCACCATGGGCCACTGTTTGGGGAGGAACCCTAAACATGGCCCGCACCCTATGTTGGCAGCAGGTGGCCACCGATCTGGAGCAGGCCACTGGGCAGCGCGGAACACCAGAGCAGTGCAGGCACCAGTACAGTGACCTGCGCAGGAGGGAGCAGGCACTGCTGGAGCGCCTCAGGTCACGTGCCAGGAGGGGCGTTGTGCCTAGGCCAGGTGGGTGAGCCGTCTATGCACCTGTATTGTCCACATGGGTAACACTGTGTATTGTGACCAGAGCATGGGGGAGGGTTGGTCCATGGTTGGCTGTGACAGTGTTTGCAGATGTGTGATGTATGGGTCTGGCTGTGTGGGCAGGCACACTTATTGGGGCAGGGGGCTGTCTGCTTTGGGATCTCACTAATGTGTTTCTCAACGTTTGTTTCCCACAGGCGTGGAGTAGCGGAGGAAGGCCCGGGATGAGGCACAGAGGGGTGCTGTGGAGGTGGCTGGCCAAGGTGGCAGTGGTGTAGGCCCACAGCAGCAGCAGCAGCAGCAGCAGCGGCTTGATGATGGTGAGTGTCATTACATCATGGCTGCTATTGCGTGCTATGGGGGGGAAGGGCATGGCCACCATCCATGGACAACACTGCCATGCACGCGACGTGTGACAGTCAGCACTGTCCAGTGGCACTGCATGTCTGTGAGTGCATCACTGGTGGTCCATGCATGCACTGGGCACATGGCTGTGGCACTAACTTCCCACCACGTAGCCATGTCACTGTACTGCCTTGGTTGTTCTGTGCTGGGCATGGGTGGGGTGTGTGTGCAGTGGCACACATGGCTGTTGCTGCCTGGTTGGGCTTGGCTTGTGCACAGTCACTGTGAGTGGGTGCAGTCCATCACAGGGGCGGGGCACTTGGCTGTATGCCATGCATATTGGGTAGGCTTCAGGGTTGTGGACAATTACAGCCATTGATTCTGTTCCCTTGCCCTAGGTGTCCGGGTCCTGCGGAGGATTGAGCAGGCCATCCACCACCTGCTGGAGGTGTCCACAGAGTCCCTGAACATTCTGCGGGAGATGCACGGAGGTGTCCGACAACGGAGGAGGCCACAGGAACAGAGGCAGCCTGCTGCTGTGCAGCCTGAGGGCAGTAGCTGCCCACACCTACCCCTGCCTTCCCTCACACCCTGCCTTCCCTCGGATTTCACCCCTCACCCACTACTACCTGCACATGCCCCTACCCTTTCTTGTATATATATCTCTCTGTACATTGTTGTGTGTTCGTGTTGTTGTTCATTTATAAATCTATTTTGATATGAATACTGTGGTGGTCTCTGATTTGCAGCTGGCTATGGGTGCTCAGTTGCAGTGGTGTGCATGGCATCTGGTGTGGTATTGTCCTGGGACTGTGTGTGTGTGTGCGTGGGGTGGTGGCCCTGGTGTGGTGGTGGCTTTCAGCCTGTCTGGCCGTGTGCTGCCACACACTGCTGTGTGCTCCTGGTGGGTCTGGCTTGTATGGTTCTGTGGTACACACGGTTGCATTGTGCCGGGGGGGGCATGGAGATTCCTGCAGTGCCGGTCACAGTTACTGCTCATGGGTGGTGTCTTGGGATTCCAGTGCAGGGTGTGCTGTGCACAGGGGGGGGCTGTTGTACACTTGGGTTGTCCGGCCCCTTTGTGTGGCAGTCTCTGCTTGCCAGTGGGTGTGCTGGGGCACCATGGCCCATCTGTGCTTTGTTGGCTTGTCCCCATGGGCCAGTGGATATTCCGTCCCTCCACCAGTGATGCTGTGCTTCGGGTGTGGGGGTGTGTTGTTAGTTCTGCAGTGTGTTCCTGTGCCCATCTGTGGCATGGGTGGTGAGCCCTGCCTACCTCCTGGTTGTGCAGTTCCATTGCTCTGCTGCTGGGGCTCTCTGCTTGTGCTATGGCACCTCTAGACTGCTCAGCTGGGCTGGCCTTGTTGCGCTATGGCGCATCATATGTGCTCAGCTTCCCCTTCCTGGTTGCGCTATGGTGTAGGTTGTGCGATATTCAGATGTTGGCTGGTTGCGCAATTTGACTTGCTCCATGTTTGAATATCGCGTCTGTTGCGCATCTGCGCAATTGACTTGTGCTTGCTCCTGCTATTGCGCACATTTTGGGAGCAGTTTGAATATCTGGCCCATTATACCTATGTGGTGTTTAAAGCTTTCCCACATCTCATTTACTAATTTATCTGTGAAGATTTCTTCCCAATCTAGTTTACTGAGGTCTGTCTTTATATTCTCAGTATTGGCAGTTTTAAAATTATAGACTTCACTACATTCTTTTATTACAGGAATATATTCTTTAATAGTATAAAACACACTATTATGATCACTATTTCCCAAGGGAGGGTTTACTTAAGCAATAAGGCATGACAGGGTGTGGGTTATTGGGAGATTTACCCACGCATTGTGTGGCGTGTCACGGGCGCGAGTCGGTGACAACCACAAAGTGGTAAATCACCAATAACCCACCCTGGATGCTATTATGATTATACAATGGACCCATGTGTAAAATATAATTCAAATGTGTTTAAGTATATCTTTTATAAATGCCATTTCACAGCCGTGGGTTACTGCAGGATATACCACAGTCATGTGATGTGTTTTGACCAATGAGATTACAGTATTTTCATACCCCATTGTATAATGCACAATTACTACTCTGTAGTTCTTTGGTTGATAGTACAATATCCAGAATATTTTCTCGTCAGTGGGTTCTTCCACACTTTGAGTGAGCCCTAGTTGGTCTATCTTGGTCAAGAAGGTTTTACTAATGTGTTTATTAGCCTCTTGTCTTTCCTAGTTTATGTCTCCATAATTGAAGTCCCCCATTATGATCACTTTTCCCATTTCATGGGCCTTTTCTGTTTCATTATTTATTTTTTGATTGACCTTGTCATTCGTTCCCGGCAGTCAATAGATAATCCCCAATACTATGAATGTAATTTTTGTAATCTCCACTCTTATCCATAAAGTCTCTGTCTCTTTTTTTATTTATTTTTTTAGACATATTAGTAGTTTTTAGTGATTTTGTTACATATACTGCCACCCCCTCCTCCTCTCCTCTCCTCTCCTCTCCTCTCCTCTCCGTCTTATCCAAGTAGTGAAGTGTATATGCAGGTATGTCCCTTCCCCAATTATCACTGACCGTCCAACAGGTCTCGGTTAACCTTATGATGTCAATGGTATTTTGTTTTGGTAGTAGTGCCTCCAGTTCATCTTGTTTACTTTGGATGCTTCCAGCATTTGCCAGCATACACCTTAGGGTTGCCTTAGTTTGGGTTTAGCCTTCTTGCTATTCTTTTTTTATATATACTAGTTTTGGAGCATGGTGTGAGTTTACTATTCCCTCTGCACCCTCCCATCCTCCCCTTCCCCCATGAAGAGTTTAGACATTTGACAATTTCAGTTTGTATCCGGTTGGCCAGTGTAGTGGTACCATTTTTATTTAGGTGTAGGCCGTCTTTTGCAAATAAAGTCTCTTTCTGAAAGAAACCATCCCAGGTGTCCATAAAGATTACCCCTTCCCCCCAGCAGCACATCTATTTTAAGTCCTAACATTTATTCCTTGTATTGCATGTTTTTTCTTGGCACCCCAATTAAATCTATGTAACCACACCCACACCCACCCCTGTACCCTTTATGAACAATCCAGATGGTTCCAACTCTTCAACCGTATAAAGTATCTCGTGTGTGCTATGGCGGGAAAAATCAGCCTTGGCCTCACACCCCCCGGTGTTACTGCCTTGTTACATCAAAACACCAACCGACAGAACACCAGGAGCTTGACAACCCAGATTCTACAAGTTCCTCGCTGTTGAACTATGCAGGGCCAACACTCCTTCACCTAGAGGGCCCCTCTATGGATGAATGATCTCAGCCACACCATCTCCTCTGCCTCAACACTAGGTCTGTTCAAAACCGTGCTCCAGACCCATGTCATTGCCTCTAGCTCCTGTGACTGCCTCTCCTAGCTGATGACCTACACAGCTTTAATCCTAACTTTTATACGGCTTAACACCAGGCCCCCCCAGTCCCCTTCCCCCCAGCTCCTGAGGCGCCACTTCAAATCTCAGGTCTTCATACCACCTCATTAGTCTCTCCTGCCCCATTATAGCACGTGATTCCCCCCATCTCACCCTGCCCCTTCTTCTCTTCTATCACTCCTTCCCATTTATTTTTTGACAAATGCCTATGGCTGCATCTTCATCCTCCCCCTCTCCTCTCATCCCTGTTTCTCTGCCACCCCCGGGTGCCTGACCCTACCCATTCCTTGTGGGCACATGCATCCTAGCTGTGTTCACCATTTTACTATAGCTGCCTCTGTTAACTCCTACACTTCTCCTCCTCCTCTACACCTTACTCTTCCTATAATTGACCCCTTTCAATAGCACTGTTGTACATGAATTGTTTACTGTTATTTCACTGTTGCTTCCTTGTTGTTTGTTATTTCCGATGTGGAACCTTTGTAAAAGAGCCTTGGCTCAAAGGTACTTTAATCCTAGAATAAATAAATAAAAATAAATAAATAAAAAATAAAATATCCCAGATATTATTGGCGTCTGCCCTGCCTTGGTTTCCAGCTCTGCACATTCCATAATATTCTCCACTAGATCCTTTTCATGGTCTTTTCCTATATTGTTTGCTCCAACGTGGAATGACTACAATTTGGCTACTTGGTTTAGTGCTCAATAGTTTAGGGAGTCTTGTCTTTATATCATTTACTCTGGCCCCTGGTAAGCAGTTTACAACCGCATTTGTTTTCTTATCTTGACATATTACTGTGTCTGTTCTTCTTAACATGGAATCACCTATGACCAGAATAAGTTTTTCATCCTTTTTGATACTGGGTAATGGTTGAGTGTTTGCAGCATTAGATGATGCCTCTCCCAGACTATCTTCTGCTGTTAATGTAGAGTATTTGTTATGTAGGGCTGTCTCCCTACTGCCCAAAGCCCTTCTCCTTTTATTCTTTGACACTTTTGTGATTTGTGTCCAGCTTATGTCCTGCTCTACTATTGTCTCTTCCTGTGACAGCCCCTTTTGCAAGGTTGATTCCCAGAACCTGTACTTATTGTAAGCATTGCCTCCTCTCTGCTGCTGTTGGATAGTATTGCCTGTATATTATTTAGATCCCCTCTAAGTTTTTCGGTATGTCTACAGTTAATGCAGATATTATTCTCAGGAGAGATGGATTCAGGGCCATCTGTAAACATTTGGCATTTATTACACTGAAAAATGTGCCCCTTAGTTTTCAGTACTTTAAGCAGAGCACCTATCTCTTGTTTGTTCTCCATGTTTAGATACAGCTGTTTAGAAGTCTATTCACTGACTTTTGTAGTGTGGTCTGCCCCGTCCCCATGTCCACGCAAGACAAATACATGTCGGCGCACTCGCCTGCTCAAGCTTGTGCCGCTCGCTGTGGCACTAGCCTTTTATCACCCCTGGACCAGAAGTGCATCACTCTGGTCCCACGAGATGTATTCAAATAAATTTCTATTTGCTTATGTTCTAGTTATCAGGGGTGTAAACAGTTAGTATGTGCCGAAATCACCCAACACAGGTACAGTAGCCAAGAAACAAAAATGTAGTTTATTTAAATCTCTGTAGTCCACTGCAGCAATTGTGGCACTACAGAGCTTCAACTCAATTCATCTTTCTGATTGCTTTAATTATACTAGATAGATCACACAATATTTGAGAAAATACCCTGAAGTTAGTTGTTTCGCCTCGGCTCATGTGCTGGAGAATAGCTTAACAACCACACCAGGGAATGGACTCCGATTAGAAGCACGTAACATTGTTGCTTCTTAGACTGTGACCCTGAATTCTCAACATAGTATTTTTATGACTCCAGCATATGAACAAGACAGGTGTCATTAATCAAATGTCACCAAAAATGTGATTTTGTGGCACGACCATGAAAACAGATTTTGGAGGGGGATTTGAAAATGACACCTACCAAGACATGGGAAGGGATAAAAAAATGACCATGTTGAAAATGTGGGTTCAAAAGGTAAAACAAGGAGTGCCATTCACAGTGGAAGTGCAAGTGGGATCAGCTGTTCTTAACAGACTGCTCGCACTGACCAGTCCTTTTCCTGGCAAATGTTAGTGTCCTGTTCACTGTGATGCTTTGATGAGGTGTTCATGCACAGTATCAGTATATAATATAAAACAGATCTGGTGCTGTATTTCTTTTGTGTACCTAGATTAAAACACTTTTTAACAGCCTCTTTACACCAATATCTGGTCCTCACGAGGCACTGAATTCAAGAGAGCTGAGGTTTTAACAGTTGCAGTCACGCTGTAAACAAGAAGCTGCCATAATAGTCTAAGACAACAGTGTATTTTGTAATTTACCATAATATTGACTATTAACTTTTCTACAAAGCATCACAGTGATCAGGACAATAAATGTTACTGAAAAAAGTCTGGGCAGCATGACCAGTCTGTTAACAACAGTTGATCTCCCTCACGCTGCCACAATGGATGTCTCTCCTTGTTTTGTTTTTTTCTATGGAGTTTTTTGTCCCTTGGGTGTTGGCTGGCTCTCAGTGACCACCTTCCCCCAGGACTTGTCTACCTCAGGAGTCTTCCATGGATATCCCCCTGTGACAGGGTCAGAAAGGGGAGGGCCATCCACCCCATTGGAGTCCGGATCTAGTTCCTTCGGCAGGGTACTGGGGCAATGGTACAGGCCACAGCAGCGGAGCAGGGCATCCTTTTGCTCAGCCCCTGATTTTCCATTTCCCCCTTGGCCTGACAGCATGCAATGGCACAGACTTACATACTTGCAGAAGTGCACACATAGTACAGACTCGGAGTCATGGCGCTCTCGCTGCTCTACCACCATGCCTCCAGGTGGTGGCAGTGTTGGAGCCATGTGACAAGTCCCCCCCTCCCTGGGAGAAGACAGCAGTCTGCGGCTGCTCCATCCTCTCCTGTCCTGGCTGACCCCCAGCGACCCAGTTCTGTCATCGAACCCTAGATGGTGGAATGGTGGCAAGGGAGGCACCTGTGCCTCAGCCCTCCATGCCACTGGACCGGCACGTCACTCTTTGTTTGATGTCAATGGCGGACTGAAATGGAAAAGGAGGGGTTGAAAATGAAAATGTGGAAATCAGTAAAGATGGCATCAAAGGATGCTTATATACCTATGTAAAGAGTAACAAGATGACAGTAGCCTTACTAATTTGAAAACATATGGCAATTTTAATTAACATGAACATATAGTGAATGAAAACTATTCACAATCAATTAAAAGTATTGCCATCGATCTAGTGTCATATTTTGTTTTGCAGAGTAACTGTGGACAGTTTGAATTGTTTTCGGTCATGTGTGTTTCTTATGTTTAGGTGTACCAGAGTCCATTTCATTGGTTTGGGAAAGTAAATCTAGGACAATGTCAGCATGATGGGGAGAGAATAGATTGGGAAGACAGGGTTAGAAATCAAATAAGGGAGAACAGGTAATGGGAACGATGCTGAATGGCAGAGTTTTGGAAGAGCAGAGCTCAGGAAGGGGGAGAAAAAGCAAGTGGCTCAGAGCTGCAAAGACATATCAAGGATGCAAGGATGTTGGGGGCTCAGGGGCAGAAGAGAGGTGGAAAGCAAGTGCTGAGAGTGGTAAATATATAGAAACAAGAGTAGCATTTTAATGCTGAAGGCAGAGATGGAGGAAGTGAAACACACAGGGTAATGTGAAGTACTGTTGAAAACGGTAAGATGGGGGGTAGAGATGGTAGGGAGAAGAAGAAATGGAGTAGCGCAGGTACTGTAAAGTATGGGACATGGCAGGAGGTGGGGAGAAATCATGGCAGAGTGGAGAGAACTGCTGGAGACTGTACGATGTGTCACGGAGATTGGCAGTATGTTGAGGGGCTGAGAGATGGGAGCTGGGAAAGACCAGGGAGGGAGTGAAAGACAGTGCTGCAGAGTGGCTAAAGTATATGGAGAATGCCAGCAATTTGGGGGGGGGCACAGACTGGGGAAGAGAAGGACAGAGATCAAGTGGCAAAAAGGGGATAATGTAAAGCCCCCTCATGAATATATATATATATAGGTGATGAGAAGCGTTTTTTTGCAGGAAGTAGCAGACTCCGTCGTCAACATGGTGTTTGAGTTGCCCAGGCTGATGGTCCTGGGTGATTTTAATGCCTGGGTCGATGACGAACTCTCACAGTTTGGACAGCACTTCCTCCAATTAATGACTTCTTTGGGCCTTACACAAGTGGTTACTTCTGCCACTTATAAGAGTGGTCACTCTTTGGACTTAGTTTTCCTCCTGGGGATTGAGGCCTTCGACTTGGGGGTGGAACCAGTTGATTGGTCTGATCACTACACTGTGGGGTTCAGTTTTTGCACCCTCCCTTGTAGGCCTACCACTGTGGAGATGGTCAGGTACCACTCTTTGCGAGATGTTAGCTCTGCAGGCCTGGCAGTGGTGCTTGACCTATCGGAGTTCTCTGGAGTGAGCAATGATCCTGATGCCCTGATGTTGGCCTATAATAGGGCCATCTCCTCGGCTCTCAATCAAATTGCTCCCATCTGTGTTCATCCTCTCTCCCTTCGACCTCGGTCCCCGTGGTTTGATGGGACTTTGAGGGAGATGCGGCTACAAGGACGAATATTAGAGCACTGTTGGCGGAGAACTACCCTTGATGCCAACCATCTTAGACTGATGGAACATTATCAACCCTATCATTCCTCAATCTCTCATAAGAAGGCAGAGTTCCTGTCCGGGGAGATTGCGGCTGCTCAGAACTGACCAGCTCACCTTTTTTGAACTGTTGACAGACTGTGCAACCCAGCCTGTCTACAGGTTCGGAAAGCTTTTTCACAAGTGGAGTGTGACGAGCTTGCTCGCTTCTTTGCGGATAAGGTGGCCGACATCAGAACAGCACTCCAGCCTGTTCCCTCTATGGGAGAAGCTATAGATCGGTGTTTGGTTGCAACCTCTAGTCTCTCCTGGAGTTCCTTTGACCAGCCTGAGTTCATTGATGTCATGAGGATTGTCCAGAGTATGCACCCTACATGCTGTAGTCTGGACCCGGGCCCGACTTCCCTGATAAAGGGTTGTAATGACATTATTAGCCCAGTCCTAGCATGGATAGTCTGGTGCTCCTTGGATACAGGCGAGTTTTCTAGCTCCCTGAAGGAGGCGGTGGTGACGCCCGTCCTGAAGAAAGCTTCCTTGGACCCCGACTGCCATGCCAACTACAGGCCAATCTCTAATCTTCCCTTTGTAGGGAAGATTATTGAGAAAGTAGTGGCTGCACAATTGGATAACCATTTAACCATCCATGACATCTATGAACCACTCCTGTCTGGTTTTCGAAAGAGGCATAGTACCGAGACAGCGCCGGTTCGGGTGCTCAATGATCGCCTGATGGCTAGAGATCAGAAGAGCCATTTCATCTTGGTTCTTCTTGATCTCGCTTCAGCTTTTGACACTGTAGACCATGGGGTACTTCTTGAGTGCCTGGAGTTCATCTGTGGTCTGTCAGGTACAGTCCTCAGTTGGTTTAGATCTTTCCTCACTGACAGAACTCAGAGAGTGGTGTCGGGGATAAATTCTTTCCGCCTAGTCTCTCTGTCATTTGGGGTTCCCCAGGGCTCAGTGTTGTCCCCCATGTTGCTCACAGTGTATATGCTGCCCCTCGGAGACATTGTAAGAAGGTATGGGCTGAAGTTTCATTGCTATGCAGATGATACCCAGCTCTACCTATATTTTGCACCTGACCAGGATAGAGCTCTCTCGGTCTTTAATAGCTACCTCACTGAAATCCAGTGCTGGATGAATTCAAGCCGGCTGAAGTTGAATTCAGAGAAGACTTAGGTAATGGTTGTGGACCCGGGTCACAGGGTAGAGGGGACAGGAGCTGGTTTATCCTCAGGTTTATTTCTGGGGGTGTCCAGTTCCCTACCTCTGAAGAGGTGCGGAACCTGGGGGTGATTTTTGACAATGAGCTGACACTGCGTTCGCAGTTGTCAAACTTTCCTTTTACCATCTTAGGAACATCACCAGGATTAAGCACCTTGTTCCGCCCACCGATCTGTCTACATTGATCCACGCTTCTGTGACCTCATGCCTTGATTATTTCAACTCCCTTTATCTAGGGCTTCCTGGGGTTGATATCCGCTGCTTGCAGCTGGTGCAGAACACTGAGGCCCGGTTATTAATGGGTACGTCTCATGCCTATCATATTTTGCCGGTTCTGCGTGATCTGCACTGGCTGCCAATTCAGTGGTGGATTACCTTTAAAGTTGGTCTTTTGACTTACAAAGCCCTACATGGAAAGGGCTCGGACTACTTGAAAGAGCTTCTGGTTCTCTACTGCCCTAAGTGAGCTCTCCGCTCGGCGGAGGAGGGGTTGCTAGAGTTTCTGAGGGTTTCTATGAAATCTTCAGGTGCTCATACTTTTATGTATGCTGCCCCTACCCTCTGGAATTCTCTACCCCGTCCGCTTCGTCAATGTACATCTGTGGAGGAATTTAAAAAGGCCTTGAAGACCTATTTATGATCTAAGATTTATTTTAATTAATTAATGTGATTTTATGAGCTCAGATTACTGTTCGATTGATGTTTTATCTGTTATATTTGCAATTATTGTAAGGCGCCTTGAATTTGTGAAAGGCGCGTTATAAATAAAGTTTTATTATTATTAATATGCACATTTTTGGAGGATATGTATAACGAAGAAATAAAAAAAAAATTTGACTGGTGCCAACAAGGCAGGTCTGGCTTTTTTTTAATTAATTGTACTTCATCGGTAGTTATCTTTATTTATTTTTGTAGCAGGTCTCACTGTCTCACTATTCTCACAATTATAATTCTTACATAAGGGCCACATTCAACCTCAGTTTTACAGATTTCCTTGCACACAGTGAATAGAGGAAGGGCTCTGACACAGCAGCATTGCTTTTCAGTAATGTTCCCTACACTGTACACAGTAGTTCAACTCCACCCAACACTAGGAAATTTGTTTCATCCCCCCAGCATCAAACTCGCTTATGGCCCCCCCACCCAATGTTTATGTTTTATTCTGTGATGGTCTGAGTTGGACACCAGATCCTCAGGTAGTTGGGGGAGGGAGACAGATTTTTTTTTTAATTCCCTGACCGGCCTGTTGGGCAGGGCCGCAGTAATGGGGGGAAAGTGGGAAAGTTGTCCGGGGCCCTGAGCTCAGGCGGGGCCCACCTGAGGAGCTGGCATTACCCTGGCACTAGCTGGTTTGGGAAACAGGGGCCCATTTCAAGTGACTTGTCTGGGGCCCTAAAATTCATAGCTACAGCCCTGCTGTTGGGCATGGGATTTTTCAGCTTGTTGTGGGGGGGGGGATTTATTTTACTCCCTGATGGTCCAAGTTTGGTCCTGGACTCATTAGTTAGTTTGGTAGAGGAGAAAAAACCAAATTTTTTTTAATTCTCTAACAGATTATGTTGGGCACTGGACCCATTAGATAGTTGGGGAGGGGGACCAGGTATTTTTATTCCCTGATGAGCCGGGTTGCGCACTGGGCCCATCAGTTAGTTTGCAGGAGGGGAACAAATATTGCTTTATTCCCTGATGGGCCAGAATGGGCACTGGACCATTCTGCTGTGTAGTAGGCTGGCTTAGGGTGTTCATGGCAGTGGTAGGAACAGCAGTTTGGCAGCAGCCCCAAGCTTCCCATACAGTGTTTGATCCCCTCACTGTGCCCTGAGTGGATGAGCATGGGGGAAGTAATGTTTTACTACTCCACCTATTCCACCTTCCGCTCACCACTTTACTGCTGCTCCTCCTTATCCCCATTTGACTTAATACAAGGACCAAGTTGGTCACAGGACCCATCAGCTGGTTGGAGAGAGGGGGACAGATTTTTTCAACTCCCTGACATGCCAGGTTGGGCCCTGGATCTATCAGGTTGTTGAGGGAGAGGGATGTTCTTTTTTTTCCCTGTCGGTCCAGGTTGGGTGTTGAATATGTTAGGTTATTGGGGAAGTGGGACATTTATATAATTCCCTGACAGGCAGGGTTGCACACTGAACCCATTAAGTACTTTGGGAGAGAGGGACATATGTTTTTTTTATTTTCTGATGGGCTGGATTGGGTATCAGACCAGTCAGGTAGTTGGGGACAGAGGGGTAGAGCCAGATTTGTTTTGTATCCCAATAGGTCAGGTTGGGCACTGGATCTGTTAGGTTGTTTGGGAAGGGTAACACATTACTTTACTTCCTGATGTGCTGGGCACTGGACCCATCAGATTCTTAGAAGGAGAGGGTCATATTTTTGTATTCCCTGATGAGCTGGGTTGGGTATTGGACTAGTCGGGGGGGGGAGGGCCAGATTTTTCTTTTAATTCTCTGAAGGGTCAGGTTGGGCACTGGATCTGTCTGGTTGTTGGGGGAGAGGAACCGATCTGTTGATCTGTTTTATTCCATCATGGGCTGAGTTGGGCACTGAACCCATCAGGTAGCTGGTAGAGGGGGCCAGATTACATTTTATTCCTTTACTGGCTGGGTGGGACACTGGAAATTCTATTCTAGTCTACTTTCCCCTGTATTACCAGTATGGAACTCCTATACATTGCAAAACACTTTAGGATACAGTATGTAAGAAAGCTAAGTGGTGTTTTGCAACTTGCCTCTCCATGGCCCCGTCTTGCTCCAGTAACTGATCTCCTCCCCAGCCCTTTGTTTTTGTAGTCCCTGGCCAGGTTACTCAAACTGACTGGAAACTTTGCTGTTTTTTATCATACAGAAGAGGCTGAAAGAAATACTTCTAAGTCCCTGTGAGAATCAAGTGGTACCACAGTTGTACTATTCTTTGTCCTTTTGCATTGCAATAGTTTAGTAGCATGAAAACGCTTAGTTTTATATAAGCAATTTCTTTTTTTTTTTTTTTAGAAAAAATAAAGATTAGCTTTCCATTCGTGAAGTTGTGCAGACTGAGAGTTAATTGTACATCCTCACCATGCTCATTCATTGTCATTCTTGCCATCAAAGTGAGAGAGAGGGGCTAGGCTAAACAACCAGAGGACTTCAGTGACATTTAGGCCAGCTGCCACTTGTTCAACAGGTTCTCATGCACACTCCTTCTTGCAGCCAACAGAAAGTAAGCAAAGCATTACAGACAGCTGCGAGGAGCAATAGCAAGGCACAGCTCACTCACTGACAGCTATATAAAGGCATCTCCTAGTCTCCCAAGGCATTTCAATGGGACTGCTGTGAAACACTTCCTGACTTTGATCTCAGTAGGAACTGGTCTGCTAACAAAGTAAAAATGTAATGTGTGAGATACCGGCAGCGTTCATACAATCAAGAGCTCAGTGATAATATATATGGTGGTGTACAAGATAGTTGAAAAGCAGAATGATGCACTTCAGTGGCCAAGAGCCCCACACTCAAGTGTGGAGCTGGTCCCAATGTGCACTTTGTGTGCAAAAACATTTTGGTTTACTTACTATTTACTGTAGTATAGTAGATTGGGTATGCCACCCTTATGGCAACACCAACACAGTGAAATACACACCTGTCAGCAAAATTGACACTTTTCTGACAGGTCGCTGTGTTAGTGTGCCCAAGACAGGGGCATGCTGTCTCCCGTTCCTGCACCCCCACCCCAAATCAACTCTGACTGGAGTTGAGAATCCTAAAGATGGGGGGGCAGGGGGCAGAGTCCCTCCACCCCACATGGGGGGGTGCGGTGGGCAAAGCCCCCAATAAGAAAACAGGACCGGGAGACACAGGAAACATGTAGACTGCAACTTGCGGTCAACATGATTCCTGTCAGCGAGATGCCGGTCGACATAAAGGATGTCGAACCAGCATGGTACAGCCTAGTAGATTGCATTAGGGTAGTTTTGCTTAGTTCTAGGCTGGCATCTTCTGTTACTACAATTCCCAGAATTCCCTGCAGATGACATCAGAGCAGTAGGCAGCAGTGGGAGATTAAATAGCCTGCGGTGCATGTTAGAGTTTATATAAGTTCTGATATTTTGTTTGTTGGTCCCACTGTCCTCCCTGTCCAAGTATAGTCACAGAGGACTATACTTAGGCCCTGCAGAACAGCAGACCCAGAAAAATCTGATCAGAGATTTTAAAAGCTCTAAAATACACTGCAGGCTATTGAATCCCCCACTGCTGCCTACTGCTCTGAAGTCAGCTGCTGGGGATTCTGGGATTTGTAAGTACAGAAGGTGTCAGAGTAGAACTAAGCAACATGAGTCTGATGCAATCTACTATAGTACAGTAAACAGTATGTAATCATAATGTTTTTGCACAAAGTGCACATGGGAACCAGGCCCTCACTTGAGTGTGGGGCCCTTTGTGTTAACTGTTCCCCCATCAAAATAATTACACTGCATCATGTAAGACGCATGCAGTGTTATTTTTAGTAAAACTGTGTATTGAGGGGATTATACATGCTACATAGAGGACATGCAAATTATGAGAAGTAATGTAGAAATGGTGGTGGCTGTATAGAGATTATGTTCAGTAACAAACACGGCAAGAATGAAATTAGTTGCATTGGGACCAGATCATTGAACCACTTTCATGCAAATTCAAGATAAATTTTGTTATAAAGAAGCACTAGGGAAGACAGTGACAAAGGAAGAAGGAGATGGGGAATTAGTTGAGAGATGTGGTAGAAAAATTTAAATACATGCACCTCTTATTGATTTTTGTTTATTGAAATTTATAGTGGAAGGGATCGGGTTGCAGTTGGAGTAATCAGCAAGATTAATTTAGCTGTCATAGTAGGTCAAAAGAAGTGTAGGGTATGCACATTGTTCCATAAACAGAAAAAAAGAACAGTTAAATAGAATAAAGAAAGAAAGTTTAAAAAACGGAAATGTACCTTACATGAACAAATTAATTGGGGCAATGGGTGGTACTATATTGTGAAGGGTACAGGAAAAAGGAAATGTAAGCAGTAGAAGTGGTGTTATAAACATTACAAACTACAATAGCAAACAATAGAAAGTATCAGGTATTGTATGCGGACAATGGCAGTATAGGGGGCAAAGATCCGAGAGAGAAGCGATAAAGAGCAGGTGCTGCAGAGCGACTAATGTGAATTACAATGAATGGTGGCAAATTTGGGTGGGACAAAGATTACAGAGGGGGAAGGCAACAGGGGCCATAGACTGTTGGGGGGGGGAGAGGAACTGCCACAGAGCAGCTAATGTATAGGGAGACTACAGGCATGTTTGAGGGGCAGAGAATGGGAAGTGGAGGGATAGAAGTGCCACAGAGTGGCTAAAGGGGAATGACAGTGAATGGCAGCATATTGGGGAACCAGAGATCATGGTGGAGATTAAGAACAAGTGCCAATGACCAGCTAATATGAAGGGACAATGCCAGCATGTGGAGGGGAGGACAGAGATTCAGGAGGGTAGGGATAGAAACCAAGTGCCACACAGCAGCTAATATAAATGACGGTGAATGGCAGCAGGTTACAGGAGGGGGAGGGAGAGATCAGGAAGAGAGAGAGAGAGCAAGAGCTGCAGAGTGGCTAATGTGTAGAGAGAATATGGGCATGTTGGGGGACAAAGACTGAAGGGGAGGATTAGACAGCAAGTGCCACACAGCGGCTAATGGGTGTGATGGTGAATGGTGAATATTGGGGAGGGCAGAATCAGGAAGGGGAGCACAAGTGTCAAAGAGCAGCTAATGTGTAGGGACAATGCCACCATGCTGTAGGGGCAGAAATTGGAAAGGGGGAATAAAGATCAAGTGCCACAAAGCCACTAATGTGAATAATGGTGAATGGCGGCAGGTTTGGGGAAGGGGGAAAAGACTGGGGAGGAAGAGAGAGCAAGTGCCACAGAGCAGCTACTGTGTAGCAACAGTGCTGGCATTTTGGGGGGGGCAGACATTGGGAAGGACTAGACAGCAAGTGTGGCAGGGTATCTAATATGAATGGTGGTGAATGGCAGCAGGTTAGGGTGGGGCTAAGATCAGGAAGGAGGAAAGAGTGTAAGTGCCAGAGATCAGCTAATGCGTAGGGACAACGCCAGCATTTTGGGGGAGGCAAATACTGGGGAGGAGAGGAATGGAGAACAAGTGCTGAAGAGCGGCTAATGTGAATGACAGTGAAGGGCAGCATTTTGGGCAGATATGGGGGAGTGGGGAAAGAACAAATGCCACAGAGCTGCCGGTGTGTAGGGAAAATGTTGGCATGCTGTTGGGGGGCAGATACCTGGGAGAGGGTGGATATAGAAGAGTGGCACAGAGCAGTGATGTGAATGATAGTGAATGGTTGCTGTTTGGGCACAGATTTTGAAGAAGAGGGGAGAGCAAGTACTACAGAGTAGGTAATGTGAATGATGGGAATGGGGGCATATTGTGGGGCAGAGACTGAGGAGAGGGGAGAGAGCAAGTGCCAAAGAGCATCAAATGTAAATAGAGAAATGAGACAACCTTTTAGAAAACCTATGTTGGTAGTTGGGGTTTACCATCCCCCAAATGTTAAACTGGAATTATTTAATGTATTATCGGTCCTGTTCTTTGGTTACAAGGACACAGGGAGTTGTTGGCATCAGGGAACTTCAGTGTAAACCGATATTCCATTAATGATATTCACTTGTTAGTAGAGTTTCATTTGAGTTTAGGCCTTTGCCAGTTGATTAGTAAACTTACAAGAATCAACCAAAAAGACCCTTCAACTTCTGCTCTATTAGATTTAACCTTTACAAATCATCCCTCAAATTATGAACTGAGTGGAGTTTTTCCAGACTCATTTTCAGATCACCAGATTATCAACTGTATTTGGAGTAAAATTCAGTCTCCTGTTCAAAATAAATGTATTAAATGGTGTTGCTTCATATGGGGGTCAAGTTGTGCTTGAAAATCTGCGTCAAAGCAGCTGGAACTCAAGGTGCTAAAGGTGACAAGGTCAAATAATTTTATCATGCATGTGGCTGTTTGTTATCGGCCACCTTCAGCACGTATTGATACGTTACATTTACTGGGTAATTTATTTCACCATTTTTAAATCAGGTTTATTTTGTTGGGACTCGAGATCTAAACTGGGATTTTACTAGCCTTGATAAGGATATTATAAATCATTTTACTGCCTTGAATTTCACACACACGATAGGAAAACCTACTAGGCCACATAAAATTGATCATGAAAAGGATTCTTTACTTGATGTTACACTAACAACAACATCACAGCAATATATTTCGTCAGTATTTGAGGCCGATGTTAGGGACCTCTGCTGTATAGCATGCATAAGAGATCATTCAAAAGTTATGTTCTCTACGTGCACAATAACCACGTGTATGTTTTCCAGATTTATTGATCAGGCATTTCTGAGGGATTTGACTGAAGTTTATTTATTTGTTTTGTTTAGTTTTTGTTTACTGGATAAGTGCACTAGCCATAGCAATGACTATTTTCAGGCACAACCCAGGAGGATACAGAACAATACAGCAACGACATAACACTACAAAATAAGATGACAGTAGGTGTAGAATACAAGAGGTAAAATTACATTCAGGAATAGCAATTTGTTACAATGCCAATAGTAGGCCAGGAAACAAAATACAGCAAGCAGTACAAATAAGGTGTTCATAATGTTGATTTAAGGGAGGAAAATACGATGAACAATAGTAATGCAGGAAATAGTCAAACAGGATAGGTGTACAAAATGAGGGAAACAGTAGTATTGTTGATAGGGTAGATTTGAACAACTATGAAGGTATATAACAGTGAGTATATTTAGTGAGAAATTAGTCAAAGTGCCAGGAAAGTGCTTAGCATTGAGAAAGCCAACTGATGGCAAGGGGGTGAGAAGGTAAGTGGGGGGGGGCTATGGGGGTTTGAAACAAGAGCATTGGTTTGACGAGATGAGATAGTTGCATAGCTCCTTTTTAAAGGTGTTGTGTGAGGGAGCTTGTCGAATGGCTAAGGGGAGGGAGTTCTAGTACTGGGGGGCTTGACAGGCGAAAGCACTGGCACCTTTGGAGGAAATGTACCTGGGGATATAGACAAGGGACTTGTCCACAGAGTGTAAGCCGTAGCAAGAGGGCTGCTGGAGAAAAAATCTGCTAGGGGCTTGGGGGTTTGTGATCTTATAATACTGTCAATGATAGAACCAAGTGAGTAAAGCCTAGACGCATTTGGTGGTAGCCATCTCGGGTCTGAATAGAGGAGGCAGTGGAGTTTCAGTCAGTGGGAGGAGGATGCACAGCAACAAATATTGTTGTAGGTGACATCCCACTTGTGAAGACTTGACTTAGATGCAGCAACATATGTAGCAACACCATAGGTAAGTGAAGGTAAGAGTATACCACAAGCTATGTCAAGCCTAGCTGAGGGGGATAGCACATAACTACTATGATAGGAGATGCCCAGCTTGGAGTTAACAGGCTTGCAATTCTTTTGTATATGTAGATTAAAGTTTACTGATGGGTCGAGGGTGACACCCAGATATTTAAAAGAGGCCACTACTCCAACTGAGGAGCCATCCAAAGCAGAGACTTTAAGATTGTTTAGGGAGTGTTTGAATTTGAGGTTCGTTCCAAACAACATAGCTTGGGTCTTGGACTCATTTAAGATATGTTTGTTGCTAGTCAACCACTTTTGGTTAAATTGGAAGTCGGAGGAGAGTCGCTGATTTATGTCCGTAGTGCATTTTGCACTAGTGTACAGAACAATATCATCCGCATACAGAAGAGAGGCAGTCTTTGAGAGGTTTGATATGATGCCATTCATGAATCTAGAAAATAGAAATGGACCAAGGATGGACCCTTGGGGCGCACCAATATTCAGTGTAGTCTTGTCAGAGAGGGTAGAGTTGTACTGAATGATTTGTGTTCTGTTCGATAGGTAGCTGCCAAACCAACTGGAAACATTAGGCACAAAGCCTAGTGACCAAAGGGTAGTAAGGAGGATGTAGTGGTCAACTAAATCAAATGCCTTAGTTATGTCGATGACGATAGCCCCAGTGAGAAGGCCAGAATCCATGGCCGATAAGATTTCAGATGTAAATTTGAGGAGGGCTGTGGTAGTGCTGTGGCCCTTATGGAATCAATGCTGTTCAGTAGTTAGGAGGTCTTTTTCCCAAAGAAATTCAATAGTTTGAGTAGCTACTAGTTTCTCAAGGATTTTACTGAGGACTGACAGGACAGCTATAGGTCTATAGTTTGAGGAGTCTTTAGAGTCACCGTTTTTAAATACAGGGGTTATCCTAGCTATCTTCCAGATATCCGGAACTTGACTCTGGCACAGAGAGAGAGAGAGAGAGTAAAGAACTTTGCTAGGGGAGCAGCTATGAAAGGGGCAGCTAGTTTTAAAAGCCTGGGTTCTAGATTGTCGGAGCCTGGAGCTGTGGTCTCAGAGATAGTACTGAGTAACCTAAGGACATCATCTCGTATTATAGACTTGAAATAGAAGAGGGAGACTGAGATATCTGGAGGAGTATTTGGAATTTGCATGGCAGGGAAGGAGGAAGTAAACTTTGTTAAATCAGAAAATTGTGCGTTGAAAAAGTTGGCAGTCGTCTGAGGATTGTTACAATGGATGCCATTTAGAGCCATGTCATTTGGGGTAGAGGACTGGTTTGATCCCAGGAAGGTCATGACATGTGACCAAAATTTTCTGGAATCACCATATTAGTTTGTTATCAAGTCTTTGCAGTAGGAACATTTTGCCTGTTTAATTTCGTTTTTGCAGGCATTACACTGAGCTCTGTGTAGGTATTGTAGTCATCTGATTGTCCAGAGTCTTTGAAACGGAGCCAGCTTTTATCTCTCTCCCATAATTTGGTGAGTAGATCAGACTTTAGCCAGTGGGTTTGCCTATATTTGACACAGAATTTTTACTAGGCAACAGTGATAGTCCTGCAGAGCTAGAAAATTGGTTAGGAAGATATTAAGGACTGACTGTGCACCCATAGCCCTTAACAAAGTGGACCAGTCAATTCTAGAGACATCTTGTAGAAAAGTGTGAGAAACACATTTGGCATAGTTGCGGAAAGTAAAGAAATGGGGCTTAGCCAGAGCTGGACCAACTTTGCCCCAGATACAGAAAGTGGGGGAGTGGTCGGTGATGGCATCAGCTAACGTACCTGTAGTAATTTTGTGTTCAGGACGGATTGTCATTATCCAGTCCAGCTGGGTGCTAGTGTTAGAGTGAGGAGCTGTCCTAGTAAGCTCGGAGATCAGCTGGTGCTGATTGAAACTTTGTATCCTGGACAGGGACGTGGCCTGTGTATTACCCAGCCTGTTGATATTTAGGTCCCCAAGTATGAGCACCTCATTTCTTCCAGAGAGAAGTGATGTTTGATCAAGCAGCTCATCCAGACGTTTCATGCCATTTTTAGGTGGGTTATAGGCACAGATGATGCGTAATTGTTTTGAACCGAGGGTGAGAAGTACATGTAGTGATTCACAGTGGTTTAGGGGAGAAGAATTGATGGCAGTGAGGTGGAGGTGATTTTTAAAATAGATAGCTGTGCCACCCCCTCTTTTTGTTGTTGTTCTGTCATTCCTTAGTAGATTATAGGAAGGTAGGGAGCATCGAGAGTCAGGGATAGAGGATTTGAACCATGTTTTTAATATCAGGTTTGTAGAGGGCAGTCCAGGTTTCCTTTTCAGAAAAATTATGTTCAAAGCTCCTGATATTATGGTGGGTGACTAAGAGACCTTTAGTATTGTTTAAAGGAGTGGGTATGAGGTTTACAGGACCCAGGTTTAACTGCATATCACCGGACAGTAGTATAGCCAGAAGAAGGAGATGCCATAATTTGCGGTGCAAGAAAGGGGACAGGGTTAGTTGACTCAGGGGATATCTTATAAGGTCACGAGCAGCCATATAGATGCAGACCCTGTTAAGTAATAGAGGAGTGGAGTCACATCGAAGTGCAGGCAACATTAGGAGGTTCGACAAGCAAAAATCATGTGTGGATGGAAGGATATTCAGGCTTGCAGATTTAGTTAGGAGTACAGCCATTACTGATAGGTGGAAAAGTGGCAAGGCAGTCGTGAACAGAAACATCAGTGTGAGTTTATTCATTTTCAAGCTGTACAAATTGTGAGTGAGCAGACCTGCATGACTGATGGCTAGCAGGGGAGTAAGGAATGGAAAATTTAGTCTGAAACTAAGGTTAGCAGAAGCACTTGGTCCCCTGGTGGTTAGATCTTATAATGGACCAATGCAAATTCAGACACTTAGGGGGAGATATTCAGAGCAGTTGCGCAGGGCACAACCATGGACTTGCACCACTGAGCGATATTCAAAGACAGCAGCTGCATGGTGCAAGTCCCATTACACCATGGCACAAATATAATGTATGCAGTGCAAGTGTAGGGGTGTTCCCATGAACATACAGTGCAACAGTATATTCAACCGGAAACCATGGCGCAAGTCTGGAGCAAACCCCAAGCTGCACCAGCCAGACCTGAGCCTATAAAAACTATCTCAAACACACAGACAGCAGATGCGCAACTCTGTGCCCAGAGAGAGAGAGACAGACAGAGAGAGCCAGAGGGGGACACCACAGAGAGCAATGGAAAGTACACCATTCCTAATGGAAGCGGTAATGTGGGGTGTGAGGATACATGAAGAACACCAACATGGCCAACGAAGGGACCGGCAGTTGTATGGCTGACACAGGTGGTACCGTGCCCGCATCACATTTGAGAACCACAGTGATACAGAAATAGTGGACTGGTACTGCCTGAACAGGGCAATTCTGAGGCAGCTTTGTGAGCTTTGCAGTGAGGAGATTCTGGCACCCACCAGACACAGTCATACCATGTCAGTGGAGACCAAGGTGACCACCGTGCTGTGCTTGCTCATCACGGGCACCTTCCAAACACCAACAGGGGATACCATGGGCATTACCCAGTCAGCCATGTCCCACCTCCTCATACAGTTCCTCAATGCTCTGCTGCCATGTGCTTCGGAGTTCATACGTTCCCCCAGCATGCAGGCAGAGCGTACAGCAAAGATGCAGGACTTCCACAGGATTGCATGCATGCCAGGCGTGATTGGGGCCATAGACTACACCCACATGGGCATCTGCATACCACCTGGCCCAGAGGGTCCTGTATATATCAACAGGAAGGGTTATCCATCCATAAATCCATAAACTGCCAGGTGGTGCAATGCCATGGGGCGCATCATCAATGTCTGCACCACACACCCCGGGAGTGCACATGATGCATTCATCTGGCACAGCTCTATGCTGTGCCAGAGGTTTGAACATGGGTACATCCCCATGGGCCACCTTGTGGATGAGTAGGGCATGGGCCAGGGTGCTCAGAAGGCACAGCCCTGGAGGTGATGGAGGGCAGGCAGGGCGGGCATGGAGGAGTGGGCAGTGAGTGACAGGGAGCAGGAGGTAGCACAGCACTGCAGAGGGATAACCATGTCATTCCCCACACAGGTGATAGCACATATCCCCTGAGGCTGTGGCTGCACACCCTTTACCAGCAACCGTCCTCCCACGCGGAGGAGAGATACAATGAGGCACATGCCAGCACACGCAATATCATCGAGCGTGTCTTTGTCATGCTAAAGATGTGATTCCGTTACCTAGACAGGTCATGAGGTGCCCTACAATACAGCCCATCAAAAGTCTGTGGCATATTCCTGGCCTTCTGCATCCTGCACAACATGGCCATTGACCGTGAGATAGCTGTCAAGGCAGATGAGGGAGACAGTAGCGGGGACAATGGTGGAATGGTCTTTAGGGTGGTGGGCAGCCACCTCCAAGAAGAAGGGATCCCTGCCTGATGCAGGAGGCAAGGAGGAACAGCGATATAATTGCACGGAAGCATTATGGAAAACTCAGGTAAGTGTACTGACACATATGCATGGGTCACACAGGCCAGCACACCACACCCTGGCCTGCACATGCACAGCGAGATGCATGCATCCATGGATAATGGCGCACAGCAGCCAAGGCATAGGCACTGGCACAAGGGCGCACACACACACACAGCACAGACATGCGCGCGCGAGCCACACACACACACACACACACACACACACACACACGCTTAGGAGCATGGCATGGATAAGAAGCATGACACCGGTGCACAGGCACAACCGGTACAGAGCTGCCCTCTTCACACCCATACCACACATCCCAGCAGCCCAGTAAGCACACACAGACGGCATGCAGCACAACGCACATGCACACCACCACATGCATGTTGCACCACGACCGCTCACATGTGCATGGGGCAGCAGCAGCGGACAGCAGGCCAGGACAGAAGACATGTCATTCCAGCCACGTGGTCCCACATCCACCATGGCCACGTGGGCAGCTGCACCAAGGCCGATCAGCAAACACAGGCTGTGCATCAGCCACGGGCATGGGGGTGTGTCAGATGCCCCCCAGGGGTTGATGTCCTGGACTATGACCATGTCCTTGCAGGGGTGTATAGGCGGCCAAACAGACCAGCACCGGGGATGCCCTGGATGCCTACATCAGAGCCCAGTGTCTGCTGTGAGGGGGTTGCCAGTCGCTGGGACCATGGGGTGGACAGTGCACTGTGGGGGTCCTCTGCGCATGGCCAAGTCCAGTGGTTGCCACAACACAAACCTGGCTGCAACGGTACCGGTCATGCAGTCCATCAATGTCACAATGGCAGTCCATTGATGCGGCCATGGCCTCCCACACCTGGCTGAGCTCATCCATCAGCCTTGCATTGCCCCAGTCCTGCTGCTCTGCCAGCTGGTGCACCTCTGCCCTCAGTGCATGCACCTCAGTGGCAAGCAGCGCCTGATTCTCTACAGATGCTTGCAGCAACCATGTGTGCTCTGCCAGCATCCTGCACTTCCTAGCCTGTCCACTGAGCCACTGGGGGTGATACATTATGCTGCACAGCCTCCTGCTCTGGTGGACACTGCACAATGGGCCGTACAGGAGGTATGGTGTGATCAGGCGCACCGGCGGTGGGCACCATGTTGTGCTGCCCGATGGAACCTGCAGCCTGCTGACACTGCCTGACCATCTGCTGGGCACTGCCCTGCCACAGCCACAACAGCACCACTGCCCACACTGGACACAGTGGTGGCACCACACACCGTCGTGCCGGAGGGAATGGGTGGCAGCTGTGCAGCTGTAGGAACAGCACTGGGCCCAGATGGTGTCTGTGAAGTGGCCAGGGGTGTGTCAGGCACCACATCTCCTACACTGTCCAGAATCAGGGTTATGTCATAATTGGAGCTGGACCCTGCCCCAAGCTGAGTCTCTGCACACAGCACAGACAGGCTGGCATCATGCAGGATCTCAGCCAGGGCATCATCCGACCCCTGGCCTAGTACATCCACCTGCCCCACACAGCTAAGCCATGGCCTGTTCCTGCTCTGGATGACTGTGGATGTTGATGCTATGGCATCCATGTCTGTGGCTGGGCCACCTCCACCTGGTCCTCCCCAAAACGATGTGATGGTGCTGCAAGACAGAAAGAAACAGAGAGTTAGTGGTGTTCCATTGTCCATTGTCCATGTGCCCCTCCCCGTGTGCATGGCACCATTACCACTTGCCATGGTGATGCAATGCAAGGCTGCATCCACACATGCATATGGCATGCAGCACAGCAGCAGGCACACCTGCATGTCCATCCCACATCTGCCAGGCCTGTCTGCTGCATCCATACTCACTATGAAGTGAGGGACTGGTATCTGGAATCCACCACCGGGCACACCCTCCACCACCATGCAGCCTATGGTGGCTGCCACCAGCTCCTCCATGGCCGACAGTGGTGGCGCTGTAGGCGGGCCACCACTGGTCACCCTACAGGATGCCCATATGGCTGCCACCTTCTCTTTGATGTGCCTCTTGTCTGTGCTGAACTTTTTCCAGCACTCCTGCGCAGCGTGCTAGTGCCTGCCATATGCATTGACGTACCATGCCACCCCCTCCCAGCCTGCCGACTGCTCCTGAGGTATGCCTGTGGCACCAATAAGCAGGTCTTCCCTGTCTAGATATGCCTTAAACAGGGCATTCTGCTCTACTCCCGTGAAGTTGGGCCTGTGCTTGCGTGCAGACCCACACTCCTCTTTGTCATCTGCCGACATGTCGCCATCTATGAACACGAACAGCACAGTGGGTCAGTGTCAGCA
Organism: Neoceratodus forsteri; assembly: GCA_016271365.2. Lineage (NCBI taxonomy): Eukaryota > Metazoa > Chordata > Ceratodontiformes > Ceratodontidae > Neoceratodus > Neoceratodus forsteri. Next base: position 1,421,800,152 of record CM057450.1, read on the forward strand.
CAGCCCTTTGCATCCCTCTGTATCAGTGTTGTAGTAGACCTCCATTCATCCAAGTTGCCAGGTGGTTATGCATCAGACACGTGTGGCCCACACGCACATGGTTTCACGGTCATTTGCACAGACATTGATGCTACATCTTGAAGCCATGGCGCAGAGCAGGGACAGGCAGTTGGTGAACTGGTCAGACCTGGAGTTGGTGAACCTTGTGGCTGTGGTGCTGCCATTTTAGGGGTAGTTGTTTGGGCAGGTGCCCCTACAAAAGGCCAGGGGGGTTATCTGGCAGTGGGTGTCCGTGGCCCTGAACAGGTGGACGGGGGTGCCCAGGACCCCAGAACAGTGCCGCCACAGATATGGGGACCTGCACAGGAGGGACCCAGAGAGGCAGTGCAGAATGCAGGTGTGCATCCAGCATGGGGTGGTGCCACAGCCAGGTGCAAATGCAGCATGCATGCCTGGGTGCTCAACTGTAGTGTGTGTAGGGCTGCATGGCAAGGTCTGCAGCAGGGGTATGTCATGGTCCTGGGGGGGCACTGCACATTGTGCATGGCTGCTGTGCGTGTTGTAGTCATGCTGGCATGGAGGCCTCAGGATGGACAGGGACACACCCTGAGCCATGCGGGTTGTGTGGTGGTGGGGCACTCTCCATACATGCTTGTGTACTCATGTCCTCCTCCCTTCATTCCATCCACAGGGCCAGAGGACCACAGGTGGGCCAGGGCGGCCGCAGGAGGCCAGAGGGACCCCAATAGAGCTCAGCAGGCAGCACCTGCTGTACCGTGCAGGGCAGGTAAGCTTTGTCACATTTCTTGTATGTGTCTCTCTGAGATAGCAGTGGGGACAGGGTCCAGCCATGGTCACCTCAGCCATGTGCCTGCACAGCTGTGGTTGGTGCACTGTCCATTGTGTGTGCCACTGTGGTATGTCCCTTGGCTACCTTGTTCCGACTGTTAGGGGAGGGGTGTGAACAGCATCTACTGTGTATGCTGCAGGAATGCCTTTGCTCTGTGCCATGTGACCATGCCCATGAGAAACATGTGCATGCTGCACTGCACCATCCACCTGTCTTCACCACTGTGGAGTACTGTGTGGCTGACTGGTGTGGTCCTCCATGCGAGGGTCCATTGTGGTCTCTCCAGGGGTGTGTACTGTCCACTGCATGCTGTGGGTGGGCAGGAGTTTTTGGGGCATAGCAATAATTGCCTGTCCGGTCCCTTCCCATAGGTGGCCGATGGATGGCAGGCCTGAGAAGGAAAGGGCCCATGTTGCAGGCCTTGACACAGATCCTGGTCATGATGCGGAGGGTACTGGCAGTACAGCAGCACCACATACGGGAGACAGCAGCCATTAGACAGGCCGTGGGGCAGCTGAGGACATCTGACCAAGGACGGCACTTGGCCTTCCCTGTACATAGCCCCCTTTCTGACACTTTCCCTGTTTCCCTGCAGTCCCCCATCCTGTTATATAGCCCCTACTGTATTTCCTGTCCCCATCCTACTTTCTCCCTCTCCTGTTCCTGACCCCTATTTTACTCATTTGTATTGCTATTGCTATGATGTTATAAAGCATTTAATTTTGCTACTTCCCTGTGTCTGTGTCTGCTTTGCGGGTGGCGTGAGTAGCCATGCTACAGATTTCAGGTGTTAGTCCATGGTGTCAGCATGGGGGGGCACATATGGGGTTCCCAAGGGTTCCATGTTGTGTCCAGTGGTGTTTCACATGGTGGTGGGGGATATAACTGGGATCACTGGGGTTTGGTGTGTCTCTTCACGGTCACCATGAGGATTTGTACTGGGGTGGGCAGGCAGGCGGGGGGATATGCACATGGACCTAGGGGGTCCTGGAGGCATGGACCGCCTGCTGTGGTTTGGATATCAGTGTACACTGGTGCAAGTCCAGTCACCTGGGGGGTGGACACCTGCCTGGGACCTACATTCTTTGGGGCCTGGCACTGTTGGTGTCTGTGGGGGTGAGGGACCTGGGTGTGTTTGTTTCCAGGGACATGGGGTGGATACTCACTGTGGCCAGGCATTGCCCAAGGCTGGCAGGATGTTGGGCTGCATGGGGGGGGGCTTCGCTAGCAGGCTGGCAATGGCCATTGTCCCCTTTTGTCACCTGATGCTCAGGTCACATTTGGATTCTGGGGTGCAGTTCGGGGGACCGTTCCTGTCACAGGGCCATGGACCAGCTGTGGTGGGTGCAAAGCATGGCATCTATGCTGGTGGCTGTGCAACATCCCCTGGTGCCCTGTGTTCCCTCCAGATCAGTGCTTCTGTGTGCCTGGGTGTACCCTGCTGGTGGGGTCCTGTGCCCTTCATCCCTGTGCTTCCTTGGCTATGTGTCCCTGGGCATGTTGCTCCTGTCCTGCTTACTGGGTTTGTGTTCTAGTCAGATCTGCACATCCATGGTTGTGCCAGTGCATCTCTGATTACGCCATGGCACATCTTTGCCATATTCAGCAGGCTTTCACTGGCTCATCTCTGGTGGTGCATCTTCTGAATATGGCTCCCGCAGTGCCATGGTGCATTTGACTTGCACTGCGCTGGACTTCTGCCATCATTTGGCACAATTCTGAATATCTCCCCCTTAGTCTATTTCGGCTATAAGTTGACTGGAAACTGCTGTATGCATGCCCAGCTAGCTCAACCGCATGGTGTTTTTTAAATCTTCATTTTTAGATGTTATAAATAAACATGCTCCTGAAATTAAAAAAGGGTAAGTAATAGAGCAGCCCTTTGTATAATAAATCAAATAAAACAAGTTATTAGGGAAAAAAATAGTGTCTGGACTCAGTAAAAAAAAAAAAATCCCTAGAGGACAATTTAGCATTTAGGGTGATAAGGAATAAGTACACAAGAACAATTAGGCACACCAAATTATATTATTACACAACTCAACTGTCGGACCTCTCAGGAAATCCCAAGAAAACATGGAAAAGTATAAACTCATTATTGGGTAACGTTACAGCTACAGTCCTGCCTAAGTTCTTGAATCATAATAATTTTGTTGTGCATAAACCAAATGAGCAAGCAAAGTTGTTTAATGATGTTTTTGTCGAGGTTGGTATCTCCTTCCAGAAAGAACACCCTAATTTACAGATGCCACCTCTGGAAGCGGATTTTTCAATAAAAATGAACAGACCCATATTTACTTTTAAAAGCATAACTGAGGCGGAAGTTAACAAAGAACTTAATAAATTAGATACCAGCAAAAGAGCTGGACCAGATAGTATTGCATCAAGTTTTCTAAAAATATCTACTGAGGTAATATCCAAACACTTAGTTTATCTGTTTAATATGGCATTAAGATCTTCTTGTTTGCCTGATGATTGGAGAACAGCATCTGTGACTCCTATATTTAAAGGGGGTGACCCCCATCAAGTCCAAATTCATACAGGCCAATTTCTATCATCTTGGTGTTTCAGAAAGTATTTTAAAAATTACTATACAGACAAATTATTGTCTATCTGGACAGATATAATTTAATTTCAGGTAAACAATCTTGCTTTAAGAAACACCATAGTACAGTGCATGTAATTTCTAAAGTTACTGATGACCTGTGCAATGCCTTGGACAGGTTGGAAATTACTCCAGCAGTGTTTCTTGACCTGTCCAAGACATTTGACACTGTAGATCATAATATTCTGCTTGATAAACTAAAATCACTTGGAATGGGACCATTAGCATTATTATGGTTCAATTCATATTTGACATCACAATTGCAATATGTTAAATTGGGAGGGGTTACTTCAGACACAGTTATCATCAACATATTATATACCCATTATGCCTCTTTGGATATAGCTATTCAAAAATTACAGCATAACTTTAATAAGGTACAGGAGGCTCTGTTGTAACTGCAGTTATTATTCAATGACAAAAAAAAAAAACGCGAAAAGGATGTTATTCAGAAGGGAAAAACACTTATTTCCAGAACATCAAATAACGGTACTTAATGGAAGTATCATTTGGATGGTGCATGAATACAAGTACCTGGGCATGATCTTAGATGAGAAGTTAAATTTTAAAGCTCATGTTACTTATCTTTAGAATAAATTGAAAAAACTGTTAGCATTCTTTTATCAAAACAAAACAAATCTCAAATACCCAGTCAGAATAATTCTGGTAAATTCATTATTTCTTTCCATATTAGATTATGGGGACTGCATTTATAAAAATACTACATTATCAATTTTAAGTTCATTTGATTCTCTATATCACAGTGCTCTTAGATTTATTACTTAACTTCCTTATTCTACACATCATTGACAACTATATGAACAAGTACAATGGACCTCTTTAACTGCCTGGAGAGATATGCACTGGTACATTTATGTATATAAGTTTATCTTAAAACAGTTACCAATTTATCTATTGCAAACATTTAAATGTAAAAATATATCAAAGCATTCCCTTCGCTCATCTAAAAGGTTGACTTATCAAGTGCCTATGTATAAAACTAAAACAGGAGATTTTACTTTAGCTGCATCTGTTCATAACGCATGGGACTGTTTGCGGAAGAAACTTAAGACTTAATTTAAATTACCCTCCCTTCTCTTGCTCGATTTAGAGCTTCATTAGATAGTTTGGTACACAATCATTGTGATTGCTCTGGGTGATAGATATGTGACTCGATGCCAACTGCTTTGCATAGAACACAATTTTATTAATTACATGGAACAAATATGTTATGTCCTGACTTTGTATGTATGTAACCACGTGTTTTGTATTTTGTATTTTATATATTTTTTAATGTTTGTCTATATTGAACACAGTTGTAAATGAGAGATTTCTCTCAATTTGCCTTCAGTAAAAATTATGAAAAACAAATGATGAAATTTGACCATCTACTAGTCACGCTGAATCTGGCTCATTAGGGGCAGGGAGTTGGGAAGTGTAGGCAGACAGGTCTGAGAACCGGGAATGAAATGCATTTGCAATTGTAAAGGCATTATTGCAGTTTACACCACCAATGAGCATATCAGTGACATAGGCTTTTGAGGAGTCACTAACAATATTCTTAATGTTTCACCAGAAACTCCTAGGGTCTCTGGCTGAGGTCAGCAGGGCGGATCTACAGGAATTCACTCTTGGCAGAATATATAGATTTTTTGCAAGCATTTCTGTGTTGTCTATATTCCTGGATGACAGACATGTCATGGGAAGCCTTAAATCTAGCCCAGCACTTGTCCCTTGACTTCATGAGGAAAAACAAGCCACCTTGAAGTCATTTGGTGACAGTGCCCCTAACTCTCCTTTTTATAATAGAGGCATGTTTATCTTGCAGGGATGAGAATATGGCAAGAAAGTTGTCAAGGGCAACTGAGGTGCCATTTGTGGCTAATACAGAGGACCAGTCTGTGAATTTCAGATCTACATGGAAGGATTCTATGTTAAACTTGGAAAAGTCGCTCATTTGGATGACCTTGCAGGGGATTTTAGGCAAGGAGACTCTAAGCACAGTAAGTAGGGGTTTAATCAGAAATTGAATCAGGGAATGTACCAGATAGAATAAACTGCTCGGGACCATTAGTCAGAATCTAGGAGGGTACCTTCTCCCCCTGTAGTTGAAAGCCTGGTTGGTTCAGCAATGAGTTGAGAAAGAGCGAGGTCTGCCAACAAGGGTTCATATAGTTTGACATTGCTACCTGTCCAGTCTAGGTTAAAATCACGGACAGCCAGTAATTCATTAGAACACACATTAGGACTTTTCCTATCAAGAAGGTAGGAGAGCCCTTGCACACCACCTTTGGGAGGGTTATATGCACATACTAGATGCATCTTTTTTTGTGTTACCGAATAGGAGTAGAGCATGAAGGAATTCACAGGCAGGAGATGGTGGTTGCAGATGGAAGCACCAAGATATCTCGTCTACGATAATGCCGACCTCCCCCCACAGCGACGGCACAATACTGACGCAGGTATTGTGCCGCCTCTTCTATCGCCACACCCCCCATGGAGGGTGCTCTGACACCCACACCCCCAGGACTCTAGGATTCCAACTCCAGGTCAGAGTTGGTCTGGGGAGGGGGCAGAACACTGGGGGAAGGCAAAACACAGAAAAAGGACCATTACTGCGAATGTCACCATAAAGGTCTTTTTCTGTGTTTCGCCGTCGGGGTGTCGACCACAAGGGGTGCTATGGTTGCAGATGAGGCTTGATGGCCACATTCAGGTGACATTTATAATATAGCAACAGCCCCCCCCCCATTTTTTCCAAGTACAATCATGCTTGATTAAATTGAAACTGGGAAGGGCACACACAGAATCCAGGACAGCGGGTTTTAGCCATGTTTCTGTGACCCCAGGATTTCAGAACTGTAGTGCGCAGCCCAAGCAGTAAGCTCAGTGAGACTGGGCAGGAGGCTATGAACATTCAGGTGGGCAAGTTTTATGCCTTTAGAAGGTAGCAGGGGGGATAGTGAACTGAGGGGTAGTCATGGGGGTAGCAGGCCCAGGGTTAAGTTTAATATCTCCTGCCAGGATGATAAGTAGAAGCAAAAACAAAACAAGGCATGATAGGACATTTTGTTTCCTAGGGTATTTAGGTTTAAGAAAGAAGTGTTTGATCAAGCAAGTAGTATAGGAGGGAGGCTTACATTTCAAATACAAAATAGAGCAAAGACTCAACTGCTTAGCAGTTATTTGATTAGAGAAACTATAGTCAGCTTCAGAGGGAAGAACTGTGATTCCAGGGGAACCACATATAGTGAAAGGTAGGCCACTGTAAGTAGCAATACTATTTGGGTGACAAAAATGCAGGCTGAATTAAGCCAGACTATAGTCTTTTGGTCTGAAACAGCAAAGTCACTGCCCTGGGAAGACATAATGGAAACACACCCAGTACCTAAGCCACCAGTTAACTAGCAACACTGCAGACAGTTAGGTAGAGAGACAGCTGAACTGGACAGACATGACCACAGGTTCCTAGTGATCCTACAACTAGCAGCAATACAAGGTTAGGTAGCAAACAGATAAACATACACAAAAATATGCTTAGCAGGCTGTACTATTGTAAAGAGATGCAACCTAAGACCATAGACCAACTGCACAACCCACTCTAATACAACTATGATGCTTGAGGGCAGGGTATTTCATACATTTTGGTTACGTAACTTACAGAGCAGTTACGTGATCAGCAGTAAGCAGAGGAGTCCACCAGAATCATATGTATGTCCCCAAATGTTTTTGAGGCAGTGTGCCTGGCCGACAGCTGACTCCCACAGCTGACACCAGCAGTATGATACCCTTGATCTCCCTTTAAGACTTCCCCTCCCGCATAATTTACAGCCAAGCTTGACTAGTCTGGGTGGTCCCCAGACAGTTAGGAGACAGACCGTGAGTACAATGGTTCTCCCTGTACTTGATTAAGGGGATAAGGAGCAAGCTTTCAAGGCTTGACGTATGTTATAATAGACTTGCTCGCTTTATCCTTGGTGGCCCCCACATGACCCACAGCTATCAACTGTATGCTGACCTAGGATGGCACAGACTGAGTGATTGTAGGAATGGCCAGATATAAACATTCATGCACAAATGCATCTGAGGAAAACTACTGGATTATATATCGGCTAACATCTAGACAGTCACGCATTTGTCAGTGCCAAATGTTGTCTTGCTGGCATTGGTAGTGCAGGAGTTAGAGAGATGCATAATAGGAATGGCAGTGAAGTACTGAACTGACACCAACCCAACCCCCACCCTGCAGAGACTGACAAGCATTGGGGTGTGCCTTTGGGTCATTGGCCATAACTCTCATGCCATTTCACCTCACCCTACCCTGCAGACACCAACAAGTGTTGCGGTGTGCCTTGGGCTCTTTGGGCCTTATGTTCACCCCATTCCATAAGGAAATACGATGAGATGGGTGCAGTATAGGAAAAGAGGGTGAACTTTAGGGCCTAAGAGTCCAAGGCACACCTCAATGTCTGTCACTGGCTGCAGGGTGGGGGTGGAATGGCATGAGCATTACAGCCGACAATCCAAAGTCACACCCTTGACGCCTGTCAGTCTCTACAGGATGGGGTGTTACGGTTGGAAACCCTAACGCCCCAGGCGTTTGTTGGTATTTTTACTCCAAATGTTCAACATGGGCTTTTTATGACCCCCACCTCATGAACAGTGGCACTATTAATGCGTTAGCCGAAAGGTGATTTTGCACAGAGACTGCGCTATTTGGCGCCACAGGTGCGAAAACACATTTTGGGCAGAATGTGAAAAATGTCAGCTATACTGTTCATGAGGAAGTGTAAAACAATGGCAATGCTGAAAATCTGGAGTGAAAATATGAAAAATTGGTGAAGTCACGAGTGTGCGTAGAAACTAGCAGCATACCATGTATAGTTATTTTGGTGATTTTTTAACCAGATTTTCAACATAAGTATTTTGGGACCTCCACTCATGAACAGTGGCACTGTGATTTTGTTAATCTGTCCTGAAAGGTGATTTCCCACAGCAAACGCGCCATTGTGCGCCAGATGTGCAAAAACACATTTAGGACAGGATGTGAAAAATGACAACTATACTGTTCATAAGGAGGTGTGAAAAAAAGCAATGTTGAAAATCTGGAATGAAAATATTAAACATTGCTGAAGTTACAAGTGTGCATGGAAACTACGCAATGCACGCTCGTAACACAGTCATTTTTTGGAATTTTTTCACCACATTTGCAACATAGAATTTTTGGGACCCCACCTCATGAACGGTGGCACTGTTGTTTCATTAATCTGTCCTGAAAGGTGATTCTGCGCAGTGACCGTGAAATAACCTTTTCGGGACCAAATAACGAGATGACAGTGCATGTGTTCATGAGGTGGGAAGCCCCATTTTGAAAATATGGAGCCAAAATAAAAAGAAAATGGCTGAGATATCCACCTAAGTTGCCCCTCCCCCACTGATGCCATTATATAGCTTACCGTCATTTCTTCATTTCGCGGTTCAGCTTTGAACAGTCCAGACCACCAAAGATCGCAGCGCCGTACCTCCGGAGGTAAGTATGGGGTGGGGAGTTGTGGGGAGGTGGGTTGTGCAGAGGGTGGATGCGGGTTGGAGGAGGGGGCTCAGTGCACAACGAGGAACCATTTTCTTTTTTTCAGGTAAAAAAGGAAAAAAAATAGGCATTGTGGCACAGTTTGTTGGGCACACTGGTGTGCCCCATGACTTCCGGGGGGGAAATGTTGGGCATAGTGCACACTGGGGTGGACTCCCAGTGTGCCACACAATGGGGTGGGGGGAGGAACATGCCAACATGGTGGGCTTTGTGTGACTGGCGGCACACTGGGGTGGGCTCCCAGTGTGCCACACAATTTGGGGGGTGGGGGACATGCCGACATGGGGATTGCACCCCCTGATGTCAGCTTTGTTCATGGATTGTGTGTCAGTGGCAGGAGCCCCCACCATGTTTACTGAAATGTTTCACCAGGAAAGGCACATACGGAAGGGGTGTCATCTCTGCCGCTGCACGAGCTCATCCCCGATTGCAGCGGCACATTTCTTTCAAGTTAGTGTCACTTTACATAATTCTTGTATCAGCACTAGCATGCTGGTTAATTGGGGAATGAGGGATGCACCTCCTAAAGTGTGCCCTGCATTCTCCAACACTGACACACCTCTCACTGTGCTAATATTACCACAATATGTTGCTTGCACATGTGCAAGACAACATAAACAAGCATTTGTCAATGCCGAATGTTGTCACGCTGGCATTGGCGGTGGCAGTGGCGGAGCTAGAGATGCATAGCACTGTGATTTTGTTAATGTGTCCCAAAAGGTGATTTTGCACAGTGAGCACGCCACTGTGCGCCACAGCTGTGGAAACGCATTTTGGGCAGGCTGTGAAAAATGGCAGCTGGACTATTGATAAGGAGGTGTGCACAAATGCCAGTGATGAAAATGTGGCATGAAAGTATTGCAGATTGACAAAGTTACAAGGGTGCGTGGAAACTGTGCAATGCACGCTCGCAACACAGTCATTTTAGGGACTTTCGGCACCAAATTTTCAACATAGGCATTTTAGGACCTCTGCTCATAAATAATGTCACTGTCATTTCCTCAAACTGTCCCAAAAACTGATTTCGCAGAGCGACCATGCAATTCTGCGCCAGACGTGCGAAAACACATTTCAGCCAGCTGTACTGTTCATAAGGAGATATGGAAAAATGCCAATGATGAACAGCTGGAGTGAAACCATTACAGATTCATGAAGTCACGAGCGTGCGTGCAAACTGCGCAATGCACGCTCGTAAAACACTCATTTTATTGACTTTCATTCCCAAATTTTCAACATAAGCATTTTAGGACATCTGCTAATGAACAGCGTCACTGTCATTTTCATAACGTGTCTCGAACACGGACTTTCCACAGCGACCGCACTATTCTGC